>OY982960.1:13479251-18479251 GCA_963890685.1 Plagodis pulveraria | reverse complement strand
TTATTTGGTTTATTTATAGAAAAGCAATAGATATGCCTCGGAGGAAATAGTATGTAAGTGTCGTATCATTAAACAAACTCATACTCAACCTGCAATTGCCTGTTTCGCGGCTTTTGCAAAAAATTACTATTATTTTTGTCTTATCTTCTAGATATAACTTGGTATAGTGCGACATTGAAACTGTAATAGTGCAGAAATGGTAGATTGTATTACAAGGAAATAAAATAATAATTTTATGGTGAGGCTGCTATTTTATACCACAGCGGAATCAAATATTCAAGAGTAAAAACCGAACCGTAGATTTTAGGAAAACCAGTTAATAATACCGATATCAACTTCAAACCGGAACACAATAATGTGTTCATTAAGTACTGCTTGCCAGTAGAAATAGGTATAGTGCCAGTGCTTCTCCAGACATACTCAATCATAAAGGGTTGTACTACTGGTATTCTAAACTGGTAAACGTCATGTTTGCATTTATTTAATGAAATAGTCACAATAAAATAAAGTTGCAATATTGATATTGTTTCATCAATTACATAAAATCCAGCTAGCAGCTTGGAGAAACAGCCGTAGCTCCATTATTTTGAAAAAACGCTAATCTTAACGCCTGCAAGTCCCAATTATATTACGGCAAAAGCTTGCAAGTTATTAAGCAAACATTTAAATCTAATCTTTAAAAGAGTCTTAAGTTTTCTGCAGGTTATCGTGATATACAGCATTGAATATTATAGCAACGGTACGACGTAATGAGTTTTGAATCATAGAAGTATCATCCTCACATGTAGTTCATTATTTTAGGGTCTATAACCATATAAAACGATGTAAGCCGGTTTGCTGCGTTTTTTATAACAGGGACGAGCGAGATATCCTATGTTCGTCGTCTAAGAAAAAAAAATACGCACATAATATATTCATTCATTATTTATGAGAAAAAAACAAATAATACGTTTTTAAATAGTTTATTAATTTTAAAATCACCCACCCCTATTGCTTCCCGTTATTCTGACTATTAATAGAACACTTTTTTTGGAAATTAGGAACTTATTGAACCCTTAGTACTCAAAATATGGCGAAGCTACGTTTGTGTGGAAAGCACTTCAAAGACCCTAGCTTAATAGCCGCCGTTTTTGTCACCAGCTGCAACGCTACTGCTACTACAGCTAACTGTTTTCAATATCTACATTAGATCTATTTGCTCATAAAGCAATAAAGATGTACCAAATTTAAAATCTCCTCTCTTTCTTAATGCCTTCCATCAAAGCTTAGTCCAGGAAAGACCAACGTTGTTCGTACTTATTTGCGAATCAAACAAAACAATTGTACAAATGTGATGAACCTCCAAAGTTTTGTTAATTTTGATAGAGACACAGCCACTGTCAACTTTTTCACAGTAAAAAAGCAAACGCCTATGTTTTTGGTAATATAGGAACGCTTATTGCAAAACTACCGAATTTGATTACTACATAGATACTAAAAATAATTTTAAATTTTAAATAGAAAACATGGTAATAACAAGAATCAACCTGGACCTGCAATAAAACTGAGATTGAATAATTCAGTTGTTTGATATAACGAACAAATATCAACACAAAAAGCTTACAGTCACTGCAAACACAGGTAGACTATTCCCATCAAAGCATTTCGTCAATCCGATGTTTGCACATAAAAAAACTAACCACGAAAATATTTTCAGACCTCAACACAAACAGTAAAAGGTTGTACCGCACACGGTTCTGTTTGAGTGAGAAATCAATTTGTTCCACCGTTTTCATTTATGCGATTCGAGAGTTCCATTTATTCGAACACAAATTGGAAAGGGACTCAGTAAGTTGTCAGACTCGGCTTATGCAGTCGTCTCGACTTAGCGATTGACTCGACGATACGATGGCGAAACAGGATCGTATGAATGGCGGGAGCGTTGATTCGTAAATTTGTTGGCGAAAATGTTGGGAAAATTATGCCATTTTACGTATCGCAGCATATGTGATACGTTTAATGCGATTTTCAGAATACCTTTTTACTTTTATATGTCCTTGCGAATGACTTATGTTGACAATGTTACTGGCATATCTTGGATTATAGTAAATAGCTTTCTTCAAGCTATTTACTATATTGTGAACTTCATTATCAATTACTTTATCGATAACCAGTAAAATAATATGATGACATAAATATGACAGGTAGGTGAGTTTAATAATAATTTACAATTGAATAAGGCTATATTCACACTGAAGTGGCAGCAAACGGCAGCGCGAATGTTCCTGGCATATCTTGGATTAGATTGCTTTCTTCAAGCTATTTAGTACATTGTGAACCTCATTATCAATTACCTTATCGATAACCAGTAAAATAATAATGATGACATAAATATGACAGGCAGGTGAGTCTAATAATAATTTACAATTGAATAAGGCTATATTCACACTGAAGTGGCAGCAAACGGCAGCGCGAATGTTCCTGGCATATCTTGGATTAGATTGCTTTCTTCAAGCTATTTAGTACATTGTGAACCTCATTATCAATTACCTTATCGATAACCAGTAAAATAATAATGATGACATAAATATGACAGGCAGGTGATTCTAATAATAATAATTTACAATTGTATAAGGCTACGAGTTTATTCACACTGAAGTGGCAGCAAACGGCAGCGCGAATGTTCCTGGCATATCTTGGATTAGATCGCTTTCCTTTACTACAATTGTGAACCTCATTATCAATTACCTTATCGATAACCAGTAAAATAATAATGATGACATAAATATGACAGGCAGGTGATTCTAATAATAATCATAATTTACAATTGTATAAGGCTACGAGTATATTCACACTGAAGGGGCAGCAAAAGGCAGCGCAGCAGCTGGTAGTTTTATTGTCTAACCATTTTCGACGTTGTCTCTATTATTGCAGCGACTAGGTTGGCAAGCGGTGATGGACCGTTTGTGGCCGCTTATGGTCTTGCGGCGCTGCGGGCAACCACGCGACTTATTCAAGCTCTTAAACGATACCTTAGAATTTAGATATAGAGAAAAAGTCGAAAATAGTTTGTCAGTACAACTGTCGGCCGCTGCATTGCCGCCCGCTGCCACTTCGGTGTGAATAGAGGTTTAAATCATTTGTCACTATTTTTAGTTCCACAAATGCATGTTTGTATGTATATGGATATTTAAAAAAATTAATAAGAGTAACATTAAGTTCCTACACATTACTCTTGTTTAAGTTATTGTATCTGGCGCTACGAATAATGGTGATCTAGAGTAAAAACAAATGGATCCAGGATTAACAATTTGAAGTTACTTCGTCTGAAGTTAATACCTTATTTCATAGTAGTATATTTCAGGAAATCAAATAGTGTAGGTAATATAGTAATGGGATATTGATTATATAGCTGCAAATCAAGTCTATAGAATCAATGTACATAAATAATAAACTGCAATCGAACCAGCATTAAATGAAAAACATATTGATTAAGAAATCCTACTACTCAGTTTATGATTATTTAAACGACATAAATGCCAGGACAATTCCACCTCTGCCAAGCTCTGGCCTGTCACATACGTAATTTAAACAAATACTGTAATATTGTAGTATATAGTAAGTATGTAACACATTGTTAAATTGTAATATATTGTAACAAGAAGTTTAAAAGAATGGCCCCGAGTTTCTTGTCCGTTGTTCTCGCAGTGGTTCTATACAATTTTTTTTGCTGAACGTTCCCACGTTGCATTTAGAATATTTCAATACCTACTAAAATTTGTAATTGACCTTCATAAGACCTTCAATAAGAGCGTCGTAGACACCTTTGACTTTTGAATTGCATGAATCTCAGTTCCATGAAACTTTCAATTAACAAACTTGATATTTTCCTTTAAAAAATCACTCTTTACATTATCAAATAGGGAGTAGGGACCGTTGTCTCCGTTCCCTGCAGGCATCACGCACGAACAGTGACGCCCAGTGATGCTTCGGCAAATATCTAATTGAATTTTCAACCACGCTGCTGTGGCCCCTTCAAAAGATTTATACGTATAGACTGCATGCTCGATTGTGCGGGGAAATGACGAAGGAAAATTTAAGCCTATTGTTGGATATTGATTTTGGTCTCGGGTAGCTTGGAAGCAATAAAGAATAACGTTGTTGCAGCAGAAAATTGAGTAACAAGCACACATAATGTTTTCTTTAAATCTTCCTACCAGTGGTACAATATTTTTGTCTCATAGTTTGTAGTATACAAAAACATTTATTATAAAAAATTGTTAGTAGGCGAAATTGATTGAGAAGTGTTTAAACCCTAGGTCTAAAGTACTTGTTAGAACGCATGTTGCTTACTATATTGAAATACAGCATGGTGTTGCCAGCATTCTGGGCATTCTTTCATCTGCTAAATTTGTAAGTGTACATACAGTTAATTATTTTTAATTATTGATAATTATTTTTTGCCTTACGCAAAAAAATAAGTAAAATAATTGCCGTAAAAATTGAAATATATGTTAAATTATTTTAAGTTTTACTACACCTTTGTAGATCGATTTCTGTATTACATCATTTGACGAGCAAATCAAAAAACCCGGTAAGTTCAATATCAATATCCTTCACTTGTGTAATCAAAATCATACTTTCGCAATTTCAATTAATGTTGCCTCATGCCTGTGGGGTGCCGGGGGAGAATTGCACTATACCATATCTCTCGCTGTTAATCAGATAAGTTTAAGGTTACGAAGTAAAATACCAGAAGGTGCACAGATGAACCTTCTGAACAACTGCCATGCCAAACTGCGATTCCCAAGATGAATATGGAGATAAGGACAAAATAGTGTGTTTCCCTGATAATGAAGGATTTATTCTATGGTGGAGATTATTGGATGTTGATGTGTTGCTATATCATACCAAAGTCTCTTGTTTTGGCTGTAGGTGTATCCCATTTTCATAGTGTTAAATATGTTACTACACCACAGATAGACTACTAGATCCTTTCTGTATGAAAAACAATATATATATGCATATTGCTGGAAACACTTTCCATATAAACATACATACCTCATGTTTTAAATAACAAGTATTCAACTTGTTATTTACACGTACTTGTTCATAATTCACACATTACCATGATAGTAACAATTAGTCATCTTATATAACAGTTTTCTGTAAAATTATGTATTTTGAAAGATATAAGTAAAATAATTGCCGTAAATATTGAATTAAAGTTATAATTTGCAATCAAACGATTGGAAAAAAATCGACTGTCCAGCACCCGCTTTCGTTGGTAATAATTGACCAGACGGAATCGGATAGAAAAAGATAACTATCTTTTTCCATGTGCGATACAAATCTGTTTTCGCATAACATGCGTCAATGGTGTTTAAAATCATAAGTCAATCAACAAAAAACAACGTCGACGAATTGGTTTAAACTTTTGATCTCATATCAACTTTCTACCCTAATTAGTTTATCATTATTTGAGTATATGTCATCATCGTTAGGTGTTGCGTTTAGACGCACGCGGCACATCCTGGCAGGCAGCGCGGTAAGCGGGTCGGGAAGCGGCCCGGCCCGCGCGTCTGAACGCACCATGAAAGACGTGCACTTCAAAAGGGATGGGAAAAATTTGACTTAATTTTTTTATCCAGTCACAAACCATACTCTATATCCTGTGGTTGCTGGTTCAAGTCCCGCTGGAGGTTACTTTTTTCATCCGAAATAATTTGGCTGTCGCTTAGCATGCGTCACAGCAGTGGCTATTTAAAAGCATAGTATGAGTATGTTATATATTGTAATAATGTTTTTATATTAAAGTTTTAAACAGCATAAACCTTTTTATATATTGATTATGATTTTTATTGTTATTAAAATAATCAGCGTTATTTTTTATAGTACAACGACCAGTGAGAAATAATCTATATTAAAATTAGTAGCAGTAGCAGTAGTGAAAAAAAAACTCAAAATAAATGTGTCGCAGATCAGACGTATTGATACATCATCAACTTCGAAGTTTAAGTGAAATTTCAAAGTCCTGACTCCAATAACTAAAACAATATAACTACAAATGCATTTAGAAGAATGTTTTATTTATATATTTTTTCGTAATACGTGTTAAAGTTAACAATCATTTTTGTGTATTACAGAAGAAGATAACATTTTATAAAACAGTCACATCTACCCTTATCGATCTCTCTCACCGTGAAACATCTAACGTAATCAAAACAATTCGAAGCTGACCCGAATTTTGTGGAGGACCTCTCAAAGACCCGATCTAGGGTGCTCGATTTAATTGAAAGAGATCACCGATTGAGTCGTGTGGGGTACAAACTAGCGTGATACCACTTCGATGCCGATGTTTGCCTTAGGTTTTCTGAGGACCTGTTTGATTTCACTTTAATATATATAAGGATTAAAAAACATCTTCTATTGAAATACTCTATCTTAATACGTATTTTAAAGCGGGCCAATGTATACATTCTAATGTACGCAACTTAAAATTGAGACTTGTTTGTCCTCACTATGTCGTCAGCGCATTATCTCGTATTTTGGATACATAATCAGGAGTGGTGGTTAATTTATTGTAATATTGTAACGTAGTAGATTAAGTAGATATGTAGTAGATTATGTTGTAAGTGTGTATGATCCTAGTTGATTGAAATAAAGAATATTATTATTATTAAACGATTTTTCTTTCATTAAGTAATGGTCAAATGGTACATTCTTGGTAAGCGTTACTCTGGCTCATTACAGTTCCAGTTTTACTGTGCTGCGTGATAATGCACTGAACTCGTCACTCCAATTCGGATATAAGCTTTCATGTTTCGTAAGCTCAGATATTTTACTTGCAATAATGTTCACTAGTGATTAAATACTTTTACTTCGACGTTTTAGATGGATATTTCTGAAAAAAATCACAAACAGGTATAATTTTAGGGAACGGTACTTAAGTTATTTCTTTAATGTGTATTTACCTGTTCATTGCAAACTTTCCATTTCCACCGATACAAATATTTTATCCAAAACATATACTCGTATACATACATACATAATATAATCACGCCTGTTTTACCCGAAGGGGTAGGCAGAGCTCTGTAAACACCCACGTTTCTCCAATTGAGTTTTGGTCCCATATAATGAATGGCGAGCCTATTGCCATTCACCGGGAACAGTTTCAGAGTCATATAAAATATTTTCTCAAACACACTGGACGAAACACAAGAACATATTACAAATAACATGTTTACGCTAACACATATAAGACAGGAATACAAGAACGTATTGTATAAAACCCTGGCACGGCACTAGGATGGTATACAGCCCTGTTGTGCGTCTAATGCCCACAACACCCTACTCACATCCACGTGAGAAGTGGCATTCTACTCATTGGCGCACTTTTCCCTTATTTGCCTCTTACGACACCCACGGGGAGAAATGGGGAGGTGACATTCTAACCCGGCACCCCACGGGGAGAAATATATGTTTTTAATATCATTTAAGCGAATGCTTGAAAAAAACTTGTTTCATAGTATAAAAGTAGTTCACGTTCAACTATAGGTTGATGCTTACTTCGATAAAACAAGACGCGACTACGCGAAGACTCATAAAAGAAAATATTGAAATATTTATTATACTTTGTGAAAGTCGATCCTTCCCGTAGGCTTCGCAAATTACATTCAAATGACTGCCACAAAAAGTTGAGTAGGACATTCATATTTACGATAACGTCAATTCCCAATACTTACATCAATATTTTTGTTTCAATATTATTTTTATCTTGAGATGTTCTTTCGCGTCATTTGTGATGTTGGTCAACACAAAGTTGTTAAGGTTGAATTGGCCGTACAGTTCTCCATACAAAAGCGGTAGGGTGATCACTCCCTTATTTGAAATTTTAGGTTTAGAATTAAATATAATATTGATTAAACTTTCTGACTAAGGCGTAAATAGACATAATTATAGATAATTTTATGATCTTAATTTTTTGTGTATGGTACTTGTATAATAAAACTTAATTTTTGCTGATAATCGCGAAAAACTCATTTTTTTTTTCATACACGGGAATGATGGGTAACTTTTAAACATTAATTATAATGATTTTTTGAACAATTTTAATGATTTTCAGCTTGTTGGGACTTTATGTACCTTCACTCTCATTTTTTGGTATAGATTGACCGGACTAAATTATCTTTTTTTAAATTTCGTACGATACAAACCTAGATAACGAATTCAATCGATATCATGCTTTGTTTTGGACCTAAATCCTCAAATAAGGGAGTGATCACCCTACGACGTTTGTATGGAGAACTGACCGACCAGTTCACCCTTAAGAAAGTGTGATCATAGCGCTTTCCATACCAAATTTAAATACCAAGTGTTTAATATGTTTAATTAAGCATGCCTGTCGTAGAGCATTGATTTTATTTTTCTAGTTTGTCAGTAATCTATTTAATTATGTAATATCATAATTATTAGGAAATAACGTTTTGTATGGGAATTATTATTTTCAGATTTAGAGATGGAATATTTTATAAAGTGACAAACCAGAAGCATATATATGAAGCTCCAGGACATTCACGGAAAATTTCAATGACCTTCAACACGTGGTATTTAAAATAAGACGAAAGTAAGTTTGTATGAAAGAGCTACGGAGACACTAACCTTAAATCTTATTTATGTATAACTCTCATTCACAATGTGAGCTGTTAGGATCATTATCTGTGATTATATTCAATTATAGGTAAATTAATCTTCAATCTGTTCCTTAGAAGTACCCCTGTAATATTAGCATGCGTAGAGGTTTACATTGATATCATGTATCTTTAATATAATAAGCTAAGCTGACACAGTGTAAAAAATTAGATCTCATGAAAATAATTGAAGTCAGACAAATATTTAATCGACACTCAAACTTAGTAGCTATGAGTCTAAGACATTGGAAGTCAAATATGTCATTAAAATTTTTGACAGTATCTACTTTGAACGCAAATATAAATGAGTAATATTTTTAAGAGAAAGAATAAAACCTTCAATGTTACAATCGCGCCTAAGTCAGAAAGTTTAACAAATTGCTTTTTTCATCGCATTAACCAAAGCGCTGGGTATTAAGCTCGCACAATCTGCCTTTAATGACGCGACGAGTTGCGTACACCCCGTGACTTGATACAATTTTCGAGGCTACCGTTTCGCCATCCTGATTTGACAAACATGATAGTACATTTTTAGAACATTCGAGAAACATATTTCAAAAAAATAGAACCATTTACAAATGAAAATGTCAACACTGTGATATGTTATAAGTTATGAAGACATCAAAGTCTTAATTATTTATACATTCCCAATTACTTTCGATGCAATACAAGACAACACACGCTGCTAACTGGTAGTGGGCTGGAGCAGTTGGACTGTCTGTTAGTCAGCAATGACTTATAGGTCGTTTAAGTGCTTTTATTGTAGTAGCTGTAGTATTGTATATAGTATTGTATATCTTAGTATTTTGTTAATAAAGGCATACCGCCGGAGAATAAAAAGAAAAAAACAGTTATATAACATATTCAAACATTGTTTATAATAAAATAATTAGATAAGTATCTAAAATAATTCAATACTTAAGAACCTGATGGCACGCTTATTAAAGTTAAGAAATTTCCTTACATTTTGCCAACCTTGGTGTGTTATCAACTTGAAACCAAAAACTTCTAATAGATAATAGATGAAACCTCTATTATCTATTAGAAGGTTAATTAGTATTTCGCTGATTTTTAAACTAAAGACAAGGTGATACTTAATTCGAAGTACATTAAACAGGCATTTTCACTCTAGGAACTCAACAATTCCATCAAATTAGCTGCTAATACTATCACAATAAAACAGACGCGACAGTTGTAGCCCCTACTAGCGGCCTACTGTAGTAATTGCGGAAGCGTACCTCCCAAAGGAGTTTTTAATCCTGCTCCGCCAGTGTATATATACAGTAAGGACTATTGGTAACCAGTCGACACATTTTCTCAGCACACACTTGTTTTTTTTTATATCTGATATGTTAGCCTTTGACCACTATCTCACTTGTTGGTAAGTGATGATGTGGTTGAAGATGTTGTTCAGGATAATAAGCTAAGCTAATAAGGCTTGGCGACAGATTTTCTACTTGAGGGTGGTAGCTTGTAGCCAGGTGGGCATTCGCAAAATGCCCTACCACCATGCTATAACGACTGCCATCCTAAGACAAGAACCGGGACCGACGGCTTAACGTGCCCTCCGAAGCACGGAAACGCTCAGTAGTGATGTCACTAGCGGTCACCCATCCAACTCATGACCGCGGGCGACGTTGCTTAACTTTGCTGATCGGTTGAGAACAGCTAAGTAAACTTCGCTACGAGCTCTTCATTGTTGATTGAAAGTGGGTGTGCGAATATTATAATTTTATTTTATTGTAATTAGATACCATATACCATTATATCCATAACGATATTCAAATTACACATACTTGTTGTATCTATAATATAAATAATTTATTTCACTATTCGCCTAATTTTCCTGTTAAGCTGACGTGACGTCATTCTTGATCGTGCGCTCGTAGAGTCAAGTTCTCCTGAGGATGCTGCGTGTAGAATTGAAATGCGTCGAAAATATCTTCAAGTTGAGTGGCCTTTATGACCTCACGCTAGGTTAACAGGAACATTAGGCGGGTCACTAGATATATTTTATATTATTTGTCATATTTTGATGACATCATGTTATGTCGTTTTCCTAGTTACAATTATGTACCTACCACAAGAAAAAGCATTGCTACTAAGTACTCGATATGAGATAATAATCTTTAAAGGTAAAGTAGTATGGAATTGACATAACTTACATTCTTTGAAATTAAATTTTCACAGTTTTAGTTTTCCAGAATTTAAAAAGAGTGTAGTTGTATGCATGCTCATCTTTGATTTCATCTAAACTTTACCTGCAAGCACAACGCAGTTTAAAACTTGAAAATTGATGACATAACCTATATAGGATTTATGAGAGGCGTGAGTTTCCATACTGCTTTTTCTGAACTGTGCCTCAACTTTCGCAGTCACATTAATGAGGAAATAAACCGAAATAAAGGGCCCTATTCCGGTCCAAAAGTTAGATTGAATAAAAGGTTCTATATCTACCATTAGTGTCAAAACTTTATGATTTAATTTTATTGTCAGTTACCTGGTTGTAATTATGAACTTTTGAGTGTTTTAGAGTTTTTTTTTACTACTGGTCGACATTAAATTGTATATCCATTAAAATCTTACCTTCATTGTAATAAGACCTAATATGGCGCCAACATAACTATATCGCTTGGGCAACTGTCGGTTGTTGAAATTCACGCCCGATTCACAATTAATTAATAATATACTCGAAAAAAGTTTATTTTTATTTATGGCTGATAAGCTAGCTATCTTTTGTTTAATCTAACTTTTGAAGCAATGATGGCCGAGCGGTAATAGCTATGGACTGCCGTGCCGCAGGTCCCTGGTTCGATCCCCACCGCGCCGGCTACAGCTTCACCGCATGGTGGAAGGACATTTTGCGAATGTTCGCCTGGCTAGCTACAACGCTACTTTTGAAGCGCTCGTAGCTAGTTTGCTTAGCTTTTCTTAACCGTTCAGCTAAGTAAAGCAACATCCGCCGCGGTCATGACTTGGATGGGTGACATTGCTACCGAGCGCTTCCGTACTTCGGAGGCAATTTGTCCTAGTGGTTGTCTTAGGATGGCGGTCAATATAACATCGTGGTAGGGCATTTTGCGAATGACTGCCTGGCTAGCTACCACCCTCAAGTAGAAAATATGTCGCCAAGCCCCTAATGGTATGTATTTATAACAATAAAAATACCTTTATTAACAAAACAAAACCATTGCACCTTGTCACCCTCATTGGATAACCAAGATATAGGCTTTGCATAGTTTTGGACCCGCAGTAAATTATAGTAAGTTAGTGTTGTTATTAAATTTGTGTAAACAATATTCTTAGTTTAAACTAATTGTAACACGTTTAAAGCATTTCTGGCTAATAAATTATTATTATAATTATTAAAACACTATATACTATACCTACATAACACTACAGCTTCTACAACGCAATCATTAAGGCAAGATGAAGGCCATGACAGGTCCACAGGCAGTCCAAATGCTCAGCCCACTACCAATTGTAAGCATTGCCGCGTTGTATTGCAAAGCTTATTCATTGAGCCAATTAAGGGCCAGCATTTTGATCAAGCGAATTTTTTATGTAAGATGAGCGTACGGCCCCACGGACCCAATGTCTCTACAACAAACTGTTCAAATATGTAAGCACTACCAAGATTAGCATACTTGAGTCCCTTGAGTTACTCTGCCGTAGTAGCTCTCACGTTATTTCAGGAAGATGTGACGGTGCTAAAGTGTCAACGCACGTAGCTAACTTCCATACAGGCAAGTGATATCTTCAGGTCTTTTACCAACGTCACTAATAAGACATTTGTTTTGAGAATAGCTGCAACATTGGCGCTGGTAAAAGCCCGGTGGATATCGTGGACTTAGTAGTCGTTCAAATAGCCTCATAATGTTTTAAGTAATTATTTAAATAAAATGATCAGTAAATCATATTTATGCAATGTTAATAAACCGATTAAGATGAAAAAACCTGTATAGTATCTGATTATAAATAATGTATATAAGAATGATTTATCAATATCCGTTTTAAAGTTTTACGTGATGTGCGTTAGAAAAGATAGACACACAGAAAAAAATACTGCCTCCAAACACATAAAAACAAATATTTTTAACCTATTTATCTCCTATGTACAGACACGACTTTGCTTTAGGTTTTATATCTATAGGTTTATAGCGTTTCAGATTTAAAATATAGCCCGGATCAGCCGTAACTTTTAAAAGTAAGTAAAAGTCCTGTCCACACAACTGTACGTTACAAAATTACAAATTTACGAGAGAAAAAATTATAGCGATGCGCGGGATTCGAACCCGCGTCCATCCACCCCTTTAGCCGGTATGCTTCTAACCAATTGAGCTAACATGACACAATAATTCATAACTCTAATTTTTGCTCCCACTCTTCAACCATCGTATCGGGATGGAGCGACACCTATAGTTCAATTTGCGTTGTACTACAAACAGACCAATTTTGCAATTGGTTTTAAATTTGTTAATGATGACGCAATCTTATAATTCTAATATTGTTATGTTTGGAATAACACCTGCTTGGCGAATTATATGACAAAATTACAAATTTACTAGAATTAAAATTATAATCATGTGCGGGAGTAGACCCCGCGTCCATCCACCCTTTAGCCGGGGTATGCTCTAACCAATTGAGCTAACATGACATAATGACTCATTACTCTAATTTTTACTCTCGTTCTTCAACCATCGTATCGGGATAGGCGCGGGTTCGAATCCTGCACATGACTATAATTTTTTCTTATAGTCATGTGCAGGACTAACTAATAAGAAAAACCTATAGTTCAACTTGCGTTGTACTACAAAAAAAAACAATTTTACAATTGATTTTAACTGGTAAATGATGACGCAACCTTATAATTTTAATATTGTTATATTTGCAATAACACCTGCTTGGCGAATCACATTACAAAATTACAAATTTACAAGATAAAACATAGACGCTTGAGATATTAAATATTTTAACAGTTATATTATCAGTATAACGCTAACCCATTCAGGGTATCGTTTAAGTTGTCACGTATCCCACGTCACGTCTGTGGCTTGGATCAGCCGTGTAACTGTTCCACTAACTTTTACAATTAGTTTGGACCAACACGGGTATACATTCGTTGCTTAGGTTTTGATGTACCTACAGGTTTTGATATATATGATTGTATTTAAAAGAATACAACGGAAAACCAGAAACTTACAAATATAAGTAAGCGACTTAATACTAGGTCTGGGTGCTATTGCTGAGTAAAAACTGTTATTTAAAGTAAACATGATGACCTGGCACACGATTTGTGTTATTTGAAGAGTTCTCTTCTTTATACAATATATATATATAGGTAATGCCAAAAATGTCGCGTCTAAAGCGTAAACAACTTACTATTGGTTGATGTCAAAATCGAAGATTGTTTTGGCTTCTATCGGAAGACTTCTTCAGGATCTTGAGAGCGGGACGTCCGCCGCGGTTAGATTACGTCTTACACTGCGGCGGCAGGCGGCGTGGCAGCTCCCTGTGTTCGAGCTGACGGCGCAGGCGGCGCGAGTCGTGGCGGAGAGTGTTGAGGATATGGCGGACGGTCAATTGGTCGATCGTGATATCGACTTCTTACTTAAGTTGTTACGCATTAACACCTTTTTTTTCATAATAATCTATACTTATAATAAAACTGTAACAGGTCCAATTCTGAAACATTGCATCACGCCAAATCTAAATGAATTTCAATGAAACTTAGCATGATTTCAGTTCATACTACAAGGTAGGATATTGTATACATTTTATCCCGAAATTCAGCACAGTTCCTTTGGGACAGGGGATAAAAGTCAAAATGTACACTTAGTTGTAATTTATTAACGCGTAGTCCAATTTCATACATTCTTTTTGTGTTAGTGTAGTGGTATTTTAGCGATTGTCTCATCAATACTTCAGCCATCGGTTTTTTAGTTCAGAAATTACAGACATCACAACCTTAATATTTCGTTCCGAATAACTTGTAACACAGAATGTACAAGAACCCTTGAACGTACGGTTCATCTTAACCTGGCGTCGGCACTTTATCGTATAGGCATAATAGATAGGTCTATTGTCAAATTCTGATAACTCTAATAAAAGCTGTAAATAACGGTAGCACCGCCGCAATATACGGACACATTACTGAAATTGCATACTTATAAAGGGTTTTCTACAACAGGAATATGAACAAATTTAACAACGATAGTAACCTTAAGATCGTAAAAAAAATACCTGTTCTATACTAAGAGTCCATTTAGGCGCAAGCTAAGGTATGAAAAAACTGTGTTTTTTGTTTACACTCATTCGGATAATTTCCTGATATATTTTCATTGTCATTTTGTTGCAATCTTATTACTTGATATTATTTATGGTTTTTTATTACTCAATCAACATTTTTTTAATCATGCCATGTTCACCAAAAATACTATTGTTTTATTGTGAGATTTATTGGCTAAATATCAGCTAGAGAGAACTTAATTGAGAGGCAACGAGGCAAGAGGATCAAGAAGGCAAACCTTGCCTTGCTAAGATAAAACTCTAAAATCTGAAACATTCGCCTCAATCAGTTTTTTTAACCATCTATCTTTTGCCGGAAACATTTCGGAGACTGCGCGAGTGGAGGTGCAGAATCGAATATATTTCATTCTACGGCCAAAGAAGAAGAGCATTGATGAAAAGACGCCATTTTACAATCGGAATTCCAAAGACACACACAAAGTACTCTGCTTCAACATTTACATGCGAACCGCGAAGGAACTCTTTCAGCACTGTCTTCTGGAAAATACAATCTGGGAGTTTTCAAATCCAAAGTAAAAAAAGCTCCTTTCTGAGCTATGTTTTACTAAGAGTGCTCCACTGCGCAAGGCGGCCTCGTGGACTGATTTTTGCCAAAGATTGCAGTGGCAATCTTATATATACATAAACAGGGCGTCCCAGGGCGATGCCACATGGAGGGAAGAGTGAATTGTTGATGGAACATTATACTGAAAGAAGACATTATTTGAACTTTAAAAACAATTTAAACTGCATTCATGGACATTTAAATAATTACGTGGTCGAACCGATATCGAACCCGTTACACGAGAAAAAAAAACATCCTGTAGTCTGATCAAAAGATTTCATCACAAGGAATTTTTTTTGCTTAATAACATAGTGTCAGATATAAAAGGAAGTCCATGAATTTTAATATGTGATGCAAATTTAAGATATGGCCATTTTATTTTATACAATAAAAAAAATTTTATTCACACGAAAAGGCGTTTTTTTTTCGACGACTCAGACCTACGCTGAACCAAATATATAAAATATGAAATATTTAACGTACTTTGCTGTACTGCTGAATCAACCGGATTGTCCACTGCTGAACACAGCCTCCCCCATTCAGGGGGGGTTTGCCATAATCCCCACGCTTGGCAGGCATCTTGGGGATTGCAGTTTAAGATATCAGTTCCTCAGAAGGCGCTGCTGCCCACACTCCGGTATTATTTTAGTTGCCTCTTACGACACCCCAGGTAGAAATGGGGGGTGACATTCTAACCCGGCGCTACAATGGGGGACTTTATTATTAATGTTGAATATTTATCTCACGTTAATATTGCTTTCTTATCGTAAGCTATTTATAACCATCTTTCAAAACAGGAGGAGGCTCAATTCAATGCGAATTCTTCATAATATATTTTTTCGTAATTTATAAATTCAATTGGATAATTCTTTGTTTTCACCCCCAACATTCTAAACAAAATATTAAAATTTCTGGTTTGTTACTATGAGCTGAAGACCCGAAACATACGAACTGATGGACAGGCAGACAGACAGACAGCGGAGTCAATTATTAGGGCTTCCTTTTGCCTTCTGTGTAAAATAGCTATAAAAACTGGCCAAGTGTGGGTCGGGGACCCGCTAAGGACCTTATATATATGAAAAATTACAGGCACATGAGACTTTAACTATGTCTCAAGGTGACGGGCGCAGTGCAATTCGTGCAATTACTTGTGACGAAATGCAACTGTTATAGGCAGAGGTTAGTCCGCTTAACATCCTGTTGGAACTGAACCCTTATTAAACGAGTCTAAAGTGCACTAGGCCAGCTTTTTTAAGGCTAGAGTGTTCGTGATGCTTTCCATGCAAACGTAGTTTCATCATATTTTAAATACTAAGTGTTCAAACTCGGTGAAACTTTGCATGTATGTCCTTGAGCCTAATATCTATGCTTCTGGTTTTCCAGCTTTCCGTAAAATTAAGTATTTTCAAAGATAATTCGAAAAATTGTTTTTTTTTTTATGCCTTATTGTTTAGCCTTTGACCACTATCTCACCTGTTGGTAAGTGATGATGTGGTCGAAGATGATGTTCAGGCTAACCTAGAAGTATTAGCTCTCAAGGACAACTGCCGGAACACACCGTTAGGTGCTTGGCGACAGATTTTCTACTTGAGGGTGGTAGCTAGCCAGGCGGGCATTCGCAAAATGCCGTACCACCATGCTATAACGACTGCCATCCTAAGACAACAACCGGGACCGACGGCTTAACGTAGCCTCTGAAGCACGGAAGCGCTCAGTAGTAATGTCACTAGCGGTCACCCATCCAACTCATGACCACGCGCGACGTTGCTTAAATTTGCTGATCGGTTGAGAACAGCTAAGTAAACTTCGCTACGAGTGCTTCAAAATCCCTTTCGTTTTGTATGGGAATTGTTGTTTAGACATAGGATAAAATAAATTGTAAACTGAAATACTAGCAAACTAGATACGCTCAGCAATATGCATACAAAATTTCACCAAGATAGACAATTGGTAATTAAAATATGCCAAAACTGCGTTTGAATGGAAAGCGCTCCGTGCACTCTACTCTTAAATACACACCACTGTTTATCTTAAAGACATACCTGGCATAGCTTATATGATTAAATCACTTCTTGTGACGAATTGTGTGCATGTATACCTAATACCAAAATGTTTGTTTTGTTGTAACCCGATGTTTGTATAAAAAGTTCTAAAAGTTTCCAGACGTACGTACGTAAGCAACTGTTTACAACTAAACTGCCCGGTATTCAGGTGTTTGGATTCGCATGTAAGTAACACAGTATAAATAACTAAGTAAACTTTTCTCATCGGTGTTTCGGCAACTTCATGCAGTGAATACGTAACCAGGTCCGTAATTACCGATGTATGAAACATCTGAGTAGTTCGCTATTGGCAACTGGTTTCCTAATTACTATTTCAATTTTCGGTAGAAGGCTCGTATATTTTATTTTTTATACGCATTGGTTTGTTGTACTAAAAATTTTGTCTGGTTAGATCAAGTCGGGGACTCTGATATAAGGATTTCAGATATATATTTGCGGACGCCAGCATATGTAAACCCTGGTTCAGTGTCAGATAATGGATTATTCGCAATCGCAGACATGTACGTGGACTATTTAAATTTGACTTTTTAAAAAGACTGTGGCAAATAGGGTTTGGAATTATGGATCTGAGAGGTTCAATGGAACTCTTTTTTTGGGTGTCAATAAAGTGAGTGTTTTGTGATTTTATAATTGCTCTTGATAATAACATATATATTAAAAATATTTAAAGAAAACATAAAATTAATATTTTAATAAAACACTTAAAAATATAAGAAATACATCTAGTGAAAATTTCACCCAATTTTCCTGTTAAGCTGACGTGACGTCACAAACGCCACGCAGCCAAACCAGAAGAATTTTCGGTACCAACCCACAATAAGATGTAGTGTTTGTACTCTTCAGTTGTACACTCAGTTTCAAACGGAAAATAAAGAAAAAAAGTTATAGTCTGACAGATCAAGCACGAGGCCCACCTGATGTTAAGCGGACTAACCTTTGCCTATAACAGATGCATTTCATTACAAGTCACGAATTGCACTGCGCCCATCACCTTGAGAAATAGTTGTTAAGTCTCATGGGCTTGTAATTTCACTGGCTCTCAAGGACTGCTGCCGGAACACACCGTTAGGTGCTTGGCGACAGATTTTCTACTTGAGGGTGGTCGCTAGCCAGGCGGGCATTCGCAAAATGCCCTTCCACCATGCGGTGAAGCTCAAGCCCGCGGTGGGATTCGAACCATGGACCTACGGCACGGCAGTCCATAGCCAATGCCACTGAGCCATCACTGCTTCAATAACTTCACTCTTTGTGTTGGGGTTATTATGAATTACCTTTCGAATGAAGTTGGTCTAAAAACAACTAACACGTCCCTCGCCACCAACGACTAGCACTCCTCAAAAAATGCAGACATAGGAATACGTGTGAAAGAGATAGAATGAAAATTTACCAAACTTTCCCAACTGACTGGATATTCGGCAATTTACATCAGCGACTTTAAGCTATATGGAGCAATTAAAATCATTACTGGCGAAACAATTGCCGCTTTTATTGAAAATTCTCCAGATTCCCTCCGCTGATTACTCAGGATTGGTCCATTATTGTTGCTCAACAATGAATGCTCGTAAAATGACCCATGTAAGTGCACTTTAAGATAATTAACAACGCTTGGTACATAGAGCAAGCCAAAAACACCTTTGACACCTTTATTATTATCAGCTTAAAGTATAATTTGTTTAGACCTTGTTGGCAAACATAATAATAATATAAAGTAAGTAATGAGTAACACCAGTTTCTAGTATCGTCACAGACAGCTTGCAATTGTTTTTGCGTCGTTTTTATAAAACCTTCTACAACTTTTCAGACCTCAGCAATTTTTGCAAGTAAACTGCCCGGTATCCAGGTGTTTTTTTTAAATATATATTTTCAACCGGCGGTATGCATTTATTAACAAAATACTACGAACTATATACGACACTACAGCTACTACAATAAAAGCATTTGGACTGCCTATGAGTCCCCACCAAGTTATAGATAGCCCACTACCAGTTGGCAGCGTGCCCAGCATGCTGGCAGCATTGCCCCGTTGAATTGCAATGCTTATTCTTTGAGCCAAATAGGTGCCAGTATTTTGACGATGATCCAGGTGCTTAGATTCACATGTAAGTAACTGAACAGTTTACAAAACTAACTAAACTTTTCTCATCAGTGTTTTGGTAACTATATGTTAAACATAACTAGTTTTTTTTTATTATTTTTGCTTTAACTCATGCTCTGTGGATTACATTACAAAATAACAAATTAAGAGAGAAAAAGAAAATACCACGCACATGACTGTAATATTTGCCTTACGTAAATTCTGTGATTTTATAACTAGATTTATATAGTTTATATATTGGTCTATTCCGGTGGAGGGCCAAGTTAGGATGTCACCACATTTCTCCCTGGATATGTAGTAAGAGGCGACTAAAGGTGAAATACCGGAAGGTGGGCAGCAGCGCCTCCTTAGAAACTGATATCTCAAACTGCGTTCCCCAAGACGGCTGCCAGGTGTGGGGATTATGGCAAACCCCTAAATGAGGGAGCCGTGTTCAGCAGTAAACAATCGGGCTGAAACAGTAACAGTTATAATTATTGTTGTATGAAAAATCTTTGAGTGGGTGCTTTATAGTGGAAATTGAGTTTCACGCCTAAGACGGAGAATTCAACTATTTCCCAGTTTGGTCGAGCTTGTAGTTAGTTTTCGAACCATTCTACTTACTTATTGTATTCGCGACTTTAAAATACTAGCAAAAACCTGAGCTTTGTGAGGGCTCGCGTTTATTTTACAACCAGATTCTAGTGGTGTTATCTTGTATTAAGTAGATGAACTACGATGTATTTGAGTATTGAGTTTAGTACTATGGCAGCGATGTTAACTATTTGGTTTTCTAACAGATGGCGTTAGTAGTACAATAACATTCTATAAAATGAATACAAAATTATTAATGTTCTTTATTTTTATATAATTAGGTTATAAAACTATATTTTTTTACAGATAACACATCTAGATATTAAGTTAACTTACTATGTTAAAGTACAAATTTATAGGCCTGATAGTTTTTCAGTTAAGTTTGCCGCAAAATGTTCAAGTTGTGGGATTGTGTTAGGGCTCTGCCTAATTATTGCTCATGGTTATCTGAAAAACCTATAAAGTCATAAAAATATAAAAATTACCTGTGACAAATGTAATAAATTCAATAAGTAGGTATTGGAAATACATTAGGTGCCGTAAAAGTCTTACCCAATCCTGCGTATTACGTGATCAAGTTACAATATTGAACAAAAAAAACGCTTTAATTTTAAATATCCTGTCATACCTATGGGTATGCCTTATTTAATTTAATTGTATAAGAACTCCTTCTCAGGGAATAATTATTTGACGGTGAAAAATATATTCATATCTATATTTTTTACAAGTATATTATAGTGCTTTTCTCAAAATAAATGCAAGGTTATAAAATAGAATCACATTTACCTTTGTCGCTAAATATATATCATCTGGGGCTTTAAGTAAAAAAGTACTGCGTCATGCTTTCATTGAATGAGAACATATATATTATATATACTGGCTAGCACTCACGGTGTTTTTGGTTGTAATCTCCGACCGGTGTTGTTGTTACGCGCAGCGTGCGTGTCCAGCAGCCGCGAAGCTACCCGCATTCCTTGAGAATGAGCATCTTTACTGCTCGGACACCGGTCGGAGACTACGACCAAACACCGTGAGTGCAAGCCTGTATGTTTAGTTAATAATGTTATTTTTTATGAAAAAAAATATAATAAAAATAGAACATTATTCAAATACCCGCCAGCACGCCGGCAATGAATTTCATTACATTACTGGTGGTTTTATTCCAAATTCAAAATATGGTAATGGTTTTGGTATTTTTGTTAACGTAAATACAAAAATACGTAAATTCTTCATGTTTTTCTTATTCAGAAGTAAAGACCAAATTTCAGCGCAAGGATAAGAAAAAATATGCTTGTACTTTTTATATAATATTGCTTTTTAATAATTATGTTAAGATTCCAGATTGCCCAGGCAGGTATTGTTCAGTGCAAGGCGTCTTCCACCTGGACAATAAGTTCTGAATGCTTAACAGGGCCGGCAGTTCACCGGGCTGAAATAAAAACACGAAATACACAAGCAATCAAGTAGTATATATGGAACTTACGTACCATACGTGAAGTCTCGTCAATTTGGATGAACCAAGCTTAGGACTACCTATCTAATCAAATCGGCCGATGTAGTTAGAATGGACTTGCCTAGCCGACGAATGTGGTTCCCGTTGCTGGTTTGCACAACACACCAAAGTCCAAATGTCTTTAACACATTATCACAAATCACAATATTGTCAATCAAGGGTAAAACCAACTAGTTTTCCAATTCAAATGTTTATATATAATAGAAAAGGTCAAAAAATCAACTAACAAAAAGCAAGCAAAACAGAAGATATTTTCACACACAAAAATCCATAGATCACAAATGGACGACTAGCAAAGCGGCGAGTTCCAATTGCCCGCGAAATTGATCGGTCCGAACAAATTAAGTAGCAATGCAAAAAGAAAAAGTTCTATTTCGGAGTTTAGTTTGAAGACATAGGTGTAAATAAGGATATGAACAAGTTGTCGCTTTCTTTTTTATGTTTATGGTATCAAATTTATCTATTCCAAAAAGTGATGTTTGAAAACGAGTAACTTCTCCTCACACTCGCAGCAAAAATCGATTTTGAACGCAAAAACACTCCTTTTCATTCTGGTGAGGTGAAAATATATACATTAGTGTCACAATGACACATATATTGCAGTGTATGGAAATCATTGTTTGCCACCCGACACAATCGTTGTTTGTGTTTTCTGAGCGGGATACTGTCATGGACAGGAGAAAGTAATATCGTACAATTTGTATGCGCTTCACTCTTAATATTTTGATTTTGCTTTATTTCCGAGTCGACCGTTTTACCACTGGTTTACTAGATTGTAAGTAATGGCGTGGTCGAAAATTAAAAACTGGTTTGAAAAGGTAATTGGTTTCATCCCATTAGGTGCTTGGCGACAGACTTTTTACTTGAGTGTGATAGCTAGTCAGACGGGCATTACCAAAGTTCCAATCACCTATGAGGTGACTTTTAAGCCCGTGACGAAATTCTAATCATGAATCATCAACCTTCTGCTTGGCATCCCGTGGCCGTTGTCACTAAGACATCCATAAAAACTTACAACTTAATATCGTATAACGATACATCCAGCCAAAACATAGTCCGTAAAGTTCTAAAGATAACCTTCCGACCGTTTACTGAAATTTACTTTGAACAAAGACAAATGCTAACAAAAGAATCAACTAGCTTTAGAAATGAAAAACAGAAGAACATCTAAGTCAGCTAACTTGTGCATTCGCTAGGTGCTTTTGCCTTTTGCCAATTGGTATTAAACCGCAATGCACTTTGCACAATCTACGTCTATATAATAAACAGTCCATAAAAACGTACCTACTTTATTTAAGTGGGTGTAAATAATCAATATTAAAATGTTGTATATGTGTTAGGGTATTAAGATTCTCTCATGTAAAAATCTGTTGCTAAGCACCTTACAGCCAGAACCCGTTCTGCGTTTAGCCTGAATAATATCTATGACCATATAATCATGTGGATTTAAATAATCCTGTATTTTAATCGACTCACGGCTATGTCACGCAGAAAAAAAAAAATCGTTTGCCTCGAAAGGGAATCGAACCTACTTGATTTGTGAGAATAAGGAATATGTATTTTATGATAACTGTCGAAAGCGTTCATCATGAGGTTTTTTATGGACTGCCGTCCATGGTTCGAATCCCGGGCTTGAGATTCGCCGCATTGTGGAAAGGCATTTTGCGAATGCCCGCCTGGCTAGCTACCACCCTCAAGTAGAAAATCTGTCGCCAAGCAACGGTGTGTTCCGGCAGCTGTCCTTGAGAGCCAGTAATTCTAGGTTAAGCCTGTTAAAATCTTCGACCACATAATCACTTACCATCAGGTGAGATTGTAGTCAAAGGCTAACTTATCAGCAATAAAAAAACTACCTAAATGCCATAGCATATTAAATAAAAGTAAAACCATGAAATGTATCATTTTATTTGAATTGTTGTGCAGTAAAATGTATAATAGACTATTTTCTGACTTACCGTGCATCCAATATCTGACATTATCATTTAAGAGTATTACTGTAACAGCCGAGTCGTCCACTGCTTAACACAGCCTCCCCTATTAAGGGGGTATTTGCCATAATCCCCACGCTTGGCAGGCGGCTTAGAGATCGCAGTGTTAGATGGCAGTTCTTTAGAAGGTGCTGTTGCCCACCTTCCAGTATTTTTCCCTTAGTCGCCTCTTACGACACCCACGGGATGATATGGGTAGGTGCAATTCTAACCCGGCACCCCACGGGGGTTAAGAGTATTAACTAACGAGTATCTTTTAAGAAATAGTTTTCTATTCTAAAGATTTCTGATGTAAAGCCAGTAATTGTAAGTTAGCCTGAACAACACCTTCGACATCATAATCACTTACCATCAGGTGAGATCTCTATCTGGTCAAAGGCTAGCCTACCAGCTATAAATTAAAAAAAAACTACGTTTATTGCGTTAGTACAGAAACCTCGGTGTGCGAGTTCGACTTTTACTTGGATTTTCCAAATCTGTCCTGAAATAAATAAAAAATCTAAAACAATAGCCAAAATAAAAATATTGCCAGAGTTACGCAATAGAGCTAAAGCGTTGTTGTAACGCAGTTATTTTTCTGTATAGCCAGTTTTTTAGTTTTGTTTGTAACACGGTTTTTACTTTGTTTAGCCCAATTTGTTAGTATTTTTAGTGATGGTCGTTAGATTTGATAGGGGCTTTGTGCGGAACAAGCCATGAGTCAGCTTTATCAAATCCTTTTTTGTGTGATCTGTATTGCGTATTGATTAATAAATTCCCTAACACAAGTCTTTCCATCAAAGGTAATCCTACTCCTTTTTAAATCCAAAAGTTTAGGAAAATTCTTCTTAATGTTTTCATTTAGTTGTGCGTTCAACATGTTAAAAGTAGGTAAAATCGAAGGAGGTGCAAGTTAATGAGCTATGAGCAATACCAATATTAGTTTCAGGAGGATCTGCAACTTCTGTCACATTAACTGTTTCATGTACACGATCTTCTGAAGTACAGATACCAGCAGAAACATCTGTCCTTGACTCCCAACGGTGGTGGAAATTAAGTTTCTTTGTCCATAGTAAACACAAAGAATAAAAACCTATAAAGCAAACCACAACAACAAGATACTTACCAATATTGAAGTTTACTACTTCAATAAAATGTCTGTAGAAAAATGTAAATTTGAAATATTCTCAACAGGAAATATTTATTTTAATTTAAAGTTTTGATACCCACATTTAAAGATTGTTATGCTTTTAACATCTTAACTACTAGATTTTTTTGTGATCACAGATGACTCTAAGCTGGGCGGTTTCCGATGATAATAAAGTTATATATATAAGTTACTTCAGCAGTTGGTTTTCCCTTATATAAATAATAAGTAATTATCATAAACAGAGAAGGTCCAAGGTCTGAATCTCGCAATGGGCTTGAGCTGCATGACATGATGGTTGCAAATACCCGCCTGGTTATTAGCTAAATCCCATCCTGAACTCTCAGATCGGCAAAATTGCTGATTATGTATTAAAATGAATGCAGTATATGCAGTGTTATTAGAAAAAATGCAAACATCCTCTTAGAGTTCACTTGTGTTAGTCCTCACAAACATTTTGAGATGAATATTGTTTTTGATTTTGGTTTTGTTTTTATGTTTGTAACGGAGGAGGATCACCTTATGTTAACCCTCTGCAACTGAGGTGACTTTATTGTTAACATTTGACTGACGTGGAGTCTATCAGACGTTAGCTTTACTAGCATGCATTAACTGTATTTTGAAGCCTTACTAAAAAATTGTATTATAAATATCTTGTGTTGGTCATACACCTTCCAAATAAATAATTATCAAACAAAATAATACAATATTTGAATTATTAAAGAATTAATTTTATTAAGATCAATTTCTTAGACATTTGATTACTAACCTTATAAAATTATAAAAAAAAACTTTACATTAACGTTTATCAAATAAACTGATTCTTAATTTGTTTTAAATGGAATAAGAAGCTATTAAAAAAAATATGATTAAAATCGTATGATACGTTTAGGCACAAAGCAGCCTCAAAGTTCGCCCTAATTTTTACCTAAAACTTACAAGTCTTCGCGTATTTGTGCTGAGCAATATAAGAAAATTGGTTTCTTACAAGTACAGCAGCGGAATCTGGTCTGCCTTTTCAGTTGGCTGTAGCATATGCCACATAACTTTCTTACTGAAAGTCCTGGTTGAGGAGGAGATTGAGGAAGGGGAGGCAAATCCTTACCTAGAACCCTTCTAATTGACAATCGCAGCTCTCTTGACACTTGTCGTTATAAACGCGCTCCTTCACACTGGGCAGTTCTAACTCTCTTGCTAGAGATAGAGTAAATTGTCTCATGCGCACAATTTGGCGCCCTGACAACCAAGGCACAAAACAAAAGCATTAGATCTAATGTCATTCGAGTCACATTGTCATTCAAGTTCTCGAATAAATCGATAATTTTTTGGTCAATTTCATCGGCTCCAGCCTTGGTATGATTGATATTAACAGTCATAGTTGGTCGCATCATCTGTACTTGGTGCATGATGAAAAGAAGAAATCAAAATCACGGCCTTATTTATCTTCGTCACATAAGATACAATTGTGTTGGGTCAAGAAACGTGTATGAAGTTGTGAGCTGGCGTTCTACTAGTTCTTACAATTTTGGTTTGGTCACTCATATGATGCGAGACACTACCAATTTACATATTTTACTGAGGTTACGAATATTGGACACTATGGAACTACAGATGGTCTTTGTGAGGTGACGTCTACCAGAATCAGATCTTATTGCTGTACTTACGTCTGACGGACACCATAAGCTCGTAGCACTTGACGTGATGACCGTGCAATCTCTCATGCCACACTACTCGCTGCCGCAAGCCAATGCAGGAAGGTACTGAGCGGGACAGAGCTACATCATGCGATATTACGAATTGGCAACGTAGCATCTGTTTGACGGTGTCTGACAGACTACCACCTCAGTTGCAGAGGGTTAAAAGTCTATTGTGCCTGTAATTTATAATTTATAATTTTTATTACTTTGCTCGATGTACATTCATTTCAAAGCGAGCGCGGCGTGGTACAATTTTGCTGCCACGGCCCCTCTTGGCTCGGAGTAGGCATTGTCTTTTAGTACGAGACTTAAAAAAACACCTAAAACATTAAGTTTTTCAAGTACTGTCTGACACTAAGATCTGTGTCTCGTCAACAAATAAAAAAAACCATTTATCTATTTTTTTATAGGTTAAGACTAACAGAAGTCAACTCGAAGAGGTTGTCAGCATTTTTCCAATTACCCTGTACAAGGCTAAATAATAATATTATTATGTTCAATATTGTTTCAACTTATGTATTTAGTTTATTTTTCGAACATCGAGTGTCTTATCAAAAAACATGGTACAAGAAACGTCTAGAAAACAGTAGAAAACATATGCATATTTCATGTAAATAGCATCGCACAGGGTGCCCCTCTCAACTTCAGGAAAAACAGGAAGCATGCATAAACCGAACGTAACTCTTCCCTTCCTGCCACCATTAATCTGAATTAAGCCTTATTCAGAAACACAAAAGGTATTTTCTCATTTGGCCAGCGGTGGCGTCAACTCTTATTAAGTTCAGCCCGTAAGCTTCTTATCAGTCAGTGTATGGTAAAGATAAAGCGGACGTCGGACACAGAGCAACCTTTTACATATTATATAATAATAGTTCCAGTAGCGCAATTAACGCTTTAGATTCATCTTTTGATTTAACTATACAATTATTTAATTGGCAAGAGTATGTAATACGAATTCCAATTGCCTGGCATTTTTACATCAAAGCCTAAAGTATTGAAATTATATATAATTTATATCATTATTTTTATTGCGCCCAAAATCTTATTGAATATTGTCACCCATGTTCAATTAGATGTTAGTTATTGTTAAATTAAAAATAATGATGAAAACAACAAACTGTTTAGATGTTTATTTCTATAAATTTTCCATTTTATAATCGATTCAAATATTTGACACTAAAATTTAAATGTACTTAAATTCCTGATGATTTTTATTTTTATAATATATAAAGCTCGATTACCACTCACTGACTGACTGACTGATTGACATAAATGTTCTCCTAGAAGGAGCAGAGTAGGGCTAAAATGATGTATGGCAAAAATGTTTGGGGGGTTTTGGTGAGTATGAGAAAAATCGAAAATCATTAAAAAGACGCCTGCCAAGTGATGATGGATGACGTATCTCGAAAACGGTAAGAGATAGGTAGGGGGTGTTTGAACAAATGTCATAGAGAATCGGGAGAGCAGTCGAATGACACCTGTCAAAAATCCAAAATGGCGGATTTCAAGATGGCCGCCATACAAAATGCTCCGAGCCTGCTGAAGCGAGGCCTTTAGGCCGAGCTTCAGTAGGGGCGGAGCAGTTTGTATGGTGGCCGTCTTGAAATCCGACATTTTGGATGTGTCACACGTGCTCCTATCATTCTTTATACTGCATTTGGAGTGTTTTACCATACATTTTCGACTGTATTAGGAGTTTTTGTGGGTTTTTTGACTGAATTTGGAGTAACTGTCCTACATTAGCGTATAGCGAGCCCAAAGGGCAACCACCTGGTGAGGCCGAAGGCCGAACTTTCGGTCCGCGAGGCCGAAGGCCGAGCGAATGGTGCGCGAGCCCGAAGGGCGAGCGCTTGGCGAGGCCGCAGGCCGAGCCGTGTTAGTAACTTGCGAGGCCGAAGGCTGAGCTCCGACTCGAGAGTATTTTCCACATCTCCGACTGGTCTCCATGGCAACTGCCCGCGGTAACCGAAGCACCTACGAGTGGGGTTCCTTAAGAAAAGTGACTCAGAACCTTGGTCCCATTCTGCCCGTACCACCTTTTTATGGCAGTAGGGTGAATTTGCTTTAGCGGCTCCAGTATGGTTCTTTATTGTATTGAGAGTTTATATGGGATTTCATAATTCTATTGGAGTTTTGAACATACTTTTTTCCAACGTATCAGGAGTTTTGATATAGTTTAGTACTGCATAACGATAAATGCGGGCCGCATGCGGCCCGCACACTGCCCGAAATACTAGTTATTTTATAAAGGTTATGCGTTTTCAGCAACAGAACCTTGAATGCAAAAGCATGTTTAAGCTGTTGAGCTTAACATTTATAACAGATATAGATGGCAATGCGCGCTGTTTAAAAGTCTACCTATGTGCGTAATGTGCGTAATGTCACCTCGCTGTCCTAACGGAAAACCAATGCTGGTTTACACCGACCAGCTTTTTGTCGAGTTTGGGTACGGTTGGATGTGACACAGTACGTATATATTGAAATTGTTGTACTCACATATTTTCCATTTGTCTGTATTGTGATGTTTATTAATATAAAAAGTACAATTTATAGTAATACTATCAGGCTAGTTCCATACAACGCCAATAAAATTATTTAATCGAAATTAATAATACAATATTATGAGTCAACTACGGGTCAAAAAAGCCCGCTCCTGGTCGTATGCGGTCCTAAAACTACTTACTACACATAAAATATGCATGCACGTTCACTTTGCTTTTCTATTGTTTCAGATCATGGGTATAAACTTCAAAATGAAACATTCATAATTCGGTTTCGATTACACTCGTTGAGAAAAAACTAACGAGGTTAATCTTTTTTAATATGCACATTTATTACATCTTCACTTACCTAGATGTTTGGCGGTTGGTATCAAACTATGGTATCACCTGAAGCACACAAATATTGTAATAATTTTAATAACGAACATGAACCCATTCAGCTAAGAACTGTCAGGCGGCGCCACAGTTGCAAATGCCGCTATAGATATTATCACTTGTTAAATTAAAATAAAATTCTATATTACGACAAAGATAAAAACTCCTACAAAAATGAGATTATCTATAGTTAATATAATAAAGAGGAAAGATTTGATTGTTTGTTTGTTTGCATTAAAAAAGCTCTGAAACTACTTGACCAATTAGGATGAAATTGATATGGAAATAGTTGGAGACACGGGGAAGGACATAGGATAGTTTTCATCCAACTGCGTAAAGGAGGTTAATGGTTTTGCGTGATAACCGATATACCCGCGGGCGGAGCCGCGGCCAGAAAGCTAGTAATTTATAAAACTTCTATACTTATATATTAGAGAAGAAAGATTTGATTGTTTGTTTGTTTGCATTGAATAGGCTCTCCAAATACTAGACCGATTAGAATGAAATTTAGTATGAAAATAGTTTGAGACACGGGAAAGGACAAATGATTGTTTTTATCCAACTGCGCTAAAAGAGGTTAATGGGTTTGTGGGATAACCGACATACCCTCGGGCGGAGCCGCGGCCGGAAAGCTAGTAATTTATAAAACTTCTATATTCTCTTCTATATTCTATATTAATATAATAAAGTTTGTTTGCATGGAATAGGCTCTGAAACTACTGGACTGATTAGGATGAAATTTGGTATGGAAATAGTTTGAGACACGGATAGGACGTAAGGACATAGGATAGTTTTTATCCAACTGCGCAAAAAGAGGTTAATGGTTTTGAGCGATAACCGATATAACTGCAGCTCCGCCGGCGCCGGAAAGCTAGTAATTTATAAAAGTAATAAGGTATTATTAAGTCAGCATCTGTAACATACTTTTGTAATGGATATTACGTGGGCTGCTAATAGAAGTCGTTACATACGCTACGCTTACGTTGGTCGTGAACCCTGAAAATCTTTTAGATGACGCCCAATCTGCGGAACGAAGGCCTTCGCCTCAGCACCCCGTGTATTGTAATTGAACAAATATATAAATTATTAACTCATTTGACATCAAACAATACTTGCCCTGATCTATACCTCATATAATATCATCACCTCATATAATACAAACTATATTATCACACAAGCCACGGAAATGAAGTCGCAGTCACCAAAATGCTGGCATATACTTTGCACAGAGGATAAGCATTGCCATACAACGTGGCAATGCGGCCAGCATTTTGGGGACACTGCCTAATGGTAGCGGAACATTGGATTAGTTTCTTTTTTTTTTAACTAATTTTAAGTTTTTTAAGTTAATTTATACATAATAAAATGATTAATAAATTTATGCAATCCGTCATATTAGTCGCAGAGCAACCATATCTTGTGAACGGCGATGTGAATACATATAGTTTTTTTGGGAATATCCTTACTGTATTGCGTTTATACTGCGAGTAGTGCATCTGTACCATCACGTACAAATTCGATTTCGAATTTTACTGACCATAAAGGTTAAGGGTTACTGGTTGAATGCTTTATATCTCTCACAAAATAAGCTCATACATTGTTACAGAAACATCTTTATTATGTCCAACATCATAGCAATTTAAACATTTAAATGGAACTTTCTGATCGCGCGTTGTGGGTTTGTGAGTAGTAAAATTAATTTAAACCTATAGGGCTATCTTGTTTTTTATTTATAAAATAAATTTTCGCGGATATTGTTTTTAATTGTTACTGATCAGCTCTCAATGTTTAATATTTAAGACTTTTTTTATTTAATTTATAATAACAACACACTACAAAATAAATACAACACTATAGGTACTACAACGAAAGCATTTAGGCATCCTAACGGCCATTGCAGGCCTACAGGCATTTCGAATGCCCTAGCTCACTACCAGCAAGCAGCATTAACCCGTTGGATTGCAATGCTTATTCTTTGAACCACACAAGTTCAAGCTAGTGATATTGTTACAAAATATGCACTTCCGTATGTATGTACTTCTTGGAGAATAAAAAGGCTGTTTATTATGTAATTGCAACTGAACATGCGCGTGTCCCAACTTGATGTTAAGTGGACTAACCTCTGCCTATAGCAGTTGCATTTCATCACAAGTGACGAATTGCATTGCACACGAAACGGTGAGACATAAAGTTGTTAAATCTGATGTGCCTGTAGTTAAGTAGCTCTCAAGAAATGGAACCGGAACACACTGTTAGGTGCTAAGCGAATTTTTTTTTTACTTGAGGGCGGTAGCTGGGCAGGAGCATCCGCAATCCCCTTCCACCATGCGGTGAAGCTCAAACTGGCGGCGGTGTTTGTGGTTTGTGTTCTTTTTGTTGTTTTACATTATCATGAGTAATGCAAAATAGGTCCAAATTTGTTTCAGGGGTAGATTTCTGCAAAATTTTGGCAAAGGGTTAGTACGGAAATCAAACTGGCAATTTTTATATAGGTTTTGAAGTCACCAGATATTAAAATGAATCCGTCAAAACATAATATAATATACCATCCACTAAGTCGGATACCGTCCATGCAGTTGCAATGCTTAACTGACACATTGACCTCAATATACTAGACGCGACATCTCAAACGAGGATAATCGACCAGTGCAAGTATGCCGGCCGGCATACTCTCTTTCACACGCAGCTGGGCACTCGTAGAAATTACACGAGCTTTACGTTCGAAAATTGTGTATTCAATAACATACTATCGCGTCTAGTATATATAGGTCAATGAACTGACGTCGTTATTCATTCCAACATCGTACGATGATGTATATTTCTTATAGTGACAAAAATTGCGTAATTAATTTGAATATAAATATATTCATATTTTTCTGCACACAAGTACGTGTCCGGCACCGTGAGTGGAAGACCATCGGTTGAGCTTTAGTGCATGAAATTTGACAGCCCCTCCCTTTCCGTAGTGGATAGGGATGGGCTGACTCCCCTTTTAACCCTGTGTGATGCCTTTCTGAACACAATAAAATTAAATCTGGTATTTCGGATGCACCACAGCACAAACCTAAAACTTTGCGCGATTATGCTTACAATTTTGAATTTATTGCTTTAAGCAACTTACCTTTATTCTAACTTTTTTTACAACTGATAACCTCGATTTACTGGCTCTCAAAGACAGCAGCCGGAACACTCCGTAATGTGCTTGACGACATTTATTATTTTCTATTGGAGGGTGGTAGCTAGCCAGGCAAGCATTCACAAGATGCCCTACTACCATTTTTGTTTTGTTTACAGCAACCACGGATACCGGACGATTCTACGTTGGTTTCAAGTCAATAGTTCGGATAGCTGAAAAGTTATTAACAAATGTTTAGTCTTTTTATTGTTATTTCATAATTTTTTGTAATAATAACTTTATTTCGTATCCCGATTGCTTGAGCGCGAACGGTGCGATAGTTTTTAAAATATAAGCAAAATATTGTATTTTTCACAAAATCAAATACACTTTAGGTGTATGGAACATTAGGAAAGTAACAAGGTTAAATCCACTTCCTACCACAGCGTGTAATATACCAAAAGTTTCGTCTCCGGTAGCGCACTACTACTAAATAACAAAAATACGTTTAGCACCATAGAGATCTAGTTTACCTTTAGTTTCTGTGATCTGTGCTTATAGCACTAAAATTTTACACCCGACAGCAAAAAACTGTTTTTGCTTCAAAATTACAGTAGATTTTAATGCACTAACTGAATGTGTTTGAACACAGTGTAAACACTTCTATGTTTAGTCCTGAAGGGCGCTGTAGCGAGCGAAGGACACATAAAACTAAACTTTCAGAGTGATGAGCGCAGTTCAGAGTGAAGCATAACGATCACGGTGCAACTGTAATAGACAGGCGTGACGTTTACTATCAGGCGGATCACATGTTCGTCTCATTATCATAATATAAAAATTAAATATATTAGTAAGATCACAAATATACGATAGGAAAAATTTAAGTTATGTGCGGGATACAAAGTGCTGGTTTTTTTCCTATCGTATATTTGCGATTTTGTAATGTAATCCGCATAGCAGGCGTTATTGCGAACGTAACAATATTAAAATGCATTAGTAGTCTGAACGGTGTTTTTGACCTCTATTAATCGAATAACTTTGACTTTGACTTAATTAAAAACACATAACATTCAGTAATCAACAGATAATCCTCATCATTGTAAAAGGTATTACAGATTTAAGAGCAAAGAAAATCGAAAAACGTCTAGCAAGGAGCCGTAACAGATGTGAACAGAGATGAAAAAAGTTTTTCAGAAATTGGAAATGGGGGATGATTACAGTACACAGAATGGAGTTGCGACGTTATTATGAAGTTCCCTTTTGTGCTGATTTCGAATGTTTCCCTTTAGAACTTCGAAGTTTATAGCTTAGCTCGGAATTGTTGTACATACTACGCAAAAAGTTAAATTCGCTACGAGACTTGTAATTCTTTGTATTTGTTTTGTTATCTTATTGTTTGCGCTTTGTATTTTTCTTTTAAAGTTTCTGTAGCTATTAAAAGTGTTGTAAAGTTATAATGAACTTAACAATGTTAATATTTTACAGCGTATATTAAATAGCTTTCAGCCTTTTAATAACATATTTTACCGAAAAACTTTTTTCTCTTACATACTTGGAAATATAGACATTATATTTGAAAAAAAGAACATGCGATATATCGAATTTACGGACAAAGAAAATCAAATCCATTTCAGGAGTGTTTTTGAATTTGGAACATTACAACGCTCCAGCAATGTTGTATGAATCGGCGTGCTGGGATTATTAAATACTCCTTGATTAGATCTCTTTTATCATTCTTGGCATACCAAAGTAAATCTCTTTGGTTAGTACAAATTGCGTTCACGTGGCTGTATAGCCATAAATGCGTCTGCCTTTCGGCACAGATGATAAATAGAAAATTGGCGGCAACGCTGAAAATACGTCTTGATTTGATATTTATATTCTTAATAAATAAAAGTTTAATAATATTAATTAAAGTATTAATAATTTAATAATATGATTTTAATTTAATAAAATTGTCTTTTAGTAATTTCTCCAATATGACTAATTCAATGTTCATTAAATTAAATGTATAACATAAAAAGTATGTATTATTTCCCTGCATTCTTCAGAAGCAATGATGGCGGATCGGTAATAGCTATGGACTGCCGAGCAGCAGGTCCCCGGGTTCGATCCCCACCGTCTGCTTTAGCTTCACCGCATGGTAAAAGGGCATTTTGCGATTGCCCGCCTGGCTTACTACCGGGTGGTAGTAAGCCAGGCGGGTCAAGTATATAATCTATCACCAAGCACCTAAAGGTGTGTTCCGACAGCAGTGCTTGATAAAACTACATGCACATAAAACTTAACAACTATGTCTAAAAGTGACGGGCGCAGTGCAATTCGTGACTTGTAATGAAATGCATGTGTTATAGGCAGATGTTAGTCCGCTTAACATCAGGTGGGCCTCGAACTTGTTCCATCACAATAACAAAAATGTTGAGAAAAGCAATATATAATATGCTCCGTCGGAAATGGCAATAGCTTGTCTCGTTTAGTGAAGTCCTCGCCTACGTATGTATACTGCTCCCATTGGCATTATCAGGTCCACTTGGGTCTATTTATGAATGAAATTCTATTGTTATCATTATCGATGATCCCAATGAGTTAAAATATCGATAGTCACCTCTGACAAAATAGAAGAAAAGACGGAGGTTCGTAAAACACCAAACTGAAGTCACACTTTTATACATGTGTGCGATAGAAGTGTTGCCATATGAAAGCAAAAATAACTATATTGTATGATTTATGGGAGAAAAAATTTTTAAGATATAAATATACAGCAAAATCTGTTCTTAAGAATAACATAATATTATTTATATTGCACAATCTTCACGATTATTGTTTAATATGTTTCGCATTTTTTTAAAGATATTCTTGACTTTACGTTCTCTAAGACAATAAATAATTGACCAAAGGCGTGTTAGGTTACGTATATGGTATGGTTTTGTCGCAGGTGCCGTATTTGAAAAGAAAACTACTCGCCACGTAGTTGGATGTATGTTACTATATATTATGTATGTTTGTCCACGTATTTCGCAGAAACTAGAAATTGTATTGCAAAAATTCTTATTTCATTTAATAAAAGACTTACAACTTAGGAGTTACTGTCATTTTTATCGAAATCGGTTCAGTAGCATTCAAGATATACTGTATCAGCCGGATCGTCCACTGCTGAACACAGCCTCCCCTATTTAGGGGGATGTGCCATAATCCCCACGCTTGGCAGGCGGCTTGGGTTTCGCAGTATAAGTTGGCAGGTCTTTAGAAGACGCTGCTGCCCACCTTCCATTATTTTTTCCTTAGTTGCCTCTTACGACACCCACGGGAAGATATGGGGAGGTGCAATTCTAACCCGGCAACCCACGGGATTTAACTGATTTAGATTCAAGAAATAAACATTTTAAATTTAGAAATTTAAGCGTTTCAATGACTCTGTACAAACTACTGGGCAGATTTGAACGAAATTCGGTAGGTTTATCACTTATACTATGGAATAGAAGGATATGTCAAACTAAATACTGCAAAAATTGATGTTACACTTACAATAGTAGTAAGGTGTGTTTGAAAATTAAAGAAATTACCCAGTGAAGATTTGTAAATAATTTTTTTAGTTGAAAACTTAACTAGTTAATACTATTAAAAATGCATGAATAAAAGTAAGTTAAGTAAGTAAAGATTAAACCTGAAATCATGAAATGGACAAGGCGAATACATTCTTCAATTGTTTGTATTATTTTAAAAAAGTATACACAGCATAACGAAGTAAAAAAATATACCTTGTTATGCTGTGTTGATGATTATTATTATTCTTATTTCAATATAATGACAACACAAGGTTAAAACTGCACAATACTTTTTTTTTTTAACGCGTGAAAATGCATTTACGCATTCCCGTCCACCCCGGGGAAGGTGACCGGGATATGTCGGGCTCGACACCAACTACTCCCACAGCAGCAAGTGCCCCTACCGACTAAATAACACACGGTGTTCCACCTCTACCGCTTCTCGGCGGGCCGTAGGGACGCTTTAGCATTCAACTCTTGGGGTGCTACCCCTCAGAACGCACCAGAACACATGGCACGTCGCTACCACCCGGAGACTAAGCCCGAAAATGGGCGTCAGACGACCCCGCTTCCGACGCCCAAGGTCCCCCTGCGACGGGTCAGATGTGTAGCCCCGTCGCCTGCTACTTCGGCCGCAGAGGGTAGGGAGAGCGGCGCCTCGCTATACCGACACTCCTCCTCCCCTGCGGCCCCTCCGCGTCCGCTATCCAACGGTGGCGGCCCCGCCTTGGCCACGGAAGGTAGGGAGAGCAGCGCACCGTGATACCGGCACTCCTCTCCCGCCGTGGCCCCTCACCGTCAGCTGTGGTGTCGCCCATACAACACCACAGCCCGCCTCAGATGCGGTGCTGCCCATACAGCACCGCAGCCTACCCGTTGCCGCTCCATTCTGGACTTAGAGGCAAAGCCCAGTGGAGCGGCCCCTCTGGGGCCGGCCGACCACCCAAGCCAGCACGGCCCCTGGTTCCTCTTCGCTTCACCGTGGGTGACGAAGCCACGGCTACTAAGCCCCACCGCCACGACAAGGCGGGAACCCTTCGGGGGGTGCACGATACTCGACCAACACAGCTTGATACTTGTATGCTTTGACCAGACATTAAGTGAGAAAGTGGTATTTTGCTGTGGTTTATTTGATGTGTAAGTACATTGTTCTGTGTTTGTTTAAACGTATAATAACCTGGCATGTATCTATCCGTATCAATACTGTTTATGTACTATGTACCAGGTTTTTTTAATGAAACCTCATATTATGTAATAGTTTCGCTAATTAATCAGTCAAGTAAATAGTACATAAACAGTATTGATACGGATAGATACATCGACGCGCACATGCAGCGCAAGCGAGGCGGCGGCTGCACCACCTCCACATCACCATTTTCCAAGCACCGTACTCAGCGTCACCTTTACGAGCCGCTATATAACCCAATGCAGGGGATGTGCGCGCTCCGTTTACGTTTTACCACGCCGTCACTATCATTCGTAATCGTATATTTTGTATAAACTATTGTAATTCGAAAATTAAACACCATATATTCAAGAGAAATTCGTCGTTATTCATTTCCTCGATCGTCCACCAGCGGTCTCACCACATAAGGCCTCAAGCGAAGACAATATACATAGCGAAATAATAAGCTATCCTCGTTAACTCCGCAACTCTTAAAACCAAATAACAAAGTCGAAGTCAAAATCATTTATTAAATAAATGAAGGCGTCTATGACGCACTTATGACAGTCATTTACAAATTTTAATATAGAAATATTCTACATTGTACTGCCACGTTCAACAAACAAAAATTGTATAGAGCCACTGAAGTATGGGCAAGAAACTTGGTCCATTCTTTTAAACGTTTTTAATAATGTGTTACATACTTATTATATAATAAAACTATTATAATACTTGTTTAAATTACGTAGGTGACAGGCAATAGCTTGGCAGAGGCGGAATCGTCCAGGCATTTTTGTCGTTTTAATAATCACAAACTGTGTAGTAGGATTTCTTAATCAATATATAATATGTTTTTCACGTGCAACTTGAATATCCCCTCTGTGAGCGTTGTAATATGTTTGGGTACTTTATTATAAAACCGTACACAACTACCTACGAAAGACCTTTTTATAAGTCTTTGCTAATCTAAAACCTCGCACCGCTACTGTATCACTATTCCTATTATTATAATCGTGATTCTCACTGTTAATTTAAATTTACTGATTTTTTACGAACAAGTTTGGTAGCCTAGTAGATATTTCTAACTTTTACACCTAAAATTTTATTATTTACCATAGATAGATTATACTAAAAACATCAAACTCAAATTTGATTGATAACTTTTTCTTCACTGAATATGTTCTGTTTTTGCAGTGTTTTAATACGCAAGTGGACATTTTTAGTTTATTTATTCCGTTGTGTGACGTGTGTAATGTGCGACGGTCTATCGTGAATGAGGACAAAATTGGCCGAATTTGGATACGTTTGTGTGAGTGAGTTGTGTCTTACATAAAATTGGCCGAATTTGATGCTTCATTTTTGATTTTCATTAGACTCCCTCTTTCTTATTCATTTCTCTGAGATGGTCACTCGCCCACACTGACTGGTCTTGTGATCAGCATCGGCAAAAATTGCTAATACCATGTCATCCAGCTATAGGCTTATTGGCAAATAATTTTTTTCAGTTAATTCTGTGTAACTTAAAAATTGTTCGACGGGTGTTGATGAACAAAAATGTGTCGTGGCTCAAAATTGCCTCTTTAAATAAATTTCATACACTACACGCATATACCAGCAGATATTATACGTTTCTTTGCCTACTATATAAATTCTCTAAACGTCAAGAAAATAAAATTTAAGTCAGTCATTTCATATACCTATATGAAATGACTGACTTGAATTTTATTTTCTGAACAAGTGTTCAAATGACGTTTAGGGAATATATATATTATAAATGGTTATGGAGGGTAGTCCTGCAGGTAGGCAAAGAAATACTACACGTAACTTATATCTCCAGCATTCACGGGTTTCATTTCAATTTAGAACTCGCAGTGTCTCGGCGAAGATATAAGTTTTTTTTTGGCGACCGTGACAAGACACGAACCTGCAACCTTCGGATTATACCATTATACTATTCCGCCCCGTTATTTTTTGGCGACCTCAACATCACACATTAGCATTTCCGGACTTCATCAACGTGCCAAGTTCATCAAGAAAATGGCGTTGCATTAAAATTTTGTCACCTGGAGACACGAGGAACACAGCTTTTGTACAATAATATACACGGTAGCATCTGGCAGCGAAGCAACATGGATCACAGCAAATGCAAACAAAATATAAGGGTCCTTTCTATGTCTTTTACCACACCTAACTTTTAACATCATAAATCATTTGTTATTCCTTCCACAGTGTGATCAAAGTCTCAGATAATTGCGCAAGGGCAATATAATACAATCATTTGTATAAAGAAATACGAGTTTACCGTTATCATATAATTATATTCATATCGCGCTAAGGTTAGATAATTTTACTCAATAAAAGCACTTACTGTCATAATTGTCAATCATTTCATGATATTATCATATTAAATGAGTTTTGCTGTTGGATTTTCCATTTTCGACAAGAAACGGTTGCGTTATATGTTTTCTGTTGTGATGTTCGTATATCATTTTCATGTACGAACGGCCTAACTTCGGTAAATTGTTTTGGAGAAAGAGACAATCATTGTCTTCAGTTTTTCCAAATACAGAATACTGTAAAGTTAACTGGTTGTCTATTTAAATAATTTAGGTGAGTAAAAAGTGGTTCCTGGAAATTGGAAATAGACTCGTCGCCTATAACATGAGACCAAAACATGTGTAGTGGTAAGGTTTGTGTATTGACACCTCTTGTCTTTGGAAATGCGTAACGGTACGTTTCTTTTAAAATAAAGATGGGTAGATTAAAAAAATCACAAACTAACTCAAACGCGATGTTTACTAATCCAGGACAGTATGTTTATTATTCACTTTTACTATGGCCCTATGGCCAGCTTGATAGTACCATATTTTTTTACATAGTCGCCGGAAATGCATTGAAAACTAACAAAATTTTTGGAAACTTCTGAGTTACAAAGTACCTTATTAGATCTCTAAGTGCCAAAGAGAGGAAGAAGGTTCTCAAGTTAATGCGTGTATATTCTATTATGTATGGCCACGCAAAACTTTCCACTTATTAGTCTTTGTACTTATTAATGGATAAGCAAATATTCTGTTTTGTTGGGTTGAGTGCATGTACATGTATTTTGTCTTCGGTGAGACACTGCGAGTTCCAAATTGAAATGAAACCCGTGAATACTGTAGATGTTTTGCATTACTCGAATTTTAGGATGTTAGTATATATGAAATAACTGTCTTGAATTTTGTTTTCTGAAGAAGCGTTCAGATGATGTTAATGGAATTTATAAATCACGAATGGTTAGTGGAGGAATGTAGCGTAGGTAGACGAAGAAATGTATGACATCTGCTAGTATATGCTTGTAGTCTATGAAGTTGATTTGATGCGGCAATTTAGAGCCGCGACATACTTCGCCTCGTTGAATGACCATCGGTCTTCAACCGTGTATAGCCTCTGACTTTGGGAGAACAAGTGAAATAGTTTTGTAACGCTTCCTATTCTCTAATATTAAATGTTGAATTGTGAGCATGATAGTGAGTGCAAGAAGTTTCTCCTACCTCAAGCTTGTGGCGTGTTTGTATTTGTATGTTTGCATTTTCAATCAAAACCTTGGCTTTCGTCATACAAGTAACAATATCTTGTTCAATTCATCTACTCTTCATCTATCAATTAATCAGAATCCAAAAATTCGGCGTTTTTAACCTGAATTTCCATTTGTATGTTATCAAACTAACTAGCGAATGACTCAAATTTGCTTAAAATTTAGTTAAAATCCGCTATCTTTAAACTATTTACTCAGCAGATAGTATAATTTTTAAATTTAGTCATTTGTCTTTCAATCGAGCTACGTTTTGTTATAAGGTCTTTTCGTTTAGTACTAGATTTTGTTAATTCAGTAAAATATATTAAATTGGCACTAATTTATGTTAATAATTTAAAAACTTCGCTTTTAAAGTTCAATTAATTTAAGATAAAAATGTAAACAATGGCAGTTCAACTTATAGGTAAAATCATGTATGAAACTTGTAATGGCAAAACTTTGTAAATGTTAATGTTAAAACGTGTAAGTAATTCTTTTTGACTTAGCTGCAGTAAGGTAAGATCTCATTATCCCCGCTGTGGTTCAAAAATTCTGCAGGAATCTGGGTCTGGTTGACTTGATACCCGCCTGCGCCAGCAACACCAGCTGAAGTTTTGATATAGTGGCAGGGGCGCCCCGAGACGCGGGTTCGAATCCCGCACATGACTTAAATTTTTCCTATCGTATATTTGTGATTTTGTAATGTCATAATCAAGCTTGATCATCCAATTTTTATCAAGTAAAATAGCTTGACCTACTTACACTGTAAGTGACCTACTAACATTATATAAATTCAATCATCTACCATAATAAAACAAAGCCAATGAGTTAAAATCAAGCCGTAGTCCCTGTGTACAAAATAATCAGTATTCTTCAAGCTATTTATCCGATTTTCCTACTATTTCAGATATAATCGGGGCGCCCCTGCCACTATATCAAAACTTCAGCTGGTGTTGCTGGCGCAGGCGGGTATCAAGTCAACCAGACCCAGATTCCTGCAGAATTTTTGAACCACAGCGGGGATAATGAGATCTTACCTTACTGCAGCTAAGTCAAAAAGAATTACTTACACGTTTTTACATTAACATTTACAAAGTTTTGCCATTACAAGTTTCATACATGATTTTACCTATAAGTTGAACTGCCATTGTTTACATTTTTATCTTAAATTAATTGAACTTTAAAAGCGAAGTTTTTAAATTATTAACATAAATTAGTGCCAATTAAATATATTTTACTGAATTAACAAAATCTAGTACTAAACGAAAAGACCTTATAACAAAACGTAGCTCGATTGAAAGACAAATGACTAAATTTAAAAATTATACTATCTGCTGAGTAAATAGTTTAAAGATAGCGGATTTTAACTAAATTTTAAGCAAATTTGAGTCATTCGCTAGTAAGTTTGATAACATACAAATGGAAATTCAGGTTAAAAACGCCGAATTTTTGGATTCTGATTAATTGATAGATGAAGAGTAGATGCATTGAACAAGATATTGTTACTTGTATGACGAAAGCCAAGGTTTTGATTGAAAATGCAAACATACAAATACAAACACGCCACAAGCTTGAGGTAGGAGAAACTTCTTGCACTCACTATCATGCTCACAATTCAACATTTAATATTAGAGAATAGGAAGCGTTACAAAACTATTTCACTTGTTCTCCCAAAGTCAGAGGCTATACACGGTTGAAGACCGATGGTCATTCAACGGGGCGAAGTATGTCGCGGCTCTAAATTGCCGCATCAAATCAACTTCATAGACTACAAGCATATACTAGCAGATGTCATACATTTCTTCGTCTACCTACGCTACATTCCTCCACTAACCATTCGTGATTTATAAATTCCATTAACATCATCTGAACGCTTCTTCAGAAAACAAAATTCAAGACAGTTATTTCATATATACTAACATCCTAAAATTCGAGTAATGCAAAACATCTACAGTATTCACGGGTTTCATTTCAATTTGGAACTCGCAGTGTCTCACCGAAGACAAAATACATGTACATGCACTCAACCCAACAAAACAGAATATTTGCTTATCCATTAATAAGTACAAAGACTAATAAGTGGAAAGTTTTGCGTGGCCATACATAATAGAATATACACGCATTAACTTGAGAACCTTCTTCCTCTCTTTGGCACTTAGAGATCTAATAAGGTACTTTGTAACTCAGAAGTTTCCAAAAATTTTGTTAGTTTTCAATGCATTTCCGGCGACTATGTAAAAAAATATGGTACTATCAAGCTGGCCATAGGGCCATAGTAAAAGTGAATAATAAACATACTGTCCTGGATTAGTAAACATCGCGTTTGAGTTAGTTTGTGATTTTTTTAATCTACCCATCTTTATTTTAAAAGAAACGTACCGTTACGCATTTCCAAAGACAAGAGGTGTCAATACACAAACCTTACCACTACACATGTTTTGGTCTCATGTTATAGGCGACGAGTCTATTTCCAATTTCCAGGAACCACTTTTTACTCACCTAAATTATTTAAATAGACAACCAGTTAACTTTACAGTATTCTGTATTTGGAAAAACTGAAGACAATGATTGTCTCTTTCTCCAAAACAATTTACCGAAGTTAGGCCGTTCGTACATGAAAATGATATACGAACATCACAACAGAAAACATATAACGCAACCGTTTCTTGTCGAAAATGGAAAATCCAACAGCAAAACTCATTTAATATGATAATATCATGAAATGAATGACAATTCTCATTTCCGTATGTGTTTCCATTTAATAAGTATTTCTAAATATTAGGTTGTACATGTTGGCATGACAGCCGTCCTGTTGATGTAAGGCTTATGGTTGGAACAAACTTTCTTTTTTAATGCCTGATAGGCTAGCCTTTGATCACTATCTCACTTGATGGTACGTGATATTGTGGTAGAAGGTGTTGTTCAGGCTACCCTAGAATTGCTGGCTCTCAAGGATAGCTGCCGGAACACACTGTTAGGTGCTTGGCGACAGATTTTCTAATTGAGGGTGGTAGCTAGCCAGGCGGGCATTCGCAAAATGCCCTGCTACCATGTTATAACGACTGCCATCCTAAGACAACCGGGACCGACGGCTTAACGTGCCCTCCGAAGCACGGAAGCGCTCAGAAGCGGTCACCCATCCAACTCGTGACCGCGGCGGACTTTGCTTAACTTAGCTGATCGGTTAAGAACGGCTAAGCAAACTTCGCTACGAGCGCTTCAAAACTTCAACGAAAATACCTGTTACGGAGGAAACTTACGTCTGTAACGGGAAATTCAACATTGAATCAATTTTATCGCACTTATGTATCATGTTTCGGTCAAAATTGTACACAACCATGGTATTTTTCGATTTATTATTTATTTTATCCATAAATTTCAAAATAACAACTCCGATATAAAACGAATATTCACATGAATTTTGGAAAATACTTTTATTTTTAAGAAATTCTGGCAAACCAGAAGCATAGATATTAGTCTCAAGGTCATACATGCAAAAAAACGAGTTAGAACACTTATTATTTAAAATATGACGAAACTATTTTTATATGAAAAGCGCCACGAGCACCGTTTATCCGTAACAAATGCAATCAATATAATAAATATTAATACAATATACGAAATATCGTAAAGTATCTTCTCCTTACGACGCGAGCGTCGTATGTGATGAATTCCAATAATTAGACAATTTAGCAATGAAACAATAAAGGACCGGCCTAGTGCGAGTAGGACTCGCGCACTGAGGGTTCCGTACGAACCTGTAGGATATAAGTAAAAGTTATGGTATTTAATTACTCATATGAAATCCATTACATTATAAAATTATTAAAAATGTTTTGATTCTATGATGTAACTAAAAATGTATGCTTTTCACAATTTTTACTATATATAAAAACTAAATTTCAAGATTCTGAGTTCACGGGAAGTACCCTGTAGGTTTCTCCATTTAACTTGTTTAAAGGTAGATTTTTTAAAAGTGCTTTCTAAGTGGATACTTACACCACACAAGGAACACACACTCCAAATGGTATGTTTGTAGAACAGTGGTTTAGTCTGTGGGTTGATTAAACAGTCAATAAATTAAAATATTGAACATTTTTTTATTTAAAGTTATTGTGCCGGAAGAAGCACGCGGCCTACCTGATGTTAAGTGGTAACAACTGCCTATAACAGATGCATTTCATCACAAGTGACGAACTGCACTGCGCCCTTCATCCTGAGACATACATTTGTTGAGTCTCATGTGCCTGTAATTTAACTGGCTCTCAAGGACTGCTGCCGAAACACAGTATTAGATGCTTGGCGACAGCTTTTCTATTTAAGGGTGGTAGCTAGCCAGGCGAGAGTTCGCAAAATGTCCTTCCACTAAGCGGTGAAGCGCAAACCGTGGGGTTCGAACCATGTACCTGCAGTACCGCAGTCCCTAGCTATGAACGCTCGGCTATCATTGTTATATATATTATTATTATTATATTTTTTTTGCTAATAGGTTGGCTTTAGACTACTATCTCACCTGATGGTAAGTGATGATGTGGTCGAAGATGTTGTTCAGGCTAACCTAGAAGTACTGGCTCTCAAGGACAGCTGCCGGAACACACCGTTAGGTGCTTGGCGACAGATTTTCTACTTGAGTGTGGTAGCTAGCCAGGCGGGCATTCGCAAAATGCCCTACCACCATGCAATAACGACTGCCATCCTAAGACAACCACCGGGACCAACGGCTTAACGTGCCCTCCAAAGTACGGAAACGCTCAGCAGTAATGTCACTAGCGGTCACCCATCCAACTCATGACCGCGCGCGACGTTGCTTAACTTTGCTGATCGGTTGAGAACAGCTAAAACATTATATTATACTAACTATATAGACTATTAGACAGTTGATACGTCTCTTTACAAGAGTCAGTCTTTGTGGGGACTACCACAGTGTCAGAAATGCTGCCGTGAAGTATTAGTGTGCAAACACTATTGCGTTGAGGCATGAAGGGTACTGGAACAGTTTAATCCATACGCATCATATACAATTAAAACAATTAAATTTCATTCATAAATGGACGATATCGGCTTCGTTTGAAATTTCGCATTTTTTATAGGTATCAATGTTATTTATTAGGTTACCCGCTGTTACTTGTATTACATATTCTTTGTGAAATTCAATATACTTAATAGCAATACCAATACTAATATCAAAAACAATAGACTAGCCTGAGCCAGTACTTCAAGTTTAAGCTGAACATCTTCGACCACATCATCACTTACCATCAGGTGAGATAGTGGTCAAAGGCTAGTCTATCAGCTATAAAAAAAATGTATAGATTTACCAGAGAGTCCTATATTAAGAAAGCTTTTAAATTAGGATACCGTAAGATAATACTTGCTCAGTGACAAAGCCTGTATCAAAATCATTGGTTAATTAAGAATTCACAGCTTACACAAATTTCTTTTACATTTTCTTTTTTTTATCTTTTTAATTTAATATTGTTATGACACTGAAATGTATGAAATAACTTGTGAGAGTCGGACCATGCTAATGTAAGTAAAAAAAATGTGATATATACAGCTTACAAGATCATTCACTCGCTTAAAATTGTGTTCATCGTCGACAACGGCCATATTTCTATTAATTGACTATAACTTATAAACAACTCAACCGATTTTGATGAAATTTACAAGAATACATGACTACCTCGGAAATATACTCTTTGCAATAAAAAAAAATCATTAAAACAGGACTACTCTGTATAAACTTATTTGTGGTCATACATAATAACAATAAATATGTATGCGCGTTGAACTGAGAACCTCCTCCTTTTTTGAAAGTCCGTTAAAAACGGGACGAGATGGATGTATTCTTATTTAATCTATATTATAATAATTACTTATCTTATGTATTTATGCGTTAATGGCACACTGTTACTTTTATCATAATTGAGTGCAGTACATAATATATATTCCTATTACATTTCTTTCTAATCAACTACAATTTTAATCTCACTTTGACGTTAATTTCGTTACATCATTAGAAGTAGTAAGATAGACGGTCTAATGAGACTAAGAAAAAGCCTATATTAATTGACTTTCACGACTCTCAAGAGAACACTTGTTCTAAGTCTACCTATATTTTTAAGCTTAATGAAGTTGGCTTACAATAATTTCAGTGAATTGAAAGAAAACAGCTATTCGTTACATGACAATTACTTTCTTACGACATTATTTGTATATAATCTCATATTAAGATCTCTTATAACTGTTTTCCCCCCTAAGTATGTTACAATGTTCCTTAGTATGATGACTGATACGCGTAAATAACACAATTAATAGAATTTTTTGTTTGTTTAGTATTAGTGTGTGTATAATATAGGTTTTTATCATTTGGTTGAACATGTTCACTTTGATTGAACATGTACATCTCATTTTGAAGCAGTGATGGCTCAGTGGCATTGGCTATGGACTGCCGCGCAGCAGGTCCATGGTTCGAATCCCGCCCAGAGGTTGAGCTTCACCGCATGGTGGAAGGACATTTTGCGAATGCCCGCCTGGCTAGCGACCACCCTCAAGTAGAAAATCTGTCGCCAAGCACCTAACGGTGTGTTCCGGCAGCAGTCCTTGAGAGCCAGTGAAATAACAGGCAAAATGAGGCTTAACAACTGTCTCAAGGTGAAGGGCGCAGTGCAGTTCGTCACTTGTGATGAAATGCATCTGTTATAGGCAGAGGATACCGCTTAACATCAGGTGGGCCTCACGCTTGTTCCATCACAATAACATAAAAAAAAAAACATGTGTCCCTATTATTATATAATTCTAAAAGTAGTATGAGTTATATCGTGTTCATAGTTAAGTTACACATTCTTTCGTTAGTTTACCTTCATTTCACAGAATTTTAGATAGTTATTACCATAAATATTATGATTGTTTACATATATCACACCTTATTACTGTACAGAAGGAAGTTGTTGACAACTGTAACACAGGTCCGACCTAGCACAGCTGCCAAAGTCCCAATAGGTAATTTGTAACATAGTTCAGTTTATCAAATTAGATATACCTACGTAATATACCATAAGTTAGTTACTATAATGGCATGAGGATGACATTAAAAATAAGATGTCTATCTTTTACATATGTGCTGTATGGTGTACTGAATGTGTGTATTTTTAAGGAAATAAATTATTAATATTATTAGTAATTTAACGTTCCATAGTTATGTAATAGCTTGATAAATTTCTCAGTTAACTTAAAAAATAGCACGGAGTCTGTGGAAAATTCACGAAATCGTATAAATAAAAAATTAAAAATACTCTCATATATTGTACAAGTAAAAAAATATTAGTCTGAATGGTAATCTAAAAAGAAAATAGCAATATAATTGTTTAATTTTATTTATTTTTATGGATGACCAACAGCTAGGATAAAACGGATAGAAAGACTTTATTTATTACAAAACCACAAATATACGAGAGGAAAAATTTAAGTTATGTGCGGGATTCGAACCCGCGTCCATACACCCCTTTAGCCGGGGTATGCTCTAACCAATTGAGCTAACATGACAATGACGTCATAACTAAAATTTTTCCTATCGTTCTTTAACCAACGTATTGGGATGGAGCAAGAAAAAAGAATCTTCACGTATATTAGTGGTTTTGTAATGAAATCCGCATTGCAGGCGTAATTGCAAACATCGATATTAAAAAAATAAGACTTTATATATTATAGTTGAAAGACTAGCCTTTGACTACTATTTCACCTGATGGTGAGTGATGATAAGGTTGAAGATGTTCAGGGTAAACTTGAAGTACTGGCTCTTACGGGCGGCTGCTGGAACACACCGCCAGGTGCTTGGTGGCAGATTTTTTACCTGAGTGTTGTTGTGTGTGTTCCAGGCAGCTGTCATTGAGAGCCAGTAAAATTACAGGCACATGAGACTTAACAACTGTGTCTCACGGTGACTCTCACTGGTGACTGGCGCAGTGCAAGGTGCCTTGTTCCATCACAATAACATAAAAAAGGACACTACTTGAATAATAAAAAACAATCCCCTTTCTATAGTGACCATAATCATAATCAATCAAAATATAATACATATGTGACCTTTTCCTATACAGCCTTTCTATTTATACGGACCACAAGTAAAACAATAATAAGCCTATAGCATAGTAAATATTTGATCAAGGGTAAGTAGAACAGTCTATTACTCTAATATGGCCATACTAAGTCCTTCCCACACAACTTGGATAATGACATTATTGCTAATAATATATTAGCTTCGAATACATTTGTTCTACGCTGTTACTCTTATCATGATTTATAGTATTACTTGTGTAGTGCATGACTTCAAAAATAATAAGAAGTCCTGAATATGACTACTTAGATTTTAGTGTTCCGGTGTAAAATAATGAAATAAAATTAATTCGAAGCGCTCGTAGTAAACTTTACTTAGCTGTTCTCAACCGATCAGCAAAGTTAAGCTACGTCGCGCGCGGTCAGGAGTTGGATGGGTGACCGCTAGTGACATTACTACTGAGCGTTTCCATGCTTCGGAGGGCACGTTAAGCCGTCGGTCCCGGTTGTCGTCTGAGGATGGCAAGTAGACAATCTGTCGAGAAGCACCTAACGGTGTGTTTCGGCAGCTGTCCTTGAGAGCCAGTACTTCTAGGTTAGCCTGAACAACATCTTCGACCACATCATCACTTACCATCACGTGAGATAGTGGTCAAAGGCTAACCTATAAGGCATAAAAAATAAAAAATAGATAAAAAGTCGCCAATTCAAGTACATGTTAACTAGAAACTGCAAAAGCCTTCAAATTTGACACACATTATTAATAACTATTACCACTACTTGTGATAACAGTTTAAGAATACGATGATTTACACAAACAAAGTAAAAAAAACAATAATAAAAAAATATGTTGAAAAGTTTACACGTAATATTTTTCTTTCAATAATTTGTCTTTGGTGCAATTAGCATACTAATTATGTTCCCGAGTTACATTTGAGGTGCGAGTACATTGCTTTTGATCGTTTTTTTTTTACTTTGAGTGTACTTTTTACTTCTCAACGTGTCATTATATCATTTTCAAGTGACGGACAACTTCCTGCAAACTTGGCCTCATAAGACGTGCTTTCAATTTCGTCTTCCTTCAAAAACTAAATCGAGGAAACCCTCCAACAACTCAAAAGTAGCAAGTTCACGGGCTGGGGGTAAATTGCCCTCATCAAACCGAGTGGCTGGCGTTACAGCAACCTGACACAAACTAATCGTATTTACCCCGACATGATTACCTGGTTTGAATATTCATAAGGCCCCGATAACATTCTTCAGTAGACCTGCAAGTTTGAACGAATTAGTTTAGACGACGGGCGTAATCGAGTTATAAAATTATGTCGGAATTTTTGCCTTGAAAAGTTTCTGATTTGATTAGGGGGAATGGAACGGGGTAATTTAAGAGTAGGACGTTTTACAAATAACTTAATATCTTTGATATTAGAACGTATATATTTCATTATGCTCAAAGCTGGGTTAATTCCGCATTTTAGGTACAAAGCTACAGGTACATCGGCGTATCCTTCAGGACAGGATTAATCTACGGTTCGAGTCGCGTCAGAAGATATCAGAGCTGTGCTTGGCTATACGATAGAAAGAGAGACGCCTTGTAGATGAATATAAATATTAGTTACCCTTTGTTTTGCGAGCTGAAGTGGCCTTTATTTCTTGGTAGCTAGAGTCGCTATTGGAATGACTTTGCGGTGTGGCCTTCTAATTCTGTGCTAAAAGCTAAGTTTTGAACAAAAGCACAGCTGGAAGTGTGGTTGAAGATGGTAAAAGGAAGCTGGCTCTCGATGACCATATTTTAAGTAAAGTCTATGACCGTCACAGTCCAGACTTTGGAATTTTACTGCGTATCTACTATATAAGAGACCTGTATAAAGGTCACCTATAGGTTACTTAGCCTTAACGCTTAAATTGCTCAGGACTAGAAGTTAGGAGTTTGCGACATTGATGCACCAGTACCGACGTATTCATTTGTTCAAATTCAATTATGGAGTCCATTTTTTTGTTACACAATTTATATGTTCCTGGTATTTTTACCATTATATGCACTTATTATAATCACATACAGTGTATTAGCTAGGTCTTTCCAAAACAATACTTAAATTTAAATTTTATTCAACATGAACCTTTAAAACCTTCTCAGATTCTTTAACGTATTCCCGTCTTGCTGCCGGTGATTGGTCGAGCAGGGCTGCAAGTGTCTATGTACGTGACCTGGAAGCAGATCCTCAATATAGTTAAAGAGGTTGCTTTTCTTTAGTAGCTCCTCTACAACCCACTATCAAGGTTTACGAGCAAGAACATCTTATTTTAACTTACCGTGGGTCATCTTTTCCTGCCTGAATCCCAATTACGTGCGGTCGGTACTATTTTATTGCTGAAAACAAAATATTAAACATAAAATACTTTCCTTTTGCCCGTGGGTGTGGTGCTAGAATGTTACTACCCATTTAATTCCGAGGGAGCAATTGTAAGAGCGACTAAGGGTAAAAAAATATCGATAGATGGGCAGCAGCGTCATCTGTGGAACTGCTATCCCCAAGACGCCTGTCAAGCGTGGGAATAATGGCATATCCCCCCTTAAGACCCATTTGTTACCCATGGTGAAATTGTTAATTTTACGTGATTTTGTTGATAAATCCTTTGGTTACTTAGCGACTGCAAAAATTTTACACAATCCCTTTGTTTGTCACAATCAAAGTATTTGTGTATGTTATTCTTAATTGTCGTTTAAAACGACAGCACGACCATAATGATTGAAGAAATGATGGCAGAGTATTAATAGCTATGGAATGCCGTGTCGCAGATCCATGGTTCGATCCCTACCGCCAGCTTGAGCTTTACCGCATGGTGGTAGGGCATTTTGCGAATGCTCGCCTGGCTCAAGTAGGAAATTCGTCGCCAAGCCCCTACACCCTGAGTTCCGGCAGCAGTCCTTGAGAGCTAGTAATTACAGGCATATGAGACTTAACAACTGTATGTCTGAGGGTGAATTAGTTAAAACTTCATCACAAAAAACAGCAGTCTGTGCGTATCACGGAAATGTGGCGTCCAATTTGCGCTACGGTCTACTGCTATGGGGTAATTCCGTCAATGCTCCTGCAGTTTTTAGGACACAAAAAAAATGTGTTAGGGCTATTACAGGAGCGAAAAGAACTGACAGTTACAAGCCAATGTTCAAAAAATTAAATTCACTCTCCTTACCTTCCATGTATATATTTGAAGCATGTATATTTGTAAAATTAAATATTAATAATTTTGATGTAAAGACTGCTAGAATACCGCGTGAGGTGAAAAAAGCATATCCTGTTCTACCTTCAAATGACGCTAAGACCGTATTCTATAGAAATAGTATATATGTAATGTGCACTAAATTGTATAATCATTTGCCAGATAAAATTAAAAATATGACTTTAAAACAATTTAAAAAGAATTTATTTAATATTTTAATGAACAAATGCTATTATGATATTGACGACTATTTGAATAATAAAACACTTGACATAATTTCCAATAATAAAATGTATAATATGATTGAATGATTTAATCTGAGCAAATTTATTTTATATTATGTTTGAATTATAGTATGTAATAAACCTATTATATAATATTGTACGCCGCAACAGGCCAGATATGGAGGACACAAAACCTCTATTATAAGACCATATTGTAACCCATATTGCAATAAAGATTCTTGATTCTTGATTCTTGACGGGCGCAGTGCAATTTGTCACTTTTGACGAAATGCATCTATGACAGGCAGAGGTTAGTCCACTAAACATCAGATGGGCGCCGTGCTTGTTCTGTCACAAAATAAAAAAATCATGGTCGTAATTTTTATGGGGTATTTCAATGTGTTTATGGTGGAATATGTCATTCGAGTTATACGCTTTCAAATAACCATAAGTTAGTTACTTGGCACTTCACAAACAATCCGATTACAATATAGAAGCCCTTCTTATAAAAACTGATATAACTACAGGGCCCTTATTCTCTATGCACCTTCAAAACGTACAGCAGCGCGTTACGTTATCTGCGTGAAAAAATTGTGATACGATAAGAGACCGTTGTCTGCGTGTTTTGAACTGTTAAAATAACGCGGCTCGATAAACACTTTTTTTTGCGGAATAGTCTCTGTGGAAACATGAGAGGCAAGATACAAAGTGCCATTTTCTCTTTTTGGGATGGGATAGGGGGGCAAACGAGCAGGCGGCTCACCTGGTAAGTGATCACCGTCGCCCAAGAACATCCGCAACACCAGAGGTATCGATGATGGTGAAGTGATGTCGTCATTACACGTTCAAATACTCGCACCTAACCTTCAATTATTTACTTTCACGATGATAAAATATGGAAATAAAAGGTAGGTAGGTACTACCGTCTATGATAAAATGAGATTGTGCCAGATAGGTTTTCGAACGTAACTCTTCATGAGTTAGGTTTGAAAACCTGTCTGTCAACTTGAAATAAAATTATCAGCCATAGACAACTTATGTAGTGTCATTACAGTATATCGTTTTAAAATTCATTGTCTATTTAGCGCGTTATCGAACTGCAGTCGCGCGTTATTTGCAAGGAATTTCTAGTATCATAGCGAATATGGGTCTTGTATCAGGAGTACCTTAGTCAAAATGACTTGCTGCTCCCACAATTCAGGTAAACTCTAACATGTAGCGAGTTTAACAATTTTACGACCTGGTTTAGTACTGCAACGTGATTGATAGGAATGGATATGGTAAACGGACTAACAAACCAGCTTGTTTGCACTCCGGGACTATAAAAGACAAAGTAGGTTTTGTGTAAGTTCGCAAAGTTTGAATACATGCATACACGTTTTGAAATTCATGTTGAAACACTATAAAGGTTGATAATATACCTATAATACCTTACGCAGATGACGAAGAAGACGCCATAGGGCGGCTTGTTAGGAAGGCGATGGTTGCAACACCAAAATCCATATATGATTACAACCTCAAAATGGCGATCAAAGATCGAAACAGCGCGGTAATGGAGACCCTGTTAAAATTTGACGTGGGAAAATAACAAAAATTTAAATATCTGTATATAATTTTATTGTTGTCCCAAATTATCAATCTGTATAATAATTGAATTCGTTGGCGCGGGTATCCAGAGCAGTCATGCTCACAGAAAGGTGTTGTCTAGCGGCGGTGTTGTGAGTCGGGCTGCCATCTTCCCTCAAAAATGGTTGAGGAAGGCGACGGCTGGCACATGCGTCAACTCGTGAACAGGTGCTGCTGGAGGACACCGGACTGCTTTGAATAATAGTGCTAAGCATTACCGATAAAAAAAAAACTTTTCTTATAACACTCCCCTTTAGAATGTTCCATGTTTCCTACATCTTGCTTTAAGTAATAAATTTCATAATTTAAAAAAAGTCACGGACCCTGGAGTCAGAGGAGTGTAGATTTATAAAATAAAAATTAAGGTTGTTACCTACATAACGTCCCGGCACCGTATCAACGTCTCTTCACCTCGTTTTCACTACTACTTTTGAGCTTGTTCTGAGCGGAGACGATGCTGATGCTGTGCGTTGAAATATGGAGTACCATACAATGAATACTGAATGGTATGAGCTCGTGCGATGTCGAAGCACTAGTAGCGTAGCTTGCTTAGTCTTTCTTAACCGAACAATCATGTTAAGCAATATCCGCTGCGGTCAATACTTGGATGGTTGACCGCTAGTCGCTAGTTACTACAGAGCGCTCGTGCTTTGGAGGGCACGTTAAGCCGTCAGTCTGCTTGGTGTCTGTGGGTGAACTTCCTTATAGCATGTTGGTAGGGCACTTTGCAAATGCCTGTACCACTAGCTCAAGTATAAAATCTGTAAGAACATAACGGTGTGTTTCGGCAACTTTTCTTGAGAGCCAGTACTCTAGGTTAGCCTGAACAGCATCTTCGACCACAATATCACTTACCAATAGGTGAGGAGGTGGTCTAAAGCTAGCATAAATAAAAAGTTACGATGCGATGATAGGTGGATAAGTTTAGTGTGTGCTTAACAGAATTGAATGAAATGGCACTAAAAGTAATTTTATTTATTTTGTCACAATTGTATACCGGTAGGTATACAATTGTAACTGTAAGACTTTGAGAAAATAACTAAACTGTAGCCCCCAGTTCTCGATCTTTAGTCTCTCTATATCCGCACGCTGTTGCGCGAGTAACGAAACTTCCTACCTACCACGACACACAATAGCCCTGTAACGGACGCAGAACGGTCAGCTGCGTATGATCTTTGCCTATACATTTGTAGTAGTAGAGATCGCAATACAAATAAGAATAAATTAAATTAATAATTCGATCTTACCGATCATTATATTGTAATGTCGTTATTTACTGCTTAATGGATATATCCTTGTACGACCTTTGATGAGAACACCTGACATTTTTGTGAGGATAAAAACTATATATATAAGATACAGGGCTATTGTTGGTCGCGGTAGGTAAGACCGCCACTGAGCCATCACTGCCCTATTATAATTATAATAAATATATATATAATATAATACATATATGATGGCTCAGTGGCATTGACTATGGACTGGCGCGCAGGAGGCCCATTCGTTTCGAATCCCGACGCGGGCTTGAGCTTCACCGCATGGTGAAAGGGCATTTTGCGAATTCTCGCCTGGCTAGCGACCGCTTTCAAGTAAAAAATCTGTCGCCAAGAACCTCACGGTGTGTTCCAGCTGATGTTCTTGGGAGCCAGTAGTTCTAGATAAAGCCTGCTGACATATTCGACCACATCATCACGTTAGATTGTGGTCAAAGTTAGCCTTAGAGCAACAAAAAAAAATTCTTCAATATAAACTTTCCACCTCTCTTTTATATAGACAACACAAGAGCCTCATTAAGTAGAAGAAGAATAAGACAGGCATATATACGGCAGTAGCTAGCCAAATTTTACATTGCTTCTGCAAATAATAATCTGTTTTAATGAAACCTTTTCAATTCACGAAAATATACAAAACATCCATTACGACATGAAGCGAAAACCAAATCGGTCTTCCAATTTTTCAACTTCACAATGCGTCACAGACGGGACTTTTTCAAGAAGGAAATTGAAAATCCTAATTGGATAGGTGCTCAAACAAGGACGGTGGGCGTGAAACATCCACACCATTTTATAACAAGGCTGTTCTTTATAGAAAGGTATGTTTTTAGGGTGGTATCTTCTTCATTATATTTGTTACAATTTCAACACTGTAATAATAACAATTATTTTTTAAATAATTTAAGAAAACATCAAATTAATATTTTAGTAAAATACTTAAAAATAAAAAAATATATCTAGTGACAATTCCGCTTAACTTTCCTGTTAAGCCAACGTGAATTGTTGATTCTCGATCGTGCGCTCGTAGAGTCAAGACCTCCTGAGGATGCTTCGTGTAGAAGCGAAACGAGTCGAAAATTCTTCTGGTTTGACTGCGTGGCGTTTGTGACGTCACGTTGGCTTTACAGGAAAATTAGGCGGAATTGTCACTAGATATAATTTTTATTTTTTAAGTATTTTACTAAAATATTAATTTGATGTTTTTTAAAAATAATTGTTATTAATAAATGTGGATTTCCGCACATTAACGCCTGAATCTATTCATTATTTCAACACTGTAGTTTCACACAATGACATTCTTGATTATATACAACAGAATTTGGTTCAAAAGTTGCCTGAGGGAATAATTCTTGTATGGAGTATGTTATTGTGAGACAGTCATTAACAGTGTAAAAGAGACTTAACGTTCACGAATGTGGACTGCATGTGCGTAATCCAACTCAGCTGTGTACTCTACGGATCTGTGATAATACGTTACAAGTACTTAGGTACAAGTTTTCATAAAAGGTACCAACATGCTATTATATATAAAATTGCCTGGAGTTAAGAATGATTTGGAACCTTGAAGTATTGGTTTCGATCCCTAGGCAGTTAAATATGGGATTTTTCGGAGATAGTGATTTTCGCTACGGTACTCGTACTGGTCTGAAATATAATGCTGAAATTGTGCCTACTATTAAAATTAAATATGGGGGCTAGGAATAAAATGTGGACATTACGCTTTTGGTTACTTCTTAGTTGATATACATACGTGATTATTTGTTATGTAAATTTAAATAAGATTGTACCAGTCATCTCCCCAGATACTACAATTTAGTTTACCAACGTTTACCCCATATGATTTGTTTTCATCAGTCACTCTTACCTGCTTAGGACTTCTTAAATAATACTCGTAGTACGCTAAATTTTATGCCCATGGAAGCATTTGTATGGACGAGTTATTACTTTCTTATTATATTTATGTAACAAACAATCACGCCCTAATGCACGAAAACAACACGCTCGTGGGGTGTCGGTCTAGAATGTCCACCACCTATTTCTACCCGTGGGTGTCGTAAGAATCGACTTAGGGAAACACACTAGAAGGTGGGCAGCAACGCTTTTTGAGGAACTGATATCTCACACTGTGATCCCCAAGACGCCTGCCAAGCGTGGAGATAATGGCAAACCCCGCCATAATGTGGGAGGCTATGCAGTAAACAATCCAAAAGATACAGTTATCCAGTTATCTTACAAAAGCGACTTAGCCACGCACGTATACAAAACTACGTCTTATGAGGTGTAAAAATACGGCTCCAAATGAGCAACATTTCAGTAACGACGATGTGAGTCTGGTTTGTCTACACAATTAGCGCACTGGGCTACTTGCCATCTTAACGCCCTGATCACTCATAAGGTAGCAAGTTATACTACCAACAAGAGTACAAGCAAGGAGGATTGGCATTAGTCATGCGGTCATGGCTATAAAACTTAAGCCAAAACTTTTTAAATCTTCCAATGCATTGTGTTGCCATTACTAAGCCAACATTTTTATTTTTCAGTGTTTCTGGGCTCTTTTGAGTTGTAAGACAAGACATGTTGTGTAAACCCCATTAGAGTAGAACGTGCGTAGGAAGATATTGATGTACACTTATAACAGAAATACATTCTACTGGCAAACTGAATTCCAGACTTCCAGTTAGTAAAGTTGCAAAATTTAATACCCTTGTATTCTCCCGGCGATTTGAGAGCGGTCTGTCTTTGATGATTGATTTATTGGAGCTCGAAGCTTTTTGACGCGCTTCTAGTCGATGTTAATGGAAATCGTAAAAGCGTGTCTTTTTCATTTTCTACGAATGACTCCCTTTTAAATGTTTAGCTTTACAACAAAGCAAATTAAGTGAGATGACGCTGTGAAATTTTTAAGTTCATTCGGATAGGAGTTTCTGTACTTCATTCAATTGCACGTGAAAAACATTTTTATTTTAATTTCTTTTTTATGTAATGTAATTGTATCGGATCAAGCACGAGGGCCACCTGATGTTAAGCGACTAACCTCTGCCTATAACAGATGCATTTCGTCACAAGTCACGAATTGCACGCGCCCGTGTCCTTGAGACATAGTTTTTTAGTCTCATGTGCCTGTAATTTCACTGGCTCTCAAGGACTGATGCCGGAACAAGCCGTTAGGTGCTTGGCGACAGATTTTCAGCATTCACAAAATGCTCTTCATGCCGTTAAGTAGTACGGCTACTATATAGTGATATGGTTTTTACGGAAATATAATAAAACCGTACAATGATTCAAACGATACTTGTCTTAATAAAGAGAACCACACATAATTGCTTGCGTTTTTTCAATAACCCTGTCTATAACGAGTATTGGGACATAATGTACGCGCGCTTGGTAGTATATTATATAAATAATAAGTTTTGCAATAACTTACATGATTTTTTTTTATCTAACAATTTTAGGGAAATTACAGCTAAGTATCTAGTAATTAATTAGCTTATTAAAAATTTCCACGTATACTGGAAGCTACTAAATTTAAAACAAGATTAAAGTTAATAAACGAACGAAGCATTTTTTAAGAAACTTTATAGGAAAAAATGAACGATTACTAATTAATATTAAGGAACATTACAAGTTACAGTAAGATTTAATTGTTAATTCTATAAAACTTACTTTATAGGGTACTTTTCAGTATAGCATAGGAAGTAAAGAATATACATATATAAAATATGTCAAGTTCGCCAGCAACGTTTTTTTTATGTTATTGTGACAGAACAATCACGAGGCCCACCTGATGTTAAGCGGTATCCTCTGCCTATAACAGATGCATTTCATCACAAGTGACGAACTGCACTTCGCCCATCACCTTGAGACATACTTGTTCAGTCTCATTTTGCCTGTAATTTCACTGGCTCTCAAACACTGCTTCCAGAACACACTGTTAGGATCTTGGCGACAGATTTTCTACTAGACTTTCTTTTACTTTTTTTATAGCATAGTGGTAGTGAATTTTGCGATTGCCCTCCTCCTAGGTACCACATCAAGTAGAAAATCTGTAGCAAACCACCTAATGGTGTGTTCCGGCAGATGTTCTTGAGAGCTAGTACTATCCTGTATCAGCCAGATCATCCACTGCTGAACGCAGCTATAAGGGGTGATTTCTCCCTTGTCTCGGGGATCGCAATGTAAGATGGTATTTCTTCAGAAGGCACTGCTGTCCACTATCTGTTTATTTTTCCTTTCGTCGCCTCTTATGATTCCCACGCGATATGAGATTCCAATTCTAGCTCGGCACCCTATGGGACCAGTTATTCTAGGGTATTAGTTTATATCTTCAACGATATTCTATATTCATTATTTATACCATCATCAGGTGAAATTATGGTCAAACGCTCACCTATCAGTATAGTAAAAAACTTCTTTCACTTCAAATTGTTTGCTAAATATTTTAAAGTCTTCGAAAGACTGCTTTTCATGGAGTGGCTTCAAACGTCGCCTTATATCTTCAGGACGTGGGTCGGATCCTCAATTAGACAATTATACTTATTGAGTTAAGTACCGCACCAGAGTAGTTACGCTTTCTATGGAACTGATATCTCGTACTTCGATCCTCATGACGCCTGCCAAGCGTGGGGGTTATGCCAAACCGCTGGAAGAGAAGGAGCGCTGTATGACTAAAGCAAAAAAATACAATGCTCCTCTATAATACTGTCTCTTTCTACAGTATGGCTAACCTGCGGAGCATAAAAGGAATCTGAACTTCTTTTTTATCTAAATGCACAGTTACAGATTCCAAACTAAAACTGTCCACGGTACTAAGCAATAGGCACACTCCGTTTTCAATAGTACCAAAAACCTTACATAACTTATTACTTACACACCTCTGCCTAACCCTTCGTGATGATATAGGCATGATGATACGGATGAACTAACTAAATATCCCTGAATATTTTACATGAAAACTACGTCCAGTTTCAAAACCTTAGTCTGGTTAATTGACAATTCGCTGGGCAGGTCTGATTCTGCGTAAATAACCAGGACTATTTTTGGTAAGAGGAAGGAATTACGTATCTATTTTGTATGTAACGGTCGCTGGCTAACAGTATTAGTGATAAGGATTAATTGAAAAGGAAAAAAATGTTTAAGAGGACTAATAAATTTGCTTTAGTGATTCATAGCTTGGGCTATGACTTTTAGTTTACATTTGTGAAATAGCATTTATTATTTACGGTAGAGGATAAAAATGTGTAAGTAGGTACGTTACAAAAATTATACACGTAAACCACTTCGATCGAAAAACTAGTAATTATGTTGAGCATTCTTAATTAAAGTTGCCGTCAGGAAGGCGTCTAGTTATGAAGTAAAACCAAAACTTTAGATAATACCTATTATGTTCTTGTGTGTGTTTTTGGTGTTTAAGAATAAACGTATTATACTGACCTCAAAGGAATTAAAAAATTAAAATAGGGTTAGAAAATGATTCCTTCCAACTAATATTCGTAGACCTTTTTTAATTTATAATAAGTTGTGAAAATAATTCGTCTTTTTTTCTTTCGCTGTACCTTATTAAAGCCTTACCAATGAGATACATATTTTATTACCTTATGTTAGATACTTATATAGGCTACGGTTTTGTAAAGGAAACATTGTTGAATAACATTTACATGATAAACTTCCGAGACTTCTTCGTTTTGTAAATATTTTCCGATAGATATTAGAAACAATTCTGCATGATAAAATATGTTAACTTTGTTGGGTAATCAACATATATAATACAAACAGGGTTATAACAAAAATTTCTCAGGCGAAATTGTGACATAAGACACAATTTCGCCTGAGAAATTTTTGAAATTAGTAAAAATTTATCTTTGACTAGAGCACGCAGTTTGCGTCTACATTCAGAACTGTAAAGTGCTATCATTGTCTCAAATCAGCTCCGTATTACAAAAAAGAAAAATTTAAAGGAAACCTTATAAAACGTCAATATTAAGACCACTTAGACACCGACGTACTGGCAGGCTTATCGGTTAGCCGACTGCAGTGAAACTTCCCCTCTTTCTTGCGAAACATAATAAATCTTACTGTCATTGATATTTAGCTCGTGCAAGAGATTCCCGCCACAAAGCTTCGGGCCTTCGATAAATCATGCAGAAGTATTTTGTTTGCTACCGCTAGTGTCGAATGTCTGCGTCTAGAATTTCCGTAAGCTGTACGTTATGTTTTGAATATTCTATCGTGTTACGTGTGAATTTAGTGGGGATTTTGGTGAATGAGTTGTATATAAGAAACTACGCTCTTTCTGTTTTTACAGGACTGTTAGGAGGACTGACAGCAGGACTGTTTTAACAGAAACCTTCAGTTTTAATGAGAAATATCATTTATATAGTATTTAAAACTTATGGCAACTTTGGTTAGTAACATTTTTAATTTTGGTTTTTGATTTGGTTTCAGGTTCCTATTGTATTAAATATTTTTCCAGGGTTTTAGTAATTAATCGTTATTTTGTATCGATTTTCATAACAATTTGTTCAGCTGTTTCAGTGTAAGTGGACACATAAAAATATTTATCGCATTATAAAATATGTTAACGAGTTTTTTTATATTCGAGGTTTGTGTGGGAGGATAAACAATTCTGGGAAATGTGGCGGGATTTACACTCAATACAGGTTGCAAGATTAGGATGAAGCTCTTTCAATAGACCTATCGTGCTGATGAATTATGGTTCAAAATTATTCCTATCGTTGCTATAAACGAACAGTCATTGACTCTATTAACTTTCCAAAGTTTTGGAATAACAGTTTTAAAAACGAATAGGAAATTTAGCTTTGATGTGGATCAAAATCGGTTGATAACGATCCACATCTTCTTGACTATAAGTTGGCGCTATTTTTTTTCGGTAAAATTCTCCGAGTATTCAACGGCACCGTTATATTTTTTAAGTGAAGTGTACTGACATTTATACAGCCATAGTTTTATCATATTTTTATACCTAAGAGAACATAGCTGACTGAAAATTTGCATGAGTGCCCTTGAGTCTAAAGTCTATGCTTTTGATTTGCCAGTTTTCAGTTTTATTATTTGTTTTAATTTAAATGAGTTTAATTATTTCCATACAAAAATACACAATTTAATGGAAAACTGGAAAACCAGAAGCATATATTTTAGGATTAAGTACATGCATGTGTTGCCCGTGGGGTGCCAAGTTAGAATTGCACCTCCCTATATCATCCCAGGGGTGTCGTAAGAGGAAAATACTGGAAGGTGGGCAGCAGCGCCTTCTAAAGAACTGCCAATTTATACTGCGATCCCCAAGCCGCCTGCCAAGCGTGAGGATTATGGCAAAAACCCCTTTAATAGGGGAGACTGTGTTCAGCAGTGGACGATCCGGCAGATATAGATACAGAAGTACATGCATGAAAAAATTTTGCCAGTTTATACACTTGGTATTCAAATATGACGAAACTACGTTTGTATGGAAATAGCTGTGAGTACATTTCTCTTAAAATACCTATTGTTTGATAAGTTTTTTTTTTATGCCTGATAGGTTAGCCTTTGACCACTATCTCACCTGATGGTAAGTGATGATGTGGTCGAAGATGTTCAGGCTAACCTAGAAGTACTGGCTCTCAAGGACAGCTGCCGGAACACACCGTTAGGTGCTTGGCGACAGATTTTCTACTAGAGGGTGGTAGCTAGCCAAGCAGGCATTCGCAAAATGCCCTACCACTATGCAAAAGATTTAATTTGCTAATGCAATACAGTCACATTTTTTGCGCTCTCTTCGTTCACAATCTCCTTATATTGTAAAATTAACCTGTTTATAAAAGTAACACATGATCAATATGTTAAATGAGACAGTTTTAGATGATATAACTATTAGGCACGTAATAAATAAATAAGATTTCACTTTTAGATTTCCATTAACGTTAATTGCTTAAAGCCCCCAATATCTCAAGTCCTACAAAGGCAAAGGCAAAACGATTATGTTTAACTATTCCTTCATTCAAATAGATAATGAAGATAACGATCAATGTGATTAGTAGGGTTCCTTGTTAAGAGAGCTCAGGTAAAAGGGTTTCCTTAATAGCTATAATGATCGTCAATTTTGAAAGGATGGCAAAAATCGAGATTTAGGAAATTTTGTATTTCCGTAAGGTAAATATTTTTAACTAAGGAAAGAATTACTCTTTTTTTAAAACAATAATGAACTGTGGCCTGTATCAAAAACAAATATCTCATTTGTCCAAGATTATTGATTCAAACATCGAAGACAGCGATGTTAGGTAACCTTTAACCTTTAAAGGTAAAAGGAACGTTTACCAACGAAGAAAATTCGATTAAATTAAATTTCCGACAGTGGCAAGTCTCAAAGGGCTCTTCGATCGCCGCAATATCTTAAACCAGCTTCGTAAAAGTCCACCGATCTCGGTATTTCCTTACCATAGTCAGTGAGTCTTTTCATGTAGTTGTAAGCCTCAGGGCATTTACGAAGACAGTTTCGCTCGAAGACTGATCGACCGTTTTGTTTTGGAATACTTTTTTATTTGAACAAATCATTTGTATCATCTTGTTGGCAATTCTTTATGAGGATTTTATGTTGTATTGTGAATGATATAATATTCATGTTTACAATGTAATAAGGATATTATACATTGTAAAGCCTAATGGGGTTTAATCAAATTCGGGAAACGAAATTGATTTCATTATTTCTTTACATAAATGAAGTGAAATCATAAAATCATAAAACTGTTGAAAGTGGTGTTAAAACTATTTTGTTTTACGTTCTTTAAACCGAAATTAATTATTGGATGGATTAGGTTAGAATACTGTCACGGAATCGAATCTATTAAACCCGCCCACTGGAATAAAGTGTTGGTATCTGTATGATCTGTAGTACTGAAGCTGATTACCAAAGGTTTGAATCTGAAGCTTGGAAGATGAGCATAGATTTTTGAAAGATGTTTCTCTAACATGCCTTTAGATGTAACTAATTCATTAAGCTCTTTCCCATTGTAGCAGCAGTACTGTTAAAAGATAATGTTTCCTACATAGTTCCGGATATATGTTTTAGATACACTGCGACCTATGAAATAATTAAGACTCTCAAAACTTTAAACATAAACAGTACAAAAGACTTGTGGAGTATGTCAGTAAAAGTAGCAGAGTCTATTATTGCTTCTTCTATATCAGCTGGATTGTCCACTGCTGAAGACTACCTCCCTCATTACGGAGAGATTTGCCACAATCTCAACGCTTGGCAGGTGTTTTGGGGATTGCAGTTTAAGATAAGAGTTTCTCAGAAGGCGCTGCTGCCCACCTTTCGGTATTTTACCTTTGGTCGCCTCTTATGATACCCATAGGTAGCAATGGAAGAGGGGGGGGGGGGTTAAATTCTAGTTAGTTCATCCCACGGGGCAATATATTGCTGTTGCACCATATTCAGTAACTACTTTTCAATCTTTGTCTTAATAAAGGAGATTTTGAAAATATTAATCAACTTTTGTCACACTTTGATGATTGAATACATCACATGATCATCAGTTCGGTTTAATCAAAAGCAGATCAACAACCGACGCAGGTCTAAAATTAATCTGGGTCAAATATATGTGACATTCAAGTATATGAAAGTTTACATGATGCCATCGACGTATTTTTTATGTTATTGTTACGGAACAAGCTCGTGTCCCACCTTATGTTAAGCGGACTAACCTCTGCCTATATCATAGCGGACTAACCTCTGCCTATAGCATTTCATAGCAAAAGTCACAAATTGCACTGCGCCCGTCACTTTGAGATATAGTTGATAAGTCTCATGTTCCTGTAAATTCACTGGCTCTCAAGGACAGCTGCCGGAACATACCGTTAGGTACTTGGCGACAAATTTTCAATTTGAGGGTGGTCGCTAGCCGGGCGGGCATTCGCAAAATGCTCTTCCACCAAGCCGTGAAGTTCAAGCCCGCGGCGGGATTCGAACCATGGACCTGCAGCGCGGCCGGCCACATTCGGCCATCATTGCTTCGAAATTGACGTTCACTTTGACTTTTGGGTCAGCATTTTGTTGAGCAGGAGTGAAGGTGCTGTATTATTTCCGCTGCAATACATCAGTTTAAATTTTATTTGAAGATTTATTATATGATTTCATTGCTCTAACAATTTTTTGAGAAATCTAGAAGTTAGTCTGATATTTTATTAAGATATTATTTAAGGAAATGATAACATCAAATTTAAAAGTCCTAGTTTTTTGTTTTGTTTTAAGAATTACTTAGAATTTCCCTGCAGCGTTTTTTATGCAATAACCATTGCAAGGCATATCGTTGCTGCAAATAGCATGTACTGTACGTATATGTAACGAGCATAGTGGTAGGGTATTTTGCGAATCCTTGACTGGCTATGACCAAGTTCGAGTTGAAAATCTTTCACGAAGCAATTGTGTGTTCCAACAGCGGCTTAGTTCTATTCCACGCATTACCTGCTGATATCATAGGCCATTACCTATATCACTTACCATCTGGTAAAATGAGTCAAAACTACAGGCTGGTAATAAAACCAAAATGATTTTGTGTACTTTTGTATCTGCTCCATCAAGTTAAACATGCATTTTCTTTATTTTTTTATCAAAATTCAGCGTTCTATAAAATTCTACTTCAACTGACTTACTGACCATTGAATCGCGGGTAAGTACGGTAGAAAGAAAGATCGAGCGTTAATGCCACTTTGAAACGGCTCACCCGACGTGCAGTTTTATTTTACTGGCAGCATTCCGATCGATTATTACCCACTTTAATGATGAGGCCTTAGACTGTTCTTAAAATAAATCGTCGCTTATTTTGTTTAAGATTGATAATTGGATTTTTGATCCCGTGAAAGAAACCATAAGTGACTTGTCACTCATGCTAAATATAGAATGTCAGAAGGATTGAAAACCCAGCATGAGCAAGATTGTCTGTGAAATTTGTTTTAATGTTATTTTGATTAATTTTTTGTTAAGTGTAAGTATTTTATTACAACGTTGTATTTTGGTATGGTTAGTTGTATACATAAACATTTATTTTCCTTATATAACTATTTTATAAGTAAAAAATATTAAACTTTCAGTGTGCTGCCTTATCGATTTCTTGCAGACAGCCTTTGAACGGAAAGAATTAAGTCTTGACAAGGGTGTACTATATACTTGTAAATATTGATCTTTTATTGAAATAGAATATACTTGTAAATATTGATCTTAGAGCAAGTATAATACTTATATCTTAATAATAGAACGGCAACAGTTAAATGACAAATCCATAGTCCATTATAAACCAAAATACACCGGATGATATGTATACTTCTTGTAGGCGTGCAATGGTTGCCTAAATACTTTCGTTGTAGTTGCATTGTAAGAAAGTTTTTTATACACCTTGTAGCGTTTGTAAATAAAGCCATAACGCCGTTAAAATCACTATGACCTTTGTATTCGTCTACTCAAACTCCTGTAGAGTGAAGAATTTTTCAGACGTGCAATCGCTTAATCACCATGCTGTAACGACTGCCATACTAAGACAACAACCGGGATCAATGGCTTAATGTGCCCTCTAAAGCACGGAAGCGCTCAGTAGTAATGTCACTAGCGGTCACCCGTCCAACTCATGACCGCGGCGGACGTGGCTTAACTTAGCTGATCAGTTAAGAACGGCTACGCAAACTTTGCTAAGAACGCTTCAAAAAGTTGAACCATATTATGAGCATAATCATTATAATGGATAAGCCTTAATTCACGTTATTATATACCTTTTACTATACCACAATAATAGGTAGGTTAATATTAGTAATAGCTTACAATACAATATAATAAAACATTAAATAAATAGTTTTCTTTTTAGCCAGTTGTGGTATGCCTTTATTAACTAAATACTACGAACTATATACCTACAACAATAAAAGCACAGGTACTACACTAAAAGCATTTAGACAACCTACAAGTCATTGTAGACTCACAGGCAGTCCAAATGCTCCAGCCCAGTACCAGTTGGCAGCGCGCCCAGCACGCTGGTAGCATTGCCCCGTTGAATTGCAGTGCTTATTCGTTGAGCCAAACAGGTGCCAGAGCATTTTGATCACGCGTTTTTGTGTATTTCTTGTTTTCGAAAGAATTACTGCCTTTCGTCCGTTTTTGTAGGCTTCGATTCTAGGAATACCATATATTCATGCCATCTTCACTTTTTGACATTCATCAATTCTAAAAGAAAAAGGATATCTATGTCAGTAAAATTTAGGCGTCAATAATAAATCCTTTAATATACTAGTCAGTCTGCCTAGTGCGAGTTTTGCTCACGATACGCCGCAAGTGCTTTTTCGCTAATTAGTATAGCGTAGGCATCACAGCACCTCTGGCGGCGCGTTAGTAATCAAGCATTTTGCCAAGCAAAATCGCGTTTACGCACTTGTTTAAAACAAACTGGGTCGTACTGTAAATAATATACGTATGCGTATGAAATCGATATCTATCAAATTAATTTAACACGTAACGTTAATAGGCGCTGCGAGTGCTTGCTCAAAAATTCACAATTATTTATTAGTTATTTATTTTTACAGACAATGCAATAATAAACCTCATTGGTGGAGTCATGAACACTTTATATATTTTTAGTTGGTCCCTAAAAATTACTCGGTAGCAGTCCAAAATTAAAAACTGTGCCTAGTATATGAAAATAACACCCCCCTATAAAATTGAACCAAACCATGTCCATCGAAACATTCGCATGAAGACTTCTTTGCCTACGCAATACAGGCAAGAAAACTAATAAAATTATTTAGATAACGACTGAAAAAAGAATTATAAAGGCGTCGTAGATAATATATTTTATTTCGGCTGCTTGTATATAATCTCAAGATTACATTACGTATCCAGTGAATAATCACCTCATAAGTAGACGTGATTCATTTATACAACGGATTAAGTTTCGATCTAGTTTCGGTCTTAATACTTATATCTGCTTGTCAGATCTTCAGTAATCGAACCGTGCCATTAAAATGTGCTGCGATCGTATGAATTCTTGTACATATAATAAATAAAACAGCAAAATGCTCATCAGACGCACCAAAAGGGGATTTTTTAATTAGAATTTATTGATTTTCCACAGACTCCAGGGTCCGTGCCATTTTTGAAGTTAACGAAGATATTAATTAAACAATTATATTACTATGAGGAACATTCTTACATACTTAGGGGAAAAGACAGCTATAAGGGATGCTAATTATATTTAATATATACATCTACATCTACGAATCAGATACAAACAGGTTTGCACAGACATTCTGAACGGACCAGTGTCCTCAAGCAGCGCTCGTTCACAAGTTGACTTGCGTGCCAGCCATCGTCCTCCTTAACCATTTCAGAGGGAAGCGGGCGACCCAACACAAGACGCCGCTGCTGGCTAACACATTTTCGTGAGCATGACCGTTCCGAATGCCCGCGCCAATCCGTTTGCCAGTGAGTGTGAGAAGGCAATAATTAAAACTATAATTAAACACTACAACGACCAAAAGGATTTAGTACCCTCATACTTACAAAATACTGCAATTAAAATAATATCTTTAAATGATTTATTGCCCCGTGAAGTGCCGTGCTTGAATGTCTTGAACTACTATCTTAAACTGTAAACCCCAGGACACCTGCCAAGCGTGGGGATTATGGCAAAGTGTCCAACAGTGAACCATTCGGCTGATACAATACAGAACAACACAGATCATTTATTCAGTATACACCGTGTCCCAAAATTCAACGATAAGCCGGCATCGGTGCATGGACCTACTCATGACTACTCGGGAAAAAATAAAAAAAAAATTATAACTCTTTTTTTTTTTAATTACAGAGACTTTTATAAAGTTGCGCCAACTTTTAATAAAACTTGCCATGGTAGTGTCCATACTTTTTTTTTTAACCCAGACTATAGAAAGTGCATAGAATGTTAAAATCTATGAAAATTAAAAGAAAAAATTTTTTTTTTACTGATTTTTGTAAAATAACTACAGACTTTCTGTAATTTTAAAGGATTGTGGTAGATAGCCGTCCTTCTTAGGTTGCTAATGCACAAAAAATATCAAAAATATGTCAAAAATTGTGGTCATGGTAGTTGAAAATAGCATAATGGGTATCGAATATCGATGAAATTTATTAAAGTCTCTGTAATTAATAAAAAAAAACAGTTATAATTTTTTTTTTTTTTTCCGAGGAGTCATGAGTAGGTCCATGCTTCGATGCCGGCTTATCGTTGAATTTTGGGACACGCTGTATATATAGCCCCGTGTGGTGCCTGTGGGAGTCGCGTGGTGGAAGGGCATTTTGCGAATGCTCGCCTGGCCAGCTGTTACCCCTAAGAAAATCTGTCGTCATGCACTTAATAGCGTGTTTCGTCAGCAGTCCTTGAGAGTTGTATCGTACTAGCACATGAGACTTAATAACTATATCTCAGGGCGCAGTGAATTTTGTCCTTTGTGTAGAAAAGTCAGAGGTTAAGTTAGACTTCACATTAGGTGGGTCTCGTCCGTGTTCCATCACAATCACATTTTAATGATGTTCTACATTAGGGTACACTTGATAATCCCTTCATATCTTTAATATTATCAATCAATTATACATTTATTATTGTTTGACATATTTCCCACTTGAAATGTAGGACAGCAAACGGATGGACATTGTAGGCTTGGAAATGGGTTTCATAGTTTTCTTTCTTTGAAACTATTCAAGAATATGTATTCATATATATAATTACATAAAAAGAACATACATAAAAATGTGTGGTAAATAAAACTCAAAATACGGTTTATTTTCTTTCAACCTTGCTTAGTAAAGAATAATGTTGCCATGTTTGGTAATTTGAAACTTACTAAAAAGAATAAACGGAAAAGTTTCGATCTAATTTTGTTAAAGTTATAAAGTGACACTAAAACATTTCATAGAGAATTCAACCGTTACAAAAACACGGTACAATATTAATGAAAAAACTTCTGTACTTTTCAATTAGGACCCTCTCAAAGAGTGTAATTTCGAGACGTTAACGAGTTAAATTTTATCGAAAATTAATTGCGACATCTTCATTGAAAACTTCCACTCAAGTTGGATACCTAAATTTTGTTCGGAACTTCGACAATACAATGTATCCACCGTGAAACTTGGAGGGGCAACTGAGTAGCTACTACTTTACCAAATTATTACAAAGTGAGTTAAACAGTACAGGGGAACTTTTTAGGCCTAGAAGTCCTGAAAGTTTTGCTTGTAGTATTGTTTGGAAATTTAACTATGCTTCGAGTTCAACATTTTGACTTTTAACTAAAAATATTCTCAGCAAAATATGACAGATTCATGATATGCTGATTTAAAGCCGTTAATACGTCACATTGAAAACTATCGCGAGTTTTATCCATATTAACTTATTAGGAACCGGCTAGGACCCGCGTTATATTTACCGGAAAGATTCCGACCAGTTTCGGACTGTTTTGAAGTCCTTCGTCTGGGAGTCACGATTGCGCGAAGCGACGAGCACGGGCCTCAGCGCGTAACTACTTCTTATCACAATGCTTCTTAAAACCGTGATGGCTTTTTCCTCTTGTAATAATGTAGTTTTATGCATGGTAGTAATGTTATATAGTCTTGAAAATTCGTCAGTATCTACGAGTTCTTTACCATAACAAATAATATTTTTGGAAGCCAATTTTTTTTAAAGTAATGAATTCATTCGTATATTTTTAAACGCAAAACAAATATATCTCGAAGCAGTCATAGCTCAGTGGCATTGGCTATGGACTGCCGCGCAACAGGTTTATGGTTCGAATCCCGCCGCGGTCTTGAGCTTCACCGCATGGTGGAAGGGCATTTTGCGAATGCCCGCCTGGCTAGCGACCACTCTCAAGAAGAAAATCTGTCACCAAGCACCTAACGGTGTGTTCCGGCAGCAGTCCTTGAGAGCCAGTGAAATTACAGGCACATGAGATTTAATAACTATGTCTCAAGATGACGGGCGCAGTGCAATTCATAACTTGTGACGAAATGCATCTATTATAGGCATAGATTAGTCCGCTTAACATCAGGTGGGCCTTGAGCTTGTTCCGTCACAATAACATTAAAAAAATATATATGTATCTAAGTAGACGCAATTATGCAAAAAAAAACCTCTCAGTCGAGGACCACATGTACAAGCGTTTGTTGTTTATTTCACTTACAAGAAGGCCCATTTAATAGTTCCTTGTGGGGAATGTAGTTGTGTGTCTCTTTTTCAACAATTAAAGAAGCTTTTATTGTAAAAGATACTTTTAAACACAACCAACTTGCAAATTTGACGACGCAATTCTAATATAAGTGCTTATTGGTCCAATATCAAAATTGTTCATTATTTGTTAGAATGTTTCCAAACTAATAGTAGTAAAAGACATCCAATCATTGTTATGATTTTAAGGGTTTCGCTCCCAAATGGCCAGATAAGCCATATTATTGTTACTCTGCTGTCTGTCTGTCCAGCAACGTCTCTCTTTTCGCTTGAAAAAAAAGGATGAGTGACAAATTTCGAGTTATGTAGAACGTTAATCCAATTATATATTTTTTTATTTATAGCTGATCGGCTAGCATTTGACCACTATCTCACCTAATAGTAAGTGAAGATGTTGTTCAGGCTATCTTAGAATTACTGGCTCTCGAGGACTAATGGCGAGACACACCGTTAGGTAACTCAAGACAGATTTTCTACTTGAGGGTGGTAGCTAGCCATGCGGGCATTCGCAAAATGCCCTACGTTCATGTTGAACGACTGTCATAGTTAGACAACAACCGGGACTGACGGCTTAACATGCCCTCCGAAGCACGGATATGCTCAGTAGTAATGTAACTAGCAGTCACCCATCCAAGTAATGACCGCGGTGGACGTTGCTTAGTTTAGCTGATCGGTTAAGAACAGCTAAGGAAACTTCGCTACGAGCGCTTCAAATTAGATTCGAATTATCGACTAGAAGTTCATCGTCTAGAGCTCATTGAGTAAATTACGAATAAAGGAATCAAATATTTCATCTCATATAATTTGCAAAATTATAATTATATAGTTGTCAGTTTTAGACCACTTTTGTTACGGGGTCTATCCCACAAACTAAACATGTTCTGAATCTGGATTTATTTAAATATTATAATATCATACTCTCTACTTATCTAGTAAATACTGGAAATGCCGATTTGTTATAAAGTTTTGAAGCTGTGATCAAAACCAAATAAAATACTTCTTTCTGTATTAATAAGAAACCGTGAAAGCAAGGTTAGCCTCGCTTTCACGGTTTCGTGCGGATCAGTGCAATTTTTTAAATGAAACATTTTTTTTTATATTTTACAGTTCTGGTGGTTTTTAGGTTGGATTGTATCAAATTTGACAGTTGTTAAATCCGTAAAAACGTTTTCTATTTGACCTTATTTTTACAGCATCATGAAATTAATGAAAGATTTTACGTTAACCGAAGATGGTGATAATCGAAATAAAATTCAATGTTTATATCGATAGAGGAATCGACAATGGTTTATCATAATCTCTCATCGAAACAAAAACAGTATTTTCTATTCAGAATAGATTCGCATTTGATCAAACCCTGTCCGATATTAAGCACTGATATGGGCTATGACGGAGCACGTTTACCTAGAAAAAACCTATTTACTCTCGATTTAAAGACACCCATGTTATATTTACATCGGAAAAAACTGATCATGGCAAGGAGTTCAACTCTATCGCAACACGCACGAGAAAAGCGAAGATTCATATAAATTATTGTAAAAATATTTAGAAGTATGTCGATTGGAAAGCCATATTATTAAATAAATCACCATATAAGCTGTAGCACTATATAAGCTCTTACTTAAAAAGTTTCAGTATCCTCCTGCAGCAGGATAATACTTCTCCGCGAGTAGTACAGTCAATATTTGCCACTGAAAAGTGGGTAGTGCTCATTCAAACATTTTCTTCGATGAAAAGCTGTTTAGTTATCAAAATCCAGATTAAGGTGAAAAAAAACAAAACCTCGCAGTCTTTATGAATCACGGGGTCAGTGAAATTTTTGGGGTTTTTTGACAAACCCATTTTCATTGAGAATGTCTTTTTCAATCGAATATCTGGAACTTTGCCCCGTTTTCAAAGGCTCGTCACCTGTCAAATGGAACCACACGTCTGGTGACATTTGTGGTTAGACACTCTACCTACCCCTTTGGGGAATATGGCGAGGTGATAATATGTTTGTTATAAGATGAATATTATTATAATATTAGAAAATTTGAAATGTACTGTCAAGACGCAAGTGGGACTCAAACACTGATGATTCTACACCGATTTCCGGCACTAAAAAGTATATATTATATCTTACAAAATTACAACGAATTTTCACGGGGTGAAGTAGATTACAATTATAATTTTAATAAACATATATTATTATAAAAATAATTTACCGCATTCCACCTAACATTCACACAAAGAAAAAAAATTCTGCGACTTAAGGAATAAAATCAAACTTGAACTGATTAATATACCAACTATACAAAAAAAAAAAATTTGTTTAAAGGAGTACAGAGTTTTAATCGATTCCCAAATGAAATAAAAAACTGTAGTAGTATCACTAGTTATACGAATAAACTTAAAAAATACCTAATATATTTACCCTAGTATTTCCTCCAGAGGACTATTATTTAAAATTCAATGTTTTGTATCTAATTTTAAGTGAACATTAGTTCTTATGAGAAAAAAAGTTATTTTATCCTAATCCTACTTTAACAATGTTTTTCAATAAAAATAAATAAGTGAGAGTCAATAAAAGCTGTAAATTTTAGATCATTTTTAGTATGGAGTCTATTCCAGAAATTAAACTAGTTACGCATCAAAAGTCATTAATAAGCAACAGTTGAATCAAAATACCAAGTGAATTACAATACCAATAACAATCCGATTTGTGCCGGATTTCTCACTCGGAATTTTTAAATACATCGGGTCCATCTAAAAGATTACTTCGACTAAGCACTGTGAACTGTTTTTTCGTTAAAATATTCTTGACATAATCTTTTGTGTACCTAATAATATTTTTTTCTTACATTATTAAGATTATTCGCTTAGCAGATGACAGATTTTATTATTTGTTTTGTTTATTTTATTGTGAAGCTATCTTTTTCGAGATATAATGTACAAAATATTGTTAAGGATTACAACTTTAAATAGCAATCTGTGTGAGCACGGGAGAAGTTATGCGTCGACGTTAAATATGTCTGCGTAGATCTACATTCGTGTGTGCGACGATTACATGGCCAAAAATGTTACTTTCCCGCTTCCACTCACAGCGGCTCTTGTAAGTGGTGTGTATGTATGAGTTAGCCGCGTCGTGTATTTACAAAGTTTGAGAGCTCGATGCAGCTGTGAGCGTGTTCGGTCCGGGTCGTGGCGTAGCCCCCGCCAGTAGCGAGCCGGTCGTAACGGCACTACGACGTACCTACGCCGTAGAAACGCGCTACGCTTCTCACCCTACCCTCTTCGGACAATAGAACCGGCGACGATTCCTTGTTATTTTTTTGTTAAATGTGAATAAAAGAGACTCTTTGTGACATCACTCTGGTAAAGAGGAGACAGTACTCTCTTTGTCCTTGGCAGTTAAGTCGGCAATATTTGAACATTAATTTCCTGAAATGATAGCTTGCAAATTGGGACAGTTTAGTAGTGTTGCGGTGAACTGATGGTATATCAGGAACTCTATGATATTGTGAATGAGTCGAAAACTATTTCGGCACATCGTTATAATTTATGTGACGCTTTAGTGCTGTGTACTGTAACGAATATTGGACGATTGTTAACCAGTGACTTCATGGAATATTTATCTTCGTTGGCGCTTATTCCAGTTTGAGGTAAATATTTTTGGTGTATTGGCTGTATTGAAATTATAATAAAAATGAAAATTGCATACAATTTTGGTTAAAAATAACAATATTTATCCTAGATTCAAATGGTTTATGTATAAATATAACGATATTTAAAACCTACATTTTTCTTTGCTCTAGTTACGTTATTTAATGGAAAGACTAAATGAATCCAGCAATACGTGCTCGTCTCAAATGTTTATTGATTGGTGACTGGTAATAATAGCTTTTATTAATGCAAAAGTGATTTCTTTTTAACGGTAATTGGACAATAAACATGCATAATAATATCTTTGAATATAAAAAAATATAAACAAAATGGTCACAGTTTTTTTTTACTTTACATTGTTAATAATATTTCTTATAATTATGGAATTGATTACATTTATACTTTATAATATTTTAATAAATAATTGAATTAATGGACTCAGTTTATCAAACCGTTATTTTACAATCAGGTAATGTATACAATTCAGAGCCTCGACAAACTGTTTATTTTAAGTCATTGTAGAAATTAGCGGAAAAGACCTTCAAAGAATCATTTTAATAAAATATCTAATTGTGCTTTATCACAGAGCTGGAACAGTCATCTGTAACAAAGTGGGAAATGGGAATAATTCCCGAAAAGGCCGGGTCAAACAAAAAGGTTATAGGGGTTCGTAACTACGCTTCCGCTTGGAAGCTTGCGGTCTTTTTATGCGGCATCTGCTCATTTTCTAGTTCTAGATTAATTATATAGTTTACATTACATTAGACAACGTGAGGTATTGTCATACATATTGGTGTTTAATAATGAATACCTTATATTTTTTCCTAAAACTTAAAGTATAGGGAAAAAAATCAGGTTCACAAACATTATCAAAAGTTCCAAACATGGAGACAATGCCCCTAATTTACCTGCTAAGCTGACGTGACGTCATAAGCGCTACGTATATATTTTAATCGGAATAATTTTTGCCTCGTTTGGCTTTGATATCCATAAAGTTACACTTGAATATATTTATTAATAACATAATGTAAGGCCTTCATATCAATACAAAACATGATTACGCAGGTATATCGCAGTAAGGGTAGGCAAATGTGTATAGAAAAACAAGTTTAGCCAGATTTGTTTTGGTCCTGTGAAATAGAAGGCGAGCATATGGCCATAAACCGTGCATAGTTCCTGACTACCATTGAAAACTTCTATGTGATAAAAACCCAAGGACTGTATTTTCTAGAGATCCGCACTGAAAGGGTTAAACGGTGATCTAGCTATTTGTGAGATCCGTTGCACGTCTGTCTGTTTGTCTGTCCGAATTCACGTCTCTAGATCTCTAGGTCCAATAGGTATCTGGCTTGTTAATAGAATGAGAAATAGACCTAACCTTTTGTATAACGTTGACCCAAATATGAATATTGGACCAGTCGTGTATAAAATCTGCCGCGAAGCAACGGGATCGTGATGGAACACCCGCGAGGCCCACCTCTGCCTTGAACAGATGCATTTCGTCACGACAGACGCACTTTATTGCTCCCATCATACAGTTGTTAAGTCGCTTTGCCTGTAACTGCTTAATGGTTTTCGAGGACTGCTGCTGAATTACATTGTTAGGTGCTACAGATTTTACTTACTAGAGTAAGGCAAGCATTTGTGAAATACCCTTCCAAGAAGCGGCAAATCTCAAACTGGTAGCGATCGAAACATGGACCGCCGGTGCGGCCGTCGATAGCTACTATCGCTCTGCTAAAATTGCTTTCAAATTAAACCTGTTACAAATTTTATTTTCGTATTAATATTTTCGTTCGTATCTTGGTTTCGCTCTGTGATTTTTGAACGAGAAATTTCAGTTTATCCAACCATGCATTCCCTGACAAGCATATCGACCAACTAATAAAGTATTGAAAATCGAACTACTTCTTATGCAAAAAAGAAAGCTAATCTAGTTGAATCCCAAACTCTATTCATTAGGTTAAATCTATTTTAACCTACCATCAAGACATTAAAATAGTTCTTACATTGTCATATTTGCAATAACGTGTACTAAGCGAATAAGTTTCCAAAATAACAACGAAAGAAACAATATTTTTTAAACCACAAGCAGATTTTCGATTTCTCTACCATCCGTTCCTAAAGCCGAAACATGCTCTGGCAATAATTGAGTTATCGTGGGTCATTGATACAAAAGGCAAAATACATATAGGTATAAAAAATATATTTACTACTTTAGTTACTTCTCAGGCTTATAATTATTAATCAGCCCACCACCAGATAGTAGCATGCTGTCACCGTTTGATTTCTATACTGATTCGTTAAGTGAATAGCTGCACTGAGCGTCATAATATGTATTCATAGGTGTTAGGTGCTCTAAAAATACAATGAGCTCCCGTCCCCGCATCCCCTATGTCTGTCTCTCTACATCAAACGACTCAGTCATCTATCATTCTCTTCATGTGTTATAAAAATACACATATAACAATCAATTGAGATCAACATAGTTAGATATGTAGCAAAGTACCGAAGAAGCAATTATGCACGATAATGTTTCGTAGAAATTAATTATTAATATAAACAGAAACGGTAGAAGGGATTCCTTTATCTTCAATTTCAGAAATTAATAGTAAGCAAGATTTCTCGAAGTAGATACGAAACTTAGGTAGGAATAATATAAACATGTTATACCTATAACTACGTACAACTAGTGAATAGATACAGATCTCTGTATATTCGTGGCTTGATTGCATTGAATATGTGAATTTTGTTGGGAGATGGAGTTTATCCGTCTTCTTACCTATATTTGGTGGACGTGCAGTTTTATATCGTGGAATTATTTTAGGCTTCTATGTCAAAATGTGATGTCTTGAAAGTGGACTAGTTGAACACCTGCTGCATGCCACTGCTAACGCCAAGGTGGATTTTAACATTTGAGTATTTGAATTAACGCTGAGGAGTAGCTCACAAGATTTCCTTACTTTACGCCGTTCCTTCTCCACTGGTAACAAGTATATATTATCAATCGTATCAACGATAATTATAAAGGAAGCCAGATTACAGGATCCAGCCAGATTACATAGACATTATTGCATATCTCATAAAAATGGATGAGAGTTGAAAGATGATAATAGGGCTTATATTTTCACTGAAAAATATGTACTGAATCGCTTGTATCTGTTTAGCGAATATAAAGGCTAAGGCCTAGAAACATGGTTGCCTTCGCTGCCCAACAAGCATTGTTGAATATATTTTTTTTGTTGTTTAATATCTAGTAAGTTTAGCTTAGATTTTAATATAGTTGTGACTTAACAATCCAACAAGATTAGGTTAGTTTTGTAAAATTAAACGGAATTTTCTCGATTTTGTAGAATAAAATTTAATGTTTCGGCAAACCGTGCTCCCTGCAAACAGTAAATCGATAAACGGTACGAAATTCAGAAATAGTAGCTATATGCCAAGCGACAACGAAACATTCCTATCTGCTGCGGACTATGCTGTAAAGCCTAAACCATTGTGTAATTTGCATACTAAAAAGTTTTATTACGAACAACACACCAACACGCCCGTATGGGCGAGCAGAGGCATGTTACAGTACATTTCACCAGACATGTTTTGACCTCGTATAATAAGAGGTAATGCAATTGCCATATATTGGGTACAGTCCTAGACTCCGGGCTTTTTTAAAGATTGAAACCAGAACCTTCACATTCCAAAGCCCTGTATACTACGCACCCCACCGAGGCTGTCATTTATACGACGTTTTATAAGCCTAAAACAAATTTACATCGTTGTCAATTATTAGTCACCTCATAACGGACCGTAAATTTAGCGGCCGGTTCTGTGAAATTCAAATATAAGTCTGATTTCCAACAGTAACCGGTTATATGCCCAGTAGCGACCGCCACTTAACATTTCTGTCTCAATTATGCAAATGACTATAGTGTTAAAAGCAGAAGGAATGGTAATGTCTGCCGAAACTACATAAATTATGTTAAAATACTTCTATTATTGACGGAGGGAAGCCAAGGTTTTGTGGCAACTTGGACATGCTTGCATCTGTACGAGTATGTTTACGATAACTTTTTAATATATTTTTTTAGAGCTGATAGATTTTGATGCTGGTAGGTTAAGCTTTGACCACTATCTCACATATTGGTGATGATGATGTCGTCGAAGATTGTTCGCAGGCTTAAGCTAAAGTTACTGGATCTGAAGGATAACTGCCAGTATACGTGTAAGGGTGCCGGCAGTTATCCTTGGTGCTAGTGCAGTTATCCTTGGCGCTAGTGCAGTTATCCTTGGTGCTAGTGCAGTTATCCATGGTGCTAGGGCAGTTGTCTTAGGTAGTAGAGATCCTTGGTAAAAGGGCAGTTTCCAGATGTAGCTTCAAACCTGCGATGGGTTTAGAATCATGATTCCCTGCGCCGCAGGGCATAACTATTGTCACTGACCCATCTCTGCTTCGATTGATTGAGCTTACTATGTGAGGCAAAGAAAAAAATCTGTATAAGTTCATTTGTTTTTCTAATGGGATTTTATTTTATCTGCCTGTATTAACACTTATGTGGGGTCGGTCACTATATTTTCTCTTAATTCAAAATCTACACTAAAGTATATGTTGTAAAAAATATTGGCTCTTAATTTAGTCGACCGCCTTCCCAACTCAGCCCTCCTTAGAATTTTTATTTAGTAGAATCGCTACCTATAGATATGATGCTATTGTGGTATGAACCCATGGTGTACCTGTTCTTAATGTACACGTCTCGGGACAGCTTCAACCATAATTTTAATTTCGGTATAATTTAAATTTCATCAAATTGGCTGTTGTATTTTAATGAAATAATGTACCTAAATAAAATTAAAACATATTGTATGTAGGTTGTGGTAACAGACAGTGACTTTGAAACAAACCAGACAAGCAGATATTTTTATGCCTGTTTTTTTCACGCCATATACTGTCCTTTGAAATATAACTTGCGTATAATTTATAAGCTTAATATTATCGAATATAAATAATATGACATGATTATATATATGTATATAGTTAAGTAAGTAATATATAGTTGTAAGTTAGTAAAATACTGAACTTTAATATTATATTAAATTAGTCTAATAAATCAATACAATAAATTATTGATTTATTACACTTTTACTTCTAGGTTAGGCTGAACAACATCTTCGACCACATCATCACTTATCATCAGGTGAGATAATAGTCCAAGGTTGGAGATTGATAGACTATATCTTTGTATATCTTTCTATCACTTTGTTGTAGTTTTAAAAAAAAACATGTAAAAATGAAGGTCAACTATTTTTTTAAGGTTATTATGGCGGAACAAGCTGAGGCCCACCTGATGTTAAGTGGACTAACCTGCCTATAACAGACGCATTTCGTCAACGATGAAATGCACTGTTTCCGTCACACTAAGACGTTCAGTTCTTAGGTCTCATGTGCCTGTAATTATGCTGGCTGTCAAGGACTGCTGCCGGAACACACTGTTAGGTGCTTAGCGACAGATTTTTTAATTGAGGGTGGTCGCTAGCCAGGCAAGCATTCGCAAAATGCCCTTCCACCATACGGTGAAGCTCAAGCCTGCGGCGGGATTCGAACCATGGATCTGCTGCGCGGCAGTCCATAGCCAATGCCACTGAGCCATCACTGCTTCAAAAACTACTACTCTTATTATTAAAGATGTCTTTGGCATCTAATATTTGTTCAATGTTAATGTCATCACGTTGTAAGTAACAGGTTCTGATATCAGCACCAGAATAATGTATAATAGGTAAAAGTAATTTTAAATGAATAATTTGCGAATTCTAAAATTATAAATTACTGCAAATTGATAGAGAGTTTCAAAAACATAGCATTGGAAATAATTTGTAAATATTTATTTACTATGCAAGGTTGCAAAGTTGTTATTTAGCGCGATTACTTTTATTGAAACCTCAGGAAGCGATGGATTCTAGGATTTAATCTCTTTGCTAGTGGTTCAAAATATAGAATCCTGAGCCGAAGGTTTCAAAGGCACAAGACGCAAAATAACTTTGCTGCCGAGCGCGACACATATTTTTTCGCCTTACTACAGTGAGGAAAATGCTATAGGTACAAGAAAAAAAAACTAAAACTGTAAATCGATGTTAATTTGTTTAAAACAATAAAATTATTATTAATAATAACAAATATTTTAAGAGAACATTTAATTAATTATTTAATAAAACTCTTAAAAAATGTTTATAAAAACGATATATATCTAGTGACATGCCTGCGCCTGAATCTATTCATTATCTATTCATAAAAATTATTATAATTAATATAGGGAATAATTAAATATTCCCTATATATATATTAAATATTAGTAATTTGTAATGCAAGGCTGCAATGTCGTTATTTGGCGCAAGTACTCGTATTGAAATTGAGAAAGCGAAGGATTCTAGTATTGAACCTTGAGCGAAGCGATTTCACTGCAGGGAAGAAAATGAAAGAAAACCATTTTAAATAATTAACTGACTTCAATACTCAAAAGTGTGAAATAACTTGTCGAAGTCGATACCATGCGCACAATATTGTATAATAGGTATTTTTCAACTATCATTAATACCAAAAAGTAAAATTACTATACAGTTATTGTGTGTGATTTTGGAACTATAATTAAAATTTCGAATTTCAAAAACCTTGTCCAAACTAGCGGACAAAAATCACTTTTCACGCAAATTTCAAAGGACAACTCATTTCCGAGCTTGTGAGGTAAAAAACATATTTACAATGTCAAATAAGAAAGCTACAGAAAAAAACACGAGTTTTTTAACATAATTATTATTTGTAGTGACATTAAGTTAAGCAATAGGTTCCATTATAACATAGACTATGATAACACGAATTCTAGTTACAAAATTGTGTTATCGTTCAGTTTGGTTGTCTTAGGATTGACAGTATCGATACCAAACTTGGGCTCTAACAATCGAAAACCAAACGTGGTAAAGTCACGTATATGTACACAGTTTGCAACTCTGTTTGCCGTGTCGATACCGCGATTGACTGGCTACATTGTTTGACGGTGCCACTCTATTGTGTTGGACGTCATGCCACCACCGACTGGCCGATACTGATCGTGTATATACGTCCTATAGTAAGGAATATTTTAAAAATTTGTATAAAGCATATACTCGTATACTTTTACATAACAATATTTCCTCAAACGTCACGCGTGTATATTTCCGAAGTGGACGCATAATATACAGGGTTATTGGTAAAATGTTAACAACCTCTTAGGGTTGCCTTCTGCTAGTCCTAAGAAACATTTTGAGATGTTTCTTTTTGTTTTTAATTTTCTTTGTTGTTGTTGACAGCACCAGGATCACCTGATGTTAAAATTCTCTTGTGCCTGTAATGTATTACTTTTTTTACTTTGCTCGATGTAAATATTCAAAACTCTATTCAAAGGGACCACGGCGCGGTCCAGTGTTGCCGCGGCGGGCGCTCTTGGCTCTGAGTAGGCTGTACTGTACTGTATCAGCCGGATCGTCCACTGCTAAACACAGCCTCCCCTATTTAGGGGGTATTTGCCATAATCCCCAATTCAATAATTTTAGATATTCAATTGATAATGATTGTGAAAATGACCCAAATTGTGTGTGAAAGGTTTGGACAAGGTTTAGTACTTTTCTTATGGATATGTTTTTTTGATGAAAAACTCTAATACTATGTACTACAATATTGAATATGTGTTGTAGATATAACTCTCAAACTTTCGCAAACATATTTTGTTTGATTACAAAATATCACCATATAATTTAAAAATCATTATCGTGCTTGTAGCACTTAAAAAATCCACAAATAGTACTATTTTATGACTAATGATCGTTAATACATACACTTATGAACAACTACAAACAAAAAACAAACAAGCATAATTATATAATTTTTCGTTAGATAGAAATCAGAATTGCCTATAAGATCTGTAATCAACCGCGTCACTATTGTTGGGAAAACATAAAAATTATATTTATGTTAGGGCAACAAAGTCCACTTTGTAAACCTTTATTGATTCAAAGGACAACATTGAGCTTCCTGTCCATAAAGTTGCATAAAATAGGCCACTTTGAAAACAATACGTACAGTTTCAACAAATTCGCTGCAAACTCCGGACACAGTTCAGTTATGAAATGCTTTAACTTTCCAGTCAACCGAGTTGGTCCAGCTACAATGTTAATTTGGGAGCCCTAAATATGAAAACTATTTCAACTCTTTATTTAGTTCTATCCGTTGATGTTTGAAAATGTATACTTAATTTCAAAATTGTGGGAACTGTATATTATTAAGGTAGTGTACTAATTTCTTTTCTTTGAATAGGGTTAAGTAAGACGCTGGCTCTAATACTACGAGTCAGTGGAGTCTTTTGGGACGTGATGATATTATGTGCGACTTTGACGCTACTATACACACAAAGGCTCCCGTGGGGTGCCGGATTAGAATTGCACCTCCCCATATCTTACGTGGGTGTCGTAAGAGGCGACTTAGGTAAAAATACTGGAATGTGGGCAGCAGCGCTTTCTATGGAACTGCCAGCTTACACTGAGATCCCCAAGACGCCTGCCAAGCCTGGGGATTATGGCAAATACCCCCTCAATAAGGGAGGCTGTGTTCAGCAGTGGACGATCCGGCTGATACAGTATAGATACAAAGGACCATATGTTCGGCTGCCCTGTGTGGTTTTCTCAATTCGACTAAGTTATGACGGAACACAAAAAAATTGTGTGTGTTACCTTATAGCTCTTTACAGGGTGTACAGAATTTGATGAATGAAGTTTAGGCAAAACGCGATTAGACTTATTACGTTTCAGGCAAGAACAAAGGCAAAGGCAGACATGATATATGTTATCTATGAATATGATCATAATTATATAATAGGGGCCTAACACATTATAAACAGATATGCTCTAAGATCTTGAAGTTGAAGTTGAAGTTAACTTATCTTCTGCCTATAACAGCAGATGCATTTCGTCACAAATTGCACTGTGCCCGTCACCTTGAGACAAAGTTGTTAAGTCTCATGTGCCTGTAATTTCACTGGATCTAAAGGACTGCTATCGGAACACACCGTTAGGTGCTTGGCGACAGATTTTCTACTTGAGGGTGGTCGCTAGCCAGGCGGGAATTCGCAAAACGCCCTTCCACCATGCGCGTTAGGTGGGAGACTTATAAACATAATGTCCATAGTTTAATTAATGATCATGATCATAAAGTAAGTGTCATCGTTGCACCTTGTCTCCCTCATTTAGTCGCCAAGATGCAGTAAACTTTTTCAATTTGTGTAAAAATATTTGTTAAACAATTTATACTTTTCTGAAAAATAAATTATTATTAATAAGAGACGCCTGCCTAGTGTAGAAAATATTGCAAGCCTATTTTATAACGGGGCAGGGCTTTGTAAAACAGTCGATGTTTTCCTGCCGCTGATGTATTATATTGATTGATAAGAATCTTCCCTTCATGTGTTAGGTGCATGAAATTTTACATAATATTTAATTAGAGTTTAAATAACTTCACTGGACTTTCATTAGAAATTAGAGAGATAAATAATTTTATTTTAAAATCTAAAAATGAAATGTGCTTGTGCACTATCGCGTGCTAAGCTAAAATTATATATGAAAAATTGAATGCAAAATTTTATGCCCCGGGTGGGAATCGAACCCGCGTCCTACGATTTTGCGCCGGATGCCTAAACCACTCGGCCACGTGGGCATGGTCTTTCGAGCCGAAATTTCGTACGCTAATTATATTACTTTAATCGCCATAGGGGACAGTGGCTAATAATTTGTAAAATATAATTTTCGCTTAGCACGCGAAAGTGTTTGTAATCATATTTAGAAATATAGAAGGATAGCAACATCTTTTCTAGATTTTTTGAAAAACACTTCTTTCGATCAGATGAAATCTAATAGTCTGGTTGATGGCCGCGCACCATCCCCTATGACGGTTAAAGTAATACAATTGGAGCACAAATTTCGGCTCGAAAGAGCGTGCTCAGATATCCGAGTGATTTAGGCATCCGGCGCGAAATCGGATGACGTGGGTTCAATTCCAGCCCGCGGCATAAAATTTTGTGCTGTAATAATTTGTAAAATATGATAGATTATTAATTTCCGGTAATTAAATTTGTTACCGTCACGATTCGTTTACAGTAACAGTTTTAATATCACTGTTACCGCCCATTGTACATCCTCTAGCTTATGTCTCTCTGTAACATAATTATATTGTAAAATTGGTGTTCAATACAGAGTATTTGTATGGTATTGTATTGTATTGTTACGGTCAGATACCTAGAACATAAAGCGTTTTACATACTAACTCGCTTTTGAAACTGTTGTTCGATCAGGAAACGTCTCTGATGCCGACGCCTCGTGAAAACGGGGAAATTGAATTGAGTTTGTAGTATTCCTTTATCGGAAATGTCTGTTATGAGATACACGAATTTCTTTGTCGGCGGCGTGGAAATGGAACGTAAAGTTGTATTCTGGTGTTGCATTTTATTGTATGTTAGTATTACACGGAGTGTTTGTTGTGGATACGTAAATTGAAACTCTTTGAATTTTCACAATTACATTATTAATATTGGTACTTACGAGATAAAAGGTAGCTTGTTATAATTGATCAACACGGGTTAATTTATTCGACTTCAAAAAAGGAGGAGGTACTCAATTCGTCTGTGTTTTTATTATTTTTAAGTTTGTTACCTCAGAACTTTTGACTGGGTAAACCAATTAGATGATTCCTTTTTTATTTGAAAGCTCAAAGTCAAGCCGTTTTTGAGTTACACTCCGATAACTGAAAAGTATTTTCCTATCTTGATGTTATAGTCATTGACAGTGAATGACAATCAATCCCATAAGTAGAAAGGGTCACTAAAAAGTACCTTTTATCACAATATTATGCGCATGGTTGAAGTCAATTCCATTTTTTGGTAAAAATGTTTTTCAGTTGACATATTTTGTAAAGCTGACAAAATGGTTAGAATTTTAAAAACCTATTTCACGTTAACAGATTGAAAGCACAATACAATTAAAATTTCAATATGGACGACAAAAGTAACTTAACATTTTTCTAATATATTTAATCAATATTAATATTTTATTTAAGCTGTTTTTCTTGCACCCATAGCATATTATGCTTTCCTGCACTGAGGTAAAAAAAAATTTTGCTCGCCAGCAAGTCATATTTCGTATCGTGTCTTTGAAACCATCACTATGCAATATATAAGGTAGGTAAAACTAAAAGTTGTACGTAAATCGAGTCAAAAAGGTTCATCAATCACAACGTGAAAAAAATAAAAGAGGTAATAAATTTAAAACAAACTGCAGATTAGATGAAGTTTTGATTGTTTGACAGTGAGCCAAAACACGCTTCTAGCTTGATCTATTTTAAATGCACGTTAAAGGCTATCAAAATCATCCATTGCGGCCTAACATGAAATTCACTTTTTATTTATTTATACCCGTAGCTGAGCCTTTGACCACTATCTCACCTGAGGGTAAGTTATGATGTGATCGAAGATATTGTTCAGGCTAACCTAGAATTACTGACTCTCAGCTACCGGAACACACAGTTAGGTGCTCGGCGAAAGATTTAATACATAAGGGTGGTAGCTGGCCAGGCGGGCATTCGTAAACTGCCGTACCACCATTAAATTCACCTGCAATGAATATGAATATTCCAACTAAGTATTTCATTCTACGAATAAATTATTCGTATGACGCATTGTGGATTATCAAAATGATTACTATTGTAGTAAGGATTGTTATTTAGTTTTGCGTATATAAAAATCAAACATGTCAAAAACATTTTAATATTTTATTAACGCCTGCTATGCGGATTACGTTAAAAAATTACAAATAAACGATGGGATGGATGGACGCGGGTTCGAATCCCACACATGACTTAAATTTTTCCTATCGTATATTTGTAATTTTGAAATATCAAAAACATTTAGTTAAAAATTTTGAACCTACTACCGCAGTATTGTTGATCTATTTATATGGTCCTCGTATATAAATATGCCCTACACAAATCAATGTAACTTACAAAAAACAATAAAAGATTACGTTCCACTTCTCAAAATTAGAAGAGAAGAAATTAAAGCTATTTATATAATTTCAAAATTTCGGATTACGTTCCATTCCACGCAATTGTAACAATAAATAAATAAGTTGATAATAAAAACCCGCGCGTCTCCAGCAAGAATTATTGGCAGGGTGGAGATTGCCTACCTCCACTTTAAACCCGCCCCAAAACTTCTTACCCTTCAAATCAGGTAGATGAAAACTAAAGCCAACCCATTTATACCTACTGTTGAATAAGTAATTAGTAATTTAATTGAGAATTTTATACTATCGTATATAAAAACTCAACCATAGTATTGGTTTGGCCTACCAAACATTTTAGTCCAAATGAACATATGATGATTTTCTATACCCGACTGCGCAAGACGAAGGCTAATGTTTTCCATGTACCTATGTCACTTTCTGTAGCATGCGCTGTAGCCTAACCTGAACAATTATTTTTTACACAATAAATTATGAAATTTTGTTGAATTTTATATTAATTGCGTGAGTACTCGTAACTTAAGCTCCTTTTTTCCTTGACTACCCCAGAATTGGGGAAATACTTTTTGTTTTACTTTCTATATTGTGGGAATAAGATAAAATAGAAAAAGAAATTTCAGAATTTGAGATTAATAAATTTAAAGGTCGGATACAAAACAACATCAAACCGTGAGCATCTAATGAGTCGTAAGAGGTAACGATGGGAAACATACCATAAGTTAAGAAACAGTGCCTTCCGAAGAGCTATCATCTTACATTGGGATCCCCAAGATGCCTGTCAAGCGAAGCACTCATGGGAAATCTCCCATAAAGGCATTTGTTCAACGGTAAACGTTATAGCTATTAAAACTTGGGAAGATGTGTCTAAGGTAGCAAACGATGACTTCGTGGGATAGTCAATTGGTTAAAAACTGACCTACCAACACTTAATGGTGACAAAACGAAATTTATTGCATTTCTCATGTCCATCCGTACAAAGCCAGCGGAACTTTTAACATATGAAATGAAATGAATTTATTTATTTACGACGTAAGCAATTTAAAACAGAATATTTACATAAAAGGCACATTTGACAGACAAAGAAATGATTGATTTACATCATAAATTGGTCCCCAACTCAGCATGTGCTAGTTTTATTTAAAGCTAGCGCCTGGTCTTCCGTTGGACCCATTTTGTGACGTCACGGAGGATTAATGATACAACAGCTCAAATTTAACAACATAACCATTCAATTATTACTAGAAATACAATTGCAGTGGGAGTGAGTGGGAGTGGAGCGACATCAAAAAAACGCAGACAATTGTCAATGCTAGAACAGGTCAGAGATATCAAATACTTGGAAATATACATTGATGAGCTCTTGTCTTGGACTAAGCAGTCTCAGCAATACTCTTAGCAATCAGTTAAGTATATATTTTCAAAAGATTAAGACATTTTTTCATTAGCAGACATTAAAATTGTTGGATTGGTTTACTCAGCTTTGTGCAAATCCTTAATTAACTACTATAATAATATGCATGAGCACATCTACTGTAAATTTGAAGAACATTTTGTCCATTGCTATCCGCTATAAAAAAAAACTATGAAAAGTGTGCGATTTTATAGCATAGACGTGCTGCGCCAAAGACGCAAATTTTGAAGGGTAATATGGTACGTAGTAGATTTGATTATGCTATTGTTGAAATATATTGAGGAGGGGTATGGTACACCTAAGGTGAACTTTTAAGTATTGAAATTCCAATAATCTGCATATAAAATGAAAACTATTCTGCACGCGCTCAAACAAACTAGAAACAATCGAGGTTCGCCGCCTGCTTTCATTCACGCGATGTAACTGCAAAACATTCTGAAAATAAATTAATTATTAGGAAAATACACGATATTTTGAATAATATTAACAAATAAATGTTAGTATATTTATATCTATTGATGCTATGAACTCGAAACAAGCATGGGACGGTCTGCTATCCGTGCCCATAGCTATAAAAATATACAAGACGCATACACTTTGAGTACGAAGAAAAGTGTATACTTTGAGAACAAACAAAGAAAACACAAAATAACAATACATTTTGTTTTTGCTGTCGGGTGTAACAATTTTCTATGAAACGTGTGTGTAACATGGGGTGCTGCTATTTGTAGTACACACCTGCTGGAAGCTGAAAGGGTACAGAGAGCCATTCTCAAAGTAGCCTACAAAAAACCATAGATACGCAACAGATGATATATCTATACAAGAAGACTATGCAACTTAGATTAAGACTACATTTTATTTAGGTAAGCGAAATTCGATTCAATAAAAAAAAAAATTAGGCACACAAAATTAAAACTAGACGTATAAAATGGGACTCAATTAAAAAAATACACTGAAAGGAAAGAATGCAACAATTATCTAAGTCTTTTTTATATAAACAAGTCAAATAAGAAACACGATATACTGAACGACTCTAAAAAAATGTCTGACTTAAAATAGAGGAATACTTGTATTCCTTAGACTATATCACAACCGCATAACTACTACGAACACAAATCTAAAATAATTACAGATGTGACATATACTCGCTTTTTTTTTTACACTTAATTCTGTTCTTTTGAACTAAACTCACAACCATAATAAGTATAAAAACGTACTCACTCTTTCATTCAAAAACACAGCACGCACAGTTCTGTTACAAGCAAAATATGACTCATCTGGAAGAACTAGCTCTCACAGACACAGGGTACCCTACCGTGAGAGTTAGTGAACTAATAATTCTATTGTAAGTAATGCAATGCAGTTATGATTATATGGAAGTTTATTAGCATGGCTCTAATAATAACTTTTGATGTATGAAATTGTAGCATATATGATTATATAATATAAAATTTATCTCTAGAAATCTTTTAGTAATTTGATAAGTTCAAAATTATTGTAACCTATTTATTACTTTTCTAATGGACCCAATAAATAAATAAATATTATTATTATATTATTGATGACACTGTAGAAATACTAACTGAATTCCGCTGCTACGCGGAGCTGACAGTGTAGTGCGGGGGCTACACTTAAAACCGGAATATCTTGACCTGCATCCTAATAAAAAAACATTGAATCAATTAGCTCTTTTGTTTGTATCTAGTTACGATGAGACCGAATCACATACACACTCACACTACATAAATATATATCTTTACGCACTGCAATACTTACTAAAATACCCTACAATATATCCCTCTCTCGTTCTAGTTTCATGAGCAAGTGGCTAAAAAAAGTTCTATAATAAATAACAAACGAACGACTGCTAATAAAATTACCGGTGTAGGAAAACGGGGCCAGTTATTAATAAAGATATAATTTCACACCCTTTATGGGTGCGAATAACCGTTGGTAACGCAATTAAACCAAACGAAACGATCTCGTGTCCATTGAGATTTGCATACAGATATGTGATTATAACCAGAAATGCCAAAATGGGTTTATATTTTTGTGAATAATATAACTGTATGGGTTTTATGGGTGGTATGGGAGTGATGGGTTTAGATCAGGTAGTCAGTTAAATTAACGACGACGATTCAAAATTAGTGTCATACGTTCGAAACTCCATTAACATCCGTCAACCGGCCCAGCTTGAGTCGACTCGGCGCGGTGGCATTACCTTTAAATAATTAAAAATACCGATTTTATGGTACAAAAATTCAGAATTTTTTGTCTTAGCACAGAACACAAATCGCAAAATGAATGTATCATCCTATAGCAAGTGCATACCTCTCTGAGCACGAGGTATTAGTTTTAATATATATATATATAGGTATAAACCCTATAGGATCATTTCATTGTCATACAAATAAATACTAAGCAAGCACACAGAAAGACGGCAAACACAAGATTTTAATTAAGCACATCCTAGATAATGAGACCAAGATTTTCATTCACAAAAGGACGATATTGTCTACGCCGATGCCAAGAGGTTTTAATATCATTTCCGAATCCTCAAAAATATTGCTAAAGTTCCCAACAAATAATATGATGTTAAAATCTGTTGAACAAGATTTAAGCCAAAAAGCTGACTTCACTAAGCAAACAAAATATATTCTCTTTATAACAATACTAAGCAATCTTTATTACATCAGAGAGATGCAAACCCAACAGAAATATTCCTGAATCCAACCTAACGATTCATTCCCCGTGGGTCTCGGAGCATTACCATTCTTTCTCAAGTCAAATGAATAATACTTACATTTCATCTTCAATCTTATTCCGAGTTGAAAATGAAGTAGGTACACAAGGCACTCGCTGCCATTGATCCTCTGGGTCAGATTGCAATCTGAATTAGCATCAGGGAACTGTTTTATAAAAATATAGATCATTTCGAATAGTATTAAAAGCTATTGAGAAAACTACGCTTTTGCGTCAAAGATCTTTTGAAGCTAGTTCTTGGAAACGTATTCGGAATTTAATTTAAAGGACTTGAGGAAACTAAAACAAGAATAGCTCACTCCCTCTTTTCTCTTCTTACCCTTATTCCACCTCCAAAGTTCGGTTACATAAGTTACACTATTATACATATTCTTGCACTGATTGTATATGTTTTGGTTTCTTCATATGGCATGCAGCCATTTTGAACCAACCCACGTTCGGAATGCCCTTATTGATGAGTATGCCCGCTTTCATAAGCAAAGTTTTATAAAAATATACATTTAACACTAGAAAAATTACCTAAAGGCCAATAGTAATGACGTGATTGATTAACGCAAAGATATAGGCACAAAGGGCAGCTGGTTTCAGAATGTTCAAGTAAATTCCGGTTATACTACCCAGAACATAAAATAACTAAATGATAAAAATAACAGTTAACATACAGCGCGGTTCAAGCTTTAACCATTGGATAGGCTAAATCGATGACTGTGAAAAGCAAAGATAGTGTTTTATTTATTAAATATGTTCTGGGTAGTATAACCGGAACTTACTCGAACATTCTAAAATAGGCACTAAGTGTTGACTGGTAACTAGCCGCTAATTCAGTCTACACTAATTTAGACTAAACAAGAGGCCGTGTAATAGTTTTAAATACCAAATTTAAATAAAACTACATGTAACTTACTCGCAGCAGAGGATTTTGAATATAATTTTTCAGTTGTACCGCCATTCTATTACAATCTTTTGCAATATTGATTGAGAGAAAGTAGGTGCTGAAATTCCACCGTCACAAATCTCTAAACCTCAGAAAACTAGCATTTTATTTCGTTTTGTGGACCAACATTAGGTAATTGGAATTCGTATTAGAAGTGTTGGTCTTACATGGCTCGATTTCATTTTTTCTCTTAGTATCCAGTACCGATAGCTCTTCTAGCAATCTAATGACCACCTCTGTACATTTCTCAAATGTGTAGGTTCCATTTTATCAAAGTATGAACCCAAGTATAAATGCACCTGATACAATTTAATACGTTTCTAACGATAACAAATCTGTGTCCCTTATTTGACAATTTGTTTGTTTATAATTTACATAAAGATCGGGAACCCATGGCAGAAAAAGCGTCATAACCTTGTAAAATGGCGGACTTAAATGAAGGAAACAAAAAGGTGGCACCAAAAAAATATGACTATACGCTGTTCCCGCAACACCAAACCTGCCGACAAAATTAAAAAAAAATTAAGGTTTCTAAACTTAAACGTAAAAAGGTTTTTAAACAAATTATATTTAGTATTACAATTGCATAACAACTCTTATATACAAATGCACACTTTTAATTTATATTGATGAAACAATGGTATTTTACCTTGTGTTATAGAATCTCACTTATCAACTAGCATTTCTGAAATGTCATTGAAATCTGTTATAGTTAGTCAATTGATATTGCAAGCTGGCTATCTATCCCAACCGCAAGGCACGTTGCCAGAGAATCCTCGGATATAATTGAATCTCTTCATTAAAACAGGAACAGAATGAGACTAGGACTATTTGTATGAATTTCAGAAATGATTGATTACTTACAAGTAGCTTTAGTAGCTCTTTGTGCGAGTTCGTTTAGAGAAGTCAAGCAATAGGTACTGTTACCGGCAAACAGTAATGTTCATATTGCTGTTTTCCGGTTTGAAAGACATGGATGCCGGTGAAATAACAGGCACGTAAGACTTAACCACTTTATTATATAAAAAAGTATATTCAAAAGTTAGCCTAATTACTTAAATATATCTATCTTATACTGCTGATTGGTTAAGCTTTTGACCAAAATCTCAGTGAGGATGTGGTCGAAGATGGTAACAGGCTTAACCTAGAATTACTGGCTGGACAGCTGGCGGAACATACCAGTATGTGCTTAAAGACAGATTTTCTACTTGAGAGTGTCTAGCCAGGGTCATAAGCAGAAGGGCATTCGCAAATGTCCTTCCACCATGCGTTGAAGCTCAAGCTCGCGGCGGAATTCGAACAATAGACTTGCTGCACGGCAGTGCCCAGCCATTGCCACTAGGCTATAACTGCATCAAAAATTTAGGAAATACCTCGAGTTTCTAGAACGTTTTTAAACGTTTTTGCATCAGCACAAATAACACACTGATTACTGAAATTTCATTGGCCACCTATCACGTCATACAATACCATTGACCAATAAGCGTTCAGTATTTCGTCAGTTCATTAATCAAGGCTTCGACAAACGTTCCAGAAACTAGGTCAATCAGTTTATGTCAAATATGGCTAAGAACTATTGCTTGCTCTTGAGTATACAAAATAATATCGATGTATACAAAAGATATGGAAACTATTACACGAGACAAAATGGTACACGCAAAGACAGTCTTCAATTGTAATAATATAGTAATATTACTCATTGACCGATGCGGCTTAGAAATAAACTACTCCGAGACATTATTTCTTCCTAATTTTTTTATACTTATCCAACTTGCCTAAAATATATTTCCTTCTAGGTAAAAATATGTATTTTTGTATATACAGATCTAATTATAAAAATCTTAATTTTTGAAGTAATTTTCAATGTATCACTGTGTCTCGTTAGTCGTGTGACCTGTTGGGAACCTAATTTCTTAGAGTCCTCCAACGACTGTATTAATTACTAGCGGCCCACCCCAGCTTCACACGAACATTTAACAAAAAATATAAATTTAAACACCTAAAAAGTAGTTATTGTGACATAGCTGTAATAGTTAAACATATAATGCAATGGATTTTTTTTAGATATTGATGTCCTCTATAAAATTGTAGTACATTTTGCTCTATCGTCAGGAATTTCCGCAGCATACGCGATATAACAATTTGTTCGGTCTTTTTTTCACACTTTATTTATAGGGTTATATTTTAGATTTTTTCATAGGGATCCCTATATTTTTGAAAATATTCAATAGTCTATGTTCATCAGGGTATTCTAGGATTCTAATGATGAAATATTTCTTCAAATCGCTCCAGTATTATTAAAGTTATTACAAATATACAAATCTTTCCTATTTATAATATGAGTATAGATATAGGATTCACTTAGCTAGTTAAAAACTAGTTTGCCTTTATAAGCCTTGATAGCAGCTTGATTAAAACCTAGCATGTTGCTGGCAGTTTTCAATACCAGTTCAATGCCTAACAAATAAATCAACTATATGGAGCGAGAAACTGCGTAACAACTGCAGCGTGCACATGCCGGTGACAGGATAGAGAGTTTTCCGATATGCTGTCAGTATTACACAGAAAGGGATGGGGAACATTTCATCTTTGACGGGTTAATATGCATGGTAGAGGTACATAAAAATTTAACGTTGTTAGTTGCGCATTTGGACAGCCTGTGAGTCTGCAATGACTTACGAGTATAGATTGTCTAAATGCTTGTATTGTAGTAGCTGTTGTAATATTGTATATGGTTTGTAGTATTTTGTTAATACCACCGGTAAAAAGACGACGTTGTTAGTGAGGATATATCTTATAGTAAACGAAATCATAAAAATTACATTATCAAATAATATTTTGGTTTAAAATCTAAATAAATAAAATCATTATTACTTGACAGAAAAAAACCATAGTGAACAAAGAAATAGACCCGTTGTCGCAGTGGCTCTATATTTTTTTTCGCTGAACATGGCAGCATATAGTAAAACATTTCAATTTTAATATTTCTAATTGAATTTCATAAGAGCGTCGTAAACGCCTCAACTGAATAAATAATTTTGACTTTGATAGATGTTAGTGCTTCCATTTTTTATTTTGATAGGTTTATTTTCGTGATGAATAACATGGCTCTTACCATCTTTACCGAAAATAATGGCATCAGGCCCTAAAATCAAAGCCACCACCTTCTACTATTAAAATATTGTCTTAGGTTTTAGTATCTTATTTACTCTATTTACATATCACAGATAATACAGAGTAAACAGGTATTTGCTAGGCAAGCATGCTCCACCGTCGATCGCGTCGTCACTTTCCATCAGGTGAGACTGTGGTCAAATGCTTGCTTACAATAATTATTAAAAAAAACAACTTTGTGAGTGAATACTGAGTGAATAGGGAAATTTATGATTAATATAAAATTTCTGACGGTAGTAAAAATAATTTCTTGATAACACATGTGACACATAAAAGCAATTAGTCACCCCGTGACAACAATCACTGCAAAGTGTTTGAAACGTCGGGAAAAAAATATGATAAATATACGTGACTTAAACCGTTGAGAGTTGTTTAATTATGTCATCCTTTATACATTTGGAGAAAACATATGGTACTGACCCCACATGTGTGGGATAAGGGTAGTAGCACAGTTTTGTACATAATTCAAAACAATATAATACAGCATAAATACTTATAAAAACTGAATATTCCATAAATAAGCCGCATTTGATACAAAAATGTAATCCAAAATTATTTTCTCCATTAGTTAATAATTTTGTCATTAGTCAATATGATATTGAATAAAACGGATATTTTTTATTAAAGAAGAAAATATAGAACATTCTAGGTAAATCTAAAGTTATACGTATTGACATTTGGAATTGCCTAAAATTAAAAACAAAAACATCATCAAAAATAGTAAATACAATCTTTCTGTTTTTATTACTAACATTTGACCACTATCTCATGTGCCTGGTTACATATCTTAACATCAAGGAAATTTAATAAGTGTTTGCGTGAAACTTACGAATATAAAAACGCCTATTATATGCCCGGTTAGAATATCACCCCCATTTCTACCTGTCGGCGTCATAGGAGTCAATTAAGGTAACACACCAGAACGTGGGCAGTAATGCTTTCTGAGGAACTAATATCTCACACTGTGATCCGCGTGACGCCTGCCAAGCTTGGCGATTATGGCAAACACCTCCCCTTCCCATGACGGGAGAGGCTGTGTTCAGCAATAGACAATCCGGCTGATACAGTATTACATCTCAACGCAATATTACTTAATTACATGAAAAGTCATGCTTAGAAACTCGTTAATAGTAGGTACGAGTGAGCAAACAAAGGAACCAGCATGTGATCAAAAAAAAATCTCACCCACACTCACAATCAATGCTTGAAGATTTATGGCCATTACCCGCCGGACGTTGTAATATAGATTTATTGACGAACAATATCTCCTGATACATCCACAACTCTGAACTCGCTGTTATTGTGTGTGCGTACACAAAGCATTCACATACAGCAATGTATGTATATTTCGTAGATGTAAGTAAGAAGTCCGTTGCTCTAAAACGGTATTAATTTTTATTCTTCGGTTAGTGGATCTAAAATTTTTGGTATATTTTTATAAAAATTACTATGCCTGGACTGAGCGATATTTGGTCTGTACTGTACTGTATCAGATTGACCACTGCTGGACACAGCCTCCCCTATTAAGGGGTGATTTGCCAATCCCCACGCTTGACAGGCGTCTTGAGGATCGCTGCTGCTCACCTTCTGGTATTATACCTTTAGTCGCCTTTTACGACACCCACATACACGGGGTGACATTATAGCCCGGCACCCCACAGGCAATACGGGATATTTGGTCAACCTGGTCATATAATAAGTTTGACCTTTCAGAAAGAGCACTGAGGGTAGTTGAATAAAACAAAACAATATATACAATAAGCATTAAATCATTGTTATAATATTTTTGACAATTAAGTGTTTTTTAGCTTGCATAAATGTGCAAAGGATTTTTTTTAACCGCCGGTATGCCTTTTTTTTCAATCATAAAAGGAAAACATAAATATTACAAAATGCGAATGATATAGAAGTCCATTTTTGTGTTTATCTAATCCTATTATAACTTTTTTAAAGTGTACATATTAAATCTGGAGCAGTAACTCCAAATTAAAAAAAAAGTCTAATAGAAATTATTTAGAGGAGCAAACGTTTTAAACCGCTTGTGCCCGCATAATTTGTCTGCTTTGGTCACCACATTTTCGAAAAAATACAGATAACCCTCTATTTAGCCAGTAATTAAAACGCTGGGGCGCTCTTAACGGGTACAGAAATGGGCAGAATGCTCTATTATACTCAGACGCGGCACGGGCTTTTTTAAAAGAATATCCATTTATTTTCCAGCTTTTATTATTTGCATAACTGTCCGCTTTTTATTAATGATTCGGGCTTAAAATTTTAAAGTTGAAACGTAAATTTTATTTTTTATCTACAATAACGTAATGTTGAATTAAAAATAAACTGGCCAAGTGCTATTTGAACCCATGGGGTACCCGGTAGAATGTCAGCCCGCCATTTATTCCCGTGGGTGTCAGGGCGGCTAAGAGAAAATACCGTAAGGTGGAAAGCGCCTTCTCAAGAACTGACAACTTCTACTGCGATCCGCGAGACACCTGCCATGCGTGGGGATTATAGCAAATTCCCCCAAAGGGATGAGAGACCTTGTTCAACAGTGGACGTTCTGGTTGATGTGCTACTGTGCTGCTACTACGAGTAGTACTCCCAAACCAAGGGTTACCAGACCAGGTTACAGAATAAACCTGAAAATCGTTATTTTGTGCATAAAGTTCGAGATTCTTAACTTAGGGAGTCTGACCGGTACTTTCCAGGCCAGTTTCTATTATTTATCGTTCTGTTACATATTTCATCATAATCTTTCCAAGGTTTCTTGTGTGTATTACCATTTTTTACTTTAGAGTAAAAACAAATAGATACTTTATTAGTAACTAGTTTCTACATGAAGGTAAAAAAAAAGAAGGAAAAGATAAAAGAGGAGCTTTTCTCTTTTATTTTTTTGTTATTATCATTATCTATTAGGCAATCGGACATACTAACACATATTCTGTAAAATAATATATATTACGGTTCCAAAGATACCTAAATCCCTTTTAAGGTCGACACACAAACAAACGCAGACGTGGACATCTGAGGCTAAGTAATAGTCTCGTTTTGTTTAAAACTGAACCCTATAACTGTTGATAATGCTATGCAAGGTTATGAAATTACTTCATTTTTGAATTATATTAGCCACGATAGACTTACAATGTTTTGTACTAAATTAGATGTTAAATCAAAGGCTAAAGAAACATTATACAACATTTTAATAATGAAAATTATCAAAACTTTCCAAATCCTTCAAAGCGTTAGTTTATTCTAACCGTACCGAATTTTAGTTGGGGTAATTCCATTTTAATACATTTCACGGGCTATAAATTAAGGGAGGTTTATTATAATATTTTCATACAAAAAGACAGTAATGGATTCAAATAATCTTTGATGTTATCAAAAGTATGTGGGTATAGGCGGTCAGTCCTATTCATTGATCAACTGACCGTGAACACATCGTAGGCCACCCTTCATGGAATGAATAGATTCACCCCTTTGTAATCAAAACAGTAATCAAAAGCTATGAATTGGGGGTTGCCAGTTAAAACTTTATTTGAATTTTAAATACGCCTACTGGGTTTGAATGGTAATGCTATACAGCTATATGATTTACATACATCTGTACAAATAATTGGTCGGGTGGTCATCTCTGTGATATTGAGTAATTTATCAATTATATCATATGAAGCGCTCGTAGCGAAGTTTGCTTAGCTGTTATTAACTGATCAGCAAAGTTAAGGTTGAACTGGCCGGTCACTTCTCCGTACAAACGCCGTAGGGTGATCACTCCCTCATTTGAGATTTTAAGTCCAGACTTAAGCATAATACCGATTGATATCGTCATTATCTAGGCTTATATGATGCCAAAATTTTAAAAAGATAATTAAGTTGTAAGATATGAGACTCGAAAACTTAATATGAAAATGTTTCGAAGCTCATAATTCTCAAGATGATTATTTTATTAATATTTCGGCATCATACAAGCCTAGATAATGATGAGATCAATCGGTATTATGCTTTATTCTGTACCTAAACCCTCAAATAAGGGAGTGATCACCCTACGTCGTTTGTATGGAAAACGGGCCGGCCAGTTCAGCCATAAGCAACGTCCGCCGCGGTCATAAGTTGGATGGGTGTTGATTAGGTAGTGCTTCGGAAGGCACTTTAAGCCGTCGGTCCTGGTTGTTGTCTTAGGATGGCAGTCGTTATAGCATGGTGGTAGGGCATTCTGCGGATGCCCGTCTGTATAGCTACCACCCTCAAGTAGAAAATCTGTCGCCAAACACCTAACGGTATTTTTCGATAGCTGTTCTTGACCAGTAATTCTAGGTTAGCCTGAACAACATATTCGAGCACATCATCGCACTTACCATCAGGTGAGATAGTGGTCAAAGGCTAACCTACAAAGCATAAAAAATAATAATATATAAACATACAAACACATAAATTACTTCACAATAATGTGAAATTGTTTGACGTTTCTCAGAAATTGTTAAGGATATGGGAAGGGGTTCTTAAATAAGCAAGGAAAAGAGATAATTCTAGGTACACATGTCAAAAATTCAAAATGATGAATTCAAAATGGCCTCCCTTACAAAGTGCTTTTAACCTTGTAGCTTGGTGGGCCCAGTTCATAAAGTAATGTTCCGCTTTAAAACTGCGCAATATACAGGGTTATTGGAAAAATTATGACAATCTCTTAGAGTTGACTTTTGCTAGCCCTAACAGAGTCCTAGATGAATGTTTTTTTTTCTTCTTTTATTTAATGTTTTTGTGGCTGAATAAGCACGAGGCCCACCTGATGAAGTCTCCTGTGCCTGTATATTATTATTTAATATTGTTTATTACTTTTCTCGTTGTAAATATTAAACACTTGACCGCGCCGCGCTCTCTTTGAATAGTTTTGAAAATTGATATCGAGGAAAGTAATAAAATATATGAAATAGTAAATTACAGGCACAAAAGACTTTTAACATTAGTTGGGCCTTGTGTTTGCTACGTCACAAAATTATATTAAAAAAAAATGTCATCTAAAAATGTTTGTTAGGACCAACAGAAGTCAACTCTAAGAAGTTGTTAACATTTTTCCAATAACCCTGTATAACGATAGTTATCAAGGAAGCAAAAACATATTGTGTAACAACTGAAACTACGGTTTTTTTCGTGTTCTCAATGTATATATTTCAGAGTTCTGTAACAGAAAGTACCCTATACCCTATTACGAAGCGTCCGTAATGGACCGACGCACCTATACGTCGTCATCGTCCGTCTATCCTTTTTAACTGTTTGTTTTTTGAATCCTAATAACTACCTAATAACTTTTTACAGAAAGTTTGGTATTGTATCTATTGTCTAATAAATTTTAAAACATGTCCAATTAATTAAATTAAGGGGCATCTTCATACGAGAAACTTATTTTTTCCATTGTTTTTGGTTTTGTATCTACCATAGAAGCAATATTAAATAATGAATGCAAAATATCGATTTTTTTGATAAATTGTGTGTTGGTGTTATTTTGGGTGCCAGGCTAGAATATCAATCCCCCCATCCGCCCTCCCACTGCTACCTGTGAGTGTCGTAAGAGGTAACTAAAGGTAAAATACCAGAAGGTGCGATTCGAAGCGCTCGTAGCGAAGTTTACTTAGCTGTTCTTAACCGATCAGCAAAGTTAAGCAACGTCGCGCGCGGTCATGAGTTGGATGGGTGACCGCTAGTGACATTACTACTGAGCGTTTCCGTGCTTCGGAGGGCACGTTAAGCCGTCGGTCCCGGTTGTTGTCTTATTAAGATGGCAGTCGTTATTGCATGGTGGTAGGGCATTTTGCGAATGCCCGCCTGGCTAGCTACCACCCTCAAGTAGAAAATCTGTCGCCAAGCACCTAACGGTGTGTTCCGGCAGCTGTCCTTGAGAGCCAGTACTTCTAGGTTAGCCTGAACAACATCTTCGACCACATCATCACTTACCATCAGGTGAGATAGTGGTCAAAGGCTAACCTAAGCTAAGCATAAAAAAAAAAAAAAAAAAAAAAAGGTGGGCTGCAGCGTATTTTGAGGAACTGATATCTTAAACTGCGAACCTTAAGACGCCTGGTTAGGGCAAATCCCGCTTTATGGGGAGGCTGTGTTCAGCAGTGGAAAATCAAGCTGATATGGTACAGTTATTTTACTTGTTCTCGTAATGCTCACAGCATAAAAAAACCGTCACCCCTCCACTCGCTGCGCCCCTCGCAAGCGTAAAAGATTTCCATGGTCTCGACATACAATGTTTTTTTTTATTTAAGAATAATACGAGTAATAATACGTGGGCGAGTTTTAATGTATGATTAATAGATAGGGGATTAGTCCGTGGTGTCAGATGGTGCAAAATTGAATTTGTTTAGAATAAGGGTGGTGAATAGTATGTGTTATTACGACATCTGTGCGGTTGTAATCTGAGTGTTTTTAAGTTTATAATTTGAACGAAATGGAACAGAAAAATGAAGATTAATTGCGTTAAGTTGATATGCATATTGCAATATTTTTTTCGGGCGGTATGCCTTTATTATGAAAATACTGCGAACTATATACTACACTACAGCTACTACAAAGATAGCATTTATTGCAATTGTAATGGACTGTAATAAAATATGTTGTTTATAGGCTAGCTTATGACCATTATGCTACTGGATAATGGGGTCTAGCCCTAGCGTGCTGACTACTGTTTTTACTATTGCCTCTATTATACTTTAGATAGTGTAATAATCTGACCAAGTATGTAACTTGCATGTGATTTTGTACGATAGAGCAAAAAGAAATTACCTGTATACTTGAAAGGAGAAATACAGCTAGGACAGGACCACTATTATGTTGAATAATTCAGCTGCTAAGCAAAATTGTTAAGGCTAAAGTGCTCGTGACGCTCTCCATACAAATGCAGTTTTGTCATATATTAAATACTAAGAGTTAAAATGTTGTGAAACTTTGCATGTATATCCTTGAGCCTAACATTTGATGCTTCTGGTATGCCAGATTTCCGTAAAATTAAGTATTATTGTAAAATAATTCGAAAATCGTTTTGTATGGGAATTGTTATTTTATTTTTTTAAATAAATAATAAATCGACATACTGGCAAACCAGAAGCATATATATATATAAGGCTCAGCAATATGCATACAACATTTCACAGAGTTTGAATACTTGGTAATTAAAATTTGACGAAACTACATCTGTATGGTACGTTGTGTTATCAGCTTGATGCTATTGTGTCTGTCATTCTTGTGGAATTTATTTATTTATTAATATAACACAATGTTAATTAAAAACTAAGACCAAGAAAGACGTCATTTCTGATGATTTAGAAAATTTTATACACCATTTTGAAGTTAGATTTAGGTAGGTACAAGCATAACGCGCACCGCAACGCGCTCCGTTCAGCACCGAATTTCGGCAAATACTATAGCTAGATTTAAGTAAATGACTAGACAATTCCCGCCGAATTGTTTGTAAGGCTAACGCACACAAGAATTTCTTAAATTTTAATTATAATTTAGATAGATAGATAGATAACACTTTATTGCACTTTTAAAATTATTAATACTAGTTACAAGATTTAAAAAATATCTTAAAAATAGTACAATCGGCGGCCTTATTGCTAGGCAGCAATCTCTTCCAGGCAACCGTAGGCTGAATTGAAACATATTAATTTAGATGGAGGTATAGGCTAAAGTGCATTATGAATAAATCATAGTTATTACTACTCAACATATTTAAACTAGATAAAACATACGTTAATAAATATGCGATATATAATTCTTTATAATATAAATAAACATAATAGATAAACTTGGTACATTAAAATACAAATATAAATAAAAAAATAAAATAGATACATTATGCCAAATTGTAGTTGTAATATATATTGTATATATATATATACAATATAAACAATATAAAAATTATTTACTTATATACAATATAAATAAAAATTATGCTTGCAAAGTTGGATAGTTAATCATTATGAATTGAAGAGAGGTAATATTTCTTAACTTCACTTTTAAATGAAAGGAGCGATGTGATCTTTCTAATTTCAACTGGTAGAGAGTTCCAAAGGCGAGCAGCTTGAACAGTAAAGGACTTGTCATAAAAAGAACTTGTATGCGTAGGTAACTTCAATAGAAAATTTTCCGATGACCTAAGATTAAAATCATTGCAGCAGCAAAGGAATTCAAAGCGTTTTAATTATTTAATTACTTACTAGAAAAATATATCCGTCCGAAAAATGGAATGCCTGTTGTCGCTATCGTGACCGCCGCCGCCGCCGCGTCGCCTAATCTATTCGAGCCGAGCCAAGCAATTATCTACGTGAAATAGTGTCCGTATTAGGACCACTTACTCTGCATCGGATTAAGCTGGATTACTTTAACAGTAAGTGGCCAGTGTTCGGTAGATTAACATTATAATATCGACCCTGTGTTAATGTTCTCTCGTGTTTGTTATTTTTAGTGAAAGCTGTATTTACTACTTCGTTTACAAGCGTTACATTCAACTACCTTCTTCTGGACACGTACTGTACTGTATCAGCCAGATTGTCAACTGCTGAACGCAGCCTCTCCCATTTAGGGGGAGTTTGCTATAATCCCCACGCTTGGCAGGCGTCTTGGGGATCGCAGTTTAAGATATCAGTTTCTCAGAAGGCGCTGCTGCTCACCTTAAGGTATTTCACCTGTAGTCGCCTCTTACGACACCCACAGGTATAAAAGGGGGGGCGACATTCTAACCCGGCACCCCACGGGGCCGGACTGACATGTACGATGTAGAAAACATGTTTTTTTTAGTGTTTATTGTTATATGGTATTGATGTGGCATCTTATCTTTAGCATGCGTAAGCCTGCACTAAATACAAGATCTTACTTTGCTTGTAGTTAGCAAAATTGAAGACTTTTTGAGTTAAGATGAACATGTTTTTTGAAAAGGTAATTACGTTTTACCTCTTAATATATAATATCCTTGAGGGTATTACAAATGCTATGCCAAAAACTAAATGATTTGTTGAATCAAAATGTCCAAGTACACATATTAATCAACCTCACCAACAGAAATAGGTACAAATATACATAATAAGCCTTGTGCTAGTTTATAATCGACCTAATTATGGCGACCGCGACATCGATTCCATTATAACATGCACACAAACTTAACATAAGCCTACACACAGGCTCAATTTTTCCCATAACTTACATAGTCAGTTCAACACGCAACATTACGTTACCCTTTTCTACTAACATCTAAAACAGTATGAAATATTGTCATGTGGTACCTTAGATAAAAAATCTATACCTACTTATATGCTCCATCCTATTAAGCCACTCCAAAAAAGTGTACGGACGTACGGATACGAGGCACCCATATCACGGCCCGTTGCCGGGACAGAAATCTCGTAATAGTTCCCGAATGGGCCCTTATTTTAAAGATACACGCGATCTGCGAAAATGTTTTCGTAAAATGGTTCTCACTGCGAAGTATTGACATAGATAATGTACTCCTAAGCCAGTAGAGGGCGTGCCGAGAGCGAGAGTGTCCCTCCGGAGGCTCCAAGGTTTTTAAAACAAAACCGTAAAAGAATAGATTAGAAGCGATATAGTATCAAAGCTTTAAATAATCCGCTGAACGAAGCCACAGTGTCAATACAGTGGTCAAATCTAAATATAGAATGTTCAAAGATCAGCTCAATACGAATTCCCCAACGGGCTCTTATTTTAAAGATAAACGCGATCTACTAAAATGTTTTCGTAAAATGGTTCGCATTTTGAAGTAATGATATAAGTAGGTATACTCTTAAGCCAGTAGAGGGTGTGTTGAGAGAGAGAGTGTTGCAAAGACGTTTTTTTTAAACAAATCCTTACTTACTTTTTTTACTTAAAGCTCCAGGTTAATAAATAGAAAAAAAATACTATTAATAAACTCTCCTATTTCGACCGAAAAATTATGCGAGAATAATACCCTGATTAGTATTTACGCGTACTACAAGTTTATTTCCATTAAAATAAAACACGAAAAAATTACACGCTTATTAGCCCAGATAATTCTGCTACTCAGAATTATCTGGATTGGACATGGACAAAGGCATTGAAACAGATCTAAATCAATATTATTCTTTTATATCTGTTTCAAGTCTTAGTCTTAAAACTTCTCCGGATTACTGGGTTATTGTTTTTATTTTATTTATTAAAAATTTATTATTTCTTTATGAAGTTATTACTCTTTGATCTTGCAAGCAAATCTACTATGTCACATACATTACATTACACTACATAACATCTAGCAAAGCGTTAAAATGAGCATATAGCCATGGGTCCAAATACGATACTATGTTAGGTTTAGTTCTCTGACTTGAAACAGTTTTGAACTAAAACTTTTAATGAAAACGCTTTTATTTTAATGGTGCGATATAAAATTGTTCTGTTTATTAATTCGATTATAGAAATTATGATTTAACTAAAACTGGGATTTTTATGTATACGAGAAAGTGGTAAGTAGAAGTTTCTTCCATTTAATTGCCGATAAAGATATATTTATTGTTCAAAACATGACATTCTGTTTCTTGTTACTCTATGATACCACTTGAGATATATGTCTGGGTCAGATAGGACGGACTCAAGAAAATGGATTGCTTCATTCTATAAATATTTTTATGTTACAGAAAACACTGAAGATCTAAAATTATCTTTTATATATTCTGAGACAAAAAGAAACAAGTGACTGAAATAATAGTTTTCGGAAATAAAAGTATATTTCACAAAGTAATTAGACTAAGTCCGCAAACTAAATTCAGGTTATAAGACCTCACCTTGACTTTAGAACTGATGGATCTATGAACCCCTTTCCCAAGCTTTTACCATTTTTTTCAATTCCATGAAAACATAGCTACATTTTGCAGTGATGGCTCAGTGGCATTGGCTATGGACTGCCGCGCAGCAGGTCCGTGGTTCGAATCCTGCCCAGAGCTTGAGCTTCACTGCATGGTGGAAGGGCATTTTGCGAATGCCCACCTGGCTAGCGACCACCCTCAAGTAGAAAGTCTGTCCCCAAGCACCGAAAGGTGTGTTCCGGCAGTAGTCCTTGAGAGACAGTGAAATTACAGGCACAATGAGACTTAACATCTATGTCTCAATGTCACGGGCGCAGTGCAATTCGTGAGTTGTCATGAATTGCAACTGTTATAGGCAGAGGTTAGTCCACTTAACATCAGGTGGGCCTCGAGCTTATTCCGTCACAATAACATAAAAAAAATGTACTTAATTGTTTGTCAACCGCAAGTCCATTGCACGAATACTAATAGATGTCTAACTGAAACCATTGTTAATTTTAATAGTTGATAACAATGAACCAACGTCAAGATACATAATCGCTTTGTCATTCAAAATATTAACAAGGACGCAATAAGGGAATGCCCATTTTCTCAAAATCTCTAGTATTTTTTATCCAAACAAACACAACATAACTACAAAAATGTACTCTTTGTTCAAACCCAACGTCACCAACACAAAGCATCAGAAGCGGTCGTTTTGCTCGCACTTACCCGTCATCCCTTGCTTGTTTTGTCAAGGCACCATGTGGCGATCTAAAAACACCCCGGCCCCTGTAATCCTGGACACAGCTTGGTACCCTCCTCTCATTTGCATAAGTCCTGTCCGTCATAAGATGGGTTGTTAAACTTTAATAAGACTTTCTGATGGTACTCCAGCCTGATTTAATGGGCTTCTCTGTGTGGGGATTAGAATGATTGAAAAGTCCCTATAAGGGATGCGGGCTTTTGGGCTATTTGAATATAAACTTTATTTTGTTGCCATAATGGTTGCTTTTCAATAATCAGTAATACTATGTTTATGTAGGCGTAAAATTTCTAACGGTCATAACCACAATGGTATTGGCGTTTCGATTTCAAATATAATAAAAAAAGAAATAAATGCTTAAAAAAAGGTCGTTATGCAGAACGATGCTTTGGACTAGCTCACTTAAGTGTGAGAATAGTAATAGTATATTGTGATTGAAATTAGTACAAACAATTTAACTTATATCCTACCTACCGTTTAATATCGGCTGTCGAACATTCGAATAACATATTGATTAATTTTCAAGAAGTAGCTACATTTTGTAGAAGACAAAATATATTGCTTCGAGCTATAAAGCAATAAATACAAAAGATAACAGGTCATGTGTAATGGAATAGTTTGACACAGAAGTACTTACAAAAATAGAATGGAATCCACTACGAAACTTTTATTACCCAGTAGTACAACACTACACACTAGAGAAACGATATAGAAATGGTTACAATTGGCTAAAAAGCGGTCGTCACGCCACAAGTTCATCCAATAAATATTCCTAACTGCCGCTACGTAAGGAAACAAATGCTCGAAAACACAATGATGGCCGACGAAGAAACAAAATAGCGTTGTGGTTGTATAACGCAGTATGCTAGATCTATCGAAATTATATTGCACAAGCCAGAGTATTATAATAAATAAATAGAGACATTGTAATTGCACTGACATATTTTCAATCGTGTTTATTTCATACTAGCGGCCCGCCCTGGCTTTGCACAGGTATTTAACAAAATATATAAATATAAATACATAAACAGAAGTTATTGTGACATAACTGTAATAATTACACATATGGTTTTACATATTTTTGAATATATTAACGTCCTCTATAAAATTGTAGTACATCACTTTGCTCTATTGTTAATAATTTCCGCAGCGTACGCGATATAACGATTATTTTGGAATTTTTTCACACGTCGGATTACGTTGTCGAAGTTTTCATACGAATTCCTAAGTTTTAGAATAGTTTCATAAACTTAGGGATCCGTATAAAAACTTCATTTAAATATTTATGAAAATATTCTGTAGACTATGTGTATCAGAAATAGTGTAGTATTCTAATAGTGCAAGATTTTTTCATATAGGTTTTTTAATAGTTTTTAAGTTTATTCGTTACATACAAAATACAAATCTTTCCTCTTTATTATATTATTATAGATGACAAATTAATATCCAAAACATGTCATCACGTCTGTACTTCTATACGGATTTTCATGTTACCAGTTCAAATCATTTTTTTTCCTCTATCGATTGGTATATTCGTTGTTTCTCTAAACTGTCTCTGAGTTTCTTTTTTTCAAGCCTTAAATCACTTAATCCATCCAATTCAAGTTTATAAGTAAGTAAGTCTACATAGTACTATCAAGAAATCTCTAAATCCATTATTATCCTTACCATCTGGAAATGATTAACTCAAGAAGTTTCCATCAAGGAATGTTATCAATAAAACTATTAAAACATCTTAATTTAAGAAAAAACCTGATTGCATATCTGTTAAGAAAATACATTTTTCATAAATTACAACAATTTTATTAATGTTTTAGCATATTTTGTGACTTTTTCCATTGGATAAAGTCTCAAAATATGCTGAAAACATTAATAAAATTGTTGCAATAAGTACAGCCGGGATAGAGAATATTATAATGATGATAAAAATAAAAACAATTCGTTTAGTTACCTGACCATTCTATACACTCAATAAATGCCACAATAAAAAAAGTACACTACTAATCCCTAACTCTACTTTTGCGAGAACTCCAATCACAAAATATTTATTTATGTCAATTGTATTCCCGTGATTTTAAGTTTTAATATGGTATTAATTTTAATGTGCTTATACCATATAATTTTACATTAAATCACAATTCAATTAATTGTGTATTTAGTCACGTATTTGGGAAGATTAGGTACGGTTTCCGTTTAAATATACGGTTTAAATACTGCCACAATACTGTTCGAAACAACTGAACCATGTCCAACATATTCTGTTTGCGAATTGTGGCTTTCGTGTTTTTCAGGATGTCCTCTTTTTTAATGTTATTTGTTTTGTAATTTTGTTAGATTTTTGTCTACTTTAGTTGGAATGGCAATTTTTTCACAGTGTTTTTTTTTGCTTACATGTGCGGTTTGCACAATATTAAATATTGAATATACTTAAATGAAAATGTAGTAAGAAACTGTAGTAATGGTAAAAAGTATTGAAACATTTATTAATAAGCCTGCCTCATTGGTGCGGAAGGGTGAAATCATCGCTTAAAAACTTTCTCAAGTTAGCCTTGGCCTTCAAAGCCTAGGCCTGATCTCTAGCTTGAACTGTTATGGGGTTCACGGCTATTCACCCCATAACAGTTCAAGCTGGGGATAAGACTGACAAATAGAAACACCTACTAATTATTGGCCTAGAAATACCTTATTAGGATTATCTAGCTTAATCATTAGTAGGTGTTTCTATCCCAATAATTGTTAAGTATATTTTCTAGCCCCATAATTATTATCTTATCTAAATGTAAAATAAAATACCTACTCAGTAACAATGCGAACTCTCTGAAAACGTGCCCGGTATATTAAAAGAGGCTTTATCTACGTAACAAGCATAATCTACGTCTGTGCTCGCCTTAGTGGGCGACGTTATATTAAATCATAACGTGGCTGTTTATACACTTCTACCTCGCACAATAAGATGAAGATATATTTGTAATAGCTGCGCTCTGCGCTTTTACTCGCGTAGTTAATTATAAAAATATATGATGATGGTAATGAGAACTATCCTATGGGGTAATCCTGAACCTAAACTATATATATGCCAAGTTTCATCAACATCTATTGAGCCGTTACATGGTTAACAACCTTAAACTCTAATATCATCACATCCTCACTAACATAATACGTACATATAATGACGCCTATATTCCGAGAAGGGGTAGGCAGAGCTGTGTAAATACCCACACTTCTCCAATTAGGTTTTGGTCCCATATAATAGGGGGTGAGCCTATTACCATTCTGTCGCATCACAAACAATCTAGTATATTTAGGTAGGTCGTGACATAGTAATTATATATTGTATTATTACTATTATTTTTCTTTATAATTGACATTTGTATATATAACTATTATTTTTGTGATTCCTTTTTCTTCATTTTGGTAATATCATTTTTCACATATTTATATTGTTGACAAAAATTTTTATATAATTCTTTAATAATTATCAGTGTCATTAGTGTAAATCGTGTAAGCGGTACTAATTAAATAATAATAAATAAATTCACCGGGCACAGTTTCAAGGTCATACAAAATGATTTCTCTAACACACTGGACGAAACACAAAAACATATTACAAATAATATGCTTACGCTAACAACATAATATATGACAGGAACATTAACATAATTTTGCTTCTAATTGTGTGTTTTTTGTTTGTTTGTGATGGAACAAGCACGAGACCCACCTCTCAAGCGGTTACTGTCTATAAAAGATGCATCCATCACAACTGATGAACTCCACCCATGAACCTGAGACAAAGTTGTTAAGTCTCATGTGCCTGTAATTTACTTTAACACCAGCACCCAAATCTTTCAAAACAGAACTCAGTTATATTGTATTTTTAATCTTACAATTCCGATAATATACAAATAGTTATTTATATTTGCATGGTGGTAGGGCATTTTGCGAATGCCCGCGTGGCTAGCTACCACCATCAAGTAGAGAATCTGTCACCAATCACCTGCTAACGGTGTGTTCCGGCAGCTGTCCTTTAGAGCCAGTAATTCTAGGCTAGCCTGAACAACATCTTCGACCATATCATCACTTACCATCAGGTGAGATAGTGGTCAAAGGCTAGACTATCAGCTTAAAAAAAATTGTTCGTAAAATTTTATATTCCTATTCCAATTCAAATAACTTAAATACATTTCTAGCCGTCGGTCCCGGTTGTCGTCTAAGGATGGCAGTCGTTATAGCATGGTGGTAGGGCATTTTGCGAATGCCCACCTGGCTAGCTACCAAGTAGAAAATCTGTCGCCAAGACCTGCTAACGGTGTGTTCCGGCAGCTGTCCGTTAGAGCCAGTAATTCTAGGCTAGCCTGAACAACATCTTCGACCACATCATCACTTACCATTAGGTGAGATAGTGGTCAAAGGATAGACTATCAGCTATAAAAAAAGTGTTAGTAAAATTTATATTCCTATTCCAATTCAGATAACTTAAAAACATTTCTTGACTAAATATTTCAATACACAATATGGGAGTCCAATAACACTTCAATCAATAAGTCAAAGTGTACTTGATTAAATAAGTAACTCTCGAAAGTTATTCAAGGTCCAATCAATCAAGTTGTAAATATCAACTCGTAAACAAAATCGGAGAAGTTTGAAGAGCTCTCCTTTATTGAATCAGTTCAGCGATACAATAACAACACAGCTTAAATAATGGACGCAATAAATTACCGCTGAACTCTTAGACTTACCGCTCGTGTGATAAAGTTGTTTTTATCGTGGAAAAATGAGACGAACAACAGTATAGGAACTTGTAACTTGTAAGAAAACCGGCTAAAAGTAAGTCGAAGTTGCATTCAAGGGTTCAGTATAAACTTGTATATTGTATATAGGTACTCGGATGTAATAAACCAAAAAAATGTTTTTTAACTAAAATTCTCAATTCAAGGTTCTCTATTTGACTGCTTTCTTTTGTGTGTTAAACAAACCAGAAGCAAAACCAAGCAATAAAATACATTTTAAATTTCCTGCAAAGACGTCACCGTTACCGTCCTTCTTAATGACATCAATCAAATAATTTATTAGCAAGATTTTAGTCTAACCTTTGACCACTTTCTCATCTGATGGCTAGTGATGATGTAGTTGGAGATGTTTTTCAGGCTAAAAAGGCTTAAAGAGCCCTCGAAAGCACGGAAGCTCAGTATTAATGTCACTAGCGGTCACCCAGCCAAATCATGACCGCGACGTTGCCTAACTTAATATATTGTGCCTGCAAGGCGTGTTCATATTATAACTAGCTTATTGCTAGCCGTGCATAAAATAAAATAGTTTGATTAATAATTTTGATAACTTGTTTAATAGATGTAATCAAATTTCCAAACAATTTTTAATTTTAAACTTTCTTTCAAATCGTAAAAACATTTATCTAAGACACAGATTAAGCTTTATATTAAACACATGTCTCCTTTATATTTTAACTTCGTCAGGCCATTTTTATAATATAAATGTTACTAAAATATTGTAAGTGTTTATCTTTACAGCAACGTGTTTGAATTTCAAACTTTGAACTAATAGGTTTACGAAACGTTAGTCGGTCTAGGATACATTTTGCTTCGAGCCCTGAAATATTATAGAATAAAGTTTAATAATATAAGTTAATGTTTTTATTAATTCTTTGTTCTAACAAAGACATGATGAGCAAAAAAAAAAGACGTTTTTTTATAGAGACCCCGTTTTATTGTCTTAGGTTTTCGCGATTATTACACATAGTTATTAAACAACTTTAAACGGTTTAAATCGCGTATATATATCAATATTTTTGTCCCGACGTTTCAAACACTTTGCAGTGATCGTGAATTCGCATTGAAACGTCGGGACAAAAAAAATGATAAATATACGCGATTTAAACCGTTTAAAGTTGTTTAATTACCAGTCACCCCGTGACCACGATCACTGCAGTGTTTGAAACGTCGGGACAAAAAAAATGATAAATATACGCGATTTAAACCGTTTAAAGTTGTTTAATTACTACCCCCTTTTATTTCAAACTTTTGATTCAGGTACTCTTTATTTAGCAATCCGCTTTACATATTCGCGCATATTCTGTTTAAACTATAACCGAACGGTTTAAAATGTACAGCCATATTAGGGCGGACGGACGGAGAGCGCATGGTGAAAGGGCATTTTGCTATTGCCCGCCTGGGTAGCTACCACACTCAAGTAGAAAATCTGTCACCAAGCACCTAACGGTGTGTTCCGGCAACAGTCCTTGAGAGCCAGTGAAATTACAGGCACATGAGACTTAACAACTATGTCTCAAAGTGACAGGTGCAGTGCAATTTGTGACTTGCGATAAAATGTATCTGTTATAGTCAGAGGTTGGTCCGCTTAACATCAGATGGGCCTCGAGCTTGTACCGTCACAAAAACATAAAAAAATAATAATAGGATTCCATTATCTTGTACGGGACTCTAAAATTTAAAGCACTTTTTAGAATCCCGATTTTGACGAATTGCATCACCCAGAAATTTAAAAATCATTTATAAATTAGTCACCTGTATATCTTTTCAAAAGCATATACACTTTACGCCCTTAGCCATCTAATCACTTCATAACTTTATAATAGGTTTATCAAACGTCATATTTACAGTTTCCCTTTGCCGTTTAATAAACCTATCATAAAGTTATGGAATTATAATGAAGAAGACCATTTAATACACAAAAGTTTATTGATGAACCAAGTTATAAAAAATTTAAATGATTAAAAAGTCTAAAATATAATAGGTACGTATTTAACTTCAATAACTAATAAAAGACAAATAAAAATTACTCTATTTTAATTGTTTACAAGTGCATCGTGATGAAATTATAGCACAACCTTTATAGTATATAATAACTACAGGGTAAGCAAACTTTCTATGCAAACTAATTTTTGTAAGAGGAAGTCAGTCTCATCTAGCATTGATCTCTTACTGCCCTACGACGTAAATAAGACAAGAAACGATATATTGCCTCGGGCATTGATAAAACGCTCTTGGGCAATCCATAATATCTGTGAAAATTGTTCCCGGCCAACTTATTCCTCACAATATAATTTTGTCGAACTAGGAAAGTATTTTTTTGCTATGTTCGTAAGGCGGTTCCATAATTCCATGAAGGAAAATAAGAACAAATATATGTCATCACTTCTAGATAGGAACACTATTCATGCTGAAGGATGTGGACGTTGAATATCTACGAGTTGGTTTATTGTCGATATATATAGAAACATTTTCTTTTTAATCGGATCACCCAGTCAAAAGTTCCTAGGTAACAAACATAAAAAAATACAGAAGCATTGAGTACCCCCTCCTATTTAAAAGTCGGTTAAAATATTTATTTCCTTATAAAAAAACTTTAAACAAAGCTACAGCTACTACAACGAAAGTATTTAGGCAATCTATACAGATATTTGAGAGTTCCAATAAAGCGATATTTTCTCCGATCAAAGAATGTTGCTAACGGTGGTCACCAAAGGATTCAACGTTTTATCTTTATAGGAGGCATCCTCAGCTATTATTTTGCCATCTTACTTCCTTAATAGGGCTATCAAAAGGTAAGATACTTGTGATATATTTTTTAACGTAAATAGATACTCATAAGGTCTTATGACAACGTTATATATATAAGTATATAGTAGTGTATCGTACATACTAACATTATGTACTTTGAAAGATCCCTCTTCAGATTTTGAGATATGGGTCACATGATGATAAATGATTAGCAGTGGATGGTGTTGTTCAGACCAACCTAGAATTAGTGGCACTCAAGGATAGCGACCGGAACACATCGTTTAGTGCTTGGCAACTGATATTCTTTTTAGGGTGGTAGCTTCCCTGGCCAGGCATTTTGAGAATGCTCTACACCATGCTATTACGACTATTATCTTAAGACAACAACTGGGACCAACGCGACGGCTTAACTTGCCCTCCGCATAATGTAAGCTCTTAGTATAAAATGCCTCTAGCAGTTACCCATGTAGTGACCACAGCATTAAAAACGACTAGGCAAGCTACGCTACTAGCTTTTAAAAAATGGTGTAAAACTATAATACTAATAGAATGCCCGTGGGGTGCCGGGCTAAAATTCTACCCCCTAGTATCCCTATCGTAGAATTTTAGCCCAATAAAGCGCTCCTTCTGTGGAACGGCTATCTTACACTGCGATCCCCAAGACGCCTGCCAAGCGTAGGGATTCAGAAAATACGCAGCACGTTAAATTAGGTATGTATTTTCACAATTATTTGGAAATATCGATTTTATCGGATTTTTCTATTGATATTCAATGATAAATCGAAAAACTCGCAAACAAGAATCATAGAAATTAGTTTCGGGGATATGCATGCCAAATTTCACCGAGTTTGAACACTTGGTATTTAAAATATGACGAAACTATGTTTGTATGGAAAGGGATTCATGCTTATAGAATTATTTCAATTCACAGAATAGATTCTATTTCCATTTTTTGAGGAAAGTAACAATATTCGTAGGTACAGGTACTTATAATAATAGGATCAACTTAATTTTTCAGCTAAAAAATGTCGATCTATTTTTCTCCGTGTTCCGAGTAATTTGGATCATGTGGCTGGTTGCGCGATTGCGCATCCGAGGCTTATAATAAAGTTAGAATAGACTTGAAGGATCATTAATTTTATACCGTCTACCATCTTGCGGGCGTTCGATGGGTAAATCCGGTTATTTTGCATTTCTGTTGCGTCTACGTTGGAGCCAATTTATTTAAATCATTTTATTATACTCGTAATACTTAAGATCTTTTTATGCTACTCGGAGCTTATTACTTTATATTGTTTTCTTCCTGTGGCTGTAAGAATTGGAAAAGGGTTTTTCATCACGAACTTTGTTTTCTAAAAGAAAATAAAACTCTTTGTTTTACCAATCGTATCGATTCCAGCCTTAAAACTCAAAATCCGTCATATGATTCATCGATAAAATATTGACAAAATTTATGTCCTTATTTTTTATAAGGTGAGAAAAATTATATTTGGATGATAGAAACGTGACAAAATACAACAAATTTATATGTTATCCATGTACACCTGTTTAGTCATTCTCACTTCATTCATTCTCTCCACATGTCCAAACCATCTTACCATACCTTTCTCAATTTTTGTAACTACATCCTCATTCACACCACATCGTTCCCTTATCACACTATGCCTTATCTTGTCACTCCGTTTCACTCCAATCATGCTCCTCAATGCTCTCATCTCCACTGCATTTATTCTGCTTTCATGCCTTTTCTGCCATACCCAACTTTCTGACTGTTCATAAACTTTTTAAATTGTCAACATAATACATATAATCAAATTTTGCATGAAAATGATTGCAACCACATAGGAATAATATTTGAGATCTTTTGATGATAAATTATTTATGACCAAAAAGTAGTAGGTAATTATAACGACGCCTGATCTGATTTGAGGTTTTATTATCTATTTAGATGGTAATGAAATTTAACTTCCCTTTACCTTCGAACTTCTGAGCCTTATTTTCAAAGAAAAATGCCAATATTAAGTTTACTTTCGTCATCATTCTAGATAGACAATAAGACCCTTATTCTTAATAGCCAGTTCCTTTTCTGTGGTAAGTCTGTGAGCTACCTTATCATCAAGTGAGATTGTGGTCAGAGGCTTATTGGTTTTTTAATGGCAATACAATAATTTAAACTTAACATTACTTTACATATATATATACTGAATATAATTGAGTGTAGCCTGAACAACATCTTCGACTGCATCATCACTTACGATCACGCGAAAAAGGGGTCAAAAACCGTCATGTATTAAAAATAAATTAGTATTACCTGTTCTAAAAATGTCCTATTTTGGGTAAATTAGTCATAAAATATATGAGAATAACGACGATGACTTAACTGTATCAGCCGTATCGTCCACTGCTGATTCAGCATACAGACTCCCATATTTCGATGATATTTGCCATAATCCCCACGTTTGGCAGGCGTTTTGGGGTTCACAGAGTAAGATGGCAGTTCTTTAGAAGGCGTTTCTTCCCACCTTCCAGTATAATTCCCTTAGTCGCCTCTTACGACCCCCACGGGAAGATATGAGGAGGTGCAATTCTAACCCGGCACCTCAAGAGGGGTCACCTCAACAACAAAGTTAAATTTTTCAGACATCAAATTATTTTCTTTTTGTACGTTCTTTTTTCACGAACGATAATGTACCGGACCGAGAAACGTATCGGTCGTAGATCCAATTCTTGCTCTTGGTATTTTTTTTCCTATCGTTGCTTATTAAATATAATCAAATATTGACAAATTTCACTATATTTATAAAACTTGTCACATAGATATTGACAAAATGTATGTCTTTATTTTTTATAAGGTGAGACGAATTGTATTTGGATGATAAAAACGTGACAAAATACAACAAATTTATATGTTAACGAGAAAATGTTTTAAATAATATTGTCGCTCATTAAAAAAAAGACGCAGAGTGCAAATAATGCAAAGTTATTAAAATATACTTCCTTAATAATGTTGCCATGGTTATGTCATCATCAGTATTTGGGAATAAATTACTCTATATGTTTGTAATAATCATTAAAGTGTATTGTGATAGTAAGACTATGAGTACTAGAGTATGCATACTCCTAGTTCAGAGAAGGTATTATGCTTACTAATCCATGCTTTGTGGTAAGACGATTCTGCTCTTGCCGGAAATAACTAGCGCATTCCAATTATGTTCTTGATTGCGCTGAGCATGTTAAGCTTATTGTGATGAGTTGAACCTACCTAGGTTGAAGTATTGAGTAGGCTAAATGAGCCTTGAACTCAAATTATTCATATTTCTCTTTGTGGTTTTCACAAACCATACAGGTTATTAATATACCTTTGAAGGAAAGTCAATTTAGTAAATAATACAGGATAACTCACGTGAATAAGTCAAATAGCTCCGACTATAGTTGCAACCACATCCGGTGGTATTTTTGAAGGAGAGCTCCTGACGCCCGCGTTGACGTCTCGCTTAGCACTTAAAGACCACCGAATTGGGTTGAAACTATAGTCGGAGCTATCTAACTTATTCACGTGAGTTATTGCGTATTATTTAATAAAACGAGTGAAGACCACGCTAGTTTTTACAATAAAAAATTAAAAGCCTATTTTTAACTGTATCCATTGAACGAAAACAAATATATTCGAGCTATGTTATGTAAAACTGAAAGTTGCGCCGCGTTTCTTTTCCGCTACTAAGATGGAGTTGAATTATTTATTTGCTGTTACATAACACTGGCCGTAGGGTGCCGGGCTAGAATGTCAGCCCCTATCTATATCCGTGGATGACGTAAGAGGTGATTAAGGGTAACACACCAAAAGTTGGGTAGCAGCGCTTTCTGATCGGATACTGAACTGACATCTTACACTGTGATCACCAAGGCGCCTGCCAAGCGTGGGGATTATGGCAAATCCCCCATAATAGGGGAGGCTGTGTTAGGCAGTAGACGATCCAGCTGATACAAAACAGTTAGGTCTTACATAACTATATCAATTTGTTTACCATCAAAATATTAGCTTGAGCCTTGAACTGTATTTATAATCGATAACAAAATTAGTGGAGGCTAGACTCAAAACCTCGAACGCGAAGTTGTCAGCTTATTGGTATTTAACAGGCTTCATTTCAATGAATGTGCATTTTATAAACTTATATTTCTCTAGCTCCTTTCTTTTATTGGATTAAAATATACAAACGCGCATCCATTTCTGTATGGTAGATATTACAAAAATAATCACAAAACGCCTTCCACTTTCGTTATACGTATTATTGAGGTATGCAACGCCCCACCAACTTCAGTTTCTCGACAGGTATATGGGAGTCTTCAAGTACTGAATGAACACGTATCTAGTTAACACATTAACAACAACGTTGAAAATAATACATGATTCCAGTATAGGAACTCCATTTATTTGTTACTTATTTTTCATTATTTTTGAGACTATATAATATGCTAAAGGATAGGGCAGAAAGTTTGGTGGATCAGAAAACATCATTAAAAAAGCAAAAATAGTACACAAACCAATTTTCATTTATATAGAAGAGAACATTGGGGAAATTAAACAAAAATTACATCATCCAGATGAGCAAATCTGGACCTCAAAATGGTGTAATCTCGCTGACACATTGCGCTTGGAATAGCGGCCATTTCTTCTCGGATATTGGTCTTCAATTGGGCAATAGTGGTTGGATTTTTGTTGTAAACTTGACTTTCCAAGTATCTCCACAGAACAAGTCTAGTGGTGTCAGATCTGGACTTCTGGGTGGCCACGAAATATAATTTCGGCGCGATATGAGTTACCCTACAAACATCTCGCTTATGACTGCCAATGAGTAATTTAGATGTCGCACCTTCTTGTTGAATCTATGTCGCACCATTAAAGGCCTCAAACTCTTGCAGTTGCAGGAAGAAAAAATATATAGAAGTTACAGCCACAGATTACCCTCGCTGAACCTCAATGAAATAGGGATTGATGATCCCGTGTGCTGATTTGGCCGCCCAAACTGTTACTTTCGGTGAATGCAGAGGCTTTTGATGTTTTGAGCGTGGATTGTTTACGGTCAAGTAAAGGCAAGTTTGTTATTGACAATCGGAACGAAATAAAGAACAACAGTGCATGAATGGTCATTTTTGTAATATTTTTTATACACATAACGCACGCAACGCACGGGTGGAGCGCTCCACAACTAAATTTCAGAGAATCGAGTTACTTATCCTCATCTCCCGAGCACCGCTCCCTCATACTATTTCAATACAATAGTATAATGTGCCCACATGGCCCATCAACGGAATATTTTTGTCTGTAACTTTTTTACTGATTTTCTAGTGTTCGCATACAATATAATATTTGCATTTTTCTCCTTGGCAGAGGTGAAAAGAGTTATGCCAAGAAGTTAGGAGTCATGCTTTTTTTTCACTTATTGCTCTCAATATTCTATATAAAAAACCGGCCGAGTGCGAGTCAAATTCGCGCTCCGAGGGTTCCGTACAAACCTGTGGGTATATAAGTAAATGTTGTGGTATTTTTATTACTAAATAAAATCTTTAGCAATAAAAAAATTGCATTTTTTTTCAATAACATTAAAGTTAGATACATAAATGGGATCCTTTTTATTTTAATATTAAACTAGCCGCGCCCCGCTGTTTCACCCACATAGACGATGATGTATAGTAATTCTGATTATGAACAATGTATTGTGTGTTTATCCAGGATTTAAACTGTCTTTATACCAAATTTCATCTAAATCTGTTTAGCCGTGAAGGAGTTAGAAATCACGCATTGACATCCTCACTCGCTTACAAACTTTAATATTTATAATACTTGTTGCGCTCTGTGGTTTCACCCGCGAAGACAATGGTGAAAAGTAATGATGGTGATGATTATGAAAAGTATCTTATGTGTTAATCCAGAACCTGAACTATCTATATACCAAGTCTTATTGAAACCCTTTCAGCCATTTCAGCTTGAAGGAGTAACGAAGATACACACTCACTTCATCACCTCATTCACTCGCTTAATCAACTCACTCAAAATCTTTCGCATTTGTATCATTAGTGTGAAGTGTTATAATAACGGCTAGCACTTATCCGATTGGTCGTGATAAACAAACTAATGTTATTCATGAATTCTTCGAATTCGAATATATTTGTTATGGGGTTAAATCCATGTTGATTGGATTTCATACATTAGTATGTGACCTAAAAAAACAAACGAAACAATAGTGGGTCTTTGAAACAAATTAATTAAATTGGTTTTTAAATTGCTGTCAGCATTGTTTGTAATCAACCTCAACGTGTACATATAAGTTTGTTAATAACGTGGCATCTTGTCAATAGACGGTACTTGTTTGTATGTGGTTTGTGACTGGGTGACGAGATAAGTCCGTATTATGTTCATCGTTGTACACTTATTTAAAAAAGATGACGGTACAATGTGTTCCATGAATGGACTCTTGTTGGCCCTGGTGTTTATTCCGTCACAAACACATAAAAAAACCGGCTAAGTACGAGTGGGACTCGCGCCCGAAAGGTTCCATAACTAAATATTCTGTGAATAGTTAAAGCGTCTACCTGTCACCGTGATTAGTAACGAGCAACAAACGGTAAAAAAAAATAAGTTTGTTGTATGGGAGCTCCCTTAAATATTTATTTTATTTTTAGTATTTTTTGATATAGCGGCAATAAAAATACACCATCTGTTAAAATTTCAACTGTCTACCTATCACCGTTCTTGAAATACAGCTTGGTGAAAGACAGACAGATGGACGGACGGACGGACGGCGATACCTCATTAATAGGGTCCCGTTTGGATACGGAACCCTAAAAAAACGAAAAAAAATACATCATAACAAAAATGTTAAAAAGGACCATAGATAAATGAAATTATTTCTGTATCGTAGGAGTAACAGAAGTCAACTCTAAGAGGCTGTCAGCATTTTTCCAATAACCTCATACAAATACGCGATACGCTTGGAAAGCGTTAAAATAATCAATTAACCCTTAGAGAGAGTTTGTAAGCGGCACTTGTTCCATAGGCATTCATCATCTAACAATACTCCGGGTAAAACTTATTTGTGCTAAGCTTGACCTACATCGGTGATTTACCTCTTGAATGCAGATGGGTGATTTGCCGGCAAAGCTATGTCAGCCAGTAGCTTAGTTAAGTACGGTATTGCCATGTTTACCTACACATCGGCAATCAATATTGGTTTATCAAAGATTTTTGGAATCAGACTACTGATACTTCTGGAAGTAAAAAATTGGTTTACTATAGAAAATGCACATGTAAGCCTTTTCAGTATCTGTTGGCGTCACAAGTAGGTATAATAAATAAATACACGCACGTGTTTGTTCAAAATTCATAATTCTTAATCATTTATGAATAAACAATAATTACTTCACTACATTCCTCATCCCCGTGAGGTGCCGGATTAGAATTGCACCTCCCCATATCATCCCGTGAGTGTCGTAAGAGGCGACTAAGGGAAAAATACTGGAAGGTGGGCAGCAGCGCCTTCTTAAGAACTTACCTTACACTTATCTTACACTGCGATCCCCAAGCCGCCTGCCAAGCGTGGGGATTATGGCAAATACCCCCTTAATAGGGGAGGCTGTGTTCAGCAGTGGACGATCCAGCTGATACAGTACAGTACAGCTTCACTACATTAATGGTGGTAATCAATTAGGGTATGAAGCGATGATGGCCGAGCGTTAATACAAATATCTTTATTTGATATATCAATGTGGTACAAATAAATTGTGAATCCATTGGCTCCAAACTAGTGTTTACTGTATTTCAGAGCCAAAGGCTTCTCCCATATAAATTATACATGTCATTATTATGCCAAAACCCAGATTAATGATGAATTTAATTCATAAATACATTATGTATGACTAAAGCAAAAACGTGAGCTTAAGTACTATACAGATAGGTATACTGTGTTAGAGGCTGGCCTAGAGGCCAGCTGGTATTTGGAAAATTTGCATGCCAATACTACCGGAGCCGATTCTAACGAAGAAAGTTTCGGGACCATAAACTGTTACGTAGTGAATAACTATGAAACGCGACCTTTTAACTTAAATGGGGACTGTGTTCTCGTCATTAGTAAGGGTTAAAGTGGAAGTATTAGTCGGCTTACTGAATAATTGGTATTAATTTGGTCGGTTTCTGAACAAATTAAATATTGGTACGACGGTAAGCTTTTAAGTCTAGATAAGTAGTTTGAACATGCGTAGGTATTTTAAATCAATAGTATTGTGGTATATACTGTATCTGCCGGATTTTGTACTGCTGAACACAGCCTTTAAGGGAGGTATTGCCATAATCCCCACGCTTGGCAGACGTCTTAGTTATCGCAGTATATGATAACAGTTCCTCAGAAAGCGCTCTGCCCACCTTCCATTATTTTTCCCTTAGTCGCCTTTTCCGACATCCACGGAAGGTGATGGGGGTGGGTGACATTCTAACCCGGCACCCCACGAGGCATTGTGGTATATTTGTATATTACCCGCGGAGTATGTACCGGGCTAAAATTGCACGTATTAAATACTATTTACACTAATTTTTATCGCTATTATGTAAAAGATATTAGACACTTTAATGTCCGTAAAACATGTTTGCCCATGCGCTTCATATATAATTATCACAATAGAGTAAACAATTGTAATGGACCGTCGATACATGGCAGTAAAGTCTCTATTCTTATAAAGGAGAAAAAAATATCTATTAAAACATATACCGCGCGCTAATGTTAGAGACATCTTTTGCATTAATTCCTAATTCTATGGTGATGGTTGATGAAAGACAGATTGAGTGATTTACCAAAACAGACCAAAGGAAAAAATAAACCACGTGTGAGCTTGAACCCACTTGTCCGTGATCTACTCCTCTATCCGGTCATCTCCTGCCACCCGGACACCCCGGGTCTGTTTTTCTTAGTCCACATTTTGTAATTATTATTTTATTTAGCAACTATGTCCGTTTTGAGGTTTTGTAAATGATATGCAATAATAATCTGAGAGACAAAGTGACCGCTTTCCATCGAGAGTTAAGTTGAGCATACACCAGAGTTGGCAATTTTTATGCATATCGCTTGATAATATAAGTAAGAGGAAAATTTTACTCCAGGTAACTTTTAGCAATATCAGTTATTCTTATATACACTAATATTATAAAGAGGAAAGATTTGTATATTTGTATGCAACGAACAAACTTAAAACAACTGGACCAATTTGGATACATTTTTTTATAGAGATAGTTTTAAACCCGGGGAAGGACATGGATATTTTTTTATCCAACTGTGCAAAAAGAGGTTAATGGTTTCGCGCAGTAACCGATACAGGCGCGGGCGGAGCCGCGGCCGGAAAGCTAGTTATATATAAAGCGTTCCAAGCATGTGCACCGTTCACTTGTTTATTCTTCTCTTTCTTTCCTTTCTTAGAAAAAGCTAGTGGCCAGTATCATTTTGAGGACAAACTGATATAAACTTTTATGTATTGATATTGTACCCTATGAAAATAGCTAAGATACTACAAATTTGAATACTTAAAAAAACATAATCTTAATAATAGATTCCCATACAACTTTATCTCCCGCATTTTAATACTACGTCTTAGTTTAGGTGAAATGCTAATGGTACATAGAGTAAAACATTAAAATGTGAAACATGATCGCTTGTGTAGGCAAGTTGAAACATCTCTCAGTCAAACAGGTAGGGGTGACCAGAACAGAAAAATAGAAAAGGCCGGTAGAAAAATTTCTACTATCAAGTCTCATTTGCCTGTAATTTCACTGGCTCTCAAGGACTGCTGCCGGAACACACCGTTAGGTGCTTGGCGACAGATTTTCTACTTGAGGGTGGTCGCTAGCCAGGCGGGCATGCATAAACTGCCTTTCCACCGTGCTGGGAAGGTCAAGCCCGCGGCGGGATTCGAACCATGGACCTGCTGCGCGGCAGTCCATAGCCAATGCCACTGAGCCATCACTACTTCAAAAGCACCACAAGTCCTGCATAGCAGGACTAAGATACCCTACTTATAAATTAAACAAGCACTCAGACGAAGGCCTACTTCCGACTGGCCCAATCCCTTTCAATCCTAAGTGATAGTTTCTGTCTCCCAGAGCTACCACGTTAACTATTATTAGACTCAGTAATTAATTACACCCCTTACTGTCTTACTTCAAGTTCGCAGTCCCGCGAACCATTTCTGTTTATTAATGCGGTCCATTATTCAAGAGCCACCGCAGATGAGACTTGGACGTAAAACATTCAGGAGTATTCGTCTTGCCTCGTTATAAGAAACTTAAGTCGAGTTGACTTTCATAGAAGTTGTCATACTAGACGTAACTTCGTTGTTTTTAATGCGGATGGAGAGTTATGACGATATAACGACTACGTTTTGTTTATCAACTATTTGTGACAGCGAATCTATTATACTGTAACTGTATACTACATTACAGCAGCTACTACACAGGAAAGCATTTAACAACCCAAAGGCCATTGCAGGCCTACATGTAGTCCAAATGCTCCAGCCCATTACCAATAGGCACCGGCCCAGCGTGCTGGAACATTGCCCCTTTGGATTGATGTGCACATTCGTTGAGCAAATTAATATTGGTATAATTAACTTCAAACTCTGTTTTATATTTTATTTAGTTCCTCTAACTCAAAACTCCACAGCTATACTCAAACTCGACAGTCATTCTCTAAACTCCAAAAGCACAACTTTGAAACCATTTTGTTAAACATACCGTATTTCATTTCCGCGATCAACAAAACTAGAACTCCAACAATGCATACAATATTATAATTAAACTGTTCTCCGAGACACGTCGTACAACAAAATTGTTATTTTCTATGTTCTGAACAACCACATAATAGCTGGAATATATTGCCTACCCCACCACATTAATGTATGATGTGTACGTGCGGAAGTAATATAGGTTAAATTGTATTTGGTCGCAATATGGAAGCTTGCCGAATCTTGTACATTGATTGGCGTAATATTATAACTAGTTACGTCTTTGAAACATAAGGAGAGTGTTAACGACTAATTAATTGGTCTTCACGTGGGTTTGAATGTAGTAAATGATAATATTTTTGATTATAGATATACTTTTTAGAAGCGCTCATAGCGAAGATTGCTTAGCCCTTCTTAACCGAACAGCTTATCAATTAAGTTAGGCAACGTCCGCCGCGGCCATGACTTGGATGGGTGACTGTTAGTGACATTACTGCTGAGCGTTTCCGTGCTAAGGCACGTTAAGACGTCGGTCCTGGTTGTTGTCTTACGGTGGCAGTGGATAAAGCATTGGTAGGGCATTTTGCGAATGCTCGCCTGGCTTGCTACCCTCAAGTAGACAATCTGTCGCAAAGCACCGAATGGTGTGTTCCGGCAGCTGTATTTGATAGCCAAAAATTTTAGGTTAGCCTGAAGAACATCATCAATCACGTCATCACTTACTATCAGGTGAGATAGTGATCAAAGGCTAGCCTATCAGCTAAAAAAAAGCTTTGTTCCACTCACGCTACTCACCCACGATTCTGGCTTGGTATTTATCAAGCTCTCGATGTAACATTAAGATTTCTTACTTTCACTCGTAAAGATAAATAATGCACTTGATAACATGAGCCAGGATATAAAAGAAGCAAAAAAAAAGTTTTAAGAATATATTACAAATGATGTGTAAGACATTAACAGTATTTGACTAGAGAGAAGTATGGAATGCCCTACCAGTATATAGTTTTTTCGGTAGATATAATCTTGGAAATTTAAAGTTAGGTTTTTTCTAACCAAGAATGTTTCATATAATAATATAAATATTATTATATTTTCTTCGGCCAATATCATGTGGTCAAATATGTTGTTCAGGCTTATCTGGAGTTACTGGATGTCAGGTACACCCCATTAGGTGCTCGGCAACAGATTTTCTAGTTGAGGTGGTAGCTTCGTAAAAGGTCCTACCACCATGCCCTAAAGAAACGCGAGAGTTTGCATTAAAGTATTTTTCTATGAGTGTTATACGTTATGTCTTAATTTTCCTTCTAGTGCTATTTTGTGACGCCTATTATTTTGTGCACAATTTATGTGACTTTATATAACTTCAGTCCCGGATGTAAGCCATTCGAACGACCTCTCTTATAAATATAATAGTTGCCTAAGCAAAAAAGCACGCTGATATTTTACCGTTTCTAAAAGTATACCCTGACATGTAAAGTAAGCATACTGACAGATTCTAAGCAAGCAATATATATTACCATAGTGTATATATAAAAGGTTAAAGTGGAAACCTTTATATAATTGTCGCATTATAGCATTATATTACTCGAAACCACGCCACTGCAGTTTTCAGTGGCCGTCGCACGTAATGCCGCCAAGTGGGTTATTTATGCGCTTTAATATAAAACATTAAGAGTTTTATGGCAGAAAATTACTTTCAGAGGTAACTCGGCAGGTGCAGTGCTAGAGATTTAATATAAGTCTGATATATTGTGCTTCACGGTACCTTCCACTAGTTTAACTCCGCAGCAAATGTCTTCGGTAATATTTTTAATATAAAAATAAAGCTTGCCTTACGTTTTATTGCAAACAAGTGTTCTTAAAAAAAATCTAAATTAGATATTCTTTGATAGCAGTCGTTTTAGCATGGTGGGAAGTCATCTTGCGAATGCCTACCTGGCTAGCTACGACCCTAACGTGCCGTGCTTAAATAACCCGAAGTAGAAAATCTGTGCCAGTGTTTCTAGGTTAGCCTGGACAACATCTTCGACCACATCATTTACGTGAGATAGTAGTCAAAGTCAAAACTATCGGGCATAAAGTAAAAAGATATCTAAGATTATAAATATATAAAATTACTATAAAAATACTAAATTGTCATCTTGTCAGTACGGGATTACTCGTCCTGCTAATGTATGTAATAGGGAAGTATCTTACTATACAATTAATGTTTCCCTAACATATGACTTGTTGTATGACTTACATGTGACTTGTTTGTCAAAAATCATACGGAAAACCAACTTATTTCAGTTTTTTCCTGCTTCAAGGTATAATATATTTTTTAGAGAAGTATTATTATCATCATCTTCATACACTTGTCACACTCGTGTGGAGTCGGTACAGCATCTCTATTCTTACATATATGTAACATATTGTTAATGCTTTCGCTAACAACACACGACAGCACATGGACTTTTATTAAATCATTTTGGCTTTGTTTGTTATACCGGCCACCTGCCAGACGTCATCAAAGTTACAAAATTACACCATGATTTTAATGTCAGTTTGGTTTCGTGCAGAGTTCGAAAACTGTAAGTAAGTTTATTCACTTAGCAGGTGTAAATACTACGAATAACTACGACGTAAATACAAAAATACTACATTCAGGAGTAACTTCATAAAGGACATGCGTATATTACCTTTTTTTCCGAATCAGTAATACTCGTAAAAGGCATGCGTATATTACCTTCCTTTAAGAATCAGTAAATTTTAACTTAAGTCATTTTGTAAATTATACGGGATAAATGACTTTACCCATTGTTATCAAATTAGACCCTGGTGTCCTAGTTATGAATGAAATCTATTGTTATCAGTAATGCCGATGCCAATGGGTTAAGTCAGATAGATCCGACCGATACCTTTGATCACACCAATGGTGATTGCAAGTATGGAATGCTCTTCCACTATATCTGTTTTTCGGTAGATAAATAATCTTTGAGTCATATACTTTGGTTTTATCTGAAAATGTTTTAGCTTTTGTATTATTATATTTTCTATTCAATTTTTTATAGTTTTATCTTTGACCACTATCATGTGGTCGAAGATGTTGTTCAGGCTTACCTGGAATTACTGCATCTCAGGTACGCCCCATTAGGTGCTCGGCGACAGATTTTCTAGTTGAGGTTGTAGCTGGGGTCGTTCGCAAAATGTCCTACCACCATGCCCTAACCTAGCGTTCATGACCTAGAAATCCAATCTTGTTACAAAAACAAAACACTATTTTCAGTAAAAGGCGATAGTTTGAACAAAAGTATTTTTCTATGAGTTTTCGGTCCGGCTATCCGACCTATACTTTCGATCACACCAGTGCTGATTGTAATTAAATAGAGTAATTTATTCGAACTCGTTAAAATGTCTTGGGATTTTTAATTACCAATTAATTATTTGATCATTGAAAACTCCATATGTATAACTGTACTATACAATGTAAGTAACAATACCACTAAAAAATGTAGTCTGAAAAATACGCAGACGCCAATGCGAAAAGCTATCCATAAAGTAAAGTATAATTAATGTCCCTACAGATCTTAATAGAGTCAGCTTAAATAGAAAAAGTCAATTTGTCCAGCTTTAGAGGATGGTGCCATTTAAAATAGACAACGAGAAATTGTAGTTTTTAATTACCACACAATTTCTGTTTTCGTATGACATTTTGGTTAAAATGCTTTAGACATATAATGGTTCAATTCAGACTGAAGCGGATGGCAGCACAGCGGATGGCAGTTTTAATGTCAAGCCATTTTTGACGATGTATTTATTAATATATTGTACACTATAGGATGAAATACTTGTATGGTGATAGGTCGCCAGATGCCATGCCTCGTATGCAAATCTTTCTACCGATACTATACATTGTAGTGATAAATAAAGCTGTAAATGGTTTGACAGTATACTGCCGACCGCTGCCACTTCTGCGTGAATTGACGCTTAGCGTTCGATTCGGAGGAATCAGACATGAATGAGTTATTGAGCTTTTATGACAAAGATATTTATAGTAGAACGCTGGAGTCTGGGAACTGTGCTCACATTGTAAGTGTTCGTAGACTCTGCTGTCTCGTTTGGGAAATACCTAACACTTTTTAATGTATTAAAATACCGTTTTTATTTAAAATAACGTTTGTTTTTTTAGTCAATAATTACACGCTATTGTTATTTTATTACGCATGCTTTGCAAAATAGTTTCGGACCAAAAGAAGGATTCGAGTTCCAACAAATTAAATGTATTATGTACACTATTTACTTCATACAGTTGATTTTACAAGTTTCAAAATAATCCATATTGTGGTCAATAGCTATATATTATTTACATAAAGTTTATTTTCAACACACTTGCTCGCAAGTGCCTTAGCCTTTAAATGCACCGATTTTAGTTTATATAGTCTATTATTACGCACGTGTGCTTTTTTCTACTTTACTGCACTTGTGTGTTATGACGAAAAAAACAACTTTTCCATACTAGTCACCAAGGAGATTGTTTTTTGTTTCATACGTTTTCCTTATAAAAACAGATCAAATAGTTTTTTACCTACTGAGTTAAAACTTTAGATGAATTAAATATTCTCCTACTGAATCAGATTATTATTGCTATCAAAAAAAAGGATAAAAATTCTGCATTCGTTTTGTATTGTACCTAGTACATTAGATCAACAAATTGACTATGGTTCAGTTAATAAATATCAAAGTTGTTCGGTGTTTTCGTCAGAGCCATTCTTACTTAGTGCGCTATTTTTATATAAATATTTTCTTATTGTAATATTCGTATTTGTTCCTCGCAAGTGTGTTGAAAAACATCGTATGACACGCGTGTGGGATGTTGATCATTACATACTCGGCTCCCTTATCGCGCTCGTCTGAGGCTCGCGCGCTAAATCGCCTCCTGTGTAATGGTCAACTTTCCACCCTTGTAGTATATATTATAACTATTTCAATTAATTAAGTATATTAATTGCTTAGTACAGTTGTTACAGCTGATAGGTAAGCTTGTGACTATATAATCGTACATCTACTATCTCAATTGGTCGAGGATATAACTGGCTCTCAAGTACAGCTCTCGGAATATACCACTCATAGTTAGCCATCAAGCAAAATTGCACCCTTTTGGGGATATAAAAGCGTACTGTGTCAGCCGGATTGGCCACTGCTGAACACAGCCTCCCCTATTTAGCGGGGGTTTGCCATAATTCCTACGCTTGGCAGGCGCCTTGAGAGTTGCAGTTTAAGATATTAGTTCCTCAGAAGGCGCTGCTGTCCACCTTCCGGTATGTTACCAGTCGCATCTTACGATACCCACAAGTATAAAATGAGGGGGGGAGGTGACATTCTTACCCGGGCAATTATATATTTCACTGTGGTGTGACGGGTTAGAATTGGTAAGAATGAGCTGAGCGTATAATGACATGTAATTAAATAGTTTCTTAGTTGATATGTTTGTTTAATCAGCAAAGATATGCAGAGATAAAATTCATCAGTATCTCTGTGACTAAACAGGACAATTATTTTTTCCCTAGCTACCATTTGTCACGGTTTGTCGCCAGATTGTTGCGGCGCGGCGCGCAGTTTTTGCTTTCGATCATTATCAACGGTTATTTACTCATTAATTTATCTCTGTCTTGTATTATCGCTCTCTGTTTGGCGGATCGATGGCCTAATTTGTCAATGAGACAAGCCTGTTTTTAACAATTTTCTTTGAGGAAAACTTTATCGGCTCTCGGAGAGGTACTATTGGTGTTTACGTTGTATTGTATTGTAAATATTATCGTATCCGTATCTATCTCAGCTGTGGGGTGCCGGTCTAATCATGAACCCCTACTACTCCTTTATATTTTCCTGTGGGTTCATTAGTGGCGACGAAGGGAAAAATACTAGAAAATAGGCAGCAGCGCATTCTGAAAAACTGATATATATATATATATATTTTTTAAATGTTATTGTGAAGGAACAAGCGCTAGGCCCACCTGATGTTACGCGGTATCCTCTGCCTATAACATATGCATCCATCACAAGTGACGAACTGCACTGCGCCCATCACCTTGAGACAGTTGTTAAGTCTCATTTGCCTGTTATTTCACTGGCTCTCAAGGAGTGCTGCCGGAACACACCGTCAGGTGCTTGGCGACAGATTTTCTACTTATGGGTGGTCGCTAGCCAGGCGGGAATTCGCAAAATGCCTTTCCACCATGCGGTGAAGCTCAAGCTCTGGGCAGGATTCGAACCATGGACCTGCTGCGCGGCAGTCCATAGCCAATGCCACTGAGCTATCACTGCTTCAAAATAATGTTATTTTGCGGAACAAGCTCGAGGCCAATCTGATGTTAAGCGTATTAACCTCTGCCTATATATACATCACAAGTCACGAATTGTACTGCACCTTGTCTCGTTACCTTGAGACATAGTTGTTTAGTCATGAGACCTAACAGCTATGTCTGGTGACTGTAATATCATAGGCTCTCAAAGACTGCTGCTGAAACACACCGTTAGGTGCTTAGCAACAGATTTTTTACTTGAGGATAGTAGCTAGCCAGGCCGGCAATCGCAAAATGCCCTTCCACCATGCGGTGAAGCTCAAGCCGGCGGTGGGGATCAAACCAGGGACCTGAGGCACGGCAGACCATAGCTATTACCTCTAAGTGTAACGTCTTGTAATTTCGATTACAGTGTAGTGTTCAAACAGAACGAAAACAGTGTCACTGCAACTATAATCGACAGGTGCGAAGCTTACCATCTAGTTTAATCACTTTTATCATAAAAAAGTGTTTGTGAAATATATAATATATTTAATGTTGTCTTAGAGCACCCCGTGACCACAATCTCTTCAGTGTTTGAAACGTTGATACACAAATAATGATAAACATACGTGATGTTATTAATAAGAATCCCCGAAAGGGTAGGCAGGAGCACCTAATATCCACGTCTTTTTAGATATATTTTAGTCACATCTGACACAAGGCGTGCCAAACCATTATTTCTTTGCTAGAAAACCCAACTAAAACGAAAAACCAAAAAGTAGATCCAGAGATCTAATTAAGGACCTTGAGAATAACAACGATTTTCATCACCCGATAGACGGAACAATCTGTTGAAAAATATGATTTTTATACAAATTAATTTGTTTAAAAATATTATAGTGCCTAAGTTCAATAACAAAAGCAAATTTTCATCTACGTATAGTCAAAGAGCACACAACTTTGTACATAAGCACGAAAAAAAAGATGGGACCTAATATTTTACAATAAAAAGACCTCCACCTTTTTAGCAAGAGTCTGTCTTATTGGATACCGCCGCAGTGCCCGATATTCTGCCTTGACGCAGTCGTGTGTAAACATGACTATGTTCAGGAGCACTGTACTAAATAAAATTACTGGACGAATGTGACATAAAAATTTACATCATAGAATTGTAGCAGTGTAGTTATTTTTTGTAATTAATACCAGATAGGCTAGCCTTTGACCACTATCTTACCTGATGGTAAGTGATGATGTGCTCGAAGATGCTGATCAGGCTAACCTAGAATTACTTGTTCTCAAGGACAGTTGCTGGATCACTTCGTTTGGGTGCTTGGCGACAGATTTTCTTCTTGAGAGTGGAGCTGGACAGGCGGGAATTCGCTAAATGCCCTACCACCGTGCTATTACGACCGCAATCCTAAGATAACAACCGGGAGCAACGGCTTAACGTGCCCTCCAAAGTATGGAAGCGCTCAGTAGTAGTGATACTAGCGGTCACCCATCCAAGTAATAACCGCGGCGGACGTTGCTTAACTTAGCTGACCGGTTAAGAACGGCTAAGTCTATTTCGCTACGAATGCTTCAAAAGTTAGTAGTTATAGTAGACGTAACATGTCAGGTTTACCATCAATTACCAAAAAGTGTTTGTGAAATATACGAGTTTTTTAACTATGTCAAAACAAGAGCAATTAAATCAATAATAGGTAGGTACATAATAACCAAAGCTAAATACCAGTGACTATTAATAGAAATGATATGATTGGCTACCGACGTAAAATCGATAGTCGACTATAACACATCCAAAACCTATCGGTTACTTCACACACTCCGTCAAAACTATTCCATCGGTTTTACATTTCAACGTATTATCCGCATCGCTTTTATAATAGAATTGCAAATTTAAACCCTTTGTAAGCGCTTCGCATTTGGAAACACAAATTCGCTTTTACGTTCATTTGCATGCGTCGCTGCGGGAACTGACTTCCGAAATGTTGCACGTTGCAGAAATACCCGAATCGCGTAATCGTTGTCTTTACTTTGCGATCATCTCATCTGTATACGTATTGTTAGTAGAATTGTGTATACGATATGTATTCGGTTTAAGCTCTGCAAGAAGGTAAAGGCCGCTCTTTCTTAAAGGCTTTGAATAAGCGTGAAATTAAAGCAAGTTTTTTTTGATAACGTTTTAGTTGTTACTTTCCAAAATAATACTTCTTCATTGATAAAATGTCAAAAAAATTTTAGCTTCTCTTCTAATTATTTTATTGTTTATAGATAAACAGATGCAAAATCATAAAAGCTTCAATTTTCCCAGTTGTAACTATTTTTACTAAATGAGCACAATCAATTATTTAGCAGTCGCCAAAGCATAAAAACATTTTAATAATAAAATATACATGTGTTTGATTCTAAAAATCTGATAAAGCTTCCTGCGCTCGCCCATACCATTAGTGCCTAAAGGTTGTCGGCGAAGACCCAAGCCTTAAAGTAATTATCGGTGTAAGTATTGGGATATTATCTTGTTAGATACTGAATTGTGTTGCAATAAGAACTCTTCAGTAAGACTGGAAACGTTTCATATTCAATCTTATTCCAACAAAAACACTCAATTGACCAACAGTTTAACGTTAATTGAAGTTAATGCAACCCAGCCTGAGTGTTTTCAATGACTGTGGAGTTATTACTACCTGTACTGTACTGTATCAGCCTGATTATCCACCGCTGAACACAGCGTCCCCCTTAAGGGGGGTTTTACTGCCATTACCATCAATTTATTATAAATTTTGAAGTTTGTGTGTACATTATGTAATTTTGATCCTCAAGATGTTTTCCAAGCTAGGGATTATGGCAAACTCCCTCTATTGAGGGAGGCTTTTTCAACAGTGGACTAGATAGTTGTAATAATAATATTGAAAACAACAGCCGTTTCTTCACAACGCGCAGCAACGGCAGAACAGAATTGAACTTTGAGTACATACCTACTTGCTTAGGTAAACTCCGAAATACTGCAGAAATTATCTTTGAAAGTAAATCTCTAAAACAATCATGTGATTTACACCACTGGGATTTCACCAAAACTTCGCTTCCAAAGCAATGCTTCACTGTAAGTACATCTCCCACAGAATACAGTTCATTTACAAAAATATATCAAAAGTAAAAGACGTAATTTAAACAGAAATCAGGATAACCATCAGAGATTCCTTACAAATTAATAAAACCCACCCTTTTCTACGTAATCCAGCATCGACAAAAAGGAAAATACTGAACATAAAATTTCAGAAACCCTTCTAAGATTAAAACCGCGATTTGAATTCCTGATTTTGGCAAAGGATTGAAATGAAGGAATTTACGGAAATTTACATTTGAACGCAAAAAGGAACGGTGGGGTACAGTTACTGTTTTGAAATTTGTATTTTCTTTGAGAAGTCAAAATGCAAAACGGACTGTAAGATTAACTTAAAATTCCGCTTCAAAATTAAAATTAAGATGATATGATTCACGCCTCACAAAAACTAATTCTAGTGTTACTAATATTATATATAAAACGTTATACAAAAAAAATATGAATTTCTTATAATAGTGTTTTGATTCTGAAAAAAAACACAAACGGGCACTATTTCTACATCATTTACTTCAAATTGCACGTGGCCAAATCGCGGGTAGAAAGAGAAACGTAAAAAAGTTGAAGATCGTGGAAAAAAAATCATATGTCTACACAGTTTTAAATATATTTAGTAGGTTTTTTTTGTAGCTGATTGGCTAGCGTCTAACTACCATCTCACCTGATGGTAAGTGATTATGTGGTCGAAGATGTTGTTCAGGCTAGCCTAGAATTAGAAGGTGTTATATTTCGAAAGGAACAGTGAGTTTAGTATATTCCAACATGGAACATTCTTTTCTGTGTATTGTTAGAAGGTTGGTATAGATTTTCGTATATTTTTTTTATTATTAATTGATTACACATTTTGACAGAAATACATTTTTTACGCTATAAAATTAGCTGCTGGCTTAAATCAAATATATGTGTACTATTTTGATACTATTTCTGACTCATTACGATACAAACTCTATTGATATTAACCTTAATTGGGTTATTATCTATTCTAAATGTATCATATCTATTTGTTTTTTTTTATTGCTGATTGGTAAGCCTTTGACCACAATCTCACCTGATGGTAAGTGATGATGTGGTGAAAGGCGTTAACAGGCTTAACCTAGAATTACTGGCTCTCTAGGACAGCTGCCGGAACACACCGTTAAGTAATGGCGACAGATTTTCTACTTGAAGGTGGTCGCTAGCCAGGCGGGCATCCGCAAAATTCTCTTCCACCATGCGCTGAAACTCAAGCCCGCGGCGGGAGAATTTATTATTTTGATTAAAGATTTCATTAAGTTTGAAATAAAAGTCTCTTCTTCGCGTGTTTTTTAAGGTGCCATAAAATAATAAGCAATTTTTTTTTCAGTTGGCATATTTATTCTGTTGCACGAAGTATTCATTTCTACTATGGAAACAAGGAATCACTCTAAGCGAGATAAATATGGTAAAACATTGAACTCATTATACAAAATTCTAATAAAACATCGAAAATAAAAAAAAAACGGGTCAAGAATATTAAATACCAGCAAGAATCCGTTTTCATAAGAAAGCCTAAATGCGAACAATATTTTTTTTTATAAAAAATACTGTTGGTGGCAAAGTTTAAGAAAAATGTTTAAGTATATAGGTTGCCTAAAACCTTAAATTAATAAAATGTTTAACAAAGCTTATTTTCATAGCTTTTGTAATATAACAAGGAAGACGAAAGAAGACATGGCACAACATTTTTTTACCTATAAATACAAAAGAGGAAAAAAATTAAGAAAAAAAGACAAAGGTAGGCCTTTTTGTGTTTACTTTGCCCAATTAATAAAATAAAATAATGTTCTACCAGGAATTTAAACTAAGAGCTGATAATAGAAAATAATGCTGATTACTCCACCAATTAGCTTTGATATATATGATGATAATGGTATAATATAACTTTTTACAGTCGGAAAACTAAACGGCAAATTTGAAAATATTTATTTACATTGTAAGTAAAACACGACACTTAAATATTTTGTTGATAAACTTTGTTCTCAGACTAGTTCCCGAAGAAAACCATTTTGCTTTTAACAGACTCACTTTTATAAAACTTTGGAGTGGTTTTTAGACGCTACAAGTTTTGCAACAGATGTTCAGCTTCTAATTTAATGTTTTAAGTACCTACAATTTTACCTAAAGTTTGAGACGTGAGTTATCTTGAATAAAGAATTAGTTTTGACTTATTTCGAGAATGTAATTTCAGATTCAATATCGAGCTTGCTTTTTACACGCCTGCTAAAAAAAAGAGAGTTATGTTTTCAGGATTCATGTATGTATGTATAAATGTGAGTTTTTTTTATTCCACCAAAACTATTAAACGGCTCAACCGATTTTAATGTGTAATATATTATTAGATATGACTTGATAGCTACATAAAAGAGTTTAAAGAAAAACTTTTTTAATATTGTTAGGTTTGCAATAACGCCTGCTATGCGAATTACATTACAAAATCACAATTATACGATAGGAAAAATTACTAAAAAAAACCCGCACATGACTTACATTTTCCCTATCGTATATTTGTGATTTTGTAAAAAAAAACTTGACAATTTCAGACGTTATATTATGAGAAAAAATATTTAATTTTATCCCAAACCAATCAAGTGGGGTTTCAAAATGAATGGCTTTAAATAACGATTCTATAAATATATATAACTTGCAGTTTTCACATTAATGGAACGATAAAGCGCTTAACGAAAATTAATAATTTGCGCTCGGGTTTTTTTAATTTTTGAATAATTTATACATTTTACACGAACTTTTAACGTGATTATTAATGTTTATAGGAGCGTAAGCACGGATTACAACACACCGGGTTCTTCTAAAAGTTCATCTATCAATCCATGAATCAAATTACGTTCAAGATCGGTAGATGGAGTGAGTTTGCTACGAGAGTGGTACTTTGACTTATTGACATTATTTGTAGTCTATGACCGCTACACTATTATTTATAATAACCAATACTTTATATACAAATAATAACTCTTCAAACGCATAGAACCACGACCTTCTAATGATGCTTTGTGTAGAAGCAAAATACGTCGGATGTTCCAGAGATTTCAGGCCACGTTTGTAAGGTCACGTCAGGAAAATTAAGTTAAATTGTATTTTTTATGTTATCATTAACTTTTATATTCTTAAAATCGTTTTTAATTATTGGTTTTTGATAGTAGTAATATTGGAACGTAGTTTATAATCGCAATTTGTATCTAGCTTTAAATATTTAATCAAGCGTACCTCTAGGTATGGTTTTTTAAATTATACTTTATTTTCACCGGCGGTTTTCCTTTATTAACTAAATACTACGAACTAAATACAATACTACAGCTACTACAATGAAAGTATTTAGACAACTTAGAAGTCAATGCAGACTCACAGGCAGTCCAAATGCTCCAGCTCACTATTATTTATGCTTATATTCATTTTTGATCAATTAAAAGTCAAAACTGCCCATATTTTTACTACATATAGTCACAGTATGGCTGGCAAAGTCATGGTAAACTATGACAAAGCACAACAACATAACAAATCATAGGGCAGGAGTTTTGCTCCCTACCCCCATAAAGAAGGACGCAGTAACCGAGTGTAGCTTTCATGAATATCAAATGTAACCAGTCTATCTGATTTGTGATCAGATATTCTAAAAATACTACGCTTACTAGCATACGTTTACACTAAAAAAATTGCAAAACATTTCTTGTCGATATACTTTAAAACGAATACCTGTCGATAGACTAATCCAAAGCAGTGATAGCTCAGTGGCATTGGCTATGGACTGCCGCGCAGCAGGTCCATGGTTCCAAACCAGCAGCAGGCTTTAGCTTCACTGCATGGTGGAAGCCCTTCCACTTGCGAGTGCCCACCTGGCTAGCGATCACCCTCAAGTAGAAAATCTGGTGCCAAGCACATAACGGTGTGATCCGCGGTGTGAGCAGCTGTCTATTGAAGCCAGCCTTTCTAGGTTAAGCCTGTTAACACCTTCGACCACATAGTCACTTACCATCAGGTGAGATTGTGGTCAAAGAAAAAAAAATAAACGAAAATAATGTAAGCGAAACTCTTACGCGTAGAATTTATATTATTAACCTAGTGATTTTGTGCAGATTTATATGATACTAAATGAGGACTTGAACTTGTTTAATTTATGTTAAACAAGTGTTTCAAATAGCATTGCATTCATCACTCGAGATATCGGATAATCTCAGGTCACAATTAGTTTTACAGACTTTACTTTTACAACATATAATTTTGCATGGTGGTAGGGCATTTTATGAATACCCGCCTGGCTGACTACCAGCCTCAAGTAGAAAGCCAGCTTTCTGTCGCAAAGCACCTGTGTGTTCCGGCAGCTGTCCTTGAGAGCCAGTAAATCAAGGTAAGCCTGAACAACATCTTCGACCAAATCATCACTTAGCATCAGGTGAGATAGTGGTCAAAGGTTAACCTATCAAACATAAAAAAAATTAAGTACTAACATTGAACAAACTTTTAGCTGTTATTTTATAGGCAATGTAGACACTGCCAGTCAGCAAAAGACCTTAAGAATAACGAGCACTGTTAGACCTTAGAAGTTTAACGTGGTCGAAGTTGCGATCACAAACTAGTATTTAGTATAGCTGTGAGCAAATTCTGCGTATTCCCAGCATCTGTTACACAACGATCAATAAATATCACGAAATAACTAGACAGGCAGCGTCCACATGAGCTTGGGTACTGTTCACATTAATATTCTGTCCATATGGCAAGTGTGAAAGCCCGATCGACCCCCGTAAGTGGGGCAATACATTTACCCACCCTTTCTCACACGTGTGTAAGTCATAAATTACTCGCACCTGCACTGAGTGGCTGGATTGTGCCTAGATAAAGAAATTTAATATTGGTATCGCTGCATTGTGTTGATTTATGAGTGCTTTTTGATGGATATAGAAATGGAACTTCGACGCGTCGGTGAAATGTCTTTTGTTACTTTCACGTGAAGTAGTGTCGAATGCATTACACGCGCTCTTGGCGGAGCTTACCTAGTCGTACTCTACCAATCAGCTTGGACAAACAATGTTCTGCTGTCAGTACTTTGGGTGACCGCTGCTGGCTTTTACTATAGAGTTATTACTTGAGAGGGTACGTTAAGCTGTCATCGGTTCAGGTCGTTGGGGACAATCGTTGAGCTATGTTGGAAGACTTCTGGTGGCCTGACAACTCTGAAACTTTTGCACTACCACCGTGCATAACCGTGCGGGGTACTTTGCGAATGTCCAACTGACTAGCCACCACACTCAAGTAGGAAATATGTCACGAACACTTAACACATAACCTAATGGGGTGTTTTGCTTGTTGAGAGCCATATTCAATTCTAAGTAAAGCCTGTTTAGCGGACATAAAAAAAGAAAATGAATATTTATTATTATTCCAATTAGCCCGTTGGGTTCCGGGCTAGAATGTCATCCCTCCCATCTCTAGCCGTGGGTGTCGCCATCGGCGACTAAACACACCATAAGGAACTGATATCTCACACTGCAATCTTCAAGACGCATGCCAAGCGTGGGAATTATGGCAAACTCCCCCATAATTCCTCCTGCTGCGTATTCCCCCATAAGCCCTCATGATGAGCATCTGATATGATCGAATCTTGGGTCGATGTATTCGATCCCAACCATGAGTGTTTTGCCTGTTTATAATAATTTTAAAAATACTGTGCTGTATGTAGGCCAGCTTGTCCACTGCTGAACACAGCCTCCCCCATTTAGGTGGGGTTTTTCATAATCCACACTCTTGGCAGACGTCTTGGTGATCATAGTTTAAGATACCAGTTCTTATTATAAAAACTTACGCTCATATTTATATTTTATGTTTGAAAACACGGGTGTTTGAGCGTTAAACAACTTATTGTGAGTCGATATGACGATCGACAATGTTTCGGCTTCTACCGGAAGCCTTCTTCAGGATATTGAGTGTGGTACGTCCGCCGCGGTTGCGTCACGTTAGCAGCCGAAACATTGTGGATCGTCATATCGACTCACAGTAAGTTGTTAAACGCTCAAACACCCGTGTTTTCAAACATAAAATACCAGTTCTTCAGAAAGCGCTGCTGCCCACCTTCCGGTATTACCTTTAGTCGCCTCTTACGACACCCACAGGTAGATATGGGGGAGTGACATTCTAATACTGAACCCTACGGGTCTTTTTATTAAATAAACTCTATTATTATGTAACAATTTTGTATAATTTATAAGTAATAAGGGTAATCATATTGTTTTTAGATATTTGTTCAAGGCTCCCATAAAATGTGGTTAACGTGGTCTGTGCTCTGAAACTAGAGGTGGTATCTGCCTATCTCAAATTTCTTCCAGCTCAATGAACAGTGAAACTTTCCGATATCGTAAACAACACCTACATGGATAAGAAACATACAACCACAAAGCGTGTGTACTCTATACATTATAAAAGACAAAAAAGTTTTTTATGATATTGTGACGAAACATGCACGAGGCCTACCAGCCTATAACAGATGCATTTCGTCAATTGTGACTGCGGCCGTCACCTTAAGTCATGCAGTTGTCCGGCAGCTGCCGGAATACACTGTTAGGTGCTTGGTTACAGATTTTCTACTTGAGTGTGAGCCAGGCGAGCATTCGAAAACTGTCCTTCCACCATGTGGTTCTATTGCACCAGTCCAAGCCGCCGGTGGGGATCGAACCATGCAGATTCGGCACGGCAGTCCATATTTGAAGCGCTAGTAGCGAAGTTTGTTTAGCAGTTCTTAACCGATCAGCAAAATTAAGCAACGCCCGCCGCGGTCATGAGTTGGATGGGTGACCGCTAGTGACATTACTACTGAGCGCTTCCATGCTTAGGAGGGCACGTTAAGCCGTCGGTCCCGGTTGTTCGGTTTGGTGTGTTCCGGCAGCTGTCCTTGAGAGCCAGTAATTCTAGGTTAGCCTGAAACATCTTTGACCACATAATCACTTACCATCAGGTGAGATAGTGGTCATAGGCTAACATAACCGGCATAAAAAAAAAAAACTACCGCTTGACTATCATTGCTTCAAAAAATTGTTTGACACAATTTATTTACATATTAAATCATTGTGGCTCACAGAACTATTCGCACATAATATTATACCAACATGGCAAACGATATTAAAAAGAATATGCTTCATTTTTTAAAGATGATGTATTGCATTGCATATGGATTAGATCAATATATGAAAAGGTTTATATATAAGGTATAACATATTTTTTTAAATAAGCTAAGAATGTAACTGAAATACAAATAAGATAAGACTTATTAAATATAAGACTTCTAGGTTAGCCTGAACAACATCTTCGACCACATCATCACTTACCATCAGGTGAGACAGTGGTCAAAGGCTAACCCATCAGACATAAAAAAGCATGTCTAAAATACTAGCCATGTGCCTCATTGTGTAATTATACGGTTAATAAAATAGGAGATTGGACCACGTGTGCATAAAACGTGTCATTTAAGCCAAAACGTTTAACTGATGGAATTTAAGCCGAGGTTTATGTACGAGTTATATACTTGGCTTTTCACTTCAATGTCAAGGAGGATATATTTTTATTGCTTTTAATCTGGTTAATAAACCATTTGTTAATAAACAACAAACTTAATATAATGCTACAGTTACTACAACGAAAGCGTTTATGCGACCAAAAGGCCATTGCAGGCCTATTCAGTATAACTGTATTAGGTAAGAATGCAGCCAACAGCTATCTGCAAGAAAAATGTGATATATAATATTATGATTAGTATTATTATGTTTAGAGAAGTGGCAAGAAGATACCATATGTGTTTCTGTTAATAGAGGAAAATAATAAATTTATCTATAAAAAATTAATAGGGTAAATATTACTTTGTGAATAACACAACCTAACAAATAACATTTTGCAATATTTTTAATTTTTGTGTTGTGTATTTTAGTTGTTACAACCAATTTTATGATGAATAGAAATTAAAAAAGAAAATACCATATGTGTTTCTGTTAATAGTAAAAATAATAAATTTATCTATAAAAAACTTAATAGGGAAAATATTACTTTGTTAATTACACAGCCTAACAAATAATATTTTGCGATATAATAAATTTTTGTGTTGTGTATTTCAGTTGTAGAGTTTTATGATGAATAGAAATTAAAAAAGAAAATTAAAATACACTAACAACGAGTAAGTGGCCTTTTTTTAAAATTCTACTCTTACCATTCTAACAATTAAAACAGCCATTACTAAAGGACACAGAAACGGAAAAGGTTCGAAGTCGAAAATTGACTCTGATTAACCTATTAAATCAGTGATCAGTTAAATTTATACAATAATGACCCTTAATTGGTTCTTAATATCTCGATTCAATGGCTCTGAATTGCGTATCACAATTACGGCTAGAGTGCTCATGGCTCTTTTCATACAAACGTAGTTTCGTCATATTTTAAATACTAAGTCTTCAAACTCGGTGAAATTTTGCATGTTTGTGTATTTGAGCCTAATCTTTGCTGCTGGTTTGCCAGATTTCCGTAAAAATTAGCATTTTCAAAAATAATTCAATAAATCGTTTAATAAGGGAATGGTTATTTTGACATTTAATTTTTGAGTGTGACTTGACTTCTATCCAAGAACGTCCTATATGATGGGATAAAAGGAATAAAAATAATCACAACCGGTAATTATTGTGATATTATGAAATTCCCCATAAACATGCACACAATATTAGTTTCAGATCTTTGCCGTACATTTTAATGAGTTTTCCTATAGTATTTGCTTTCGTCCATCTATGACAATATACAGTGTTTACTGAACGGCGGCGGCGGTGGTGCGGTATGATTCGCGCGCATGTAGGACAAAGCCGCCGCGTCGCACCGCATCGCATTGAATTCGCGTGTCAACTCAACGAATCGCTTCGCAATCGGGCCCGCTTTGAATCGTCTACGTAGGACGTCGCGTTAGTCGTTCATAACCGATCAGCAAAGTTAAGCAACGTCCGCCGCGGTCATGAGATGGATGGGTGACCGCTAGTGACATTACTACTGAGCGCTTCCGTGCTTCGGAGGGCACGTTAAGCCGTCAGTCCCGGTTGTTGTCTTACGATGGCTGTCGTTACAGCATGGTGGTAGGGCATTTTGCGAATGCCCGCCTGGCTAGCTACCACCCTCAAGTAGAAAATCTGTCGCCAATTACCTAACGGTGTGTTCCGGCAGTTGCCCTTGAGAGCCTAAGCTTAAAAAAAATGTGAATGTTTTTGAAATCTACCTATACACGTGTTTTAACAAACAAACCTTATCCAAGTATGTTTTTGTCCGATGTCAGCCAAGTTCAGTTATTTGCGTGATATAGAAATCCTTACAACTGCCCCACCTTAAGAACACCGAACCCAAAACCTCAGACATCCAAACTGACACTATTCACCACTCTATCTTGATAACTGTTGTTATTTTAGATCTATATAATTTTTTTGTATTATTTTTATTAATTGCTAGCCGATTAGATGTTCAAATAAATAGACAAACATTACAGTTTCAGGTATAGGAACTGTTCTATATCCTCCTGTTGAGTGTTGTAGTAAGAGGCAACCAAAGGAAATAATGTACTAAATAAGCAGCATGTCACTATTCATGCTAATGTGAGTAAGGTGTTGCTATACATTTACCCCAAAGGTATATTACAACTAAAGCATTTCCAAGAAGTGTCTATGTCTGTCTTCAAGAACAAGTTCTATCCCATAAGATAAACCCATGTTTTTTTATTGCTGTTAAGTAGGCCTTTAACCACAATCTCACCTGATGGTAAGTGATGATGTGGTCGGTGGTGTTAACGGGCTAAACCTAGAATTACTGTCTCTCAAGGATAGCGGCCGCAACACATCGTAACGTGCTAAACAACAGGTTTTATACTTTAGGGTGGTCACTATCCAGGCGGGCATTTGCAAAATGCGATGAAGCTTAAACCCGCGGCGGGATTCAAACCATGATCCTGCTGCGCAGCAGTCCATAGCCAATGCCACTGAGCCATCACTGCTTCAATACACTAACATGTTACTTATTTTACATAATACATAACTTTATATCAAACCTTTGCTATAAAGAAGACATATAGCACTTACCTCATATGAGTGGGATGGGAGTAGAAAGACTGATTATAATGATTTATAGACTACACCACCACCAATTTAATTTCCCTAAAATTCTTAACAATTTTATACGAACCTTTAAAAACGCTGGTATTTTGTTGCAGGTACTAATTATTGAGCCGATGTGAGCACCAAGACAAAATGTTGTGACACGGCGAGAGAGAGAACTACGAAAATGTGTTTCCTAAAGAACTTTCAAGACATAGCAAACAACAGAACTTTTCTATTCATAATAGTGTTGCTGTCATTAAAACTTTGCAGCCCTCAAGATTTGAACGAGGAATTCGTAAACGAGGATAGTTTAGAAAATATTTCAGATGTGATTGTAGTGCCAGTGAAAAAAGTTAAATTTGAAAGGAACTCGGGTAGTCCTTGTAGATTGAGTGAAATGTTATGTGACACTGGACAATGTATATCGTTGGATAAGTACTGCAATGGTGAAGATGACTGCGGGGATAAGAGTGATGAGCCCAAAGCTTGTACACGTAAGTACAATTTTTATAATAAAAACTAAGTTAATATTTTTTTAAATAGGCTATGACCTGTAAAAACATAAAAATAATGTATAGTTGAGAATTAGTCCGTCGCCAAAATGCGTGATAAGATTTTAAGACTATTATTTTTTTGCATGCATGGTGGTAGGGCATTTGCAAAATACCCAAAAACCATTATTCAAATACGGGATAATAACCTTGTAATATACCTCATGTATATAACAAGGTTATTGAAAAAATGCTAGCAACCTCTAAGGCTAGACTTCTACTAGTCTAGTATTTTGAGATAAATGTAATTTATTTTATTGTTTGTTTAATTCTTTATTTATTTTTTGTTATTTAATGGCTTTTTGACGGAATAAGCACGAGCATCAAATATATGTTATATTTCTTTTATGCCTGTTATTTATTATTTAATTTTTTTTTCGTTCTGTGTCTCGTCGTAAAATACAGTGCCCACTCTGAGCTTAGAGCGCCCGCCGCGGTAACGCTGGACCGCGCCGCGCTGCCTTTGAATAGAGTTTTGAATATTTTCACCGATCAAAGTAAAATAAATTACAGGCACAGGAGGCTTTTAAAATCAGGTATTCCTCGTGCTTATTCCGTCAAAAAAACATAAAAACATTTTTTTTTATATACAATAAAAACTTTCCTCTCAAAATGTTACTTAGGACTAGCATTTTTCGATTAACCCTGTATATATCCCAATTTAATAACTAGGCACATTAACTAAAGATATAAGCTTCAAAATGTATGAAAAACAATGCATATGTTTTTGGTGTTTAAGCCAAATAGTAATAAAGCAAAATGAATTTAATATCCAATATAGCCTCACTGAAAAGAAAATGAAAAGAAAAGGCGTTTAACGCATTCACATTGACATTAAAGAAATACCTCAATCAAGAAACGGTCCTGTGTTTAGGTCATTCAAACGCATTTTAATATGTCTCCCCTTCTCGCTTTGCTGACATCTGTCACAATAGAGAAAAAAAAAAGGAGTAAAGAACAGTAGACCGTTAAAACATCGTTTTATGTTCCTTACTTCCCAAAATAGCACAGCACTTTGAGTGGAATACAGGTAAAAATATCTTCTGTTAGTGTTGACATGGATTTGTGTGGATCAAGATTGGAATTGCTAAAATTGAAGTGCTTTCCCATGTATTTGATTATGAGTTTTTGGAGTATTTTATTGAAAGTATCAAACAAATAATAAAGTCCGTTTTAGAAATGTCTTTTCTTTTTAATGTCTTTTTTGATAGGTTAGCCTTTGACAAATACCTCACCTTATGGTAAGTGATGAGGTCGAAGATGTTGTTCAGGGTAACCTAGAATTCCTGGCTCTCAAGGACAGCTGCCAGAACACAGCGTTAGGTGCTTGGCGACAGATTTTCTATTTGAGGGTGGTAGCTAGCCAGGCGGGCATTTGCAAAATGCCCTACCACCATGCTATATATAGACTGCCATCCGAAGACAACAACCGGTACCGACGGCTTAACGTGCCCTCCGAAGCGCGGAAGCACTCAGTAGTAATGACACTAGCGGTCACCCATCCAAGTCACGACCACGGCGGACGTTGCTTAACTTTGCTGATCGGTTAAGAACAGCTAAGCAAACTTCGCTACGAGTGCTTCGTTACTTATGTAAATTAAAAGATTTTAATATTGTTAGGTTTGCAATAACGCCTGCTATGCGGATTACATTACAAAATCACAAATATACGATAGGAACAATTTAAGTCATGTGCGGGATTCGAACCCGCGTTCATCCACCCCTTGAGCCGGGGTATGCTCGCTAACATGACATGACGTCATAACTCGAATCTTTCCTATCGTTCTTTAACCATCGTATTGGGTATTTATTTTATTTATAGATGCCGTACTATAGCTCAATTGGTTAGGGCATACCCCGGCCCAAGAGGTGGATGGACGCGGGTTCGAATCCCGCACATGACTTAAATTTTTCCTTTAGTATGTATATTTGTGATTTTGTAATATATTAATAGATTTACAGAAAACAGCAATTTATATACTAGTTTGAAAGCTGCGATCAAAACCATGTATTATCAAACATTTTTTATGCTTGGGTTGTTATGATGCGGAACCCGGGCGAGACCAACCGGTTCTTTGTAAAAACGTAGAAGTACTGTCTAACAAGTCTAGTGAACCAGTGACAGCTGAGCAGTAATAGCTACAGACTGCCGTGCCCCAGGTCCATAGTTTGATCCCTACCGTCGGTTTCACAGTATGGTGCAAGGGATTTTCCGAACGCTCGCCTCGATACCTACCACCTCTAAAAATGGAGAAGTAAGATCTATAAAATATCTCGTCCATCATGTAACAGTGAACAACAGCAGTCTTTGAGAGCCAATAAAGTTAATCTGAAATTGCAGGCACATACGACTTTACAAGTGTACGTCTCAGTGGGTGCAGTGCAGTTCATAACTTATAACAAAATGCTTCTGTTCTAGGCCGAGGTTAACATCAGGTGGGCCCCGTGCATATTCCATTACAATCACAAAAAAACACGTCATACTGTTCAGTCCATGTATTGTTTTAATCAATATACTTATGATAAAACTGGAACAGGTCCAATTCTGTATATAAGTTATTAACGCGTAGTCCAATTTCAATTATTCTTTTTTTTGTTAGAATATTGACGAGTGACCCCACGGGCACAGCCCGGCACCCCACGAGCAGCCCGGCGCCCTTATTTGGTTTTGCAAGCTTGCTAAGATAAAACTCTAAAATTTGGACATTCGCCACAATCAGTTTTTAGGGTTCCGTACCCAAAGGGTAAGAACGGGACCCTATTACTGAGACTTCGCTGTCTGTCCGTCTGTCACCAGGCTGTAACGCAAGAACGGTGACAGTTGAAATTTTCACAGATGATCTATTTCTATTGCCGCTATAATAACAAATACTAAAAATAAAATAACATAAATGTTGAAGGGGGGGCCCCATACAACAAACTTGATTTTTTACCGTTTCTTGCTCTAAACTAATAACGGTGACAGGTAGACTATTTACATAATATTTAGTTTTATGTTCTATTTAAATATAATAAATTGAAATAAAATAAATAATTAAGGGGGCTTCCATACAATAAAAAAGGTTTTCGCCGTACCTACCCAGCTCAATCGGACACTGCGAAATGTGTTGAAAACTTGCAAGAATAGGTTACAGATAATGGTACGGAACCTTGCGTGCGCGAGTCCCACTCGCACTTGGCCGGTTTTTTATCTATCTATCTTTTGCAAGATATATTTTGGAGACTGCGCAATAGAAGTGCACAATCTAATATATTTTTCTTTCTACCGCCAAATAAGGAGAACCTCGGCAAAAAAACCCCGTTTTAAAATCGAAATTCCAAAGACACGCACAAATAACTTTTACTCCAACGTTTATTGTGCGAACCGCTAAGGATCTGAGTTACGTAACTACTGTCTTCTAGGTTTAGGTTTAAAGAAGTTTATTCTCAAATAAGACATAAAGTCACTTACACGAGAACAGGGTTAGACTTAAAATATTCAATAGAAGCTTCTGGAAAATACAACCCGGGAGTTTTCAAACCCAAAGTAAAATGCTCCTTTCTGGCCTATGCTTTACTAAGAGTGCTTCACCGTAGACCACAGCGTTGTTTATGAGATAAACAGTGCCCAAATGTGAATTATTAGTCTGCAGGTACGGCAATCGCGAATGAAGTCGCAGGTACAGTTAGTACCTAATATAACAAAAACATATGGAAACATATACCTACTGTAGGATCCACCCTCGTAGAAAGTGATTAAAAGTTATAATGATAATGAAGGAGAGTTTTTTCTTTATGTTTTAACCCAGGACCTTAACTATCTTTATCCTAAGTTTCATCCAAATCAGTTTAGCCGTTTCAGCGTAAGATAGTAACGAACATACACAATCAGAACCTCACTCACTTACTCAGCTGAATATTTGGAGTCACGGGTTCAAATCTTGCTAGTAGATAAGTATATGCCACCAAACAGAGTTTTAATATCTTATAAATAAACCAGAGTACAACAAATTAAAAGTAATGCTTTGAGGTCTTGTGGAAGATAGTATATAGAACTAATTCCATGGCTTAACGTCGCATGGCAGTGGGATAGCTGTGTCAGCGATGGACAGACTTGGCTTCCTCGCTTTTGTGTAATATTTATTCTTCCTAGTTATGCAGGGACTCAGCCAAAACATATTACACTCTACATTTATGGATTTAGTGCTCGTAACATCAGGGGATACCAATATTTTGTCTATAAACGCTAGGAATTCCTTCATAGCTGAGTAATCTGTTTCTGAATAATTTAAAATGAGCACTATCAAAAAATAATACAATACAATACAAAACTCTTTATTGCACAGCGAATATACATTTAAATAATCTTATAAATAGTACTCTTAGACTACAGTTGTGCAATGGGCGGTCTTATCGCATATAGCAATTTCTTCCAGACAACCTTTGTATGGACAGTATCTCATTTCAAGTAACACGGTGGTGAAAACAAATTATTATACATTTTTAGATATCATCTTACCAATAAAAACATTACTTAAAAACAAGTTTTGTACATTCATACTATATTATAATACATAGATATCCTACACGGTATTGATACGTAAAATAAATATAAATATTTACATACGAATAGGTGCAATATATAATACTGATAGATAATAACTACATACATAATACTTATATAATATGTACCTACTATGTAGTTAGTATACATACAAATATATATATATATATATAAATAAATATACACATAATGATATACATACATATTAGTGTAACACATATTATAAATATAACACATTTTAGACAGTGTTACGTAAATGATAAATAGTGATTCTTTACCATTGTTTTGAATATTGCTAAAGATTTAGCACGTCTAATGCTAATTGGTAATGCATTCCATAGCCGTACAGCCTGCAGTGTAAACGACTTGCTATAATACTGGGAAGTATGGGGAGGTATTGTACTCGTTAGTATTAGTGTATTAGAAGACCGTAGGGACAGATCGTGAGTGAGATGTCGAAACTGAAAATACCCATTTATAACACTTATATTATAAACGTGTAAGTTTGTAAGTGAGAATGTGAGTGTGTATGTTTGTTAGTTGACACGCGAAACCAATGGAGAAACCTGTAAAAACACATGAGAATCTTTTTATCATCATCATCAGTCTACGCGAGTGAAACTGCAAGACGAAGCTTGTATATATCATAATACCACTTGAAAATGTAACACGTTTTCTCACTATTTCTCAAACACGCAGAGTCAAAGAAGCAATGATGGCCGAGCGGTAATAGCTATGGACTGCCGCCCCGCAGTACCCTGGTTCGATCCCCATCGCCGGCTTGAGCTTCACCGTATGGTGGAAGGGCATTTTGCGATCGCCCGCCTGGCTAGCTACCACCCTCAAGTAGAAAATCTGTCGCCAAGCACCTAACGGTGTGTTCCGGCAGTAGTCCTTGAGAGCCAGTGAAATTACAGGCACATGAGACTTAACAATTATGTCTCAAGGTGATGGGCGCAGCGCAGTGCAATTCGTGACTTGTGATGAAATGCATCTGTTATAGGCAGAGGTTAGTCCGCTTAACATCAGGTGGGCCTCGAGCTTGTTCCGTCACAAGAAAATAAAAAATAAAAAAAAAAACAACACGGCTCATTATGTTTTTTTTTTCACAAATTATTGATAAGATTGTCTACTAAACCTAACAAATCGGCACTAAAACTATATTTAATACTTTTGGATGGAGCTTAAGCAGTAAACCAACTTTTATTTTATCCAACAGAGCATAGATTTAGAAAGTACATTAATTCCAGACAACATCCTTTACTTCAAGTTCTTTAACAAACATCACCATAAAAACGAGTCGTTCTCTGCAGCTGTCTCGTGCACTTCAAACGGTTCCATTTCATTCCCGTAAATTACTTTTTTTTTCTGTCGCCGACGATAATTGTCTTACACAAAAGACCCGGGAAATGTACTCACAAAGGGTATTGAAAGAACTAGATTACGTTCAACCGTCGCTTTTTACTTTCGAGCTCGAGGTCCGCGGATATGACGGCAGTGAATTTATTATGTTGCTATTCTAGAATATTCAAGCATTTTGGCTCCATATTGAATAGAAGGAATTTTGCTGCTGAAATTTACTTTTGCAAGCAGAAGCTTTTCTTGGCGTATCTATACCTACCTCAGATTAGAATTTGTTGTATTGTGATACTTATACTTTCCAAATATATAAAATATTATCTACGTATTTACGTTTCCGTACCCAAAGTTCAAGATGAAGCTCTTTTATCTGCTATGCTGTTTATCTATCCATCCGTAAGTCGCTTTGTGTAGAATGTTGATACAAAATCAAAAACCGCTGCCTTTTGGATTGATTTACCACAAACACAAAACACATCACTCTATGTCTGCTATGTTTAAATGTAGTAAAACACTAATATACACCGTGTCCCAAAATTCAACGATAAGCCGGCATCGGTGCATGGACCTACTCATGACACCTCGGAAAAAAAAAAAAAAAATATAACTGTTTTTTTTATTAATTACAGAGACTTTTATAAATTTCATCGATATTCGATACCCATTATGCTATTTTCAACTACCATGACCACAATTTTTGACATATATTTGATATTTTTTGTGCATTAGCAACCTAAGAAGGACGGCTATCTACCACAATCCTTTAAAATTACAGAAAGTCTGTAGTTATTTTACAAAAATCAGTAAAAAAATTTTTTCTTATAATTTTCATAGATTTTAACATTCTATGCACTTTCTATAGTCTGGGTTAAAAAAAAAAGTATGGACACTACCATGGCAAGTTTTATTAAAAGTTGGCGCAACTTTATAAAAGTCTCTGTAATAAAAAAAAAACAGTTATAATTTTTTTTTTATTTTTTCCCGAGTAGTCATGAGTAGGTCCATGCACCGATGCCGGCTTATCGTTGAATTTTGGGACACGGTGTATATAAAACACAAATTTTATAGCACAAAACAGAAGAAACTTTTGAAAATAAGTATAAATTATTAGTTAACGTTTAATGACAACAGCACGGTGAGTGCAAAAATGGCGGAGCAGGAAGTAGACTGAGATTTTTAGGCTGACTGTTTAAATTATTGTTTCAAATTACTGTTCCACATATTGTAACATTCTCTATATCATAGTTAGAAAAAGACATCCCAATTTGATGTATATATATATATCATATATTTTGAAGCGTTCGTAGCGAAGTTTGCTTAGCCGTTCTTATCCGATCAGCAAAGTTAAGCAAAGTCCGCCGCAGTCATGACTTGGATGGGTGACCGCTAGTGACATTACTAGTGACTACTTACTTCGGAGGGCACGTTAAGCCGTCCATCCCGGTTGCTATCTTAGGATGGCAGTCATTATAGCATGGTGGTAGGGCCATTTGCGAATGCCCGCCTGGCTAGATACCTTTTTTTTTTTTTTTTTTTTTTTTTATTTTTTTTTGACCCGGGAAAATCCTTTATGGATACCACCCGGCTCCGGGGGGAGCAGGGTGGTTATGTGGGAGTCCTCGCCTGAGGGGCCTTACTACCCCCACGGGGGGGTAGTAAGTGAGGTTACCCACTAAAAACCCGGGATGAGCAGTCTGCCGCCTAGACGGGGCGAGATGGGGTAGCGTTAGCATGCACCATCTCGCCCCGGCGGTTGGCCCGTCACCGGTGACGGGCCCCGGCCAATGGAGGGATGACCCAGCTCATTAGGGCCATCCCCCAGACGTGTGGGATCGTGCAAGCCAGTGGAGAATCCCCCGACTCTCCACCGATGATCCGCACAACACTAGGTAAGAGCGAGAAGGCGCCCGAATCGCCTTCTCCTTCCCCCAGTTCGTCTACGCCGGAGCGGGTCTGCGAGGACGTCGTCCTCCCTCGCCCGCTCCGCGGTCTCTTTCTGCGCCATCACCTCTTCGCAGAAAGAGACCACCGCCTGCCACGATCCGTCGCTGCCGAGCATAGCGTTAACCACGCTCGGCAGCGACAGATCGGCGCCTATGACCGCTGTGAGGGCGCGCCGCATGGGACTCCACGCGGCGCACTCCTCCAGCGTGTGGAGCGCCGTGTCTTCTGGCGCTCCACACTCGTGACAGGCGGGGGTCGCCTCACGTCTTGCGATGTGATGCAGGTACTTTCCGAAACATCCATGCCCGGAAAGCACCTGCACCAATCGGAAGGTGAGCGACCCGAATCGCCGCCCTACCCACCTCCGAAGGACCGGGCGAATGGCATCCACCGTCCTCTGTCCAGGGACCGGTGGAGCCAGGTCCTCCGTCCACCGCCGCAACAGGGCGGCCCGCGCCTGCCGTGGCATGCGCGTGACCTCCTCCCACGCTGGAGGCTCCCCGCGGGATCTCCTCGCCGCCACGAAGGTAACTTCGGCGAGGATCTCCGCTTGGAGCTCCCAGGGGGGATCACCGGCCAACACGCATCCCGCCGTCCAGGACACCGTCCGGTACCCGCGTATCGCCCTCGTCGCGATGACCCGCTGCGGACGACGCAGCAGGGCCTTATTGGCGCGACCGAGGGCGTCCACCCAGACAGGTGCCCCGTACAAGGCCATACTCCGGATCACTCCGGAGTACAGGCTGGCTAGATACCTAAGCTAAGTAGAAAATATGTCGCCAAGCACCTTACGGTGCGGTCCTTGAGAGCCAGTAATCCTGGGTAAGCCTGAACAACATCTTCGATCACTCAGGTGAGATGTTGGTGAAAGGCTATACTATCAGGCATGATAAAAAAAATCCGCGATATATTTCTCAGTTACTCTAAAACAGTTCTCAGAAAAACAAATATTCAGATTCGCGTTAGGCGCCGACTAACGATTGTGAATATATTGACTTGTATTGGTTTCGAAAGATTAAATTAAATTCAGGTTTATTAAATACTAAAACCAAATCATAAACGTAAACAATTCGTTTAGGCATATTTTTATTTATATATACCAAATTGTATTTATTTAACAAACATTAATATCCATCCCGCAAGTTGTACTATAGATGTCGCTCCATCCCAATGCGATGGTTAAAGAACGATAGGAAAGAACGATATGTTAAAGAAGATCGAGTTATGACTTCATGTCATGTTAGCTCAATTGGTTAGAGCATACCCCGACTCAAGGGGTGAATGGATGCGGGTTCGAATCCCGCACATTACTTAAATTTTTCCTATCGTATATTTGTGATTTTGTGATGTAATCCGCATAGCAGGCTTTATTGCAAACCTAACAATATTAAAATTAATATCCACTCAAAGGTGGTATAAATATTAAATAATTTAAACACATTTTTTTATAAATACGTGCAATATACTCACATTAGGCCGGTTTCTAATGTAAACACGTACAATTGCTTGTAACAACTCAAGTCACTGTGAGCAATAGGAATAAAGATTTGCTGTCTTATTCATAATCGTCCCATAACTTAATTAAAGGTTTATCAAACGTCAATAGTACTGCGCAAAGGAAAACTCTGTTGCGCAGTAATAATGACGTATGATAAACCTATTATAAAGTTATAGAGAGATTATGAATAAGGGGGTATGTATTTAGCTTCTGTAACAAGCACCGCGTCTTTTATCTGTGGAGTTAAGAACGCAACTTGTCAACTTCACAAAACTTCACTGCCAACTTATGACTGTCAAACATCACTGACATGCGTAAAGCGGTCGGCCATGATTTATTCTACAACGAACCTCCGTCCAGTGATAAAGGTTAGTGATATTACCGAACAATTTGTAAATTTAATTTGATTGTGATGTGATATATTATATTGATCCTAATTGACTACCTGTGTTGATTTATTGGTTTCCTTGTGAGGTGCCTTTAACACTTCTTAGCTAAAAGAAACAATAAAATCAACATCTCTTTTCACGTATTATGTCATCATAATATTGGAAAGAAGGGTATGGAGAGTAAATTATTCGTCTTTCTGGCAGTGGTCATCTTTTATTTAGGTGGACTCAGTACAATTTATTATCTTCACTTAAATACTACTTATAATAATAAAAAAAACTCGAACGCACAGGACAACACAAAGATTTCGTTTTGGCTGACTTTCTGACGAAATAGATAAAATTTGTCTTTTCTCAATGCTGACGCTAATCCTGATTGAGAGTGCTATGTTTGGTTTAGTTTACATGCTACTTTTTCGGTAATCAGGGCACAAGGCGTTAAGGATACTGATGTGCAGCAACGCACTACAGAATTCGACGTGAGTTGTGATGTGCTGCTCGTTTTTTACACATTATTTATCTTACTTGCATTTCACGACATCCAAGGAGGATATAGTCCAGCCCTTATATGCGTATGCCTTAAACTGTCAGGACAGTACGCTCACATGAAATCTGGATAATGTTGAATAGTTGTTTTTATTTAATAAGTCCGAGATATATGTAAATAATATAATTAACAACAATTAAAGAAATTTTGTGATAATTTTATTCTACAGTTATAAGTAACACATTGTTAAAAGACGTTTAAAAGTATAGCCCCGAGTGCCTTGCCCATTCTTCTCGCAGCGGCTCTATACATTTTTTTGCTGTACGTGGTAGTACGTTATACAATATTTCAACATTAAAATTTGTAATTGACTTTCATAATAGCGTCGTAGATGCCTAAATTGAATAAATGATTTTGACTGTGACTACGATTTAAAGGAATATTTTAGTAAAACACCTCAAAAATATAAAAAAAACATATCGCTTTGCTTCTACCGAAGCATCATCAGAAGGTGTGACTCTGCGAGCACACTTCAATCGATTGTGCGCACTAAGACCTACGGATGACGCTTCGTGTAGAAGCGAAACGAGTCTAAAATCCTTCCGGTTGGGCTACGTGGCTTTATGACGCCACGTCGGCTTAGTGGGGTAATTAGGCAAAACTGTCACTAGACCTATTTTTGTATATAGTGTTATTGGAAAAATGCTAACAACCTCTTGGTGAGTTGACTTCTGCAAGTCCTAACAAACATTTTGAGATATTTTTCTTTGTGTTTGTTTATTTTATTATATTTATTACATTATCTATACAGCGTTACAAATAATATTATTTAGTTTACTATTTACTACAATATAGCCAAAATAGGATACAAATAATTATCTTAAATAATTTAAAAGTACCTAGTTAGTTTATATGTATTTGACGGAATAAGCACGAGGACGACTTTACTGGTATTAAAAGTCTCTTGTGCCTGTAATTAATTATTTCATATTTTTAATTAATTTGCTTGATGTAAATAATCAAAGCTTTATTCAAAGAGACCGCGGCGCAGTCCAGTATTGCCGCGGCGGGCTTTCTTGGCTTGGTGTAGGCATTGTCTTTTACTACAAGACACAGAACTTAAAAGTGTCTGACAGTACAGAAAAAAATATTGTTTTAAGGTTTAATCGTTAGATGCATGTCGACAGATTTTCTATTTGGGGTTGTAGCTAGCTACACAAGATCAGCACAACACAAAAATAGCAAAATACATTGAAAGTGCTTGGCGACATATTTTTACTTGGATAGCTCCAGGCGCGTATTCGCAAACACCTTAGTTTTCAGGCGAACTGAATGCCTCCGACATAGCCTAACGACAGGCATCCTAAGACAATAACCGAGACCGACGGTTTCAGAAGCATACGCGTGCCCTCAATAGCATGGAAGCACTCGATAGTAAATAGTTATAGTAATGCCACACATCAAAGTGGCTGCAGAAAATATTTGCCTAACCAAGTTTATTTCTTGAACGACAAGCGCTTTCAGCGGAGCTTCCGCTGAAAGCGCTTTACAAGCATTTCAAAATATTAAACAGGAGTTCATGTAAAACGTTAAAGCGATCCACTTATAGCTTAACTACATCGCTTAAATTGTGCTGCATTGCATCCACCTACTCGTATATCAGCTAAAATGTTTACAATGGGATACAGGTAACAAATTTACCAAACTAAGTTTATCTTAATAGCAATAACGTTGGTAATAACTCTAATTTTGCTAATGCGTGCGCCATGTCGCATTGCAACTGGTATGCGCATAATTACAGCACTGCACGTGAGCATGTTGCTTGAAACTGTACCTGCATTTGCCTAATTACAGTTTTTCAAGCACTTGTACCGTACCTTGTTTAATCATCCGATCAACTAAGTTAAGCAACGTCCGCTGCAGTCATGACTTGGATGGGTGACCATAACTACCGAGTGGTTTCGAGCTTTGGAGTAGTTTTGGGATGGTAGTAGTTAAAACATGGTGGTAGGCAATTCTGCAGGTTATTTTCCGAATACCCGCCTGGCTAGCTACCAAATTCAAGTAGAAAATATCCAAACAATTAATGGTGTGTTTCGGGAGCAGTCTTTGAACGCCATTAATTCTAAGTTTGCCTGAACAACATCTTCGACCACATAATCACTTACCATTAGGTAAGGTAGTGGTCAACGGCTGGCTGGCCTATTAGCTTTTAATAAAACAAACCCTATCAGCAATACGAAAACATATCTCTTTATAAACTTCAAGTGTAAAAAGTTACGATACAACTTTTTGAGCAACTCTATCTTTAAAGTGTGTTCTCGTTGAATACATTTTAAAATAGAGTTTATTCATATATACTATGGTTAAAAAAAAGGTTGCATTGCAGTAAAATGCCCGTAAATCGAATAATTTGAGAAAATTTTAATGCATCATTTAAAAACTTATTTTCCAAGTGTTTCAGGTTTTCCGTGCCAAGTTTCAGGTAGACCATTCTAGTTAAGTTTGAGGTTCCTGTAATCTAGTTTAGCCGTGTGTGTATAGTTCCATAAGAAAAAAGACGTGACGTTAAAAAATAACAAAACTATTCAAAAACGCTACCCATTTCCACTTCTGAAAAGTATGAAATATATTCACAAACAATGAATAGAGATATGTTTTTGATATTCACTTCAAATTCACACTATGATTTTCACTTCAGGTGCGAGGAAACTAAATGTTGAAATTGTTCGTAATACCAATTATTAGTAAAGTTTGAACTGACATTTGATCGAGCAATAAGAAATACCTCTGATCTATGGACACCTGCAAACCTCTCTTCAAGAGGTTCCGTATATTACCACTTGTGTGTATGTATATAAGAGAGCTTTGTGTTTTTGTTTAGCAGCATCATGCATTCATTACACTCAACTCAGAGGTGGTCAGAAGACCCACTAGATATAAATATAAACTGTTCTGCCCTTACAGTAATCTGACATTATATAAAAGAAATTCATATATAAATGCCATTAATGTTTATAATAAGATACCTGGTAATATAAAAGAATTAACTTTACCTGTGTTTAAAGGGAAACTAACATTGTGGTTACTCGAAAGATGGTTTTATAACTTAAAGGAATTTATGATATATAAAACTAAATAACGAAATAATTTATGAATTTATTTACTAAATAACAAAATTTATATTATAATTTAATTGTGACATTTAAATTTATATTTTTCTATAATTGAATTGACATTATAAACAAAAGATAATGACATTAGATTTCTGTTAATTAGTTTTATTCATCATAATATTGGAATACATTAATCATTTATAAAGCTAATTTTGTATATATTTCAAATAATATTTACACACCATTGTTATGGTAGAATGTTTGAACCAAATAATTAATTTACCACCAGCTGTGCTTTATAAAACATTCTCGTAAATAAATTATTTTGATTTTGATTTGATATGGGTAATATTACAAACTGAACCTCTTTGATTAATTTGAACAAATTTGGTCTCTTTTTAAACAATGTGGTCGAAATTATGGTCAGAGCTATATGACAATATATTCACGAGAGTTATCCCGTATTATTTACTTAAATTATGTTTTTAAATTAATGAATATTACCGTAAGGTAATAGTTGATAGAACGCACCATCGATTCAATTAGAATAAACTGATTAACTCTTACTATACATTGAAAATTGCTTTAAAGGGTTAATATACAGCACACCTAGAAAAACAGAGACATTCATGCCTACAAAAAGTCACATGGACTTGGACGTTATATCAGAGCTATCTGGGACCGTTTTCTACGCTACAAGGCTTCAAAAAGAGGTTAGTTTCTGAATGTTACGAGGCCAGCGCGTGGAGGTTAAAGCGAGAGGAGGAATCACATTCTAAAGAGGTGCCTATTGAATTTGACTACATTATTATTTATTGTAATAATTTAGATATTCGAAAATATACTGTGAAGACATAAACCGACAACAGACTAATACGACAGCATAGTATGGACAAGTTCCCTTTTGCCATTTAAAAGTATTGTACTCTAATATTTAAAATATGTGGTATTAAATTTGACGTCTAACTCCCAAGTTTCTGAAACGTCTTTCAAAGCCTTGATCAGTTAACAGGCTGAATACTGTTAATTTGTCACCTATTACGTCAGAATACCATTGTCCAACCAGCGTAAAATATTTAGATAGTCAATTAATCAAGGTTATGACAAACATTTCAGAAACTGGGGGTTAGTCCAATAGTAATTGTATTTATGGGTAGGAATGCACAATAAAAGAATCCAAACACAATTGTGGTCGGTACAAACTTCTGTTTTTTCTCTCTATTACGTGATTACTTCATAGCATGGAGTTCATTATATGAAAGTAACTTTAAGATAAATATTCGAATAGCATTACTTATGTTTCCCACTCAACCTTGTTAAGGTTATGATACACATTTCAGAAACCTGGGGTTAGTCTAATAGTAATTGTATTTATGGATAGGAAAATGCAAAATCAAAGAATCCAAACACAATTGTGGTCGGTACAAATTTCTGTTTTTCTCTACTCTATTACGTGACCAATTCATAGCTTGGAGTTCATATACGAAAGTAACTTTAAGTTAAATAGCGTTACTTATGTTTCTCACTCAACCTTGTTGTTTTGTTTTGGCAATATTTGTATTGAGGTTTTTATTTGTAATAAAAAAATATTATTATGTTATTTCATTGTACAAAAAGTCAATTAAAACTTGTTGAGAGTGTCCACTGTCCAGTCAAAATAACACCATTCCATTTAACTTTCCTACAATGTTCAACAAACGTGCCCAAACCATGCAAAAAATAAAAGACAAGGAACCTTCATTACTCCTAATTAAAAATAGCGCTAGCCACCCTTGTGAATAATAACAGTATTTAGTTAAAGCACCGCTACGGTAAACTTAACACCTTATTAAAAGCCACGTGAGTTTTTTACTAATTGCAGCTGTATTTTGGCTTAATGTGGCCATTATTTGTTGACCGCTGCGTTATGTTTAGGCATCGGGCTCACCGCAAGTGGTATAAAGTTCTGATTTAAAATTTTTGCGTTCTGCGTACTGCGTCCTCTGTGCTACACACAATGAGCTGTCTTTTTTTTTAATTGAATTAACTTCTTTTAGTACTTTCATAACCAGGGACACCAATATCAAATCGTCGCTAGGTAACAACATTGTCGATGGCAAAGGTTAGATTCTTAACTATGGCATCATTGGTACTTCAATCTTCGCGGCGTGTGTGTGGAGTGCGCGATCGTGTCCAAGTTTATAGTAAAATCACTGCACGAACTTATATCTTATGACGTTTAGTGGAGGGGCGTGCATTTTTAGACTTAAAGATGAACTGGCCGGTCAGTTCTCCATAGAAACGTCGTAAGGTGATCACTCCCTTGTTTGAGAATTTAGGTCCAAAACAATGCATGATATCGATTGAACTCGTCAATATCTAGGTTTGTATCGTAACGAAATTCTAAAATGATAATTAAGTTGAGAGTTATGATCCTCGAAACATTTTCATATAAAGTTTTCAAGGCTCATAACTTTCAACTTAATTATCTTTTTAAAATTTCGTTACGATACAAACCTAGATAATGACGAGTTCAATCGATATTATGCTTTATTCTATACCTAAAATCTCAAAGAAGGGAGTGATCACCCTACGGCGTTTGTATGGAGAACTGACCGGCCAGTTTAGCCTTAAAGATCTATACCATCTGTGTCGATACCCACAAACACTGTTGCTATGCACAATAATATCAAACATTATACTCGCGTGGTACTTGTCTCACAAGCGTAGCCTGTTATAATAATAGGGCACGAGGTTTTTAATCAGAGTACTTTTTAGCTTCAAACTAAACCATTTTCAAGGCCTTTATAAAATGGTTCGTTTGATGCCTTTGTCTTTTACATTTTCATAGATAGGTTAGCCTTTGACCACTATCTCACCTGATGGTAAGTGATGATGTGGTCAAAGATGTTGTTTAGGCTACCTAGAATTACTGGTTCTCAAGGTCAGCTACCGGAACACACCGTTAGGTGCTTGGCGACAGATTTTCTACTTGCGGGTGGTAGCTAGCCAGGCGGGCATTCACAAAATGCTATAACGACTGCATTCCTAAGACGACAACCGGGACCGACGGCTTATCGTGCCCTCCGAAGCACGGAAGCGCTCAGTAGTAATGTCACTAGCGGTTACCCATCCAACTCATGACCGCCGCGGACGATGCTTAACTTTCCTGATCGGTTAAGAACAGCTAAGTAAACTTCGCTACGAGCGCTTCAATGTGAGTCATTGTGTCTCCTGGAATTAGAGCTGTGACTATGAAATGCCAAATCAATTTAGATGCTGAAACAAGCATTCTTGCGATGGTACTTACATGTTCTTAGAAGGAAACTGATGGAGCTGTTTCTATATTATGCATGTTAACACATAGCCCGCGCACCGTATAGCCACTATCTCGGCATATATCGTAGATGTATTTGAACTTAGGTCAATGAAATGTAGGGCTTAGGCTTTTGTAAATGACGTCATATTTTACATACTTAACGTACCATATTTTTTTAATCCAAGACCTATGGAATATATACAAGTTTGTATGCAAATTTAATTAATTTGTTCTCCCGTTCAATGGTTCCTGACACTGTACTATACTGTATCAGACGGATAGTCCACTGCTGAACACAGCCTCCCCCAATATGTGGGGGGGATGGGGTTGCCATAATCCCCACGCTTGGCAGGCGGTTCATCTCAAATACTTACAAAAAGTTTTCGCAATTAAAAAATATTGTGTAATGGGTAAAATTTACATGTATACAAGTGATACATTTTTTTCAATTTATTTTATTATACCAACCAGTGCTGGCTGAACAAACATTTTACACCATACGACTCTAACAAAATGTAACTAAGAACACCAGCAACTATAATTAAAATTCTTTGTTATATAAATTGTATTCTTGTACCAGTGCTGGCCGTACATAACATTTTCACCGTGCGACTTTATCAAAATGTTAGTAAGTTCTAAACACCACCGCAGCAACTATAAAATTGACAGATTCTACTTACATAAGTACGATAAGAGCTGGCCCGTAGCCGTAATTAAAGGAGGTTTATTGTCGGTCAGAGTCTATGAGAGGCCATTTAGCAATGCCTGATGTGGACCGTGAATTTTTATTATTCCGATACGGGTGGAGAGACCTGTTTTTGTGTTAGATGGTTTGAGAGGTTGTGCTTAATGGTCCGAGTTGTTAATAGTCTGTCAATAATAGTGAGGGCCTTATTGTAAGTGGGGTATTGACCAGAATCGCTTGAGGAGTCAGGTTGAGTTTCGTGGCAACAGTAAATTGTATTATAAAAACCAACTTTGTTTTTACATATTTTTTTAATGTTAAAAACGAGGTCATTTAGATATATACAACACACAAGATATATACAAACGGTGGTCTTTTTCAACTTTTGAGCCGTTATTACTTATTTCTACGTTATATATCTATGTATAAATGTATCTACTACGTATAAATATATATAAATTTATATATATTTAAAAGAATACATACCTAACTTTTAATAAAAAAATTAGTTGCCACAAGACAAATAAGTGTAACAAAACTGATAAAAAATCTTGAATACGCTTTCCGTTCCTAAATTATACTTCCTTTCCTGCAGCGCCAAAAGTTCGCAGGTTCCTAATAACGCCTTTGCTAAGTCCCAATTACTTTCAAAGCAAACTATTTTGTTCGCGCTATCTAGGAAGTGTTGGGGCTTGTTGGACTTAGTACTTGAGTACTATTATATGTGTGTACAAAGAAGTTTCTAAGTTTGTAATTAAAGACTTGTTTGTCGGTTGCTTTCTTTGAATATTGCATTAAACACAAAAAGATAGACAAAACTGTCAGCACAAATATTTAAACTACATAAAAGTTACGAATATGAAAATTAAAACTACATGTGATCTTACTATCTTGTGGTTGCCAAAGAAATCTTATTGGTCACATCAGCTGGTCTGTCAGACACACTTGGAGCTACACCATTAAACATACATGACATTTTTAGTTTAACAAATTCATATATCGGTTACTACCATATTTTTAGTGATGAATGCGCAGATTGCATGTATTTTCGTAATAATTTCCCAACATTATACGAGTAACCCACTATAGATAGACAGATATTTAAAATTACTGTGACATACATAACGCACATCGGCAAATTAAGTGTCTAAATACAAAAGAATTGGGAAATTGCATTTAAATCATTTTTAGTTTTTGAAAATCTCTTAGTGCTAATGTAACAGGAATGGCAGTACTTCCCTGGACGAACTCGCAAAAAGAGTTCCACAGATTTTACGAATAAATATAATATATTAATTCGTAAAATCTGTATAGGTACAAACTGTATAAAGAAAATGAAAACCCTCCCGGGAGATAAGTGTACATATGTATATACCTATTATAATAGTCGTAAATTAAAACTTCCTGCATATTTTCCTTATCGAACTTTATTTTTATTTTACTTAAATTAACCGCATTTTTTCTGACTGTTCAAATCGTCTTCCATCTACTGCTGAATGACCATCCACCACCACTCAATTATTATAGACGCACTTAATAATTGCACAATTATGCTGCAAGAATGAAATGTAGTACATGTTATTTGAAACATAATATTGTAAAAGTAAGACTAAAAGTATATACAGTGTATTTATAATTTGACTGTAAAAGCCAGACGAGTCTATTATAACTTCTTGATATTGTGAATTTCTTCGTCCTCATAAAGTTCACTTTATTCCTTCTATTTCACAGTATATGCTTGTGCAAATTTATAAAAATATTACCGTCTGCCGCTAGAAAAATGTCATAGCATATTTCGTCGGCTTCCATGAATTTAGTTTGCCGCTTCACGAATTTACGGGCACGAACGCTATGCCCTATCTGTTATCCTGTCATGTTCACCCACACAAAAACAATAGGCCAGCGTTACGAACAATGATGTTCAGCGGCAAAACTGAACACTTGTCTTATGCTATGTAATGCGCTGTCAGTACGCACAAAAGGTGCTTTTTTATAGAGCCCGTTAAAATGCGCCCGCTTTGTGAGCTGTTTTATTCAAATCTTTTTCTTTCATATTTCTCTATTGTTATGTTCAAAGGATTAACAATAGTACAGGTAAGTAGGAGTGTTTATCGTGACTTGCGTAATATTGTTGGTTTTGTTCCTTAGTAGGAATACTTGCCCGTACAATGCTTTGCATTTTTTGGCTTTCAACATACAAATTACATAAAATATATTGTCTACTTCATACACATATATCTAGCGAACAAATCATTTACTTGAAGCGCTCTTAGCGAAGTTTGCTTAGCCGTTCTTGAGCGATCGGCTAAGTTGGGCAGCTCCGCACCGGTCACTACATGGATGGGTGACCGCTGGTGACATTGCTACTGAGCGCGTCCCGGTTGTTATCTTAGTATGGCAGTCGTTATAGCATGGTGGTAGGGCATTATGCGAATGCCCGCCTGGCTAGCTACCACCCTCAAGTAGAAAATCTGTCGCCAAGCACGTAACGGTTTGTTCCGGCAGCTGACCTTGAGAGCCAGTAATTCTAGGCTAGCCTGAATAACATCTTCGACCACATCATCACTTACCGTGAGATAGTGGTCAAAGGCTAGCCTATCAGTCATAAAAAAAACTTAAAAAAATTATGAATACATCTCCTTCTCTCTTCTATGCTTTTGGTTTGTCAGTTTTCCGTAAATTTATTTATTTTAGTCAAAAGTAACATTTTGTATGGGAATTCTAATATTCACATTTAAGGGTAAAATAAATGATAAATTGAAAAACTGCTAAACCAAAAGCATAGATATTAAGCTCATTGATTTACATGCAAAACTTCACAGGATTTGAACTCTTGGTATATAACATTTGTCGCAAATACGTTTGCACGTAGCATTTTCCATGCTACGTGCACTCTTAGATGCAAATCCATACTTTGATTTTTTTATTAAGTCCAATATAACATCAAAGTATGGATCTGCATCAAAAGTGTAAGTCAACTATTACCAGAGTGTTATCCATCATCGAAGCTCTATCTCGTTTGTGGTAAATTGTCATTCGCGAACAATAAAACGCTTTCATCACTATAGTATACGCTACCTATTGGCCTTTAAGATGATATGCGCATTATTTGCAGCAACGTTTTATACCCATTGCAACTTGTGTAGTGGTGTGCTGCTTATTTGATGCATTTGAGGTTTGTTCCCACAATCGCATTTGGGCTCATCTAATGGAAGCATTTAAGTAATAGTCCTTTGATTATTGTAAGTCCGACACTGTATGGTATAGTTTTTTTTTATGCATGAGAAAAAAAATAACCTATGTACCACGTTTCTAAAGTGTAGATAATAATGTTGCCTTGCAAACAACAAGATGACATTTCAAACGACACCAAGTCTGACCACTAAATGATCACTTGCAAAGCGAGCTCGTTTGCAATTTCGGAGGGTCGCGGTTGCTTGATGCGCTTGTCGCGCAGACACGTTTTTATGATACTTAAATTTGAAAAACTTATATTTGATTAAACAACTTTAAATGGTTTAAATCGCGTATATTTATCACTATTTTGTCAGTCACCCCGTGACCACGATCACTGCAAAGTGTCCGAAACGTCGGGACAATAATAATAAAAAATATACGCGATTTAAACCGCTTAAAGTTGTTTAATTACTAATTGTAATAATCGCGAAAACCTAAGACAACATTATATTTGATACTTAGTTAACAAATTCATAACGATGAAATAGCTATGAACTAGACTACAGTATGCCTACTATCAATGTCAATAAACCAGCATACTTTAAGGTTATAAGCAAAAACCAAAAACGTAAAGTTAAACTTTTTACAAAAGGTAAATGTAACTCATAAAATTAAATGAAAACCATTATATGTTTTGTGTCCACCGGACATAAGATTAGATATGTAGTATATGAAAGAAGAATGAAGTACATTAAATATGAGGTCTTTCAGTCACATCCACGCCATAGCTTATTTTATTGTTACAAACATTTTACTTCAATCGCCATGGTATCCGTAAAGCGAAATTCTTTTTGTCAGCGCTGACAAATAAGCAAGCATTTGAGAAAATCTTCGCTTTGTACCGTTGCAATATGTGTCATGTAACGTTTTCTTTAAAGAATGGGTAAGAGCTAAAGTGCTGGTGAAGATATCTTGTCTGACGTTTTAGATTGTTTTGTTATATATTTGAAAAAATACTTAAGCGATCTCTTATGTTATGAATTGAAGGAAGGAAAAAATAAAGTAAATGTTTTTCTTATGGGGGATAAAATGAAGTGATGTAATAATATTTACATTTTTTATATTACGTATAAGATATCTTTTGTTATTGCTAGTCGCTAGTTGGTTGTCATTGCTAGTCCTTGTTCTCTGTCTGTCTGTTACATCATTTTTACCCTTATCTGTATATAAAATATGACTGAAGAATATTTAAGTAGAAGTTTTGATTTCGGTTTTATAAACAACTCTTTTCGATGGATCTTGTTGGTAGCATCCCCGCAAGTAATGATTTTTTTGTGCATCTTATGTTCAGGTACCGCCATTATACACCAACATGAGTATTGGGCATGCTGTTAATTCATTTTGTCACCATTACTAACAGGAGAATATTGCCTTTTTATTCTTAAATCAGGAAATTCTTCTATAATGGTCTTCGACAGAGGAAGTGTTGTTGTATCTGTTGATTTTACGATAGTACGATATACGGCTGATACCAAGCTTTTGAAGTGTCTGGAATATGACCGACTTTGTACAAAGCGATCACTGCAATCTTATTTTCTTTCCATATTGTAATTTGATAATGAACACGAAAAATTTGTGAAATGGCGCGAAATCGAAGGAAAATTTTAAAGAAATTAACGCATTCCAAATTCAAAATAATTAAAAAGTTGAGAAAAAGAAAAGTTTTTATGTAACAGTATTTATGGCCAGACTAGTTACATAGATATTGAGTAAAATTAAAACAAAATTTTATTTCTATACTGAAATATCTTACGTTAATCTGTTTCTTTTTGTTTACAGCATGTAACAGAACATACATGGGTGATGTCGGGCGCACATACGAGCTTGAGGTTCGACGGCCGAGAGAAGACCGGCTGCCTTTTATATGCCACCTTAACTTCACTGCCACTGGTGGGAATTATGGTGATATTATACAGGTAACATATTGAGTTGATAAAAAAATATTATAGTTGACAGAGAGAGAATATTTTATATTTAGAGCAGTGATGGCTCATTGGCATTGTCTATGAACTGCCGTGCCGCAGGTCCATGTTACGAATCCCGCCGCGGGCTTGAGCTTCACCGCATGATGGAAGGGCATTTTGCGAATGCCCGCCTGGCTAGCGACCGCTCTCAAGTAGAAAATCTGTCGCCAAGCACCTACCGGTGTGATCCGGCAGCAGTCCTTGAAAGCCAGTGAAATTATAGGCATATGAGACTTTACATCTATGTCTCAAGGTGACGGATGCAGTGCAATTCGTGACTTGTGACGAAATGCATCTGTTATAGGCAAAGGTTAGACCGCTTAACATCAGGTGGGCCTCGCGCTTGATCCGTCTCAATAACATAAAAAAGACGGGGTATTTGGCCTGCCTGTTTTACGAGTGAGTTCTGGTATACGCATAATCTGCATGGCATTTATATTTTTCGGGTACCGAAGTAAAATTGATATAAATTTCCAATGGCAATGCTGAAGAGCATTGCCATTGGTTTATCCAAAGTTAAGCAAGTTTCTATGCGGATCATATATTTCAAATAAAACACATTGTTAAGTAATAGTTTATCTTCCAAGCAAGACGTGGTAGTTACTGTTTCAAATATTTAGTGAAAAGTAACTTTTATTTTTAATAAGACACAGTTAGAAATATTGCCGCATTACATAAGTAGAAAATTACCATGTAGGTAAAATAGTTTAATTTGAATTTATCGAAGAAATTTATGTTGATATATCTGGGGGATCTCAATATTAGCGTTATTAGCAGAAAACTCTTGGTTTCTTTTATGTGTATGTCCATATTATAGTCTTTTTGCTTTTATTGACTAGCAGATTGTTACTGGGACTGACTAACATTCTAGTAACTATTTTAGCGATTTGAACTTCGAGTTAACTTTTCTTTTTTGGCTTTGATGTACTAGGACCAAGTTAGTCTTCTATCTATACTTAATTTTTTTATGCCACATAGGTTAGCATTTGATTAGCATTTAACCACTATCTCACCTGATGGTAAGTGATGATGTGGTGGAAGATGTTGTTCAGGCTAAGCTAGAATTACTGGCTCTCAAGGACAGCTGCCGGAACGGAACGTTTTGGCCTTGGTAACAGATTTTCTACTTAAGTGTGGCTAGCCACGCTGGGTGGTGGTGGTTATCGAGGAGCAAGCCAAGTTACTTCATGCTGTTTTTAGTTCGTAGTACCTTGTTATACAAACAGTAGGGTAAGCAAAATGATAATTAGATATTGAACTAACTGAATGCCGCATGAAAAAAGCATGAAATTTTTTCAAAAACGTAGCAATCTTGGTTTAACATTTTGCGTATAAGTTCCGAGAGTATAAATAATCAATTGCACCTACGAACTACAAGAACCTTCGCTTACTTTGCTCACTCGTGCAATTAAGTGCCTCTTGTGTTGTTCTAAATTTAAATTTTGTTATATGAGATTTTTTTTAATTTTGTTATTTGCCGCTTGCTATGAAAAATCAGGCACATACATATGGTGAAAGTACTCTTCATTTTATTACCATAATATGCTTGCATCAAATGGGTTACTTACCAATCAAAAAGCTTTATACAAACAACAGTGTGATAAAACAACTGTCTTCTAGTTCTGTGTAACTTCCGGCAGAGTCGAGAATCCCGTCTCTCTCAGAGAGAGAAACAATCATGTAGGCAAAATATTGTTACGAGAACGTTATCTTCTAATGTTATTTTTCCATTTTATCGAATCATATTAAGGTTATTTTTATTACACGGGTGATTGATAATTCGCGCTGGATGCTGCTTATCTTTAATATCCTTATTGCTTTTCCAAGATCAGTTCATTTTTATAGTGCTTGAGATTTTTTTGCTGGAACGCAAACTTTTGCTGCAGATTACCTTGACTTCAGGACAAGGTGTTCTGACATGTACAGGTCATTAAACTGTTGCATTCATTGTTAGGATATATTTTGATAAGGACGCTTAAGTAGGTATCGTCTTGTCCTTTAATTCAGCCGCCAAATAGGCAGTTGTTTTACGTAGCTGTAACTTTGTAGTAAGTGTAAGGACCGGGTAGGGTAGTTACAGGCATTAACTATAACATCTTTTATATTGAGTTGTTATCCTAATTCACCGAGATTTGACCTACTTGGTGTATGGGGCGGTGCGCGGGCTACGCTTAACCCTGAATAATTCTAAGTACTTTACTGCTTGTTTTCGAATAAAGAAATAAGATTTAAATTGGTTCAGCCAATCAGAAGCCGTGATTCCACGAGTCAAAATAAAACACACGCACCGTACATAAGCTCAACAGTCATATTTTGTCGTCAGGAGTTGAAAAGGGTCATTTACACCGTGATTTTCAAATCTCTTACGCATGTTATTCAAAGTTCATCTTCAATAAAATTCTCTTGTTTTTTACCATTTTAACAAGAAAAGATAAATACTTAGAACTCCTTACTAATCTACACATACTTCCCTTTGAAGGCAAAAGATTTACAGCGTTTACACTGCGAGATAAAATACAAAAGGTATTGGAGGAGCTCATTAAAAAGTTACGCTCTGCTAGCTGTTCTTTTGGGAAAAACGTTCGCAGATTTCTGAAAATGATTTCTTCATCAATGTTACCGCATCCTGGGATTATAGGAAATTGTATGATCAAATGTATGTCTCAATTTTGTGAGCAATTTTATCCCAGTAAAAATATTTTATTACATTTTTTTAAATACAATTTATTCCAATTTACATCTTGACTGACTACGTCTGTAAAATATTACAATTCAACGCAAAAATGTGACAATATTCTTTATTCAAAATACATAAGCAAGAATTTTACCGCAGTCTCAAAAATGGATTTAACGACGCTGTTTATTTTGTGTATCCATTAAAACAGTTTTTTTTAATGCCTGATAGGTTAGCCTTTGACCACTATCTCACCTGATGGTAAGTGATGATGTGGTCGAAGCTGTTGTTCAGGTAAACCGAGAATTACTGGCTCTCAAGGATAGCTGCCAGAACACACGTTAGGTGCTTGGCGACAGATTTTCTACTTGTGGGTGGTAGCTAGCCAGGCGGGCATTCGCCAAATGCTATACCACTATGCTATAACGACTGCCATCTTAAGACAACAACCGGGACCGACAGCTTAACGTGCTCTCCGAAGCACGGAGGCGCTCAGCAGTAATGTCACTAGCGGTCACCCATCTATCTCATTACCGGGGCGGACGTCGCTTAATTTTGCTGATCGGATAGAATAGCTAAGCAAACATCGCTACGAGCGCTTCAAAATATTATTTGCTGATGCTGGCACGATATACAAGATATGAGTGATATTCATGCTGAACAAGAGTGCTTCGTGCTTATTTTAGGAACATAGAATGGTTACCTGGATATATACATAACTGCATACATGGTCAACTATGCATGTAGCATTCTTACATACTATATGGATGGTATTTTCTATTACAATTCCTATGGAAAAAAGATGGGAGTATAAGAATGTGTAGATCCAATGACAAATTCTCTTGAAATGGAGCCTATGAAGTACAGATAAACTGTCAGTTTTTCTATAGAATTTAACAACACACACTAGCCAATGATATAATTTATTAAAAATGGATTTCCGCAAAGTAACGCCTGAATCTATTCATTAATGATATAATTATTTACGTGATTGTCAATAGAGTCTAAGGCTTTGAGCTGGTACTTAATCGAGTTATACTATAGGTGTCTGCTGTACTTCTTATACAATACTGTATGTACAATACTATAAATAAAACTTGCCGTATGTATAAATATATATTTCTTCATAATTACCTATATTTATTCCATACACAAATAATATTTTTAAATCCAGCTTTTCTTTAAGCTCAAAGACAAAGTAAATTTTATATATAAACCCCTTTGAGTACCTTTCATTACACTTTTATTAAAATTGCAAATCAGAACTAGGTAAAAACCTTTTTATGTTTCGTTTCTCTTTTATAATATTTCAGCAATTTAGAGTCTTTTTCATTTTTAAATTAATAGTTGAAAGTTATTAACCAATTCCTTTTATAATCTACGTACAGAGGTGATGACATGTGGGTTTTAAGTTGTTGCAGTACCTATTCGTATTGTTGCTAGCCCAAAAGTACTACCCGGATTCCTAGAAGTGAATGCGTACTTTACCTAGATGTAAAAATTACCCAGATCAGTTTTTGTACTACAAATTACAGCGACATCGATATAGCCTATTAGAAACCGCGATTATAAAATAAATTGATCGTAAATAAAAAAGTTTAATTTATTTTAGTACAATTATCTCACATGGTCTATGGATATCTCACATGGATATCTGACTTACTTTAATTATACACATCAATAAATAATTTAACACAAGTCTCATGATTAAAACTATACTAAATCCAGCATTGTGCTCAGAAGTCTATAAATTAGAGACTCTACGCCGATGATTCTATTTTGTTCACTTGTTGAAAAACAAATATTTCCTCTTACCTACCTACCTCCTACCTAAGCAAAGCAATTTCAAGTATTAATGTTGTTTTTCTCTTACAGTTAACATTTGACACGTTCACCGTGGGAAAGTTCGTGTCGTTTACATCAGACGGATGTCCAGATGGGCATATGACAATAGTTGAGCGGAGTCCGTCCCCGCCTATGGGCCAGTGGTGTGGCTCAGCGTGGGGCTACACTGTGTACTTCAGCGAGTCAGACTCCATCAACATGACACTGAGATTAGATAGACTGAGTCAACAGGTGAGTCTCTTCCGTTTATTTTGGTATTTTTGCCTGATAGTTAAAAATAAGAAGCTTTATTTATCTGGGCCATCTACCTTAGTCTGTATCGGTATCTGTTTAATATTATAGTCTTATTATATTTTACTCTATTCAGCAATTATAAGTATGCAATTAATTATCATCGTCATCATCAGCCGGAAGAAGTCTGTTAAACAAAAGCATCTCCCATAAAACGTCACCATGATCGGTTATTGGCCACTTGTATCAGCAACTTCTTGTGACTTTTACGAGGTCGGCAGTCTAGTGTCTCGTCTAGTGGGGAGCCTACTAACTTTATCAATTACAGTGCCATACGTACATAGCCGTGAGCCTTTCATGGACTTATTAAACCCTTATTATTTTCCAAATGTCACCATTTTGATCTAGTTGCATCGACCGTGATCAAAAGTGAGTAATCAATCCTGACATGTCAGTATGAAACAAAAAACTCAATACATAATATCAAAAATATTTTAAATTAAAACTGACTCTTCTGCAATTCATATTTAGTCTGTAAATAGGGTTTTATATACATCCCGCCCTGATAAATATTCAAATGTAAATGTAACTATAAGTTGTTAGACGTATAACTCCGAAACTTTTGAAACATACTGGAAGTCCTTATTTCATGAGGCCGTCAAACGCCTCCGACATTTTTTGCATTGTAGTAGGGCATTTCCGAATACCCGCCTGGTTATCCTCAAGTAGAAAATCTTTCGCCAAGCACCTAACGGTGTGTTCCGGCAGCTGTCTTTGAGAGCCAGTAATTCTAAGTTAGTCTGAACAACATCTTTGATCACATCATCGCCTACCATCAGTTGAGATAGAGGTCAAAGGCTAACCTACCAGTTAGTTGAAAAAAAACATATGTTTAAGTAGAGTAAACAACTATATAAAGACATCAACTACAACCAACGACTTAACATGCCTTGAAGAGCATGCAGCGGTCAGTTGTAAATGCTACCGGCGCACAGAGGGGTATTTGAGACATCTAGCTGGCCAAAATTATTTATCGCTCTTAATCAATTAGAAATGGTTCAGTATCTCATAAAACCTTAAATACAAGTGTATAAATACTCTTAACCTTCAGTTACAGGACAAATTCATACATTAAATTTGAATAAAGAGACAAAAAGATGCGGTAGAAAAAAAAGCGTAGTTTTGTATAAGAAAATATATTTTATAACACAAAATAATGTATAAATATAATTATAATAAACAACTATCGCAAAACAAATTTTAAAACTTAAAATATAAATAATTATTAGGCATAACTTTCTTCACATATTAACATTTCTAATGTTTCCTTCATAAAATGATTTTGTTTTATTTTTTTAACAATTCTTCTTGATGCAAGTAGGGGATCTGATGTTAACAACAATCTATTCAAAACATCTGTATTACATTCTAATCTGCTGAATTTTCTTGCAAAGTTTTGCCTGTATAAACGAAAATGTTTATTTCTTGCTTCTGCTGCTTCTTCAGATAATTGTCCTATTGGTAAAAGTGCATCTTCTATTACAGTAGCCCCATGCATTAAGATTTTATGCATAGTAGGCGTCATATTATGTCTACCATATAAACTAACATAAAGTGCGGCAGTCTCTGTAGTAAATTTTTTGAATTTTTCTGCTTCTATTTTGTATCCACATGAAATGCACTCAAGAATCACTTTGATTTTTTTGATAAAATTTATATCTAGACCTGTAATTTCAGCTGCCAACTCTGGATTTTCAAAAAATCTTCGACTGGTATTTCCGTCATTTGTATTGCCAAATCCAGCTTTAGGAAAATCTACCCGAAGACCTAGTTTATTTTTAAATTCGTTTTGAATTTTTTCTTTGTTTTTTTGTATTAGCAGTTTGTCTGCTTCAGATTTTGGTGGCAAATCTTGCACACCGAGCTTGTAGGCAATATGTAATAAATTTTCAAATAGCCGAATTCTGGCATGTAAAGTAGATAAGCCGAACTTCAATGTATCTGTATTAACTACATTTGTTTTATTCAAATCGTTAAAATCTTTTGATGTTGCTCCACATATGTAACATCTCATTGTAGATTTTGTCCCAGTTGCCGCGTTGCACACTTTTGCATCTATCATTGTTAGCATCATTTTGGTTTTAACAACATATGATCTTCCACCGATTGTTACTGATATAGGTTCTAATTTTTTAACTGCGGCTTCCACATTGTTGATTTCGTCGTTCGTTATATCAACTGTTTCCTTTAAAAATCGTATACGGATAGGTCTACAGTAGCGGGGCGATGATGGAGTTGTGTTATGCCATAATATTTTATTTTTTTCCCCATACACTAAGCGTAGAGGCACAAATGAACTTTGAAAAATGTGCGAGTCGCATCCGCTATCATTTTCAAACTTTTGTTTGAACTGAGCCTGTTGTGAGCCATCACAACCCCATTTACAGATCATTTGAAGATCTCTCTCATTATCGCTAAGGGTTTTCAAAACGTCTTCTAAGTGAATAAGTAATCTTTCGGCAGTATGATTCATTATTCCTTGTAAATTCACTTCGGCACAGGTTTCGGTTACGCTGAAAAATTCATTGGAAGGATAACATTGTTTCTTATACAGCTGCAAAACTGAATAGCATGGAAGATTTCCTGTGGTTTGTCTGATCCTTTCATATTGGGACCTTGAAAGATTCGCATCTACAAACATTGCCAGCGCTTCTTCTGGATCGATATGCTTAGCATGTGCCATGTCACGGTCTATTGACTTCCGGTATTCCTTAGCGCGGTCCCTATTTTCCTAAATCTCTTTCAAAATATTTGAAGCACTTCTATTGCCCTGGGCTCGCAATTCCATTTGAGCTGCATAAATTATTTTCTCAGGGCTATCCGACAAACGTATTGTCTCAGTTTTACGTCTTTTGCCTCGTTCACTAGTCTCTTCAAACGGTTTAGCGGGTCTACCTGCTCTTGTGGGTATTAGAGGTAATTCAAAAGTCCCATTCAGCCATTTTTCGTTGGTTTTTTCAAATAGATCTCTTATATATTTTGCTGCTACCCATCGATGCTTCATTTCTGATTTCATGCATGCAAAATTACGCTTTATGTCCTTTATTTGTTCTTCCGAGTACGACTAATGTGAAATCAAATAATTTTCAACATATTCTAATTGGTCGTTAAAATTGAGATCATTTTGTGATCTCATTAGATCAAATATGTCCTTGCGAGTCATTAAAGTACTTCCAGATGGTCCTGAAATAATAAAAACTAAATTAAATCAATTTTTTTTTTTTTTTACATTTTTAGGTACGATATCTAAAATCGCTCCAGATGACGGAGTAGGAATTAACAGGAACCAATTTTTTCCTTTTTTAAAAGTAGAAAGTCTATATATTACGAATATATAAAAATTATAGCCGGGTAATGCCGGGCACTAAAACAAAAAGCCTCGTAAAACAAAATTTTCTTGAAAAAATTAGGGAATTAAACCTGTATTTTTTCAAATGACGAAAAATAATATAATCCCGTCACAAAATTAAATATTTTAAATATGTAAAATGAGTCACTTACCAGCAGTTTCAGAATCCATAACCAATTTTGGATTATTCACAACACAACATAAAATAAAAAATAGTTAAAATTGAGTTTTAAAGCACGAATATTGAAAATAAACAACCGCTTCGAGCAATGTCTCAGTTTCAACTGACTATATCTTGTTCAATTTGGGGTGGGTAAAAAAAATAACAATAGGGTTGGGTCGCCCAACTACCTGGCTCTTCTAGGAATGCATTTTTTTTTACCTGTGCGTAATTCTGAGAAATGTAATTTTTGCCGGCTAGATCATGTAAATACTCCTATGTGCGGCGGTCACCCATCCAAGTAGTGACAACGTGGATAACCTAGTTGATCGGTTAATAATAATAATTATAATAATAGCTCTTTATTTCACACTCCGTGATCCATATACAATATTAAGAGACAGTAAAAAATAATACATATAAAAATTCAATGTCAACAAAAAAAAATCATTATAAAAGCAATAAAATATTAACTTACTTACTGTTACTTAGGTCACAATAGCAACCCAGTGTTTATACGTTGCAGTCTGCATAAGTCTATCGGGCAAACTTCTAATGATCAGATTTTTACACACGTCAACCCTTGACATGAACGATGCTATCCATTTGCGATGAATGAGTCTACACGGGACACAGTGAACATTTCAGACGCACTGCAATACCATTTCAGGCCCATAAGATGCCTGAAAACTTAAGAATGACTACGCAAGCTAACTATGTTAGCTATGTATGTTTTGTTTCATTATTATACTTCCTGACTAGCAAAAGTAAAGTACTTATATAATGCTAAATACTTAGTTTTTTTTTTTTTTTTATGGGATAGGAGGGCAAACGAACAGACGGCTCACCTGGTGGTAAGTGATCACCGTCGCCCACGAACATCCGCAACACCAGAGGTATCGAGGATGCGTTGCCGGCCTTTGAGGAGGGAATATGCTCTCTTCTTGAAGGCCCCTAAGTCGTATCCGTTCGGAAATACTGCACCTGGCAGCTGGTTCCACATTGTGGCAGTGCGAGGTAGAAAATGCCGTGAAAATCGCAAAGTTGTGGACTTCCAGACGTCGACATGAAGTTGATGAAACATCATGCTTTGTCTGGACGTCCTATGGCGAAATTGAGCTGCAGGTAGTAAATCGAACAGTTCCTCAGAACACTCCCCGTGATAGATGCGGTAGAAGATGCAGAGTGATCCAACATCTCTACGTAGTGCTAAAGGGTCGAGCCGGTCGGAGAGAACTTGGTCGTCAACGATTCGAGTCGCTCTGCGTTGTATGCGGTCAAATGGAAGAAGCTGGTATTGGGGAGCTCCCGCCCAGAGATGAGAGCAGTACTCCATGTGAGGCCGAACCTGAGCCTTATAAAGTTGCAGGCGATGGGCCGACGTGAAGTACCGCCTCGCCTTTCCAAGCACACCAAGCTTTTTCGAGGCTAATTTAGCCTTATCTTCCAAGTGACAGCGAAATTGAACGACGCTCGATATGTCGACGCCAAGTACTCCGATGCTAGTTGAGGGGGCAAGGAGAGTGTCTTCAAAACGGAGGGATACGACAAAGGGGGATAGTTTAGCGGTGAACGCACAAACTTGTGTCTTCTTAGGGTTAAATTGAACTAAGTTCAGTCGGCCCCACTTCGAAACATTAGACAACATGGTCTCGACTTCAGACACAAGTTTGTTCCGACTCTCCACAACGTTTTCCTGATAAATTTTAGCACGGCCGGTGTAAGAGGCATCTCCGGTACTGTCATCCGCATAACAATGAATATCGCTGAGCTGCAGCATGTCATTGATGTGCAAGAGAAATAGAGTCGGAGATAGCACACAGCCTTGCGGAACGCCAGCATTAATTGGCTTCAAGTCGGAGCATGCACCGTCGACAACGACCTTGATGCTCCGATCTGCCAAAAAACTGGAGATCCACTTGCATAATTTCTTGGAAAGCCCATAGGAAGGAAGCTTCGAAAGAAGCGCTTTATGCCACACCCGATCAAAGGCCTTCGCTATGTCCAAACTAGCCGCCAACGCTTCACCCTTGGAATCCACCACCTCCGCCCATCGATGCGTAAGGTATACTAAAAGATCACCAGCTGAGCGACCGCGACGAAATTCGTACTGGCGATCGCTTATCAGCTGGTGCTCCTCTAGATACTGCAAGAGCTGGTTGTTGATAATGGATTCCATTATCTTGGAGAACAAAGACGTTATGGCTATAGGGCGGTAGTTGGACGGATCTGAGCGGTCACCTTTTTTAGGGATCGGGTGCACCAATGCCGTCTTCCATGTTTTTGGGACAACGCCTGATGTGTAGCAGAGCCGGAAAAGACGCGTTAGAACCGGAGTCAATTCTGGAGCACAAGTCCGCAGCACTATCGGAGAGATGCCATCAGGCCCACTCGACTTATGAATGTCCAAGGAGAACAGTGCTTTACGTACAGCACTTTGCCGGAAATTTATATCCGGCATCGAGTTATCACACCGTGGTATAGTCGGTGGTGAGTTCCCCTGGTCATCCAAAGTCGAGTTTGACGCAAAGAGAGAGCCCAGAAGATCGGCTTTCTCCTTTGCGGTGTGAGCCAGTGTGTCATTCTCTCTGTGCAGGGGCGGTAGAGATGACTCACAAAAATTCCCCTGGACAGCCCTGGCGAGAGACCAGAACGCACGTGTTCCCGAAGGAAGGCGAGCTAATCTCTCGCCAATTCTGCCGATATGCTCCGACTTCGCTTTTGCGATTACTCTTTTGAAGGACCTAGAGGCAAAATTATATTCCTTTTTGAGATAGCTGGTATTTAAATCCTTAGATGCTGCGTTGGCCCAAGCTTGGTAACGCTCTCGTTTTTGGCTAGAGGCCATTTTACAAGTACGACCAAACCAGGGCTGGGACCTGCCACCGATGGGCACTGCAGAATATGGAATAAAGAGTTCCATACCCTGAAGCACTACATCAGCAACATAGTCGGCAGTGACATCTGGATCATCCGGCAAGAAACAGACTTGCCCCCATGGGTAGGATGCAAAAAAGGACCGCATCCCGTCCCAATCTGCAGACCTATAGTGCCACACGCGACGACAACCTACAAAACGGGTTCGAGTTGGGCGTGTAACCGGCACTGAACTCCGGATCAGACAGTGGTCCGACGAACCGAGAGGAGCGTTCACGGATACTGAGTAGTTGTCCGGGTGAGAGGTCAGCAGAAGGTCCAACAGGGAAGGTGTATGGTCATCCACATCTGGGATACGCGTAGGCGAGGTGACCAGTTGTGTAAGATCATATGCCAAAGCGAAGTCGTGAACAGATCTCCCCGCATGATCGGTGGTGCGTGAACCAAGCCATTCGGTATGGTGGGCGTTGAAATCGCCAAGTATCACGATCTCTGCGGTGGGGATCTGCTCAAGCACGGAATCTATAGCCATCTGTAAGTGCTCCATGAAATGATCTATTTCGGCATTACCGTTGCCATGGGACCTATAAAGGCACGCGTAGATTCGCGGATGGTCATCGCAGTCTACGCGCAACCAAATGTCAGATAGGCCCCGTCCTTCAAGGCTACTGAGACGACGAGCACAGATATCCTCTCTGACGTAAAGACACACCCCCGCCCGCGGCAAAAAGGAATGCTCCAATTTGTACCCTGGGTATGTGAGGAATGAGGTGTCTGTCGGAGAGCATATCTGTGTTTCGGTTAAAAAGAGCAAGGCCGGCTTAGCAGTCTCCAGGTGATAGTGGACATCGTTCAGGCTAGAACGGAGACCCCGTATGTTGCAAAAGTCCACGGCTAACGTGGTGTGGGGTGACCTAAGCCGCCTGCTTCGTTTGCCTCGAGCAGCAGAAATATGATTGAGCACGGTTTTGCCCCCTCCAGAATACGCAGGGCAGCCCGAGCATCCACCTCCAGGTTCAGGTCCTGGAGGTGGATGCTCGGAGAGGGATTCTCCAGCGCTTTCGCAGCTGGTACCCTCCTGGAGTACATTCTCTTGAAACTGTGCTGCCATATTCCTTTGGGGGGGGGGGGGGGGGGGGGGATTGGGCCTCCGGGTCTCCCACAAATCGATCGAAACGCAATGGCAAGCCACTACTTCACGTCGATATCATGTGGGAGAGTGGTACTTCCCCGGTCGTGCCGGCCCATGCAGCTGTAACCCGAAGAGCTTCAGCATGGCACTACCACTAGGTAAAAATATTCCAAACGCTAAGCAATCAGATAAAAACCGGGCTGATAACAAATCTTTACGCCGTATATTTTCAAGTAGGTACACTCGGTTAGATACTCGGCATACCGTGTTTTACTTTCTTTGTTCAATACAAAATCAACTGTCAGTTGAAACATTTTCAAGCCCTAGCTTTGTAACTATAATGGTTCCCTAGCAGGCAATGGACATATTTTATTCAGTTCAAGGCCAAAGGATTTATAATGTCTACATTCTTACCCACGACTACAGAGACGAATGGTAAACCTCTTGAAACTAAAATGGTGTTTTATTTTTGGTCCTTTCTTATCATTGTGACGTAAATGACAAAGAATGGAACAGTTACTTACAAAGTACATCAATAGTACATTATGAAATACTTGCGGTAACTTGAAAATTACAGTCGAGGAGATATTGCTAGCCTTCGCCTACGGCTCGGGCTACAAGAAAGCAGAGCCTGTAATTATCAAAGCGCACGTATGTCATACGACGTTTTTCAACACACTTGCAAGGTACAAATACGATAATTGCGATACAAAAATTTTTACTCTATCTTTTCGATAGCAATAATAATCTGAGTAAGAAGGTTTATAATTAAATCTTCTAAAGTTCTACTTCAGTAGGTAAAAAACTCTTTGGTTTATTTTTATATAAAAAACGAATGAAACGAACAACAATCACCTTGGTGAGTAGTGTGGAAAAGTTGTTTTTTTTTCTATTTAAAACACTAGTGCGGTAAAGTAAAAAAAGCACGATTGCGTAATGGACTATACTATGACACTAAAATCGGTGCATTTAAAGACCCGTTACGAGAGAGTGTGTTGAAAAATTTATTATGTCTATGAACTACGAGGTCAGTATTTGCCGAAATTTATACATTATTGCCATTTTAGTTTGTCTTAGAATGTTACTCTTAGAGCTATTGTAGCGGAGTTTTTTATATTCGATCGACTAGGTTAAGACAAAGTGATCTTTGAAAAATGTAAGCCTAAGAGCGTAAGACCTTATTTCGCATGCGAGTGAGCGAAATCGAACTACGCAATATTTATATAGAATTTTTATATAAATTCATCTAAAAGCGACCTTTTAAAAACAGAAAAATCGTTCAGGTGCTTTATCACAGGGTATCTACACAATAATTAGAAATAATATCTGTATAGACACGATTCACTATATAGATATAAAAATTGACGAAGCGAAATTTTAGAGATGTATAGGTACATGTTTTTTTTTCTTTATCTATAGGAATAAACGTGATCATGTTTTCGGACCAGCTATAGTATTTCAGACCCTCTTGAATATTATATATTTTACTACGAATAAATGTATTCGTAGATATTTTATCTATATCTGAAGAGCGTACAGACTTTTTAAAAAACATGTTACAAATATGCCTTTTTGAGATTCAATTTACCATATGCAACTATCGCTACAATCATTACTTAGATGTGAGACCGCTTGTGGAATTTACTACTGAGTGGTTCCGTGTTTCGGAGTGCACATGTGCACATTAAGCATGTTATATCTTCGGTGTCGGTAAAAAAAATAATTGCTTTCTATTGTTGCAAAGTAGAGTAGAACTTCGAAAATTACTAATAATTACATACGCAAGATACAATGTGGGCCTTCACGTACTAACTTTCGTAAAGTAAAGCATTTTGACCTAATAGTGGCTAACAACATTATCGCTTTTCTTCTCTAGATCTATGAGGTGGAATTGGTAAAATGTCCTTTTTAACAAAACATGCACATATTATGAAACATGGGATTTCCGGCCAGTCGCCCTTTTAATCCTTTTCAGATTCAGGATTTGTACCATTAGTAGTATACCAACTGATAATAGCTTAAAAGGTGCTTATTTAATGTTTATTTATTTACAACAGTCATACACATAAATGAAAATACACTTACTAGTAATAAGCAAACACTGGAATTGGTAGGCTATATAATTTCACAATATAATAACAGGGACAATACAATACCTCTCAAACTAGTTTTTAGCAAACTGAATCACGCGATACAGTGTTGGAACACCAATTAAATATAGCAATAAATATAGCCCCAAATGCCATGAACTTATGTCAAAATGATGAAATATAACATGACCTGCTAATGAGCCCTAAACAGTACCAAACGCACTACAGCATTTTACAATTTCTTATAAGCTATATAAGCTATCAGTGATCATCTATATAAGCTATCAATCATACCCGCACGCTGTGGGAGTCGTAAAAGGTGACCGAGTTATATTTCATCTATAAAAATATCAAAATATTTATAAATAATCGTGAAAGTCATTTCCAAACATTTTATTAGTCCAATTACATAGGTTAGGCTAGTTTATTAAGGAACTTTTTAACCTATAGGGATTATTTGCTTATGTTAATAGCTAAGAAATTAAAACTATTAATTTTCTTGTAGAACTAGTCTGATAACTTTTCAGACTAGACATAGTAGCTATTTGCTGGAAAAGTTAGTGAATACATAGTGTTTATTCTCGCTCAATCATTTTGTCCCTGATTTTTGTGATAACTTCTTCTACAGTTCTGCAATCACACATTTCGAAAGGATTAGAACACAAATGTTATTAATTACAAATGTATTGTTTAATGATAACTGAAGTCATGTACTATTTATCTATATAAAATTTTTGCTTGACATCTATACCGTTCTCTGTAAACATACATTCATACCAATTTCTTCAAAATTGGTCCAGCCAGTAAGCGTGAAGAAGTTACTAACATACAAACACACTCACACACTTTCGCCTTTATTATATTAGTTTGATTATTATTATAATTCCTTTTTTTCGATAATACTATGGAAAAGTGAGAGTGTGAAAGCTCCATGACTATAATTAGTGACTAGCTCGTAAATCAACTGAGTTACAACTTTGTAGGAAATTATTCCATCGCACAGTACTATTTTATAATAATAAATAAATTTTTACGCATACGCAAATGAACACACACGCACATGCGCGATAAATCTCCTAAACCAACGCCTTCTTACATGCTTTAAAACTTCAAGGGATTTAATTTTGTTATTCTGTACAACTAATTATTTATTATCTTAATATAATTTCAAATTATTATTTTTTTACCGTAGAAATAAGTATTAATAACGAAACTGCCATGCTGCAACACAGTAATTATAATAAAACACCCTACTGCCCGCAGGCATGTCCAATTTTAGTGAGCAAACTATTATTTTATTGAACACGAAATATACATTGAGAACATTTTATATTTATTTGTACAACCCATGCAACCAAAGAATAACCTGAACAAAGAGTTGTAGGTTTTTAACTGAAAACGTTCGTAACAGAATTATATAAAACGATATTTTTCAATTAAGATAACTGCTCTGTGGTACCTACGGAACCCTCAGTCCGTCAACTTCAATTTGACGTGTTTCTAAATATTTGAATAAAATGATAAATGAATCTAGTAAACCATGTATCGATAAGTTAATAACAGGTTATGAATGGATTATAAAAAGGCGTTTTTTTTATTGCTGATAAGAAAGCCTTTGGCCACAATCTCACCTGATGGTAAGTGATGATGATGTGATCAGGGGTGTTAGCAGGCTTAACATAGAATTACTGGCACTCAAGGACAGCTGTCGGAACACACCGTTAGGTGCTTGGCGACATATTTTCTACTTAAGGGTGGTCGCTAGCCAGCCGGGCACTCGCAAAATGCCCTTCTACCTTACAATATTCGTTGCGTGTAATCCAAGCAGTCGTGGAATAGAAAATAAAAAGGGCTAAAATATTCATATCTATTATTGTCTGTTCGCGCTGTTATAATGTTATGTAAAATTTACCTATAAAATGTTTTATGAACAAACAAAATTAATCAATGTGTATATAAAACATATGTTTGTTTATTTATATATCTCGTTGATGGAATGGACGAGTGAGTCTCTTTGAGAAAAGTCATTCTTCCATTGGAGAGAGGAGTATATCCGAGGGGAGAATTTTGAGGGTTTAATCCAGTTGTAGATCCAGTCAGACTTGTTGTTTCAGTTGTTCAGTCAAACTAGTTGGATTTGTCTGACAAATAAAATCGCTGTACCAGTCCGAAGCTTAGCACTATACACAGTATAGAGAAGTAAGCTCGCTCCTTATCATTTAGTACTAAAACTTACTAAGGAAAAATGTATGCCTTAGTCAAAAATATTTAGCCCTTACGTCTGGTTAAGCCAAACTTATACTTTGAAATCCAACTTAGCATAAGTTTTTCAATAATACCATTCTATACTAATACAGTGCTAACGATGATACCTTCGACCAAAGTTAACCGAAAGGAAAAGCAGATTTATTAATATCATGGACTTAGTAACTACTGGCTATTGAAACAATTAGGTATTCCGGGCAAGTCGCATGAAAAAGTTACCCCAAACCACATTCAAAGACAACGTCCAGAAAAGCTACCATGAAGAGGAGATGAACAAGATGTCAACGTAAAGTTAATGAGATTCGTTCGTGATTTTGCTTTTACATTTGTTTTCTTTCTATATGAGATTAATTTTAAAATCAATTAATACGTGCTAATAGGCGTAATAATAGGCACGCATACTATTAAATAAAAACAAAACTACCGTTTTATCAAATGTCATAACAAAATTATAAACTTTGCATGAACCAGTATCACTGAATTATTTGAATACTTCTTTTATCGTAAGTAATCGTTATGTTCACAAAATTTCGCTAAGTAAAAGTAGTGCTTTACTTAGCTGAAGTTTCAGTACCGTTTCATCTAAATCTGTTATTACATTTATATTTTATCTAAATCTGTACCGTTTCATCTAAATCTGTTATTACAGTTGGCTTATATATGTCTGTAAAGAAGTGCTTTTCAAAGTAATACTTCTTACCAATACTTAGCACTATGTAGTTATCTCGGCCTTAGATACTTCTGCCAATTTCATCATTGCAATGGAGTGACGATCGTGTACGTAAAAACAAAAGGCTCACTGACCCACACAAAATTACTTGTTAAAGGCAACAGTAATTATCGTTATAACCTTTACTTTAACGCCGATCGTAAATTTCAATCGCTAAATGGTCTTCCAATAGAATTTCACGTTATTAAATTATAGCATTAGGAGCTAATAACGGCAATTAATATAATTGCTACCTCGTCTCATCTTTTAGGCCTGTCGGACCAGAGGGGTTTCTCGGACCAGTTGCGCCCCGGGCCACCCTAATCGCAGCTTAATTAATTGATTGAAAGTTGTACCCTCACTGCACATATTATGGCTGCTAACACCAGATAAAGGGAAGGCAGTGAACCGTTAAAAATGGAGCGATATGGACGTAATAAGGGGAAATGTTTTGGGTGATCAATCTCCGACAGTTAATAAAATGTTATAGAGATTATTTTTCAATTGAATGCCTACCAAAGCTTGCAATAAACTAATGGCATCAAAAATCAACAATAAAATAAAATTAAGCATATATGATCACAATAATATTCTAATCATTTCCGTTTTGTGTAGGTATGTCCCGCAACTCCAGTTTAAAACATTACTGTTTTGTAGATCACGCTCCCCCAAAACTCATTTACTCATTACGCCCATTATGGGATGTGAAATATAAGGCGAAAACGTGTAGTTACGTCATGTCAGTACAACACAAAGGGATGCTTAGTAAGTGACTCTTAATGAAGATAAATTTCGTTGTTCATTTATAAGGATTAACTTTGCGAGGCAAAAACTCTAATTTAACATGTCAGACGATACAAACGAGGCGTGTCGAGTCAACATTCGGGAAGTAACGGTAGAGTTGCCGACTTGGCAGTTGTGTTTTTAGCGAGGATTTTTCAGTTAGAACATCAAGAGTCACGTAATTTTGACACATTTCAGCTGAGAGTAAAAGAAAATTTTCACATTATACCTAAGTTCATTTGTTTAAAATATGCATAAGTAAACCTCCCTTATAAGGTCTATCATGCCCTAAACATTAGCTCTGCATACGGAGCTTAATTTTTAAATTTTTGAAGCAGTGATGGTTCAGTGGCATTGGCTATGGTCTGCCGTGCAGCAGGTCCATGGTTTGAATCGCACCATGTGCCTGTAATTTCACTGGGTCTCAAGGACTGCTTCCGGAACACACCGTTAGGTACTTGGCGACAGATTTTCTACTTGAGGGTGGTCGCTAGCCAGGCGGGCAACCGCAAAATGCCCTTCCACTATGCCGTGAAGCTCAAGCCCGCGGCGGGATTCGACCCATGGACCTGCTGCGCGACAGTCCATCGCCAAAGCCACAGAGCCATCACTGCTTCAAAAAAATTAAATTTAGCTGGACTTAATTTGCAAGCTTATGCTGGACTTAATTTGCAAGCTTAAGCATACAATTATATTCATAGTGCCTATAGTTGGTACATTGTAACATCAAGTAACAAAATAGTCTATTACATTTTGAAGTACTTATATTCCACTAGTCTCCTGAGTGATGAAGTCTGCCTTCGACCATAATTAAACTTGCTCAACTGGTTTGCAGGGTTCTGTTGGATACAATTTCGACTTCAAACTGGCGTACAAGTTTCTAAGACGGAGCGAAGCGCGGTTGCGGTACGGTAACGCCACCGTTGGAGCGTGGCGAGGGGAGCGCGTCCCGGGCACCTATTGCGACCGCATTTTGAGTGATTGCGATCTAAAAGCTTGCCGCATCCAGTCACCAAACTTTCCTGGCGTCTACCCGAGAAATGCTACGTGTACTTACAGGATTGAACATACTAAGGTGATTTCAATATTTTTATATAGGTATCCAATCACGCATGCTCTGTGAATTACATTACAACATTACAAATTTACACGAGGAAAATTTTAGTCATGTGCGGGATGTCACTCCATCCCAATACGATACTTAAAGAACGAGAGGAAAAAATAAGAGTTGTGAATCACATTTCATGTTAGCTCAGTTGGTCAGAGCATACCCCGGCTATAGGGTTGGATGACGCAGGTTTGAATCCCGCACATGAATATTTCCTTCCGTAAATTTGTAATTTTGTAATACTAAGGTGATATACAATTTAAATGTTATAAATTAAACCGGCAAAAAACACTCACGTTAAGGATCGAATACATCGACCCGGGTTTCGAGCATATCAGATGCTCATCATCAAGGTGAATGTTTTTTTGCCGGTTTAATTTATAACATTTAAATATGTGTTAAACTCACGAGAATTTCATTTCGTGATATACAATGTTATCAAAATTATTCATATACTATCCCAGTCACCTTGATTTGACCACCGTAATGACTATTCTAGCTTGCAACGCTCGGCCTACAAACATATAATATAATATTAATTTAAGATTATAATTATGAAGAATGAATGGATGAAAAGGGATTGATAAAAATACTTATACAGAGAGAGCATGCATGTGTCGTTACAAAAGAAATACCTCGATGAAAAATTTGTATTACATTCTAGACAAAGCTTTGGAAAAGAAACTGTTACATTATTTTATTACATTTTTATGCAACGATACGTATAAAAATGTAATAATTGTAGCTTGTGGAAATCTGTGGGTTAATATCTAACATATAAATCTCAGAAGCGTTACATGAAATTTGTATTGAGATATGTTGAATTAAATCTTTGTCGAAAAGCTTATAAACTTTAAAATATTCGCAGCGATATATTAACATATTGCCATTTTTTTCTCACAAAGAAGTGCCTTTTAATTAATACGTGATAGCCTAGCCTTTAGCCACTACCTAACCTGATGATAAGTGACAATGTGGTCAATGGTGTTGTTCAGGATTACTTAGAATTTAAGGCTCTCAAAGACAGCTAGAACCCATCAGTAGTTGCTTTGGCGATAAATTTTCTTCGAGGGTGGTAACTAACTCGGCAAGCATTCGTAAACTGTACTACCACCATGTTATAACGACTTCCATTCTAAAGACAGCAGCCGAGACTGATGGAATAACATGCCCCAAATACGGAAACCTTCAGTAGTAATGCCACACAGTAATTTCAAAGAATTTTAACTATTATATACTAACCGGCAAAAACACTCGCATTGGGGATCGAATACGTCACTGTGATGAGCATCTGACTTACTCGAAACCCGTGTCGTCGTATTCGATCCCCAACATGAGTCTTTATAATATCGCTTTCAGTGTTTGAAGCATTTCTAATTTTCACAAACAACGACCTCACTGTATCATTATTAATGGTAATGGAAACAAAAGACGTGCGCTTAGCGCCAGCTCATGCGGTTTACGTAGCTGTTCCCTTCAATATTTAATGTAAAATTCGCACCAAACTGCGCAACAGTTACACCAAAAATGTACATAATAAATGGCTATGTTCGTATTCCCACACATGGGTTAACGCTTCCCCTTACAAACATATTTGAACCCTTTTTTATATCCTTGAAGATTAATATTAAACTTTCAGGTACTCTAAGGTCAGATTTTGAACTGCTTGTTTTGTTTCAGATACCAGCAGATAAACATGTTCTGTTAGCAGTAAGACAGACAAATAGTCACAAAATACATATCAAAGACCAAGTAGTGACGTACGATAGAAGTCAACGAGTTTTGAAGTAAGTTTTATATCGCTTTTTTGCATTTAAATATTTATATGTTTCAAAGTGTACTTTCGGTTTATTTAATGTGATATAACCTAACATCAGATATTAGCCAAGCTACAAACTAAATAATGACCCATTAGCAATTGCTTCAACTAATTTGAGACTATAGGCAAAGGTAGGTTCTAAGAAAGTTATATCGAGGGTATTCAGTATACGTGATGTAAAAAGTTATTCTAGTAGTCGAAATGTTTCTGCGAGTTCATCCGGGAAAATACTGTAATCATACCTAGCCTATTTCGACCGCCATGCAATTATGTTCACATTACTATGTTCCGGTTCGAATGGTATGTGCTGGTGAAATTACATGCACGTGAGATTTTATGTCTCATGGTGATGGGTGGCACTTGGGACGAACTGCAACTGTTGTCACAAGTTACCGCTTATCACCAGATTGACCTCGTGCTTGTCCCACCACGATAGTATAAACAGATAAACCACATCATATTTATAACTTAATTCATAATGCAAAATCACAAGGTGTTCACATTTGAAAGTCAATAATAATATTTTATTAAATTTATATAATTTATAAAGTAATAACTTATGATGAAATAAAAATCTACGGTCACATGTTTAAAAAAGGAATAATATTTTTTTAAATTATAATGAGGTCAAACTAAAATTATGATGAAAAATGTTTTACCTTGCTGGAACATAATCTTAATATAAATAAAAATAAAGTGACTTAACTGATTTTTTCAACGAGACTTTTTCTACTACATTAATCATTCAAATTGAAAACGCTTAGCAGATATCAGCATGAATCTGTTTACCTGAATAAAAAAGTAATAGTGAAATAGGCTATTTGCTTAGGTGCCCGTTTTTCGCAGTAGAGTGAATATGGATCTATTATCCTACGACCAAAAACGCGAGCATCAAAGCATTGTTTTAATTGATCATCTTATTTAAAGTGACATCGATCATTCAAACCCAGAACTTAATTTTCAAGTTTACGCAAAAGTTTGACTATTTCCTAATGTGAAAGTGCTTATCATTGACTAGAAATGTTATATTCTTACGTTTCAATCAGACACCACACATGATTTATAAGAATAACTAGCGAAAGAGCCATTGTTTTAAATTTAATCAATCGAATTTATTTTTCTGTGCTTACTGTACTGTATCAGCCGAATAGTCCACTGCTGAACACAGCCTCCCCCAATTTGGAGGGGTTTGCCGTATCCTCACGCTTAGCAGGCGTCTTGGGGATCGCAGTATGAGATATCAGTTCCTCATAAAGCGCTGCTGTCCACCTTCTGGTGTGTTACCCTTAGTCGCCTCTTACGACACCCACGGGCAGAGATAGGGGGGTGACGTTCTAGCCCGGCACCCCACGGGGAATTTATGACTTTCTATGCTTACTAAACAGAATTATGAAATTGATTTTCAATAGTATATCTGACGTAGGGCGTAGGTGACTGATATCAAAACCTATATTTACGAGTACAGTGTATGTAATTTGCATCAACAAATAATGTCTAGTAATCAAAATAAAATAATTCTCATTCATTCTAAGCATATGATCCATTTCAGTGGCCTGAATTTGATTTCTGACGAGATGCTGTTCCAAAATTTTACGAACCACCGTTTTACGTAGAATGTGTGCACGAAACGTACTTCACCTAAGAAAAACCAACGCTATACCTCACCTAGAAATTTCATTTATGCTCTAAAAGTTAGAAAATTGCGTGTAATTTTGCACTAGATGCGATCCAGAGGCGGTAATACTCGTAGCGCGGAATAGCGGAGAATAGCGCGGAATAGCAACCTATTTGGGCTCCCGTGGCGTACTAAAACGCAACCACGCGGAACTTACCTTTTAGCTCCGTACATGAATTTTATCGAGGGAATAGAATTTAGATTTTCTATGTAGTATAAGCTAATGATAGTATAGTTTAGCGAAACGATGTAGTAGCAAGGAATCATATACAGGAGAAGGTACAAAAAGAATTTGTAATATTTAACTTAGATCCATTTATATAAAACAAAGAGCAAATAGCAATCAATAATTAGGTTTAGTTTTAAAGAAGTTTATTCTAAAATAAGACATACAGTTACTTACACGAGAACATGGTTAGACTTAAAATATTCAAAAGACATTCCTCGTCACAATTAATAGTATCTAATCAAACAAGATAATGAAATAGTTGTACAAAATAATCACAAATCACTTTTGTCAACCATCACCTATTTAACGCATTTTTATCCTTATTGTTCCTCAATAAGGTATAGAGCTAGTTGCCTTTTGAATGCTTTAAATGAGTTAACATTCTTTTTATTTGAAGGTACCTTATTACAAAATTGCGCTCCTACAAAAAAAAGCATTGTTTTGCCATAATTTGTCTGAGTCTTCGGAAGTACAAAATTACTAGCCCAGCGAGTCCAGCTGTTTGAAACCTTTTTTGTTTGGTAAAGGTTAAACTTGTATGGATGTGCCTATTAAGATTTTTTCGAATAAATATACAAATGATAAAATGATATTTTTTGTCGATGTTAACCGGGGATAGTGAAAAATTATTTTAATAATTTTATTTTGTAATATTTGTAGATCAGCTAATTTTGTTTTGACAGCACATCCCCATATCTCTATAAGGTAAAATAAGTACGGTTTCGCTAGTGCGTTATAAATTGTTATTTTTAATTTTTGTGGGATGCATTTAACAATATTACGTTATTAGCAGGTTACACAAAAACGACCACCTTCCGTAAACCCAAAACTACTGTGGTACGTGTTAAAGTTAGGTTTACATTAAACGGAATGCGATCACAATATGAATGTATTTATAGACTACAAAGAGATATTGATAAATCAGGATTAGGGGAGATAATTAGCATCAATCAATTTTATGTGTTCATTACCATAGACAATTTGCTAATTTTGTACTAATCTTGTGCAATGCCCTATAAGAAAAAACAAGAGTATGAAATTACATAATATTTCTAGAATTTAGAGTTTCTATACTTTGTCATAACAATTTTAAGCTATATATAATTTATTCAAAAAAGCTTGACTCCTAAATACTAGTGGACATTGAATTTATTAATGATTTCGTTTAAATTGTCAAATATCTCTGCGATATGATTTCATTTGTATATCTCTCTGTTTTTGAAGGTAAATAAATAAATATAGTGAATAAATTTTAATGAAATAAATGTGTTATATATAATCTCAAAATGGTTCACTGTTCTTATCCTATATTAAAAAAAGAATGTTTAAAGATGTCTTTACCAAATGTAACTTATGTTGAACCAAACTATAAGCTTGGCCTAGATAAACTCTCTATTGACAAAGCGACATTATTTCTATGAATCAAAATGGAACTTTACAGTGGGATACATGACTGATTCGGAAGAATTATTTCTGCAGCATATTCAGTTCGTAAGATAAGACAGCTAACAGACGTAGCTACTCCTCGGCTAGTTTATTTCGCGTATTTCCACAGTATTAAGTCGTATGGTGTATTGCTGTGGGGAGCTGCCGATGAGATTTTTTTTGCTTAACGTGCCTGTTTAATATTAGGTCCTTACATATGAAATTGGCGTTTTTCGTACTGGCCACTTTAATCACGAATTTCTCCTCTTTGGTAAGGAATTCCAAATTCAAATTTGTACAGCTATTATTATGTATTTGTGCTTCGATGATCGTCATTCATTTGTTTTTTTTCTTCTGTTTTTTTCTGTTTGCGTCACTCATTTTACAAAATGGAAAACCTTAAATATCGCATTATTTACGAGTACGAGTTCCGCCGTGGCACTAGTGCTGCGGAAACAACTCGAAGGGTGAATGATGTGTATGGCGGTCGTGTTGCAAAAGAAAACACAGTTCGTTTTTGGTTCCAACGTTTTCGTTCTGGAAATTTCGACCTGCAGAACAAGCCCCGTGGACGGCCTGAGACTCAAGTTGATAATGAAGAGTTGAAGGCTATTGTGGAAGCGGATCCATCGCAAACCACGTCCGAGTTAGCTGCAGGCTGCAATGTTAGTGATAAAACTGTTTTAATTCACTTGAAGCAAATTGGGAAGATTAAAAAGCTTGAAAGGTGGGTACCTCACGAATTGACTGAAACAAACCGGCAAACGCGCGTCGACTGCTGCGTTACATTACTAAACCGGCACAATAATGAAGGTATTTTAAACCGAATCATTACCTGTGATGAAAAATGGGTTCTTTACGATAATCGGAAGCGCTCAGCGCAATGGTTAGATCCTGGCCAGCCAGCCAAATCCTGCCCCAAGCGAAAATTAACCCCAAAAAAGTTACTTGTAAGCGTTTGGTGGACTAGTGCCGGTATTGTTCATTACAGTTTTTTCAAATCTGGCCAGACTATTACGGCTGATGTCTATTGTCAGGAATTGCAAACCATGATGGAAAAGCTAGCGGCTAAACAACCTAGGCTGGTCAATCGCTCCACGCCACTGCTGCTTCACGACAACGCTAGACCACACACTGCGCTACAGACGGCTACTAAATTAGAAGAGCTTCAATTGGAAAGTCTAAGACATCCTCCGTACTCCCCGGACCTTGCTCCAACAGATTACCATTTTTTTCGAAATTTGGATAACTTCTTGCAAGGGAAAAAATTCAACTCCGATGGGGCAGTCCAAATCGCCTTCAAAGATTTTATTGATTCCCGTCCGACTGGTTTTTTTAGTAAAGGGATCAATGAACTACCTATGAGATGGCAAAAGTGCAAAGAAAATAATGGTTCATACTTTGATTAATTAAATATATTATATTAAAAAATATTCGACTTTTTGTTCCTCCCATACAAAACGCCAATTTCATATGTAAGGACCAATATTATAATTTGTTAATGACAATCATAAGAGCGTCGCTATCATCTAATACCTAAGAATCGAAATTTAATAAATTATTTTGACTTTTACTTTAAGAAATGTACAACTACATTTCTTAAAGTAAAAGTAGGTAGGCTTTAATAATTATACTAATTAAACAATGCGTAATAAATTACGTCTTCGTTTGTTGGTCCTCAACTCTGGAACGACCAAATGAATTTTGATAAGTCTTGATACATATGGGAATTAACACGAAGATCCTAGATAAAGACAACATATCTACTGAGCGATTCCCGAAAGAACGCGGTATATCGGTTTTAACCGACTTCCACGTAGACAAAGTCACGTGTGGAAACTAGTTAAATATATTTTATAAATGTACAACGAAAGAACAAAGTTTGAACTACGAATGGGATTCGAACGCGTTACCATCTGTCCCTAGAGCTGGGACATGCTCTGCCAATTGAGCTATCGTGGTGAGTGAATCACAGCTCAAATTTATCCTTTCGTTCGTATTGTGTAACCATCTTAAGGGGATAGGAGCTTAGTCACTTAGCAGGTGCTAATGTGAATAAAACAATGTTAGAAGTAACATATTTTGTATTAAATTAAAAATTTGTTTAATATGTATGTATGTCTTCTTTCCTTAAGAATCTGGGACCAGTGCAATGTTGTCCAAGACTACCTAACAGTATGGGATGGCCCAACTAGAGACTCTCCAGTGCTGGTCCGATTATGTGGAGGTGATGCAGTACCGGACATCATCAGTCGAGGTCCCAACATGCTGCTTGAGTTCCACACATCACCATATGATAATCCGTTTCATCCAGTGCCGTTGAGCTACTTGCCCGGATTCGAGCTTGAAGTACAGGTACTGTAGTGATATTTATTATTAAATTAACCTGCTGGAAGATTCCCTTTTGAGGAGTGATTGTAATGTATAGTAAATATAGGCTTTGCAACGTTTCGTAGGAGAATTTATTAATGTGAGTATGTATAACACTTAGAGAAATGCCGTTAATCGCATGTGTTATGTCTTACTATACATAAAAATATTATGCCTTAAAAAATATCTTATCGATAAGATTTAATATTCTTTATTAGTTTAACATAGCAGTGCTAAAAACATACCGTCATTATTTAATAAATACATTATATAGACAATAGACCACTAAACTAGCTGGTTGGGAATAAGATTAACATTTCCTGTGTTACAATGAGATATTTTTTTTTACGTAACATCACAGATTAATTCTGCCGTACTCTCGCCGTACTTTATAAGTAACTTTAAAAAAGAGTAGGTAATAAAAATTACAATGCGTGAATGTAAACTATACTTGAGTCGAGATAGTTATAAGTATTTAACTCGACTAAATCGCTATAGAAACTAGTATATTAATTATACTCGCATACTCAAAGACACCATATTGATGAATCAGAGTTAAGTGTGAAAATTAGCATCAATCATAACTATGTGTTCATGATAATATACAATTTGATTTTTTTTTACTAATCTTGCGGAATGCTCTGCAAGAACAATAACGTTTTTCAACATATTTTTTTAACATTGTCCGTTATTTTGTTGCCGTCTTCCTGCAGTGTCTCCTGAACATGTGATATTTCTGATTAAGTCCCATTAAATACTTAGAACTATGTGTTCATGTCGCGAAAGTCTTAAAGTTACTACTTTGAAGAGATGTTTGAACTTGCTGAGAAATTTCTATCCAAGGCAAAACAAATATTTAAAACTCACCTACAAAGGTTCATTAAAATAAGAAGGGATTTTATTCTTTTTTAAACATTGAAGTTATGGTATTAGATTACATTTGTAAGTAATCGTGTTTACGCTTGCTAAAAGATAATCTTAAAAGGATGGTAGAGGAATGTTATTTTGCTACTAGGGTGAATAGGTTAAAGGTTACAAGTTCAACGGCAGAGCAGAAGATCTATAGTAGGGTTCATATATTGCATCACATCACTCCAACATCAGCAATGTAAGTCAACCGTTCAATTAACGCCTCTCTGATTAAAAGAGTTTCGCTATAATTCGACCTCTTGGCAGGCAACTATGGGAGCATATGAAAATAGAAATATGTTAGGAGCCGCTGCTGCCCACTTTTTGGTAGTTTTCCTTTCGTCGCCTTTCACAGGAAGAGATGGGAGCTAAAACTCGAACCCAGCACCTCCTGGATTTCTAGCCCGACATTCCGCGGGTTCAAGAACCCTAGTACCCAATTATTTTTTCATAGACAATCTATGGATCTTGTTTTGCTCGAAACGTATTATCAATTTGTCAAAGACTGGTGACTCCCGCTCCAGCTCGTTCCTGGTGGAGAGGATGTCCATTGCCATTCAGTGAACGCTGCAAGTGGTATGGGCACCTTTGCGCCGAGAGCGATTAGGGGTGGGTTGTTTGATCAGACTATTTTTAAGTTCGACTTAATTTTTTAATATATTCATAATCATATTGACATGTAAACATTGAATATTTGTGAAATATAATTGTTTGATGAACATTACTTGGAACTTCATCAATACTTGATATAAAACGCAATAACCATTAATGTAAAATTATGTAATTACGCTGCGTAGTTAATGAAACTTTCGTTACTGAAACAGAATATTTGTAGTCAAGGGAGCCGAGGTTAGTGAACTTCACGTCAGTAGATTATAAATGTCTAAGCTTATCTAGCCGGAAATGATGAATGATCGAAAATGTAACTTGTTTATTCAATAATATCCGTCGATAAATTATGTGATGTCTGAGGCTTCGAAGTTGTTTTCATAGTTAGATTGGTATATATAGAAGAAAATGTCTATGCTATGACATGCGGGATATTGTCTGTTGATGTACCTATTTCTATTTTAAACGTATAAAATATAGGCAATGACATATGTTTGGAACGCAACTTAGCGTAGTCGTCTACTTTTTTATCTATGGACAATTTGAGTGAAAAAGAAAAAGTTCGCATTGTCGTGCTGTCTCTGGTTTGACAATTTTAGTACTTGGACAATTTGATTTTGTGAAGAATATATGTCGATTTTGGGTCAGCGGTGTTAAAAGTAATTTGAGTGTTTGTTCTTTTGAAAAACCGCCTGATTGGACCGTTGCGTGTGTTTTGGTGAACATTGATTATTAAAAATTGTGGTGTGACCCGACGTCACGCGTCGGGATTGTGAAGAATCTCGCCAAGATCGGAGCTTCCTCGCCCAGGCGTGAGTAACCCATATTATTTTGCTGGCCAGTAACTTGATTAGGGCACGCTAGGCTGGAGTCTTCGGCGGAGGAACACCAAAAACCTATAGTTGTATGTAATTTTCATGTATTTTATTATTTAGGCCCCGCGATCGACGGGCAAAGTTAGGATTCAAAAAGCAGGTTGTCTAGGTAGAAAAACTCTGCGTACAATGCCTATAAAGGCAATCTGGAATCTTAACAACATATGGAACGATAATAACAATGCAAAAAAAGATAAATTTGAACTTTTTTTGTTAAAATGTATAATAATAATAATCCTATGTAATCAATGCAGAGTGCACCACGTAGGTATTAATATGTATAAGTAGCATATGCTAACACTGCATGTGTCATGTAAAGAATGGAATCTGAAATAACGTTAAGAATATATATATTAATAATTATTGTTGTACCGTTAGAGTATTTATTCCTCTTTTACCTAACATTATTATTTTGCATTTTTTTTATCTTTAACGACTATTGGTATACCTTTGAAACAATGCTGTTTTCCACTTATCTGCTGCTTACGTTTGAAAATGTTCTCTATTATATCTTATTTTGCTATCTTTATTCTTCAAAAATATATATTCATATCATTTCCAATATTATAGGTACAGAAATTAAAATTGGCTCTTCAGTGTTAATATTCAATTCCTTTTTTTTTATAAGTATGCGATCATCGTAAAAATGCTCCTATTTACGTGTAACTAGCTGCCCAGCCCGGCTTTTCACGGGTATTTAACAAAAACTATAAATTGAAACACATAAAAAGTAGTTATTGTGACATAACTGTCTAGTCCAACTATAAATAATTAGACGTATGCTATTTGGAACTTTTTAAAGATATTGTTGTCCTATATAAAATTCTAGTACATCACTTTGCTCTATCAACAATTTTCGCGGCGTACGCGATATAACGATTTTTAAATATATTTTTCACACTTTGGGTTACATTATCGAAGTATTCATACGGATCCCAAAGATTTTGAAAATATTCTATAGCCAGTGTTCATCAGGGATAGTGTTCCTACACTTTTCAATGGTGAAAGAGTTTTTCAAATCGGTTTAGTAATTTTTACGTTTATTTGTTACAAACAATAATACAAATCTTTCCTCTTTAGCATCAATCTTTTGTTTATGATAACTTCTAAAGTTACGGCGTAAAAGCTCAGTTATCATCACAATAAGGTTTAAATTTAATGTTCCAAATCACAACCTATTTTCCACACGTTTTCAATCTCATTTCTCTATATACGATAAGATTGTACAGTATATTTTACAACATATATTTTCTCGACAGGTGCTGTACGTGGACAAAGACTCACATTCGTACGTGAGATCGGACGGAAGATGTCGATTTGTTCTGCGTTCTTCGGACAAAACCAGTGGCGTGCTCAGAAATCCGAGGCACTCCTTACCTCCGAATACATCTTGTGTCTACTACTTTCAGGTACGTGTTTTTATAATTATCATTATGCTAAATACAATTATGGACGAAATTCTTCAGTAGCCTCTAAATAATATATTTTAAATTCATGACAATTGCAATATGGTGAATGACACGAATAACTTGGAGGATTTATCAAATCAAATTATTATAGGTAGGATATCTCCACAGCAATCAGCTCCAGTTTTTTTTAATATAATCACAGTTCTAAGCATATTTTGCATCCTAACCTGGCTAAATATTCTTTTTTATCCTTGATAGATTAGCCTTTGAACACTACCTCACCTGATGGTAAGTGATGATGTGTTCGAAGATGTTGTTCAGGCTAACCAAGATTAACTGGCTCTCAAGGACAGCTACCGGAACACACCGTTACGTGCTTGGCGACAGATTTTCTACTTGAGGGTGGTAGCTAGTCAGGCGGACATACGCAAAATGCCCTACCACGATTCTATAAGCACTAATGCCATCCTAAGACGCCAACCGGGACCGACAACTTAACGTGCCTTCCGAAGCACGGAAGCGCTCAGTAGTCATGTCACTAGCGATCACCCATCCAACTCATGAACACGGCGGACGTTGCTAACTTTGCTGATCGGTTAAGAACAGCTAAGCAAATTTTGCTAATTCGAGCGCTTCAAAATTCCTCTTTTTTTATAGTGTAAAATGCCACAACTACAACAAACTTCAATTTCAAATGTTGTACTCAAACACCTAGTATTTTATGGACTTGAACTGAACTTGAGAGCCACTTTACCATACAACACCTATCACAAAGTTTGTTGAAAATCAAATATTTATTGCTTTCTAAGTTGTCAGTATAATTAGAGGTTCATTTTTGTGGCTAGCCTTTGATAGTATAGATGGAAGTCGTAGATGTTTTAGGCTAACCTAAAATTGTTGAAATAGTAATTCAGAGGCTTAGGGATATTCGTAGTTCAAACCCTGCTGCGGGCTAGAGCTTCTCGGTATGGTGCTAGAGCATTTTGCGAAAGTCTTTTTTACTTTCATTTAACCTTAACAACCAGTTCCTTATAAAAATAAAGCTAGGTATAGGTATTTGAAGCATAGTTAATAAGAAATAGGTAGTGGTCAAGGCACATCACTAATTTAAAAAAAAACAATACTTATGTTGTAAGTAGGTGTACTTATTAATGGAATAAGACAGCATCTGTTTTTATTTTGCCATCACGTTAACATTTTCTTTCCGACCCAATTTCATTAGCAGCATAATTAATATCAGATCTTTGTTTTTCTTTCATTACATAAATCTCTTAGACGCCGTTATTAACATCTGTATAATAATACGATATAATATTAATAAGAAAATGTATTTAATGTAGCGCTAGATTCAATAAAGTGATATTACTCGTAATTCGGTTATTTATTTTCTATGGCGTAATCTCCACACAAATAATGTAGTTGTGAAAGTTTATTGGTATATATTTTTTTCAAGATAGCGAAAGGGCCTTAGTCAAATAATTTTTTTTTAATCCTGATAGGTTAGCCTTTGACCACTATCTCACCTGATGGTAAGTGATGAAGTGGTCGAAGATGTTGTTCAGACTCACCTAGAATTACTGGCTCTCAAGGACAGCTGCCGTAACACACCGTTAGGTGTATGATTTTCGACTTGAGGGTGGTGGCTAGCCAGGCGGGCATTCGCAAATTGCCCTACCACCATGCTGTAACGACTGCCATCCTAAGATAACAACCGGGACCGACGTAACGTGCCCTCCGAAGCACGGAAGCGCTCAGTAGTAATGTCACTAGCGGTCACCCTTCCAACTCATGACCGCGGGCGACGTTGCTTCACTTTGCTGGTCGGTTAAGAACAGCTAACTAAACTTCGCTACGAGCGCTTCAAAAAGGGGTTTTTGGGGTAACATGGTGTCTACGCTGCTCACATGAAAACTTATTACAAAATATTACTCTCGAAAGCTTGTACAGCTTTTAATGAAAAGTGTAAAGAAAAACAAAATAACAGGCAAGAAACCCTGAACCAACGTTATAAATTACTTTTGACATACATTGCATGATTATTTAAAATAAATTACCTGTATGTGTATGTAGTGTTCTCTGAATAGTTTTGTCGTCAACCATGAACTTTTGTTGGATTTTTTAATCAAATTGATTTTTATGCGCAGCTTGAATTTATCCTTTGTGAATTAGGTCTGTAATAATATATGAATATACATACATTCATATGTAGATTAAAATGTTATCTTAGTTTCGTTTTTATGTGGATTAATATTAATGAAACTAATAGAAAAGGGCTCGAAATTTGTTTGCACGATGCCACTCGGAACAACAGATAGACAAACCCGAAAGTGACTAAAATGCATTGTCTTCGAGTTGCGAGCTACCCTCAAAGTTCAAACCAATTAGCTAATTGGGTGAAATGTTCGAAATTTGAATTACAAGATTCCACCCGGAACGACAGACAGACAGAAAAATAAGAAAGTGATCGTAATATAAGTAGACACTTGAAGCAATGATAGCCGCGCGGTTATAGCTATGGACTGCGGTGCCGTAGGTCCATGATTCGATCCTAAGCGCCGGCTTGAGTTTCACCACGTGTTGGGAGGGTATATTGCGAATGCACGCCTGGCTAGCTACCACCTTCAAAAAATAAATCTGTCGCCAAGCACCTAACGGTGTTGTCCGGCAGCAGTCTTTCAAAGCCAGAAAAATGACAAGTATATGAGACTCAACAACTGTATGTCTCAGGGTGACAGGAGCAGTGCAGTTCATCATTTGTGACGAAATGTATCTGTTTATGCATAGGTTACCGCTTAACATCAGGTGGTCATCGTGCTAGTTCCGTCACAAAAACAAGAAACAATTTTTTTTAAAACTTAGAATGTAAAATGTAACGATACAATAACATCCTTCTTGTTATCCTTTTTTTCACGACTGCCCAAAAAAAAGAAGTTATGTTTTCAGGGTTCATGTATGTTTGTGAGTTTGTTTATTCCATCATATCTCCTAAACGGCTTAAACGATCATAATGTATGATATATCGTTAGATTCGTTTCGCGCAAGTGAAATTGGGAGTATAAAGGAACTTAAAAAAAAACAAAATGGCGGATTTTAGACGCCAAATTGTTGATCTAAATAAAGGGCTTTAAAAACGATTGCATAAATATATATAACTTGGAGTTTTAATTTCAATAGAACGATAAAACCTTTAACGGAAATAATTAATTTGCATTCGGGTATTATACTTTCTAAATTTATACTTGTTCCCTAACTATTCGGTAATTATAGATTTTCAATGTTATTTTTTTGTTCTAGGGACGCACAAACGAAATAGTGTGGGTGTCTTTCGTGAAGTATCATTCAGCGGGGACGGAGCCAGCTGGGTTTGATCAGCAAAAAGATTGTTCTTCACAACTCACTATATGGGACGGGGCAGCTCCCGATGCAGATCGAGATAGAAAGGTATGTAGTTTAGATTAAAATTATTTTTATTTTCTTTTTATTGCTGATTGGTAAGCCTTTGACCAAAATCTCACCTGATGGTAAGTGATGATGTGGTCGAAAGTGTTAACTAGCTTAACCTAGAATTACTGGCTCTCAAGGACATGCCGGAACCGTTAGGTGCTTGGCGACAGATTTTCTACTTGGGGGTGGTCTCTGGCCAGGCGTGCATTCGAAAAATGCCCTGTCACTATGCGGTGAAGCTCAAGCCCGTGGCGGAATTCGAACTATGGACCTGCTGCGCGACAGTCAATATAGCCAATGCCACTGAGCCATCACTGCTTCAAAAGTTTATCAATAAACCTGGTTTGTAAACATAATTTTCTCCCAAGCCAATCATAAATGCCGCCATAGCCCGATTTGGTATTATTAAGCGAAGTAACCAGTTTCAGCACTTCGATATCAGACACAGGTTTCACAAATATGGTTGAGCTGTTTTTGTTACCATTTAGTTAATTGTCAGATGTATTGTTATTAATTGGCTTGGGTTTGTTAGAGAGACTAATGAAGTAGTCAATGAACGATTCTGCTATTTGAATTGGATCTTTTGTCGTGTATCTATTTACGTTAATTGGATTCATACCATCAACAGTACGCTCACTGTCTTAAATAATGTGCTACGTTGCTTTGCACTTATTTCTCGAGGTAGATAAAAAATAACGTTCACATTTTTTCTAGAATTATTGGTACAATGTATCAAAATATTATTATATTTTTGATAAATTGTTTTACTGTCAGATATTTCAGTTTATAGCCATGATATAGCATTTCTCTTTTATGCTTTGCTCTGATGATCAATAACACTAGTTTTTTTTTTGTTTTTCTATTGGGAAACACAAATTATATAGGAAATAGAAAAGATCGTAACAAATTTATGTAAAAATTTAAACAAAACAGGTTTGTAAATCATGTTTACAAGTTAGAGATCCATGACATACAGACGGTCCGACAGACGAGTCATTAATAGATCTCCGTTTATGCCTTATGGGTACGGAACCCCATAATAATCCTGCACTGATAATTAATATTTTCTTACTCTTATTTTACAATATCTATTCACTTTAACATTTTCCTTCCAATCATCTTATAAAAGTTATGCCATCTATAAGGGGTTACTCATTATGGATATTGATGTTATGTGACAATGTGGTCAAAGATGTTGTTCACACTAATCCAGAATTACTGGCTCTCAAGGAACTGCTGGAACACACCGTTAGGTGCTTGGCGACAGATTTTCTTCTTGAGTGTGGTAGACCGGTTAAGAACGGCTAAGACAACTTCGCTACTAGCGCTTCATATGGGTAACTGGCTTTCAAATACAGCTATCATGGAGCACACGGTTAACCTGGCGAGCATTCCCAAAATACCCTCTATGGTTAAACAATATAATACCATAAAGTGTAAAAGTATCCACTTTACACAAGCATTAGTTGAATAGAAGGTGTATTTCGTTTTAAGCCTTTGCTGACCTCTTGGTATTTCCAACAAACCTTGCCCATGTAACAGTGATGGTAGTATATAAATCTGCATATACAAACACTTTTATATCTCCCAGAGTTATAAACTAGATAAAACAAGAGTTTATGGGCGCCTGACTTACCCGCTCTATCTTACGAGACTACCCGAAATATTTCTACCGAGTTAACAAAGCTTGAAACGTTGGTATGTTTTTTACTTTTAAGGCTTCACACGCTTTAAGCAAACAGTATGTGCTGTATATTGTAAATCGACTTACAGAAATGTAGAAGGTTATCAATTCTGCGTATTTTTATAAAATGTTTTGCATCGAATATTTATTCGTAGATTGAATCATAATAAATTTTGAAGCAGTGATGGTTCAATAGCATTGGCTATGGACAGCCACGCAGCAAGCCCATCATTCGAATCCCGCCGCGGGCTTGAGCTTCACCGCATGGTGGAAGGGAATTTAGCGAATTCCCGCCTGGCTAGCGAACAACCTCAAGAAGAAAATCTGTCGCCAAGCACCTAACGGTGTGTTCCGGCAGCTGTCCTTGAGATCCAGTGAAATTACGGACACTTGAGACTAAACAACTATGTCTCAAAATGACGGGCGCAGTGCAATTCATGACTTGTGATAAAATGCATCTGTTATAGGCAGAGGTTAGTCCACCTAATATCAGGTGGGCCTCGAGCCTGTTCCGTCACATTAACATAAACGTTAACTTTGCCAAGTTAATGTTGTTAATAAGATTTCAATTTACCAAATGATAGACTGTTTAACTCTATTCTCATTAAATTAGAAGCACATGCTTTTTACGACCACTCAAAATAAAACGTATCGCTGCACTTTGGCTTTAAACTGATATATAATCATTAATTAAAAACTGAAATAAAATAAATAATTAAAGGCTTGATTTAAATATATTTTTACACAACGGTATTATTTGTACATACACAGGTATACAAGACTTGAAACTGCAGCGATAAGGTATATAGGGATTCACAGCACTGACATAATCCTCATAAATTTTTTAGGTCATTAGGAGTAGGAATGTCACGACATGATAATATTGTAAGATACTGGGATATTAATGCGCTTAACAATCACTTCACGTCTTCTGCCCAATTTGATGGTCCTACTAAAGCTGAAACATTGCGTACTTCTCAAGCTGTACTGTACTGTACCAGCCGGATTGTCCACTGCTGAACACATATGGAGGGTTTGCCATAATCCCCACGCTTGGCAGGTGGCTTGGGGATCGCAATGTGAGATATCGGTTTCTCAAGCGCTGCTGCGCACCTTCTGGTGAGTTACACTTAGTTGCCTCCTGTGACACCCACGGGTAGAGTTGGGGGTGACATTCTAGCCCGGCACCCCACGAGGCACTGGCACTTAATTAAAGTCACATTTACAAATTTTTTGTGCATAACCTTTTTCACTACTAGCGCAAATCGAATCTGCGCCCCTCCGGTTTACGCAACGGGTGCCTTAAGCACTAGGTTATGAAGGATGGCTTGACTGCTCCAAGCCGGGTTCAATTACCGCATGGGATGAAAAATTTTGTGCCATATAAATTTGTTTAATATGTGACACAATATGTTATCTTTCCTCAATTTCACACATTCAGTAAAAGGCCTTAATTTTAACGAAAATTCATAATGAGACTTGTGCCACTGCGCCCATCACCTTGAGACAGGTATGTCTCAAGGTGATCGGCGCAGTGCAGTTCGTCACTTGTGATGAAATGCATCTGTTATAGGCAGAGGATACCGCTTAACATCAGGTGGGCCTCGCGCTTGTTCCTTCACAATAACATAAAAAATAAAAATGTTATATTAAGAAGGGCATAGAGTAGATTTTGTCCATTGCAGTTTACGGGAGCGATTGTCTAAGAATGTTATTTCTTATAGTAGATGAGGTTTTGCCTGTTAAACAGTATAACCTTAGTGCTTCTATCTCTGCAAGTGTTTCCATATATCTCGAAGTAAGCTCAAAGTGCCCATTTGTAGAATAAGTAAATTGCATTATTTAAGCATTTTGCTACTGTTAATTAGATACTTTAAATAATAGTTATTTAATTCTACTCTGAAATATTTCAGAAATGTTGAAAGAGCTTAGCGTTGGTAGCTGAAGAAATATTTCAAAGTTGATGGCAGTTTAGAGTAATGCCGCTATAAGTAGAACGTTTATTTAAAACGAAAAATTTACATTTTCTGGATTACTTAAATAAATTGTACAGATTTTGTTGTAATAACCTTAATTGAATTGTTATTCGTTACATTTACTCGTATCAGATATATTATTAAGTAAAAATCTGCAAAGTGTAACTCGGTTACGTTGTAGGGTGCCGTGAAATAGTGTATGTTGATAATAGGGGTTTTTATGTGAATTTGACGTTTTAACGCATTGGCTGTTTTGAATAAAAGTAAAACCTGCATAGCGTTAGATTTCGGAGTGAAATTATCTTTACACAACAATTGTAAATTAAAACTTCGATCTAAATAAAGAACGACAACGGAGACTAGCTCCTAATGTAAACGACAATGAACACATGTAATGGTGATTTGCCATGGATAATCCATGGCAAACTAATAATGAATAAGCGGTATGATTTTACCTTAGCATACCCACATTACTAACTAATTAATAACAGATCACTAAAATTAAAAAATCTTTAAAAATAGGTCCTTCATGGTGTGTTTAATATGCAAAAAGCAGCGCCAGTTGAAACTTATCTTAGTTTATGTAATTAGTACAGATATGAAGAGATTTTGAACCTATTTTATGTGACATGTGATGAAAATTGGATCTTTTAAGATAATCGCAAGTGATTGACGCAATGGCTGACCTCATATGAAAAACCAAAACAATGTCATAAAGTAAAAAATAGATAAAACTAAGTACACCCATAGAAAATTTATAGTACCTGACTATTAAGTGGTCACTTCAGGTGAGATTGTGGTCATAGGCAGGGCTACCCTTAGACCCCAAAAATAAAAGAGAGATTAAAAATTACTCGTGTTTATTCAGTAAAGTTGTACAATTCCCGGCTTAAAAATATAAGCACTGTTCCATATCTTCCCATTAGATTACCTTAAAATGAACAAAAATCGGTGAATGGGAGTATGTCACTTGCATACACTTGCATGAAATTTTATTAGTATCTAAATATAAATGCAAATAAAGTTTCTTTCGAATTCAAGCTAACTGCACCCTGTACCCGTTGAGGAGTAATACTACACGGAGTACGAAATAATGTGCGAGCCATTCCTTAATAAACTTTGGAAAAGTTTGATAAAATGTTCAACAAGCATGTCTAAAAACTACAACTGTAATTACAAATATACTAGAGGGAAAATTTAAGTAATGTGTGGGATTCGAACCCGCGTCCATTCACCATTTAGCCGGGGTATTCTCTAACCAATTGAGCTAACATGACAATAACATCATATCTCAAATTTTTCCTGTCGTTTTTTAACCATCGTATTGGGATGGAGAGATTTGTAATTTTGTAATGTTATCCGCATAGCAGGCGTTATTGCAAACAAAACAATATTAAAATAAAAATAATACCAATGTTGATAGTCAAATCAAATTAAAACAGCATTGAAATCATTTTACTTTCCACACTCATAGTGATAAAGGTTTCAATACATAATGGATTAGTTACATAAACTCATCCAAATATTGTCAAGAAGGTTAAAATGCATTTAAAATCAACAGGCAAATCACGATTTTCATTTCAAGCAGTCCGTGACAAAAGAGATAAGATTTCGTGTAATGCCCACTTATAACACTATTACCGGAAATTATGTTCTTATTTGGTGTTCCAAATAGGATAGTAAATCTCTCTAGACTGTTATTGTCTAACTTCTTTAGTTATTGGTACCGCTTCTTGGTATTCGTGCAATATATATAAAATATTTAAATGCTTATCTCAAACTGAATCGTAAACTGGATGCAAGAGAGAAGTATGAGCGTTATTAGTAGCCGAATGTCTTAATGTTTTTTAGATAGTTATACCTTTTAGGTTTTTAGGTGTTTGTATGAAGAAACACCTTGGGTTGCTGGGCTAGAATGTCAACCCTTCATTGCTACCTATGGGTGTCGTAAGAGGCGACTATAGGTAAAATACTTGAAGGTGGGCAGCAGCGCCTTCTGTGGACCTGATATCTTAAACTGGATCGCAGTTTAAGATATCAGGTCCACAGAAGGCGCAAAGGACCATGACGCCTGCCAAGCGTGGGGACTATGGCAAATCCCGCCTTAATGGGGGAGGCTGTGTTCAGCAGTCGACAATCCAGCTGATAGTAGTACGAAGAAATGGGATTATTAAATACGCTACCGGTCCGTGTTAATTTTTGACTCGTCATTAGTATGCGGATGAAATTTTTACACAACATTTATCATGTAAATATGTGGCTGATAAAAGAAAATTAAAAATAAATACAGTATGTCAAACAGAAAACATGTTTTTACAACGATTTTATTTTTTCTCTATCGTAGAAACGGTAATACAAATATGTAATTTGGTATGGTTATAGTAGTTACACACTTTAATCAAATAAACACATAAATGATAAAACTGGGTAAATGCAAATCGGTCTCACGTAATGGATCCCTAAGTGAATCAACATTTGTTTACTGGTAAATACATACAAGCAATAAATTGTATGTTTGTACAGAATTCTCGGTGAGTGAGTACAACTCGCATATTATGTTTGATTAATTATTTTAATGTACCACTAAAAAAAATATTTTTATTTATGGTTAATTATGGTAATTTTTTTTATATGGCTGATACTTAAGCCTTTGACCACAATCTCACATGATGGCAAGTGATGATGTGGTCGAAGGTGTTAACAGGATTAACCTAGAATTACTGGCTCTCAAGGACAGCTGCCGGAACACACCGTTAGGTGCTTGGTGACAGATTTTTTACTTGAGGGTGGCTAGCCAGGTTGCAATTCGCAAAATGCCCTGCCACCATGCGGTGAAGCTCAAGCCCGCGGTGGGATTCGAACCATGGACCAGCTGTGCGGGACTCCATAGCCAAAGCTACTGAGACAGCAATGCTTCAAAAAAATAATTGTAAATAGTTGAAATGTCATAAAATTGCACTCGCTATTTAAGTAGCGGGCAGTACTAAAAACGTAGGAAAGGTATTTTTATTTATACAACGATTAGATATATAATATAAGGTGTATTACCGTTATTAAAAAAATCAAACAATACTACTACACAATTAAAATTGTGATTTGTGTAACAATTGTGCTATTTGGAAGAAATTATTTGGATCATAACTCTATTGAAAAGTTCATTAGGCAGTACCGGAAATGGGGACGTATAAATATTCACACAAAATATGGTTAAAGATAGTATTTTTTTCTTCAGGTATATGCTTAGTTATCATATTAAGAATATTTTATCGGAATGAAGCAATATATTAACCTACCGAATGGCCCCGAGTTTCTTGCCCGTTCTTCTCGCAGTGGCTCTATACAATTTATTTGCTGAACGTGGCAGTACAATGTAGAATATTTCAATACTGAAATTTGTAATTGACTTTCATAAGAGCGTCGTAGACGCCTAAATTGAATAAATGATTTTGACTTTGACTTTGACCTGAGTAATACCCGTTGTTACACTATTTAAAACAATTAAAACCATGGTAGTTTAGGTCTTTCACCAAATCTTTACCTACAGTATGGCAAATGACCAAATTAATGCCGTTTATTTTTAAAAGGCGCCATTACTTACTGCCATCGAATAATATGATACGTTTCGGGTTTTTAAACATTTTACTTGGTAGTTTACTGTCATATTTTGGTTTTGCCGGATGCCGAACAGCATCCGGAATACTTTCCCATAAAATTTTACAGTAATCTCTCTCAAATAATGAAATGTATCTTAACTTTGGGCGTACGTGGTGAAACTCGTGAAGGACTAACGTTATGATACAAGAACAGATATAGAATTCGGCATTCGCACCGGGTTTATTCATGCCATTTCACTTTGCCAAGTACTGTGGAGTTCGCTAGTAGACGTCGGCAGCCAAACATTAATTTTCTTTAATGTGTCTGAGCACTTTTGCTGGTTCCCACTCGACTGCACTGCGGTGTTTCGTTTCATTCATGCGGACTTCAGTTTGCATTAACAATGGATAAGCGGTTCGAGTACAACTTATTTTTAGGGTTCAGTCTTTGAATCAAACAACATACGAGTACTTTTTAGAAAAGGCGCTGACTTGTGTGCTAAATAACTTAAGTAGAACAAATTTTAGCAAATATGTATTAATTTTACCGTAGAAAAAAATTATATGTTAATCTTGATCATTTATTATAATATCAAGTTGATTATAAAACACATTTCTTTAAATTTCTTGATAGAATAAAAATTCTAATTTTACTTTAAAATACGCTTGTAACGAAAATATATTAATTATTAATGTGTATGTATGTTTATAAAAATATAACAATAAAATAGCAAAATCATATTACGAGAAACAAGTTCATTCACATTTTCGATCTAACTTACCTACTTGCTTTGTGCTACAAGCCGATTATCATTTTTCACCAAAATAATCGAGATTTCATAATCGTTCCTCAATCTCACTCCAAAGTAGTGATGGAATGTCGGGATTTGTCAGCACTTACTGTAAAATATAATTTTATACAACGGATACGGTATAATTATGTTGCATTGAAAAAAATATCTCTTATTTATCGGTCAAAACCCAACGTCTCGGTTGATACCCAAACTGTAGAATAAAGTTATGTATCACAAGAAGTGAGTGTATTTTGCCTAATTTCATTTTTGTAGGCGTAAGTACAATGTAGGTGACTTGAGTGACTTGGCAAGTATCACATTATGTCACATATAAATAGCCCATTGTATTTATTTAGTTGACATAGGAACCGAAATCGTAGGTACATATTTGATATTAAATTTTAACTTCCGTGTCCACTGCCCGTTATGATTACAAGGGCTTGACCTGTAAGAGTGATCCTATTAAAGTTCTGTTAATTCCTTAAAAGTACAGGGTTTTTAAAATACAGTCGCTCAACACTCTTAATTGATCTGACCGGTAATGAAACATTCGAATTGTTTTAAATTTTATTTCAATTAACTGCTAGAATACTTATGTTTTAATTATACTGCTAGAATCTATTAAAAAGGGCGTTTATTTTATTACATTTCTACTTTTCACTGGCTGTTATTCTTTGAAAATATACGTCAATTTATTCGGAAACTTCTTCATATAACTTTCAATTCCTCTTTTTTGTAGGCACTTTAATCAGAAAAGTTTTTCCTTTGGTTGCCTAGACGCTGTAAGTAGTGTATTTGAATGGGATGAATTATTTATTCAATACCATTAGCTGTGTTCACTTGCCGCAATTGTTTTTATTCCAACAAGTATTCGGACTTGTGAATTCAAAATAAGAAACGTGTATTATTGGTAAACTACTTCAGTATTAACTTTAAATTATTGTAGGTAACTATTTTGTCGAGTAATTATTAGAAATAAATATTAATCATGGGTCTACTTTTCAATACAGTTGATTAGCTAAATAGCTTAAATAGTTCATACATTGAATAAAAATCACCTGACTTTATTTGGGGTGCAAATGACTCTGTATCACCGCCTTTTGACAAATACGGGTGTACGAAGAAAGTTATGTACCTACTATTTTTGGAATTAAATTATATTTAGGGAACGACATGGAGTTTTAATCGAATCAATGATGGCTCAGTGGCATTGACTATGGACTGCCACGCAGCATGCCAATGGCTTGTGCTTCACCGTATGGTGGAAGGGCAATTCGCGAATGCCCGCCTGGCTAGCTACCACCCTCTAGTAGAAAATCTGTCACCAAGCACCAACCGGTGTGTTCTGGCAGCTGTCCTTGAGAGCCAGTAAGTCTAGGTTAAGCCTGTTAACATCTTAGACCACATCATCACTTACCATCAGCTGCAATTGTGGTCAATGGCTTACCTATAAGCAATAAAAAAAAACATAAAACTTTGTGCTCATACCTTACTATTTGAAATATATGTTTTTTTTCAACTGGATTTTGATTTAATTTGATATTGATCATATGTAAATATTCACAGTTTTTATTTAAGTACCTTTACTAACATATACCCATGTTAATTAACATTTACACCATGCTGCTTCCAATTTTAACTATTACTTTTTATAGGCTAGCTTTTTATCATTTTCTCTTCGTGTTCAAATATGCTGAATACGCTAAGCTTTATAAAAAGCAGGTGCTAAAATACACCAATAGATGCTTGGTGACTTAATGCATTTCTACTTGTTGCTGGTAGCCAACCCTGTGAACATTTATAAGATGACCTACCTGTTGACCCACCACAACGCCAAGAAGCTCAAATTTGTACAGTCATAACAGTATCTCAAAATAATATGTTAAATTGAGAGTTTTGAAGCGCTCGTAGCGAAGTTTGCTTAACTGATCAGCAAAGTTAAGCAACGTCTACCGCGGTCATGACTTGGATGGGTGACCGCTAGTGGCAATACTACTGAGCACTTCCGTGCTTCCAAGGGCACTTTAAGCCCTCGTACACGGTTGTTGTTCTTAGGATGGCAGCCGTTACAACATGGTGGTAGGATATTTTTCGAATGCACGCCTGGCTAGCTACCCTTAAGTATAAAATATGTCACAAAGCACCTAACTGTGTGTTCCAGCAACTGTTCATGAGAGCCAGTTATTCTAGGTTAGCCTGAACAACATCTTGGACCATATCATCATTTACTATTGGGTGAGGTAGTGGTCAAAGGCTAGCCTATAAGCAACAAAAAAAATATAACCGGAACCTTTACCTATACAAGTACACTTTATGGCCTATGTATTCAAACTTGTTTTAGTTCTAAATATTGGCTTTAAGAAGTATTCAATTGTATTTTTCTTATTATTGAACCTATGTTCTATAGATTCGGATAAGGATATTAGAATAGGGATTTTTGTACCTATAATATTTTTTATGGGATTGTTTCGGAAAGTCCCTCATGATGTTAAGCGGTAATATCTGTCTACTTATTAAGTTGGCATCGTACTGGACCATTATGGCCAAGTAATGAATGAAATTCTATTGTTATCATTATCGCCGATGCCCATGGGTTAAGTCTCGTATTCCTGTAAATTTACTGGCTCTCAAAGACTGCTACTGGAAAATCTGTCGCCAAGCATCTAACAGTCTGTACTGTTAGATGCTTGGCGATAGATTTTTTATTTGGTAGATAGTCAAACGAGTATTCGCAAAATGCCCTTCCACCAAGAGGCTCAAGCAAATTACAAGGAGTTCTTTTAATTTTGCAGTGCAAAACATAATGCAGTAATAATTGAAGTCCAAATACTTATACTTTAATTATTACTACACTTTTTATTTAATCCGCTAGTATTTGAACACAATCTCATCTAATCATAAGTGAGGATTCGGTCAAAGGTGGTAAACAAGCATAGTCTTATAAAATGTCGTATGCGATCCAGATTTTATTCAACGATAGCTGCCGGAACACACTGCGTGGCCTCTTGCTACCAGTTTCCTACTTTAATGAAGTCGTTTGCCAGATGGATATTCACACAATGTCGTGCTATCATTCTATAACGACTGCCATCTTTATAAAACAATCTTGACCGATGACTGAATGGGCCCTAAGAATCTCGAAATCGCTCAAAAGATAATGCCACTAGTGGTGACACAACCTAGTTATGACCGCAGCGAACAATGCTTTATCTAATTTATTGGCAAAGATGACTAAAAATCTGTGTTCTAAGCGTTGTAAAAAACAGGTTAATTAACTAACATAATCTAAATGAACCTCTTTTTGTTGAACAGCTAGAGATGAAGGACAAGAAGTCGTTGCTGGGATCCTTCTGCCGCGAGGAGTCTCCTCGTCTCTGCGATCACGCTCTGCTCTCCAACGCCACCCGAGCTACGCGACCATGCGCCCCGTCTGAAAGCTACATCACTACTGGCGATGCTCTTACCATTTTACAAGTAAGATTTATAGCCTCCTCGTAATATTGCTACTACGTCTATGCTAGGTTCCTTCTGTTGCATAGAGACATTTCTGCAAATACTCTCTGCGAGCCTTAGATGACCATGTCACACTACGTACGTATGTTATGCAAGCCCGTATATATTAACTTGAATAACGATATTTAAAGCGCTCCTGACAGCACGTATGCCAATCATATAGTTTGTCCAATGTCACAGTTCTCCTACGGGACATGAAATACGAACAACAGCTTCTGAACGTGGTCTTACAGTCAACATTTTTCAGCCTTTTATCACCAGAAGTATTGAAAGCTGGAGTCACAATTATAAGTCTTGAAATCCTTGCAAGATTTCTTTTGATATGATGAGTCACGTTGTGTCTATACGTTCTGCCAAAATTACCTACATCCCTTCCCTATTATATCCTCGTTAAGAAGCTATCAATATTGTAACAATATGGACAAGTCGTTTTCATTTTTTTTTATGAATGATATGTTAGCCTTTGACCAATATCTCACTTGATGGGAAGTGATGGTGATAGCTACAGGACCACACCATTAGGTTCTTGGCGACAGATTTTCTACTTGAGGGTGGTATCTAGCCTAGGCATTCGCAAAATGCCCTACCACCATATAACGACTGCCATCCTAAGACGACAACCGGGACTGACGGCTTAACGTGCCCTCCGAAGCACGGAAGCGGTCAACCATCCAACTTATGACCGCGGCGGACGTTGCTTAACTTTGCTGATCGGTAAAGAACAGCTAAGCAAACTGCGCTACGAGTGCTTCCATCTTCTTCTAGGCTGGCCTTTGACCTTTATCTCACTTCATGGTTAGCGGCACGCTAGTGAAATAACCTGAGATTTTAAGTTTCTGCGTCACAATGTACAGTGCTCGTTACTCCGAAGAAAAATATTCTTATCTTGTTCGCCCAGTAGTTGAACTTGCGAAACTGACTTTCAAGAGATAACGTACATAATATAATGTTTTGACAAGATTTTAAACTCCAGAAAATCACAAACATATTTGAATCGTGATAACACGAGATGACAGAGAAGTTCTTAATGATTCCTTCTGCCGTTAAAAGTCACATCGTCACTGGGCACTCCAATTCCAACGTTACACAGTTGAGTGCTAATTTGGGTTAGCTGCTTACCATATCAATATAACGAGTCCTTTATCTAAGTAAGTTACTTAGTTACTTGATCACAGATTCTACGTTCTTGACAAGATATTTCCTACATTTGTATATTAAAAATATTCTACCGTGTTGGTATATTAAAAATATTTGTGTTTTTGCCAAACAAAACCCTGGCTATTTTCTGAAACGCAGTTTATACCCGTCAAAAAAATTCAATGTTTGTAAATCTTTTATTTGAACCACCTGCCCGAAAAGATTTGTACAAGCGAAAAGCTAAATTTAAAAAAGAATTGACTGCATGACTGCTAAATAATTGTTTTTATAGTATTAAGGAGTTAAAAGAATATAAATGTATAAATAAATAAAATTATGTAAAATATAAGACTTATTAAATTCTAATGTAACTGCATGAAATATTTGCACGTCTGCTTCCAGGCAGAGTACATCTGTGTGTAATAATATTTTTAAGATCCTTATTACTTGTACTCTTGCAAATAAACAATTTGATTTGATTTGATTTGATAAGAATAATATTAGTTACATGCAAAATAGGAAACATTTTGTTTTAGACAACTTATTGTCACATTAAGATCTAAAAACAAACTTAACTATACTAAACGAGTATCAATAACTAATACCTACTAACTTTTATACAAACCCGACTATTATAAACGACATTAAGTGGATCTAACTACAGGAATTTTAATGGCCATTGGTCGGACTAATCGTACCACCAATCTTGCCACTGAGAAAACCATAGATGTATAAATATGTATATTATAGCTGATAGGCTACCCTTTGACTACTATCTCACGTGATTGTAAGTGATAATGCAGTCGAAGGTATTATTTAAGCGGTATTATGAAGCGCTCGTAGCGAAGTTTGCTTAGCTGTTCTCAACCGATCAGCAAAGTTAAGCACCGTCGCGCGCGGTAATGAGTTGGATGGGTGACCGCTAGTGACAAAACTACTGAGCGTTTCCGTGCTTCGGAGGGCACGTTAAGCCGTCGGTCCTGGTTGTTGTCTTAGGATGGCAGTCGTTATAGCATGGTGGTAGGGCATTTTGAGAATGCCCGCCTGGCTAGCTACCACCCTCAAGCAGAAAATCTGTCGCCAAGCACCTAACGGTGTGTTCCGGCAGCTGTCCTTGAGAGCCAGTAATTCTAGGTTAGCCTGAACAACATCTTCGACCACATCATCACATACCATCGGGTGAGATAGTGGTCAAAGGCTAACCTATCTGATAGTTTTTCTTCTTGAAAGTGGTAGCTAGCCAGCAGGCATTCACTAAATACCCTACCAAAATGCATTATATCTACAAAAAATGTATTCGTATAACAAAACAGCTATTTCTTTCTTTAACCTCTGTATAAAAGACATGGTTCAGGCAATATAGCAGTGTTTTATCACCACCCCGTTTAAAAATCAACACACGCTCCAAAACCACTTTAAAGATTTACAAACTACTTTCCCGCTTCCACTCAAACAATCTGTGTCAAAGCTCAGCTAATTACAGCAGCAAATATTTAACTTCCATTTTCGACGTGACTCACGTATGCACGAGTAGTGACACGGGCGCTGTGACATTTATTTTTACTGTGACATTTCTTTTTTTCTGTGACTTTACTTTTTTCTGTGACTGATTACTTTTATACTTATAAACGAGGTTCTTAAATCAATGCGTTTTATTTTATTTTTGTTTTTTTTAAGTACTAGTTTCCGACCGCAGCTTCTCCCTTGTGGAAAATCGGTAATAATGAGCTACCTTAAGACTAATAATTTTGGTTAAAAGTATCGCATGTCCTATTCTAGGAAGTAAGGAATGTATTTACCAAGTTTCATTTTTTATCGTGCGTTGGAAATCAAGACCTCCTGAGGATGCTTCGTGTAGAAGAGACACGCGTCAAAACTCTTCCGGTTTGGCTACGCGACGTTTATGACGTCGTATCGGCTTAACAGGGAAATTAGGTGGAATTGTCACTAGATATATTTTTATATTTTAAGTATTTTTTTTTAATATTAATTGAATGTGTTCTCAAAACATGTTTATATTGTTTGTTATTATTTCATCACAAACCGTTTCGGAGTTGAGTGTAGTGACATACACACTCACTCACACACACTTTGGCATTTACTCGTAAAATATTAGTGTGATACCACGGATTCATTTTAGGGTTCCGTACTGAAACATGGGACCCTATTATTAAGACTCGGATGTTTATCCTTCCGTCCGAACTTTATAGGGCTGTATCTTTGGAACGTTAATAGGTAGCTGGTTGATTTTTTAAACAAAATATTTGGTAGTATTCCGGATTCTAAACAAATAATAAAAAAAAAATAAGAATAAAAGAGGGTATACGAAAAACGCAACTTTTTTTTTCTTTTTTGTTGTATCCATAAACGGAAATACATACCAGTGTCAAACTTGGTATGTCTATATTCCAATAACGTACAATAAAACATACTAAACCATGGCCAACTGCAGGTCAAACTCCCGCTAAGGATCTCGATCTCTATGAAAAAATAACGACTTTTTTGTATATTCTGTCTTGCTAATATTTATTAATTCGCAATGTAACCCTCGGTGTGGGAGTATAGCTCGCACTTAGCCGGTTTTGTTACAGAGCCATCTAATGTTATGTTCCCAAAATAAACCAATATACCTGTCTGTAGTATGGACGACAAAAGATAATGAAAACATTAATAAAATACGTGACTGGCGGACCATTTTTTAATAATAAATTGAAGTCCGACCATTAATACTACATCAAGCTTGATGGATATGTTTGAATAGGGTAGTTTACTATTGTTTTATGTATCCCGCTATAAACATTACAATGTTTTAGACATATTATGGCTCAATTCAGACTGAAGTGGCAGCGGCCAGCAGTTTTACTGTCAAACCATTTTAGACTTTATTCTATCATTATAATATATAGTATAGGATGAAAGAAGTGTCTATGGGGCCTTAAAATATTTAGCAGCTGCGCACTCGCCCTGATGATGAGCATCTGACATGCTCGAAACCCGGATCGACGTATTCGATCCCCAACGTGAGTGCTTTGTTTTTTTTTTGTAATTATGACGGATCAAGCACGAGGCCCACCTGATTTTAAGCGGACTAACCTCTGCCTATAACATAATATGCATTTCGTCAAGTCACGAATTGCACTGCTCCCGTCACTTTGAGACATAATTGTTAAGTCTCATGTGCCTGTAATTTTACTGGCTCTCAAGGCCTGCTGCCGGAATACACCGTAGGTGCTTGGCGACAGATTTTCTACTTGAGGGTAGACGCTAGCCAGGCGGACGTTCGCAAAATGCCCTTCCACCATGCGGTGAAGCTCAAGCCTGCGGCGGTTTGTGTATAATATTTAAAATATTTAGTGAAAAGTCGGTTTTGTGATAGATTTATACAATTTCAGTCCGGTTTATTTATCATCAGATAGTTATTATTCCCAAGAATAAAATTTATGCACTGCCAATTTGTTAAAAAGAAAATATAATTTGTGTTACATTTGGTTGGTTAAAATTTTATCAGACTGATATTTTTGTAGGTTGTCGACCATAGATCTTGTTGAAATATTTTGTTCTACTTTTTAGTGATGCTTATTGACAAAACATTGACTTGACTATTGTCACTCACCAATTATGCTGTTTACTGTCGACAAAATTTGCATTTGCCATTGCGTCATCCAGATCTACAAATATGTTTTTCAGTTAATTGACTATAACTCTAGAACTGTTCGACCGATGCTGACGAAATTTAGGTAAATGAGACCAACTCAAAAATCTTTCTACCCAACAAAACAAAACTAACTCAATTCACATTTCATAATAAGCGGAATATTAGCGTAACAAACATACGGTCAAGTTAGTCAAATAACGAGTTATAAGTAACTTTGTAACATAATCAGTACGTTGATGTATCGGATAAGTGAAGATGAGAAGTGTGTACATCTTGTACATCGACATTATTGCGTGGGGAAAAGAGATTCATCGTTTTGCTTTGGTTTCGCTTTCCATACCTAGTATATTACAGAAACATGCAGCAAATCCCTTATCTGAATTGCACACACAAACGTAAAATTTAGCAATATTAACAGTAAAGCTTCAAAAACGGTCTACAATGTGTACGTGTTTCACCACTAATCTCTTATTTATGGTCATAAACAAATATGTGTATCTGATTGCAATTAAAATAAATTTATTGTGATAAAAAAGAAGTTTAGTGTATTGATACAATTTCTTAAAAAGGTTATCAAACAATATTATTAAAAGATTAATAATTTGTTATGACTAAAAAGTAATCTTAGTTGGATAGCTTTGAAAACTATTAAAACTATTGTAAATATTGGTGTGAGGGTGTGTATGTTTGTGTATATTCGTGCGATTGTTTATTTACATACACCTTCGCGACGATGAAAGGGAGCAGTGTGATTTATATTACATCATTTATATGTTCTCATCGCCTACTGGTCTAATTACTACAGCATAAGATACGTGTAGGTACTGACACAGTAACTTGTTCTATGCAGCGACCAAGTGGTGGCTGTTGGCATATAATACACTATTAATTAAAGACAATGATATTTTTATCAACCTAAATTTATAGCACTTTCAACACAATATTACCTAAATTTACAGTCGAAGCTAGTTCTTGATCACATTTTGGAGCATCACCTTCTCAACGGACCAAATAAATACACCTTGTATTCACATCTGACACAGTTATGAATATTTTAACAGTAGCACGTCTCAGTAGTAAACGTACCACGTACGCTCTCTGCCGAGCTAATAACTGAAACTGACTCGCTTTCGGCGAAATTTCACGGTTGTCCTTCTGCGTTAGTGGTTGGAAACTGCAATGTGGTCTTGGTTCTTTGTGCTGTCAGTAGGGATTTGGTTTTAGACATTTATGGAATTGGTTTTACGTCTCGAATTATTCCTAGCAATGTTATTATGACCATGATTTGGGCATGTTAAATGAATGGATAAAAGAAGATTGACAACACAAGTGTACAAGGCAAATACGAACATAATATTTGAAATGGATAGATTTCGATGGGTGACAGAAGTGTTCTGATCAAATTGAATGCGATATTTAGAAAGACTAGGTCAAGAAGAGCACGTTAATCAGACGAGCGTGTAAGTTTAATGTCAGGACGTGACACTTTTAAAGGCATAACTTATTGTTTATCTCTCATGTTATAAGTGTACGAAGATTATAGCAAGTAGTTCGTATGATTTGTAATACAGGCGTTAATTCATGTGTACATCATCATAATATTCTTCCAAAAATAACAGGTAAATAAGACTAGCTGGAGATTTTCATCGGTGCATAAAGGTACAAAATCGTAGCCGACTGCACGCAGCAGCAGCAGACGACATGTCGTCGCTTCATGTCATCACGACACATCGTTGCGTCATGTCGCTACAGTGATGATTTCGAACCCGACTGCAGACGGCAACAGCAGATGGCAACCAGTTGGTTCCGAGTGCTCCGTGAAACAAGATGTCTGACGTGTTCGAGAATAGTGATCGCATTTATTTATATCTTTTATGAGAAGAGGAAGAAGACGACGATGACTTGTTTTTATTATACTGAAAAAGATGAAAATCCACACGTCCTATGCTTAAATCCAGAGCGAGTGAGGGAACTTATTCAATATTGATCAAAAACCATTTGAAAAGCGATATAAAAGAAATCCATTTTGAAAAGAAAGACGCTCGACGTGTCGTTGCTCCGGCGTGAGCAACGACACTACTGATCTGCGGTCGAACGACACTGCCGTCTGCCGCTCGACGACGCGTCGCTAGCTTCATGTCGCTAACTACGGAGGGAATTTCATAGAAATACATAGAAACCAGTAGTGTCACTGCGACACGTCGTTTGCTGCAGCTTCATGTCGTCCGCTACCAACTTGTACCTTCAATATGAAAAAAAAAAACGATTCATAATGAACGTCGTAATGTATTCACAACAAATTGTAGACGCTGTAGTAACATCTCAACAGACCAAACAGACATCTAGAACGGTCATGAATATCATAACAGTAGTACATCTCAACAGTAAACGTATCACGTACGCTCTCTGCAGAGCTAATAACTGAAACTGACTCACTCTCGGCGAAATTTCACGGTTGTCCTTCTGCGTTAGTGGTTGGAAACTGTGCCATGTAGTCTTGGTTCTTTGTGTTGTCAGTGGGGAATAGGTTTTGAACATTTTAGGAATTAGTTTTGAGCGTCCATTTATTCAAAATATGATTATGTTTTGGGCCTCTCAGAAGAGATTAGTATATTCTTTGGCTTAGGCATGCTAAAGACTGACATTTACAAATTATTGGAGGCCAAAATTACTTTTTAGACCCGGGCAGCAAAAAAACGTGCTCCCATAATTTGAAAACATTATTTTTGCTTAACACACTATAGTGCTTGTAATCATAAATAGAATTATGTTATAGAATAGACAAAACAAGTATGCCAGTCAAACAACAATTTAATTGTTGAAAAGGTACGTTCTTGATAAAAACCTTGGTTTGAGTCGATTTAAACAAACGAACGTGTATATTTAATGTCAGAAGTCAATTCAATTTGGAAATTTTGATATGGGACAAAATGTATCAATTTTGCTCAGAAAAAACTTAAGAATAAATTGTTAGTCAAGTCAAAGTCAAGTCAATCATTTATTCAATTTAGGCGTCTACGGCGCTCTTATGAGAGTCAGCAAATAAAAAATTACAGGGACGCTGCGAGAAGAAGGGGCAAGAAACTCAAGCCATACTTTTGAACGTCTTGTTACATACTAAATAATAAAATGATTACAATATTTATTTTAAAATGTAGGAATATGTATTTAAATTATAATTTCAGCAATTGAAAAGAAAACATACTTTATAACCGAATGATAGGTTAAGTAATAAGGCACCTCGTTCAGTTCACACTTTTACTATATAAAAAAGTGAAAGTAAAAGAAAACTAACCGCCTCTGACCACAATACACTGACCTGAGCTCTGTTTTCTACTTATTTTTTCTTTTCTGGTAGAAATAGATTTAGATTGCCTTCTGGTAGAAAACGGAGCTCACATTTAATTTTTTTCCATAACTTTTTTAGGTAATATATAGATTTAGTTATTTTTTTATTATTTTTGTGTAATAGTTAATTAAAGGTTAAATCTAGAAGGACAAGACACTTCAATGCCTAAAGATGTATATACATAAAATATTTGAAATTGACATGAATTCAAATATCTTAACATACCAGGTAAATCCCTACACTCAAAACTGACATCTAGAACGGTCATGAATATTATAACAGTATCATATCAGAGTGGTAAACGTATCACGTTCGTTTTCTTCCAAGGTAATAACTTAAACTGACTGCTAACGTCTAAATTTCACGGTTATCTTTCTGCATTAATGGTGGAATAATAAAGAATATAAACTTGATTGTGTGTTTTGAATAAAGAACTAGTTTTTAGATATACACTCGGGAATATTAACTGATCATTTCAGTTTCTGTTTCTTATGTGAAGGGTACTACGCTTTTACTAAATTAAATGCCACGTCTAGCTGTGAAAACTCAATACCTTCATTTATACTAAAGTAATGTTTATTTTGCAAAACGTTTATGCTCAGTGCTTAAGCTTAAAAAAATACTTTGAAAAATAAGAGCTGTGATTGTATAAGATAATGATTTCATCTGACCTTCTTTTTTTAACTTCAATATTATTTCGTAGGCTTGATTTATGATTGTATTATATTATATTTATTTATATTTTATTTATGATTATTTGCTTTTATGACGCACATTTCTAAGCCAGAAAGTTCATAGGTTGTAAAATATCACAAAAAGAAAATTGCAATATTGATATTGTTGTTTATACGTTGTACATACACATTACACGTGCTAATTAAATCATATGTTCTACCTGCAGGTGAAAGTTTCAGAGCCGTTTTTTAAAATTTTATTGTTTTTATGACCACATGTATGTCATGCCACCTAATTATTGTTATTTTAATTTAATATACCTTTTTTATATATATATATATTTTGAAGCAGTGATGGCTCAGTGGCATTGGCTATGGACTGCCGTGCAGCAGGACCATGGTTCGCATCCGGCCACGGGCTTGAGCTTCACCGCATGGTGGAAGGGCATTTTGCGAATGCCCGCCTGGTTAGCGACCAACATCAAGTAAAAAATCTGTCGCCAAACACCTAACAGTGTGTTTCGGCAGCATTCCTTGAGAGCCAGTAAAATTACAGGCACATGAGACCTAACAACTGTACGTCTCAGTGTGACAGGCAGAGGTTAGTCCACTTAACATCAGATGGGCCTCAAGCTTGTTCCGTCACAATAATATAAAAATATATAAAATAATACCTAGTGTCACTTGAGCTACCAAGACAAATATTACGATATCTAATATATTACTATTGGTTTAGAAGTTATTGAGGAATAAAGAAACATACATACATGTACGGGTATGATACATGAACCCTGAAAACATAACACTCCATTTTTTGAGCATTTGTGTAATAACTATAGAAATAGACGGTATCGGCCACTGCGGGTGCTAAAAGATCAAACTATTTGTCATGATTCAAGCTAATGTTGATAAAAATCGACGCCATTTTAATAATAATTTATTTCAGATTACAAAGTTAATTGCAGCCCATATTTGAAAATCCAAATAAATTAATAATATGAAAAAAATGCTGACTGGCCTTGACTGCAATCTCAACTGATGTAGTCTAAGATGGTAAATAGGCTAAATCTTTAATGAGAAATGGATCTCTACATACGCGTATTTACTACTTCATATACGTAAGGGATCTTACGTATCACGCGGAACTGATATCGTCCATATATGAATGAAATTCAACTGTTATCATTATTTTTGATGCGCATTGATTTATAAACATTTCTCACATTAATTCGTGCAAAAGATCCGTCTGTTTTAGCGAATTATCGTCGTAATTAATTCTAGTTTTAAAATTCATTATAACCATATCAGATTTTTGAAGCAATGATGGCCGAGTGGTGTTAGCTATGGACTGCAGTGCCTCAGGTTCATGGTTCGATCCCCACCGCGCTGGCTTGAGCTTCACCGCATGGTGGAAGGGCATTTTGTGAATGCCCCCCTGGCTCGCTACCATCCTCAAGTAAAAAATCTGTCGTCAAGCACCTAACAGTGTGCGTTCCTGCAGCAGTCATTGAGAGCCAAAAAAAATACAGGCACATTAGATTAAACAACTTTATGTGTCAGGGTGATGGGCGCAGTGCAATTTGTCATTTGTGACGAAATGCATCTATTTATAAGAAGCATTGGGGGCGCGTAAACATTAAAATAATTCGCGTAACTGTTTAAAGTAGGTACACTACTTAATATTAACTATCTACGCAAACATACAGAAAGAAGAAAGAAAGAAAAAAGTTTATTTGCAACAAATAAATAATAATAGCAAGTAGTAATATAAATAAATTTAAAAAGAAACATACATCTATTTATCGCAAAACGGCCTCAACTCAGCGTTATGCTGGTCGTTCAACCAGCGCTGGTCTTCCGTTAAAGCCGTTTCCGTACAGAAACTACCTATTGTTTTTTTTGCATTACATATTAATTATTATTGAAAAATATACTTTTTATTCTTTTTTAATTTAAACACAAGGTGCCTGTAGATCAAGCCTAGACTTTTAAATGTTTTTTTTAAATAAAATATTGAAATTTTGTTATTATTTTCAATTTAAGTTGACAATAATAATCATAACGGGGTTAAAATACATTCTAAGGTTGTTTGTACCTCAAACTGTTTATAATAAAATAATAATCTGCGATATAAAATCGCAAAAAGGTGATAATACAATAAACCAATGCACCCTAACCAAAACATCTAGCTGAAATGTTTGCCAACATCCGAACACTGGCTATCTAATATCTGATTATATTAAAACGGCAGTTTAGATTTTCTTCGAACATCGCTAAGAACTACATTAATTCATGATTTCAAATAAAACAAACGGCATCGGAATTGCTTGAGCCGCTTTAAAGAATTTAGAGCTGTAATTCCACGAGACAGAAACACACACCAAGATAACATGTTGTCTGCGTGTGATTGTGTGTGTCCTGATTTTCGGTCAGGATTATTCTCAATAATTATAATATCGTTGTTAGAGCAATGACAGGGTTACATTGCTATCTCTAAGTCATAGGTTCGATCCCAAGATCGAACATTAACATCAACATTGGGTTTTTCTGAAAAATAAGTTCTCAGTAAAAGTTTGGAGTTTGTAAATGCACTCGGTAGATGACATGAGGCTCACCCCTTGTTATATAAACCAAAAAAAAATTGATATAAAAAAAGCAGCTAACATACATATGTAGGCTTGGTTTTGAGGAATGCATGCGTGATTATATGCCGAAAAGCTATACTCTAAGAACTAAAATCAACTAACTCTAAATTAAAATTTAACAAAGTTTTTTTTTTATGTTGTTGTGACGGAACAAGCTCGAGGCCCACATGATGTAAGGTGGACTAACCTCTGCCTATAACAGATGCATTTCGTCAACGGCGAATTGCATTGTGCTCGTCACACTGATACGTACAATTGTTAGTTCTCTCGTGCCTGAAATTTTACTAGCTCTGAAGGACTGCTGCCGGTGCTTGGCGACAGATTTTCTACTTGAGGGTAGCCGCTGCCCAGGCGGGCATTCGCAAAACGCCCTTCCACCATGCGGTAAATCTCAAGCCCGCGGCGGGTTTCAAACCATGGACCTGCTGCATGGCAGTCCATAGCCAATGCCACTGAGCCATCATTGCTTCATGTTTTCTATTCAGGGTTATTGAAAAAATGCTAACTACCTTTGAGAATTGACTCCTGTTAATCCTAAAAAAAATCTTAGTTCTCATGTATTTTTTTTATTGTTTGTTACGGAACAATCACGATCCCCCTTGATGTTAAAAGTCTCTTGTGCCTTAAATTTATTATTTTATATTTTTTATTACTTTGCTCAATGTAAATATTTAAAACACTATTCAAAGAGAGCGCAGCGCAGTCCAGTGTTGCCGCGGCGGGCGCTCTTAGCTCTGTGTAGGCATTGTTTTTTACTACGAGACACAGAATTTAAAAGTGTCAGACAGTACTAGAAAAACTTAATGTAGTTTTTTCTGACAGATGTTTTAGTATTTGAGTAAAGTCGTAGAACTAATGTTGTTAGTCTTGTTAAACGCAGTTAGTCCACAGGAGTTGTGTTGTTAGCAATTGTCCAATTACCCTGTACATATTATGCGAACAAAATATTTTTTCTAATGAATTTTGTACTCATATAAAACATCATTGGGAACGCTAATATACAGCGTTTAAGAATTATGATAACACATAGTATCATTGCATACATTTTTCTAAAAAAGTTACTTATTTTTCCTTTACCTTTACGCTCAAGCTTTCTTAGCTACCGTGTCTTACAGAATTTTCTCAAACTTTTACGAGAAAGTACAAAAATCACGTATGCCCCTTGAATATTCCGCAGTGCATGCTGTATAATGCAGTACGCGCTGTGACGGAATGTTTGAGTGTCACAAGGTTCGAGCGAAGAACTGATTGAATGCACGTGATGTTCTGTACTATGAAGGGAATGAAAAATAATGAACTATATATTTGAATAAGAATGTTACGGCGAGGCTATTGAAATCAAAAAGTACCCAAATTTCAATAGAGATGATGGTTGGGCAAGTACCTACCACCTGCTTGGGATCCTGTTATCAAATTATTTAAATCCCATGGCCGACACAAACCTACAAGACCTCTGGACACTGTGAGCGAATACTGCGTAAATAGGGAACGTTATGATTAATATAAAATTTCTGACGGTAGGACAAATAATTTCTTAATAACTCATGTGACAAATAAAACCAGTTAGTCACCCCGTGACCACGATCACTGCAAAGTGTTTGAAACGTCAGGACAAAACTAATGATAATTATACGCTATTTAAACCGTTTAAAGTTGTTTATTAAGGTACTATATATATATATTTGTTTCTCGGTATCGAGAGTGTTATTCGAGATTGTATACACTTAATTTGTCCTTGAGCTTATGCAGTTTTAACTACAGTTTTTCTAAAAAAGTTAACAAGAGTGTAGAAAAATCAGTTATCGCTTTAATCTGGAGGATATACAATTATACATGCAGTTCGCACTGTGATGGAATGTTTCAGTGTCAAAATGATGGGTATAAAAATCTGATTATTAACAAATATAATTTTTAATTTGGTTACACTAATTTGTTATAGCACTTTTTGAAAAAGCAATGTACGTAAAAGCTTTGCCCTCTTATGCTATACATGTTGTTGTGACGGAAAAAACACGAGGCCTACCGTATGTTAAGCGGACACCTCTGCCTTTAACAGACGCATATCGTCCGGACATACAGTTGGTAAGTCTCATATGCCTGTAATTTTACGGGCTCTCAAAGACTCCTGCTAGAACACACTGTTAGGTGCTTGGCGACAGATTTTCTACTTTAGTGGGAGCTAGCCAGGCGAACAAAATTCTCGAAATGACTAAGCTCAAGCCGGCGGTGGGAATCGAACCATGGATCTGCCGTACGCAGTCCATAGCTATTACCGTTCGGATATCATTGCTTCAAATACAGTCTAAAGTATGCGTTTTTTGTAAGTGTATATCGTAAACATTGCGAAGGTAAATTTACACTACACTTAGTTATTAATATAAGAAAATGTAGCGCTTCTTAGGAAAAAAAATACGACGCTTTATATAATAAAAGTTTTTTCGCTAAATGATTAGTTTCTGGAAACAAGAAAAACTACTGTTGCCATTGCATGTTCCGAATGTAGCACACGTGTAGAATGTAGCACGCGCTTTGACTGAGTGCTTGAGGGTCACAAGAGTCGAGCGCAGAACTGATTGAAAGCACGTACTGCACTTTATTTCTATCAAGTTTTAGGGAAAGAATTCACTCCAAATGTTACTTGATTTATTACTTTTTTCGTTGAAAAAATTAATCAAAGAGTGTTGGTGTCATGGAGGTGAAAGCGGTTAGCGAACCATAAAACTGAAATCAACGGGTTTTGTTCTCGCTTTAAATTTTGTCTAAAATATATTGAAAATGCAAGTATACCTGCTATAACTATAAATAAATTATATATTACCTTAATTTTTTTTTTCGTACTGGGTAGCACTTTACCGCTATCTCACTTGATGTCAAGTGATGATGCGATCTATGATAAAGCGTGCTTACCCAGAAGATACCAAGTCACTCGCGTTTTAAAGACCCCCATATTGTACTTAACCATAAACACAGACTCATGCAGGGTCTTCTATTCACTAGCGGTTCGTATGATGAACGAAGAAGCAAATCACTTCAGTCGGGTAAATGGCATATCCACCATATAGCGGTGATACTTTTGAGTATCCTTGGATGTCCGATTATAGAATGAGGATGGCTGAATCAAATCATGCAGTTCCGTTGTACATTCAATGGCAATTCATAAATTTATAAGACTATTGATTGAATGAACTTTACTATAGGTCCCTTTAATATTCTAGAACTGTCTTTTGAGTTGTCAGATACATAAACATGTTTTACTATCTCATGTTTTATGATGCTGTTAGAGAAAATAAAATGCACAAATCTCAATAGACGTTACAAAAAATCTCGTCTTATTATTAATTTATTTATTTGATTATAGGCGAGCAGCGTAATGCTGATTACTTCTTAATGACCAGCTAAAGAAGGCTTAATATGGCTTCCTACTCTTGAAGCAATGATAGCCGAGCGGTTATAGCTATGGACTGCGGAGCCGCAGGTCCATGGTTCGAAACCCACCGCCGGCTTGATTTTCACCGCATGGTGGAAGGGCATTTTGCGAATGCTAGCCTGGCTAGGGACCACACTCAAGTAGAAAATCTGTCGCCAAGCACATAACAGTTTGTTCCAGCAGCAGTCTTAACTTTGCTGATCGGTTGAGAACAGCTAAGTAAACTTCGCTACGAGTGCTTCTGGAATTTATAAAGAGATAGTGGTCAAGTGCTACCCAGTTTGATTTTGGCATTAAATTGTATGATATTTTTATGTCATCTTTGTGAAATAAGAGGGTGGTTAAATGCCTATACCTTTCGGGAATGTATAGATTATGATGATAAAATATGATAATCTACTGATTATAAAATACTTATCATAGAGAGTGGTTCCTAAAGATAGTAACTCACGTCTACGGCGGAATATTAAAATTTAAACAATTTTATCGATTTTGTAGCTAGGTTACCTAACCTAGCTACAAAATCGGTAGTGACAACACAATTTCTCATCCTACGTACTCAATCCCACAGAAGTATAGTCCAATTATACTAAGATTTCAACTCTTAGTACATATAAGTAACTCACTAAATTACCCTCACAATTGTTTTTAATCAGAATCAAGTTTACTAGTATTTATTGGTATCTGATATTGTTAAAATATCATGTAGTCCATTGATTCTAGATGTATGTAGTATATGAAATGTTTTTTTTAAATGTTATTGTGACGGAACGAGCTCGTAGTCCACCTGGTATTAAACGGACTATTCTCTGCCTATAACAGATGCATTTTATCACAAGTCACGAATTGCACTGCACCCGTCACTTTGAGACATAGTTGTTAAGTCTCTAGAGCCTGTTATTTAAAAATTACATATCTCTAGATATGTTGTGTCTCATTATATAAGATTTAAACTAAGATTCTAAAATAGATCCTACACGCTTTATATAATTTTATAGTTAACATTTAATATACGCGTGATATTTCTAAAAATCTAATTCTAATAATCTGGGTTACCAAGATACAGGCTTCGTTTAGCTTGGGGCCCATTGGTAAATTGTAATAAATGTATTAAGTATATATAATTAAGTTACCTCACGTGAGATATCAAAGTGGGTACCGATGTAACTAATCCGGTTAATATAATATATTATTATCATAACAATAAAAAAAATATGATTTCGTTGTACTAAGATGACATCTGATAGGGCAGATTAGACAAATACTTACGAACCTTACTAACCATGTGACATAATCATTTCATTCACAACGAAATTATTTTCATGTTCCCTCAAACATAATTATTATTAGGACACAATATTCCCGATGCTGGAATAATAAATCAATGAGCAAAACCTTTTACGCTAAAACATAAGCATTAAGTAACATTCCTCTCAGTTATTCTAAGAGCAGAATACGTTCCAGTTATTATAGGAAACCGTGGCCTTAAGTTGGTCTTAAGCAAGTTGTTAAAGTCACTAGTTCAGAACTGCTTTATTATTCAATATTAAATTCAACGGGAAGGACTGAAGCAAGTTACTAACTAAATATTTGAAGTTTTACTACAGTACGCTCGGCATCATATAAAAGAGAATATTGGATATACAATGGATCTTTTGTGAAGCGGAGAGTATGTGGACATTTCCAATATAATTCTGTAAAATTTAGTTTTAAAAATACACACTGTATTATACTACTAACTATACAGAATTTTGTTATGTACTAATAATACGTTATTTTTATTGTACAATTTTATGTCATTGTGACGGATCAAGCTCGAGGCCCACCTGATGTTAAGCGGACTAACCTCTGCCTATAACAGATGCATTTCATAACAAGTCACGAATTGCACTGCGCCCGTCACTTTGAGACATAGTTGTTAAGTCTCATGTGCCTGTAATTTCACTGGCTCTCGAGGACAGCTGCCGGAACACACAGTTAGGTGCTTGGCGATAGATTTTCTACTTGAGGGTGGTCGCTAGCCAGGCGGCATTCGCAAAATGCCCTTCCACCATGCGTTGAAGCTCAAGCCCCCGGTGGTATGGATGTACCTGTTGCGCGGCAGTCCATAGACAATGCCACTGAGCCATCACTGCTTCAACTTATAAAAAAGAGTGGGATGTGACGTTGAGAGGTGCTGATAATACTCTTCAGATATACCGTCAGAGTTACCTCGTAAGTGTCACAAAGTGAGCTTCACAATTATTGTATTATGATATGATGTCATTCTTGTTACTAGTATAAATATAAGATGTTTATATCTGCTATCCACAAAATCTATCCAATATTATGTAGAGTACAAAAATTTCATATCTGTTTACGCAAAACACCAAATTGTTATAAAGCGTAAGAATTACAATCCCAAAATTAAAATACTTCGATTCAATTGCGAGTGTATTTGCGTTAAAATAGCTAGCAGTAATTTTACGACGACTCTTCTGCTGAGCAAGTATAAATTCATTAAAAAAGTAAAAACCCGACTGCTAATTATTTATTTTTGTTAAACTTTTTATCATTCCATTGAAACTAAAACTGCAAATTGTATATATATGAAATCGTTTTTAAAAGCACTTCGTTTCGGTGGGTTTGGAAGAAGAATAAATATTTTATCTTACAATATGGCTTCTAAAATCCGCTAGTTTTTTTTTTTATGTACTTAGTGCGCTTTTAAGACTCCAACGATACCTCATATAATAAATTCGATTGAGCGGCTTAGAAATTATAGTGGAATAAAGAAACGCACATACATAAACATATTTGGAAAGCCGTGTAAAATTAACCAAATTAGAAAAAAAAAATCAGTTTTAGCATTGTTATTCATAAGTTAGTATCAAATAATTATTAATATTGGACTTATGTGTAAGGTAAATAAGTTCTCTAGATTATTACATCAGTTTTGTTTCTATAAGGTACATAGCAGACATACGACAGTACGTTAAACAATTTAATGTACTCGTATCAGCATATAAAACTTAATATTCATCCAATATCTGAGGATTGATATGATAAGAAAATTGACCTGATATTATATTCCTTATGACGCGAGATTATATTATAATATTTAGTTTATTGACATTATATAATAAGTATTGTAATACAATCACTACTTGAGACAGAGCGTTAACTACGTTACAGTTAAAACTGATAATATGCCCTTACATTGTAATATTTAAAATAACACTAGCGGAGCGATTAAGCATAAACGTTGAACCCAATCGTATTTCAATTTTTTTTAAAATGCTTTCATCGGATTTCTGCAATAGCAATTTTACTTTAAAATTATTGTGATTAGTAACTACTACTTTCTTTCACAGGAACTGCGACAAGGTTCTGCCCTCTACCCGGTTTCCTTCGTTCTTCGATATGAATTTGTAGACGTCTCGGAACAAGGACAACCGTTGGTGGACTCCTTATCAGCATGCGACAGAGTATTCAAGTCTGCTCAAACGTATTCTGGAAGGTTCCAAGCGCCTCGAGCTATATTCTATTATGGAAGAGGAGGAGCGCAGAATTTGACGTGTGTTTTGAGGTGAAAATGTTTTCAATAAAATTTCAGTACGCAGTACGAATTTTATATTTAACATAAAGGTGTTTTGTGCCAACAGACACAAGTGTCTAGACAAAAATTTAAGACACTTTTCCCCGAAACTATATTCGGTATTAGACTTTTATTCGAGATAAACATGAATAGAAATCGTAATCGGTATTCATCAATTTTTTCATAAAGAATAAAAAACTTAGCGTACCTATAGCATCTCCAATTTCTTAATAAAAGCTTAAGAGCATTTTCTCATTATAGAAATCCGTCAATATTCGTTTTCGCAGACATTTTATTCTCTCATTGTTAAGATTCCTTTTTTTCTGCAGATTCGAAGCGAAGCCAGGCGAGCGAGTCCAACTGACCTTCACGAACACTTATTTCGGAAATAAGCATTGTAGCACACACAAAGATTCCCGAACCAGTCGGTGGAAATGTGATAGGCCTGCGAAAAGGACCATCGGCGGCGAAGGGCTCGCCCAAATCATTATTACCGAGTATCCTTGGGATGGAGTGCCTATACAAAGGGATTGTATTTGTACCAATCGATCAGAACCTCTAAATGTACACACACTGACGGCCCCTGTTGTTGAAGTGAACTTCACGGTTACTATGATGAATATAACAGAGGATTATGACGACTTTGCTTTTGAAGGTGAATACAAATTTGTACCTACTGGACCTGGAGACGAGACAATTTGTTCCACTGGATGGGGCGATCGCAGATTACGAGGTAGTAGTGGAGAAATTAGATTGTTTGATAAAAGACAAACACCGATCATTCCTGAAATTGTAGGTGATAGAAATGTCATATCTGAAAGTGTTAGGGCGGAAGTAGCTTGCGTACATCGACCATGGCTGATTGAACCTGGGGGCGACGACGTCACGCCTGTTCAAGGACGATACCTTTACGTTAAGGTACCCGGCTTCGAGATGGTGAATTCTTCACCGTTTTGTTCAACTCCCAACAGGCTATTTGTTTACCAAGCTCGTGACACATCACGCCACCGCGAAGTATGCCCTAATGGATCAAGCTTTATAGAACTTTACTCGCCTGGATGGAAGTCCGATACAGCGCTAGAGACTTCGCTGAAACCACACGCTAAAAGTTTTGTAATCGATTTTCTGCAACACGAACAAGCCGACTATTCGATTAAATGGATTGAAATTATGAAGAAACCCTCTTTCGAACACGATCCCGAAACAACTATATTGCCCGCAGCTGTAGCAGATTGCCGATACAGGTAAATGTTTTTTTAAAATTAATTTAAATTTCCTGATTGTTGTCTATTATTTTCTCATATATTATCATTACAATGTCTAGTTATTAACGCCTCACACTCGCCCAAGTATTGAGAGTCCAAGTGTGTATTTTTAGTATATTAATTCTATTAATTAAACAATAAACAAGAACTAATACATATATGGGTTGCATGTACGAGGCCTCTACCCTTGGGGTGGCTACTGCCCATTACTAACAGTCATCCATCTGATTGTAAATCGTCGACACGTAAAAGAATATAAAGGTTACATAATATAAAAAAAAACATAATTTGTTTACATAACACGTTAGTATCCCTAAAAGGGTCGGCAGATGTCTGGCAAACCACGCTTAGTCAGACATGTTTTGGTTCCGTATTGCTATCCATCGCCAAGCAAACTTCTAGACTCCAAATGGTTATGAAGAATCTTTTAACCAATATTTGTCTGACCTGGGGATCAAACCTAGGATCTGCAAAATGATAATATTGCTAAGTTTTTTTCTTGAGTTTTTCATAATGAAAATTTCGATACAAAATAGTAGTGTAATTTCTTTATTAAAGCAGGTTAAAATAAAAATTGATTTTAATTTGTGTCATAAAATTAAATGCGATAGATAGAAATATATATTTAAATCGTTCTTCATATTCAGTGTAACGTTTCGTTACACCTCATAGAAGTCAATAAAAAAATATAAATAATATTTTTTTTTCTCTAGGTGCCCTGAGCTTAACGCTTGTATCCCAATTGCGTTATGGTGTGATGGAAGTCCACACTGTCCCTCTGGATACGACGAAGATGACTCAAACTGTTCATTCAGAATATCATTACCACCACCATATGTAGCGGCAGCAGCTGGAGCCGGTTTACTCATATGCGCTGTAGCTGTAGCCCTTTGTACTTGCAAACGACGTAGGAGAAAAGACAAAGAATTCAAAGCTAGACTAGACGGCGCTTTACCACAAGAAGAGCGCCCGTTTGATAGAGCTAAACAGAACGGCGCCCCAGAAGCGGCGCGCCAATACGCCACTGTACAAAAGTACGCGACTATAGACAAGTACAGTCTCAGTCAAAAGTATAGCGCAGGGTTGAACGATGCGAGGTATTACGATGAAGTGGCACAAAGAGATAAGCTCGCGGACACAAGATACGCTAGCCTTGGGCGGGCGGGGCGAGGCATGCGCGTCGACAACCCTCGTGGAAGCGGTTCCCGGAGAATGCCCGATCTAGGTTATCCGGACTTAAAAGACGGATTTTGTTGACCCTCCCCGGACTTATTAGAGACGACAGTGTAACTCGGACGGTCCTAATCCGAAAATAAAATTGGTCGTAATCTGTGTTCGGTGTACAGTTAGATCAAAGACTGAATCCGGCGTAAGTGCCTATATTTTGGTCAGCAAATTTTTCCCATACGGATATTTTACGTCGATATTTGAAACACATACGTATTATAATATCAAGAAAGATGTTCTGTACTTTAAATATAAATTTAAATTAACCGTAACGACTACTCGCAGATTCAATAATGACTAATATACATACATGTTTTATTTAAAACTTATTTACGGTAAGTTTTCCTATACATTGTAATCTACAAAATATACCAAAAAAAATTACATGTGCACTAGTTTTCTTTATTTCTTTAATTAATATAATAAACAAGACTATCCTAACTATGTAGTGAATTTGTACATATTGTTATAAGTATGTATTAGGAAAAAATCAAAACATCTATATATACTTTACATCAAAATTACAGTACCTACTTTTGTAAAGTCATCAAATTACATATCTAAATTGTAAATATTAACAAAAACGCTTGACAATACCTACAGTCATTTTCGATGTAGGAAAATGTAAAAAATCATTTAACTACTAGTACTATGTGAAGTTACATGTTTAATTAAAAAAATAAGAGTAGTTCTGAAAACCCCAATACCGTAATGGTTGCTATAAAACGTTTAAATAAGAATAAAAATCATATTAAAATTTCTGTACAAAAATAACAGAAAACGAATTTAATTGTTGATTTGTAACACTTTTTTCAACAATAATGTTAGTTTAATACGAGTAATTTATCACAGATACTGAATCATTGGCATTGTAAACAATACTATGTAATAATTAGTGCTATGTAGTAATTTTGTATATATATTCAAACATTATTCAAGTAAGAACTTTGTGTTTGTAGAAACAACAGCTGTTTATTTTCTTTCTCTTGCTTTTCTTAGTAATAATAGTTTACTTTCGGACACTGCATGATGAAAGAGTTTTACCATAGTGGGAACTGTAGATATAAAATAAAAAATGTGATATAGGTTGTAAAAACTTGCTGAAAGTTCAATAAAATGTACGAACTTCAAAACATAACAACTCGTTGTATATTTCGATATAAGGTTGTAATTGTAATGTATTTATCAGTTGTAAATAAATTATAGAATAAGGTTTTTAAAGTCTGTAATTATTTCCAAGTAAATGGAAGATTAAAGTCATTTCTAAAAATACATGAATTATATTTTTTAATCCATTAACCCTTGTACATTTGACGAAATCAGTGGAAAATATGGTGGTAGGCTAGCTTTTCCAAACAGAAAAATCAGCATAAAGTAATCTCTCGCTTTTTTTATTAAATATGCAAAGGCTAGTCTTTGATACACCCTAGCTTGAAGATAAGTAAAGATATCGTTTAAGATGGTTATCTAACTTAGCCTAGGATGAGATGTTACTCTCATGGATAGCTGTTAAACGGGCGCTGGTGGAATGGTAAGACACGGTATTAGGTGCTTAGCGGTAGGTTTTTTCATTTATGTAGACAGCTTGACAAGCGAGCATTCACATAAAGCTACCATGCAAAATATACAGATAATTAATAGATTCAGGCGTTACTTTGCGGAAATCCATATTTAATAATAACAAATATTTTGAAGTATATCTAGTGACATTTCCGCCTTATTTTCCTGGTAAGCCGACGTAACGTCACAAACGCCACGCAGCCAAACCGGGAGAATTTTCGACGCGTTTCGCTTCTCACTCTCTCTACTACTCTACTACTCTCTGTCACTAGATATATTTTTTATATTTTTTAAGGGTTTTATTAAAATATTAATTTTATGTTTTCTTAAAATGTTTTAAAAATATTTGTTACTATTACAAAATTTACAGGGTTATTGGTAAAAGGCTAACAACCACTTAGGGTTGACTTCTGCTAGTCCTAACAAACATTTGGATATGTTTTTTTTCTTTTATGAAGAAAATTTCTATTATTATTTTTTATATTTGTTTTTGTGTTTTTTTATATGTTTGTAACGGAATAAGTACGAGGTACAGTACGCCCGATGTTAAAAGTCTCTTGTGCCTGTAGTGTTTTATTTTTCAATTTTTTTATTACTTTGCTCGTTGTAAGTATTCACAGCGCGGTCCAGTGTTGCCGCGGCTGGCGATCTTGGCTCGGAGTAGGCAGTAAAATACAAAAAATATATAAAAAATGTTTTTTTTTTTAAACATTTCAAATATGAAGCGCTCGTAGCGTAGTTTGCTTAGCTGTTCTTAACCGATCAGCAAAGATAAGAAACGTCCGCCGCGGTCATCAGTTCGACGGGTGACCGCTAGTGACATTACTACTGAGCGCTTCCGTGCTTCGGAGGGCACGTTAAGCCGTCGGTCCCGGTTGTCGTCTAAGGATGGCAGTCGTTATAGCATGGTGGTAGGGCATTTTGCGAATGCTCGCCGGGCTAGCTACCACCCTCAAGTACAAAATCTGTCGCCAAGCATCTAACGGTGTGTTCCGGCAGCCGTCCTTGAGAGCCAGTAATTCTATGTTAGCCTGAACAACATCTTTGTCCACATTATCACTTACCATCAGGTGTGATAGTGGTCAAAGGCTAACCTACCAGGCATAAAAAAAATGTTTGTTATGACTAGCAGAAGTCAACCCTATGAGGTTGTTAGCAATAACCCTGTATACGATATGAATATACGTCTATATGGTACATAGGTGCCATTTGGTCGGACAGGACGTAAAAAGTAACATCCGTACTTTCATATTACGAGGTAGCCCAGGGTAAATACAGATTTGGATCCAGTTGGTTTATAACTTAAGCACTTCTTATTGTCAACTGTGCTTTAAGCGCATCATATGAGGCATCATATCACATCATGGACTGATGCGATTACATTTTAAATCTTGATTAGGTATGATGAGCAATTCGAGATCTTGATCACAAAATATCGAGATATTGTGTGATTTTAGTGCTGCATTCCGTAAATCTTCTCTGTATATTTTATTCTGTTCATTTCGACTGGTTGCTTTTGTGGCAAAAAATAAACAGGGAATTATAAACTAATATTTCAATTATCAGCCGCCCTCAAAATTATTTGCTCTGGAAGATAGACCTTACTTACAAAACTTTTTCTGAAAAGAAAATTAAGCAATAATGGGGGCACCATTTTCCTAAAAAAACATTCCGCCCGCCTTCATCAAGAAAATTTGTACGTAGGTACATTAATTTGTATTTGTCTCGTCGAATAATTAGATTATAGGCTCAGTCTGCATTAGCCAGTCCACTCTGCTGGCGTAACGAGCGCTGCAAACTAAATTATCTGATGAACTAATTAGAACGCCGATGGTAACTTGGGAACAACAAGTGAAATCCCGGGGAAGCGTTCTGTTGACGGCAATGTGCTCAGAGCTTTATTCAATGTTTATGTTGTGCTTTTGTTTAAGTTATTTAGGTAACTGTTTACAATTTTTTAATTTCTGATCATAATAAGTAAGTAATAATAATTATATACATATTATCATTGTTTTTTTTTTGGTAGCCTTTGGCCACTATCTCACCTGACGGTAAGTGATGATGTGGTCGAAAGTGTTGTTCAGGCTAACTAAGATTTACTTGCTCTCAAGGACTGCTACCGGAACACACCGTTAGGTGCTTAGCGACAGATTTTCTACTAGAGGATGGTAGCTAGCCAAGCGGTTATTCGCAAAATGCCCAACCGCCTGTCGCCTGTTACTATGGATTTATTTCTCAGTTAAACCGAATTACAGTTTGAACCGGGGAGTAACTCTCGACATTCCAATAAAAAGTATTAATGAAAAGCTAATATCGCAAGTTAAATACGGCTGTCAGATCTTCATGAACAATTGAGGACTCGACTGTTATACTTTCACTGTCATTGGGGACGGATCATCATCCGAATTACTGGACATCATTGGTCAGATAAAAAAAGAGAGATGTCTCTCACCCTCCTCTGCACTGTATCTGCCGGATTATCCACTGCTGAACACAGCCTCCCCCATTATGGGGGGATTGCCATAAAACCCACGTTTGGCAAGCGTCTTGGGGATCGCAGTAGATGTTGTCAGTCCCTCATAAGGCACTGCTTCCCACCATCTGGTACCTTTCCGTTAGTCGCCTCTTATGACACCCACGGGAGAAAATTAATATACAAAATACACATTTTTTTATTGTTATCATATACTAGAATATGGCATCTGGTGAGTTATCAGACGTCTCGTAATATCGAGCACATTAAAATGTCAATCAGAACGAAAAAAATCACACTGCAATGACTAGCGTGATGCCACCCATTGGAGAGGCAACCTGTCTATTATACCACATCATAACATTTAAAAAAACATACAAACAAAAATCACTCACGTTCACAGCATAAATTAACTCCTTAACAATAAATGTCTGAAACTTTCACATTCCGCTTAGCAAGCAAGTTCCCATGTTAAGTTCCTAACGCGAGTACAGCTTTAACGAAAATATTTGAACTAAGTTACCCGTCTCTCGCTAACTCATTTGGCCTATCCGCCAACCGCTAATCCTAGAAATTTGAAATTTTAGGAATGTTTCTCCCTAAGGCGAACGAGTTTCGGAAATTCTGTGTAAGGGGTGACCGCAACTGTTCTACTAGTTTTCGTGCTTGTTAAGGAGGTACGGAACAACATGCCATGGCTACATTATTACTCAGACATCTAAACATACCGTAACTAACACTCACACAAACATTATAAATGGGAATGTTTGTTTGAATACTACCCTCCAAAATATCGAAACGCATTGAATAGATTCAGGCGTTACTTTGCGGAAACCCATATTTAATGCTAAAAACTCGTACGTGCGCTCGATGAGTCAAGTCCTCATGAGGATGCTTTGTGTAGAAGCGAAACACGCCGAAAATTCTATTGGTTTGCCTGCTTGTCGCCTGTGACATCACGTTGGTTTAGCAGGAAAATTAGACGGAATTATTACTAGATATATTAATTAAATGTTCCCTTAAAACATTTTTAAATTATTTGAATCCATATCTAAATGTATTAAGTACATAGATTTTTTAAATTTACAACTGTTACGCTTTTGTTCACTATGTCACCTGATGGTGAGTGATGATGTTGGCGCTGCTAATAGCTGTCGTTCAGGCTAATGTAGAAATACTGGAGCGGCCGTTGCTTATCCTAGTTGATTGGTTAAGTACGACTATGCAAGCTACGCTAAGAGCGCTTCACACTGCCATAGGTCATGTGACTGCCTCGTCAGTGAAGTGGCACAAGAGTCGTCTTATATTCTTGAGGCTCTGAATGATCCCTGGCGAGAGAGTCATAATGCTTTTCTGAAAAAAAATATACAGTCGTAGTCTGGAGGCTGGTACTGCGGTCTAGCCGGTAGGTTCACCTCCTATCACATGTGACCCCAACATAATTTTTCCTGAAACATAGATTAAGACAGCGCTGAATACTATTTCGGAGAATTAAGGCGTTACGACATATGTTGGAATATACAAACAAGAATAACTTTGCAATTATTCTTGTAGTATTCTTGTGTAGCTTTAAACTTGTTAATGATGACACAACCCTATATATTACCCTTACCCTATATTTTTTGCAATTACGCATGCTCTAATTATTACATTTAAGTTAACAGTGACCTATATATTATAATATTATATTATATATATTATATTATATTATACCTATCTATTACACGAGAGGAAATATTAGAGTTATGAGTCACATGCCATGTTATGTTGCCCCGCATGCCCCAGCTAAAGGGGAGAATGGCGCGGGTTCGTATCCCGCAAATGACTATAATTTTTCTTCTCGTAAATTTGTAATTTTGTAAGACAACAACATGCATAGCACAATTGCAAGCACGGTTACATACCATATATCATACGGTAAAGTAAGCATCATTCTTCCTACCTTAAACTGTGAATTGGTAACTTCTAGGAAAGAATGTCTGTTCGCGCCAAAAGCGCGACGTATCAGCCTGCGGGCGGTTTACCATCCTGCCGCGTACCTGCTGGCCGCGTCACCCCTCTCCCGACCGCACGCGCATAGCTGCGGCGCCCGGTCGGCTAGCTAGCTTGACCTTGACAGTAGCCCGGACACAGTCGCCGACAGGAGTCGCACGCGCACACACATTCGCCCGTGTCGCGTTCCATACATTTTCTTCCCGCGCCACCGGTGCAACCAACATCAGCACAATCAAGAGAACAGTTAGTAGTGTTAAAGTGTATATTATAGTGAGTGCTTCTGCCCTGGTCGTTCACATCAGCACAGCCAGCCATCAGCACTAATCGGAAACCACGCCGCCGCCATCCGCACACAAAAGAGGCGCGGCCAGCTCTTGAGCACCCCAAAACATCCATCCCGTAAGTACTCCCAAATTCCCTAATATCGATCCTATGGTGGGCTTAGCCCCACCAAAGTTTCCTTCGAGCCGTCACGAATCAGCCCTAATCCCATTATAATTACAGTCCACTCATTTTAAAACCCAAAATAATTTCCCGGTAAAATCAAGCAAAACCGCATGGCAGTAACATTTTTGCCAAAGTAAATCAACCTTGTCTCCTTACGCTAAGGATCATTTCACTCCGCACACATTGTGACAAATTTAAACTTTAAATTTGCATATAAGATAAGAATTTTTAATTTCAACCCTCAAATAGAAATAGCGTCTCCATTATTGTACTTCCCGTAATATCAATCAGCTCGTATCCATAATTACGTAAATGTTTATATCTTATAAATCGCCTACCTACAGTTTATTAATCGACGAAGTTCACAACGCACAATACGATATAGATAGATAAGAGCTGTTGCATTATTCCTTGTTACTAACCGGCAAGTTTTGAAGCCGAGTGTGTTTGCATTGGATTTTCGTGTTTTTGTATCATTGTACTTATGTTTATATTGCGATTTATTTACTAAATTTAATGAATATAAAACACTACGTGTTAAATTGGATACATATTAACTTGTATTCTTTGTTATCTTGTATGCGACAATGTTTTGGTGTTTCTTATCAGCTCATTACCTTTAATAGTTAGGTAGCATAGATTTAAGTTATAAACTAGCGTTCCGCACGAGTTTAATAAGGGTTCCGTGAACAACTTAAGCGTTCCGTTATTAAGTTAATAGGTATAACGGTTTTGAACTCAGCTCTCAGGTAAAGTTTATAGTATTAACTAATACCTAATCAGGCATTATTTAACCGACTTCCGTAAAAGAAGGTTGACATTCCTACAACGTTAGATTTATAGATATAGGATTTGGTTTGTATTTTTTTTCTCTTCCTTTCTGCTCTTTTTAATCGCTCGCTTACGATACGGTTACTGCTTGACAGTGAACAAAGGCCTCCGCAATGCCTACCAAAAGCCAAGCCGCCCGCTTCCGGGAGGCTCAAAAGACAATCCTTACGCTTTCTGAGATAGGTACATCTTTGTTGTCCGGTAAACCGAAATACAAAAGGTCGGATTTTAACGCCAGATTTGCTGAGGTAAGAGTGGTAAAAGAAAAATTAGACACGGTATACTACGAAATATTGGACTCCGATGACTTGACGGAGGTCCAGGAAAAATCATATCTGGAAAGCTACGAGAAAATAGTAGACGCCTACGACACTATACTTGTAGCCGAAATAGACATCAATGTCTTACCATCAGACCAAAATGACACTGAGCCATCAGCACAAAAACAGCCACCTATGATATCAAACTCGGTCCTGCCCAAAATAGAACTCCCAAAATTCTCGTCGCAATTAGAAGATTGGCCTTCATTTATTACGGTTTTTGAGAGCTTGACTGGCACCGTCGCGAATTTATCTGACGCCATAAAGCTCCATTACCTACTGTCATGTCTGTCTGGGGAGTCGCGCTCTTTAATTTCTCATTTGCCCATAACCAACGAGAATTTCAAAGTAGCGTTGCACATTTTGACCCGCAGGTATGAAAACCGACGTCTACTAATAGACCGCTTTGTAGACATCATCTTTGATCTGCCCACCATTTCGAGTCGCTCAGAAATACGGCGGCAATTTCTAACGCCGCTAATTTCAGCACAGTCGGCCCTAAAAAACCTCAACATGCCCACTGTTGGGGAGTGTGGATATGTGTTCGTGTCCATTGCTGCGCGTAAGCTTAAAGGCGAACTGAGGTCGCTCTTCGAGCGGCAACATGGGTCGACTGACACCCTGCCGACGTTGAGGGATCTCATTTGGTTCCTTGAAGAGCATGCGCGCTGCAATGAGGTCACCGTGCCCATACCATCCGCCTCATACACAACACCCAGCACAGACACTAACCGACGATCCGGTTATCAGCACACACCCCGACAAGACACTGGGCGTCAGTGCCAGCCCGCCCGCGCCCGGGCACGCCCCGTGGTATATAACAACACGTACTCACCCGTACGCTCAACGGATTCAACCCGCGATCGTCAGCAAGCACTGGCCCGCCAACCCCAACCGGTTATAAATCCAAACCATTATTTCCCCTGGTGTAATGTTAAGGGGCACAAACTGAGGGTATGTACTCAATACAACAACCAGCCGGTTCAAGGCCGCTGGGATTTTATTCAGGCGCGCAACCGATGCTCTAAGTGCCTCGGCCCGCACTACGAAAACGAGTGCAGTACAACCGGGCAATGCAAGGAGTGTGGCAGTGCAAACCACCACACTACGTTACACAGGCTAGGGTACACGTCACCGACTCGCAACTCAGCACACCTATTGCCTCAGCACTTGCGCGAGACACCTCGCCGCCGCCCCTCACCGGACACGGGAAGGTCGGTGCCGTTCCGTCGCCCTACGCCACGACAGCCCACACCGCCTAGGCAATGACTAGCGCGGTACATTCAGCACACACAACGTAAGCCCATAACCTCTCAGCTCATATCACCCTGGCATAAACACAAGGCCGCACCCGCCCGCCCCACAAATAATCAGCTCACACTTGTTTCAGCGCAGCAACAAAATGTCCACGCTAACATATCAGGTAGGCCTGCTAACATCTCTGCACCCCCAGACAGTGTCCACGACAGGCCTGTACTACTGCCTACAGTCTCACTAGAGATAGCAGATTGCAATGGCAATTTTCACACAGCTAGGGCGTTACTAGACTGTGGCTCCATGATCACACTGATCAACCAGGACATAGTGAAGCGACTTCGCTTACCTACTCAGCACACAAACCTTAAAATAAAAGGCGTAGGTGACCAGCCCTCAGAAAAATCTACGTCATATGTCGACATTACTTTTAGCCCTGTACATACGGACAGGCCCGTAATAAGTGTTAAGGCGTATGTACTAAAGAACGTAACAGGAATTTTACCGCACACTAAATTACCTAGTTTAGATGAAAGTATGAATTACGTTCCACTCGCAGATTTTTCGTTCAATATACCTGCACCGATTGATCTTTTGTTAGGTTCAGACATCTTGGGTAGCATATTAGATGGTTCTAAAGTGTTCCTAGGCCCCGGCAGGCCAATAGCCATCGGCACGATTTTTAACTTCACGTTATTAGGTCCTATCTCCCTACATTCAGGCACACAGCCTCAGGTCAACTCTGCTCAAATAAATAATAACGAAATGGCACAACAGTCCAACCAAGACGATCATTCAGCTCTAGAAAGATTCTGGGAAGTAGAAGAAGTTAGTGATAGTACTACCAACGGTACTTCAGCACATGACGAATGTGAACAAATATACCAGTCTACTACCACTAGGGAATCAACAGGTAGGTATGTGGTCACGTTACCATTCCTCTCAGATGCTCCCAAGCTGGGAACTACCCATGCTATAGCACTTCGACGGTTTCTCAACCTCGAAAAGAAATTACAAAGAAACCCCGAACTCCGCTCAAAATACGTTGAATTCATGAAGGATTACCTAGATAAAGGTCACATGACTCCCTGTCACCCAAAGACATTCCGCGATCAGCCCCACTGTTATGTATATAACAGTGGGGCTGATCGCGGAATGTCTTGCATCACGGCATTTTCAAGGCCAACTCAGATAAACTACGCACAGTATTTGACGGTAGTTGTAAAAGTTCAAATGGCACAAGCCTTAACGACACTTTACACACGGGGCCAGCCCTACAACGAGATATCACAGATATCATTTTAAACTTCCGAACCCACAAGGTCGTCTTTAGCACAGACATTCAACAAATGTTTAGAAACATCATGGTTCATCCCGACCACAGACGGTTTCAGTTCATTCTCTGGCGCTCATCACCAGATCAGCCCTTATTAACTTATTCTTTGTCCACCGTAACTTACGGCTTGCGCTCCAGCCCATTCTTAGCAAACCGCACTATTCAGCAGTTGATCGCCGATGAAGGTCAACGCTATCCCAAGGCCGCTCAAGTACTCTCCCGGTCAATATTTGTTGATGACGTGCTCACAGGTCATGACACTGTCGATGAAGCCATGACTTTGCAAACCGAGTTAATTAGTTTACTCGCCCTGGGTGGCTTCCAACTACGTAAGTGGACCTCCAACTCCCGTCAGCTCTTAGAAAGGTTCCCAGATGAACAGTGCGAGATACCCAAAGACTTTGACATTAGCCCAGATGATAACGCCATCAAAGTACTTGGTATGCAGTGGATGCCACAAACTGATGAGTTCACATATAGTGTCTCAGTACCTACTGTAGATAGTTTAACAAAGCGATCTATACTTAGCACTATAGCCCGACTATACGATCCAAACGGTTGGATCAGCCCCGTCATCTTCCGCGCTAAAACGCTCATGCAAAGGTTATGGACCTTAAAACTAGATTGGGACGAACAGGTGCCTAGTGACACAGCACTCGAATGTCAAAATATTTATCGCGACCTACCCCATCTCTCAGCTCTTAGGTTACCCAGAAACGTCTGCTCAAACAAAGCATCCACATACACCCTTCATGGATATGCGGACGCATCAGAGTTAGGTTATGCCGCGGTTATATACCTACACGAAACCACACCCGATAGGCAGGTACATGTCCACCTGCTCACGTCCAAATCAAAGGTCGCTCCTATTAAAAACCGACAAACTATTCCAAAACTGGAGCTATCAGCCGCCCACTTATTAGCTAAGCTCATGTCCCACGTCTCAACTCAGCTATCAGCTCACATTTCCATTCATCAGCACACCTGTTGGTCAGACAGTACCATCGTACTTGCCTGGCTGAATACACCGATACACTCACTTCAAGTATTTGAAACCAACATAGTCTCCTCAATTAAGGCTACTAAATGCAATCTCACATGGAGACATGTCCCTTCAGCTCTGAACCCTGTAGACTGCGCTAGCAGGGGAATGTCAGCTCAAGACCTCTTGAAACATGACCTGTGGTGGTCACCACCTTGGCTCAAGGACCCACCACAAACATGGCCATCCCTTCCGCCCGCATTAGGCCAACACGCGTTACCCGGTCTTAAACCAAAAAGGTCGTAGCACACATAGCGGTCCCTGACCTCGACACAACTCTGCTCACACGATTCAGCTCACTCGACAAGCTTATAGGCGTAACGGCTTGTATAAAACGCTTCATACACAATTGTAGGCAGTCGAGTCGCTCTGCGCGTGTCACCGGGCCCATTACGGTCGGCGAACGCAAAGAAGCACTACTGCACTGGGTGCGTTCAGTTCAGCACAACAGTTTTGCTGACGAGATCCATCGCTTACGCCACAATAAAGAGTGTACCATCCGAGTACAACGTCTGTCACCATTTTTGGAAAACGATTTACTAAAAGTGAGTGGCCGACTCACCCAGTCTGCACTGCGTTACGACGCTCAGCACCCATTAATTTTACCCAGCTCAAGCCCATTAGTAGATCTCATCATCGATCATTATCACAAGATTTATTGTCATCCAGGCGCTGATACCCTGCACTCACTCTTACGTCAGCAATTCTGGATATTATCAGCACGCCGAGTAATTCGACATCGAGTATACAAATGTATGCATTGTTTCCGATTCCGCGCTAAACCTAAGGCCCCCTACATGGCAGACTTACCCGCCGACCGCGTGAACGTTCAGCCCGTATTCAGCAAAGTCACCACGGACTTTGCTGGACCATTTTTGATAAAATCCAGCACACTTCGGAACGCCAAACTCTTAAAAGGATACTTCTGCGTTATTACTTGCCTAGCGACGAAATCTATCCATCTCGAGCCAGTGTCTGAGCTCTCCACAGAAGCATTTCTGGCGGCATTACAGCGATTCGTTTCTAGACGCGGCGTACCTACTCTTATTAGATCCGATTGCGGTACGAATTACGTAGGCGCTAGGAATGAGCTTAAGGAAATACAAAACTTTCTCGCATCAAGCAACGATAACATCGCGCACACGCTTTCTAAACAGCACATAACATGGTGGTTGAACCCGCCTAAAGCACCCTGGTTCGGTGCATTACATGAAACAGCGGTAAAATCCGCCAAGCAGTTATTGTATCGTGTGGTCGGTGAACAACGCCTCACTTTTGAGGAATTCTCAACCCTTTTAGCTCGAATTGAAGCCGTGCTCAATTCACGCCCTCTCAGCCCTCTCTCTTCTGATCCTGCGGATCTTGAGGTACTCACTGCAGGTCATTTACTCATAGGCCGTCCGCTCACAGCCCTACCGGAGTATTCGGTAGAAGGCAGGCCCATTTCAGCTCTAAAAAGGTTCAGGCTCGTCCAGTCCCTATCCCAACACTTTTGGCGATCCTGGTCCAAATCCTATCTGCACACACTTCAAACCCGCTCCAAATGGACCTCCCGATCCAGCCCACCTCAAGTCGGAGAGCTGGTCCTGATTGTGGAAGACCATGTGCCGCCACTACAATGGCGCATGGGTCGCATCACCCAGACGATCCCAGGAAGGGATGGCGTCACCCGAGTCGTGGAACTCAAGACGGCCCAGGGTATCTTGAAGCGCCCCGTCCTCAAGGTCGCCCGGCTGCCCATCGAGTAACACCCCTTCAGCACTGTTGACGCCCCGGGAAGATGTTCGGGCCAAAAGCGCGACGTATCAGCCTGCGGGCGGTTTACCATCCTGCCGCGTACCTGCTGGCCGCGTCACCCCTCTCCCGACCGCACGCGCATAGCTGCGGCGCCCGGTCGGCTAGCTAGCTTGACCTTGACAGTAGCCCGGACACAGTCGCCGACAGGAGTCGCACGCGCACACACATTCGCCCGTGTCGCGTTCCATACATTTTCTTCCCGCGCCACCGGTGCAACCAACATCAGCACAATCAAGAGAACAGTTAGTAGTGTTAAAGTGTATATTATAGTGAGTGCTTCTGCCCTGGTCGTTCACATCAGCACAGCCAGCCATCAGCACTAATCGGAAACCACGCCGCCGCCATCCGCACACAAAAGAGGCGCGGCCAGCTCTTGAGCACCCCAAAACATCCATCCCGTAAGTACTCCCAAATTCCCTAATATCGATCCTATGGTGGGCTTAGCCCCACCAATGTCCTTGTAGAGACTTGGTCCTAATTTTCCACCAGGTGAGGCCAAATTTATATTTATACTTAAAATTAACTGACTTGAAAACGTGTAACTCTATAGCATGATTAATTACGTTCTGCCTACCTCATCAAGGTTTTACGGGCCTGATAATGTTGTTAATTATGGAGTAGTTCCTGAGTAGATAAAAGTTTTGTATCAATAATGCTTTCTCTTTAAGCTTACATTAAGCACTAATTGCTTAGTATGCGTACCAATATTAGCATATCAATTGATTACCCAATCCGACCTTAAGTGGCCTCTCATTAGGTTGAGGTGTAACCCCTAAAAGCTTAATATTGTTAGTCAGTTTAATGTGCTGTTCAAAAATAACCTTTATGGCTTTATTAAATAAGTTAATTTGGGCAGAAATTATTAAAACATGGAGTAAGGGTATTATCGTAGAATACTGTGAAACTGAAATGAATTATCAATTTGGCCTGTAGTATTTATAAATACTCTTATAATAAATAAACGAGTGAAATGTTTTATATATTTTAAATGTAGATTGTCTAACTTATATGGATAGTTTGATATTATTATTATTCCTAACTATATTTATTATTATTATTATTATTTTTTTATTCCATACTGGGTAGCACTTGACCACTATCTCACCTGATGTTAAGTGATGATGCGATCGATGATGGAGCGCGCTTACCCAGAAGATACCTATTCACTCGCGTTTTGAAGACCCCCATATTGTACTTAACCGGAAACACAGACTCAGGCAGGGTGTTCCATTCCCTAGCGGTTCGTATGATGAACGAAGAAGCAAATCGCTTCGTTCGGGTAAATGGAACATTCACCATATAACGGTGGCGCTTCTGAGTATCCCTGGATGTCCGATTATAGAGGCTCTCAAGGACTGCTGCCGGAACACACCGTTAGGTGCTTGGTGACAGATTTTCTACTTGAGGGTGGTAGCTAGCCAGACGGGCAATCGCAAAATGCACCTTGCGGTGAAGCTCAAGTCGGCGGTGGGGATCGAACTAGGGACCTGCGGCACGGCAGTCCATAGCTATTACCACTTGGCCATTATTGCTTCAAAAGTGGCCCCTATATCGCTGAAATGACGGCTTTGAGTCCGATCTGCGCGATGTCCAAGTTGCCGACTAGCAAGAGGCGCAAGACGGACCCATACGGCGTTCTCGTGTTCCAGAGGCCAAGTTTCTTTTATTTTTATAATAAACTAATATGAAAATGAGTTCAGGCGGTTCCAAAAGTACTACGGACATTGATTGCACTCCACCAGATCTAAGGTCCGAGTTTCCAATGAAGTCAAAAGAAAAATTCATAAAAAAATGTGAAAGTTTTAACAGGTGTAAATATTTATCTGTTTTTACATGAAGCCCTTGATGGTATGATAAAGCAACAGAGGTAAATGTAATTCTACTTTTATTTCTAAGATTTTGTTGAGAAACCCTTTTTATATGCCTCGACGGAAATGGCAATTGCCTGTCTTGTTTCAATCACACTCATTCTCGACCTGCAATTGTCTATTTCGCGGCCTTTGGAATTCTGTACTATTTCTGATCATACGATAAATACGATTAACTCTTTTTTCAAAATCCTAGCTGCTCTTAAGTAACTTCTGGTTATTAAACAGGCTTATATCACCTAGAACGGAACTGGCTCTCAATAACAGCTGCCAGAACACACGGGTAGGTCTGATAACAAATTTTCTACTCTGAATATATAGGATACATAGGATGTACTAATGAACGCCGCTGGTAGGGACCACCATGCTTTTTAGCTCAAGCCAAGCCTTAAACCACGGATACCCTGCACTGCAGTCTATAGCTTATGGCACTGTGACAGTTTCAAATAATTTTTATCTGTTTTTAAGCTTAAAAAGCTGAACTGATTTCGATAACTTATAATCTAGGTTTGTTTTGGTATTAACCAAAATGCGCGATACTTAATTAACATGGTTGTATAAAGAATGATTTTATACCAGCCTAGAACAATTACTCAAAAGCACTTAAATAACTACAACAACGAAAAACAGTTCTCTAACTTTTTTTAGTAACGTGCCGTGCGGTGTCGTACACATCGTCTGAATTTCCATATCTAAATGGAAAACAGTCCTACAATCAATTTTGTTCCCACATTCCATTTGAAAAGTGCACCTGAGCTGAGACTATGGATTGTTTACTTTTTTGTATAGCAATTGCTATGTGAGGACAGGTTGCTCGTACCGTATGATATGTAGTCTACTTTTTTATTGCCAGTCCTATGTTTATTTGTTTTTTTTAGATTGATAAGTCAAATAACATACACCTAAGCATTAAAACAACTTTAACTGATTATATAGCTCAAGATGAAAATCAGGTGAGATAGTGGTCAAAAGCTAACCTACCAAGAATAAAAAAAAAAAAAAAACAAAAAAAAAAAAAAAAACTAAAGATCAGAGTCAAAGCGAGGATTTACTAAGAAGTTAAGAAATGAGGAAGCGAAAAATGATTTATACTCCATAAAAGTACGAATGTGTACGTACATATGAAATCTGTAAAATTGATTAAATTTTTCTGTATATTTTATTGACAATTCCATTTGAAAATTCAGTTTTGATACTTGTTATAGGTGACAAGAGCCTACAAACAAATCTACATCTTATTCTGGCGTCTAATCTTAACTTCTCTCTATTAATCTTTCTGTTTGTTGTGGTCAAGATAAATATCAAATAGATAGGCGAGTTACCTTCCTTTTATTATCCTCAAATGGTATTTTTTTTTCTTGTTCACAATTGTTCTAATAAGCTTTTCAGCAACTGGAAACAATGCTGATGATTATTGAGTAGGGGTTTGTTTGAATCCTATCGAGGTCTTAAGTTACATATTGTATTAAGGTATTTTATGAAATTTAAATTATATAAAAACCCTGATGTTGAAAATTTGCTAAGCATCTTAGTATTCTAGAAACAATGCTTGAGAGACGGATTCTATAATAGTAGGATTCGGTTATAGTCCACCTGCCCCCCAACGCATACACATAGGTAGACTAACCAACAAATAACGAAGTTCCAAGTTCAATTTCTTATTAGGATAAGTATCACTGACGTCCTGGAGTTTAAGGAGTGAGACAGGGAGACGTTATGTTTCAGAAATTGTTCACGAATGCGCTGGAGAACATTTTAATTTTTTTGTACTGGAACAATTTCGGCATCAACTTCCATGGCGTATACATAGCTCACTTCGCTTCGCCGATGATAAATTCTGTATGGAGAACAATTACCGAGTAGACAACATTATAACAGAAGACATATATTTGGTAGGCTCCTTCAAGATGGACTGCCGACATCGTCAGGGTCGCTGGGAGCCGATGGATACAAGTGGCCGATAGCCCTTTATTGTGGTACTCTATAGGGAGGATTTCTTTGACATAAGACGTCTTCCGGCTGAGGTAATGATCTTTAACTATAAAGCTGTTCCAAACAGATTATAATAAGTTTGCATCCGACATGACCGATTTAAAAAGATATAGGGGTTTATAAAATGTTTACGTAACTTTATCTGTTAAGATTCCAGATTGCCCAGGCAGGGATTGTTCAGTGGAAGGCGTCTTCCACCTGGACAATCTGTTTTGAATGCTTAACTCCGGCGAGTACCTACACCGGGAAGGCTGAAAAGCAAGGCTGAAAAGGACAAGTTCAAAAATATGGTATCAATTACATACAATGTGATGGGCTTTCTCCGCTCCTTCCTTGAACCCAGCCTAGCCCTTTATCACGAATATAACAATTGGCTAATTTTATATACGTAAATTACTCACTGCTATGGCTGGGCTTGCGTACTTCTTGTGATTGTCCAACGTTGCGGCACAACACTATCACAAATTCAATATTGTCAATCTTACAGATCAAATCTTTACAACAAACAAGTAAAATCAAGAAATCGAAAGAAAACAATAAAAAGGGCGAGAAAGTAGAATGATTTTCCAAATATTTTACCGAGATAATCTCACGCACAAAAATTCCATAGATTACAAATAGACGACTACCAAAGCGGCGTGTTCCAATTGCCCGAAAAATTGATCGGTCCGAACATTATCTAACTATACAAAACACTAGTGATGTTCCAAAAATTTACTACACTCAATTATTATTCACAAAATAGATAAAGAACTCTACCAATCTATTGAAATGAAATATGCTCGGCTTTGTAAATACTTCCATTTCAAATTAAAATCAACAGTAGAAATATATAAACTGTCAACAACAAAGCAAAAACAAATTGTTTTAGTTCGATTAGTTGATTGAACCTAATCCGAATCTAATCGTCTGAGTGCTTTTATTCATTTGTCGGTGGCACGATCAAAAGCACATTATAAATATTTCCAATAAGCAATAAAAATATTGGCCTTTGACATGGCAATTGCTTTTGACAAGGCGATTGTAATTTTCCACAATAATGAGCATCACTTAATTGGGTCGAAGTATTTTGTTGCGTGTTTGAACTCATAGACGTAACATCAAAGAAATAAAATATATTTCGTAATGATCAGATATTCTAAACGTTTAATAATATGTTGTTACACTGTAGTCTGCAGTACCGTGTGCAAAAACCGTTAAGTACCAAATTTAAAATCGTACAATTCCTAGCTTAAGAATAAATGGATTGTTTGATTATCTCCAGTTAGATGTCGTAATAAGTATTAGAAAACCATTAAAAACGCGATAAATGAGTGGCATGTAACTAATCACGTCGATGTGAGTTAAGTGTCGTTGCGCATTGGACACACTACAGGGCTTCTTACCATCGTATCGCTCTGAGTACTAATAATACTGCCCAGATAGAGCATTTTTAAAAAGGTGGCATCAGTTAGGCTACAATCCATATTCCATATTTGCTGTCTTTGATTTAGTTAGAGGGAGCTTAATACTACCCTTATCTTACTTTAGTGGTCAATCGAGGGTAGGAGAATGTGAGAATAAGGTGCTATGTGGTAAATAATTTGTAAGGAACGCTAGCTGCTTTGTCACCAAGTATCAAACTTTGGCAGATACTAATTTAACTTGCCTGGCATAAAACGGGACTTAATGTGAGATATATAGTGATTATAAAATAATTAATGGCAGCAAATTACATGCAGCTTTAAATAATATCATATAATACATAAATCGCTACCTGGTGCTGGTGCCCAATAGGAAAGCAGATTTGAGATTTTTCAGCATATTGAGCTTAAAATCTGCGTCTTTGTTTACGTATTTGGGGACATGAGAGAACATATAACGTTAACGGTATTTTTTCGCTTTTTACTTATATAATTGTCTTTAATACTTTGAAACACAACTCGGCAATGCAAAGTGAGGGTCATGTATAAAGTATCAGCCAGATCTTCCATTGCTGAATACAGCCCCCCCATAAAGGGGTGTTTTCTATAATCCCCACGCTTAGCAAGCCTTTTGGGGATCGCAGGATAAGTTAACAGATCCTTAGAAGGTACTGCTGCCCACCTTCTGGTATTTTACCTTGAGTCGCTCTTACGACACCCACAGGTAGTAATGCGTGAGTGACATTCTAGCCTGGCATCCCACGGGGAGAACACATCTACCATATTAAAAGACGTAGCAAACTGATTAAAAAGACGATATGCAACTTATTTTAGACTTGTATGTTTTTTTAGTTGTAAATCGTATATTGTTCAAAAAAATCCGTTTGCTTAATTATAATTTTTTTTATTTATTTATTGTTTTTGAACAACAATGTTATCGCTGGTCTAATTCATATATTTAATATCTCAATAATAATTCAACACATACAATATTGAGCATTTCATAATAAAAGACAGAGGCATACAATAATTTTAATTGCGCAGTACTAAAGAGCATAATTAAACGTATCATCTGATCCAATGCACAATATTTCTCTTCGCTTTTAATGAATATTGCGTACAGGGGCAGACTGGTTTTACTAGGGTTGTAACAAAGGCCTCGTGTAAATGTAAGTAGGGCCCTTGTTTCAAAACAATAAGTTTCAAGGAATTAAAGCTCATCTTCCTGTGAAAGTGTCACTAGTACATCAAGAGCTTCAAACAAACACCAGATAAGGCCCTAAGAGTTCTAAAATATATTTTTTCAAAGCAAAACACTGATAAAGTGGTATATTCAATCTCCATAGTTATATTATATTAGTCACAATATGTATGAGAACCCATCCTGATTACATTTGAATTGAATATATGTTTGTCCCTTTACGATAAAAAAATATTGTGCACATTTTGTCGGTATACTTAGCCTGCAATATCGTGATATAAAAAAAAAGGTTTATTATCTATTCTTATATCTATCTATTCTCTTTATTATACACACAAATATAGGATATATTTCAACGGTTTTGATAACTTTTTTAAACTTTCATTCCTGTGTCTAGTAATGTTTTGTGTGATTTTCGCGTATTTACGACGAAAATATATGCGTTATTACTACATCGGGGCTGAAATAATCCTTATTTCAACGGTAGTTATTTATTTATCGTACTCGGTGATGAGCTGTTAATGTAGCAGCTGGTAAGCTCTAAAGTCGTTACTAGAGTTACTACCATACACTATTAAGCTAATAATTTATTTATTTAACAATCTTAGGGAAATTAACAGCTAACTGGGAATAACAAACATAACAAATAATTTTCTGAAGGCTAATTAAAAATTTCCACTTATAGCAACTAGTTTTAAAAAAGATCAAAGTTAATGAACGACTACTAAATACATAATAAAATACACTCGAGAGCAATGAATCCGGGTCACTTAAAGAATGTTAAAAATCTCGGAAACTAAAAATGATAGGTTAATGCAATAAATTGTATTTAATAGACAATGTAATACTCCTTAAATGAAAGTAAAAAAAATATGAGTCACCATACATTTTATTAACACAAAATTACATAAATAAAAAAACTGCTGATCTCTCCTTAAAACAAAAATAGGAAACATGAAATTTTTGAACTTTATTACGATTTTCTTGAATTTTAATACTTCGTATTGCCTCCTCGTGCTTCCATTACTGCGTTTACGCGGTTTGGCATGCTGTACACCAAGTTCCTTATACGATTTTGGGGAATATTCTCCCATTCCTCTGTGAGAGCAATTTTGAGCTCACGAAGCGTGATTGGGGGAGGGTTTCGTTGTTTTACGCATCTGCCTAGCTCGTCCCAAGCATGCTCGATCGGGTTGATATCCGGGCTGCGCGCTGGCCACTCCATACGAGTAATGTTCATCTCTTGAAGGTAGTCATTCACAATCCTACCTGTATGAGGTCGGGCATTGTCATGCATAAATATAGCATCCTCACCTAAATTGACCATAAATGGACCAACGTGATCATTGAGGATTTCTTCCACATATCTTACGCTAGTTAAAGAGCCGTTTTCTATGATCACCAGCTCTGTGCGACTTTCAGAAGAAATTCCGGCCCACACAAGTACAGACCCACCACCGTAGGCTACTTTTTCTTCGATGCATGCTTGCTTGAATCTTTCCCCTGGTCTTCGATACACTCTGTGTCTTCCATCGTGCTTGTAGAGCATAAATTTTGATTCGTCGGAGAACATAACTTTTGACCAATCTTCAATACTCCAATTTACGTGGCTCTGGGCATATCTTAGTCTCGAAATACGATGCCCACGCTCCAGTTTAGGGCCGTTTGCAGGTCTAAGGGGTTTTAAGTTAGATTCAGCAAGCCGACGTCTTACTGTCCATGCACTTGGGTTACTTCCTCCGAGGCGTCGAAACTGATTGGTGAGTTCAGTTCCTGTGAGAAAGCGATTTCCAAAGCATGGTGTTCACCAAGTATCGGTCTTCTCGTGCTGTGGTACACCTGGTTCTGCCCGTTCCTGGTCTGCGTAGGTTAGAACCAGTTTCTTCGTAACGTCGGAGAACTCTTTGTACTGTTGACAGCGACACACCGACAGTCCTGGATGTATCGCGCTGACTCCGGCCGGTTTCCAGCATTGTAAGTATTCTGGTGCATTCTTCAGGCGTAAGCGACATAATTTCAGCTTGAATAATGAATATAGAGCACTATCAACATGGTTTATGTACCCACATAAATGACAGATTACAAACAAAAGCAAAACCAAATGCTGTAATTTCGTAGTTCCATCTTCGAAAGTGGCCCTTTTTCAAATTTGATTTTTTTATGATATAACTTTACAATAACTAAGAAGTTTTAATACCTTCATTTAAGGAGTATTACATTGTCTATTAAATACAATTTATTGCATTAACCTAGCATTTTTAGTTTCCGAGATTTTTAGGATTCTTTAAGTGACCCGGATTCATTGCTCTCGAGTGTATTAAGGAACATTACATGTTTAAAACATCTGCACACTCGAATTAAAAATGTATTCTGTCTGCAATTGCCCAAAATAGCAAATAATTTTGTCATTGATGGAATTCAAATCTTTTGCTCATGGCTTTAGTATATAATATACCTGCAATAAATTTGATGCAATTTATGGTCCATGGCTTAAGACTTTTGCTCAAGGGTTCTATGATTTGAAGATGAACTATGATCTTGCCACATGGTCAAGGTGGTACGGCAATTCGGCGATTGCTTACCAACCACTAAATAAAAAAAATATCGCCAAACAGATATCACTCTTTTCTCGCAGCTATTTTTGAGAGCCAGTACGTATTTCAAGAGAAGCCTAAACAAATGTTTTCGTCATCACTAACAAATATGATCGAACTAAAAGCAAGTTTTAATCACATAAGTTAATCACTTACCATAAAGTAAGATTGTGACCAAAACAAGAATTGAAAATAGGTTGCTTCATATGTCAAATAAACTATAAAAGAGAATACACATTATTCAGCTTTAAAATCTTATATAGCTCGTATTGAAACATTTTTATCGAAATTTCCAAAAAGCATTTAATTTTCCATATATTAATTCATACTAAATGGTGGTACACTTAGGAAGTACTTAGTCATTACCACAATTATATAAAGACATAATATTTCAACGTGCAAAATTACAACATTACAAGAAACATTTTGACTATGAATTGGATTCGAACTCGCAACTAGCCGTCTCTAGAGCCGGGAAATGCTCTGTCAATTGAGCTATCGTGGTGGGTGAGCTGTAGCTCAAATTTATCCTTTCGTATAACCGTCTTAAGGGATGGAGCGACTTGTGCAGCTAAACTGAATTTAATTACAATCAAGACTCATTTTTCAAACAGCTTTAAACTTAACTTGATTATCGGCAATTATCAAGTAGCCCAAACATAATTTTGGTGCTCACTCCGCCTCTGACATATTCGTTAATTACAAGCATTATGGTAGCAATGCGGTCTGTTCATTTCCGTTTAACTCATATTGCGCCGTATCATAAATCGTGTTGTATTACATTAGTTATGTACTGTTTTTTTGGTAAATGTTTACTCGACTCAGCTTTTTACTTTTATATATTTTTACAATGAATATATCTGCTTATATCAGGAGCAATATTTATAGCTTCGTTACAAAGTAAATAGCTACGACGTAGCGAGTGTGTCTCGTAGCTGCTACGAGTACCATACTTTAAATATGTATTGATAGTGCCAGCATGCTGGGCACGCTGCCAACTGGTAGTGGGCTAGAGCATGTGGACTGCATATGAGTCCAAATGCTTTTATTGTAGTAGCTGTAGTGTTGTATATAGTTCGTAGTATTTTGTTAATAAAGGCATACCGTCGGTAAAAAAAATGACAGTTAAACATGCATAAGCGAATGTCGTAGGATTCAATAATAGTACACTATGATCAAACTAAGCTAAGCAGGTCATTACACTCGAGGCTGGATTGCGTTATGGAGCCGAAAGTGTAATGACCAGTGAAACGCGTGAGTTTCATATGAGTACATGACTTTTTTCAACAGACATTCGAGAAAAATATCTCAACATAATAAGTTTATATACTTTGCTGAGATTTAAAACAAAATGTAAGGTTCAAAGCACTTGTGCCGTCATCTAATATAAGGTAAATTACACTAGTGCGATAAATTTACGAAACAATACGAGTGTTTTTACGCTACACTATAGGCAGTGCCCACTCGCTGTTCACGAAAACCTAATCTGATCAAAACTTTATGTGAGAATGTATTGAAAAGATTAAGTTTTCGTGAACAACAAGTGCATAAAACATGTAATTTACGCAAGGCGTTTAAGGTTAAAGTCACGGTTAAAATACCCAAGTGGCCAAGCACCTAGTGCCATGTTCCAGTAAATATCCTTGATAACTAGTAATTTGAAGTACAGCCTGTTAATAACTTCGACCACATCGTCACTTCATCAGATGAGATTATGGTCAAAGGTAAACCTATCAGCAATAAAAAAAACATACAATCTAATAAGATATTAAACATTTTCAACTAAATAATACCGCCGCAATTTAAAAGTAGAGAATCTCCGTGAAGACATTAAAAAGTTGGAGTGGCATTTGGCAAGGCGGCAAAATGGCGGGAGGATCAAGGGTGTAACAAATAGGGTGGCCAAGTGAAGTGCGACGAACGAAAGGGGAAACAACGGAATGGAACCAATGTCTATTTAAGATCAGAAAAGACAAGTTTAGTGCGGACTTTATTTTTTAAGGTCTCTGTCTCATCATTCCACCCTTATCCCACTCCTAAAGTGAGGTTGGTACTTATTCATAATTACAAATTGTAAGGGTTTTGGCTTTAGGTCCAGCTGCATTCCTAACGCTTAAGCTTCTTGGAAATCCGCGAAGGTCTCGCTCTTTTCAGGGCATGAGACTGTTTTGATAGTAAAAAGCCTGTGTTTCTTTTTATATGCTTGATAGTTGAAACTATTTCACCTGATGGTAAGTGATGATGTGGTCGAAGATTTTGTTCAGGGTAACCTACAGTTACTGTTTCCATCAATTTCAACTAAATTTAATTGTGTTCCTGCCTATAATTTAATACTAATCATCAACAAAGCAGTGGTATCCTAACCTGTTCAATTAACTTTTTTGCAAATAAATAGTCGCCTTTTTAGACCATCCAATGGAACAAATCTGTTAAAAAAAAATTGGATTTTTAGAATTGAGACTACCCAGCAGTGAGTTCTTGCGTAAATTCAGAATATATCTTGTCTATTTAATACTTTCTCATGTTTTAGCTTTGACTGAATTCAACAAAATTTTGCATTCTAATGTTACAGTGTGAGATATATGAAGTGAAATTCAAACCAAAGGTATGAACATTTAAAGGTGAAACCCACCAGTGACTTAATTGGATCTTACTACTATACTAAGTGCTAACGGTTCTCACGTCAGAAAGAAATTAAACGGATTCTGATGAAATTCAGAATATTATTTTTTGTAGCCATAGTATACAGAGGGTAGAACACTGGCTCTCAAGGACAGCTGCTGGAACACACCTTAAGGAGCATTGCGACAGATTTTTTTACTTCAGGGTGTCCAGATCCTAAGACAACAATCGGGACCGATGGCGTAAAGTGCCTTCTGAAGCACGGAAACACTAAGTACCACAGCGCACGTTGCCTAACGTAGTCGATATATTAAGAATGACTAGGTAAGCCACACTACGAGCGCTTCATATTCAAAGATTTTGTCTCGTATATATACTGAACTGTACTGAAGTAAATCCAGAGCGGTATTGCTCCATCCCGATATGAAGTTCAAGTAGAAAATCTGTCGCCAAGCACCTAACAGTGTGTTCCGGCAGCAGTCCTTCAGAGCCAGAAAAAATACAGACTAATGAGACCTAACAACTGGACGTCTCAGTGTGACGGGCACAGTGCAATGCGTCGCTGACGAAATGCGTTTGTTATAGGCAGAGGTTAGACCACTTAACATCAGGTGGGCCTCAGGCTTGTTCCGTCACAATAACATTAACAAAAAAAAAAAAAAACAATGAAGTTTGAAGAACAAGAGCAACAATTAGAGTTATGAGTCATTGTGTCATGTTAGCTCAATTGGTTAGAGCATATCCCGGCTAAAGAGGTGGATGGATGCGTGTTCGAATCCCACACATGACAATATATTTTTTTCTCTAGTAAATTTGTAATTTTGTTATGTAATTCGCCAAGCAGGCGTTATTGCAAACATACCAATATAAAAAAAATGTTTAGCTCTAAAATCAAAAATTAAAACAATTTCCACCACGGTAGTGTGGTTATCACCTTACTTATGTAAAGCTGGCACTCGCACTAACTCGGCAATATTGTCATTTAATTACAGGAAACCCATGCAACCTAATTTCCTCTGTGTCATAAAATAGTTAAGTAAAATGTCAAAAAAACTCCACTGGAACCTTCAGTCTTTCGACTTACACGTTCCACGCTAAATGTCCCCGAGTATTCGTGGGTGGTCACGCTCTGATAGTAAGATAGTACGATCGGTATTACCGTATTAAGCCTTGACGCCGTTTCCAAAATGTTTTTGTGGAGGAACCCTTCTCCGAACGAGGAGTTACTCGCGCGTAACATGAACTTTCGAGTAAATGTAGCATGTGTTTAACCACGGCCATAATTTTGGCCTAACGACCGTCTACGTGAGAGAGATAAGTTGAAGTTTTCGGCAGGGAAGGTATTCCTATTGGTTTATCGCACGCACGTTTCAAGAAATTTTAATGGATTGCGTCGTAGTTAGCGTAAGATTTATTTCGTGTTGTGTGTTATACTCTCTGAAATAAATTGACTAATTTATGTACTTGTTGAGTATTTATACTGCATTACTCCTGGTGTTTCTGGTAATAAAAATAGTATTTGTTTAGAATTTTATTTTTTACCTTTTACTGTGAATGGATATTTTCAGACAGGCCCGTAGTGTACCAGGCTAGAATGTCATCCCCAATCCCTACCTGTGGGTGTCGTAGGAGGCGACTAAGGATAACATACAGTTGGCAGTTCCTCAGGAAGCGCCAGCAGCGCTTCGCAACTAATATCTCGTACTGTCAGGGGTTTTGGGGATCGAGGCGTGGGGATTATGGCAAAACCCCCCATAATGGGAGAGGCAGCGTTCAGCAGTGGATTATGGGGGCATAATGGGGGAGGCTGTTTCAGCAGTGAATCCAGCTGATACAGTACAGTACAGAATATTTATTTTTATAAGCATTTATAACCTATTACATAACGGAAGTTGAGTTGAAATGCTCTCATAGGCGTTTTTGTAATTTTAATATAGTTTTCATCTCTCAAGCTTGAAAAGGAGCTTTAGTGTTCAAAAACTTTTCTTTACCTCCAAAGCAGAATTGGTTTTTGCTGTGAACAAAGGTAAAAAAATCATTCACGCCCAAAACTATATAATGTGAACTCATCAAGAAACAAACCCCGAGAATTGAATTGACGGTCTTATCATTCTGCCAAAGTAAGTTATTCGCACTCTTTCGAAATTTTTAATATAAATTTTATTTGCTGATATTTTCATTTTATTTCAATGAACGGCAGCAAATTTACTTTTAAGTTTTTAATAACATTAAATTTGTTTATTTCTTTAAATGTAATATGTTTCATTCAGAATAAAGTTATTGAAACATATATTGTCTTGTTTCTTACATAAAACTTTTCTCAGTGATACAGGTGAAAAGTGGGATGTTTCACACGAAAGCAAATTTATTTAGCCTCCATGCCTTTTGAATTTTTCACAAAGCTCAGCAGTATATATCAGTATAATAAATATATTGTATGTATTACTTGATTTTTAATTAAGTGTTTTAGATTTTAACGTAGACTAATTTTCAATAATTTGATGATTGTTTATATGACTTTTGTACACCCCCGACATTGTTCCTGTATTTCCTCTCCATACAAAGGTTGCCTGGAAGAGATCGCTATTAGTGACAAGGCCGCCCATTGTGACACTTTAGTCAAAGTTTTATTTAAGATTTAATTTGTATTTTATTGGTGTAACAATAAAGGATTATCTATCTATATATAAGAATCATTACCTACGCTCGTGATTCAACTCGAGACTACATTTCTAGCTCGGGATTTAAAATCAGCACTCGCACCAATAAACTACTTTGCTCACTTGTTGAACAAATAACTATTACTATGTTCTCCTACGAAGAAAAACTGCAAGTGAAACAAATAAAATTATGACAAAAATTTGGAGGTATACATAAAATCCCTTGAGGTGCCGGTAGAATGTCACCTCCCATTTCTGCCTGTAGGTATTGTACGAAGCGACTAAAGGTAAAATACCGGAAGGTGGGCAGCAGAGCCTTCTGAGGAACGAAGGATATCTAAAACTGCGATTCCCAAGACTCCTGCCAAGCGTGGGGATTATGGCAAACCTCGCCCCTAATTGGGGGAGGCTTTGTTCAGCAGTGACAATCCGGATGATAGAGTATAAGTACAGATACATCGAACCCTTGACAACATTTTCATCTAATACTTCTAACAATAAAACCAAAATACATTCAGTTAAAAAAAAAATTAATTGAAGTGATATGTTATGGAACAAACCTTTTCTCCTCCTCTCAAACACCATTAATGACTTTCTTCATCCTCCTCCTCGAGTCGTAGCTCACTGCTGAGCGTCGTGATGTCCCCGACCATCAGTTTCTTCATTACAGAGCTGTTTCCACCTCCCTCGATCTTTGGCATGGCTCAGAGCATCTGTGATCGTAGTGTTCAGGATTTTAGTCACTTGATCGGACCATCGTGTTGGACTACGTCCCCTGGGTCGTTTTCCTTCCACCTTCCCTGTGACTATTAGTTTCTCCAAGTTGTCAGAGGGTTTTCGTGCTATGTGGCCGAAGTATTGCAGCACTCTTTTGAGGCAGATGCTCGATAACCTTTGTGTTACATGCAGCTCTTTGAGGATCGAGATGTTTGTCCTACGGGCCGTCCACGGTATGCGTAACATTCGCCGCCAGCACCACATTTCAAAAGCATCAATACGTCGTCGGTCTGCCATTTTTACGGTCCACGACTCTGCTCCATACAAAAAGATGGGAAAGACCAAAGTTTTGACTATGTAGGTTTTAGTTCTCTTCAGTATATTTCGATCCTTCCACACCCTTTCGAGTTGGGTCATAGCCGATTTTGCCATTCCAATGCGTCGTCTAATTTCTCCTTCTGTACCACCTTTGTTGGATATGCTTGATCCTAAGTATACAAATTCGTCAACTATATCGTACTGGGAAAGATGGTGGATGTCTCGAAGTGCTTTCGATCTATCAACGACCATTATCTTGGTTTTGGCTTGATTGATGTTAAGGCCCATTCCGCGACTGACTGACTCAAGGCGGTTTAGCAAGTCAACCATTTCCGATCCGGTTTTAGCTACTAGGGTAGTGTCATCGGCATAGCGTAGATTTGAGATTTTAAGACCGCCTATAGTGAGGCCACCTTCCCAATCTTCGAGCACTTTACGCATAATGTACTCTCCATAGATATTAAATAGTATTGGGGAGATGATGCAACCTTGTCTGACTCCTTTCTCAAATCTAAACTTGCTGGATCTTGTAGTATTGACTTTGACCGTACCATGACTTGTATCGTAGAGGTTTTTAATAAGTGCGATGAGGTGTAGTGGGACTCCCATTACTGCCAGTACATGCCATAGATGTTGCCAGCTTACACAGTCGAAGGCTTTTTGATAGTCGACAAAGCACAAAACAGCTGGGGTGTTAAATTCATAACATTTTTCGACTATGAGTCTGACATTGAGGATTTGCTCTCGAGTTCCTTTTCCTTTGACAAAACCAGCCTGTACTTGTGGTATTTGCCAATCTAGAAAGTGCCGCAGTCTATTATTAATAATATGTAATAGAACCTTGCTTGTGTGTGAGATCAAAGCAATTGTCCTGTAGTTTTCGCATCTTTTGGTGGATCCTTTTTTATGTAAAAGCACGATGGAAGAATGGGACCAGTCTTTTGGCCAAGTTATAAATCTCCAAATGCAGTTGCAAAGTTCTGTTAATCTTTGTGTTCCTTTTTCACCTAACGCTTTTAGGGATTCAGCTGTACAAAGATCTGAACCGGAAGCCTTGTCGCATTTTAAATGCCATATTGCATTGACTACTTCAGATTGCAGTATATCTGGCTCAACATCTATGTCTCTATAATTGAGGTTGCCTAGTGTACTTCCTGCTGCTGTGTTATCTGCACGATAAAGCTTTTCACAGTACTCCTTCCATCGCTCTGCAACCTTTGTGACCTCATAGATTAACTCACCATTTTCGTCTTCTAGCATCCAGGACTGGGTCTTAAATTGTCTTGTGATCAGCTTTATTTTCTTGAAGAGGTCCGCAGTCTGGTACTTTTGCGCGTGTTTTTCTACTTCAGCACAGATCTGATTTAAATGTTGGTTTTTGTCCCATCTGCATAGTCTCTGTATCTCAGCATTCAGGCTTCTGTACGCTTTTTTATCGGAATCAGTTACCAACCCGCGCGCGTTGAGTTGTTTCCTGCATTCAATGACGTCCCATGTTTCCTCACTTATCCATTTCTTCCTCTTTTGATGTGGTTTTCTCTGTTTGGCAATAGCTTCGACAGCTTCTACCATTTCCAATTTAAAAGTCTGCCATTGGTGTTCTATGTTGTTTATTTGGCTTTGAGGTGCAAAAGAGAATGCTTTTTCCGTTATGTCTTTAAACAATTTTGTTTCCCCCTTTCTGAGTCTCAACGAGGCCTTTTCCTGCTTTTTGGGGGTTTTGAAGCGCATTCTTATCTCTGCAATAACAAGTTGGTGGTCAGTGTTACAGTCCGCGCCAGGATATGTCTTACAATTAATGACACACGATCGCCAGCGTTGATCAATAGTGATAAAATCTATTTGGTTCCGAAAACGGTCTCCTGGAGATTTCCAGGTGTATAATCGTCGGGGGTGGTTTTTAAAACAGGTGTTCGTAATCGTGAGTCTGTTTCCAATGCAGAATTCTAGAAATCTCTCACCCCTCTCGTTCCGCAATCCCAAGCCGTATCTACCTACTACCTGCCTAATGTGATCATCGCCTGTGGTGTCACCAATTTTAGCATTCCAGTCTCCCAGGACAAGTAGCATCTCCCGGCGGGGCAGTCCTTTTAAAGTGTCTTCAAGTACTTCGTAAAAACTATCTATGTCACTTTCCGAGGATTGAGCAGTTGGGGCGTACACCTGGATGATATTCAATACCATTGGCTTGCAATCTATTTTGATGGTCATGATCCGGTCATTTATAGGCTTGTATCCAAGAACATATTTATCATATTTCCTGGGAATTATGACTGCCACACCGTTATTGCTTTTTTCTTCATTTCCAGAGCAATAAATTGTATTACCTTCGGTGGTTTGATAGTGACCAGATTTTCTCAAATGTGTCTCAGAGAGGCCCAAAATAGCCACATTGTGTCGTTTCATTTCTCTTTCTACAATGCTCAGTTTCCCCACTTCTAGGAGGCCCCTTACGTTCCAGTGTGCAACACGATGTGGAAGGCGGGTCGTAAATCTTTTTTGTTGGGTATCAGTAGCATTTGCTGCCGCTTGGGCCTGATGCCGAACCCTGGCGGAGCCTTCGGTAACTAACTTCACACTCGAAGACCCGGGTATCATCGAGCGCCGGGTGTCAATCGGATCGTCCGACCTCGCATATCCATGTATCTTACTAGTCATGAGGTCGGGACATTCTCTAGGGAGAATTTGTCGTAGTGGTTTCCCCTTGCCTTCTACGCCGGGATGTTAAGATGTCTTTTAGTCCATCAAGGTCCCCGTAACCTCTCCTGACTAGGTTGCCCCATCAGGGTCGGGTTATCATATCCGCCGCCCGGTGCTCGGCGTTGTCAGCTCGTTTAGCACCACCCGGAGGACACGTGCAGGGTAGTTGAGGTATCTCCTGCGGACGCGAGTGACTCCATCCTCCAACTTTCTACGACTTTCTTCGACTTTCTTCATAACCATGTCAATTAATCAATAAACTTGATATATTTCGAATCACATCGATGATAAAAACATAGTTTTCTCAACGGTAGTTTGTTTGGTTTTCTTACTTCAGTAAATTGGTAACTGAACTTATTGTGTCACGAATTTCAAAACCCCAAAATATATTTTCCATTCGTCACAAATGTTTATGTTTTCCACGTACAGCGTTAGCCACTCGTGATATTAAACCTGCAATCTTATGTACTGTTAGTACATTTTAACCTTCTTGTCAATTTTGTCCTCCAATCAGTATCTAAAAAGTGACCTCATTTAAATTAAAGCATTATTTTTGTAAGAATGTGGCGATGAAAGGAATAAGCCAATGAGCATATTATAGGCATTTTATTAAAATTTCGTAAGTGGTACACATATTTAAACAATTTTGAATCCGATTTCACCTACGTAAAATCAAGTAAAATCAAGTAGCTCGATCTCGACCGGTTTTGCGACTTTCAGAGTCGCTTCATCGTACGTACTCCATGATAAAGCGACTCTGAAAGTCGCTAATCCGGTCGAGATCAAGCTACTGATTTAACGTAAATGAAATCGGATTCAAAATCATATTATAGGCGTCACGCCTGCCCATTAGTTTCAATGTTGCCATTATGCGTAAAACTGCACTGCAATCGTCACTCCAAGATATTAGTTAGTAGATTTTAATCTCGGTCGCTAAATTACACTCATTACAGTACCGTTCACGCCTAACCACAAACTGCATACTGTGCTTCGATGAAGAAGAGAATCTACCTCTGCGTACCACCAAAGGGAACTGTTACTGAAGAAGCTTGCCATTTTATTAAACATACATAACTGGATAGTAAGGCACTGGATCCAGTCAGTGGATCGTGACAAATCAGTGATAAAGTTAAACTGTGCGTCGCGTTGCGTGAGTCCGGGTTTGGTTCCACTGATTTATTAATGTAAGTTAATGGTATCGTTAAGCCTTTATGGTTTTAACGAGCTGCGATTATGTTATTTTCGTGGTATGCACAGTAGTGGAAAATTAACCAAAAATGTTTATTCTTTATTACTATATAATTTGAAACAAAATATTTGTTGCATTATATTACATATTGTCACGCCGTCTACCCGAAGAAGAAATCAAGGGGTATCTGAACACCTACGTTTTGCTATTTTGGTCCCACGTTATAAGAGTCGAGTTTTAGATACGAGAATAATACTGAAAATGATTTTCAGGCAAACTCATCAATTCTACTGAGTAATATGTGCTAATTTTACGTACCTATGTATTTATATATATATATACAGGATTATTGGAAAAATGCTTACAACTTCTTATGGTTGACTTCTGCTGGTCCTAACAAATATTTTGAGATTATTTTTATTATTTTTATTTGTGTTTATGTTTATGTTTATTTGACGGAATAAGCACGAGGACCACCAGATGTTATAAGTCTCTTGTGCCTGTAATTTATTATTTCATATTTTTTATTACTTTGCTCGATGTAAATATTCAAAACATTTAAAAGGAGCGCAGCGAGGTCCAGTGTTGCCGCGGCGGGCGCTCTTGGCTGAGATTAGGCTTTGTCTTTTACTACGAGACTCAAAACTTAAAACGATGAGGTTTTCTAGTACTGTGACTATCAGGTGGTCCTCGTGTTTATTCCGTCAAATACTATGTGTATTGAAGACTGAACAAACACAAAAATACATCTCTAAATCTTTGCTAGGACTAGCAGAACTCAACCCTAGGAGGTTGTTAGCATTCTGCCAATAACCGTGTATAGGTGTATGTAATCCTCCAATATATCTTCAATGTAGAATTCCAAGAAAATATACACATAATGCCTAACAGGAAAAAGCAAAATAAGTTTTATCATACACATTCCTAGAAATGCTTACATTCCTTAAACAGCTATCGGAAATGTGTTAAAATCCGGATGTTGGTAGATTGCTAGTTAGGGTAAGAGAAGTGTCATACAAATGTTTCTGCGTTCAGTTGCTAAAGTTATATTTTGTTATAGAGCTATTGTGATCCCAAACAACTTATCACTCTCCTTCTTGCTACGCTCGTCTGAGCACTCTAATTAGATATTATGATATTGTACTGTATCCTTTATATTTATATCCATTTTTAGTACTGTACTGTTTCGGCTGAATTGTCTACTGCCGCACACAGCTTCCCGCATTAAAGGAGGGTTTGCCGTAATCCTCACGCTTGGCAAACGGTTTGGGGATTGCAGTTTAAGATTTTCAAAAGGTGCTCCACCTTACGGTATTTTACTTATGTTCGCCTCTTGCGACACCCACTTTACCACAATTTATTCTCTATTAGCCGGATCTTTGACTGCTGAACATAGCCTCCCCTATTAAGGGGTATTTGCCATAATCCCCACGCTTGGCAGGTATCGTGCGGTTTTAATTTATTACCATTTGAAAATATATGAACATATAGATATGTAGTAATTAAACAACTTTAAACGGTTTAAATCGCGTATATTTATCATTATTTTTGTCCCGACGTTTCAAACACTTTGCAGTGATCGTGGTCACGGGGTGACTAAAAATGATAAATATACGCGATTTAAACCGTTTAAAGTTGTTTAATTACTATGTGTAATAATCGCGAAAACCTAAGACAACATTATATAGATATGTATTATGTTAATTAAATAACTTTTCACAAATTATTTTACATGTTTCCTAAATTGGATCGGCATTGTATACATTATCGAGAAATTAAATTATGGCAATTGTTTCATACATTTCCCGTCTAAAAATTTATTTGCAATTTTTATTAGCCGGACAAACTCGTTCACAAATTTATAAGAACTGGAAAGTTATATTTTTCTATACAAAAGGTGATAAACAAGCAGACAAGCCACCTGCTGGTAAGTGGTCACCGCCGCCTATGAACACATGTAATATCTGCAGCATTACTGGTGCGTTGCCTACCATTATAAGAAAGGACTCTATTCACGCTTCTTTTGAAGCGGTTTAGATTAAAGACCTGAGGAAAAACCTAAGGTGGAAGAGCATTCCACAACTTACAGGTACGTGGCAGAAACAGACGATTAAATCGAGTAGTGCGAGACTTCCACGTATCTATAATGCGCGGGTGGTTCTGATGATAGCGGCCAGTTCGGTAATAAAAGTGTGAAGGAGGAATGAGGTCAAAAATCTCACCAGAGCATTTCCCGTTATAGTATCTGTAGAACAGGCATAGAGAGCCTACGTCACGACGTACGCTCAGCGATTCCAGCCTGTTGGACAATTTTGGGTCATCGACAAGTCTGTCGGATCTTCTCTGTAAGGAGTCAAGTGGGTCTTACTGATACTTCGGTGCACCGCTCCAAAGATGAGAGCAGTCCGTATGTGGCCTATCCTGCGGTTTGTATAACATTAGACGTTCGTAAGGCGTAAAGTACTGCTTGGCTCTATTGAGTACACCGAGTTTTTTAAACGTTAGTCCATCTTCGCTCTCCAAATTACTTCTAAACTGGACCTCGCTGGATATGTTGACTCCCAAAATGCCGATGTTGGTTGCTAAGGTAAGGGGAATGCTCTGAAAACGTGGAGTGTGGTCAAAAGCACTTTTTTTGGCAATGAACACGATGGCTTGATTCTTCGAGGGGTTAAATTGCACCAGGTTTCACTTACCCCAGTCAGTGACTTGCTCTAAGGAGCACTCAACGGAAGACACAAGTTCCGCTCTCCCCTGCATCACCTCAGATACAGGAGCATTTGCACGGCCTAAATAATGGGCATCGCTAGTGCTATCATCCGCATAGCAATGAATATTACTTATTTGCAATAATATGAATATTACTTATGATTAATAATATGAGTATGAATATTACTTATTTGCAATTTTGTATGTCAAGGTAGGTGGGCTGATGATGATGATGCGATCACAGACGACGAAGTAGACCCACCGTCTTCAGCCGGGCACGCTAGGACTTCATCACCTAGCACCAGCAGCGCGGCACTCGCTCCACCCCCACCCAGCTCCCCGCTGCCGCCGCCGGCGCCGGTATCGAACCGAGCCGCGCGGGCGGCGCTCCGCAGTGCCCGCCGGGAGCTCGCAGACGCAGCTGCGCACTCGCCCTGATGATGAGCATCTGATATGCTTGAAACCCGGTTCGACGTATTCGATCCTCAACGTGAGTGTTTTTTGCCGGTTTAATTTATAATATTTAAATATTTGCAAATACACATTTATGTACAAGATAATTGAGATAAGAATAGTGTTTTATTTATTATTGCTCACAAATCACGCAGCCATCACTATTTTCTAAACGTTACACATTGTTTGCGCTAATCCCATTCTTATAGCAGGAAATCTCTCTCAACCTCTAAGTAATAAATTTATTCGTTATAGAATTTTGGCAAATAATTTCACATGTTTCCTAAATTGGCTCGGCATTGTATACATTTCCTAGGACGAGTTGGAATTGTGTTTATTATTTTATATAAATATATATAAAAATATATAGAACTTTTTGTGAACGAGTTTGTCCGGGGAAGTACAACTACCATTCCCATTTTTTTCTACCGCCAGGCAGTAAGGTTCGCATTACTTTGTTTCGGTTTTAAGGGTATAAGTCTCAGTGAAATTACAGTCATTTAAGATTTAAAACCTTTTTGTGCTAGGGTAATTGGGTGCTATGCAGTTCATTACCACAGACGAAATACATAATACACAGACTGTTACAGGCAGAGGTTACTACATTACACTAAGAAAGCCACGGGCTTATTCCATCACCAACCAATAACTTATAAAAATCTCCCTATACCACTTCGTATCTCAAGATTATGCGAATGGGGTCCACTTTTTTCTATAGATTACTAGTTAGGACTGTCAAGGGAAAGGTCCCCTCGGGTATTCGAGTGTTGAGCCTCCGGCGTTTGACATTGCACAAGGGGGAATAGAAACAAATTTCACGATTGTGTGGATGGACTTAGAATGTTAAGTGACGATGGGGTGCGATTTTAATGTTTAATTGAGAGGGCTTAATGTAGTTACTATGGGAAGGGAGATATTTGTTGAGTGATATTGTGACGAATTGAAAGTTTAAGATGTGATAAAATGTCACAAAAGAATATAATCACCGCACCATCTTTTATAGAGACGAAGAAAAAGATTTTTACGTTTGAAGTTCACGTCTAAATAGGTAGTATAAAATAATATATATATATATAAATAATATATCTAAATACGCAGTACAACATTACCTTTTCTAGTATGAAAATTATTACGATTGTAGGTACCGACATGTCACCTGTTTATGTAATTTGTTTGCACATAATTTTGTTTGTTTCTTCTGGTAACATGAAAATAATTGTATTTTGAACACTGTAATTTGTCAAAGCAAGGTTTCACAGAAACTAGATGTACCAAATTTGGGTTTATGGCTCCTTACCAATATACACCAAATCACATTAATAATATATAATAATTTATACAATTACTAATTTACGATAAAAATTAAAGTTATAAGTTATTGTCATGTTAGCTCAGTCGGTCAGAGCATACCCCGGCTATAGGGTTGGATGACGCGGGTTCGATTCCCGCACATGACTATAATATTTCCTCTCGTAAATTTGAAATTTTGTAATGTAATCCGCGGAGCATGCGATTTTGAAAAAATAAAAATGTCTAAATTATAGGGTTGCGACATCATTAAAAAGTTTAAAGCTAATTGCAAAATAAGTGTTCCTTAAAGTAGAACGTATGTTGAACTTTACATAGGTGTCGCTCCATCCCCATAGGATTACTAAATAACTAGAAGAAAAATTTGAGTTATGAGTCAATGTCGTGGTAGCTCAGCTGGTCAGAGCATACCCCGGCTATAGGCGTGGATGACGCGGATCCCGCACAGGACTATAATTTTATAATGTAATCCGCAGAGCATGCATTATTGCAAAAAAAATAATTATAAATATATAACTACCTGCTGAGTTTCAATATTGGAAGTTTAATGCAAGGTCTACAAATAGCACTGTTTAGCAAACTGTTGCGAACAACATGTTTTATCATCCCGCTTTGCATGGGGTAAGGCCATAGATAACCTTCCAAATTTAATGGCCGTGGATCTTGTAACTTTAGGTTTGGTTTGAAGTATGTGTTTTGATAAATAATGTATATGTTTCATACAATACCTTTTTATGAAACGCATTAGACGTAAAGTATAAATACGTAATGAAGTGATGAACAAATCCTTTACACGGACTGAAGCTTAACCACCAAGATGAAACTTAAGTATCCATAAGAAGCAATTGGAACTGCAATAGATTATTATAATCCTATGGGTGGGGTCCTTCCCCTTGCAGGGTAACATTAATACGTACTTAATTGAAATTGTGATACTGATGTATTATCACAACAGTGACTAAGTTAGCTTGAGAACCTGCACTGCAAAAACAAATGAAATATTACAAAATTACAAATATACGATAAGAAAAATCCAAGTCATGCGCGGGACTCGAACCCGCGTCCATCCGCCCCTTTTAGCCTCATGTCATGTCATGTTAGCTCAATTGGTTAGAGCATACCCTGGCTAAAAGGGGCGGATGGACGCGGGTTCGAGTCCCGCGCATGACTTGGATTTTTCCTATCGTATATTTGTAATCGTCGTTGTAATTTTGTAATGTAATCCGCATAGCAGGCGTTATTGCAAACCTAACAATATTAAAACAAATGAAATAATTGGCCTTATTATATATATGGCATTAATAACTTTCGAATGATTATTCGAGCCCAGATAAATCATGTTTTTGATGTTATATATCTTATATCAATGCTTACTGGTTTTGATGATTCGAGCAAGGGTGTATGTGTTATTCTCGAAAGCAGTTTTTGTATACAGTTCTTCTCACATGTTAAGTATTGGGTCCGATAAAATGTCGGGAGATCTATAGTAAAACATTTTATTTGAAGCTGTTCACATTTACCTGACACCGATATATTGTCGGGTCTGATAAGAAATGTGTAATTAGCCACCGACGCAAGACCGACAAAAATCGTGTCGGATCTCGTTAACGTATAAGGTTAAATGTCGGACCCGACATCTGACAAATTTTGCCGGATGTTGGGCCCGACAAACAAAACAATCGCAGTCTCTGAATCTTGTATTCTCATAAAAACTTTATTAACCCAACGTGACAATGCTACTATCTTGCTGCACGCTGGCACCTGGTAGTAGTGGGCTGGAGCTTTTGGACTGTGAGTCTGCAATCGTTATATTAGTCGTCCAAATGCTTCCATTGTAGTAGTTGTCTTCTTCTTCTTTAGGTGCCTCTCCATTAATGGAGGTTTGCCGTCAGTAGTAGTTGTAGTCTATAATAATATTATGAAGAGGAAAAATTATAGTTTTTGTATGTTTGTATTTTTGTATGTAACGAAAACAAATAAAAATATTAAGACCGATTTGAAAAATTCTTCACAAGTAGAATCCTACATTCCTCATAAATAAAGGCTATATAATATTACCAAAATGTATGGTTTAATTAGAATTCTTTTTACAGGCGGCCAGCTAGTGTTGTATATAGTTCGTAGTATTTTGTTAATAAAGGCATACCGCCGGTAAAAAACTGAAACTCGTACTAGTAGATCGTTGAACAATCTCGTAGTTATATACATAAAATCATATTAAACCTCTGCTTGTTACTTTTCAATCCAGCTATAAGAAAAAAAAAAGTGAAGCAGCTATAAGTAGGTTTGAAAAGTTCCCAGAGTATTTTTTTAGGGATTAAATGCACTCAACACTTTTTTCGAGTGGTTGTTTTCGTCTAAATTACATCACAACAAAGGCTTCCTCGACTTCCATCACTTAGTTTACGTAGAGTGTCAAAAATAGGCTCCAGTTACGATCGGGTCCGATATCCAACTGGTGTAAACAGAAGCGACGACAGACGATTAAAATACGGATCCGGCACCCGAGTTATGGGAACCAGCTCTTACAGGTTATTCATGATTCTGTCAAAGATGTACATGTACGTGTCTGTGTATACCTTATGTTTTACCGCTGAAGAGTATGTTTTTGACCTGTATCTGCACCTATCCGTAAGTGAAGACGTGATGTAAGGAAACAGGCTTAATCTAAAACGAGAACTGACTATTAAGAACAGTTTTCGGTCACAGTGGTATTTGCTTGCGGTGACAGGTTTTAAGATCACTTGAGAGTAGTAGCTAGCCAGGAAAACATTTAAAAAAGCTCTACCTCCATGCAGTGGAACGTCAGTTAGTGTTTGTATTCAAACCGTGTGGACACCCTGCCTATCAGTACATAGTTTTAACAATTAAGCTGCTACTGTTTCAAAAAGAGTCTGCTTCCTTATTTTTGTGCCTACCATAATATTTACAAAGAAATTGATTACTTTCAGCACAAGACCTATTATAAAACTTAAATGTCAAATTATATTTGGCGACAAAGCGTGTTAGTTCTACGTTGGTTAATAGTGAGTGGTTTATCGTAAGAATAGATTAAATCCAATGTCGCAATTAAATTGAATATCAGTTTTAAATAACTAAAGGAGAATTTTATTTATATAATTTACGAGAAAAATAATTCAAGTACTACCTCAAAGTGTGTTTCTGTATCAAAATATACAGTAACGACACAGGCTGGATTTGTTCAATAATGGCCCTGTTATCAAGGCTTAGGGTGAATTTAAGTGTGAATTCTTGTATTTCTATGAGCATTGTGCGAATTAGTAAAATAGGGGACTGTAATAGACTGTAAGAATGGGATACAAATTTAGAATTACTTGAATCGTATCGTCTTTATCTGTTTATTCAGAAGCGTTCGCATTAAATTTCAATCAAAGTTATTGTGTTTAACAAGTAATGGCTCAGTGGCATTGGCTATGGACTGCTGCGCAGCAGCTCCGTGGTTAGAATACCTAAGAAAAAAAAATAAGAATTATATACAATAGCACTACGGCTACTACAACAAAATCATTTAGACAAAATCATTGCAGGCTCACAGACAGTACAAATGCTCCATACCACTATCAGTTGGCAGCGTGCCCAGCATGCTGTCGGCATTTCTCACTGGATCAAAATGTTTATTCGTTAAGGTTTACAGGTGCCAGCATTCTGATCAAGCATCGCATTGACCAAGCGCTCTAATAAGGTTTTTTCTTTCATATTATTTTGATCAATTATTTTATATATCAACGGCTATCGTTTAACTAATGCATCTCCCATTAAGAGGAGTAATCTCCATCCTTAGCAGGCGTCTTAGGAATTGCAGCGTAACATATCAACTCTTCAGACGGCGCTGTTGCCCACTTTTTGATAATTTGCCCATTGTCGCCCCTTTCGACTTCTACTGGAAGATTTGGGTGGCTGCTTTTCTATCCCATGACCCCACGAAGATAACTTCAGTATTTACACAACAATAGTTGTTAGCGCCACTGTAGGCAATATTTCATAGGCAACTTTTTCTCGTACATACCCACATTTTTTGATATATTTCGCAGCACAGTAAAAATACTGGTCAGCACAGGTCATTGGTCAAGAACGAACAGTTTGGATTTATGCTCCGTTCTCACCGCATGTACGTTGATGCTCGGTGAAGATACCGCCAGCTCTATAATGCTATAACCCGCGCAGCGCATTGTGATCATATTATAGTACACCAATCGAAGAAATATTTTAGTGAAGCAAGTGAGGAAGCTCTGGCCAGAAGCTACATTAGGGACCAGTGAAGACAAGGGTATCAAGACGAATTCCAGTCACCACTGTGCAGCTTCTTAATTGTGTTTCTTTACTGTGTTCCGCTCTTTTCATACTTTCAACAGCCTATGGATATACCCCCCGCACTTTCACTCTCTGGCAACGGCTTGTACTGCTCAGCCGAACAGTGGCGGTCACAATAATAAGGGCACGAGCGTTTCAATCTTTTGATTAGGCAGTGTATGAATTCTGAACTAAATATAAACCTTTTATTAATACAAGTTCACAAATAGAAATAATACCCGTATACGTCTACGCATGACTATAATCAATGTAAAGTGTTTATAATTTTGATATGCATACACGGCTTCTATATTGTATAACTGTAATTGAATTGCAATGCCCAAAACTTGCTTATTAAGTGACTCATTATTATAGTCTTTATGTTCTAATTTGAACACGTTGTTTTGGAGCACCAATAAGCATAGTGCATTATAGTATTTCAATTTAAACAACCCTCAATATTTTGAATAGGTGCTCAAGGTATAATAAAAATAAAAAATGAAGTATACTGCAGTCAAGACGAAATATCAGTGCACGTGTTTTTCTTAGAACCGGTAATAAATTTATCTTCGATATCTCTCGAATTTATCCTGAATTTTACACACGTACTTTTGTAGACAAAATATCCGTTTGGGCATAAACCTCTACCGTCAATCAAGATAACTTACGTAAACCTACCAGCTTTCACCCTTTTCGTCGTCACCCTTTGAAATATCGACTGGAGTGCCGTGAATTATTGGAAGCCATAGCAAGAATGGCTTTTTCTTGGACCAGTTAAAGACCGGAGTAGAGATGCTTTGATATCGAGAGTATGGTAACACCAGATCTTTTTTTCTACCTAGTTATATAGTATTCTTGTATGTAAAAACTACAAAGTGGGTATATATTTTTGAAGCAGTGATGGCTCAGTGGCATTGGCTATGGACTGCCGCGCAGCAGGTCCATGGTTTGAGTCCCGCCGCGGGCTTGAGCTTCACTGCATGGTAAAAGGGCATTTTGTGAATGCCCGCCTGGCTAACGACCACCCTCAAGTAGAATATCTGTCGCCAAGCCCCTAAAGGCGTGTTCCGGAAGCTGTCCATGAGAGCCAGTAACTCTAGGTTAAATATCTCTTAACACCTTCGACCATATTATATAACTTACCATCAGGTGAGATTGTGGTCGAAGGTTTAACTATCAGCAATAAAACAAAAGATTTAATTATTTACATAGAGTATTAAATTTTTAGTAGGAAAGAAAATACATATAAGCATTCTGCGACTTCCTTGGATGAATAGGACATTCTTTCAAATTGATTCTAAAAAACGAATATATTTAATAAAATATTCATTAATTGCTTAAAAAAAAAGATTTTTCAAAAAACGTATTAACATACTTCATCAAAGGTTTTATTTAAAGCTATTATTGATTAACAGTCAGAGAGAAGGTTATTTTGTTTCTATATGGCTTGCATTCTTTGAATCTGTGCCATAGATTGTAGTCATGTTAGTAGTAAATGTTAATATTGCTGAAATGGTGAAACTCTGGTCAACTGTGCATCCCAAGAGGAGAGCAGCACCTTGATTTATTGGCCTTGAATTTTCCCTCGTAGCGTCGACCAACTTTAGTAATTAAGAGAAAGATTAATTTCCCTTTTCCTTTAAACAATTTCCGTAAAGTTAGCCAAGTTTTAGAGTATTTTTTGTTTTAAAAAAGATTCGTTAATATATTTTAGGCAACTCTGTTTTTGTCTAAAATTATTAAAACTAGAATATCATTTTCTTTTTGAGTATATTTTTTCCTTTACATTTTTTTTTATGTTATTGTGACGGAATAAGCTTGAGGCCTACCCGATGCTAAGCAGACTAACTTCTGCCTAAAACAGATGCATTTCATCACAATTGACGAATTGCACTGCGCCCGTCATCTTGAGACATAGTTGTTAAGTCTCATGTGCCCGTAATTACACTGGCTCTCAAGGACTGCTGTTGAAACACATCGTTAGGTGCTTGGCGACATATTTTCTAATTGCGGGTGGTAGCTAGCCAGGCGGGCAATTGCAAAATGCCCTTCCACCATGCGGTGAAGCTCAAGCTGGCGGTGGGGATTGAACCAGGGACCTGCGGCACGGCATTCTATAGCTATGACCGCTAGGCCATCCTTGCTTCAAAAACCATAACCAAACAAACCTCATATAGATAGATAGATAAACTCTTTATTGTAACACAAAGATTAATTTTAAAATAAAAATAAAACTTACAACTAAAGATACATCATCATATACTTAAACTCCAAAAATAATCAAAATGAATATTAAGTACAAATTTTATTTTTATGCATATGTTCTACTCTAAATATCATAATATCAAGTTTTTCACTGATTCCATTAACTAGCTATACACCTATGAAACGCACGGAGGGACGGACTGAAAGACAAATACATGTCAGTGTCTCATTAATAGTGCTCCGTTTTGTCCTTTGGGTATGTAACCCTAAAAAGACTTGAACGTGTGCATTATAACTATATCTATGACAAGTAGTAATCACCTATTTTTACCTCCTACACAAATATTTAACGCTCATGCTTGGGTTTTGATCGTTTGTCTATAATCTTTAGTTCTAAAACCATGTCAAAATACATACTACAATTAGTTGCTGATATTTTCTGAGTGTCTTTAAACTATGTTATTGTGCAGAGGTTCCTCAGGGGATAGTATATTGTTAAGTTTTATAGTACGACGGTTTGCTATCACGCCATAAACTCATTTGGCTGGCCCCTAATCTTGGCTCACAGTGTATTTAGTTTCACATTATGAACTAAACTTGGCGTGTAACTTGGATAATTATTATTATTAGTTCAGCCCGTAATGAACTGCGAAATCACGTCAGTACAGTAATGATAACTTGGACTATAAGGTGGAGTGAAATAGAAGGCAAATAAAAGGTACTGATTATGTCAGATAAACACGTACGGTTATTATTTTTAATTAGTAAGCCTCAATTCTACAAGCTCTCAAGGACTGATGCTGGAACACACTATTAGGTGGTTGGCGACAGATTTTCTACTTGAGGGTGGTAGCTAACCAGGCAAGCAGTCGCAAAATACCCTTCCACTATGCGCTGAAGCTCAAGCGGGCGGTGGGGATCGAACTATGGACCTGCGGCACGGCACTCCATTGCTGTTACCGCTCGCCTGTCATTGCTTCAAAATTAGTAAGTAAGTAAGAATTTTTAATACCGTTGACCATTATTTAATAACTGAGAATACAATTAAATAGTCTGAGGACATAATCTTATAATGGTATCTTGGATTATATAGTTATGGCAGTGTCAACATTATTAAAGCGTCAACAACAAGTCACGTGACACTCCTGTTTTTATTCTCAGGACGTTCCGGGACATATAGAACCTTCTAAATAAACAGCACAGACTTATTTTTTAGGAGTAACAAATATTTTAAAGATATGTTAATAATAATTAAAATAATAATCCTGTATAGGTTAGCCTTTGATCACTATCTCACCTGATGGTAAGTGATGATGTGGTTGAAGATGTTGTTATGGCTTTACCTAGAATTACTGGCTCTCAAGGACAGCTGCCGGAACACACCGTTAGGTGCTTGGCAACAGATTTTCCACTTGAGGGTGGTAGCTAGCTAGGCTGGCATTCACAAAATGCTCTACCACCATGTTATTACGACTGCCAGCCTAAGACGACAACCGGGACCGACGGCTTGACGTGCCCTCCGAAGCACGGAAGCGCTCAGCAGTAATGCCACTAGCGACTCACCTTTCCAACTCATGACCGCGACGGACGCTTTGCTGATCGGTTAAGAACAGCTAAGCAAACTTCGCTACGAGCGCTTCAAAATCAATTCGATACCATGATAATGTGTCAGTGTTTTGAATCAACATGGTACTTCAACAAGTTATTTCATACTTTTCGGTACTGGAAGGCAGATACGTTTATTTTTAAATATTTTATATTATATCTCACTATTGATATCAATCTTTACATGTCAGTTACATACTAGTCTTGAAAAATTATCAAACTCGTTGATAGCTGGCTTACCATTTTTTTTTTTATAATCATTAATCGATGTTCCGCAGACTCCAGGGTCCGTGCCATTTTTTAAGTTAACGAATATATTATTTAAACAATTATACTATGGGGAACATTCTTACATGAGGAACATTTTTATGTTAGTGGGACGGAACAAGCCCGAGGCCCACCTAATGTTAGGTGGACTAACCTCTGCCTATAACAGATGCATTTCGTCAACACGAATTGCATTGTGCCCGTCACACTAAGACGTACAGTTGTTAGGTCTCATGTGTCTGTAATTTTACTGGCTCTCAAGGACTGCTACCGGAACACACTGTTAAGTGCTTGGCGACAGATTTTCTACTTAAGGGTGGTCGCTAGCCAGGCGGGCATTCCAAAAAGCCCTTCCACCATGCGGTGAAGCTCAAGCCCGCGGCGGGACTCGAACCATGGACCTGCTGCACGGCAGTCCATAGCCAATGCCACTGAGCCATCACTGCTTCAAAAACTTCTGTTTCCCAATACTCAATCATTTAACTACCCCTAAACTTTGCAACTTTAAGAAATGCGTTGCGTAGATACTTTGTAGAGACTTCATCTCTACGCCACTGCTCACCATATTCCTCAAACTTGGTGTAATAAATGTGCTCATTTTTCCGCCGTCGTAGTTTTTATAGATATTGTTTTCCCAACTATCTTCTGTTGGTATGACGAAGCGAGATAAGAAGATTAACTAGCATAAGTAGTGGTTCTACGATAGGCTGGATATGATAATCATTTGTTTCTGAGAGTTTAACAAGATTGATGTGTCTGGGTCAGCACCAAACTAGACATCTTGTATACTGTTAGTTTGCGGATAATTTAAAGCAGTATAAGACATTGTCAAATTAAGAAAACACATTTTGATACAAAACTAACAACGGTCGTGTTCTAAAAATGTAAAAAGGAAATTAATCAAATAGTTTTTTTGACAAAAAAATTATGTGCAACAATATTTAGATATAGTAATTAAACAATTTTAAACGGTATAAATCACGTATTTCATTATATTAAAATACCTTATAAATGAGAGCTGTTTATACACTACCGTAATCATTGATGTTTGTACTTTACGTATGAGATTATTGGGAATTTTGAATAAATATTTAATACGTATATGAAAATATTGGCAATGATGTAATAATATTGTGTACCGATAAAAGGTTTAATAAACACAAAATATTAATTTGTAAACTTTTCGAGTTGAATATTTGGGCATTGATAAACACTGGATTATTGTTGAACATGTAAATTATTTATATTGATGCAAAACGTTGCAATAACTTACATAAGAGCGATGCAGAGACCATGGCTTAATTATCTATATTGACTTAAACTCAGTAGTAGTCTACAGCGGTCTGTGAAATCCAAATTAGATCGTGTCAGTCCAGCCAAATATAATTAGTCTGAAAAGCATTTATTTAACCTATAAACCTTACTGCCGAACTCAAAGACCTCAATTATCTTTTGTCTAGCATTAAATAGCTACCTACTATTACCAAATTGTGTTATTAAATAGTTTTCTTTGAAATGTAATTGTACACGTTAGGTAAATAATTAGAGGCAGCGAAGCGAGCCCTGATATCCCACAACTTGAGAATCTTTGTGGTACACTTTACTGAAAAACTATCACGCCTGTATATTTGTGCTTTAACACAGTACTTTAACTTCATATCTAGATGTGTTTTCTGTCAAAAAATATATAATATTTTTACCGTTAAAAAAGAAAATTATCAATTTTGTATTCATTAGACAGAATGTTATTGTACTACTAACGCCATCTGTTAGAAAATCAAAGAGTTAACATCGCTGCAACAGAACTAAACTCAAAATTACCAATAATTATACCCAAATACATCGTAGTTAATCTACTTAATGAATAACTAGATGACATCAATAGATTTAAAGTGACGGTGGAGTTTTGGCGGGAAAGCGACAATGTCACATAAAACAACGGAATAGAATAACAAACATAATCAATAAACATTAATACAATTTAGACCACCTACTTGGCAGAACAAATAAGACACAATAATAAGAACACAAGTAGCAACATTCCTATCAAATTCATTCAGATTTTTAACAAAGAGAAAAAAAATATGCAAAACATTTCATTTGGACCAATATCATTTCTGTGAAGTTTTTCATCCCTTTACCCATAAAAGACTTCGAAGTTATTGTATTTTCTTCATGTTTTTCTAAAAAGCCTTCAACCAACAAGTTACGACAAAAGCCTACGAGTAGTATATTTTCTCTTAGGGTTCCGCACATCCGATACACAAAGAAAATGGGACCCCTGTTAACCGAGCTGTCACAACGATTTTTGTTCTTTGATATTTAGACAGAATGAGTTTAACAGTATTTGTTACCCTGTGTGCAGTGTACATAATGGGTGACAATTTTAATATCAAGCGTAACAAATGCTTCTAGAGCTATAATACAAAAAATGTTTGATGCATATTGATGTCCTGAAAATTGAATAGATGAAACAAAGGCTGTTTGGCTTTTTGTGGGTGTAAAATACTGAAACGAAGCTTACAACGTTTCCACTTTCTCTTAACATTCCACTAGTTGAGGGACAGACGTAGTGCATTCTGTAGTTTTTTCTTTTTTCTGAAGTAAGATTACTAACAATGGCGTCTGACTATGGATCCAAACCAATTTATAGAATCTTAATATGGAAAGAATATAAATTTATCATGTACTGTAACATCGCTTTTGCACTACTTGTTTTTTATTATTCTTGTTTGTAAGTAGTTTATGTTTTATTTAGCAAGCAAATTACCTTACCTGAAAAGTATGATGCGGTCGACGGTGAAACATGCTTATCTTAAAGCATTTTTATATATATTATAATATATGTATTACTCAAGCAATGATGGCCGAGCGGTAATAGCTATGGACCGTGCCGCAGGTCTCTGATTCGATCCCCACCGCCAGCTTGAGCTTCACCACATGGTGGAAGAGCATTATGCGATTGCTCGCCTGGCTAGCTACCACCCTCCAAGCACCTAACAGTGTGTTTCGGCAGCAGTCCTCGAGATCCAGAGAAAATACAGGCACATAAGACTTAACAACTACGTATCAAAGTTTCGGACGCAGTGCAATTCGTAACTTGTCATGAAATGCATCAGTTGTAGGCAGAGGTGAGTCCGCTTAACCTCAGGTGGGCTTTCCATCACAATAACATTAAAAAATCCAGGTTTTTTTTTTGTACTGACGATATGTTACATCTTGGAGATGAATGAAGACATTTATATCGCATTATCTTGATAAGGAATTTTGGCACATAGGTGGAACATTTTTACATCGTGGTGTGTCTGTGTGATGTTTGAAAATGATCACCTGGTTGAAATAAGCTTAGCTAACAGAGCTATGATAAATTGTGTTTGAGCATTTGATAAAATGGTTAAAACTTAATATAAAAACTTTCATAAGTGCACCATGTGACATGTGAACTTAAAAAGCTTGTTTTTCTAACATATTCATTATGTCACAAGTGATGAACTGTACTGCGGCCATAATGCAGATGTTAAGTGGATATCACTTCATGAATTAACAACTGGCTCTCAAGAACTGCTGCTGGAACATACTGTTGACAGATTTTCTTTGGTGGTAGCTAACCAGGCGATCATTCGCAAAATGTCCTTTTACCATGTGGTGAAGCTCAAACTGGCATTAGGGATAGAGCTATGGACTTGTGGATGGCAGGACATAGCTGTTACCGCTCAGCCATAACTGCTAGTCTGAGAAAAATACAAAAAATTTCTAAGCTAACGCATACTTATATAATACACATAAAACAAAGAATTGTTTACGTAATATGAAATTACCTACGGAGCCCGAATCCGAATCACATTTGATCGCTTTTAGTCTATTTCAAATGTTCTTCTTGTACTCTCGGGTATTTGCAGAGTTCCTTGTTTCAATACCTTTTCAGTTGTATATTGGAGTTCTTTTATTTATTAATCCAACCCTTCTGTATGACTACTTACAGCGTATATTGGAACAATGTTACATAGAAAATAAATATGCTATTTTCGGGAACAACAACAGTTTAATCATTTGTTCCTTAATAGGATAGTTAAAATAATTTCATTGGAAATGTATATTTTAATAGAATTTAAAAAGACAAGAAAACCTTTTCATTACTTACCGATTTTGTCTATTTGTGTTTGGCGAACTATGATTTATTCGTAGTTGGCGACTGAGAATTGCAACTAGATAAATTAAACAATAGCGATATAATCAAATTTCACCCAGATGAAATCACGCACTGTAGTTATTTATTTATTTCTAATTAATTTAGATAGTTTGCTAAAATAGAAAGGTAATTACTAAGTATGTGAACGTTACTATTGCCGGGCCTGGCTCACTTCTCACTTTAGGTACAAAGCTACAGGTACATCGGCGTATCCGTCCAGATGGGATTATTATACGATGGTTGCCGCGTCAGAATAGATCAGTGCTATGCGATAGAAAGAGAACCTTGCGGGTGAATATAAATATTAGGTATTCCGTGCATTGCGAACTCAAGTACACTTTAGTGCTTCGTAGCTAGATACGTTTATTTATTGGAATGGCAAAAACGGGAAAAGGGTAAAAACGGGACCCTATTACTGAGACTTCGCGGTCCGTCCGTCTGTCACCAGGCTGTATCTCAAGAATGGTGATAGCTAAACAGTTAATATTTTCACAGATGATGTATTTCTACCGCCGCTACAACATCAAGTACTAAAAATAAAATAAAATACATATTTAAAGGTGGGCTCCCATACAACAAACTTTATTTTTTTACCGTTTCTTGCTTGTTACTAATAACGGTGACAGGTGGTAGATGCTTGATCTATTCACAGAATATTTCGTTTTATGTTCTCTTTAAATGTAGTGTATTAAAATAAAATGAATACAATAATAATAAAATAAATAATTAAGGGGGCTTCCATACAATAAAAGATGTTTTCGCCGTACCTACCCAGCTCAATCGGACACTGCGAAAAGTATCTGTAACTTGCAAGATTATAGGTTACAGATAATGGTACGGAACCCTTCGTGCATGAGTCCCACTCGCACTTGGCTGGTTCTTTTTTCTGTGCTATTACATTAATGCGTTAATTGATATATTCTACCTTTATAATGTAATCATTGGTAGTTGAGGTCCATGTCATGAATATATTGCTATGAACTTTCACGCAACGTGCCTATACCTTGAATCCAAACACCACTCTTGGCATCGGCTGACCCACTATGGCCAATTTAAGAATGAAATTCTATTGTTATCATTATTGCCGATGTCAATGGGTTAAGAAAAAAACGCCGCAGCCAAACGCCTTGGCATGGGTTCCGACAGCCGTCTTTGAGAGCCAAGTACAATTCTTAGCTTCCATTAATATTGTTCAAACGTACCTAAGCCTCATAACAATATAGAACTTTTAATTCAAAATGTCTAAGCAAAGTAACACTGTTAGCTTTTCATAATAATCAAAGCAACACACTTGTACAACTCATGAAACCTAATTCAAATTCTCATAACGGCTCAGACCCTCACCGAAAACCGTAAGTGTACCAAACAAGGCAAGTCGAAAGATAATGAACGAAGTACGCTCTCAAAGTAATAACGTTTAGACTTGCTCTATCGAGTTCTTCGCTGTATTTACACAACAATTCAGTCGGGTACTAACTAAGAGACGTGTTGAATGAGAGCTAGTATCTTTAACTTTAGAAGTATTTTATTGGCTGTTTTATTGATAATAATTTGGTTAATAGGTATAAGAAATATGGTATGGTTTAAGAAAAACAATAGCAAATAAGAGCATATTATATTATCTATACCTATGCTATTATAATAAAAACGAAAGATTTGTATGTTTTTTTTAATGTAAAAATAAACATAAAAACTACGGGACCGATTTGAAAAATTCTTTCACCATAAGTATTCTACATTAGTCCTGTTTTTTTTATAAATTACCCGTTAGAATCTGGAGCAGGTCGCTGGCCGTTGGTAATAAATAAAATCTAGTGATATTTTTTTTGTATTTTCAGTTCAGTTATAGCGACACGGCGTCTACCTTTGAACAAAATCTTAATCCAAAGGGGAGACCGGGGGAACGGTTACCGTTATTTCCTTCTTTCACAGCCATTTCCGAAGATATGGGAAGTGCAATTCCACACATAGGTAATACTTGCTAATTTTGGCGAATCCCCAAGAATAAAAGCTGTAATGTGACTTTAATGTTATGCCTGCCTTTCCTTTTCTTTAAACACTCGTGAAACAGTCTACTCGTGACCACGATTAATGTTGATCGAAACGTCGAGGTTAGTCAAAATATAATTTTAATGTTAATTCGTGACTGACTAGACCCGTCAATGATTTAGAAACAGGAGTTTACACGGGCTGGATGTTGCACAAAAAATCACCACTAATAATATCTGCGGAGAAGTCTACTCGTAACCACGGTCAATGCAACTTCATCGAAACGTCGAGGTTAGTCAAAATATTATATAGATGTTAATTTGTGCTTGAAAAAACCCGTTAATGGTTTAGAAATATGAGTTACACATGCCGTCTAAAAATTCTTAAACAATTTCTTGAGTGCAAATTATAATTTTAACGGCGTACATCTAATAGTCCGATGAAGGATACTATTCATGGATGACAAAAACATTAAGATGACATTAATATGTTTCTTGCTAGCTCTTTATCTACATAACAATACTCTTTGTGTCTCTTCCTATCAATCTTGGGAACTTCAAAGCGATCTTTCGAAAGATTGTTAACTTCCATGTATTGTTTGGGATGAAACAATCTCACGACAGATATTTGAATAGTAATTTTGAAGATAGAATTGACTTTCTGATGCTTTGTTGAAGGAAAAATGATTTGGATCAAAGCGGAGACACACTCTGACAAAAAAATGAGATAAAGGAGAAATTGGTTTTCAGTACAATGGAAAATATAATGAAGAGAACTTTCATTTTAGTATTTTATAGTAATACATTTTACTAATGTGTTCTAAAAATAAATACTCCTTGGTGGGGCTAAGCCCACCATAGGATCGATATTAGGGAATTTGGGAGTACTTACGGGATGGATGTTTTGGGGTGCTCAAGAGCTGGCCGCGCCTCTTTTGTGTGCGGATGGCGGCGGCGTGGTTTCCGATTATTGCTGATGGCTGGCACTGGTGACTGTGCTGATGTGAACGACCAGGGCAGAAGCACTCACTATAATATACACTTTAACACTACTAACTGTTCTCTTGATTGTGCTGATGTTGGTTGCACCGGTGGCGCGGGAAGAAAATGTATGGAACGCGACACGGGCGAATGTGTGTGCGCGTGCGACTCCTGTCGGCGACTGTGTCCAGGCTACTGTCAAGGTCAAGCTAGCTAGCCGACCGGGCGCCGCAGCTATGCGCGTGCGGTCGGGAGAGGGGTGACGCGGCCAGCAGGTACGCGGCAGGATGGTAAAACGCCCGCAGGCTGATACGTCGCGCTTTTGGCGCGAACATCTTCCCCGGGCGTCAACAGTGCTGAAGGGGTGTTACTCGATGGGCAGCCGGGCGACCTTGAGGACGGGGCGCTTCAAGATACCCTGGGCCGTCTTGAGTTCCACCACTCGGGTGACGCCATCCCCTTCCTGGGATCGTCTGGGTGATGCGACCCATGCGCCATTGTAGTGGCGGCACATGGTCTTCTACAATCAGGACCAGCTCTCCGACTTGAGGTGGGCTGGATCGGGAGGTCCATTTGGAGCGGGTTTGAAGTGTGTGCATCTGCACACACTTCAAACCCGCTCCCAACACTTTTGGCGATCCTGGTCCAAATCCTATCTAGGATTTGGACCAGGATCGCCAAAAGTGTTGGGATAGGGACTGGACGAGCCTGAACCTTTTTAGAGCTGAAATGGGCCTGCCTTCTACCGAATACTCCGGTAGGGCTGTGAGCGGACGGCCTATGAGGAAATGACCTGCAGTGAGTACCTCAAGATCCGCAGGATCAGAAGAGAGAGGGCTGAGAGGGCGTGAATTGAGCACGGCTTCAATTCGAGCTAAAAGGGTTGAGAATTCCTCAAAAGTGAGGCGTTGTTCACCGACCACACGATACAATAACTGCTTGGCGGATTTTACCGCTGTTTCATGTAATGCACCGAACCAGGGTGCTTTAGGCGGGTTCAACCACCATGTTATGTGCTGTTTAGAAAGCGTGTGCGCGATGTTATTGTTGCTTGATGCGAGAAAGTTTTGTATTTCCTTAAGCTAATTCCTAGCGCCTACGTAATTCGTACCGCAATCGGATCTAATAAGAGTAGGTACGCCGCGTCTAGAAACGAATCGCTGTAATGCCGCCAGAAATGCTTCTGTGGAGAGCTCAGACACTGGCTCGAGATGGATAGATTTCGTCGCTAGGCAAGTAATAACGCAAAAGTATCCTTTTAAGAGTTTGGCGTTCCGAAGTGTGCTGGATTTTATCAAAAATGGTCCAGCAAAGTCAATGGTGACTTTGCTGAATACGGGCTGAACGTTCACGCGGTCGGCGGGTAAGTCTGCCATGTAGGGGGCCTTAGGTTTAGCGCGGAATCGGAAACAATGCATACATTTGTATACTCGATGTCGAATTACTCGGCGTGCTGATAATATCCAGAATTGCTGACGTAAGAGTGAGTGCAGGGTATCAGCGCCTGGATGACAATAAATCTTGTGATAATGATCGATGATGAGATCTACTAATGGGCTTGAGCTGGGTAAAATTAATGGGTGCTGAGCGTCGTAACGCAGTGCAGACTGGGTGAGTCGGCCACTCACTTTTAGTAAATCGTTTTCCAAAAATGGTGACAGACGTTGTACGCGGATGGTACACTCTTTATTGTGGCGTAAGCGATGGATGTCGTCAGCAAAACTGTTGTGCTGAACTGAACGCACCCAGTGCAGTAGTGCTTCTTTGCGTTCGCCGACCGTAATGGGCCCGGTGACACGCGCAGAGCGACTCAACTGCCTACAATTGTGTATGAAGCGTTTTATACAAGCCGTTACGCCTATAAGCTTGTCGAGTGAGCTGAATCGTGTGAGCAGAGTTGTGTCGAGGTCAGGGACCGCTATGTGTGCTACGACCTTTTTTGGTTTAAGACCGGGTAACGCGTGTTGGCCTAATGCGGGCGGAAGGGATGGCCATGTTTGTGGTGGGTACTTGAGCCAAGGTGGTGACCACCACAGGTCATGTTTCAAGAGGTCTTGAGCTGACATTCCCCTGCTAGCGCAGTCTGCAGGGTTCAGAGCTGAAGGGACATGTCTCCATGTGAGATTGCATTTAGTAGCCTTAATTGAGGAGACTCTGTTGGCTTCAAATACTTGAAGTGAGTGTATCGGTGTATTCAGCCAGGCAAGTACGATGGTACTGTCTGACCAACAGGTGTGCTGATGAATGGAAATGTGAGCTGATAGCTGAGTTGAGACGTGGGATATGAGCTTAGCTAATAAGTGGGCGGCTGATAGCTCCAGTTTTGGAATAGTTTGTCGGTTTTTAATAGGAGCGACCTTTGATTTGGACGTGAGCAGGTGGAAATGTACCTGCCTATCGGGTGTGGTTTCGTGTAGGTATATAACCGCGGCATAACCTAACTCTGATGCGTCCGCATATCCATGAAGGGTGTATGTGGATGCTTTGTTTGAGCAGACGTTTCTGGGTAACCTAAGAGCTGAGAGATGGGGTAGGTCGCGATAGATATTTTGACATTTGAGTGCTGTGTCACTAGGTACCTGTTCGTCCCAATCTAGTTTTAAGGTCCATAACCTTTGCATGAGCGTTTTAGCGCGGAAGATGACGGGGCTGATCCAACCGTTTGGATCGTATAGTCGGGCTATAGTGCTAAGTATAGATCGCTTTGTTAAACTATCTACAGTAGGTACTGAGACACTATATGTGAACTCATCAGTTTGTGGCATCCACTGCATACCAAGTACTTTGATGGCGTTATCATCTGGGCTAATGTCAAAGTCTTTGGGTATCTCGCACTGTTCATCTGGGAACCTTTCTAAGAGCTGACGGGAGTTGGAGGTCCACTTACGTAGTTGGAAGCCACCCAGGGCGAGTAAACTAATTAACTCGGTTTGCAAAGTCATGGCTTCATCGACAGTGTCATGACCTGTGAGCACGTCATCAACAAATATTGACCGGGAGAGTACTTGAGCGGCCTTGGGATAGCGTTGACCTTCATCGGCGATCAACTGCTGAATAGTGCGGTTTGCTAAGAATGGGCTGGAGCGCAAGCCGTAAGTTACGGTGGACAAAGAATAAGTTAATAAGGGCTGATCTGGTGATGAGCGCCAGAGAATGAGCTGAAACCGTCTGTGGTCGGGATGAACCATGATGTTTCTAAACATTTGTTGAATGTCTGTGCTAAAGACGACCTTGTGGGTTCGGAAGTTTAAAATGATATCTGTAATATCTCGTTGTAGGGCTGGCCCCGTGTGTAAAGTGTCGTTAAGGCTTGTGCTATTTGAACTTTTACAACTAGCGTCAAATACTGTGCGTAGTTTATCTGAGTTGGCCTTGAAAATGCCGTGATGCGGTATATAACAGTGGGGCTGATCGCGGAATGTCTTTGGGTGACAGGGAGTCATGTGACCTTTATCTAGGTAATCCTTCATGAATTCAACGTATTTTGAGCGGAGTTCGGGGTTTCTTTGTAATTTCTTTTCGAGGTTGAGAAACCGTCGAAGTGCTATAGCATGGGTAGTTCCCAGCTTGGGAGCGTCTGAGAGGAATGGTAACGTGACCACATACCTACCTGTTGATTCCCTAGTGGTAGTAGACTGGTATATTTGTTCACATTCGTCATGTGCTGAAGTACCGTTGGTAGTACTATCACTAACTTCTTCTACTTCCCAGAATCTTTCTAGAGCTGAATGAACGTCTTGGTTGGACTGTTGTGCCATTTCGTTATTATTTATTTGAGCAGAGTTGACCTGAGGCTGTGTGCCTGAATGTAGGGAGATAGGACCTAATAACGTGAAGTTAAAAATCGTGCCGAAGGCTATTGGCCTGCCGGGGCCTAGGAACACTTTAGAACCATCTAATATGCTACCCAAGATGTCTGACCCTAACAAAAGATCAATCGGTGCAGGTATATTGAACGAAAAATCTGCGAGTGGAACGTAATTCATACTTTCATCTAAACTAGGTAATTTAGTGTGCGGTAAAATTCCTGTTACGTTCTTTAGTACATACGCCTTAACACTTATTACGGGCCTGTCCGTATGTACAGGGCGAAAAGTAATGTCGACATATGACGTAGATTTTTCTGAGGGCTGGTCACCTACGCCTTTTATTTTAAGGTTTGTGTGCTGAGTAGGTAAGCGAAGTCGCTTCACTATGTCTTGGTTGATCAGTGTGATCATGGAGCCACAGTCTAGTAACGCCCTAGCTGTGTGAAAATTGCCATTGCAATCTGCTATCTCTAGTGAGACTGTAGGCAGTAGTACAGGCCTGTCGTGGACACTGTCTGGGGGTGCAGAGATGTTAGCAGGCCTACCTGATATGTTAGCGTGGACATTTTGTTGCTGCGCTGAAACAAGTGTGAGCTGATTATTTGTGGGGCGGGCGGGTGCGGCCTTGTGTTTATGCCAGGGTGATATGAGCTGAGAGGTTATGGGCTTACGTTGTGTGTGCTGAATGTGCCGCGCTAGTCATTGCCTAGGCGGTGTGGGCTGTCGTGGCGTAGGGCGACGGAACGGCACCGACCTTCCCGTGTCCGGTGAGGGGCGGTGGCGAGGTGTCTCGCGCAAGTGCTGAGGCAATAGGTGTGCTGAGTTGCGAGTCGGTGACGTGTACCCTAGCCTGTGTAACGTAGTGTGGTGGTTTGCACTGCCACACTCCTTGCATTGCCCGGTTGTACTGCACTCAATTTCGTAGTGCGGGCCGAGGCACTTAGAGCATCGGTTGCGCGCCTGAATAAAATCCCAGCGGCCTTGAACCGGCTGGTTGTTGTATTGAGTACATACCCTCAGTTTGTGCCCCTTAACATTACACCAGGGGCAATAATGGTTTGGATTTATAACCGGTTGGGATTGGCGGGCCAGTGCTTGCTGACGATCGCGGGTTGAATCCGTTGAGCGTACGGGTGAGTACGTGTTGTTATATACCACGGGGCGTGCCTGGGCGTGGGTGGGCTGGTATTGACGCCTATAAGCTTGTCGGGGTGTGTGCTGATAACCGGATCGTCGGTTAGTGTCTGTGCTGGGTGTTGTGTATGAGGCGGATGGTATGGGCACGGTGACCTCATTGCAGCGCGCATGCTCTTCAAGGAACCCAATGAGATCCCTCAACGTCGGCAGGGTGTCAGTCGACCCATGTTGCCGCTCGAAGAGCGACCTCAGTTCGCCTTTAAGCTTACGCGCAGCAATGGACACGAACACATATCCACACTCCCCAACAGTGGGCATGTTGAGGTTTTTTAGGGCCGACTGTGCTGAAATTAGCGGCGTTAGAAATTGCCGCCGTATTTCTGAGCGACTCGAAATGGTGGGCAGATCAAAGATGATGTCTACAAAGCGGTCTATTAGTAGACGTCGGTTTTCATACCTGCGGGTCAAAATGTGCAACGCTACTTTGAAATTCTCGTTGGTTATGGGCAGATGAGAAATTAAAGAGCGCGACTCCCCAGACAGACATGACAGTAGGTAATGGAGCTTTATGGCGTCAGATAAATTCGCGACGGTGCCAGTCAAGCTCTCAAAAACCGTAATAAATGAAGGCCAATCTTCTAATTGCGACGAGAATTTTGGGAGTTCTATTTGGGCAGGACCGAGTTTGATATCATAGGTGGCTGTTTTTGTGCTGATGGCTCAGTGTCATTTTGGTCTGATGGTAAGACATTGATGTTTATTTCGGCTACAAGTATAGTGTCGTAGGCGTCTACTATTTTCTCGTAGCTTTCCAGATATGATTTTTCCTGGACCTCCGTCAAGTCATCGGAGTCCAATATTTCGTAGTATACCGTGTCTAATTTTTCTTTTACCACTCTTACCTCAGCAAATCTGGCGTTAAAATCCGACCTTTTGTATTTCGGTTTACCGGACAACAAAGATGTACCTATCTCAGAAAGCGTAAGGATTGTCTTTTGAGCCTCCCGGAAGCGGGCGGCTTGGCTTTTGGTAGGCATTGCGGAGGCCTTTGTTCACTGTCAAGCAGTAACCGTATCGTAAGCGAGCGATTAATAAGAGCAGAAAGGAAGAGAAAAAAAATACAAATCAAATCCTATATCTATAAATCTAACGTTGTAGGAATGTCAACCTTCTTTTACGGAAGTCGGTTAAATAATGCCTGATTAGGTATTAGTTAATACTATAAACTTTACCTGAGAGCTGAGTTCAAAACCGTTATACCTATTAACTTAATAACGGAACGCTTAAGTTGTTCACGGAACCCTTATTAAACTCGTGCGGAACTCTAGTTCTAACTTAAATCTATGCTACCTAACTATTAAAGGTAATGAGCTGATAAGAAACACCAAAACATTGTCGCATACAAGATAACAAAGAATACAAGTTAATATGTATCCAATTTAACACGTAGTGTATTAAATTTAGTAAATAAATCGCAATATAAACATAAGTACAATGATACAAAAACACGAAAATCCAATGCAAACACACTCGGCTTCAAAACTTGCCGGTTAGTAACAAGGAATAATGCAACAGCTCTTATCTATCTATATCGTATTGTGCGTTGTGAACTTCGTCGATTAATAAACTGTAGGTAGGCGATTTATAAGATATAAACATTTACGTAATTATGGATACGAGCTGATTGATATTACGGGAAGTACAATAATGGAGACGCTATTTCTATTTGAGGGTTGAAATTAAAAATTCTTATCTTATATGCAAATTTAAAGTTTAAATTTGTCACAATGTGTGCGGAGTGAAATGATCCTTAGCGTAAGGAGACAAGGTTGATTTACTTTGGCAAAAATGTTACTGCCATGCGGTTTTGCTTGATTTTACCGGGAAATTATTTTGGGTTTTAAAATGAGTGGACTGTAATTATGATGGGATTAGGGCTGATTCGTGCCGGCTCGAAGGAAACTTTGGTGGGGCTAAGCCCACCATAGGATCGATATTAGGGAATTTGGGAGTACTTACGGGATGGATGTTTTGGGGTGCTCAAGAGCTGGCCGCGCCTCTTTTGTGTGCGGATGGCGGCGGCGTGGTTTCCGATTAGTGCTGATGGCTGGCACTGGTGACTGTGCTGATGTGAACGACCAGGGCAGAAGCACTCACTATAATATACACTTTAACACTACTAACTGTTCTCTTGATTGTGCTGATGTTGGTTGCACCGGTGGCGCGGGAAGAAAATGTATGGAACGCGACACGGGCGAATGTGTGTGCGCGTGCGACTCCTGTCGGCGACTGTGTCCGGGCTACTGTCAAGGTCAAGCTAGCTAGCCGACCGGGCGCCGCAGCTATGCGCGTGCGGTCGGGAGAGGGGTGACGCGGCCAGCAGGTACGCGGCAGGATGGTAAACCGCCCGCAGGCTGATACGTCGCGCTTTTGGCGCGAACACTCCTTATTTACAGCTGGTAGATTATCCTTGGACTACTATCTTACTTTTGGTAGATAATAATGTGCACGAGGATGGTAAATAGGCCTGGCATTCTAGGACCGCTTCTGGAACACACTGTAAGTCTGTAAGTTTAGTCTTGATCGTGCGCTCGTAGACCTCCTGAGGATGCTTCGCTTAGAAGCAAAACGCGTCGAATACTCTTCCGGTTTGGCTGCGTGGCGTTTGTGACGTCACAACGGCTTAACAGGAAATTAGACGGAATTTTTACTAGATATATATAATGTTTATAAAGATTTTTTAAGTGTTTTATTATACAATTAATTTGATGTTTTATTAAAATACTTTTAAAATATTTGTTAATATTACACTTTAAGATACTTTCTGACCAGTTTTCTATTTGTGGATGACGTACATTCGCAATGGGACCCATAAACTCGCGGTGAGATGGCTCTCAAGGACTGCTTCCGGAACACACCGTAAGGTGCTTGGTGACAGATTGTCTACTTGAGGGTAGCTAGCCAGGCGAGCATTCGCAAAATGCCCTTTAACCATGCGGTGAAGCAAAAGCCGGCGGCGGGGATCGAACCATGGAGCTGCGGCACGGCAGTCCATAGCTATTACCGCTCGCCCATCATTGCTTCGAAACTACAATTAAGTTAGCTACTATAAGTATGATTCACTACTGTTTTAGCTGTATTTCTATGGAAAATTCCTACTGCAATGGATAACATAATAAATATCGTATGTGGAAAATAAATATCTCCAAATAATTATTTTGGATTTCTTACTACTAAAATTATAGTGAACATTTTTTTATTCGTACTTTTCCTACTTTGTTTTAGCTGGTTATCTTGTTTTCTAGATACATATCAACATAAAGGTTTATTTTGTTAAACGTCCTGATTATTATTTATTACTTTCATATAATCTTTATTAAGTATAAATTAACATATTTAACTTAAAAAACTTAAAATTAGTTAAAAAAAAAAAAAAAAACTAATCCAATGTTCCGCTACCATTAGGCAGTGTCCCCAAAATGCTGGCCGCATTGCCACGTTGTATGGCAATGCTTATCCTCTGTGCATAGTATATGCCAGCATTTTGGTCACAAGTAGCGTTATTATTTATTTAATGTACATTATTATATTACATTACGTAATAAGTTACTTTTATTACAATACTTATACAACTTTTGATTCTTCATCAGTACCTAAACCAATTCGTAAATAGTTTACATTTCAACAGTAATAGTCAATAGTTTAATCGTTTCTGTTCGTATTTGCCTTGATTGGTGTATCTCTGAACTCTCGGTCAAACGAAAATCAAATACCAATTGATAGTTGAGCAAGCTTTGGCCGGTTTCCAATTATTTCCAATTATTTTGTGGACATATATTATAATTTGGAATTTGGGGAGGTGAGGGAATCACTTTAAGCCATCGGGCCGGTTTTTGTCTTATACAACCAAATATTTTTATATAGATCGAGTCCTAAATAGAAATCTGTATTGTTCGGAAAAATAAAATGAAAGGTTCATGGGGATGTAATTTTTCATGGGATGAATGAAACTCAATAAAGACTGCCAGCTATAAAAAAAATTCAAATACGGCTAATTCATTTTTCTACCGACTTCAAAACAGGAGGAGGTACTCAAATCGTCTGTATTTTTTTTTTTTTTTTATGTTTGTTACCTTATATCTTCTGACTGGGTAAACTGATTTTAATAATTCTTTTTTTATTTGATAGCTGATGCTTGCCGTGTGGTCCCATTTAAATTTCATCAAAATCGATCAAGCTGTTTTTGAGTTACACTCCAAAAACTGGAAAAGTGTTTTCCTGTCCTGATATTATAATCAATGTTTGTTACCTTACACTTTTGACTGGGTGAACCGATTTTGATAACCTTGTTTTTATTTAAAAGCTGATGCTTGCCGTGTAGTCCCATTTAAATTTCATCAAAATCGGACAAGCCGTTTTTGAGTTACACCCCAATAACTGAAAAGTATTTTCCTATCATGATGAATTCTCATCGAAGCTCAAATTTGGTGGTAACACAATAATATTTCCTCAACGGTATAAGATAGAAATAAAATTTTGGATAGGAAGATAAAACGTGTAATATGCTGCAAGCAAGTCTTATTTTGATAATTTAAGTCTGTTATATGTTACTATATCTGGTGGTAAGTTAAACATAAGCCCATAAGTAGTAGCAAGGGTCACTAAAAAGGGCGAAATAAAAATTTTTACCAAAAAAATAGAACCGACTTCAACACTCAAATGTGTGAAATAACTTGTCGAAGTCGGTACCATGCGCACAGTATTGTGATGATAGGTACTTTTGAACCGTCATGGTACCGACTTCAACAAGTTATTTCACACATTTGAGTGTTGAAGTCGGTTCTATTTTTTTGGTAAATTTTTTTATTTTATTGCAGACAGGGTAGGTAGTTTGACCCCTATGTCACTTGATGGTAAGTGATGATGTGGTCGGAGATGTTGTTCAGGCTAGCCGAGAAATATGGCTCTCAAGGACAGCTGGCGGAACACGCTGTTAGGTGCTTGGCAACAGATTTTCAAGGGTGGTAGTGAGCCAGGCGGGTATTCGCAAAATGCTCTACCACCATACTGTAACGACTGCCGTCGTAAGACAACAACCGGGACCGACGGCTTAACGTGCCCTTCGAAGCGCGGAAGCTCTCAGTAGTAATGTCACTAGCGGTCACCCATCCAAGTCATGACCGCAGCGTATGTTGTTAACTTAGCTGATTGGTTAAGAACGGCTAAACAAACTTCGCTACGAGTGCTTCGATATTAATCTCCGATATTTCAAGCATTACAGCAATAGTTATTGTTATTTATTATATTAGTTATTAGTGCAACTAGGATGGGTGACCGCTAGTGGCATTACTACTCGGCGCTGCCGGAGTTCCATCGTTATATCACGGTAGTATTACATTTTGAAAAAAACTACTAGACCGATTTGAATAATTCTTTCACCATTAGAATCCTACACTATCGCTGATGAACAAAGGCTATAGTATAATTACAAAAACTTAGAGATCCGCATGAAAACTTCGATAATGTAACCCATGTGAACAAAACACCAAAAATATATCGCGTACGCTGCGGAAATTTTGACAATAGAGCAAAGTGATGTACCACAATTTCATAGAGTACATCAATATTTACAAAAAATCCGCAATACAATATGTCTATTACAGTTATGTCACAATAATTACTTTTTATGTGTTTCAATTTATATTTGCTAAATACCTGTGCGAAGCCGGGGTGGGCCGCTAGTCTTCATATATATTTGTAATATATTTTTGCATGAACAGGTTATTTTGTATACTGCCGTAAATCAAGAAGTTATCAGGACTTTAACAATATTAAATATCAGTTTGAATCAAGTATAACATTGTATCAATTACAACACGAAATTCAAAATTATAATATTACATTTTTAAATGGTTAAAATAATTAATCTATGAATTTCCATGTTGTACTGATTTACATGAAATAAATAGAAATTATTTACGTTAAATAAGCAATTTCATGTTTTTTTATGTCTATTTATGAGCGTTTATCTATGTAGGTAATAATGTTAACATTAAAACAACTGCGTAATATGGCTAAACATCACTGCTCAGAAAGACTCAGGAGAAGTCGTGACTGCAAACTGTTTTTCGCTCCCAAGGGTAATTTTTAAATTATAATAATATACAACATAAAAAAAGTATGTTAATTAAATACTCGTTCAATTCAAATAGATTTATTTCAGGCAAAATTGTACCCATATTCACCGAATATGATATAAAATCAAACACATTTATGACATTGATAATATAAAATAAAACTAGAAGTTATCGTCATGTTAATAATAATATTGATAAATAACATTAATCAAAATAGTAGTCAGATCTCAAGCAAATAATTATAATAAATACGAGTAACAAATTGCAATTTCAAATTAACTAATAATTATTGTTTCCACGCACAGAGGCATACTATTATGTGAAAAGATTTTTATATAAATTTTACCAAGAAAATTAGTCTTCAATCCTAATATATTCTTTAGGATTGGTGATTACAGATATGCATTCAAATAGGTATGCGCATAAAACAGTGGTCGAGGTACGCACATCGAATTCAAATCAACCGCAAGCCCTCTTCTCTTGATGGAATTTTGATGTCGCTAGCGACCGACACCACTTTATTTCAAACACATTTTTGTACCAAAACTAACCTTTCAATTTTAGGGAACGTTAGAGTAGGGTACAAAGAAAATATGTCTGTTTTTTACATTACATTCAATTTCAGTACATTTTGATGACGAAAATTTGAGTATATAGCTTCCGGCATAAAATAACCAATAAAGGGTAAAATTAAGATGCGGTTATCTTTATACTTTAATCATAAAAAGAAAGTCCTTTGTAATCATAGAACTTTAATATAGAAGCAGATTTTAAATTTGTTGGAATCCTGTCGTGGAAAAAAAACTCTTATGACTTGTGAAAGCAGGTATAGACATAACTATATTAAGTAGTAACAGATTTAACAAAGTCTTTCTTTCCAAATTCTTTGTTTTAAATTTATGTAGCTATATATTGTATGGTAGTACAATGTACATCATTATTTTAGTAAAATTTGTAATTGACCTTCATAAGAGGGTCGTAAGCGCCTCAATTTAACAAATGATTTTGTTTTTGACTTTGAGTTTAACTTTTACGTTGACTTAGACATTGACTTTGACGTTTACTTTGACGTTGAAGTTGACTTTGACTTTGACGTTGTCTTTGACTTGATACCGCTATACATAAAGCATGCAAAGCTATACATATTGGATTAGATTTTTTCCTTTACAACACCTGTCTGACGTCGCATTTCGTAAAAGTTAATAACATGACAAGTTTAAATTAATGGAATATCACTAGACATTTAAAGTGACGAAAGCTATCACATGTTAATGTTTAGTAGTATAAAGTTATCCGCGTTCGAATTAAAAACTAGGTTGGGGTAATTGGCCTAAGAATGTTAGTACTATACCATAATTATTTGTTTGATATGGTTACGTGAAAGGTGACTACGAAAAAACAACGCTTAAGGAGCAGCATGGCACTTTTTACGTCGATATGACTTGTGGAATGTGGTGGTGTTGATTTTCGTTAAGGGCGTGACAGAGCTATTTACCCTCTTAACGTTCTCATTAACTAATGATTAGATAAAAAAAAAAACAACCGACTTTAAACATAAATACGCATTATTAGGGATAACCCAAATACTACTCGTCTAATCTTACTCAAATTTAAATGGGGCTACATGACAAGCACCAGCTTTCGAATATAAAAAAAATCATCAAAACTGGTAAATAGTGTTATAAGGTAACACACAGAAAAAAAATACAGTCGGATTGAGAACCTCCTCTTTATTTTAAAGTCGGCTAAAAGAAGCGAGTATATGTACTACTGATACTAACATTCCTAAGTCATTTTGACGTCATAAGGACCAGCCGTAAACCGAAACCAACACGTTCCATGATATGCTTTTGTATCGTACTTTGTGTAGAAGGAAAATATTTATTTGATATTGACTTCTGAATATTAATGCATAAATATAATACATTACAATTTCTACACATGGTAATAGGCTCGCCCACATTACATGGGACTAAAACATTACCGACGAAACATTAGGCAACACCACTGCATATCACTTCACTTCAAATGGCATCTAAGCATATAGATACAGGTGATCCTTAATGAGAGATGATGCCCATCAGATGCCAACATAAATCCAACATAAGCAGTTATCGTTACAAAAGTAACAAAACAAACAGAACATACAAACGTAGGTAATCCAAGCATAATGCGGCAAAAATCTCGCCACGTCGTCGTACTAACGTAAAAAGCATACGAAAATTTCGTCTCATTAAATAAACATTTAAAATACGTCAGGGAATCCCTGTGGAGTAAATAAACGAGTTCTCACCCGTTGTGGGACTGTGGTCCATTCGCTGCGCTAGCACCTAATTACTAAATAGCATAATGGATGGTACGGTCTCATTAGGGCAAAGTGGTGTAGCGTTAGGCGTTTCGCCGGCGAAAGGGATGAAACTGTCAGAGGTGGCTTTCTGGGAATCATTGGATATTGACGTTTTAATGCCGTACATTTTGGTTCACAACTATCGCATAGTATAAAGCAAAGTCGCTTCCCGCTGCCTGTCTGTCCCTTATTATTATTATTACTTAGCCTGGTGTACTACCAGGCATAAAAAAAAGCCCAAGCCATAACCGAAACCATGAATTTAAGCTGTCTTGCGCATTGTTAGAGAAGGCATGCTGTACACCCCCTGAAGGTTCCCGCCTTGTCGTGGCGGTGGGGCTCAGTAGCCGACGCGGGTTCAATTCCCGCCCGAGACAAAAAGTTTTGTGTTCCAATTATTTGTGAAATGTAAAGATGTTCCGTTACTTACAATATCTAGATACTTACATATATGATCTACTCTACAGCCATAACGTCTACCGTCGAAGAAAAACTCCCTATTAGAGGCTTGTCACAATCACCACGCTTTGTTTGCGTCTTGGGGATCGCAGATGGCAGTTCCAAAGATGGCGCTGTTTTCAATCTTCTATTTTTACCTTTGTCACCTCTTACGACTGCCACAGGAAGATATTGAGGGGTGTATTTCTAGCTTGGTACCCCACGGGAAATTTATGTATATACAACACACCTCATTGAAAAAGTTTTATGGTTTTTTTCACGTAGAAATTGGTACGTTCCAACTGTGTGAAGCCATACGCATGAGCGAACGTTCCAAACACTCCATCAAAAATACATCAGATGTTGTTTAAACTAAAGTTGAAACTATCCAATTCTGAACGTGAGTAATACCCGATTAAGTTTACCAAATTTAGGCCACCGTGTGATTTATTTGAAAACGAATAAATTAAAATAATTACCTGATACAAAATATTTGTCATATGAGACATAGTTGTTAAGTCTCATGTGCCTGTAACTTCACTGGTTCTCAAGGACTGCTGCCGGAACACACCGTTAGGTGCTTGGCGACAGGTTTTCTACTTGAGGGTGATAGCTAGCCAGGCTATTTTTAGCAGAGCTCCAGTATGGATTCCTTCAAAGAGTGTACTCAAAAAGTCCTACAGGGTCGGTATTGAAAATGTTTATAGGCGACGGTAACCGCTTATAATCAGGTGGAAGGTTTGCTTGTTTGCCACTTCTTTTCATAAAAAAATGGTGACCTTACTTCAATATAATGCAAGTAAATTCCTCCATATTTCGGTGTAATATGTATCTCTTGTAAATTCAAATCGAGGTTTCTAAGTTACTCGGAGAGTTGTAAATCTATAATCCTTCAGGCGGCTGCAAAGTTTATATTGACTTAGAATGCATTGTTGAAGAAAATTGATAACAGAGTGCCGTTACAATTTATACAGTATTAACTTTTATTTCTTATTGTTTTTTTCTTTCTTTTTGTTTCTGATTGTTTGTATTACAATCACATAAAGCAAGATAGCCGAGTGGGTAAAGCTATGGACAGCGGTGCCGCAGGTCCATGGTTTGATCCCCACCGCCGGCTTGAGTTTCACCGCATGGTGAAAGTTCATTTTGAGAATTCTTGCCTGGCTAGCTACCACTTTCGAGTAGAAAATCTGCCGCTAAACAACTAATAGTATGTTCCGGCAGCAGTCTTTGAGGGCCAATAAAATTATAGGCACATGAGACTCAACAACTGCATGTCTCCAGGTCACGGGTGCAGCGCAGTTCGTCATTTGTGACGAAATGCATCTGTTATAGGAGGGGTTACCGTTTAACATTAGGTGGGACTCGTTATTGTTTCGTCTCAGTCTCATAAAAAAAATTTAGTTATAATGGACCACCGCCATAATAGAGATCAAAATACCTAAATATAACATAGGTATTATTTATTAATGTTTTCATTCTAGTGAGCGATATGAAGCGTGTTTGAAATATATTTACAATAATAAGATAATCGTTTGAGGAAAGAACATAAAAGTATACTTTAGCTTATCATTGACAACACATAGGATAACACGAGGGTATAGTTGTAAATCATTTTAGCTTCGGTTATTACGGGCGGCTGCCTGAGTAGGTAGTAACTATCTGAATTTATTTTTTAATATGTGACTTATCATTTTTTGTTGAACACTGCAAAAATTACAAAAATGATACTAGATACTTAACTAATATGAATATTAGGCTAACCTATCAAGGATAAAAAAGTAGGGTTTCTCGCTCATCCCACGAAAAAACTAATTATTTTTCGGAATAAAAAGAAGCCTATGTGTTATTCCAGGGTGTTATCTACCTTCACTTCACTCACAAACATTCGCATTTGTAATATTAGTAGGATATGCTTATATCGGAACAAAAACTAAAGTTTCACTACAGTTGTGTAAATTAATCGCGTAGAAACCAATGTTGATGAAGAGAGCTTGAATTTTCTTGTCCTATTAAAAATCTGATAAACTTATTTTCGTCTCATAGAGAGTATCCAGAGCGCTGAAAATTATGGAGGACTATGAATGGGAAAGGTGGGCAAGCTGACTTATATAATTGATATTAGTCTCAGGTCGTAGGGAGTCAGATATTGGCGAATCATCCACTCTTATACTGTAAGTACATGCCGGGAAATATACAAATATAAAATACATGCTATAAAAATTACCAAAATGATACTAGATAACTCTTGCGATGCATTGTTATGTTGAAGCAGAAGTTAATAAAACATTATCTCACAGAGATCAAAAATCAAGCAATAAAAACAAAATGCACAATTTGCAAACAGCTTCCTCGCTCCATTCCTAAATTGGCATAGTTGAGAGACTACCCTCTCGTTGCTTTTCATTCAAACCTCAAACTTTCCTTTGTATCTCATCAAATTAAATGCATACTTAATCTCTGAATGAGTTGGAATTTAACAATTTCACTTCTGAACTGATCCCTCTGGTTTTCTGTTTGTAGTTCGGGTTTGCGTGTCTGTATTAACCCTCCTTCAGCAGTCAGCTAATACAAAAAATACTATAAATTGTATATATTTATAGATGCAATCTGCAGCAATATGTCTTTAAGTTATTATGCATTTCAAGCTAGTGTGTTAGGATTTTTCAAGTAACGATTTCTCATTATAACGAATAATAATATATATGAATATAATCGTGTATTTAATCGTTTTAATTTTGCAACCTTATCTAGCTACGTTAAACAAATACATCTTTAGAAAAAGCAACAAGAATGGTAGCACTAAAAAGTTACCTCGTGAGGAAAAAATATGAATGAACAATTTGAACCCAGAACACAAGATACTTATAATTGGTATCTTCAACCGCGTCGCTGCAGCAATAATATATCTTAGAAAGCCAAAAGAAATTCTTAATTTTAATATAGAGGTAATTTCATACGCATATTCACTAAAACGCTAAAATCTCCTAGACGTTCTAAGAGTAAAACCCCATAGAATCCAATATTTAATTATTTTATGAGCTGATATATATGTTCCTCGCTTAAGAATAAAACGGCTGCTCCAAATCAATCTGATACGTAACATTTAAGACGAAGACAGTGTTGCTGCTAGTCAAGCAATACAATCTTAACGCACTCATTAACTGAAGGTGCCGTCCGCCTGGAAGTAGGCCATATAATTAAAGCCTAGCAATCTTTCTACATTACTTTATTGTCCTGTGTTTAAAAAAATATAATAAAACGAAATTTACTAGCGTCCTACATTGTGTTGTTTGATATACATTGTTTCGATACCTACATGCCATAGGTGTACCTGATTGCTATTTCCACAAAAAGTAACAAATACCGATAGTACCTTGAGACCTTGAAAAACTAAACAAAAAAATATGTATACATATGCCAGTTGCAATTCTCCTAAGCGTGGTGGTCAGTGAGGTAATACGTCTTGATGCGCTTCCAAGATCGTATACCCAAGATCACGTAACCTTTTCATAGCAGTGGAAAATTCCAAATATATTACCTGGGACTGCTGCATTGTTGGAAACAGAAGTGGGGTAGAAACTCAAGGTGAGTTAAAATAATTTAAGAAAAAATAAATTAAATTTCTATCACCACTGATACCTAATATAATTCCTGATATTAGGAATTACCGCATATGCAAAGATATATATTAATCCCATGTGTAATAGGGATCTGTTATCTTCTACCAGGCACAATTAATAATTTATTCTTAAATATTATTTTAGAAAAATCTAATTAATGTCCTAGGATAAAATCAAGGCAAAACCCTGAGGTTATAAAGTGACGCTTTGTGCCACTTGATCAACGAGGCAGTCACTGATTACTCAATATTGTTCCATGTATTATCCAATATAAAGCTAAAATACAAATAGGGTTGCCCACTGTTGAGGCAGTTCCATACAGGCGCTTTGAGACCAGAAATTTGTACGGTTTTTTTAAATATGTTTTACTACGTAATTTCCATATTGTTCTATGACGAACAGCTGAACGTCAAGAAATCAGAGTACATAAATTACTGAGAGGGTATTCCTAAAAGAAAAATGGTTAAAATTCGTAAAAAAAAGTACATTGTTAAAAAACTTAACCAATGGAACTTCCTTTTATTAATCGAAATTTATGAGAATTTAAATCTTTAACTTGAGATTCCAATTTATAAAAGAGACTTCGTGTTAGAGTTAGATCTGTTGAAATAATTTATATGCTAGGCACCAAGATGAAGACTAATCTTACAAGTTTTGACCAAATTAGTTTATGACCACACTGATGTACAAAAAACAATTTATAAGTATTGATACTAAATAAAAATTGTTAATATATGAATAAAGTGTAACTTTTCGACTGGAACAACTTTCTTTCCCCGAAGATAAGCACCTTGTTTTTTAACTGCTAGTTTAGGCAATGATATTCAGGTATAAATAACATCAATGGAGCACTTGAAAACTCTTATATAGAACCAAAATACCGAAAAATCAAGATCATATTGTAAGTTAAGCATCTGCGAGGTAACATACACAAAGCACCATCTATTCTATACAGAGAAAAATCTCCATTTCGGGTATGTCTGAAGAAACTAAAGAAGCTTCTTCATTTGCTTAGTGAACAGAAGTGGTAGGGATAACTTAAAGTGACATTCGAATTTTAAATTATTATTTGAGGATGAAAATTTGTAATTAGATGAGATTTTAGATTCTAGAGATTTTATTTATAAGTCGTAGAACGTAAGTCAGTTAAAAATATATGAAATTTGTTTATAAGTCGTCTCTACTCGGTTTCTAGTCCAACGTTAGATGTGCACGTGCCCGCGGAATTTCCTTGTAGCATTTACCGCTGATGACGCCTGCACCGTTGCAGTCTGTGTCGCCCAATTGTATATTTTGTCAGTCTGCATGATAGATTACTACTATCTTGGGAAATTTTATTTATTTCGAATATATACTCATTTCTTCGTATGTTAGTACTAACAGGTGATAAAGGAAAAACTGCCCATCAACAGAGATTATATATACATACTACTCACCTTAATATAAGCAGGGTATTGCTGCATATTGAGCAAACAAAGGGCTCCATCTATACTATCTTAAAGCTCTAATTATCTGAAAGTTATAAGATAGCAAGGAGAGCATTTTCCGGTGTCTTAAGGTTATCCGAAGCCTAGAGACAATTTTATACCACAGCCTTTTGTTAATCATAAGTTACAAAAAAGAAAGTCACTAAGTAAACACATATACTACACCTAACGTAAATTCAATTCGTCTAGAAGTACTCGTCTAGAAATATCAATAAAACACTCTGAACTCGGTTTTAAATAATGTCTAAACATAGTCCATCAAAAATCCCCTGTGGATAAAGCCAGATAAACTACATTTAAAAACAAAATATCCAAGTATGTTTTGTATCTAAAGTTAATTCGTTCAGCTTGAAGTACCCAGCCTGAAACATCAATAAATCACCTTGAACTAAGTTTTAATTCATTTCTAAGCATAATCCATCAAAACTCTCTAGTGGATAAAAATAAAAACCACGAACACCAGCACTGCATCTGAATTGTGAAAGTCCGTACACCAAGCGCATAACTCATTCGAACCCACCCCGGGCCGTGTTTTATCGAATTTACACGTTTCAAAAATCCAATCGTGTACTGTTGAACGAAAAATGTCACTGCAAAATAGGACTTCATAATACAAGAGGAGCGTTTGCAATATGCTGACGTTGCGCCGAACACTTGAAACTCGATTTTCACGGTACCAGTGAATCGGTGAAATAAGTAGTCCGGTTGGTATTCCAACTAGAGAATGTTATGAGTACTTTTGCAGAATCAGAAAATCATTTATTGTCATACCTTGATAAAAGAAGATGTTACAAGAAGATTTTACAAATGTAGTATGTTGAAGTTACATTTGTAATATCAACTATTGATCAAACTGTTAGTTTGCCATATTTGAGCGTAATATAGTGTTGTCTTATAGATCTTAATCCACTTACATTAATTTAAATTATGAGGTATTTATTCCTGTAAAAACTTTTGACATTAAAAAAATGTTCAACACCTGATAAAGTTAAATATATATTTTTTTTATGCTTGATATGTTAGCGTTTGACCACTATCTCACCTGATGGTAAGTGATGATGTGGTCGAAGATGTTGTTCAGGCTAACCTAGAATTACTGGCTCTCAAGGACAGCTGCCGGAACACACCGTTAGGTGCTTGGCGACAGATCTTTCAACTTGAGGGTGGTAGCTAGCCAGGCGGGCATTCGCAAAATGCCCTACCACCATGCTTTAACGACTGCCATCCTAAGACTAAAACCGGGACCGACGGCTTAACATGCCCTCCGAAGCACGGAAACGCTCAGTAGTAATGTCACTAGCGGTCACCCATCCAACTCATGACCGCGCGCGACGTTGCTTAACTTTGCTGATCGGTTGAGAACAGCTAAGAAAACTTCGCTACGAGCGCTTCGAACCTATTTAAATAGCGAAAACGTGGTCAAACATGATAAAAAGTAATAGGGTCAAATAATATATGACTTTCAATCAGCAGCAGCTGCTGGAACGCACCAATAGTTGGTCCAAGATGGTACACGTGACTGACGTTTCTACGTGATATCTGGCCAAGTAGACATTCACAAAATGCCCAACTGCCATACAAATGTCAACTGTAATTCAAATGAAACTTTATTAGACACCCACATTCGTCCAATAACAAGCGTTGGCAGCCATGTGATCACAGATAAAATACTGGTAAAATGCATCTGATATTAGGCTTTTATTTTTTGTAAGTATAAATTATCAAGCTTACATTACTGTATCTCTCATACTCTATCATTCAACTGCTGAATACAGCCTCCCCCAATATGGGGGATTTGCCATAATCGCCACGTTTGGCAGTCGGCTTGGGGATCATGTTGTAAAATATCAGTTCCTCAGAATGCTGCTGCCCACCTTCTAGTGTCGCAGCCTTCGCCTCTTACGATACCCATTGTTAGAGATGGGGAGGTGACATTCTAGCCTGGCAACCTCACGAGCTGCTTACATTAATTAGTAAGAGAAAAATTGTTATTAAAGTGAAAACTGTGGCCTTAACACCTGTTAACATTTTTTCCTTTGCTCATTCTTAAGTATACTTTATCGTCATTATTATTCTAAGTGTGCTTATTGATTTCATTTACTATATAATTTATCCGCATACCACTTAACAAAATACTACGAACTATATACAACACTAGATCTACTACAACAAAAGCATTTAGATCCCTATAAGTCATTGCAGACTCATAGGCAGTCCAAATGCTAATAATAATTTATAATAATAATATATAATTATTATTGGCATTTGGATTTATAATTATTACCTTATAATATCGTAGAAAGCTTCTGATATATTCATATTAAAAAAGATTTAGAAATCAATCGGAACAAAACTTGATCTTATTAATTATTGTATCAAACTTATATCAATTAGTAAGAAAAGTAGCTGTTAAAGTGGAAACAGTCGCCTAAAAACCTCTAACATTTACACCTCAGCGAATTCTTAAGTATACCTTCTCGCCATTATTATTCTGAGTGTGCTATCGTTTTCCCCTTATTTACGTAGAAAGCTTCCGGTTGTGTTTCGTCCATGGCTGTGCTATAAATATCCCCTCCGGAAACATGACAAACAATTGTACTGTGGGACAAAAAACGGTGAATCGACAGAACAACCAGGGAACACCGGGTTGTATGGGAACTGTTGAATTTTTTCATTACTTGTGGAATCGAACAAATCATAATTTAGTGTGATTTACTGTTTGATTTTTACACAGTAATAGCTGTTGTCTATGACATAGTTTAATAGGTAGTCGCTTAGCAGGCAGAGCTTGAGGTTTGAACCCGGATCGAGGCAATTTTTGTGCGAAAAATATTTAGTGTGTATTTTTTCATTATTGCTGATAGGTAAGCCTTTTACCTCAATCTCACCTGATAGTAAATGATGATGTAGTCGACGGTGTTAACAGGCTTTACCTTGAATTACTAGCTTTAATGGACAGCTGCCAGAACACACCGTTAGGTGCTTGGCGACAGATTTTCTACTGGTGGTCGCTATCCAGGTGGGCATTCGCAAAATGCTCTTCCACCATGCGGTAAAGCTCAAGTCCACGGCGGGATTTGAACCATTGACCTGCAGCGCGGCAGTCCATAGCAAATGCCACTGAGCCATCACTGCTTAAAAAAAGTTTATGAGTGTGTATAGTCAAGTGAATAATTGATAAAAAAATCTCAACGCTACAGGATATTTAACATATTCTATACAGGAAAATTCGGAATAGAAACTATCATTTCTTTTTCAAGATTTCATTATACATGTAAGATAAAAGAACTATAGCCTTGTAGCATCATCAAGTTTCAATGTGGTATGTTAGTTACTGTTCGTTGAAGCAATGATGGCCGAGCGGTAATAGCTATGGACTGCCGTGCCGCAGTACCCTGGTTCGATCCCCACCGCCGGCTTGAGCTTCACCGCATGGTGGAAGGGCATTTTGCGATTGCCCGCCTGGCTAGCTACCACCCTCAAGTAGAAAGTCTGTCGCCAAGCACCGAAAGGTGTGTTCCGGCAGTAGTCCTTGAGAGCCAGTCAAATTACAGGCACAATGAGACTTAACAACTATGTCTCAATGTGACGGGCGCAGTGCAATTCGTGAGTTGTCATGAATTGCCACTGTTATAGGCAGAGGTTAATCCACTTAACATCAGGTGGGCCGTGCCTCGAGCTTGTTCCGTCGCAATAAGTTAAAAAAAAATATATATACCTACACTACGATATGTTTATGGAGTTATATGTTCAGTTGTTTCAGCTTCAGTCCGTCGATTGGTGTCAGAAACTATGAATAGTGCCATGCTCTATAAGCGGGTCAAGGTATTTTAAACTATTGACAAAAAGAACTGACTAACTATTTTGTGATTTTTGGCTAGCCTGTAAGCTTTCCTTAAAATTGTTAAACTGATTTCGATGTATATAGTCTTCACTAAAAATTGGATTTTTCACTAAATAACTTTATATTAATATTCCAGTGCCTTTCGAGGTATTTGAAATCACAAGCAATTATATAAAAAACACAATTTCGGTGGCGACATTGAACCTACGTATACATTGTTATGTAGCATGAAATAGAGAGGGACCGTAGTTGTAGTCCCAAACTTTTTTATGAGTGCGATTTATAAGACGCAATCAGTTTATCAATGTAGCAAAACACCTTAAACGCTTTCCAACAGACTTATCATTCAAAATGCAAAACTTGTAAGAAGGAAAGTCATGCATAATTGTAATAAAAACAATGATTTATATGTTCCTAAATTTTCTTCACCTAGGTAAATAATGTCTATAGTTATTTTAAACCGTAGTGAAGTTTTAATATTGTTATTTTTGCAATAACGTTATTAGATAATACGAGAGAAACGTAAGTTGAATTATAGGTGGCATCTCAATATGATGGTTATATAAAGAACGAGTGGAAAAATTGGAGTTTTGAGTCATTGTCATGTTAGCTCAGTCGGTCAGGGCATACCCCGGCTATAGGAGTGGAAGGACGCAGGAATCCCGCACATGACTAATTTTTACTCTTGTAAATTTGTAATATTGTTACGTAGGTAGTGAAGTTTTTTTAATTAATATTTTTTGTGTAATGTTTTATTTTGTCAAAAACATACTTAGCTAAAATCCTCTACCTTCAAATTTCAAGAAAACTATTTTAAACAATATTAGTCATTTCGACATTTAGTTTCATTCGAATCACTTATTAGCAGCGAACAATCAATTCACGTAGACGCCTTTGGCAAGAGCACTTGTAATGGTCGTCGTGCGCCCGAAGCTAATGCCACAGTGAATAAAACTGTAGTAGCATTCATCTTATGTGACAATGTATGAGTCTACACGCGTTTCGCTTATTAGTCTCGTACAATCAATTCACGTAGACGTCTCTCGGCGATATGGCTTGTAATGGCCGACGTACGCCCGAAGCAAGAGGCACAGTAAAAATATAGCAGATAGTAACACAAGTCAGACTACAATTTGATCTTAATCAAATTGATAGGCTGTTGAATATGTACAATTTGCGTTGTAATCTGCATCATTTTACTTATATAATAATAATACCTGTACAAAATATATATCTAATTTTATCAACAGTATATTTCAAACTTCAGAAATATATACTTTCATGTTAATACTTACAACAATGCCATCTTTTTGGTAAGTGAACTTTTTTCGTTGCTGTGAATAGCAAAATTAAAAAGTATTACCTCAACACATTACAACAAATATAGCATTCAGTACATCATTTGTTTCAGGTTAACAGAGGAAGAAGAACAGAGAAGGTTTTTATTATAAGCGATTCTATATTATGATACTAGACTATTTGTGGAAATAAATTATTTCATTATCGTATTAGCTCGACACAGACTACTGTATACAATCTCCCCTAATTATGGGCGAGGGGCGTTTGTATAAGTCCCTAGTTGTCACATAGCAGTTCGACAGGCGCAGGCGCTACTGCCCACCTTCCAATACTTTACCTTTAGTCGCCTCTTACCACATCCACGGGAAAAGATGGTGAGGTGACATTCTACCTTGTCTTCCCACGGGCAAAATTATTTTGATTTCCCTGTTGTATTTTATACCCCATAAATAGCTACCATATTCATTGCCTTTTTTTTTACTGATAAAAAAAATACCTTCAGTGATAATTTACACATACCACTTTGGGTTAAATTTATATGTACTTTAATTAAGGAATGTACGTATCAAATGTTTATTTTAATTTTGAAATAATCTTTCCAAGTTTTATTTTATTATTACAGAAGAAAAGAATCAAACAAACTGAGTTTCTTACTCTGTGTCATACGTCCGGAGCACCGGCGGGTCGTGACACGGCGTGTCCGAACGTGCCGCGTGTGCGATCTCTGAACGCTGATTGCATTTATTCTATGACGGCATCGAGACAGCGTGACGATGACACGCCTTGGGCTGTCTATTCCAGTCAAAGAGCGTTCGTTAATTTACTATTAATCGTCGTAATAGGCACTAGTTTGGGTAGGTATGAAATATATGATACATTTTATTATGAATGTGTGGTTCAAATTGTTTTTTAACTGGTATTGGCATCTTTAACATCTTGTAAAACTCTCGCTACTAAGATAGATATCTTCAATACTTTTCTGTGGAAGTACCTTTTTGGAGAATTCCTATAGGTTTAATGGGTAAACCGTGGAAGATCTACGATACTTAGTCGTTCTTAAGTCTTCGAGAATTAAGAACAACCAAGTATCGTAAAATTACTTACGATACTTGGTTTTACTAACTCCCTAATGGTAAGAGTCAAAAACTAACCTAGAATTACTAGCTTTCAAAGACAGCTGCCGGAATACCCCGTAAGGTGCTTGGCGACAGATTTTCTACTTTAGGGTGGTAGGAGGGCATTTGCAAAATGCTTTACCACTATGCTTAACAACTGCCATCCTAAGACAACACGAGGGACCGATGGCTTAATGTTGCTTCCGAAGCAAGGAAGCGCTTAGTTGTAATGTCATAGCGGTCACCCATCCTAGTCATGACCTCGGCGGACATTACAATCGGTTAAGAATTGCTAAGCAAACTTCGCTACGAGTGCTACAAGTCTGTATACGGCGTCTTAGTGTTGAGGGAAAATATTAGTTGTACCTACATACAGAGAAAATATAAAATATGATGGCATAGGAAGGTAGAAGTAGTGTTAGCATTAAAAAAATATGGAGAGGCGCGCCTTCGTTAAACAAAAGGTCTGGACAAATTTTAAAATTATTTATTTCAAAAGTTAGTGTCAAGTGTGTATAGTAAAAGTGCCTCAAATACTTTGTTTCTTTTTTAAGATTATAACTATTCATTTTGTTTAGTTTGTACGTAGTTCAAATATTGCGAAGCAGTGATGGCTCAGTGGCATTGGCTATGGAATGTGCAGCAGATCCATTTGTCAAATCCCTCCGCGGCCTTGAGCTTCACCGCATGGTGGAAGGACATTTTGCGAATGCCCGCCTGGCTAGCGACCACCCTAAAGTAGAAATTCTGTCGCTAAGCACCTAACGCTGTGTTCCGGCAGCACTCCTTGAGAGCCAGTAAAATTACAGGCACATGAGACCTAACAACTTTACGTCTCAGTGTGACAGGCACAGTGCAATTCGTTGTTGACGAAATGCATCTGTTAAAGGCAGAGGTTAGTCCACTTAGTATTAGGTGGGCCTCGGGCTTGGTCCATACCAAAAACATTAAAAAAATATGTACATCATGTTTTTGGGCCTCTGGCTTTTTGATTCATTCAAATTACTTTCTTTATCTGCGGCATTGCCTTAGGAAACTATAATGAACCCAAAAATATGTATCATGATAGGTAGGTACTAAAAGACCCGAATGAACAACTGCAGCTCGTTTAACAGATCATATGCTGCGGAGCTCAAATTGTTTTTAAGGAAGTGTTTTCTTGATTTTGGTTACTTTGAAGAAGACTTTTCGGTGCCGAGTTTGAACACATCAAAGCCCTCCCCTTCTTTATTTCTTCCCGTTGGTGTCTTAAAAGGCGACTTACGGTAAAATACCGGAGGGTGGGCTGCTGTGGCTTCTGAGAAACTGCTACCTTATACTGCAATTCTTTAGACTCCTACCAAGCGTGGGGACTGTGGCAAATCCTTAACGGGGGAGGATGTGTGCAGCAGTGGACAATCCAGCTGATACAGAACGTTAGCTTCTCTAAACAGAATCATTGCTTTGGTTTAGAAAAATATATACCTACCTTACAGGCACGGTTCCAAATATTTTTTTAATCTATTCACTAACCAGGAACATTTTTAAGCACGAATTTCTTGAAATAATGTCCATACACAACATGCTTTTTTTGAATTCAAAGAGTTAACCTCTGAAGAGGAATTCACTTTAAAAGTGACGTAAATCAGGATATCACCCCTTGATAAAATGGCATATCGCGGTTAATCCAGTTAAAAATACAGCTATGTACTTTACTGAGAGAACCTGCCCCCACCACCTGAAAGCCATAACGCTGTTCGATGAACCTTTTCCCTGGGTGAGAACGACCAAATACCTTGGAATGATCCTTGATCAGCATCTCACCTTCGCCAACTACATCACGTTTGTCCGCAACAGGGCGGCCTTTATCATGGGTCGCCTGGGTTCCTTAATCCGTACAGAGAGTAAACTGTCTCTTAGTAATAAGAAGATACTTTACTAAGCTTGCATGCGCCCCATCGTGAATTACGCTTTAATAGTGTACAGTCATGCGAGTGAGGCCCACCTGCATAAAATTCAAGATATTCATAATTGGTTTCTTCGCACGGCAACTGGAGCTCCGTGGTACATACGAGCTCCGAATGGCATTGCTATCTAAACCATCCCTGTATAGCGGAGTTTAATAAGTACTGCGCCCGCCGATATTTTGATCGAGCCCCCCACCACCTGAACAGCGTTTTAGCGTCATCCTCAGTTGTCCCGGTAACGTCCCCAGGTGTGCGGTAATCAGAGGTTACAAGAGAGGTTTATCTCCAAATAGTCTGAGTTCATTTCCGTAGGGCCTTTCTTCTTTCTTAACGGTACATTACTGCGGTTGTACAGGGGCAATTAGTTCCGACTCTCCCAATGTCTCTCGGCAGTGACTCAAGCAGAGGTCTGTACCCCAGTAGTGCCCTTGAGCTCGCTGTCAACCCCTCCTTATTCAGCTACCGCAGTCCGCAGCAAAGTGCGGTGAAGTTGGATGGTCGACAGTGGCAGAGTCCTCCTTAAAAAAAAAGCTTACATGAATAAGTCAGATAGCTCTGACTATAGTTTCGACCAGATCGCTTCAAAGCGAGACGTCAACGCGGGCGTTCTATAAGCTCTCCTTGAAAAAGATTACCGAATGTGGTTGAAGCTATAGTCGGAACTATCTGACTAATTCACGTGCGTTATCCCGTATTTACTTACATAAGGTTTGAAATCTAATATTTTGGGTTGTGGAGAGAAAAGAGAAGCAGATAGCTCAAACCCATTTTTTTAACCTTACCTTGTTAACCTTTATTTCTATCATCGGCACTAATAAGACTATCATAATTTCCGATGGTCTTTTCATAATGTCACATTTATTTTATTGTCAAAAATCAGGACGTTGATCAAATACCTAATAGATACTTTTGTAAGAAGGTACCGTACAGGGTTTATTTATTTATTTGTCCATCACTCAGAACTTCCATAGGCACTCATCACAAGAACAACTGTAATTCCTTACCCTCCGTCCATAAATAAGTAAATGTAACGACGCCATTACCGGGTTTTATTTTATTTACACACCTCAAGTATTCTCAAGCGGGCGTATAAAGTGTGGGAATTACCACTCGGTCGCAATGTATGTAGATAACAGTAAGAAATCTTCAATGGTAGCCTTGTCTGTTATAAAAAATTACCAATAAATGGTTCAAGATAATGACAATCAACTTTTGACTCTACCCCCGTAAAGGCCAGTAAGGCCCAGCACAACTATGTAAGTTTTATATATATATATATATATTAAATTATGCCAAATCGTTAGTTAAATTATTTTTTAATAAATTGTGACTCAAATCAATGAATAACTTTTATATAAAATTTAATTAAAATGTACACCATATATCATCCATTTTTCCCCGTGGGGTGCCGGGTTAGGATTGCACCTCCCCATATTATCCCGTGGGTTTTGTAAGAGGTGACTAAGGGAAAAATACTGGAAGGTGAGCAGCAGTGCCTTCTAAAGAACTGCCATCTTATACTGCGATCCCCAAACCGCCTGCCAAACGTAGGGATTATGGCAAATACCCCCTTAATAGGGGAGGCTGTGTTCAGCAGTGGACAATCCGGGTAAAAAAGTACAGTATAATCCATTTTACGCAATCATAGGTGCATACGTATACACTATATGATGTTTGCCTCGTAGGAAAAGTGCCAAATATCATCAATTTGTATTTTTATCATTCTGGGTTCCATTGCTGAGTGGATCAGTTAAGGGTTTTTAAGGGCACAAATATATAAGTTTTAGTAGCAGTCAGGTGTCAGGGTATGAGAAAATCCAGTTCCAGACCCGAAGATGTATTATAGATTGCAATGGACATGGGACTCAAACTTATCTGGGGAAACGTGTGTGTATTTTTCATATATTTTCACAGTATATTGTGGCGAATAGTCTAACATATAATAATAACGAAACTAGTAAAAATAAAACGGATCTCCATCCTAGAAACATATTCTTTGAAACGTTTTTCTTTTTGCTTTATAGTCCAATGGGTAATATTAACAGGCGGTAGACTTGGTAACAACGTACAAAAATAGATACATAAACCGGCCAGACGGGGGCAGAGTACCGCTAAAGATCTGAAATTATATCTGAAAAAAATAGCAATTTTATCGAACATTTTGTATTGATACGGAACCCTTGTTGTTTGAGTCCAAGTCACAGTTGGGCGATTTTTTAGCTATTGTACTAGCCTTTGGCAAAAATCTCACTTGATGGTACTTACCATCAAGTGAGATTATTGGTAAAGGCTAATAATCTCACTTGATGGTAATATTTTTGAACGCATCATCACTTGATGATGCGTTCAAAAATATTGTTCAGGTTAATCTAGAATTGGACAGCTGTCAGAACATACAGTTATTTGCTTGGCGATAGATTTCTACTTGAGGTTGGTAGCAAGCCAGACGAGGATTCGCAAAATGACCAAATACCATGCTATATCGACTGCCATACTGAGACAACAACTGGGACCGATGAAATTAAGTATCATAATGCGTAATGTGGTTTATTCAACTTAGTCTACTGTTTAAACTGCATACTGTGTCAAGAAGCGGTGTTTTAAGAACTAAGTTAAATAAATATAAACGAGTACCAGCCTCTTTAAATTAGATTGTGTAAAACGAATGCCCTAAGCAAGATAGTCCATAACTTTACCTTTTTGTATGTGGTATCTATAGAAAACATGCTCGAAAAGCAGTTCTTTAATTCTTATTTAAAATGAAGTAGAAAGAACGTCATTTCTGTAGTAAAAACACGCAGTTGTACAAAAATCCATTTCGAACACGTTGACGCCACATTACTCGGCGAACCGATAACCAATGCTTCTCGAGTGGTTACCACATTACATCATCGTAAAAGTCGCGGGTAGCTAAAGGTTATAAGTGGCTAATAGCCGTTCATTGTGGTAGGCTATGGGGGATGCTTTTTTTTAACAGTGGACGTTTTCAGGCTTATGATAATACGCGTACGAATTTGGCCTCAAAATATACCCTTTAATTATATAAACTATTGACTTTAAAGGCGCTGAATATATTTTGTTCAAGAGGTGTCAGCGTTGAAACATACCTGCTAAGGAAATGACTAGGCAAATTCTCTGTAGCTATATGCCTGCATAATGAAAAAAGAAAAACACATCATGCGAAAAACGAAACAAGACTACGAATGTGACTTTTTACTGATGCCGTGACATTAAAATGCCTAGCTCGTTTCATGAAAATATATATAACATAGATATTGCTTTTACAATAGTATGTAGTAAATAGCGTAATATTCAAAACTGTTTTCACCCTGGTACGTGGTGATACGTATAATGAACACTTTTGTTTATATCTTTATTTGTATTTTAAACACGTGTTATCGTACGAACAGCTATAGAAGTCATAGATTTATATGTACCAGCTGCAGAAAAGCTGCCGTATTTATTTTAAGCATTGGAAACATCTTCTTACCCTTTAAAGGCCAAACAGTTTACTTAATACTTTATATATATTTTATTGTTCTGCTACAGTAGTCTGCCAGTTCACTAATCACATTCATATCGAATAAAAAACCTGTCCCGACTAATTAAAAATAAAATATGAACTCTGGAACAACTTGCATATAAGCAAGGCTAAGAAATAACTACCACATAAAGTAGATCTTTGTTGTCATGAAAATATTTTTAGGTGAATTAGCCCTAATAACCGAACTATGAGATGGAATGATTTTGCTTTAAATATATTCGTTTTACGCTTACAATTAAACTAAATACTAACAATAACTTTCAGATCGTATTATATCTATAACACGCCAATAGATCTACATATAGTTTGTAGTTTAATCTTAATATCTACGAAATAGATTCTCTTTTGAATATTTCTTGGATGTTGTTTGTTTATTCCTACAACTTTGCTATTGCTACTTAACGTGTCGATACAGCACCCTAATCTTCTTCTTTCTTCTTCTAATATATAAAATTCTCGTGTCACAGTTTTCGTTGCCATACTCCTCCGAAACGGCTTGACCGATTTTGATGACATTTTTTGTGCTTATCCGGTATCTATGAGAATCGGCCAACATCTATTTTTCATCCCCCTAAATGTTAGGGGTAGTCCACCCCTAAATTTTTTATTTTATTTTTTACACAAAATTTTTAATTTCTATTTTTTTATGATACAACATACAAAAATACATACAATCCTCAATTTTCACCCTTCTACGATCAACCCTTATTTTTTAAATTATTTATATGGCAAAACAACGTTTGCCGGGTCAGCTAGTTACTGATAGGCTTTTTATAATTGATGGTCAACTCAACTATCTCACATTTTCATCGATATGAATACATTGGCAAGTGTTCATATCGATGAAGATGTCTAAGGCTAAGCTTATAATTGAAACTATCATCTGAAGAGGAAATTTTCTTTTTCCACCATTCTGTGAAGCTCAAGACTCCGCAAACTACATAACATGCGCACAGAAAACCATGCCCACTGCCGCTTAGAAAAAATTCCTCAATTAAAGGCTAAATATAATGAGCTCAGTTCGTAGATCTAAAAAATATCCATTTTACGATGTGATTTACAGAACAGAGGCGTTATTTAAAAATGACACTATTAAACATGTTAACCTTAAGTTACCTTTTGTTCATTAATTTACATTTTCAAAGACAAGATTGAAGCAATGATGGCCGAGCGGTAATAGCTATGGACTGCCGTGCCCCGGGTCCCTGGTTTGATCCCCACCGCCGGCTTGTCTTTACCGCATGGTGTAAGGGCATTTTGCGATTGCCTGCCTGGCTTGCTACCACCCTCAAGTGAATAGTGAACTTACAGGCACATGAGACTTAACAACTATGTCTCGACGAGCGCAGTGCAATTCGTCACTTGTAATGAAATGCATCTGTTATAGGCAGAGGTTAGTCCACTTAACACCAGGTGGAATTCAAGCTTGTTCCGTCACAATAACTTAAAAAATAAACACAAGTATCCAGGTATATGGCAATCATGTTAAAAATGGGGTATTTCTGGGTGGTACTTTATTCTATAATTTGTTTTAACTGTTTTACTCATGGTACTACAATTTTTATTTTATAAAATTACTCGATTTTATTTTATGTTTAAATGACACGTTTAGATAAGCGTAACAGTAATGTTTAAAATAGCATTGACTAAGATTGACGAAAATTTTACGTTTCAATCCAGTTGCATTTATAGAGATCACGGAACATCTTTCGCTAGTTTTTGGTCACTGTCACATTGATTCACCGCACTGATACTTTTTTTTTTTTTTTTTTTTTTTTTATGTTATTGTGAAGGAACAAGCGCGAGGCCCACCTGATGTTAAGCGGTATCCTCTGCCTATAACAGATGCATTTCATCACAAGTGACGAACTGCACTGCGCCCATCACCTTGAGACATACCTGTTAAGTCTCTTTTTGCCTGTTACTTCACTGGCTCTCTAGGACTGCTGCCGGAACACACCGTTAGGTGCTTGGCGACAGATTTTCTACTTGAGGGTGGTCGCTAGCCAGGCGGGAATTCGCAAAATGCCCTTCCACCATGCGGTGAAGCTCAAGCTCTGGGCGGGATTCGAACCATGGACCTGCTGCGCGGCAGTCCATAGCCAATGCCACTGAGCCATCACTGCTTCCTATAGATACTCAAAAAGTCTAAATACTTCATGATCACCAGTCGTTTTGTATTTTACATATTTAGATTAAATATAGTGCGGTATTGATATAGACTAAATAGACCCTGTTAAACAAATACCATTTATTATTATCATTTTAATATTCCTTATGAAAATTGAACCCTAATAGTTTCATTGTGTTCATATGCCCGAGAACAAAGTGCCTGATGTGTACAGTACAGTGGCATATATTATTCAACTTAAAATTTTCTTCTTCAAAGTTAACCTTTGAGTTCCGTTTCAAATAAATTCTATAATAATTTCTATAAACCTACAAAGATTTTTCCGCCCTTCATCAAACCATTTCGAAATAAAACAGCTTTGATTTCTCCATTTAATAAGCAGACGAAACTCGAAACAAAAACAAACAGTTAATGTTGAGAAATATATAAAAATCCATTCCAGTTTTAGAAGTTGAGAAAAGTTAAATTTAAAATCAACTGCCTACATCCCCTCCGAAATCAAATTATTACCGCCAACGTGATGAAATGAGAAAATATTTTTTCTCCCTTTCAGATTTTAGCAAACAAGTTGCTTTCGATATTTTAGGTAAACATCAATTTATATAATGATCTCTTTTCCTGGACGAATAAAATTTTATTATGAATAATACAATGTTGGATTAGTCTACATTATCATGTTTTGGTCTCATTAGCTATAAAATTTGAGATTGAAAACACAAAGCTTTTAGACACAATAGGCTTGCACGCTAATGGGCATGATGAAAGATCGTATTACCTACGAACAGGCTTAGGTTTAGTATTCCTACAACACTAACCTGCTTAGTAAATACACGCCATGTAAGCAATTAGAATAGGCAACTAAGTTTGCGCGTTCAGGAACTTAGAATTAAATTGGATAAGAATCGCTACATTATTTAGCTAATAATTAATTTCCAAATAATCATAGTCTAATATTTTTAAACGCTACTATAGATATTGTAATTTTCGTAACGCACTTGGGACGATATTAGCGTAGATGCTACGAGTATCAGCTATCAAATACACACGACACGACATAAACGTCCTACGATAAACAGAAAAAATAAGAAGTTAGTGCTAAGCTATGGTAGACGCATGCGACGAAATAACTATAAACCCATGTAATAATGTTACCGTGTAACGATATGTACTTTTATGAGTAGCTACGATAGAAACACCCAACTATGTAACGATGCTACGACAAATCTGTAAGCTACGATATACACATGTGAAGAATCAACGAGGCTACAATAAATGCAAGCTACGCAAAATACCTGCTACGATACTTACATGCTATAATTAGATATTTTAACACAATGTTACAGCTGTTCTCGAACCGAATGGTCTGATGCGTGACGATGGTAAAAGATCTGACGGCATGACTCTGGTTCCGTGGAAGTCAAAGTCAAAGTCAAAATCATTTATTCAATTTAGGCGTCTACGACGCTCTTATGAAGGTCAATTACAAATTTTAGTATTGAAATATTCTACATTGTACTGCCACGTTCAGCAAATAAATTGTATAGAGCCACTGCGAGAAGAACGGGCAAGAAACTCGGGGCCATTATTTATAAAATCTTTTAACAATGTGTTACATACTAACTATATAATAGAGTTATTACAATATTTGTTTTAATTATGTAGGTGACAGGCAATAGCTTTGGCAGAGGCGGAATTGTCCAGGCATTTTTGTCGTTTAAGTAATCAGAAACTGTGTAGTAGGATTTTTTAATTACTGTGTTTTTCACTTGCAACTTGAATTTCTCTTCTGTGAGCGTTGTAATATGTTTCGGAACTTTATTATAAAACCGTACAAGTTAGAACGGCCCTTAGTGTGGGAAGCTACATGCGAAGACACTTTAGAGCCGTTACATCTTTCTGAAAACAACGTGAGGGCTGGCGCCGCGGCTACTTTGGCGGAGCAACTCAAGCGGCGCAAATATGCTAACCTAGGTATGGGTTACATATTTAAGCCGTTTGGTGTAGAGACGTTGGGTCCGTGGGGACCGGGAGCTCATCGTATTTTCCAAAACTTATCAGAGTGCTTGGTCGATGCGACGCATGATCTAAATGCTGGCACCTATTTGGCTTAAGGATTAAGCATTGCAATTTAACGGTGCAATGCTGCCAGCATGCTGGTCACGCTGCCAACTGGTAGTGGGCTAGAGCATTTGGACTGCTTATGAGTCTGCAATGATTTATAGGGACGTAAATGCTTTTACTGTAGTAGCTGTAGTGTTGTTTATAGTTCGTAGTATTTAGTTTATAAAGGCATACCGCCGGTAAAAAATCAAAGATATTTCAACTTGCGTTATGAACATGGCGGCCCCATAATCGAAGCTGAGCGCTGCCATATTGGGAAATAGCGGAACAAAAAATACGTTTGATTGTTGTAATGGCAATGTTTTGCATGTTGTTCGCCACCCGATGTATCCAAAGCAATTTTTCATATGTGATTTTTTTCCATATCGTTTTTCATGATAACATAATTAACTCAAAGATATTCCTTTTTACTTTGACTGTCTACATCAATTGAAAAGCTCGAAAAGATTGGATTTCAGACAAAACCAGTGAATTCAATGTCGTTTCGCGTTTTCCAATCCCGAGGATTCGACTGATCGGTTTCCTATTTTGAATTTACATAGCGTTGAGGGAACGTAAAGAAGCGTTATACACTTCTACGTTTGTGTAATACAGAGATTTGGTTCAAGAATTAATGTATGGTGTTGACTTTATTTTGAAAAAGTGAATAATCAACAATAATGCAGAGCGTACGATTTTCGTACTATTCCAGTATGTATACCAATAAAATATAAATTAACATAATTGAAATATATACCGTTTGTTTATCAACAGTAAATTGACTTTATATCAATATCATCGATAAATTGCTGATTAATTTTTTTCAGGTAAAATAATTTTATTCAAAATACAAAATTATGAAACTGTAAAATATTAACACTTGATTTAGTAATATTTGAAGTCTCAGGTCCATTCTACTTGATAATTTGGACCCAAACGATTATTTGAAATTTTATATACTAGTTTTATAAGACTAACATTTACTATCTCTATTTAATATATTATGGTTATAATAGTTCCTTTTAGAAGGAATAACTTAGATCTACTATCTATGCTTTGATACTTTTCTTTTAATACACTTCAAAGTTCAAAATATTTGATAATTTCATCAAGACTTCGAAAAAAATATTTTAAAGCATATACTGTAACTGTATATGTTAAAACATACCAATATAAAAAATTGCAACGTGTTAAATAAAAACTGGCAGCTAAAATATTCACGCATCACGAATACAAGTTTTTTTTCGCAATTTTTTTTTTTTTTTTTATGCCTGATAGGTTAGCCTTTGACCACTATCTCACCTGATGGTAAGTGATGATGTGGTCGAAGATGTTGTTCAGGCTAACCTAGAAGTACTGGCTCTCAAGGACAGCTGCCGGAACACACCGTTAGGTGCTTGGCGACAGATTTTCCACTTGAGGGTGGTAGCTAGCCAGGCGGGCATTCGCAAAATGCCCTACCACCATGCTATAACGACTGCCATCCTAAGACAACAACCGGGACCGACGGCTTAACGTGCCCTCCGAAGCACGGAAACGCTCAGTAGTAATGTCACTAGCGGCCACCCATCCAACTCATGACCGCGCGCGACGTTGCTTAACTTTGCTGATCGGTTGAGAACAGCTAAGTAAACTTCGCTACGAGCGCTTCAAAATATTCACTAAAATGCTACTTAAAGTTACGCTACCCTACTTTTATGCAAAATTTAATACATGTTATGATAACGTATATACTCGTCGACGAAGCAATGAAAGCTGAGCGATAATAGCTATGGACTGCCGTACCATAGGACCCTGGTTCGATCCCAACCACCAGCTTTAGCTTCACCGCAAGGTGGAAGGGCATCTTGCGAATGCTCGCCAGGCCCAAGTAGAAAATCTGTCACCGATCACGTAACAGCTTGTTCCGGTAGCCATTCTTCCAAGCTACTAAAATTACAGGCACGTGAGACTTAACAACTGTATATCTCAGGTGTCGGGCACATTGTAGTTCGTCACTTTTTACGAAATGCAAATGTTGCAGCATCACTTAACATCAGGTGGGCCTCGTGCTTTTTCGGTCACAATCGCATAAAAGTAAGAAAAAAAATACTCAGGATAATTATTAAACATATTTATACATGTATTTCCTTATTATAATAATAAACCTGTTAGATTAACTACTGTTTCGTTTTATATACTAGTGTAGTAGTTTAGATTGTGCCCCAGATTTCCGTTCTTCAGAGAACGGTGGGCAACCATTTTATTTTCAGGTCGGCCGGCGCGACCACGCGAGCCTTGTATTTGCATTCTCGTAATAAAGCAATTTATTTCTGAGCATTTCATTGAGCCCACATAATATCAGATTTTGCAGTAATATAATTTTATTTGTAAATTATGTTTAACTGCCTATACAGCAAGGTTTACGGTTACTTGATAAACAAGTATAAATTAATTAAAAAATAAGTTATATATATTTATGGAATCGTTTTGTAAAGACCTTCATTTTGATACCCCAATTACGGGTTTGGGAGTATATTTTATTAACTAATAAAATATACTTAAACTCTGACAGATTTTTTTTTACTTTTTATTGTATTTATTGTCTTCTGCACTATCAAAACAAATATAACGATATCTCATACATTAAAATCGGTTAAACCGTTTAGAAGTTATGGTGGAAAAAAGAAACTCTCAAACATACATTAACCCTGAAAACATCACACTTCTTTTTTTGGGCGGTCACGTAAAAACACATTGAAACAGCATTTACAATTTATTTTTTCTTCTCTAAAGCAAAGCTTCCCACCGCTGCCGTCCCCATACATCATAAAGTTGATGAGCTCACGCTTTACAAACAGAGCTATTTGAACGCCCACTACGTCTCAAAGTTATGCTCGCGACAGCGAGAACTCGAGACAAAGAAACGTTAAATATGTGGCTTGAGTAATGAATACCTACGTTTTTATGGACTTGAAAAGAACGTATCATTTGAATAAAAAAAGACGTTGTTTCTTTTAAATAATAGAGCTAAATGAGGCTTGCTTTACAGTAAACATTTTAATGTAATTATGGTTTCTTTGCTGTAGTAATTGAGTCTAGGTAGCCGATGTTTGAATGTCATTCAGTGACTAAATATATACATGATTATTTTTTTCGGCGTTAAGCATTTGTTAACAAAATACTACAAACTATATACCACACTACAGCAACTACAATAAAAGCATTCAGACAACCTATGAGTCATCGTATTTCCAAATACTTATCAAAGTGCCTAGTCGATACGACGCGTGATCAAAATGCTGGCACTTATTTGGCTCAACAAATAAGCATTGCAATACAACGGGGCAATGCTACTAGCACGCTGGGCACACTGCCAACTGGTGGTGGGCTGGAGCATTTGGAATGCCTGTGAGAGTCAACATAATTGACAATATTCTATTTTTTTTTTGTTTTCTTAGTACAAGTATACTTTTAATTGAGTTATATTCAAATTTTCTCATATTATCGATAGATTAGCTTTATGTTTATATATATAGTATATGTATAAAGCTTCAAAATTTATTCTATATATATATGTTTTAAATGGGATTGTGGAACACCCACGAGGCCCACCTAAAGCTAAGCAGTCTGCCTGTAATAGATGCATTTTCGTTTTAAGTGACGAACTGCGTTGCACCCTGAGACATGCAGTTATTAAGTCTCATGTTTCTACAATTTGATAATTACTTTCTGGCTATTAAAAACTGCTGCTGGAATACACTGTTAGGTGCTTGGCGGCAGTTTTTCTACTTGAGGGTGGTAGGCAGTTTTTCTACTTGAGGGAGCCAGCCAGATGTGTATTCGTAAATGCCCATCCACACTATAGTAGCCATTACCGCTCACCTATCACTGCTTCAAAGTTAATAACAAGTCTTGTTGATGGAGTGACCAGTATTGTTAGTAAATGATAATTGATCAAAATGATAAAATTAATGTAAATAACATTAACTGTGGAAATTATAGTCTTCATCATACATTCTTCCTCTTCGTGTACTTGCGTGTATTATTATTAGGTTTATATTTAACAAATTGATATTGACATCACCTGCAAGGCTCTAGACTTGATGCAGTTACTAACAGTCTCTTTTTTTTAAACTTTTATTTTATGTGTCTAAAATATTTTTCTTTCTTTTTTTCTATGTTATATGTAACACTGAAAAGTTCAAAGATGACGAGACAGAAAAAAAATAATACACTTCTGACAGTAAATGTGAGGTCAGGAAGATAAAAACTCTCTGAGCTCACATTTTCATAGTCAACATGGTGCTGACTTTCACACTTTTACTTATATTATTATAATATTATTCTTGAGTTGTGAAGTATAAGTATAGCTTCATCAATCTACAAAACAGAAAATTTGGTTGTAACTTTTGTTTCATTTATGTTTCGTATTTTTCTGATAGGGAATCCTGATATTTATAAAAATAGTTGGTGAACTTAAAAACTCTAGTTAAGCCTTAACCCATTGGCATCGGTGATAATGATAACAATAGAATTTCATTCATAACTAGGACATAGTGGTCCTGACGATGCCAACTTATTAACTAGCATCAAATAACCTTTTTGTTCTGTTGTTGGAAATTAATAATGCTATTTAGTGTTGATTGGCGTCTCTGAATACGTAAAGTTGTCAATATTTATCCTTATATACTTATATTATAAAAGTGAAAATATTTTTTGTTTCGATTAAACATAAACACTACAGGACCAAATTGAATGATGCTTTCACCATAACAGTTCTACATTATCCTTGATGATAATAGGCTAAAGAATATTATCAAAACATGTGTGTTAATTTTTTTTAAACGTTTGTTTAATACCTGTGTGCAGCCGTGGCGGGCTGCTAAAACTCATTTAAATATTTTTTGTAAAATGAATCCTGTGAGAAAGTGTCCCAGTGAAAAGTCACCATTTCATCCATCCTGGAATTATCCTGTTAACATCCAGACTCTAGACTGTACCTGAATATTTTCTGTGAGAAAAACCAATAACATGTGTTTGATCCAGAGATCAAAACCGAGGCCTAGCGTACCTTGACGCTCATTCTACTGTGGAATTACTCAGTATCATCCTACAAACATATCTACAATAGTAAATGCTATGAATTGAAGAATTGCAAATACTCACTTTATTATCTTCAATACCCCTACTGGTAAGTTATGTTCACGACGCGCGGTAAGAACTTCAGATAAAGAAACTGTAAATATGTGGGGTGCCTCCTGAATAATGAATATCTCAGGGAGTCGTCTGCACGGTTTATACATTACTTATACCTTAGGGTTCCGTAAATCAAAATGATACAGAACCTGTATAGGATCACTTTTTTGACCATTCGTGTGTCTGTCCAAACACTTTAACTTAGGAATAAGGATACAATAGAAAAAAAGAATTTAATTTAGGTCATGTGCGGGATTTGAACTCGCGTCCATCCATCCCTTTAGCCAGGGTATGCTCTAACCAATTGCCATGTACAGAATTGGATCTGTTACAGTTTTATTATAAGTATAGATTGTCATTTGCGTGGTGGTACTGAATTGATTTTGTCCACTCACATTTATTTGACCGTCAATTATAAATAAAGGTTACACGAAAGATAAGAACTTTATCAACAGCAACGACGACATAGTATGTATAGATATACAGAAAAAAAAGAAAAGAGGGAGTGGAAACTTCAGAACACTTCTACTACTCTGACCAACGACATAAAAAAAATGTAGTGTCGGGAAATTAATTAAAAGCTGATAATAGAAAAGAAAGGCGATTACTCCGCTGCCAAGAGCCTAGCTTAAATATATAATGAAGATTGTGATAGAAATACCTTGTTATAATAGTGATGATAAAATATTATTTAAAGCAATGATAGACACAGGTCTATAATGTGTATGTATAGTGTGTATGTATTGTAATTGTTAATTTGGAAATGTTTTGTACATAACCGTGCAAAGCCGGGGCGGCCTGCTAGTTCTGTATAAAAATGAATTAATGTAACACAGGGCAATAGATATGGACTGTCTAAAGTTTAAAATCTGCCGCATGCTTGAGTTACATTAATTCATTTTTATACAGAACTAGCAGGCCGCCCCGGCTTTGCACGGTTATGTACAAAACATTTCCAAATTAACAATTACAATACATACACACTATACATACACATTATACACCCAACTTTCTATTTGCGGTTATTAAAAAATGAAAATTGTAAAGATAGTTTGAATATTATTATTTTAATGAACTATAATTTTTTGGTATTATATTTTTTTGTTTCTAATTTTTGTAAAAAAACATCTTAAAACCTCTGCAAACGTACCGTACTCAACTCTTGAGCGCGTACTTGGGAATTCCTTGAATTTTGTTCAGCCGCTGCGAAATACCGAGAGGTGCTGGCATAGTAGAAGGAGTTCCTACTATGGGGCCGGGCTAGAATGTCACCCTCCATCTCGACCCATGGGAGTGATAATAGGAGTTAGCATAAGGAGTACACCAGAAGGTGAGCAACAGCGCTTTTTAAGGACCTGATATCTCACCCTGCGATCCCCAAGTCCCCTACCAAAGCGTGGGGATTATGGCAAACCCCCCCATAATGGAGGACGCTGTATTCAGCAGTGGACAATCCAGCTGACACTGATACACAGGCATAGGCAGCTGCGAACGCTTAATAAATATAATATTATATATATCAGCATAAGTTTTCGCAACGGACGCCATTTAAAGGATAATTTAAGTATTTTTTTACACCTTGGCTCACATTATTGGAACTTTAAAAATGGTCCCTTATTTTTTTGAAAATATTTCATATCATTTCAGTAGTTTCGGAGCCTATACAATGGAAACAAACAAACAAGCAAATCTTTCCCCTTTATAATATTAGTATAGACAATGCTAGCCTGGCAGCTGTCTTTGAGAGCCAATACACCTTTTCAATCACATTATTACTTACTCACAAAGCATAGTGGTTATAGGCTAACATTTGATGCAGAAATGTGTTAAACGAATACCGAAAATAAAAAGTATAATATAAAATACTTATTGACCGTATTTTCCGTACAAGCCAGTCAATATAGGCAAAAAATAGACAAACATCGCAAACGCGCATGTATTTACGATTTTTTTATGTGTCGTTAGGACCTTAAGAAGAGTTTATATATTATTCCTAAGTTTGCAACACTGAAATCCATCCTAACTTAAAACTGCGTTATATTGGCAATTGTTACAGTTTTTGGGAAAACTACCATAGGACAGCTTTTTTTTTAGTTTTATTACCTACTAATAAGTTTACATTACATTTTGCTACAATTTGAGGCCAATTTGACTTCTCTAGCTCTATTGGTTAAAAGGTGATAGTGCTAGCTAAATATTATTAGTATTTTATTATATAATGTGAAAATTTGTCGATAAGGTAATTTTTCAAGACACGTACTGGCTACACTAATATTTCTATACAAATGTTTAAAAAAATGTGGAAATGTTAATTAGCCTCAATATTATTCTAAAATGGTCCACTAAAGCCTCATAGTTTCTTCCAAAGCGACATAACTACTAACAGATCAAAACACTGAACACCCAAAATAATAAAGGTATGTTGCTAAACTGTCAAAAATGTGTAAGAAAGTGAATTTAAATTTATTATCAAGTATTATAAAAATAAGAAGTTATATTAGAGTCGATAATCTACGAGAGTACATCTAACGTCCAAGTCTATGATTCTAGTTTGACAACAAAACAACACAACTGAATAATGTTTACACTTTGAATTTCCCGCCATTCGAGATATAATTGTGTAGCTCACGAAAACGCCATCTGTTATTTCACGTGGAGTGTTTTTCGATAGATGGCGTTAGTAGAAAAATTAGCGCGCGGTGACGGTTTCATTCGTAGACTTAGGGTGTGTCGGGTCATGCTGATTCTCGTCCAGATTTTCTACTACGAAAGTAGTATTGTTTTTAGAAGAACTAATTCCGATATGAGAATATTGTTCTGAACATGAATGTAATTAATAATATCATATTATTACGTGTTGGTTCTGAAAGGATTACTTTTAATAGTTTTAATAAATAAAACTGTTCGAACTTAACTGAAGTAAGCGAAGCGGAAGAAGGTATTTAATATAGTAGTATCTAGTAATAGATACAATAATACGTATAAGCATAATTGAAAGAACACAATTCAAAATATTTTTTCTAGTTTTAAAACATAGAGCAGTCAGTAACTACCAAACCAACCATGCTGAACATTGACGTGTTCCTTAGGGTGACAAATCAACATCGAGCTATGCTGTGCTGTACTGCGCTGTGCTATGTTTGGTCAACTCGCTCGTCTAATATTTTAATGAGGATACAAACAAACCATGCTGTGCTGCGCTGTGTGAGGCTACGCTCTGTTTAAAAACGCAGCAGTCTCGAGCGAGGCGCGCTACCCGCCGTGCTGAGCCGCACTGTGCCGAACTGTGCTATGTATTTTATGGAGCTCTGCCATGCTGCGCTGTGTCAAGCTGTTCTAGGGTTTTCAAACATAGAGCACGCTGCATGCCCTCATCACCCTCAGACGTCTCTCTCACTCTCGTACTCCCATCTCTCGCTCCCAGCTCGATGTTGATTAGCTAAGCAAAGCGTAGCACAGCTTGATGTTGATTGTTAACAAAACGTAGCTTAAGAAACACAGCACAGCACAGCGCAGTACAGCGCAGCATAGCTCGATGTTGATTTGTCACCCTTAGGAGTATTTATAAGTATAGAATTATTTTTCATATAACGGGTATGAAATAGTACTGATAGTAGCCACGTAAGGCGCCCATCTTACGTACAAATACTAGAAACAATTGCCACATCAAACGAAAAAATAAAATTCTTTACGCGATGGTCAATTCTTTGACAAACAAAAGACACAGGTTACATTTCATTTTAATTCTCCTAAGCACTTTTTTCTGGTATGTTAGGATTTTTCAAATTCAATTTGTACTCTGCTGCTTCATGAATTATAAAAAACGTGATGTGTGATGTGTCACAAAATATATGTGTAAATGAAACATTGTTAAAAGATCATATCTTTACTTACGACGAGACGCCTAAACTGAATAAATGATTTTGACTTTGACTTTGCACCACGGGAGAAATACAGGGATTTCAGTTTTGCAGTTTTAAGAATAATCTCTTCTCAGGGGTCCTAACAACACTACTACAACTATAATTAAGCGTAGATACATGCACACACACATGCGTGTTTGCGATGTTGAATTTTCATATTGGCTCACCTTGTATACAAACGCATAACATAGTTACTTACCCAAAGATCTTTTCATGTTTAATCTCACGAGTGATCGGTTTTATAAACGCGAAAGTTTATGTCTGTGTATTTTTGTTACACCTTCACCATCATCATCACTTTTCATTGTCTACGTGGGTAAGACCGCAAGGTGCAGCTAGTATATTACAATCCTAATGCAAAGCAAAAAAGCCATGAGTAGTCCTCGATAACAAAATAATTATACTGAAGTAAAAATCGAAGTTTTTGTTCTAAACTGGACTTACGAGTAGGTACAATAGAGCCTCTAATTGCCTTAAGCCGAGCTTTAAAACATGTACGCAATAATCAATAAAAGCAGTTTATATTACCCACACGGGGACTGACAAAAGGGAAAGGAACATTAATTTTCTACCTTCAAAGTGTTTTCATTACATTGCATTATATTTTAATAAACTAGTACCTACGTAAATAGTTAAAGAGTCGGTTGACAAACCCAAGCCCGTGTTGGATCGACGGGGCAGGCATACGAATTATCACACCTACGTGCCGCGTGTCGGGTTGAGTGAATTTAATAAATTATTACGGTTGAAGTGTTGAGAATTCTTCTTGTGGGATTTCGTGTCAGAATTTTTAGGAATTGATGTATTTTTTTACAGCTGATTGTTCACAGATCAGTTCAGTAGTTTCGGAGCCTATTCAATGCAAACAAACAAACAATCAAGTCTTTCCCTTTTATAATATTGGTATAGACAACGCTAGCCTGGCAGCTATCTTTTAGAGCCTATACACCTTTCCGATCACATTTTTACTGACTCACAAAGCATAGCGGTTATAGGCTATGCAGAAAATGTTAAACGAATACCGAAAATAAAAAGTATAAAATACTTATTGACCGTATTTTCCGTATAAGCCAGTCATTATCAGCAAAAAAAATAGACAAACATCGCAAACGCGCATGTATTTACATTTTTTTATGTGTCGTTAGGACCTTGAGAAGAGTTTATATATTATTCCTAAGTTTGCAACACTGAACTCCATGTGTAACTTAAAACTGCGATACATTGGCAATTGTTTCACTTTTTGAAAAAAAACTGCCTTAAAAAAGCTTTTTTTCTGGTTTTATTACCTACTAATAAGTTTACATTACATTTTGCTTCAATTTGTGGCCAATTTGACCTCTCTAGCTGTATTAGTTTAAGAGGTGATAGTGCCAGCTAAATGTTATGAGTATTTTATTTTATGGTGTCAAAATTTGTCGATAAGGAAATTTTTCAAGACGCGTACCAGCTAAATTAATATTTCTATACAAAAGTTAAAAAATGTGTGAAAATGTTAATTAGCCTCAATATTATTCTAAAATGGTCCCCTAAAGCCTCATAGTTTCTTCCAAAGCGACGAAACTATTAACACATCAAAACACTGAACACCCAAAATAATAAAGGTATGTTGCTATACTGTCAAAAATGTGTAAGAAAGTGAAATTAAATTTAATATCAAGTATTTTAAAAAGATGAAATTATATTATAGTCGATACTCTACGAGAGTACATCTAACGTCCAAGTCTATGATACTAGTTTGACAACAAAACAACACAACTAAATAATGTTTACACTTTGAATTTCCCGCCATTCGAGATATAATTGTGTAGCTCACGAAAACGCCATCTGTTATTTCACGTGGAGTGTTTTTCGATAGATGGCGTTAGTAGAAAAATTAGCGCGCGGTGACGGTTTCATTCGTTGACTTAGGGTGTGTCGGGTCATGCTGTTTCTCGTCCAGATTTTCTACTACGAAAGTAGTATTGTTTTTAGAAGAACTAATTCCGATATGTGAATAATGTTCTGAATATAAATGTTATTATTATTATCATATTACTACGTGTTCGTTCTAAAGGATTACTTTTAACAGTTTTAATAAATAAAACTATTCGAACTTTTAAAGTAAGCGAAGCGGAAGAAGGTATTTAATATAGTAGTAATAGATACAATAATTAGCATAATTGAAAATAGAACACAATTCAATTTTTTTTTTCTAGTTTTAAAACATTATGTTGTCAATAACTACCAACCATGCTGAACATTGATGTGTTCCTTAGGAGTAGTATTTATGAGTATGGAATTATTTTGCATATTACGGGTATGGATAGTACTGATAGTAGCCACGTCAGGCGCCCACCTTACGACAATTACTAAAAACAATTGCCACATCAAACAAAAAAATACTTTCTTTACGCGATGGTCATTTCTCTTTGAAAAACAAAAGACACAGATTACATTTCTTTTTAATTCTCCAAGAACTTTTTTCTGGTATTTTGGGATTTTTCAAAAACAATTTGTACTCTGCTGCTTCATGAATTATAAATAACGAGATGTGTGATGTGTCACAAAATATATGTGTAAATAAAACATTGTTAAAAGAACATATCTTTACTAACGTCGAGATGCCTAAACTGAATAAATGACTTTCAATTTGCACCAGGGGAAGTACAGGGATTTCAATGTTGCAGGCTTAAGAATAAACTCTTCTCAGGGGTCCTAACAACACTACTACAAGTATAATTAACCGTAGATACATGCACAAACACATGCGTGTTTGCGATGTTGAATTTTCATATTGGCTTACCTTAAACGCTTACATTATAATATAGTTACCTAACCAAAGATGTTTTACGTTAAATGTCACGAGTAATCGGTTTCCAGTTTACATCGCACTTATAAACGCGAAAGTTTCCGTCTGTGTATTTTTGTTACTCCTTCACCATCATCATCACTTTTCATTGTCTACGTGGGTAAGACCGCAAGGTGCAGCTAGTATATAACAATCTTAAGGCAAAGCAAAAATATAACAAAAAGCAATGAGTAGTCACCCATAACAAAATAATTATACTGAAGTAAAAAGCGATATATTTTTTCTAAACTGGACTTACGAGTAGGTCGAATAGAGCCTCTAATTGCCTAAAGCCGAGCTTCAAAACATGTACGCAACAATCAATAAAAGCAATTTGTATTAACTACACGGGGACTGAAAAAAGGGAAAGCAACATTAATTTTCTACCTTCAAAGAGTTGTCATTACATTACATTATATTCTAAGAACTACTACCTACGTAAATAGCTAAAGAGTCGATCGACAAACCCCAGCCCGTGTTGGATCGACGGGGCGGGCATACGAATTATCAGACCTACGTGCCGCGTGTCGGGTTGAGTGAATTTAATAAATTATTACGGTTGAAGTGTTGAGAATTCTTCTTGTGGGATTTCATGTCAGAATTTTTAGGAATTGATGTATTTTTTTACAGCTGATTGGTAGGTTTTATAACCTTTGACCACCACTGCAGCTCGTAGTAAACGACGGATGTGGTCAAGGATGGTAAACAGGCGTAGTTAATAAGATACTGGTAGGACAGCTGCTATGGCATATCTTTAGTTGCTTGGCGACAATTTTTACTTGACATAGCAGTAGTTGCGTGGATTTTTCGAGAATTCACACTACTATGCGTTGAAGTCCAAGCACGTAGCGGGATTCGAACCCTTGACCCCCTAAGCATTAGTTTTTAATGCCACTGGACCAACACTGCTTCAAACTTAAGTGAGTCGACCTCTAATCCTATATACTTATATTATAATTATACGATAGCTTGTGTTTGGTGCCATTGATTTCAAAAGGTTAAGCCGTTTTTGATAAAATTAAAAGTACATAGATTCATTAGCTCTTATTGGATAACTTTCAACCTAATTCCTATATTTTATTATTTTTTTACTGTTAACTAAGCCTCTGCCCACAATCTCTTCTGATCATAAGACTTGAAGGTGGTAACAGTCCAAGCGGGTATTCGCAAAATGCCCTACCACAATGCAGTAATGACTGCTATCATAAAGGACCGAGAGGTAAGTTCGTTACCAGCACTTCAATATATACAAATAGTTCCCAAGGTGCAAATTAAACTGCATGGCGGCGACGGAAGCTAGTTGTAAAATAATCTCTATGACTATAATATTATAAAGTAATTGAAGCGCTCCTAGCGAAATTTGCTTAGCTGTTCTTAACTGATCAGCTAAGAACTACGTCCGCCGCGGTCACGATTTGAATGAATGACCGCTAGTGACATTAATACTGAGCGCCTCCGTGCTTCGGAAGGGGGCAAGAACAGGATCAATTTGAAATTGAATGTGTTCGTAGCATGTTTCACTGAAAAGAGTACAAAAACTCATGAAACAGATTTCTCACACTGCGACATAACTTGTACAAGTGTGAATTCCGAGTGTGTTAATCAGCATGGTACAATAGAAGTCTATGGTACAAGTTGATCATGGTTAGTTAACCGATCAGTTAAGTTGAGCAACGTCCGCCGTGGTCATGATTTAGATTGGTGACCACTAGTAACATTACTACAAAGCGCTTTTGTGCTTCTGGGAGCACGTTAAGCCGTCGATCCCGGTTGTTGTCTTAGGATGGCAGTCGTTATAGTATTTTGAGATTGCCCCCTTGTTAGCTACCACCCACCCTCAAGTAGAAAATCTGTCACCAAGTACCTATCGCTGTGTACCGGCAGCTGTCCTTAACCACCAGTAATTCTAGGCTAGCCTGAACAATATGACCTAACTACGGTAAGTGATGATATGGTCGAAGATATTGTTCAGGCTAAACTAGAATTACTGACTTGCAAGGACAGCGGCTGGAACATTGCTGTTAGGTGCTTAGCGGCAGGTTTTCTACTCGAGGGTGGTAGCTAGCCAGTTGGGCATTCGCAAAATATCCTATCACCATGCTGTAACGACTGTCATCCTAAGACGACTACGGACCGACGGCTTAACGTGTCCTCCGAAGCACGGAAGTGCTTAGTAGTTATGTCACTGGCGGTTACCCATCCAAGTCATGACCGCGGCGAACGTTGCTTTACTTTGCTGATCGGTTAAGAACAGATAAGGTAACTTCGCTATGAGCGCTTCAAATATAAAAATGTATATGCTTGAGTCTTGATGTTTCTTTGGTTAAATATAAACGTATTTTCTCCGTGGACTTCGATCACAACGAATGCAAATCGGGAAGGCCACCCTTGTATGATCTACTTAGAAATTAATGCGGCATGAAATTACGTATTTACCTACTTACTTAGTCAGTAGGAAAATTGGTTTCCAGATCCACTTGGCTGTCCATTCGTTGCATTGGCGTTTGACAGCTCCTGATGTTTCCTGTTTCTGTGCGAAAAAAGAAATGTGTTCGTCTTACGAGTATTATTGATGTTTTATTTTTATTTTTGCAGAGACGCTTGCTCGGAAAATAACATTACAAATTTACAACGAGAGGAAATAATATTATAATCGTGTCCGGGATTCAAACCCACGCCTTCAACCTCTATAGACGGAGTATGCTTGAACCGCCAAGCTAACATGGCATATGATTCCAATTTATCCTTTCGTTCTTGACTATCGTATGGGGATCCAGGTTTGAATTCCGCATATAGCTATAATTTTTTTTTTGTGTTTTGGTACTCTAAAAAGGAGGAGGAACTTAATTCGTCTGTATTTCTTTTTTAGGGTTCCGTGTGTAATAAATTGAAATGTGAACATTTAAATGAAAGGATAGGTACATAGGTAGTATATATAGAGACTTCACTGGTAAATGCGTTTCAAACATATGACAATAGTATTTTTTATTTCTGGCTAGCCTTTAACCACCATCTTAGCTGATGGTAAGTGAATGCAGTCAAATATGTCGTTCAGGCTGACCAAACATTGCTAGTTCTCAAGTACAGCTTCGGAACACACCGCGTGTTAAGTGCTCGGTGACAGATTTTCTACTCGAGGTGTATAGCCAGATGGGGATTCGTAAAATGACCTATCATCATGCTATAGAGACTGCGACCCTAAGACAACAAACAGCAACCAGGAGGGTCGGCTTATTGTGTCCTCCAGATTTATACGCGTACATACATATACCTTATTACCTAGATTTATACGTATACCTTCAGATTCACACGAGATTATTTGTAAGCGTTTTAACTTTTATTACATAAAATATGAAGAAATACGGATAAATATTTCACATTTCTTAGATTTGAAGCAGTGATGGCTCAGTGACTGCCGTGCAGCAGGTCCATGGTTCGAATTCCGCCACGGGCTTAAGCATCACCGCATGGTGGAAGGGCATTTTGCGAATGCCCGCCTGGCTAGCGACCACCCTCAAGTAGAAAATCTGTCGCCAAGCATCTAACAGTTTGTTCCGGCAGCATGCAGTCCTTGAGAGCCAGTAAAATTACAGGCCAATGAGACCTAACAACTGTACGTCTCAGTGTGATGGGCACAGTGCAATACGTCATTGTCGAAATGCATCTGTTATAGGCAGAGGTTAGTCCATTTAACATCAGGTGGGCCTCTGGCTTGTTCCATCACAATTACATAAAAAAAAAAAACACATTTTCTTATCTTAAGGGAACATCTTGTTTTTATTGTTCATTTTTTTTGTGGACACCCACAACGCATCTATCTAGTAACAATTTATTTTACCTTATATAACATTTTTATTTTTTTTCCTAACTGATGTATCCACATTGGCCCACTGCTAGACATGAGGGAGAGAAGTATCCACTGGGTCCTGTGCAGCTTGGTTGAAAGCCCAGGCTTTCAAACCGCCGGAAGGCCTTCGACATTGCATGAAACTGCCATCTAGCGACTGGGACCGGTGGCAGAAGCACTGAAGCGCTCCTTTTCAAATGCAACTAGCAGTCACCCATTTAAGTAGTAAGCAGTGAAAGTTTCTTATACTAATTGATCGCCAGAAGAATTATTATGAAAGTTCCACTACGACCGCTTTCTGACTATACCATCTTAATCAAATTTTAAATCATCGAGCTGCCATGTGAAGTATTACCGAACCGATACGACTAGGAGCCTTCAAGAAGAGAGCAAATTCCCTCTTTAAAGGCCGTCAGTGCATCCTGGAGAACCCTGGTGTTGCAACGATGATCCCTTCCCACCAGGTGAAGCGCTCGTAGCGAAGTTTGCTTAGATGCTCTTAACCGATCAGCAAAGTTAAGGAACGTCCGCGGCGGTCATGAGTTGTGTGGGTAACCGCTAGTGACATTACTACTGAGCGTTTCCGTGCTTCGGAGGGCAGGTTAAGCCGTGGGTTCCAGTAGTCATCTTATGCCCGCCTGGCTAGCTACCATCCTTCAGTAGAAAATCTGTCGCCAAGGATCATTTATTTTATATCTGATAGGCTAGCCTTTGACCACTATCTCACCTGATGTTAAGTGATGATGTGGTCGAAGATGTTGTTCAGGCTAGCCATCTAGCATAAATAAATAGGTGAGCCGCCAGATTGTTTGCCCTCCTATCACTATATATAAATTAATTATTATTATCATACGACTTATCAACTAAAATATTTAACACCTTTGCTTTAAAAGAGCTTGTAGCTACTTTGCACGGAGAGGAAAATCGGACTATAATTTCGTATAGATTTTTCCTTCCCGCAAGCTTTGCCAAATTAATATTCATGAAACGTTGTTAAACTTTTCAACGGACATTTTTCTCCAAAAATTAACAGTCATTAAATATTCCAGGAAGGTAAAGGTAGAACAAGCAATCAACATCATACTTTTATTGATATAATTTAGTCATTAATTGTTACCGACTTCAAAAAAAGGAGGAGGTACTCAATTTGTCTGCTCTTTTAACATTTTGAAAAGGTGCTTGTTTGTGGTCACATTTATATTTCATCAAAATCGGTTAAACCGTTTTTGAGTAACATTTCAATAACAGAAAAGTATTTTCCTATCTTGATGATAATATTGTCATTGACAGTGATTGACAATCGACCCCATAAGTGAGTCACTAAAAAAGGCATTTTTTTTTGGGTAAAAAAATCAAAACAAATTAGTTAAAAGGTATTAACTAGTTTGGTTTAAAACAGTGAGAGGTTCGGACACTACATTCTAAATTCAACATTATTGCATAGGAACTATATAAGATCTAGAATTCATTATTAGGTCAAATTAGGAGGATTTTGCCCAAATTTTGTTACAAGATTTGGGCAAAATCATGCCCAAATCGAAATCAAATTTATCAAAAAAATAAAAACAAAGCAGTTTTTAAAAACTGCTTTGTTGTTATAAGGATTTATATTATCCTCGTATAGTTCTACCCATGTTGATGAATGAGGTACCGTCCCTCGATAGTGAGAATACTGACTTACGTTAGATTGATAAAATTAACATTAAGAGGCTGATATAACCTAACAGGTATTAATTAATTACTTGAACTTAAAAACTCTAGTTAAGCCTTAACCCATTGGCATCGGTGATAATGATAACAATAGAATTTCATTCATAACTAGGACATAGTGGTCCTGACGATGCCAACTTATTAACTAGCATCAAATAACCTTTTTGTTCTGTTGTTGGAAATTAATAATGCTATTTAGTGTTGATTGGCGTCTCTGAATACGTAAAGTTGTCAATATTTATCCTTATATACTTATATTATAAAAGTGAAAATATTTTTTGTTTCGATTAAACATAAACACTACAGGACCAAATTGAATGATGCTTTCACCATAACAGTTCTACATTATCCTTGATGATAATAGGCTAAAGAATATTATCAAAACATGTGTGTTAATTTTTTTTAAACGTTTGTTTAATACCTGTGTGCAGCCGTGGCGGGCTGCTAAAACTCATTTAAATATTTTTTGTAAAATGAATCCTGTGAGAAAGTGTCCCAGTGAAAAGTCACCATTTCATCCATCCTGGAATTATCCTGTTAACATCCAGACTCTAGACTGTACCTGAATATTTTCTGTGAGAAAAACCAATAACATGTGTTTGATCCAGAGATCAAAACCGAGGCCTAGCGTACCTTGACGCTCATTCTACTGTGGAATTACTCAGTATCATCCTACAAACATATCTACAATAGTAAATGCTATGAATTGAAGAATTGCAAATACTCACTTTATTATCTTCAATACCCCTACTGGTAAGTTATGTTCACGACGCGCGGTAAGAACTTCAGATAAAGAAACTGTAAATATGTGGGGTGCCTCCTGAATAATGAATATCTCAGGGAGTCGTCTGCACGGTTTATACATTACTTATACCTTAGGGTTCCGTAAATCAAAATGATACAGAACCTGTATAGGATCACTTTTTTGACCATTCGTGTGTCTGTCCAAACACTTTAACTTAGGAATAAGGATACAATAGAAAAAAAGAATTTAATTTAGGTCATGTGCGGGATTTGAACTCGCGTCCATCCATCCCTTTAGCCAGGGTATGCTCTAACCAATTGCCATGTACAGAATTGGATCTGTTACAGTTTTATTATAAGTATAGATTGTCATTTGCGTGGTGGTACTGAATTGATTTTGTCCACTCACATTTATTTGACCGTCAATTATAAATAAAGGTTACACGAAAGATAAGAACTTTATCAACAGCAACGACGACATAGTATGTATAGATATACAGAAAAAAAAGAAAAGAGGGAGTGGAAACTTCAGAACACTTCTACTACTCTGACCAACGACATAAAAAAAATGTAGTGTCGGGAAATTAATTAAAAGCTGATAATAGAAAAGAAAGGCGATTACTCCGCTGCCAAGAGCCTAGCTTAAATATATAATGAAGATTGTGATAGAAATACCTTGTTATAATAGTGATGATAAAATATTATTTAAAGCAATGATAGACACAGGTCTATAATGTGTATGTATAGTGTGTATGTATTGTAATTGTTAATTTGGAAATGTTTTGTACATAACCGTGCAAAGCCGGGGCGGCCTGCTAGTTCTGTATAAAAATGAATTAATGTAACACAGGGCAATAGATATGGACTGTCTAAAGTTTAAAATCTGCCGCATGCTTGAGTTACATTAATTCATTTTTATACAGAACTAGCAGGCCGCCCCGGCTTTGCACGGTTATGTACAAAACATTTCCAAATTAACAATTACAATACATACACACTATACATACACATTATACACCCAACTTTCTATTTGCGGTTATTAAAAAATGAAAATTGTAAAGATAGTTTGAATATTATTATTTTAATGAACTATAATTTTTTGGTATTATATTTTTTTGTTTCTAATTTTTGTAAAAAAACATCTTAAAACCTCTGCAAACGTACCGTACTCAACTCTTGAGCGCGTACTTGGGAATTCCTTGAATTTTGTTCAGCCGCTGCGAAATACCGAGAGGTGCTGGCATAGTAGAAGGAGTTCCTACTATGGTGCCGGGCTAGAATGTCACCCTCCATCTCGACCCATGGGAGTGATAATAGGAGTTAGCATAAGGAGTACACCAGAAGGTGAGCAACAGCGCTTTTTAAGGACCTGATATCTCACCCTGCGATCCCCAAGTCCCCTACCAAAGCGTGGGGATTATGGCAAACCCCCCCATAATGGAGGACGCTGTATTCAGCAGTGGACAATCCAGCTGACACTGATACACAGGCATAGGCAGCTGCGAACGCTTAATAAATATAATATTATATATATCAGCATAAGTTTTCGCAACGGACGCCATTTAAAGGATAATTTAAGTATTTTTTTACACCTTGGCTCACATTATTGGAACTTTAAAAATGGTCCCTTATTTTTTTGAAAATATTTCATATCATTTCAGTAGTTTCGGAGCCTATACAATGGAAACAAACAAACAAGCAAATCTTTCCCCTTTATAATATTAGTATAGACAATGCTAGCCTGGCAGCTGTCTTTGAGAGCCAATACACCTTTTCAATCACATTATTACTTACTCACAAAGCATAGTGGTTATAGGCTAACATTTGATGCAGAAATGTGTTAAACGAATACCGAAAATAAAAAGTATAATATAAAATACTTATTGACCGTATTTTCCGTACAAGCCAGTCAATATCGGCAAAAAATAGACAAACATCGCAAACGCGCATGTATTTACGATTTTTTTATGTGTCGTTAGGACCTTAAGAAGAGTTTATATATTATTCCTAAGTTTGCAACACTGAAATCCATCCTAACTTAAAACTGCGTTATATTGGCAATTGTTACAGTTTTTGGGAAAACTACCATAGGACAGCTTTTTTTTTAGTTTTATTACCTACTAATAAGTTTACATTACATTTTGCTACAATTTGAGGCCAATTTGACTTCTCTAGCTCTATTGGTTAAAAGGTGATAGTGCTAGCTAAATATTATTAGTATTTTATTATATAATGTGAAAATTTGTCGATAAGGTAATTTTTCAAGACACGTACTGGCTACACTAATATTTCTATACAAATGTTTAAAAAAATGTGGAAATGTTAATTAGCCTCAATATTATTCTAAAATGGTCCACTAAAGCCTCATAGTTTCTTCCAAAGCGACATAACTACTAACAGATCAAAACACTGAACACCCAAAATAATAAAGGTATGTTGCTAAACTGTCAAAAATGTGTAAGAAAGTGAATTTAAATTTATTATCAAGTATTATAAAAATAAGAAGTTATATTAGAGTCGATAATCTACGAGAGTACATCTAACGTCCAAGTCTATGATTCTAGTTTGACAACAAAACAACACAACTGAATAATGTTTACACTTTGAATTTCCCGCCATTCGAGATATAATTGTGTAGCTCACGAAAACGCCATCTGTTATTTCACGTGGAGTGTTTTTCGATAGATGGCGTTAGTAGAAAAATTAGCGCGCGGTGACGGTTTCATTCGTAGACTTAGGGTGTGTCGGGTCATGCTGATTCTCGTCCAGATTTTCTACTACGAAAGTAGTATTGTTTTTAGAAGAACTAATTCCGATATGAGAATATTGTTCTGAACATGAATGTAATTAATATTATCATATTATTACGTGTTGGTTCTGAAAGGATTACTTTTAATAGTTTTAATCAATAAAACTGTTCGAACTTAACTGAAGTAAGCGAAGCGGAAGAAGGTATTTAATATAGTAGTATCTAGTAATAGATACAATAATACGTATAAGCATAATTGAAAGAACACAATTCAAAATATTTTTTCTAGTTTTAAAACATAGAGCAGTCAGTAACTACCAAACCAACCATGCTGAACATTGACGTGTTCCTTAGGGTGACAAATCAACATCGAGCTATGCTGTGCTGTACTGCGCTGTGCTATGTTTGGTCAACTCGCTCGTCTAATATTTTAATGAGGATACAAACAAACCATGCTGTGCTGCGCTGTGTGAGGCTACGCTCTGTTTAAAAACGCAGCAGTCTCGAGCGAGGCGCGCTACCCGCCGTGCTGAGCCGCACTGTGCCGAACTGTGCTATGTATTTTATGGAGCTCTGCCATGCTGCGCTGTGTCAAGCTGTTCTAGGTTTTTCAAACATAGAGCACGCTGCATGCCCTCATCACCCTCAGACGTCTCTCTCACTCTCGTACTCCCATCTCTCGCTCCCAGCTCGATGTTGATTAGCTAAGCAAAGCGTAGCACAGCTTGATGTTGATTGTTAACAAAACGTAGCTTAAGAAACACAGCACAGCACAGCGCAGTACAGCGCAGCATAGCTCGATGTTGATTTGTCACCCTTAGGAGTATTTATAAGTATAGAATTATTTTTCATATAACGGGTATGAAATAGTACTGATAGTAGCCACGTAAGGCGCCCATCTTACGTACAAATACTAGAAACAATTGCCACATCAAACGAAAAAATAAAATTCTTTACGCGATGGTCAATTCTTTGACAAACAAAAGACACAGGTTACATTTCATTTTAATTCTCCTAAGCACTTTTTTCTGGTATGTTAGGATTTTTCAAATTCAATTTGTACTCTGCTGCTTCATGAATTATAAAAAACGTGATGTGTGATGTGTCACAAAATATATGTGTAAATGAAACATTGTTAAAAGATCATATCTTTACTTACGACGAGACGCCTAAACTGAATAAATGATTTTGACTTTGACTTTGCACCACGGGAGAAATACAGGGATTTCAGTTTTGCAGTTTTAAGAATAATTTCTTCTCAGGGGTCCTAACAACACTACTACAACTATAATTAAGCGTAGATACATGCACACACACATGCGTGTTTGCGATGTTGAATTTTCATATTGGCTCACCTTGTATACAAACGCATAACATAGTTACTTACCCAAAGATCTTTTCATGTTTAATCTCACGAGTGATCGGTTTTATAAACGCGAAAGTTTATGTCTGTGTATTTTTGTTACACCTTCACCATCATCATCACTTTTCATTGTCTACGTGGGTAAGACCGCAAGGTGCAGCTAGTATATTACAATCCTAATGCAAAGCAAAAAAGCCATGAGTAGTCCTCGATAACAAAATAATTATACTGAAGTAAAAATCGAAGTTTTTGTTCTAAACTGGACTTACGAGTAGGTACAATAGAGCCTCTAATTGCCTTAAGCCGAGCTTTAAAACATGTACGCAATAATCAATAAAAGCAGTTTATATTACCCACACGGGGACTGACAAAAGGGAAAGGAACATTAATTTTCTACCTTCAAAGTGTTTTCATTACATTGCATTATATTTTAATAAACTAGTACCTACGTAAATAGTTAAAGAGTCGGTTGACAAACCCAAGCCCGTGTTGGATCGACGGGGCAGGCATACGAATTATCACACCTACGTGCCGCGTGTCGGGTTGAGTGAATTTAATAAATTATTACGGTTGAAGTGTTGAGAATTCTTCTTGTGGGATTTCGTGTCAGAATTTTTAGGAATTGATGTATTTTTTTACAGCTGATTGTTCACAGATCAGTTCAGTAGTTTCGGAGCCTATTCAATGCAAACAAACAAACAATCAAGTCTTTCCCTTTTATAATATTGGTATAGACAACGCTAGCCTGGCAGCTATCTTTTAGAGCCTATACACCTTTCCGATCACATTTTTACTGACTCACAAAGCATAGCGGTTATAGGCTATGCAGAAAATGTTAAACGAATACCGAAAATAAAAAGTATAAAATACTTATTGACCGTATTTTCCGTATAAGCCAGTCATTATCAGCAAAAAAAATAGACAAACATCGCAAACGCGCATGTATTTACATTTTTTTATGTGTCGTTAGGACCTTGAGAAGAGTTTATATATTATTCCTAAGTTTGCAACACTGAACTCCATGTGTAACTTAAAACTGCGATACATTGGCAATTGTTTCACTTTTTGAAAAAAAACTGCCTTAAAAAAGCTTTTTTTCTGGTTTTATTACCTACTAATAAGTTTACATTACATTTTGCTTCAATTTGTGGCCAATTTGACCTCTCTAGCTGTATTAGTTTAAGAGGTGATAGTGCCAGCTAAATGTTATGAGTATTTTATTTTATGGTGTCAAAATTTGTCGATAAGGAAATTTTTCAAGACGCGTACCAGCTAAATTAATATTTCTATACAAAAGTTAAAAAATGTGTGAAAATGTTAATTAGCCTCAATATTATTCTAAAATGGTCCCCTAAAGCCTCATAGTTTCTTCCAAAGCGACGAAACTATTAACACATCAAAACACTGAACACCCAAAATAATAAAGGTATGTTGCTATACTGTCAAAAATGTGTAAGAAAGTGAAATTAAATTTAATATCAAGTATTTTAAAAAGATGAAATTATATTATAGTCGATACTCTACGAGAGTACATCTAACGTCCAAGTCTATGATACTAGTTTGACAACAAAACAACACAACTAAATAATGTTTACACTTTGAATTTCCCGCCATTCGAGATATAATTGTGTAGCTCACGAAAACGCCATCTGTTATTTCACGTGGAGTGTTTTTCGATAGATGGCGTTAGTAGAAAAATTAGCGCGCGGTGACGGTTTCATTCGTTGACTTAGGGTGTGTCGGGTCATGCTGTTTCTCGTCCAGATTTTCTACTACGAAAGTAGTATTGTTTTTAGAAGAACTAATTCCGATATGTGAATAATGTTCTGAATATAAATGTTATTATTATTATCATATTACTACGTGTTCGTTCTAAAGGATTACTTTTAACAGTTTTAATAAATAAAACTATTCGAACTTTTAAAGTAAGCGAAGCGGAAGAAGGTATTTAATATAGTAGTAATAGATACAATAATTAGCATAATTGAAAATAGAACACAATTCAATTTTTTTTTCTAGTTTTAAAACATTATGTTGTCAATAACTACCAACCATGCTGAACATTGATGTGTTCCTTAGGAGTAGTATTTATGAGTATGGAATTATTTTGCATATTACGGGTATGGATAGTACTGATAGTAGCCACGTCAGGCGCCCACCTTACGACAATTACTAAAAACAATTGCCACATCAAACAAAAAAATACTTTCTTTACGCGATGGTCATTTCTCTTTGAAAAACAAAAGACACAGATTACATTTCTTTTTAATTCTCCAAGAACTTTTTTCTGGTATTTTGGGATTTTTCAAAAACAATTTGTACTCTGCTGCTTCATGAATTATAAATAACGAGATGTGTGATGTGTCACAAAATATATGTGTAAATAAAACATTGTTAAAAGAACATATCTTTACTAACGTCGAGATGCCTAAACTGAATAAATGACTTACAATTTGCACCAGGGGAAGTACAGGGATTTCAATGTTGCAGGCTTAAGAATAAACTCTTCTCAGGGGTCCTAACAACACTACTACAAGTATAATTAACCGTAGATACATGCACAAACACATGCGTGTTTGCGATGTTGAATTTTCATATTGGCTTACCTTAAACGCTTACATTATAATATAGTTACCTAACCAAAGATGTTTTACGTTAAATGTCACGAGTAATCGGTTTCCAGTTTACATCGCACTTATAAACGCGAAAGTTTCCGTCTGTGTATTTTTGTTACTCCTTCACCATCATCATCACTTTTCATTGTCTACGTGGGTAAGACCGCAAGGTGCAGCTAGTATATAACAATCTTAAGGCAAAGCAAAAATATAACAAAAAGCAATGAGTAGTCACCCATAACAAAATAATTATACTGAAGTAAAAAGCGATATATTTTTTCTAAACTGGACTTACGAGTAGGTCGAATAGAGCCTCTAATTGCCTAAAGCCGAGCTTCAAAACATGTACGCAACAATCAATAAAAGCAATTTGTATTAACTACACGGGGACTGAAAAAAGGGAAAGCAACATTAATTTTCTACCTTCAAAGAGTTGTCATTACATTACATTATATTCTAAGAACTACTACCTACGTAAATAGCTAAAGAGTCGATCGACAAACCCCAGCCCGTGTTGGATCGACGGGGCGGGCATACGAATTATCAGACCTACGTGCCGCGTGTCGGGTTGAGTGAATTTAATAAATTATTACGGTTGAAGTGTTGAGAATTCTTCTTGTGGGATTTCATGTCAGAATTTTTAGGAATTGATGTATTTTTTTACAGCTGATTGGTAGGTTTTATAACCTTTGACCACCACTGCAGCTCGTAGTAAACGACGGATGTGGTCAAGGATGGTAAACAGGCGTAGTTAATAAGATACTGGTAGGACAGCTGCTATGGCATATCTTTAGTTGCTTGGCGACAATTTTTACTTGACATAGCAGTAGTTGCGTGGATTTTTCGAGAATTCACACTACTATGCGTTGAAGTCCAAGCACGTAGCGGGATTCGAACCCTTGACCCCCTAAGCATTAGTTTTTAATGCCACTGGACCAACACTGCTTCAAACTTAAGTGAGTCGACCTCTAATCCTATATACTTATATTATAATTATACGATAGCTTGTGTTTGGTGCCATTGATTTCAAAAGGTTAAGCCGTTTTTGATAAAATTAAAAGTACATAGATTCATTAGCTCTTATTGGATAACTTTCAACCTAATTCCTATATTTTATTATTTTTTTACTGTTAACTAAGCCTCTGCCCACAATCTCTTCTGATCATAAGACTTGAAGGTGGTAACAGTCCAAGCGGGTATTCGCAAAATGCCCTACCACAATGCAGTAATGACTGCTATCATAAAGGACCGAGAGGTAAGTTCGTTACCAGCACTTCAATATATACAAATAGTTCCCAAGGTGCAAATTAAACTGCATGGCGGCGACGGAAGCTAGTTGTAAAATAATCTCTATGACTATAATATTATAAAGTAATTGAAGCGCTCCTAGCGAAATTTGCTTAGCTGTTCTTAACTGATCAGCTAAGAACTACGTCCGCCGCGGTCACGATTTGAATGAATGACCGCTAGTGACATTAATACTGAGCGCCTCCGTGCTTCGGAAGGGGGCAAGAACAGGATCAATTTGAAATTGAATGTGTTCGTAGCATGTTTCACTGAAAAGAGTACAAAAACTCATGAAACAGATTTCTCACACTGCGACATAACTTGTACAAGTGTGAATTCCGAGTGTGTTAATCAGCATGGTACAATAGAAGTCTATGGTACAAGTTGATCATGGTTAGTTAACCGATCAGTTAAGTTGAGCAACGTCCGCCGTGGTCATGATTTAGATTGGTGACCACTAGTAACATTACTACAAAGCGCTTTTGTGCTTCTGGGAGCACGTTAAGCCGTCGATCCCGGTTGTTGTCTTAGGATGGCAGTCGTTATAGTATTTTGAGATTGCCCCCTTGTTAGCTACCACCCACCCTCAAGTAGAAAATCTGTCACCAAGTACCTATCGCTGTGTACCGGCAGCTGTCCTTAACCACCAGTAATTCTAGGCTAGCCTGAACAATATGACCTAACTACGGTAAGTGATGATATGGTCGAAGATATTGTTCAGGCTAAACTAGAATTACTGACTTGCAAGGACAGCGGCTGGAACATTGCTGTTAGGTGCTTAGCGGCAGGTTTTCTACTCGAGGGTGGTAGCTAGCCAGTTGGGCATTCGCAAAATATCCTATCACCATGCTGTAACGACTGTCATCCTAAGACGACTACGGACCGACGGCTTAACGTGTCCTCCGAAGCACGGAAGTGCTTAGTAGTTATGTCACTGGCGGTTACCCATCCAAGTCATGACCGCGGCGAACGTTGCTTTACTTTGCTGATCGGTTAAGAACAGATAAGGTAACTTCGCTATGAGCGCTTCAAATATAAAAATGTATATGCTTGAGTCTTGATGTTTCTTTGGTTAAATATAAACGTATTTTCTCCGTGGACTTCGATCACAACGAATGCAAATCGGGAAGGCCACCCTTGTATGATCTACTTAGAAATTAATGCGGCATGAAATTACGTATTTACCTACTTACTTAGTCAGTAGGAAAATTGGTTTCCAGATCCACTTGGCTGTCCATTCGTTGCATTGGCGTTTGACAGCTCCTGATGTTTCCTGTTTCTGTGCGAAAAAAGAAATGTGTTCGTCTTACGAGTATTATTGATGTTTTATTTTTATTTTTGCAGAGACGCTTGCTCGGAAAATAACATTACAAATTTACAACGAGAGGAAATAATATTATAATCGTGTCCGGGATTCAAACCCACGCCTTCAACCTCTATAGACGGAGTATGCTTGAACCGCCAAGCTAACATGGCATATGATTCCAATTTATCCTTTCGTTCTTGACTATCGTATGGGGATCCAGGTTTGAATTCCGCATATAGCTATAATTTTTTTTTTGTGTTTTGGTACTCTAAAAAGGAGGAGGAACTTAATTCGTCTGTATTTCTTTTTTAGGGTTCCGTGTGTAATAAATTGAAATGTGAACATTTAAATGAAAGGATAGGTACATAGGTAGTATATATAGAGACTTCACTGGTAAATGCGTTTCAAACATATGACAATAGTATTTTTTATTTCTGGCTAGCCTTTAACCACCATCTTAGCTGATGGTAAGTGAATGCAGTCAAATATGTCGTTCAGGCTGACCAAACATTGCTAGTTCTCAAGTACAGCTTCGGAACACACCGCGTGTTAAGTGCTCGGTGACAGATTTTCTACTCGAGGTGTATAGCCAGATGGGGATTCGTAAAATGACCTATCATCATGCTATAGAGACTGCGACCCTAAGACAACAAACAGCAACCAGGAGGGTCGGCTTATTGTGTCCTCCAGATTTATACGCGTACATACATATACCTTATTACCTAGATTTATACGTATACCTTCAGATTCACACGAGATTATTTGTAAGCGTTTTAACTTTTATTACATAAAATATGAAGAAATACGGATAAATATTTCACATTTCTTAGATTTGAAGCAGTGATGGCTCAGTGACTGCCGTGCAGCAGGTCCATGGTTCGAATTCCGCCACGGGCTTAAGCATCACCGCATGGTGGAAGGGCATTTTGCGAATGCCCGCCTGGCTAGCGACCACCCTCAAGTAGAAAATCTGTCGCCAAGCATCTAACAGTTTGTTCCGGCAGCATGCAGTCCTTGAGAGCCAGTAAAATTACAGGCCAATGAGACCTAACAACTGTACGTCTCAGTGTGATGGGCACAGTGCAATACGTCATTGTCGAAATGCATCTGTTATAGGCAGAGGTTAGTCCATTTAACATCAGGTGGGCCTCTGGCTTGTTCCATCACAATTACATAAAAAAAAAAAACACATTTTCTTATCTTAAGGGAACATCTTGTTTTTATTGTTCATTTTTTTTGTGGACACCCACAACGCATCTATCTAGTAACAATTTATTTTACCTTATATAACATTTTTATTTTTTTTCCTAACTGATGTATCCACATTGGCCCACTGCTAGACATGAGGGAGAGAAGTATCCACTGGGTCCTGTGCAGCTTGGTTGAAAGCCCAGGCTTTCAAACCGCCGGAAGGCCTTCGACATTGCATGAAACTGCCATCTAGCGACTGGGACCGGTGGCAGAAGCACTGAAGCGCTCCTTTTCAAATGCAACTAGCAGTCACCCATTTAAGTAGTAAGCAGTGAAAGTTTCTTATACTAATTGATCGCCAGAAGAATTATTATGAAAGTTCCACTACGACCGCTTTCTGACTATACCATCTTAATCAAATTTTAAATCATCGAGCTGCCATGTGAAGTATTACCGAACCGATACGACTAGGAGCCTTCAAGAAGAGAGCAAATTCCCTCTTTAAAGGCCGTCAGTGCATCCTGGAGAACCCTGGTGTTGCGGATGTTTGTGGGCAACGATGATCCCTTCCCACCAGGTGAAGCGCTCGTAGCGAAGTTTGCTTAGATGCTCTTAACCGATCAGCAAAGTTAAGGAACGTCCGCGGCGGTCATGAGTTGTGTGGGTAACCGCTAGTGACATTACTACTGAGCGTTTCCGTGCTTCGGAGGGCAGGTTAAGCCGTGGGTTCCAGTAGTCATCTTATGCCCGCCTGGCTAGCTACCATCCTTCAGTAGAAAATCTGTCGCCAAGGATCATTTATTTTATATCTGATAGGCTAGCCTTTGACCACTATCTCACCTGATGTTAAGTGATGATGTGGTCGAAGATGTTGTTCAGGCTAGCCATCTAGCATAAATAAATAGGTGAGCCGCCAGATTGTTTGCCCTCCTATCACTATATATAAATTAATTATTATTATCATACGACTTATCAACTAAAATATTTAACACCTTTGCTTTAAAAGAGCTTGTAGCTACTTTGCACGGAGAGGAAAATCGGACTATAATTTCGTATAGATTTTTCCTTCCCGCAAGCTTTGCCAAATTAATATTCATGAAACGTTGTTAAACTTTTCAACGGACATTTTTCTCCAAAAATTAACAGTCATTAAATATTCCAGGAAGGTAAAGGTAGAACAAGCAATCAACATCATACTTTTATTGATATAATTTAGTCATTAATTGTTACCGACTTCAAAAAAAGGAGGAGGTACTCAATTTGTCTGCTCTTTTAACATTTTGAAAAGGTGCTTGTTTGTGGTCACATTTATATTTCATCAAAATCGGTTAAACCGTTTTTGAGTAACATTTCAATAACAGAAAAGTATTTTCCTATCTTGATGATAATATTGTCATTGACAGTGATTGACAATCGACCCCATAAGTGAGTCACTAAAAAAGGCATTTTTTTTTTGGGTAAAAAAATCAAAACAAATTAGTTAAAAGGTATTAACTAGTTTGGTTTAAAACAGTGAGAGGTTCGGACACTACATTCTAAATTCAACATTATTGCATAGGAACTATATAAGATCTAGAATTCATTATTAGGTCAAATTAGGAGGATTTTGCCCAAATTTTGTTACAAGATTTGGGCAAAATCATGCCCAAATCGAAATCAAATTTATCAAAAAAATAAAAACAAAGCAGTTTTTAAAAACTGCTTTGTTGTTATAAGGATTTATATTATCCTCGTATAGTTCTACCCATGTTGATGAATGAGGTACCGTCCCTCGATAGTGAGAATACTGACTTACGTTAGATTGATAAAATTAACATTAAGGGGCTGATATAACCTAACAGGTATTAATTAATTAAAGTAGTAAAACACGTCTGCTAATTATATATTTTATATATTTATCGTTCCATTGAAATTAAAACTGCAAGTTATATTAATATATGGAATTCACTAACATCGTTATTTAAAGCCCTTCATTTTGATACCCCACTCAATGGGTTTAAACGAGAGAAAAATACAATATTCTTACAATATGGCGTCTAAAATGCTCCATTTTTTTTCTTTATATTATTAGTGTCCCTTGCGCTATCAAAACGATTCTAATAATATCTAATACAATAAAATTTGTTAGGCCGTTAAGAAGTTATGGTGGAATAAAGAAACTCACGAACATACATACATCAAAAATAACATACCTTAAGGCAGTCGTATTAAAAGCTTCTCTTGGACAGATTTTGACAAAACGTATATTAAAAAATATGTTACATCAGGCTTATTAAATGTATAGTTATAATCTAGTTCATAGATTTGTAAGTCTTAATTTTTTTTTTCCAGTTCCATTCCAATTAGTTATATTTTTTTATATACATATTATATTTAAATTCACATATATAGCAAATTTGACATAACATTAAATGCACCCAAAAAAAAATCCTTAATACGAATATACGATTATAAAAATACAACCATTTAGGAGCTCTTGTAAAGTCTTATATAGGAGGATAAATAGATCAACATTATTAATATTATTAGTATTGTGTGAGGATTTCTTTCAGTGCAGTTTGTACCATCTGTACTTTACTCCCAAAGGCGATCACGTGCAATGCGATTTCACAAGCCAAGTATTAGTTATTGTCGGCATCTTTAATGACCATATAATAAAAGGCATTAGTGATCACAAATGCATGTACAGAAAAACAAAAGACTCCAGCATTAGTATTTTCTGTCTTTGTCTGATTTTTCGACTATAAAATCAGATCATGTTCATATAAGCCAATATATAAACATGATTGGATTCTTTCTTAGCTTTCATAGAGCAGTTCTAATCAGCGAAAATATAAATAAAAATCCCTTCCAGTTTTCCTGTTGTTGATCTCGTACGATTGACTATTTGTGAAAATGTCAATTATTTTTTACTACCAAACTTGTTTATGCCAAAAGTGTTGTTATTTTATGGAATTTGGTGTCCATTGATAACTTGATTTGTTTTATCTCAACACAGCGTGCAATAAATTCTAGATATTAACAAAGTAGTGATGTTTTGTCAATATAATGACATTGAAGATTATAAGAATATAATCAACGATGTTAAGCATTTATGAATAAAATTATAGTGTTCTCTTTATCTGCGATGCAAAGTGTAAAAAGGTAAATTTTAGTTTTAACTTAAGATCTTACCTTTGAGTCAATGTAAAAAAGAGTTATTTACATTGAGGCTATTGGACGAGCTGTTGATGTGACAATGTAGAAGAAAAAAAATCTTGCGGTCTCGAGATTTTGTTTATTAGATATTGGGATAAATAACATCCAAGTAAAAGATAAAACAACTTTACTGAATTTCTTATATGGAACTGTATGTATTCTGGTTGCAAACTTTATAATTATTTAAAAAAGTATTATGCAATCAGGAAATAGCAAGAGGCGCGAAATGTTTTTAGCTCCAATACAGACTATACAAAGTAATAGTAAAGTGAAATAAATTAAAATAATACATAGCCTATTCTATGATTTTACATCAGTGGTTAATTACGTTTTTATGTACTTTTGTATATTTATAGTGGACAAAATGAATATTGAACTTAAAATCTTCAAACCTAAAAGTTGGCCAATAAAAGAACACCTCTAAATTACTCACCAAAATACACCTCGAATTGGGCCAAGGCTAACTTAAACCGTTCCCTTTATTTCGATCAGAAAGAAACCTTTTCACCCGGGAATGGTTCTACGCTTAACGACGATCGCGGTTGAAATTTCAAGTATAGGTACCTCTGGCACTTTCTGGTACCCTTTAAGGGTCCGATCGAATTGACCACGAAAGGCTTCAATCTCGTTTCCATTCGTGTCACATCAGACCCCTAGTTTCAAATTTGTCAACTTCTGTTATTTGGTTCCATACATTATTATTTGCAATATATATGCTTATGATGTATACAATATTATTCTTCATTCCCATCTGACAGAAAGCGTTCACTGTCACACAGCACACTGTCCAGAAAGGTCTTCCCATAGCATGCAAATATTAACGGTTTCTTAGCTACATGCAAACATTGGTGACTTTTACGATGTTGTCAGTCCACTAAGTGGGATCGGAACTACCTGCGAGCGCAATTGAATTGAACCTTTACAGAAAAGAGGTTTAAATAATAAGCAAGTACATGAAATTAAACTTTACATTATAAATCTGGAAAATTAAAGGTCTCCAGTTCTGTCACTTTACCTCTAAGAAAAGATCGGCCGGACCGGGCGGCAATAGCCGTGCCGTTTGTCCATGTTTCAATCCTCATTGCCGGCTCAAGCTGCACCCCATGTCGGAAAGGCATTATGTAAATGCTCGCCTGGCTAGCTACCACCTTCAAGTAGAAATTATGTAGCCAAAGCACATAACAGTGTGTCCGGGGAGCAGTCCTTAAGAGCCAGTAAAATTACACATGAGTGTAAACAACTGTATGTCTAAGCGTGACCAGCGCAGTGCATTTCGCGTGACAGGCGCAGTGTCATTTATGACGAAATGCATTTGTTGTAGGCAGAGAGGTTACCGCATAACATTAGGTGGGCCTCGTGCTTGTTCCATCACTAAACCAATAAAAAAACTGAACTTTTTCTCTACTAGACGCAATTGAGAAAACAAACATGGGTACATACTTTCAAACAAACTTCTGCAATTATAATATTTGTCTCATTTAAAGAAGCATAATACGTACAATGTACATCGTTTGCAATATTAAACAGACTATTTATTTTACTTTTTCTTGAAATTTTATCTACATAGTCTAAATGCGACAAGCTAAAAGAAGATGCAGTACCGCTGATAAAAGCACAAGATGCCCCGATCGATACGAAGCGCACACCATACATCGAAGTTAGACGGGATCAAATGTATGCTATTTGTGCCGTGTATCACGTACAATCAATTTGAAAGAACTCCAGCTGCGGGTCAAGCGATATATACGAGGAACGTCTCGATTTATGAAGATTGTTTTACATTTTCCGGCCAAGTTGCGTGTATAAACTATAAACATTGCATGTAGACAGTATGGGCGCGCCGTAAACTTATACAGGTATAGTGTACACTACACTCGTTTTTATTACTAGTCTGTAATCTTTAACTCTCTTGTGGAGGATTGATGACGTAAAAAAAGTTAATATCAACTTGATTTATGAAGATTGTCTTACATTTTTCGGCCAAGTTGCGGATATATAAACTATAAGCATTGGATTTAGATAGTGTGGTCGCTTGCGCTTCTGTACTCTTAAATAGGTGTAGTGTTCACTCGTTTTAGTTACTAGTATGTAACCTTTAACTCACTTGTTGAGGATTGATAACGTAAAATAAGTTAATGTCGTCTTGATTTATGAAGACTGATAAACTAAGGTATAAGGTATAACATTGGACGTATACAGTATGGGCGCTTGCGCTTTCGCATACAGGTATTACTGCGTACATGTTTTTGTAAAATAATCTGTAACCTTTAACTCACTTGTTGAGGATTGATAACGTAAAAAAAGCTTAGTGTCTTCTTGATTTATGAAGATTGTTTGCTTACATTTCCCAGCTAAGTTGCACGTGAAAGCTATAAACATTGGGCGTAGATAGTATGGGTTCTTCCGCTTCCGTAAACTTAAACAGTGTACACTTGTGATTTCGTATTTGTTACTACTCTTTGATCATTGACTTAGTTTTTGGGGATTGATTAGGTTAAAGAGGATAATCGTCTCAATTTCTAAAGATTGTTTTACATTTACCGGCCAAGTTGGGCGTATAAACTTTAAACATGGCTGTAGACATTTTGGGCGCTTGCGCTTCCGTATTCTTAAACAAGTACATAGTGTGCATTTGTGAAATCGTTTTTGTTACTAGTATGTGGACATTACTCACTTGTTGTGAATTATAATGATAAAGAGGTTAATTGTCTCGATTTATGAAGATTGTTTTAAACTTTCCGGCCAATTTGTGTTTATAAACTATAAACGTTGGATGTAGACAGTATGGGTACTTGCACTTCCGTATACTAAAAACAGGTAAACAACGTACGCTTGTAATATTTTTTTAGGAGCTTGTGACTATTATCAGACTTGTCGTTAATTGATAACGTTGAGGAGGTTAATGTTGAACGTTAAAGAGATGTTATTAGGCCTAACGTAGAAAAGGACTTGCCTATTAAGGACGTTTTGACGTTAAAGACGTTGAAAATCGTTACTGAAATCAGATAACACATAGTTGGCGCCGCACTATTATACAAGTTAGGTACTTGTACAATATTATACGAGTGCCAAAAACTAACTATTCCAATCAACGCTACGATGTTATTACCCCGAACTGTAGGCAACAGTTAATATAATAATAGTAAGCTGAGTTTTGAATTATGAACATAGCGTGAGTTTCATACTACGTTTATTAATATATATGATATTTTTAGTATATTAAGAATATAACGATATTTCAATTTTAACTGTTAGAATTATAAATGGTTGCAGTGGCTTTAAAAGAAAGCATTGAGAACGTTGCTCTTACATACAGCTAATACAGTATTTTTAGTCGCCTAACTTTCGAGATTATTTTCTGATTCGTACCTTGATTGTAGTCATAAAAAATATTGAATTGTCATATATTTAGAAGCGCTCGTAGCGAAGTTTACTTAGCTGTTCTCAACCGATCAGCAAAGTTATAAGCAACTCGCCCGCTGTCATGAGTTGGATGGGTGACCGCTAGTGACATTACTACTGAGCGTTTCCGTGCTTCGGAGGGCACGTTAAGCCGTCGGTCCCGGTTGTCGTCTTAGGATGGCAGTCGTTATAGCATGGTGGTAGGGCATTTTGGGAATGCCCGCCTGGCTAGCTACCACCCTCAAGTAAAAAATCTGTCACCAAGCACCTAACGGTGTATTCCGGCAGCTGTCCTTGAGAGCCAGTATTTCAAGGTTAGCCTGAAGAACATCTTCAACACGTCATCACTTACCATCAGGTGAGAAAGTGGTCAAAGGATAAGCTACCAGGCATAAAAAAAAAAGGAAATTCATCAATGAATTCTTATGGCTGGTAAACAACCACCTTGACACAGTACGTATATTGAGCTATAGTTTCATATAGGTATATACTGTGACCTTGATGTCAAGTTTTTTAAAAGCTTATATAGAAACTGTAAATTAAAAAGCACGTGTGCGGAATTGATTAGCGCTTCGCAGAATTACAGCGAGACTAGAAACGACATCTTTGACATTGATTTAATGTATCGTAAACTTTGTTTTTTGAATACGTACATGTTATACTATTAAATGAATTACCTTTTAATGTGCACAAAATTACGCTAATAATACAAAAGCATCAATTTAAAATTAGAAAAAAAAATACATGTACGTATTGAGTAATTAATTAATAACGTAATTCTTTCAAATCTTATCTATACACGACCTTTCATGTTATCAAAACTAACGAGGTTTTACTCATTTTAAAAAAAATACTTGGGATTACTTTTTAAATATATCTTATTCAACTCTTTAATAGCTCACGGTTGGAAATTCAATTCTGTACTGGATTTTTAAGGTTCTGTAGTGATACATATAGAATACACCTCTGTAGGAATGGATTGTTTTAATATTTTTGAAGTGCATGTAGTGAAGCTAAGCAAGTCTTTCTTCACGGATAAACTAGGATAGGCATACCAAATTACATCCAAAAGAAAGTCTTGAACCACGAGCGGGATTCGAACCCATGACAACCTATCCCTGTAGCCGGGACATGGTCTGCCAACTGAGCTATCGTAGTGAGAGACTCATAACTCAAGTTTAACCTTTCGTTTCTATGGCAACAGCTTGAGTTCCGAATGATTTTTATTTTATTTCATAATTACAATGTTAGAATAGGCAGTTTTCAACGGTCACTACTTGGATGTGTGACTGCTAACTGGCATATAATACTAAATTCAAATTAAACTGTCAGCGTCGGCACTGCTTGTTGTTATAGAATAGCAGTCGTAAGGCTATGTCACAAGCCTGCCTAGAGAGATTTAGCTAAAAAGATCTAATTCTAAATTATGGTAATTTACCGTGGAACATATCACCACTTACCATTAGATGACATAATGGTCAAAGGCTCCCCGTTCAAAATTAAAAATATTTATTTTTTCTTTACTACTTAATGAGTTAAGAAAAATATATTTATGTAGACATTTACAGTAAACTTAATACACTGTTTTATTAGCCTAAGAGCCTGTTTCATGTTCGAGTAAGTTCCAGTTATACTACCCAGAACATGTTTAATAAATAAAACACTATCTTTGCGTTTCAAAGTCATCAATTTAGCCTTTCCATCGGTTAAAGCTTGAAACGCGCTGCATGTTAACTATCATTTTTATCATTCAGTTATTTTATATTCTGGGTAGTATAACTGGAACTTACTCGAACATTCTGAAACAGGCCCTTATGCTAATAAAACAGTGTAGTAAGTTTACTGTACATGTAAATGTCTATCTATTTATCAACATTCTAGTCGTAAATCATAGATATACCAAGATAGGAAACTTTGTTACGGTTCTCGGAGTTGGGGAGCTATTTTGTCGTAATCTGTTTAGGTAATACTAATTTAATAAGAATTTAATACAATTTTGGTTGATTGCGTGACAGGAAAGTTTTCTTGACTTCCATTATCGAATTACCTAAGCATAATAACACGATTGTATACATACAATGGCACAGTTAATATTATCCAAAAAACAGGTGGAAAAAATTGGCTTTTGCTAGCGAAACTCGCCTGTAGGAAGACCTTTTCATGAATAGCATAGCCAACTATTATTTTATTTTGGAAATTAAACAATCTTACTATCATCACTCTTTTACAATTATGGGGATAAATTGTGTAAACTGAGTTTGATTTGGTAATTCCTGAATACAACAAGAAAAGCTTTTTTTAAATTCTTATTTTGTTAAAAGCTTACGTATATTTTTTAATTTTCTCCCTAGACAGCTAGACTTGCTTTAGAATTTGTTTATTTACGTTACACGTTCGTGTTAGGGTCACATATATCTACGAATTAAAAAAAAATCGTCTTGAACATTCAGAGAATACAAAACTCCGGGTACAGACCATCCACCACGCTGCAATAAACGCATAAACAGACACAAAAATGATTTTATAAGTTTATTTTCATCGTTTGTACGGAACCTGAAAGCAGTCTGAAGCAGTGATGGCTTTGGCTATGGACTGCCGTGCAGCAGGTCCATGGTTCGAATCCCGCCGCGGGCTTGAGCTTCTCCGCATGGTGCAAGGGCATTTTGCGAATGCCCGCCTGGCTAGCGACGACCTTCAAGTAGAAAATCTGCCGCCAAGCACCTAACGGTGTGTTCCGGCAGCAGTCCTTGAGAGCCAGTGAAATTACAGGCACATGAGACTTAATCACTATGTCTCAAGGTGACGGATGCAGTGCAATTCGTGCCTTGTGACGAAATCATCTGTTATAGGGAGAGGTTAGTCCGCTTAACATAAGGTGGGCCTCGAGCTTGTTCCAAAACAATAACATAAAAAAAAAGTTAATAAATAATTTCATTAAAAATATGGCACAGATTTACACAGCGGTCGTTCTCGCAGTGGCTAATCATTATTTCTGTAGAAGACGAATAATCTGGTATCATATCAGTGTAATTTAGTGCTCCATATATGCGATGTAGAAACCTAAATGAATGCATGTGAATAAATCACTGATTATTTTAAACTCAACAAACAAGTATCAATTCATTAACTGTAGAACACTATTTTACTGTTTGAGGCCATACAACTACGAGTATAATAGTAAATTATGATACAAGTGAGCTAAGTTGCTCATTATACACGAGGCTGTGAGTTGCAGCAGGAGCAGTGTTTTTTTGCGCGCGGCAAATGTATGATGGTTGATTACATATAAACCTCTTTGATGTTACATATCTGTATTACCCGGTTAAATTGAAAATGCTCTCTTTACTCGCATATAATTTGCAGTTAGGTACTAACTTAACTTTGTAGGGATAATTCTATTACGCACTAGTGTATAATAATATTATGCACGAGGGTGATATAGTTCGGTTTATGGCCCTAAGAACGATATAATAAAGCTCAATTTACGAGCAAGGGTGTTGAAAATGATTTTATCCTCATTAGTATACATCAAATAGATTTAAAAGATATCTACCCAACAAGTGGAAACGAGTCCCATCTGATGTGTGGGTTTAACAATGCATGCATCGACACTCGTAGCATTTATGAATTCTATGGCACTACGTCTATTGTCACATTTCGCTTTCCTAATATAATGACGATGACAGTTACCAAGGTTCAGAACATTTTAACCGACTACGATTCAGGTTTTTTTTTATGCCTGATAGGTTAGCCTTTGACCACTATCTTACCTGATGGTAAGTGATGATGTGGTCGAAGATGTTGTTCAGACTAACCTATAATTACTGGCTCTCAAGGACAGCTGCCGGAACACACCATCAGGTGTTTGGCGACAGCTTTTCTACTTGAGGGTGGTAGCTAGCTAGGCGAGCATTCTCAAATTGCCCTACCACCAAGCTATAACGAATGCCATGCTAAGATAACAATCGAGACCGACGGCTTAACGTGCCCTCCGAAGCACGTGCACGCTCAGTAGTAATGTCACTAGCGGTCACCCATCCAACTCATGACCGCGGCGACGTTGCTTAACTTTGCTGAGAGGTTAAGAACAGGTAAGTAAACTTCGCTACGAGCGCTTCGTACGATGTGATTTGAATAGAGGAGGTTCTCACTTCACCTGTGTTATTTTTTGTATGTTTGTTACACGATTATTCGACCAATGATGAGTTGATATTGATAATTCATTTTTGATTGTAACCGATTTCAAAAACGTGGAAGTACTCAATTGCCTGTGTTATTTTGTTGTATGTTTGTTAAACGTGTACTCCACTATTAATGAATTGCTCTCGATGATTACTTTTTCTCAAAAACGGCTTTGTAGGTTTGGTTCTTAAATCAAAATAGCTGTTCTAATCCAATTAAATAAAACCAAAGTGCGCTTCATGCTACATTGCTTATTATCGACATAATATGTAACGCCTAGTTAATTCGTCGAAACAATGATGGCCGAGCGGTAATAGCTATGGACTGCCGTGCCGCAGTACCCTGGTTCGATCCCCACCGCCGGCTTGAGCTTCACCGCATGGTGGAAGGGCAATTTGCGATTGCCCGCCTGGCTAGCTACCACCGGTCGGAACACACCGTTAGGTGCTTGGCGGCAGATTTTCTACTTGAGGGTGGTAGCTAGCCAGTCGGGCATTCGCAATATGCCCTACCACCATGCCATAACGACTGCCATCCTAAGACATCAACCGGGACTGACGGCTTAACGTGCCCTCCGAAGCACGGAAACGCTCAGTAGTAATGTCACTAGCGGTCACCAATCCAACTCATGACCGCGCGCGACGTTGCTAACTTTGCTGATCGGTTTAGAACAGCTAAGTTAATTTCGCAACGAGCGCTTCGAAAAAAAATAAAAAAATGGTAGAAGATATAGAGCGTAACGTCATAAATTTTTTATATATATTTTTTAGCCGTAGAAATTGACGAGTTGGTCATCCACGTGTTAATGTTAATAATCTGATAGGATCCTAATCCTAACAATGGTATAAAATGTATTTATTGATACACGATCAAGACGAGAGTAAGTATATGTACGCCCGCCCTGTTTATTTTCAGTCAGTAAAAAATCATTATTGTTTTAGGACTAAAGAATTATGAATTATTGTAAAATATATTATAATTTATGTTAATTATATTAAAGTTCCAAGTCTGAAAAAAGCCGTTTTAGTTTTGCAGCATTTGAAGACTGCAGGTGTATATTTTATAAATGTTCTCGTAAGCTTTAATATTTTTTTCGTCAAATGCGAATACAGTCAATATTACACTGGATCTTATAAGGTACTGAATAACGATTCTATTTAAACCCTGTAATTGTTATAAGAAGTATTTTTTCAATTGATATAGGTATAATGATTTAAGTGACATTACTTCCGGCATCGGTCGGCAGTCCCAATATTTGGAGATAACAAAAGTATATAATAAAATAATGATTGATTATATTATACTAATGAGCTCTAGGTGTTGATACCCGTTTATTAGTACTGTATCACCCAGATCGTCCACTGCTAAACACAGCCTCCCCTATTTGCCATAATTTCCACGCTTGGCAGGCGGCTTGGAGATCGCAGTGTAAGATGGCAGTTCTTTAGAAGGCGCTGCTGCCCACCTTCCAGTATTTTTCCCTTAGTTGCCTCTTACGACACCCACGGGATGATATGGGGAGGTGTAATTCTAGCCCGGCACCCCACGGGGGTTTAGTACCTACGTAAATGTTTATAAACCTCCTTTTTGTGTGGTATTATTCCGAAAAAACAAAATGTTTGTAATTTTATTTTGCAATATTTACTTTCGCGTGTATTTTTAAATACTAATTTATTGAAATTAATTACATAGTAAATTAATTGACTGTATGTAAATTAATTTACTGTCGATCTTAAAACTGACAACATATAAAAATAGACAGACCGAAAGTAGAGTAGAATAACTGGCAGAAGCACATTATGCCATTTTTTTTTTCTAAAACTAAGAATCAATATCTTTTAATTACAAATAAGTCAATAATGATAGGTACAGCAACATGTATTACACTAGGCTTTTCAAATTGGTGTACTGACTTTAAGTTTATAACGCTTGCTTCCCCTACGACAAGTGCTAAGTGTATTAGTTGTGCATCGAGACAGCGGTCGGTACATGCCATAAATAACACTTTCTTGTAGGGGGAACGCACAGATGTTTTAGTGTAATGAGTAAGCGATAAGAATGTGCAAGATTTACTGGATAGTGACCGTGCTTAACTGTTAAATTGCTACAAGTTGGAGGGATATTATAGAACTGAAGTGTATATGTTGGAGACCCATTGGGGTAGAATAATATTGATTATAGAGTATACATTCTGAATTTAAAATTCTTTTAAATAAAGTAAGGTTGGTCTAAAATTTTAATACATTTACCGCTATACACCGGCAGGGTGATGGATAATAATGATGATGAAAAGTATCCTATGTGTTAATCCATTGCTTGATCTACTTCCACATCAAATTTTATAAAAAAATGTCTAGCCGTTTGAACGTGCAGAAGTAACAAACGTACAAACACACTCATTATCATTTACCTTTATAATATCAACAAACACTTTTTACTACCATATCCCTGACTATAGGGGTGGATGGACGCGGGTTCTAATCCCACACATGACCATAATTTTTCTCTAGAAAATATGTAAAAAAAAATAAGGGAATTTTGTAATATATCTTGAGAAGTAAGGCTCCAGAACTGTATCTAATACCTAAATGGTATTTAAGCTTACAAAATAACTGACAATATATCAGTGTATCAGTATAGTATCAAATATCAGTTCAACGTACAATAGTCAGTGTTTCAAGTCAGTGATAATAATAAATCTTAATAATCGACATTTAAATCCAATAATATATGTGAATAATTTTGACTTATTAATACCCATAATCAACCGCAAGCATATTTCATACTGAACGTTTTAATGAGTTCTACAATAATAATGGAATGAAACATGTTCAAATTAAATTTCCACAATAACGCTTTACACAAATCTAAAGTTACAGTGATTTGAATTGGTTTTACTATATTGTTAGTAAAGTAAAAATGTTGTAGATTTTATTATTAGTTATGTAATACATATTTTGACACTTAGTAAGAACCAGTTATATAAAGAAACGAAACCAAACTTTTCAAAATGCCCTATCACCATGCCGTAACGACTGCCATTCCAAGATAACAACCGGGACCGACGGCTTAACGTGCCCTCCGAAGCACGGAAGCGCACAGTAGTAATGTTACGAGCGGTCAGCCATCCAACTCATGACCGCGGGCACCGTTGCTTAACTTTGCTGATCGGTTAAGAACAACTAAGTAAACTTCGCTTCGAACTACCACCTTCAAGTAGAAAATCTGTCGCAAATCACACTAACGGTGTGTTCCGGCAGCTGTCTTTGAGAGCCTATAAATAGCTCCTAAAAAAAGTTATAATTTTACAAAATAATTTACCACTTAGTAGCTCATTTAGCAAAAGTTTAGTTGGGTTCCACCGCAGTGTCTGATATGTTGCTCTCGAAGCAGTAATGGGCCAGCACTCTTGTGTTTAAGCATAAAAAGCACTGCTTTAAGGACGAAATTTCGGCTAGATACAGGGTGCCCAGGTGGCCGAGTAGTTTAGGCCATTGGCGTGAAATCTGAGGACTTGGGTTCGATTCCCGGTCTAGGGTTTAAAATTTTGTGCTCCAATAATTTGTAAAATATGATTTTAGCTTAGCGCGCGATAGTACTTGTAATCATAATATTTAGAAAAACAAAGAGAAAATCTTTTATTTAATAATATCGCTATTCTATCTGAAACACATGCAATCGATTTAGTGCCACATTTTATTGAATACGACTAACCAGTTTAAAAAAAATGGCTGATACAATCACACAAATTGACATTCAAAATCTTCAACAACTATAAATTAATTAAAATAGGAAAAAAAACAACAGCAAATTATTTAGTAATTAAACACGGGGTGTCACCCCGTGACCACGATCACTGCAAAGTGTTTGAAACGTCGGGACAAAAATAATGATAAATATATGCGATTTAAACCGTTCAAAGTTGTTTAATTACTATGTGTAATAATCGCGAAAACCTAAGACAGCAAATTATTTATTTTTGTTATACGTTGTATCGTTCCATTGAAAATAAAATTGCAAATTATATTTATATTTATGGAATTGTTTGTTAAAGCCTCATTTTGATACCCTATTCGATGGGTTTGGAAGATTTTATATTTTTATTTCATAATATATGACATCGTTAGTACTTTTTTATGTACATAGTGTCACTTACGCACTACTAGATTTGTTTTGATAGACAAATCTAGCGATATCTCATACATTAAAATCGGTTAAGCGGTTCAGAAGTTATGATGGAATAAAGAAACTCACAAACATACATACATCAAACCTGGAAACATAACTCTCCTTTTTTTGGGCAGTCGTGTAAAAAGCGATTCAAGCGATAAAACGAATAGATTGAATAAATGTATGTAAGGTATAAAATTAGATTAAAAAAAACTGTTTGAAGCAAAATAACATGCGTTTACATTAGCAGTTTGAAATAAACAGATTTTCACCACTTAAGGCAAAAGCATCCATTAGCAAAAAACTTAACACCTGAGTCCCACCCCCTAGATATTATAGCAACATCACTCACTCCACAGGATGCTAAACAAGAAATTTATATCTACAGAACATAATGTTTTATCATTTACTCGTTAAACATCACGCACACTACCATCATGATGCATGGTTGCCGTAGCGCGGCCATTTTGTGAATGAGTAACAACTTCAATAGAAATTCTTTATACCATACCTTTCATCTAAGGCAATTAGATTTTAAATAGTGAATACTTTTTCAAGTGTCTTTCAACATAGAAATATGCTTTCAATTCGAAAAGAAAGTAAACAAATAATTTAATATTTTTTTGTCAAAAGTACCTACGGATCAAGTACGTTTTCAAGTATTGTAGCAATAGAGGTTTTTTTTTTAAATTGTAATTGTGTCTTTTTGATGAATTATATTATTTTAAATAAACAATTTCATTTGAATTTTGATTTATTCTAGAAAATCAACTGTCATTCAAAATTTCTGTAAAAGTGTTTAATGGCGTATTTATAAATCCACACACGGTAGTCGTAACTCGCACTCTTGCCGATGCTCGCATCAACGTTCTGCCGTGGCCTGCTCAACCGCCAGACCTCATCTCCATTGAACATGCATGGGAAGTGCTACAAAGAAGATCTCTGCTAAGTATGGATGCCGTGTTTACCCCACAACAGCTTTTTGACTTGTTACAAAGAACGTGGGCGGCCATTCCTCAAAGTGATTTTAATGAACTGAATTTAAGCATATCAAAGCGCTGTGCTTGTGTTATTAGTGTAAATGGTAGCAACAGATTTTGATTAATATAATTTTACAATAAACGTAGCAAAAATCCATTTTTTTTTCTTTTTTCTGCTATTTGATTGACGACATTAACTAAGGTTACATTTCTTCAAATGGCAACAATTAAAATTTGTCTTTATTCATACACAATATAGGGATTAGTTGTTAACTTAAACATAGAAATAAAATTTAATAAAACAGTCTGGATAATTAGATTTGATACATTTTTATTAAATATTAATTATAGTTGAAAATATACATGATCCCTAGGCACTTTTGATATGTTAATTATATATGATTTAGCATAAATTTAACGTTAACTAATCAAGACGCTTATTACTTAATTGTCACTTTATAATTTGAAGCATTTCGGTATAATCTGTCTAAAATGATGCCATGAAAACAAAATGCTTTATAACGATTTTCCACGATATTTTATCGTATGAATGTTAGTGAAGTATGACTGTATGATTAAAGGTATAACCACAGGTAATACGGGTAAAACGAATACATACAAAGCAAAATGGGTACGAAATGTTTTATTTTCTAATTTTATTTAAATAAATTAGTATGTCTAGAGCATTATTCCTAAATTCAACACCTCCCACCTACTGTGAGATAATAGATCTCGATCGATGTGTTAGGTGTTAAAAAATCAGTTATTGATAACTGTGACTAGCGTTACATTCTCAATAATACAGTTTTTTACATAAGAATTAGACACATTACCACAGCACCATTGCGGGAACAAGAAGAAGGTAATTCATAGATTGAATATCTATAGGAGTTAGATTAAGCTCTGCTGCTCGTCATTATTATTAGCTATAAAACGTCTTCAGCTACAACAGAAACTAAAATGAGAAGCTCTTTACATTCATCAGTTTCCTTTAACTTTCCCGTCATATAGTTGGTCTACTTGGTAGATGGGCCTATCTCAATTAGGTCAGGCCTGGTTCTCTCCGCACTTTAGGTTCAAAGCTACAGGTACATCGGCGTATCGGTCAGGACGGGATTATTCAACGATGCGTGCCGCGTCAGAAGAGATCAAAGCTATGCGTGGCCATGCGATAGAAAGAGATATGCCTTGTAGGTTAATATAAATATTAGGTAATCCGTACTTTGCGAGCTGAAATGCATTTTATTGCTTCGTAGCTAGAGTCGCTTATTGAATGGAATGGCTTGCGGAGTGATCCTTCTGATCCTTTTTGTTTTGTGGTTAGGTCTAGAATCAGCCTAAATTGGTACTCTTCCTCTTGCTGTTCATGCTTTTAAGTATCAATTTTCTCATTGATTATTGGTTCATGATATGATCCACGCATTGTCACGTTAACTTGTAAATTCCTTGGAATATGCTACGTCAGTTTTTTTGGTAAATTTCGTTGGTATTTGATGGACAATTATCCTAAAAAAAGTATAAGCTCTGTTACTGTCTCGCAATGCAAATAAAAGCACCATCAGTTACGTCTACGAAAAATATACTACTCAAATTAGGGAAAGAACAAACTCTCGCAATGTGGTACGGTAATGTTCGTCAGCCCCTTGAATTTTTCATTCCCTTGTGGGCCGACAACTAAGCATTACCAAAATTGCGTCATATTTCTTTTTTCCCAACACAGGGCGGGAAATAGTTGGGTGAATTACGAAGACTGAAGCCCATTGGCGGTAAGTGATGGTAATTATTTTGGGATTGTTTATTAAATTTGTTGATGGTATAAGACTATTAAAGTTTGATGGTCGACAAACATGACTCTGGGTAACCTTGAAATCATAATTATTATCTTGGTACCCTTATCAAAAAATAACGGAAGGTATGTAGCAGCGCCTTCTGAGGAACTGATATTTTAAACTGCGTTCCCCAAGACGCCTGCCAAGCCTGGGGATCATGGCGAATTCCCCCTGATGGATGAGGCTGTGTTCAGCAGTGGAAAATCCGGCTGATACAGTTCAGTACAGTATCCTTATCCCGCATGCGTGGGGTCGGTAATAGAACATTATTATGATACAAGTTCTCTATGTTGTCTTAGGTTTTCGCGATTATTACACGTAGTAATTAAACAAGTTTAAACGAGTTAGATAGCGTATATTTATCATTATTTTTGTCCCGAAGTTTCAAACACTTTGCAGTGATCGTGGTCATGGGGTGACTGACAGGGTGACCACGATCACTGCAGAGTGTTTGAAACGTTGATTAAAACCGTTTAAGGTTGTTTAATTACAAGTACTCTATGTTAGTGTAATGACCAACATGCTCCCGAGTATCATACGTTTTTTAACACACTTGTGAGGTACAAATCCGAAAATCTCATTTACAATATATTTACCTAATTATTGAAAGCCGGATAGTCCCTTACTGAACACAGCCTTCCCCAATTTCGGGGGGTTCGCCATAATCCCCACGCTTGGCTGGCGGCTTGGGGATCACAGTGCGAAATATCAGTACCTCAGAAAGTGCTGCTGCCACCTTCTAGTGTATTACCCTTAGTCGCCTCTTACGACACCTACGGGTAGAGATGGGGGGGTGGTATTCTAGTCCAACACCCCACGGGACTCGTACATTAACCATTTTGGAAATATTGAAAAAAAGCGATATTAATACCATGTTTAAGGTACTTTTTACTTTATTATTTGATAAAACGGAGCTTGAATAGTAAATAATAGTGAAATTTGTTTTTAATGCTTTTGACTCTTACCATCATCCGTTAGGTATGTTTAAGCTATATGTGACTCAAAAATTCAGGTGACCGAATCAGCATCACGCATAGAGTAAAGGAACTCATTCTGACTTTGTAATAATTATTGGAGCGTCTCTCGAAACATCGCGAAACATGTTTGAAGATATAAAATTACGGCATACAGCTTTCCTTATGGTGAGCATAATACGTCTTTTTTGCCGGTTATTTACATACTTATTTATCGAGAACTTAACTACAAATGTAGATTTCCTCCAAGATGTCCAACTGCAAAGTTAATGTGTCTCCTCCTTTGTAATTTCCGCTTTACAGAGATCTTCGTAAAAAAGATCACTATACTAACTCCATCTGCTTTATTTCGCTTTACCAAACTTAGAGCCTGTTTCATAATGTTCGAGTAAGTTATACCACCCAAAACATAAAATAACTGAATGATAAAAATTACAGTTAACATGCAGCGCGTTTCAAGCTTTAATCGAAGGATAGGCTAAATCGATGACTGTGAAAGTCAAAGATAGTGTTTTATTTACTAAATATGTTCTGGGTAGTAAATAACCGGAACTTACTCGAACATTCTGAAACAAGCCCTTAGTCTGCATAGCAACGATACGATTACTACAATTTCTAGTTAGCATTTTGCAATATTGAATCTCTCATAATATTCCCGTTCGTATTACGCCTGTGTCAATAGGCTGCGGCTTGCCGAACCGACTGAAGTTTACGCGTCAGCTGAAATTAAAGAGTTACGTGCTCGAGACGGCGTGCTACTACTGCCCATTTAATAAACAGACATTATCTACGAAAGGAAAATCAAAAAAACAGTGCATGATAAGAGTGTAACTAACCAAGTCGTAGTTCTCTTCAGCAAGAGTTTATCTTAATGGTGTCAGATATTTTGCCTCGAGGCTGAGTTGTGCAAACACTATGTACCTTTTTTTTATGTTATTGTGACGGGACAATCTTGAGACCCACCTAGTTTTTTAAGGGGACTAACCTCTGCCTTTAACAGATGCATTTCATCACAAGTCACGAATTATGAAAAGCATTGCGCCCGTCACCTTGAGACATAGTTGCTAAGTCTCATGTGCCTGTAATTTCACTGGCTCTCAAGGACTACTGCCGGAACACCGTTAACACACCGTTAGGTGCTTGGCGACAGATTTTCTATTTGAGGGTGGTTGCTAGCCAGGCGGGCATTCGCAAAATGCCCTTCCACCATGCGGTGAAGCTGAAGTCCGCGGCGGTATTCCAACCATGGACCTGCTGCGCGGCAGTCCATGCCACTGAGCCATCATTGCTTCGAACTTTCGAACTTCTGCTACCTACGCAGCGAACGTGCGGAACAATGGAGACATAAGAACCGATGTCTCGAAATGACAAGCTCAGTGCTGTATCAAGCAGCACGAAAACGGTGACATCTGTAAAGGCGGGAATATACATGACTGTAGCTGGCACACTTGCAAAAACTCCTTGCACCTACTTGCATGTGTACACGCAAACTGGCATGCCTGTATCTGTCATGCAGGTAGATAGCACAACATTTGATTTACTGGCATGCAATGCAACGTGACGTCTCGTGAACCGGGTTTGTGTATACGTATTGCAAATACAGGCATGGGAAGGACGGAAATTACATGTATGCAACTTGCAAATCTATCCACATTGTGCCAGTAACTTCCATATGCCGTTAGCAAGCTCACAAGCTACTGATCCATACCACAGGCATGTGTATCCTCGACTTTATGGACATACTTAAAATTTACCACCTGATTTACTTGTTAGCTTCATCGCTTCATACCAAAGAATACTAATGTGAATACAAGTATTATATAAAAACTCTAAACATGAATTTTCATACGTTTACTGTATCAGCCGAGTGGTCCACTGCTGAACACAGCCTCCCCCATTTAGAGGGGGTTTACCATAATCTTCATGCTAATGCGTCTTTTGCCAAGCATGATCAAAGCCTAGTTTATAATTTTATTTTCCATAAATAAATATATTCAGGTATTAGTTTCAAACTTATGCACGTTTTGAATACTATCGTGTTCAAAACGTGCATAAGTTTGAAACATTGTCTCGAGTTTCGATCGACTTTTAAAAGTAGCGCACCTCATCACATTTATTCACATCCCCGCTCAACCGTGTGCGCGCTGCCTAATAAATATCGGCTCATCAATAAGTGAGAATCCTCGGTGCGAGAACAACGTTCATTCATCAATACACAGAGGTTTTGGTATATTTATTTAAAACCAGATTCTTAAAATAATGGTAACTTATAAATATACATAATGTTTGAAAATGTTAGATACGAGTGTATATAATCCCGAGGTTAGTACAATCGCTAAGTTTTTACTGCTAAGAACATACCAGTGATTGTAGCCGCGCAATGATAGACGACACTCAATTACTTAGTGTACAGTTCGCCTTCGGAATAAACTATCGGTGTTGTTTTTATTCGCCACAAGTTGCGAATTGCATTGCGCCCGTCACCCTGAGATATAATGTTGTTAAGTCTCATGTCACCTTACCCTTCAAACCGGATCACAGTATATCACACATCAAGTATATCACAGTGAACATTACTGCATGGCGGTAGAAATAGATACAGAGGCATTACTTCCCCGGACGACCTCGCACAAGGAGTTCTAATGCTACTAGTCAACTTATAGGAATCGAAGAATTTTGTATGGCAGCCATCTTGAATGCGCCATTGTTAATTTCTATGACATATGGTTCAACACTTCTTCCTACTTAACTCTTACCGTTTACCGAGATAAGCCATCCTGTTTTACTTTATGTACTATTTCAGCATCCGCTAGATGCCACATTAATAAACTTTTGCTACAAGGTGGTTAATTTTATTGTGAGGTCTGTATTAATTTTACTGTCTACTCTCCATCATTCAAGACACTACAGCAATGTGTAGTTTTATGTCAACACTGCTGCTCGGTGAAGAAGCAATGGAACGCGGTACCTACCTATCCTGAAGTTTTAATCAGCAGACAGATGTCCCAAGACAAACTGACAACTTGTCAAAAACGCGACGAATTAAAAAATATAGGGTGGATACAAATCTTACTTATTGTCTTTCTCACATAGACGGTATCACACACATATTTTTCATTTCTACATAGAATCCATATTCCTAGAGATAAACACTTCTGTTTTAATAATATAACTATCAGTATTGATATGTTAAAAGAACCTCAATTAAATTATTGTATAATATTATGTTGTCTAAGATGAAATCGCAATTTCCTTTATCAAATTTTGAAATTGTATTTAGAGCAAATTGTGCAAAAAGTGGCCACGTAGCAGAAAGCTAGTCTCACATAAAAAGTAAACACAAAGATGAGCTTCACCGGATAACGTAGAAATTGGTTAGTGGAAAACGAATTTCATTGCTGGTAAAATGCCGAGGTAATTTCATGGAACATTTACTTCAGTCCAAGGGAAGTGTTTACCGAGCGACCTCTTCACTGTTCTGCGCTTGGTCTTGGTTAGCAGTATATGATTTTATTGTATTTATAAAACTGAAACACAAACAATTTCTAAACGAAACTGACTTCAAGTTTTAGCCATCTTAACTAACAACATTTCAAACTATTATTGATACAGAACTGGATATGTTTGGACATACATTTTGAAACAATTGAAAAATACAATTTACATGTGTGATGACTTAACGAGATACAAAGCGTATTGATACAGCAGTAGGACAGAATGTTTGGGAATATATACATGTAAATAATATAATTATTGCGGCGTTAACCGGTCCGTCAGCACCATCTTTTACCATAAGTAATATGCTACCATATTCAAAAATAAAACTTTTCAATTATAATTCAGAAAAACATTAAAAAAAATTATCTATTATAATTACGCCTAATTTACCTGTTAAGCCTTTTTATTCCGTGGTTAAGCTAACGTGACGTCATAGACGCCACGTTTTGTTATCTAGGAACAACAGAAAGTGCATATTTTGTTTAATTTTATTGTAATTATGAATAACATATGAAATTCAGGACCTTCAAAGAGCTCGGATTGTTCAAATCAACGTGGTAAAACATAACTGGAAACGAGAACAATAAAAGCTTAGACGACTCTGAGCACAGAAGTATTAAGGCATATTAAAAGAGACCATCACGATTTTTTATCTATAAAATATTAAAACATAAACTTTCAAAAATAAACATAAAAATAAGAAATGAGGTACCTGTTAAGGCGTAACATAAACTTTTCATCGATGAATCTGCATTATATTAATTCTGTTTCCAGAATACATAATATTTTTTCTAGAAACCAAATTTATCTTCGTGTACATAATGTCGATAATCGAAAACGAGGTTAAGGAACCATTAAAAGTTGGAAACTAATGAAAACTTGTCCTAAACTAAAACAGATTGTCTTAATTAGAACAAGATGAATGTTCAAAGTTTCGCGCTGCGGGAGTAGGAGGTAGGGTTATTGCAGGTGTCAATTCTATGGATTTATAGGAATTGCGTCTTACTAACATAGAGATAACTGGATTTGGAGGGTGTCAATATGAAATTAAACCATTATTTGATGTTATATGTATATTTTATTTAGATCTTTCTTCCGATCCAGACATCATTGCGAAGCAATGGCCGAGTGGTAATAGCTATGGACTGCCACGCCTCAGGTACCTGGTTCGATCCCCACCGCCGGCTTGAGCTTCACCGCATGGTGAAAGGGCATTTTGCGATTGCCCGCCTGGCTAGCTACCACCCTCAAGTAGAAAATCTGTCGCCAAGTAACGGTGTGTTCCGACAGCAGTCCTTGAGAGCCAGTGAAATTACAGGCACATGAGACTTACCAACTGCGTCTCTAAGTGACGGGTGCAGTGCAATTCATGACTTGTGATGAAATGCATATGTTATAGGCAGATGTTAGTCCACTTAAAATCAGGAGGGCCTCGAGCTCGTTCCGTCACAACAACATAAAAGAAAAGATCTAGTTATAAAACCCAATAAAATACTAACTGGGTATCTATCAAAGCAATCAGCTAGTCATTACGTATGAGTATATTATTGAAGGTGGCAAAATAAAATTGAACCAAATATAGAATTTATACGTCATTTTATGTATTATCTAGTTATGTGAGCCAATAAATTACGAATTACCCAATAAACGCATTGATTTATCGAACTGCCGTCCGTTGACTAAAAAGTCGTTAAGCCACAGGGGGTCGATTTTGAGCTTTAAATGCCATCCTATACAGAAAAAAATTCTCTATCGATCTGTCTTGGAATTATTTTTATAACCTTTTAGAATCAGGAGATAGGTCTAGTATAAAGGCCGTTAAATATTGATAAAAATGTATTTTACAAAGCTTAATTGACGTTAACCTTCAATACTTAGCTACACGATCACATACAGCCCTTAACGACATCATCATAATAAAATTGTAATATTCGTCACATAGCAAGAAAGACGTTATTTAACTTTACTAGGCTATATAGTCGTTAAGATACTAATGCTACCTTTAAGTTTTTGATTTCATAGCTAAATAATGTTGGTAATCCTACACTATAAAGCAGCTTCACAAAAAAACTACGCTTTATGAACGTTAAACTCTGATAACGGCTTTATAGCGTAGGCCGGCTGTTTTAGAACCTAATGATTTACTTTTCTCAAAATTCATAGCGCCTTAAAATTCTTAGATGAACAACATTTTGCGTCCACATCCTTAGCAAAAAAGACATTAAACGACAATACTTACCTAAAAAGTCGCAAATTGCTCTCACGTTTTGACCTGCCCCGCACGCATTCTAGTTGAGTGTCGCCTAGGTCGTCATATAAATTATTATTGCTGGTTTTGTTAGCTTGGCGCTGTTTATATCTATTGGTATGAAAATTATAGAGATGTTACTATGATCAATCGAGTTTAATTGCAATTAACGACTCTCATGGCAAAGTAGATGTTAGTAGCTATTTGCTATAATAATGTGTTGACCAAATATTTCATTAATTCTTACGTACCGTGCAAACAAGACAAGCGAGGAGCGGCAAGAGGTCTTACGCTGCCTCGTTTCTCGGAAATTAAGTCGTCTGCAGCGAGCTTTTTGTGTATCAATTATAAAATAATCCTTACTAATATTATACACGGTTAGATGGATTTGGATGAAATTTGGTATGGTCATAGCTTATACCCTGGATAAGCACATAAGCTAGTTTTGGTCGTCACTATCATCATCGTTTTTCATCACAACGCAGGTAAAACCATGGAGCGCAGCTAGTTGTTGTTAGCTAGTTTGTATGTGTGGATGTTGGTTACTATTTCATGCCTCAAAGGCTGGATTGATTTGAATTTTATTTGGTATGGAGATAGCTACTAAGCTGAATTGATACACAGGCTACTTTTAATTACCATCATCATCACTGTTTTTATCACCACACGGGTAAAATCATAGTTTAACAATATTTCGCTTAATATTGTAATACGCTCATTTCTCGGTGAATATGATAGTTTCTATAACTTGAATCAGTGTTCTAGTATTTTATTAATTAAAACATGTCGTTGTATCATCACACTTATATATCTCGGAAAGGGTAGGCAGATGTTGATTTTATATTATTTAAACATCATGGGAAATATATAAAAGCAAGACAATTTTATGATTCACATAAAACTTTGGAACAAAGTGATAATCAAATATTTTTCACCACAGATTTAGAAAAAATTATATATTGTTACCGAGAATGGATACATTAAAATCGAAAAATAACCTCTGAAATTGAACCGGTGACTGTTATTAATTGGTTTGATGGCATCGCAGGAAGAAAACAGGAAGACATCCAGAGTGCGATTTACGTTTTCGTAGTTCGTATCGTGATGTTCAAAATATGAACACTTGGCTTGACAGCTGCAGTGCCCGAAATAAAAATTAGTCTGGGTTGTCTTTGCTAGTTCACTTGGTGAACACTGACATAATATCGACAGCAACAATTTCGTATTATTTTATCAAACCTGGGCGTCTTTTTATGAGCGCTGACCAAATGCATCATCAAGTTGAACTGGCAATAAAAAAAAGGGTAAGCTCTACGACTTTATAGATTATATAGATGCAAAGCTTTCATAAATAGTGGCACAGTGACAGTTGAATCACTTAAACCACAAGATTTTATTAACTCACCTAATTACACCTCCAACAGGTGCATTTAAAAATCAAACCCCAGAGCTTATCTAAAAAACATGGTTCAGGTAACTTTCAAACGTAATAACTTTGGTCTTCACTACAAAAATGATTTTTAAGACGAATTTACAACATTAAAGTTCATGTCTGATAGATACTTAAATAAATCCAAGAGCCTTGTCAATCACTCTTCGTACCTCGCCGAAAGATATGAACAAAATAAAAGAAAAGCTGTGTTTTTTACACTTTAGATTATAAACAAACTAGCCTTTATAATACTCTTACATAAACTATTATTTTGCAGAAATGTATCTACAAGAGATAAATATGCTTCTTAAATGAAAAGATGCTCAAGTAAATAACTTAAATACTGATTTAATGTGCCTTTATAAACTAATATTTAAGTATTACTTCGTTATTAAGATTAGACATAAAAGTGTAGGTGCAAGGACTTCATACTTACGAAAGTATTTTTACATAAATACGCCTTTTTCCCGTATGGAAAGGCAGAGACCACAAATTTCACTTCACTCATCAATCCTTTCATACATAAGCGTCGGCCTAGGGTACTCCTGACCTGGAGTTTTTTCAGAACGTCTTCAATCTGATTTCGAAACGTTCACCTAGGTCTTCCACTTCCAACACTTCCATTCATTTGTCCCTTGTAAAAGTATTTTGATTGACATTAATTCTCATATTCTTAGTTGTACTGTTCTAGGAGTGATTCGGATCTTTTTAAAAGCAAGACCCTAAGTTATTATTTATAAAATATTATTTTAAATAATCATTTGTATTTCACAATTATACATTCCTGGATGGATAATCTAATGATAAGCAATTAATTTTCTTTATGTTGTTTGCCATTGTAATTCTAAATATGCGTGTGTAATTCCTACTTTTAAAATACATTGTTTAAAGATTTAAATCTTATTTATAGTAATAAGTTGTTTTGTTTCGTAGGAAAATATATTCTAAGCAATTATGTCTAAAAATTAAGTTATATAATTTGAATTAACAAATAATGAATATATTACGTTGATTTTATTTTAATACTTAACGTTTTTTCTTGATGCTTGTGATACAACTTGAAATGTCCATTCTAAAATACTTAACTAAATAGTCGTTTAATTTCAAGGTTTCAAACTTAACTGCCATTAAGTGTAGTAATTAAAAGAAAATATGCTATTAAATAAATACAAAAAAATACAATATGTAAAAAAACTAGACTACATAATAGTTAAAAAACTATAACGACATTCAAGCTTGGGTTTGATATCTTTGATGTTAGTTAATATTTAACAAAAAAGTCGTTAAATTACTTAGCGTCTTTTTAGTGTAGATTTTTGCATATAACTTCATAACATTAAAAACTGTGCACATATTCATGTACAAATGCTAGTCTAAAAGGTCGCTAGAGTATACTTAGTGACTTTTTAGTGTAGTATATAAATGGTAAAATAAGCCATTATTACACGGCTAAAATGCCAAAAGAGTTTTTTTTCTGTTTAGACCTAATCATTGCAGATATATATTGCGAAATTTGATAGAATATAAAAAGAGCTTTTTTTGGATATTTCAATGCTGTTTCTGCGACCAATACCTATAAAACAGCATCAGTTTTTAATTTTTCCTACGTTTTTTGCTCATATCTCAAAACTTGGTTTTGTGGCTTAGCGACCTTTTAGTTAACGGACGGCAGCGAAGCGATCATGTCATTTCATGTATGTATGCGAATTCTACATGTTTGTTTATAATAAAATTAAAATCGTTATGCAAGTAAATATATCCTAGGTGATCACGGCAGAGGTGTTATCATACCCGACATCAAAAATTGTTTTAATTGTTCACTGCCAGATTTTTACGCATAAAGGGTTAAATACGTACTGTTTTCCAAATATTTCTACGAGCAATGTGGGGCTTAATTTATTAACACTTACAGACTTAAGGGACGAAAATAATATAATTTAGTTTACATTATTACTTTATATGTTCAATAAATAATTGTACAATACCTGTAATACGGTTTCTAGTTACATAACTACATAAATTTGCGCCAACCCAACACAAATGAGATAAGGGAAGCGACTGATGATGATGATTTCCAAAAGTTGCACATATATACATTTAAAGTTTGCCGTTTGATTTATTTGTAATCACACAAAAGTGCATGAAGCAAGATATTTATCAGTTTAATAAAATTAAGGTTTTTTCGTACACACTCTTCTCGAAATCAAAACACCAGATGCAATATTTTTAATAATATTATTTAAAAAGAATATTTTTAACAGTGTATGAAGGCAGCTCGATATACACCTCATTACATGTATTTGTTGTAAATTTGACTAATCCTTAATACTTCTGAAATACAAGATCCATAAAGTTTGTAACTTGAGCTACCTCAAGTCGTTTAGGCACGTGATCATTTATATTCCAACACTGTAGATAAATAACACTGAGTTTATTCTTTATTCTTGTAAATTCAATAGCGTTAAAATTAATAACAATCCCATTATTATTCCAACCTCAAGACGAATCTATCTGAATACGAAACAACCTAGAAATTGTAAAGGCAGACGATTCGGAGAATAAATTACAAAGTCACTTAATTTTGTGTTGTTTTGTAATCCGCAAAATAATTTCTTTCAAGGCCTCATTTCAATCTGGGACTGCTTCGTAACATTGTGGATTAAGAGTGATTTACGAGGACCGAGAAATTATTATGAAACAATAACAGGACGGATCATAACATTAATATTGTTGTGACAAAAGTTTGAAATGACATTTTAACTGGTTGAGTTGCTTATTTCAAGTTTATTTTTATATTAGTAACTACTTGCTCTGACAAATTTGACTTGATCTCTATGATTTTTTTTTCATGTTTTATTTTCATTTTAAGTTTTTCTATACCTGTGGTAGCTTAGCCAGGTACGCATTTGTATGCTCTTCCGCCATGCGGTGAAGCTCAATCCGTCGGTGGGGATCAAACCATGGACCTGCGGCACGGAATTCCAGAGCTATTACAGCTTGGCTATCATTGCTTCTTATACCCACGTCGAGGCATTAGACATTAGAACTAATATCTCGGAATGACAAGCACAGTGAACTGTGATGCAGAACGAGGACGGTGACACTGCAACAGCATGATGCTTACTTTCAGGAAACTTGTCCCTTCCGGCCCCTTATCACATAAAAAAATAATGTAAGAAAATTATTGATTTGTAATTCACATAAAATATTCGATTGCATACTTACATCTGCAGTTGTTAATTATTCTGGTGAAAATATTTACAATTTGGCTTTATTTTAATTATTGTTGGTCCTTGTGAATATGTATTATCTAGTTTTCTAATGAGATGGTAGAAAACTCTCGGTGTGAAAGTCTGGCTCTGCTGGCGCGTCCACATTGGCCCAATTTCACCAATGTAGGGTTAAATTAATAAGAGGATAACTTAATACTTTAAGCCATTAAAATGTGGAAGGCCTTCTCTATCACAAGACGCAGATTTTAAATTTATTGGATTCATAAAGAAAACTGCTTTTGGACTTTTATGACATCTGACAGCAGACAGTGCACATAGAAAAAGTATGTATTAACAGCTGTAGTAAAGTTGCCGCATATGTTTTTCAAATTCAAATTCAAATTATTTATTTACTTAAACATGGGTAAAATTAAATTACAGATGTTATTGTTAACAATGTTTCGTTCGCCATGTTTTAACCTGTTTGAGGTATGCAACATTATTGTATAAAAACACATGCACCTATTTAATTAAGCAAGTAATATAAATTATCAGCCATGCATAGACTATATTTTGCAAATTTTTATTAATGTTTAAGATGACATAGACTATTTGCAAATTTTGATTAATGATTCATTCCAATACAAGTCAGACAATATTTGTGTGATTAAATTAAATAAACAATAACTTAACATAACATACACAAAACATTTATACTACAAATACATTTCTATGCACATCGTTTTGGATAGCGTTACGTTATGGATAGCGCCAATTTCGATAGAATATTTTTTATGTTGGATTAGATTTTTTTCCTTTGCTACAAATGTCTGCCTGGTGTCAAATTTCATAAAATTCAAAACCATGACAAATTTAAGATACTGCAACGTCGTTTTACGTCTATGGTGACATAGGTCTATTATATTTTGTTGGTTACAGAGATTAAAGTTATCCTAGTATAATTTGCTACTAGTTTGGTGAAATTGGCCCTTAGTAGATTTTTCTTATAAGAACGAAAATCAAAATTACGTATTCACATGAATATGTATAGTTCAAGAAAAGAAAGTATTTCTTGAACCGTTGTTTAGAGGGTTAGTACACGACACAAATAATAAAATTATCCTCATACAATTCTTAACACGATATAGCTTCATCCTTTACATTATGCTCTCCTTTGAACTTAGTGCCTACCTTTAAGAATGTGGATAAGATCTAAAACTTTAAAAGATATTTCTTTATTAAATTTTTCATTCAAATAGACGTAAGAGATCTATTTGTTTGTATTAGAATGCGTGTGAGAGAGTAGATGAGTTTTCTGCTTTGATATAACACCCATTTGCGGTCAAGTTTTGCATCTCTAAACTAGGAACCAATTCAAAAGTACTTGATTCCTACCACTAAGTAGTTAAGTTGTTCAAACTACTTGTAGCGAGATACCAAGTACGTATCTATGCCTGTACTTTACAAACATATAACTTAGATCTAAAGTGGGTGACATACGCGCGTGCTTGAGATCCACGTACGTAGTACTTGAAAGTGTAGTGGTACTCTACTTGGTATATCAAGCAAGATACCATAATACTATTTTCATTGGGTTTTTGAAAGTAAACTTGAACTTTTATATTTTAGTGGATAATGTAGAAATTTTTTTTTTTTTTTGTTTATCAAAATGATAAATTTATCTAATTTCTTATCGAAATTGAACTTATATAAGCTATTTCGCTTTACTGAAAATGTTTGATTTCTATTACAAATTATGTAATTCTGTTGGTACGCATATATATTTGTAAGTAATACATTTCATTATTAATTAAATTTAAGAACCTAAATATTAGGCTGTCGTTTCATACATTTTTGTAATACGAGTTATATTTACTTACATATGACTTCGTCAATGCAATTAATTAAATCAATATATATATATATATCTTTATTTCAAATCTTTATTTATGTTTTTATTGTAAATATTTGAATAATTTTGCATGCAGATTGCTATTTCAACTGTCAGTCGAATAAGCAAGCAAGCAATTATTTATTAATTTTTTATCACTTCATCAATAAAATACAATAATATAAGTATAATATATTTATGAAATTAAGCAAGGACATACTTTAATAGGATTTTTGTAATTATAATGATTCAATAAATATAACTATTGAGTCGTGCATGCTATCAAAACAAACTTGTGTGCTGTAACTCGAGCAAGTCCACTGACTTGCTCGTTTGTCTATCACTATCCTAATCGATTGCGCTACTAGTTTTAAGTGTGAGAACTTAGTTGATTTGCGGCATGCACCAACATTAACTTTGAGTGAGTTTGCAACTTCATATGTACTATCCTAATTGCTAACATATTTCATACTAATATTCCTAAACCTATGTTCTTGCATTTTGTTTTGGTTTAGATATTTACAAGTTCGTAACTTAAATCACGTGGAATCCTGCTTATACCATGACTCATCTGAGATTAAGTTTAAAAGCTTTTTAATCTGTTGGTAATTGATGACATGTTCGTACATAGGTACGTTTAACCTAAAATGTGAACTGCTAACGAGGACAGCCAGCGGTCCAAACACACAGTTAGGTGCTTGGTGACAGAATGTCTACCTACTTAGCCAGCCCAAATACTGCCGTGTATCTAAAGCCCATGGCATAGTCTGCCTCTCGGCCATTAATGCTTCAAAACTTACCAAAAAAATGAGGATTTAAAGTATTAAATGCTCTAGGATTAAAAAACTATATTACATACATACAAGCATAAACATCACGCATCTTTCCCGTAGAGATATCTTTCGCTTCATCTACACTCATCAATCCTTTCACACATCAGTTTCAGGTTCTCCTGACCTGATCTTTTTGCAGAACGTCTTCAATTTGATTTCGGAACGTTTGCCTCGGTCTTCCAACACTTCCGTTCACTTGTCCCATGTATACCTGTTGTCATTCTCATTTAATTCATTCTCTCTACATGTCCAAACCATCTTAGCATACCTTTCTAGATTTTTGTCACTACATCCTCATTCAAACCACATCGTTCCCTTATCACACTATTCTTTATACTGGTACTCCGTTTGACTCCAATCACGCTTCTCAATGCTCTCATCTCCACTGCATTTATTCTACTTTAATACCTTGTCTGCCATAACCAACTTTAACTACCATACATTAGTGTCAGAACCAACACACTATATATCTATCTATAATATAACTATATTGTAAAACCTACTAATTAACTGCTCTTAGAACAGCATTAGATTTTTTTAAATTGTATAATGTCGTGAGACGGGTGACTCACTAATCTTATGGTAAGCGCCATCTCCTTCAGTTACAGATGGAGTATCATCGTTCTCGTGAACGATATCTACGAGGTCTTAGTAACTATGTCTCGATTACCCAGTTAAACAATTTCAATTTCAGAATACAGTTCAATTTCATTTGCTTCAGTGCCCTTCACGCTTAAGACCTATTTCCTGTTAAAACATGCCTTAAGATGCTTGGTCACAGAGTTTCTACTACAGTATTATCACAACATAGACATAAACTGATATATCTAAAGCACAATCGAGAAATGTACAGATTCGGCCATAACTCAATGGCTATATATATATCTATATATATAAGCGGTATGCCTTTATTAACCAAGTACTACAAACTATATACAACACTACAGCTATTGCTATATACTATATACTACAAACTATATACAACACTACAATAAAAGCATTTGGACTCATAGGGAGTCCAAATGCTCTAGCCAACTATCAGTTGGCAGCGTGCCCAGCATGCTGGCAGCATTGCCTCGTTGAATTGCAATGCTTATTCTTTGAGCCAAATAGGTGCCAGCGTTTTGATTACGCGTCGCGTCGACCAAGCGCTCTGATAGATTTTGGAAAATACGATAAGCTCCCGGTCCCCACGGACCCAACGTCTCTACACCAAACGGCTCAAATATGTAACCCATACCGAGGTTAGCATATTTGCGCCGCTTGAGTTGCTCCGCCGAAGTAGCCGCAGCGCCAGCCTTCACGTTGGTTTCAGAAAGATGTGACGGCGCTAAAGTGTCTACGCATGTAGCGTCCCACACTAAGGGCCGTCCTAACTTCCATGGAACCAGAGTCATGCCGTCAGGTCTTTTACCATCGTCACGCATCAGACCGTTCGGTTCGAGAACAGCTGGAACATTGGCGCTGGTAAAAGCCCGGCGAATGATATATATATATATATATATATATATATATATATATATATATATATATAATATATATATATATATATATAATATATATTATATATATATATATATAATAAGCTGACTAATACGCTAAAAGACATAGAAAAGGTAGAATTTTTTATTAAAAAAATAAAATCCTTACATAAGTTGGCATCGTCAGGACTACTATGTCCTAGTTATGAATGAAATTCTATTGTTATCATTATCGCCGATGCCAATGGGTTAAATCTAAATGTTAATATACCTTAGAAAAAAAATTCAACGATAAATTGATTGACATAAAAATAGATCGTTCCGTTCCTACCATTGCCATACCCTTATAGGGTCATATCTATTACACACACACAAAAGTGATGGTTCCAATAAATAATTGAGTATTAGTTAGTGGATCGATAGACGAAAGCTACAAATTCTTTTATTTTTGGTTCAAAAGTTATATTGTAATTTAGCGGAACTCTCAGTGTCTATTAATAGAATATGTTAGAATTTGGTGTTGGTATATCCACCATTCTGTTACCTATTTTCAAAGGTTACGCGAACCAGCACAAAGAAGCAATTTCCACCGACAATATTCAAATTACGTGTTAAGCGAGTTCCCCACAATGCGAAATAAATAATAACTGGGCTGACATACACTTTGAGGGTGCGTGTTAATTGAGTAATTCCTTTAAGGCATTCGTTATTTTAAACTGGAAACTCGTGAGGAACTTCGCATTTGGCAAATTCATAATAAGGAGTAATATTTTGTTTATATGTTTCCTCCGAATATAATACCAACAAAGAATTTTGGTAGGTTCATATATTATCAGAAAGAGATTTGGTGTGTTGATGTAAGAGTGCGGGATGATGCGACTGAAGCTGATCATTTTATTTAGTACTTGGAAAGCCAGTGTTAGTTGCTTCGGGTTATTTATATCACTGAATCAAAATGTTCAGTGGTGTAAAGGATTTGTGATGTTCTCTGGTTTTGCACTTAAATTAGAGGCATTATTGTGCAAAATTATGATGTAATGTTTTAGTTTTTAAAAATAATATAGAATTGGAAGTGCTTCAAACTGAACCGAAAATATTGACTTTACCATTTCTTCTTAGCTGATGATCATTATATCCGCACGGATGCTGTGACTGCTGCACTGAGAAAAACGACTTAAAGGCTTAAATCAAATTTGACCTTTTACCGTTGAATTGTAAATACGTAAGATGAATTCACAACTCTTATGATGATTTTCACCAATCAATAAAAATGTACTATGTTTTATAATAAACACAACCGCCAAAAACGCCTTCCGTTAAGTATTTTCAGAATTTAACTTGTTATACGATAATAATTGCAGTATTGACCATAAAATATACCTTACTTTTACGGCGGTTTATATACGGTGATTATCACTATAACGTACGACTTAATCAGCCTCATCGAAAAGTCAATATTTAAGAAAGACACCAAAATACACCTTAAATGAAGACGAAAAGAAACATTCGCCTTCACTGACCTCGTTTAACGCCTTCTAGTTGGAAGGCGTTTTTGTACGTATTTACGTATGGTCGGTTTTTCGCCTTATACCATATAAATTGGCCGTCATTAGTGCGCTTTTGACTTTAGATTTTTCTCAGTGTGTGTGTAGCAATAGATTAATTTTGTCCGCAGTCCTACAAAGCATACGGTTAATTAATGAAACACATTATCAATGTCTTAATTTTCCAATCATTCATCTTTCACCATTACAAATGGTACTTTTATGTTAAAACAGCAAACGACATTATTGTTGCTTGTTTCTTTCTTCAAATGATTGGACTTGCCTAGTGGCGCTAACTCAAGAATCCAATGTCCTGCTGTTAATGCCTCGAAGGCTATAGTAGTATGCTCCAAAGGTTTATATTTGATCCCCAAAGCTAAGTAGATATGATATATCCAAAAGGCTAAGTGAACCATAGCCTGAATTCTAAGTGAGAAATGTGAGAAAAGTAATATAATATGGTGCAAAGGCGGTGACAGCTAAGGGCGAGAGGCTTAATCAATGTGCCTCTAATGCTCAATGTGATATGACTCAAAGACTATATAATGTTATATGCCTCGAAGGCTAACAGAACTGTCATACGTACTGGAGGTCTAGATGTTACGTGGAGACCCAACTCAGGGCCTATAATATGAGATAATCCACATCGCGCATGTTGTCATGTAGTGCTCGTGAACAGATAACATAATAGATGTTACAGTTAGTTCCTTAGGTATTTCAAATTTTGAACAAAGCCCTTAAGGCAATACTACTTTATAATTTCACATAAACATGGCATTGAAAGTATACCTTTATGAAAAAATACAGTAACGTCTATGTCATGCCTGTTTTTTTATCCTCCTTTAAAGAGAATCGGCATCACGTAAGGTTAGAACAACCATTGATTATGGTGAATGCGGTCGATCATAACTGCCTATTCCGAGAAACTTGACAATGCAACAGAACTGACAAAACTATCAGCATTAGCTGCTACAATACATTACCACCGCCATTTTCCACAGTCAACCGCTAGTTACCAAGTTATTTTGTAACTTTCGACGTTCCACAATGACATAAGGGGCGCTTTGAAGTTGCTTCCGTTTTCTGCGTAGCTACGTACTTTGGCGAGTTACTGGTAAATATTCTATGACATAGTACTTTCTAATAAGCTGTGACTAGGTACAGTATTCTATAAGGCGTTCTGTGGCAGCATGTGTTGCCTCTAGGGTCGTCACCATAGAGAAAATTAATAAAAGAAATAATACCGGAAAATCGAAACTTTAAAAATTGACTTAATTAATTTAATTTATAGCTGATAGCTAGCCTTTGACCACTATCTCAACTGTTAATAAGTGATGATGTGGTCAAAGTTGTTCAGGCTAATCTAAAATATTAATGGCTCTCAAGGATAGCTCTTTTTATGCCTGATAGGTAAGCCTTTGACCACTATCTCACCCGATGGTAAGTGATGATGTAGTGGAAGATGTTGTTCAGGCTTACCTAGAATTCAATGATAGCTGCTGGAAGATATCCTTGAATTTGATAGAATTCTCCTTTGATAGATAATAATAATAATAATAATAATAATAATAATTGTTTATTTCTCGAAAAAGGCAATTTTACAAAATAAGTTTAATAGAAACTCCTGATTCCTAAACTAGGTTCTCGAGAACCCGTAAAATAGGTACCAGGACCTCTTTCGTCCGAGTACTGATTTGTTGTTTGCCTTAGCAGTATTCATACAATATATATAGTACATTTATAAGCAATAATTATAGAAAATACAAAAAACATTTTAGATTACAATTTCACAATACTTTACTGTGTGTGTGTGTGTTAGTGTGTGTGAGTGTGTGTGTGTGTGTGTGCGCGTGCGTGCGCGTGTGTGTGTGTTTGTGTTTCAATTCAAAGCACTGGTGTGATCAACTGTTCGGTTTGTTCATAATTCATTTTGATTAGTTTGTAAAACAAAAGTTTTTTGACTTCATACTCTGATTTTGAATATATTTTATCACTTTTGTGTGTCTCGTTATATAGGTAACGTCCCAGAAAGGTAATAGATTTCTTAGCGAATGTAGTGCTCACTATTGGTACTGTAACAACGTTGTGGGAAGCACGTTTTATTGCAATTTTTTTGTCGAATTTGCTTGACCTGTGTTGACGTAGTACAGCTTGTTGCACAAATAGTTGTCGTACAGTAAGCACTTGACATTCTCTATGAAGGTCTGCAGTGGGATATCTATATGGTCGTTTCGTGCTACATTTCAGAAGTCCTCTTTGAGCTCGTTCAAGTGGCAGGAGGTGAGTCTTATAAGTTCCTCCCCATGACACTATACAATAAGTTATGATAGATTGGCATAATGAGAAGTAAAGAAGCTTTATTATATCCCAATCCGCACTATCACGAATTGATTTGAAAACGGCTGTTAACTTTCTAACTCTAGTTTTAATTTCAGTTATGTGAGGTACATAAGACAGTCTATGATCGATGATGACCCCGAGATATTTAATAGAAGTAACTCTTTCTATATTAGGACATTGACATTTACGTGGATAGATGTTAGCACAAGTGGCTGTTTTGTGGCCTATAAGTGACAAATTTTCGTCAGGAGTGCCTTTAAGTGAAAAATTTATGTATTTCGTTTTTTCAACATTTAATGATAATAAATTATTTCTTAGCCAAATCGATATTTCATTAAATGCTATTTGAGCAATTTTGTTAACATCCTTCCAACTCTCTCCCTGAAATATAATAGCTGTATCATCAGCATAAGTTATAATACTGCCTTGCTTTATTGTGAGTTCACAGAGATCGTTAATATAAATCAGGAAGAGAGTCGGTCCGAGTATGCTTCCTTGTGGAACTCCATTTTCAATTAAGGTTGGTCTACTAACATATTCACCTAGTTTGACACTCTGTGTCCGATCTAGCAAATAATCTTTTAAAAGTTGAAGTTGCTTTCCTCTTATACCTATCTTTTCAAGCTTACTAAGTAGCAGGGGTACGGACACACAATCAAAAGCCTTTGCCATATCAAGGAATATTGCCAGGCATTTCTTTTGTGAATCTAATTTGTTAACAATGTAATCAGTTAGTTTGAAAACAGCATCATCAGTTGATTTGTTTTTACGAAATCCGTATTGGTTATTAGATAATAGTTTGTTTTTTTCTAAATAATCTACTACTCTCTTATTAATTACTTTTTCAAAAATTTTGGATAGCGATGGTAGAATGGATATAGGCCGGTAGTTTCCGGGAATTTTTTTATCTCCATTTTTATGTATGGGAACAATAATAGCATGTTTTAAAGCTCTAGGAAAAGATGCAGTATGAAGGCCAAGGTTAACTAAATGTGCTATGATTGGAGACAAACAATCCAAATTTTGTCGAAGTATTTGTGATGATATACCGTCCCACCCTGCTGCCGAGTCTTGTTTAAGTGAGTTAGTTATATTTTTTATTTCATTTTCGTCAGTATCCAACATCACTAGAGATGATCCTGGGGATATTAGAATAGAATTATTGGCAGAAGAATCGGAGTCAGGAGTAATATTTTGGGATATTAATTTACTGACGTTAGCAAAATAGTGGTTTATTTTATCCACAGCATTTTGTGGTGACATGTCAAATTTCAAAAGATCTTGCGATAACTTCGGCGTTGTTTTATAGTTAGTAATATCGTTAATTACCTTCCAAGTTTTTTTAATATCATTCGTTTTAGTAGCTGTCTTAAGTAAGTTTTTTTCGTAATTTATTTTAGCTTTCCTTAATATGCTCTTACAAAAATTTCTATAGCGTTTATAGGTTTTTTTCAATATATCGTTTTCTGGATCCTTACGCAGCTTCAAATGCATCATATCTCTATTTTTCATGCATCGGATCAAACCTACTGTTATCCATGGTTTTCGAGTGATTTTTCTTCTTGGTAATATAGAAGTAATAGTATTATTGCAAATTATTTGTGACACAAGTTTAATGAATAAGTCAGTAGCTATATTACAATCATCAGTGGAAAGAATTTTTGAGAAGTCTGCAGTATTCAAGCAGTTTGTTATTTGTGGATAATTAATTTTCATAACAGTTTTTGGCGTATGAACAGTAGTTTGCTTAAGGTAAGTAAACTGCGTAAGATGATCTGTAACTGTGTTTTGTATAACAAATGTTTGACATTCGAACGATGATCTTATCATGAAGTGATCAATGCAGTTATTTTCTCGTGTCGGCAGCATATGAGCCGGTAGGATGCCGTGCATAGATGTTAGATCTAGATAATATGAGACATTTTTATCAGTAGTTTCAGCCAGTATGTTTATGTTTAGGTCTCCAGTAATAATGACATTTTTATAGTTTCTGAGAGAATTTAGAAGTTCATCAAGTGAGTTTAAGAATGGAGTTGCATCATCATTTGATGGAGATCGGTAGATGGCTAATATGATTATGTTGTTGCTAATTTTAGTTAAAAGGCATGTGGCATCTTTTATTTCTTGCGGTTCTATGGTGTCAAATTTTAGGCTGTTTTTAGTATACGTGATAACCCCATCATTTTGGTTTTTTATTCGTTTTGTACTATGAGAAACATAGCCAGGTAGCAACGGCGTGATTTGATTTGAGGCAAGCCAGCACTCAGTCAATATAATGACATCCGGGTCAATATCTATTCTTTGTAATAATGTTAGTAGCCCTGAGAAATTGCAAGAAACGCTGCGAATATTCTGGGTAAGTATTTTCAATTTATTTTTTGGGTGTTTGATTAAAGATTTACATTGCTCCGGTTCGCATAATTGTGATTGTGATGAAGTAATGTTATCGACATTATTTATTATGAATGATACATTAGCCATTATAATTATTAGTTTCGTTTAGGTACGACTTAGTTTTATTTGAACATGTAGTAACAATCAGTTTAATTGTAAAAAATATTTTCTTATTTATGTGTAATTGAGGATCTATCCGCGCATAAAATATAATTTTCCATTTCAGTAGAAAAGTTAAATAATTATCAACACTAATTGCTACGAGCACATAGTTTATTAAGGTGTTATTTATATTATGACGTAAAATTAGACAGAAGTATTTTATGTTCCATGTATACATACTGGTTAGTGTCTTTTTTGTTAATAGATGTAAAAAAATTATATTACTCTTTACCACTAACATCAATAAATCATGAACATCAAAAAAAGTTGTTTTAGTGCAATAAATTACGAAATACGTGCAGACTGTGCAGAAAACCAAAAGGTAATTACATAATTTATTAAGTAGTTTGTGAAAAAATGCGGTGAGTTTGTGATACACAGCAAATACAAAAATTATCATAATATAGTTGCGCCTATGATTTAGACTACGATTAATTTTCATACAGTAATTCATTACAAACCCTATAACTTTACTTGTAAATTCATTAAGTGATAATAATTGAAATATAATGTATAAATACTTGTTTGACACGTCATATAAACTTCGTAATATCCTGAGTAAAGACAGTTTTGTATTACATTGAAATTCATGACTATAAAAAATAATTATTTTATAATATAATCTGTAATTTTCTGTACAAAAATCCGATATTTTATTTAACATTTTAATAAGAGTTATATAATAATATAAGAAGTTATTCATATTATATATTTTGTTTATTACAATGAACAACAATAGTAAGGTATTATATTTATTTACATACATAATTGTTTTTATTTTTCTTAACATACTATCAATTTGGCTGTAATTTATTGTCAATGCACATAACCGTATATATCTTATCACGGAAACATACAAGTAAGAGCATAGCTTGATCATCATATTATAAATTTGTAACAATAGTTTACGTTGTAAGACGTAGATTAGGTAAGAGTAATCGAAGTTTCATGTTCAATGTTAAGTTCGTTGCAGTTTAGCGGAGTCGCTATCTTAACCGGTTTTAAACAGACATAGTTAACAAGTCTAAAGATTATTAGGTTAGTTATGATCAGCTCGCAATGAGAATAATATGTATGTTCCTGTAAACGTAGTGCGTGAGTTAATATGTTAATAAGAACAGTGTTTGTGCTAGCCAGACATAGCAGTACTTGCATATGTGGCAGACAGCAGATATGAACCCTTATAACAATGGTCAGTGCAGTTTTTTGTGGTAATAGGTGTGTAAAAATTGGATAGTGAGTGTGTGGACCGAGTAACAGTAAGTAAGTTATACATATAGCTATAGTGGTAAATAATAATGCGTTTATGTATAATAGTCATTTTGGTTGTGTTGACCTCAGTGAGTGTAGATGGTCTTCGCTCTTCACAACAATGAAAGGGACTCCATCTCGTTTACGTAGATATACTTTCCCATTTGTTACCCAACAGTGGGCATAATCGTTGCTTTTGGCAATGTCTCGAGCTAAAAAGTGTAGTCGTTTTGTTTTCGCTGTCTGACGTTCAGATATGTAGATTGGGAAGGCCTGACCTTCAAAGCCTAGGTGTTTGGAACTCAATTGATCTGACTTAGATTTTTTGTAGTGTTTTAGAGCATTCAATAAACGGCTTTTGGACCAAGTGTTCGTAAATTCGACTACAATAGTTGACGCTGGGGAGTCCGGCTTAGTAGGCATACGAAAAATGTCCTTGATTTCATTGCTCTCAAAAGTGACATTCAACGATTTCGATAAACTGTGCAACGCCTGGAGTAAGTTTTCTTTTACCTCATTAGATTTTTTGGGCACATTTCTAATTTCTATAGCGGTCTTTATAGAAAAACGTTCAATATTTTCGAGCTTCTCTTCAAGGTGTTGTACTTGTTTTTTTGTTTCTTTACACTGTGTATCTAAAACTTCTATTTTTCCATCAAATTTCTTCATCTGGTCTGTCAGAAAAACCAAACTTTCTTCGATATGAAAGTTAGAACTTTGCACTTGATCAACACGATTTTTGATTTCCTTGGTATCGTTCTCGCCTTGATTTTTTAATTCCTTGAGATGGTTTTCCACTCTATCCATTCGCTCATTTTGTTTTATCATCATGTTTTCTATCATTTGTCTAATATCATCCCTTACCCCGTGACAGTCACATTTTTCTTCTTCGTTGGCTCGCCTCCGTTTTTGGCGGGCAGTTAGGTTCTGCGATAAGCTTTTGCCTAAGGGCTCCGCTGCAACACGATGTTTTTTGTTGTCATTGTCTGACTCGGAAGCTGACTGAATTGGTGTGCCCGCAGGGGGTGATCTTTGTACTGTTCCCATCATATTGCCGTGGCAAATGTCTTATACTTGACAACGTAAATGTAGGTATGTATTAAAATTATGTGAGTGCAAGATGTAGGCGTACGTGACTTACTTGCGCTTGAACAGATGGTATGTCGATACTCTTGTCGTCTCACTTTCACTTGTAGGCTTTTGATGTAAAGGTCGTAGTTTCGACGAGCAAAGATATATTTTTAACTAATATCAATATTTATTGTTAGATCGGAGCTGTTGTACACGACCGTTTCATATGCCAGTCTCGACGAAAGATGAAAGTATTCGGCAAGTACTTAACACACGGTTAACTGCTTGCCGACAGATAGAGTGTAATTAATATAAATATAATAGGATTAAATATAATGACCACCATAAAAATATTTGATACCCGTAGTTCTTTTACCAAAAATGTGTAATCGAACACGAAATGTAGTAAATGATCACCAAATTTAGTAAATGATCACTAAATCTCAAAATCATATTTAAGTGCGTCGACGACCGAAGTGAGGAGGAGCGTTAGGTTACTTGTGACCACAACAACGCCAGAAGAATTATAGCAAATATCATTTTGGTGATAATTTATTAATTATGTTGATGATTTACTACTTTTGGTGATCATTTACAACTTCTGGGTTAACAATGATTCATTTGGAGTCTTTTTGGTTAAATAGGATAGCGAGATGTTGAAATTTTGTTTACAAGTTTACATTAAAATGCGGGTTTAATTTTGGTGCTCATTTACAATTATTGTCTGTTATTTGTTACTTTATCTGGTGGTTAGTTAAACATAAGCTAAATATAATTGATAATTTTAAACATTGTAATTATTTATAACCTAGCCTCAAATAAGATTTGATAACAGGTTATCTGGATTTTATGCGTCGATGGAGCCGTCAAAGCTAACTTGAGTTTCAAATATATAGTTTTTTGTTTAGTAGGTGGAATCTGTTATGATAGATAGATGATTGATGAACATTTTATTGAAACACCATAATTTATACATATATTACAAACAAATTATAAAACTAAGTGCTACAATGGGCGGTCTTATCGATCAAAGCGATCTCTTCCAGACAACCCATAACGTTATGTACCTTATGTTCATCTTCGATATCGTTTTTTCATCATCAATGATAATCGATCGGTTATAGCTATGGATTGCCGCCATGCCGCAGGTCCACGGTTCTTTCCCCATCGTCACCGGCTCGAGCTTCACCGTATGGTAGAAGGATATTTTACGCATGCTCGCTTGGCAAGCTACCACCCTCAAGTAGAAAATCTGAAGCCAAGTACTCAAGGGCATTCTTCATTTAAACCGTACATTGGCCACACTCTGATACTGGCAGAAAAACGTCAAGCAGCATTTAAAAGCCATCTAAAGAAGAAGAAGAAGTACTCAAGGTGAGGGACACTGTGCAGTTCCTCGCTTGTAAGAAAAATAAGTTAAGCGTTACGCGGTAATGTAGGGCGAACAAACACGAGCTTTTTCCATCACAATTGCTTTAACAATATAAAATAAATTATAATGTAATATAATTGCATTGTAGTCACTTACTATAATATGACTTAATAAATAAGCTCAATGATTCAATCATAGAACCTAGCTGCATTTATCTATAAAGACCTTACATATATCGTTCATAAAAATACTTTCCAACCATAAGAGTACAATACCCATATGAGTACATGTCGAAAAATAAAAGTAATTATTAAAATCATGCAAATATAAATTTAAGTCGATTTTTAACTAGAAAAAAAAGACACAAACAATGGTGGCATCCCTAGCACCTAACTGTTAACTTACGTGGCTTGCTTGGTTTCTATACTGTTTTACAATGAGGGAAGTTGTGAAGGAAATTAAACGTATAGATACAAAACAGTATCTATAGGCATAAGAAGATGCTTTTAGTATAATTTGACTCGAACTATGCTACATTGATTCATGCTGCCTACTTAGACAACCTTGCCGTTATAGCACTTATGTATGCACAAAGACACTCGTAGACATTGAAGGCACTTATGCAATGTAGATGCGTTTCTAGTGCACTCTTCTCTAAATAAGTTAAAAGCGTAATGCGTTTTGAATCTTCTTAGTGGGAAATATTCAACGAAATGAGAATAATAATAGATAATTATTCCCGTACGCTTATTGCTTGTAATCATACTTAGAAATATAGAAGGGTGGCGACATCATTGCGAGAGTTAAGTGTTTGAAAAAACACTTCTCTCCATCAGATGAAATTTAGTAGTCTGGTTGATGACCACACACCGTCCCCTAGGCCGGTTTTTTTTTTTTATGCTTGATAGGTTAGCCTTTGACCACTATCTCACCTGATGGTAAGTGATGATGTGGTCGAAGATGTTGTTCAGGCTAACCTAGAAGTACTGGCTCTCAAGGACAGCTGCCGGAACGCACCGTTAGGTGCTTGGCGACAGATTTTCTACTTGAGGGTGGTAGCTAGCCAGGCGGGCATTCGCAAAATGCCCTACCACCATGCTATAACGACTGCCATCCTAAGACAACAACCGGGACCGACGGCTTAACGTGCCCTCCGAAGCACGGAAACGCTCAGTAGTAATGTCACTAGCGGTTACCCATCCAACTCATGACCGCACGCGACGTTGCTTAACTTTGCTGATCGGTTAAGAACAGCTAAGTAAACTTCGCTACGAGCGCTTCAAAATCGGTTAAAGTAATGCAATTGGAGTACAAATTTACGACTCAAAAACATAAGATTCCGGTGGCAGAATGGAATACGCATCCGGCGGACAAAAAAATTGTACTACGATAATTTATAAATGTGATTTTTGCTCAGCACGTGATATTCCTTGTAATCATTTTGAAGCAGTGATAGCTCAGCGGCATTGGCTATGGACTGCCGCTCAGCAGGTCCATGGTTCGAATCCCGCCGCGGGCTTGAGCTTCTCCGCATGGTGGAAGGCCATTTTGCGAATGCCCGCCTGGCTAGCGACCACTCTCACGTAGAAAATCTGCCGCCAAGCACCCAACGGTGTGTTCCGGCAGCAGTCCTTGAGAGCCAGTGAAATTACAGGCACATGAGACTTAAGAACTACGTCTCAAGGTGACGGGCGCAGTGCAATTCGTGACTTGTGACGAAATGCATCTGTTATAGGCAATGGCTAGTCCGCTTAACATCAGGTGGGCCTTGAGCTTGTCATGTCACAATAACATTGAAAAAAAATATAAAAAAGTGTTTTAGAATAAATAGCCATGTATAAAATGGTGAAATTATAATTTTTATGAAAGTATGTGTAACACTTACAGATTTCAAAGGCTTTTAATGATCATTTTAAAGTTATGCGAAGAGTCTTCCATAGGAGCTTACTCCATAGTGAGAAGTGTAAATAATTAACTCGTATATTGTCCAAACAAAAAAATAAGTAAGCTGCAAAATATGCTTTAATAATAAAGAATCAATTTTAAAAGAAATTTGGTAGTGACTTCATCTGAAATAAGCGGATAGTCACTATGTTCATTACTTAAACCGCCATGCAGTTATTTATATATTTGTGTCTCCATACAAAAGTAAGTGAGGTAATTTACCTGCTTTTGAGGTTTAGCTTCTGTGATATTAGGTTACTTAATGCTTTGCCACGCTGAATGTTTATTCTGAGTTGTTTGAACTTGTTATTTTATTATATTAAAACGCTGACAAAACTGAACTTACCTAAATCGTTAACGTGAATTATAATTTGTCCTTTTTTGTATTTTGCTGTATTATTTATAATTGAAATACCTACGTAAATACATGAATACTTAAGATATTTTCATTGTAAGCGTTTTTTTTTTTTAATGCCTGATAGGTTAGCCTTTGACCACTATCTCACCTGATGGTAGGTGATGATGTGGTCGAAGATGTTGTTCAGGCTAACCTAGAAGTACTGGCTCTCAAGGACAGCTGCCGGAACACACCGAACACAGAAAATCTGTCGCCAAGCACCTAAGTGCTTGGCGACAGATTTTCTACTTGAGGGTGGTAGTAAGCCAGGCGGGCATTCGCAAAGTGCCCTACCACCATGCTATAACGACTGCCATCCTAAGACAACAACCGGGACCGACGGCTTAACGTACCCTCCGAAGCACGGAAACGCTCAGTAATAAAGTCACTAGCGGTCATCCATCCAACTCATGACCGCGCGCGACGTTGCTTAAGTTTGCTGATCGGTTGAGAACAGCTAAGTAAACTTCGCTACGAGCGCTTCAAAATTAATAGCTAACTTTGCAAATATGTTCTATTGGTAACATTTTAGAGAAACGTGTCTTAGAATCGGCTGTAGGTACCATATATCAAGATGAACATATATTTTACTTAATTCTACAAAACACAAATGGTTAAAAATATGTTAAATTATTATTTTTCTATTTTTATGCCCCGTTAAGTGCTTGGCGACAGATTTTCTACTTGAGGGTGGTAGCTGGCCAGGCACTCACCACGCTATAACGTCAATTTAGTGCTTGTTAGCGCCTGTTGTTATAATGAAACATCAGCTAAGCCTCACGGAATATACGTCATTCTGTGCATTGACGGTGATTGGAGTACTTCCAAAATTTATAATTGAATTCCAAACGAATTCTTATACCATCTTTATGGTCGTAGGAATAAAACTTAAAATAAATGTTGTCGGATGTAGAAAAATCTTGTACAAAAGGCCCATAATAATCAATAGTGGTGTACCTACGTCGAGAGCGCGTCGTAATGTAACAAGCGCAGTGTAAAGTTGGCAACCGTCCGAGAGGAGGCGTCAGCGCGATGACACTTGTCGCGCGACAACATTGTCGCAAGGCTCTAGTGTTGTCGTTACGTCTTGAAATTTATTAGTGGTGGCAATCGGATGGTACCGCGGTATCGGTGTTATAATAGTATTTAAATCTATGCCATTCAAACTTCTTACGCAGTTGTGATGCGCTTCCTCGGGCAGTCAAGCAGTACCTATTAATGTATTACTCATGTATGTTTGAAGATTTGTATGGGCTCTTTGTCGTCTTTAGCAAATAGTTTTTAGAATAAATCAGTTCTCAGTAGTTTGTGAGGATAAACGTTTTGAAACATAAAAATAGTACCTATACAAATTATGGGCGTACAAAATTGTTTGTTCCGGACGGGAACCGGCGCCCTCTAATTTCACGCTGGATGCTTAATCCATTCTTAAAAAAAAATTGTTACCAATAATTTGTAAATGTAATTTTCGATCAGCACGCGGTAGTCCTTGTAATCTTATTTAGAAATAATAATACACATATTCTATAGGCGATTATATGGCTGTAATATTATGATTTGTAAAATGTGTATGAATGCAAACTATTCCAATATACGAGTACATGTTCGCCATTGACAATTATATAGCTTTCGTCAACATGTACCATGATAAAAATGAACCTAATAGCCTAGAAAAAGATGACTGACACATTGGCATTCGATAAAATAGCATACTTTTATATCGTCGTATATCGTTAAATAATCAGATGGTACTATTTAAGATTCAACTAGCTATAACGTTATTTCACGTTTCCTCAATAGTTAATTTGACATTGCTAGTTATGAATTTAAATATATATATTGTGAAAGCAACGATGCAAGGCAAAGGCGGTGCAAAATATTTGTTTTGTGATATGAAAATATGTGTCAATGTCGTGTTTATTAAAAATGTTTCCAAAACATTATTAAACGTGATCGGGACCGAAATGTACACCTTAAAAGTTATCGATACTGTTTTCGCCATCACTATAAGGTCCCCGAGCTGTAATACAACCGTATCCAATTCGTTATCGGATCCGACTTGGATTTGTCGACGTCTCACGAGCACACGACGCTAAATTTTCAATACAACTAAACCACAAACCAGAAATTGTATGTTTTCTTTGCGGAAACTCTCAATAAAATACAACTACTAGAACTTTGTGTACTACACTCAACAATTCTAGAAAGTCGTTTTGCAATATTTTATTTGGTTAGCTTGAAACTAATCCAGGTTCACTTGAGCCATAGTACCTTTTTTATGACCGATTTAAAAAAAGGAGGAGGTACTCAATTCGAATGGTTTTTTAAATGTTTGTTACCTCAGAACTGTTGACTTGGAGAACCGATTTTTATTTGAAAGATGATTCTTTCTGTGTGGTCCCATTTAAAATTCACCAAAATCGGTTGAGCGGCTTTTGAGTTACAGTTTAATAACTGAAAAGTGTTTTCCTATTTTGATGCTGTAACCATTGACAGTGAATGACAATTGATCTCGTAAGTAGCAATGGTCACTAAAAAGGTGAGAAAAAATATTTTTGCTTAAAAATGGAACCGACTTCAACACTCAAAAGTGTGAAATAACTTGTCGAAGTCGGCACCATGTGCAAAATATTGTGATAGTAGGTAATTTTGAACTATCATGGTACCGATTTCAACAAATTATTTTACACTTTGAGTGTTGAAGTCAGTTCCATTTCAAGGTATTTTTTTTCATCAACATTCAACATTTAGCTTTAACGTATGGTAGAAGGGGATTTTGCGAATGCTAGTTACCACTTTCAAGTAGGAAAGCCTAACCGTGCGTTCCGATAGCAGTCATTGAGAGCCAGTAAATTACAGGCACATGAGATTTAACAACTGTATGTCTCAAAATCCAAGATAGCAGACAGATTTGCTTCAATATACTGCGTCCATAGTTTATTTAATAAACACAATTGTTTTTTAATCGGTCTATGACATTACTAATAGCTAAAACATGAAAACATCAAATTAAAATTGTATATGAGTTACATCACAAAAAAGTGACATCCGTTGACAGACGTTGTGGCCAGCAAATTACAGCTTCGTTCTTTACGCAAACTTCAAAGGCATTTAACCACTGTATGTTTCTTACTCTGTGGTGGCAGAGTTTACCGCTTCATATCAGGTGGGTCTCGTGCTCGTTCCATCTAATACCAATAAAAAATAAACAAAGAAGTGCCAGCATTTCGGTCAGGCGTATCATGAATAATGAGCTCAGATAACCTCTAAAATGTTAAATCTTAGCTGTTATTTTTTATTTCATTAATCGATATTGAGAAATTCATTTCGTAAAACAATTTTCATCAAGTTACTGCTTATAGTTGATATAAACTTTATGCAATTTTTTAAGCGATTGGTATGCGAGACCTTTTAAAAGATTGATTCCAATATCAAAAGCATTCCCAATATATTAAATAAATCTGAAATGAATACGTTGAAAGTTACAACGTCAACAAGGCACATCAATTTCATTAGCAAACAGGCATTAATCTCAACAACGATATGTAATAACTATTAGAGCTGAAACTTTTCCGGCATATCCGGCCAAAAAAGTCATATGTTTGAGTAATAGACGAGCGAGACGAGTAAGCATCTTAAGAAAATAGTGACGATAGCCGAGTGAAGGAATTTGTTGAAAACCCTTACATTAGCAGATATTTTTCAGAGAGTGGCACAATCAAACAAACTGCTTTTGAAATCAGGTTCATACTACTTAAGCTGAAAAGTGACGGTAACGGCAAAGGGTTCCTTTGAAACATGACAAAATTTCTTTTTATAAAGGAGATCTTAATTTGAAAATAAAATAACAGTGCACCTAATGTAGGCGCACTTTAAACAGTGGTTATAATCATATAACTAGCAGACTAAGGTAATTTACTAGCATTTGCACAAAAAAAAAATGGCCTCAGAAAGGTGGCTAAAAACAAAAACAGAAAAACATATGTTTCAATATGGTTGATCATTTATTAGCCTATGGCCGGATTTGCAAAAGAGATAGTGATAGGGTTCGCTTCGCTCGCCCTAATAATATGAATTACTGTTTACGTCTTATATTTAACCAATATGTTGGGAAATTAATATTTTGTATATTATGATACGTTATAATAAAGGTATTTGTATTTTCGCCTGGTCATCCGGCCAAACACAATCATCATATTTCTAGTTACTGCGTTATATTTACTCGGTAATTGCCTTCGGATATGCGTTTAATTAAACAGAAGTTGTTTGTGCTCTCTGAATAATCGATAATGTGAAACTGAGGGGAACGTTTGCTATTATTTTAGGTGAAGAATATAATATTTGTTGTAATCTGGTTAATAGAGGCAAGGCCTTTAGCATCTGTATATTTGTGTGGTTGTTTACATAAATACATACAATTTTATGTATACTATCATGCAACAAATATCTTCACGCCTAACCAAGTTCCACCATATATATTAAGTCCCAAATAATATGCGCCCAGCGTATTACCATACAACCGGCACAGTTTAAGACCACAACTGTAATTTATTTTCATGTATTTGTGTATCTGGGGGTCATGTTGGGAGCTTGTCCGTAACTATTGAAACAAACACCGTTAAAATTTGTAATTTTGTAACCTTTGAACAGGTTCCAACGACCCTGTTCTTGGGATTCCAAATAGACCGTGGCCTAATCTAGGATAAACATATCGACAGCTTGTGTTGCAGGCTGGGTTGTGCATGCTTTGTTCTCCGTAGGCAATTGCGCGTGGTGTCCGCCGACGTGGTCCACACTTGTTATTTTGCGACCGTTCACTTACTTTTCCAATACGACGCAGAGCTGTGGGGGCGTGCTGCTGATCGGGAGCTAGTCTTCTGCATGCAGAAACGTGCTGTGAGGGCGTCGCGTGGACAGCGTGGGAGAAACCGATACGATAATTCTTTGTATCGCTCCAGAACCTTATACGCTGCCTACCCTTGTCATACTCCAGATAGTGATGCATGTTAGGCAAAACCTGGAGAAATTCAAGACGCACATTTATTTTTATAACTCGATTGTTTATAACAGTTTTCAATATTCTTACCAATAAATTGATTATTCTGATTATTCATTGCAAATGCGCGCTTGGCTAGCTACCACCCCCAAGTAGAATATCTGTCGCCAAGCAACTAACGGTGTGATTCGGCAGGCGTTCTTGAGAGCCAGTAATTTTAGGGTGACCTAAACAACATGTTCGTCCACATCATCATTAACATCAGGTGAGATAGTGGGCAAAGGCTAACCTATCAAGCATAAAAACAAAAAATATAGATCTGTCGCAAGGCAACTTCCGAAACACAGATCTATAGTGACCAATTTTTCTCTTGAAGGTAGTAGTTAGCTAGGTCAGTAAATCACAAAATTTCTACAACAATTCAAACACGCAAAATCAAACAAGATATTGTCTACATAAGAAGTAGAAATATTCCTTAAGCCACAGTAAAATAAAAGATACGAAAGTAAATACAGTCAGTGGGTAACAAATATAGCCATAAAACATTTTCCAAGGATGAATTCGTGTAATTTCTCTAAAACAAAGACTCTTATCATACAATACTCAACAAAAGACCGTGAAACAGCGCTTTTGTAATGACCCAGATTTTGAAATTACATTTTTCCTTATTATGGGCGGAGCACGTTTTATTTACCTCCGGTCTTAAATCTTACTTGATTTGGATGGCAGGTGCAATGTATAATGAAGATTTGAACAGAGATGATCTTTTTATGATACTAAATATGAAGCTACCCAGCTTGATGTTGAGCTGTTGTCTTGGGGGAAGTTCACCTCTTGGCCTTGACCCAGTAAACACACTTTTGACCTAGTAATGATAAACTCAGCCAATTATATGCGCCAGTTTTCAGGGAGAAATAAAAACGTAGTAAATTCGGCTCAAATAACATTAATCTAATTTATGAAAAAAAATAACACTAAATCATCCTAAAGATATTATCATAATTTTAGGTATGTTCTTATCTTATGTACTTATATACGGTATTTCACAATTATGGTATGTTACAGTTCCATACAACTGCATTTTTTTTGCTAGATAGTTACAATATTTCTCAGAACCGACGAACAAATCCAGGAGCTTGGAGTGACAGTGCGGCGATTTTTTAAGCCACTTGACCAAAAAGGCAAGCATGTGGAGTGTGGTATAAAAATACATCAAAGAAGGAAAGAACAGAAAAAAGCTACGGATTGCTGAAAACATGACACCTGAATGCAGTGCACTCTAAAAACAGTCTATACACACTACACATATTTTGAAGCAGTGATGGCTCAGTGGCATTCGCTATGGACTGCCGCGCAGCAAGTCCATGGTACGAATCCCGCCGCGGGCTTGAGCATCACCGCATGGTGGAAGGGCATTTTGCGCATGCCCACCTGGCTAACGACCACCCTCAAATAGGAAATCTGTCGCCCAGCATCGAACGGTGTGTTCCGGCAGCTGTCCTTGAGAGTCAATAATTCTAGTTTAGTTGTTAACACGTTCGACCACATCATCACTTACCATCAGGTGAGATTGTGGTCAAAGGCTATAGATCAAAATGTCTATCTGCAATAAACAAAAATTGAATCTAATAATAAAATCACTTATACCTTTAAAACTACTGGCAATTTGTTCTTGAATTAGGAAATAATAATATTTCAAAACTATACATTATACTTCCATGTAGGTATCGTTTTTTTATAATGACCTACAAAAATATCTACAATTATTGCTTATGGTGAAAGCTTAGTAGGCAACGGTTATTAAGATCCGTGGTAGGGAAAGTCATAAGATTCTCCGCTGCTAAATTTTATAGACTTTCTTGAATCTTCATTCTTGGGCTATTTTATATGTAGCCAAATTGAAACGCACCATAATTATAATCAAATTGAAACAAAATTGTCATTCCACGGTGCTATAATGACTGTCTTAGGAAAGACAACCGGCTTAACGTGCCCTCTGAAAAACGAAAGCGCTCGGTAACACATGCCACTAGCGGTCAACAAGTAAAAAACGATTTTGTAAGATCTGCTACGAGCGCTTCGAATACTGATATCTGACAAACCGTGTGAATTTAGACATTTCTATCTACCACTTGAGGGCTGAAAATACTTTAAGTAAAAATACTTATAGTAAAAGGAATAATTCATTTCTACATTCACCTGCAAATTTTTCAATGTCTATAAATTGGTATGTAAGACCTGAGTTGGCTACTTTCTTTTTAAACCGCACTCAAAAAAAGTTCGTAAAAAGACACCAGAGTCAGTAAATTTTTGATATAGGGCGGTCCACTTAAGCTCTCCGCAAAAAGTTTTGGTCAAAGACAACTTTATAGCTTTACGACTTATAGGGGCAAAGGTTCCGATAAAATTGTAATAGTAAATGCTGGAAATATCAATATTATTAGTTTCATATCGTCCGCACAGGGACAGAGGTCCTTTTTCTGAGAATAAAAATAAAAATATTTTCTACATTTGTAGTCGAGGTTTTGTTTATGTTAGATCGTATTTTAGTACTGGGTCGTTTTTTTTTGTATAACAGTCGGCTTAATATAGTTTTGCTGTAAATATATACTTTTCTTTTAATATATCTAATAGGCTAGCTTTTGACCAATGCCGGCTACGTGCAACCGCAGTAAAGCAGCATTATATCCATAGCAGAGAAAGCTTCATTTAAGCGTCCAAACCAGTATTAGCGCATTTCATTCAGCCACAAGAATTAAGGAATACATTTTATCAGTGGTATAATGCTCAAAACTGGACAAGAGCCGGTTCACCTACTCTTTCATCAGCTAACTGCCATTTTGTGTAAGAATTTACATCATGGACACCAAAATCGTGGAAAGTAAGAAAAAGTTATGGTTACGTGAAAAAAGTAGGTAATAACTTATGTCATTTTATTATTATATGCCTTAGTTTTCTTAATACCAGCCTTGGGCTATTAAACGGAAATTTTTAGCGCTAATATACGCGTACAAAATAGTATAATAAATGCCACATTAGGTACCTAAAGACAATCAACTATTTTAGTTACAGTGTAACGTTAAAAGCATGTAACTGAGACATCAAACTTCTTAACGCTCGATGGACTGAGAGCACGGGCAGTATACTACATTTGGAGCACAGTGCTGCGTAGTGCCCAAAGCCCAAAAGTCGCGCACGCCGAATACCTATGTTTACTGACGAGCCTGTCGACGTTGAAGAGCTACTGTAAAGCGATTGTAGATCCCACACCTGTTACAGGGTACAGAAGCCCTATAGCGGCTCGTAAACCTACAGTAAATGTATTGATTATTGCCTCTTAGCGACTCTAGTACGGCCAGTTTGTGACTGAAACTTTAGTCAAAGTTTTTTGAAAGAATTAAATTTGTATTTTATTGGTTTAACAATAAATAATTATCTATCTAACGGTGTGTTCCAGCAGTTTCCTTGCATGCCAGTAATTCTAAGTTACCCTGAACAACATCTTTGACCACATCATCACTTACCATCAGGTGAGATATTCGCCAAAGGCTACCCTATCTGCTATATATAAAAGGTTACAAAATTATAAATACAAAACTATTTGCCGTTGCAAATAATGGATAGAATTTTTATTTCCCAGCTGATCATGAATAATCGTGTTGTTTCTCAAAGAACGTTTATGCCACGTTTACGAGGTAGACTATAACAAAATCTAATTCCCTTCCTCAATTTCATCGCTACTTTAATCGGCCAGGGAGTTGTGGCTTCAAGGAATAGTAGAAAGCGAGCTGCAGTTTTCATCAAGCAGATTTTTTTATGTGCTAATATAATACAAACGGAATTTGTTTGTCATGTAATTACCCATTTTGTGAAAGCCCACAGATATACTCAGAGCTCACAAACATTGAAAATTACATAATTATCATCTATTTTTAGAATAAGTTCAAAGCCTATTATATATTAATATCCGCAAAGTAACTCCTGAATCTATTCATTAGCCATGTATAAATTAAGTGATTCAAACGTGTCAGATATGGTTTAAAAGATTCACTTAAATAAAACAGTTGATAATTTGGTGTACCTACCTTTTTTTGTTAATTTCTTTTAATCTATTTTGTTTGCAAGACCAAGAAAAAAGATTTGATGATATGATTTGGTAGTTTATCTCACCAGTCTTCTTTTGCGACTAACCTAAATGTTGTTTTTATCACTATATTCCTTGTTGTCTATCAAATATATCTCATCTTAATTGCTTATTTCCTAAGTTTCTTCTGCCGTATACTATAGAAACACAGTTCTTGATACAAGAAAATTAGTTGTGTCTATTTAGACACTTTCCCGTAGGTTATATAAACATGTATAAACAAAAAATTACCAGACGTATAGCCTAATAAATGAATTAATTACCTATTGTAGGATTTAAAATTGCAGAATAATGTATCCTTAAATTTTGATAATGACCTTATACTAAACAGTCGCCTGCTCGCCAACTAGTTAGGATAAAATGGGTCATCTCTAACTACCTAGTCCCCGAGGATTAATAGCAAAGTAGCTTCCCCTAAATTTCTCTACCTGATATCATTTGTGGTGTATCTCTACCTCGTAAAAGGTTATGTTGTTTCGTAATTGTAAACATTGGTGTTGACGTCTACATTTGCTTGGTAAATGAGCAGTTTGGGTTTACTTGTATCTTCTGGAAAGAACTGTTATGTAATTACTACAGTATCTGATCATATATTAAATACTCGAAGTAGACATCTTTCGGAATTGCATTCCGAGTTTGCACTCGAAGTTCGAACTCAATTATTCGCCTACATATATCGCTCCCTCGGGTTGGGACATGGTATTTATTTAACAAACATAAGGTACATATCAGTAGCGAACGTTGTTTATCCTAGTTGATTAAGAACGACTTGGCGAGCTTCGCCACAAGTGCTTTTAATATTTAGAGGTCCTATGTAAGAGACGACCCGATGAATTGTGAAATAGAACATGCTACAATCGATTTATGTTACGCAAATTTTCAAAATTATGAAACAATTAAATCAGTTACAGATTGCTGTTTACTTAGTTAGTTAAAATATTTTACATCATTCGTGCTCTGAGGTTAATAGTATTCTACTGGAAAAGTAAATAGATTCTGTGAATTCCTTATAAAGATTTCTTAATTACCTTTCAAATAGTAGGAGACTCTTTTATTATACTATATAGATTATGATACAAGTGAGCTAAGATGCTCATTATACACGAGGCTGTGTGTTGCAGTCCAAGCCGTAGGCGAGAGCGTAAATCAGCCGAGTGTATAATGAGCAAGTTGTTCACGAGTTTCATACGCACTTTTTCAACACCCTTGCGAGGAAAGCGCGCAAGTTTTTATTTTTATGGGGGCGGCAAATGTATGATGGTTGATAACATATAAACCTCTTTGATGTTACAAATCTGTATTACTCGGTTAAATTGAAAATGCTCTGTTTTATTGCATATAATTTGCAGTTAGGTACTAACTTTGTAGGGATAAATTACCCGATTAAATTGAAAATGCTCTGTTTACTCGCATATAATTTGCAGTAAGGTACTTACTTAACTTTGTAGGGATAATTCTATTACGCACTAGTGTATAATATTATTATGCACGAGGGTGTTATAGTTCGGTTTATGGCCCTAAGAACGATATAATAAAGCTCACTTTACGTGCAAGGGTGTTAAAAATTATAATACATACTTGTACTAACTGCGTAATTTACTGTATAGTTCGCTTTTTAACTCTGCAGTGGTGGCGGCGTGGATAACGTTTGTCGTCCATACATCAAAATAATTATAACGTATATATCATCATCTTTGCACACACTGTAAAATCGTATGAAGATAGAACGTCACTTCAGTAACGACAAGGGCATTGCAAGTGATGTGAAAATCACGAGGAACAACACATTTTTGCGCAACCATTAAGGTAAGTATTAATTAATTTTATTGATCAAAGGTTTTTGCATATTAATTTCAAATTACTATTGTGGATTAAAAATGGCATACGTATAAGAATAGTATATTGCAAGGTCATTTGATGAGAAAATCGTAGATATATCTATGATGCGTATATCTTGCCAAATATGTCAAAAATGTGCTTGCCTTAATCACTATCAACAGGCATAAAGTAATTTTAATAATCGTGTAGCATGTTTTTATAGTTTTGTAAGAAATTTCTAAAGATGACAATAATTACCGCTAGATATATTTTATGTATTTAACTAGCCCTAAATTCATATTATAAAGAGGGATGACTAAAGTTATCCACGCGACCACGTGTGTACCGTTACTGGGCGTGACACCGCAGGGTAAAACTCTTTCTTAGAGCGTATTTCATTTGATTTACTTGTTTTCTTTTTAATTCTGCAATCAATATTTATAAATATGACGTAATATTATGCATGAAATATGATATCTGAATAGATGCTACCTTTATTGTAAAGGTTTAGTTCTTAACATTCTAAATATTTTTTTATTAATAAAGTGCTTACATATTTTATATAACAACAGCACGAGAGGAAATACTTTTATTTAAGAATGTTTTCAAAAAAAAAATGTGTTCACGTAGTGTACCTTCTAATTTCAAAAGAGATAATATACTAAACAAAAAACGATGTACAAATATTTTTTCCTTATAGGTATGTAGTATAATATAGTTCATCTGGGGTGTAAGTGATCGATTGAACACTCAAAAAACCTATTATTTTTAAATATCTCGGGATAATAAAACTTAATTATCTCCTATATTAATTTACTGTACGGTAGACGTCTGTATGTCTGAAATAATGAACAATAACTAACAAGACAACGGTAAATTTCGGTAAGAAGTTATTGCCTGTAATAATCTGAGAAGAATATTTAAGGTGTACTTTTTATTATAATAATTTCAAATAAGTTTAAAAAATAAAATAAAATGTTATTTAAGCAATGAGTAAAATAGAATTATGTAAAATTTTCCACAGTGTTTCTCAATAATTCAAATTCTAAGTAATTCTGAGCATAGGAAATGATAAAGATGAAAAAGTTGTCTATATGACACATGAAAATAATCCTGCTGTGACAAAATAAGCATTCGTAAATTCCTGCAAAAACAGGTTTATTACATTTTCTGTTCCATTTTTTATAATAAACATCTGAGATATACGGAATAAGACACAAAAACGTCAAGATTTAACGCGAAGTGTACATTAATACGACGGTTTCTTTTTCGTAAGATGATATGAAGCTTAGTAGACATAATACAAAGAAAAATTACAGATTTCTTTTTCCTATAAACTGAGTTTTCTATTGTTACTTATGTAGGTACTACTTCTTACCTAATTCTAAGTTTAATAGGGTTATAATATTAAGAAACTGAAATATACTTTAAGATGGCGGAAAATGTTATCACTGCCCGACAGTTAATTAACCGTGTTGCACAGAACTCTACAACCCTTATTTGTTATATCTTAGCTAAAATTCAATTTACAATATTTTTCAATTTTTTTTTATTTTATTTCGAGAAGTAGACGGCTTTGACCATAATCTCACGTGAATGTAAGTGACGATGCGGTCGAAGGTGTTAACAGGCTTAACCTAGAATTACTGGCTCTCAAGGACAACTGCCGGAACACACCGTTAGGTGCTTAGCGACAGATTTTCTACTTGAGGATGGTCGCTAGCCTGGCGGGTATTCGCAAAATGCCCGCGGTGAAGCTTAATCCCGCGTCGGGATTCGAACCGAGAACCTGCTGCGCGGCAGTCCATAGCCAATGCCACTGAGCCATCACTGCTTCAAAATTCATCTAAAAAATATTTACTTTCAACCCAAATACCCCTTAATTCATATGTATAATACAAAGGCTTTTAAATATCATTAAACGCTGTTTGTTTTACTTCATGAGACACAATCATTATGAGTTCAATCGATACAAAATCGCCACATTGATAAGTTTTTTAAAACGATGTTCTTCAAACATCTTTGCGACAAAATTCTCTGTACTCGGCAAGTCCTCGTACAAATTACAGTGTGCAGTGTGAAAATTAATACTTACCTCAATATGACTTAGACTTACTGCCCGCCGCGCCACTCCAGTTGATGCTCCTGGTACCCGGCACCGATGGTCTAAGACTGGTGACAGGGTAGTTGCTGGGCACACCCAATATTAAACGATTTAATGTAAAGCTATCAGTTTAACATTCTAGAAAAGTGCGAGAGTTGTTAATGTTGAATACTTTAAAAGTTAAATTAAATAAAAACACAGCCCCTGTTACTGAATTCTTTTACTTGAATTACAAAAACGAAAAGTACTCCCAACAAAACTTTTCAACTTCCATTTTTGTTATTTACTCCGGTTTTATAACACCTAAGTAGGAACAGCTTCCAATTTCCCTTCTTGTTTCGTTTCTGGACCATAAGCTCTTCGCAGTCAATTTAACATTGGTTATTTATTACATCTTTGCCGTACACTTAAAGTGTGTTTTATTTTTATTCTTCAAGTGAGTGTACCTGTGGCGTGGGATACATAATAAATCTCTTTTAGAGACCTTAAGTGTGAAAACTAGGGGCTAATGTACGGGAAATAGAAAATAGCTTTTCAGTTTTACTGCGGCACCCGTCAATGAAAAGCGGTAAGGGAAAGGCAAGAAAACATTTTCCTTTTCGCTGTTGATTAAGCATAAGAACTTTTCAATGTGGTTCACGTTTAGTTCTTTTTGGCGTTCTATGTTGAAGCAGCCGCCATTTGTAGTGCAAAATTAGATATACCTTATTGGAGTCCTGACGAAGCTACGATTAACGGGACATTATTTAATAACATATAGTAACGATGGTCCTAAGATAAAGCTTGAAACCATGAACAGTTGGCTTCCGATTGAATCTTCCTTTATTTTTGGTTACAGGACACTATTACGTATAGATATGTCTTCTGAGCACTTTTTACGTAAACCTAAACCTTTTGTATATCTAGTGAACATATTTAACCGAGTACAAAATCGGCCATCTAGTTGCCAGTTTGTTAACATCTATCACCTTATCATTCATAGCCGTTGGAATAAGATAGGTTAGGTACCCATGATAATTAGGTTACCCTAATATAATAAAGAAATGGCCATCATCATCCCCCATGATGATTCATGTGTGTGGGGATAAGATATGTTCTCACAAACAACAAAAAAGGAATAAACCAAGAAAAAGCCTACCTGGAGCCTGCTTGGAAATACTCTCGTTGGAAGTATAACTGCTACCTTTTGGATATTCAAGGAGTTAATGTGCTAAGAGCACGGCTCATTTACATCACTCACTGTCATTGTAATTAGAGGCAGGCTACTTATTTTTGCGTGCGTACCCTGTAAAGGGCAAAACGAAGTCCCCACTATTATGTAACTTCGCTGTCTATCTGGCTGTCTGCCTGTCTGAATCTCACAGGTCTCAAGCCCCCAAATAGAATAGATACAAACTTGAAATTGAGGTATTATATATAGAATATTAATCCTGCATACAAAATTTCTTACATATAAAGTAGCCGAAAAAAAAACTATTTTTGTACTATATCAGATGAGATATAATCGTCTAGAGGTCGTTGCAAAGTCATTTTTTTATGTTTTAAATAAAAATAAACCAAAATGACCTTATTACACCAACTATTTTAATAGGGGTCTATTTCAAACTAAAATTGTAAACTAATTGAGTTTGAAAATTCGGCATGTTATGAACCTTATTCTTTCTTTAACCGACAACTGGAAACGCTGATTTAAACTGTGATTTTGATGGTCACAACCAACAAATATTATTTTTCTCACACCCAATACAGCACCAATACTCGCACTTGGCCAGTTTTTTCGTTAGTTGCCTTTGACGATTATACAACGGATATGTATATATGGAGATATCCTAAGATTTTAAGCCTGGAGTAGACTATCATAAACCTGCAATATCCTATACAGCCTATATAATCACCAGTAATACATTTCTTATGAACATCCCAATTAACAACGATATTATAACGCTTCGTGAATGTTAATTGCAATCTGTTTGTTGATCCTCAGCAGATTTACAGTGTAAACTCGGAGATGAGAGGTGAGATCATTAATATTCATGGTATCGTCGAAACGACTTCCGTTGACTGTGTAATTTGAAATTGCCAATACGATTATAATGGCAGTTCATTTTATAGCGAAATTCATATTTTTTATTTAGTTCACTAAAAAAATACACATGAGCGAAGTACATTGTCTACATGTATGTGTATATGTATTGACCTTTTGGCCAACAATTAACAGATATATATGTAATAGCTTATTCACAATAGTTTTTTTTCTATGGTTGGATTAGTGTTGTTTGTACACTCGCCATTTGTCAATTTAGTTGAATCGTGTTGAATATGTAACTAAATAGTCGAGTCAAGTCACACCAGTCACGTTTGGGTCTAACCACAGTCATTACGAAGTCATATTTCACAAAAACTCAGCAGTCCTTGTATACTTTACGGCACTGTATTATGAAAGACCGATGTATGTGTGGATATTATCAGATAATTACTTTTATTCGTTATTTGGAACAGATTTAAGTTGATACAAAGGTAAATCACAGAAATTAAATTTAAATACAACCTGATTTAATGACAAATTAGCTTTTTTTGCTCTACGAATAATAAATTTTGGTAATCTGAATTCACTGAATTCAAAACAACACCTGAGTGCCTATCTTTTGCAAAACATATAAGTAAGGTTAATCTGGCTTTCATTGTCTCAATGTGTAATAAGATTTCCTGCATATATTATTTCATGTGTTCTGTTTTCTGTGTTTGTCTAGTTTTAATGGTAAATTGTGAGTATTTTTTCTTTTGTTTCGGATAGTCAAGCATTTGACCATATACCATATAACGCAGTCTCACCTGATGGTAAGTGACGACGCGGTCGATGGTATAGCATGCTTGCCTAGAAGATACTTATTCACTGTATATTTGAAGGCATCCAGATTGTAGTTCTCAGAGAACAAAGACGCTGGCTGTGCCATTCCTTCGCTGTCCATATTATAAAAGTGGACGCAAATCGCTTTGTTTGCACAGGAGTAATGTTAACTATATACGGATGCCGTGTATCCGTATGTCTTGTTGTCCGGTAGTGGAAAGGAGATACAGGAATTAAGTTATGTAACTCCATCGCACACTCTCCAAAATGTATCCTACAAACACTGAAAGACCGGCGACTTTGCGACAATGGACAATGGAGTCTAGTCTTTACCAAAGCATCGCAGCTAATGAGGTTTTTTGCACGTGTTGCAATGGAGCCCAAGGCTTCGATCTGGTATTTCGTTGAGTCGTCCCAGAAATGGCCGCAGTATTCCACTTGCGGACTTGTACTTGGTACAGGTTAAGAAGCTGCCCTGGTGTGAAATCCTGCCTAACCCTACGACTCCTAACTCCGCAGCTTATTATGGGTAAACGAAAAAAATTTTGCGGTGCCCTATATATTCCTACTGTGTACGGACTTGAATATTGTATATAAAACATAACAAACAAAATACAGAAAAAATATTGCAAGGCCACATTTCATGAAAAACTTTTAACTTAATCCACGATTTATTGAATCATTAATAACAATATCCAAGCATATTTTTTCTTCGTCATTATATTAATGGTTGTTCAAAAGTTGGTTTCGAAATATAACTGGTCTGCACGATACAAATCGAGGGGAGAAGATATAAATATTTATTGTACAGGTGGTATAAACCGCTTGAGGATATTGGAGGATAAATTGATTGTTCGGGGTCGGTTTTCCATTTAGATATGGAAATTTCCGGGATTGTGTACGAAAATCTTCGATTTTACCTTTTTTCTCTAACAAATCACGCTAAGAGCAACCGCCGGTCTTGTTTCTAGCTATGCAATCATTATATTTTTGCATGGACGTTTAGGGAATTGAATGGACTTAAATTTTTACAAAAGAAAAATCTTTACACTCTCATTAAGAAGAATGATAAATGACTAGATCAATCATTTAAACAGTTGCAATAATAATTTTTATTATTATAATGTTTATTGTCATAGCTTATTATACTTCACAGTTCGAGTAGGAAGTAGGTTTTCAAGCGCTCGTAGCGAAGTTTACTTAGCTGTTCTTAACCGATCAGCAAAGTAAAGCAACGTCGCGCGCGGTCAGGAGTTGGATGGGTGACCGCTAGTGACATTACTACTGAGCGCTTCCGTGCTTCGGAGGGCACGTTAAGCCGTCGGTCCCGGTTGTTGTCTAAGGATGGCATTCGTTATAGCATGGTGGTAGGGCATTTTGCGAATGCCCGCCTGGCTAGCTACCACCCTCAAGTAGAAAATCTGTCGCCAAGCACCTAATGGTGTGTTCCGGCAGCTGTCCTTGAGAGCCAGTACTTCTGGGTTAGCCTGAACAACATCTTTGACCACATCATCACTTAGCATCAGGTGAGATAGTGGTCAAGGGCTAAGCTATCAGGATTAAAAAATAAAAATAAATGGAACCTCTTATCTAAGAACTATGAATAAAAGGTAGGTGTAAAAGTTTGATACCTTCAGGTTGAATTACTTAGTATTGGATTTTTTGCCATCGTATAATTACATTAGTATACATGTGCACCTTGTTGAGATAGTAAATTGTTTGATGGCAACTGAACTATTAATAAAACTGTTTCTCAGATGCCAAGGACTGCTCTCTGGACATTTTAATCGGTACAATTTATAACTGTTAATGTTAAATATTTGTAAACTGAAGACATGTAATTATTATGACTAAGTAGTTGATTGTTGAGTATGTGAAAATAATTTAAATGATTAACAGCGAAATATATATATATTATGATACCTGAATCTACTAGAAGGGCATAGCTAACATTTCACGCGCCAATAAGCCAAGCTCTAGTGGTCCTATATCCACATGGTGGATAAAAACTGGTAACAGCATACTATGAAGTTGTTATATTCACTTATCATATTTTTGCTTGATGATATCGAGCCTTTAGCAGTAGCTGACTAAAAAATAAATATACTCACCAGCACGGAAACCTGGCCACATGTAAATTTCACGATGTGTCGCACTTAAAAGTATTTTTGACACTGAAATAAAGGGAATGCACTCAATAATTATTTTTAAAGCTTTTAGAACTTGAAATTGGAAACGTCACAACACCAATAAGTTTATTTTATTATAATGGGCACTTTTTCAGAAACAAAGAATGTACACTATCAATTTTAAAACACTATGGAATAAAAAAAACCTACATTTGGTTCAGTGTCTCTACGTTGTTATATCGAATATTACATTTTAAACAGGATTCAGTTTAATACAAATTGACCATTAACCAAGTGTAAGTACGGTATAAACCTTTTATGAAACCAATCCTTCCTTAAAAGTCCTATAAACTTCCCGCCACCAACATAAAGCAAACATCCGTTGCAAAAAATTGCGGTTATTTTATATATCACAAAGATTACAATAAAACATATATTGCGACGTAAAACATATATCACTATGACAAAAACGTGACCCTTTCAACCATTATATTATTAGATTCGGGATGAATGTAACGTATAAAACTGCGACAAACGATTGACTACTTTAACAAAAGGATCACCCATACGAAATTAATTCAATAAAAAAGGTCAAATATTTTCTTTTATTCTTCTGTTTCATAGCCTTGGTATTTGTACAAGTTATATCGTTATTTGAGTTAAAGTGAAATAAGAAATAGTAGTACTGTAATTTTGTTCGGTATCAGTGTATTATCATGACAATAATTATGCCTGAAAGATAATGTGTATATTTATTTCACGCTGGCAAGACATTTATTGCATAGTGGTAGTGGACTTTGTAATTATGTGCCTGACTAGGTACCACCCTCGATTAGAAAATCTGCTGCTAAAAACCGTGCGGTGTGCTCGAGAACCTATTTTGACCACATTATTACATCAACGGGTAAGAAAGTTGCAAGCCTATATTACCTTTGATAGGTACTTCTATCGAAGGCAGCTACTACTGGCACCATATTTTCCAATAGTACTCAGTGCTTCATTTTTTTTAAACTGTGTATTATCTAATAGTACTCAGTAGGTACCTAATTAACTTTTTCTCTCTTGTTCGGAGTGTTGACTTTTTTATATTATTGTGACAGATCAAGCACGAGGCCCACCTGATGTTAAGCGGACTAACCTCTGCCTATGACAGATGCATTTCGTCACAATTTACGAATTGCACTGCGTCCGTCACCTTGAGACATAGTTGTTAGGTTTCATGTGCCTGTAATTTTACTGTATTTTATTAGGCGGGCATTCGCAAAATGCCCTTCCACCTGCGGTGAATTTCAAGTCCGCGGCGGGAATCAAATATGGACAAGCTGCGCGGCAGTCTATAGCCAATGCCACTGAGCCATCACTAGTTAAATGGTAATAAATCATTTTAAATTTTAATGGTTTCATTTAGTTCTTCCATATTCCGTGCCATCGATGGCATGTCGTGACATCGACATTATGATATTGTAATAATAGAAAATGTTAAGACACTGTTAGATTTTCAATACTTTCGTACATTTTGTTCAAGTGAAATTGATGAGACGATATTATGAATATAGAATTTAAATTAATTCATTTTAAAAATTATGTGATATTGATGTTACTCAGTGATATCGATGTTAAGATAATAATGTTATCGTATAATAAAGTTAGTAGTATGTTGGAAAATTTTGAAACGCTCGTAGCCAAGTTTGCTTACCCGTTCTGAATCGATCAGATAAGTTAAGCAACGTCCGCCGCGGTCAGGAGTTGGATGGGTTACCGCTAGTGACATTACTACTGAGCGCTTCCGTGCTTCGGAGGGCACGTTAAGCCATCGGTCCCGGTTGTTTTCTTACGATGGCAGTCGTTACAGCATGGTAGTAGGGTATTTTGCGAATACCCGCCTGGCTAGCACCATCAAGTAGAAAATCTGTCGCCAAGCACCTAACGGTGTGTTCCGGCAGCTGTCCTTGAGAGCTAGGAATTCTAGGCTAGCCTGAACTACATCTTCGGCCACATCTTTACCTACCATCAGGTGAGATAGTGATCAAAGGCTTAGCAATAAAAAAAAAGGATTTTTGACTTTATCGATGTTTATTGAAAATCGATGTTTATCCAGCATCCCTAATTCATGAAATTTTAGAAGTAGGTACCAGAAGCTTTACTGCGTAATGACACTAATTCATAATTATTATAACGGCCTCATAGATGGTAATAACGTCTGCCGAACTTCGGTTATATTCGCGCCCAAAACTAAATTGAAACGAATGACCCAAAGTTATATACTAATTAGACGCAGAAACTTTATTCGTACGTCTCCTTAGAGTGTCGAGATTAGAGGTTAACTAAACTTGTTTACCTTATACGAAGCCGCATTGTGTAGGAATGTTTACCGTAGTTTAGCTGGCACGATGGGTGTAAATTATTACAAAGGCTTGAAATTTGCGCAAGCATATTGAATCCTACCACGATATCCTGTTATATTAACTGTGTGATTATGTTTATGTACTAATTGCATCTTATATTACTCTAAGAAAAATCATTGTGTAAATGAATAAAACATTTGAAGTGTTTAGGAGTGCGAATAGCACGAGTAGACACAGTTACAAGTATCAGTTTTTTACACAACAATGAGCTTTGAAAACTCATGGCGTTAAAAATTGCGTGATTTTGTGCATGTATTAATTGAATTTTATATATGCCGAAGCGAAATTATTCTATAAATGAATAAAACATTCAAAGAGGTTCAGAGTGCTTATAGCACGGGTAGACACAGTTACGAGCATCAGTTGTATTACACAACAATGAGCTATGAAAACTCATAGCGTTAAAAAATGCATGATTATGCGTATGTATTAATTGTATGTTATATATGCCGAAGGAAAATCATTCTGTAAATGAATAAAATATTCGTAGAGGTTTATAGTGCTTATAGCAAGGTAGACACAGTTACGAGCATCAGTTTTATTAAACAACAATGAACTTTGAAAACTCATGGCGTTAAAAACTGCGTGATTCTGTGCATGTATTAATTGCATCTTATAAATGCCGAAGCAAAATTATTATGTAAATTAATAAAACATTCGAAGAGGTTAAGTGTGCTTACAGCTCGGGTAGACACAGTTACGAGCATCAACTTTATTACACAACAATGAGCTATGAAAACTCATGGCGTTAAAAACTGCGTGATTATGCGCATGTATTGATTGCATCTTATGTGTGCAAAAGCAAAATCATTGTGTAAATAAATAAAACATTCGAAGTAGGTAGCACGGGTTACAGTTCCAAGCATCAGTTTTATTACGGTTCAATGAACTTTTAAAATCAATCAGTATTATGTGCTTGTTGCGCGCGTGGAACAATGAGAGACAAAAAATTTAAACTGAACAAACATTATCTGCTTTGGGTTCTTAAGGAATGCTTTAGGTACTGTTGTTTGCTATAATACAATGACTATATATAATATTATTAATAATATATAAATCATGTAATATTAATATTATGGTTATTTATAGTAAGAATATTCTAAAAATACTGACTCAAGGAACAGAAAGCTGACTACAGTTTTTATCGATGTATCGACGTCGAGAAAAAAAAGGAGAGCAAAGTGAAAAAAAAACTGAAATGTTAAAAATTTATAGAAGCACATGAAAGTGTGCAAACCAAATTGGATGTGTGGGTGTAACCAACCATATACTTAGTAGAAACCACAAGGACTGGGTTCCCTCGAGTCAAAGCTGTTGATAAGAAACTTTGGCAGATACGCCACCTTTGGGAAAATTACACTGAAAATGCTATTACACGAAGTTTCTTAGTTCGTTTCCGTGTCTAACACTACCTACAGTAGTTTTGTTAAAATTATGCTTCTATGTACTCAACGAAACAACAGCTTGTACAGAGGGTTAAATTTGTAAAAACAATAGGCTAAACTCAGTTTTGCTGCTACAAAAAATAAAATTTAATATTGTAGTTAAGTTGATTGCTTTCCTTTATAGGCAAAATAAGTTTGCAAATTTGGGTCTTCTAATGACGTAGTCACTTTAAAAACCAGCTGTGTCAATTATTTTAAGCTTAAAAGGATCTAAGAATAGTTATAGCAACGATAACGCTTTAATATGCCTCCCACCATACAAGTCTGTTGATTACGGTACGCAAATCTTCTAATCCTTACTCTAGCTAGGCGAGCATTGGCAAAATGTCCCACCACCATGCAAAATTCTGTATCAACTAGCAAAAAGCTGAGCTTTGTGACTGAGGGCTCGTCTTAATATTATAACCTGATTCTAATGGTGTCATGTAGTATTAAGTATATTAACTACGAAGTATTTGAGTATTGAGTTTAGTTCTGTTGCAGTGATGTTAACTATGTAGTAGTCTAACAGATGGCGTTAGTTTTTTTTTTTATGCCTGATAGGTTAGCCTTTGACCACTATCTCACCTGATGGTAAGTGATGATGTGGTCGAAGATGTTGTTCAGGCTAACCTAAAAGTACTGGCTCTCAAGGATAGCTGCCGGAACACACCGTTAAGTGCTTGGCGACAGATTTTCTACTTGAGGGTGGTAGTTAGCCAGGCGGGCATTCGCAAAATGCCCTTCCACCATGCTGTAACGACTGCCATCCTAAGACGACAACCGGGACCGACGGCTTAACGTGCCCTCCGAAGCACGGAAACGCTCAGTAGTAATGTCACTAGCGGTCAACCATCCAACTCATGACCGCGGGTGACGTTGCTTAACTTTGCTGATCGGTTGAGAACAGCTAAGTAAACTTCGCTACGAGCGCTTCAAAACAATAGTTATATAGTTGTACAATTACAGTATATCCATTGAATAAAAAAAAAAAAATGTTAATTTTTTTTATGGATATATAATAATACTGTTTTTATCAGACAACACATCTATATATAAAGTTAAATTACTATGTTAAAGCACAAATCTGTACGCGTGATAGTTTTTCAGTGAAGTGTGCCATAAAATGGTCAAATTGTGGGATAGTAATTTCGCCCTAATAATTAACTAACCAATGCATGTATCCTATCAACAAAATATACCAAGAATTCGTATTCTGCGCAATATCGGCCTCTGCAGCAGCACGCTCACTTCACTCACTCGGCTAGCTTGTTGCTGTGTTCACTAGTAACCATACGCTCTTCCTTTTTTTGCGAGTCTTTGCATCAATATATATCATACTATACATATCCCGCACATGACTTAAATTTTTCCTATCGTATATTTGTGATTTTGTAATGTAATCCGCATAGCAGGCGTTATTTCAAACCTAACAATATTAAAAATATATCATACTAGTTTAGCATTAACTAGCTATTAAACCTATATAATTACTGGAACTGAATTATACCGATAGAATACTATGTTAAACAACAAAAATATGAAACATAATTTTAATATTCTATCAGTATTTGATATAAGTCGTATAAAGAAACATTTTATTTCACTTGAAAGATATTTCATTTGCTGTGAAATGATCTATTTTTTTTAATTTTTTTATGCATGATAGGTTAGTCTTTGACCACTATCTCACCTGATGGTAAGTGATGATGTTGTCGAAGATGTTGTTCAGACTAACCTAGAATTACTGGCTCTCAAGGACAGCTGCCGGAACACACCGCTAGGTGCTTGGCGACAGATTTTCTACTTGAGGGTGGTAGCTAGCCAGGCGGCCATTCGCAAAATGCCCTACCACCATGCATGCAGATTAAATAAATTGAATACCTGTCAAATAAAATTATACTTACAGTAAATAATGCTGGCACCTATTTAGTTAAACAAATAAGCTTTAAAATTTAACGGGGCAATGCTGCCAGCATACTGGGCACGCAACTGGTAGTGAGGAGCATTTGGGCTGCCTGTGAGTCAGCACTGATTGGTAGGTTGTCTAAATGCTTTCTTTGTTTCATAGTCTTTGTTTGTAGCTGTAGTGTTGTATATAGTTCGAAACATTTAATTGAAAACTAGGGATACATACATACACATTCCGCCTTGCGCCGCCACGCCGAGCGCACCTCTCCGCAGCTGCAAGTGACCCTCCAGTGAGACCGCAATAGTCCCCGCACTATTGCCGTCTCGCCTGGACCATCGTTCCGACGCTAGTTGCTACAGTGCGCATTGAAGAGCGTGATCCCGATTCAGCTTGTGTTTGTCTGTGCAGGAGCTGAGAGTTTCGTCGAACGCCGTGCGACGCGAGCTTCGTGCTTGCTGAGGCGGCGCTCCACCGTCGAGCAACCACCGCCCCGGACAAGCCCGGGTCGGTGTTGCTGCGTTAAACTGCACTGAAAAGTGCAGTTTATTTCTTGTTTCTCGTCTTTGTTTCTGCACGAACAACAACACCCGCTCAACAACACACTTTGTGCTGTTAAGCGGCATCGTTCAGGCAGGTGGAGCCCTACCGAGTTAAGCTCGCTCGAACGATCAAATCCGCCATTTGCTGCGGTCGCAGAGTGATCCCTAACGGTGCCAACTACCTCTGTTGATTTTTTGGTTTAACCTTGTACCGCGGCCTTTTCCCGCCTCACGGGATCAGCCGAAACAAGCAGGTCTCCGGGGCAACTGGCCTTGGGGTCGCCCCTAGTCAATCCCGGAGTCGTTAGGACACCCCTTCGCCGCCCCAGAAAAAAAGTGCGGATAGGGACACACACCTAGGGTACACAGTAGGTACTCACTCCCTCTCACACAGTGAGCTCACAGGTTGTGCGAGGGAGACACTACCCTGGTTAGGGCATCCTGAGTGCACCCCTCAGGATGCAGCCCCGCCCTACCAATAGTGAGGTAGAGGTCCTTCAGACCTTTGCCTTACGGTACCCCGAACTCTATGCTGCTCATCAAGCAGCCCTCACCTCAGACGCAGAGAGTGCCCGCCTCACGGACACTCCCATTGCTCCCTCCGGGACCTCCGTCCCCACCTACGATGACCCTCCGGCGCCATCCTACTTACAGGAGAGCCCGGACTCCCCCGCCCCCGGCCCTGATAACAGGCGCGCGGTAGTAGCCCAACCCCGTTCTCGCTCTCGCTCACCGATCGGTCGGTTTGCGAGCATCGAACCTGCCTATGTCGTTGTCGAGTCAGTTTCAGACTCGGAAACGGACATGGAGGTCGACCAACCCCGCGCCTCACGCACAGACTCAGAAGATTCCGACAACGACGGCTACACCGTCGTAGATCGAAAACGCAAGCGCGCCCCTAAGGCCGCTAACTCCGGGCCTTCCGCCCCGCCCGCTAAGGCAGCCGCCAAAGCACCTACCGCCGGCAATAGGCCGACCCCCGCCCCGCGCCCCGCGTCCCCGCCTTCCGCAACCGCTTCGGCTACAGCGCCCTCTCAGGACGCTAACGCACGCCGCGAAAAGCCGCCACCGCCTTTGTTCATTCAGGACAAAGGCAAATGGGATATGCTATCCCGCCTCCTCACTGATCGTAAGATCAATTATACGAACGCCCGCTCCACGCAGCAGGGCATTAAAGTTCAGGTGACTTCAGTTAGCGACCACAGAGCGCTAACAAAACTCCTCCAAAAAGAAAGCATAAGTTTTCACACTTATGCTCTCGAAGAACAAAAAGTCCTACGCGTCGTCATACGCGGTGTCCCGAAGGAAGTCCGTACAGACGCTGTACTTGACGACCTTAAAAGACAGGACTTCCCTGTCCTTGCCGTACATCGCATGTACAGTGGCAAAGACAAAAGCCCATACGACCTAGTACTCGTAGTACTAGACCGATCCCCGGAGGGCAAGACCATCTTCAACCTGAAGACGGTCTGCGGTCTCTCCGGACTAGATGTTCAGGCCCCCTACAGGAATGGCTCTCCTTCCCAGTGCCATAACTGCCAGTTGTACGGGCACGCGGCCCGATTCTGCTATGCTCGTCCTAGGTGCGTTAAGTGCCTAGGCGATCATGCTACAGAGCATTGCTCACGCACGAGAGACTCACCCGACCCACCCAGCTGCGTTCTGTGCGGCACCCAGGGGCATACCGCCAACTACCGCGGTTGCCCGAGGGCGCCACGCACAAACCGCAGGGTGGCAACGGAAAGGAGACCTCCGCCACCTCCCCGTCCCACCTATGATAGATACCAGCGGGTCAGCCCTAAGCTGACAGTAGCACCTGCCTCACAGGTGACTCCCGCTCCTCTACCAACTAAAAACGCTTGGTCAAAGCCACCGAGCATGGTTAAAACCATCGCTCCTACTCGCGCCCCGGCCCGCGCACCCGTCCCCGCCCGTACCGCGGCCCCTGCCCGCGCACCGGCCCCGGTCCGCGCGGCACCCCCGGCACCTCCTGCCCTTATTCCACGCGCCGCTCCTCGCGTCGCCCGGCCTATGGCCCCACCCCCTATGCCACTGATGGACACCTCTCTTCAAGAGGATATAGCGCTAGTCAGCGACCTAGCTATGTCCATCAACATAGAGGAGGTCCGTGCACTAGCACGCAAGATGTACTCCGCACAATCACCTGCGGAAGTCATCCAGTACACGCTGGAACATGCCAGCCTACTTAGCGCTCTAAAGCGCTTCGCCCCGCAAACTCCCCCCCAGTACACCCACTATGGGTAGTACAACCTTAAGGACTAAACCGCGCTCAGTTTCGTTAGCGTCCTTCAACGCTAACGGCTTCTTCAGACAACGTGACCTTGTCCATGACTTTTGCAGTACCCACCTGATCGATATTATATGCGTGCAGGAAACCTTTTTAAAACCGGGAAGGGCGAATCCCAGGTTTGCTAATTACCGATGTGTACGTAATGATAGGTTGACTTCCGCTAAGGGAGGCACTCTTATCTATTACAAAAGGTCCCTGCACTGCATCCCCTTAGATACCCCGACTCTGAGTACTATGGAAGCATCTTGTTGCTTACTAGCTATGACGGGTCATCAACCCATAGTCATAGCATCCTGCTACCTATCCGGTTTAAAGCGCGTCGCCCGCGCAGACTTAGAAGCTCTCTTCTCTCTTGGAAGCGCCGTCCTTCTGATCGGCGACTTCAACAGTAAACATATCCTATGGAATTGTAACTCTAACAATCCTAACGGTATTATCCTTGACAACCTAGTCGCTGACTTGAACTTTGACGTAATTGCACCTATCGAGCCAACGCACTACCCCGAGAACGTCCGCCACCGACCTGACGTCTTAGACATGGCACTGTTTAGAGGCGTAACCCTTCAGTTACGCTCTATAACAGTTTGTCACGAACTACATTCTGACCACCGACCCATTATACTGCGACTAGGCCCCGACCCTACAGCAGACCTACCCCGCCCCACCAAGACGATGGTGAACTGGAAGCAATTAGGCAATTCCCTAAAGGCTATCAGTTCACCCGACCTCGACAAAATCCCTGACGACATTCTGACCAAAGATGACGTATCCCTAGCGATCGATTCGTTCACTAATCACCTCTCCACCGTAGTAGGTGCATCCTCAAAGGAAGTCATTGTGCCGGACGACCGGCGCCTTGTCATTCCAGTGGATGTGAGGCGATTAGTGACGAAGAGTAAAGCAGTGACCAGACATTACGACTCCTACCCAAGCGAAGTAAACAAAACTCGGAAACGCCACTTTGAACGCATGGTTGAAAGTCGCATGTCCGAGTTGCGTGACCACAGCTGGGGCGACAAACTTTCAAACCTCGTGCCTAGCCAGCGGGCTTATTGGGATCTCGCACGAGGTATGAAGGGTGTCGGACAGAGCGACATACCTCCGTTATACCCACCAGTCCCACGCGCCCCGGCGTTCTTTGACGAAGACAAAGCTGAGTGCCTAGCTGATAGCCTAGAGGCTCAGTGCTCCCCCAACGTAGATCACGTAGACCAAGCCCACCTCGATTCGGTGGACGCTGAAGTCGAACGTAAAAGCTCTGTGGTCATCTCTGAACTCCCCCCGCACACCCCAGTATCTTACGCTGAGGTGACGAGACTGATCAAGGACCTCAAACAACGTAAAGCCCCCGGTGCCGACGGCATCTCCAACAAGGTACTTAAACACCTTTCTCCCCCCCTGATTCATCTACTAGTAAGCATCTTCAATGCGGCCATGAGCCACTGTTTATTTCCCGACGTCTGGAAATGTGCAAATGTCATTGGCATTCACAAACCAGGCAAAAACTCCGCTGACCCTACCAGCTACCGTCCCATCAGCCTTCTCAGTGCCCTAGGCAAGCTATACGAACGGCTCCTTTCGAACCGTCTCTCGGCTCATGCGCAGGAACACCACCTAATTCCCGATGAGCAGTTTGGCTTTAGGCCCAAGCACTCATGCGTCCAACAGGTGCACCGCCTCACGGAGCACATCCTTGAAGGTTTCAATAAGAAACCCAAACCCCAAACGACGATAGCAGTCTTCCTCGACGTAGCGAAAGCTTTTGATAAAGTCTGGCACAATGGCTTGATTTACAAGTTATACCACTTTGGCGTGCCAGTACGTCTTGTGCTCACCTTACAAGACTTCCTAAGGGACAGAAGCTTTCGCTACCGCGTGGAAGGCACCCTCTCCACCCCCCACCCAGTCAGTGCCGGAGTCCCTCAGGGCTCCGTACTATCTCCCATTCTCTTCGCGCTGTATACCAGCGACATCCCACGCTCACAGCCCAAGGTTTTCATAGCCCAATATGCGGACGATACCGCCATTTATTCCACTGGCTGGCATATTAATAGACAGACCTATTTTCTCCTTCAACGGGCCATCACCGAGATCGGTGACTGGTTCCGTAAATGGCGCATTGCAGTCAACCCGACCAAAAGTGCAGCTATATACTTCAATGAGAGTACTCACTCGAACCCCCGCTATCCTAAACCTTTAACTCTGTTTGACGAACCCATTCCCTGGGTTGGTAAAACAAAGTATCTTGGAGTCACCCTTGATCGGCATCTCACCTTTGCCGCTCACATCACTGATGTTCGTAACAGGGCGGCCTTTGTTATGGGTCGCCTAGGTCCCTTAATTCGTACAGAGAGTAAAATGTCTCTTAAAAATAAGAAGACACTTTACACTACTTGCATCCGCCCCATCATGACATACGCGTCAGTAGTGTTTAGTCATGCTAGCGAGGCCCACCTACGTAAACTTCAAATCATTCAAAACAGGTTCCTCCGCCAGGCAACCGGTGCTCCGTGGTATGTACGGAACGCCGAGTTGCACTGCGACCTAAACCTTCCCTCTTTAGCGCAGTTCAATAAGGACTGCGCCCGCCGATACTTTGATCGAGCGCCCCACCACTCGAACCCTCTAGTTGTCCAGGCATCGAACTACTCGACTGCCTCATCCGACCCATGGTTTGAACCCCCCCGTCGCCGACCACGGCAGGTATTGGACGACCCGGATGACCCCATCGCAGCCATTACGTTGGCAGCTTTAGCGTTGTCCGCAAGTCGTCCTGGTAACATCCCCAGGTGTGCGGTAATCAGAGGTTACACAATCAAACACCGAGCTCGCCGGCGAGCTCGAGGCAAAAATAAAATCCCGATTAGTGTCTCTCCAAATAGTCACAGAGTAATATTCAATAGGGCCCATTCTCAACGGTACAACACTGCAGTTGTACCGGGGCATTTAGTTCCGATTCCCCCTTTGTCTCTCGGCAGCGAGACAAGCCGAGGTCCGAACCACAGTGGTGCCCTTGAGCTCGCTGTCACCCCTCCCGATAGTAGCGTGGCGTTTTCGGCGCCCGCAGGAGACGGAGGTATAAGGCGCTTTTCGCCTTATACGCCCGTCTCAGAAGAAGTGCCCTCAGCGCTTCTTCCTCCTGGGCTATAAGAGGGCCTCCCCTCGCCCAAAGTCCGGTGGAGCTGTACGTCCGCTTAGCGGTAGTCAGCATCTATGTCCTCCCTAAAAAAAAAAAAAAAAATTTGAAAACTAGGTGAAACAAACCTTTGAGTTATTACAATGGGACTTGGCTAAAGTTATCTGGCGTGGACTCTGAGAATACGTAAGCGTTCAATTTTATCATTGATCATAATAATGGAAAACAGAAATTGCTACTTATTAATACTAGGTATAGAGTGGGTAGGTCCCCCATTAGGTGGACTGACGACATCGTGAAAGTAGCAGGTAACCAGTAGTTACAAGCGGCTAATAGCCGTTCTTTGTGGTGCTCTATGGGGGAGGCCTTTGTTCAACAGTGTACGTCTTCCGGCTTTTGATGATGATGATGAATACTATACGTTGGCGCGTTGTTCCTATAGAAATTATATCAAAACATCATACAATAATTATTTATTATTATATGTATCGCCAAACGATAAACTGTATTCACAATTTTCAATAACACATCAACATTTCAGAACATCTTAACAAACTTGAAATTGCGTGTTAAGAAGTTCTCGTCACTGAATATCATATAGACTTATATTGTCTTCCCTCGATTTCCCTCAAAGTGATGGATTGGGAATGAAACTTTCCCCTCGTGTTTGTTACTTTTCCATCACTCCAAAGATAAACTTGGCGAAGAGTCCGTTTATGAAATTGGAACATTATTCGTAAACGAGATTTATGAATTGAAGTCGTATTATTTCAATCAAATCTTCTTAAAAAGTTTTTTTACTTACTCATTAGGTTTACTTAGCGTTTGCGAAGTTTTAATTGAATTATGTATTAAAAACTTTATATAGAACTTTTTAATTATATTTATCCTGATTAAAGTTGATATTATACTTGTGTGAAAGTGTTTTTTTCAAGCCTCGTAGATGTCACCAAATGTAGAAGTTTTCTATCTCATTTTATATATTATATTTATCAGTATAATTAAAAAGGTACATTTTGCTTATTTCAAAATATATCAAATCAGAAATACTAAAATCACACAGCAACTTGTTTTTATTTTATTTTATTTATAGCTGATAGTTTAGCATTTGTCCACTATTTCACCTGATGGTAAGCAATAATGTGGTCAAAGACGCTCAGGCTCACCTATAATAACTGGCTCTCTAGAATAGCTGCCGGAACACACCATTAAGTGCTTGGCGACAGATTTTCTACTTGAGGCAGGTAGCTAGCCAGGCGGGTATTCCCAAAATACCCTACCATGATCCTATAACGTCTGCTATTCTAAGACAACAACCGGAACTTGCCCTCCGAAGCACGGAAGCACTCAGTAGTAATGTCACTAGCCACCCATCCAACTCATGACCGCGGCGGAAGATGCGTAACTGACCTGATCGATTAAGAACGGCTTAGCATACATCGCTAGGAGCGTTTCAAACAAATTTAAATATAATCATGTGGTTGCGGCTCAAAATCACAATAAGTTATACAAATAGGTTCAAGTGTTGTCAGGACAATGGCGACACCCCAAAATACAACCCTTCAGAGTATTATCACTATTTTGTTATCAAAAAACCAATTTATCATTTTACCAAACAAAACCTGGAAAATATATCAAAGACAGGGGTGTTCAAAAGATAATCCTCTATCCCCCTAATTCTGTCACGGCATGACTTGCAAAAAAGAAAACAAAATATCATACTACCACATCTGCTCTGTTTATGTAAGTACTCTTTGTTTTACAATGTTGGAGATTTATAGCGGTGTATTTGATTTGTTAAATCTAGTTAATAGGATCAGCGTTGTAAAACGTGTGATTGAACAAATATTAGGGTGTTAAAAAACATTAAGTATATGTGTCACGACAGGGCAAAATTATTTTAAGCACCTTTACATCACATTCACAAATTTGAAAAGCATAAAATTTGTATTGCTTTTGGTCAGATGAAGTCTAGTAGTCTGGTTGATGGTCGCACTGTCGCCTACGTTGGTTAAAATAATAAGATTAGAACAAAAATTCAAGTTTGTCCAGCCAGTCTCAATGGCTTAGCAGTTAATGCATCCAGTGCGTAAAGCGGGGGAACGCAGGTTTGAACGCAGCTAGAGACGAAATTTTGTGCTCTAATACTAAAAAATCAGAGCACCAAATAAGATATAACTAAATTTGAGACACTTTACCTGAAAGTGGCCTTAATCTGAACGCGTTGCTAAATCTTACAACGCGTTCATTTTGTAGCATAAAAAAATAAGCGTTATTGTTAAAATATATTACCGCACATTGTGCATTTTATGAAATGAAAGCTCAAAGTTTGAATCAACAACATAAGTTAATTAGTGAAGTTTCAGTGGAAAAATTGGAATTAGGAATCAATGATTTTGTGCTATTTAAAAAAAATTGTTTTTCATTAAATATTTCCGTTTAGTACTGAATTGTATCAGCCAGATTGTCCATTGCTGAACACAGCCTACCCCATTATGGGGTGATTTCCCATAATCCCTACGTTTGCAGGCTACTTCAGGACTTCATCAGAAAGCGCTGCTACTGCTACACTCTGGTGTGTTACCCTTAGTCGCCTCTTACGACACCCACAGGTAGAGATGGGGGTGACATTCTAGCCTGGCACCCAGCGGTCATTCCCTTTAGTAATGCTCTATAATTAACGTAATATCATCGTTGATAATTTACTCGAAATGGTAAACATATATTTGCATATTGTACAACATAAACTTAACCGAATTGAGTCACTAAAATAAAAGTTCATGTTGTATGGAGAGCGCTAAAGAATTACCACTCTTTTAAAATATAACTCAACGTAGAATTTTTCTTACAATATTCATTCCCACAATAACACTAACAAAGTTATTTTAGTTTGGCTTTGCAGAGCTCTGAGGGACTGACATTTTTAGCATTGTCCGTCGGTCTACCCAGCGCTAACGAGGATTCGCGCGATCCGGGTTGTTATGTTAGCGAGCTGACTGTCGAAAATTTATGTTTAATTTGAGATTGATCTTAACAAACGTATTTTTTAATCAAAAAGCCTTTGTGAGGTTTGTCTTTGACATAAACACATTAAATTTTTTTTTTTTATTTATTATGCCTTATAAGCTATCCTTTGACCACTACTGGTCGTAGATGTAGTGCTCACCTAGAATTACTGGCTCTCAAAGACAACTGCCGGAACACACCGTTAAGTGCTTGGCGACAGATATTCTACTTGAGGTAGCTACCACAGCTAGCAAGGCGGGCATTGCAAAAGCCCTACCACCATGCTATAACGACTGTCATCCTAAGACGACAACCGGGACCGACAGCTTAATGTGCCCTCCGAAACACGGAAGTGCTCAATAGTTATGTCACTAGCGGTCACCCATCCAACTCATGACCACGGCCTAAGTTACTTTGCTGATCGGTTACGAATAAATAAGCAATCTTCGCTACGAGCGCTTCAAAAGAGTAGACATAGATATAGCTAAAGTGATCATATGTCTTAATTTTTTATCACTGAATGTAGGTCGTATTTAATTCTACGGCAGGGAAATTCGATTTTCCATCATCAAGAGTAAAATATAAGTAAGAATGACGCTAAAGTCCGGCGGAAAGGTAAAAATGGGCCATTTTGTTTCTTCAGTATCATTTTGTAATTATCCAAAATAATTTGTATATCTGCGAGAATTACCTTGTAACGAAAATAATGAATATTAAATAACTTAAACAATAATAATAGTACTACAATTAAGTTATTGTGTCCGCAGGAAGTGCACAAAATAACGGAGTTTTTCTATTGTATTTTAAAGTTGCAATCGTCTTCAAAGTTTTTTTTTTATTCAGGTGGACCTAAAACATACCTTGGAGTCGAAAGTGGCTTTCCGGCACTTTATTTAATATGAAACTTAACTGTCAGTACTTTTATATTGACTTACACGTACTTGCCCAGAATATTATTCTGTTTTTAAATATTATGCATACAAATTTTGGTAAATAAGGGCCTGTTTCAGAATGTTCGAGTAAGTCCCGGTTATACTACCCAGAACATAAAATAACTGAATGACAAAAATGACAGTTAACATGTAGCGCGTATTGGATAGGCTAAATCGATGACTCTGAAACGCAAAGACATTGTTTTATTTATTAAATATGTTCCGGGGAGTATAACCTGAACTTACTCGAACATTCTAAAACAAGCCCTAAATCTCTTGTGACTTTTTACATAAAATAAAAATAATTGATATTCAAAGTATCAATGGACATGTCCTTATAGAGTTATACGATAAGTCTATGGAGCCAATAGAATTGTTCGGAAGTAATTAAAGGTAAGGACTCTTAAGGGTAATTATTTTTCTTCGAATTCATTATGGTTTAACATTTTTTAGAAGCGTTTATTTTGTTTTATGAGCTGAATAATAGAAGTATTTTTTGGTGACTTTTTTCACAAAGTTAAACAAATACGCGTATAAAAGTGAAATAAATAATGAAATAAAGTTTGTTCTTTTCAGGGCAGCTAATAAACTAAATGATGAATTAAAAAAGACCAGAATCTAAATGAATCTGGCCATGAAAAATAATTTGGCTGCTTATTACATATTTTCAGTTCATAAAATCAGGATTATGGCAACTAAAATATTTAATATGGCAGCATAATTTAAATTAAACAAGTGGATTTTATATGCAAATGGGCTACTATGTACTTTTTATGGGATAAGAACGGTGGCTAATCGGGTGATAAGTGATCACCGTCGTCATCTTCACATATACTTCACATGGCAGCTGGCTCTACATTGTGGCTGTGTGAGTCAGTAAGAACGTGAAAATCGTACGCTTTTAGACATCCAGACGTCGACATAAAAGTGATGAAACATCATGCTCTGTCAAGACGTCTGATGGCGAAATTCAGATGCAGCTATTAAAACCAAACAGTCCCTCTGAACACTCCCCGTGATGGATGCGCTAAAAGATGTATACTAAATTTGCGGGGTATCTTTCAATATTTTTTTATGTAATCATAATGAAACACACACGAGGCCCATTTGGTGTTAAGCGAACGAAATGCAATGTATTAGGCAGAGTTAGCCGTCTGCCTATAACAGATGCATTTCGTCACTGGTAATGAACTGCACTGCGCCGTAAACTTGTAACAAAAGGCTAAAAAGTCTTGTGCCTGTAAATTGGGACTGGTGCCAGAACACACTGTTAGGTGCTTGGAGACAGATTTTCTACTTGAGGGTAGTAGCTATCCTAGCGAGTATTCGCAAAAGGCCTTCCACCATGCGGTGAAGCTCAAACCGACAGTGAGGAGCAAACCATGGATCTACGGCACGGCTGTCCATAGCTGTTACCGCTTGGCTATCAACGCTTCTTCTAATGATTGTGTTGAGCTTTATTTTCAAGCAGTGATTAACTATAAAAACTTAGTCCTACTAAGTCAATGTAAATGCAACGTAGATTGAATGTAAAATAACTAGAAGAGCCTTGTGATTCCTTACAATGTTGAATCCATTGAAGGTAAAGAAAAGTACGGGAGTAAAGAGCTCGCTAGAGGTTCCTGGTAGTGCAATCAACTCGAGGCGGAACAGAAAACAAAGGTGCAGAGCAAAATGACGCAGGGACCACCACTGATTGACTTTTACGCCACTCAACTAACAGGACAGGAAACAGAAAAATCCACTCTCGTTTTTTTTCCCCTATATATGGTAGGCTAGCCTTTGGCCACAATCTCACCTGGTAAGTAATGATGTGGTCGAAGATGTTGTTCAGGCTAATCTAGAATTACTGGCTCTCTATTACAGCCGGAACACATCGTTAGGTGCTTGCCGATAGATTTTCTATTTAAGGGTAGTAGCCAGCCAGGCGGGCATTCACAAAATGCCCTACCTCCATGCTGTAGCGACTGGCATTGTAAGACAACAACCGGGACCGACGGCTTAACGTGCCCCCGAAGTTTGGAAGCGCTCAGTAGTAATGTCACTAGCGGTAACCCATCCAACTCCTGACCGCGGCAGACGTTGCTTAACTTAGCTGATAGATTCAAAACGGCTAAGAAAACTTCACTACGAGCGTTTTATACCAATGTTCCAAATTAAACTCAATATCATAACAAAGACGTGATATAACCGACATTCATTGATGAACTGATCACATTATTACATCAGTCGGGTAACGCCTCGGGGACTGAGCGCGGAGCAAATAATTATAAGATCCATTCAGTTATTCCATTCCACGTTTCACACAGAAAATTACTCTTGCCATATTGCGAATTTCTCCGATTCAATGAGATCAGAAACGGTTATATTATTTATTTTAGTTATTGTATTTTATAACGAGTTCCACATAACAATATGTGTAATCCATGTACAAAATAGGCAATGGCATTGATGTGTTATAGTGTTTTTTTGTCATTCAATTAAACAATAGTATAAAAGCAACTGTGATGTAAGTTTTGAAGCGCTCGTAGCAAAGTTTGCTTCCCCGTTTTTAATCAATCAGCTAAGTTAGCAACGTCCGCTAATGACATAATTACTAAGCGCTACCTAGATTCTGAGGGTACGCTAAGCCGTCGGTCCCAATTATTATTATAGTATTATATTAATATTATCGATCTTAGCATGGCAGTCGTTACAGCATGGTGGTAGGGCATATTGCAAATGCCCGCCTGGCTATCAACCGGGTGGTTGATAGCACAGTTGACACTGACTAAGTAGAAAATCTGTCGCCAAGCACCTGACAGTGATTTCCACAGATAAATGTATAATCTGATAATCATTTTGATCGTTTACAGGCCGATTTGCTAACGTATAGATTGGTTTGATGTTATATGAAATTAATTTATATCACATTTGGTTCACTTTGAATAACTCTATTAGCTATGCAAACTAACATGGAATTGGCAGAGCTAGGTAGGATGTTCTGTTAATTATAGGACACTATGCATGCTAAGGATGCACAAGCAGTGTACTCGTATTATCTATTAGTTCTCAGATACCAATATAATCTGAGCTCGAGATACAGCGCATGTAGCGGATTATTGAAGGAACTCTGCGCACTCTCGCTTCTAAGTATGATTTAAGGATTTCCATACTGTATAGTTCTGCATTTTTGCAAAAGGAATGGAACTGGGCCTATTTACACTTTTTTTGCGAAAAATGGATGCTGTTAACAACAACAGTAAGATAACCTGAGACTTACCTGATAAAATCCTAGTGCTAAACATATTATGCTAGAAGGGATGCCTTTTCAATAGAGTTCCTAATACTGTTAGTGCCATGATTAAACGGCAAAATATTAATCACGAATTGTTAGCGTCTGTTCCCCTACTCTGTGCCCTTAGGGAGACAAACGGCAATAAAATTTACCTTCTGTCCCCCTTTTTGCGGCCACTCCAAAAAGTAGTAGTTAACTACTATAATAATTGTAAGCATAGGAGAGTAATCGATAGATGGCGCTGCTTTTAATGTAAATAATTACGTTCATAGATTAGGTTACATTAAAACAAATCCCAAAACTGAATACTACATGTGAAAATAAAAAAATTTAAAAACAGGTCCCTGTTTTCCGCAGGGGACAGAAGGTATTTATTAAAAAAATATTAAATAACTTATTTACCAAAACTATTTATCAAAAAACGGATCTACTGTCTTTCCGCCGTAAAAATAAGACAGATGGTAGGTATAACTACATTTTGTCTCCTGTGGTGTATGACAGCATCGTAGCATATATATAATAATACCGGCGGGTAGACGATGTACTCGCTAGGAAGATTTTGGTTGTTCATTCGAAATAGATACCTGTTACCGGATAGTCGCTGTTTTATATATATCGCTTGCTCTCAGATTCTACATCTCCCTAATTGTGCGGTTGTTGTTACAGGTTGGCAGTCGTTATATAATTTTATGGAGGTAGGGCATTTGCTGAATGACAGCCTGGCTAGCTACCACCATCAAGTACAAAATCTGAAGGAAGCATCGCTGTAGCAAAAAATAGCTAAGCAACTGTTCGCGCCATCTATTGGCACTTTCTTTCTACCTCTTACCTTTTCCTACCCTCATTTTCCCACGAAAACGACGACTATCTACGGTTGACATTTCGTGGCTGATGAGTGACCTACTTGTCATTGCAAGTAGTCTGCGGTCGACCCTTGTTGACGGCAGATGCGTCTGTTCCTGTGAGCTCCCTCGAAGCCAAGGAAACCGCCATTTTGTTACTAACCGCGCTCGCGCTGCTTTCGTGTGTGCCCCATCGCACTGGGATATCCGCGATCGTCTCTTTGGAGCTGTGTACTAACAGCTTCCCGCGCTCGCGCCGCGAGTCTACAACAGCGTGAAATAATTCGAAGAGCCACTACATCTGGACACCAGCGGGACGCCTTGGAGTGCCGCAGCTGTGCTCGTCAGCCCGAGGATATCCAGGTTAGTCGCTCGTTTTTCGCTCCTTTTCTTATACAGTCCACTTTTCATCACCTTGTTCCGCATTCTTTCGATTTACCAGTGTCCTTTCAACCCGCGCCCGCAGTTCGGCGTGCTCTGCCATATAGCTTGGTAGCCGCGCTAACAGCAACTAACGGTGTGTTCCTTCAGCTGTCCTTGAGAGTCAGTCATTCTTGGTTAACCTGAATGACGTCTTCAACCGCATTATAACTTACAATCTGGTGAAATAGTGGTTATCACAGAAAAAGTCCATTTAAATAGCGAAAACTTGATTCAGAAAGTACTATCATTAACAATGTTTATGAAACAATATTTACTCCTTTCAATTCAACCAACAAAGAGCTGTCAAAGCTGGTTGTTAGCTAAAATCTACGGCAAAGTAAGTTTTAATTTCAGTTCACCGTTTGCATTGCATTCCAGCTACAGTATGCGGCATAAATTCTCAACTTGTTTAGTGCACCTATGTACAGTTAACGAATAAATTGGTTAACACAACCTAACAGTACAAAGTTTCTGAGAAAATTTGGTAAGTAAATATTACTGGTACAACACGAAATTAAAATGAAAAAAGAGTATAAATATAAATATCATTATTATAAGGTAAAATGGACGTATATAATATTTATAGCAAGTGTAAAAAGGAAAAGACTTAAAAATAAAAAAAATATCGCTAAATGCGTTAGTTATGTCCGAACACGCAGTATTTTTTTATAATAATTTTTAACGTCTACGATTGACTACCGATAGTATTACTCTGCCCTCTGTCTGTTAAATAGGGCTTCGTTATGCCCAAAAGTATATTCTTTTGAAATTTTTGACCTATACCATTGTATTTTATTAATAACAATGTATATGTATAAACCTTACGTAAACCAGTTAGAAAATGCGCCATATAGCTCCTCTAAACTTATTCCTCGTCAGTGCAAAATCGTACGTTCTCTTTTATACCGTTTTACTGCCACGTATTACTGTAAACCTCTCTAAAGCAGGGTTAAGCGGCTGCTCCTCAGCTATTCGGAAAGGAATTCGTTTGTTATTGTGTTCCCCTTCTCGATGTATTTTAATTATGAGTTTGTGCTTCTGGACGAGCTTTATATACATATTTAGCATATACACATTTTTATATTATTACCACAATGAAATATTTATTTGTATATTTACATACATACAACTATTTTTACAGGTACACACCCAATACAAAACTTGTTTAAAAGAATGGCCCCGAGTTTCTTGCCCGTTCTTCTCGCAGTGGCTCTATACAATTTGCTGAACGTGGCAGTACAATGTAGAATATTTTAATACTAAAATTTGTAATTGACCTTCATAAGAGCGTCGTCGACGCCTACATTGAATAAATGATTTTGATTTTGACTTTGACAATAGAGTAGCTATAAACAACATTTTGGTACTTAATTTTTATAACACAGAACATGTAATGCGATTTTTGTAAATTCGCTCAAAACACAACAAAATAGGTTTACTTTAGCCGCGATACTGTTAAGGTTGCGGAGTGCACGCGTCAGAGGCGCATCGCGCAGCAAGTTAGTAACATATATGATTATATCTTATATTTAATGAACTAGGGAGTTCTATAAAAACAGATATGAAAGAACCAGTTAAGTATGATTTGGCTTCGCACGGAGGAGGTTACCGTACTACATCACGTTTTTTTATTAATTTGATCTATATTTGTTCGTAGTAACTAAAACAGCGGTACCACTGATGCTCATAGTAGTCTACGCGCAGCCAGATGCTAGATGGGTCCCGCCCATTAAGCCTTTTGATGCGACGAGAACAGATATCCCCCCTGGCCTACAAATATACTCCCTCCCGCGGTAAGCAGAAATGCTCTAATTCGAATCCTGGGTACGAGAGGCAGGAAGTGTTAGTCGGAGAGCAGGTTATCTGTGTTTTAGCCAGGAAGAGTAAGACTGGCTGATAAGTCTTCAAACGGTAATGGACGGCGTTCAGGTCATAATGGAAACCGCAAATGTTAGAAAAGCCCATATTAAGTACCAACCTCAAGTAGAAAATCGGTCGCTGACAGATAGTACCGGCAGCTGTACTTGATAGCCAGTAATTCTAGGTTAGCCTGAAGAACATTTTCGGTCACATCATCACTTACCATCAGTTGAAATAGTGGTGAAAATCTAACCTATAAAACATTTAAAAAAAATTCATGGAATCAATGCTTCTTAGAAAATAGAACTAAATATTTTTAGTGGACCTACCTGACAATACACAGCAAAATGGAAGTATATAATATAACAGAAGCATGCACGAACCTTATTAAAAGACATAAGTGAATACGTCGATTTAAAAACCACCTTTATGGAAGTCAGTTGCTATGAACAAATTGAAGCAGTGATGGTAATAAAATTAAACAGTAAACATTTTGATGCAGGAATAGCCCACTAGTAATGTTTATGGACTGTCATTCAGAAGTTCCACGGTTTTAATACTGTTGTTGGCTTGAGCTTCACCTTACGAAGGTCTCCACCTTCGTAAGGTGAAGCTCAAGCCCCCAATTTCGTGCCTGGCTAACTAACTATCGCCAAGCACCTCACAATGTGTTTCAGCATCTGTACTTACTGTATCCAGAATATAACAAGATATTCTGGATAATCCACTGCTGAGCACAGCCTCCCCCATTAAGGAGGGTTTTGCCGTAATCCCCATGCTTGGATGTAATAAATAATAAGGCGTCTTGGACATCGCAGTTTAAGATATCAGTTCCTCAGAAAGCGCTGCTGCCCACATTCCGGTATTTTACCTTTAGTCGCCTCTTACGACTACCACAGGCAGCAATGGGGGGGTAACATTCTAGCCCAGCACCTCACGACGAGCAATCTGTCCTTAAGAGACCGTTATTCTAGGTTGAGTATGTTACACCTGTGACCTCATCATCGCTTACAATCAGATGAGATTATGGTCAAAAGTGAATTTATCAGTAATAAATTAATCACACCAATATAATAAAAAGGAAAGTTTGTGAGTGAGAGTCCATCACGCTGAAATAACTCAACAAAATTTCATGAAAATTGAGATATAGATAGTTTAGATCCTGAATTAATACGTAGATTACGTTTCATCATCATTTTTCGTCACTGCCTACGCGGGTGAAACCACGCGACACAGCTGGTATAATATAACAAGATATTTTGGCTACTTAAGTTACGTGCTGTGAACTCCTACGTACATTAGGACTTAGATAGCTCTCTACGCTTTTACTGTGATATAAATTATTCAACGGGGAAAATGTTTTGAACATTTGACAAGAGTCTTTATTTACAGGGTTATTCCCCAGTGTATGAATTTAGGACTGTTTTCCAAAAGGTCTCTATCTTAATTACTTATATTGTTAATTTCTTCCCGTGGGTGTCGTAAGAGGCGATTAAGGGAAAAGTGCGCCAAATGAGCAGCATACCACTTCTCGCGTGGATGTGAGTAGGGTGTTGTGTGCATTAGACGCACTACAGGGCTATATATACAATCTTAGTGCCCTGCCAGGATCCAATACAATTACTTTCTTATATGTAGCGTAAACATATCATTCGTAATATGTTCTTGTGTTTCGTCCAGTTTGTTAGAGAAAACATTTTGTATGACCCTGACACTGTGCTCGGTGAATGGCAATAGGCTCGCTCCCTATTATATGGGACTAAAAGCCAATTAGCGATACGTGGGTGTATACACATCAGCCTACCCGTTCGGGGAATATAGGCGTGATTGTATGATATTGATATATGTGATATATATGTTATATAAAATGTTGAAATAATGTCAAAAATGTACAACACACTGCTCACGTTGATCTATAGATGGGGCATTGCTGCATCTATGCTATATCACCGAATCATCCTCTTCTGAACAAATTCTCCTTCATTAAGTAGGGTTACCATAATACCTAGGTGGCTTGAACGCAGTGTAAGATGCTGCCTATTTTATGTTATTTTGACGGAACAAGCTCGAAACCCAACCGATGTTAAGCGGACTAACCTCTGCCTATAACAGATGCATTTCATCACAAGTCACGAATTGCACTGCACCTTGAGACATGTTTGTTAAGTCTTATGTGCCTGTAATTTTACTAGCTCTCAAGGACTGCTGCCGAAACACACCGTTAGGTGCTCGGCGACAAATTTTCTACTAGAGGGTGGTCGCTAGCGAGGCGGGCATTCGCAAAATGCTCTTCCACCATGCGGTGAAGCTCAAGCCCGCGGCGGTATTCGAACCATAGACCTGCTACGCGGCAGTCCATAGCCAATGCTACTAAGCCATCACTGTTTCTTTTAGTATTTTCCTTTAGTCGCCTCTCACGACTGCCACATACACACACCCCATATATTAGTGGAGGGATGCAATTCATGACCAGAACCCCACGGGGCAATGTACTTTCTACATTCAAAAGTCCATATTATCGCAAGTACATCATAGGGTCCAACTTCTACATCCTACTGGGTCATACTAATAATCGTAAAAGTCATAATTTTTCATTATTTTCCTTACATTATCGAGATAAATATAAAAATGTTCCAGTCTCCTCACAGACTTAAACAGCTGTTAAAGGCATCGTCCGCCATTTTGTTAATTAAATCACTAAACATTGTCCGAGGGTTGTTTATTTGACAGCTACTTAATGAACCATTTAAATAGTTGATTAGCAGTAAGCAACGTTTGTGAATGCAAAATGTATTTAACCACTGTTTAAAGTATTGCTGGAAAGTTAAGTAGCAGTTGTGAATAAGCCTGTAAGTTTTTATAGTCGTATAAACCTAATAAATGTGAATTTGCGGTAGTAGAGAGGTTTTCAAAGCAATCGTAGCGAAGTTTACTTAGCTGTTCTCAACCAATCAGCAAAGTCAAGCAACGTCGCCCGCGGTCATGAGTTGGATGGGTGACCGCTAGTGACATTACTATTGAGCGTTTCCGTGCTTCGGAAGGCAGTTAAGCCGTCGGTCCCGGTTGTTGTCTGAGGATGGCAGGCGTTAAAGCATGGTGGTAGGGCATTTTGCGAATGCCCGTCTGGCTAGCTACCACCCTCAAGTAGAAAAATCTGTCGCCAAGCACCTAACAGGGAGTTGCGGCAGCTATCCTTGAGAGCGCTCTGGCTGGCACCCCTCCTTGGGAGCTTGAGGCGGGAGTGCTCGCCAGAGTGTATGAGTGGACGGCGGGGCGCAAGGCTCGCGGTGAGCCCCCCACCCTGGAGGAGCGGGAGACCGTCCGGCGTGAGGCGAGGGACGCAGTCGTCTTGCATTGGACGGAGGACCTCGCCGCCGCTGCTTTTGGTCGCCGAACGTTGGACGCTCTCGGGCCAGTTCTGCAAGACTGGCTCGGGCGGTCCCACGGCTTCCTCTCGTTCCGTCTGGTGCAGGTGTTATCCGGGCACGGATGCTTCGGATCCTACCTGCACCGGATTGGAAGGGAGGAGGCACCGGCGTGCCACCATTGTCCCGCGGTGGAGGACACGGCGCAGCACACCCTCGAGGTGTGTCCTTCGTGGTCCGAGCTGCGCCGCAGCTTGGTCGAGGTAGTCGGGCCGGATCTCTCGCTGCCCAGCGTGGTCAACGCCATATTGGAGAGCGAGGGGTCCTGGGCAGCGGTCGCCTCCTTTTGCGAGGAAGTGATTTCGCAAAAGGAGGCGGCAGAGCGCGCAAGGGAGGAAGACCCCCTTGCGGCGCCACTGCGCAGACGAAGAAGGGGTGGGAGAAGACGATTGAATAATCGACATCTTCTCCCACCCGGTGGTGAATAGCGAGAGAAAGGCGCGGGGGCACCTTCTCTCGCATTGCACCTATTCACCACCTCCGTCGGGCGGGAATGGCCAAGCATTCCTGGTCATTCCCGGGCCCCTCTTGCCTGGAGGGGCGTGTAGGCCCCGCTAAAAAGGGGGCGGTCGTCGAAGAGGGACTGGACGCAAAGGCTCTGGCCGTCTCCCAGTCCTTCTCCACACAGACGATGCTGGAATGCCGCTGGGTCGTTTAGTGGGTATACCGGTCACACCGGGGAGTCCCACATCCCCCCTCCATCCCCCGATGGAGGGGCATGCGTAATGCATTTTTCCCAGCGAAAACAAAATAAAAAAAAAAAAAAAAGCTATCCTTGAGAGCCAGTACTTCTAGGTTAGTCTAAACAACATCTTCGACCACATCATCACTTACCATCAGGTGAGATAGTGGTAAAAGGCTAAACTATCATGCATAAAAATAAAGTAGGCTGCGCTGTTGGCCGAGTGGAACACAGTATTGCTTTAAAATCTCGAGGCCCTAGGTTTGATACCTAGGTCGGGTTAAATTTCATTATTTTTATTTTATTTTATAAGGTGGCAAATAATTAAAATATTAATGACATTTAAATAATATTTGAGAGTCTGCAGTGACTTGTTAGTTGTCTAAATGCTTACAATGTAAATAACTGTAGTAAAATAGTATTTACTGGTTACAAAGAGCATCAAATGGTTTTTTTTTTTTCAGATAAATCAACGTATATTGATGCAATTTAAGAGTTTAAATAAATTTAGCACTACAGTACTAAATTTATTTCCTATAGGAATAAGAATAAAAATAATTGTACTATCAAAACACAATTAATGACTGTTACCAAAATTATGAAATGCTTACAATTAAAAGTTGATCAGGTATGTCAAGCGTTTGTTGTGGTTCCCAAACTAGGCAAAGCCTGTATCTTTGAAATCAAATCTCCCACCAAGCACCAATTTTTGAAGCAGATGAAATATATGGCTATGGACTGCCATGTAGTACCTAGGGGCCATGACTCGAAATCCCATGCGGCATTGAGCTTCCCCGCATAGTGGTAGGTTTCTGAATGCCAAAAAATCGAATGCCCACTTAGATTTGCTACCATTCTGAAGTAAAAAATCTGCTGCCAAGCTTCTAACGGTGGGTTCCAGCTGCTGCCCTTGAGGGCCGGTAATAGGTTAAGCATGTTTAAACCTTCGATCAAATCATAACTTATCATCAGAGAGACTGCGATTGAAGTAAAAAGTCTCGCTGTAATAAAACTAACTATACTCTGGTTTTTAATTCGAGATCAAAAATGTAAACAAACGGGTTAACCGTGCAAAAAAATGACATGTACTTAGTAATTATACTAATTTTGGAAACCGATGAAGCATTTAACATAAAAAAAATATTTTAAGCAATAATTGATTACTTTAGTATTTACTAATAAAACACTTTTTTATGCGCGTACATATTTACGCAAATATTCAAGCCTAAAAAAAAATAAGGCAAGATTTTTTGTTTTTAATTGCCACACTGGCGGGTTCGTTGACATTTTCCAACTAACGCCATTTTTGCTTGTTCGTAAATCGTATTTAGATTCGAATGTGTTTCTCGTTGATATTTTTTCTTGTTATTGTGAATTTACTTGTCGTTTATTATTGTTTTTATCGTTTATAGTTTTTTTTTAGAGAGTCGTGTTCAGTTTTTGTATATTGTTACGAATTATTTATTTTCGTAATATGGAGGCTCCCAGCCAGAGCTCTAACCGGGCTCTTCATCAACGAAAGATATTGTATCTCCTGTTAAGAAACGTGTTTGAAAATTTTTGAGTGCTTCCGAAAAGTTGATGGTGATGAAGGCGTATAAACACATATCTATAGCGTGGCCAAAAGACGAGTATTGCTCTTTTTTATGTTTTTGTGACAGAACAAGCTCGAGGCCCACCTGATGTTAAGCGGACTAACCTCTGTCTATACAGTCTCCTGTGCCTGTAATTTCACTGGCTCTCAAGGACTGCTGCCGGTACACACCGTTAGGTGCTTGGCGACAGATTTTCTACTTGAGCATGGATGGCTAGTGACCATAGCCAGGCGAACATTCGCAAAACACCCTTCCAACATGCGGTGAAGCTCAAGCCCGTGGTGGGATTCGAACCATGGACCTGCTGCGGGGCATTCCATAGCCAATGCCACTTAGCCATCACTGCTTCAAGTGTCCTAAAAAAAACAGCGGACATGTCGGGAATATCGTCAGTTTCAGTCAGAAGGATAGTCCGCAAAAATAAGGGAAGCGGTGAGTTCACTTCGCCAAGATCACTTTTCACGCTATAGGTACATTAGATTGTGATGATTCAAATTTTTTTCAAGATAGCAAAATTCATATGTACCTATAATTTAGTAAAGGTAATTAATACTTTTGTACTTTCTCACCAAAATAAGAAAACATATACCTCCTCAAGCACAAGTCACACAATCAAATCCGAAACTTCCACCGTTGAACAAGGTTCCAATGGGGGGATTTGCCATAATCCCCACGCTTGGCAGGCGTCTTAAGGATCGCCGTAGAATTTGTTAGTTCTCTAGAAGGTGCTGCTTCCCACCTTCCGGTATTTTTGTGGCCCAACGTCTCATGGGATGCTGGGTTATAATGTCACCCCGGTTTCTTCCCGTGGGAGTCTTAAGAGGCGACTAAAGTAAATATATATATATACGGTATATAGGTGTGCAATTATTTCAATTTCATAAAAATGTGTGAAACTTAGCGCAGCAGGGAGCGCCGTTACGGATTACCTAAAAACATTTTGAAGATAAAATATTGTATACCCCTGATCAGTCGGTTTGACAATGACATATATTGACATTTCTTTGTTTACCTTTTTGATCTCGAATTAAAAACCAGAGTATAGATCAGGTAGGTCTACATATACTATTTTTTCTTTAGCAACGTCTAAACAGATAAAAAATTAAACAGATTCACAATGCAGAACTATTTCTGTAGACAGATTTTCTCCTCCGACGAAATGATCTGATTACCTGACGTCTGGTCCCAAGAACCCCTGTCGTATTACGACTCAATGGGGTGAGAGCGCTACTGTTTTGGGTAATTTCCCAGAAGCGCATTTAGCGATCCGATCAAGCCTTTATTTAATACGTTTCTGTATAATACAGATGAAAGGAAATACCCTGCAAAATGCTGCAGTAATGAGAAAATAACAGAAATGTATGCTGTTTGTAGTATACAGTTGAGAGTGAAAATGGTATGACTGAAGCACCCGTCGGGTAACTTGCTTAGTCATTCTGCATCGATCAACTTAGTTAAATAACGTCCGCTGCGGTCGATAAAGCGGGTGGTAAGGCATTTTGCGAATGACCGCCTGGATAGCTATCACCCTCAATAAGAAAATCTGAAGCCAACCAGCTATAACGGTGTGTTTTGGCAGCTGTCTTTAAATCAATTCAAATCATTTGTTTATTTGGTAGAATATAATTGTCAAAAGGATCTCAATATTAGTCATATAGATTCAATGGGTTCAGTCTGCAAGCAGACGTGCAAATGTTTTAATGAAGCTGTATCTGTATCTGTATTAGCCGGATCGACCACTGTTGAACACAGCCTCCCCTATTAAGGGGGTATTTGCCATAATCCCCGCGCTTGGGATGCGGCTTGGGGATCGCAGTGTAAGATGGCAGTTCTTTAGAAGGTGCTGCTGCCCACCTTAGTTAACCAGTATTTTTCCCTTAGTCGCCTATTACGACACCCACGGGATGATATGGGGAGTGTAATTGTAACCCGGGACCCCATGGGGAATGAAGCTAATTATTATCAATTATTTGTACCATTACATGAAAAACAATATTATTTACAATAATTTAAAAGTACCTTAACACTATAAATCACACATGACTATATTTTTTTATCTAGTAAATTTGTAATTTTATAATACTATAATAAAAGGAATTGCTAAAAAGCCAGTCAGTTGCACATTTCCTTTCATTTAATATCCTAATGTCATCAGGTCTGCAATTACAAATTATAAATGTTTTTTTATTTAAATATCTTCGGGCTAGAGATTCTATATAATAATTACTGAACTTGGGCTTATATTGGTGCGTAATTACTTGGCATATACAAAATAAATACTTGCATTTACAAAAACATCAGGGTGTTGTTGCAAATATACAAATTTCTTTAATAACCAGTACCCCGAAGTTAGCCTGAACAGCATCCTCAACCACATCAAAACCTACCATCAGGAGAGATTATGAACAAAAACTAGCTTATCAGCAGTAAATAATGATAGTACTAAATTTAGCAGATAGAAATAAAACGAGAAACTTCATTTATCCATTATAATATTTTTTATTTTTGCAATTACGCATGCTCCGTGGATTACATTACAAAATTACAACGCAAGATAAAAAAATTAGTCATGTGTGGGATCAACAATCGTTAAACCTATGCCACCCACCCCTATTGCCAGGTATGCTCTGATCGCTCAGCCAACAGGTCTCTTTCTCAACCATCGTATGGGAATGTCGAACTCATTGTGCGTGTTCGTACGGGAAAGTACTGCCACCAAACTTATATCTACGATCAAGCAATAATGTTCATATTACTGTGAACATGATAGGTTAGACAACTTTATGTCTCTAGGTGTGACAGGCGCAGTGCACGCCACATCACGGACTGCATGTGTTATATGCAAAGGTTACCGTTTAACACCAGGTGGACCTTGCACCTGTTCCGTTACGATAACATCATGTAATGAACGTAGTAAAACACTGCATTACCTAGTTGATAATATGAGGCTAACTCCAATATGAGCGCTTCAAGCTACGTAAGTACAAGTCTAGTTATAAAACTTCAGTAAATAACAGTCTTAGAAAGTTTTCAGTAGGATTATCACCCAAAACGAAGTTAATCGCGTCTCTTCATTACGCCCACCCTCGGAAACTTCCTATAAACATATTAGTATTCAGGTGAGGCAGGGTAAGACGCCGACATTAACCTTTAAAAAGGGGTCAACGCGTGAATTTTGTCCCCTAATATCTTATTCCGGGCGACGCGATTTCAGCAAAGACCTGTTTGGACAAATACCGACTTTGAATATTGATACCTCATTAAGAAGACAATTAAAGTTTAGTGATGAAGTTATATTAAAGACTGTTTTACCTTTAAAACAAGTATAAACGCCAAAGCAAAATGCTCCGTGAGGTAACAGTCTAGAATGTCACCCCCATTGCTACCTGTGGGTGTCGTAAGAGGCGACTAAAGGTAAAATACCGGAAGGTGGGCAGCAGCGCCTTTTGAGAAACTGATATAGTTTACAGCGATCTCAAGACGTCTGCCAAGCGTGGGTACTGATACAGTATTAACACAAAATATACTTAAGTGTTACAATTATATTGCATAGAAGCTCACCACAGTAAAATTTATTGTCATATAGAGTTTTTACCAGGTTTTAGTATCTATAGCAAGAATCGGTCTTGGTGTAGCGTGAAGTAAGATACTCTGCCTTGACTTAGAAGTGGGCAAATACTACTGTATTTAGACGAGCATAAAAACTAAGATAAAGTGCAATGCAGCAGTGCAGGCCGAGAACAATGTGTAAGCTTAGTAATTAAACAATTTTAAACGGTTTAAATCGCGTATATTTATCATTATTTTTGTCCCGACGCGACGTTTCAAACACTTTGCAGTGGTCGGGGTTACGGGGTGACTAATTGGTTTTATTTATCACATGAGTTATTAAAAAATTATTTGTCCCACCGTCAGAATTTTTTATAGTAATCGTCGGGACAAAAATAATAATAAATATAAACGATGTAAACCATTTAAAGTTGTTTAATTACTATGTGTAATAATCGCGAAAACCTAAGACAACAATGTGTTAGCTGTTGTGATAATTTACTTAATAACTATATCATTATTCATCATCTTATAATTAATTATCCAATTTGTTAGTGTCATTTATTATTTGTCAATATGTTTACAGGTCTCAAAACTATTTTCGTTAACGATTTATTACAATAATTCATTTGACTTCCAAGGTGCATAATTGATGTACAGAGTCGCTATATAGCAATACATCATATACTATAACACTACATAGCAAAAAAAAATATTTGTCTATCTATCGGTCGGTCTGTTAGTCTAGCCTTCCATCTATTCGTCTGAATGTCATGGATTAGTTTTTTTTTTTTTTATGTTATTGTGAAGGAACAAGCGCCAGACCCACCTGATGTTAAGCGGTATCCTCTGCCTATAACAGATGCATTTAATCACAAGTGATGAACTGCACTGCGCCCATCACCTTGAGACATACCTGTTAAGTCTCATTTTGCCTGTTATTTCACTGGCTCTCAAGGACTGCGTTAGGTGCTTGGCGACAGATTTTCTACTTGAGGGAGGTCGCTAGCCAGGCGGGCATTCGCAAAATGCCCTTCCACCATGCGGTGAAGCTCAAGCTCTGGGCGGGATTTGAACCATGGACCTGCTGCGCGGCAGTCCATAGCCAATGCCACTGAGCCATCACTGCTTCAAAAAAGTTAACAAACATTTCATATTTTGTGTAGAATGTTGAATATTTGACTAGAAATTTCAATCCAATAGCTCCAATGTACTCCACGTACCCCACATACTAGGGTAGAGAAGTTATTTTTTCGCCGATGGTTATCATCTAAAATTCATTGAGTTAAGTAAAAATATAGTATATATATATATTTTACCCATCAATAAAAAATGTGGACTATCGGAGTGGTCTACTATTTTTGCTACGGTATCCGGAGGGATACCGGGAATCGAATTCATCACTTCTATAGCACAAGCACACTGCCTGTGTGCCATTTAGGTATTTTCTATGATCTGCACAACAGACACAGTTGAAGTACAACCCTTTAGCGAGTAGAGGTAACTGGGCTTCGTGCTTGTTCATCACGATAGCATAAAAAAGACCGAAATTACCTATAGCCGTAGTATTTGCATATAGTAAGTAATCATGAAGGTTGACGTCAGGTGGCCACTGACAACTGAGGCCAAAACTTTCTACAATATATAATACTAGCTTTACGGCCGCGGCCCTGCCCGCACGAATATCAGTTATCACGCAAAACCATTAATCTCTTTTTGCACAGTTAGATATTAATTATCCTATGTTCTTCCCCAGGTCTCAAACAAGTTCCATACCAAATTTCATCCAAATCGGTAGTAGTTTTTAAGTTTATTCGTTGTATACAAAAATTCAAAAATACAAATCTTTCCTTTTTATAATAAATATATATATACATAGATGTGCTGGTGACGTATATAATAAACATAAAACAGAATACCTCGTTACAAATTCCAGACATTACATTATTATAAGTTTAAAACATTATTGTAAACTATTTCTTTTTTCAAACATAAACAAAAGTAAATTGTTGGTTATACATACACACTTTACAAAAGCAAAACAGCACTATCGATTGCCCGTTTCCTTTCATGTAGCAATAATACTTTAAAGGAAAATCCACTTCCCACCCGAGTACATTTACGGTAACTTCCAATGGCGAGTGACTCTGTCAGTTGAATAATAAATGCTCGGAAAAAGTCGCTAGACAATACACTTAGCTGTGTAAGGATTGGGCCAAAAATCCGCTAAAATATCCCAAAAGTTGTGGTCCTAAAGCGCAGTTGACACGTGATAACATTCTTAAACTTCAGCGACTCGAATCCATATCTAATTAATTACACGCCTTATAACGGGGCTTATCTGCACAAGAACTAATATCAAAGTATTTCCATATTATCACAATATACTCCTTACAGTTGTGAAACGCGTTTGATGTTGAGCGACAACGACATGAGCGTAGGTAGTTTATTTGCTTTGTAGATAGCTTCTATATTTAGTTACATCACCATAAAATTCACCACATAGCAATACTATTGCCTTGAATATTATAAAAAGTTATTGAAAGCTTATAAACACGATAATAAATTTAAGTTATGTACCTATTAAAGCGCCACAAACATTAAAATATATTTTCACCTTGCTGGTTTATTTACCAGCTACATAATTATCAAAAATATCCATTACATTATGTACAGAAAATTATCTGAATCTCATGTATTTAAAATACAAAAAGCTACACGACCTTGCTACAAAATCAAGAAATATTTATATATTTTATTTTAACAATGTCATGGAAATTAATCTTAATTTATGTACATGTCTTGCACTGCCAGATATTTACATGATAATAAATTTTAGTTGTATTTGGTTTTCTAGTATTGAGAACTATGTAATATATTGTTTACACCGTCTTCGACCACATAATCACTTACCATCAGGTAAAACTGTGATCAAAACATTACCTATCAGCAATAAAAAATCCCTAGACTCTAGAGGTCACAGCGAGGTGATGCTGATGTGTGATGAATAAACCTATAAAGGTATGTATTCTGTCATCTGTGCTTTTAGTGCCTACTATAAATAATGGCGATTTTGCATATTTTCACAACAATTCTTCAAGATTTATTTAGCCAATTTACTAACCTACTTATAATAATGAAATGTACATGTAAAACGTAGGTATTTATTAGTACAAAATTAATAATAGCTCGAGATAATGTCAGTTACAACATAAACTGCAGCTAATTATTCTAACGTATAACTGTTATGAAATGAGAAAAGAATTTTAGTGAAAACTTGCTTCGCGTCGTAGTGATATCGAGAAATCCTTGTTGTATTTAGAGGTAAATCAGAACACGTTTACACAATTATAAATAATATATTCGACAATTCAAAAAACGTTCGCGTCCGCCCTTAAATTTCGAGTAGGCAAACTCCTCGAGTTTGCCTACTCGCGGACCGCACCGCCTGACACTCCGCGAGAACCGATGCTCCATACAAGTACATTCGTTACATCACTGTATAGATTCTAAAACTGTGATTTTCAACACCTTTGCTCGTAAAGTGAGCTTTATTATATCGTTCTTAGGACCATAAACCGAACTATAGTAATATTATCTACTATTGCGTAATAGAATTATCCCTACAAAGTTAAGTTAGTACCTAACTGCAAATTATATGCGAGTAAACAGAGCATTTTCAATTTAATCGGGTAACTTATCCCTACAAAGTTAAGTTAGTACCTAACTGCAAATTATATGCGAGTAAACAGAGCATTTTCAATTTAACCAGTACACATCTGTACTACCCACAGACCTAGGATTTTTTCGCTACGCTCAACCTAAGCCTATGGTATTACCCACAGATTTGTAACATCAAAGAGGTTTATATGTAATCGCATTTTTTTTGCACATAAAATAAGTTTTAATGCGCAAAAAAAAACTTGCGCGCTATTTTCCATAATTTTCATATTTGTTTGTATCGCATTTGTGCAATATGTTTTTTTTCCTCGCAAGTGTGTTGAAAAAGTGCGTATGAAACTCGTGAGCAATTTGCTGAATATACACTCAGCTGATTTACGCCCTGGCCTACGCCTTGGGCTGCAACACACAGCCTCGTGTATAATGAGCAACTTAGCTCACATGTATCATCATCTACTAATACGTTGACTTGTCTCGATATTATGATCGAGTAACTCCATCATGTTTCTCTTATCGCATTTGTGTAGACCGGTACAATATTTCTTCTATAAAAGCACATAATATCAAAAACATGTTGCCTTTAAGAACACAAGATCAACACTATGACATAAGGTTCGGACTTAAGTTCTTTTGGTCAGCGGCCTTCCTGACCCCTTGGGAATGTTCTCTTTGGCTTTTTCGTTCTTTCGGATAATAGCGTAATGATGGTATAGAGTCTAGATGTGTCTCCAAATCACCACGCTCATATTGAGTTAAATGGTGACACGCTACCTATTATGCACCTTTCCCTTACTCGCATTTTACGACATCCTAACGGAAAATTTCAAGTTCTTATATCCTTAAGCCGTAAACAGTACAAATAAACATCATTGCTTAATTTCCAATGCTGAGTCACAATTGATATTAAAGTCACCCAAAGTACAAGTATATCAAAGCAGTAATCGCGTTTCTAATACCACGAATAAAAGGTGTGTAAAAATGTGCTTGAGGTCACATGGGTATAAAAGGTCATAAGATATACGAAGGAGTTCATAAGAAACTAAATTTTCCGATTAACTTGTCAAATTCATACATTTTTGAATAATATTTCCTATTAAATTTTAGTAGCGTATCAAACAAAAGTACTGTCAATTACAAACACAAAGGGATATCCCTAATAATAGCGATCTTCACATAACAATGTTATTCACATGACTTGGAATTCAAAAGCCGATCCTTGCTTTACGAGCATGTTCTAACAATACCAATTTTAGAGCCATGTCTGGTTGCAGTAGTTACAGGCATTGTTCCGATTTTACGATGCCAACAGAGTTGGCAATGTGAGAACTTCACAATTGTGATCGTTTTACTTGTGAATTTGTTATGCTTTACTCCAATTTCTCAGTGCGCTGTTTAAATACATTTTTAATTCAATGGAAGAAAGAAGGTGGTTTCCGGATGTATGATTTTTTTATTGTTGTTGTGACGGAACGCGCTCGAAGCCCAACTGATGTTATGCGGACTATCCTCTGCCAATAAAAGATGCATTTCATCACAAATCACGAATTGCACTGTGCCCGGCACTTTGAGACAGAGTTGTTAAGTCCCAGGTGCCTGCAATATCACGGCTCACAAGGACTGCTGCCGTAACACAGTTAGGTGCTTGGCGACGGATTTTCTACTCAAGGGTGGTAGCTAGCCAGGCGGGCAATCGCAAAATGCCCTTCCACAATGATGAGAAGCTCAAGCCGGCGGTGGGGATCGAACCAGGGTACTGCGGCACGGCAGTCCATAGCTATTACCGCTCGGCCATCATTGCTTCAAATTCGTTGCTTCTTGATTTGTTTATTCTTCTGCCGGTGTTAGAAAAAGAGGTAAGCAGAGTAGACTCTGAACAAGCTTTCAAGGCAAGCTGCCTGAATGTACCGTTTGGTTGTTGGCGACAAATTTACTACTTGTTGGACGTAGCTAAGCTATATGCTTGTGTATGCGTAGTACCATAACACTGGGCCGTTGTATGGGTTAAGAAATTTAACTAGACACACATGTTATTGATGTCTTAAAAATATACATTTGAGGTGGAAATACAATGTATGTTGAAAATCGGTACGAAGATAATACTCACGGCAAAAATAAATACATATTCTCTATAAATCATTCAAAAATACCTCCAAGATTAAACAATTTATACAGATACGTTATGTAACTTTGGACTAAAATAAAAGCTAATAAGTGGAGGTAAATTTAGTCCTCTATTTACCCATGAAATATTAAAACTCTACCGACATTTAATATTTTCCCCCGAAACTCAAACAACTTTGTTGAGCTTTTCAAGGATTTATTACTAATAAAGATTATAATATTTTCGTGGAATAAACCCGGGTATCATAATCAAAGGTTTATGCAAAAACCCGTCGTAATACAACCCTGCGAGAGGTTTGAATCCTGTGGCAGAGAATGGCATTTTTTTCAGTGAAGTTCGCCATCGATCATCTTTAGGTGGTAGTGAAGGTATTTCTTCATTTGTATAAGAATTTGTCGTTATTGATAACTGATCGATCACAGCATTGTTATAAAGAGCGGCTGAATAGGGCCCTATATTTGTCGAAGTTGAGATTTCTCTCGTAGATTCACTTGAAGATGTTGTTGATTTTGTATCATTTTGGGATATTATTGTGATGTTGCTACTTACAGTAAAGTTTTGCCATCTGCTATCATTAATAGAGGGAAGTTCTTGATTTGGTGCCATGATGGTAAGTGATATCATATCAAGGCCGCTATTGTTATAGTGTGCAGATGGGTATATGCCATCACTTGATTCAGTAGAGGACGATATTTCAATGGTGTACGCTTCCGTAGTTTCTGTAATGGTACTCGTCGTTTGACTTTCAGTTTCATTTTGTTTATTTGTATGAGATTCTGTATTATTTGCTTCGTCGCCACTTTTTGGTAGTAATATATTGACTTTTTGAGCTTCATTCATTATTTTCTTTGTAACCATCGCTCCTCTTTTTAGAGCTTGTCTAAAATTCACATCAATATCATTAACATCATTTTTAAGAGCCAACTCTTCTAGTATTGGTCTTTCTTTACTTACACTTTCCGTATGTTTTTCAACAGGTAATATTAAAGTTGGCAAAATAATTATCGGAGAAAACAAAAACGTCTCGTTTTGAATATATTGCATAAGTCCAAGAAGTTTAATGAGACTGTTACTTTTAGTTCCATTACTTTCCACTCCAAAACCTTTAAGAAAAATATATTTAATTTTGATTAATGGAACCAAAACTCACAAGCTGTTTTGTAATTAAAACACTTTACTTATAAATTATTACTCACAATTTTGTAAGCAGAATACAAATAATATTAGCACAAATATGCGTCTAGATGGCAACATGTTGAATAGACAAGTAAATTGAAGGCTTGCTGTATAATTTATTATCAGGTAACACAGAAAACGCAAAATTTATAGATGCATTTAGGCATTTAGTAGTACTTAAAAAATACAAAGATGAAACATGGTTAGTAAATGTTTGCTTGTTGCAACCTTTGTGGGATAAAAAAAAAATACAAAAATGTGAAATATATTTTGATACTAACCAGTATTGTTTGTTATTTCACTCCACACAATTTCAACAATTATTGTAGTAAAATTGTACTCTTGTACCATATTTATGATTACCGTATACTTTTTATTGTTTATTTATATTGTTCTAATATTGTTACAAAAGATTTGGAAAATACGTAATCAAAATATTTCTTTTCTGTCTGGTTTATTTTTCTGTAGAAGTTTTTCATTTAAGATTTTTCATTTCTTGTTAAATGTGTCAGCCTATTAATAATAAAAATATTTCCAGAGTGCTTAATAATCTACCAAAACGAAAGCTTTTCATAAAACCACTCTGTTTCTAATAAAATGTTTTTGATTCATCTGTTTTCACTCGACTTAATCTGATTATAATCCCCTTTGCGTATACTGAACGAAGTGAAATCGAAAATAAACATTAACGAAACGAAATGCGGGCTTACAACATGCAGGGAGATAGGACGAGTGTGTAGGGTTTTAATTGCGCAATATTCTTTTTCAAAATTATTACTTTTATATTTACTCATAATCGTTTGTCAATGTAAAAGTACTTGTAGTAAAACAGGGACTTCGGCACATTTTTACAGACATTAAAACATGTGGATTTGAAGCGCGAGTTTGGCTTCCGCTCTTCTAGGTAAAACCTTGTTGCCAGCGTTCATAACTTGGATAAATGACTGCCAGTGGCATTATTTACTGAGTTCAGGGGCACAATAATGTGTTGATAATTTTAGGGTGGCCTTTGTGGGGTTATGTTGAAGGCCTCCGGCACGCCACCGTCACGCACGTTCGAGTGACCAACACTTATAATGCATTTAAAGCTGAATCCACACTTGTATCATTTTAGAGAATCAGATCTTACCCTCACATACAATTAAGACACCATATATTCCATATACTATACAGAGCGGAAATTGAGCAAAACTTTTGAATCGTATAATTTCTCAACTTGTTGATTTTTTTTATTGATATTAATGGTAATATTGCTTCAAATTTGTTATATCAAATAGTAATTTTTCAATTTCATTTGAAAACAAGCATTATTTAATAATTTATCGTCGTTGGTACTGTGATCATTCAGCTTCGCTAATGACTCCCAATATAATAATATTTATGTGAACGCTTCAACAAATATAGACCACTCAAAAATCTAAATAGACTAAATAAATTTACTTCAAAATTTAAACCGTTTCTGCCCTTGTAGGGAACAGACGATAACAAATTACCAGTTATTTATTACTTTTCGGACATTTTTTTTTATTCTATGGACCACAGTTTGCCTTCGTCTGGAAGGGGTATAAAACAACTACCGTGAAGGAGTCAGAAACTTTTTTTATATTATTTTTTTATGCTTGATAGGTTAGCCTTTGACCACTATCTCACCTGGTGGTAAGTGATGATGTGGTCGAAGATGTTGTTCAGGCTAACCTAGAATTAAAATGTTGTCTTAGGTCACCCCGTGACCACGATCACTGCAAAGTGTTTGAAACGTCGGGACAAAAATAATGATAAATATACGCGATTTAAACCGTTTAAAGTTGTTTAATAACCTAGAATTACTGGCTCTCAAGGACAGCTGCCGGAACACGCCGTTAGGTGCTTGGGCATAGATTTTCTACTTGAGGGTTGTAGCTAGCCAAGCGGGCATTCGCAAAATGCCCTACCACCATGCTATAACGACTGCCATCCTAAAACGACAACCGGGACCAACCGCTTAACGTGCCCTCCGAAGCACGGAAACGCTCAGTAGTAATGTCACTAGCGGTCACCCATCCAACTCATGAGCGCGGGCGACGTTGTTTAACTTTGCTGATCGGTTTAGAACAGCTAATTACACTTCGCTGCGAGCGCTTCAAACTTAGAACCAATCTTCACATTACAATAACCAATTGACATTGAAATGAAACATTTGTATTTTTATTCTACAAGAACATTAGTACTACATAAGAAGGTCACATAAGTAACATTTGCATATATAAGCCTGGAAGATCAAAGGGTTAATTTACTTAGGTACGATACCCAAACAAAGCCAACTTTAACTATAATCAGCTTTTCACTCTGATCTTCAAAAGCGTTGATATAATTTAAGTATTATACGAAACCTAGCAAAGGCAAGTACAGGTATAAGCTTGGCAGTAACCTAATTTAGATTCTACCGCTGGCCAATTTTAGTCAATTATTCTAAACTTGATGTGTCGCTCCAACTGTTAGCAAGATGGGAATTGCAATTCGGCTCTAACTCTGATAGCACTTCTACTACTTGCTTTCGAATATGTCCACAAAAAAAAAACTTAATAATTCCTTAATCTGAAGCACTCGAAGAGAAGTTTGCTTAGCCGTTCTTAACCGATCAGCAAAGTTAAGCAACGTCCACCGTCGGTCTTGGTTGTTGTCTTAGGATAGCAGTCGTTACAGCATAGTGGTGGGTCATTTTGCGAATGTCCGCCTGGCTAGCTACCACCCTCAAGTAGAAAATCTGTCACCGAGCACCTAACGATGTGTTCCGGCAGCTGCCCTTGATAGCCTGTAATTCTAGGTTAGCCTGACCAACACAAGGCGAGATAACGGTCAAAGGCTAACATATAAGGCATAAAAAAATGCAATCTGACAGACTTCTCATGACTAGAAACCTATAGGTAGGCCTTACTTAAACGAAATATTAACTTACCGACTCCATGCTGTACATTAGATCGTTTATCAAATCACGGTGTGAACAGTACAACAACTTATTACATCAACCTTGGTACTATAAGGAAATTTATAAAAGATATCTATAATATGTATGTATAACAGTATACACTGGAACTAAGTTACCTGATGATTTGAATAGATGGACAAACCTTTTGTATGAGGCTTAATAAGTGGCGATAATTGCTTTTATAGTGTAAAAGAGTGCTTACAAAATTTCACCAAGTTTGATTAAACGATGACAAATGCGAACATATAATCTTTCACTTTTATTAAAATAATTATATTTTTATAGTTTCTATCGAGGTTTTATCCATATTTCATATGAGTTCCAAGAGTAGTAACTTTGAGAACATCCAACAAGAACTTCGAGACGATAGGTAAGCTATTTCGAGCAAATTTAGCAGTATTGTAGATATATTGTTTCAGTTGTTTTGTATAAATTCACATAATAATACGAGTATATATGTGTATTTATAATATTTATCAATGTGTTTTTAAGCAATAGCCGAGCGGTAATAACTAATAGATTGCCGTGCCGCGGGACCATGTTTCAATCCCCACCGTTGCCTTCAGCTTCACCCCGTGATAGAAGGGTATATTGCCAAAGCTCGCCTGGCTAGCTACCACCCTCAATAAGAAAATATATCCCCAAGTAACTAACCATGTGTTACGGGAGCAGTCATTGAGAGTCAGAACAAGAAATTACAGGTACATGAGACTTAATGACTGTATGTGGGTGATGAGCGTAGTGCAGTTCGTCACTGTGACAAAATGCATCTGTTATATGCAGAGTTTACCGTTTAACATCATATTATAAAAAATTAAGTGAGATACCAATAAAGAAACTCCGATTAATACGGCACCTATGTGCCTAGTCATCTGATGTCAATGGTGTATAAACTGTAACACACGTCTTCGTAAAGGGCAGATAGGGTAATGTAAATCAAACTCCGATCTGGTTCTATTAGTAGACAACATTTATTTACTATCATACAAAAGTTCGCGGAGAATCTCGTCACCGCGATTCAGCCTAGAAAACTCAATTTGTCAGCGCCATCTAGTTAGAACTTAAGAACTAAATCGTACCACTATTCGAACCCTACAATGAAATGGTTCGCAAAATGTTGTGGTATTGATTATATTTTAACATAGATCTATGACATTTCTTAAAAGGTAGATTGAATGAGTTGTACAAATGGGTCGATGCTGCAACGAACCTGAAATATTCAGATCTCGTTTCATGTAAATATTTCTCATAAATATTGTATTGTTCTAAAGAAAGCCACCATAACTTTACTCTAATATAAATTCTTTGAGGTTTTGATATACGAGTATTCATGTTAAAATTGAATTTAAAGTTTAGAAAAATGTAACATCATTTGTTAAGTTGCTTTTGGGAAAAGTTTAGGGATCTTCATAATACTTGTTTTATACACGTAATAGTCTAAGCTTTTAGCCGTGATCTGATCTATTGATAAGTAAAACTAAAAACTGGCTAAGCCAACACAAAAGCCACTGAAAATCCATAACCTACTAACCTTCACACTACTCTGTCATGAGTATGTGTGATGCTTAGGTAATAATGACCACACTAAAATAGAAAGTCACTTTATTTGGCTTAGGATATTTTAACACCAATGCAATTTGAAACCGTTTTCTTCATGATGTAATTCTATAAGATTTAACAACTTTAAATTAATTTAAAAAGTAAAAAACCCGACTGCTTATTATTTATTTATGTTAAGCGTTTTATTATTCCATTGAAATTAAAACTGCAGGTTATACATATATTCATAAAATCTTTTTTAAAACTCTTCAGTTTATATCCTACTCGATGGGTTTGGACGAAAAAAATATTTTTATACCACACCCACTCAGAAAAGGTCTCATTACTCGTTCAAAAACATGTTATAAAGTTCGTCATTTTTCCCTTAAAAATGTACGGCGGGGAAAGTTATATGGATTTTCATTCCTTCACTCCGTAGCAGTGAAGGAATGTTGTATGAAAATCCATACCTGCCTTGGTAGCGTTCTTTTGTTTTTAGCTGCTTACATAAAAAAAAACAATCTCAAAAAGGTTTTATATCAAATACTTAGAATAAAGAGGTGTGATTTTTATTTGTACTCGATTTTCAATGAAAGGAGGTTGGCAACCTTCTTTTGCACTACGAGAAAAAAAGCGCGGCAAATTGTTATGTTTGGTTAAATTTAGTTTTTTATTAAAATGATATTTTAACAGTACGGTTTTCATTATACTAAATAATTTTCCAAAATGTCATCTGATAGTGAAAGTGACGATTTTATAATGATGACGCCACCAGAAATAAGAAATGCAGCTCAAGAAGTCATAAAGGACTTAACGCTGAGAAGTCTCGAGGTAAGTACTAGAAAACGTATAATGATTTTATTTTCCTCGTAGATGTAGTATAAAGCACTATGTATCACTCGGGAGAAAGTTCTATTTCTGTTCTCGAGTTGCCTTTAAGCACCTTTAAGCCTTTAACAAACTCTCGAACAGAAATAGATCGTTTTCTCCCCTCGATGTACAATGTACTATTATCTGCACAATATGTCGTGTAATAACCAACAGTTTGTTTATTGTGTTATGTACCTATTGCCACTCGGGTCAATTATCAAGACGAATCTAATAATATCTCATACACTAAAATCGGTTTAGCCATTTGGAATTCATGGTGGAATACAAAAACTCACAAACATACATAAATACATGAACCCTGAAAACATAACACTTCTTTTTTTGGGCAGTCGTGTAAAATTGTTCGTCATATTGTATTCCACCTGATAGTATTCCACGTACCAACAGCAAATTAGTACCAGGAGATCAGAAATAATGAAGAGGTAAAGCGTAAAAGCTTATTATGGGTACACTACCACCATGTGGGAAGCTTATTCCTACCTCAATGACCAACAAAGCATGTTCAAGACCTCTGACGTTGTGGATGTCCGTGTGCGACCGTGATCATTTTCGAGTACCAAGGGGTGGGTTGCTTGCTCGTTTGCCCACATACAGCATAAAAAACACACACACCATTAGGTGTTAGGATAATTTTTTTTACTCAAGGATACCAGCTATTAGTCGAAGATTTATAAAAAAAAACGGGCATGTATGCCGCGGTCATGAGTTGGATTTGTGACCCCTAGTCGCGAGCGCTTCCGTGCATCGGAGGGCACGTTAAGCCGTCAGTCCCGGTTGTTGTCCTACGATGACAGTTGACATACGATGGCGGGCATTCGCAAAATGCCCTAATACCATGCATTTTGCGAATGCCCGCCTGGTTAGCTATTCCCCTAAAGTAGGAAATCTGCCGCCAAGCATCTAACCGTGTGTTCCGACAGCTGTCCTTGAGAGCCAGTAATTCTAGGTTAGCCTGAATAACATCTTCACCATGACAACATCACCACTGATAACATGGTGATAGATAGATAGTGGTCGAAGGCCAGCCTATAAATTACCTATAAATAAATAAAAGGTATTCCAGACTAACAAAATTACAACGAGGAAAAAAAAAAAAAAAAACTTTAAGTATGTTTTATTGTTGTAAGTATTAACTTACAATAATAATCGCTTTACAGGCGTTAATGCAAAAAAAACACAAATGGAACCGATTTCAACACTCAAATCTATGAAATAACTTGTGTAAGTCGGTACCATGATGGTTCAAAAGTACCTAGTATCACAATATTGTGCGCATGGTACCGACATTGACAAGTTATCTCACACATTTGAGTGTTTAAATCGGTTCCATTTTTTGGTAAAATTTTATTTACCCCCATTTTAGTAACCCTTGATGCATATGGGATTGTTTGTCATTCACAATCAAGGATTATATCATCAAGACAGGAAAATTCTTTTCAGTTATTGTAGTGTAACTCAAAAACGGCGTCACTGATTTTGATGAAATGTAAATGGAACTTCACGGCAAACATCAGTTTTTAAATAAAAGAAGAATCATCAAAATGAATTCACCCAGGCAAAAGTTCCGAGGTAACAAACATATTAAATAAAACGGACGAATTGAGTACCTCCTTAAAAAATTACGATAGGAAAAATTTAAGTCATGTGCGGGATTCGAACACGCGTCCATCCACCCCTTTAGCCGGGGCATGTTCTGACCATTTGAGCTAACATGACAATGACATCAAAACTCAAATTTTTCCTATAGTTCTTTAACCATCGTATTGGGATTGAGAGCCTTCTCATTTTTTCGGTAAAAAATTACAATATTAGTATTCCAGACTATATTTCCTACAATAACTTACCGTATCAGTATACAACTATCTCTTGTATACAATAATCAGTATGAACAACGTTAACAATCATATTACAGATCCGCAGATAGGGCTATCTCGTTGAGACTTGAGGGTCACTCTCAAGAGGCCATTTTGATATCGATATAGCAGTAACAAGGTCTATTCCATAACTTGCGGTCCCTGGCTGGCTCTTGCCAGTCCATTACAATTATTATCTTCGGTTTCGAGCATGGCTTTATAGATACCTGTGTATATACCTATATTTACAGATAGAGATATTTGATCTTTTACATAGTAGAAGGGTATTTTACGAATGACTGCCTAGAGAGCTACTAACATAGAAAGAAAGATGAAGTAGTGATGGTTTAGTGGCATTGGCTATGGACTGCCACGCAGCAGGTCCATGGTTCGAATCCCACCGTGGGCTTGAGCTTCATCGCATGGTTGAAGGGTATTTTACGAATACCCGCCTAGTTAGCGACTACACTCAAGTAGAAAATCTATTGCCAAGCACCTAACGGTGTGTTCCGGCAGCTGTCCTTGAGAGCCAGGAATTCTAGGTTAAGCATTGCTGGCTCTCATGATGTGGTCGAAGTACCTTCGACCACATCATCACTTACCATCAGGTGAGATTGTAGTCAATAGCTTAAACGACTATGCGGATAACATTACTAAATTACAAATATACGTACGATAATCCATCCCAATAGGATGGTTGGAGAACGATAGGAAAAATTTGAAAACAGAAGATATCGGAAACTTGAAAACAACCGACCACTGTTAAGTTAAATCTGTCGCTAAGCACCTAACGGTGTGTTCCGGGAGCTGTCCTATAGAGCCAGTTCCCTTTTAGGTTAGCTCTGCCTACTATCTTCAAGCATATGATACTTTGTCACTATTAGACCACAGTTCTAGCGTTAAGGTATTTTTGCTGTTTGGATTTAGTTAGGATACAAAATGCTGATTTTTGTCTAATGTCACGACTGGATTTTGAGAATTATGCGTTAGGTCACGTTTGCTTCTTAGGGAGGTAAATATAAACCGTGGATTTCCACTTGCTATGATGTTTGCATATCTTTCTTGCCGCATTGATTATCATCTAGTTTTTTATCCATGCCCGCATGTTATAAATTATCTGGCTATTATCTGGAAAGTTCATAACCGTTCAAGTCTGCTGCGCTTACTTGGATGGGTGGGCGCTAGCAGCGTTTACCATTGAGCTTTTCCGAGCTTCGGAGGGCGCTGTTGTTGTCTTACGATAGCAGTCGTTATAGTTGGGTGGTACAGCATTTTGTGAGAGGAAATGCTGCTGCCCACCTTCTGGTGTATTCTTCTTAGTCGCTTTCTATCCTTTCATAAATTTTTACTGGATGTTAAACTATATCAACATACCATTTATTGATTGCTATGGGCACTAAATATGTCCAAATTAACTCCAGGAAGCTATGAATATATGAATACATATTTATTTGTAACCAGGAAGTTATTTCTTGTAATAAAATTTTATCTTTAATTTTGTCTATATTTAAAAAGCCTCTGTTTATCAGGTGAAATTGACAGATAATTCCGTTTATTGTGATTTTTCGGAAAATATTTTAATCATAATTAGCACACGTATTATTTTTAATGATTTGATTTGATTATATTTTAAATAGGAGGAGCGTTTCAGCTGATTATTTTGTCGATTACTCCGCCAATTATGAACTGGTTTTGATGAGATATTTTGTGGTTGGGGAAAGTATACCTCCAAGACGGTCCTATTTGAATTTAATTAAAATCGTTCGTGTAGTTTTTTATTATAACCAATTAACTGAAAAATGTACTAGCATACCTGGATGATTAATGGAAATGTAATTCTTGTCAATGGTGAACAGTATTTTAGGCGAGTGAATAATCTTGTCGGTTGAAGCGCTTGTAGCGAAGTTTGCTTAGCTGTTCTTTATCGATCAGCAAAGTTAAGCAACGTCCGCCGCGGTCATGACTTGGATGGGTGACGGCTAGTGACATTACTACTGAGCGCTTCCGTGCTTCGGAGGGCACGTTAAGCCGTCGGTCCAGGTTGTCGTCTTAGGATGGCAGTCGTTATAGCATGGTGGTAGGATATTTAGCGAATGCCCACCTGGCTAGCTACCACGCTCAAGTAGAAAATCTGTCGTCAAGCACCTAACGGCGTGTTCTGGCAGCTATACTTGAGAGCCAGTAATTCTAGGTTAGCAACATCTTCGACCACATCATCACTTACGATCAGGTGAGATAGTGGTCAAAGTCCTATCAAGCATAAAAAAAACCACACAAATGAAAGGATAAAAATGTTTTATAAAACACGGTACTGACTTCCACCACTGAAAAGTACTCAAAAGTAAGTAGATAACTTGTTGAAGTCAGGCCATGCTAATGTCAGTGTTTTGAATCATCATGGTACTGACTTCAACATGTTATTAAATACTTTTGTAGCGTTGGGAGACGGTAACGTTTTTTTTTTTCTACATAACCCAGTTGAGGAAGACTACAGTTTGAAAGAGTTTTTGCTTGGTAACATCAACAGTTAGAAAGTGTTATGTATGTATTCAATTCACCTATATATTGTAAGCAAAGTATAGTTCCTCTTCGCAAAGAAGGAAAAAACAGTGTAAATGTACTGATCAAATATTTATATACATGACTTATTAATGTTTTAAGTTTGCCTCCCCCATTAGAGGTCGTTCGCCATAATATCCACGCTTGACCAGCGTCCTGGGAATCGCCAGTGTGAGATGGCAGAAAGCAGCACTGCTTCTCACCTTCTAGTATTTTGCCCTTTTTATTTATTTCCTTACTCACAATTAATGTACAAAACAATAATGTACAATAAAGTACAATATTTTCACATATTAACACATTTTTACATATTAACAATATATAACTTAACAGCTGCGCGAAAAACTACCAACGCTACATTTTATATCATACCATTAAAATAAAAAAATATTTTGAAAGAACGCCTTTTCTACTGAATAATTTTACTAACCGGCTAATTATACTATACAGAACTTGTTCAGTCCCGTTATGAAGAGCTCTCGTGGATTGCTATGGGTTTGAATATCAAAGGCATTGGACGTACAAGTGGCAATGAACGACGCACGATTCCTAGTTAATTCTCTGCGCATTTAAATAAATCTGTAGCTTAAAGGTTCGAGCACATTATGCCGGGTCGCAGCAGGGCGGGGCGGAGCGCAAAAATCCGCTTAAATCGCTTCAATATAATTTGTATGAAATAAAGCACACTGTGTCGGGCCGCAGCGGCTCGCATTATTGCGCGGCGGATTTCCGTCCATGTGATGCGGCCCGCCCCGCCCCGCTGCGACCCGTCAACAGTGTGCTATAGCAAGCGGATTGGTGTGCACGCGCACACGTGTTCATTTCACGATATTTACATTTTTTTTTGGTATTTGCGTGTTCCTTTGGTGTTCACAAAAATGAATGAAGAACTTTTGATTAATTTAGTTCAAGGATACAAAGAACTTTATGATTTGCAAGAACCTCATTACGATGATCAACAAAGAAGAGATAATATTTGGAAGGAAATAGGGGACATAATGTTTGTAGCAGGCCAAAAAACGAAAGTTCTTCGTCAGAGCTATCCATAACGTACAGTTGCACGCAAATTCCGGCAGTACACTGTACACAAAATCCGTCAATGCAATGAGACCCGGCCCGTCACAAATGTGCTAGGTACGCATTTTGCGCTGCGCTGCGGCCCGCTCCGCCCCGCTGCGGCCCGGCATAATGTGCTCGAACCTTTACTTCTATACTAATATTATAAAGAGGAAATATTTGTATTTTTGTATGTATCGAATACACATAAAACCTACTGGACTGATTAGAAAAATTCTTTCACCATAAGAATCCTATTATTATATTCATTATCACTGATGAACATATAATTTTATCAAAAATATGTTAACGGGCCGCTAGTACAGGGTAAGGGGAGGTTATTTCGTGATAGTTTTGACATTTTAAGTCAATTCTCGTACTTTAATCAACCCACAGACCTAGGATTTTTTCGCTACGCTCAACAGACCTACGAAGTGTGTGAGTGAAAGGTCCTAAGCTGCTACAAACCGTCGCGAGAAAAAAAGAGATAGTGAAACAAGAAGACGGTATGTCATTTTTTACTCGAGTAAGAGGCCATAGCGTCCCGGCCTCTTCCAAGTCGGCGCGAATTTTGTGTATTTGCTCAAATATCTTACGATTATAATATAAAATATGTATTCTGCAAGCATGGTGTCTTGTTCAGTGAGTGAATGTGAGGTTACAAGACACAGTAACCCGAATATATACACGTTTCACAGGTAATTTATGTTTATTTGTACTGCTTTTTGGATAATCATTATTTTGTCATTTTGTTTTAAAATTAGTTATATGAACTATGGAAATATTAGATAATAGGTTTCTCTTCATACTTATCATCAAATTACATTGCTAAATGAAGAATTGGTTGGTATTTTACGAAAAATACAAAAACATTTGTTTACGATAGGGCTTGACAAAGTCCTGACGTCACAAGTATCGATAAAGTCGATAGTTTATGTCTGACCTGTAGCTTCGACGTGAGTGCTCGAGTACATATTCGAACCTCAAAAATTACCGGTAGTTAGTTTACTCATAAATGTGTTTAAAAATAATATAATTACATAATAATTTGCGAGAAGTTGACACATCAGTTTATAGCTTATTGAGTATTTACGAATAAGGGAGTAAATATTATCACAAGATATATTATTCAAAATTTATTATGATGTTTTCTGTGAAAAGTTCCCCTAACTCTCAATAAATAATTGGAAATATCTCTTACTTCTATCATAAAATATTAGTATCTTTATACAAATGGCTATTTAACAGAATTTGAAATAACTATATGCACGCGTATAATAATGTTTGTGTTCTTACAGATTACCACCAAATTTTCAGTATGTGATAAAAGGGTTCGGATTATTGACGCAATCTAAATAAAAACTCTACAGTTTGTAGTAAACTTTGAATCAAAATGCTTCATACAAAGAAAACCTCGATGTATAATAATGAAAGACTCAATACCAACTTTTAATGTCCCTGAATGCATAAAGCTGTAGAAATGGTAGTCAATAGCTTTAGAAAATGATGACACAAGTAACGTAAAGTTTAATTTGTAGTAAAATACATGGTCAAATGATTTTTTTTGCATGTAAAGACTGTAGTATATGTTGAGTCAATCTAGTAACCCTTCCCTTAGCGTCCCTGGTGCAATAAAATCTACAATACTAGCTTCATTGCAGCGCTGGATATCTATGGCTATCCTGACACAAAATAATTTTTATTTTTCCTTTCAGATCAAATTGAAAATAAGACGGCCCTGACCTTACTTAAATAGAGATATATTACCACCGTTAGCCATTACCTGCCCTTCAAATCAAGTACTGTCTCGAAGGAAAAACTTATTAACTAATGTTCTAAATTGTGCCAAAAATTACAGAAAAAAATTAGCTCTTAAGAAGTTTAAAAGCTGAAACAAAAATAATGATAAAACGGCTTTTAGACTTAAAAGCAGACTTTAAAGAATTATATGTTTTGTAGGCCAGTTAGTAAAGATCATCAAAATTATGTACACATCGTCATTACAGCCCAATGAGCTATGTTTACACAAGGGACAAATTCGACCTTTGCTTACCACATGTGAATGCTTTACGCAAATGGTATTCAGATAAATGTAATTTAATAATTTACAGTACCTGTATATTTGCAGCTTAATGATTTTGTTAATGGTAATCATAATACATAGTAATGGTAAGTTTTATTTCATCTTGTTACGATGAACTTAAAGTAGTTTACTTTTAAAAGTGCTGTACCATTTTAGAGCTACAATAAATGCATTTGACTTCAACTTTGAATGAGTTTTATTTTTAACAGATCAAAAAGGGAGAAGGGTATCAATAAGGTTGTATTCATGTTATGATATTTGGTTTTATTTTAATTTGAAAACATCATATTTTGTTTGAAAGGATATACTTTAAGATTCATCCCTTTGAAATTTCATCATAATCATTTAAGTAGTTTGGTTTTTAAATCATAATAACTTGAAAAATAAGTTGTTCAAGTATAAAATTGCATATATTGCATTTCTGTGATTTCAGTGTTGTTTACGATCATTACAATAGTCTCAATGAACTATATAGGGCATAATTTCAAACGAATGTGTCCTAAGATTCAACAAGTAAAACTGTCGATAGTACTACGCTCGCGTCATGACAACACTATGTCACTCACACATTTACATTTCATTTTTTGTTACACCATTCATCCGTCACTGTTGGTCTTGTACATCCTAAGCCTATGAATCAACCAATTTGTAAATTTATTAGATATGTGTTAGGGCGTATAGTTTACTATATTGTCGTCTAAACAGAATCTGATAATACAGTATACTGAGAAAATAGTAAATTTTGTTTATGGTTTGTATCTTACGACGTTATTACGTCAAAACAAATACAAACAAATCCCTTCAACTAGTTCACTTATTGGGTACAAAGTTTTGTACCCAGCTAGATAGCAAAATTCAATTGATCTAGCCGATAGCGTTGATGTTTTCTTTGAATGCAGTATATTTATTCTTAATTCGAAGTCCTGCCGATCCGAAGCGAACTTAAAAGCGTCCCAATCTCGCATACCTTTTGTACCGTACGAATTTACATAAAGAGGCTTCCAGTCCTTAGGGTCCCTTTCCGGTTTTCCATTTTGTGCTTCAATGCTGCGACGGTTCCCTAACTAAAGCCTGAATCTGGCAAAGCGACCTCGTCGTTTTATTTTGATCGAACCGCAGAAGGGTAGGTTTTTCCGCGGCTGACTGTACGGTTTTTGGTTATTGGAAGTATTCACCTCGGAGGTTTTTACGGGGGTTTGGATCGTAGAATGTTCGTTTTAGAGTTTGATGGTCGTGAGGGACGGTTTAATCAGGTTTGGGTTACTAGTAACAATGTGTGGCTCGACATAATATCGGGTGAAATGGGTTGACTCAAGGTTGATTGGCGTTTAAAGGCTATTGGAAACATTTTACTACCGCGGCAATGTTTATTCTCTTACAGATAACACCCACACAAAACATTTTATTTATCATCCATATTCAATAAATAAAATTAATGGTCCTATAAAAAAATAAAGGGTTTTTATCTCTTTGCGTCCGGCTAGCCATTTACGTTTTATCTTTCCTGTGTGTAAGTGATGATATAGTTTAGTTTAACCTGAAATGGACACTGAATCTCGAGGAGAGGTGCCGAACTTTACCGCTAGGTCCTTGGTGACAGATTTTTTGCATGATAGTTTGGTAGCTTGGCCTTGGTAGATATCTAGGCGAGTATTCGCTAATTGCCTTACCATCATGGTGCCCACCACATGGATATTATGTGCAATAGTCCAAATGCCTCTAAACTATCGCAGCTTGGTCTGTGGCTTTACTTTTGTGGAAAAAAATTGTAAGTACGTTTATCTCATATAGTAATAAAGTATTTCTGTAGTATATTTTAAGTAAAACACGAATTCGAAAGTTAGTATACTATATGAGTATATATGTCGGTCGCGCTGTTTCTATATTACCGAGATTAAATAGTGGTAGGGCATTTAGCGAATGCCCGCTTAGCTAGCTACCAACCTAAAGTAGATAATCTGTTGCCACGGTCGTAACGGTGTGGTCTGACAGCTGTCCTTGAGAGCCAGTATTCTAGGTTAGCTTGAACAACATCTTCGAACACATCATCACTTATATCAGGTGAGACAGTGGTCAAAGGCTTACTTATCGGGCATAAAACAGAAGAGAAAACGTACAAAACTACCAATCCCTATCGGACAGCAATCAAGTAGCATCGAACAACGATCTCATCCCCAAGTGATAGAAAACCCCCAAACCATATTACGGTTGCTAAGAACCTAATTGAGCCCACTAAACGGCTTGACGTGAGGGATAGAGAAATAAAACGTTAGTTTCTCCCCCATCGTCTACCGACTGCGGTTATTTTGTACCTCGTTGTAAATATATTAAGAACTTGGTAGCAGTTGCTACCGATTGCCTGTAATGGTGGCAATAAATTTCCAGGCTGCGTTGTAGGATAAAAATATATTACATTTAACTTTTGGTATTACTTTACTGCATCATTGTAACTGATAATATGAATGATAAAGTATGTTTGTAAAATCTAGGTATACCGAATAAACAATGTGGTAACTTTGCATGGTGGTAGGGCATTTTGCGAATGCCCGCCTGGCTAGCTACCACCCTCAAGTAGAAAATCTGTCACCAAGCACCTAACGGTGTGTTCCGGCAGCTGTCCTTGAGAGCCAGTACTTCTAGGTTAGCCTGAACAACATCTTCGACCACATCATCACTTACCATCAGGTGAGATAGTGGTCAAAGGCTAACCTATCAGCCATAAAAAAAAAAAAAAATGTATTTATTCGTTTGGGTTGTTTCGTTATTTTTTATGTCATTGTGACGGAACAAGCCCGAGGCCCACCTGATGTTAAGTGGACTAACCTCTGCCTATAAAAGATGCGTTGCTGCAACGACGGATTGCACTGTGCCCGTTACACTGAGACGTACAGTTGTTTGGTCTTGAGTAAAATGCCCTTCCACCATGCGGTGAAGCTCAAGCCCGCGGCGGGATTCGAACTATGGACCTGCTGCACGGCAGTCCATAGCCAATGCCACTGAGCCATCACTGCTTCAAAAGTTTGCTGTGCGTTTGCAGTAAATACGAAACCAAATGTGTCACATATATAAGATACTCGGCCTGACCCGTGGGGTGCAAGGCTAGAACAGCCCCCCATTGCTACCTGTGGCAGTCGTAAGAGACAACTAAAGGTAAAATACCGGAAGGTGGGCAGCAGCGCCTTCTGAGGAACTGATATCTTAAACTGCGAAGACGCCTGCGAAGCATGGGGATTACGGCAAACCCATATATAAAAGGATACAGTGACGCAAAATCCGGCTGATGCAGTACAGTACAGTACAGGATACTATTGGATACTGTCTAAAATGATTTTCGTAGGGGACATATAAAAAATCAAAGCATATGGAAAAACTGGGGCAAATTGCCTAGTTATAATTATATTATATTTCATAAAAATATCCAGTGTCATGTCAAAGTCATGTGATTGGTCAGGATGGTAGTTTCATCCGATTTAAACACAGAACTCTTATATGATTGCTAGCGTGTCTGTCTGTCCTGCACAGCTTATTTTGTCCAAACCCTAGTTGGAATTTGCTTTGTATATATCTAAAATTATTGGATACAATCTCAAACGTATGCGTTAAATACATAAGTTTTTTTTTTACTATACCTAATAGGTTAGACTTTGACCACCATCTCACCTGATGGTAAGTGATGATGTGGTCGAATATGTGGTTCAGGCTAACCTAGAAGTACTGGCTCTCAAGGGCACATGCTGGAACACACCGTTAGGTGCTTGGCGACAGATTTTCTACTTAAGGGTGGTAGCTAGCCAGGCGGGAATTTGCATAATATCCTACCACCATGCACAATTGTGTTTGAACAGGAATTCCATGTAACCTCTGCCTATAACAGATGCATTTCGTCACAAGTAACCAACGTAATAAATAGTTATTAAGTCTCATGTGCCTGCAATTTGCTAGCTCTCAAGGACTGCTGCCTGCCGCACACTGTTTGGTGCTTGGCGACAGATTTTCTACTTGAGGTGTTAGTTAGTTAGGTGAGCATTCGCAAAATGCCTTGCGGTGCAGACGGGGTGCTTTGATAAGAAAAAAAGGTTTGTTAAGGTCATCGAATATTATGCCAAATGAAAGATCTGGTTATGACTGAAATAAGTATGTATATATGGACTGTGTGAGGAAGAACATCATCACGTGTATACTCGTAGTTAGCTGATGAGCAAGACTTGAAGAAAATACTTGTTATAGCGACCCTACTAAACGTAAAACTAAACGTAAAAAAAATACGACTAATAGGAAAATATAATCAAAACACACCGCTAAATAGATAGAACAGTTTTTTGGTTGGCCTTTGACCACAACCTCGCCTGATGGTTGAACTGAAATTACTGGTTCTATACGTCAGCAGTCAGAATACAGCAAGCACTTGGTTTGATAGCCAGATAGACATTCGGAAGATGTCCTATCACCATGCAGTGCTCAAGATGACGATGGGGTTCAAACCATGGACCCCTATGCGGCAGCTCATAACAATCCCCACTGAGCTATAACTGCTAAAAAACTACAAACATTTTGGTAATTTTAGAAATTAAAAAAGTAAGACTATTATTATAAGTAACTGTATGGCATCATCTCTTTCCTTGGCTGTATTTTAAGTTACTTTCAAAGAACATTAGAACTTATCCATAATTATTTTGATATCTATCCATTTGTTCCGCTTCGCTTTTGTTCTTATTAGTAATCTTGTTATGTTCTCAGTCCTGAGGGAGTATTTTTATTTTTCCGGATTTTTCAAGTGGCAAAAAATTATGCTGCGAGGACGACAACGATTTCAAAATTGCGTGATTTCTCATGAGATAAGCTTTGTAAAAGTGTTCAGATTTTGTTCAAAAATTTCATGCACAGATATAGCGACGCTATTTTCATTTTACACAACAAAAAATTCTGAAATAGTGTACTATGACACCTATAGGTAATGTAGTTTGCATGGTGGCTGCTTGGATGACGCCATCCTAAGGAATGTTCTCTTTGGTAGAAAACTACCAAACCACTACTTTTCTACATTGACATGAGTAGAAAGCTTGCTGCTTACCAGGCGGCTTTTTTTCCCTTAGTCGATTTTTAAGTTATCCAATTGTAAGATATTTAAATACTTTGAAATAGGTACCTACTTGAAACGGGAACAATAGAGTATTGGTCGCAAGTGTACATTCCTTGTAATCGTTCCTGAGCAAAGAGATTAGAAAAAAGAAAAATAAATTTGAATGGGCTTGTGCTTGATTCACCAACTTATAGCTGCGAATGGCAAAAATGGGCAGAAACAAGTTTTTATATCTTTTTCTGCGAGTAACGCAATTTAGTGGTTATATGTGATTTGGGCGTCAACACTTCTGATGAATTTATGTTAACTCTAATGCTAATCATAATATAAGGCTAATACACCTTACCTTTTAGAAAAAAAAGCATCTATCCGTATTTAGCTCCATAAACTATTGTTTCTAACATAAATATGTAAGGGTTTTGGAGTATGATATATTTCTAGAAGGATCTCTTAAGGAAAACTAGACCTTATTTAGTGTCAGTCAGGCTTAGGCTATTCATTCATCCTTTATAAGAATATTTTTTTTAAACAGGGTTTTATTTGTACACATAATATATTTATTTATGGTCCTCTATGCCGTGCCGTAGCCAGGATATCCTCATCCTATAACAAAAAAAACAGTAAATTATTCAAGGGGATCGAAACCTTGATGATATGATGGACATGAAACCTTTTTTTCATAATAATTTTATTTTACTTCACCGTGAAAACGGATTAACATACAAGCGTAAAAGTCGCTGGTGCGTTTAATTACGAATTCAATTAAAATTAAATATTAATAAATGAACTTATGATTCCGGACATACAATAAATATATTTTGTCTTGATACGGAACCATTGACGTGCGACTCCAAACTCGCACTTGGGTGGTTTTCTGTATAATATTTACCAGAATAGGTACAAAAACCTGCTTTATAATTTTGGGGGTTTACTCATTCTTAATACAATGAAGCAATGTCGTGATCCCACTTCATAAATAAGGAAAATAAATTGTCTCAGCGGGAGGTAGGTGCGATGACAACACTAACAGTATGGACGGTGTAAAATATTTTAAAACATTTTTTAATTAATTTAAAGGTATTTGTACGTCTTGTTGTACTGCTTAGGTTTCTTAAATAAAGACTGGTTACTGCCGCCAGTCAAAGCAGAAAATGCCATCTCGAACATGACTGACCGTGTCAATAATTAAGTAAATTAAACGTTTAAATTGTGGTAGGGCATTTTGCGAATGTTCGCCTGGCGGTAGCCAGCCAGGCGAACATTCGCAAAATGCCCTTCAAGGATAATCAGTCGCTAACCACGTATTGCAGCAGCTGTCCTTGTGGACTCACGCCTGACTATGCGTTCCAGGTTAAAGTCTGTGTACCACCTTATACCATTTCATCACTTACTAGAAGGAGGGTAGATGGTACATACTATAGTGTACAAAAAAACAGTTTGACTTAACTCCATAAATAATGTCTACATATTTTTTTTCATTCTAGGTTTTTAGGCATTGCATCCAATGGACAAAATTGAGCCATAGGTATGAGACTTCTATATAGAGCGATGCCCGAACGCCAACTTCCATTTGTAACCGTTTTATTTTATTTACGTTGTAAGACAAAGCGTGTACAAAGTCTATACTGTTAACATTGTACTTCTCCGTTCTTATTTATAGGTAGGGCTAACACAGGTGAGCAAGTCTTAGAGCCATGCTTTATGCTGCCCTTGGGGTAGCCTGGCCATGAAGCATAGGCCTACGGAGGCCGTTACATGTGTGACGCAATTGAAGAGCCTGAATATTAAGTAGTCTCAAAATGGATTGGAAAGGAACGGGTAGCATAGCCCATTTCTATTTATTTATAGCTGATAGGCTATCCTTTGACCACTATCTCACCTGTGTTCTCTTTGACCACCGTTATGTGTGTCTGTGTCATCTGTCTTGCGGTGCATTGCATTTCACAGAAAGCAGATCACAGAACTCTGAACTCAGAATTTTAGACTGTGCGCGGTGGACCCGGCGCCTAAGGAAATCTAGTAGGTAACTCACATATGTGGAGGGAAATTCAAAATCTTGACAGTTTTTCATGGTGATAGCTAGGTTTCGTAACCATTCATAATCACAGTGTTCGCGAGTATACAGTTATATTGCTCGTATTCTTTTGAATAGTTATTAGAAACAATGTACGTGATTCTATAAACTAATGCCGTCAAACCGTTAACATTCACCTTTACCCGTAACGAATGGTAATCAATTCAATAAGTGCTGATAAAAATAATTACGTATTGTAAAAAGTCCTCGCATTTTACGCAATCCAATACAATAGATGAACGATTTAACAACAAATGCAAAAAATATTTAAATTTTGAATTTTCCGTCAATGTAGTCAGCCTGCGTTTAAATGAGTGTCTCTTGTCATTCACCGTGGTAGATATATAGCCGCCTCGTCCACTCAGTCAGTAAAATCTCAACTGGCTACCAATTACAGTTCAAAGGTTGCGTCGTTGTTGTTCCCTTGAAAAGCAGCTAACAATAGGTTCGCCCCCTATTACATCAAACCAAAATGTTATGTGAACGTGGGTGTGTAGACAATTTAACAAATACGGCACAGTTCCTCCAAACTGAAATAACAGTAATTGTTTACCTGGTATCAAACCAAAGAACCCCGAAATCACAAAGCGACACTTTTGCCACTCCCTCGTTTGGAATAATCCCCACGCTTGCCAGACGTATTTGATATCACAGTGTCATAAGGCAGGCTAGCCTTTGATCTTTATCTAACCACCAAATAATGATATGGTCAAAGATGTTGTTCAGGCCAACCTAAAATTACTAACTCTCAAGGACACCTGCCAGAACACACCGTTAGGTGCTTGGCGACAGATTTTCTACTTAAGTGTGGTAGCTAGCTAGGCTGAAGCACGGAAGCGCTCAGTAGTAGTATCACCAGCGGTCACCCACACAACTCATGACCGCGGCGGACGTTCCTTAACTTTGCTGATTGATTAAGAACAGCTAAGCAAAATTCAAATTGCAGTTCTTAAGAAAGCTCAGCTGTCAATTTTTTGGTACATTTCCCTTCGACGCCTCTTACGACTCCCACAGAAAGATATGAGGGTTCAATTCTAGCCTGGTTTGTTTTCCTTTTACATATTTATTTTCCTTCACAGCATTTATGTCGGTATAGATGTGAAATTTATAGAAAGAAATTGTCATTAGGCAGCGTTTGAATTATTATTCGAAGGATACCCATCCTTCGAACAAGTGTCTTATAGCAGACGTTGCAATTTTTACCTACTTTCCTATAATGGAGGATAAGCATATTATACTGTCAATCAAGTCGCAACCACCACTGACGTCGATGTAAGCACCTTCAGGCACATTGTCTGCACCAGAGATCAGAGAAACAAGGGAGATTTGCCTTCAATCCGTGTTTGTCCAAATAAAAGTGTCGTCTCTTTCACCCATTTCACTTTCAGATCAACAAAAACAATAAGTATGGCGTACAAACGCACATTTTGCTACGCACACTGAGATTTCTGCTGCAAAATAATACACTTACTATTCGTACACATGCAAAACTGGGTTGTGCTTCAGCCTGTAGCTACCATAGTTACACACACATACACAGCTATTAAAACACTGATCCATTGCGTCATCTGAAGAACTGATTTGTTTATTAATTTGTACTAAGCGCGCAATGGTTTTATTACAAGCCTGATTTAGGCCAGATGCATTCGCACGTGCCACGCTTCCATTACCTATCTCCCTTGTTTCCTGATCTGAGGTCTGCACAATAGTACTTCTAACCATCTCTACTCAAAAGATAGTGACTTATTGGTGGTAAAGATACTAATAAGACCATTTCTAGGGAGGATTTGGAAACAGAAAGGCGGCCCATAATACCGTAACTAAAACTTTTGCTCATAGGACCTGATGTCGTCGTTCATATTGTCAGTGGAAACGTATTTGTGATCTTATCTGTGTTGTTTTCTAAGAGAAGATATATGTTTTAATTTATTTCATGGTATTGTGATGGAACAAGCGCGTGGCCAACCAGATGTTAAGCGATAACCGTTGCCTATAACACATGCATTTCCTTACAGGTGAAGAATTGCACTCTCACTGCCTGTAATTTTACTGGCTCTCAAGGACTGCTGCCGGAAGACACCGCCAGGCACTTGGCGACAGACTTTCTTCTTGAGGGTGGTAGTCAGCCAACGAGCATTCCAAAATGTTGTTCCACCACGCGGTGATGGTCAAGCTGGTGGTGGGGACCACGGACATGCGGCACGGTAGTCCATAATTATTACAGGTCGGCTATCATTGCTTCAAAATTGTTTTGTACTGACCCCACTTTGATAAAGGATCATGAATGAATAAAAAATACAAAGACAACATTTATTTATATTTTGCAGTAGCATCAAACTCAATTATAACCAATGAGTTTGGTTCAGAGTAATTTAAAGTCTGGTAATCAGAAGGTGTTGTTATAAAAAAAAGGCTCAATTACAATAGAGAATGTGAAGTAAAAACATATAATATATGTATTGCAACTTATGACCTTAACTTGTTTGTATTGTTCTATTTCTTTTATTTTATTGTTTATCATCCGCACAGCTGGACACCTTTTCAAGTCTCATCATAATTTCTCCCACGTAAAAAATAAAAGCGCCCGGCTCTTCCTATTGTTGTTTTTTGCTTTTAGTTTTGTTTGTTCAACGTTCAGGTGTTGACTCAAAAATATTGCAGCCATTTTTAGAGAATGAGCATCGGAAATTGGAATTTGTTTTAGTGCTCCTGCTTTTGTTAAAGGCTGCATTGAACCAAATTTGGGAATTAAAATTATTTGGCTTGTATAGCCTATATATTCAATCAGAAGAATTTCCGCAAAGTAACGCCTGAATATATTCGTTTATTTGAATAATGACAAATGTACAAACCCTGCGAATCCAATTCAAACCAAAAAAGTTTCGTCTACTTTCAGATAATCAGACGGTCTAGATTATATTCAAAAAGTACGTTAATTGAAACGTCAAAAACAAACTTTTGATTTAATGTAAATATGATTGAGGAAGATTTTCTCAGCAATCAGCAACAAATTGCTTACATTAAATTACTCAATCAATTAAAGCATTCACGTTGGTTGGATTTTCCGTTCGCCTTAAAAGGGTATATTAATTTTTGCCGGTTTTCTTTGTAGGTCAAACCAGGCTGTCGAATGAACCGGCATCATTGATTTCCCAGGCGCATGGTTAAACCAAACGTATATTATTTAAACACAGAGGCTCTGCTTTTTGGGAGTGTAGTTTTTGATTATTCATTTACCTTGTTCATATAGAGAAATCAAGATTTCTACCAATGTTTGCATATGTTTCACTCACACTTAATCTTTAATAGGCTTAATAGTGTAGTTTCGAGCATAAACCATCCAAAGTTTGGGGCTAATTGGACCCTATAGTTTCAAGTCTGCTGCCTCTGATAATTCCGTTTCCAAAAAGTTTTAATTCATATTGAGAAGGTATTGCCTATTTGGTGGTTAGTCAAAGGCTACTTAACTCTACAAAAAAAAAAAAAACTCTATAGCTGGGTTTATTTTTCTCCCCTAGCTCATCCGATGGTGGGTCGTGATGTGGTCTAGGATGATACACAGGTTTAACCTAGAATGGGAAGAATGCATATCGAATGAAGGATCAAGATCTTAGATACAAAAAACTTCACAATAGTAAAACAAAGTTGTCCTAAGATTGATAATACTTCAGTTAAAAGTTATAGTCAAGTAATCCCTCATATGGATCTCTCGTATCAGATACCTGAAAAAAATAAGATCACAATATTTTTTTCTTGTGTGACGCGCAGCGCAGCAATCCTTTTATTGTTGCCATTGAGACAACAAATATATTTTCAATAATTATATAGAAAATATATTTCTCATACTTGAAAGTTGAAATCACCTAATCAGAGGGATGATAACATAACTTTTAGTAAAAAATCTATGCAAGCCATGTTCCAACTTTTTATACCGGTTCTCTGTCAAACCGTCACGTAAAATTTAAAAAATGTTTATAAGAATTTTGTATTTTTTTTATGACGGAACAAACACCATGTTCAACTGTTGTTAAGCAGTAATCTCTGTAACAGATGTATTTTGCCACAAGTAACGAACTGAACTGCACCGGTCACCCTGAGACATTAATTTGTTTATTCTCATGTGCCTATAATTTTAATGGCTCTCAAGGATTGCTGCTGTAACACTCTTTTCCGTGCTTCGGAGGGTACTCTTAGCTCTCGGTTGCTGTTTTTGGATGGCAGTCTATAGGCATTTGGGCAGTCAGAAATATGCATGACATTTTGTGAATGCCCACCTGGTTAGCTAACACCTTCGAGTTTAAAACATGTCGCCAAGCACCTAACGGTATATCCTCAGATCATAGAAATAAGGGAGATTTGCTTTCAGTCATTAATCGTTCGTGTTACGAGTTTCTCCCACCAGTTTCTCTAACACAAAAACAATAACTATGGTACACTTCCTCAAGTTTCTCACCCTCACTAAGAAACATTCAGCAAAACCAATAAACCACCAAATATAACTTTTGTAAGAATAGAAATAATAACGTCTATTATTATACATATGATTATTATATAATTAGATGGAAATATAAGTCCACCTTTATCCTTTACTTTTTTTTATTTATTTAAGCCAAGTTACATTATCCAATACATCATCACTTAAATGGAAATGAGATCGTGGTCAAGAGCTAGCCTGCCTACAGGCAGTAAAAATCACCTCTCTCTGTTATTTCCGAACAAATAATAAGAGAGAACAGTGTAAGAGAACAGTAAAGTTTCAAAAATCTGAGCTACACTTAAGGGTGAACTGGCCGGACTGTTCTCGATACAAACGTCGCAGGGTGATCACTCCCTTATTTGAGGATTTAGGTCCAAAAAAAAGCATAATACCAATTGATCGTCATTATCTAGGCTTGTATGATGTCGAAATTTTAATAAAATAATTAACTTGAGACTTATGAACCTTGAAACATTTTCATATAAAGTTTTCGAGGCTCAAAATTTACAAGTTATATCTTTTTAATTAACTTTTTAAAATTTTGGCATTATACAAGCCTAGATAATAACGATATCAATCGGTATTATGCTTAAGTCTGGACCTAAAATCTCAAATAAGGGAGAGATCACCTTACGACGTTTGTATGTAGATGTGACCAGTTCAACCTTAAGTCGTACTCAACTTGGCTATGAATAACCGAATGATTGTGTTACCTACCTTTTATTACCGAATGTTACCTTAATCAAGCCAGTTTATGGATTTCGGCCCACGATACATAATCCAAATATCATCCTAAGTAAACCACATGACCTTAAATACTATAAATTATTCAACGAGTAAAGATGTAGAATTATACATTTAGAATTCCATATTCATAATATCGACCTTTATGCGTCGTTTAAAGGGCCGAATAGACAAGGATAATGATTTATAGACTTCCATGTGCATCAGATAAAGAGAGACATATAGCACATGCTAATTATAATATAAAATTACTGCGAAATAAACAAAAAAAACATTATTTTGAATCGTGTCTTGACTCAAAAGGGGTAACCGCCATATCGGCGAAATTGACATTATAATGCAGTTGCTTTCAGTTTTCTCCATCGATCGGTATATTTAAAGTCTTTCAAAGTTGCCAAAATTGGCGTTTACGACCAGTTTTGCAAAATAGAAAACAGATATTTTAAGTTTTTGTGTCGTAATAGCAACCACTGTTAATGATCATAAACTACATACCCTATTACTATTCACATTACCATAGTAAACAACATCTTAGCTATATAAGTCTTAGTTGATACAAATGTTTTTACGCCTAACATTTTACAACGATATATTTTTAGTTATTTTAAAGAGCAATCACTCATATTGATCAACAAACTGTGAAGGTAGTAAACGAAATACCTAGTAACATAATGGTGCTTACGTCCGAAAATATCCATTTTTTAAGAATTTTCTATGAGGTTAGTAAACCCTTAAAATAAAAAAAATCCTAGGCCTTACTATGTCAATACCCACGCCTATAACGACTTTCTACACTCCCGTGGTTATATACTACAGGACCACGTGACACAATAGTCACCAAATTACAAAATATCGTTGTACCTGAATTCTGGTCGACTTCAGCAGTTGATTTTGTTTCATCACCATCACAGCAACCGAACGTCCACTGTTGAATAAGTTCTCACATTAGAAGGATTTTCCATAATCTCCACGCTTAGCAGGCGTCTTGGGGATTGCAGTAAACGTCAGCTCTTCAGAATGCAATGTTTCCCACCATCTGGTATTTTCCCCATAGTTGCCTCTTACAATATCCAGAAAAAGGAGGGTGACGTTCTAACCCAGCAACACGGTCAACAAATCAACCTGTCCTCATAGGTTTGATTTTGTTTACCTACTTGTTCTTGTAGTTTTGAGGTAGATTTTTAATAGTAGTATTTATCTAATTAGCCACATAGAGATTTGTGTATCATTAGTATTTTTGTCAAACATTTATACATTATTCAAATAGGTTTATATGAGACTGCTAAATTAGTATTGATTTCTATTCTCTCTTTCGTCGTTCTCGACGGTGACTTTACATGAAAGGTAAAAAAATCAGAGCTCCTTTAGAGAGAAACTCTTCTCCCCATAACAGTTTGTTCGAATGTACGAGTAAAAGGTAAAAGTAATGACCTCTAATTGTGATGGCCAATCTAGACTTCCAAAAGTCAAAACGATTACCAGAGCTGCAGTCGTAAAAAGAAACTAGCTTGAGCATCAATAAAACCTAAAGCTGATATTGATCTTTATAAAGTCAAATACCCCTGCTGACACAACATCATAAAACTAAGTCTTGCAACGGTTTCACTTTGAAATACTTATAAAAGCACTTGCTTACCTGAGATACTTCAAGTGTAAGGGATGGTGAATAAGCATTTTTCTGGAGTGCAAGCTGTTATAATATATATGGCTATCCTTAAGTTATTATAGCTGTATAAAGTTTAGTGTAGAGCTGAGAATAGTATTCTATTATAAACTCTCTATACGAGTACGAACCTAAAGATCTGTTCACACACTAAGGCACGCCTTCCACAATCAATTATTGGTGCGCAGTTTACATATAGGCCTTGTTTATACACTACTTCTTAGAGTGTTATAATGGTATAAACAGTCATATAATAAAATATAAATATAATCACTTATAGAGGCAGTAGTACTTGAAATTGAAAAAAAAAATGGAGGAGCGTGTCTTCGTGAGTAGAAAGGTCTGTACGAGTGCTTATTACTAATGGTTAATGAAAATCTTGAAATTATGATGACATTTAAATGAGTTTTAATATTTTATAAGTTGGTAATTTAGTAAGAGCTTTAACTATGGTTATGTTCCTATTTATGTAGGTATATATAGAACAATACTTTGATATAGATTGGCTGTTTTAGCTTTTTTATTTTTTCTGATAGGCTAGCTTTGTACTATTATCTCTACTGATGGTGTGAGATGACGTAGTTGAAGATGTTCAGGTCAACCTAGAAGAACTGTATTACAAGTATATTTGCCAGAACACATCATTAGGTATCTGGCGACAGATTTTCTACTTGAAAGTGTTTGCTAACCAGGCGGACTTTCCTATAATACCCTACCATCATGCTATAGCTACTGCCATGCTAAGACAACAACCGCGACCGAAGGTTTTACGTGCTATCCGAGCGTTCAAAAACACGTACCTTAGCTTTAAAGGTAATATAATATAATAATATATGAAATTCTCAGGGTTTATATTCAGAGGTTTATACTCGTATTCAATTTTGGTGATTACTTCACTAGTCTGCTAATTGGTATTTTACTTACTACCAACAGCTATACACTGGCCGTTTATTTTTTCAGGGTACTCATATTTTTAATAATACATAGACCATTTTCAACACGTTTGCGAAGCAATAAATAACATTTTCAACACACTTGCTCGTAACGGGTCTTTTATTACACCTGTTTTAGTGTCATGACATAATGCAGTTACGCACGCGTGCTTTTTGCTTCTTCTTTAACGCACTTGTGTAATTAATATAAATAATAGTACAGTATGGTACAAGTGTGTAATGTTGTTGAATACCGCTGAGGCGCCATTGAGGCCCAAGCCATTAGGAGAGGGATTTAAGAGAGCCGAAGACGGTAATCATCAATACACACACGTATCATACGACGTTTTTCAGCACAGGAACTTCAAAATATATCAATTTAAACCCATAAAAATGTAATAGATTAAAAAATTACAAATATACGAGGGGAAAATTTAAGTCATGTGCGGGATTCGAACCGCGTCGATCCACCCCTTTTTGTAACAGTTAGACTTATAGTATTGCGGACTTTTTTATAGATATTAATGTCTTCTATAAAATTGTAGTACATCACTTTGCTCTATGTTCCATATTTCCGCAGCGTATGCGATTAAACGTTTTTAATTGTTATTTTTTTCGCACTTTGGGTTACATTACCGAAGTTTTCATACGGATTCCTAACTATTTTGAACTTCTCAGATTATTACAAATGGGATAATTTTGGATTCTAATGGTGAAAGAATTTTTCGAATCGCTCCAGTAGTTTCAGAGCCTATTCAATGCAAACAAACAGACCATCAAATCTTTTCTCTTTATTATATTAGTTTAGATAATACTAATATGAAGTGTGATGAGATGCACGTTTCCATACTAAATATGAAAAAAACCACGTGAATTACGTATCATATAATAACATAACTAGATTTGTGTAGTTTCATTTAATAGAGCCATATAGGGGCTACAGTTGCACTTGAACTAAAAGTACAATTAGTATTATTTTTTTTTTGCTTGATAGGTTGGCCTTTGACCACTATCTCACCTGATGGTAAGTGATGATGTGGTCGAAGATGTTGTTCAGGCTAACCTAGAAGTACTGGCTCTCAAGGACAGCGGCCGGAACACACCGTTAAGTGCTTGGCGACAGATTTTCTACTTGAGGGTGGTAGCTAGCCAAGCGGGCATTCGCAAAACGCCCTACCACCATGCTATAACGACTGCCATCCTAAGACAACAACCGGGACCGACGGCTTAACGTGCCCTCCGGAGCACGGAAACGCTCAGTAGTAATGTCACTAGCGGTCACCCATCCAACTCATGACCGCGGGCGACGTTGCTTAACTTTGCTGATCGGTTGAGAACAGCTAAGTAAACTTCGCTACGAGCGCTTCCAAATTAATGAAGTAGACAGATAAAGATTTTAAATTATTCAGCTGAGTAGCATAAAATGATAATATTAAAAACCCGACCTCAAAGTAGAAACGAGGAGTGAAATAGTTTGAAATGAAGATATTTCTTCAATTTTTCCTCACCAACTTTCAGTTTTATTGATCTGCAAGAGTCCAAGAAACTTTAAGACTTCTTAAAGCCTTTCTTATCATTGAAAAAGAAAAAGGATTAAAGTTGGTAAAGAAACGTAAATAACTTTAAGTACGCCGACTTAGATGGATTGAAACTTTATATCAGACGCAAGCAACTTTATCTGTTGTTATAAAAAACAATGGAATGAAATACAAGACTAAAAGAAACCATTGTCACATTATATCTATATACCTGTTTAAACTTATAATAGCTTAACGCTACCCGTCCCTGTTATTTTATTTTAATTAACTCAAAACTGTAACGGCTGAAATACAAGTGGAATTATTTGAATGATAAAATAATAATTTAAAAAATAAAACATTTGCACTCTGTCTGTCTCTCAACGTCTGTAAACTATAACTGGGTATGCAGGTGTGCATAAATAGTTTAACTATATATACGTCAATGAAAAAAATATATGTCTTTTTTTAAATATTGATAGGTTTGCAATAACGCCTGCTATGCGGATTACATTACAAAATCACAAATATACAATAGGAAAAAATAAAGTCATGCGAATACTACAAACCCCGGCTTAAGGGGTGGATGGACGCGGGTTCGAATCCCGCACATGACTTAAATTTTTCCTCTACTTCCACTCCGACCAACTAAACCTGATCAACTAAAACGAATCAACTATTTTTATTCCTAACGAAACAACTATTCAGTTGATTAGTTAGGAAATAAACGGATCAACTCTTTTTCATCCCAACGGCACAACTTATAGTTGATCCGTTAGTAACAAAATATAAATATAAGAATAGTAGTAATTTATGTGGCGCATCGCCGGCCGCTGCCGCGGCACGCTCGCTTCGCTCGCTCGGCTCGCGCGTTGTTGTAGTCACAAGTAACCTAACGCTCCTCCTCGCTTCGCTCGTCGTCGCACCTAAATATGACTTTGCCCTAGACTAAATGACTAACTAACTTCTTCATTGTAAGTTGATTCGTTAAGACATTGTAAGTTGATTCGTTAAGACCATTAATATTAATATTTAACAGATCATATTAGTTGGTCCGATTAGGAAGAAAGTGTCTCGGAGGGTATCAAACGGATCAACTAGTTGATTCGTTTAGTTGAACGGAATGGAAAGATCCAATTTTTCATATCGTATATTTGTGATTTTGTAAATAATATGTCATTGATACCGTAATTTACCCGGTGATAGTGCTGTGCGTGTCAAAAGAAAACCACGCCTTTTCACAGGGTGAGCTATATGTTTATACCGTAAAAAAGTGTTTTTATAATTATAATATGATATTGTTATTCTCTTATTTATTTTATTCCTTTTACGAGGACACATTTATATATATTGGTTGTTATGCTGCTATTAACACAATCTAACTAAAACTAAGGTAAGTGCGTGTTCTTATGCTTTTCATCCTAACATTTTTATTATCAAACATATAAGAACGACTAGCCTGCAAATTTAATGTTTTAATAAAATAAAAAAACTAAGTTAGTACCAACTATGGTCATGGATATACTGTAAAAACTGTCTAAGGAGGTAACGTCCAAGCATTTGGTGCCATTAGTTATTGAAGCGCTCGTAGGGAAGTTAGCTAGGCTAAGTTAAGCAACGTCCGCCGGGGTCATGAGTTGGATGGTTGACCGCTAGTGACATTACTACTGAGCGCTGCCGTGCTTTGAAAGGCACGTTAAGCTGTGGGTCCCGGTTGTCGTCTTAGGATGGCAGTCGCTATAGCATGTTGGTCGGGTATTTTGCGAGTGCCCGCCTAGCTAGCTACCACCTCAAGTAGAAAATATGTCGCCAAGCACCTAACGAAGTGTTCCGGCAGCAGTCCTTGAGAGCCAGTGAAGTTACAGGCACATGACTTATCAACTATGTCTCAAGGTGACGGGCGCAGTACAACTCGTGACTTGTGATGAAATGCATCTGTTATAGGCAGATGTTAGTCCGCTTAATATCAGGTGGGCCGAGAGCTTGTTGCGTGACAATAACATAAAAAAAAACTCTGAAGTAACTGTAATTAAAACATAATAAAACTGGCTTAGCTACCAACCTCAAGTAGAAAATCTGTCGCCAAGCACCTAACGGTGTGTTCCGGCAGCTGTCCTTGGGAGCCAGTAACTCTAAGTTAGCCTGAACAACATCATCACTTACCATCAGGTGAGATAGTGGTCAAAGGCTAAAGGAACCAGGCATAAAAAAAAAATAGTTTAGTAAGAGAAAATAGTAGCTCCTGATATTGAAAATTAATTTGCCTATCCAATCACATTTAGAAATCGTTTGTCCAGTAGACCACTAATTGTAATATCGATTTAGGTCGAGTATATAATAAAAGGCAAACTTTGTCTTGAAAATGGTTTTCAAATATTTGTTTTCAATTAATTTGGTTGAATTCCTGCCGCAAGTACCTGCCACAAATTGGAATGGGCAATTTCAACCTAAGTAAATTAATTTCGAATAAATACTTTAGTAGGCGTCCTCGTCTCCATGATTAGATATTTATTGATTTGCAGTTGTAGGTTTTAATCTCATTAAATGATGAACGAATCGTATAAAAAAAATTATTTTTACTTAACTTTCTATGGAAGAATGCTGAATCGTTCATTCAGGCGAATAGATATTCTTCTTTTTTCTTTCAAGTAACGAGTAATGAAAAACAATAAGGTTTGATCTTCAGAGAAATATAAAAATATATATTATACAGAGGTTGGATTTATACATACGTTTTGTTTTTTTTTTCTCTTGGCTAAAATATCTAAATTACAGTCTAATAACACATTAAGCAGTGAACTATAATTATCTATCTAAATATGATTATTGAGACACCTCTAAATGTGACATACTGTTGCTAGTATATTAATCATGATCATATAAATATAAAGTTTATTATGCCCAAAATATTATTTAATTATTTTATACATATATATGTATATATATATTTATTTGCATAATGACTCAAGTTGAACATAATGCCAACATCCAGGTTACATGTGAAGTACACAAGACTTAACTAAAAAGCATTGAATATTCCCTACGAACTTGGAGGGGTGTTAAACGTAAACTGATTTCTATAATACCAATAGGAATCCATTGTAGGTTTCCATACCCAGAGGGCAAAAAGAGTATTAAAGAGACATTGCCGGATTTCAGTCAGTCTGTTACCAAGTTTGTCAAGTGTTTCTAGTTTGGTAACAGAATTCGTTAGAAACCGGAAATTTATATATGTTGTGTAGAATGCCGACCCACAAACCAATAATTGGATTAGAACTAAAAAATATTTTGAGGTGGAAGTCTAATCCATAAGAAGGTAACGAAAAGAAATAAATTTTCCCACCGTAGCGTGTGGGCTGTCATAGTTCAGAGCCCATTGAGTACAATACAAATAAATAGGGCTGGGGATTGCTTACTAGTTTAGTTATTCAGACATACCCCTATCTATATAACTATACTAAGGTATTACCGCAAATTTTAGTATATTCTGAAATATTCTCTGTTTAACAACGAATTCTGAAAACGCAGATTTATAATGTAGGTTGAAAGCGCTGATATAACCAAAAAATATGTGTTCTTCTACGTTTCCGTGCTACTAAAATGAGGCAGCTCTCAGAACTTGATAATTTTTAAGAACGAGAAACGCGACTTTGGTACGTCAGTTGGTTTTCAAAAATTGTTGTTTGTTTATTGTTCGAAGTTCTACAACAGGCAGGACGAATATTCGTTACGCACTCAAACTCAAAAAGTCGATACAGTTTGGGAGTAAAGGGATCAGTCAACGCGAATAAAGCGTACAAAATAGGTATAGGTATGTATCTTCCATAATTTTACGGCTGCGAGGCCCGCGAGTTACTCTCGCGGGATGGGGCGAGACGGGTCCGACACGAGCACAATACACGTCAAAAATAAATTTGAAAGGAAATATCGAGTAGCTTTGGGTATTCACTTTGTTGTTCTGATATTGTAACTTTATACTTCTACAACACATATGATAATACTTATTTTTATCGGTATTGATGCACGCTGTAGGTGCAGAAAGATGCAAATCTTTAAATGTTTACGCTAAACATGTTCTATTTAAAATATTATTAGCAATTTTAAAATATGTATAAAGTATTATCGAATTTTTACCTTGTATTGTTAAATATATATAAGATAAGCTTGAGCAACATATTTGATCATAATCACGTACCATCAGTTGAGATAGTTACCAAAAGCTAGCCCACCAGGTAAAAAAAAACAAATATTAAATCAACCAACTTGAATTGATAGTTTTAGCCTTAAACAGTAAAAAAATGGTTCAAAGGGAAAGTTCTGCACCCAAATTAATAACATAAGTATTCAAAAGGGTTGATATAATATTTTAACGATTACAATACATAATATATATTTTTTTAAATGCTCATATGTAAGCCTTTGAGCACAATCTCCCTGATCGTATGGTCGAAAAATAAATATAACTAAATTCTTTGTACAATTATTCAAAGGTTATTCAAAAATTACTGAAAGAGATTTATTTGAATTTGTGAAATATATAATTTTCGTTGTAGCAAAGATCTCATTTCATTATTCTCATTTCTAATTTCGCAATTTTGGTTGAAATAGATTCGTTTGAAGTTTAGGGTGTAATCTAGACAAAACTTTAGTATTAAAATGTTATGGTCATGTATATTATAATTATTATACAAGTTTTAGCATTACTTCTTATTTTTATGACGGCTGAGTGGTAATAGCTATGCACTGCCGTGCCGCAGGTCCCTGTTTCTATACCCACCGCTGGCTTGAGCTTCACCGCATGGTGGAAGGGCATTTTGCGATTGCCCGCCTGGCCAGCTACCAGCACCTTCAACTAGAAAATCTGTCGCCAAGCACCTAACGGCGTGTGCCCATTACCACTTCTACTTGCAAATTCTGAAAGCTATGTCGGTGACTTTAGTTCTTCGGAGAATATTATCGTTCTGGACTACCACACAAAGAAACTCCGAGCATAGCTCTCTCCATATCTCTTTGGCTGACTGTTTTTTTATGGGATAGGAGGGCAAACGAGCAGGCATCTCACCTGGTGGTAAGTGATCACCATCGCCCATAAACATCCGCAACACCAGAGGTCTCGAAGATCCATTGCCGGCCTTTGAGGAGGAAATATATTCTCTTTTTGAAGGCTCCTAAGTCTTATCAATTCGAAAATACTTAGGTTGGGCCAGCTGGTTTCATATTTTGCCAGAACGAGGATGAAAATGCTGTTATGCCAAGGTCGTGCACTTCCAGACGTCAACATGAAATTGATGAAACATCATGCTTTGTCGGGACGGCCGATGGCGAAATTGAGCTGCAGGTAGTAAATTGAACAGTTCCTCAGAATACTCCCCGTAACACAGGTTCGACGAGAAGATCGTGTAACTTCCCGATCCGAGTTGGATTCTTCTTTCTTGGACAGTCTATCCCAGATTATTATAAGTGTCAACAACTTTAACCGTATAGTTTCCAACAACTACTGCAACATGGACTTTAGACTACATTCTCATCTTGTCCAAATTCATTCTAAGACCCACCTGTTGGGAAACTACTAAATCGCTGAACATTGTACTGAGTTCTACAAGTGAATCAGCCATTATGACAATGTCATCGGCGAAACGAAGATGAGTGATTTATTCGCTATAGATGTTGATGCAGAATTATTTCGAGTTAAAGAGAAGAAGAGAGCTTAAAAACGTCCTCCAAAGCATTCGTGCACAGTTTCGGTGAAATAACGTCTCCCGTCTACATTTCCAAGCACTTAACGGTGTGTTCCGGCAGCAGTCCTTGAGAGCCAGTGAAATAACTGGCAAAATGAGACTTAATAACTGTCTCAAGGTGATGGGCGCAGTGCAGTTCGTCACTTGTGATGAAATGCATCTGTTATAGGCAGAGGATACCGCTTAACATCAGGTGGGCCTCGCGCTTGTTCCATCCCAATAACATAAAAAAAAAACCTTCATCATCTTCATCACCACCATACTCATATCAAAATATCTCATATAAAAAACTGTATTCCCTTGCAATACACAACAAAACAATGAAATTATTGGAAGCTTCGGCTGAGGCCTTTACGACATCCATTAAAAGGAAAAAAAATAGTTTTTACTTATATTTGAACCGTACGGTTGATTGAAGTTTTTTTTGGTTAAGGGTGGGTAGGGTAAGTGTTTAATATCAGGCGCGCAATCTCAGACTTTCGTATAATAACAAACTCAAAAAAAAATATTATGTACCAAAACATTTTATTTAATAACAGTTTCACTTATTTGCTACTTCAACATTTTATTGTTTTTCCATTTAAATTTACAATTTATTCAAAACAATAAATTTAATATCTCCATTATTCAGTCTTTCATTTTCATTTCTTTGATTGAAGTGTATTGTTATGGAAATTATTCAGACTTTAGCTAAACTAGAAAATGTCTTTACAGTATAATTCAATTCAAAACAAACTATGTAGGTATTTGTTAAGTTTGAAGCAAGATATTATTCTGGAATAATAATTCAAATCATTTTTACAGATTCAATTTTCATAGTTTGAATAAGGGCCCCGTAGCAATTACTATTGAATGCTGAGCAGGGTGCTCATTCCGTCAACGTTCTCAAGTATAAAATCTGTTACAAGCACCTCATGTTATATTTCGGCAGCTGTTGTTGATAGAACTATCACATTCTAGGTTTGACTTTTACAGCACCGTCGATCAAATCATTACTTGCCAATAGATAAGATTGTCAGTCAACTAAAAGAAAAACTAAAGCCTAAAAAAATATGTTTAAGAATTAAGATAATGTAATCAAAGATTTACAATATTTTTTAATAAAACGGAACCATCTTCTTATCACACTAAAACAATAATAAAAAATGTGAAAAATTGTTGTTATTTCTTCATGCTGAAACTGCGATTAGAAGGTTAGAATTAAACTTAGGATAAAGATAGTGAAGGTCTGCATTAACACATAGGACTTTTCATCGTCATCAATATTACTTTTCATCGTTATCTACGAGAGTTAAAAGCGCAGGGTGCAAAGTTTGTAAGTAAGGATTTAAAATTATGTATACAGCTGCTTACTATTTACTCATAGATATCTATAAGAAGTGATAATATTTAAAAAGTTGTCATTGTAAGGGTTTCGTACTCATTAGGCTGATGATGTATTTCTGTTGTCGCTATAACAGAAAATACCAAAAAAACGGTCAAGTGTAGGTTAGACTCGCGTACGTAGGGTTCCGTGAACACTAAAACGAAGACATATAGTGTGATCTGTTGTAAACAGATAATGGTAGCGAACCCTTCGTGGGCGAGTCCAACTCGCACTTGGGTAATTTTTTATTTGGACCAGCAACGGCGGAAAGCGACAATACTCTACAAACTAGTGATAAGAACAATATTCTCACTTTTCATACATAAATGATCCCCCTATACAAGATATGTTATTTTTACCGTTGGAATGCCCGTTCCACAAGACGACTTGTAACTGTACAACAGTGAACGAGCCGGCTAATGCAGTACACTACAGTATGTGCCCTTATTAACAAAAAACTACGATTTATATTTACATCGCTACAGCTTGAGCCTCCAGGTTTCCCACAAATCAATCAAAACTCAGTGGCGTAGCCAAGTCATGTGGGTACTAAGTGGGAAAGTAGGTATTGCCGCCGTTGTGCCACCCCATTCAGCTATAACCCATAGGGGCTCTTCCACTAGAAAACTACAATTATGCCTAAAGATAAGATACCTATTCATAAGGAATGCTAAACAGAGGTTGTAAAGGTTACTGCAACCAGTAAATAGGGCATATCATAAAATGTTATTGAATGTGTTTAAAAGAAAAGTAGCTATAATAGTATCTTTATGTCCCAGTAGTCTGAATTATCATTATGGTTAGAGAGAACTTTATGTAGGCCAGGATGATGAGAAAACTGAGTCGCTTAAAAAAATATGTGATCTGCAAGGTAGTCTACGAAGTTTAAGAAGATCTATTACATGCTCCACTTGAAGAGCATTTATACAATTATATGTTTATTTTTGAAGCAGTGATGGCATTGGCTATTTCCTGCCACGTAGCAGGTCCATGTTTTGAATCCCACCGCGGGCTTGAGCTTCACCGCATGGTGGAAGGGTATTTTGCGAATGCCCGCCTGGCTAGTGACCACCCTCTAGTCGAAATTCTGTCACCGAGCACCTAACGATGTGTTCCTGTAGCTGTCCTTGAGTGCCATTAATTCTAGGTTAAGCCTGTTAACACTTTCGACCACATCAAGACTTACCATAATGTGAAATTGTGGTAAAAGGCTCACCTAACAGCAATAAAAAAAATATGGAATACCTCATGACAACTGTGATTATGTGGATTTTATAGCGAATTTAATCAATAAATCCGAGTGCTATTTTACTGCAAGGTTCTATTAGAAGTACAGCATAATTAAAATAGCTTAAATTATTTTTTTTCCCACAATATTCATGTATTTGATCCTCCAGGTAAATTAGTTTATTGTAGGTAATTGATTCTGCCAGCATGCTGGGCACGCTACTAGTAGTGGGCTGGAGCATTTGGACTGCCTGTGAGTCTGCAATGACATATGAGTATCTTAATGCTTTTTTTGCAGCAGCTGTAGTGTTGTATGTAGTTCGTAATATTTTGTTAATAAAGGCATACCGACGGTAATAAAAAAATATTTTATTGAAAGTATGGTGTGATTTCATAGTACGTCGAGTACAAGTAATATAAATTACTTATTTTTATAAATAAACATAAACAAATAAATTAAAAAAAGCTATCGGTAGCACAATATGAAAACTTTGCAACCACCATACCAAGCACCTAACGGTGTGTTCCGGCAGCAGTCCTTGAGAGCCAGTGAAATTACAGGCACATGAGACTTAACAACTATGTCTCAAGGTGACGAGCGCAGTGCAATTCGTGTCTTGTGACGTAATGCATCTGTTATAGGCCGGGTTATTCCGTTTAAAATCAGGTGGTCCTCCAGCTTGTCCCGTCATAATAACATAAAAAAAAACATACACATCATCACATTAAGCTCAGTTTTTTTTAGTAGCTATTTTGGTGAGCATATGTTCTACATAAACGTTTTCTACCAAAAAAATCCGATGAACATAGTCAGTAGGTAGACAGACAGCACGGATAATATTTTGTCGTTTGGGCATGGAATAATAGTATTGAATTTAGACTTTAGTTTTTAATATTGTTAGGTTTGCAATAACGCCTGCTATGCGGATTACATTACAAAATCACAAATATACGATAGGAAAAATTTAAGTCATGTGCTGGATCCCAATACGATAGTTAAAAAACGATAGGAAAGACTTTAGTTATTCAAGCCGGGCGATTTTTTTGCTAGAACTGCATCATCAAGATATAACAGCGGAAGTTAAGAACCGAATTTATTCCGGTATCTCGTACGTTTTTCTCATAAATAAGAAGTGCATAAGCAGGAGTGGTTATGTGTCAAGATAGCGGGACGCTCACCCTGATGTTTCCGTCGCTCCCGCTGCGGCAACCGCGTGCATTACTAAAACACTTTATTTTTCATTCTGAACTTGTAGACGGACGGCTATAAGACGCTGCGGGTAGTAAGTTTATTTTTGTAAAAACTTTCTTTTAAAATCGTACTTAACATGTTTTTTAGTCTGTGGAGTGAAATGGATAGCTTACCCAGAGAACTGTGAGAATATATGCACTATCTTTCCGTATGCAATACTCGTTTATAATTCCTTAAATTATAGAAGAGTAACTAAACAACTTTAAACGGTTTAAATCGCGTATATTTATCATTATTTTTGTCCCGACGTTTAAAACACTTTGCAGTGTCACCCCGTGACCACGATCACTGCAACGTGTTTGAAACGTCGGGACAAAAATATTGATAAATATACGCGATTTAAACCGTTTAAAGGTGTTTAATTACTATGTGTAATAATCGCGAAAACCTAAGACAACATTATAGAAGAGTGTTTTATTTTATCAGTGTCTTTTACATTTAAAGGTTTTCCTCAGAGTACTTTACATCATTTTTTGTGATTCAGAATCATGTACCTAGATATTATAATGAAAAAGGAAAAATAGTACCTACGTGTGTTTAATAGTACCAAAGATAAGTTCGGCACTTATTTTAAAATATAAAACTATACGTCAACTCGTGAAAAAAAGTATGTTAGCGCGGCCACCAAGCTATATGGCAGAGCACGCCGAACTGCGGGCGCGGGTTGAAAGGACACTGGTAAATCGAAAGAATGCGGAACAAGGTGATGAAAAGTGGACTGTATAGGAAAAGGAGCGAAAAACGAGCGACTAACCTGGATATCCTCGGGCTGACGAGCACAGCTGCGGCACTCCAAGGCATCCCGCTGGTGTCCAGATGTAGTGGCTCTTCGAATTATTTCACGCTGTTGTAGACTCGCGGCGCGAGCGCGGGAAGCTGTTAGTACACAGCTCCAAAGAGACGATCGCGGATATCCCAGTTTGATGGGGCACACACGAAAGCAGCGCGAGCGCGGTTAGTAACAAAATGGCGGTTTCCTTGGCTTCGAGGGAGCTCACAGGAACAGACGCATCTGCCGTCAACAAGGGTCGACCGCAGACTACTTGCAATGACAAGTAGGTCACTCATCAGCCACGAAATGTCAATCGTAGATAGTCGTCGTTTTCGTGGGAAAATGAGGGTAGGAAAAGGTAAGAGGTAGAAAGAAAGAAAGTGCCAATAGATGGCGCGAACATTGCCCCCGGCCTAAAAACCATTGGTTTTTAAAGGTAGAGAAAGATTGGATAAGTTAATAGAGTGGGTATATGAATAGCGGGTTGACCAGGGGGCAAGTAGGTAAGTTATTGAGTGGGTAAAATGCACAAACGAACGACCGGCCGTTTGTAAACGGAAGTCGCCGTTCGCACTAGACATACTCTACATATTCCGTCGGCGCCTAGAATTGTCTCTTCGACAACACCTAGGGGCCAAGATAGCGGGGGAAGATTGTCTGTGATAATAAGCACGACGGAACCTACTTTGATTGGATTAGAAAGTGTATTCCATTTTCCTCTAGATTGAAGCAGGTGAAGGTACTCTAACTTCCATCGTTTAGAGAACGATTGGATCATCTTGTCCAGCAAAGTGTAGCGATTAAGAAGATGCGCAGGCTCGTCGGAGATCGCGCACGCGGGTAAGTGTTTAAGCGGTGCAGCCATCAAGAAATGCGCGGGCGTTAGTGCAGTGGGCTCAGAGGGATCCTCACTCAATAGCGTTAGCGGTCGCGAGTTTATGACGCTCTCTATTTGCGTAAGCACGGTTAACATTTCCTCATAGGTGAGTAACTGTGAACCTATTGTTTTAGCTAGGTGACCCTTGAAAGCTTTCACGAAGATTTCGTAGTTTCCGCCAAAGTGTGGGCTTCTTGGTGGGTTAAATTTCCAAGTTATGCGGTTGGCGGATAACTCGTCTGAGAGCGACTTGTTATACTCCTCTGAGCTTACGAGTTTATAGACGTCAGATAGGGCATTTCTTGCACCAATAAAAGTGCGGGCGTTGTCCGAATACAAGACAGAAACGGTACCGCGACGAGCGAGAAAGCGTTTAAAAGCAGAAAGGAAACTGCAGCTGCTTAAATCTGTCGTCAGCTCTACGCTTACCGAACGCACTGACATACAGACGAAAATACCTAAATAAGCCTTAATAGAGCGCACACCTCGTTTTCTAATTGGAATAATAGAAATTGGGCTGGCGTAATCCACAGCGGTGTGAGTGAACGCTTTAAATTGGTTCACGCGGCAAGCGGGTAGGTCTCCCATAAGCGGGAATGTAGGTTTAGGTTTTGCCTTAAAACAATAGTTACACTTATGTATAACCGAGCGGACGATATTACGGGATGCAAGTATCCAATATCGTTGTCTGAGAATCGACATCAAAGCGTGCGGACCTGTATGACAGTTATGACGATGGTAGTGCTCAATTATCATTTCGATTATGCGGTCTTTACGCGGTAACAAAATGGGATGCTGCTGATTGTACGATAGATCCGCATTTCGGAGACGTCCTCCGACTCGTATGAGTCCGTCGGCGTCTAGAAAGGGCACGAGTCGCTGTATAGCGTTTGAACACCTGGTGTTGGTTTTAAGGTTCTGAATAATGTCCGCAAAGTAATGTCTTTGTACAGCTGTCAGGACTTGAATTTCTGCGAAATTCATTTCATCGGCTGTGAAGTATTTAGAACGCGGCAGCTTCTTGATGAAGCGATAGATGCGGACGGCTATACGTAAGAGCATCAGCCATGAAGAAACGCGGGTGGAGAGTTTCAACAGCGGGTTGGAATTCTCCACGGCGGGTTGTGTCACAGGAAGTGAAACGATTTTCTTCGACTCAAGTAGGTTTAAGTCAACCTTAGCGGGAGCTACTGTCTTAGCAGGCCAAGCAGCAGGCTCTTGGCTTAACCAAGCGGGGCCGGTCAACCACAGCGGGTGGTTAACTAGCTGAGCGGGTGACAGCCCTCGCGAAAGTGCATCAGCACAAGGGTTTTCCGTTCCAGGTATATGACGGAAGCTGTCAACGGGAATAGCGGAAGTAATTTTTGTTATACGAGTAGCAACAAAAGTTTTGAATCTGTGCGGTGAAGCGGTAATCCACTGCAACGCTACCATAGAATCGGTGAAGCAAAATACTTTGTCTATGGTATGACGCTTTTCGTAGGTATCGAGAACGCGGCGAACCAATTTTGACATGAGCAAGCAGGCGCAAAGCTCTAGCTTTGCAATTGAAATTGTTTTCAGTGGAGACACTTTTGACTTGGCGCATACTAGACGAGTAAGCGGAGTTGAGTCATGGTCAGACTGAGTTCGAATATACACTACAGATCCATATCCATGCTCGCTAGCATCAGAAAACGCAACAACGGTGATTTTCGAATTTTCTTCCACTCCTAGGTGGCGAGGGAATCGCAGTTGCTGAATGGCGGGAAGTTCGCGAAGATAATTATGCCAAATATCTACCACTGCTTGCGGCGGTTGCTCATCCCAGTCAAGCTTCAAAACATGAAGCTTTTGTAAAATTAATTTAGCGTACAAGATGACAGGAGCTATGAGTCCGAGAACGTCATACTGACGCGCTATCACGGACAACATATTGCGTTTAGTCGCAGGCCGACATCCGACGTTCACGGTGAACATAAATGCGTCCGAGCTTGGCAACCACTGTAGCCCTAAAACCTTCAAGTTCGAGTCTGGCTCATCGAAATTGATAACCGCGGAATGCCGATCGGAGACCGGAAGCGATTCAGTGAGCTCGGGTACGTTACTAGCCCATTTAACTAGCTCGAAGCCCCCGGCCTTGAGCAACTCGCGGAGATCATCGCGAAGCTGTACGCTACCAGGCAAGGACGGCATGGAATAGCACACATCATCCATGTAAGTATTGTTTTCGATGACGGACGCGGCGTGCGGGAAGCGAGCGCGCTCGTCAGCGCACAGCTGGCGTAGCACGCGCATCGCGAGAAAAGGACTACTGCGCAGGCCAAAGCAAACACGGTTGAACACGTAAGTGCTCAGCGGCGAAGCGGGATCAAACCGATATAAAAACTTCTGAAATTTGCGGCTCTCTTCGTTGACAAGTACCTGTAGATACATCTGTTTTATATCGGATGTGAAAACGATTGCATAAAAACGAAATTCTAAGAGAATAACGAAAAGGTCATTTTGCAAATTATCCCCAGTATGCAAGACGTTATTCAATGATAAGCTCGAATCAGTTTTCGCACTTGCATCCATGACCATGCGCCATTTAGTAGTGGTTTTATCCAACCTGGCAATCGCATGGTGCGGAATGTAGTAACCGGCTAAACTATCGTCGTTATTTATCAGCGAGACATAACCTTTCTGCAAGTATTCCTGGATAATTGCATCATACTCCACGCGCAGGGGAGGTGAAGCGACGAGCTTGCGTTCTAAATGCATAAAGCGCTTCTTAGCGGTAAGAAAAGAATTACCCAAAGCGGCAGCGGGGTCGCGGGAGAAAGGCAACGCTACAGAGTAGCGGCCCGTAGAATCGCGGGAAAAATTATTTGTAAAAATACGTTCATTTTCGAGAGCGGTAGGACTTAAGGCCGGTGTGCATTGCACTTCCTCAAGTTGCCAGAATTTCTGAAGAATGATATCCAAGCGCGGTTGTTCTGCGAAGGCGCAGAGAGATATTCGGGAGCGGTGACTATCATCATTAAAAGCGGTATATGTTTGAGCGGTCGCAACGGGAGCGGTCCCGATTACGATAAAACCGAATATCGATTCGAAAGCGGTAGGTGCACCAGGCGGACCAGCGGCACGACCCGATAGCAAGATATCCACAAACAGCGGAGCCCCAATAAGTATTTCTATCTCGGACGGTTCCGAGAAATCCTTATCAGCAAGCGGCCAGCCGTGTAGATATGCAAGACAAGAGGTATCAACTCTCACAGACGGCAGGTTGTCGGTGATGCGGTCAATAACAAAAGCGTCGACCGAAATAAAATTATTATCAAGTCGCGAATGTAATGTGGTTGAAATTACACCCTTAATTGGATTTGACGCGGAACCTATGCCCTTAACAACGGTATTTGTAACCTTATTGCATTTTAAATGAAGCTTTGCGCAACAATTCGCTGATATAAAATTACTCTGAGAGGCAGAATCTATTAAAGCGCGCACTACATGCTTACGACCGTTTGAATCAGTAGCGTAAACTTGCACGGTTCCCAGTAAACACGTAGTATCTGCGGTCGGTTGCGTAATAGGGCGCACGTTATTGCATAGAGAAATGTTTTGTTGTTGCGACTGATAAGCGGGAGGCTTCGGAACATCTGCAAGCGGGCAGTGAGCGGTAACAGAGCGCGGGGCGGAAGGCAGGGGCGCGCGGGCGGCGGCGCCGGCGGCGTTGTCAGCTCGTGCGCGCGATGACTGCGCTGGCGCAGGATTGCGCGCGGATGACGCGACGGCAGCTCTGTTGAGAGTGCGGGTTCCTTCCCGGGAAGGTAACATTTTACGACATAACATTGAATGATGTTTACATCCACAATGACGGCAACTATATTGCGAGTTGCAAGCGGTATAGTTATGCGAAACACTTAGACAATTAGTACAACCTTTATGTTGTTTTATACAAGACAACCTGTCCTCTGTGGAAAGTTTATTAAATGCAGGGCATCTATATAAATTAGCGTGATCAGATTGATTACAAAGCGGGCACTGTGACGCGCACGATGCAGCGAAAGAATGCGTAGACTTAGGGACAACCTGTTTGTTATTGTTGACATCAGAAGTGCGGCTAGCGGGCGCCGTACGTTCTAATATCTTACTCTGCTCGCGAACAAACTTAATTAGATCGTCGTACGTAGGCATACTTTTACCTCGCATATGCATTTCAAACGAGCGGGCGGTACTCGAATCTATCTTTTTCAAAGCTAATTGCAACAACATAAAATCCGATAAATTATCGAGCTTTAGCGAATGTAAGCTTGACACTGCTGTGCAAAATTTATCTAAAAATAGCTCCAGGTTTTTAGCGGAAGCGGTAATGCTAGTTGGTTTGAAATCGAGCAGCTGATCGAGATAAGCGGAACCTAAACTACGCTGGTCGTCGTACTTGTTGACTAAAGTCGACCAGATTAGATGGTAATTATCTGCGTTTGGAACAATACCTGAAATAACGGATAATGCACGACCTGACAATTTATTTACTAAATACTGTATACGTTCGTGGTCAGTTAAATCGGCATTTTCATGAATTGTGCGACGGAACGATTCATGGAATATTTTCCATGTCATTGGATTACCATCAAAGGTCATCAACTCCAACTTATGTAGTTTGACAGATTTATGTTGCGGTGTAACATGCGATTCCGTACCTTTGACGTTCATAGCGGGAGGGTTGAGTTTATTGTAAACAAACTTACAGCGGCAGTACATGTCTTCAAAAACATTAATTGACTGATAACTTACGGAATACGTGGGATCGATTGTCAACTCGGTGACATTTAAATCGTTTACAATGTCATTAAACTCAGATTGTAAACGATCCAGTGAAATGATTCCACACAGAAATAAGTCTTTCTCAGTATCATCAGTGAAAGCGTTCAACGAGCGGTTATAAATTTGCTGTAAACGAGCAAATATGGCATCACGTTTGCCGATTAAAGTTAAACGTTTGACCGCCAAAGCATCAAGAGCCGTCGCATCTTCGAACTCGCCTACTTCTTTGCCCTTAGAACGAACACTTTTAGTATTAGTGCTCGCCATTTTTAAAGAGAAACGAAGAGAACAATGGGTCAAAAAACGTTAACGAATACTCGCAGATTACCCTCACACAGAATGAATTTAATTGTAAAGAATATAATTTTTAGAAATAGCGAAATAAAATGCGTTTAAAAACGGAATACACAATCTGATATGCAAATGATACTAACAGGTTATAGAATGTAATTAATGTAGGGACAAAAAACGGGAAATTACGCGGGAACACAATATTTTAGTACAAATATCGTGAAATATTAGGCCTTTTTAGAATAATACGGCTCGAAGGAACCAAAAGAATGTTAGCGCGGCCACCAAGCTATATGGCAGAGCACGCCGAACTGCGGGCGCGGGTTGAAAGGACACTGGTAAATCGAAAGAATGCGGAACAAGGTGATGAAAAGTGGACTGTATAGGAAAAGGAGCGAAAAACGAGCGACTAACCTGGATATCCTCGGGCTGACGAGCACAGCTGCGGCACTCCAAGGCGTCCCGCTGGTGTCCAGATGTAGTGGCTCTTCGAATTATTTCACGCTGTTGTAGACTCGCGGCGCGAGCGCGGGAAGCTGTTAGTACACAGCTCCAAAGAGACGATCGCGGATATCCCAGTTTGATGGGGCACACACGAAAGCAGCGCGAGCGCGGTTAGTAACAAAATGGCGGTTTCCTTGGCTTCGAGGGAGCTCACAGGAACAGACGCATCTGCCGTCAACAAGGGTCGACCGCAGACTACTTGCAATGACAAGTAGGTCACTCATCAGCCACGAAATGTCAACCGTAGATAGTCGTCGTTTTCGTGGGAAAATGAGGGTAGGAAAAGGTAAGAGGTAGAAAGAAAGAAAGTGCCAATAGATGGCGCGAACAAGTATACCAGATACATTATTTTATTAATTAATCAACATTATCCATCACACCTTATGGTATAATTTAAGTATAAGAAAAATGTGTGTGAGATAAAGAGCGTGAGAAAAGGAGAAGAACTTTTGTTTTAAATTTAATTTAGAGTTGGATTACGATGGTGGGGTATAGGGATCGCTGACCCATTACATGGATGTTTTTTTCTTTAAAACTTAACTGATTCTGTATCTTAATATTATAAAAGAATTTCCTGTTGGTACCATGCTGAATCAATACACTGACCTCACAATATTAGTCATGATCCGACTTCCAGAAGTTATTTCTTACTTAGGAGTGTTAGAAGTTTTTTTGGTCCGGCTGTCATGGAGGGTTATATTTATCGCACGTATCTTCTATTTCAGTATGTTTGTTTGTACATTTATTTATTACCTCGTATCTTCCAAACGGCTTAATAAGTTTCGCAGTTATGGTATCGTTATGTTCGTTTTAAAAACCCAACTGTCCTAAGATAAGAGTTTAAAAAATATCCAAAAATTTATGGGGATTATAATTAAACCCCCGTGGGGTGCTGGGTTAGAATTGCACATCCCCATATCATCCCGGGCGTCATCGTAAAAGGCGACTAAGGGAAAAATACTGGAAGGTGGGCAGCAGCGCCTTCTAATGAACTGCCATCTTACACTGCGATTCCCAAGACGCTTGCCAAGCGTGGGGATTATGGCAAATACCCCCTATATACTTTATAGGGGAGGCTGTGTTCAGCAGTGGACGATCCGGCTGATAAAGTACAGTACAGTACAATTACAAAAATATATGTGTAAGTTGTACCTACGCTTAAATTTAATGGGACTAGAAAAAATATTGTAAAATAAAATAAATAATAATAAAAAAATCGTTCGGTTCATAAATTGCGTTTAGGGCCCGCCTGCTACTAAACTGAATGCGAGGTTCTCAATCTAATTTCAATATTTTAATTGCAGTCTGGTTTTATTTAAATTCTTTTTACTTACTATTTGTGATGCATAGATACTTCTAACAAAATCATTTTCACCCGCCTAGAACGCTTTTACTCGTATCATCGACAATAGTTGCAATTACTTTTAAGTGACAAGGTATCTAAATACTTATTTCAGTTGATTGACTGTAAACTTAATACAACTCGATCGAGGTTGATGACATTAAAATGGGACATTTTACATGAAGGTATAAAACAACCATATAAAAAGTACTAAAATCATAAAGAGCGGTGTAATCACGCACAAAAAAACGAAACGAGAACCACTGATTTGTATTAGACGTCAGTTAAAAATAAAAAACAGTTTTGTTTACCACATGCCCTTATTAACAAAATACTACGTACTATATACAACACTACAGCTACTATATAAGAAATTGCACACTCACAGGCAGTCCAAATGCTCCAGCTCACTACCAGTTGGCAGCGTGCCCAGCATGCTGGCTTTAACGAATAAGCATTGCAATTCAACGGGGCAATCCCCGTTGAAATGCAATGCTTATTCGATGAGCCAAATAGGTGCCAGCATTTTGATCACGCGTCGCATTGGCCAAGCGCTCTGATAAATTGTTAAAACCTGTTTTTGATTGGATTAATAATAAAGTTCGATTCGCTACTGATTGCGCTAGCTTTAATTTTGTCCCTCCCGGTTTGAATCGAATTGAAATCGAAAATGCTTTAATTGCATTCTATCAGGAAATATTGACTCAGTAAATGGGGCTTACATTATACTTTGCCGTATCCTGTAACAGTTAAATATATGTATGGAGATGACTTGCCACCAATACGCACACAGAGACATACTAACTTTCGCATATATATATTGCTAGTATCCGGCCGTGGCTCCGTTCGCGCGTAGTCGGTTATCGCGCAAAACCATAAACCTCTTTTTGCGCAGTTGGATAAACAATTCTTTGTCCTTCCCCGGATCTCAAACTATTTCTATACCAAGTTTCATCCAAATCGGTCTAGTAGTTTTAAATTTATTCGTTGCATACAAAAATATGAAAATACAATACAAATATTTTACAAAATTACAAATTATACGAGAGGAAAAATTTAAGTCATGTGCGGGATTCGAACCCGCGTCCATCCACCCCCAATACAAATCTTTCTTCTTTATAATATTTTATTTATTTATTTTTATTTTATTTTATTTTTATCTTCCAAGGAAAACAAACAGCTTATCAAATACAAAATAATGAGAACAGTAGTCTAATACTCTAAGCTTAAGAAGTTTTCGCTAATAGTAACACTCGTAGGTAAGTTATATCAATATGACAATATATAATATAAATATTATTATGTACCAAAAATACAGTAATAAGCTCAAAAAGAAAATTTAAAGTCAATGCCATATGAAAAAGAAAAAGAAAAAGAGTAATAAATAGAATCAATAGTAAAATACTATATTTAATAAAAAGTATTATTTATTTGTTTGCAGTCGGTATTCTTTTAATCCTGTTATTTTTATTATTATTAAATTTTCGAGTTTGAGTAGACATTCTATCAAAGAACTGATTAGATATAAGATTTTTGAAATTATAATGTGTCGTAGTGAAAAGGTCCGTACATTTGGAGTGGTGCGAGTTGAAGTTTGACATGGTGCGTAAGAGAAATGTGTTTGCACGATAGTTTGTCCGATGGCTAGGGATGTGTAGTTGAAGATAATTTCTGCGAGACACTGACCGAATAGGAGTTGTAAGCCCTATCTTAGCGAGCAAAGATGGACAATCGATCCTATTGGATACGATACTGTGCAGCATAGTAAGATCAGCTGCCTCCCTCCTTTTGTGGAGAGGCAAGAAATGGTGGTGGAAACAGTTCACCTCATAGTCATAGCGCCATGTCTTCGTTTTAAAATTTAGGTAGCGTAGGAACTTTTTTTGTGGTTTTTCAAGAATCTTAATGTATATGTCACCACTTGGATTCCAAACCTGCGACGCATACTCAAGCTGGCTCCTAACTAGCGAACAGAATAAGATTTTTAGAGTTTTAATTTGCTTAAAGTCGTTAGTTACGCGGATGATGAAGCCTAAGGTTTTCATAGCTTTAGCAGAGATAAGTTCTATATGCTTATCAAAGAGGAGTTTGGAATCGAGAGTCACGCCGAGATCCACCACAGAGTCGACTCTCAACAAAGACTGACCGCATATCTTATAGTCGCACATAAAAATATTAGGAGATCGACTGAACGATATGCAGAGACATTTGAGTATGTTTAGGTCAAGTTTGTTGAGTGAACAGTAGGTGTGCAGTCTGTAAAGATCCTCTTGAAGTAGCTCAGAGTCTTTGGGGCTTTGGATAACTTTATAAATTTTCATGTCATCAGCGAACAACAAGAAGTGCGAATGTTTAAAGCAGCGATAAATATCATTTACAAATATTACAAAGAGTAGAGGGCCAAGAATCGACCCCTGGGGTACCCCAGATGGAATGGGGGTTGAAGGAGATGCAAATCCTTTCAGTACTACAGTTTGAATACGACCGCTAACGTAGGAGGTGAACCACCGAAATAGGTCACCCCTGATTCCAGCTGCTAAAAGTTTATTGAGAAGGATAGAATGGTCAATCCGATCAAAAGCCTTACTATAATCTGTATAGACCGCATCAACCTGCTTCCCCCCCTCCATGCCTGCCGTCAGCACATCAGTGAATGTGACCAGGTTACTAGTGGTTGATCTTCCTTTTAAGAAACCATGCTGCTGGGGCAAGAAAGTGTGCTTTAGGGCGGCGTACAACTGATCATGAACCAATCTTTCGAAGACCTTTGCCAGTACACAGAGCTTGGAAATAGGCCTGTAGTTAGATACATCCCGCTTCTGTCCTTTCTTGTGAATAGGCGTAACTATTGCTGACTTCCAAATTGTAGGGACTATACCAGCCTTAATTGACCTTGTATAGAGCAGACAGACGGGATTCACCAAGCTCTCAGCACAGCGAACTAGCAAATGTGTATCAATGCCGTCAGGACCGGCAGATTTATTGCAATCGAGTGTTTTTAATAATTTCAGCAGTTTGTCACTACATATTTCAATGGTACATATATCAGCTGTGGAATCAGTTGTAATATCGTTGGTAGTGGAAACAGGAGCTAAAGAGGTAGACGGCAAGTAATTAGAGTTAAAGAATTCAGCAAATGCGTTACAAATGCCTTCCCCGGTATCGATTGAGCGATCATTATATGACATAGATGACGGATATGAATTGTGCTGCTTATTTGACTGAATAAATGACCAAAATGCTTTAGGACTATCCCGAATAGAACTTTCAATATTAGCTATATAGTTTAGATAGCACTCACGCTCAACTCTCCTCACTCGCTCACGCAATACCTTGAAGGAGTTCCTGTCAGAAATATTATTATATGTTTTAAGTTTGATGTGATATTTATTTTTCTCCTTCAAAATTTTGAGCAGAGCTGGTGAGTACCACACTGGATACTTATTTGGCCGCACCATTTTACAAGGTACATGTTTGTCCCTAAGGTCAAGAAGTATCCTAGAAAAAAGGGCAACCGAGTCATCTATGGTACCACAAGCGAGGAGTGATTTCCAATCGTGAGTGTCAAGCTCACTACAAATTGCCGAGTAATCGCCTTTAGAGTATATGTATTTAGGCCTGGAGGTAGGGGTCAGGTGACTTAAGTGAATAAAATGTGGCCTGCAAATGAGTGCAGGATGAAAAACATCCTCCTTCACCAGTGGGTCCAGACAATGAAGTACAGACACATCATCATTACTTAGTACTAGATCAAGTATACTACCATCATAAAAGTTTTTAACATGATTATATTGTTCTAAGTTATTCAAATTTATTAAGTCAAGTACTTCGAGGTGATTATTATCCGCGCCATTTATCACCGGTAAAACGTGAGTATGGTCGGGCAAAACCGTCCACGTTATATTGCTTTGATTAAAATCACCTAAGATTAATAGTTTGTCAGTTGGATTATTAGCCGAAATGGACAGTACTTGATCGCAGAAGTTTGCAAGCTGAGCCGATAGCGATAGTCCTAGGTTCTCTGATATCAAGTAAAGGCAGCCAATGTGCAAATCAACAGACGACCTATTGTTAGACGCTTTGATTTTAATAGTGAGCCATAAGTCCTCAGCGGTGGAATGCCATTCTGGACGCGCAAGCACAGCCAGCTCACTGCGGATCCCGATTAAGATTCCGCCGCCACGTGTCTGGTTGAGACGTTCGTAGTCCCTATCACGCCTCCAAATTGCGTAAACGTCACTGAATAACTCTTCAGTTTTAATACCTTCCCAGAGCCACGTCTCGGTCAACACAATTATGTCGTAGTTACATAGTTGAACATTACGCTTAAATTCCGGTATTTTCGTTCGCAAACCCCTGACATTCTGATAATAAATATTAACAACCATGAACACCTACCAGCCGAGCGAGAACTCGGCCGGAGAGTGCACTGTTATATATTATAAGTGTGATACTATTAAAATGTATGTCAGGTGTTTGCGAACATGAAAGTGTAAAGTTAAAGGTGATAAATGCATAATAATATCTGAAAGTATTGACCGAAATTAAAAATAAATGTGCTAGCCATTGCCGCGTATGGACAGTACCACTAGAATAATGTAGATAAAGGTCAAATGAGTTAAGTAATGCATGGCTATTTCTTGTAAAATAATACACTGTAAAGTATTCAGTTATGCGGTACTGGTACACGTGCGATGGCGGCAGGTAGTCGGGTTTACGCGCTACAGAGGGCATAGTAATGCAGCATAGCACTGAGGAGATACGTGACTGTATATACGAGTATAGATAAGAGAGAAGCGGCGATCCAGCGCGGAGCGGCGTCGTGGGAAGCGACATAGTGCGTATGATTCGACTTAGCTTCATAGGAATTAAATGAGTAAAATTAACTGATAAATAATATAATATAATTATTGATATATGTCTAGTTTGTATATTATTACTGATGAAATTATGTTTTATGTGATACTTACTTGACTTAGCAGGATTAAAATATACCGACGCATAGATGAAAATTAAGATATGAAAAAATAATAGTATTTTTATAAAGTTATGATGAGTAGGTTCAAATGGCATTGTTATAAAGTATGGGTACAGAGTAAACAGTAGGTTCTTTTTAAATGCAAAACAAATAATAAAATATAGTCACTTAATTTTAACAAGGTCTTCTTCTTGGCGTATGTGGATTATAGGTGAGGTATCATTTTTCCTTAATAGAATTTTGCAATTTTGGACCCATGTGTACTTGTAATTCTTATCAGCGGCCAGTTTCTTTGTCTTAGTGAGTAACTGTTTGTTTTCTCGGGTAAGGTGGTCGTTCACGAAAATCCGGGCCGCGGCTCCACTAATACCTAATGACTCAGCAGTCAGGTTCTTATGTGATCTGGTTGCAGCTAACAAATTTTCTTTTGTGTATCTTCCTAGGAAGCCCACAATAATTGGCTTCTTGTCGGAGGATGAGCGAGCCCTCGTAACAAAATTAATATCCGAGGGAAGAATAGACTGACCAACTGACTCGGCAAGTTTGCACACTATGTCCATTAAATTTTCATGCTTTTTCATGGGAACGCCTTTAATTTCAATGTTGTTTATGCGTTCACGTTGCTCCTTGATCGCGAGATTCTCAGTAAGCTGCATTAATTGGTCCCGGAAATGTGGGTAGGTTTCATCGGTGCTATTTTTTATCTCTAAAGCCGCAATACGTGACTCCAAGGCCGCCGTTTTATCGTTCGTGGAGATTTCAAAGTTATGGAACTTTTCCTTTAAATCATGAACATCCTGCACTAGGGCTGGCAGCTGCTCGAGGCGGACATTGATGCCGCGAATACCATCACGTAATTCGTGGAGAACTAGGTCGAGGGTGGCAGGGGCTGCGGGCTGCACCATCGGAAAGTTGGTTGTGGTAGGCGGTGGCGTCTTGCAGGCAGGGCATAGCAGGGCATCTTTCTTCACCTGACTTAATTTCCTATAATTTCTCTCGGTGATATTGGCGCACACGAAACAATAGAATGTAGTACAGTTCGAGCACCTCACACCATCAGTGTGCTCGGAGCTACACGCATGACACTTCAACATTTTACCTATCTAATAAACGAGAGACGACTCAAACGCGCGAAACAGTGATAGTCGCGAACTAAGATTAACTAAGTAGGTATGTCGGTAACACAGGTAAGTAATCAGCGAGCGAGCGACCTTCACCTGCGGGCGCTGTGAGAGCACTGCTATTAGTGTAGATGTAGATGTGGAAATATATGCGAAAGTTAGCAATTAAAAAATGGCGATATTCATATTAATTGTATGAATATCATTATAACGACCGTTGCTATGACAACTAGCCTTGTGGGGTGATAGGATAGAATAAGAGCTGATGAAAGGAAAAATACCAGAAAGTGGGCAATAGCGCCTGATGGTGTTAAACATTGGACAATCCGGCTGATACAATAATTCTAGTTTTATAAATTCACGTAAGGTTGAGTTAAAGCAAACCATAATTTTATACAAAGCTGAACAAATAGTTAATACATTTTTTATTTTTTTTGCCGATATCCAAAAGAGGAGGAGGATCTCAATTCGACACGTATAAGGTAGACGCACGCAAGTTCGGACGGGTCCCGGAGTTCGAACGCTAAGCAGTTTTCGATCTTTCGTGCTTTTCTACCAATGTTAAATTAAATTTTGTGAATGGCAATAAATTGTCGGCAATATTAAGAATAATTATAGTGGCGTCACTCAACAAAAAGCGTAATGGCGTCAAATCTAGAAAATAACGAAAGTGCGGAGTGCGAAAAAAATTAAAAACTTTCTAGTTCAGTCGCTAAACTTCGTTACCACCTCGTCAATTAATTCAATTTGTTATTCAGTGGCGAATGGTGTTAAGGTAAGTGTGCTATTTTACTAACATGTTTAAGTAAATTATTTAGCGATATAACCTATAAAAATATGTTAATGTAATCAGTTATTTGTTATAATAGCGTGTTTACACATTGGTACTACTAAAACCCTACTTGGCCGAATGCTCGGACAAATTTTTGCATTTTTCGTCCGGAGATCGGGACGAACATCATGCCAGTAGCATCCCTTGTACCTAAATCCGTCACGCATCTTTATTGCCTTGAAACAAGTCTCATTTTCCCTTAAACCTGTATCACATACTTCCTCCGAACACTCGGACTTACATCAATAGCTGCATTTTAGCCTGACGCTGTATAACTTGAATTAAGTTTCATTTTTGTTCAGTATTTTTGTTTAAGAAAAGTATACTTACCTACATACACAGAGATTTATCTGAGTCTATATTTAATAAAATCGCACTTATTTTTATACGGTTGCAAATTCAGGCGTTTGTTAGATTATTTAATTTGTTTCAGTTAATCATGACTGAGAAGCAGGAGACCATATTTAAAGCAATTGAGGCAGTCCAAAATGGATCTTCAATTTCAGCAACCGCAAGGCAGTACAATATTCCAAAGTCAACATTACATGACAAAGTACGCGGTCGCTCTTCGTTAAAATTTGGTTGATTAGAAATATATTTACTTGTAAAAATGATTGGTTTTTTCTTTAAATCCTTTTTCAAACTGCGGTTTTTTGGCTTTATACATCAAAACTTTAACAATTACAGTTCTGAACTTTAAACAGTAGCAAATAGAGTTCATATTTGTGAAGCGTCCGGCTTTTGGGACAACATTCCGATGACTAGTGCAAATCGTCCGCGCATTGGTACAATCGGGTTCTTTTTTACATTTTATGTATCAATTCGTATTAAATGTAAAATCACTGAATAAAAAATGTGTGTGAACAAGCTAGAATATATGAACTACCTACTTATTTAACTCTAATTTTTGTACGTGCTCTAGTTTCAGCGTTATAGAGCAGCAAAGACAGCAAAGTTCAAAATCGTCCGAATATCGGGACGCTTATATTTTTATGTATGACCACGCATAAATTTTCCGAGGGTAGTCCAATTTTGATAAATATTTTTAATTGAACAGGGTAAACCTACATCTGAAGTGATTCCATGTAAATTTGATCAAAATCGGTCAAGTAGTTTTTAAGTTATAGTCAACTAACAGAAAAAATCAGCGGGGTTCCGGTCAGGTTTCTCAACAATTGACCATATACATGTAATGCAGCAAACAATAGAAAAATACAAGGAGTTTAATAGACCATTATATGTAGCTTTCATCGACTATGCAAAAGCATTCGATACAATATCACACGATGCAATCTGGGAAGCACTGTACAAATGCCATGTCCATGAAAAGTACAAAAACATCTTGAAAAACATATACGACAACAGCACCAGTCGAGTGAAACTTGAGAAACGAGGTCCAGAAATACCAATTCTAAGAGGAGTGAGGCAAGGTGACCCCCTGTCCCCCAATATATTCATAGCTGTGTTGCAAAACATCTTTGAGAATTTGAAATGGGAACACGAAGGAATTAAAATGGGCAACCGGTACTTAAGTCATCTCAGATTCGCAGATGATGTCGTACTCTTTGCTGAAAGCAGTATAAGACTAGAAAAAATGATAAACCAATTAAGAGAACAAAGTGAAAAAGTAGGGCTTTTGATAAACAAAGATAAAACAAAATTAATGACAAACAGCTACACACATACAATAAAACTTGAAGGAAAGGCACTTGAATATGTTAATAAATTTACTTATCTGGGAAAAGAACTATCATTTGAAGACAAAAACGAAGAAGGAGAGGTAGAACGCCGTATAAATATGAGTTGGAAAAAATACTGGTCACTCAAAGAGATTATGAAAGGTGACTATCCGCTCCACTTAAAGAAAACAGTGATGGATACATGTATTCTACCGACTCTCACATATTGTTGCCAGACGAGGACCTACAACACTAAAATAAAAACAAAGCTAGTCAGTTGCCAAAAAGCTATGGAAAGAAGCCTTCTAAAAATAAGAAAAATACACAAAGTAAGAAGTGAATATATAAGAAAGAAGACAAAAGTAATTGACGTCTTACACTATAGCCTAAGGTTGAAATGGCGATGGGCAGGCCATGTCGCAAGATATAGCGACAAGCGATGGACAGTAGAAGCGACGAAATGGAAAGGGCCTAGTGGTAAAAGACGAAAAGGGAGACCTATGAAAAGATGGAGCGACGATATCATTGCTACAGCAGGAAAGGAGTGGATAGATAGAGCAAAGGACAGGGAAAAGTGGATCAAACTGGAGGAGGCCTATACCCAAGTAGGGGTTCCTATCCAAGAAGATATATAAAAAAAATATATAGATATATAAATCCAAACATTTAAATAGTGTTTATACATTTAGTGCAAAACTACAGAAGTGAAATTGATATATTTATAATTCATATATGTAATATTTAGGTGATGGGAAATAAAAAAGGCTTTATTATTATTATTATTATTAACAGAAAAAATCTTGACATATCTAGATGACTTGTTGGGTTGTACGTTTTGTCGTTGGTAGCCAGTATTGTAGGGTGAAAATCGTTCGTTTAACCAGTAATTATCAGTAAAATGTTGTTTTTTTTACCATAAATGGAACTGTCTCGTAATACTGAAAAGAATGATATAACCTTTTGAAGTCGGATCATGAAAATGTGATCTCAGAGGGTTGACTTAACAAGTTTGTTATGTTAGAAGTCGGGTTAATTTTTTGTTATTCATTAAAAAATCTCTAGGTATATTATACAGGAAATGATGTAAAGCACCCTGATGAAAACCTTGTCCTGTAAAAGAGACAGTCAAAATAAAACGCTCGTTTATAATTTAAAGAATAAATCATTCTGTTTGAGACAGAAAGATAGTGCGTATTTTCTTGGCAAATTTATTTGTATATTTTTCAGTGTTTGAATGCAAATATTTTCTCTCCAGTGGCTCATTACGAAGTGTGATGAATTTTTATTGTATTCCCTTGTATTCGTGTATTATATTATTTCTACTCGTACTGTTATCTAAGAAATAGTTTGAGTTTTCCAATTGTCACATAAATATAGTGAGTGCCATCATAAATCTACGCTAAAATATGAACAATATTGATTCTGGCTGCCAAAAATATTATTATGATCAGCTGAGAGGATTCAGTTGGAAATTTTTACTTATTCAATGACTGCAACAAACTGCTATAATTTGTTGAATAAGAATGAGAGGAGAAGACAAGTATTGATGATAAGTGGTTACAAAGTTATTGTGACGGAACAAGCCCGAGGCCCAGCTGATGTTAAGCGGACTAACCTCTGCCTATAACAGTTTCATTTCATCACAAAACACGAATTGCACTGCGCTCGTCACTTTGAGACATGGTTGTTAAGTCTCATGTGCCGGTAATTTCACTGGCTCTCAAGGACTGCTGCTGAAAAACACCGTTAGGTGCCTGGCGACAGATTATGTACTTGAGGGCGATAGCTAGTCACGCGGGAAATCGCAAAATACCCTTCCACCATGCGGTGATTCTCAAGCCGGCGGTGGAGATCGAATCAGGGACCTGCGGCACAGTAGTCCATAGCTATTACCGCTCGGCCATCATTGTTTCATAAAACATTTGTCCGACACTTGAGCTTATCCTTATACTTGAGCTTACCCAGTACAACTGCAACATCACTGATACTGCATGCCAATGGACTGCGCTCGTCAATCCAAGACATTTAGCTCTTATCGACCCATTAATTTCACTTGATATAGCGCTCTCTACGCCTTAACAAGTTTTTGTACAATACTGCATGGAAGCAGTGGAAGTTGAATATCTAATTTTGTGATGGTACTACTAAAAGAGAGATACTAGATTAATCATTAGGGTGGAAAAAGTTTGCAAACAAACTTTCATTTGTACGATATTTTATAGGAAGCTAACATAATATAAAATATTTTAAATCGCTCGTATAGCGAAGTTTGCTTAGCCGTTCGCAAAGTTAAGGGTGAATTGGCCGGGCCGTTCCCCATACAAACGCCGTAGGGTGATCACTGCCTTATTTGCGGATTTTGGTCCAAAACACAGCATAATACCGATTGATCTCGTCATTACCTAGGCTTGTATAATGCTGAAATTTTAATAAGATAATTAATTTGAGAGTTATGAGCTTCGAAACATTTTCATATAACATTTTCAAGGCACATAACTTTCAACTTAATTATCTTTTTAAAATTTCGGCATCATACAGGCCTAGATAATGACGAGATCAATCGGTATTATGCTTAATTCTGGACCTAAAGTCTCAAATGCGGGAGTGATAACCCTACGGCGTTTGTATGGAGAAGCGAACGGCCAGTTCAGCAACGTCTACCTCGGTCATGAGTTGGATGGGTGACCGCTAGTGACATTACTACTTAGCACTTCCGTGCTTAGTAGTCGGTCCCGGTTGTTGTCTTAGGATGGCAGTCGTTATAGCACGGTGGTAGAGTATTTTACGAATGCCCGCCAGACTAGCTACCACCCACAAGTAGAGAATATATTGCGAAGCACCTAACGTTGCCTTGCGGCACCAGTCCTTGAAAGTCAGTAATTCTAGGTTAGCCTGAACAGCATCTTCGACTACATAATCACTTACATCGGGTGCGATTGTAGTCAAAGGCAAACCTAACAGGCACACAAAATGGAAGAAGAAAGCAGTATTTACCAGTATACTAAGACTTTTATCTTTGTCTGCTCCAAATGTATATGTGATCCCAATGATGTATTTTTATAGCCGTCTGTGATACCCACGCCACGGTATATCAGTTACAAGAATATGTAGGAGTAAGTGATTATTACAAATTCATAGTATACTGATAATTCAATAAAAGCCATTTCAGGTGAATACCTGGAATTGTAATTGTCAGAACAATTTTATTATTAACAGTGTAGCATCCATCAATAATTAATATGCTTCATAATTGGCAGCTAAAGACGCTTACCTTAAAATTGATTACGTATCAAAATCCTCCATATGTGCCGGGAGTAGAATTTTCCGTTAATTATAACCAAAATACACGGTAATATAATAACATAATTACCTGTACAAACAAACAGTGCCTTAGCCTTTAATATTTTGAAGAAGCAATGGCCCAGTGGCAATAGCTAATTACTGCAACGCAACAGGTTCACGGGTCGAACCTGGCAGGTCTGAGTTTTCACCGACCTCAAGTATAAAATCGGTTTCCAAGCACTTAATGGTCCCCTCTGAAAGCTATCCTCGAAAGCCAATTCCCATTCTAGTTTAAGTTCATTAACCAACATAAACCCCATGTACAGCTGGAACTGAGCTCAAAGGTAAATTGTAAGATGTAGAAAAAACTGAACTGTTTCCCTTATCTGCCTATGAGGTGGGGATGATATGTACTTCGTTAACGCACAAGTATATTGCAATATTTTGGCCTTGGTTTTATGCAAAAACTGTGCCTGGACTGTAGGTACACCAATTTGGGAATTTTCATTGGTACAATACCCGGTCCAGTCGGATAATAAGGTCTCTGTAAGATTGTAATGATTTATATTCTGTGCCAAACGTGCCACAACACTCCGCTAATACGACTGGCATGATGGATTTGGCACATATTTTTTCTTAGGCTCCTTTACGGACATCCAAATATACTGGCTATCTAACACTCTCAAGTGAAAAAGCTGTCGCCAAGCATCTAACGGTGTCTTCCGGCAGCTGTATTGACCTGAGCAAAGGGGTTGAGAGCCAGTAATTGTAGGTTAGCCTGAACAACATCTTCGACTATATCATCACTTACCATCAGGTAAGATAGTGGTCAAATGCTAGCAAGGTATATAAAAAAGATGTTTCACAGCTCCACGGCTATCTTTAATAAACGTCCGTCTAGGTGGGTCAGACCACCGTAGAGTCAGATCTTCTGCATCGAAACACTAGTTTGTAAACACAACTGTATTTAGACGTAAAGGGCACTGTAACAAGTGAAATTACTGGGTGAAAGAGACATAAGAGCTAAGATCTTGGAGTGACGAGCATGGTATAGTGTCAAGCAGGAAGATCGGTGACACTGCAACGATAATGGCCGCTTATCATCGAGTGGGCGACATGTACATCTATTTACTACGTCACATAAGAGAGGTAAGTACCTTTTTTTCTAACTTGAAATAAAATATTAGTTTAATAACGTACCATATGAGAAAGATAAACAACTGATTTACACTGTCATAATTTTGATAAAATATAAACGTACCTTGCTAACACCATCGTATGTACTCGTATAGTCATCATATTGTTGCTGGGATGTGCTCTCGTGTGTAAGCATATATCACACGTACACATATGTTGTGTGTAGTCATGTACATGAATCGATTTAATATGTATGCCGATAGAACTTATGCATAAGGTAAAATGAGGTTTAAGCAAAAATTATTCTATTCGCCTCTTCGTTCGCATGGAATCGAGAAGTATTATTACGCTTAACCGGTAACAAATTATTAATTCGATATAAAATTATCATTTGCGTTATCCCAGGACTTACTTAAATTAATTTCCGTTTAAACAGACGAGTGTTGGTGTAAACCCTGTTGGTAAAACCCATACCAACCCTCACTCATATGCTCACTCTTCTTAAACCTACGAATAACTTAAACGCAAGAATTTGGAATACTATTCGTTCAATTGGTTTTTTGTGACCAAAGTTTCAATTTAACTTTTTTTTATTCCTAATATTTAATCCACAATCTCACCTGATTGTAAGTGAGGATGTAGTCAAAGGTGTTAACGGGCTTAACCTAGAAGTACTGGCTCTCAACGACAGCTACCGTAGCACACCATTAGGTGCTTCACGACAGATTTTCTTGACGGTGGTCACTAGTCAGGCAGGCATTCGCAAAGTATCCTTCCACCATGCAGTGAAGCTCAAGCCCGCGGTGGGCTCTAACCATGGACTTGCCGCGGCAGTCCATAGCTAATGCCACTGAGCCATCACTGCTTCAAAAACGGAGCATACCGCTATAGGTGTGGATGGCATGGATTCGAACCCCACACATTACTAAAATCATTTCCTTTCGTTTTAATTATGTAATGTAATAGGGAGAGCATGCGTAATTGCAAAAATGAAAATTTGAATATACAAGTTTTAATGTAAAATCAATTATACGACGCAATTAGATCACCTACTAATTGTAAGGTTCTTTTATATCTTGTATATTAATACATTTAATACCTCATTCTTAAAATAAACTTGTCAAAATGGGCCACACTATTTTAGGATGTCGATTGCAACACAAAAAAAGATATAATATGGAAAACAGAAAATCTGTCGCCAAGCCGGAACACATCGCTAGGTAGAGGAAGGTAGCTTTCGAATTAAAAAGAAAGACATCAAAATTAGTATGTCCTGTAAAAAGTTATGAAATACACTCAAAAAAAATACAGTCGTATTTGAACCTCCTCCTTTTTGTAAGTCGTATAAAAGAGCTGTTTCTTCTTTTTATGCTTTTTAAAAGGAACAAGCCCGAGGCCCACCTGATGTTAAACAGACTAACCTCTGCCTATAACAGATGCATTTCGTCACCAGTTACGAATTGCACTGCGCCCGTCACCTTGAGATATAGTTGTTAAGTCTCATGTGCCTGTAATTTCACTGGCTTTCAAGGACAGCTGCCGGAATACACCGTTAGGTGGTGACAGATTTTCTACTTGAGGGTGGTGGCTAGTCAGGCGAGCTTAGCCTAAATTTAAATTATGTAATAGTATTGTATTTTCTAAAAATTATTATTAATTATATTAACATTTCCCTTAAAAACTGGCCAAGCACGAGTCAGGCGTTGTTTTTTTAGGGTTTCGCATTGCAATTTTGTCGAAAGCGCTAATCATATTTAAAAATATATCTTTTTAACAAGTTCTGAACTATGTCACTCTATAGAGTTATGAGTTAGCCACCCTAGAATGTATTCTAGGGTGGCTAACATTCTTTTCGGCAACCTCCTTATGTATTATTATTAAAAATAATTTCATTGAATTTCTAGTCCAATTATTGGATGCTAAGCTTAGTTAAACTTAACTGAGCTAAGTTATACCACGCACTTAGCTCAGACCACCCGCTGACTCTTAAGTTATGAAAAACGGCATTGTTTTATTTCGTATCGCTCTATTCTTTGCTCTTAAAAAAACCATTTTATTATTATGCATATTTTTATGTTTTAACATTGTGTCTCACACAAGAATACCTACGTACACCTATATATACGTAGCTATGTTTCCCACAGTAATAATCATGCATCACAAAGGAAAGGGGCGATGTGACAGCTCATTGCTTCGCTAATTAAAACCCTGCTGGTCTGATTTGCTGCTCATGTGTAAATTGGAATAGGTGATAAATATTATTTTATCTATGAAACGAGTTTATGATTTGTTGTAGGCTTGCGTATTCGTTTCTTATAATAAAAACTTTTTGGAATTGAATGATGATGGTTTAGTCTGTGATTTTATAGCAACGTCCCTTAAACGAATAACCTCCACAAAACGAAAATTACTGTAAACTTAGCAATACAAAAATATGCTTCAAACATATAATAATAGGTATATATATTCATTGCAGGTCCTGGTCAAAGAATATAACACCTCTTTCATATCCTGTTAGATATTGTCAAAGTCTACTAATATCCCGAGTAAGACGTGAGTAGCGTATTGCTGCACATTAAAAAAAAACAACATTGATTTTCATCAACTTAGCATGAACATTCCTAAAGAGTTATGGCACTAGGTTGGTCGCCGGTCATATAACTGAAGCCATAAAATTATACAATAGATATAGTTTATGTTCTTGTTAGAGAACATAAAAGATGTACCAACCTAAAAAGTACATAGACCAAAATTTGCGTAGAATAGTAATAAGATAATAATGATTGATTGTATATAAATCTTGATAAAAAGAAATCCTTCTAAATGGATAATCAAAATCGTGTACCGTTTCTACCGCGAGTTAATTTGGAAATTCCAAGAAGCGGTAAACAAGATCGCATTAACCCAACATAAAGATGAGCACAAACAGGTACCAGTTAATTGAATCTTCGAGCCCGTGCGGAGTTCGTGTCGTATCGCTTCTGGAAACAATGTCGTTCGCGATGAAGTACGTTCTTCCACCCTGAGCTTGGAAAATGTGCTGAAACGGAGCTTATTTACCTGCGTAATGTTCGGCTGTGTGTCTTGGAAGATAAGACTTTCGCTCTTGAAGATGGCACTTAGATGTTGATATGAGCTATCATTATTTAAGGCCTATCTACGGTGAAATGGTACTTAAGTAAGTGTTCAAAATATATGTAACAAAATAATGCTGGTTTATTATTTTTCTTGAGTAAATACTTAAGTACAGACCAAAGACTAGAATAACGACCTAAAACGCTTTTATACGTAAAAGGTAATAATTTAAGGGAGTATGTTACTCTGACATGAGTTATATTGGTCATTAGATTTGAGGTTAGATAGCAGCCTGAGCCAAAGGTGTTAAGTGCACAGAGAAAAAATACGAACGCGTTTCATACAAAACTTTTAAAAATAAATTATATTGTAATATCTTTGCTAAGATTTAAAACAAAATGTAAAGAATGAGGTTAGGAATTTTTACCAATACGTGAGTAAAAGCACGGGCGTTTTTTAAACTGCATGATAAACTTAAACATTATTTTCTTAGAAACTTTTTTATAATGTTTAGTTGCGGTAGAACTCTTTGGGACTTCACCCGTGGGGTTCCATATTCCCCCATTCATTTCTGTGGGTGTCGTAAGAGGCGACTAAGGGAAAAATGCCGGAAAGTGGGAAGCAGCGCTCTCTAAAAATATGACAACTTTTACTGCGATCCACAAAACGCCTGCCAAGCTTGGGGATTATTGCGAATTGCCCCCAATAGGGGAGTCCTTGTTCAACGATGGGCATTTCAGTTGATGTGATAAGAACTCTTTGTGCCAGTTCGTCCGGGAAAGTATTACCAGCATAGATATTTCTACCGCCAAGCAGAATTTTTTACATTGCTGTATTCCGGTTTGATCGGTAGATATGGGTGTGAGTGAAATTACAGGTACATTAAATTTATTAACTCTATGTCTCAGGGTGATGAATGCAGTGAGAGGTTACCACTTAACACCAGGTTGACCACGTGCTTGTTCCATTAGGGCAGCATAAAAAAATAAAAGAATGTAGAAAATGACACAAATTGCACCGAAAATATTGTTCACATAAGTTTTCGTTCAGATATTCGTAAATTTCTTCAAAAACCTAACAATAATATTAGAACTCATTTTATCATAATATATTCTCAAGAAATGGGCCATTACGTCTTATTTATCGCCAAAACTCTGAAGTACCAATCCAACTCTTTTTCACCTCTCATAATAATTGTACGGTCGTAAATATAAATGTCAGCTGAATATGTAGCTAGGCACAATAACACTGACTTATGTAGTCCCTTTATTACGTTTTCGTTATTTTTACAACGCTTGCTAACGACCCCATTATCAAAGAGAACTCCATAATATACAGGATTAAAAAGGCATAAAGATATCTCACAGACAAACGTTTCATATATAAATGAACAGATTAGGATTTCATGTAATCAAAATATAAGTACACTTACAAGTAATCCTAATAAAAAAAATTGTAATATAAGTCTCATAAAGTGAAATTGAATATGTTCCAACTGTAAAATGATAAAGGAACTTCTGAAGCTGGCCTTTCCGGCCGAAGGGAATTAAATAGACTGCTTAGGGAAAAAGTTGTTTGCGCTTATTGTTACGGAATATCCCTCGTCCAAATATAAAAATGTTGCATCAACTCTAAAAGCGTTCTCAGCGCAAAAACTTCGAGGTTTAAAGCTTACTCAAACTGGAAAGTTAGGCAAATGACACCGCTGGGACACAAATATTTCGCAATCTCCTTGCAGACAGAGATGGGATGGTTTCTCCTTGGGAAGTTTTTCTCAGGGAAGTTGGCCCGAAACGAGTGCCTTTGCCGGCGCTTCATAGCTCAAACAAGACAATAGATACAGCGAGAATAGGCGAAATGTCGGCTTTTGTTTTTACTATGACAGCTTGTTTGCTTGATGACGCTCGTTGTATTTCCTAAGGATATAACGGAGTGAAAATTTTTATTTGTAAGTGCTTCTTTACATCTGTCTACCCGTATCCTATGAATGTAGGGTTGGTACAATATGACTAATCTAACAACACAAATACATAAATGTGTGAGGTTTTTATTTTATGGCGTCCTTCCTTATTCCAGCCCTAATTGGGGATGCTCTTCCCTTATATTTTCTTTTAATTTCATTTAGTGTCCGTAGTGCATGGCTTGTTTCTATGATGACGACTTCCAAAAAGTAAGAGCATCTCGATTACTGTTATTTTTTTGTATGTTTTTCTCGCGTATACTACACCAATTATGCATTGATTTTTATGGTTATGTTTTCGTTGGGTAGACAGTACCTCCACATTGGTTCCATTTAAATTTTATTCACATTGTTCGAGGAGATTTGTAGTTACAGTCAATTAACTGAATAATTTATTTGCATATCTGGATGATTTAATGGTATTACCGATGGTGAACATTATTTTAGGCGAGTGACAAATTGACAATGGATGAACTATTAAGTTAAAATCCATAAATTATTTATACTATTAAAATACTTACATCAGGAAAAAAGTGTCCAAAAATATATTGAAAATAAAAGGAACCAACTTCCAACACCGAAAAGGATGAAGTAATTTGTGGAAGTTGGACCTTGATAATGTGAGGTCAGTATTTTGAGCAGCATGGTACCGACTTCCTCAAGTTATTTCATACCATCATTCATTTAGTTTTTTTTTATTATTTTTTTTTACTCATACACTAAGTTTTTGCTTCGCATGTATTACCATTTTTACATTGAAGTTAAAAATTATGTTGAAGACAGAAAAAACGAAACGTACCTCCAACATTAAAATGTTTACTTATACAATTATGACCGTCGGATTACTGGGCTGAAATTATTTAAACTAGGTACTACTAAAGTTTCCTAATGGTGGGGGGGCTACGTTGGTCGAGTGGACAACATAAGGGTTGTTGAAGCTGGTATATTTTTTGGAAGTTATAAGAGGTGACGACATTATCATTTTTCACATACCCTATGAGTCTTACTTCTTCAATATTTCTAGTTTCTTGGTACCTAATACTGAAGAAACATAATACTAGGTATGATACATGCGAGAGTAGTATGAAGGTTTGTAGGTGATTAATGTTAACGTGGAAAAACACTATTCAACAGGGTTAAGATTAAGAAACCGAATTCATATCTTTAACACTAATATTAAGGTAGAATATTTATTTCCTTACTGTAAGACTAGTATGACAGAGCTGTGTGAAAGTTAACGCCGATCCAAAACGATTAGAGTACTTTGTAAAACTTTCAAAGAAAATCGATCCTGTTGAGTAATGAAAACTTGACAACGACAAAGCGGTGTATATAATTTTTTACTTTACAAGCTCGGAAACGTGTTGTTTTTCATTCGAAATCTGCGTGGAAAAGTGATTTTTATCCGCTATCGTGGAAAAGGTTTTCGAAATTCGAACCTCTACAAAACTTCCAGATAAAAATAATTTACTAGTAGAAAATGTGTTGCCAAGTACGTAATGGTGTGTACCGGCAGCTGTCCTTGAGAGCCAGTAATTTTAGGTTAGCCTTAACAACATCTTCAACCACATTATCACCTACCTTCAGGTGAGATAGTGGTCAAAGGCTAACCTATCAAGCATAAAAATTAGAAATAATAAATATATATATTTCTAATTGATGAAGTCATTGCAGACATACAGGCATTCCAAATGATCCAGCCCACTACCAGTTGGCAGCGTGCCCAGCATGCCGGCAGCATTACCCCGTAGAATTGACAATAATTGAATCAACACTGCAATTAGCAAAAATGTAGGTTTTTTTGTTTTGCGTTTTTCTTAGGCCGTTCTTCGATCATCAGATAGTTTCTTGTTCACAAGAATACATGTATACACATGTTGTATAACAAGAATGAATGTTGGTTGATTATAATAAAAATACATTGGCTGCTTAATTTTTTATCAGTGTTATATTTTTAATGTATGAACGCAAAACTATATATCTAAGTACTTTAATCAAACTCACTATATATGTTTCTCAGTATGGGTTTCTCAGTCGGCTCTTGTACTCTTTTGTGGAGCTGTAGTTTGAATACTGCAGCGGCCCTGATTTTCAGCGCAAGGTGATACAAATACAAATCATTTATTGATGACACCAATGATGTCATAAGTCAAACAGTATACACGTTGACAAATTATGCAATATACATACGCAAATATGTTTTATTATTGTAGTTTTATGTTCAGATAATGAGACAGGACCTCCTTAACTAAATATTAAATAAATTATCATAAATTTTATCAAAAACAGAGAATAATAATTTTATACATTGTAATAATTATGATTAATTATTGATACATTGATCATTACATGAAAATACATATATAATATGGTCGAGATTTTCCTAGACACAGTCAAAGTTTCGCGATAGCAGTATCTATTACCGGATATCTAATGTAATGATGTATCAATGATGTAATGATACAAACGGCCTTAACGGCAGACCAACGCTGGTTGTTAATGATCAGCACAATATTGAGTTGGAGCCGACTTGAGGCAGAGGGCTGCAAGAATAATTTTGTTTTAACCAATATTCATTGTTTGTATTTTTTATTTCTTGGTGTCAGAAATGTTTTTTTTTGTTTTCTGCCATAAATAAAGCCTACTCTATTCTTCTTTTTCTTCTTTTCTACAATCATGCAATATTTACCTATGAATGAATTTTTAAACTTGAAAGGTTGTTTGGTTGCATTAGAGCAGATAACATGACTGAATGTTAAGCAAGAATATATAAAGAGTCATACCACAGATAACATAAGGAAGGCTCAATAGCAAACTTTAAGTCGCGGATACTCCCCGTATATACACCCATAGATAGTTTCCAGAAACTTAAGCAACACAAACTATGCTCACACACACATACAGCTTCATTTTATCTCACGTTGCCGAAGGGAGCTCTAAATCCAGATTAATTAATCCAGCCCGAAAGTACGGAAATTCTGCCCGCTCGATATATACGCGGTTCATAGAACGTATACGTTCTATGAACCGCGTATATATCGAGCTTATGGATACATTAACATATAGGTATTTCAACGTGTAGTTTTAGTTTGGTGTTTGTTTGTTCTGATTTGTGGATTGTGAGAGTAGATGTTCGTTGTTGATGAAGTTTACGAGTTTTGATAGATTAAAATAAACACAAATATAGCAGAACTGAGTATATATAATATGGTAATACCTACCTACCTGCCTGACACGTATATTATCTATATCTATATAAAAATTAAAAAAAAGGAAAGATTTGTATTTTTTAAGTTTAGTACTTTTGTATGCAACGAATAAACTTAAAAACTACTGGACAGATTTACAAGAAATTTGGTATGGAAATAGTGTCAGACCCGGAAAATCCGGATTTTTATCCAACTACGCAAAAAGAGGCTAATGAATTTGCGTGATAACTGTCATAGGCGCGAGCGGAGCCGTGGCCGGTAAGCTAGTATAAATATAAATTCACGGTATACTTTCCAGTTGTCTCATTTTGATGAAAAGTAAATAATTACGAGAAGAAAATAATAGTCCTGTGCGTAGAGCATGAGTTGTTTCAAAAATAAAAATATTTAAACTAAAGACTGATTAATTCTTATATAATCCATTAGCGAGATAAAAGGTAATCAGTCCACAATATAACATTAAAAAACGACGTGAATTGTTTTATACATGTTTTTTGACTATATTTGCTTACCGGTTTGGTGTAGTTTACGAGTATGTATTCTGACCAACTAGACTATTTTTAACTATCAGTGAACTGACGAATAAAATGTCTTTAAGGTACGATATGTGACAATGCCCATGCGCTTTTCTATCATTTCATACCATGTAATTTTTGGTTGTCATCCTTGAATTTACAATGATAGTCCATGGTTCGATCCCACCGCCGGTTTGAGCTTTACCGCATGGTAGAAGGGCATTTTTTGAATCCCCACCTGGTTAGCTACCACCCTCAAGTAGAAAATCTGTCACCAAGCACCTAACAGTGTGTTCTGGCAGCAGTCCTTGAGAGCCAGTAAAATGACAGGCACATGACACTCAACAACTGTATGTCTCAGGGTGAAGGGAGAATGCAGTTCGTCCTTTGTGATGAAATGCATATGTTATGGGCAGTGGTTACCGATTTACATCAAGTGGGCCTCGTGCTTGTTCCGGCACAATAACATAAAAAAAACATATGTTTTGCCATTAGCCACGCTGCTAGCTACTATTTTGTAAACATTTTAGTTAGTAAATTTAGCTACATAATTGAACTTCTACTACATCTCAAAGCCGCAAAAAAATCACACAAGCACCGTCGTATACGAAAATGTCATATAAATATGTGGAAGACGGGAGCATAGTCATGATTTAAGCTCATAATTGAATTAAAGAATGATCCCCTAATTATCTCCCAAAGTTAATTTTATTCATAAAATGTTGACCACTTTTCAGGCATAAAAACTCTTTGCTAAGATTTAAAAAGTACCGTTCGTTTCGGATGGAGCATCTTGATAAACCGTGCGTTTTACCTTATTGAAAAGAAACTCGTGCGTTTTACATTACAATTACGCACAAGTACGTAACGAGATACAATACGATATTGAAATTAGTGAAATAAGAGACCCTTTACGAGAAATTGTGTTATAAATTATATATTGATGTAGGGTAGAGTCACAGACAAAAGCTAAAGCGACAGTAAATTATATGTAGTACAGTTACACATATTGTAAATAAGATTTATGGGGACGTTGCATACGGATTATGTATTCCTGTATTAGTTACGTGTGAATGAACCGGGGTTCAACGGATTATATAATATGTTTATGTGTAACAATACGAAGCTACAATTTGAAATACGGGCGGAAGTTTGATATTCTCGCTTGATTGAGTTAATTTTGTAAAGCTGCTACATTTCGAATCACTGAGAACACGAATATTTATTCTATTTTTACTGCTTTTAAAAGTACAAATAAGATCTATTCAGCAGGTTTTTTCCTCAAATAAGAGATCTGTTCCTAGCTAGGCTGTATAGGTGCACCGTGGAGTACTGGGCTAGAATGTCATTGCTATCTGTGGGTGTCGTAAGAGGCGTCTAAAGGTAAAATACCGAAAAGTGGGCAGCAGCGCCTACTAAGGAACTGATTAATATGATATCTTAAGCTACGACCACAAGACGCCTGCCAAGTGGGACTATGACAAATCCCTCCTCCTATAACGGGGGAGGCTGTGTGCAGTAGTGGACAATCCAGCTGTTACAGTTACAGGCTGTATTACCGGTATAAGAATAAAGAACTGTTACATATCCTCCTAATCTATGTCGCAAAAGACAACTAAGGGTAGGAAGCATCGAATGAACAGCCTGTCATTACTCGTACTGACGTGAATAGTGTGTTGATGCATAGGAGGCGCACAAAAGGAATCTGTAACTGAGAGTTTTTACCATCAACAAGAGTATAAGTAAACTCCCATAAGGGCATCTTCAGCTAGGTCGCCAGCTTTAAAAACCAAAGCTAAGAGTGTTTTTAAAATGTTCTTGTGAATTGTGATGTCTTTTGTGTTGTTAGAGAAAACATCATTAAATGGTTGGTTTTTGTGTTGTCAGTTATTAAATCATATTGTATCAACCGCATGTGCGTGACATAAAGGTAAGAGCACAGATGATGGATGAAAGTGTTATAGCTCAGCGGCAGTCAGTAAAAAATCAGTTGACAAGTTCTTAACGGTGTGGTCCAGTAGATGTGTTGCTTAGTGACTTAGCTACTTGAGGGCAGTAGCTAACCTGAAGTTAAATATCCGCAATCTAAATCAATACAAAATCACAACGCAAAGTTTTTTGTACCACGAGAGGTTTTGTTAATGCCAATGGATGTCACTTCGCTCCCAAACGATGGTAAATCAGAATCAGAATTAATTTAAAGTATCACGAACTGACCACGGTAGTTCGGTTTTAAAAAACATGTCCCGATCACGAATTTGAATTACGCTCGAGGTTAAATCTTTTACATTCCTATGAGATATACGACCTAGTACAACTTCGCGGTACCTACGCGTGCTTATATACTGCAATATGCAGCAATGAAAAAGTATCTAAAGCGATTACTACCGCTCTTGTAGATTGCGCCTTCGAGAGCTTTCAGGGGACGAGTCTGATGTCAGCGCTGGAAGAGGCAACTCATAACCAATGTAGAAGAAAACTGAAGTAGACGTCCGTGGGGGCTACACAAAAGCACATCACCCAAGCAAGTAATATTGACAAAACAATGGATTAGCCATCACAAAGGTAATAACTGTTACTAAATTGGTATTCACTTCTACGGAAATCCATCGTGGGGGCATTTAAAACAAATACATTTTCCAAAAGAAGAGACTTAAAATTAAGAGAGTAGTTCCATTGATATAACACGATTCTCTTGAAAAAGTGTATCGTAATTTTCAGTGCAAATGGTAATCGACACGAGATCACGCACAACCAAGAAAAAACATATTTTTTAGGTAGATGCTGAATAACCTGTGCATTTTTATTTTAAACTAGCTGTATCTGCGACTTCGTTCGCGATTGCCGTACCTGCAGACTAATTATTCACATTTGAGCACTGTTCATCTTATATTCAGCAACGCTGTGGTTTGCGGTGAAGCACTCTTAGTAAAGCATAGCTCAGAAAGGATATTTTTACTTTGGCTATGAAAACTCCCTGGTTGTATTTTCCAGAAGAACGTATTTAAGTATCTAGTAGAGTTCCTTCGCGGTTCGCACAATACATTTTGAAGCAAAGTACTTTGTGCGTTTCATTGGAATTTCGATATTATAACGGCGTCTTTTTCCCGATTCTCTCCTTGTTTGGCGGTAGAATGAAAATATATTAAATTGTGCACTTCCTTTGCGCAGGCTCCAAAATATATCCGACAAAAGATAGATATAAAAAAAAACTGATTGTGGCGAATGTTCCAGATTTTAGAGTTTTAAAACTAAATAAGGGTGCTGGTCCGTGGGGTGCCGGGTTGCCCGTGGGGTGCCGGCCTCCATGAACAAAAAAAGAATAATTGAAATTGGACTACGCGTTAATAAATTACGACTATTGATTGTATAAATAAATTACAACTATTGATATTACTATTAATGTACATATTGACTTTCTTCTCCTTACCCGAGGGAACTGTGCTGAATTTCAGGATAAAAAGTATACATGTCTTTCTGCGTAGTATGAACCCAAATCGTTTTATGTTTCATTGAATTCCATTCAGTACTTTGAAGTGATGCCCGGCCGGGATAGAGACAGACAGACAAAAATAAAAAAAACACACTTTTGGCATCAGTGTTAGCTACAGAGTGCTCTCAAATATTTTTTTTCAACATATCTGATATCTGCCTTGTACATAATTGGATCTGTACAATTTTAATATAAGTATATATTGGTAAATGCTATTTACAATTTCTATCAGAAACGTACAGAATTTTATATAAAAGTTATTTTCTGAAATATTAATTTCATTGATAATGTTTGCCGTAGGTAAACATTGCACCAATTTAATCAACATCCCAGTATTGGAATACTGTAAAAACAATTAACGTAAAACAGCCCCAGGCACGAATAAAGGATTAATTCAAGGACAGTAAAGCAACTGGTTACAAATGGGATGTGATGTACTCGCACCAAAAGCCCAGGTGTTGAGTTTTCAATTTACCGCCACGCGATAGGTATGTTCGTATTGTGTCGCTGCTTTTCATTTCCTGAATACATATGCCCTATTCTCTTGCTGCCCTATCATTGTACTAGTGGATATGCTATGGTAGTCTAGAGTATATTCTAGTATATAGTCTTTATGCATTTCTTTTGAGTTAGTCTATAACCTTTCAAATGGGGTGGCTCCTCAATATCTTCATCTCTCGAAATTTACAACACAATGAAACATTTTAACAACCAACAATATTCCATCCAGTCCGCGACCTTCCGTCTCTAGGGCCGGAATTTTCATTGCATGTAGCAAAGGAGAGTCTTCTTCTTGTATTAACAGGCGTAAATATAATGCAATAAAATAATTACAATGGCAGAGTCTTAATGATTCTTCTTGTTCAATTCTTATCGCACGAAGTCAAGCAAACAGGTTTTTTCTTTCAAACCCTTTTCTATTACTTGTTCATTCAGGACTTAAAGATACGTGCGACATACAAATCATTCTTCACGCTATATGTTTACATTAAAAATTCTTTATATATTTTGTTACGCTCATACTGAACCTAAAATGTTGCTTTATATATAATTCCATTCTATATAAAGCAACATTTTATATAGAATGGAATATATATCACACGGCTTCGTGGGGTGCTGGGCTAGAATGTAATCCCCCATTGCTACCTGTGGGTGTCGTAAGAGGCGACTAAAGGTAAAATACTGGTAGGTGTGCAGCAGCGCCTTCTGATAAACTGCGATCCCCAAGCCGCCTGCCAAGCGTGGGGGTTATGGCGAACCCCCTCCCCCGTAATTGGGGAGGCTCTGTTCAGCAGTGGACAATCCGGCTGATACAATATACCACACGTCTATCATATCATGTGCATCTCTGCCACAATACTTTATTATCTTTTATCCGAATTTTCTGATGTCCAACATTCAGATTCAGGCATTAATAATACAGAATAAACGGATTAATAACAATTGTATTGTGTGCTATCATTGGCATTGCAACACTGACTCAAGTAAAACAAGGTATAAACTAGTTTGTATGGTATCAACGCATCTCTTTGGCCCTATTTATACTGAAGAGCTTCCATCTTTAAGTTCATTTATAATGCACGCTGTTGTAAAGCTTAACATATATACACGTATCATGATCTCACACTCCGCATTTCCATGCATCTCATTAATTAGAGATATATCACAGAACTAAATTTCCAGAGAACTGTAATCACGCAGCCATATATCACATCCAATTTGTCTCTTGGCAGAATCAAATCCGGTAACTAATATAAGCTTAGAAGCAATATCGATTGCAGCACAGATCATTGATGTAACGATATTGCTCGGACGTATTCAATCGTATTCATCTATGTATGGTTCTAAGAGCTGGTTTGCCTGCCATTAAAGGCGTATATGACTATTGCGATACACACTGCTTATTTTTTATGCGAACAGATTGAACAATCTTATAAAGAAGTCTTGTTTTCGTCGCCATTGTCCAATATCGTTCTAGCACTTGATTTTTTTGCAGAAAATTCTAGTAGAATATTACATACCGCAATATTACATTATAACTGAATAAAAAAATCATAAAAATATGGATAAATGGGAAAGTAATTGGCTGTTTATAATATCATCTGCCATTAACGCTGCTATACATAGAAAATGCATGATGAAAGGGTAGTTTGTTAGCCATCTACCACTCTCAAGTATAAAATCTGTCGCCATTCACCTTCACGTGCTGGAAGCTGTTCTTAAGAGCCAGTAGTTTTTGCCGACTTCAAAAAAAGGAGGAGGAGATTATATTAAGCCTGCTTACCATCCTTGACATCATCGTTACTTAGCAATATGCGAGATGATGGCCAAAGGTAACTTTTTGAGAGGTAAACATTCATAATATCAGTCACAAGCTTCGAGAAAGTAACCCGAAGAGACGCCATTCTATTAGCTTTGTAAGAAACAAATTTCTGTCAATTTTTCTCATATCGAAACACGTTCTAATTGGCTAAGCCACGACCACGTGATTTATAGTGATGGGACGAAATGAATGTGCAATTTTAATCGATATCGATATAGTGCATATTTAGAACATCAACGTGGTAATATATCTATAAACATCTTAAGCGTTGAGTGTGAATTCTATTTATGCTTGGCTGTAAGAAATAGGTAAACAATGGAAACTACTGTGTAACAAAACCTAATGTTAGCAAATCACAACGTCAAATACACTTACAAACTGCTGTATTGGCAGGATTGTCCACTTCCGAACACATCCTCCACCATTTAGGGAGAGTTTGCCATAATTCCCACGCTTAAAAGGCGTCTTGGGGATCGCAGTTTAGGATATCAGTTCCTCAGAAAGCGCTGCTTCCCACCTTTCGGTATTTTACCTTTAGTTACCTCTTACAACACCAATGACACCGATAGCAATGGTGGAGTAAAATTCTAGCACGGCACCCCACGGGATACTTATCAATTAAATATCACTTATAAATTAACATGAGTCACTCACCGTGTCTATTCTACTAAGTCTATTTTTAATGAAGTCAGCGCATTTTAGCTAATCCACATAATGTAAGTTAATATTTTAGTTTTCACAGCTATCAATAAGAGAAAATAAAATACAGAAGAAATATGAAGCAGTGATGGCTCAGTGCCATTGGCTATGGACTGCCGTGCCGCATGTCCATGGTTCGAATCCCGCCGCGGACTTGAGCTTCAAAGCATGGTGGAAGGGCATTTTGCGAATGCCCGCCAGGCTAGCGACCACCCTCAAGTAGAAAATCTGTCGCCAAGCACCTAACGGTGTGTTCCGGCAGCTGTCCTTGAGAGCCAGTAATTCTAGGTTAACCTGAACAACCCCTTCGACCACATCATCACTTACCATCAGGTGAGATAGTGGTCTAAGGCTATGTAATTAACAACACGGGCGCAGTGCAATTCGTGACTTGTAACGAAATGCATCTGTTATAGGCAGAGATTAGTCCGCTTAACATTCACTTATAATTTTACCAAACTCATTCTAGCTTACCAAATATCTTTTTATAAGCTTTAAGTTATATATATAGGTTATAAATAAAGTAATTACTATGATTCGCATCTCTTAAAATAAGTAAAATATTAAATGACTCCCTAAATATCCTAATCAAATATCAAACTACGACATTATTGAAAAAATTAGATCGCTGAGTATTAAGAAATTCGGTATTTGAAAATATTAAAAATGGTTTTTTATATAAGGCTTCCTTTGAAGTGTAACAGGTTAAGGTATAAAATAAGTATTTTAGATATACATAAAACTAATTCAAATAAGTAAAATAAAGATCTTTTATACAATACATATAATACATTGAAAAATAATAATAATGGCTATATAAAAAGTGTATAGGTGTAGTAGATATTTTACTAACTATGTAATACAAAACTATATAGATAGAAATTAATAAGTTGTACGATATCTGTTTAAATTCCACTGTATCTTTTAGAAGCAGTGATGGTCCAGATGACTATGAATTTCCGTGTAGAAATTCCATGGCTGGAATCAAAAATTTACCATAAGAAGGGTAACATAATATCGACAATCATCTATATAAAATCGATATACACCACAGCACTGTAATCACAACACTAGGAGAAAGGATATTTTAAATTTGGAGTGTGTCCGATACAACACACTAGTTGCCAGATAGACCGAACCATGAATTCCACTCTCGAGGTTAGTTTCTCGATGGTCACAAGCAATCAGAAAACAAACTAACATTGAGATTATTTGCCGTAATTTCACAAAATTACGGCAAATAAAGTTCAGAACATAGCCTTAATGCATAGCAGGTATGTGAAATCAAAGTTTATCTAGGTGTGGAGGATTTATAGTTGCTAATATGGTATCACTTGAACAGAATCATAATGACCCATATTTACATTAGCCATCTTCTTGACCCATTCAAACTGCAAAAAATATCGTTCTTTACGCCTAAAGCTGCCACGAAACAGATTTATTTGCCGTAACTTTTACCCGTATCTAGCAAGTTTTAGAGATGGAGGCAATGCTATCTGCTAATTGCTTAGACCACCTTTGCCGGACCACAGTGCGGTTCCCATACAAAAGCACTATTGGCATGGAACGGTGAGGCGCAATATGTGAAACGAGGCGAGCGGTCGTCGCCGGATTTCAAATAGATTACAATCAATAGTAGAGCCCTAATGTACCTATAATCTGCCACGGAATTAGTTTAGATCACGCGTAGGCAAATAGATAGTTGGACAAAGGATTATAGGTGTACTATCCGGTAATTGTCGAGTGGCATGTACCTATAATTAAATTGTAAGATACGTTTACAAGTGTTGCATTTTTACAGACTTTAATAAGAATCATATTATACTGTACGTATGTTCTGAAATCTAAATTAATTAATTTCATCCTCTTCCAATCGTTGTACATATCACTATGACACATGTATATCGTATGTTGTTCTGTTAACAATATAATTGTATGATACTTACCATCGGATACTAAGGTAGTGCTAAGGTTTGAAGCAATTATGGTCGAGCGGTAATAGTTATGCACTGCCGTGACGTACGTCACTGGTTCGATCCAAAAAAATATGCATAACATAAATTTTAATCACTAGGAAATTTGTTAAAACACCCTTTGTGATCCAGATTTGTCTGAAGACATTGTAAAAATGAAATCCGTTAATGAAAATTAAAACACAAAAGTATTTCGAAATTATTTAATAATGAATGCGCAATAACACTGTTAAACAATCACTGCGACCATTGGTAAACGATCAGCACAAGTTTACATGTTAATATTTCTAAACTGAAGGTACTTCTATGCATTTATTTGATCTTCATAACAATCGGTAGCCGTAAATGGGTTAAAAAAGAAGTAATTTATGAAATATACACAAATTTTTAAACTCACTGAGCGATGAGACGGACAGTCGCCTTCCTGATGGTCAGCTTCATGACTGTCCATGATAGACTGTTCTCGATCTGCTTGACACTGCACTGCGTTAGTTCTTATATTGTTCGCCCATTAGTTTAACTTTGTAACAGTGCCTTTTTCGCTTAAAATATAGGTACATTGTACTCACACTCTGGCTGTAAAATGTGTTTTTACAGTTCCGAGTAAATAGGCAGGAAACTCTAGACACCGTAGTTATAGGTAGCTTAAGTAGGTTGACATTTTCAGAGATAATCACATTATTTGACATTAAGATGGAGTGCCTAACCTATATTCAACAAAGAAATGGTAAAGAAACCTATCCTTTAGTAGCTATAGCCATATCGTAAAAACGGTAATATCAAAACAATCCTTAACAATCTTTATACTTGGAGTAACTCTTTAATAAAACAACATATAATAATAACCGGACAAAATTGCGTCAATCCTATAAACTGATAAAAATTAAAAATTTTAATATTGTTAGAAAAGTTTGTTCAAATTGTTGTCGTTTATCTCCTAATAATTCATAATAAGACTCGAAAAAGACGTAATAAATCAAGTTTTCTTACGCAATATTAGCTACGTAAAAACAAATGTTAAACTTCATCAAGTTAAACTTAAAAAAAAACCTTTTTGCGAATTAGAAAGGATTCAAATTTACCGTGGGATCTATAGGGATGTAGTTACAGCTCAGCTAGCTTATTTTGCATAATTCCAGAGGAGCATATCGTAATGTTTACGATATGCTCCTGTTATGTTATTATTGTGATGAGCAGGAGCTGATATAGAGGCCACGTTTAACTTTGAAAAGTAGGCAAGTTTAACTTTATTTAAAGTTTATTCAAACGATTCCCTGAGGGTTTTTTAAAGAAATTAATATATTTACTTTACCAAGTCTTCATATTCTTCGAAATGTATGTTCAAGAGAATAAATTTAAATTAAACGTTTTTTGAATAGTTAAAAATACAATTATTAATTATTACTTTTTTGCTACCACAAATACTAACGATCATAAATCAAAATGTGATAAATCAATACGTTATTATTTGTGGTAGGAACAGCAAAATATAATGAATTTATATCTCGTTACTATTCTGCAAAGTACATGTTTTAAAAGAGAATAATACAATCAGGTTTCAATTTATTTAAACCTGCTTGTCATTTGCACAGGACAATTATATTTAACAAAGGATTAATTCTAAATTACATGTGTTTGACGGTAGCCAACATGAGCAAATTAATGAATATTGAATATTAACGACCAGTTATGCACCATAATTGTTATTGTTGATGTAATGTGTAAATAAAATTACTGTTTGAATTATATTACATAATAACATTTCAATGGGTATAACATATAAAAATACTGCACCCAAAGGATTCGCTCTTCTGGAAACAGTATAAGCAGGTGTTGAACCCCTCATGGCCTCTGTCCTCCCCCGATAGCCATCTCCAATCCTCACCTCACAGAACACTATCTCACTCAAGGCCTGTCATATTTTCCAATCAAAAATCACAACCTGGTTTCACGATCGCTTTAAAATGTTTGAATTGCATGGTGTTCGGGCATTTTGTGACTGCCCGCCTAGCTAGCTACCTCTTTCAAGTAGAAAAAACTGTGTCAAGCACTTAACGATGTGTTCCAGCAACTGTCCTTGAGAGCCAGTAACTCTAGGTTAGCCTGAACACCTTAGACCACATCATCACTTACCATCGATGAGATAGTAGTCAAAGGCTAACCTACCAGGCATAAAAAAAATTACGAGTAGTTAATGGAGCATGTTTTCGATGTTTACTGTCACACCACTGAAACAAAATTGTGTCTACCTAATTCGAACTGTCAATGTGCATAAATGTAGTGTTGCCAGATCTGTAGCAAGCTCACTCGAACTACCATTTTGACGTTCCTGATCGTGACTGGCTTGATGGATGAGCGTTGAGGAGAATCCAATGTTGTCTGTTCTCGCACTCCAGTATCTACATACTATACAGGGTTATTGGTAAAATGCTAACAACCTCTTAGGGTTCACTTCTGCTAGTCTTAAGAAACATTTTGAGATGATTTTTATCTTGTATTGAAAAAAAAAATCTTTGCTTAAATTAAAAAAGGAATATGTTTTTTATATGTTTTTGACTGATTAAGCACGAGGACCACCTGATGTCAAAAGTCTCTTGTAACTCGATGTAAATATTCAAAACTCTATTCAAAGGGGCCACGGCGTGGTCCAGTATTGCCGCGGCGGGTGATCTTGGCTCGGATTAGACATTAAATCACAAAAAAAAATACAAAACATTGTAATTATATTAATTTATATTATTTACATTAACCATGAATAATATAATATAGCTATTTCTACTAAGCAACATTAAAAATACGTTGTGAAGAAAATTTTTAATATTATTTTATACAGGTCGCACATGGATCATACTAATAAAATTGGCGCTATATGAATTTGGTTTTATATATATTATAGTAATTATAATAATTCTTTATTTCGACTTCTTCTTCAAGTCAGCGGTTTGTTGGCCTGGCCTTCTATCTTAATTTATCCTATCGTTATTTTAGGTAACATCAAAATGAAAAGCACATCTTTATTCGTGCTAAAAGTCTAAACAAACAATTAAACGAGACTTCTCTCAATTAAAAATGCTTGTCTTTGTTCCTGTCTGCATCTTCCATTGTGATCATAATTTCGTTCATCTTTCACGCGGAAATGAATTTGTTTTCTCAATTTAATTTTCTGCCGCCGCTGCGACAAAGGGGCTGAAAAGATCAAAGAGTTTTATATCTCGCGCTTGTATCACTGCTGATTGGGGCATAAAGTAAAAGCCACTATTGTAGGAAAGCCGTCTGAGAAAGAAATGAACCAAATTAAGGGATCTTACCTTCTGTGTATACATGTCTACATCTATGCACAAATTAACCAGATACGTTCATTTTATCTTCAATAAGCATAAAATAATTAAAAAATCATATTATACGAGTCTATCGCATATAAATCTATCGCCAAGCGCCTAACGGTGTGTTCCGGCAGCAGTCCTTAAGAGCCAGTGAAATTACAGGCACATCAGATTTATCAACTATGTCTCGATGTGATGGGCGCAGTGCAATTCATCACTTGTGATGAAATGCATCTGTTCTAGGCAGAAGTTAGTATGCTTAACATCAGGTGGGCCTCGAGCTTGTTCCGTCACAATAAAATAAAAAAATTGGATTTTTATTCCCAAATGGCTAGCTAGCTTTTGAAATCTGATAATGATATGTTTAAAGATGGCATACGAACATAACCTAAAATAAAAGTGACTCTGAAGATCTGAAGACATCTACTGGAACACACATTTAGGTGCTTAACAACACATTTTATATGTAAGGTGGGCAGCTAGCTTAGGGGCATTCGCAAAATACCCTATCATCATGCAAAGCTGTTAATAAAATGGCACGTAGTAAGGCATACTATCAATATTTAACGGATCTAATAGTGCATTACTCTGTATCAGATGAAATCATTTAATAGGCTCTATTGCTACATGAAATATAAATAACGGATTACATGCTTCAAAATTGTACGGGCGTGAGTTTGTATATGTGTAACTCATCTTCGGCTTAAAAAAGTTGATTAGGTTTTTTTATGGGGTTGGAGGGCAAACAAGATGACTGCTCACCTGGTGGTAAGTTATCTACGTCGCCCACGAACATCCACAACACCAGAGGTCTCGAGGATGCGTTGCCGGCCTATATATACCTATTCTATCTGCGATACTGAGATTTTTAAAAGCATAATATTAACAAAATATAATGCCTGAATCCAAAAAGTTACTTTTGCTGTACACGTTCACGCAATTTGCTCTTTCTCACAGCAGTTTCTTCGAGCTAACCGCACTATTAAGAGCCATTTCACAAAATCACGCTACTGAAGTTTAGGTAAATGCCAGCGCATCGCTTACACAAGCGAAAGAAGTGACGACGGAATAGCGTGACTGTGAGAAACATATTTTGATACTAGCACTCATTAATAAAGAAATCTAATTTGCGAATTTAAAAATTGTGTGATTGGAATGAGTAAATTATCAATTTCTTGTCGATTACTTGCTAATGTTATAGAAAAGAAGTAGGCATGTACATTAAATAGTCACCTGCATCGTGAATCTTTTATTTAAATTTCATCCTTGATGAATAAAAAATAGATATGTTTGAATCATTTATTGTAACAAAAAACTTAAATAATTAAAAAATTATACGGTTTAAAATTATATAAATATTTGATGTAACGGCATTGATTAAAAGCTGCGGACTAAAAGCTCTTTCTTTTAAATATTCCAAAAATTGCTGTTTTCCTCGTTCACACTCTTCAGTATCTATATCCAGTCGTTAACACTGTCTGTCATAATGACCATGCATAGGATTGAGGTTTATTTTTCTGTGCATCCGGAAAACAACTTAGTACCAACCACAAACGTCCCATGACGTTTTTGGTTTTCCATTACTTTAACATGTCACCCTCATATTCCCATACCATAATATATCACCTACACCATTAAAAAAATAACATTTTCATCCATTTAGTTTGAGTAGACCAAACAGCGAAATGTAATGTACAGATTTTGAGGTTTTTTTTGTTTTTAAATCGAATATCTTTGATGCAATCTATAATCAACATATATATACTTCCGAAATCAGATTGAAGACGTTCTGAAAAAAGGCCAGGTCAAAAGTACCCTAAACCGACGCTTATGTATGAAAGGATTGATGAGTATAGATGAGGCGAAAGAGATATGTCAGGATCGTAGTAAGTGGAAATCCGTGGTCTCTGCCTACCCCTACGGAAAAGAGGCGTGATTTTATGTATGTATGTATATACTTCTTGGTACCAATGCAATCCTCACTATATACTCTTATGCTCACTATTTCCTCTATAGAAAATAAATGATAATACACCTTTTTATACAAAAAAATACTGGAAATGGGGTATGAACACACGACAAAAATGGTGGGAAATAGTAATTTAATTGCTATTTCTATAGTAATTAAACAACTTTAAACGGTTTAAATCGCGTATATTTATCATTATTTTTGTCCCGACGTTTCAAACACTTTGCAGTGATCGTGGTCACGGGGTGACTAATTGGTTTTATTTGTCACATGAGTTATTAAGAAAATTATTTGGTCTACCGTCCGAACATTTTTATATTAATCATAACGTTCCCTATTCACGCAGTATTCGCTCACAGTGTCCAGTGAGGTCTTGCAGATTTGTGTCGGCCTTGAGATTTAATTAATTTGATGACAGGATCCCAAGCAGGTGGTACTTGCCAACCGTCATCTCTATTGAAATTTGGGTATTTTTTGATTTCAATAGCCTCGCGTAACATTCTTGGTATAAACCGGGTCTCTCTGGCGAGGATTTGTGGGTTGTCGAACCGAATGTAGTGGTTGGGGTTGTCCTGGGCATGTTCACAAACCGCAGACTTGGTCGAGCGTCTGTTCTTCATGTCAGCAATGTGTTCTTTTACCCGGATACCAATGCTCCTCTTTGTTTGCCCAATGTATGACAGCCCACATTCACAATCAAGTTTGTAAACACCTGCATCTTGTAGGGGAATATTGCACTTAACAGGTCTTAAAAATTGGTTGATCTTCTTGTGCGGCTTAAAGTAAGTTTTTATTGAAGCTCGTCTTAAGATATTACCAATTTTGTCCGTGACACCCTTGATGTATAAGAGATATATGGGTAAGATGGCAGGTTGTCTCTCAACTGTGGAAGGCTTGGGCCGGCTTCTGTGACGCATTCTTGGGAGCTTGTGATTATTACTTCGCAGTACTTGTTTTACATACTGAAGCTCCTCCTTGAGATGGTCAGTGTCGCAGATGCCATGTGCTCTCTGTAACAAAGATTTGCCTACGGTAGCCAACTGACATGGATGGTGATGGGAGTTACCATTGAGATATTTATCTGTATGGGTGGGTTTCCTATACACTGTATGACAAAGAGAGTTGTCAGGATTCCTGATGACTAAAACATCAAGAAAAGCTAAGCATTTATTGACCTCTGGCTCCATTGTGAATTGAATTTTGTTATGTAAGGAGTTTAGATGGTTTAGAAATGCAGAAACTTTATTACTGGGGAGGATGGTAAAAGTATCATCTACGTACCGTTTGTAGATCTTCGGCATAGCCACAGCTGTGGAGAGAGCTCTCTCCTCGAAGTCCTCCATGAAAATGTCGGCAACAACGGGGGAGACTGGAGAGCCCATAGCTACACCATCAATCTGCATGTAGAACTTATTTTCCCAGAATAGATAGCCAGATGTTAGGCAATGTTCTAGTAATTCTGCATATTCCATGGGAAGGTCATGCTCACAAAAGTTTTTTCAATGCAATCATGTACATACCTGTACATGATCGCATTGGCTGGTGAATAACGACTGTACATCAAAGCTGACCATAACTTCATCATCAGTCAATTGTAGATTTTTCATTTGACTGACAAAATGGTAAGAATCCTTGACATGCACACTGGTTTGACCGCGAAGCGGAGACAGTATTTTAGCAAGGTGTTGAGCTAGTTTGTATGTTGGCGAGTCAATTTGGCTTACAATTGGGCGCAAAGGAACGTCTGTCTTGTGTATTTTTGGTAATCCATACAGTTTTGGTGGTTTCACACACGAAGGTACCAGTGCCGTGACGTCTAACCCAAGAGTATCGGAGTATTTACAAATTATTTCTTTGGTTTTTGTTACCATTTTAGCTGTTGGATCGCTTTTTACTGGTTTATATGTGCTCTCGTCCGACAAAAGTTCTTGTATTTTCAGGTTATAATCCGACGTATCCATGATCACAGTGGAATTACCTTTATCTGCTCGAATAATGGTTATGTCTGGGTTCTTGCGTAGGTTGGTAAGTTCAAGATATTGTTCACGAGGTAGATTCGGTGTGGGCGCTTTACTTCGACGCAAAACAGCAGAAATATCTTGGCGTAACGCCTCCAAATCTTCCTTCTTTACACTGTTTTTGGCCAGACAATGTTCCACAGAGCAGATTATCTCTTCAAAAGGCACTGATCTTGGGGAAACCGCGTAGTTCAATCCATTTTCGAGGGCCTGAAGGGCGACCGGGTTTATTGTTTGTTGCGATAGGTTTATGACACTATCAGCTGTTTTTGACGGTCGCGAGGTTACGTTTCGTTCCAAATTTGGCAATTGCTTTGTCGCAAGTTTTTCATATTTTCTAATTTTGCGGTTTTTGAACTCGTCATATTTAGAAGCGGCGCGATTATTAGTCGTTTGCATGCATTTTTGGAAATCCGATGCTGATAGTGCTTTTTCTAACTCGATGGATTGAATCTCAATGGTTTGGTCGATTTTGTAAATATCAAAACGTTGTTGGCGTATGCTTCGACATAATAATTTCTTACTTGTTTGGCGGAGGATGTCGGCGCTTCCAGTAATGTCCTTTTTTGCTATTTCTATTTTTTCGTAACTAACTCACCTAGAACTTTGATCTTCTTTTAATATGATAATTTACTATTGTTCTTTAGCCATCAATTGTTACAGATTTACGCCAAATATTTTAAAGTAACAAGATTAAAACAACCCAATTGTTTTAAGAACTTTGGCGGGAAAACTGTATTGGAGAGCAATATTTTTTCTGAAAAACTATACCACCTACGGCTTTGGTCCTTCTTTGATATTATTATTTACATGTAATTTATACACCTGTATTATTTCAGATTTTTGGTTTAGAAGTTTAAAATTAGTTACGAGATTATTTAATACGCAAATTTGCATCGGTAAGTGTTTGCGTTGCAAAATATATCAAGTGAAAAATTACTTATACATATGCAAAATTGCGGTTTTCTAGATTTATAACTGTTGAAGTAGATACGATATTAATATGAAATGACGTAATATATTGGGGCCAAAATATAATTTGTGCTGGTTTCAGATTTCATCAAAATATTCAAAATACTTCCTACTTCATACGTCATCTCAGAAAAATATGGATTTTTTCTTGTATGGGCAAGGATGCATCCTTTTGAAAACCATTTGGATTATGAAAGTCGGACTTACGCAGATTTATGGTAAATTTGTAAGTACGACTATCGACCGCTAACTGGTATCCCGGTTTGTACAAATGATGGAAAAGCCGGTAGGCCGGTTTGTACAAATTTTCAATAGAAGGTATTTTAATTTCCAGCTGAAGTTATCGCTGTGTTCACTTATAGACATTAACTGAATCCAAAAATATTGGAATCAATTATTCGCCTGTCATCTAATCCTCCTAAAACAAAAGTTATAGTGAGTTACTAATTTAAACTAGAATAATATAAAAACTAGCAGACCAAAAAGAAGAAGTCAACCCTGTGAGGTTGTTAGCATTTTTCCAATAACGCTGTATAAGGCTGCATAATTGTGACGTTTCCTTTTTTTAACACAATGGATGAACAGAAACTAAAGATGTAGTTACTTAACAAGACAACAATACTTATATTATGGACAACAAAAATAAAGTATAGTCTGTTACTTAAAAAAAATATCGACGTGATCAAAACTCTGTGGTCGCACTATAAACTTGCATCTAAGCGTTCCGCGTACGAGACGTCAGAGCAAGGAAAACGAACACAGGTCCTACCTCGATGGGCGCTCGCGCGGTACTGATCGCCTCGCGTTTGTACATTTCAATTTATGTGCATTTCGAGTTATGTTAAATATTTTTTCTTGTCTAACAAAACAGAGTTAATATCACAATTTATTAAAGATCAGATTAATTAAAGAATGAACTTTCTTTTTATATAATATCTGTTTGGAATTACACTTTATTAAACGCAATATATGGTGGTAAACTGCTGATATAATTCGTGGAAATTGGCGCAAGATCTTTATTTTTTTTTCTACAATGACGATTAATTAGCGATATTCTAGTACACTATGTGTCAACAAGATTATATGCCTGATGCACAGTTTTCTTTTTTTAGATAATTTGATGAATCTTTAAACAAGAGATATAACTCTGAAGTTGGCTATGTGTACTTTAATTCGTAAAACAAGGTGCGGGAGATTGGTCACTACAAAATAATTAATGTTATGTTTGTAAATCTGGTACATTAACTGAAAAGAGAACAGATTATTCTATTTTTATCAATTATTAAACAACTTGTAGATATTTCCTATGATAGTAAATTAAGCGCTTAAAATCTTCGTATACCACATTAAAATGTGAAATGCCTCTTAACCCAACCATTATACAAAGAAGCGGCACGCTGCGGTCGCTCCAGACTCCAAGCACTAGACCGCTACATATTTATGTAATTAATTTCCCAGGTGTGCTTTAAACAACTACAAACAACCCCGTTCAATGTTTATGCTCCACCTCGGGACTCTTTTATGAACATATTAAACTGTCAAACTTGGAAAGAAAGGATTTTCTTGGCTAGATTAGATTTTGCAAGTTGATGGCTGTGGACTTGATCGGTGAATTTTGAATCGCTCGTAGTATGGGTGCGTATCACACACTCACCACTGTTCCGAACCATTTTGCGCGTGAACCGGAATGCACCCATCTGTCATCCTTGAGTTGTCAAAATAGAACTGTAATGGGAGTATAGTACCACCAACTTAACTGTGCAGTTTTCGAGGGCGCTACTGGTCATTGAAATCAACTACAAACTGTCACAATTTGAGGGAAAGTTTTAGTTCATTTTTCTGCCACCTGAACAGATAAGTTGGTGGGACTGTATTTCCCTTGAAGATGTAAATATACTTATGATTTTGTTATCGTGATAAAAATAGCTTTGGAGGTTATGCTTTTTTGTGCCTTTTCTTAATTTCGAGTTTATTTGTTATTTTAATTTTTTTTAGTTTATTATTATTATTATTATTTTTAACTGTGCCTGGTGTGTGAAGCCGCCGCGAGAGCCCTAACCTTCACGTGGGTGTGGTGAGGATTCTCAGGACGAAGTTGTTTGTTGCTTTGTTGGTAAGTTCACGTACGTCTATCTGTAAGTTTGGCCAAATTTAAATAGTCGGTTATTAGTGTTCTTGATCAACCTTACAGCGTCGTTAGTGTTCATTATATGTGAGTACCCAAAAACTTTCTAGTTTATGTTAGTTTTAAGAGCATTTTAGTTCGGCGTAAAGCGGACCAGTTACGTTTTCTTTTGGCCTAATCGGTGGAGGCGAGGTTTTCTTCCACTGCCCTAGTTTCCTGCAAGAGTAGGTCTGGACGGAAACAACCACGATAACTGAAAAACCAATGATATTGGTGAGTTGCGTCTATTGCGTATATGTAATTTTGCATGTAGGGGTAAATACATTGGACGGACGTGCATTTTGAGACTGAAAGATCGCTACGCATTTATTTTATTCGTTCTTGTAATACAAGAGCTAAACTGTGTGTGCTTATTGTTTAAACTCTTTAAATTTATTTGACTGTGTGTCCCGTTTAACGTGTAGGCGAATATCTTTACCTGTTATAATTTAATTTTGTTCTTATGGCAGTACTTCCCAGAACGAACTCGTACAAAGAGTTCTACTGCTACTATGTTTCGTATATACATATAAATGTATCATAAGTCACACATTGGTCTAGGACCAAAAATATATGTACTAATTTTTAACTTCTTCTTAATGTTCAATTCTCTCGCGTGAAAATTGATTAGCGATATCGCAATTCCTCGGGGAATGCGATATATTTGTTTGATTTATTATACGATATGATGTTTATTGAACAATAACATTTTGATAGCCGCGTAGTTTCAGGGCTAAGAATATAAGAATCTTGGCAAATCTCCCTTTTGGATGTAGTAAAATTTGACTAAGGGAATGGAGGCGTGGAAAAACAGCACTTCAGTACTTATAGCATGTATGGGTGTCGAGTATTTCTTGGCGCCCTCTGATAAGGATAGTTCGTGCTGGTAGTATACCCACAACACAATTCATATATAGACGAAGTTCTTGTGCCACGCTGCTCATACAATTATACGTATTGAATTTATTATGTCACTGGCATTGATAACAGCCAAATAATCTCTAAGGTTTCATATAAAACGGGATAGCACAATGGGAAGTGAACTTCGTCGAAGCTGATTTAGAGGCTTTCAAGTCAAGTAGAGACCCGAACGGCAAGACCTTCTATGAAAACTCGAACGTTATCAAACTGCGAATGAGATGCTCATAAATTCGGAGAGGCCTTTTTGCTATAATGCCTTTCATATTTCTCCCGGCACTGCGGGCACCGTTCAAATAAATTACGGCCATCAATAAAAATCTCAACGTGAAGATCCTGCGACTTATTTAATTTATATTCCATCACGGGCGTATTTATCAAAGATCGGCGTTGCTGATTAGAAATGCAGTGGAGCGTGTTTTAGTCGGAGTTATTTATATTAATTTTGAAAATACCTTCTTGAATAATTTGTTATTTTTTTATTTATTTAAGGCTTATCAATAACAGTACGCTGGTACATGTATGGTTATATTGTAATTTTTTGTCTTATTGCATACACAATAATTTCATCAATAAAATCTATCTATTAATTATAAATAACAAAACTTATATGTTCCCAATTTCAACAAAAAAACTGCAACATCGTCCAAATAACTATATTTATCATATGTACGTTTCAGTAATTATTTATTGCAACGCTCCTGTACATGTGATTATATAATTCTTGTTATTTTTGTCAAATTGTTAGATTTTCTTTTTTCGTAGCAAAACTAATGTCTTAATACTAACTGTTAGTTTTAACGTAATTACTGCAGACATCCACTCCTAAACTAATTGTATAAGACTTCCGACAGCACTAAACACGCACACATATGAATGCTGCTATCTATGACTGCACTTACTCAATTCATGTTTACTATATTGTCTACCCTACAACTTTAATGCAGATCTTTAATTTAGTGTTGAAGGAATGTTGTGATGGCGTTTGTAAACAAATTATAAAATATGTATGTTTAATGTTTCAAGTGGTTTAGTAATAATGGTGTGCTGTTTATGTGCTTCAAAAAGTAGTTAAATTATGGATTCGTCGGAGTGTCGCCTTACAGTGGGAAGTTGGTGACAGCTGTAACACAGGTTCGACCTAGCACAGCTGTCAACGTTTCTATTTGTACTTATTGTAATCGTAAGTTACTAGTTGTATTATTTTATTTGATGCATGTACTTATAGTGTACTATTACTGTAGTTTTTTTGATAATAAATTATTCTTATTCTTATTCTTATACCATATTCTAATTTTAGGTTCTTAAGCTAAATACATTGTTTATCAAGACAAGCACAGCATGCGTTATTTATTATAACAACCGACACATCACAGCTGATAGCAGAATTACGCTCAATGCTTTGCCGGTGGTAATCGACGCCCAAAACACAACATATTTTAATATTATAATTCGCTTTTTTCGCCTTGCACAGAAAATCCCATACTTCTTTCTCTCTTAAAGAAGGTCCGTGTATTTCTATAGGTCCAATACAGCTTGGCGGATAATGATATGACTCCCGAATGCTTATGACAAAGTTTGATTTGCAGTGAGTCTGAAAAAGGAAAATGTTTAACATGTTTTTAAGAAAGAGTGTACTCTTTACTGATGAATAAAATACAATATTTTAGAGAGTATGCCAAATATGCTTGATCTGAAAACACGATTCGTTATACTTCCCTCTTAAACATCGTATTTGTACTTATAAATGCTTGTTATAGTTTGTTATAGACTTATGTTTGAGTGGATTTTAATTAGTATGCCATCGATGCCATTATTAGTAATAATAAATGATTTTTATTGTAAAATGTAAAAGGTAAGTTTCATTGAAGCAGTGATGGCTCAGTGGCATTGACTATGGACTGCCGTGCCGCAGGTCCATGGTTCGAATCCCGCCGCGGGCTTGAGCTTCACCGCATGACGGAAGGGCATTTTGCGAATGCCCGCCTGGCTAGCGACCACCCTCAAGTAGAAAATCTGTCGCCAAGCACCTAACGGTGTGTTCTGACAGCGGTCCTTGAGAGCCAGTGAAATTACAGGCACATGAGACTTAACAATATGTATCAAGGTGACGGGCGCAGTGCTATTCGTGACTTGTGACGAAATGCATCTGTTATAGGCAGAGGTTAGTCCGCTTAACATCAGGTGGGCCTCGTGCTTGTTCAGTCACAACAACATAAAAAAATACAAGTTTATTTTTTCTTTAAACTACGGTTAATAGATTTATAGATTTAACGATTTTATACCGGTTACACCAGAAATTCAACTGCTGCCATTTGCATCTCTAATCCTGAATGTTGTTCAAATGTAAGCACGGATTTATCGCTTTTTCGTGTTCGTTCGTTTTATGAAATCACTGGATGAGACAGCTGTTTTATGCAAAAGAGATATTACCTGTCTTTCCTTTGGATCCTTTGGCGTTTTATGACAGAATCAAGATACGTAGGTACTGTCATATTGTTTGTACGAAAATGGCAGTAAAATGTTTGATTTTTCTTTGCTTTATACTGTGAAAAAGCTGTTATCTAGTTAGGAATCACTACATCTTCTTTAAACATCAGGAATTACTGAACATATTATATTTCTAGTTACAATTGAAAGAAGGGTAGAATACAAAAAATAAATGTTAATATTTTGTATATGTGGTTTTCGCTCAGTATCGCAATAGTGGTTCTAATCATAAAAATAATAGTTCCTTGGTAGTTTTAATTAGATAAATTAAGAATTATTATTATGATTAATAATACATTTCTGGAAAAGCTTTACATCTTTTGAAATGTTTGAATTGCTTTTTTTTTATTACGATATTACTTATAGTATCGCGAAATTACCCACATTAGTAAGAAATGGATCAAGATTCGTACTGTTTTCATCCTTATCTTGATATATGCTTGTAGTTGCTCCTGGTGTGATATATGTGCAGAAATGGATTAATAAAGTAAATTTCTGTGTTCCTTTATTGTTTTTTTTATTATATCCTTAATTATTCCCTGTCACGATATTAATTCCTTCTATTACGACTTTACCTGTTCGGCTCATGAATTTAACTCCATTATACAAACCATAAATAAAATTAACTGTTTTCTCAGTAAACAAACCGTTGTAAGATTCTGTTTATACGTTGATATAGTAAATTGTACGCTCTACTGCATATCTACTAAATTTACATATTGGTTGATTACAATTCGAGAATTAACTTAAAATGTCAAAACTATCACGAAATAACATCCCCTCACCCTGTACTAGCGGCTAGTTAACATATTTTTTCGATAACATTATAAAGCATATGTAATCAGTGATTATGTAAGATTCTTATGGTGAAAGTATTTTTCAAATCGGTCCAGTAGGGTTAATGTATATAACAAAAATACAAATCTTTCGCCTTTATAATATTATTATAGAAGTATGGATATAGATTTGTCTAAATGCACAGAGAATTAACTAGGAATCGTGCGACGTTCATTGCCACTTGTACGTCCAATGCCTTTGATATTCAAGCCCATAGCAATCCACGAGAGCTCTTCATAACGGGACTGAACAAGTTCTGTATGGTACAGTAATTAGCCGGTTAGTAAAATTATTCAGTGGAAATGGCGTTCTTTCAAAATATTTTTGTATTTTAATGGTATGATGGAAAATATAGCGTTGGTAGTTTTTCGCTAAGCTGCTAAGTTATGTAGATCAACTAACTATTAATATATAAACATATTTTACCAAGACTAGACACAATAATTTTGTGCAAGGAAATTTGAAATTAAAAACAATAGAACACTAAATAAAAAAATTAAAAATATGTATAATATTGTCAAGCGTTATATTGGGGAGCCATTGATTCGCAAACATTTTACGTTCTCAATTTACGTAAGCATATTATGATCTTTAAATTCTCAAATATTTGCATTATCATAATATCGCATAATCACCATTTGTTTGTTACATATAATCGTTACTCGGTTTTATTTTTCAAACACTAGTCATTACTAGTTAGTGCATTATATAAGAAAAATAAAACTTAAGCATGAGTCATTTTTCCCACAGCCGCTTAGTCTCGGGACGAAAACAAATCTTCCTTATCTTGGAATTGAATCTCAAAGTTACGCGGAGTCAGAACAAAGTCATTCATATTACGTGCAATGAGGAGCAAAGCGAGGAGAAACGTAAGGTTACTTGTGACCACAACAAACCGCGAGCAAAGCGAGTGTACTTCGTCACCGGCTGGAAAAGCGCCAAGAGTAGAAATAACGTTAAGTAGTTATAGTTATTTTAGCATGTATGCAGATGATCACTATGATTAAATATTACTATGCGTAAATAATAATATAAGCTTACCATTCAAAAGCCTCCTGTTTGTCAGGCTGTTGTGATAGAAAATGATATGCCTAAACATATATGACGTATAAGTGTTACACTTGGATGTGTAAGAGAGGCAATGGTATGCCACCGAAAACCAGGACTTATTTTAATATGTATGCAGTAACGCCTGCTATGCGGATTACATTACAAAATTACAAACATATGAGAGGAAAAATTTAATCACGTTAATCTCGCAATATAACACATCCCGCACATGACTTAAATTTTTCCTCTCTTATATTTGTAATTTTGTAACCTAGATTTATGTTAGCTAATACGGATATGTTATATTGTAAACTAGCAAATACCTTCAAACTATCCCAGACTTAGCTCAGGGTTCACAATAATTCCCCCTCCTGTGAAACGTCGGGTATGATTGGGTGCTTCGTGGCGCTAACCTCCGTGGCGTCAGCGTCGTTTGTTACGCTGACGACACGTTGGTTACCGCTCGGGGAGGCGACTACAGAGAGGCGGCAATCCTGGCCACGGCTGGAGTCGCGACGATCGTGGCCAGAATCCGGATGCTGGGCCTGGAGGTGGCGCTCCATAAGTCTGAGGCCATTTATTTTTATGGCCGTTGACGGGCGCCACCTGCAGGCTCCACCATAGTGGTGGGCGGAACTTCCATTCCTGTTGGGTCGACGCTGAAATATCTCGGTGTCGTCCTCGACAGTAAGTGGAAGTTCGAGGCACACATGCGGCAGCTGTCCCCCAAACTCCTGGGGACAGCTGGTGCACTGAGTCGTCTCCTCCCAAATACCAGGGGAGGAGAGGGGAGCTGCCGCCGCCTCTATACAGCGGTGGTCAGCTCCATGGCCCTGTACGGTGCCCCGATATGGGCAGGCTCCCTCCTCTGCCCTGCTTGCAGCACAGCGAGTGATGGCAGTGAGAGTGTGTCGAGGGTACCGCACACTCTCCTGCGAAGTTGCGTGTGTCCTCGCCGGACTGCTCCCGTGGGACCTTGAGGCTGAAGTCCTAGCCTCGGTCTACCAGCGCAGAGCGCAGGGTCGGGAGCAGGACGAGCGACCGGCGCCGCGGGAGGTAGCACACTGGCGCGATGACGCTAGGGCGTCAGCTCTCGCCACGTGGGCTGAGAGGCTTCTCGCAGGACCCACACAGAGGGGGGCCGGCGCTCGACGACTCCTCGAAGCGATCCGGCCCGTACTCGGAGAGTGAGACATGGCTGTTTCGGGAGATACCTGTGTAACGTCGCACGAAGGGAGCCTTCCCCGGTCTGCCACCAGTGCGGCTGCGTGGAAGATACCGCTCAGCATGCACTGGAGGCATGCCCAGGAGGAACAGGACCGCGGCGATCCCTGATCGCGGTCGTGGGGTCCGACCTCTCCTTGCCGGCCATCATCGTGAAGATGGTCGGTGACGAGAGGTCGTGGGAGGCAGTGGCCTTGTTTTGTGAGACAATTGTCTCACAGAGGGAGGCGGAGGAGCGGGAAAGGGAGAGAGATCCTCTTTCTGTTCCGCTCCGCAGAGCGCGGACACGGAGGCGAGCCGATCGCGCTTGCACTCCGCCTCCGCTCAGAGGACCTGGGATGTCGGCCGTGGGGACGGCCGGCACCCCCCATCAGGGTTAGGTCCTCATGAGGTGTGGATGCCCTCGTGTTCCGGGGCATCCCACGAGGCGGCATTGGGGGGGGGGAGTTATTCCCAGAGGCTGGGCCCGTTTACGCGGGCAGCGACGTCGGTGGGGGCTGCGGATGAGAGCGCGAGTGACCCCGCGGCCCTTGCCACTAGTCGAGGACGACGGAACACCATGAGGTTTTTAGTCGGTAGTGGGGTCCCTATAGACTCTGAGCCCGACATAACCACCTGCTCCCCGGCGGTTGTGTGCGTAAATGCATTTTCCTCATGCAAATAAAAAAAAAGGGTTCACAATAATTACAAACAACTCACTAGAAACGCTCGTGACAACAAGTCAATCGAGACCTCAAATAACATATTTGTAACTTAATTAACTAGTTGCAGAAACAGTCATTCTTACTTTGGAATATAATCAAAAGTTGCATTAATTAAACTTATCTCAAATTAAACACGTTTAAGTACGTGAGCACACGTTCCAAGAAACACTAATTAAGTACGATCAAATGAAACATTGTAAGAAGCTCAGCTGTAAATAGTTTAATGTTTGGAGACGGCAAAGTTAAACTCTAAGCTTGATACTGCTACGGAAGATCGTATACGTCTGAGAAATCCAAAGAAACGGTACAGTACGGACATTCACCTTCGGCGGACTTTACAGTCAAGTGATATAAAAAAAGTATCGTCACGCCTGTATTTCACAAAGAGGTAGGCAAAGTTGTTCGAAAATAGTTTTGCTTAATTTAAAATAATAAATTCCCGCGCCTTACCGGCCCTTTATATATTAAATATGGTTCCTTTAAATATTAAATATACATGTAAATTGAGACTGGCCAAGGCAGAACAATTCTCTTTTATTGCTGTTTGTGGCTTATGACCACAATCTCACCTGATGGTAAGTAATGATGTGCTCGAAGGTGTTAACAGGCTTAACCTAGAATTACTGGCTTTCAAGGACAGCTGCCGTAACACACCGTTAGGTGCTTGGCAACAGATTTTCTACGTAAGCGTAGTAGCTAGCCAGGCGGGCGTTCATAAAATTCCCTTACATTGTCTTGGCCATAGGGAGCAGCTCAAGCCCGCGTCCCATGGACCTGCTGCGTGGCAGTCCATAGCCAATGCCACTGATCCATCAATGCTTCGAGCCAGTGAGTCACCACTGTTTCACTATTATTGCTTAGGATTAGAATTTAAATCAGAAAGTAAAACGATCATAGTCATTAGTTAGAAACAAGAATGAAAGTATCCATTTGACAAAGAAACACCAGGATATTCAAGTGTCACGACATCATACCTAAATAAGAACAATTTTTTTTTGTGTTTACGGCGGTTTTGACCTCACGGTTTATGTTACTTGGCACTTTGGTTGCCGCTAGGACAATTAATCTTATCACGAGTGTGAATTCCACAGTATAAAGTTTTACATGCTGGATAATTGACATCATCCTCAACTAAGAATTTTTTTAATCAGACAGGATCTTGATTGACCGCTTGATTGTCAAGAGTAGGTACCCTTGAGAGTTATTTGATAATCTAGGCCTAATCTCCCACTATGCTTGTACTATGTTATCATTTATTACCTGCAGAAACAGTGCATGAGCACTGTCATAATATGCAAGCCAACATTTTAAGAAAAAAGCATCCGTTACTTTAGGATTCCTTTCACCCTTTTTGCCAAAATAATTTTCAAATGCTTCTCACATTGATTGGGAGGTGAGACTGATGAGATTTTTAGCCGATCTTCTGCAAAAACTACACGCAAAAAATGCTTTACTCCAACATGTGAAATAGATCGATGAGACTCAATGTCTATAATAAGAAGTATCAAATTTCTAACGAGGAACATACAATCAAATACATATAGATTTATAATAATATGGTATGTATTATTTTAAACAATAAACTTGAGTAAGCTTTAAACAATAATTCGACCGTTCTAACTTTATTCTCAATTCTCTGGTAGACTACAAACAGATCCTAGCGAGGAGCTTAACAAACATGGTGTGAATTACACATTGTAATTGTAGAATCAGACAACTTTGTAGGTGATTTCAATTCCAGTAATGAGGAAACTCAGATTACGGAAAACACTGTTACATTGCAACTCTTTGACAACAGTGTGTAAAAAAAAATATCTTCAAGGTTTCTTTTTTTTTAGATGTTGGCTGCCGCTGTCGGGAGACGGGCTGCACCGAATTTTGGGCGAGGGAAGACCCTCTTATAGCCTGGGCTTCAAGGACTACATGTGCGTACCTATAAATAAAATAATAAAATTAAATAATTTGTTTCGGATACAAAATCCATAGCAGTGTTAGTACATTAGTATAAAAACGAAGTTAGTAAACTAAAACTTAATAATACGAGTACATCCATTATTTAATCCTGTCCGTGACTACGCCATCCCAATGCTTTTGGAATGGGTAGTCTGGCCAAGCAGCAATTATTTGCAAAATACTGTTAGAACTCCCAAGCAGACGATGGAACATTGAGGCAACCTTTTTCTTATTTTTTTTTTAGTGGCACACGCGGCACCTATTCTTGCAAGTTACAGACACTTTTCGCAGTTTTCGATTGAGCTGGGTAGGTATGGCGAAAACCTATTTTATTGTATGGGAGCCCATACAATTAAATAGCCCTTAATTATTTATTTTATTTTATTTTAATTAATTATATATAAAGAGTACAATAAAAACTAGATATTCTGTGAACAGTTAAAGCGTATTAGTATCGAGCATGAAACGGTAAAAAAATCAAGTTTGTTGTATGGGAGCCCACATTTTTGATATTAATATTATTTTATTTTTAGTTTTTGTTGTTATAGCGGCAATAGACATAAATCATCTGTAAAAATTTCAACTGTCACCATTCTTGAGATACAGCCTGGTGACAGACGAACGGACGGACGGAGAGCAAAATCTCAGTAATAGGGTCCCATTTTTACACTTTGGGTACGGGACCCTCAAAAGGAGTAGACGTCCAGCACTTACAAACATCCTGGATGCACTGCAATAGTGTAGCAGTCCCAACAGTATTCTAAATGCATTGTTATACTGCACTCTCAAGGCGTTGTAAGTTCATTGTTGTGTACTTAACCCTCAAGCGCTGCTCGAGTAAAATGAGTGGCAGTAAGCTCTGAAAAGAAAATATCGGTGGAAAGCGATGAGAAGTTTTAATGTATAAAACGTATGGTGAAATCAATGTAGGTAATATCAATATCAAAGTATGTCAAAATCTGATAAACTTTGATCAATCAATATGTACCTAGAACCTAATATTATGCATGTTGGGCATAAACTTTGTCTTTTTTACCGACTACAAAAAAATGGAGGAGATACTCCATTCGAATGTTTGTTACCTCTATATCTTTTGACTACATGAACCGAATTTGATGATTCTTTTTTATTTGAAAGCTGATGCTTTTTTGCTTAAAAATGAGAAATACCAATGATGGTACCATGCGCAAAATATTATGATAATTGGTACTATTGAACTATCATAGTACCGACTTCAACAATTTATATCACACTTTTGACTGTTGAAGTCGGTTCCATTTTTAGGTAAAATCAATGTTTGTTATTAATTATATACTTGGGTAGCTCAGCTTAGCTGTCTTTTTTAACAACTCGTTTATTTATTATTATTAACATATTATCTCATTTCATAAGTGCCGAGACGGACAAGCCGGTTTTTTTTTTTTTTTATATTATTGTGACGGAACAAGCCCGAGGCCCACCTGATGTTAAGTGGACTAACCTCTGCCTATAACAGACGCATTTCGTCAACGACGAATTGCACTGTGCCCGTCACAATGAGACGTCCAGTTGTTAGGTCTCATTAGCCTGTAATTTTTCTGGCTCTCAAGGACTGCTGCCGGAACACACCGTTAGGTGCTTGGCGACAGATTTTCTACTTGAGGGTGGTCGCTAGCCAGGCGGGCATTCGCAAAATGCCCTTCCACCATGCGGTGAAGCTCAAGCTCTGGGCGGGATTCGAACCATGGACCTGCTGCGCGGCAGTCCATAGCCAATGCCACTGAGCCATCACTGCTTCAAAAGTCGGTGCCTGATGGTAAGCAGCACGTCTGCCTATTACAGTTACAGTATCACAATTATGTGTGACTGACACACACTGCGGTTGACACTCCCAGACATTCATTTTAATATTTCAATTTCCCGATGATTTTACTCGTTATACTGCCCTTTAAACCTAAATCCAGAAATATTGCTCACTGCTTCTTGGAATTAGACTATCTGACAATGTGGTTTTACCCACCAAGACTTCTTGCTAAAAATAGCGTACCACCTGCTTGACACCATCCGGGGACTGTGTGTGGGGTATTGAGTTTAGGGGCACCTTCCCACGAACGAGGGTGACTCAGACCCTATTAATCCGCACATGACCCATATTCATAATAATTATAACACATTTTTTTTATGCTATCATTTGACGAGACGAGTGAAATGGTGCCTGATGGTAGGCATCACGTCTGCTCATAAACAGTTGCAGTGTCTTTGATCTGCACAATGCACTGCGCTCGTCACTCCGAGACATCCGTTTTAAAGTCTCGTTTGCCCAGTAATTTCACTCGCTACAATGTCCTTCATACCTAAACACAGTGCAATACTGCTTTGAGGCAGAATACACCCGCCGAGACGGCCTCTTGCTTAAAAGACCTACCACCTAGTTGCTGCTTCTTTAGCACCACCCAGGGACCACGTATAAGGAATTCTCCTATGGACGCGGGCAGCTCAGCCCCCAAAAAATTAGGCAATAGTGTGGAAACAAACACTTCGTTCGATATATTGGGTTGTTCCTGTTGTCCCCCACTTTTACGCTCCCTCTCAGTGGGGGACAAGGGTAATATTTTCTGTTTCGGCCCCATATTTACCAAATGTAATTAACATTTTGTTGTAATATTTCATAATAATGTTTAATAACATTGTGACATTATAATCCCAACAAATTCAAATTTAGAATGGTTGTTTTAAATAATTAAAATTATGAAATTAGACAAGTCTGCTTACCATTATTTACAATTAATCAATCGCCGATGATGGAGGTCTCGGTCACTAGAAAACGAAATTTTCCTCGATTTAAATCCCAAGACCCTTTTTTCAGGAATATTTCATGAAAAAAATGATTGCTTTACCACAACCATTTTGCATAATTTTGAAGATCGTAAAATGGAAAATGCCAGCTAAAGTTATTCATAAGCAGGAAGGATACAGATGTTTTTAGTATATGTTTTTTTTAAGTGATTAAACTATATTATTTATATATTATATATAGCAATATATAGATTACACTTATCCCATAAAAATACACTCGCTTTATATATATGAAAATTAGGATCGTATGTCGCTGTGTTTTGGCGGAGTTTTTTTTTATGCTTGATAGGTCATCAAGTCATCGTGTCAGTCATTCATCAGTCATCATGTGGTCGAAGATGTTGTTCAGGCTAATCAATGACTACTGGCTCTCAAGGATAGCTGCCGGAACACACCGTTAGGCGCTTGGCGACAGATTTTCTACTTGAGGGTGGTAGCTAGTTAGGCGGGTATTCGCAAAATGCCCTACCACAATGCTATAACGACCACCATCCTTAGTCAACAATCGGGAGCGATTGTTTAACGTGCCCTCTGAAGTACGGAAGCGTTCAGTAGTAATATGACTAGCGGTCACCCAACCTAGTCATGACCGCGGCGGACGTTGCTTAACTTTACTAATCAGTTAAGAACAGCCTAGCAAACTTCGCTACGAGCGCTTCAAAAAAAGGAGTTTTCAGTTTTGGCCAAGAATTTAATCTCTCAGGCAGGTAATAAAAATCAATAATTTTCTGTCCATGTACCTACTTTGTACTCTTTTTAGTCTGTATATGTTTATGTTCATACGTACAAAAGATATTCCATATTAGATTGCTTATATTAAATCTCTTTGATAGCATCCTCGACAGGTAAGTACCTACAACAATAAAACTGGTGGTGAACGCTGACTTCGACGGGAGTAAACTAATAAGTATTTTTTCTTTTAGGTCGTCTAAATATTGTAGAATTTTTAAGTTTAAAAATTCACACCTCTCCACTAAACGTGATTATTTAAGTGTGTATGCGTAAAGGGATTTTACAGTGAACTTGGACACGTCTGCGCACTCTGCATACACACGATGATGACTAAAGAACCAATGGTCTTATCGAAGTGGCATTCATTGCATCTACACATTATTTTGTATATTGGTGCAAAAAAAAAATTGTTTAACAAGCCCGAGCCTCACCTGATGTTAAGTGGACTAACCTCTGCCTATAACAGGTGCATTTCGTCAACGATGAATTGCACTACGTCCGTAACACTGAGACGTACAGTTGTTAAGTCTCATGTTCCTGTAATTTAACTGGCTCTCAAGGACTGCTGCCGGAACACACTGTTAGGTGCTTGGTGACAGATTTTCTACTTGAGGGTGGTAGCTAGCCAGGCAGGCATTCCCAAAATGCCCCTCTACCATGCAAAATTCATAGTGGAAGAGTATGCATGTTTACACTGAAAGATCTCTACTCAATTACGGAAGATTTGGAGAAGATTTCTGACGATATCGCATACTAAATAGTAAATTGATTACATTTGTAACGGGTAAACGTAATTTTCTTTGTCTTGACAATTTTTGATGTGATTCATATATCATGTGTGCAATATAAAATGGATATTTTACTTGGTCTGGGTTAATTTAAGCGTATAATTTTACTTCAAATCAAAGGCAAAAGGATAAAACTCCTTCCGTAATTAGCTGTAACATTTTACCCTCTCGTAAAAAGTTAAGCGGGATGCCATAAATTCTATTTTCTTTTAGATTTATTAGAAATAAAAGGAAATCACAAAAAAGCTCTTAAACATTTTGAAGACCCCAACTTTAACATTAGAAAAGAAATTATCGCGGCGCTGAGGTATAATTTGTGAAACTTTATAGGCTAGAGCTAGCAAGTTTAATTTTTTATGAGGGCTGAGAAAGGTCTTACAGAAAACTTAGACAATTGATTTACTGTGTTTTTATTGAATTCTGTTAAGCTTTTAAGTTGTGCGTGCTATTAGCGCCCCATGTGTTTTTGGTCGTTACTGAGCTTAGCCATTAAAAAGCACATTTCAGTGCTAGAATAAGAAACAAAAAGCTGTGACAATTGTATATTACGAGTAGCACTAGTTAGCACGGGCATGACACTACCCCATAAGTTTGAGACCGAGCGTTGTTTGAGCCGACGCGTTTAAGCAATGGGGTCTCGTAAATTTCCAATTTTGTAATGTAATTCGACAAGCATGCGTTATTGCAAACATAATATTATTAAAATTATAAGGTTGCGCCGTCATTTACAAGTTTAAACTAATTGCAAAATTGGTCTTGCTTGTAGTACAACGCAAGTTGAACTTATAGTTGTCGCTCTGTCCTGATACGATGGTTTAAGAACGAAAGGAAAAATTAGAGTTATGAGTCATTGTGTCATGTTAGCCTAATTGGTTAGTGCATACCCCAGCTTAAGGGGTGGATGTTTACAGGTTTGAATCCTGCACATGATTTCAATTTTTGACCTGAGTTTTGAGCTGTGCCTGGTAGATGGCAATAGGGTCGGCCTTTATCACATAAGACAAAATATATTTTCGCGAAACACTGCTGCTTATACACCTCTGATAACGCCTTCAGGGACTACAAGTGTAATGTTATGGAATGAATTAATCAGTTCTTTTTGAAGAGAGGCTTTGCGATGTTCTCACTTTAGGAAATTTGGCTTCTATCTCAACTCAGTGACATTCAAGATAGTAAGTACATCCATTTCATTTAATATCATAATTAACCTTATTTTCTCAATTCGATAATAGTTAAGGGGTCTTCGTACAGCAACTCTTCCTGGAAGTAGAGTTCACGGAGCGCTTTCCATACAAGCATAGTTTCGTCATATTTTAAATACCAAGTGTTCTAATTCGGTGAAATTTTGTGTGTATACTGTTGAGTCTAACATTTATGCTTCTGGTTTGCCAGTTTTACAATTTATTATTTATTATATCCCTAAATGTCAAAGTAACAAAACTATTTTTCGAATAATTTTTGAAAATACTTTATATTGCGAAAATCTGGCAAACTAGAAGTTAAGATTTGTGTTGTTTTTGTTTGATCTTCATATTAAAATATGAAAACAAACAAAAAGATACATACGGTCATATAATAATAATAAAGTCAGGCTGTATCGCATCAAATTTGACGTTCGTTAAATCCACAAAAAACGTTCCTATCAGTCTCTATTAAAGTGCACTCAGTCTCTGAATAGTTTCAAGGAACAGGTAAAAAAGTTTTATAAGTTCACCTTCCAACTGTAGGTTTACTCCAGTTAGTGGTTTTTATTTACGCTGGTTTATAATTTATTACTTATATTCACGTCTTTTTCAATAGTAATCCTTTAATTGTCGATGAAATCTAGCCTCTGTTTCGTTTTCCAGATGTACTCACGTAGCATGAAACTTTATTTATTATATAATAAATTCCCCAAACGTACCTATCAAATTTGCTAAAATTATGACTGCTCTTTGTTACTTGTTAAGTAACAATAAAAAAGTTGGTCCCAAATCTCAGTTCTTATTTCAGCAGTAGCCTTACATTACGGCTAATTATAGTACGACAAGGCACATGTCTTTTTCTCCCGAGTTTAAGTAATATTATCACAGTATATGAAGTTCATTCTAGAGATTTTTGGTACACAAACATATTAAATGTTTCGGGAATTATTCCATGTTCTAGACACTGTTGAAAAATGTTCACCTTAAATCCATAAATGTTCAGTTTCGCCTATTACAGTTGGAAATTACAGGCACAATGAGACTTAATAACTATGTCGCAAGGTGACGGGCGCAGTGCAATTTATGACTTATGACGAAATTTTTCTGTTATAGGCAGAGGTTAGTCCGCTTAACATCAGGTGGGCCGAGTGCTTGATCCGTCACAACTACATAAAAAAAAACTAACATTATACTACGTTTTTAAAGAGCAATGAGACACTTTCTAAGTGTGTGTGGTATAAAGAAACTAATCAAATAGAAAATTGCGCCGCCGTACCTCTAACTCACTCTATAGAGTATTATTAGAGTGAGTGAGAGCTATATAATGCTCACCATCTACAATCGCATTATCATTACTCAGTGGTAAACGTTGCCCATCAGAATAAAAACACTGAAGCTATGGCACTGCCCTACACAATTCCGTAGCGCCTGCATGTACTATTATAAGGACAAGCTAATTGACATCACGACGGATGTCACTTAGAGACAACGTTTCCGTCGCCTCCTGGCGTCACCCCGTGGAATTAGATGAAGACCCTTATTAGATTTACGTGTTATAGTTGATGGGCATCTCTTTTACCTTTGTGAATTTACCTTTCCTTTGTTCTTTGGTAATTAAACGGATAAAATGGAACTTAACGACACTTCAAACGATCGGGAAGTGCGGTAAAGGTTTTTCATTTATTTACTAGGACATTAAGGAGATTGACTACGATAGGAAAGATTCGAATTGTTATGTAATTATGCGGTAGCTCACATATCCTAGCTGTAGAGACAAATAGCATCATGGGTTCGAAGCCAACCAGCAATTGTAATTATTCGCTAAGCAGAAGTTCATAAAAAGTAATAATATTCACATATACAACTGGGCAAGTGCGAGTCGAGCCTCGGTCTTTTCGGTAACCCTATAACTTATGGGCTAAGCCTATTTTGATAGTTTAGATGTTCTCTAACTTTTTAAACGGCTTCGAAAAAGGAGACAACGTTTCCCTATTACGTTGTTCTATTAATTAATACTTTTCGATTGTACTTTTTTTGTGTGTGTTACCCAGAGGAGGAGCCAATTATGATGATTATTTTTTCTTAGAATGCTAGTGCTTGTCATCTGGTCCCATTTAAATTTGAGTGCCACCTGACGAGTAGTATTTGAGTTATCCCTAAAAATGTGAATTTTATATTTAAGTTCGATTTTTTTGTTGTTCTTTTGTTTATATAGAAAATATATAAATGTACTCTATTCAATGAGCTCTAGACAATAATACTCGAACTACTAGGTAAAATAGAGTTATTTTTGTTACTTTCTCAACTATTGGTGTACCGCTTAAAAAGTATCTAATTTTATTTGTAGTCCAATCAAATCACCTTTGGGACTGAGTTCTCAACAAAATATAATAAGTTCCGGTTTGTAACTCATTTCTTTTACGAGCTAGAGAACAGTGACATACGAACAGAAGTACAGGCAAACAAACAGCGGAGTAGCATTATTTCTTAAGGGCTCCATTCGCCCTGTGGGTGTGAAAGTAACAAAAATAAATCTTGCAAATTTTAAGTAGATAGAACAACGTTGCCAAAAGTATATTATTTTTATTTATTATATCATAGTTATAATACCGATCTAATTTGGCGTAAAATTACATTTATACTTTTATAAAGACTTCCAGATTCCCAAGACAGCATCAAAATTCCCTTAAGTGTAGGTATTTATTGTAACAGAGACCATAAATAAAGAAATAATGGCTAATAACTAGGTACCTATGTCACCGCTAAACAAGGAATCAATGATAATCATAGCATCAGCAACTGAGTCTCGTGTTAGTAAGTAATTTAATACGTTTAAATATATCATGTATAGAAAAAATTTGGAATTTGTGAATCGCACCTCGCCAATTAAGGCAATTGTAACGACCCATAAAAGAAAAAAAGATATTGTAATACAAGGTTATTTAAAATGCTAACAACCTCTTAGGGTTGACTTCTGCTAGTTCTTAGAAACATTTTGATATGTAATTTTTTCGTTTGGGAAAATATTTTTAGTACAAATATTTTTTGTTTGTTAATGCCTACTTCGAGCCAAGAGCGCCCACCGCGGCAACACTGGACCGCGCCGTGGTCCCTTTGAATAGAGTTTAGAATATTTACATCAAGAAATGTAATAAAAAATATGAAATAATACATTACAGGCACAAGAGACTTTTGAGATCAGGTTGTCCTCGTGCTTATTCAATCAAAAAATCACAAAAGCAAATTACCAACAAATATGTTTTTTTTTTTCAATTACAAAAAAAACATCTCAAAATGATTTTTAGGACTAGCAGAAGTCAACCCTAAGATGTTGTTAGCATTTTACCAATAACCCTGTTTATAACTTTGTGAGCAGGTTCGATAATTATATGTTAATATGGTTAGTTTTTTTATTTTTATCTAAACGGCGGATATAAGAGAGTTCAAATCATAAAAAAACACATTTCAGACGTGAACTCTTCAGCTCACAGTGACTCTAGTATTACTGGAATATTTCACCACAGACTTTTAGAATTCTGCTAAGGAGAAATAATTGAAGTTTTTGTGTCATTACTGAATACATGAACGAACATAGTAATAGATAAGTGTATTATATTCGATATATTCCCAAAACAAAACGTTTATTCGTATAAAATAAGGACACCGATATCAGATCGTGTTTCGCCGTGTAAGCAAACAGTTTATCTCAATAATCTTTGACATAAAACCTATACATTAGAACAATATCAACAAATAGTTACAGATATAAAAGGAGATTCGGAACAGTTTAACTACTTGAGATAATATTGCGACCACGATTCAAAACTCACGAGGATCTAGCAATAAATAGTTAACATGCGGTAAAGAGAACTATGAACATACAAAATACGCATGATAAGGATCTATTATATGTATAGGAAGGGCGTTGTTTATCCAGACGCTGAAGGTAAATGTGGTATTGTTTAAATATAATAAAGTAGGTCCGTTTATTAGTATTGTCAAGTATATGTCATAATATGTAATGTAAAAGTTACTTTTACTTACGGCTTCGATCACGTGGTATTGAAATAATTGTGCTTGCTCGTAAACTACTCAGGATCGATTTATCAATTCTCAGGTAACGATTTATTTGTAGAAGTTGAATATAACGAAAATATTAGATAGGTATGTACTTAATTTTGAGTCTATTTGGGTTACATATAATTGGAAGATATCTTACTAACTGTTGGTTGAAAAACTGGGCCTAGGTTAAATAAAATTGGCCAAATGCGAATCAGAATGGCGCATGAAGGGTTCCGTACCATTAATCATACAACCTTCATGAGGTACAGCCTGGTGACAGACGGACAGCTGGGTAAGTATCTAAGTAGTAATGCCCAAAATATATCTGGTTAAAAGTGGAATGATACGTATTATATAAGATTGTCATTCCCTATTCCAGTATAAATGATATAAATTTCATCAAAATTAAACTAATTACTTTTAAACCTGAGGCAGATATATAAAGGCCGGAAACGCATCCTCGACACCCGAAAACGACGAACATGCTTACTTACCACTAGGTGAACCACCGGGTCGTTTGTCTTCTTACACTATAAAAAGAATTTTAATATGTTACCTCACCTTTTCATAATAATTATCTGAATAGATTAACTTTAGTCCTCAACTCATAGCTAAAACGTTCTTTAAATTACGAGCATAACTATGTGAACATAATTTTGTACCGTAATGAAGAATTATTAATAATAGTTAGTTTTTTTATCTTACTTATAACACAGCGATGTTTTATTCCTAGACCCCTTAACTATACATAAAGGCGGGACTATACAACAGAACACTACCAACAGATAGCAACAAACGTTTGTTCACCGGATGCTGCAGACATGATGTTAAAATAAATAAAGCGAGGCGTGCACAGCACTCGATTTCCGACGTTTCGCCGCTTCCGTTCCGCTACGCTGTTACAGGAGATATTTTCTCGCGTTAGATTATCAAGAGGAAAGTAATATTTCAAGTTTTGACCTCTGCACTTATCCCGTATTGTGGGAAAATATTGCTTGTCTTGTTATGGCAGGTTCGAGTTTTGGAAAAGAGAACACAGCTGTGAGGTTTTAGGGTTCAGGTTATGAGGCTGAAAATGTATCAATCATCATATTTTATACTGGCATTTTACTGTTAGCACATGTTTTTTCACCGTTGCCCAAAATTGGTGTAATATTTTCAGTTCATGTATGTATGTTTCTTTATTCTACCAAAACTATTAAACGCCTAACAGATTTGGATGTAGAATCCTAAACTCATTTTAAATAAATGTACCTACGGCGTTGTTCACTTATATAAGCCAGAGAAATCAGCAAACAGTCTCATCCGCAGTCTTACCCTTCATTCCACCATAGTCCATTCTAGTCAGTGTCCCAAAACTGATCATGAAGAGAATCTCCCCTCTTGAACCGCCGACGCAACTTACAGCATCCCAAACATCGCGCCAACCTTTGACGTCGTGTACGCAACTCGCTTACTCAGTGAGTACTGAGTAAGTGAGATCTTACCGCGAGCATACCGAACTCTCCATGAAAAATACTACCAGATGTGATTGCAACTATAGTGGGATTTATCTGGCTTATCGACGTGAATAACCTCATCCTGAATGAAACTGACTATATTTTTTACAGGGCAGATTTTATATCGTAGTAAAAAAGAATAAAAATATACTGGATTAGTTTTGTTACCGAAATAATAAACGTAAACATGTAAAACAAATCTGCACAGGTAGGTGCACGGCAAACCACCAATTAAGTCGCGTTTACACGACCAGAGTATACTAACAGTGTTCACTCGGATGCTAACTGATGTTACTCGTGTTGTGTCAACCGGAAATCTGAATTAACTCTGATCTACATACCTGGGTAACACGATACGATTAAAATAAGAGTCCTCATCTGAATGGACCGTGGATATTACAGTATACTCTGATTATATCAACGTGGCTTTAACCCAACCTTTGAACCAATATTTGTCCAATAAACATCAAAAAACTACTAGACTCATATTTATAACTAAAATTAAACAAAAGATCCGCTCAAGTTTAAATCTGCTAAAGCAAATTCTCACACACATAAGTCACGAGCACGCATGACGCTCAGTAAACAGTTGTTAGGCACGTACAATATTGACTTCCAATAGTTTCTGTCTATTTGGTCAGACTTAGTGACATTAAAGTTTGTACAAACAAGAAATAGGTCGCCTCCTACCCGCATCTACAGCAGCCCAAATTACATGCGAGTAAGTACCAACACACACCAAAACTTTCGGGCGGGTAAAACAACGGTTCAATAGTTTAAAGTTTCTTTATTTGTTGTTACAACCGCGGGCTCAAAGCGATTTTCTATGTTAATTCTTGTTACATGTATGCTCGTATATTGTCAACTTTGTTGGCGGTAAGCCCGAAGAAAACTGCCATCAGCGGCATCTCTGAACACTGCGTGACTAGTTTTAGTATTTTAGGGTCCTCCTGCTTTTTGCTTATAATAAAACAAAGTTGTGCATATCGGTTTAGGCTGTTTTGCATTCAAATTATGACTGTGCTGAAAATAAAAGAAAAGGACATGCTGAAAATACAAGCAAAGGGCATTCAATTTTGGTTTGTGATGAGGTTAGGGGTAGGGGAGGACAGCGTAACTGTGTTGTCTTGAAGTTCAAGGCTCGGGATAGACAGAAGGCACGTGTTATCAATAACTTCTCGATTGCAGTCCACAGTTTGGAACTATACAAGTAGATGGTATTAGACTCGCCCCTATTATCATATGATCAAATTATATCTGGCAAAGCTAGGGTGCTTAGATTTAGTATTGCTGAAGCAGCAAGGACAGGTGTACTTGCTCCTTCGGGAATACATGCTTACGATATTTTATGATCTCAACATTCCCTATACACATTTGGTCCCAAAAATACTTATGAGTACTTATAGGTAATAAAAAAAACCATAGACAACTTTAAACGGTTTAAAAATGTTTAATTACTATGTATAATAATCACGAAAACCTAAAACTACATTAAAACAAAACTATGTTAAAGATAATATGAGTAAAATGTAGTACACTAAAATAATTAGAATAATCTTATTACGTATGATAAAGCACAAAAATATGACTATTAGTAAATTACAATTACAAAGTTTCAGTTTCAGGACAATCCAGTAATAATAGTAAAATCTACTTCTTTTTGTATGGTATTACTGCACATTGGGCACACAACAAGGCTCCTTACAACGTAATGTCCTATTTATCCTAAAGGCTTACTACAAACGAGAGCGTACCCCATGGGGTTGAAGTTAGACCGGGGTCCAGCCAAAAAACCAAAGTTTTAATCATAATTAAATACGTTTTTTTTATGTTATTGTGACGGATCAGGCACGAGGCCCACCTGATGTTAAGCAGACTAACCTCTGTCTATAACAGAAACATTTCGTCATAAGTCACGAATTGCACTGCACCCGTCAACTTGAGACATAGTTCTTAAGTTTCATGTGCCTGTAATTTCACTGGCTCTCAAGGACCACACGGAACCCACCGTTAGGTGCTTGGCGACCGATTTTCTTCTTGAGGGTGGTCGCTAGCCAGACGGGCATTCGCAAAATGCCCTTCCACCATGTGGTGAAGCTCAAGCCCGCGGCGAGATTCGAACCATGGCTCTGCGGCACGGCAGTCTATAGCCAATGCCACTGAGCCATCACTGCTTCAAAAAGTTGTCCTGTGTGTTGTTACAGAAGACATACTATAAGAAAACGAGCATAGCCTCAGAAGTTACATATATATCAAATATAGAAAATAGTAATATTAATATATTAATACTAATTAAACTTTATGTATAGGTATATCACAAATATATGGTAGGAAAAATTTAAGTCATGTATAATTTTTCTACTCATGTATTTGTGATTTTGTAATGAAATCCGCATAGCAAGCGTTATTGCAAACCTAACAATATTAAAATGTATGTATATGTTTTATAATAAATAATGTTTCGACTCAAATGGTCAGTCTGTTAGTCATGCGTTTGAAGCCATTGTTTCCGACTTAAGGCAATCGTACACCTGTCGGAAACCCGTTAATTAATCAGGCTTAATCGACTGACCTGAATCAGATTAACTAAGATGAGTTTCCGTTTCAGCATGCAGGAAACCTAACGCATCATTATTAGACGCATTGTTTGATGAAATTGAACACCGATTCCATTGAAATTAGAACAAGTACCAAAATCCGTTGTGAAACTGTAAATGTTGTGTGTATATAAATTTATTAAATATTTGAATAGCATTGACTTGATTGCACTCATCGTCAACATCAGCCTACACTCTCTTTATAGTGGATTATGCCTTTGCCCTTCCCTTCCACCACAAGAATGCTAGAATGGGCAGTGTGGGTCCAACCCACTAAAACCCCCTCGTGAGAAGTCCTCCGCCGAGTTGGAGCAAGATGGGGTCACGTTAGCTTTCACCATTTGTCCCTAACAATAGTACGCCCGGTCCTAAGCTGAGCCTCTGCACCTATGCAGGGACAATTTTGCTCTATCCTTATCAAACGCAGTACCGACCACACATTACAGTATAAAAGTAGACACAATAATATATTGTAGAAAGTTTTAATCAATTTAATAACCCACCGCATTGCTGACGCCAACTTCAGAATACTCTTGTTAGTAGTATCCTCAAAAATTTACAATTAATTAACCACAACTGCATTACTAAGAGATACATGCTAGAACTTTCCAATGTCAGTGCAAAGTTCCAGCTAATATCTTATAATGCATTTAATGTCATCACGCATTTGTATTCCCTAAGTGGTAGATAGAGACAACCGCGTTTTGTTTCATACATTAATTACACTTCACTTTGAAACGTCACGAGTTTTAACCATTATAACTTATTAGCAACCGGCTAGGTAAACTGGTCGGAATCTTTCCGGTAAACATAACGCACATCCTAGGCGGTTCCGAGGTGAGCCTAGTCTATTTCTACATCCAAGCAGTAGCTGTAGCATGTCTCAGTATAATAGGCAAAGTGCAGTTTGTCACATGTGACGAAACAAGTTTGTCATTGGCATAGGTTACCGCTTAACACCAAGTGGGCCACGTGCTTGTTCTATCACATTCACAAAAAGAACTTAAGAACACCAAATCTAGTTGGCTGATTCGAAACTGAACTAAAAAAATATTCTAGGTAAAACCAAGAGTTGTCCAACAAACAACTCAAGAATTGAATCCAGTACTTTATCAGGTTCAGATTGTCTCCTTAGGATGTTACATGACGTTGGTGCTGCTGCGCCACTAAGATATAATAAACCTATGTTGCCCACTTATTGCCTAATTTATTTCTGTACGAGTTGGTTACTTCATAGTAAAATGTTTTGGTTTGAGAACACCAAATATATCTAGGTGTCTAATCCGAAATTAAACTGAGAATATATTCTAGGAAAACCCAAGAGCTGTTCGACAAATAACTTGAGAATAGAACCCCGAACCTTATCTTTTGCAAGGTAGTTTAATTTGGCAAGGGTAATTTGCGAATTCCCGTCTAGCTAGCGACCACCCTCAAGTAGAAAAACTGTCGTCAAGCACCTGATAGGTGTGTTCCGGCAGTAGTCCTTGAGACCCAGTAACTCTAGGATAAGTCTGTGAAATATATATAAAAAAAAATATATATATAACGGAGTGATTGCCGCCGAGACGGTCCGGTATATCGTCCCTGGAGACAGATCCGTTATCTCCTCAGGTTAGTCGTCCATTGTGGGCGTGCACTTGCAGATTTTCACAAAATAACAGCCACAGAATATCGTATGATCACAATTGTAATTCACAAGAAACTTATTACAGCAAAACTACATAGGATCACGAGGATTAAAATGGATTAAGAGCCAATGGGTTTGCACGCGTGCATCACGTTCGGTTGTCCGTCAAGAAGTGCGCACACTTCAAAACTCAGAGGAAGTGAAAGAATTCGACAGTCATCCGGCCGCCGTGACACCTACAACTCCATTCGGTGCTAACCGCTCTAAAAATGAATAATCGAATACAAATCAATATCGATTATAGTACTGAACATAATTAGTGATTTAAATAATCATAACGTTTTATTTTTAATCTTCGTAACTCCATTAAATTGTTCACGCGCCGTTACGGCCATCCTGCATCTTCACACGTCCTCGTGTGTAGTACCGTCATCATCTGTTAACAAAATAACAACTACACACAGTATACATTCAGTCATTCTTCTGACCTATCTGACGCAATTACGAGTATGGCAATGTTATGAATCTGAGTTCGTAATTGTATGCACACGTCCTTTAAACAGGGTTCCAAAGCGCCACGCAGGCTTTAAATCATTTTACAGTGTGTATAGCTCATTCCAATCAGGCAGAAGGACGTTTATACTGCCTCACAGGCCGGTGGCACACAGGCGGGTGCCACACAGGCGGGTGCCACACAGGCGAATGCCACACAGGCGGGTGCCATACAGGCGGATGCTACACAGGCGGAATGCCACACAGGCGGAGTGCCACACAGGCAGAAGTGCCACACAGGCGGATTGCCACACAGGCTGGGAATGCCACACAGGCTGGTATGAGTTACACAAGCTGCCAAATGCCACACAGGCATTTCATGAAGTATAATGATTTTATTAGGTTGAATGCATACAGAAACAAACGCATAAAACACACCAGTTTAAGTAACTCACAACATAATAGTCAGAATTATCTTCAAGCAATGATAGCAATTGCTTTCCATATTCCATGGCAATGTCGGTGTCAATATTATTAAAACAACTATCCTTTGATCCTATGTCACAAACTGAGACTACTCTAATCTTCTTGAGTAAAAGTCACTGTTCAGAAACTTCAACTAAGAACCCCAATGATATTTAAGTCTCAACCTCTCATAATACCGACAGAAAGGCTAATAATCAAGCACGATATGAAATAGTAACTGCACTGAATATCCTTGTATCGTAACTGTAAATAATAATAGTATTTGGCTACTTTGGCTTACATTGCAGGCTAGTTGGGCCTATACCTAATAAAGCTACTGTATTTTGGTGTCGCCTACCAGTGTCTACTGGCTTTACTTTCCCTAATAGAGAGTATTTGGCACCGGAATCAAAACAAAATGAAAACTTCTCACCGGTTTCTGATAATAGTTTGTTCATAGCTGGCTTGACAGTGCAGACCTCTGCTGCTCTCCTTCTTGCGGTAAAGTGATGCGATGTGGCCCTGCTTGCCACAGTAGTAGCAGACGATGGATGCTGATTTGTTCTGCTGTGCGCGGTCGTTGTAAGATGCTGGCGATGCGTTAGTGTCTGAAAATTGAGAGCCAAAGTTACACAATGTATCGCGTTAGGATATATCGCCTGTTTCCTCTCAGACATAGCATGGCTTTGGTGGTTCCAATCCTGGTCTTTTAAGTTCACAGTACATTCAACTTTTCCTGTAAGGGTGAACTTATTTTCCGGTACGTAAATGCCATCAATAGTTGTTGCATCTTGATTCTGCAATTATTGATAATTGATTATCCTGTACGACGTTCCTATGATATTTCTGGTAATCCCACTTCTGATAACGGAGTGATTGCCGCCGAGACGGTCCGGTATATCGTCCCTGGAGACAGATCCGTTATCTCCTCAGGTTAGTCGTCCATTGTGGGCGTGCACTTGCAGATTTTCACAAAATAACAGCCACAGAATATCGTATGATCACAATTGTAATTCACAAGAAACTTATTACAGCAAAACTACATAGGATCACGTGGATTAAAATGGATTAAGAGCCAATGGGTTTGCACGCGTGCATCACGTTCGGTTGTCCGTCAAGAAGTGCGCACACTTCAAAAATCAGAGAGGAAGTGAAAGAATTCGACAGTCATCCGGCCGCCGTGACACCTACAACTCCATTCGGTGTTACCCGCTCTAAAAATGAATAATCGAATACAAATCAATATCGATTATAGTACTGAACATAATTAGTGATCTAAATAATCATAACGTTTTATTTTTAATCTTCGTAACGCCATTAAATTGTTCACGCGCCGTTATATAAATATATTAAAGCTTAGAGCACATCATCACTTTCCATCAGGTGAGCTTGTGGTCAAAGGCAACAAAAAATAAAACAATAAAAAAAAAACAGTTTCAGATTATCTCCTTATATTGTTATGTGACGATCGTGCTGCTGCGCCTCTAAGATAAACAAGTCTATAATAAACCTATGTTGCCAAATTTATTTCTGTAACAGTTGTTTTTAATGTTTGAAGAATATATTTTTAATAGGTTATATTACCTGAGAAACAATTTCGTTAAAGCCGTTATTTTGCTAATAGCAGCATTATTAATTAATGCTGCTATTAGCAAAATAGATTAGCTCTCAACCATGATCATATTTGTTCAATTTACCAACATAATGTGAACATGTTCTAAAGTATCCACACAAATGATTAAACAGTGTCAAAACGATCAGCATTCAATTACCATATCGATGAATCAATTTGAAACCTGTATTAGGAATTATTCGAAATTTGAATTTCATAAATTCAACTGAACATGATGGTATTCTGACTGACTATTTGGATATCATTGAAATGGCGAATACAGACTGTTCGGGAAAACCATACATGTACCAAACGGACGAAAGTTATGGCATGTAGATCTAATTGCAACATTATGGCACATTGTGGCAGATTATTAATATACACTTTATCTTTGTTCTAGCCCAGTCACAGATTAAAAGGATATATTCTCGCCACTCGTGGTATTAAAAAAAAATCTGTTATTTTCGTAACGGTATATCTGCTCCCTCAAAAAATAGCCTAAAAGTGTGTTTCGGCAGCAGTTTTTGAGATTCAGTAAAATTATATACAGGAACTTAAGACTTAACAACTGTATGTCACAATGTGACGGTCGCAGTGCAATTCGTCACTTGTGATTAAATGTTATAAGCAGAGGTTATTCCACTTAACATCAGGTAGGACGCGAGCTTGTGCCATTACAATTACAATAAAAAAACACAACATATTTAAATTTTATACGGAAAGAGAGACAGATAGATTATAATACCTTCATTTTGCCCTATCCCGAAAGCTTTAATTTAAAACGTAACCCTAAATAACCTATGAACGAGTTCCCAACGGTCTATTCACGACATACTGACCCAAATCCGTGGTTTTACATGCGACTATGACCTAGTGGTATTCTCCCTATTATAGGTTCAAAAATCCTGAATCCGCGTCACGGCTTTTAAAATTCATTTTGTAAATAATTATCGTCTGATTACTATAATCCCGCGCGAAGAGTGCCGGGCTAGAGCCTGAGGGGTGCCGGGCTAGTATGTAACCCAACTCTCCCCGTAGGTGTCGTAAGAGATGTCTAAGGGTAACACAACACACCAGAAGGTGGGTAGCAGCGCTTTCTGTGGAACTGATATCCCACACTGCGATCCCCAAGGTGCTTGCCAAGTGTGGGGATTATGGAAAACCCTTCCATAGTGGAGGAGGTTGTGTTCAGCAGTGGACAATCCTGCTGATACATTACAGTACTATAACCAAGAAGAAAATATATTGCCAAATACCTTCTTACAAAATCGTGTTCTCCAATAGCTATTTACAATTAGCTTAGTAAACAATATATTTGAGCTTCCCCATTGAGAATAATGTTACCAAGACTGTTGACTTGCACACAGATAACAACTTCGGTTCAATGAACCAAAAGTAATTGATAACAGTAATAATTTAACGAAAACAATAATATCTCAGTGTCACGAATAGCGATCTTTTCCGACGGGGATAAATATTTCGTCTCACGCTTGTTGTTTACCAACCACAAGCGGAATTACGAGATGAATTGTAAGAATCAGAATACTTATTAAAGTAAGAATACTTTCAGGTATAAAAATCTAGTATTATGTCAAAATATATTATTATATGACGCGCGAGAGATCGTACGCGCTATGAGAGCGTAAGCTTAGCAGGATAATGAATCGATGCGCATCGTAGATTATGAGAACAATAGAATTTCATTCATAAATGGACGATATCGTTCAAGCTTATGTCAAGGGGCTAAGGTAGTTTTTTTTTATTGCTTAAGGTAAGCCTTTGACCACAATCTCACCTGATGGTAAGTGACGATGTGGTCGAAGGTGTTAACAGGCTTACCCTAGAATTTCTGGCTTTCAAGAACAGCTTCCGGAACACACAGTTAGGTGCTTGGCGACCGTTTTTCTACTTGAGGGTGGTCGCTAGCCAGGCGAGCATTCGCAAAAAGCCCTTCCACCATGCGGTGTAGCTCAAGCCCGCAGCGGGATTCGAACCATGGACCTGCTGCGCAGCAGTCCATGGCCAATGCCACTGTGCCATCGCTGCTTCAAAATCTCACGTGTTTTTTTTTATCTATATTTAATATTTAAAAAACTATATTTAATATATTGTTTCTCAAAATATTTGTTTATAATAAACACCTAAGTAAATATGGATTTCCTCCTATGATTACGTAATTATACTAATTTATTCATAGACTCAGGAGTATTTGAAGAAATCCATAATGACATAGGTGTTTATTAATAACAAATATTTGAAGAAACAATATTGTACATAGTTAAAACATAATAAAACAACTGATTATTTCCTGTTAAGCTGACGTGACGTTAGAAACGCCTCGAAGCTCAGCTGGAACAGTTTTCGACGCGAAGTATCTTCATGAGGTCGAGGCTCATACAGTCTCATCGTTATGATGTTACGTATGGCTTATCATACGTATTGAGGTTGAATTATGGTAAATTTATATTTTTTTTTAAGATTTCACTTTTATAATAATTCATAATCTATAAAATAAAATATTGTAACGTTAGTGACAGGCATGAATGATACTCACAAAACATTTGAAAATCTATTTATCTATGAATTTTCCTACACACTTTGTGCTAAAATATAGATTTTATATGACTTTTTCCACTATTAATTAAAATTTCTTAATGTAAAACAGACATAAATCATACTGATCGATCAATATTACCTATTTTGAACGCTACCACCAAGCAAAATTGCATTTTGCTTATTCCCGCCTGGCTAGCTACCACCCTCAAGTAGAAAATCTGGCGCAAAGCACCTAACGGTGTGTTCCGGCAGCTGTCCTAGAGATCCAGTTGGATAGATTATTAGATTAGATTATTATTATTTATTAGATCTAGGTAAGCCTGAATAACGTCTTCGACGTCTTCGACGATTTCATCACTTACCGTCAGGAGACATAGTTGTCAAAGGAATAAAAAAAAGCCTTTATTAAATTTATGAACTATATTTTTTAGTAGTAAGATTTTCAAGAACCAATCAAGTCGCTTTGATTTTAATGTTGATTTACAATGCAATTATTTAATAAAGTGTAAAGTATGTTATTTTAATACGATTATATTATGTCAACAAAATTTTATATAAACGGTCGGCAGCCTCAATTGATTTTTCTTGAATACAGCTCTTAACAATATATTCAGCAAATTCATTTCGTTTTTCAATAGACGTAAGTAAATTGGTGATTTTCAATTTGTATAAGTACCTTGTTCCATTTGAAAGCGCGTCGAGACATATTAGATGCTCCGTTGGGCCTAATTTTGGATCAATCTATCCTAATGTAGCCACATTTTCCCAATTTTAATATGTGATTGAAGCTTCACCAATTTGTTTGTGTAATTTCAATATAGTCGCAACATAGGTACCTAATGGCATCAAGTCACATCATTCTTGTATTTTAAGTAGATGGATTTTTTGTAGTTTGATATTAGGTATTAGCGATTTCATGGTAGCGGAGATATTCATCAAATTAGTTTTTGTCCTGTTGTGTAATACTTGCTTAGTTAAATTTTAAACTTGTCAAATCCATTTAGAGGTTCGTTGGGATAGCTAATTCTTAAGTAAGGTATATGTCAAAATATCAAACAAATCAACAAGTCCCTTTAGTTTTAAAAGTAAGATAATGAATGAAAGAGAGAAATGTAGGAATGAAACATAAAATATTTATTTTTATATATTGTTATGTTTGCAATAACGCCTGCAATGCGGATTACATTACAAAATTACAAATATAAGATAGGAAAAATTTAAGTCATGTGCGGGATTTGAACCCGCGTCCATTTACCCCTTTATCCGGGGTATGATCTAACCAATTGAGCTAACATGGCATAAGGGGTAGATGAACGCGGGTTTGAATCCAGTACATGACTTAAATTTGTCCTATCTTTTATTTGTAATTTTGTAATAAAATAATAATAATATTATCGTCGAGTAAAAATGGAGCAAAACGAAATTTACAGAACTCTAATACCAGTCTGGTATTACTTGGACTGCGTACAGTGTGATACAGAGCGCGTTAGCGTGACAATTGTAAATTAAATCTGTGTCAACAATGGAAATATTTTGTTCTTAACACGTGGAAAAGGGTAGTTTCCTAAAGGATTTACGAAAAGTATTAACAGGGCTCCAATCTTAGATTTTAAATATAATCATAAGTTCGAATTTATATATTTTCGTACTGTAAAGAACATAAAGGAGTATGCGAGAACATTCTAGAGTTTACTTGATTATAAACCAACTGAAACAGGGACGATACAACGTTGCTCTGGTTGAATAAAACGTCGCTTTGGAATCCTTTCCTAAATTCTTGCCCTGGGTTCAATCACCTGGTCGGATAATTTTAGTTTATTTTTAGGTAGTTCTGAGTCGTGAAATCGTCTACCCGTATATTTAGTTGATGGACATAAGTTCACACATGAATAAAAAAAGGGGGATGTGTGATAACTGATGTATTTTGAATAGGACAGACGTACATGGGACATATTTGTTAAGCGTATCAAAGTAATCAAATTATAATAGATTTGACTAAACTATTTCATCAAACAAGAACGTAAACGAAAAAAAGACATGAAACAAATTTGTCAGACTTGTTTGAAATACACCGCCACACACTTTTCAAATATGCTTGACAAACACGCTGTTTCAGACCGTATCCAAGAACAAACTTTAAATTTTTTCCATCATACAAGATCAAACGCGTCAAACATCTCGTATATTGTATGCCAAAGAGTCATACAAGGCCGCAGACGATCATCTTGACAGCGCACTAAAGAACCCAATTGACCTATATAGCCGATGTTATCTTAACTTTTGAAGCAATGATGGCTCACGGTGTGTTCCAGCAGCTGTCCTTGAGAGCCAGTGAAATCACAGGCACATGAGACTTAACAACTATGTCTCAAGGTGACGGGAACAGTGCACTTCGTGACTTGTGATGAAATGCATCTGTTATAGGCAGAGTTTAGTCCGCTTAACGTCAGGTGGGCCTCGTGCTTGTTCCGCAACAATAACATAAAAAAACCTTGTTACAAATTTGTTTAATGGAAACAGTAGACAAAACAGAAGTCGTCAGTAAGTCTAGGTCACAGATTGTGCAAGGATTACAGTGTTGCCCGTTGTCGCCCATTAACTGTGAGAAATTGCCTGTGCGGTTGTCTGTACTGTATGTAGTGGTCACACAGGTCTAGCTACCTAGCCTGGTTTACATAAAATGTATTCACATGTCGTGATGTGTACATTTGCACTATGGTTGTAAAGGATAACTTACAATACAGACGTACTTGAGGTGGAATTGTGGTTGCGGTCAACGGATTAGGTACGTTAACAAACGGGCAATGGAAATCGCACACAAAAATCGTTATTTTTATTTTTGTTCGGGGTTGTTAGTGCGAATCTAACCGGTACTTATTTGTATTATGAATTGGATATGTATACATTTTGTACGACAATAATAGCACCAAGTTCTACGCTTTCATGTATTTCAGTTTTTACGAGAGAGTAAGAACAAAAACTTTATCACAATTATATTTCTTGTAATAATAACAAATATTTTAAAAATATTTTAAGAAAACACCAACAGTTAAATTGGGCGGAATTGTCACTATATATTTTATTTTAATTTTTTTAGTGTTTTATTAAATTATTAATTTGGTGTTTTCTTAAAATATTTTAATAACATTTATTATTATGAAATATGGATTTCCGCAATGTAACGTTTGAATATGTTCATTATATTTATTGTCCTGACTCCCTTAGTATTTTCACATTTACAAATTATTTGATTTTAATATGTTTTGATCCGAATAGGAATCGAACCCGCTTCCTAGGCATTCGACGCGATGCCTATTCTATTCAGCCGAATGGAAGCCAAATGTAATCATATTGAGAAACATATATTTTCTTAACATTTCAAGCTATTTCGTTTAAAAAGGGCAGGAAGGATGATAGACTTACAGGTTCCTGTTTTGAGGACCGTACACACCTCTTAAGCTTAGAAGGTCCTGTTTTGGGGAAACTAAACGTGCAGCCAAGGCTTATATGGTATATTGTTTTAAGGACGAAAGGGTGGCGTAGGCTTAAGGGATACTGCTTTACTAACGAACTGACGGTGCAGGCTAAGCGGGTCCTGTTTTAATAAGGAACTGGTGACGTAGGCTTAGAGGGTCCTGTTTTAAGGACTAACGGGCGGTGAATGCTTATTGGGTCAAGTTTTCTCGTACTGAATCGAAGCTCCGTCATATAGTTGAATAAAGGGCTGTTTTTACCCTCGTTGTATGTCGAAGGAGGCTAAGGAAAATATTGCACTGAATACGCAGCATGCCTCTACTTCCGTCATCGTGAGACGGCCGTTGCTGCGCGTTTGGCGCACAATAGGGTTATTTACTATCATAATTATAGGTAGGGGGTTTACTTCAAACAAAATCATAATCTTTACAAGGGTTAGCGTCCGGTAGACATCTTATATAAGATTTTTATGAACAGTCATTGGAATCCAGGGGCTTTCTTTGACTTACCTATAGATGAATTGAAATGAAAAATCAACTGGTTACCTTATTACCATTCCAGAGATACAAAACTTTAAATGTCGGACGGACAAAACAGTCGCGGCTTAGTAAAAGGTTCCTTTTTCTAGTACAGAACCCTAAACTAACATTTAAAAGTAAACCATAGTACATTGAACACCGAAGGGAGAAAACGATCTATTTCTATTCGAGTTCCACATAACTTTTCCCGCCGCACATTTATAAGGGAGAAATGAAGAACTTCATAACACGTTTTTGAACGAGCAATGAGACACTTTCTGAGTTGGTGTGGTATAAATATATTTATTCTTCCATCTTTTTATTGACGAAAGTATATCAACCAAGAAAATTTACAAATACCCATTTCCCAAAACAAACATCTATCCAGGTTTTTTCGTCTGCTTAAACGTATTTCAATAGGCTACTGGAAAACCCAAAAATTAAGTTAAAGCTTCCAACTGGTGGTAGGCAGGAGCATTGGGATTGCCTGTGAGTCTACAATGACTTATAGGTTGTCTTAATGCTTTCATTATATCCGCTAAAGTGTTGTATATAGTTTTATATTTTGCATGGTGGTAGGGCATATTGTGAATGCCCGCCTGGCTAGCTACCATCCTCAAATAGAAAATCTACCTAACGGTGTGTTCCGGCAGCTGTCCTTGAGAGCCAGTAATTCTAGGTTAGCCAACAACATTTTCGACCACATCATCATTTACCGTCAGGTGAGATAGTGATCAAAGGCTTACCCATCTAGCATAAAATATATATATATATATATGTATGTAAAACTTGCGACCCATCCCGGCTTCACACGGGTGCAATGCTGATACTAATTAATCTGGAATTTCTTCGAAAATATTCTTTTAAATTACATCTGTATATTTATCTATACTAAATGCAGAATGTATAAAAGGTACTTAATTGTATAAAGCTTATAATCGCTTCCATTATTTCTCGTAAAAGACATATAGGTACTTTTGCGGACTTTTATGTAGACTTTTTAAAGTGTACAATACTGTAGTACATTATTTTGATTTATCTCGTAACGGTCAGTCAGCGTTTGCAATATAAGCGCAAAAAAGTGTTTATTTACGATATCAGATTAGAAACCTCTAGAAATATCAGTTTTTCTCCATGCATGTATTATACATATAAATCTTCCTCTTGAATTACTCTATCTATTAAAAAAAACGCATCAATATCCATTGCGTAGTTTTAAAGATTTAAGCATACATTCAAAGCGCTCGTAGCGAAGTTTACTTAGCTGTTCTCAACCGATCGTCAAAGTTAAGCAACGTCGCGCGCGGTCATGAGTTGGATGGGTGACCGCTAGTGACATTACTACTGGGCGTTTCCGTGCTCCGGGGGGCACGTTAAGCCGTCGGTCTCGGTTGTTGTCTTAGGATGGCAGTCGTTATAGCATGGTGGTAGGGCATTTTGTAACGGTGTGTTTTGGCAGCTGTCCTTGAGAACCAGTACTTCTAGGTTCGCCTGAACAACATCTTCAATCACATCATCACTTACAGGTGAGATAGTGGACAAAGGCTAATCTATCAGGCATAAAAAAATATACATAAGGACAGACAGCGTGAAAAGACTTTCTTATATACTATGTAGTGAAAAGACAAAAAAGGTTTATCGCGCAAACGCAGAACTTAATAGAAAATGTTACGACAATAATAACTTAACACACCTCAAATATTTGAGATGTAATGTAACGCTTACATTGTAGGTTAAACTTTAAACTATGACTAGCAACGGTAACCGTGTAAGGGCTCAGTCACAATGTGACTGCATGTTAATTTCAGGGCACTTCCCAACTAAATGTGAATTATTGCAGTTTCAGGCTTACACGTGACCATGATTAATTTTTTTGCGCATATTACATCTTGTTTCTCTTTGTTTTCTTACCGATGAATTTTTGGTATATTGGTATATTACATCTTGTTTGTCGTTTGTAAGCAAGGAAGGTACATTTGTAACCAATTATACATTAATTTAGACGTTAACAAGATTAACTCATACAACTTAAAGCACTTTAACGTATCTGTACGTATGAAATAAAAATATGTATAATCACTTGCTAACATGTAACTTACCCTAACGAGCACGTAAAGTATCTTTACTCCGTGCAAAGGTGTTCCACCTCGAAATTCTATTAAGAGGGTCTGAAGTTGTTTGTTTATGTTACATTCTTAGCTATTGTGTAACCTCGGGGCCAACTTACGATATGACAAAGTATTCGCAATTTCGTCCTCGGGCACTCATGTTCTAGGTAAAATTATGGCCCCCACCTGCTCCTAATATGAAGTATTCAGTTAATATTCTTACGGACACAGATTTTTGAGATTATTTTTGGGTTAAGTATAATAGTTTTTGTGCTGTTTCTTTTATAATGTTACATTTTTGTAAAAGACACACGATTCAATTGTTAGTGTGAGTCTGATATCAGGACAGTATTCTTTATTATCGCAAGGATACTAAAACGCGAATTGTATTAAAATTATGAGCATTGATTGTTTAAGATCTAAAAACGTAGCAGAATTCGAAGTTAGGTAAAGTAAGCCTTGTACAAATGCTTATTCTTATTAAATGTATAATAATTTTAAACACGTTGCGTTTGTGAGATTTGTCAAGATAGAGAGCATTTATTTAAGCTATAATATAGGCTCATTAACTTTGTAAGATGTTTGTCAGGTGGTGATGCCATAATCTAGTCTTAGCTTAATGTAAAGTAAATAAGTACTACTAGTTCAGTACTTAACTATCAAACTTACTAGGTTTGCTACGCAAAGGGAATCATAAGGAAATCTCAAAAGACAATTATAGGAACACATACAACACTTTAATAAGAATAATACATCATTAGGGTCACATAGATTACTTCATAGGTAATATTGTATAGTCACATTCCACAGCAATAATATAATAAACAGGGCAAACCGTTTTGGAAGCCAACAAACATAGACCCACACACAACACGTGAATATCAGTTATGTTACATTAAAGAAAATAGTACAGCACTTAACTCAATACGTCTCGATGCGGCAGTCACTTATGAAGAATAAAGAGAGCTCACTAAGTTAAGACATTGGTTTTTTAGCAATGACTGGCGCCAAGTGTCTGTCGCATATCCATTAAAGTTCCCGCCATATTTACCACAACCAATCAGAGACATGAGTGTTCCCGCCACAACGTATCAGCCAACCCAAAATAAGATAGGATGGTTCGTCATTGGCTAGTGTAGAATGAATACAGATTATAAATTGTTTCAGTGTGGCGGTTATAAAAAATGACAAATATCAATAAGTTTTAGAATATTCTACAATTACTTACTGAGTAACTTCTCGTAACTTATTTACTTAAGAGAATCTAAGCTTAACAAATATATGATTCTAACACGGCCATACTGACAGTACTTCGTCCACGAAGTACAAAATAACACCAGGCAAACTTCGCTTTAAAATAATTATGTATAAGTTAGTGATAATAGTATATATGTAGGTAATATTGTTACCATGTATGGCAACCCACAATTATTTGCACAAAACTTGCTTGATAAAGAATTTATGTACTAAGTAATAAATAGAACACATAAACAGTCTTTGGTTCGAAGTCACCACAGAGAAAAACAGCTATCAATTATCTGTAAAATCATTATAAAATGTTCATGATACATATTTGTGGACTACAATGTATATGTATTGGGCGTGGAGGGTAGATTATCCCTCTTAGCGTAGACTGTTGTGACTTGCTATCTCTCGAAAGGAAAATAATATCATTGGAATGGAATCAAAATACATTCAATACATTTGTGAAAAAAAAATGTTGTACAAACCAACATTCCCTTTTACATTGTTATATTAAGTGTCACGAATAAATATATACGAAGAAAATACTGATACTAAGAGTTTCATAGATAGTATCCAGCTTAAACTACATATTTGATAACATATTAAGCAATAAGGAGGTAGAAATTTGATTAGAACGACTGTGGTAAATTTCTGCAATGCAACTTTAACTTGCTTAGTTATCAAGTTGACGTTTTACCGTCCACGCATTATTTAGACAATAACAAATGTATGTACCATTAAACATTGAACACAACAAACGTCTGGACCTTTTGACTTCACGACATAACTATTAACTACAGGGTTTTCCTTTTGTGATTAGGACGTTTTGACGTCAGGGCTTAAGTATTTTATCCAGAATAATAGGATCATCATTTGTACACGTAAATTAACTTTTCGGATAACAACAGGCAGTATACCTACATGTACTTGTGTAGCAGTAAAAATAATACTTTAAATTCACATGAGAAACCTTTATCATTTTAATAATTACCAGTTACCTATACACGATGATTACATTCACATGCCGCAATGTGAGACAACCATCGCCAAGTAAAAGGTTGACCAGCCAATTTTTTGAAACAGTTTGCCATTTGAATAGACATGCAGGTCGCATTCACACACTGCTCGTGAGATCAACAAGCACCAATCAAATGGGTATGCAGTGTAATTCATTTAAACAGTAGTTGCCATTTGAATAGACATGCTGGTTGCATTCACACACTGCTCGTGAGATCAACCAGCACCAATCAAATGGGTAAGCAGTGTCTTTCTATTTAATATTGAATCTAGAGCATAAGCATATGTAGATATGAGTATTTTGATATTATCATTTTATGTGATGATAACTGATAATATAACATAAGTACTTAGTTTATTTCTACAATATGTAGGGTAGCATGTCATATTAATATTCTTAACTGAAACGTACATAATTATCGTATTTCTTGTTTCAAAACAATAAGTACAATCTTATCATTAAATAAATGGAAGTCTTGCCTCGGTTACCTGGAAGAGATTGCTGTCTAGCAATAAGGCCGCCGATTGTACAATTTTTAAGATATTTTTAATCTTGTTACTAGTATTAATAATTTTAAAAGTGCAATAAAGTGTTATCTTTCTATCTATCTATCTAAATTTTGTTCAAACACCCACTCTCGTGGCCAGTTTCAATATATCCTTGTGAATTACAATATTTCATGATAAACCATCTATAGTCTACACCATTCAATAAACGCAGAGGTAAAACCCCTGTAAACTTCTGTATTGTTGTTTGCTGAACATTCCAGAATCCGTTCGGCCAATCTGACAATTTATAGACCATTGTACCTAATATAGACATACCGTTCCATCTAACCGTTACTTCAAAGTGTTCAAGTAACAATCATATTATGTTTGTCAATTAGTAATTTCCGAAAAACAGATCGATTATGGTTTGAGCCAAAGTTTGCGCCACAGTCAGTAATGACTTCTGAAGGGATGCCCAGTGCTAACATTTGTCATAGGTTATCTTCGTATGTACGTAGGATAAGACAACCTATGTATAAGTATTCAAAGTTTAAAACAAAGTGGCCGTGGATTTAATAAACAAAACTTTTCGAAACCAACAATTAAACATTTCTACCCATCGCCAGTTACTATATTATACAATCGATTCAAAATGCTATATTATGCAATCGAGTTGATTAGAGTGAAACAGTAAAGGAGTTTTGTTTATAGGATAAAATAACCCTTGCTTAGGACCCAAACTGCTTTTACAAAATATCAATCAAAAGCATAAGTAAATATACCATATACTTTGTAATGACTACTTTTATAGAATTTGCAATCTGTAGTGAATTTATTTAATGCCCATAAGATCACTGAGCAAGTAATATTACATAAGATATTCTCAGATGTTCAAAAACATTTCATATGTCACTACGTTTTAAGGATCGCTTTTAAATGAAATTAAGACAATTTTAAGCACAAGGTAATAGCGACATCAGTTGAGATATGGTTGTAACTTTGCTATTTATTGTTCGATATGCGTTTCCACATTTAGGTTGAAATATATTCTCAATTAATACCAATAGTTACTAAAATGAGAACATAGTTTGACTTTGAATAAATCTAATTACGTTCGTCGTTATAATATGTACTTATTATTGTAAATGATATAAAAAAATACACAATGACATAACAAGTTTCATAAATTTCCATTACATATGCTATGCTCGCAAACACTAATTCAAGAAGCAGGAAGAATCGTCAGCTTCAGATTTAAACATTACAACATTGAGAAAATTTTCGACGAGGTTTTTCTTCACATCGCCACTACACGGTCACAGGATTGTAATCATTATAAAACAGACCCTTTGAGGGCTTTACCTGCTTTTGCTACTGTTATAGTACTTGTCCAGATGAATTATTTCGCCAATATACCGACGTCAGTGAATAAAAATTCTGTGCCACTGCCGCTAGTATTCGATAGCTCGCAACACGGTGTCGTCATCCTGTCGCCAGGTTGCAGCGACGGCTTCGCAAACCGCGGCGTTCCACTGCCGCTAGTAGCAGAAACAAAAACTGGGAACACGATGTTGTCATCTTGTCGCCAGGTTGCAGCCATGGCGTCGCAGCCCGCGGCGTCCAAGTCTTTGAAAGTAGTTGCATCGATTCTGAAACTAATAAAAATGATTAAAAAAATGAAGGTAGGCAATCTGAGTGATCCCACTTCTGATGTGAGATTTGTCAAGATAGAGAGCCTTTATTTAAGCTATAATATAGGCTCATTAACTTTGTAAGATGTTTGTCAGGTGGTGATGCCATAATCTAGTCTTAGCTTAATGTAAAGTAAATAAGTACTACTAGTTCAGTACTTAACTATCAAACTTACTAGGTTTTCTACGCAAAGGGAATCATAAGGAAATCTTAAAAGACAATTATAGGAACACATACAACACTTTAATAAGAATAATACATCATTAGGGTCACATAGATTACTTCATAGGTAATATTGTATAGTCACATTCCACAGCAATAATATAATAAACAGGGCAAACCGTTTTGGAAGCCAACAAACATAGACCCACACACAACACGTGAATATCAGTTATGTTACATTAAAGAAAATAGTACAGCACTTAACTCAATACGTCTCGATGCGGCAGTCACTTATGAAGAATAAAGAGAGCTCACTAAGTTAAGACATTGGTTTTTTAGCAATGACTGGCGCCAAGTGTCTGTCGCATATCCATTAAAGTTCCCGCCATATTTACCACAACCAATCAGAGACATGAGTGTTCCCGCCACAACGTATCAGCCAACCCAAAATAAGATAGGATGGTTCGTCATTGGCTAGTGTAGAATGAATACAGATTATAAATTGTTTCAGTGTGGCGGTTATAAAAAATGACAAATATCAATAAGTTTTAGAATTTTCTACAATTACTTACTGAGTAACTTCTCGTAACTTATTTACTTAAGAGAATCTAAGCTTAACAAATATATGATTCTAACACGTTCATGCCTGTTTTGAAATATTTATACCTGATGTCGTTGTTTATATTTGACACAATTTTAAATTAACTTTATCGAATCGATTCTTGTATACTTCTGGAAAGTTCTACTACGGTTGTGGAACTTGTGAACTATTTTAACTAGTTAAGACTTCGTTTGAACGCAAATGTACTTATTATCCTTACTAATATTATGAACGCGAAAGTTTGTAAGTATGCATGTTTGTTACTCTTTCGCACAAAAACTACTGAATAATTTTTAATGAAACTCTACAATAATATTGCATACACATCAGAATAACACATAGGCTATTAATTTATAAAGATATTGTGTGAATTGTTCAAAATATAACGATAAGTGGCAAGTAAGTAGGAAAAAACCTCCGCAACCTATTCTGGCGTGATAGTAAAACCTTTACTATCACACTTACATATTGTATAATAGAAATGTTTCTCTTTAATAGTTGTACAAAAAATTTCACGACAGCATTTATCTATCATTTATGTATAAGCCACTATCGCCAAAATAGTAGTAGTAAAAATTTATAATTCATTTGAAATGCATATTTGGTAGTAACAGATTGAACCATTTCAAACTAATATTATAAATTACGTTTGCGTGCTTGTATGTTCATTACTTCTTCACGCTCAAATGAATGGACCAATTTTGATAAAATTTGGCATGGAGGTAGATGAGGCGCTGGATCAAAACATAGGTTACTTTTTATCAATCATCACATCGCGGGTGTAACTGCGGGGCGCATCTAGTATTTTATAATTGTAATAATACGTACAAAATCCTATTCTATAATATTCCCATCCTAGAATTCCGCGGCAAATTCTCCAGACTACGCTAATACCCCATAATCTGTTTTAATTTATATGTAAATTCGTTCTCAGCATATTATCTCTAGATAATATTCCAGCCAAATGTTCCGAGTTCCTAAAGTTTTTCGGAAAATATTTTAATATAATAGAAATCTGTGACTTTTCCCTTTATTACTGAACTTTTCTTTAATTCCGGGCATAACATAGGAAAGTAACGATTGCGGAGAGAGAAATAAACGAATGGGAAGAAACAGTAAGAAAAATGTATAATGAAGTCCCCGGGAATTCGGGAACCCCAGTCTCTCTGTTTTGTTGTCATTCTTTAAATCTAATCAAGGGTTACGCTGTGTTGGGATAAATGAGAAACGCGAATTCCTCCCTGAGGTATTTGCCCTGTATGAATGTATGTAATTATTTTCTGTGTGCATTTTAACATGAATAATCTTTTTTCACTGTTTTGTGCACGACAAATATTAATAATGGAAGTTAGTTGCCTTTTTTTATTAGGTTTATTTTTCTAATTACCAAGCTCAAGACTAAGTAGTAAAAATTTCACAAGGTTTCCTTTACTGACGCCTGCGTGGTGGCTTATTCTTTGCCACTGGGTCTGTACTGGGCTATCAGCTGGATCATCCACTGCTGAAAACAGCCTCCCCTATTATGGGAGGGTTTGCCATAATCCCCACGTCTGGCAGGCGTCTTGAGGATCGCAGTGCGATATATCAGTTCCTCGCGCTGTTGCCCAGCTTCTGGTTACGACACCCACGGGTAGAGATGGGGAGCGACATTCTATCTTCTAGCCCGGCGTACCACGGACCACTGGGTCTACATTGCATTAGTAAAAAAACTGCTAATATGTACGAAGTGTTCATAACAATACGTAAATAAAGTGCTAAACTAAGTTACATTTTAAAGTGTACTGCAAGTATCTGCAACTATGAAAATAAGATATAGCGGTCAGGCTATTAGCACCGTAAGTATTTTCTAAAATAAATATCATCCATATACGAGAATTCCACGTACACTTCTACATATTCTCCGCTTTATACGATGTTGTCCTTCGGAAAATCGAGTAGCCTATAAATTTTTGTGCACAACTTCCTAAACACGTTGATACATGCTCGGGTCGAACCCACCACCTGCTTAAAATTTAACACAGAAAGGTATATCGGGGTATTCGAATATATGTTTGTCCGTATAAAGCAGCAACTTTATGTCGGTACAAGGAACTTGGCAGTGTTTTCACAGTTCGTAGGTCAATATAGAAAGTTTGTTAGTCTCAGAGTAATTAAGTTCTTACGAGTACAAGTTTCCAATGGTCAGAAGTTAGCTGTTTGCTTTTCTTAAACTGATGGCAACATTGGGGTTGTTACTTTTTAATGTTCCGTGTTCTGTTTTTAGAAGTTTACATTTATTTGGATAATGTTGTGTAATTCAAAAGATTTTTGGTGGTAAGTAGAAGTAGGTTGTTCATTCTGTTTAGAGTGCTATAACTATGAGGTGGAAACTCATGTTTGAGGCGGAAAAACCAAAATTTTAACTGTTTTATCGCTTTTGTAGCAAAGTTTGGTGACAATTCTTATTGATCATATTATTCGCGAGTTTTAAGTTATAAAACTCGCAATATCTTGAAAAGTATACCAACGTGTCAATAAAACATTAGACGCTAGCGGCTTTGCACAGGTATTTAACAAAAATTATAAATTGGAACACATAAAAAGTAATTATTATGACTTAACTGTAAAAGTTCGACATATTGTATTGCATATTTTTTTATAGTTATTGATGTCTTCTATAAAATAACTGTAAATCAATTTGCTCTACTGTCAAAAATTTCGGCAACTTACGCGATATAACGATTTTTATTGGTATTTTTTCACACGTTGGATTACAATATTGAAGTTTTCATATGGATACCAAAGTTTTTAAAAATATTCTATAGCCTATGTTCATCAAGGATAGTGTAGGATACTAATGGTGAGAGAATTTTCAAAATCGGTCCAATAGTTTTTAAGTTTATTCGATATATACAAAAATACAAGGCTTTCCTCTACATAATAATATTTTAGATATAGATAAGTATTGTATTCTCCGAATCGTGATTAAGTACAACCCAAAATAAATGTACATTATGTAGTTCCCGCTATATATACTGTATTAGCCGGATAGTCTACTGCTGAATACAGCTTCTCATCACCAGGCGAATTGGAAATATGAAGACATATAAGTTAATACCGAATACTTATGTCAGAGTGGCTTAAACCTGGCTTCGAAATCTTGAGGTCCTGGTATTGCATAGTAATTTGTTATTTTTTTGTTTTTACGAAGACATTTTCCATAACTTGGATCTGTACCTGGCAATAGTCTCTCCCTATTACATGAATCCAAAACTTGTCTTTTTTTTTTATGTAATGGGTTGGCAAACAAGCAGACGGCCCACCTGATGGTAAGCGGTTACCGTCGCCTATGGACATTTGCAACACCAGGGGCGTCACCAATGCGTTGCCGACCCTGTAAGACTCTTTTAACACCTTTTTGAAGAAATCCATACTGTAGCCCTGCGGAAAAACGCTAGATGGAAGATCATTCCACATTTTGCAAGTATGCGGTAAGAAGGAGCGCATAAATCGAGCTGTGTGAGACTTCCAGGACTCGATTATGTGTGGATGAGCCTTTAACCGGTGACGCGAGGAACGATGATAGAATCGCGATGCCGGTATAAGCTCAAACAGCTCTTGGGAGCATTCCCCGTTATAGAGCCTGTAGAGTATACAGAGCGAACCGATGTCTCTACGGAGGCTCAGTGGCTCAAGGCGGTCAGAGAGCTCGGGGTTGTCGACAATTCTTACCGCTCGACGCTGAATAGCATCGAGAGACTGGAGTTGGTACTTTGGTGCGCCATTCCAGAGGTGAGAGCAGTACTCCATGTGAGGGCGAACTTGTGCTTTATAAAGCAGAAGTCGCTGGCTCAACGTGAAGTACCGCTTTGCCTTATTAAGCACACCAAGTTTCTTGGAAGCCAATCCAGCCTTACTCGCGATGTGACAGCGGAACTGGACATCTTTAGAAATGTCGACGCCAAGAACTCCAATACTCTCTGCGATTTCTAGGGGAACACCCTGAAATTGCGAAGCGATGATGAAGGGGGTCTTTTTCGCGGTGAAAACGCATGCCTGAGTATTTTTGGGGTTGAATTGGACAAGGTTCTGCTGTCCCCAATGCGAGACGAGTTCCAATGAACCCTCAACTTCAGACACAAGACCAGTTCTGCTTCCTTCTACTTCGACGCGAGGGGCATTAGCACGGCCAGAATATTGCGCATCGCCCGTGCTATCATCTGCATAGCAATGCATGTTACAGATTTGTAGCATGTCATTGATATGCAGAATAAATAGCGTAGGCGATAACACTGATCCCTGAGGGACGCCAGCATTAATCGGCGTGGGATCGGAGCAAGCTCCGTCGACAACGACACGAATGCTCCGTCCAGATAAAAAACTGGCGACCCAAGTGCAGAACCCCTCTGCGTGTCCCCTGTGCGTGCAGAATCTCTCTGTCTGCAAAATCTTAGGTCTACCTCTTAGGAGAACACAGTTGTAACGATATTTATGGTCGCATCTAAACTCTCAAAAGACCCAAAACAGTTATGACCACATTTTAACTACTCCTAACAACATATAATATGATGTCATATTTAACCAGATAGTGCTTTTCAGCACGAGCCTGTCTTGGTAGTTACCACCGTAATGCCAGAAATTCTACCTTCAATAGTGAGCGAACCCTACCGTGCTTTGGTATGAAGACACTGAAGCAACGGAAATTACTGGGCTAACGGTACATAAGAAATAACGTCTAGGAGTGATGAGCGCTGTGCCATCAAGCAGAAGGAGAAAGGTGATAATTGTTAGACAACCGTGTCAAGAGACAAGTACGTAAGAACTTAGACGTAAAAATAGAACAAGGTGTGATACTGTAAATTGGTTTACGCGATCAATACCAACCTGTCCTCCATAAATACTTCTTTTGTTCGAACAAAGACAAACTTTAGATTTTAAATCGAACTTTAAAAGCCTCCCCACAAAATGTCTAGACAATTTGGAGTGTTTTTGTGGACGAATGTGGTTCACAATAGGTTAGGTGAATACGGACGCGGTTAACGCTTACATCAGACATTTTGTGAGACAATTTCAACATCCAGCCATGGTTTTAATATTGTGTGAATACTTATAGTAGTAATATTTTTAGTAGCACTTTAGTAACCCCCCCATCTCTACCCGTGGGTGTCGTAAGAGGTAGCTAAGGGTAACATACCAGAAGGTGAGCAACAGCACTTTCTGAGAAACTTATATCTCACACTGCGATCCCCAAGCCGCGTGCCAAACGTTGGGATTATGGCGAACATGGGGAATACGAGTATTAGGGGAGGCTGTGTTCAGCAGTAGACTATCCAGGTGATACAGTACAGAACTCTTTGCGAATGAGTTTATCCGGGGATTTACTGCCACCATACCTATTTCAACCACCAAGCAGTACTTTTCGCATATCTGTGTTCTGGTTTGAAGGGTATGGGTGCCAGTTAAATTATAGGCACATGAAATTTAACAACGTCGTGTCTCAGGACACACTGTTCCGTCGCAATCTTTTCCTCACAAACATTTATCTGTTTTAGGGACGAAAGCATACATGTGAATAAAGGTACTTAGTTTAAAATAACTTGGTTGTAGATACAAAAGCCTATGTGTTTGAAACCGAAACAAAAAATAAATAACAGTGCTTATTCAAATTCTAGTCGCAAAAAGTGTAGAGCTCCTTATAAGTTTATGAGTCATGGGCGAGACACCGCGTGGCCTGCGCAGTAGCTAAAGTCCATTTTATAATTTGTTTTTAAAATTTGTTATTGACCTTCATAAGAGCGTCGTAGACGCCTAAATTTAAAAGATAAATGAATGATTTTGACTTGACTTGATGTTTACTTGTTGATTGCAAATCACGTTTATTTCGTGTTTTTTTTCGCCGATTTTATATTTCCATGCTGTATGTACCTATGTTAAAAACATCAATAAAATAGCCTTTTAATTTATGAACCTTATTATATTACACTCGTTATGCTAATTTTATGTAAATATATATAGCTTTGTTTATATTTCATTCAAAGGATTTATTTCACATATTCGCAGACGATAGTAATAGAAATTCAGCTCCTATCAGTGTCTTAGTAAATAAATAAGGTCCAAATCTCTATTCCCTATTTTAATTTTGCAAACATTGGACACACGTGTCTTCAACCCATGTATATCAGTACATGGAAATCACATCAAGATAGTTCAATATGTACGAAGCTTGGATAAATTGGCACCTCAGACATAGGTTAATCACTTTGCACTTTAGTTGTGCACAAAGACCACCGCTAGCTCTCAGATAGTTAATTACCATCACTTGCTACTGCGAAGCTACCTGCTGTTATCCGTTAGCTAATTGACATCGGGATGGGTCGACAACCAAAGCCCGGATTTAACGTATTTTCCCACTCGTAATATGTATGGTATCGTTTGGTCTGATTGGTATAAAATGAGACAGTAGCGTATCTCTTGCACACCTCTCTTAGACACACACAGCCTTACTTATAAACGCTACTTAAATTTTAAGCATTACTTAGCCGCTGATTAGCAAAATTCCTTACTCATAAACGCTACATAACTTTATCCAGTTCCTAAGTACTGCTTAAATCAGCTGTCAATTTAAACACTGTCCAACCCATGTTTAAATATTTAAGTAGCAAGATGGCGCCGATATTTCGGATCAGCTGATTTATTTACCATGGAGGTTATTGTCAAGGAGGCATACAAAACTATAAACACGACATTTTCTGTAAATAAATCGTAAAAATATAGCAAGTAGAAACATACATTGGATGATGAATTAAATATTATGCGTAACCTAATTACTTTTCTTGATCTTATTGAAGAGTATACCGCAGGTACAGTTCCTGAATTAAGAATATAAGGATTGTGCTACACTCGTATATTCCTATTGGATGTATTAAAAGGCAACTTGGAAAACGATGCGCTCAATGAGTGGTGTAGGTATTTCAGTATTATATCACTATTCACGTTGATATATATGAGTAGGGTGTTGCTGAACATTGGGTGGAAAACAGTTTCTACAGAAAGGTACCGGGTATACTATACCTGCTACTAATAACGTTGGTTGTCGATTATAAAATCAAAGCCAAAACTTTTTACATTTTTGTTCTCGTGTTGTTCTATGCGTTGTTAACGAGTATTTTAAATATGTTGTTGCTTTGTATTTTGTATTGATAAAGCTGAGATATATAAACTGACCCTACATAAGGGGGATATATCTCCCTAGCCTAACAATTGTAAGTATATATAATCCTTGTTAGGGTAGGACGATTCAATATTCCCTGGGGCTGGAGGTCGCCCTCTCCAAGACCGAGGCCCTAATGTTCCATGGGCCTCGGGGGGGACCCCCTCCAGGAACGAGGATAGACCTGGACGGGGTCCTGGTCCGGGTTGGGACCCAGATGAGGTACCTGGGTCTCATCCTGGACGGGCGGTGGACTTTTGGGGCCCACTTCACTCAACTGGCCCCAAGAGTCATAGGCGCCGCAGCCGCCCTTGGGAGGCTGCTGCCCAACGTGGGCGGCCCGAGCGCCACATGTCGTCGCCTGTACTCCGGAGTGATCCGGAGTATGGCCTTGTATGGGGCACCTGTCTGGGTGGACGCCCTCGGTCGCGCCAATAAGGCCCTGCTGCGTCGTCCGCAGCGGGTCATCGCGACGAGGGCGATACGCGGGTACCGGACGGTGTCCTGGACGGCGGGATGCGTGTTGGCCGGTGATCCCCCCTGGGAGCTCCAAGCGGAGATCCTCGCCGAAGTGTACCACTTCGTGGCGGCGAGGAGATCCCGCGGGGAGCCTCCAGCGTGGGAGGAGGTCACGCGCATGCGACGGCAGGCGCGGGCCGCCCTGTTGCGGCGGTGGACGGAGGACCTGGCTCCACCAGTCCCTGGACAGAGGACGGTGGATGCCATTCGCCCGGTCCTTCGGAGGTGGGTAGGGCGGAGATTCGGGTCGCTCACCTTCCGATTGGTGCAGGTGCTTTCCGGACACGGATGTTTCGGAAGGTACCTGCATCACATCGCAAGACGTGAGGCGACCCCCGCCTGTCACGAGTGTGGAGCGCCAGAAGACACGGCGCTCCACACGCTGGAGGAGTGCGCCGCGTGGAGTCCCATGCGGCACGCCCTCACAGCGGTCATAGGCGCAGATCTGTTGCTGCCGAGCGTGGTTAACGCTATGCTCGGCAGCGACGGATCGTGGCAGGCGGTGGTCTCTTTCTGCGAAGAGGTGATGGCGCAGAAAGAGGCCGCGGAGCGGGCGAGGGAGGACGACGTCCTCTCAGACCCGCTCCGGCGTAGACGAACTGGTGGAAGGAGAAGGCGATTCGGGCGCCTTCTCGCTCTATCCTAGTGTTGTGCGGATCATCGGTGGAGAGTCGGGGGATTCTCCACTGGCTTGCACGATCCCACACGTCTGGGGGATGGCCCTAATGAGCTGGGTCATCCCTCCATTGGCCGGGGCCCGTCACCGGTGACGGGCCAACCGCCGGGGCGAGATGGTGAATGCTAACGCTACCCCATCTCGCCCCGACTAGGCGGCAGACTGCTCATCCCGGGTTTTTAGTGGGTAACCTCACTTACTACCCCCCCGTGGGGGTAGTAAGGCCCCTCAGGCGAGGACTCCCACATAACCACTCTGCTCCCCCCGGAGCCGGGTGGTATCCATAAAGGATTTTCCCGGGTCAAAAAAAAAAAAAAAAAAAAAAAGGACGATTCAATATTACTCTATACCTACTATAGTAGGTCTAGAATACCGGTAAGAAGACGTAAATAATACTAGTGATTCAATTTAAAAGCAGAATTGAGCACTTATTTGCTTATTTCAGCATAGATGTCGATTCAGTTCAGCAAAAAAAATATATTTTAGGAGTTGAAATATTTTTAATTGTATTAAGCATCTCATTTAATAGGGCGCGAGTTTATTACCAAATGGTAATAAACTGGTCCAAAGTAGACGCCGGGCTAGTACTGAAAATCACTATCTCATTAAAACCCCAACATCTGATCCGATCCGGTGATCGAACTCATTGTAATTTTCTTATAGCCGCGCCACGCGGTTTCACCCGCGTAGGCAATGATGATGAAAAGTAAGGAGAACCTAAACTAACTATTCTGTTATTTCATCCAAACCCTCAAGCCGTTAAAACGTGAATACATGTAGAAGACAAAAACACATACACATAAACTTTACATATATACATATAATCACGCCTGTATTCCCCGAAGGGGTAGGCAATGTTGTGTAAACACCCATGTTTCGGCCAATAGGGTTTTGGTCCCATGTAATAAGGGGCGAGCCTATTGCCATGTTTTCTCGAGCACACTAGACGAAACACAAGAACATATTACGGCCTTTATATTCCGTAAATTCATTTGATAAGTGATACCTTAAATTACACTTACTGTGATTTAAGGAATCGCTATAAAATGATTAAAAATAAACAAGGATTGGAATCTTGGCTTCATAGAAAAAAACGTAGACATTGTTTGGGATGGAAAAAGATAACTTCCAGCGGGATTTGACGGTATTCTGGAGTTACACCCGTAAATTCTGGGGTAACCCCATAATGCATTTCCAATAATGCTATGGAATAGATTGTTATTCCATAGCATAATTGGAAATTTATTAGGGCACTTTTGAATTTACCAAATTACAAAATTAAAACTCACTACAAATGTCTCCTGTACACCTAACCATATGTACAAAAATACGTAAGTACCTACAAAGAATAGATATTTTTTAACTTTTTAATTTTAATAGTTTTAGCACTAGATACGTGCTTTTTGGCAATTTGGGTCTTCCATAATACCTTTTAGTTCAATGTTGTCAGTTTAAAATACTTTTGACCTCATTATCCATTGTTTAGCTAAATAGTTGCTAAGTAGCGTTTATAAGTAAGAAATATTTAAGCATTACTTAAACACTGTTTAGTTATGCATTACTTAGCAACTACATAGCGGATTTTTTATAAGTAAGGGGGTATGATCACAATTCAGATAACTAAAATAAAGTAAGTGCAATGCTTTACAACGTTGTTTTGCGACTGTATATTAACGAAACTATACATATTATGTAGAATAAAATTTAGATTTTCTATTAGAAATTAGCGCACTAACTACTTTTTTGCAGCATTTTGAGTACAAAGATTTTCTTGTTATTAATCTCCCTAACATTATTTATACAAAACAACAATATGTGATCTGTTGTTATATGACGAGACGCTCTCGATAGTGTGGTATATTCTACAGTTGTATTTAAAGACAAATAACAGATTGATAAAGCAAGCTGATATTTTTTTTAGAGAAGACTTAGATCTTGTATACCGCTGTCGGTCGTGTACAGTTCCACCGGATTTTGGGCGAGAGAAGGCCCGGACAAGCTGATCATTGTTATAGTATACATATAAATTGATGTAAGTAATGTTTATATTATTGTTTGAACTAAATCCAGCAAAATAAGAATTCGACCAATAGCGAATCCAAATACTTGTGAATGTATTTCTTCCTTGAAATTTACCAGTTTTCGATTAGCAACATATCATCTAAGCATTGTTTTTTAACATTTTCATACAAGAACAAAACAGCAAAGATAATTCTTTATTATGCTTGTAACAAATCAATCTGTAGATATTAGTAACAATTTATAAAAAAAAAACTTATTTTATTTTTGTTCCAATTGCTGCCTGTGTTTCACACCTACGCAGTGACGGATTTTTTCTTTTTACTGCCCAAAAAAGGAGGTTAACGGATGTATTTATGTTTGTGACTTTATTTATTCCCCCATAACTTCTAAACGGCTTAAACAATTTTAATGTATGAGATATTGTTAGATTTCTATTGATAGCGCAAGTGACATTAAGTATATAAAAAACAAACTGGCCGATTTTAGACGCCGTATGGTGAGTTTTTTTCTTCCAAACCCATCAAGGGGATATCAAAATAAAGGGTTTTAAAAAACGATTCCATATATATATATTACTTGTACTTTTAATTTTAATGGAACGATGAAGCGTTCAACAGAAATAAATAATATGCAGTCGGGTTTTTGACTTTTTAAATTTGTTTGTACTTGTTGTAATATTTCTATATGTACTCAACAATGTTTGTCTCTCCTCGCTCTTATCGCGTTTACTTGTGTGTGTGAACATTTACTCCTCAAATGTCCCAAGCCACTGTACTACATCACAGTTCGAACACCTGGTTTTGTAATATTCTGGTGAAAATACGCTTTGCATGGATGCTGGGAATGGAGGTTTTTTGATATAGCGGCTTTGATGGATGGGATTCCACAGTTAGGGTATTAAGTTTTGTTGACATAGTTTTTGTTTATTTAGCCTTGGATGGCAATTGGATTTTTGTAATGTTATAGAGTAATGCAAGGTGAGTATAATATACGACCCAGCTAATATTAAGTTTTATGGCTTGTTGTTTTATGTCAGGCGAAACGTATTCTATAGCCATAGTAAAGCCAGAAATAGCTCTTGACCAACATTAGGTGAACCAATTCCGGTCAGCAGTATAAATCATTTTGCCTTCCTATATAAAATAAAGTTTAGACCAACATTTTTGCATGCTGGTAAGGCATTTTGCAAATGCTCGCCTGGCTAGCTACCACTCACAAGTAGAAGATTTGTCTCTAAGCACCTAACAGTGTGTTTCGGCAGCAGTCCTTGAGAGCTAGTAAATTACAGGCATATGAGATTTAACAACTATATTATGTCTAAGGTTGAAGGGTGCTGTAAACTACGTGGCTTAGAACGAAGAGCATATTTTATAGGCAGAGCTCACTTGGTCAGAGCATACCCTGGCTACAGGGGTGGATGACGCGGTTCTAATCCCGCACAAGACTATAATTTTTCCTCTCGTAAATTTGTAATACTTATGTCATGTTCAGCTGTTACATCAAAACTTCTCACAAGATTCCCAAATCAAACTAAAGTCAACCTCATAGATTTCACATACTACATTACATTTAACAGATTACCTGTCTTCGCTTCCATAATCTAATTCAAAAACGAACCCCAACGAGAAAGGGTTTTATGACTGCTATTTGATATCGCTAATTTTCATCCCAGTAATAAATTACGCTAGAGGAAATGAGCTCGCCGCGACGGAAAGAGGAAAAAAATGCTAATAAAATCGTACCTCACCGTTAATCTTAGCGCTTTAACCCTCTACGGTTTTGTTCAGATTTGAGGTGCCTAGGTAACAGGAAATTAATATTTCCTAAGTGGTGAGGGGCCACTGAATTTAATTAGCGCGGACAAAGTACTTGTGGGGGCTTGCCGCAGTCCTTTACACTGTGTTTGCCTTGGATTTTTTTGTTTGGACAAATTTTGGAGTCACCTCCAGAATCTTGAAGTCCTTTGGTCTATTTCTTGATTGTTTGTCAAAGTATCTTTTCGCAGTTCGGAGTCAAGTACCTACCTAAAGTAGCTGGTAGATAGCTATACGCGAGGCCCAAACGTATTCTATAGCCATATTCAAGCCAGAAATAGTCCTCAACCAACATTTGGTGAAGCAACCAATTCCGGTCAGCGGTAGAAAGCATTCTACCTTTCTATATAAAAAGTTTAGACCCCTTTACGGCCGCATTACTACTTATATTTTAGCATCGTGATAAGGCATTTTGCAATTGCCTGTCTGGCTATTTACCACCCTCAAGTAGAAATTCTGTCGCCTCGCAACTAACGGTGTATATCAGCAGCTATCCTAGAGATCCAGTAATTCTAGGTTAGCCTGAACAACATCTTCGATCACATCGTCTTCTACCATCATCTACCATCAGGTGAGAAAGCGGTCAATGGCTAGCCTAACAGCTATAAATAAATCAAATAAACGCATGATTATAACGATTTTTAACAATTTTAAGATATCAGTATCAAACTCATGAGCTGTTGGCATCATAAACACATGAGTGAAGTTATAATAAATGACACACACGATTTGTATATTGTATTAATCGACACGATGAGACACAACACTGCATACTTGATAACGATCTCTGCCTTGGTCTGACCAACCGAGTATCCACCACAGGAACATGCCAGCCATACTATGGCCACATAACTCGTTGGTTTGTATCACAAAGTGTCACCTATTAACCGCGTGCTATGCCTCGGATGAAAGTAGTTCTTGACAAATGCATAAAACCGAATATAATAGAGGCAGAGGTGGTAGGGCATTTTGAGAATGCCCATCTGGCTAGCTACCACCCTCTACTAGAAAATCTGTCACCAAGCACCTAACGGTGTGTTCTAGCAGCAGTCATTCAGAAGTGTTGCTTTGCACCTGCTTGGGTTATCAAATTAATTAAATCCCATGGCCGATACAAATCTGCAAGATCCATGGACACGGAGCGAATACTGCGAAGGAACGTTATAATTAAAATTAAATTTCTGACGGTAGTCCACAATAATGTCTTAATAACTCAAGTGACATATAAACAACTAGTCACCCCGTGACTACGATCATTGCAAAGTGTTTGAAACGTTTAACAGTGTTTAATTGCTATCAGTAATTCTAGGTTAGCCTAAGCAATATCTCGGCCACATCACTGACCATCAGATGAGTCAGTGGTCAAAGGTTAACCTAACAGAAATATAATAAGGGGAAAAAATAAGTTTCAACTAAGTTACGACATTAGAAGACAACAAAGATCAGAAAACCTTATTGTAACGATTAGAAATGACTAGACAATCTCCGTTAGACGTTTTGAAAATAACTTACGTTACTATTTGCTATTTTTAACATATTTTCAGTATCAAATCATGACGCCAACCCAAAATTTGATAATTCGATTCGGTTTTCATTTAATATTTCGATCATATCTAAACATTTTTGTAGGAAAAAGAAGACCTCCTCGTAATAAAACGTTATACTTAGTGAAAGCTCTATGCTTTTATAAAAGGACAAAGCATTACAAAAGGCCACACACAGCAGCTCCAGATAAGTTAATTTGCAAAGCTAAACTTTTTCAAGCAAGCTTAGACTGCAGTAGGTTGCGCTCACATTTTGGTCTCACATAAGCAAAGGAACGACTGTAGTGAGTAATTAACATTATGTTAAAAAATATTTGAGAGTGCTCTCATTATATGTTATAAAAAGGAAATAAAAATATGTGTTCGCACTATTTCTTTGCACCTAAACCACCGAAGTTATCGTCAATATTTTTGATAAGTTATGATCTTGTCATCGATAGCATTAGATTAATCCCAGAGCTAGCTTTCAACGACATCTGCTAGACACGTGGTGCATTTAGGTGCTCATCTACAGATTTCCATCTAAGGGTGTGTTAATAAAAAGGTATATAGCACAGGAGTTCAACTTACATAGACAATCTTTCAACTGGTTTGAATATATTTCACATTATTTTTTTTTTCAAATATTCTAGTACTAGTATTCTAGTACAGTATCTATGTCTAGTCTTCTTAGAGAGAGTGAATGCAAAATGCTCCACAACCACGCTGTAAGACAAAAGCTTAAAATAGCTTACTAAACTCAGTAAAGAAAAGGTTCAATAACAAAAACTCCTTTAAATATTGCCTGCCCTTAGAGTGTCTGGGACACTCAAGAACTTTGTGAAAGTATAATAATGTTTTACACATAGATGTAGGATTTCTTCGCAAGCCTATGGTTTTACATACCTTTTTTAATAATTTTATATTTTTATGTACTTCCAGCACTGTTTATTCAAAGTTTCATATGACTAAACAAATTGTCAAAATACTTCCCATCCGATTCATACTCCTCCACAGCATGCTCGAACGCACCCAGCGCATTTTTCGGCAATGAAAACGGTATCTCTACGACTTCATTTTTTATTTTAGACTTATAAAAAAGAATACGTTGCCAAATCCGGGCTGTATGGAGGATATCCCAGAAGCTTGTCTGCTGTGTCCAGAATGTTCCTTGTTTTAAGCACAGAGGGCGTGGGGCGTTGTCTTAGTAGTTAGTTGTCTTGTTTGTTCTTATGCAGCAGCTCACGGAGTCCCGTATTCGGTCACTTGCTGCTCACAGCAGTGAACATTTTGGCATGGATTTGGTACTAATTCAGGTTAATTCTAGATTGATTACATATAGTTATTGACACCTGATGCCCTGCTATAGTGAAATAACATGCCACGAGAACCTGCTTCTGAGCATCGGTGAGGTCAAAGTCAAAATCATTTATTCAATTTAGGCGTCTACGACGATCTTATGAAGGTTAATTACAAATTTTAGTATTGAAATATTCTACATTGTACTGCCCCGTTCTAATATAGAAATAGCTAGCAACTCAGGGCCATTTTTACTCTTTTACGCAAAATTTTCGAAGTGCATTGATATTTCAATTATGTACATGGTTACTTGTATATTTAATGTCATGTGCGTTGTAGACTAATAAATAGGCCATGTCCAAAGGGTAACATTGCCGTGAGTTATCAGCTTTTAGTTAGACAATAGATGACTATCGTTATTTGCCAATTTTTTTATATATTTAATATTCAGTTTTATGATATCACTCTACGAAGAATGACATGATTCTTAGATGTCATTAGATTTTACACAGTCGCAAAGGTTGCGTAGGTTTGTATAATTCTGGATTTCCAGTTAATTAAATGGATACAAGGGAATGGTGGGTCTTTTCGTTAGAGTTTCAATTGTAAGTTTTTACTAACGATAGTTTTCAGCAACGTAAATCGACTAAACGTTTTTAGATTAAGGGGTCACTTTGATTGATGCTTTGATAAAAAATATGAAACTAAAGGGTAAAAAATATAACAAAACACACCATAGTAACCGTTTTTCTACCAAGCATTTAAGAGACTATGAAATCATAGTTCACTCCTTATCAGAAACGGACAAACATATAGTCACTTAAAAACTAGTCCCTAAAGAACACAACATGGTGCAAACAATTACTTACTCGTAAGTGACGAAGAAAGAGCGACTTAATTTTAACCGAATCTGAAAATGCTCGTTTTAAAACTATCATCTAGCGACTCAACTGCAAAGCTACGAACGGTAAAATTCCAACGACTCTTACATAATGTCAGACCAGAAATTTTAACTTCTCTTTTTAACGGCAGAAAATGTTTAAGCTATGTTAAAAAGCTCGGACCGGCTTTGTGATAAATATTTAGAAAGTGGACCTTTAGCGGAAAACCCACAAAAATCAACACTACAGAGACTGCTCTCCACCTAGTTACAATGGTCTCTGGGCTTTCTCGATTCTCTGCGGTAAACTGCCGAAGCCACATTACGTATTTGAAAAATGTCGTTAACGCCATATGTAACCCAAAGATTATAAAAATAAATAAAAAAGACAAAGTAAATTTCTTACGATGTTGTTTGGGATTAAATAGACCCTAAACAATGACATCTAAAAATTTGGATATTTTACCTGAATATAAGATTTTGTGGGGAAAACATTAATATAACACAACAAAAGCTGTACAATTTTGAAATAAATAACTAGAAAATAAGGAAGAGATTGGAATCTTAAACCAAAGCTCTGTTGATGAATCTACATAGTCATGGTACGACCTGTTCCCACTCACGGCTGCGTAGTGTGATGGTCACGTACAAATCTGGTGAGAAATTGAGAAATTGCAAAAAACCCGACGATTGCCTTGCCCTTAGTCCAGCGGCTGTATAAAATCAACAAAAGCAGCTATCCCTGATGTGCTCCTGTCCTCAATTCCTTTTCTTCCAGAGGGGTTAACAGCAGGACTAAAATTAAATTAAAAAAAAAACAGGGCATAGGCATGGAACAAATCGCACTCTAATGCAAAATACTCTCTTAATCCCAGAATCGCGGCAAGATACTGACAAAATAGTCAGTACCTGCTTACAAAACCAGAGGTTCGTACTAGCAACTAACAGCAGTACTTTGCAAGATATATTACCGGCGAAAATCAAGACAGGTGCAGATTGCTGGTTACCGGAACTTTGAATTTAGACTCAAAGGTTATAAGACCAAAATAGTAATGCAAGGCAATGCTAGCTGCGAGAGCATTATCACATCTAGTCATAACACCAAATTTAGAAAGAGGGCAACTTTCTTTATTTCACTACAGTGTCTCAATGATCTATGCGCTTAGAAAACAAGTTACCGGGTCTAGGAGTTATGGCTGAGTGTCATGTTACAAAATTGTTAAACAATCAAATCTGTTTTCAATTACCTAACGGCGGATTCCAACTGCTGTCCTTCATAGCCAGAAATTATAGGTTAGCCTGAACAGTACCTTTGACCGTAGAGTCACTTACAATTAGATGAGTTAATGGAAAAAGGCCAACCCATCAGCTATAAAGAAATTATGCAAATCAGTAAAAAACGAGGTTCTTTCATTCAAACCTTACCGTTTATCTAACTCACATATGGCAGATTTTTATTAAATTCTTTTGTACTACTATCCTTTTACCTTAACCACGCCTAGTATGATACTTGTATTTATTTCCATTTAAAAAGATAAAAACATAAAAACATGTTTTTTGTATGGCACTCTCTTTATATTATAACTTTTTTTATTTACTATTCTTTAGAAGACAATGCGCCATAGAAACGCATATTATGGGAAAATACGAGTATATCATTTACGATTCAATAGATATAGGCCTTTAAAGGCATAACGAATATACGTAAATTGTAAGCTTAGTTTAAGTTTCTCGTTATCTTATTTTTACATCAGGTTAGGAAGGCAAACGAGGCGCTGCTCAACTGGTGGTAAGTAATCACTGTCGAACACAGGCATCCGTAAGGCCAGAGGTCTTAAGGTCACGTTGCCGGCTTCTGAGGCAGAGAATATGCTTTTTTGAAGGTATACTTGTACGGATCCTTATAACACACGTAGACTTATCAACAAGTAGAGCTTTGACAAAACATGTATAAACGTATATAAGATATAAGTATATTTTATATACGTTCGAAAGTTCGTTGCTTTATTGCATAATATTGTGCAGCAAAAATATTGCATATCAAAAAGCAATATAAGTTTAAAACACAAGAATTATTTTATAAACGCAGCGGAATCACACGCCGTTAACCGCAACCGCACGCGTCACAGTTTAGTGTATCCCAACACAAATTGTCGCATATTCGGTTATTTTAAACTGTTCATTCGATGTTTTCCGTTCATTTGAACAGTATAAAGAACAGTATGGTTACTAATCAAACGGTAGAATTTAATTGAGCTGATAAATAATATTCATTCATTTGTTGCATTAGGTAAAACGTATAAACATCCGTCATTTGCTTGATATACTTTAGTCCCATTTAATAGGCGAACCTATTGCCATTTGCAAGCACATTTCCAAACTGTGAACTATGATCGACAATTTCTGTACCCAAGACCTCGATACATTAAAGTGACGATTGCGTCACTCCACACAAGAGACAGGCAAACAACAACAGTTATAGGAAAGCAAATAACTTTGAATCTTTGTCCACTTACTACTCTTTTTAAGCTATGCTAACCCAGTGACATTAGAAATGCCATGCAGGGGTTAATGATTCGAATGCCACCTTTTTTCCCCACCTTTCTCCTGCATTGTGTAAAAGTTTTTCACATTAAAGTCATTCTATGTAAAGCCAATTTCCTATCCTTGACGTAGTCATTACTTACCAGCAGATTGGATAGCGGTTAAAAAGGTAATCTGTGAGATATAAAATAAAAGCTGTTAAAGATCCTAACTTAAAATACTCTGCTAGTTTGTAGACATTCGAGAGGAAGCGAGTTACAGTTACTATTGATTTACTACACTTATACTACCCCTACTGTTTGTACATCGTGACTCGATGTTGGATTTATGGCTGACTTCCCTTCCGCTTTTTCGAAATCTATTACGGTGTTCGTGGGAATTATTCGCAGTCAGGTAGTAGCAATGAAAAATTTCATTCGGCCCGTTCCCGACACGGTGCTGTATATTTCCCGTTTAACAATGAAGCTTCATGCCAATTCTTTATCGAGTGAAGAGCCAATGGTAATTAAAGGTTTCAGCTTAGGAACAGAACAAAGGTTTACGTTTCCAATCGTTCTCGGCCTAATACCAGAGGAGTATTTTATAGTCATGGTATGCTTCACAAAAATGTGTATGAGTAGCTTTTCGTATAACTGATTGTTTAGCGTTAGAACACTATCTCACCTCTTTGGTAAGTGGTGATGTTGTCGAGTATGATCCCAGAATACACTTTTTAGTGCCTGGTGTTGGTGGTGGTGAAATTTTCTGCTTGAAAGTACTAAATAAAGCGTGGATTTTCATAATTTTAAAGCACAAGTGGTGAAACTTAAGCCACGGCACAGAATAAAAAAGACCAGATGTATAGAACATATACACTAGAAGAAGCGGCACACAAGTATGTGTGCTCGTAAAAGCGTTCACGGCTATGTGTGAGTGCGATGGCGAGAGCGGGAGGTGCGCGGGTCGCGCGGTGTGTGGGCTGGGCACCTCTAGTGGTGCCTCTAATTCAGGTAGTTCACGCGCTCATTCTCAGCTAGGCTGGCTTGAGGTTTTGTCACAATGCCGGTGCGTAAATATTGTTGTGTGTATTGTTCAAATCATTTATGTTACTGCAACCGTAAGTTGCAGTAACACAAATGATTTGAATAAAAGAACATTACTTTCGCTACCTAAGTATTGTTGTAAGCTTAAGTTATTGTAGTATCTCAAACGAAAAAATGGAAACACGATCATTCTCGTGTTACAAAACTACAGTTACCACTGATGAAAACTAGTATATATAGTAGGTATACTAAATAATTTGTTGACATTAGCTGTAATTTTAATTATGTAAAACAAGTATGATCATTTTTTTAAATTTACGGTTATGGTACGATACCCTAAAACTTTCAAAGGATTTTCTGTATATTTTAAGTGTAATCTTCTATTCATTCTGTTTTTATTCCTATAACATAACCAATACTCCTTTATATCCTGTATGTTATTTATTTTGAAGTCCAATTATTTATATCCGTGCCATATATTTTCGTTCATCAAAAGACTAACCGCCTCAACCCTATTGCTCATGCGCGCTGGCACAAGGTCCACGTCACGCGATCTCACACGTATGATGTCACGGGCCTGCCAGAAGAATCACTCCGCAAAATTTTCTTGATATAAATTATTTTGACCGGCTTAATTGTTTTGTAGGTAATGCTTGTTAGCAATTCTTATCTTCATAGTTTCATCAAAAATTCAGAAGTAAGTTCTTCATATAAAAATCGTTATTGGAATTAAATTACGACCTGAAATACAGTAAAACGTGTATTGTAGAAATAATTTCGTGAAAAGGAAGCATTTATCGAGCGGCTCACACAACTAAGTTCACTGAACACAAAGTTCATTGACTTCTGATCAAACTTATCCTTAGCGGTGATCGCGTGATCGTTCCCTTGGCGTGTCGTTATATCAACAGTCATTACAAAATATCCCAATAATAAGCTCGGAACATTAGCCACCGTCGGCAACACGAAAACAGAATTAATAATGGCCCAACTTTGCGGTTAATACAGTACACCATCTGCGTAAAATGTCGGAAAAATTCAAACATTCCCATCCCTCGGTTGTAATCCGTAAATATGGCGTCATTAAGGCAGCTGCGATGGAAACTGCCTTTTATTAAATCAGAAGTTTTCGGATGTCTTGAGGGTGAATTTGAAAAAGACGTTCATATTCAATGCGTTCATTTCTTTAATACATTGCAAGAAGAATCTAATTTAATTCTACATTGAATGAAAAGTGTAGCGAGTACGTCATAACTTTGCAAGCGATGTTCACAGGTGTTTGGTCATAATTTTTTTACGTTAAATAAGTAATAAATGAAGCAATAAAAAGAAAGGAAAGTATTTAGTACATGTCATATCAAGCAGCTTGACAAAAACTTCTTTAAATTAATAGGAGTTGAGTATTAATTACTTAATTGATGGATTTCGTAACAAAAATGGTAACCTGAAATTTTGACAGCATTTTATTTCATTTGTTTAAGATTATACATTATCAATTGCTAACTCAGTTAGATAACTTGTAAGAGGGGAGAAGACAAACGCGTCTTATCGTATCGTATTATTGTCGTCCCATAAAAGTCAATTTGTAAAGTAAATATATATGTATGAATTCGTGGGTAAATTTGATTTTGAGTCATTCTTAACAAATGTTTTTAAAGAGCAATATTAATAGGGATCCCATTTGCTGTTCTAAATACCGAACTCTAAAAAATTACAAGTACGCTAAAATGTTGCATATTATGACGAAGTATATTGGACTTGGTTTATAAAATACTGTAACTACTTATTTCAAATCAAATTCATCCGCATCATCTCATACTTGGCCATCATACCGGCCAACTCTTGCATTACTGAAATTGCTTGGAAGCAATCTACTTTATGCGATACATTTAGACCGCGAGATTTATACCGCTTGGGGGTTGCAATGTAGTAATATTTAATGTCTGTGATTGATGGTAAAAACAATTGGGAAATGTTTAACTGGTGCTGCATTTAAGTAATAATTTAACCTAGAAACGATAAAAGATAAATAGAGTAGCTTGATATAAGAGAGTCGTTAAATGACACCTGTAAATATCCAAAATGGCGAATCCATGATGGCTGCCATACGAGATGGTATGATCAATTTAAAGTGAGGCCTTTTAATTAATGATAAATATTTATATGTCTTATATGTAATCTATTTGTAATAAATACGAGTATATATTTTTTATGCCTTATAGGTTAGCCTTTGACCACTATCTCACCTGATGGTGAGATAGTGAAGATGTGGTCTAAGATGTTGTTCAGGCTAACCTAGAAATACTGGCTCTCAAGGACAGCTGCCGGAACACAACTTTAGGTGCTTGGTGATAAATTTTTTACTTGAGGGTGGTGGCTCGCCAGGTGTCGCAAAATGCCCTACCACCATGCTACAACGAATGCCATCCTAAGACAACAACCGGGACCGACGGCTTAGCGTGCCCTCCGAAGCATGGAAGTGCTCAGTAGTAATGTCACTAGCGGTCACCCATCCAACTCATGACCGCGGGGACGTTGCTTAACTTTGCTGTTTGAACAGCTAAGTAAACTTCGCTACGAGCGCTTCAAAAGTAAATTAAACATATATAATTGTTAACAAAAGGACAATGGCGGGAAAATATGAACTGTCGAAATGTGTAGTCTTTAGTCATTTTGTAGTTCAATTCACAATGAGTGTAGGTGTTGCTCTGTTATGAAGAATAAATAATGAAAACGAAAGGAATAAGTAGAGCTATGACTTATCACCACTGTATCACACCGCGCTTGATAGAAAGTGAAGATATAATCAAGAAGTGATGACAACCATAAGCTACGCTTGTCGTCTTCCCTATGATGACCAGAGAGATGCTTTTTGACGCCCGGTACAAAACCCAGGAATAAACGTACGACGGCAAGACGTTCCACAAGTTAATTACACGACAGAGGTAGGAACTGGCCAACTTTTCGGTTCGTGGTAAGAGATTGTAAACAGTATAATATGAATGATATGCCAGGCAGGAACGAGTTGGTCAGGATCGAAATGGGGTGGAAAAATAAGTTAAAAAATGATAAAAAAACCTAAACAATATCACTTACCATCCATTTACCACAACATCACTTACCATCAGGTGAGATAGTGGTACAAGGCAAACATTTCAGCTATAAAAGAATAATAATAATTGAAGTTTAATTATGCAAAACCTATTTTCTATAAGTTATATACAATGCAGTTTATTGGAGAAAAAGTTATTTTTTCAACAAGTGAGAAAAGTTGCGTTTTGAGAGAGTGTTCAACCAACCTGAAATCGTAAGTTGGCGAAGGTGTTTAGAATTGATTACCGTGCGTAGCGAATTACTTTAATATATCCCACTAAGCACAGAAAGGGATAAGACATGGTACCACCAGTGAGGACATCAGGTAAGAAACACTGTCCGGTATAAGTCGGATTGTCTACTGCTTAACCCAGCCTCCCTCATTAAGGGTGGGTATGCCATAATCCCCAAGTCCAGCACGCATCTTGGAGATCACAGTTTAAGATATTAGTTACTCAGAAGCCCTTGCTGCCCATGTTCCAGTATTTTACCTGTAGTCGCCTCTTACGAAACCCGCAGGTATAGCAAGGAAGGGTTGGCCCGGCATCCCACGGGGCACACAAGAACACACACATGTACTTTTTTCTTTTTTTTATTTCTGTAGGTTAGCCTTTGACCACTATCTCACCTAAAGGTTAGTGATGATGTGGTCGAAGATGTTGTTCAGGCTAACCTAGAAGTACTGGCTCTCAAGGACAGCTGCCGGAACACACCGTTAGGTGCTTGGCGACAAATTTTCTACTTGAGGGTGGTAGCTAGCCAGGCCGGCATTCGCAAAATGCCCTACCACCATGCTACAACGACTGCCATCCTAAGACAACAACCGGAACTGACGGCTTAGCGTGCCCTCCGAAGCACGGAAGTGCTCAGTAGTAATGTCACTAGCGGTCACCCATCCAACTCATGACCGAGCGCGACGTTGCTTAACTTTGCTGATCGGTTGAGAACAGCTAAGTAAACTTCGCTACGAGCGCTTCAAAGTAATATTTAACAAGAAGAACTAATTAAAAGTGCTGCAATTATGCAGGCTAATAATAATATATTTGTTTGAGACTTACTGTAGACTCAGTAAATATTTTTGTGATATGCCACTAACGCGTAAATGCGACTTAGTATAGTAAAATTCTTGTTTCACTAACGCGCCGGCAGTGATTTTGTCATAATAATATAAATTTGCAATAAACCCGCTTGAGGAATTTGGTAAGAAAAACACACAACCAGCCACAGCTCTTTATCCCTCACGATCACAGCAAAAAAATATTTTTTGCGAGTTTTCGAACACCGAAATCATCCTCTTTGTGCTAGCGAGTAGAACAATGTATTATATGTTGTAAACTATATTTATTCTATATTATTTATTGTTTGCAAATAAATCAATTCATTATTCTCACCCACAAATTCGGAAACCCTCTCAAATGCGCGAGCTTTTTAGTAAATTTCAATAAATGAAACGATGGGTCCCTAGACACCCAACCGGCCCGGACATGTCCTACTAATGGACACATTGATGAATATCCTGGACCTTATGCAGTGGAAACCAAAGGAAATTCTGGTTGAAAATCTCTGCAGTCCTGTATGCATTGTAATTTAATGGTAAGATTTCTTGTGATGTTTGATATAACAGATTGTTATTTAATTTAATTAAACTTTCAAATAATTCAATTAAATATTACAACATTAAAAGTAAACAAAGTACACAAGACGGTACTTTGCCATTTATCAACTGATGACTAGTTTATTTTTAAATCGTAGCCAAGGTCTTACTTGGCATACTTAATACCTTTAATGCTTATTCTTTGGTTTTTAGTTATGTCTTCTTCTCAGACGGAGGGCTGTCTCAAGGTAGGCCCTGATATCCATCAGGGTAGTGGCCTCTTTCCCCGGCCTTTCTTCGCCTACAAATATAGTGTCATGACTGATAACCGTACAGCGTTTATTGAGTGTCTGGACGATCACGGCACGCCAGGTTGATCCCACTGGTGGAAAGCTCATACCATCGGCGATTTTGATTTTTTGGTTCTTGAGCTCTTGAGTCGGATATACCGTGTGTGTTCGGATAAGTCTATACTAAACAGGCAATGGATTGGGGTAGTATCTTAAAATCTTTTTGGTTTATAGTAGCAACAGGCTCTAAATTAGGTAAGCCATTTTAAGGCTACAATGCTCAAAGAAAGAACATACACACAATGGCAAAGGCTTCAAACTTATAACGCTAGTATACGAGCTGAAAAGAAGAAGGTTTTAGGCTTCGCACGATTTTAATTCCGTAAATATGTATGGCCTAGTTTCCCAATATGTATTATTATTTCTTTATTAAAATGGGAATTTCATTAATTTTATATTGTTAAGTTGGAGACTGGACTGGAACCCTTCAGTCACAGGGGGGACTGGAGGTCCTTTCGTCAAGGACATCCATTCTCTTCTCTGCTATTTTGGTCAGTTTAGGATTGTCGGCTCTGCAACGGTGGCAATGCGTGTGATAGATTATTTGAAAATTGGCTCACTATTTATTGAAATATTTGTTCATATTCACTTGATCGGCTTTAAGCTTAAGATTTAATCAACTGGTATAATGTGACATTTTAATTTCGTTTTAGAAATACTCTGTGGTTCTTAAGATGAAAATAAGTATTGGTTTAATTATCTATGTGCATATTTTATCTGTGGTGTGAATTTAATACTATACCTAATTTTGTATAATTTGAGACTGTGATTAAGCATCATATATGGATTATCATCACTGGAATCATTATTTGATAATATTTTTACTACCCGTATATTTTATTATTAGTAGTATAACTGATCACGTGACAGTTGTAAAGATACTTATTTAAAATAGTATATATTATGTACTTTATATCTATGTGTAAAATCAATGATGATTTTATTATACTTATTGCCATAAGTATAGAGCTTGAAATCACACAATTGTCAATTTTAAAGAGTACTGTGTTTGTGACGGTAGTCGCTTCGTCACCTTGTTTGTTCACTGCTCTAAAACGGGTAGTGTAAGGCAACTAGATTCACTTTCTGTCGGACCGCCGTGCCGAGCAGACCTCCAGTGGTGTTGAAATAGTGTTTGACGACGAAGTGCTGCTTGATTCAGTTTCGGTCGGACCACCGTGCCGAGCAGAGCTCCGGGGGTGTCGAAATATATTTGGAAAGTAGTCTTTAGTGACGAAGTGCTGCCCGATCAAGATGTTGTGAAGTTAAGTAATTTATTATTATCTTTTCTGATATAACATAACGACAAACCTCGTTTAATTGTAATGGTCCTTTTGGACCATTACATGATTTGTTAAAAAGGTTATGACAATTATATATCGAATAAGAAAATATCTTTTTATGTAAACAATGACTTTATATGTTAATTAATAGTTGATAAACCAGTGAAAGTGTAAATAAAGTGTATATAGTAAGTATGTAACACATTGTTAAAATACTTATAAAAGAATGGCCCCGAGTTTCTTGCCCGTTCTTCTCGCAGTGGCTCTATACAATTTTGTTTGCTGAACGTGGCAGTACAATGTAGAATCATTCAATATTAAAATTTCATTAAATTGAATAAATGGTTTTAACTATTGACTTTGTTGTTTAAATCAATTTAACATCAGAAGTGGGATATACTTCATATTGTTTCAAATGCTTTCAGAACGTGTGGACGTGGCTTCTCATGTATCCGGCTGTTGTGGAGGGTCTGCTTAAGGCCATCTGCGACGCAGTAGCTGGCTTACACCATGGGGATGACGTGGTGCTACCACCCTTTGATCCTGAGAAGAATGACAATGGTGCAGACAGCAGGTATACCGCTATTTGGTGATCTGGGCTGGAGCACCATCACTACTGTTGCAAATCAGGTAAAGCCTATTGGGCTCTGTATTGTCATTGTGAAAATCTAGGATCTTCAAATTGAAAAGTTCAAAGCTACAAAACGGATTTGTACCCCACACCGAAAAAATATTATTAGCAACCGGGTAGGATAAATTTTACTGGATATTTCTGCAACCAATTCATTTAAAGATCTTGGTCTGGGAGTCACAATTTTTATCAGTTAAACTTACAAAAGCTTCAGCGTCAGAGGGATAGCTATTCTGTTAACTTCGGAAACTACCGATTTATATGTGAATACGCCAGAGTAAAACTCAGGTTACTAGAAAATCAACTTATTTCACTTTTCACAACATGTGCTTAAAATCCCCCAAAAACGACCGTTTGAATACACTATTAAGCAGATTGTTAGAAAACACGATCGAACAGCTAATACGCCTAAAACTGACAATGCCCAAGACCTAATGTTTTCTGTTAAAAATTGGCTTATTTTAAATCACAAAGCGTATAAGAAACATATACATACAAGACTATAATCCGAAGACTGCCTATATCAAACATGAATTAAGCATCACGAAATCACAAACGTACAATGCAAATATGTAGCCCACATAGGGCTATGTACGTTAGTCTGAACTTCGTTTTTATTTTACTTTTATTTAAAAAGTAATGATGTTCGGGTAATCATGATGTCTAATTGTTTCACAAAAGCTTTATTCAAACTTACTATGGCTGATAAAAAAAATGCAAACAGGGAGGCTCCTGGTGGCACATAAACCGATAGCAATACTATTCAACTGCAGTTTTGAACCTTGCTTAGAGAGATAAACACTTTATTGTACATCAAATTTTATCATCCATATGCCGCTGTAATAATAGTACCTTCCGGTCGTAGACTTTTTTTGTTCGAACCATATTAAGGTACTGGGTCCTTGTCAAACAACCATATGAACTGAAAGGTCATTTAGATTTCGATTTTCAAAACAAAATTACACGATTAATTGGGAAATTCTCACCAATACTATTGTCGTTCTATGGTGACATAGGCAGAATATGAACTGGTAAAGTTTTATAACTCTACATGATGATGACTGTCACGTAAGATATAACAAACACTAAACAAAACTAGGAACTTCACTAGAAACTACATGAACCGGTCTAGTTTACACTTTAACAGAAGATTACTATATACCTTAATAAAACTATTTTCTTTTAATCGTATAGGGAAATCGATTAATTACACATGGATTACTCTGGGATTTTCAGACAATCTGAGGAAGAGTATAACCATATCCCTCTATATATAGATAAAAATGATTACATTATTTCGTACCTCAAATCATGTGATAGCCGATAGAGGATCAAAATTCTCTGCTAATAAAGTTCATTCGTTGAATATGGGGATAAATGTATTAACATCACACTATTTCTAATATATTTATTTGTCGTAGCAATGGCCAGGTTAAACGTTATGTGGCTACGTTTAAATATAGATGAAAATGATTACATTATTTCGTACCCCAAATTATGTGATAGCCGATAGAGGATCAAAATTCTCCACTAATAAAGTTCATTTGTTGAATATGGGGAGAAATGTATTCACATCACACTATTTCTAATATATTTATTTCTAGTAGCAATGGCCAGGTTAAACGTTACGTGGCTACGTTTAACAAATACGATAAACAATTTGTCAGAATAGCCAAACGGTCTGTGGCAGATTCAGCAAACATATGACACCACTGTTCTAAAAAAAAATAGTTATTTCCTTGTAAGACGAATAATAAGTACAGAGGGAAATGTTCAACTTAATTTGTTCCCAGGAATATGGGTAGTTTATATACATCGATCTTAGAATTATTTTAATAAATTATGTCCACTATTATCTACCCTTGATGGGTGTTAATGGGTGTGCAAAATTCGGTTTACATGTCAGTGAAATTTACATGTAAATTAATTTATTTCGAAACGAATTACAACAATAGTATAAAAAAAAATGGTACTTATATTAGTTAGACAGATAACACTTTATTTACACATTACAATTTACGAATTTATAACTTAAAACAATAACTAAGAGTAGGTGTGACAATGGGCGGTCTTTTCGCTGAGAGCGATCTCTTCCAGACAACCCTATACAAAGGGATATTTATAAATAGATATGGACGGAGGTATATCTATAACAATACTGATAATATTTAAAATTATATAATAATTTCCAACACAAAAATCGGACAATAAATAAATTAAGACTTAAATTACCTACATCATAAAAGTTAAAGGTAGCTGCTACTGCTTTAGACAATTTGAGAAGAGGTGCTTGGCAAATTAGTTATGATTATTCTATATACATATAATGGTACAAAAAAATTATTAAATTAATTATACATTTCAATATTGATCACATTAATTAAATAAATACATTGAACATAAGTTATATAATAACAGTAAACATTGACCGTGAATCAGATGTCGTATATTACACACTGGCGTCAATATTTTTTTTAGACTACGGTCAGTTAAAATTCATTAATTTTGTAGTACGATTTATTAATGAGTAAAATTTAATATATAAATAATTTATTTCTTGAAAATGGAAAATAAATTGGTGTCCTTCGGCGATGATGGTAATTGATTATACATTTGTATGTCTTAAATACACTCTTTTTACACCTTATGTTACGTAGTGTGGTTTTGTGTGTACTGCTAAAGAAAGTGTCATAGTTTTGTATATTTGATCTGATTAAAAGCGATGCCCCATAAATGTATAGGGAAGGAAATGTCAGTATTTTTGGATTAGTGAAAGGTTCACATGTGTAAATATACCATCCGTACGGGCTCTGCTGTCTGGCGTAGTAGATCAATCTTAAGAAACTATGATTAATGTACATTCCAATATGGAAATAGCAGAGCAATGTTGTAAAAGTGTTGCTGAAAGGTTAAAGGAACGTTTTGAATCTAGCGTAAAGACCAGAAAACTTATAATGTGAGTGATGTGGTCTATGTCAGTCAAAATCATGGGTGAGAAAAGATTTCTTACGGAATGATCGACTAAGACGCCAAAGCAACACAGCAGTTAAAGAAATGTTGATGTTGCCAAGGAAGCCGTTTATTTCTAGCCCGGTGAATGGGTGGATCAAAACGTTTATTTTGAACAAGTTTAAGAAAACCTGAAGAATACAAATATAGCAGATGTTATAACATTAAATCGATAGTTATATTTTAATATTTAGATTAACCGATTATATTTAATGATATTATAAAACTTATAAAAATAATAGTAAAATAAATTGATTGTACAAATATACAATTGTAATGATAATACGAAATGAATAAAGCCAATACATTGAAAAAAATATACATTGATATATGTATATATATATTTATACGAGTATGTATAAATATGTGGTAGCAAACATTATATGTGATGGACAAGTATTTCAAAATTTTGTGAGTGAACATTCGTGGCAATTTTAAATAATAATAAAAAAATATGTTGAGAAACAATATAGGTATTAATAAATATAATGACTATATGACGATATGACAATATGACTGACACGCTGGTTGGTCTCTGACCTTCCATTAGTCCCGGTAATACCACTGGCAGCGTGTGGTAGGACTAATATATGTTGAAGGTCAGAAGCTAAAAGGAAGTTAAAAGTCCCGGTAATACCACTGGAAGAGGGTGGTAGGACTAATATATGTTAAAGGTTAAAAGAAAGTAAAAAGCAAGAACAGAATAAGCACTGCTGGTCGATCACTGTCCTGATACTTTACTGGAAGTCATGTGCAGCAGGTGATAAGTAAAGTATGTCAAGGCCAGAGATCTGTTATATACTGCTGGTCGATCACTGCCCTGATACTTTACTGGAAAGTCATGCGCAGCAGGTGATTAGTAGAGTATGTCAAAGCCAGAGATCTGTTATATGAAAATACTGCTGGTCGGTCACTGCCCTGATACTCTACTGGAAGTCATGCGCAGCAGATGATAAGTAGAGTATGTCAAGGCCAGAGATCTGTTATATGAAAATACTGCTGGTCGGTCACTGCCCTGATACTCTACTGGAAGTCATGCGCAGCAGATGATGGGTAGAGTATGTCAAGGCCAGAGATCTTTTATAAACAAAATAGAAAGAAAAGAAATGAAATGACATGACATGAAATGACTTGAAATGAAATGAATTGAAAATGAATATTGAGGTTGTACTTTGAGAGCAAAGTAATGGTCAGTATGGCCGTGATAGATTATTTGAAAATTGGCTCACTATTTATTGAAATATTTGTTCATATTCACTTGATTGGCTTTAAGCTTAAGATTTAATCAACTGGTATAATGTGACATTTTAATTTCGTTTTAGAAATACTCTGTGGTTCTTAAGATGAAAATAAGTATTGGTTTAATTATCTATGTGCATATTTTATCTGTGGTGTGAATTTAATACTATACCTAATTTTGTATAATTTGAGACTGTGATTAAGCATCATATATGGATTATCATCACTGGAATCATTATTTGATAATATTTTTACTACCCGTATATTTTATTATTAGTAGTATAACTGATCACGTTACAGTTGTAAAGATACTTATTTTAAATAGTATATATTATGTTCTTTATATCTATGTGTAAAATCATTGATGATTTTATCATACTTATTGCCATAAGTATAGAGCTTGAAATCACACAATTGTCAATTTTAAAGAGTACTGTGTTTGTGACGGTAGTCGCTTCGTCACCTTGTTTGTTCACTGCTCTAAAACGGGTAGTGTAAGGCAAGTAGATTCACTTTCTGTCGGACCGCCGTGCCGAGCAGACCTCCAGTGGTGTTGAAATAGTGTTTGACGACGAAGTGCTGCTTGATTCAGTTTCGGTCGGACCACCGTGCCGAGCAGAGCTCCGGGGGTGTCGAAATATATTTGGAAAGTAGTCTTTAGTGACGAAGTGCTGCCCGATCAAGATGTTGTGAAGTTAAGTAATTGATTATTATTTTTTCTGATATAACATAACGACAAACCTCGTTTAATTGTAATGGTCCTTTTGGACCATTATATGATGTGTTAAAAAGGTTATGACAATTATATATCGAATAAGAAAATATCTTTTTATGTAAAAAATGACTTTATATGTTAATTAATAGTTGATAAACCAGTGAAAGTGTAAATAAAGTGTATATAGTAAGTATGTAACACATTGTTAAAAGACTTATAAAAGAATGGCCCCGAGTTTCTTGCCCGTTCTTCTCGCAGTGGCTCTATACAATTTTGTTTGCTGAACGTGGCAGTACAATGTAGAATCATTCAATATTAAAATTTCATTAAATTGAATAAATGGTTTTAACTATTGACTTTGTTGTTTAAATCAATTTAACACGTGCTATATTCTTCTTCTTCTCCATTTCTCTGTAATTTCTTACCCCAAAAATAAACTAACATTCGGAGCATCTTTTCAAAATCTGAACGTTGTCAATCACCAGCTCGAACTTAATAGTCCCGCCCTGCTCATTCTGTCGGAGACTAATAACTTTACAGTTCTACCGAGACGTTTTAACTCCTATACCCCAAGTACAAAATTAAGCACATTTGAATACGTCGAACCGGGTTATGCATCTAGGAGGATATTTGTTGTCGCCGTCCCCATGGCCTGGAAGATCTTCTAGAAGCTTTGTACGGGCTTTAGGGATGACCCGAGTTCGAGAGAGTAGTACTGGCGATGCACAGTACGCTGGTCGTGCAACTACCCTCGTGCATTTTCGATAACTGTAGGAGTGGCTTTTGTCCAAAGTCCAGCCTTCTCTAGAGCTTCCAATTAGGGGAAACTTAACCTTGATCAGTTTAACTCCGTAAAAACACAGTTTAATGCTTTCACCGCTAAATAAACACCATTTATTGCGGCTTATGTGTTCAGAACACTCCCACTCAAAGTTTCAGAGAGCATTGGAATCCTGGAAGTTGATATTTCTGCGTATGTACAGTTCCGCGAACACATTTCATGTAAAGCTAAGCTCGCGCCTAAGAAGCTTGGTGTGTTAAAGAAAAAAACCAAAAGCCAATGGCTTTTGGTTTTTTTAACACAAGTCAGGCCACACGTGGAATATTAATATTACCTTTAGAACGGAGCACTTAAGTATCAGCTTAAGCGTCTTGATGCGTTACAGCGTAGAGCTGTCAAAATTGTCAACAACTCCAAGCTTTCCGCACACATGGAGCAACTTTATTTTTTATTTATGGTAGGTATAGTCTTTTACCACTATCTCACTTGATGGTAAGTGATGATGTGGTCGAAGGTGTTATTCAGGCTTACCTAGGAGAACTGGCTCTCAAGTACAGCTGCCGGAGCACACCATTATGCGCCTACTACACACTATTACCTAGCCAGTATGCGCCCTACCACCATGCTGTAATGATTGCCATCCTTAGACAATAACCGGGACCAACGGCTTAACGTGCCCTCCGAAGCACGGAAGCGCTCAGTAGTAAAGTCCTTAGCGGTCACCCATCCAACTCATGATCGCGGGCGACTTAACTTTGTTGATCGGTTAAGAACATCTAAGTAAACTTTGCTACGAGAGCTTGAAAATTAAATATGCGCTTACCTTCGTTCTCTTTGTATCTTTTTCGTATTTATAACTAGGAGTGTTCTAAAGAAATATTCAATCTCATGCTAGCGTCGCGGTTTTATCACCGAACTAGTCTCGATCAACGACAACTCATCCACATATGGTGAGATCACATACTGTGGAATTCACGAGATCTTTTTTTTGTCTTATACCTGCAGAATGTGGAATGAGCTTCCTCCCACGGTATTTCCGACTAGCTACAATTTGGGGTTCTTCAAAAGGCGAGTCAACAGAGTCTTTAAAATGTTTTTAATTTTTTTTTTAAGGCCTGATAAGTTAGCCTTTTACTTTTTTATGGACTTTGATGGTAAGTGATGATGTGGTCGAAGATGTTGTTCAAGCAAACCTAGAATTACCGTATTTGTGAAGTTCCGGGTGTTACAGATATCCATATATGACAGTGATTGCTTCCCATCAGGCGGCCCGTTTTCATGTTTGACACCTATGGTATTAATACAAATATTATAGTGTAATCCCAAAATTACGAAAAATTACTAAATTTTTATGTAAGGTTAAAGATTAGCTATTTCTTTGCAACAAATAATTACTCTTAAAATCTAGACTAAAGTAGTTCTGATTTACAAGAACCAAGTTTACGACAACATTAAAAAGGATGTATTAAATTACAAGTAAAAAAACAAGCATTTACTTTATCTACGTCCTACCGCACATTTTCAAATCCTTTCCCAGAACTCGCATCAATAAACACCTACTTATCGCATCCCATGCAAACACAAAAAGCGGGAATTCTGACATATGATGTGGAATCTACCAGATAAGAGTACCTTTATCCCATTCTAGTAGCACTCTCAACCATTTTTCATGTCTTTGTTGGGCCGAAATAGGCATTAGGGTGACGTTGATGCGCACTATCCCTTTTGTTAGGGGATTGAATATATTTTTTAAAGTTTACATGAGGAATAGAAATGTTATACTTATGAGGCGTTGAGTTGCAGTTAGCATACAAATACGTTCGAGTATAGTTATTATGCTTGTTTGAAGCGCTCGTAGGGAAGTTTGCTTAGCCATTTGTAACCGATCCGCTGAGTTAAACAACGTCTGCCGCGGTTAGGACTTGGATGGGTGACCGCTAGTGACATTACTACTGAGCGCTTCCGAGCTTCGGAGGGCACGTTAAGCCGTCGGTCCCGGTTGTTGTCTTAGGATGGCAGTCGTTATAGCATGGTGTCTATAGTGGTGCATTTTTGCATATTTGATAGGTTTTATGTTAGATATAGGTTGTTGCATGTTAGATAGGTTAGTATTAGTATATAATAGAGCACTAAAATTTGTACGTACTGAAAGTATTGATACTATACTAATACTTAGAGGAACCAAAACCAACGTAAACCACATGGTGGTAGGGCATTTTGCGAATGCCCGCCTGGCTAGCTACCACCCTCAAGTAGAACATCGGTCGCCACGCACCAAACGGTGTGTTCCGGCAGCAGTCATTGAGAGCCGGTAATTCTATGTTAGCCTGAACAAGATCTTCGACCACATCATCACTTGCCATCTGGTGAGATAGTGATCAAATACTAACCTATCAGGCATAAAAACAAATGCTTGTTTATACTAGTCTTAGTCAGATAATACGGTAAAATATTATAATTAAACTTGTAGTAATATAACCGTTTGCTTTTGTTGAATAGTCTCTTAGTATAAGTTTCATACTACATGGTGGCCAAATGAGCAGATGTAAATGTTTTGCACTGTACTGCATTACGTTTACCAACCGAAATATCACCATCTGGCATTTCAATCTAAGATGAATATTTTTGCCAACCTCACTTGTGTGGAATAAGGACAATGAGGTTCTGATACCATAGATGCTATCGTAACTGAGCTGATGTATTCCAATAGTGTTATAATGGCGATCTTAGTTTTACATTATGTTCTATAGAGAACTAAAAGTAAAAGTTGTAGGAGTGGATGGTTGGCACTAAGAACACCTCTTTCTACTCTTCTCAATCAGTAGGTACCTCTTCATCATCTCTATCAGGTATATTTTGCCTCGAAACAATATTGTGTAGCCATTATCGTATTTCGCGTGAAGGAGACTCATTGTGTCTTTCTCATCACTCAATGATATTTAAAATAACACTACTTCTACTAACCTCGTATCTTTTTGCATCACAGTCCGAATACACACTTGTGAATTTCAGTATAACTACGGCTGACTGTATAATTTCAAACCTGTCGGCTGCAAGGACATGGAATATTATTTACCCTTTTGTTTATCGCTTATCCGGCACTTACGACATTCAATTGGAAGGGCATGGAACAGTCTCACTCTGGCACCACGGACTGTATAGTATAAGAAACTGGATACATAATATTGTGAAGCGTAAAGTCAGGTCAATTATGTCGGCCACTTTTAAACCTACGCTCATTTAAGTGAGCTGTTTCATGCCAACGTTTGCGCTTTTTACTTGACAATATATAACATTTTATATTATTTAACTAGCAACTAGCATGTTCAAAGTGTTTCCAGCAACAAAACTTGCCACCTCCTTATATACGGATTAAAATCTTTTAAACTTTTTATTTTCACACACGCCAAAGGAACGTTATAGTTTTGCTGCATTTCCAAGTTAGCGTGGCTCGCGTGCCGAACGAATTGGGCCTTTTCTTGCCCCATGTCGTTTTGGCATTAGTTATATGATTGATCGCTACCACTTCGGTGTAAAATGTATTAAGCCTACGCTTATTAAATTAGGTGAAGGACTTTGCTCGTTGTAACTCTGTTGTTAATATACAGTTAAGTTTACATACAAGTACTGAAAAACTAAAAGTTTTACGGTTGTACATATTCATATAATCATTTGGGGGTTACAAAGATGTTTTTAATTTTCTATATTGTCTATCACATACTAAGTATATTATGTTAAGGAAAAAAACCTATATAATTGTAAATATCTTTTATGAAGGTTTTTTTAACACTCGTATGACTAACATGTTATCTATATATGTTCAAATCAAAACTTGTGAATGCCTATAGCCCTCAAGTAAATGATCTGATGCCATGTTGTATAGTGAAGTATTTAGGCAGTCACCCTTGACAGCCAGTAATGTTAGTAAGCGGAATGACATTTTCTGCTGCACCATCATATGATATTGTGGTCTATAGCTAACTTATCAGCAATATAATAAGACATACAAGAAGAAATTGACGAAAATATTTTCTGTCTGAAAAGTAAACTGTTCATAGGTTGTGTCAATTCATGCTTATTGCATAATTACGTTATAATCCACAATCAGAAATTAGCATTACCAATAATACCTACGGTAAAATTGTTCAATAGCACCTCTCCCGGTAATAATGACTACCAAATGATTTGCACATATTTGCTCAATGGTGAATTGGACGTGATCCGAATTCTGTTCACCTTTGATAATCATGTCCGTTGACAAATTCAATGAAACCAAATTAGTGCGAAATCACAACGCTTGACATAAAATCATACTAGCATAGTAAAACAGCTCTCTACAGCTTCAATTGCGTGAATAAATAGGGATTGTTTTTAACAACGAAAGGGCCTAACAACACCGTTCACTTTTGCAAGACTGCTTAAAAAAAAGTGTTTTTTTTTCAGGGCTCATGTATGTATGTATGGATATTTGTGAGTTTCTTTATTCCACCATAACTATTAGGTTTTGAAGCGCTCGTAGCAAAGTTTACTTAACCGTATTCAACCGATCAGCAAAGTTAAGCAACGTCGCCCGCGGTCATGAGTTGGATGGGTGACCGCTAGTGACATTACTTTTGAGCGTTTCCGTGCTTCGTAGGGCACGTTAAGCCGTCGGTCCCGGTTGTCGTCTTAGGATGGCAGTCGTTATAGCATGGTTACTAGGGCATTTTGCGAATGCCCGCCTGGATAGCTACCAACCGTTAAGTAGAAAATCTGTCGCCAAGCACCTAACGGTGTGTTCCGGCAGCTGTCCTTGAGAACCAGTACTTCTAGGTTAGCCTGAACAACATCTTCGACCACATCATCACTTACCATCAGGTGAGATAGTGGTCAAAGGCTAACCTATCAGGAAAAAATAAATAAAAAAAAAGTGCTGGTTTTAGACGCCATAACATGGTAAGAAAAACTTTTTTTTTTTGTTCATATCTGTCAATTGTATTAAAATGAAGGGCTTTAAATAACGATTCAAGAAATATATTTTACTTGCAGTTTTATTACAATGAAATGATGAAAAAGTTTAACGAAAATATATAGTGTGCAGTCGGGTTTTTTACTTTTTTAATTAATGTATACTTGTTTAGTAAATAGTATCACGCTTGTCCAAATATTTCTGTATTCACAGCCCCGATTATAATTTTTCAAATGTGTTCAATGTCGGAAGATGATGTCGATTAATAATTATTTTTTGTGTGAATTCACATAATTTCATACACTAACTTAGAGATTGACAGAATTAAAATACAGTATTTCTTAATCTGCGTTCATTATACCCTTATATATAAATATTATTTTATAATAAAAAAATTTGTTTAAAAAGCTTTAATTATTAATTCTTCGCCGCTGGACTATCTGAGATCGGTGGAGAAAAGAGAAATGTGATTTGACTACAAGAATAAAATCTATCCTACGAAGAGGATGTACTGAATATGCCTTCTATTACAGAATAAAAAGAATTTATACGCTTCAGTGTAAACTGCCGACTGCCCAAAAATAGGAGAGTTATGTTTTTAGGGTTCATGTATGTATGTATGTATGTATGTTTCTTAGTTTATTTATTCCACCATAACTTCTGAACGGTCTAACCGGTTTCAATGTTAGATATATCGTTAGATTCGTATTGACAGCCTTTGACCATAATCTCACATGATGGTAAGTGACGATGTGGTCGAAGGTGTTAACAGGCTTAACCTTGAACTACTGGCTCTCAAGGACAGGTGCCGGAACATACCGTTAAGTGCTTGGCGACAGATTTTCTTGCCGCAAAATGCCCTTCCACCATGCGGTGAAGCTCAAGCCCGTGGCGGGATTCGAACCATGAACCTGCTGCACGGCAGTCCATTTTAACGTTTAAGGAAAATAAATAATTTGCAGTTGGGTTTTTTACTTTTTTAATTAATTTATACTTTTGTTAAAAATAAATATTAGTATTTAAATAGTACACTTGTTATGTATTGTGCGGGTGGCCTATTCGTAGTATTCGGTAATGACGTATTTTTTTATTATCTTACATAGTCGTTAAACCTTTTATCAAATTCCTTGCAAATTGAATATTCTTCAAAGTTCACTTGGATATTTCGTTGAACAGCTTTTGAATATTAGCTTTTCTAAAATATTTACAAAAGAAAGCGAAAATATCAAAGTCTAGCTTTATTCAATTTATCAGTATCCCAGTGCGTACATATTTTGTAAAATATTCAAATAACAACGTTATTTTGTAATTTCATACTTACGTTATATTTCATCTTACCTCTTTTCGCAAAATTCTTATTATGCTTTAAAGCCATATCACAAATGACATACCTTACGTTATTAACGAAGAATTTTAACATGTATTTAACATAATTTTGTATCGAAAATGTAGTTATATTTTTCAAATACTGGTCTTTGTTTTTTTTTCAGTAGAGTAAAAAATGATTTACTTTTCTCTGGTCTTCATAGGGATTGCAATTATCGAAACCTACGATCGTCAGTGCTTCTTGATTCCACCATTAATTTCCATTGAGCCAGTTAAAGTCCAGATGTGCAGTCCTGTTTGATTAATCAAATATATATCAAACAAAGATATACACTCAAATACTAAGTAAAAAGCCATTTTGCGAATGCTCGCCTGGTTGGTACCACCAACCAAAATCTGTCACCAAGCTCCTTACAGTGTGTTCTAGCAATAGTAATTCTAGTCCACTTACCATCCTCGACCTGATACCATATTATGTAGATGATAGTTGAGATAGTGTTCAAGGGCTAGCCAATCTAAACTTGTAAAAAAAAGTAGTATGAGTGTTTTAATATTGTTATTTTTGCAATAACGCCTGCTTTGCGGATTACATTACAAAATTACTAATATACAATAGGAAAAATTTAAGTCACTTGCTGGTTTCGAACCCGCGTCCAGCCACCTCTTTAAAAATCCTATCGTAAATTTATAATATTGTAATGTAAACCGCATAAGCGTGGGGATTATCATAAACTACCCATAAGCGGCCCGTGGGGTGCCGGGTTAGAATGTGACCCCCCCATATCTACACGTGGGTGTTGTAAGAGACGACTAAGGGTAACACACCAGAAGGTGAGCAGCAGCGCTTTCAAGACGCCTGCCAAGCGTGAGGATTATGGAAACCCACCCCGTAATGGGGGAAGCTGTGTTCAGCAGTGGAAAATCCGGCTGATACATTACAGTACAGAATGGTATACGTTAGTCATGGTAAGGTATGTAAAACATAACGGGAAAAGTATTAAGTTTGAGTGTGGAGAATAGGTAGAAGAAGACAAAAATATATTAAGGTTGCTTGAAGAAGTAGTCACATGAATAGCACCAGAACAGTAGTGAATGAAAAATACATGTAGTGCTAACCCTACTCAGCGTGGGTAATGGACAAGGAGCACATGGTTAATCAAGCAATGATGGCAACTAGCTATGGCTATGGGCTAAAACACATGGGTTTAATGATTCGAATCCCGCTACGGACCTGAGCTTCACCAAACTCAGTTTTGAAGCGCTAGTAGTAGAGTTTAGTCGTTCTTTACCGACCACTAAGGTTAAGCACTGTTCTCTGCATTCATTTGGATGCCTGGTTGTATTTAGTACTGAACGCTTCCGTGCTTCGAAGGTCATGTAAAGCCATCGGTCCCGGATGTTGTATTAGAAAGGCACAGTACAGTTATAATTGCATAGTTTTAAGTCATTTTTCACGGCTTTCTACGACCATCAAAGAGAAAATCTGTCGCCAAACAACTGTTGGAAAGTTCTGGCAGCTTTCCTTGAGAGCCAGTTCCGATTCCATAATAATTATATACAATTATGTTAATAATTCTTAAAGTTATTACTTCTAATCATACAAAAAATACAAGCTTCACGGCCACAGAGGTGCCATAACAAAAGATTAGTAGACACAAAAATTAACTCAAAACGAAGATTCCATCTATTCTGCCAGTCTCGTAAAAAAGTGTGCAGATTCCGACGTGACTGCGATATGGCCGTGTTTAATTTTGAAACGGATAGAAGCGAAAGATTTTAATGAGAGATCAGGTTTTTCAATTATCTCTCAGTTCTTTTGCAAAGTTTCACCGTGGATTTTTTATCGGCTACGTAGGGCTACTGAGGATCTGGCCACTTGCAGTTGAGTTTTGTTTTATTTTTTCTAAAGCCTGTGACTACATTGAATATGAAATACGATACAGAAGTTATTCTTTATAATATTTGTACCTTCTTTTTTCTTACCCGTGGGGTGCCGGGCTATGATGTCACCTCCCCATTACTACCTGTAGGTGTCGAGGGAGGCGACTAAAGGTGAAATACTAAAATACCGGAAGGTGGGCAGCAGTGCTTTCTGAGGAACTGATATCTTAAACTGCGATCCCCAAGACGCCTGTTAAGCGTGGTGGGGGCAAATATCTCCTAAATGGGAGAGTTTGGGTTCAGCAGTAGACAATCCGGCTGGTACAGTACAGTATGTTTTGTATATAATCTTTCAGGTGAATTGGTATTAAAAGTTTTTTTGAGAAGAGCATATTGTGTTACATACAAATACAAACTTTCCCATTCATAACATAATATTATGGAGGATTGGATGGGCATTGCTCAATGCACAATAGCCATACATGTACATACACTGTTTGGTATTGCTTTGTGACAAGTGTAGTACAGTGACAGTGTCCTAAAAACCCGATTCCCCTCGAAATCTTAAATATACGCATATCTACATTTAATACATGAATAAAATAATATTAATTTACCTATTATTAATAAAATCGTAAATCTCCAAAAGTACACATTCTTAAAAAATATAAAACGCCTACATTTTTGTAATAGTAATGTTAGATATAGCTACTTATAATATATATGTACACTAATTAGTTTGTATCTGTGTATAATTCGGTCAGGCGTACGCTTAAGCCAACAGCCCCGGAGCGGCGACTTCTTTCACGACAGATTTCCACAAAGCACTATTTTCATTGATGATTATAATAACAATCTACATGTCTATTTCACTGTCATGGAAACAATTTTTTCCTTTCACTCATCAGGGGAGCCGAAATTAGACAGGCTTTTTTAAAAGACCACCTTAATTTTATAGAAATAAAGTTCGTTATGACCATTACAAAGTTATGTTCAATATAATCATACTAAATTCAAAAGACCGTAGAAGCATGAAGAAGGAATCAACCCAAGCATTTTGAAGCAGTTATGGCTCAGTGGCATTGACAATGGACTGCCGCGCAGCAGGTCAATAAACAATAAAGGACAATAAACAATTTAGATTTTTTGAATTTTGAAGGTTCATGGTTCGAATCCCGCCACGGGCTTGAGCTTCACCGCATGGTGGAAGGGCATTTTACGAATGCCCGCCTGGCTAGCGACCGCCCTCAAATAGATAATCTGTCGCCAAGCACCTAACGGTGTGTTCCGGCAGCAGTCCTTGAGAGCCAGTGAAATTACAGACACATGAAACTTAATAACTATGTCTCAGGGTGACGGGCGCAGTGCAATTCGTGACTTGTAACGAAATGCATCTGTTATAGACAGAGGTTAGTCCGCTTAACATCAGGTGGGCCTCGAGCTTGTTCCGTCACAATAACATCATTCAATATGGCCGATCTTTTTCAATGTTTTGTTTTTGTGTATGTACTTTTCAATTAAGGGTAATATCTTCGCAGCTCTTTCAAACGTAGTTTCATCATATTTTAAATACCAACTGTTCAGACTTGTTGAAAAATTTCATGCATGTTCAGTTTGTCTTATGCTTCTGGTTTGCCTGTTTTCCGTTTTATTCTTTAATTATTATTTTTATTTATGCCTGATAGGTAAGCCTTTGACCACTATGTCACCTGATGGTAAGTGATGATGTGGCCGAAGATGATGTTCAGCCTAACCTAGAAGTACTGGCTCTCAAGGACAGTTTCCGGAACACACCGTTAGGTGCTTGGCGACAGATTTTCTACTTGAGGGTGGTAGCTAGCCAGGCGGGCGTTCGTAAAATGCCCTACCACCATGCTATAACGACTGCCATCCTATGACGACAACAGGGACCGACGGCTTCACGTGCCCTCCGAAGCACGGAAGCGCTCAGTTGTATTGTCACTAGCAGTCACCCATCCAACTCATGACCGCGGCGGACGTTGCTTAACTTTGCTGATCGGTTAAGAACAGCTAAGCAAACTTCGCTACGAGCGCTTCAAAATTTATCTCAGGAATACCAATACCAAACGATTTTTCCAAATAATTTTGAAAATACACATTACTTTAAACCAGAAGCATTAGGTGTTAGACGCAAGGACATGTATGCAAAATTTCACCTACTTTGAACACTAGGTATTTAAAATATGTCGAAAGTACGCGCTATGTAGACACTACATTTATGTTATCCTTAATTTTTAAGTTAAAACGTTATTGTACAATGTTCGTATACAATTTGTGATCTTATGTAGAGGTTTTAAAATGGTATTATTATTTTAAAATAAAAAGCCCCTAATATATATCATGACTGCTTCGGAGTTTCATCTCACACTCTTTTAAATATTTTGGTTAATATTTCATGATTTTTCTTATCACAAATACGACCTTTCTAAGCTTCTACTGTCCATCCTTCCGAACTTTATTAAAGAAGGCTGGCTATATTTTGAACCATAATATACCAAGTTAGGTGATTTAAATTTTGTATTTAATTTGTTTTATTATGGTGAATTGCCTAACAATTAATAATAAACACCAAAATGAAGAGAAGTACCCAAACAAAAAAGCATTTATGCTGAGGATTTTCGTGTTAGTCTGTTGCAAAAACGATAATATCCATACCTTTCTATATATACATAAAGACGTCAAACTTAGCGTGTATATATCGCAAACTCTGAGGTACTTTAAAATAAGCTTTAAGGAATTTAGGTTTTTTTTTTTTTTTTATGCCTGATAGATTAGTCTTTGACCACTATCTCACCTGATGGTAAGTGATGATGTGGTCGAAGATGTTGTTCAGGCTAACCTAAAAGTAGTAAGTATATACTTCCCTTTATTAATATTTTATTATCATGGTGCAATAACTTTTATGAGTAAGTACATGACTTTTAATGTTCATCATCATCAGCCGGATAACGTCCACTGTTGAACAAAGCCCTCGTCGTCCCCATTTGAATATTGGCCTAAGCTAATATTCCCCCGCGGCTAAGTTCTCTTGGAATTAGATTATGAATTGCCTGACCTACGACGTCTCTTTCCGAAAATCAAGAAACTTATATTCCGAAACCTAAATGTTCCTCATACAAAAATAAGACAAGACTTATGCGTTTTTTTTTTTTTTTTTTTTTTTTTTTATGCCTGATAGGTTAGCCTTTGACCACTATCTCACCTGATGGTAAGTGATGATGTGGTCGAAGATGTTGTTCAGGCTAACCTAGAAGTACTGGCTCTCAAGGACAGCTGCCGGAACACACCGTTAGGTGTTTGGCGACAGATTTTCTACTTGAGGGTGGTAGCTAGCCAGGCGGGCATTCGCAAAATGCCCTACCACCATGCTATAACGACTGCCATCCTAAGACAACAACCGGGACCGACGGCTTAACGTGCCCTCCGAAGCACGGAAACGCTCAGTAGTAATGTCACTAGCGGTCACCCATCCAACTCGTGACCGCGCGCGACGTTGCTTAACTTTGCTGATCGGTTGAGAACAGCTAAGTAAACTTCGCTACGAGCGCTTCAATAATTTTTATTATTTTTCCATTACTGTTACTTTTAACTTCCGCCTGCGGCATCGTTCAAATGTAGAATGAGGTTGTGTCGCGCTCCCCCAGGAAAAGGTTGATTTCAATTCCTGAAAAATTCACACGTGATGACATTCAAGTCGGTTCATCAAAGATAGGCAAACACTACTTTCTTAACCGATACTGACGCCAAAACATACATCTTCACATTTATAATAATATTACTGTAACGATATGAAATTGTGCGATAAGTGTCGTGGTTTGTTATAAACAGGATAAACTAGGAGGTTTATTAAAACAAAAGTGAATTATTTACACATATAAAGGAGTTAATAATAAAGGTACAAAAACTGAATAAAATAATGAAACTTTTTTAAAATTACTCACAATTATATACCTTTTGTCGAGTGTGTAATGAAGAGCCAAAATTACTTGTAATCGCTGCGAAAAAGCTTCTAAATGACTCTTGTGGTATAATTACGGGACTCTAATGCTTTTTGCCTGTTCCATAATACCCAAATTAATTGACGTTTGTTTGATGACTTTCTATGGCCTAATTATCACTAGTGCCGAATGAGGTATATTCGACAGTGAGAGAGACTAAGTAAAAATGTAAGTACGTAAAAGTAAGCTTCGACCTTATGCAGCATTAGCAGATACTGATAGGAGTTTCTGCGAAAGTACGCACAATCACAGTTGATAGCTTTGGCTGTTTTTTATATGTGAAGAAAGGGTACAAGCAGAAACCACGCTTTGAATCATTGCCTGTGGAAAATGAGCCTAAGGACGCAGTCTTGTCGTACATAACTACCAATGAAAAAATAAACAATTGGATCACTTCATTTTTCTAGCCTCTTTGAGCGCAGCGACCCTAACTCACCTTACAGTAAATGATAATGTGGTCGAAGATGTTATTCAGGCAAACACTAGAATTACTGTCTCTCAAAGACAGCTGCCGGGACACAGTTAGATGCTTGGCGACAGATTTTCTAGTTGAGGGTGGTAGTTAGCCAGGGCATTCGCAAAATACCTTACCACTATGTTATAACGACTGCCATCGTAAGACAACAACCGGGATCGACGGCTTAATGTGCCCTCTGAAGCACGGAAGCGCTCAGTAATGTCACTAGCGGTCACCCATCCAAGTCTTTTTTGCTGATAAGCAAACTTCGATACGAGCGTTTCAAAAACTTTATTTGCACATCTCGTGAATACTTAGCCTAGCGTTGAAGTTATTAATTTTTTACATCTATAAAATGCTTTGAGCAAAGATATTTTTTCGTAATATCATCTACGTAAGGTTTCTGTGAAACATTAATTTAAAAACGTCTCTTCGCTATCAGCTAACTCAGTCATCATTATGTACCTAAACATCTAACAAACCGACATCAAAGTCACCCGTAGACGAAGATTATTGGATTTATTTCGTACACCCAAGCCCTGGATAAAAGGAGTCTTTATACTCTTTTTACATCGTGTATACTTATAATAACATCAAGTTATAACGGGTCCCCTTTGGCTTGAAGATGTATTGGGTTTTTTGCTATTTAAAAACTCGGGGAGTTCATAAAAGTTTCGTGAATTTTGAAAGAGGGAAGTCATGATATAAGTTCCGCTTTATTCACATGATGCATGGCAAAACTTCTTTTTGTTTTTGCTTTTGAGTAGCAGTACTTTTGTAATGGAAGTTTTATATTTAATTACAACCATTAAATAATAATTTGGGCAAGAGCCACGACTTTTTTTTGATAATATCGTATTTGATAATATCAGTCAATGAAGTGCACCTTTTATAAGCAGTGGTTACCGCTTAACACAAGAAGGGGGTAATCGGGCTTGTTCCATCACGATAGCATTAAAAAAAGATTATGGTTAGACGCTAGCCTACCAGCAGTAACAAAATTAGACCTCCTTATAAACGCTGGATCCTTAGTACATCGATGTATGAAAAGCTAAGTGTACAATGTTTACGTTATCGTTGGTTTACGCAAATACAGAGAGATTGCTTAGTATCAATATATAACATTAAATTAAATTATAATAATTATTTTCTAAGTGCGGGGTACATAAATAATTTGTAATAAAATCTAATTATTTACAATAGTATCAACCCAATCATAATAAGCATGAATTTGTATGACTTAGGACAATTGCTTAATATAGAACAAAATTCGAACACTGCATTTTTTTGTTTAGAATTATGAAAAGAATAAAACATGCTTACATTTTTCTTTTATTGCATAATTAAATATACAAAAGGAAACATAACTTTACTGTGATTCACTTTTCTGGATCATTGCTTTAGTCAATATTTAAAATTGCACTCAAATACGATATACTTCACGAATTATGCTTAGAACACTGCTCACGAACTAACGTTATGTAACTAGCACCCTGGAAGTGAATTAGTCATCACAAACTCCTACAGTGAGAACTAGGGATTACCTCTAATCACTAATAATGTACAGATGTACATACCCGCCTAGAGTGGAAACGTACTAAAAAGACGGATTCAATGACACAACATATAGACAAATAGATGTATTTTGTAGTGCATATATTTGAGCAAATAAATATTATTATAATATTATTATTATTAAGTATTGGATTGGATCGGTACAGTAACCTCGATCCCCAAGCCGCCTGCCAAATGTGGGGATTATGGCTAACCCCCCTTTGGTGGGGGACGCTGTATTCAGCAGTAGACGATCTGGCTAATACATTATAGTAACCTCGAGATTCATATCTACTGGTTACGCGGTAAGAGATTCCACCAGATTAAAGTTTATTAATGTTTGTGATATTTAACACAAATTCTTTAATTTGTGTTAATAATTTCCATGTGTCATCTGCCACATGGAAAGTACAGACAACAACAAAAATAAATTACAATTATACGATACGAAAATTTAAGTCATGTGCGGGATACTAACCAAAAAAAAAAAACTTATCGTACAATTGTAGTTTTGTAATGTAATCAGCATAGCAGGCGTTATTGCAAACATAACAATATTAAAACAAAAATTAATGTTATTTTTAACCTCGTTAGTTGCTGTGACATGAGCGTTGCTAATTTTAACCTGCTTATGAAGAGGACTTAAGAAGTGTGGTGGTGGTGTGAGGTGGATGGACGCAGGTTCGAATCCCGCACATGACTTAATTTTTTTCTATCGTATATATGTTTTTTGTAAGAACTTAAGAACTTTTATTTGTATCAATATTATTGGTTATTACTAAAACTGTTACTTTAATAATCATTAGATGTGTCTGTTTTTTGTTTTGTGAATACAGTTCTTGTAATTTCAGAAAACATCAAATAAATTCTGTATAATATTTTGTACTAATTGGGATAGTTTGAAAGTTTCTGCGGATGTTTTGGAAAGAGGCGTAATCAGTATTTAAAGGTTGTCCAACAATTTTTGGGTACCTAAATTCCACTTTTTTGTAGTATTATTGTATAAGATTTTTTGTTACTTCGTTCTAGTTGCCAGAATTCCAGCGCCATTTTTAGTAATGGAGTACAACTAAGTAGGTGAAGTTCGTCATAATATTTTGCTTTTACTCTTTTCTCTTTTCTGATGGTACTAATTCGTACCACCCACTTTTTTTCTAAACCCTACAAATGCCCGATCCTGAAAAGAGTTCAAATCTCACTGGCATCGTGGTTTTTAGTAACCATTTCGTTAAGGTGAAGTGAGTCAACAACAAAATTTTAACATGTTTTATTACAAAGATTTTACACCCTCAGTATGACATTTTGCAAAGGTAACTTCATGTTTACCGTTTTAATAAAAGGACAGCGAAAAAAAAATCAATTAAAAGATTTTGCACTCAAAAATTAACAACGACTCTGAAAAAAGTCAGGTGCGAGAAAAAAAATAGATAAGATACAATATTAATCGAAAGGCAATTTGGTTTTATCTTTGTTAAAATTTTGGGTAATACACATAACATAATAAAATCAGGACTTTTAAAGCGACGAAAATAGACAGGTTTTTCTGAATGACCTTTATTTATTTTTACAGACAAATATAGAACAAATCATGAAACGAACCAGTAGGCTCTTGCAATTTTAATCAAAGATTTTAATATTGTTGTATTTTCAATTACGCCTGCTCAGCGGATGACAAAACAAAATTACAAATTTACCACAGATAAAATTAAAATCATGTTCGGGATTCGAACCCGTGTCCATCCACCCCTATAGCCGGGGTATGCTCTGGCCGCCTGGCCAAAAATGACAATTATTTGTCATGTTAGCTCATAGTTGACTATAATTTTTTCTCTGGTAAATTTGTAATATTGTAATTTAATCACAGATACCAAATCCTAACATAAACAATTGAAATTAAGAAGTTGAATAAACTTATTTACCTACGAATATATTTATTCGTAGTTATTTACATAGAAAATAAATTCATGTTTATAGTCATACCTACAGATATAGAAACACTTAATCACTTAAGCTATTTACAGTTGTGCAAGTCCACAATTTAGTTAAGATTTCCAGTTGTTGGCAAGGCACCTATATCTTAACACGTTTTTGCTTGGCACTGGGTAAATAAGCCACTGTTTTGTGGCGTCGCTTTTTGCTCGGACGATAAATGACAGTTTCCTAAACAGCAAGCTGTGTTTGTAGTCCACTTAGTGCTAGATGTGAGACAGTCTCTACTTATACATTACACGTTTTCAAAGTAAACAGTTAATTTAAAAGGTAATAAAGGGTATAAATAACCTGACTGCAAATTATTTATTTCTGTTAAGCGTTTTATCGTACCATTGAAATTCAAATGCAAGTTATATATTTTTTGGAGTCGTTTTTAAATGGCTTCATTTTGATATCCCACTCAATGGGTTTGGAAGAAGAAATAATATTTTCTCACAATATGGCGTCTAAAATCCACCAGTTTTTTTATTATTATTTTTATGTATCTAGTGTTAGTTGCGCTGTCAAGACGAATCAAAAGTTATGTCATACATTAATTTCGGTTAAACCGTTTAGAAGTTATCGTGGAATAAGAAATTCACAAACACATATGTGAACGCTGAAAACATTACACTCCTTTTTCTGGGCAGTCGTGTAAACATATAGGCACCTGAAATCATGTGCATGATCCTATGACTATTTATATTAATCAATAGATTCAAGCGCTTCTTTGTGGAAATCCATATGAGGAGCATCTGTTCAAAAGGTCGTATTTCTATGATAAACAAACTTTACAAAAACAGACAAAAACATCTAGTTCCTATTATAAAAATGCTAAAATTAATTAAATGTAAGTTCATTGTCAAGATTAAGACTACAATATTACATGCATTTTTAAAAATGAAAAATATACACCCCAGCTTTTTTTATTTAATTTTAGTTCAGAAATACGACTTATTGATCGGTCAAATCAGAAATACGACCTTTTGATTTGTCACTTCTAAGAAATATGCCCTTTTGATTTGACACTTTTAGAAATAAGGTTTTCTGAATGGACTTTTTGGAAATACAAAATATTTAGAAATTCTAGTGTAATTTTTTTGCATTCTGTCAAAAGAAAAAAACCTATGAGCAATACTTTGATGTTTATTATCTACCGCTACTGCGAGCTAAAATATTTTTTTAACATACAAAATAATTTTTCACTACATTTATTTTTTTATCATTCATCATTACAAAATATTATTCAATCCCTTAAACTCTAATGTCCCCAATGCCAGGTTCCATGCAAATGCATTCACTGTCCTCGTTATGGTTATGATCATGATCCTCATCCTTATTCTCAATGAGTGTGTTCTGTTCAGTCAGAAGAATGTTCTTATATAGATGAAGCAGTGATGGCTCAGTGGCATTGGCTATGGACTGCCGCGCAGCAGGTCCATGGCTCGAATCCCTCCAAGGCTTGAGCTTCACCGCATGTCGGAAGGGCATTATCCGAATGCCCGCCTGGCTAGCGACCACCCTCAAGTAGAAAATCTGTCACCAAGCACTTCACGGTGTGTTCCAGCAGCAGTCCTTGAGAGCCAGTGAAGTTACAGGCACATGAGACTTAACAAGTATATCTTTAGGTGACAGGCGCAGTGCAATTCGTGACTTGTGACGAAATGCATCTGTTATAGGCAGAGGTTAGTTCGATCAGGTGGGCCAAATAACTTCCAAAGTTCAAAATCTCACATATTTCATCTACTCACATTGAAAGATAGAACATTACGGAATAACATCTGTCAGTGTCTTCTCACGACGTCGTTAAAGAGATGCAGAGTCATAATTTTTTATTTTTTTATTTTTCAGTCTAGCTATTGAGAATGACATTCAACGTACAGCCGTCATCTCTTGACTCGATACCGTCTATTAGTCGAACGAATCGATTTTAATTAAAGTTGTTATGTTTGGAAAAAATATGGTCTTTTAAACAGAACAATAAATAAAAGATGCTATTTGTAGAAGAAATATGCCTGTTCTGTTTGAAACAATACAAGACAACATTTTAATGCAGAAATACATCCGTTTTGATTGAAATCCAAATTTTTCACATTTTATTATAAGGGAAATACGCTCCTTTTGAACAAGTTTTTAGGCTCATTCAATAGAGTTTTCTACTAACAATAAAAAAAAAATAAAAAAAATTTAACTTGGAAAGTGAAATACGACCTTTTGAACAGATGCTCCTCATATTTAATTATAAAAAGTATTATAAAAATTATTAAAAAAATACATAAAATTTATATTTTAGAAAAATATTTAAATAATATGTCTATAGGCTTGGCAGAAAATGTAGGCGCAATTGACAATAGATTATTTAAAATAATATGAATGTTTTTCTAAAATATTAATTTTGAAAATATTTTATACAATATTTAAAGTAACTTTCTAAAATCTATAATTTATTATCAAATCAACCTAATACCCAGATCTATTTATGTCAGGATTTGATTTATACATATATAATATTCACAGAGCCGTAAACGAGAATATTTTGAACTACTTATCTATTGGCTCTCTTGAGACTTATGTCAGTTACCTTTGATGTTATGTGACGTACAATATGTAAGTAGTTTCTATATATTTCATCTGTGTTTGATACTCACTTAATCAATAAAACAAAATCTATTTGTGTACTAAACAATATTTCTAAATTTGTTTTAAATATCAACGCATAACCCTAACTCTATTATACAATATTACTTGCTCAACTAATAACCTTATATAATAAATTTATAAACGTTGTTGTTTAACACTTAAAACTTCATACACATTTCAATTCAACCCACAAATAAAGCAACATAAACACAAAGCTCGCAGGTTAGTTTTCCTTTTCATTAAGTTGAAAGAGCTCGCTGTGATCTCTCAGTGGAGGCCAGTCTGTTTGCTGACCGCTGCCGCGCTCCCATTTATGGCTGAAACACTGACACACAGCCACTAAAAGAGATTTATTTACGCCCTATTTCAGTCGACACATGTTACAAGTTGGTCGTAAAAAGCAAATTTCGAAACGGTAAAAGATAAGAATATTTAAAGGGTTCATAAACTTTAATTTGTAGTTCTTTGTTAATCCTTCGATACCTATTAATTATTATTAAGTGTGTAAGTTTAAGATAGAATGGTCTTAAAATAAGCTTGACTAGTAAGTTCAACTTATTAATGTGCCATAAACGCAGGATATTTTTCCATATTGACTTCCAGCATTAATTGAACGTCAAAAAATAATAATTTCATTATTTCTCCGATTCTGTAAGGTGGATCTACATTCTGCTGAAATTGATAAAACGAATATAAAAAAGCTTTTTGTATCAATAATACACTATTTAAAACAAATAAAAATTGTCTCGTTCTAAAAACATAACTTATATCTAGCAAGTTTTGAAAAATCTGTGTAATAGAAATTATAATAAGGATTTAAGAATGTAGTACATTCTTCAATCCTTATTACCTACAATAAGGATTTAAAAATGTAGTACATTCTTAAATCCTTATTATAATTACTATTATACAGATTTTTAAAAACTTGCTAAGTATAAGTTATGTTTTTGGTATGACACAATTTTTATTTGTTTAAAATAGTGCATCATTGATACAAAAAGCTTTTCTATTAATCAAGCTTATTTAAAGGCCACTCTATCAGTATCAGCAACATGTCGATCCACTTTATCAAACTTGGCTAATTTCTTCGTAGCCCTTTCCATGATAACGCAGTTTCGTCATATTTTAAAAACCAAGTGTTCAAACTCATTGTATTGTCATTCATGATCTTGAGCAAATATTGTTGTTTGAAAATATCGATTTTGTGAGGTTTTCAATCTATTTCCTGTACATTTTAAATGTAAAAATTGTATGAAAGAAACATTTTCATTTCAAATTTTAATATCTGATAACAAAAATCATTTTTATAGCCTTTACCTTCCTACTCTTACTGCACTCCACGCATGAGGAGTGTGCACTATGGTTTTTCTTTTAAACACAAAGAAGATTGAACAAGAACATACTTTAGGTTTTAGTTTTTTGAGAATGTCTCACTGCCAGTAAACACGCTTTCTTTCGGCAAAGAGCCTGTTGTGCGCATAATGGACAACAACACCCTACTAACGACAACGAGAGTAGAGCTAGCAATTCGTACTACGCACTATAGTTTCAAAAATATAACCTACGCTACACGTCAACTTTGGTCTGACTTAATTAAACCAATGTTTGATATTCATCTTGATTTATTGAACGTTCCATCTTGGGTGAATTAAACAATATAATATCCTCTTTAATCATATAATGATCTAGGCCACCTATTATTTATACACAGATATATCTCATGATGAAAATATATGATAAGGCAACAATTAGCCATAAGTTACTAATCTACAAGATTCTTAAACGATGTCTTAATTCCTATGCATCCTGTTAGTATAATCTACACCCAAAGTTACAGTTTAACTACCATAGTGCTACTACAGTAGTATACCACTAATTATCTGAATTGTGTTTGATAAAAATAGTACAGAAAAGCAGTAAATGGAATGAATTACGTCAAAGCTTAAAGAAAAAATTGTTTTATAAAATTTGCACCTGTTTTACCACAGACAAAAGCCGTAAAAATATTGACCAAGCGAAGCCAGGGTCTTGCTGGCACGAAAAGTTATTAGTAAGTAGCGTTCATTTGTTTTTTTTTTAACAGTAGTTGGGATCAGTCCAGATTAGTAAGATAATTAAAAATAAACGGATCCCACTTTAAATAACTGATACCATGTGGTATCTCTACAGGGGATCTGACCGCAATATATCAATTGTTTACAGTAGAAGCATGGTTTAGAATAAAATCTTAGGTATATTACGAAATTGTGTGGTATATATTGGCCTTAGTAATTTGCCAACAAAACCAATCGATCCCTTAATACGAAGCTAACTACTTATTATCACATATTACATATCATCATCATAGCGGAAAGAGTTTATTAACTAGTTTAGTGTAAGCAAGAGTCATTGACCCTCCAACAAAGAATCGGAAACGAACCTAGCGAGTTAGAGCAACAACGCAACGCGTGAGTTCGTGAAAGGGTGTTGCAAGAACCCAATTAAAAGTTAGCTAATACTAGAAAACGAAGATCGATTAGAAGACTTAACATGCTAAGTTAATCCTTATTCCAATCAGGCTAAGGTAGAGGCATTTATTTTTGTCTTAGAATAAAACAGCTATATTGAGAGAAAGTTAAATTGTGTAAGCTAGTTAGTGATACGAGTAATATGGTATTTTAAGAGTATTTATGGCCGGTCACTCCCTCAAAAAATTTAGCTTTTTGCAATGTGATTAAGTTATGAGACGTACAAATCACCCGGATATTACTTAGCGAATGATTCTTATTCTGCTTGACACTGCACTGCACTCGTCAATCCGTGTTGAGTTTAGCTCGTTGTCCCAGAAATGTGACTTTGTGTCCGTCACACCGAAACACAGTAGGTAGTACTGTGTCAACCTGATTGTCCACTGCTGAACACAGCCAGGGTTTCCCATAATCCCCACGCTTGGCAGGCATGTTGGGAATTGCAGTGTGTGTGTATCGGTTCCTCAGAAAGCGCTGCTGCCCACCTTCTGGTGTTTTACCCTTAGGCGCCTCCAACGACATCCACGGGTAGAGATGGGGGGGTGACATTCTAGCCCGGCACCACACGGGCAAACCAAAACAATATCAATTTAAAATTAAAAAAAATATAGAAAGTCAGCCCTAATAAATAGTTTTATTATAAAGTAGGTAGGTAGGAACATACCAAGTTTTAGGCACACTATATCCAATTGATTTAATATGATTTCAAGCGGTATCGCATTCTAAGGCTAAACAATTGTAAATGTCACCCTTTATTTGGTTAATCTGTACCTACTAGTATAATTAACTTCAATATTTTGTTCAACTTTCACTGCACCACAATACATACCACACTTATTAGTATCCAAGTATATCTAACTGTAAAGCCTATTCACGATTTTACCGAGCATAAATTAATAAAATAAGTAAACAAACACCACTGCAGATTATTTATTTTCGTTAGACGTTTGATCGTTCCATTGAAATTAAAATTCTGTTTATAAAGACGGATTTATGGAATCTGTTTATAAAGACTATCATTTTGATACTTCACTCGATAGGCTTGGAGAATAAATTATATTTTTATTTCACACAATATGGCGGTAATAATCAGCCAGTTCCTTTATTTTATTTTTTATGTAGCTTGTGTCACTTACGCTATCAAGGCATATCTAACGATTTCACATACAATTCGGTATATCCGTTTAGAAGTTATGGTGGAATAATGAAACTCACAAACATACATACATAAATAAACTTTGAAAACATACCACTTCTTTTTTAGGCAGTCATGTAAACATCGAAACAAGAATCACTTTACAAAAGTACAAATATACTTACTATGTATAAATTCCGCACATGACTTAAATGTTTACTATTGTATGTTTGTAATTATATAATGTAATCCACATAGCAGGCTTTTTTGTAAAAATAACAATATTAAAAGAATCACTTTCTTCTTTATATTCACCCCATTCCATTACTGCAACCGCAGGAACACCATTCAAATTAAGCTTGCTCAGCTGCTACATGATTTTAACTATCTGGAAGTGCTGCAAAGATCGAACAGCCAACTGTCGACCGCTGGCGAACTCTCAAGAATAAGTCTCTTCCCTCGGCGCAAAGTTCATACGAACTCCACAAATGACACCAACGAGACCGCGATAATTCACCGGCTAATGTCAAAGTTGGGACTTGTTAGAGAATTTTTACCAACATAAAGAAGTGCCATTATTCCCCATTCCATTTTCTTTTGGTTTTTCAATGGAAATTGTTTTATGGTGTACTTTGTTGGACAAGACGGTGCGGATTTTATGCCTTTTGAATTTTGCCTGTTAGCGAAGTTTTAGTGGCTAATGCACTGAATTTGATAGACATTCTTGGTGGTTGTTTTATTCTGCGCATTTCTCCAGATTATATTAGGGATTGTTTCTGCGTCTTCATTTCTTACACTTGTTTGAATTAGTTGGTTTTATCTTATTCTCTCTGCTTTACTATTATTTTACAGCTGTGAATCATATAAAAGGTTTGATACAAAATACTTGGCAGAAGACAGCATGGATTTATTGCTAACAGACATGTTTTTTTTTATGTTATTGTGACGGAACAAGCTCGAGGCCCACCTGATGTTAAGCGGACTAACCTCTGCCTATATCAGATGCATTTCATTCACGAATTGTACTGCGCCCGTCACCTTGAGACATAGTTGTTAAGTCTCATGTGCCTGTAATTTCAATGGCTCTTAAGGACTACTGCCGTAAAACACCGTTAGGTGCTTGGCGACAGATTTTTTACTTGAGGGTGGTAGCTAGCCAGGCGGGCAATCGCAAAATACCCTTCCACCATGCGTGGAAGCTCAAGCAGGCGGTAAGGATCGAACCAGGGTACTGCGGCGCGGCAGTCCATAGCTATAACCGCTCGGCCATCATTGCTTCGATGTCAGTTAAGTTTAGAGTACCAGGGTGCGTTAAAAACTCATAGTTATGTGTTTCTAAATATGGCTATAAGCACTATCGCTGGCTAAACAAAATTCACACCTACGATTTTGTAGAGTACAAAATTTCTCGCCTTTAGTAAGGATTGAACCTATGGCTTCCAATTTAACGCACCATTACGATACCCTAGTGGTTAAGGCACCCGGTGCTTAAAACCATGGGTTCGATTCCCACTCGAAGTTTGGGAGGCGTCTTGGGTATCACATTGTCAAATTCAGTCCATCAAAAGATACTACTGCTTTTTGATGGACTGAATTTACCTTCTGGTATATTTACTTCGCCACCAGTTACGACTCTCAAAGGTAGATATTATTATGTGAATGTATAAGTGGCAAGGATCGAGATTTAAATATTCAGAGGGCGGTATTAGTAGAAAGAGAATAAACATATTGTGCCGACTCCACAGGAGTGGGGTAAGAGTGGAAAGATAAAGAAGACTATAGTCATTAATTTCTTTAAATTAAATCCATACTATTTTCAATACAAGGAATACCTAATGCTAGAGTAATTTTAACTTATGAAGTAATGTTCAAACAGTGTTCCATTTATTCTAAAATTTAATCGGCAAAAACAAAACCAATTTCCGCTTAAATGTACCCATATGTTTTTCATTTAATAATAGCGCTCAATTACATGACCGGAAGCAACGAACAAATTTTGTATTAATTTAATTACAACCGAACCTCCGAACTATTAAAAAGGGACCACCCGATAACCGTACAAATTTAATTTCATCGTATAAAAGCTTATATTCAAAACCTGCTGGCGACAAATTTCGGTCCACTCGGAACATAACATGTTGGCGCTGTGACAAGAAATCGTTTTTTATTTCATAGCTTTAAACTTTGAAATTAAAAGTTTGTCGGTTATATTTTATGAACGTCACCATTTTTCAAAGCGTGCTGTTACATTTTTGGGCAAAATTAATGAACGTACTCTTCCAATATTTATTTTGGAAAAATAATAATGTTGCTGTATGATTTTCATGCACTATCGCATTTTTAGAGTTTTCATTTTTAGTCGTGAAAAACTTCGGGCTTTGTTTACCAGAGTTTTTCGACGCACCAGGCTTTATTCCCTTTCGTTATCGAGACTTATTAAAGTAAAGGCAAAATAAAACAATTATGGAGCATAATTCGCATTATGTTCCGCAATAGTTTTTGTTTCTTATGGAACCGTGCGTTGATCAACCAGTTAAGATTTGTATCTGAATGAAAAAAGTGTTTTTAGCGTACATGTCTACATAGCAACGAAGGCGTTATACGATAAAGACGTTTTGGCGATTTATTTATTCTGCTATGTAGGTATTCTGATAGAGACGCTTCTAGAATACATTTGAACTTTGATTGTAATGTCGCTACCCTACTGTATTTCTTAATATTATTTTCCAGCGCTGTCGCATGTTTATCGTATGTTACATCCACATTTTTTTTAATAAATAAGGAAAGTTAAAGAAGAAACTTAAAACAGAATTAAAAAATCGTTTGATCCAGAAAGAAAATAGAGTCAAAAATATTGTATACTTATATTTGCAAAGGTCATATACTTTGAGTAAAAAAATATGCATCGATTTGAAAACTTGACAACTAAACTAAACAAGCGATCATATTTTATATTTTTATTGTATGTACCATGAGCATTTACACCCGAAATAAGGCGTAATGTATGTAAGACTTACCTTTACAAATGCGCATCAATAATAAACAGTCGATGGGCTTGCCCTCATGAGTAAACACTAAACAGGTCAGTAAAAATTGCCTTTGTGTTTCTGTGTCTTTTCTTAATAATTAATTCATTTTAATTTTTTTTTGCATATACATCGCATCAATACGAGCGGGCGGTGGTCCCCGATCGTTTTCCGGTTGTTTGAGCGCGATTGAAGTAGTAGTTTTTGTATAAGCAGATTTTTGGAGTTTCAATACTTAAAAGTTCACCTTAGGTGTACCATACCCCATACATTGCGCCCATAACATAGTCAAATCTACTGCGACTATTAAGTATCACAATTGGCGTCTCTGGCAGTGAAGTACTTTTTTTTTTGTTCATGACGCAGCAATCTCGAGTCCCACCTGATGTTAAGCGAACTAACCTCTGCCTGTAACAGATGCATTTCGTCACAAGTCACGAATTGCACTGCGCCCGTCACCTTGAGACATAGTTATTAAGTCTCATTGTGCCTGTAATTTCACTGGCTCTCAAGAACTGCTGCCGGAACACACCGTTAAGTGCTTGGCAACAGATTTTCTACTTAAGGGTGGTCGCTAGCCAGCCGGGCATTCGCAAAATGCCCTTCCACCATGCGGTGAAGCTCAAGCCCGCGGTGGGATTCGAACCATTGACCTTCTGCACGGCAGTTCATAGCCAATTCAACTGAGTATTGTACGCCTGAAAAGGTAGCTGTTGACACTTTCATCATTTTGACCAACATGTAACACACAGCTGACAATAAACAATTTTGAATTTGAATTTGAATTTGAGCCATCACTGCTTCTATGCAATAAAATCGCACACCTTTGATAGACATTATTTACACCCTACAGCAAAATTATAAATTTTCTTCAAAATTACAGTACATATTTATAAGAGAATAGCTTTCCGGGGTATATCGGTTATCACGCAAAACCATTAACCTCTTTTTGCGCAGTTGCATAAAAACTATCATATATCCTTCCCCGTGTTTCAAACTATTTCCATACCAAATTTCATCCTTATCGGTCCAGTAATTTCAGAGCCTATTCAAAGCAAACAATCAAATCGTTCCTCTTTATTATATTAGTTTAGACAATTCAACTACTATAGCTATTATCATGGAGAGTAGATTTTCCTATTTTGAAACATAGATACTGAAGATTCAAATACTTAGTTTCACATATCCTAACATAACCTGTAAGGACACATCCCTGAAGAGACTACGAGCGCCGCGGGCACAAAACAAAGAAGAGGTGTTGCGTTAAACTCAAGTGGAATGTATTATTCAGTACTATCTTCAGAGACGATTCGACTTTTGTTTGAAGCTGAAATCATATGGAAACGGGATATGAGATGTTATTGGTTTACGCCTTTTTGAAGATTAATCCGACATTTGTAATAAAAACGTTGTTATGACTTTATACGAGAAGTGAAAATCTGTAAATAAGCAGTATTGTAAAAATTCATGTCCCCAAAGGAGTAGGCAGAGGTGTCTAAGCACTACGTTTCGTCAGATATATGTTGGTACCATGAGGCGAGCCTATTGCTATTTACCGGATACATTTTTAGGGTAATTTTCAGAAACAGTTTGGTCCCTGGACTTAGGATTGTAACTTAAATGTATGTGTAAAAAAATCCAATAAGTTATCCAACACGGATATCGAACCCAGGACCTTCATAACAATTGAATTAAGATAACCACACCAACAGCATTCAATTTTTTATATATATTATGCAAAGGTATTTATTTCTAAATACATCTGAAAAATCATCCATTACTATAGAAGTATATTTTCTTTTTCATGCTTAATAGGTAAGCTACCACCTTCAAGTAGAAATATGTTACCAAGCACTAATAGTGTGTTCCAGCAGCAGTCTTGAGAGCCAGTAAAATTGAGACAGGAGACTTTACAACTGTATGTCTCAGGGTGACGGCTCAGTGCAGATCGTCACATGCATCTGTTATAGGCAGAGGTTACCGCTTAACATCAGACGAGCCTAGTGCTTGTTCAGTTACAATCCTGCAAAAAAAAAATTATATTCACACGTGGGCCGTGATCCTGGATCATTTCCTGCTTGCTTGAGCTCAATAGGTGCCATACACACAGAGATATAGGCAAATAACATAAATAGACAAACCAAAAAGTTAACGTTAGCCCTGACACACCACGTACAAATTGACTACAAATTTACTAAACTTAGTAAAAATCACATCATACCATTGAGTGTGATATACCAAAAGTTGCATCTCCACACCCGCACTGCCAATCTGCTACAAAAATACACTAAGCTTAGCACAATTTTTTTTACACCCGATACCAAATAAACTTATTTTTCTTTAAATTTACAGTAGATTTTGGGTTTCAGTCACGCTGGAAGTTATCTTTTTCAGTGGAATAACAATTTTACTGTTGGAAGATATATTAAAAGAAAAAAATGCTTAGAAACCGCTTAACATGAATATTTTTTATGTGCTTAGGTTACGCAGTGAGCACGAGGCCCACATGGTGTTCAATGATAACCTCTGCCTATAGCAGATGCATTTCGTCACAAGTGATAAAAATGCACTGTGCCGAACTTCCGGATGTATGTACATTGTGTATTAGGTGATAAGTAAAGAATTACGATCGAGACTCTAGTAGAAGGCTGAAGTCGAAGACTGAGCGCTTTCTGAGTCGAGATTCGTAATTTCCGTACTGCCCGTGAAACATACAATGTTTTTCATCACATATACGAGTAAATAATTATGAATTATAGCTTTACAATTCAGCACAATTATTATTACGAAATACGTGAGTTGTTTTTTTAAGAGTATGGCAGGCTTTTTGCCGACACCAAAGATTATATAAACGTTTCGTTCAGAAACGTTAAGGGCAAATACTTACCTGTGTAAGTATATAGCCATGACGGAGTCTAAAAAAAATCGACGTTTTGATACAAAAAACTATTAAAATCGATTATTACGAAAATTAGTTAAGTTAAAGTAACATGTGGCGAGATTGCAATGAATTACCTGTTTAGATAACATTAAGACAATTTTTTAATTGCGAGCAAACTCCTTGCTTCAAATGCATGACTTGTGTGCTGTGCTATAATATTTAAAAAAATATTACCTTGGGTTTCATGCCACAAAGAAAGCTCGAGGGTTTTACATGGGGTATTACGGCCAAGTTAGCCAGTATTTTTAGATACTGAGTACGCTCAAGTGTAATGAAAAGTTTGTTAAGTTTCATATGCCTGTAATTTCACAGGCACACTTCAAACCGAAACACAGTGCTGCGAACGTTACTGCTTTGTGGTAGAAGAAGTTATAATGGCAGTACTCCCCCAGACGAAGTCGTTCACGAGGAGTCCCACTACTACTAAACTTTTTTTTTATTTATGTATTGTGACTGAACAAGGTCGAGGCCCACCTGATGTTAAGCGGACTAGCCTTTCCCTAGACAGATGCATTTCAACACAAGTGACGATTGCACTGCGCCCGTCACCTTGAGACATAGTTGCTAAGTCTCATTGTGCCTGTTATTTCACTGGCTCTCAAGGACTGCTGCCGAAACACACCGTAAGGTGCATAGCGACAGATTTTCTACTCGAGGGTGGTAGCTAGCCAGGCGGGCAATCACAAAATACCCTTACACCAAGCTGTAAAAGTCAAGCCGGCGGTGGGGATCGAACCAGGGACCTGCGGCACGGCAGTCCATAGCTATTACCGCTCGGCCATCATTGCTTCAAGTGTATTAAAGTTGCTTTACCCACATCTGTGTACACATACAAGGTGCTATTAGATCTCTGACGATCGTGAAGAGGCGTCAACAAACACCCACTGAGCATTTGTCAACTTCACGAACATAATATTCGCTTGTGCTCTCGTACCATGTCCTAACAGTGTTGTGACACTGCGTCTCCATTATCCTGCACACTTGAGCGCTAGATCTATTGACACATGTAAACAAACATGCACTGGACATAGCAATAAGGTATCACAAGAATGGGAAGCTTTACTACTTGAGTTTTATTTTACTGTAAGTAGTTTTTTTTTTTTTTTTTTATTCTTATTATATTTAGGGACTTTTAAACATTTAGTTTATGTCAGCTGTAAGTAGTTGAATATTAATTTGACGCGCTCGTAACGAAGTTTCCTTAGCTGTTCTTAACCGATCAGCAAAGTTACGCAACGTCCGCCGCGGTTATTAGTTGGATGGGTGACCACTAGTGACATTACTATTGAGCGCTTCCGTGCTTCGGAGGGCACGTTAAGCCGTCGGTCGCGGTTGTCGCCTTAGGGCATTTTACGAATGCCCTAAGGCTAAGCTACCACCCTCAAGTAGAAAATTTGTCGCCAAGCACCTAACGGTGTGTTCCGGTGTCCTTGAGAGCCAGTACTTCTAGGTTAGCCTGAACAACATCATCGACCACATCATCACTTACGATCAGGTGAGATAGTGGTCAAAGGCTAATCTAACAGGCATAAAAAAAAAAAAAAAAAAAAAAACTTTTGGCCACTCTCTCAGCTAATGATGAGTTGTTCAGGTTTAGTAAGAATTAGACCACATTGTTAGGTGCTTCGCGACAAATTCTCATCTTGAAGGTGATAGCTAGACAGGCGGGCGTTCGGAAAATGCTTTACAACCATGCAACAGTTACCGTTACCACTATTGAGTATCTAACTTGCAACTTAGCATCGCCAAAAGTTCTGAAGTGTAGCAAATATCATGAAATCCAACTCAAATGCAATTTTTTGTCCTATGAGTAATATTTTTCTTTATTTTGATAGATTATGCAAATTTAGCAGGATTTTTGTTTCATTTAACCGATTTGACAAATTTTTGCCTGCGCCTTTAATGGAAATGATTTGGTTCCATTGATTTTTATCTATATATACATACTGTATATTTTTCATATAGTAAACGATCGTCATATACCTACCCTCTACACAAATTCTGAAGTTATACCCACTTGTTCGAGTTTCGGACCGCTTCCGCTCCAAATTTAATCAAAGGTGACCTATTTGAGAAAGGTCAGATATATGTTTTATAGGTTGACATTGGACATAAACACTTTTATATTTTTACACGACGTTTCAGAACATCATTTATACAAACGTTCTGCTTATCAAAAGGATTTCCAAACCAATGTTATACGGGAAAACCTGTTAAATTTGTTATGCAAATGGAAAACCTTATTACACTTCCTTAATTATTTCACAGGCTTTCACTACGAACAAAGTCCCCGTAATATTTTATGACGTAATTTAACAGACTGTCTTTGAAAGTGGGAGTTTTAAGATGTCCTTAGACCCGTGAAAACATAATTTGTGTCCATTGTTTCATGCCTCGGCGATATCACAGCCCTGAATATGAAAAAAGTAAAAATAAATTTTCATTTACCTCGCGTCGGTAAATTGCTGGTAGGTAATATCCTCGGAGTTCTTTCCCTGATAAATGACTCGACTTTACTGCACCCGAAAAGCTGGAACACTTCCTTTATCGCGGCAAAGACAAATCACGCAGAATTTTAGGATTACACGCGTACGAAACATTTTATCGGACGCAGTCTGAAAGTTTTTCGGATATATCTAAAGCCTCCAATCTGGCTAAAAAAGAAGTTGGCTTAAACTTTGCTTCCTGAAGCTTTAGTAATAGCTTTCTTGCGTATCTCACAAAACAATCTTCCGAGGCTTTTTGTACAGTCGGCCAGTGTTTCATTAAAGCTTTGAGGTCAGATTATGGCAAATAAAGTTAAACAAAATTGTTTTGTAGCTTTAGGTTTGTTTTGTATTTATTCTTCTGTATGCAATAATCTAGCACATGTGAGTACTAGCTTTCATTGATGTATATGTTGGTGTCAGGTTTTTCAATTCAGAAGGTAGAAGTAAGTAAAGGTTGGATATTTTTTCAGTGGCGTTGTGCAAACATCAATCCTTCCACGCATTGGTATGCAGGCAGCGTCGGACGAAATGCAAAACACTTACCCTCGCCTGGGTTCAAAGCGCAAACTTTTTCTGTCCCAGACATTATTCCAGTCTCGTAGTTCTGCAGCTTTGCGTGTTTGAGGTTTGGAGCATTTTTCGATAGGGCCTCTGGTTTCATTAAAAAGTTGGTCGAACTAATGTTCAAAGTGATTGGGCAACTTTCAATTGTGGTGACAAAATTGTTAAGATGGCTTTGTGTTCTAGGCTTAAAGCATTCATAGGTCGATTAGAATTGCTTAAAGTTTTCCAATTGAAGAAGTGTTTGCATTTATATTTGAACATTATTCAGGTTTATTATCATAATTGTTGTTTGAATAAGCCGTGATACATATACACGAATATATAAGCGTCATATATTTATACGTATTATATAGACAATGACAATACGACAATTAAATTAATATTGTAATTAAACAACTTTAAATGGTTTAAATCGCGTATATTTATCATTATTTTTGTCCCGACGTTTCAAACACTGCAAAGTGTGTGCACTGTGTAAAGTGTTTGAAACGTCGGGACCAAAATAATGATAAATATACGTGATTTAAACCGTTCAAAGTTGTTTAATTACTACGTGTAATAATCACGAAAACCTAAGACAACACAATGTAATATGTCAAGTATCCTGTATTAAAAAATATTGTGTTTTTGCTTTCGATTATGTGCTTAATTTTAAAAATCCATCGTGATAATCGAACGGTTAATGATATTTTTATTATATCATTTTAGCAGCTATGTCAGTAGTTTAAGATTAACTTAAAAGAAGTAGCTAATAAGATTAATTACATATGGAAAAGTATGTTAATTCTCCGAAATTATATTCTTATACTCGTCCTCAATACAATGTGAACAAAATTGATGAAAATATTTCAGGAATAATGCCTTCCATTTTACCTCGAACATAATTGGCTCATTCTTTCCTTCCTATTTCATCACCAGCCATTTCTTAGAAATATTTATGACCAGAAATATACAAGCATAAACCGCTCAATTTAACCTAACAACCCAAACGCCTACGCTATGGGTCGAAACTATTTATCCTAAACACTTGGGACTCAGCCTAAGATACCTCTAAGATATAACTATATGAGATATATGTTTCGGGTGAGTTGGAATTATTCATGTCCGCTGGGCGGTATAATACAGAATCGTGGCAAGATTGTCTTCTCGCTATAGTTAGTCTTAATATATACATTTCGTAATATAAGTCTACCTAACACCTCCAAGGAACGCTGTTGCTATGTGTATTTAAAAATCGAATGTGAAATACATGAATGCGTGAAATACTTTATCGTAGCTTTGTAGCACACACGTATAACTTTAAACTACTATTAAATCAATGTTATCTATCACATATTGCAGTAATGTTATAAATACGAAATAAGTTAGAGGCGTTTAGCCATTTTGGAGATAAGTGGTATCACACACGCACACAAACGGATTCAAAACGAATGAAATAATTTATATAATAAGGTTCGTTATATTTTTTGCCTATAGCTGATAGACTAGAGTTTGACCATTATCTCACCTGATGATAAGTGATGATGTGGTCGAACATGAACATCGGAAGAAACAAACCGTTAGAAGATTGACGGCAGATTTTCAGAGAGCGGTATGTAGACATGCGCAAAATGCCCTACCGCTATGTTAAAACGAAGCCAATTTGGCAGCTTAACCTATTGGCATCGGCGATAATAATAACAATAGAATTTCATTCATAACTAGAACGTAGTAGTCCTGACGAAGCCAACTTATTTAGGATTGCTCTGAAGTATGAAAGCGCTAGTAGCTCCTACCGTAGCGGTCACCCATCCATGTTATCACCGCAGCGAATGTGCCTCCATTCAGTTTTTTCGGTTAAGAACGGCTTAACAAGCTATGCTTCGAGCGCTTTAGAATATTTGTAGATTACCCTGATGCATTCATTAATATAACAAAAAGTAAGATCATCTAAGGTATAACCAGTGGCAGGTTTCAGTTAGTAGGAAATCCACTTTTAGGGTAGGTACTACCAATCATGTGAGTAATTAAATCAATTGTGTCGTTATATTTTGTTGACATTTTCTGTCCTTACCATCATTAATCATATGCCCCAAATGAATTTCATCTGAAAATCAGAGCTGGGTATTATCAGCCCAAGCGTATGCTGAGTTTGAATTCATTCCTGACATATCGCAACATTATAATATTGTAATGAGTTTTACTTACCTGAATGTACCAATTAATACCTTGTTATGCTGGATCAGTAATAAACCATTTTTCTTGTTTTCTTTCGTAGTTTCATACTTATCCAATACCTACAGATTTTATAAATTAAGGTGCATATAAAATACAAAATTTAAAATTTCACATATATACAATACCCTCTAAAATCAATAACGTCCCCTTTCTTTTGCAGCACCCACTTTATTTTCCGTGGCCTTAAAAGAAAAAAGGCAAAGATTTATGGTAGTTTTTACAATTTTACGGTCAGTGAGTTTGGTTGGTACGCCCAGGGACACATTACTGGAGATATCTCAGATTTACTTCAAACTTGATGCCTTCTCTGGAGGGAAATCACGGAATGGGTAGTCATTGTGGAATGAGTCATTTGTCAGCCGAGAAATTGCGGCGGATTTTTTTTATTTGCGTTTCCGGAAACTGTGAACTGGAAACATACTAACTTACTATACTTTAAAGGGCTCGTAGGGATGTTTGCTTTGCCGTTCTGAACCGATCAGCAAAGTGAAGCAACGTCCGCCGCGGTCATGAGTTGGATAGGTGACCGCTAGTGATATTACTACTGAGCGCTTCCGTGCTTCGGAGGGCACGTTAAGCCGTCGGTCCTGGTTGTTGTCTTAGGATGGTAGTCGTTATAACATGGTGGCAGGGTATGTTGCGAATGCCCGCCTGGCTAGCTACCACCCTAATTTAGAAAATCTATCGCCAAGCACCTAACGGTATTTTTCCAGCTATCCTCGAGGGCCAGTAATTCTAGGTTAGCCTGAACAACATCTTCGGCCATATCATCACTTACCATCAGGTGAGATAGTGGTAAAAGGCTTACCTATCAAGCCTAAAAAACAAAATATTTTGTGGTGAGACGATTTGTGAACATGCTTTTCTGCACATTTTTATATTGCACTGATTTTCCTTACTACTTAGGAGTAAAAGCCAATGGATGCAAATCGTCGCTGCTAACAAAAGTTTATGCCTTCTTTAAGACTTTTGCGACTTGAACACATAGTTATATGTATGAAACATGAATATTATTTACTTACCTCGACGTTTCAGCCAAGTTGATGGAAATACACGTTTTTATAGCGATTAAGTCCCGGTATATACTTATAAACAATAAACTATTGGTGCAATCAAATGAACTGTCTTTGACTGATGATGATTGATACGCATGTTTTATATTATTATTTTCTTATAGGCTCTCAACACCACAGCAATGTGTGTTAGGTGCTTGGTGACCTATTTTCTACTTGAGAGTGATAGCAAAGCGGGCATTTGCATCATAATTCTGTACCATATTTAAATAAATTTAAGAAAGAATATTCTAGAAAAAAGTCTACCTCTAGAGATCTTATGTACTCAAATTGGATTATAAATCCAAATTGTTCCATCCCCGAGTCAGACAAGTTATTGGGTTCTTTTGACAAAAATATTTTATAGTTGTCGACACTTTGTTCCTTGGTAGATTTTCCTAGATAGACCTTTTGCTAAGCAGTCGATCCGAAATGGATATAGGATATGTTAGTCGTAGTCCGGGGTTTGTCACTATGCCCGGTATGTGTCTATAGACTTGATACCTAATACATAGGACCAAATAAAAATGATATTGAGACATCTTTGGTTGTTTTTTTCGGAGGTCGATAGGCGCGGCGATAGGTTCAATATATTTTAAGTAACTCACTTCATTTGACCTCATTGAATTACCCATAACGTCAACCGATGAACATATATACAGATTTGCCATAATCACTACACTTGGCAGGCGTCTTGGGGATTCTAGTGTCAGATGACAGTTCTTCAGAAGGTGCTGCTGAACATCTTCTAGTGTTTTCGCTTTGGTCACCTCTTACGGCTCTCACAGAAACGTATGGTGGGGTCAAATCTAGCCCGGCATCCCTGGGATAACCACCGAATAAATAACTATAATACAGATATTTCCATATCTAACTATGAGAATTCATTTTTTATATTTTATTTTCCCCTTTCACATATTATCTGGACATCCATACATATCAAAGTCTTAAAGACATAACTGATAGAATCGGGTGTTTGGGACACAAAAGGTCCCCTCGCACTGCATATCAAGACATAAAATCGATAATAGAACATTTTTGTCCCCTTTGAAGTAAACACAAGCACACTAGAACACGCGTCGGCAAAAGTAGGCAAACCTTAACGATTCCCTCGGCCGCACAAACTGATATAGATTATCAACCCTCGGCCCTCCACAAAGCCTCTATCGAGCCCTCTGAAAATACTTCAAAACAAAAGGATGACTAAGAAGATTACAGTTAAGTCTTAGTTGAAAATGAAATAGAAAATAGTTTTCCATTTTTATCGCCTCTTACGTTCATCGAGGACGCCAAGCGATGGAAAAAAATAAAAACGCTCCATTCGATAAAAGTTGATTGAAAGCAAATTCACATTACAATATAACGTCGGAATACATTGTTGAAATTGTAGACATCTCAAGAGTGCTGTCGTCATTGATTTCGAAAACGGCGCTTGAGTCAAAAATAATTTTGTTTTTGCATGAAGGGCTTCCAATAATGGGGACGGTCCCCTATTCTGACTACGCATTTTGTAACGTCTTTTTTTGGAGTTAAATATGTTCTAAATTGCCATTTTCCCTCGATTTATATTATACGGGACATTCTTGTTTGAAGAATGAGTTTATTACTTGAAGATAAAAAGCCAGTCAGAGTAACCTGTTTACGAAGCGAAATCTAATGTAAATTCAGATCTAGATTGAAGCTATTTAATATTTGTTCGCTTAAATTGAGGTCTCATTTTACGAGCAAGAGCTTAGTCTTGATTAAATTAATTTAAAAAGTAATTTATGGGGTGTATTAATCTTTTATTAAAATGTTAACCTGATTAAATCTATCTTAGATATAAATAGTGTTGTTGGTGTTCACTGTGGCGTTCTGTGGGGGAGACTTTGTTCAACAGTCGACGTCTTCCGGCTGATGATGATGATGCTGATGGGGAAATATATCATTTTTACTTTGCAAGTTATATATAAAATATAAATAACAAAGATCTATGTATAAATAGACCCGTGGGCTACCTGGAATCGGATACCTACCCTTATATCTTCCTGTGGTAGGCATAAGAAGCGACTTAGGGAAAATAAATGAACGTGGGTAGCAGCGCTTTCTGAAGAACTGGCACCTTACACTTCGATCATCTAGCTAGACGCTTGCCAAGCGTGAGGATTAACCTCCCTAATGGAGTTGGCCGTTGTTCAAGCGTCATAGCATGATAAAACCATGTCAGTTTGTAATTTTTTGACATTTGACAATGATGACAATTTCTCAATGATGTTGTTGAATCTATTGACTGTAATATTAGGCAATGCATATTTCTGCTATTAAAATTATCAATTATTAATAGTAACGAGCTAGTAGATGTAGCCAAATTAAAATATAAAAGATTATTATAAAAGGCTAGCTTTCCGGCCGCGGCTCCGCCTGCACGTGTGTCGGTTATCGCGCAAAACCATTAAACTAACGTATTCCCGGCTATCAGGGTGGAGGGCGCGGATTCCAATCCCGCAAATGAGTATATTTTTTCCTCTCACTGTATTTTTGTAATGTAGTCGTGTATTGTCCATTATGACATCCAATTTCCAACAAGCCTATCCAAAAAAACCCGGAAACCTAGTACAATAAATCTCGCACTCACATAACATCGCTAATAAAGCGGGTGGCCCACGCGGCGTAGCCCTTTCATCTCGGCAAGGCTGTAAATCTAAGGCGAACTAGAGATGGTCGTGTGAGATCGATTCATCGTAAAACCGGTTAGGACTATTTTGACAATACCGTTTGTAATATTCCTATAGTAGTATAGAAATACTTAGGATTCTGTAGGTACCCAACTGCTAAGGAAGGGTTATGTTATTCGCATATGTATTTTATAAAAGTTGCTTGTAACTTTTTTATAACCTTTTTTCTTACGATCGGCTGTATGGGTTTCGATAGTTAAGGTATAGTTACATTTATCTTATAAACCTAAGTGTTTGTAAAACACGAAGAAGACGAAAACGAAAAAGGTGTTTGAAGATAAAACATAATTGGTGGATTTTAAGCGCATAATAGTAATACGATCATAAAAAAAACCCGAACATATCGATTAGAAATGCAAAGTAAAGGAAATTAAAACGGGATTTCAAAAGTATATAAAATTTGTATGTAAAAATTGTATTAAGTATTCTAGCACACTAATTAACTAGCAGCCGTGACCCAATTGCAAATTATATAAGTAAAAATTAACGAATCAAGAAAAATTTGGACCCAATTGCAAATTATATAAGTCAAAATTAACGAATCATGGAAAATCAGGACCCAAACACAAATAATATAAGTCAAAATTAACGAATCAAGGAAAACAAGTAGAAATATTTTTTTTAAACACTTCTAGTGGATTTTTAATATTGTTATGTTCGCAATAACACCTGCTTGGCGGATTCCACCCCTATGCGATCGAATCCAGCACATGACTATAATTCTTTTTCTCACGAGAGAAAAAAAAAAATATTGCAACTATGCGTTTGTAATTTTTCAACTTCTAGTGTAGCGTGCCCCGTCGTTCTTAACCGATCAACAAGGTTAAACTACATTTGCCGTGGTCTGGTGCTGAGTCTGACATATCCCAGTCATCTCCCCCGTAGATAAGTGAAAGCTTTTTTCAATCGTAAAAAATGGTTGTGACTTGGATGGGTGACCGCTTTTTTTTATGTTATTGTGACGGAACAAGCACGAGGCCCACCTGATGTTAAGCGGACTAACCTCTGCCTATAACAGATGCATTTCGTCACAAGTCACGAATTACAATGCGCCCGTCACCTTGAGGCATAGTTGTCAAGTCTCATGTGCCTGTCATTTCACTGGCTCTCAAGGACTGCTGCCGGAACACACCGTTAGGTGCTTGGCGACAGATTTTCTACTTGAGGGTGGTCGCTAGCCAGGCGGGCATTTGCAAAATGCCCTTCCACCATGCGGTGAAGCTCAAGCTCTGGGCGGGATTCAAACCATGGACCTGCGGCAGTGCAGTCCATAGTCAATGCCACTGAGCCATCACTGCTTCAATAGTAAGTATTCCCGACGTACCGTCGTATATATAGAATTTTTTAATGTTAACACCTTTTACAAATTTTTTGTGCAGTTTATGTGATCAAAGATTAACTATTGTATTTTTACTTCCAAGTGAAACCAATATTAATTGAAAACCGGCTTTCCTATGACATCAGAAAAAACCGGTATACCTAATGACAGCCCATCCCTATTACACTCGCTAGGTGCGCCGTGATGTATCCCCGACGTTAATGGAATTACGCGGGATACAAGGCACTTGTTGGGATAACAATTTGTATCGAGCTCATCTCCTAGTTTCTCATACCTTTCTTGGACAAGCTTGCGTGTGATAGCGTAACAAAAACGACATGAGACATTCGGATTCTTTTTGTCTTGAACTGGATCGGCTTACGAATCAACTTCAAATAATTTGTTAATATAAAAACACAAAACAATATTACTTTCTTTGTATAATATTGCAAATATTAAAATATTTTTACGAAGAGTTATTTGTAACTAAAATTGTATCAAGAATGTACACTGTATACCCGGTGAAGTTTAGTGAATAATTTTTTTAGTTTCAAACATAACGTGTAAATACTATTAAAAATGCATAAATAAAAGTAATTTAAAGAAGTTCAACCGACTTCAATATAATCTAATCTACTGAAAAGGGATAAATAACACTAAAAACATCAAAATTAGGCGTCTACCTAAGTAGGTACGTTAACCAACAAATTTTGAGGTCGGTGTCTGTATAGGACTTATTAATTATAATTCAAAACCTAAAATCGACCTCAAAAAAATTTTGGTATACGTACCTACTTTTTGATAGACGCAATTTTTTTTTATTTTGCTATATTCCATATTTTGTATTTCCGCTATAAGATAGTAGCCCCTTAGATTTTCCTAATAAACATACACTTGCTTAGTTAAAATATATATAACATAACTGCTACGCAAACCAACTGTTAAAAACTGCGCATTTTTGTATATAAATGTATGTGTGGCAACTTATTTTTTCGAAATTATAACTTAAATTGTGTTGTATAATATTAAAGAAAGTATATATAATTACGTGTGTAAGTATATTTGATTACGGAAGTCAGCCTTTTTAATTTATTATTCAGTTTTATGTGACGCGCGTAATGTGTGTATGACGACAAAATTGGCAGAATTTGGATACGTTTGTGTGAGTTGTGTCTTACATCAAATTGGCTGAATTACATGCTTCACTTTTGATTCTTACTTAATTGCTCTGAGCTCAACCAATACCAGTCTGAACATAATAATGAAAAACATATAGTGAAAAGCAGCGTCTGTGATCACGAAAATGTACGCAGACTCGTCATTTCGCCATTAATTTTAAATAAAGTAATAAAATAATTGCACCTATGTTAAATTTGAGTTATTTAACTTTAATTTCTGTGACAATCAATGTTGGATTTGATTGGAATATTAGTAAAGCAAGTCGCTGGCAGGCAACTTAAGTAAATACTAGATTATACTGAGGAGATTGTGATCAAAGAAATAAATGTACCCTCCTTTAAATTTTAATTACAAAAGTAGCAACAGGAAACGAAACCCCAAAACTCGTTTCATTAACGCTTTTATCAACAAAAAGTTTTCCAACAAAACAAAAATTCATCGTGTCAATGCCAACATACATTTACCGGAATGGAGCGCGTGAACGATCCCACTGCGGCATCCGGCGGAATCGCGTTTTCGTTTTTCATCATTCAAGTACACCTCACGTAATACCGCTACAATTTTCGCAAATCCTCCAAAGTACCGGATTCAATCCCGCCATAGTCGGCCCTAGCTTGATACCCCTTTGAGCATTCGCGTTGAAAACATGGCATCTGCAGGCAAAAATAAACCATAGAATCATTAATGAAGTGAGAGTATCTGCGAGCCGCATCAGTATAAACATATTTTATACGACATATCTCCATAATTAAAATACGACCGCTGTAAAAAGTCTCTAAAAGTATTATTACACGTGAATTTGCATTTTTTTGCTCTCTCTGACACGTTTTGTTCAGCTCTTGCTTTTAATAGGGAAATATAGCTACCGGTTCAACGTGAATATGAACATTTTAATATCCTCAAGACAAGCAAAGCTCGCGCTCGGAAGGTCAGACTACAATATTTTATGAACACTTAAAACTAAATTAGATTTTTCAGACTTTGAATTTTTTATAGTTAACGTTCAATTTGAGCGTCAATTTCAAATTATATTATGAAACTTTCGCGGACAGTTTGTGGAGCTAGTAATTAAAGGTAAATTTAATTAAATTCTAAGCTTGAGATCAAACTTGTTTCAGATACTTGCAAGACATTTGATAATTTCTTTGAAGTGGCTTTAGACCTTTTGTATTCGAAATTGAACCTTAATTTTATTGAAATGCTACTGTAATCCTAATTCAAACCTGCGATTAGAGTTTCTCGAAGATTCTTCAATAAAATAGTTATAAAAGAATCAATATTTGCATTACTCGTAGTTTTCGTCTTAAATTAGGAAAGTTTTTAAAGTCGGAGGATTTAAAAGTTACGGCACTCAAGTTTTTACTATGGCAAGGGTAACAAAACTGCGCCTACACAAAAGGTAAGCGATTATTATTCAAACCATAGCAGTCAAATAATATTAAAGGCAAAAATGTGACATATCAATTTAGACATTACTCTCACGTTTGCCTTCTAAGTTACGTACACTAAGGTTACGGAAGAACGCTTCAAGTTCTCATGTCAAACTTAATGGGTTAATAGAGCTCTTGCTCTTCGTCATATTATAAAATCGGGTCTAAAGTACGCGTAAATCAACCGTCCGAGACCGCAAGTGAAGCAAACTCGGCTTATCCGGGTTACAAGATCCGGTCCGATCCGGGCCGCGTCTATCGAACACGGGTATTCCATTTGCATTGCATCCGTTAATGTTCCACGCATTCGGGAACCCGGTCAAACGTTAACTGAGGTTGATTTAGTTGTTTAATGTTTGATGGACTTGTTATCCAATAGTTTGGGGCTAAGGCTTATGTATACATATGTATATATTGAGTCCACATCAAAGGCAGACTTTAGGTAAGAAATTGCCAAAATCTAGTCGGAGCTAAAACTTTAAGATGTCGACCAGTGATTGATACGAAAAACGCGATGCTCATTATTGGTTGTGCTGCTTATTCAAGATGATATCAAAATTTTAATCATAGTCGGTTTTTCTTAGCCATATAAGAGTAAAACTATATTGATATTAAATTCATACGATTAATTTTTAACACAAAAACGAATATTCTGATTATAGGTAATAAATTTTTTTTTATGTTTTTGAGGACACATTATTATAATATAATATTAATAAATTACTTGGTTTGCACAACTTTGAGGCACAATAACGTCTGATAAGTCAAAAACTCATAATAAGCCACATTATATGTGAAACACGTATTTCAAAGTTAAATCTAATATTTATACGTACCTGATATTTTAACTCATGTTTATACAATTACCATCGTGTTCCAGGGGTAATGCATAGTTCATTCTCATAGATTGACTTGGAATGGCTCAAAATGTAATAGTATAGGATAGGTAAAATGATACATTATAGTAGTGACATGTAATTATCCTTATTAGGCGTTTAGGGGTGACAAAAAGGTGTGTAAGATAAGATAAGATAATCGTTTATTTGCATTAAACATGAGTATTATACACACACAAGGAAGGTAGGTATGTACATAGATGGGACTTCAACAATTCAGTTCATCATGTTTTGCTTATATAAGCGAACAAATTACAGAGAGAAAGCAATTTGAAAAATTTACATAAGAAAAAAAAATAACATTCAATATTAATTCAATCCATGTGTGTGTTTTTTTATAATAGATCTAGCTAAGTCTCGTTTCTATGAATAATCGTTTCACCGATACGAAACTATAATCCTGTGATTATTCATATACCTACTATCAGTATATATACTACACAGGTATATATACTTATACTTACATATATTCATCATCATCAGCCAGAAGATGACCACTGTTGAACAAAAGACTCCCCCATAGAACGCCACAAAGAACGGCTACTAGCCGCTTGTAACCATTGGCTACCCGCGACTTTAACGATGTCGTCAGTCCATCTAGTGCATATTTGTTATAAAGGAGGATTTTATATTACAAAATCACAAATATACGATAGGGATTTTTTTAAGTCATGTGCGGGATGCGAACCCGCGTCCATCCACCCCTTGAGCCGGGGTATGCTGTAACCAATTGAGCTAACATGACATGACATCATGACTCAAATCTTTCCTATCGTTCATTATCCATCGTATTGGGATGGAGCAGGCGATGCAAACCTAACAATATTAAAAAGGATTTTATATGTTATAAAGGACTAGGGGTTAGGTATACTAATACTTAAATACGTAAGTAATTAGAGTTTTGGTACAGTTTATCAAAATTAATTTGTTTTGTGATGCCGATGAAAGCTTTGTTGCCGAAGGTGAACTTCGAAAAAAAAAGCAAAAAGTGATAAGATAAGAGTAAAATCAACCTTTTTTTTATGTCATTGTGACTGAACAAGCTCAAAACCCACCTGATGTTAAACGGACTAACCTCTGCCTATAAATGATGCATTTCACCAATTGCAAGTCACGAATTGCACTGCGCCCGTCACTTTGAGACAGTTGTTAAGTCTCATATGCCTGTTATAGTGTAATTTCACTTGTTCTCAAGGACTGCTGCCGGAATACACCCTTAGGTGCTTGGAGACAGATTTTCTACTTGAGTGTGGTAGCTAGCAAAGCGGGCAATCGCAAAATGCACTTCCACCATACGATGAAGCTCAAGCTGGCGCGGCGGTGGGGATCGAACCAGGGACCTGCGGCACGGCAGCATAGCTATTACTCGGCTTCGCTTTCGCTCGGCCACCATTGCTTCAAGATAATACATTCTAATGAAGGTATATTAATTCCACGCTATCTAAATACAAATAGTCACGAATTACATATATTTGAATTTCCTCACCATGATTCTCTTCACTGAACATATTCGTTAAACAAACGAATATGTTCAGCAATAACGGGCCTTAGTGAAACTAACAAAGGTAGTTACGGGTTAACACCCAAGGCGCTTTACGCACGCGATATCATTCAACTGAAACACGAGCCCACATGAAATTGAAATGGAGACCAGGTGATAGCATTACCAAAGCATCTTTGTATGCATGACCGATATCAAATTCAAAGGCCGGACGAATTCAAAGATAGGTACGAGTAGTACGAACGTGGAATGTAAAAGGACAGGAGGATAAACAAGAGCTAATATTTAGATAAGGCAGCCATTCGCAACCACCGCACCGTATGACCAGCGGCAGGCTGAGATAAGAACGTACGGTTTAGCGTACGTGCGCTTTCTTTGTGCTTCAACATTAAAAATGGAATACTTTTTTTGTTTATTACGATCCTTTCTCTAGGGATACATTTCGCTGTAAGTTGCGCAGCGGTTTTGTATGATTTGGAAACGGCAAAGTGTCGTATTCTTGCGTCTAGATTAGGTCCTGAAATATCTACGCTATGGAACAATAACTTAATCATGCATCTTCTCAATGATGGCCGAGCGGTAATAGCTATGGACTGCCGTGCCACAGGTTCCTGGATCGATCTCCACCGCCGACTTGAGCTTAACCGCATGGTGGAAGAGCATTTTGCGATTGCCCGCCTGGCTAGCTACCACCTTCAAGTAGAAAATCTGTCGCCAAGTACCTAACGGTATGTTCCGGCAGCAGTCCTTGAGAGCTAGTGAAATTACCTACAGGCACATGAGACTTAACAATTATGTATGCATCTGTTCTAGGTAGAGGTTAGTCCGCTTAACATCAGGTGGGCATCGAGCTTGATCTGCCACAATAACATAAATAAAAAAAACTTATCGATACCTGCTGTATCAACCGGATTGTCCACTGCTAAACACAGTATCCGCTATTAAGGAGGGGTTTGCCATAATCCCCACGCTTGGCAGGCGTCTTGGGGGTCGCAGCTTAAGATATCAGTTCTACAGAAGGCGCTGCTGCCCACCTTCAGGTATTTTACCTTTAGTCGCCTCTTACGACTCCCACAGTTAGCAATGGGGGGGTGGCATTCTGGCCCGGCACCCCACTGGATAGGTATCGGAACCTACCGTAGTACTATTTTGAATGGTTTTGGCTTTGTTTCATCACGTCATGCATAACCTTAAATGAATTATTCATTTTATTACTTTAAAAGCGCGGTGGGATATATTCTCCATTCAACGACAAAAATTGCATGTCACGGCGCGGTTATGTTAAAAATATGAAAATAAATAAATCATAAAATGGAAAATAAATGCAATATAAGCGGAACAGAGAGATGAAAGCTTACATCTATGCATTATGCAGCCCTCCTGTTTCGAGGCAGAAAAATCCCAGGTATTTCAAAGCTAGGGCTGCCATCCGTCGCCTATTCCCAGGACAGTGGCACCGTTGAATAAAAAATAGTCTGAATACAAAATAGTACTTCCACTATTTCCTAAATTCGGAGAATTAGGAAATCAGGTTGTACGTACATTTATTTTTAAGGCCAAAACAAGTGCCAAAACAACTGAATAAATTTTCTGCACATGGAATCTTAGTTTTTTTATTATTTATGAATGGTATTTTTTATTAGATTTTCGTCAAACACGGTGTAAAATATAGCCATTAAAACAGGGCCCCGATTCTCTTAGCTATTGACCAAACGCCACACTACTGCGATGCTTCTGCGTTCGAACTGCTGTTAATGTCAAATTCGGTAGTCTGCTAATTCTAGTTCCTAATCGCAGTTGCATAGCAATCGCGTCGCTTTCGTATGGCTGTGCTATGGCTTGCAAATTTTGCCACTTAAATAATAATGAAAACTGTTATCAATTAAGCATCAGTGAAAACATCAATACAGTGATTTCCTAGCATACAATACGTCAATAAACACAATTAGGTAAATAAAACTGTTTCAGTTGTTTTGAAATAGCACCGCGCACTAGACCACGTGCAGTGCGTAACATCAGATTCTATTATTAATTTATATAAACCTAGAGTTTTTTAGCATTTCATACATTTTATATTACTTACTAAGCATATGTATATTTTTCTGTATTCTCAATATAATTATTTATTGTTTTCGTTGCATGCAAACAATTGATTTTCTGTTTAAAATGCATCCTTTCTTAGATTGTCTTGTTTTATCTGAAGGTACTGCAATCGTATATGTCCAACTAATAACGTAGCGCTGTATTGTCTTCGCCCTCCTTGATTGAAGTTTAAGTATCGTGCATGCCTGTAACATTAGCATATATATATACATATATACTTATATACATTATATTACATATATACTTCATAACTTTAAGTGTTTGGTCTCCCTTGTGGTTTCAATTCAACATAAGTTCCAAAAGAAAAGATCGAGTATAAAATTAGTTGTGCCCGTGGGGTGGTTAGAATTGCTCCATTTAATTTGGCCAGAACAAACATGCATCTTTTAAGAGCATTTATCATCGTCGAATGCAGGTGAAATAACAGGAAAAATAATAATATTAAGGTCCTGGTCCTGAATGGACAAAATTCGTCCTGTTTTATTATTAGTTTTCTATCTTTGCCCCACTTATATCAGGTTGGTACAATCAGCCTCTATCTGGTCCACCAACATAGTTATCTGACTGTACCAGGGGTAATTTTTTGTCCCGTGGTTACCTCAAAAATTACCCACAGCAATATAAAAGAAGTGTGCCGCAACACTTCTTTTATATTGCTCTGGGTATTTTTTATTGTAGTAAATTTCAAAGAGGGAACTGTCCTTATACTGTAAAGCTCGTACCTATTAAATTAAATAGAACTTTTGAATTTTCACAATAATTCATGGAGCTTCTAGGCATCGCTGCAGATTGGTCAATAAAATATCCTTTGTGTTATAAATAGCCGTTATCAGCGAACACATATTATATGCGAGGAGATAGTTGCATCGTGTATTCAAAATCATTATTTATGGTGTTCAAATGTATACTAATTTACAGTTAAATCTGATGATAAATTTAAATACAATATTTAAACATTATTGAATAATTTTTTGTTTCCGTATGGAATCCATTCGGCCACCGGAATATTACTCTTACGAATCAAAAATTGAATCGGTTTCGTTCCCGTCCGGAACAAAAAATGTTGTTCTGTAATAATTTGTAAATGTGATTTTCGCTCAGCACGCGATAGTGCTTGTAATTATATTTATAAAAAAATTCTATTTTATTATTATAATGAGAAAGTGCATAGCTCGGTCACGCTCAAATTACTACATGGGCTTTGATCGAATTCTGTGAATCGTTTTATATCAAAATTATTGATTAATTGCCTACACACATTACGATTTCTAACGGTTTGCCGTTTTCTATCCGCAATTTTAACCCATAAGAGAATAATAATATTAATTCTGTTTTCAACCTGCGTAACTATATAATATTAAATTATAACATACTAAAACTAAAGTGATTACATAAGTTCTTTTTAGTAGGGGTAAACTAGTATTTGACCACAATATAACCTGATAGTAAGTGATGGTATGCCCGCCTGGCTAGCTACCACCCTCAAGTAGAAAATTTGTCACCAAACACCTAACGGTCTGTTCCGGCAGCTGTCCTTGAGAGCCAGTAATTCTAGGTTTGCCTGAACAAAATTATTGACAACATCATCACTTACCATTAGGTGTCATAGTGGTCAAAGCAATCAGATATAAATTAACAAATCATGAAATAAAGCTTTATTCTTTGGAGAAATACGCTCATACCATAGGCTGTACAACCAATCAAAAGACCCTATCTGCTACTAGCAAGCTACTGGAGTATTCCGTATCCAATATGCGATACGACAGCAACAACTAGTTATAAAACTAAAATCCTCCGAGCACGTAACATTTTCATGGCGCAAGCTGGAAAATTTTCGTTTCAGATAATGTCACCTGCATTGCTAAGTTTTCAGTTTTTTATGAGTCCTTTTGTTGTTTTAAGCGTTTTGGCAAACAGGGGAATACTCGGCACGTTCTTATCAGAAAATTAGTCTTTTAGTATTTTGAGATAGAACTTGCATTATGATGGTCTACATTAATTTATTTTTGTGCTGATATGACGATAAGCTAATAATACAAATATATTTAAAATATTTTAAGAAAACATCAATTTAATATTTTAATAAAATACTTAAAAAATATAAAAATATATTAAGTGACAATTCCGCCTAATTTTCCTGTTAAGCCAACGTGACGTCACAAACGCCACGCAGCCAAACCGGAAGAATTTTCGACGCGTTCGCTTCTACACGAAGCATCCTCAGGAGATCTTGACTCTACGACCGCACGCTCGAGAAAGAACGTGTGAGTTTCTCGATCGTGCGCTCGTATCACAAAATATTTGTTATTATTAAATATGGATTTCCGCAAAGTAACGCCTGAATCTAGTCATTACGATAAGCTAACTGTATAGTGCCTGCGGTCGCAACACTTGTGTTACATAAACAGTAAGGTTCAAAATCGTACCTACAATAGAAATAACTTAATTTCAATAATTTCTGCTGCCCGGGGTGCCGGGTTGGAATGTCACTTCCCTATTTCTTCCCATAGGTGTCGTAAGAGGCTACTAAGTAGTAAGGAAAAGTGCGCCAAATGAGCGGCATGCCACTTCTCACATGGATGGGAGTAGGGTGTTGTGTTCATTAGACGCACTGTATTGTACTCCGTTGTATCAGCCGAATTGTCCACTGCTGAACACAGACTCTCCTATTATGGGGGTTTGCCCCCAAGACGTTCTGAAAAAAGGTCAGGTAAGGAATACCCTAAACCAACGCTTATGTATGAAAGGATTGATGAGTGTAGATGAAGCAAACAAAATATGTTAGGATCGTAAGTAGAAATATGTGGTCTGTGCCTACCCCTACGAGAAAGAGGTGTGATTTTTATGTATGTATGTTATAAAATAACAGTTTAGTATTATATTTGGTTAAAAGTCGTTTTAGGAACAGATACCGTTCACTCAGTATAATTTTCTACTCTGAAAGATAGACACATTCTTACTTAAAACCCCGGACATGCAATAACTTTGTAAGTTCAACTTAAGCGTGGCGAAAAAGGAATTTCATTTAATCTTACATTGCCAAAACAGTCCGTGAAAACTCAAAACAAAGCTATCGATACCGCAATGATTGAATGAAGCCATAAGGTGTAGCCATATTGCAATAAAAAAGTGTTTGCTACAACTTTAATTATAATGATTATATTCTGAAGCAATGATGGCCGAGCGAAAATAGCTATATGGACTGCCGTGCCACAAGTCCCTGGTTCGATCCCCTTCGCCGGCTTGGGCTTCACCGCATGGTGGAATGGTGGCTAGCTACCACCCTCAAGTAGAGAATATCACCAAGCAGCTAACGGTGTGTTCCGGCAGCAGTCCTTGAGAGCCAGATAAATTACAGGCACATGAGACTTAACAACTATGTCTCAAGGCGATGGGCGCAGTGCAATTCGTGACTTGTGATGAAATGCGTCTGTTATAGGCAGAGGTTAGTCCGTTGAACATCAGGTGGGTCTCGTGCTTGTTCAGTCAATATACAATAAAGAAACATAGGAGTGCACTTTGAAAAATATACTTTTAATGATTGTTTTGTCGTCGTGTTATGCTTGATACGATCACAATTTAGTTTCATAAAAAGAAGGTGATTTATTATGATCTCCCTAAACAACTGATTCGTGACGTTTCTTTTAACCAAGTTCCAATAATAGTAGTACGTTTCTCAAGTCAACGCGTTACTCTTATTTCGTATTTTCGTTACTCTTTATTTATTATGTACACCACGTATTACTTTTTACTGCATAGATAATCTTCATATATTTTATTGTTGGTTAGACGTGGTCGTATTTAATCTTCATCAACATGGTTAGTAGTTTTTGAGTTACAACTAATTAAAAGAAAAATATATTTGCCTTAACGCCCATTGCCCATACCTTAGTAATTTCAACTCGGTGGTGACCAGTACTCACGGCAAGTGACAACCGTTCTCAATCTCATCGACAAGGTATGTAACCTTACCAGATCACTTGCAACTGAAAAGAGTGAAAGAAACTTGTTTACAAAAATGAAACTGATTTTGAACGCTGTAAAATATGACATATAAAAGTATTTTTTACACGACTGCCCAAAAGAAGGAGAGTTTTGTTTTCAGGGTTCATGTATGTATGTTAGTGAGTCTATTTATTCCACCATAACTTCCAAACGGCTTAACCGATTTTAATGTAAGAGATATCGTTAGATTCGTCATGATAGCGCCAGTGACACTAAGTACATAAAAAACAGGCGGATTTAGACGCCATATTGTGAGATTTTTTCTTCCAAACCCATCAAGTGGGGTATCAAAATGAAGGGGTTTTTAAAAAAAAAAACATTCATAACTTGCAGTTTTAATTTCAATGGAACGATAAAACGTTTAATGCAAATAAATAATTTGCAGTCGGGTTTTTACTTTCTTAAGTAACTTATACTTGTTGAAATTTTCCTAAGTTTTGCACATACTTTTATTTTATAAATTAACCGGCTAAACACTCACGTTAGGGATCGAATACGTCGACCCGGGTTTCGAGCATATCAGATGCTCATCATCAGGGCGAGACTTCCCACCGGGAGCTCGCAGACGCATTCGATATCTATCATTCAAGCGTATTCGATACCTAACGTGAGTGCTTTTGCCGCTTCATTTATAATATTTGAAAGTATGAAATCTTGTGGGAGTCGCACCAAGAATATGTGAGCTGAGAGTGTTTTTGAACTCTAATGACATTTTTTTTTATCTTTGATAGGTTAGCCTTTTACCACTATCTCACCTGATGGAAGGTGATGATGTGGTTGAAGATGTTGTTCAAGCTAACCTAGAATTACTGGCTCTCAAGGAGTTCCCGGAACACACCGTTAGGTGCTTGGTGACAGATTTTCTACTTGAGGGTGGTAGCTAGCTAGGCGGGCATTCGCAAAATGCTCTACCAATGTGCTGTAACAACTGCCATCCTGAGATAACAACCGGGACCGACGGCTTAACGTGCTCTCCGAAGCACGGAAGTGCTCATTAGTAATATCACTAGATGTCACCCGTCCAACTCATGACCGCGGCGGACGTTGCTTAACTTTGCTGATCGGTTAAGAACGGCTTAGCAAACTTCGCTACGAGCGCTTTGACTTCTTCGATTTTAATTACAAACAAACGAATTGGACTTTATGACCCCTAAATTGTACAAATATATAAGCAAGGTCAGTCAAGTTGGTTTTCCATTGCCTAAACATGCTAAGGATCATATCCAGAAACTACAGTAAGTGACCCATATCATACGTAAACAACGTGTGTTCTTGGAGTAGCTAAATTGTCCATTCAGAGAGAACACATCTCGGTGAATGAAAATTAGACCATTATTACATGCTTCTTAGAAGATATGCATCAAAACTGATTTATGATCCCATGACGCGTTATAGACGCGCCTCAATTCTGTAATAGTTGGCAGAGACAGGCTTTGAACTCGAAACTCCAACGCTTAATGAAAAGCCAGTTCGAAAACAAACGCGGACCTTTTGTTTAGAGGAAATTGTCAAGTCCCTCAGTTTAGGGAAAAATTGCACAAATTGGGAACGCGACGGATTATTAGTGTACCGTAAGCCTTGGCAAGATTAATCGGCGTGATGAATTTCTGAAGGTTTACGACAAAGATTTCATGTAGATTTGCTTTAAAGCTGTTGTTACTTGTAATTTATTTGTCAACTGGATATCTCATGACGCATTTAAGACACAAATATTTTCTTTGAAATATTTTATAAAAGAGGATTTATCTATAAAGCCTTTATACGGCAAAATTGAATATATGATTTTGAATGTTATATTTTTTATTTGATAACAATAAACTGAATCAGTCAGTAAGAGCATTTAGAATAATAACACAGTTTATGAGTTTATGTCTACTAGTAGCTTTCCAGAAAACTTAATGCACATTGAACACAATAATTGTCGAAAAACGAAACGATATTCAGATTTTATAAATGTAACTTATTTTTTAAGTCGCATGTTGTCTTGTACGAGTATTATTACATGACTGCCCAAAAAAGGAGACCTATGTTTTAAAGGTTCATGTATGTAAGTATGTTTGTGAGTTTCTTTATTAGACCATAACTTCTAAACGGCTTAACCGATTCCAATGTCAGATATATCGTTAGATTTGTCTTGACAGCGCAAATGCGATGATTTTATGTACACTAGGTCCATAAAAATACATTAAAAAAAAAGTCATGTCATCAAATGTCTCAAGGTGACTGGCGCAGTGTAATTCGTGACTTGTGACGAAATGCAACTGGTATAGGCAGAGGTTAGTTCGCTTAACATCAGGTGGGCCTCGAGCTTGTTCTGTCACAATAAAAAAAAAAGATTATGTATTTCTGTTGCCGCTATATCAATAAATTCAAAAAACGGCCAAAGTCGAGTCGGACTCGCGCACGAGAAAGGTAAAAAAAAAGATTTTAATGTAGAGTAAGTATTTCCGAACAGATACGACTGAGGGGCCTTTAAGAAGAGAGCATATTCCCTCCTCAAAGGCCGGCAACGAATCCTCTGGTGTTGCGGATGTTTGTAGGCGACGGTAATCCTTTACCACCAGGTAAGACGCCTGCTCGTTTGTCCTCCTATCCCATAAAAAAGAGTCTAATGTTCTATAGATAATGGAACGGAACCCTTCGTGCGTGAGTTCGACTCGCACTTGGCCGATTCTTTTATAGTTTGTCTTTTAATAAAGGCACACCGCAGGTAAGAGACCCATCGTATTTATTAATGGACTTAAATGAGAATACAAAAAACAAAATTATAATTGACGATGCAGAAAATGAAGACAAGAACTCAACATCAAACGATATACGTCTCCCCACAAACACACTAATAAACAATATTTATTATCCATGAGCCTTTTCACCTTTTTGGCTCTTTTATTTTCTTCAACGAGCGAAGACATAGTTTTAATTGGAGTCGTTTTAAAGCACGCAAAGAGACTTTTAATTAAAACTCAACTCTGGTTCTTTCAAAGAGTATGATGAGGTTCTCAGTCTACGGATTGAAGTGTCTTTTTCAGCCTTTTTGTTAAAATAAATGTTGAGATATCAGTTCGACAAAAGGGCTTGTTACAATTAAAATAAATTTACCACGGCTACAGTTGATACTCAACTGAGAGAAGCATTATTTTTTATTAAAAATATTTCATTCTCAAAAGGGATACCTTATTTTTTTTTGTTTTGCAAGTAGACAAAGCTGGTGAAGCATATGAATCTATTGAAATATCATGAATAGATTTAAGCGTTATTTTGCGAAAATCCATATTTAATGATAACAAATATTTTAATAAAACACTTAAAAATAAATAATAAAAAATCTAGTGACAATTCCGCTTACTTTTCCTGTTACCGACGTGGCGTCACAAACGCCACGCAGAAAAACAGGAATCTCTCTCGATCGTGCGCTCTATGAGTCAAAACCTCCTGAGGACGCATCGTAGAATCGAAACCCGTCGAAAATTCTTCCAGTTTAGCTGCGTGGCGTCACGTCGGTTTAGCAGGAAAATTAGTTGGAATTGTCACTAGATATATATTTTTTATATTTTTTAATTGTTTTATTTAAAAAAAATACCTTAGCATAGAATATTTACTTGGACTCTCCAATTATCTAAATATCATGAGTTGTCCCATACTTGACATATCTCTTGTGGTATTCAGTAGTTCAGAACACTTTAAAATAATAGAAGTCCAAGTTGCAGATGAAACCTAAAGGCATTTGACTGTAGTAAAACCCCGGCATCTCCAAACTTCGTGATTTATTGTTGGAGCACAACTATCTTGAGTATTTACTCGGGCGGTTTCACGTCACTGTTATCAAAAACTTTGCTGTTACACTTTGAACATTACTTGCCCATTGAGCAGGAGTTCTTAGCTTACAAAATAATCTGTTTGTAGTTAAAACTTAAAATAAACCATAAATAGTATCGCATTCTAGTCAACGTCGTTAGTCTTTCGATGCTATTTACAGTAGGTATATGGTTTCGAGCAAAAACATAAAACAAATACTTTTAAATCCTATATGCTAGTTGGATTGTCTATGTCTAGAAATAACTGATAAGAGAAGAAATATATTTTTATCTACGATATTAACATTCCGAGGCCGTTTAATTTTTAACTTAAACAACAATTTTGTATTAGTGTGGTGGCTAACTCAAAAATAAACAGGTTTAAAATCTGGAATTCGTAAATATTATATTACTATATATGTACTATTTCTAAATAAATAGCAAACACTGATGTATACTGTAGTTTTTGAACGAGATATGACAAAACAATCAATTTTTTTCGTTCACGGGAAGTTGCATTGCGTTATCCTTATACAGTAAGTATACTGTCGCTCTTGGTCGGTATTTAAAATGCAAAAGACATTTGTCTCCATTTATTATCACCGCAGTCGAACGCACTCCCTATATAATTAACTACGTCTTGAACCCCTGTAGTCAGCGTTTCTAATGCATCTGAAAAGTGACTCTGCTCCCTTTGAAGCGGAGAAATGAAGCTCATGAATTACCTTTTTCAACGGAATATAGTTGAAGCGTAAGGGGATAAATAAATAACCGGTCAAAGAAAATATTTTTTTGTCTTAATCATTACTGGCAGTTCCTAGTTCAAGAGTCAACACTTAATAACACTGATACCCTTCAAATGGAATATCCTAAATTAGGAACATAATCCAGACGCATATCAATACTTCCTTACCGCATTAGTGGAGGGCTGGGCTTTTGCTGCACAACAAACAAAGCTCAATACAAAATAATATTGCTCTTTCATTAGCCGACTGGTATAAAATAAAGGCTGACAGTCATAAAATAACGTGCATGTGACTTGTATTAGTGAAAACAGTTTAATGTATAATACAGATATGTCTACGTCTATGCAAGGTATCGTGATTATTAGTCAAATATAATTCTGACCATTATTGTCATCAGTGCAGGCACATTTCCGTTGAATATATATTTTTTCGATACTTTACAGCGGGATGTTCAATTTACCCTTCGAATAAACAAATGTGTCTTTTTTGTCCTTCATTCCTTCACACTTCAGGTTTATATGCTCGACCTAAGAAACTTATACCTACTATTTAGTAGATTATATATACTCATATATATCTGCAAAATTCAACATAATATGTGTCTATTGACTTTAACTTTGACTTTGGAAAATGGGTGAATTTCCCAAACCGAAAATAATCGTGATGTGGACCTTTTTTATTCTGTGGTGTGGATAAAAATGCCAGTGTAGTTAAAATACAGTCAATGTATCGTTTTCTAAATAGAAAATGTTAGTAAGGATTCAACTCAATTATCTATCTATATATCTATATATATATAAAAATCAGTTGCTGTTCGTTAGTCTCGCAAAAACTTAAGAAAGGCTGAACGGATTTATCTTATCTTGGTCTTGAAATGTTCGTGGAGGTCTAGGGAAGGTTTAAAAGGTGAGAAAAATCGAATAATTTCCGGAAAAACCTTAAAAACATCCCTTTTCATTTTCCCAAATGAAATGTAGAATCAATTTGAACTTTATTGCTATTCAATAAAGTTCATAATAAAATTACATGGAATGCATTGTCGAAATCGTTTCAGCGTCGAAAACAAGGAACACCAGTTGAAGGACATCCAAATGTATTTGCTTCAGACGCTCTAGGTCGCAGCTATACAGTACATCCAAATAACGATGAATGTTATTATTTGCGGTTGTTTTTGGTGGATGTTCGTGGTCCGACATCGTTTAAACAACTGAGAACAGTTAATGGACAGCTTTGTGCGACTTACCATGAGGCATTTCAAAAAATTACATTTACTTGAGAACGATAGGTACGCACTGGGATGATACGCTCAAGGATTCCGTAATATCTTCATCGCCACAACAAATTCGAACATTGTTTGCGATTATCATATCGACATGTTTCCCGCGAATCCAAAAGATTTGTGGGTTAAGTATAGAGATGACATGTCTGAGGATGTTTCGCATCGTGTGCGCCGTCAAATTTTGAAACATACCCTGCAAATGACTGCGGAAATGTACAATGAGACATTGATCATGATATGTGTTTATTGATGGCAAATAAAGTATTGTCGTGTTTGGGAATGACAGCACCAAATCGTCATATGCACGATGCATTAAACCACGAGTTGCAAAGAGAACAACAGTACGACATTGAATCATTGGCCGAAACAGTTCGTACAGATGTTTACAATTAAATCAACAACAAAGAATTGGGTACATCACTTTCATAGAAGCTGTGAACAGTGGATCTGGTGGAATTTATTTCCTTGATGCTCCCGGAAGAACCGGAAAAACGTTCTTAATTTCATTGCTTTTGGCAAGGATCAGATCGTGAAATGATGTTGCTCTAGCGTTGCCTTCATCAGGAATAGCTACGACTCTGCTTGAAGGCGGGCGAACTGCACATTCTGCCTTGAAATTGCCATTAAACATGCAAATCACCGAAACACCAATTTGCAACATTGACAAAAATAGCGCAATGGCCAAGTTCCTACAGGTATGCAAATTGATTGTTTGGGATGAATGCACAATGGCCCATAAGAGGTCACTGGAGGCACTGGACAGAACGTTGAAAGATCTTCGCGACAACCAAAAAATTTTTGGTGGACCCATGATTTTGTGGTCAGGTAATTTTCGTCTGACTATTCCAGTTATTCCCCGATCAACTGCTGCTGATGAACTAAATGCATGCCTAAAATCATCAAATTTGTGGCAGTATGTAAAGACACTCCAATTAACAACTAACACGCGAGTATTTTTGCAACAAGATGAAAATATTGTTGCGAAGCAGTTGTTAGACATTGGAAATAATAAAGTTGCAGTGGACACCTTGACCGGATTCATCACATTACTCACAGATTTCTGTCACATCACAGACTCAAAAGAGGAGCTTATTCAGCGTGTTTTCCCAGATATAGCGCAAAAGTTCAATAACCATAATTGGCTGGGTGAACGAGCAATATTGGGGGCGAAAAATAAAGATGTCGAGGATCTCAATGCGACCATTCAGAATGTTCTTCCAGGACAGTTGGTTTCCTTCAAATCAGTCGATACTGTTATGAACCAGGATGACGTAGTCAACTATCCCACGGAGTTTTTAAATTGACTGGAATTGTCTGGATTACCACCCCACAATTTGCAGTTAAAAGTAGGATCAGTTGTCATCATGCTGCGTAACATTAATCAACCTCGACTGTGCATTGGAACAATACTGGCTGTGAAAAAGCTGATGAATAACGTCATTGAGGGACCATCACTAAAGGAAAATACAAAGAAGAGGATGTCTTGATCCCACGGATACAGATGTTTCGAACTGATTTACCATTCGATTTTAAACGCTTACATTTTCCAGTACGTCTAGCCTTTGCGATGACCATAAATACGAGTTAATCGCAAGGGCAGTCGTTAGAAGTTTGCGGAATCAACTTAGAGTTTCCCTGTTTCGCGCATGGACAATTATACGTCGCGTGTTCGCGCGTCGGAAAACCGTTGTCGAAAATAATAATAAAACTTCATGCTTCATTCAAAAAAAAATTTTTTTGAATGAAGCATGAATCTATTCGTTTTGTTTGTTTAAGATAATTTTATACAAAAGTTTATTTCTTTTATTAATCGATTGAGGCAGTAAGAAGTCTGCCGGGTCAGCTAGTATATAATAAAATAAACTAGGTGCTAAATTTTCATCGCGATGGCAATCCCGAATGATTCTGATAGTAATAGGCCTTGTACAAGAAAAGCTTTATATTATTGAAGTTGATATTTACCTTTATTTAATGGGCCAGTAGTAATAGAAGTGACGAAAAGTATTATTCGTAGGGTAAATAGGTTTAAATCTACCCAGTACAGTTATTCATAAATGATAACACTTGTGTCCCTTGAAATATACTTTGTCAGTTACGCTCAAGTACCCAACGCAGAGCAACTGTTGTTACCACGCTGCGTGACCTCGCCAAAAACGGAAGTAATTCATTTCGGTGAGAGAGGTACATAAAAATCGTTTCAGTGGCAGATTTTTACCTTTGTAAGTCATCTGTGCGCAGTCTCTACACGTTTCCGTTCATTATTTCCTGATCATTTTCATTTGGTTTACATTTGGTTGCCTGAAACTAACTTTTAAGAAATGACAACAAATTACATTTCAAAGCCTAAATGTACCATCGATGGCCATTATGGTCACTTCGGTGGAAGGATTAGTCATTTCGGAGCGAATAAAAATAAATGGTATTATTTTTCAATTTCAAGGCTTGGTTGAAATTGCCAAATCAGAAGGTAAAATACAGTCGAATATTTTTTTCTATATAGAAAATGTGGCTATTACCCTTCGTGATATTTCAACTATCATTATTACATAATTTCGGTGGATAGCTTTATCATTTTGGTGGATTTACAGTTTTTTGAAACAGGTATTATCTTGTAGGCTACTTCCAGCATGTGATCACATCTAATACTCATAATTTATATGGAATGAAGGATAATTTAGAATTAAAAACAAATATTTTAAAGTTCATATCATAAAAATACCAAAATCAGAAAGTACCTCGACTTGTTGAAATTCCCCCATCTAAGATAGGCAACCAATTCATTCTGCCATAGAGCCTTCACTTAAAACAACCTAACCTTCACTTAAATACCATGTTGCCGAACAAATCCCAAAACAGAATTTTGAAAACCTCCCATTTGAATTTACCACAATCAAACCAAACCGTCAGCTCCCTACCTATCTTGAATTACCTTTTTCAACTGAATGTAAATGTTTTCGAAGTTACCGTTGGCAGGTATAATTTAATTTCGTTTGAGGGGAGCTGGTTGATTATAAATTTAATTTTATGTGGGGGTTGACGTCTGCACGGTGCCAATTGGTATTCCGATGGCGGTATTGGAGGTCTGATGAGCTGCTTGACATCATATAGAGCGATTTACGTTTTCGAGGCTGATTTCTGGGATCAACAATCAGCTGTTACTGTAAGTGAATAATGGAATCAATGTTTGTTTTCCGTCTGGTCAAAGATCAGAATATATGATTTTCTTTCAAATAGGTACAAAGTAAATTTTAAATGTTCACAAAACTCGATTAATTTTATGCACTTATAAAAACAGTACAAAAATATTTTATGAAAGCTCATTATACATTTCCCTGTAACTATTAGTTTGTCTTAAACTGGACCCTCAGGCTTCACTGAATGCGGCACATGTTAATTGGCATATATTCGTAGTTATAGGTATAAGCTTCATCTAAAAACACATTAACAAATTATTGAAGCACAATTTTTTTTGTTCCCGACTGGAATCGAACCTGTTTCCTCCGATTTCGCGCAGGATGCCTATTCCATTCGACCACCGGAACCATATTCATTCGAGCCTTTGTGCTACAATTGTATTCCTTTAGCCGTCATAGGGAACGATCTAAAAAGTTCATAATTTAGAATATATTCATTTTAAATATTGACATCGTCCCTATAGGAATACTGCTAGCATTTTAGTAACATTACTAACTGAAATAGAAATAACTGTTATAATATCTCCCTTCGTATTTTGGAATAATCACTAAATAAACACACTTAACTATTATTTATGTTAGTATAACGCCGTAATTAAATGGAAATAAATCAATTTAACTGAAACCCAACGACTGGAGTAGACAAGGGAATCATAGTGTCGTGCACAAATGGCACCCCTAGGAATAGGTATTAGTGTTCGAGGAATAATTTACGTGGCTCGTTATTTCATAATTACACATGCCTACTATGTTAGTGTCTTATAGCTTTCCAAACTAACGTATTTTCGTTAAATATTAAATACCAACTGTTGATACTCAGAACTATTGAAGTGTTGGATGCGTATCTTTGAACCTAATATCTCAGTTTCTGCGTTACCAGGCATAAATAATGTTCCGGGTATGTACGTGAGTAGATAACTTTATCGTCTGTTTCAGTACGTACGTAAGAGAATTTAAAATAAACAAAGTTGTGATTAAGCACCTACTTATCGCTTCAGAAAAATACAGAAAAATTGTGTATATTACGAAAATATTTTATAGTTCAATAGCATAAGTTTCAGAGTTAGGTGATGATCCTAGTTCATATTGTAGGTAGTTGATTTTTTTTTGCCGGCGGTATACCTTTATTAACAAAATACTACGAACTATATACAACACTACAGCTACTGCAATAAAAGCATTTAGATCCTAAAGTCATAGGCAGTCCAAATGCTCTAGCCCACTACCAGTTGGCAGCGTGCCCAGCATGCTGGCAGCATTGCCCCGTTGAATTGTAATGCTTATTCTTTGAGCCAAATAGGTGCCAGAACTTTGTTTTTGTAGTTGACTAGACTTTAAGTAATTTTTTACTCATCTAGATTTTTTTTTACGTTACGTACTATGAAAACCGAAATATCTGATATATATCGTTACAAATAATACGTGAATGTTATTTTATCACGTATTAATGTATCTCAAGCCTCTACCACTAAATGCACAGTCTGAAGTACTTGGTTTGACCTCTTTTAGAAGCTCTTTAATCACGATATTGCTGCCAAGTCGAAGCATTAGAAAAATTGCATGTTTCAATAGAAAACCTTTAGACTTGCTATATAAAAGGCATTCATTGAAATATTTTTCTAGTACCATTCAGTTTTTTCCCCAAGAATTTTAAATGTCAGCGTACAAATAAATATAATGCTGTGTTTCTGAAAAATTTTACTTATACAAGTATCAACACAATATAAATATACTGCGATACCGCCTACTTGCTATTCTTCTTTTGCATTAGCCTAACGAATTTAGACCGCAGGGGAGCAGCTGGTTATGCCGAGCTCGGGGTTAATAGGGACCCCATTACCGACTAAAAACCCCATGGTATGCCGCCATCTTTGACTGTTGGCAGGTGGCACTGGACCACTCGCGCATGCAGCCGCAGCCCAGCCAGTTTGCTGCCCACTTACGCGGGCCCAACCTCTGGGGATCCCTTCTCTCATCTGCCACATGGGATGCCCTGAAATACGGGGGCCTCCTCAGTGTTTTGAGTCATGGTACTGACATCAATAAGTTATTTGATACTTTTCAGTGTTGGAAGTCGGTACCGTTATTTTTATATAATATATGTTTACACGACTGCCCAAAAAGGAGTGTTATGCTTTCAGATTTCATGTATTTATGTTTGTATGTTTGTGAGTTTCTTTATTCCACTATAACTTCTAAACGGCTCAACCGATTTTAGTGTTTAATATATCAATAGATTTGTTTTTATAGCGCAAGCAACATTTGATACATGAAAGCAGAAGAAAAAAAACTGGCGGATTATAGACGCATAATTTTGAAAAAAAAAAAAAACTTTAAACCCATTAAGTTATGAAGGGCTTTAAGAAACGATACTAAAAATATAAACTTGCAGTTTTAATTTCAATGGAACGATAAAACGCTTATAGAAAATAAATAATTTGCAGTCGGGTTTTTTAATTTTTATTAAATTTATACTTGTAGTACTTTTATTTTAGTAATCATTTAATATAATCGAAAAATATCCAAATTTCAGGTCTGTTACTCATTTTGTTTGCGAACTAAAAACCCGTGGTATACGATGGGACTGACAGATAGACACCAAAATTACCGCAACGGGGCTCTATTTTGCCGTTTGGATGTGGAACCCTAAACGCAAAGATGATAATGAAATAGAGAATTATGAATAACCAAGAGATAAATTAGTTGTAATGTAATCCGCAGAGCATGCGTTATTGCAAACATAAAAATATTAAAATAAATCAGTTCTGTTTCTAATGTCTGCAGAATCTGGGGCACAGAAAACAAGAGTGTTCTGAGCAGTCTAGATTTCTGTGCCCCAGATTCTGCATACATTTGGGTTGATTAAAATACCTACTAATCGTTCATGTAAACTGATAACGTTAGTACACGTTCCAATAGTGTGTTAAAACAATATGAGCTGTTAGTACAATAATATGTGCGTTTTTTATATTACATTTTATAAACGTGGCTTATAAATTAAGAAACTATATATTCTTTATAAGTCATAGTTTGTGCTGTAACTCTCTTAATGTTCAGTAATGAGCTTTAATGCTTGAATAGCATCTCGGCAACTAAGATCTTCCACAAGTGATGTTTCATTTACATAAACAATGGAATCAATCAAAAGAAAAGGTTGTCCTTAACTACATTTAATATTAAAATATGATTAATTTTAAAATTTTTTGATACTAAATTTAATCAAATGGATTCTCTTATAATATCTTCGAGGTTTTGAGATTTTTACTATGTATGTTCCATCTCAGGAGTCAGGACACGTAGTTACCTACTAACTAAAGAAAATGCAACGACCATATATTTATAACTTGAACGATATAAAACCTTTTTAATAATCAATTTTTAATTCTGAAAGACAGGATACACTTTCTGTACAAACGTAGTTTCGTGATATTTTAAATACCAAGTGTTCAAACACGGTCAAATTTTGAATGCAATTCCTTGTGTAGAATATAGCGTCTGAGTTGCCAGGTTATCGTCACAATATGTATTTTGAAAATCATTGTGTATGTATGGGAAATCTTAAATTTCTCATTTAGAGACAAATATTATAATAAAATTTCCTTTTTGAACTTATGTATAAAAACACTAGGTTACCCGTGGGGTGCCGGGCTAGAATGGCGTGGGTGTCGTAAGAGGCAACTAAGGGTAACACACCAGCAGCACTTTCTGAGGAACTGATATCTCACACTGCGATCCACAAGCCGCCTGCCAAGCGTGGTGATTATGGCAAACCTCCCATATTGGGGGAGGTTGGGTTCAGCAGTGAACTATCCGACTGATGCAGTAGAGTATACAACAGGTATTGATATTTATTTGAAAAGATAAATAGTGATAATAAGGGATGCAGCTGCCAAAAAAGAAAATTAAACGAAATAGCTCATCGATCTACAAGAAATTGACTGTTGATATTACACGGAGTACAAGAGAATGTTTTATGCAGAAGTTTAGTAGATTGAGAGTTCCTATTTGAAGTATATGCTTCTAATCTGTTATTATAACTCTTCAACTTTGCAGAACACATATACTGGCCAGTATCTGGTTTCTTTTGTTTTATTTGACATAAAAAAGTGTCTATCAAGTAGTTACATTGATAGTTCGTTGATGAAATTTGGATAATAAATATTTAAATTAAAAAAAACAGAAAAGTGGCAACTCTCCAGGTGGGGAAGAGAAGCTTCCACACACCTAACCTAACACTACCTATCTATAAGGAGGCTTTAATACACAAATAAAAACAGTAGGTATGGAGCGTTCAATAAGTTCAAGTAATAATTTATTTTACAAACATACACACAATTGTTATTGAAAAAATAGGCTATATCAGTCCAGAACACATTTCATATCAATAGGGGTTGCTCGCTAGCGCCAGGAATAGGAGGCATATTAAAATTTAAAACATTTCAAAAATATGCCCAGAGCGAGCGAGCAGCACCATACTAATTATTACATAAAATTGCCTCAATTATAATTTCTGTGTGCCAGCAACGTAGATCCACATACAATTAGTGTCCTAGATTAAAATGATTTAATATTTAAAGTGAATTATAGTAATAAACCAGCTTGCTCAAGAAAATAAGTTATCTCAGGGGAAAAATCGTGAGTCGCATAAGGTGAAAGCTGAATGCCGTTATTGTAAATAAAGAAAAGGGCGCCACCCGGCTATATAAAACCGGGAAAATATATAAATACCGGATCGGTGCGACGGTATACAGCCTTGGGGTGAAATCACTGCATTGGTCAGCAGCCCTACTGCATAAGGGACGCAAAGCAGAGCGCTGACAGCTCAAACTGTTCACTCGGGCTGACTGCCGGAGCTGGGGGGCTATGGTAGGTGGTTATTCTTCAACCCCTAACGGTGAAGTTTTCTCCTCCTAACCAGGAACCTCCTGGAAAACGCAAGGGTGCGCATGTGAAAATCGTACCTGCCTGTGAAGGGCATATATAAAGCGTTGACATCACTATCGCAAAAGAGGCACCGGTCGATTTGGCGTGGGTGGCTAGCCCACGTGGTGAAGATGCATGCGGGCGCAGCCAGCCTCAATCCACAGGAATACACGGAATTTCGCTCGCAACGACAGGGCCAATATCCATACACTCGGCACGCGGTCACTTGAGAAAGCTCGCACATTCGGGTTCAGCGACGGCGCGGGCCTAGGGACCACGCGGTCCACAACTCGGAGAGCCTCACTAGATAAATTCACGAGACGAAACACTGGAATTTAGCCCGGCGTTATAACCTATAACTTCGCACGAAAACACTGCACCGAAAATATTCAATCACTTTACTAACCTTTTGGGAGGTTGAAAGGCGCTTGTAGCGTTCTGGTGACTTCACGTCTCACACTTGGAAATCGCCTCCTAGGGCTTTATTTCAGCTGGTATGTATCGTCCAGAATCTCAGTGGAACGCTGTCCTGATTGTGGTCCCGCCCTGAAAATATCGAAATTAGTTTGTCAATTGCCAAACTCCAAAGCCGCTAGGGCACGCCACGGGAATCAAGACTTACCTAGCAGCAGGCAGCGTCACACTTGGGTTGCTGGGCGAAAAAGAGTGCAAAACTGCTCTTCCGCCGTATTTACGGGGCGGCGACAGTTTCTCGAACATTCGTAGAGGAAGGGGCAAAAAAACACAGATCATGCCACTTACCGATAAACTTACAGATAAAAATATGCCTTATTAATCTGCGCCTAGGGATGCCAGGATTGAAAGCGGGTAACGTTCAAGACCTTGAAAAAAAAACCGTAACAAAGTTATTTCTAAGAAGAGAAACAAGCATTAACCAGCCAGTGCACAAAATCGTAGTAAACTGAATGCGGCCGATCCAGTGGAAGCAGGCTTACCATAAATAACGTTTAGTGCCCGGCCGAGAGGTGTTCAAATTGCTTCCGTGTGATATATCCCGCAGTCTAAGTACGTTTAGCCATATTGAATTTTTAAGCAAAGATGCCCCAGTTACTCTCGCTCAGCGCGCTCTATATATGACTCGCCATTCTTGAAGCTCTTGTTACAATTTAAAATAGAGTGTGCTTACAGAAATTTGCTGTATGATATAAAAGCCACTTTATACAAAATATTTTTGTATATATTTTCTTTATCCTAAAATCAAATTGCGATGGTTAGTTACATGCTTGCTCAAATAATCACTGCACTGGCTATTTAATATTTTTTAAAGTGAGTTTTTAATATGCCTGTTGTACCTATTATTAAGTGTTGGTTTGGCGTGTAAATAGCCAGAACCTATGTACTTGCGTACGGGAAAGTATGATTTAAAAATGGCTCACTTCGTCGGACAAGAAGAAAAATACCACGAGTAAAATCCACAGTGCAGATCAAATCGGCCCACTCACCTCTTCATCAATCTGATTTCTTTGTTTCTTTGTCAGAACCTCCAGGGACTGAGTGATGCGGTGATGAGAAGTAGGTTTACTTTTCTTCACCTGCCGGCCGGCAAGGACTCAATCGCGATGACGATGAGTATAAACATGTAATCCACAAATAATATGGGTGAACTTGGTCGCACTGTCCATCACTCCACTTTTCGTTGAAATTATGTATATCCTTTCATCAAAATATACATGTAACAGGATAAAAAACAATATACTGTCCGAATAGTCATAGGTGAACACGTGAAGAGAAAAAATATATATCAAGTCAGTTTGACAGTAGCTAGACGATGACGCGGGTGCGATCAATTAGCCAATAACATCCAATATAATTCTTCCATTTGGAAACTGCTAGCGCCATCTCTGCGCACGATTTGTGCAACTCCGAACGAATCCATCGATGAGTGAGCTTTGCACTAATACAAGTGTTTTTTTCTTCTTGATAATAAGTTAATTAATATAAAAATAAAACCCAGCTTAAATGAAGCTATGGCGCTTCACCAAGTGTCTACTAAAATTAACCATTTCTCTGAAGTATCACAAATACCAAATTAAATCCTATCATTAACTCTTCTGCTTAAAAAATTCAACCCGGACTGGCTATCGCTCCCTTTATATTGTTTAAAATGTTATAATATAGCTTTAATTTTCAGTTATTAATTTTTTGATGCGCGTGTTTATTCCGTTCTTTGCATTGTAGTTCATACACAATAATTGACTCCAACTTATTTTTGTGTAGTCGTCCAACGAGCCTTTGAAATTGAGATAGGTCGAGTCAGTTCAGGTGTTTTATGAAAATTTCACGTCCATAACTGATGTGGACTGATGGAATGTCATTTTATGAAATGCAAAAAGTTGGCTTTGAATTTTGTCCGTGTGATATTCCGCGTTTGAATTGCCTTACGGGAATTGCCTATATAGCTTTGACAGTGTTGGGTGTTCAAAAATCATTACGCAAAAGCATGGTTTAACAAATAACAAAAAAATACTAACATTTATTGAAGCGATTAATAAAATGATCTCATACTTTGATTGCAATAAATTTGACATCAGGTGATCATAAATTGTAGTTGACATACAAGATCAATTTAATTCCACAAAAGTCAACCTTGCTGGACCTGGCTGGCTATTATAACAACAACTTAAATTATGAATGGATTTTATAATGACTAATGAAATAAAACTCATATCTTCGGGTGTACGACGTACAGAAGTTATGTATTTGTATTCTACAGGAGGTATATTTTTTTAGTTATTTTTTTATAGCTGATAGGTAAGACTTTGACCACAATCTCACCTGATAGGAAGTGATGATGTGGTTGAAGGTGTTAACAGGCTAAAACTAGAATTACTGGCTCTCAAGGACAGCTGCCGGAACACACCGTTAGGTGCTTGGTGACAGATTTTCTACTTAAGGGTGTTTGAGAGCCATGCGGTGAAGCTCAGGCCCGCGGCGGGATTCGAACCATGGACCTGCTACGTGGCAGTTCATAGCCTGTGCCACTGAGCCATCACTGCTTCATTATTCTGCTTTTGTATGATATATTCGAAGGTAAAATTTTGTATGGAGGTTCTTATACGCAAAAATTACTGTTTGGCGACTAGATGATGTTCAGCGCGTTAATAAATACGCCTACATATTATTTGCAAAGAGTCTTATCACCTAGTTCAACAGCTTAACAAACGATTCCAACGTAAGTATAGTCTTCCCAAAGATAAATATTCCTTCACACATTACCACAGTTGTGGTTTTGTACGAGAATTAGGTAATTAGAGTCCGCTCGCTTCACAAATTTTAGCCGAAACTAGTGTGTGCTTAAGGAGTTAGTAATCCTGTAAATTTACGTGCACCTGGTCTTATTTTACAAGGTACCTCCAGTTGTTTCATTATAGCCGCACAATGAATGTTTAATAACAGTGTACAACTTTTTTTATTTATTTGAAGGTATATTTACTCACAGAATTGTGGCCCTAACGAAATTCCCCATTAGCTAGAAAGCTACCAATACCAGGTAGTCAGTCCTCTGATAAACGTAAATTTTTAGTCAAAAGAGATTTAGTATGCTATAAAATAACTTTTGAAGCAGTGATGGCTCAGTGGCATTGGCTATGGACTGCCGTGCAGCAGGTCCATGGTTCGAATCCCGCCGCGGTATTGAGCTTCACCGCATGGTGGTAGGGTATTTTTTTGCGAATGCCCGCCTGGCTAGCGACCACCCTCAGGTAGAAAATCTGTCGCCACGCACCTAGCGTTGTGAATCCTTGAGAGCCAGCAATTCTAGGTTAAGCCTGTTAACACCTTCGACCACATCATCACTTACCATCAGGTGAGATTCTGGTGAAAAGCTAAACTATCAGGAATAAAAAAAAACTTGTTACTTGTTCTGTTTCCCTGCAACTGCTAATAATTATCTCCCGTTTGTAAAATATACCAAATTTTGAAATGATGATAGTCGAGCGGTTATAGTAATAGACTGCGATTCCACAGTTCCATGGTTCGATCCCCACCGCCAGCTTGAGCTTCACCGCATGGTGGGAGGGCGTTTAGAGAATGCTTGCCTAGCTAGCTACCACCCTCAAGTAGAAAATCTGTCCCCAAGCTTGTTCTGTCACAACAACATAAAAAAAACTATCACCAATCACCTAACAATGTGTTCCGGCAGGAGTCATTGACAATCAGTAAAATTTCAAGCACGTGGGACTCAACAACTGTTGTCTCAGTGTGATGGGTGCAGAGCAGTTCATCACATGTGACGAAATGTATCACAGAGTTAAGCGCTTAACATCGGGTGGGATTTATACTTGTACCGTCACCATCACATAAAAAAGAGAGTAGTAGTGCAGAGACCCTTCTCTGCAGTGCTACTCTCATTTTAACTTCTCTGAAGTACTATAATACTTCAGAGACGGGCATGTAAATCTCAAAATAATTAATAATAACAAATATTTTAAGAATACATCAAATTAATGTTTTAATAAAACACTTAAAAAATAAAATAAAATATATCTAGTACAATTCCGCCTAATCTTCCTGTTAAGCTGACGTGACGCCACAAACGCCACGCAGCCAAACCAGAAGAATTTTCGACGCGTTTTGCTTGTATACGAAGCATCCTCAGGAGGTATTGGCTCTACGAGCGCACGATCGAGAATGATTCTCGATCGTGATTTAAAATATTTTAAGAATTTGATGTTTTCTTAAAATATTTTAAAATATTTGTAATTATTGAATGTGGATTTCCGCAAAGTAACGCCTAAGTCTATTCATTATCTCAAAATAAGTGTTGTTGTATGTAGTGCACGAGACAGGAGAAAAGAATTGCTGGCAGTTAAATTATTGACTTTATTGCACTTTAATTGTTCGAGGGATGATCTCTAGATAGAAAAGGGACTATAGATTAATTACAACCAATTTAGAAGCCCTGGCTGTGCCATAGAACTAGTAACTATTATGTAATACAGATTAAATAGTTGTGTTGGTATCGAACATGCAGTATTGCTCTCTAAAATTGTTTGTTCCTGTTAGGTTAGCTTTTGACCACTATTTCAGCTGAGGGTAAGTGATGATGTGGTCGAAGATGTTGTTCAGGCTAACCTAGAAGTACTGGCTCTCAAGGACAGCTACCGGAACACATCGTTAGGTGATTGGCGACAGATTTTCTACTTGAGGGTGTTAGCTAGCCAGGCGAGCATTCGCAAAATGCCCTGCCACCACGAAATTATAAGTTATAAACAAACACTAAAATAAAATTCATCATAAGAGATATTAGTTAAAACTATGAAAGAGTTTTTTCTCCATTTCATAAAACTGTACTATACCTGAAGCGATTTGCAGTTACCACCGAATAGTTTGAATAGCCCGTCTCTCGCCACAGTACAGTCATACAGGCTTTTGTAAGAAGCCCAATGAATAGTTAAACAAGGCCACGGGCGGGTCACAGCTACAGAGAGCGAGTAACAAGCGACGCTCAAGACAAAAGAAACTCTCTCGCTAACGATGTGCTACACTTGACACGGCGACGGTGCTGCCATTTCAGGATTAAATTTTAAGCAACTATCTGTTTTTGTGTCACTTTTGTGTTGCTTGGGACGAGAAGACTATGGTTTTGCTAAATAAGTTCTATTTAGTGTGGCAGTGTTGCTTGACAGTAAGTAAACAATCTTTGCCTTTTTTTATTTTATTTTATTTATTGTCCAAAATTTTAACAATACAAAAGTTTTACTTATAATTAGAGACTGCGTAAGTCCGAAGGGCTTATGTGCAGTCAATGAGTTCGGTAACTTATAACCTAACTTTTGATGCTGAATTGTCTTTTATAATTTATTCTATTTTGACTGAGCTAAGATACATCTATTCCAGAACTGAGGTTATAACAGGTTATACGTATGGATTCCGATAATTATAGTAACTAGACAAGTGCAGAAATGGAGTTGTTCATATTTTTAATTGGTTTCGCACGGTTTGTACATTCGCAAACCCTACAATATATGTACCTACATAAGTTAAATTTAGAATAAATAAGGTTAGTTCTCAGTTATGTAAAAATTATTTCAATAAGTTGAAGCCCCATTGAAGCCCAGTTCAGGAAGGAAGTTGCTACTTAAATAAAAATCATACGAACATAAGACAACTTTATTTGCCTATTTTATACCACAAATTTACACACAAAAAACACAACATTTGAAAAATAGCGCAATATCATAGGCGTCATGTTAATAATTTTTAACGAAATTTCACAAGCGTCGTAATGTTTTTAATATTCGTGTATGCAGCTCATATCATCCCGATTTTCACCGAACATTTTAGGACAGAATTCGATCGGTTCTAATGCATATTGCAAATGCTTGCTACCTTTGTAGTTTTTATAATTTTTTATTTTTTTTTATACAGCCGCTTTTATTACCAAAATACTACGAAGTATATTTTGGTAATAAAAGCGACACAAAGCACTACAGCTACTACAATAAAGCCATTTAGACGACCTATAAGTCAATGCAGATGTACAGGAAATAAAATATATGTAATACCTTGTAGTTACAATTCACCTTCACCATTTGCCAACTTCAAGTAGAAAATATGTTGTTAAGCACATGGTGTGTTCTAGCAGATGTCTTTGAGGGCCAGTAATCTAGAAAAAAACTGTACACTATTATACGCCACATCATCACTTACCAACAGGTGAGACAATAGTCAATAAATGACCTACCAGTTATAAAAAAATAAAGAGTTTGATTTTTTTAAGCGTATTCAATAACGCATGAGGCTGAACTTTTCCTAAATATGCCTATGTTTTATATTTGCAGTTTGAAATGCCTATTACTGAAAACAAAGCATTCCAGGGCACTGTTAACATCACACTCGTATATTCAACGAATTCCAATCCATGACTACCTACAAAAAATATTTCATATATTCTACAAAACAATTTTATCGTTTGAGCTGAGCGAGTCAGTAAATCAGATCCCAATCGGTTCCCAACCGTAACTACTAAACCCTACGCCAAAAACCGATACTCATAGGTCATCGGCATAATCCAGATCTCATTGTACCCACTGCGGACAGCCCAGTCGTTATAAGCTAGCATGCAGTAAGGATGATAGCAAAAAAATGTGAATAGAAAAAGAGTAATTCTCTGTCTTTATGTGACTTGGTTCCGGTGCTCGCCCGAAGCTCACCTGGTGTGAAGGCTAGAGTGTATGTAGCGCTCTCCATACAAACCAGTTTTGTCTTATTTTAAATACCAAGCGTTCAAACTTTGAAATTTCGCATGCACATACCTGGGCCTATATAATATATATGCTTCTGGTGTGCCATTTTTAGGGTTATATCCAAAGGGTAAAAGCAGCACCCTATTACTGAGACTTCGCTGTCCATCCGCCCGTCCGTCCGTCTGTCACCAGGCTGTATCTCAAGAACGTTGATAGCTAGTAAGACAGTTGACATTTTCACAGATAATGTATTTCTATTCCCGCTATAACAACAAATACAAAAAATATAATATAATATAAATAATTAAGGGGGCTCCCATACAATAAAAGAGGTTTTCGTCGTTTATTTGCTAAAAATAATAATAATTAAATTGCTATAAATAATGCAACGCGCTCATTACCCTGAGGCATAAAAGTCGTTGACTTGTCGTTGAGTTGACTTTATGCTTAGTCTCATGTCCCTTTAATCACCGGTACCATTCGAACCGGAACACAGTAATGCGAACATACTGCTTGGCGGTCGAAATAGGTTCGGTAGCATTACTCCCAGGACGAACTTAAAAAAATATAATTATATGTAATGTAATAATATGATTACACTAAAAAATTGTAGATTGATTTTTAATAACAAATATGATTCCAAAAAAGTTGAAAAGCATTTTTAAAAAAAACGATGTAGTGAAAAATTTCGTCTATATATTATGCTAAGCCGACGTAACGCTACGTAGACCAACTGGAACGCTTTTTTTTGCGTTTCGATTCTACATGACGCATCATCAGGAGGTGTTGACCTTTGCACGATTGAGATTATACGGTAATAGTATAACTATATCGCAATTCAGTTGATAACAAAACTATGAATAAAGAAAATTTTATCCGACATCAAAAAATAAACGGTAGTTAATTTTTTTAAATAAATACTTAAGGTAATTATATACATATACATATATTTTTGAGCATAATTTTTATATTTTTTCACTGGATCATATAATCATGGTGGTTATTTTCTGTAAGATATAATAGTCTTCCTTCCGTGGTCGTGGCCTTGTCCCTTCCACTTTGCCCTAGGCCACGACTAGGCGCTATGGATAGACTATCACGTCTCGAAACATGACCAAAGGAAGTAAGTATGCGAGACTATACTTATACATAATAGACGCTGCTTTATGACGAGTTCTTGGAGTATGGAGACATTTGTTCGGAACTCAGTCCAAGAAACTTCAAGCATCCTTTTCCAGCACCACATCTCCAGAGCGTTTCTTCTTTTCCACATCTCACAAACTCCACAGTCAAAAGGAAGTTTGAGTAAGTCAAAAGGTTTTAATTTACAATCAATTAGATAAATAAAGTATTTTGCATAATGCTTATACGTCGATGATATTGAATTTTTTGCCTATTGTGACGATTATTATATAGGCGAGTAAAAACGCTTGATATCAAGCTGAAAAGAGTGATTAAATATTTCTATTTATTTATAACCAGAACAACGAAAGTAAATTTTTTATGAATGGAATTGTGACGGGACATGCACGAGGCTACCTGATGTTAAGCTGTATGCTCTGACTATAAGAGATGAATTTCGAGCCAAGTGACAAACGCCCGTCACCCTGAGACATACAGTTACTAAGTCTAATGTGCCTGAAATTTTACTAGCTTTCGAAAACTGCTGCCGGAACACTCTGTTAGGTGCTTGACGTCAGATTTTCTACTTGAGCTTGGTAGCCAGGTGAGCATTCGCAAATCCCCTCCCACCATGCTTTGAAGCTCAAGTCGGTTGAGGGGATCAAATGCAGTCCATAGCTATAACCACTATATCTATCAGCCATAAATACCTTTGCATGGAAATGCTCTTAAGTATGAAGTTTACGTACATTGTGTAATAAATAAATCTTTATGCCTTCTGCGGGATCTTAACTCGCCAGTATGTTTTTCTTACCCAGGTCTTTGGGCGGTCAGGTGTGACGGGGCTCTCTGTAGATGCTCATGTTTTCACTTGTCTATTTGCATGGTGGTAGGGCATTTTGCGAATGCTCGCCTGGTTAGCTACCACCCTCAAGTAGAAAATCTGTCGCCAAGCACCTAACGGTGTGTTCCGGCAGCTGTCCTTGAGAGCCAGTACTTCTACAGGTAAGCCTGAACAACATCTTCGACCACATCATCAGGTGAGATAGAGGGAAAAAAAAATTAAAAAAAAATGGAAATCTTCATGGTTAATCATTCGACGATGTGCTTCTTTAATGTGAAACAATTAATTGTGAAACCCATAAACATGACGGTCAAATTATACAGTTTTACGACTAGAAAGCATCCTAGATTCAAATTTATATATTAGCTAGTGTGAGTGACTGTAAAAGCGCTGTGAATTCTATCTTTTTATACTGTTTATAAGTTGTAGCCATGTCGCCTTGTCCTGGCGACCTTCCAAACCGATGTTTTTACGCGAACAAACTTTTTCAACTACCCTGCTGTTTGTATTACTTGCCCGCAAAAAGTTTGAACTAATGCTATCCTCTAAGGCCAGACTGAAATTTTTCAGTGGTGCACGTCCCAGAATTTACGAGAATTTGGCTCTGCTGAGCTTTGAAACGTATGCGCTAGAATTCATTACAATGTGCATGATGGCCTGGTTTGAATGAAAATATTTTTCATTTCTCCTACTTGGAAAAAGTCCTATTTGTTTGATACAAGTAGTGACGTAAGACGGTGCTTCGCGCCTTAGAGCGGGAATGTGTTGATGCGTGGATCGTAATCGAAACACACTGACAAAAAGTACCCATGGTACTTATAACTATTGTTTTACACAAATAAATATGTCTAAGATTTTTTCAACATATTTTGCTATAATAACACTTACGTTTGTGTTTCGTTTATGTAAACGCTAACAGAACTAGTTTTTAAAGCTAATGAATGTGACTTATTCAAGTTAGTGTATGTTACGTTAAAAATTTTAGTCCGTTAGTGCTTATTGCGCCAAGGTAAATTTTAGAGTCAAAAGTCGATTTAACTTGGTTTTTGTATGACAATTTACACTTAATTCGAGTTCAAGTCGCGTGTCCTCGTTGGCGCAAGTAGGGCCTAATTCTGTAAATTAGTTAGGGTGCTAGTGAAATTAAAAAAAATACCTAGTAAGCGGGATGACCCGTTACGGTACCGCAGTGTGTTCCATATTTAAAATTTTAAAAGAGACTAAATAATTTTATGGACCATATTTTGAGTTTTAATGCCAAAAAAATTCAGTATCAGACCGGAGTTTTGACCTTTTCAATGTAAATTTTAATAAACTCGTCTCCAACCCTTGGATAAGACCAAAAACATGTCTGACAGAACGTGAAAGATACAAACGGTGAATACAGTAATCTTGAACGTAAATAGAACTTACAGTAACACTCATAATCTATAGGTAAATCATATAAATGGATAATTAAGTATCTAAAATAATTTTGCATAAGTCTTTTTTAACTTAGGTATTGAACTGTCATTGCAAAACATCTTTGATAATAAGGAAACTTAAAAAAACACTAAACCTAGATAATATATTATATTCTAACAGTTTGGGGTTTCAGTTTTAGAACCAATTAATCAGTTGTCAATTAAGATGCCTAAGATAGTCATTAGATCTGTTGTGTGCTTACTTCACAAATACACCCCACTGATATGATAAAATCAAAAGAAAAAAACATTAAAATATACGAAAATTTCAAATATATTCAGGGTTAAGCTCACCTATGTACATGAATAATATAAATGCCCAATCTGTATACAACATAATTTGTGTATATCAAAGAACATAAACATATCAATATTAAGAAAATGTTGACTGGAGGAAATATAAAACAATTTTAATTTGAAGCCTCGGATGATTATTTCTATATTTAATGACAAAGGTAGATGTACTGTATCAGCTGGATCGTCCACTGCTCAACACACCCTCTCCTATTTAGGGGATATTGGCCATAATCCCCACTCTTGGCAGGTGTCTTGGGGATCGCAGTATAAGATGGCAGTTCTATAGAAGGCGCTGCTATACTCAGTCCTAGTATTTTCCCTTAGTCTCCTCTTACGACACCCAGGGGATGATATGGGGAGGTTTGATTCTAACCCGGCACCCCACGGAGGTCAAATGTGATGCTATCCTATATTTCATTTCCTTGCATTATTGTAAGAAAACCACTATATATGCCTCGGCGGAAATGGCAATTGAGTATTGTCTAGTACCATTGAAGTCCTCGTCTGCGGCTCAGCTTTCAAAACTGATACTCGACCTTCAATTGCCTGTTTCGCGGCATTTCCATTATTATACTATTAATCTGTATCGTAAAAGAAAACAACAGAAAATTATATCTTCAGCTACATCAATGACAATAGTGAAGTTTTTCGTTACCAGCCAAAATGTCTACCTTCTTTATTATTGGCCCAATTGCAACGCAGAATACCAACTTGAGCCAAATAACTTACGTACAGGCACTACTAATCAAATATATTTTTATAGTTATACAAAAAAACTCTCAAAATAGGGGATTATGGCAAGCCCCCTTAATGGGGGAGGCTGTGTTCAACAGTGGACGATCCGGCTCATACAGTACATACATACTCATAATCACGCCTGTATTCCCCGAAGGACTAGGCAGTGGTGTGCAAACACCCACGTTACGCCAATCTGGTTTTTCTCCTATGCAATACGAATATGCTGGCGAGCATATTGCCATTCATCAGGCACAAATTCAGGGTCATACAAAATGTTTTCTCTAACACACTGGACGAAACACAAGAACATAATATTACGAATAATATGTTTACGCTAACAACATCTAACACAGTATCACAAGAACATAATGTATGAAACCCTTGCAGGACAATAGGGTTGGCCCTGTTGTGCGTCTAATGCACACAACACCCTACTCATATCTACGCGAGAAGTGACATGCTGCTCATTTAGCGCACTTTTCTCTTAGTCGTCTCTTATGACACCCACGGTAAAAAATAGGGAGGTGACATTCTATCCCGGCCCCACGTGTAATTACGATAAAACGCTAAAATACGTTACCAGTATCAAGTTTTTAAAACTTGTATATGAATACTTATCCTTACTTTAAAGATGTAAGACACTACCATATCCCACTTCAAATTCCACTACAAACTGCACAGAAGAAACATGTCAACAATATTTCAGTTGGAAATGCGTTAGAATTGCATCCAGCAAAATGGACTCACGTTCTAGCAAATACAACAAAGCAAATAGAAAATTGTATCACGTAAGAAACCCGACAGAATGAACAACAAGCTTGCAGTGTAAAAACCTGGCGCATTAACTACTTGATACGGATAAAACCGCTACCAGATGTGGCTAACGCTCCTTGCAAACAATGCATACTCCTTGGGTACTTACTTTCCTCAAACTAGATTCGGATTTGACTTTAGAAGCGATTTGTTTTCACAGAAGTTAATTAAATATATGTTTAGATATATACACTGAGAATAGTCAGATCCTTAACCATTTTTCCAACCACATTTCTCTGAAGCATAAAAGCTTCGAGATAAAAATTTGTTTAAAAAATGAATTTTCGTTTAGTTACGGAATATAATTAGAACCTGCTTCGACGATAACTTAGTCAATGTTCTTCAACACCATGCCAATCTAAAATGTAAATAAGTATCAATCTCATACCGTTACTCGTATCTCTTTGATTTCGGAATAATGAAGTTCACAATTATTAACAAAACACGCACAATCTCCCAAATTCAATTGGATTGGGTAAACATTTAGTACTTAGAAATGATCGCATCGTGTACCGCACGGTACACTTTTTAAACCATGCGCCATGGTGCAATCAATAAGCAATAAAATGTTAAATATGATCGCTTGAGTAAGCAATTACAACTTTACTTAAAGGATGTCCATTTCACTCAAGAACGTTTGTGACTATTAAATAACTCGAAAATGTCGCCAATATATTTTTGAGTCAACACAAAGAGCATTTTGTTTGTTTTTCGTCTTTTTATCGTGTCTTTTGACTCAATTTTTCCTTTATTTTCCAAAAGAGATTCTGTTACATCCCAACCAATGTTTCGCAAAGCCTCAGGACAAAAAATATTTAAAATGAGTGTAAGTTGCCAGTGTTGCCTCAAGGTACTTGACGTATTCTTTAATCGTTGTATTTTAAAATTTGAATGCGATGTATTATGATTTCAGAATTCCAAAGGGAGCATTTTAGCAGCATTTTCTTACTGCAACAGGATCTAAAGATCGAGGAGATTTTCGGCTGATGTTGAGGAACAACATAATTATTGTATCATCAAGGAATTGTTCCAACTGGAAATAAATGAGTGCATTGGAAGTAAAACTTTATTCTGCTGGAAAAGGCCCATTTGGATGTATCTGTCCATCCTTTTCCGCGATTCGGGGAGCTTAAACCAAACTTTATATGTTATGTACTACTCAGGAACACTGATGATGCTGAAAAGGAGTCAAGTACACGATTAACTACTTATTTAATACTGGCCAGAATGATCGATAGATAAACGTGGACTCACGAAACCAACGCCACCAAGAAGCCCTCCTTCGAATTTCTTCTTGAGGTTCACGCAATAATCCAAACACTGAACCAAACGCGAAGTTTTTAAAATATAAGGTTCAATATCAATTATATTTACAACTTATTCAAAATATCGCAAACAACCAAGTGCATCGACCTATGTTATTTTTTCCAAATTTTTCTTGACAAATTATACTAAATCACCCACCATGACAATCCAACAACAATTTGAGAACTACAAAAGGTGGCAGCTAGGTGCGTTCCGATTTAGACTCGCAATCGGTTTGGAACAATTATTGTAAAAGCCATTCAATTTGTTTTGGGTTCCGTAGCCACTCTTGAGACTTCTCCAAAATGAAGGAACTAGCGGAATCAACTGGTAAGAGAAGTTATATGTGTTTCTCATACACTGAGAAAAATCTAAAGTCAAAAGCGCCCTAATGACGGTCCAATTTATATGGTATAAGGCGAAAAACCGACCAAACGTAAATACGTACAAAAACGCCTTCCAACTAGAAGGCGTTAAACGAGGTTAGTGAAGGCGAATGTTTCTTTTCGTCTTCATTTAAGGTGTATTTTGTGATCTTTCTTAAATATTGACTTTTCGATGAGGCTGATTAAGTCGTACGTTATAGTGATAATCACCGTATATAAACCGCCGTAAAAGTAAGGTATATTTTATGGTCAATACTGCAATTATTATCGTATAACATGTTCAATTCTGAAAATACTTTACGGAAGGCGTTTTTGACGGTTGTGTTTGTTATAAAAGATGGTACATTTTTATTGATTGGTGAAAATCATCTTAAGAGTTGTGAATTCATCTTACGTATTTACAATTCAACGGTAAAAGGTCAAATTTGATTTAAGCCTTTAAGTCGTTTTTCTCAGTGTAGTAAATAATACTTCAATTTTTATCATAAATATATTCTAATATACCTATAAAAATAATCCTAGTATCTATAAACCCGGCAGTCCAACTTCTCGGATACCTAGAAGAGTAGAAGCGAATCAGCAATCGCCAATACTGTTTTCGTTACGGATGGTCAGCTGGTTTTCTTGTAGGGTATCTTACTCACCGATGGGCTGAAACCGTTTAGAATAGAGAGGCGCATGTAGTTGATTTGCCATCTATGGCATAAAATATATATAACCATATATATCATTATGAACTCTATCAATTGGGTAAAGTACTAACTACCGCCACCGAGAATAGCTGCGGGATTCGAAAATGCGCAAAAATTGCCTGAAAGACGTGATTCTTATACTTAACTCATACCTAGTTTGTACATGTACACATATATTATTCCGTTCCGCAGTAACATCAAATAAGCCTATTATTTTATTTTTGATTTAACCACCATCTCACGTGATGTAAGTGACGATACCGTCGAAGTTCAAGACTGGCTCTCAAGAAAAGCAGCCATAACACCGTTAGGTTCTTGGCGACAGGTTTTATATTTGAGGGTTAGTAGCCAGTTTGCGAATGCCCATTCGCAAAATTATTCGTAAATTTGATTGTCCATTGCTGTGGAAAACCATTCAGAGGACTAAATCACTGTTAGTAATAAATTACTAACTTACAACATACTCACAAAATTGGATCAAGTTGTCTGAATAAAGAAATATATTATTATTATTAAAATGCCCTACCACCATGTTATGGCATGGTGTTAGAGCATTTTGTTTGATTGACTGCCATCTGAAGAGAACAACCAAGTCCAACGGCTTAATGTGCCCCCGAAGCACAGAAGCACTCACTAGTAAAATACCAGTAACGGTCACCCATCCAAAACATGAACGAAGCGGACGTTTATATGCTACAAGCACTTAAAAGTAATGTTGGAGGAGTTTATTGTCATGCGTGGAACCCTTTTATGTTTGTATTTATGTTCTTGGCCAGTTTGTCTTAATTAAGTTTTGGCACCATTCGCTTGGAGATCTCGCTATACTCTGCCAAGTACTCTCTCGAAAAAGGGCCGGAAAAATACCAGCGGCCCTTGATTGGGTTTTTAATTGTATGTACTACTACAGCTATTAGCAATGTGCCTTGACTACAGTTGATTGGTGCCAGTTCCTATCATAGGTCAGTGAAGTTATGTCTTAGGTATTGCTAAAGGGTTATAGCAATTGTTTTAGAACATCAAGCATGGATAAAATAAAACCATACATGAAATGATGATGAATGGTGAAGAAGCAGTGATGGCTCAGTGGCATTGGCTATGGACTGCCGCGCAGCAGGTCCGTGGTTCGAATCCCGCCACGGGCTTGACCTTCACCGCACGGTGGAAGGGCATTTTGCAAATGCCCGCCTGGCTAGCGATCACCCTCAAGTAGAAAATCTGTCGCCAAGCACCTAACGGTGTGTTCCGGCAGCTGTCCTTGAGAGCCAGTGAAATTACAGGCACATGAGACTTAACAACTATGTCTCAAGGTGACGGGCGCAGTGCAATTTGTGACGAAATGCATCTGTAATAGGCAGAGGTTAGTCCGCCTAACATCAGGTGGGCCTCAAGCTTTACCCGTCAAATTACAACAAAAAAAAGGTTTAAATATACATTCATTTGCATAATGGTAAGGTATTTTGCATATGCTCATCTAACTAGCTACCTTCCTCAAGTAGAAAATTTGTCACCAAGTACCTCACGGTGTTTACCGACTCCTATCCTTTAGAGCCTGTTTCTAGATTAACCTGAAGAAAATATTCGTGATTTCACATACTATTAGGTGAGATAGTGTTCAAACGCTAGCCAGACTATCTACATCTCTCTAGGTATATAATTGCAACTTATATATTTTTTTGTGTGACAGTAAAAACTAATATCAGATTTGAAAGAATCTTTTTTATAATTAAATGCTGCCGTTTAATGTCATAGGCTAAGTTTTATTTCGGTTTCAGTTTTCATTCAATTCTTGCAGGATTGCATAAGAACTTATTTGTATATATTCGTCAGATTATTTAATCATTAGTTTCGTAGTATACAGGGTTATTGAAAAAATGCTAACTACCTCTGAGACTTGACTTCTGTTAGACCTAACAAACATTTTCAGTATGTTTTTTTCTTTTTTTTATATGCTTGTTACAGAATAAGCACGAGAACCACCTGATGTTAAAAGTATCTTGTGCCTGTAATTTATTATTCCATATTTTTTATTATTATTTTGTAAATTTTCAAATACTATTCAAAGGGAGCGCGGCACGGTCCAGTGCTGCCGCGGCATTGTCTTTTACTACGAGACTCAAAACCTAAAACATTAAGTTTTTCTAGTAATCTCAAACACTTTTAAGTTCTTTTCTTTTAGTGGTCCTCGTGCTTATTCCGCCACAAACACAAAATAAGATAAAAAAACCCTGGACTTTTTGGTGGACCACAGGATATTTTTACAACATCATCAACGTCATCATTAAAGCAAAGGAAACCATGGGGCGAAGCTTAAATATTAATAAAGTTGGCCAAGTGTGAGTCGGGCCTTGCTCCTTAAAAGTTCTGCATTTCAACAGCCCGTAAAAGAAAAAATCTATAAATCAGCGTTTTCAGTATTTGTTGTATATAATTAAAATTTTAACAAGAAATAACCGACTTCAAATAAAATTCGCATTACGAGTATAAGGGATAACTCAAATACTAGTACTCGTGAGATCTAACTCAAGTCATGGGACCACATGACAAGCACAAGTTATTTAATTTTAAAAAAACATAAAAATCGGTTGGTAAGAGTGGTGAGTACACACAAAAAAATATTCGAATTGAGTACTTCCTCCTTTTATTGAAGTAGTAGAAATAGAGGATGTTGTTCATATGCGGAAATTTCTGATTTCTAACAAGTTTTATTGTTTAAATATAATATAATATTTTGGTCTTTAATTTAAAACTTTTGACTGCCATTTATTTATATTGTTAGTTTTTTTTTTTTAGGTTTGCCTTTGACCACTATTTCACCTGATGGTAAGTGATGACGTGGTCGAAGATGTTGTTCAGGCTAACCTAGAAGTACTGGCTCTCAAGGACAGCTGCCGGAACATACCGTTAGGCGCTTGGCGACAGATTTTCTACTTGATGGTGGTAGCTAGCCAGGCGGGCATTCGCAAAATGCCCTACCACCATGCTATAACGACTGCCATCCTAAGACGACAACCGGAACCGACGGCTTAACGTGCCCTCCGAAGCACGGAAACGCTCAGTAGTAATGTCACTAGCGGTCACCCATCCAACTCATAACCGCGGGCGACGTTGCTTAACTTTGCTGATCGGTTGAGAACAGCTAAGCAAACTTCGCTACGAGCGCTTCAAAAAAATTATGAGCTTTCACGATGACACTCTACGTGATAGGGACCAAAAATAAAGCGTAATGGCAAAAATTATTGCTTTTATTTCTCCCAGACGGGTCCTGTCTGCACGATCTCACTAGAAGAACAAAAGACAGATAAGGATGTACGCAAACATTGGTTAGCCTAGAGTATTTAAAAAAAATTGAGAACAACGACCGAGAAGTCACACCCTGTTACAACATAACTATGATTAGGCGCACACCGCTAACATGACAAAGTCATTTTTGGCTCCTGAAAAGGTAGAGCTTGTGGCTCATCCCACACGTAGTCCAGAGCTTGAGCGATTCCTTGATTCTCCCAAAATCAATTGTTGCCATTTACGTGACCAAAAGAGGCCGTGATAGCTTTCAAGCAACAAGTGATAATTATGACCGAATAAAAAGTGTTTAAAAGCAGAATACTTTGAAAAGCAGTAAATATAATTGCTATTGTATATGTATTTTTATTTTTTTGAGGTAGTACGCATATCTTTCGGTGTACATAAGCTGCACTAATTATGCAGTCATGTGCAGGACACCATGTTAGCACTGAGTGGAAAACTTAGTTTTCTATTAATGTAATATTACACCTGCAGCATGTTTCTGAAACTATTTACCTGTTTGATGTACATCGCAAAGTTTACTCGTACCACAGAGGTCGTTCCACTTCTATTTGTGGGTATTTTACTCACAAGTGACGATGGCAATACATTTCTATCTGTAATCGTTTGACACTCAGCAATTCAGGTGTTTTTGTGAATGTAAAAGATAACGACATTTACAAATAGTAATCCTTAAAATAGGAAATCAACAGATTCTACACTAAGATTGTTTATCTGTAGATAAGTTGTGAACTCCCTATATTTACTAGACGGATGCAAGGTGATTGCCGTAGTCGCTACCAGTCCTGCACTTCCGAGCGTCCGGTGAATACGTTGCCGCTAATCGTCTGTTTTTAGAAAAAAGTTATGGACAATATGCCATCCTGTGACTTAAGACACTGCACTAATTATACAGACATTGTGAGAGATAAGAAATATGTTCCAATTCTTTATAGAAATAAAAAATATCGTCATTTAGTTTTATCTAAGTAAATTTTTCAGGCGCTCGTAGCTTAGTTACTAAGGCCCACTTGCACGCATTTTTGGGTTAAATAAATAAATAAAGAGTTAGTTAACTCCGAGTTAGTTACTTAAAATGTTAACTCTCATTGTGCCTTGCACCGCTAAAACATGACACCGGGTTAGCTAACCTGACATTTCTGTTTTTTTAGCTGGGAACATTGAAATTTCTATGCGCTTCTATTTTAACCCCGCCGAAGATGAAAGAACAGAAAACAATAAAACTTATACGTCTATCTCTTTTACACAACAGTACAATGTCTATAGGCTTTCTTACGAGTCCTCCATCGTTTGACAATTGACGTAGTTTTATTTATCCGTATATTGTCTCGTGTTATTTATTTACTTTCATCTGTGGTTTTGTGATCCTTTGGTTTTAGAATGGTTATAAATTTGTAGAAATAACTTGTTTTGCAGAATAAAAGATAAAAAATGCGTTTACGTGCCCCTACTTTCACAGCTTGTGATAATATGCTTCTATGTGATATAGTAGCGAAATTAAACACATAATTGAGAATAAAAAACTGACGGAGCTAACCTCCGACAAAAACATGCATCTTGGCTTGAGGTGTTCAAAATGTACAATACGAGTAGTACTGGTTATTCTAGAATACGCTTTCTTCTTCAAGTCGAAATCTTCTATGAAAGTATTTGTCTCAGGGAATTATAATAATCTGACCGTTCTCCGACCCTTCTGTCATAGAAGCTTGAACTATATACTATATATTCAATTATTTCTTTGTCATCATCAGATAATAAACCATCATTGATCAATATAGTATATTAAATAAAAACACACTACATAGTAGAATAGGTAGAACTGAACATAACCTTAATTTATTTTGACAAAATCTTCACTAACCCAGTGTTAGCGACATAACCCTCCTACATCGGTGGGTTAATTTTTTAAGGTTTTAACCCTAGATTTACTCCTAACTTTTGATGGTGCAAGATAAATTATTTATTTAACCCTGTGTTAGCAGTTAACTCCGAGTTAATAACGTTAACTCTGGATCGTGCAAGTGGGCCTTAGCTGTTCTTAACGGATCAGCAAAGTTAAGCAACGTCGCCCGCGGTCATGAGTTGGATGGGTGACCGCTAGTGACATTACTACTGAGCGTTTCCGTGCTTCAGAAGGCACGTTAAGCCCTCGGTCCCGGTTGTTGTCTAAGGATGGCAGTCATTATAGAATGGTGGTAGGGCATTGTGCTAATGCCCGCCTGGCTAGCTACCACCCTCACGTAGAAAATCTGTCGCCAAGCACCTAATGGTGTGTTCCGGCAGCTGTCCTTGAGAGCCAGTACCTCTGGTTAGCCTGAACAACATCTTCGACCACATCATCACTTACCATCAAGTGACATAGTTGTCAAAGGTTAAATTGAAAGGAACAAAAAAAAAACTTCTCAAAATGATATGGAGGAACGAGATGTGTGGATCGTTTTGTGTGAGAGAGTGAAAGAGATCGCGGCATAATGATGATCGGAACTTCTCAGGGCGGTGGTAACACAAATTGCTTATTTATCCCTTTCTAACAACAGATATGACCCATAATATTATTTCCTTATCATTACAAACTGCATATACATGTGCGTAGGTATGTAGATAGGTAAATTATAGTTAGTTCTTAGAACAGCGGTGTTAGGATATAACTACTCTTTTTATTTAAACTCTCTGATTCTACATTGTTTGATTTGACTTATTAGGATTCCAACTTGCTGGAAACAGTGAAACAATTAGACAGTTTCTGTAACCGTTTCCACAGAAAAAATATCGCATATCTAGAGATTAAAATCTTTCCCTTTTTTTCTTTTACTGTGATTTCGGGTAACCGTAAAAAGCTCGCCCAAAATCATAATTAAAATCTTTAAAAGGGGTAAACCAACAGATGTTAACTCAAAAAATATGGTAATTGTTAAAATTAAACAAGCAATCCCATTGTGTACTAAACGAGGTCCTTGGATGGCTTTCCGTGGAAATGGGCTATTGCCTTAAAACGCACCTTACAAAACACAACAGTACATCACATAGAAACAGTTTTTTTTTTGTCTTAGAAAACCAATTCGTACGCAGCTCTGAAGGTTTCATACTACCGCACGATAAATATGGGTTAGGAATTAACGAAAATAATTGCGTTTTCTTTTGTTCAGTTCGGGATCTTTATACGATTAATTGCGCCTAGTTAGCAGCTCTCCACTATTTAAGTCGATGTGAGTATTGTGTTGCTGCACATTTGGTACACAACAGAGCTCTTTACCATCTTAATGCTCCATTGTCAGTCTACGATATCATTCCCAAGAAGTGTTTGCATCATAAAAAAAAGCGATCAATAAAGTTATAACTTTTTACAAAATATTGCTTGATCTTATATATGCGAATGTGTGAGAGTATGTATGCTTGTTTCTTTTTTCACGCTGAAACGGTTAAACCGATTTGGTTGAAACTTAAAATATAGATAGCTCCTGGTTTCAAACAGTAAGTACTTTTCATGACCATCATCAATTATCAACAATTCTCTACGCGGTTGCAATAGCTGGGCGCAACTAGTTATTTAATATATTCTTGTATTAATAGAGAAGATGTTTTCTACCAAGGTATAAATCTGGTGATACGGAGAGATTAACGGGCCGTGCTATCAAAGACGTATAGTGACAGCATAGTGGATGAAAATATGCATATGTTATGTATGGATGTAGGCGGCATTCCATGCATTCGTGCGGGTGCTGGGTCCATCGCATTGCAGAGGAAGAAGCTTAAGCCTCAGGTGCCTGGAACATCAATGTTCCCTCCACCGCTCGAGCCTCCTTCCCTGTGTAACCAAATTTAATAAAATCCTAGTAATGACGCCGTTGTAGAATGGAAGTTCCGTGCAGGTTTTTGACAGGCCACTTAGTTACAACGCAAAATCTTATCTATGCGCTAAATTAATCCAAATCGTTATAGCCATGTACATACATATATGTAATCATAAAAATAGAGCAAACTATTTGATATTTTCTTTTAATTAACAAGACCTGCTTGTTAATTAAAAGAAAATATTTTAATTATATTAAAAGTTATCTAATACTTGTCTCCTTGCTTATTAAAAGTTTGCTTAAATACAGCTACAACTTACCATTTTTATGCTCGTGGTCGTCTTCAAGCTGTATATGCTAGCACGCCATCACAAAAAGCCTTTTTTTATGTAATGTTATTTTTTGAATTACATGGTTTATTCTTTTTTTCTTATTTCAAAAATTACAGGTACATTAGACTAAACAACTTTGTCTCAAGGTGACGGGCGCAGTGCAATTCGTGACTTGTTACGAAATGCATATCTTATAGGCAGAGGTTGTCCGCTTAATATCAGGTGGGCCTCGAGCTTGTCCCGTCACAATAATATAAAAATAATAAATAGATATAGATAAACTCTACAAAAAGCACGCTATTATTTACATATTTCAATAATCATAAAAAACAATGCAGAATACTATATGATTACAAACAAAAACAGCTTGATTAAATTAAAAGCAAACAAATTCTTGTCTCACTGACTTGAGATGTTGTGAAATTTTTGGTTATATACAAATCTAAAACTTACTAACTTACTACACTGGCTCAGCGACCCGAAGTGGGTCTTGGCTTCCGATATGAGAGCATGCCACTGGTTCCGGTCTTGTGCAGTTTCACGGCAGTTGTCCGCGTGAAGTTCACGTAAATCAGCGCTTACCGCATCGCTCCATCTGTATCTGGGATGTCCAACCGGTCGTCGGCCTGTTGGTTGACTCAGGTAGGCTCTTTTTACCACTCGATCCTCTCCCATTTTATCCAGAGAGAGATAGTCTGTGACCTTTGGTCACTCCAATTATATTCGGCTGGGCCACGAGCTCTTTAATTTCGGCGCTTTTTTCGCATTCTCCAGTTTCCATCCGGCCTTTGCTGCGGACCAAGAATCTTTCGAAGTATTTTCATTTCGGCTACCAGGAGCTTGTTCTCTTCTGAGTCCAGGCATCACATCTGTACATTAGTTTATCTATATTTACACAAATGTACAACTTACCAATTTTGTTATGGTTGTCGTCAAAAGGTATTTTGTGACATTTTACTTTTTAATTTATTTCCATGAATATACGCAAAAACCACAGTATTTTTTTTATTTAATATTCTACTATAACTTAAATTTTTGAGACTTAAATTCGTGTTTAAATTACATTTTCGGATCTATTTGCTCACAAAGTAAGGTCGACATTATATTTTGGACTAACGACGTTTTGATCAAGCTGCATCGATTGTGATCGCGAGCTGACTGAATTTCAGGTACTCGATAAGTTTATATTGTGCGTTAAACGTACCAAGTTTAAACAGAGATTAGGATCAGGATTTAAAGTAATTTGCATCGTAATGCTAACGGTATCGGTTTATGACCTCCTTCAGGATATTAATTTCTATTTATAGAAACGCGTTATCTAATTTTCAACGAAGTATAAGTTTTTCTGTACCAATTAAAACCAATTATTTGAGAATTCCACTCAATAATGTACAAACTATAGGCTTGGGGTATATCCTATATCTTTTAAATTATATAAATAAATCTTGTATAGTTTTATGTCCATGTATCTCCACTTTCTGAGTCAGCAAAAAGGCCTCGGACCCATATGACTCCTAAAATTTCGTCCCTTACTAAAGGTCCCAAACGGCCTTCGATGATTAAGATATTATAGGTACCTATTTGGTCCCATGCAAAAACACTAAATAATTTTGTAAGTACAATAACGAACACAACTAGATCCTCAAAAAGACATTATAACCTGGATATTTGGTGAAAATGTGTTCTAATAAATCATGTATAATTTGAACGAGAATAATTATTATATTAACTCCTTTTAAAAAACACGACTTATACCACTAAAAAGTATAAAATTGACTTCATTTAATTGGATGTTGACAAGAAGAAGATTCTTGGATCAACCCTTGGACAAACCTATCAGAAACTGAAGATAAAAGTATTTAATTTCATTACTGTTGCTGTAGAGAGTTAAAAATCAATAAATATGGTTTGTGATCAAGATTTTTTTTTACTAGAATCTTGACGTTTTTGTGTAGATGTGTGGTCTGATCTTGTATGTGAAGTAAAGCTCACAAGCATTAAAAATTCCGTGATCCCTTTTCTACAAATAAGCTGCGGTCAGAGGCAAACGGTTAGAGCATAAGACCCGCGAATTTCTTTGAAAAATACACACCACCATCTGCAGTGGATGTAAATTAGGATGAAAATTCAAAAGAGCACTTAGTTTTAAACCGGAATCAAGCTACTTCAAGTATTAATTGCTTTTCGTGGCTCATTGTGATTCAGATCTGGCGGAGTGAGATGCAAATTACGATAAACTTTTCCAACTGCTCCACTTTTCTAACGGAAATGTGAAAAGTTTTGTGAAAAACATCACCAGTGAGATAGAAAAGTCTATTCGTAGTTTACAATAACCTGCTTTTGTTTTTGCCCCAGAATGGGCCATAAAGCAAGGCGTTCTATAAATGGGGGCTACATCTTTTATGGATTGGTGTTTTAAGTTTTCCTTTTTACTTAGGTCAGTTTTGAGGTTGTTAATCTTATTTTATGAGGCAATTTCTTGGTGTCATTGATAACTACTGCACAAAATTAGCTTAATATAATACGTCATAGAACTGAATTAAAATTAGCCACCAGTATTTTAAATTCTGTTTATCTGTGCAAATAATACGACTGCGTTGCGCACTAACTAATAAACTAACGTTTCGGAGTGACAAGCGCAGTTCAGGGACATGAAGTACATTGACGGTGACACTGCAACTGTAATGGACAGGCAGGCGTACCGCCATCGGGTGGACGACTTGCCTATCTCGACATCAATGAAAACTGATTCCCGAGGCAGTTGCCGATACAAACGGTTACTTGGTGCTTGGCGGCAGATTTTTCACTTAAGCTAGGATGATCATTCGTAAAATGCCCTATCACCATGCAAATATACTACTTTCATATCGTTTCCTTTGTCACACATCTGTATCGAGTAAACAACAAAATTATTAAAGCATGCCTTTAATAATTTTGTTGTCGATCATTCTTAAAATACCCTATTACCAAGCACAATAATACTTTTAATATTTAAAATTTACTTTAAATTTAGTTATCCTATGATTTTCAGAGAGGCTGCAACAAACCCTGCAACTGATGTAAGGAAGGATACTTACGAAACCCCATAATTGAAAAATCAAAATTATAGTAGAATAAAGAAATTCACATGCATATATGAACCCTAAGAACATTACATTTTTTTAGGGTAGTCGTGTTAAAATACTCTGCGACCAACAAAATGATACGTTTTAATCGCACAGTTCCATGTTCACAGTTTCATCACACATACGCTGAACAAGAAGTTAATTAGTGAAATACCTCGCGTCGTCACGCGCACGACCCTTTTGTCATGTGAAAACTGTATTGGAGACAATAACGTACTGATAGATAAGCTAAAACTATTATCCAAACAAATAACGGACACCTAGATCCTTTTGAAATACTTTTTTTCTGAGTTTTTGTAACCAGATTTTATGAGACTTTTTTATCTTGTTTTTTTTTCTTATGATAAGCATCACGTCTGTCCATTACATTTGTGAGACAATGCACTGCACTCGACAATCCAAGATATTCGTTTCGAAGTGTCGGTGTGAATTGCTCGGTAATTTCCAGTTACAGTGCCTTTCAAACTGAACACAGCAGTGTTTGCACACTGGTGCTTGGAGGTAGAATAGTTTGTCACCTGATTGGCACCATCCAGGGACCGCGTGTGAAAAATTCTACATGATAATAGTCACAGTAGCTATTGTCATAATAAGTACCTTATTATGATTGAGACAGGTGACAGATTTCTTAAGCAAGAGTCAATCTTGGTTGTCAATCTTGGTTGAACCACAACAGGGCACAGTTTTCCTTTGCCGTCCGTCGGGTTGGTGATTGATAAGTTTTTCACAGAAAGTTTACATTATTATTAACACACACGAAAAGTTTTAAAATCCGGAGACGGGTAGTTATTGAAAAAAAAAACAGTTATTTTGCAATATTAATGCCAATCCGTAGGATTGACAAATCTGTGGTAGCACAGATTATATAGAATTCTCGCCAATGAGCGTTTCGTTTTACGAACGGTTGAGTTGTCATACGTTCGGTAGTTCGGTTACATTTTATTTTATATAAGTTTACGTAAATGTATATATATCATTGAAACAACACCACTCTTATTACAAGGTAATGCATATTTTACAAGAAACGATATAAATTAAATCTAATCTAAAAGTATATTAAATAAGAAAACTCCACCAAAAAAAAAACTAGTTTAGCCAGAAAAAAACTAGGTTAGATTAGGTTGTAGTTGTAATTAAAGGTTGAAACTGCGACAACATAACACGCGAGCCGAGCGAGCGAAGCGAGCGTGCCGCGGTAGCGGCCGTCGAAGCGCTAAAAATCTGTTACATATTCAACAAAACAATAAATTTGAGAAGTGTTACAAAAAAGTGAGGTTATTATATCTATTTATTATATAAGTGTGCATAACTCAAAACTATGTAATAAAAGTGGTGGAAACGGGAGGGTGGTACCCCTACCCCTCACCCCTCTCAATTCAACGGACGTCAATGGAAAGTCGTACCTCACACGATACTCACGTTTCACTAGATATGTTTGGTCCTATAAGATAAGGGATGATCTTATTGCTATCTACCGAGAACCGCTCGAAACTTTAGACAGCTAGGTATTGAACATTTTTTTGTTAGAAAAGCTATTTGTTAGCTTAGTTACGCAATGTCAGTTACGGTCATGAGTTGGACGGGTGACCGCTAATGGCATTCAGTTTTAGAATAATGAAACAAATCAATAATAATATATCTTCAACTTAAACTCAACCTGACATGAACCATGTTTTATTTTAGTGTCATTATTCCGACAAAATTATATATGCCTGGGTCTTTCATAATACACACAAAAAAAATATCGATGAACATGGTAAATGATAAAAAATATTGAACCTCCTTATTTAAGAATTCGTTTAAAGTCCCAATAATTTTTAAATTATATTTACGAATTTATTACATACAAATGTAGTAATTGTTATCATATAGTTATATTTATCATAGCAATTATTACCTTTTTTTCTTCTGTACTTCTTTTAGTCTCCTTTTTGCATACTTAACCTCTTTATTCACCCCTTGATGCACATACACCTTCTCAAGCACCATTGCTGGATGGCTGGTAGATAATGCCTTAGCATTAAGTTCTCGTTTTGTACATTTTTTAGTGCACTAAAGTATTAAATAAATATAATAATGTAATTATGCATTTGAATGTATAACGTTTCATTATAAACATACTCTGCAAAAAATTATCTCAACAACACTCCAAGATTATCCGCTTTTAGTTCAATATCACAACATCCGTGACCTCCTCTGTAGCCAAATGCATGAAAGCTATATCACAATTTAACATCGCCCGCAGTATGTTACAGGTGCACACGAAAGCCTGGCTAATGAGAACGTAAATATTTCACAGCTACCCGCAATATTTTATTGATAACTGCACTGTTCCATGCCGTTAGCCATTACGAGCGAATCATAGTTTGCAATTGATGCTTTCATATTCAGAATTACGCGTATTCCATGTTTGATATGAAAATGCTTGATGAATTAGTGTTGTATTTTACTCTGTTAGGTGCGTTTTGAAGAGGATAGTGTATTTTTATGTGATTTGATAAAGCGTTGAATTGAAATACTTAGGACGATAAAAATGTATACTTTTTTTTTGCTTGATAGTTTAGCCTTTTTCAACTATTTCTCCTGATGGTAAGTGATGATGAGGTCGAAGATGTTGTTCAGAAAAAAAACTCAACCTGACATGAGCCATGTTTTATTTTAGTGTCATTGTTTCGACAAAATGATATATGCCTTGGTCTTTCATAATACTCATGTGAAAATATCGATGAACACGGAAAATGAAAAAAAAAACATTGAATCTCCTTATTTAAGAGTTCATTTATAAATTATATTTACGAATTTATTACACTACTATAAAACACTAATATAGTAATTGTTATCACATAGTTATAGTTATCATAGCAATTTATTTTCTTTTTTTCTGCAGTTGTTTGCGGCAGATTTTCTACTTAAACTTGGTAGGTAGTCAGGCGGGCATTCGCCAAATGTCCTACCACCATGCATAAAACATATCTTGGCAGTTACATTTTGTGCGATAAATTTTGTTCTCTTTCTCATGGTCTGATTGAGTAGAAACGCGACACCGACTTTTAAAGCCGATGACGTAGGTTTCCTGTGTGTTTCGTTTTCGAACTGATAATTATCGAAGTTATGCCCAGGATTTAATGGATAGTTTGATATATTAAAAATAATATATATAACCAAATATTTTAAAAATAATTCAAGTAAACACTAAAATATATAAAAATATATCTAGTGACAATTCCGTCTAATCTTGCTGTTAAGCCCACGTGACGGAAGAATGTTCGACTCGTTTCGTTTCTACACGAAGCATCCTCAGGAAGTCTTGACTCATCGAGCGCACGATCGTGAATGAATTGATAAAAGTAATTTATTTTTATATTTTATAAGTATTTTATATAAATTTTAATTTAAAGTATTCTTAAAATATGTTTATCATTAAGTATGGATTTCTGCATAATAACGTCTGAATCTATTTTGCTTTTCAAGATAATGCGGACTAGATATGATAAACTCCTACGCGCGTAGGTGTATAAGTTGGAGATGATCTCCCTATATCTATTTTTTCTGTTATTATCAAAATTATAATGGATAATGCTTCCACACGTTATATTTGAGCGAATCCTTTTAGTGTTTCTGTAAAAAAATTGAGCACTATGTATCAGTGTTTATAAACATGATATAAGATCCCTTTATTACCAAAATTATTCAGAACAAGTTAACATTAAGCGGATTACAGAGTAAAAATAGATTTACAATGAACCCCAAATTAAGCACGAGGCCTGTGTCTTGGAGCCCGAGGGCGATTAACAGCAAATACAGTAAAAAATGTCTTAAATGGTTAAACTAACAAATTTCTAAGAAAATGTAATATATTACTAGACTTACAAAGAAGACTAAGATTTACTAGTTAATTATATTGCTTAACTACACCCGTCACTATTGGCTTTACAAATCCTCTCCATACAAAGATTGCCTGGGAAAAGATCGCTTTTAGTTATACGGTCGCCCATTGTAAAACTATCATAGTAAATTTTTATTATACTTCATATTTTATTATGTAGTGTAACAATAAAGTATTATCTGTTTATAGGTAACAAATATACCTGAATCCTGTTGAGACCCTCAAGACATGACCAAGTTCAAAGCTGAAACATTAATTCGCTAGTCTGGGACTAAAAATAGGTGGGGAAATCGACCGAGCCACGTTATATCTTGAAATAGACAAAGCTCCGATCCACATGGTCAGAAAAGTTTGGACATAAATCGTCATATTTCTACCTTTATCCCACTCTAATGGGGTCAGCATAATATGTCTGCACTGAATATAAAAGGCAACACAAGAACATAAAGAATATGTTTCAACGAACACCGGGAAGGACATCATTGTAAAAAGATTTCGCTTTGGTTTTAGGGCCAGCTGTCTGTTTGATGTAAACATTCTTTGGGATGCTCTGGTTGGTCGTTTAGCCGCTACAGCTTTTCTGAGGACGAATTTCTCTTATTTTGTGTCATATAAAAGAAATCTAAGCTTTCGTAATACAGAGTTCTTTTTTTAAACATAAAGTAGGGTCTCTAATTTCACTGAAACGCATACCTTTGAAACCGGAACACAGTAATGCGTGCCTACTTGCCGGTAGAAATAGTGATGGTGGCTGTACCTCTCCAGACGAACACGCACAAAGAATTCGATTCCACACCACTTCGCACAGTAATGTTGAAATAATAATATCCAATACATATACCTTCCACACAAACCGGTAACTTATACATACATTATTGTATTGTCAAGCAAATATTATGGTAGTAAAAATGGCAGTGAGTCACTGTCTCTGTAGCTTAGTATCTCTGTCTACGCATAAAAATCGTTTAAATATTTTAAAAAAACTTTGTATAGTAGCTAAGTGCTTAATGATTAAGTTGCGCTCATATTATACCCAGTTATTACTAGATGTACTTAAGCCTCCACGTGAGGTGCCGGCTTAGAATTGCACCTCCCCATATCATCCCGTGGGTGTCGTAAGAGGCGACTAAGAGAAAAATACTGGAAGGTGGGCAGCAGCACCCTCTAAAGAACTGCCATCTGACACTGCGATCCCCAAGACGCCTGCCAATTGTTGGGGTTATGGCAAAACCCCCCTTTGTAGGAGATGTGGGGATGCCCCACAGGGCTGTGTTCAGCAGTGGACGATTAGGCTGATACAGTACAGTTCTTACTAAAGACGAAAAAAAAATCTTTGTCAAAAAAACCCAATAACACGTCCGCCCCGAAAATTGAATCTAAAACCTCAAGACTACAAAAACATACACCAACAAAAACTCAAATATGTTATGCTCCCTGCGATTTTTAAGAAATGTAATATAGTATATAATATGTATATAACTTCCACTTCCTCGTATGTACAGTAGAGACGCATGTGTTTTTGTCAGAACTTCAATAATACTTTTAAAATTATAATGAGATTTATGTGAGGAAAAATTAGCTAAGTTTAATAATCTACTTTACCAGCCCACTTGCCATATACAGATTTATAAAAATAAAATGTCAACATGTGCAAAATTATTTATAATAAATTAACACAAAATATACAATTGTTACAAGGCTATAAATTTAAGTTAAAACTGAAAGACTGATTACTGGACTTATTACTTTTAAAGTTGTAATGAATATCTTAATTTTTAAATAATACAATTATTTAATAATTCAGATATAATACTAGGTTATGTAAAGTAATTGTTATGTAATTTAATGTAATCGTGACAATAAGTGTAGTTATTTTTTTTAAATAATATTATATTTGCACGTCTGCGAAAATTATTTTAAAACCTTATATCGAATTGTATTCTAGCAAATAAATGATTTGATTTTACCCTATGTTCTTATCCAGTACTTAATAGATTCCAAGTTTTATCTAAATTGGTTCAGTCGTTTCAACGCGAAGGAGTAACAAACGTACCAACTCACATCCTTACTCACTCACAAACTTTCGGTTTTGTAATACGAGTATTAGTGTGATCTGTTAAAAATAAATACCTATCTATTTTCATAACATAGTTCACAACATCCCAAGTAATCTCAAAATCATGTCACTTCTCATGAAATCTAAAGCTCAAAGTAGCTTGTCACCCTTTGATTAACAATTTGAAGTGAAATGAAAGTAATATTCATTCCTTTCGTGTTACTCAGTCAATATTCACCCCTTTTTAATAAAACTAAAGATTAGATAATTTCCATGCAGAAGCGCCACTGGGCTTATTATATACCAAATAACAGAGATCATCGTAGACAATAAAGTGATATTTTAGTAGGTGTTTCGTGACAACACTGCTCGTTTTCACGCTTCTGTGCTTATGTTTGGTTATATACTCTTTGCCTATTTTGGTTACCGTGAGAAAAGTATGGATGCGATTTTTTAAATGTATTTTATACTAAAGATAATGAATAGATTCAGGCGTTACTTTGCTGAAATCCATATTTAATAATAACATTTTTTTTTAAATCATACTATACGAAAACATCAAATTAATATTTTAATTAAACACTTAAAAAATATAGAAATATATCTAGTGACAATTCCGCTTAATTTTCCTGCTAAGCCGACGTGACGTCACAATCGCGCACGATCGAGCGCTCGTAGAGTCAAGACCTCCTGAGGATGCTTCGTGTAGAGGCGAAACGCGTCGAAAATTGTTCCGGTTTGGCTGCGTGGCGTTTGTGACGTCACTAGATATATTTTTAAGTGTTTTATTAAAATATTAATTTGATGTTTTCGTAAAGTGTTTTAAAAATATTTGTTATTATTATTTTATACTATTTTGACCCTTCGATGACAATGATGGCGTAATATAAGTTTAACGTGTGCATCTGTAGCGTTTAAGTTCCCAAACGGATGAACCGATTTTGATTCAGTTACTTTTGTTTGAAAGGTTACTTAGTCGAAAGTTACAAGAAAATCTTTTAAGCCGTTTGAAGACCATCATCCATTTTCTATTTGAGCCTTTTCTATAAACCTGATCGATTCAAAATTTTCTATCTTATCACTTCGGTCATAATGCAAGAATATGGTAACATGGCCTGGTGTTGCAGCATCACAGACGGCTTGACGTGCCCTCCAAAGCACGGAAGTGCTCAGTAGTAATGACACTAGCGGTCATCCATCCAAGTCATGACCTCAGCGGACGTTGCTTAATTTTATTGATAGTTTAAGAACGACTAAGATAATGAATAGATTCAGGCGTTAATTTGCGGAAATCAATATTTAATAATAACAAATATTTTAAAAATACTTGTTATTATTAACGACTAAGATAGCTACGCTATGAGCACTTCTTCGTCTACGTTCCATTTACGAGCTCAAGACCTGTGATATACCGAACCGATTGACTGAGAGATGGCACACCAGGGCTCCGTTTTACTCTTTGGATACGGAATCTTACAAAAACCGTGTGTTGCTATAATATTGCTATAATAGACTTTTTTCTTTAGTTGAGGCCGGGTTTGTGACACACACAGTTTTATAATTTCTTGTTTGTTTTAGTTGGTCTGTGCATATTTGTGTTTGTTGCAAATAAACGCTATTCTATTCTTCCCAAAACAGGAAATCCTGGTGGGAAGCCTATTGATATTCATTAAATATTGTAAAATCTTTGGAAAATAAAATTATTATTATTATAAGTTTTGAAAAAGAAAGTTACAATTCCAAAGAAATTTCTGTAATAATTACAATTAGCTGAAAGAGGTTGCGACTACCCAGTCAGCAGTCAGTGCAGGTGATGATGGCAGTGCCGGTGAAGGCTATGAGCCTTCGTCTATATGTCTTATGGTACAATATATTATAGCTACGTGCGTGAGTATTGATCGCGGTCTACACAGTGACTGACGCGAGAATGATGTGAACGAACACACGTTCATTAAGACATCAGTATGGTATGGATTGTCACATTGCCAGTGTCACCACACGGTCAACCTGACGTCAAATTGTTATTAATCATGGACTAAGCTGATGCCAGATTTAACGTGTATGTTTGACTTACAGTAAACTCTGCCAGCATTGATCAGTAAGCCTTGCCATAGTGACAAACTATTTATGAACTTGTGTATCTTAGTTTTAGCGTAATTAATAGTAAATATTTCAATAGATCTTGATGATGCTGCATTTAGAACGGAAGCACGCCGAAGATATTTCCGGTTGGGTTACGTGGCGTTTTCAGAGTCTCGTCGGCTTAACAGGAAAATTAGGCGGAATGATCACTAGATATATTTTTATTTAACAGCCAAAAAGCGAGGAAGTTTTCAATTTAAATGTATAATATTTTTTTGTGTATATCATAACTTTTTACTGAGTGAACAAATTTTGATGATGTTTTATATCGTCGAGAGCTGGTTTATTGAGATCTGACAAGTAGTATTTGAGTTATCTCGAATCATGCTTAAAGGTTAAAAAAAGGTTTATTTACTTTAAATGCATTTTTTATTTAAGAATATTTTCTATTTGTAGTCGGTTTCTTCATTATTAACACTGTTGAAAAATGGTTTTCTAAAATAATAATTGAAAGTATAGTTCTTTTTTTTTAAATTGTACATATCCTTAATTTATATCTATTATTCTATTTATAAGAGGCGACGAAGGAAACTACTATATATATACATATATAACGGCGCGTGAACAATTTAATGGAGTTACGAAGATTAAAAATGAAACGTTATGATTAATTAGATCACTATTATGTTCAGTACTATAATTGATATTGCTTTGTATTCGATTATTCATTTTTAGAGCGGGTAACACCGAATGGAGTTGTAGGTGTCATGGCGGCCGGATGACTGTCAAATTCATTCACTTCCTCTCTGATTTTTTAAGTGTTCGCACTTCTTGACGGGCAACCGAACGTGATGCACGCGTGCAAACCTATTGGCTCTTAATCCATTTTAATCCACGTGATACTATGTAGTTTTGCTGTAAAAAGTTTCTTGTGAATTACAATTGTGATCATACGATATTCTCTGGGTGTTATTTTGTGAAAATCTGCAAGTGCACGCCCATAATGGACGACCAACCTGAGTAGACAACGGATCCGTCTCCAGGGACGACATACCGGATCGTCTCGGCACTCACTCCGTCATCAGAAGTGGGATTACCAGAAATATCATAGGAACACCCTGCAGAATAATCAGTTATCAATAATTGCAGAATCAAGATGCAACAACTATTGATGGCATTTACGTACCGGAAAATAAGTTCACCCTTACAGGAAAAGTTGAATGCACTGTGAACCTAAAAGACCAGGATTGGAACCACCAAAGCCATGCTATGCCTGAGAGGAAACAGGTCATATATCCTAACGCGATACAATATGTGACTTTCGCTCTCAATTTTCAGATACTAACGCATCGCCAGCATCTTACAACGACCGCGCACAGCAGAACAAATCAGCATCCATCGTCTGCTACTACTGTGGCGAGCAGGGCCACATCGCAACACTTCGCCGCAAGAAGGAGAGCAGTCTGAAGGGTGCCCCTCTTGAGCGCCGGGTAGAAGTCTGCACTGTCAAGCCAGCTAAGAACAAACTATTATCAGAAACCGGTGAGAAGTTTTCATTTTGCTTTGAATTCGGTGCCGAATGCTCTCTGATCAGGGAAAGTAAAGCCTAGTGTAGACACTGGTAAGCGACACCAAAATACAGTAGCTTTATTAGGTATAGGCTCAACTAGCCTGCAATAGAAGCCAAAATAGCCAAATACTATCTATTGTTACGATACAATGATATTCAGTGCAGTTTCTATTTACTGTCGTGCTTGATCTTTTGCCTTTCTGTCGGTATTATGATAGGACGAGATTTAATATCATTGGGGTTCTTAGTGAGAGTTTCTCAACAGTGACTTTTACTCAAGAAGATTAGAGTAGTCTCAGTTTGTGACATAGGATCAAAGGATAGTTCTGTTGTTTTAATAATGTTGACACCGACATTGCCATGGAATATAGAAAGCAATTGCTATTGTTGCTTGAAGATAATTCTGACTACTCTGTTGTGAGTTACTTAAACTGGTGTGTTTTATGCGTTTGTTTCTGTATGCATTCAACCTAATAAAATCATTGTACTGCATGAAATGCCTGTGTGGCATTGGGCAGCTTGTGTAACTCATACCAGCCTGTGGCATTCCCAGTCTGTGTGGCAATCCGCCTGTGTGGCACTTCTGCCTGTGTGGCACTCCGCCTGTGTGGCACTCCGCCTGTGTGGCATTCCGCCTGTGTGGCACCCGCCTGTGTGGCACCCGCCTGTGTGGCACCCGCCTGTGTGGCACCCGCCTGTGTGGCACCCGCCTGTGTGGCACCCGCCTGTGTGGCACCAGCCTGTGTGGCAGTATAAACGTCCTTCTGCCTGTTTGGAATGAGCTATACACCCTGTGAGATGCTTTAAAGCCTGCGTGGCGCTTTGGAACCCTGTTTAAAGGACGTGTGCATACAATTACGAATTCACCGATTCATAATATTGCCATACTTGCTACTCGTGATTGCGTCAGATAGGTCAGTGTGTAATGACTGAATGTATACTGTGTGTAGTTGTTATTTTGTTAACAGATGAGGACGATACTACACACGAGGACGTGTGAAGATGCAGGATGGCCGTAACGGCGCGTGAACAATTTAATGGAGTTACGAAGATTAAAAATGAAACGTTACGATTAATTAGATTACTATTATGTTCAGTACTATAATCGATATTGCTTTGTATTCGGTTATTCATTTTTAGAGCGGGTAACACCGAATGGAGTTGTAGGTGTCATGGCGGCCGGATGACTGTCGAATTCGTTCACTTCCTCTCTGATTTTTGAAGTGTTCGCACTTCTTGACGGACAACCGAACGTGATGCACGCGTGCAAACCTATTGGCTCTTAATCCATTTTAATCCACGTGATACTATGTAGTTTTGCTGTAAAAAGTTTCTTGTGAATTACAATTGTGATCATACGATATTCTCTGGGTGTTATTTTGTGAAAATCTGCAAGTGCACGCCCATAATGGACGACCAACCTGAGTAGACAACGGATCCGTCTCCAGGGACGACATACCGGACCGTCTCGGCACTCACTCCGTCATATATATATATATACTAGGAGATGGGCAGCAGTGCCATCCTCTGCCTGCGACCCCGAAACCGCTTGCCAAGATTGGGGATTACGGCAAACTCTGACCTCAACAGTCGACGATCCGGCCTTTACAGTACACATCTATTCCAAATTTACCGTTGTAACTGATATGCACGACTTCTAGTCGAAACACTTCACATTATATTATCAGTTTTATGGTGCTAAAGTACAGTAACTTATCTAGTTATTTTGATAAGGATTAATAAAACAACAATCAAGTATTTGTTCTATTAGCGCTGCGTTCTAGTGGGTAACATTATAGCTGTTCTTTCAAGAATGGCAAACATATTTTATCATAATTATACTAATTAGTATACTTTTCTTCATTGATGCTGTTATAGATAAGATAGATAGATAATTCTTTATTGCTACACCAGTAAAATACAAATTAAATATTTAATAAAACTTTGTCTAAAGTGTCACAATGGGCGGCCTTATCACTAATAGCGATCTCGTCCAGGCAACCTTTGTATGGAGAGGAAATACAGGAACAATGTCGGGGGTGTACATAAGAAATATGACTAAACAATCATCGAGCTAAAGAAAATTAGTGTAATCTAAAACACATAATTTAAAATCTAGTAAAACATATATGTTACATAGTGAACAAAAATAATGAGTTGTTGGTCAGCTCGACCATGAAAAACTCAACCATTTAATCGAGTTGCCACCTATCATTGTAGTAATATTATATAGTAGTCGTTAACACGACCACAACCCTTAAAGTTTTGTGGCTTGATTTGTTTAGTAGATTAAAAATAAAAGTACAAGAATGGCAATAGCTTGTACCTATGATCCATGTTATTCTTTCGAGCAATAATAACGACCCTTTTGACGCTCCCTACTTATCATCTTATTAAAATAAATATTCGCAGTTACTGTAATATTATGTCACACTTATAACAGTTTTTGATAAAAAATAAATGTTTTTTTTCTTACGGGCTCTTGCTTTACGGATCCTAAAATAGCGACTGGCACTACTTCATGCACGATTATTTATAATTTTTCAAATTCCAATTAGATGATGGTAATAAAGAATATTTGCTAAGGAAGACACCATTGTTATTCGACGGCAAATATTACTTGATCCTAGAATCCAGACTGCAAAGAACAAGTTAGCCGAAGATAAAGAAGACAGCTTCATCCCCGATTAAAATACCTACTTTTTACCTTCTACTAGAAAATAAAAAGTATGGCAAGCAAATAGAAATTGATTAACATACTCTTGATTTGTAAATAACGTGCAGTTACATAACATAATCGATCGATCCCCAAGCCACCTGCCAAGTGTGGGGATTATGGCAAATACCCCCTTAATAGGAAAGGCTGTGTTCAGCAGTGGACGATCCGGCTGATACATTACATTCGATACATTATCGCTTGTGGCAAGAGATAAAATAACACCTCCTTTTTGGAAAAAATACTAAAGTTACTGTAAGTTATGTCTCTACGAAATAAAATATAAAAGCTAGTCCTAAATACCGTCAAAACAGTCCCAGTAGGGTATGAGTAGTAGCACGTTCTTACATACATAAGTATTTTATGATATCGTTTAACGTAACGAGTTTTGTATTCAAAGAGTTTTTACTAGATCAGTGCAGTAAAGTGATTTGGCCGGATGAAATTACGATTTATGTCATTTCCAATAATAGTAGTATATCTTGGAAGGCAGACGTTTGGATGAAGACAGTTTTTTTTAATGCTTTTTAGGTTAGCCTTTGACCAATATCTCACCTGATGGTAAGTGATGATGTGATCGAAGATGTTGTTCAGGCTAACCTAGAACTACTGGCTCTCAAGGACAGCTGAACTTCCGTTAGGTGCTTGGCGACAGATTTTCTACTTGAGGGTGGTAGCTAGCCAGGCGAGCATTCGCAAAATACTCTACCACCATGCTATAACGACTGCCATCCTAAGACGACAACCGGGACCAACGGCTTAACGTGCCTTCCGAAGCACAGAAGCGCTCAGTAGTAATGTCACTAGCGGTCACCCATCCAACTCATGAACGCGGCGAACGTTGCTTAACTTTGCTGATCGGTTAAGAACAGGTTAACAAACTTCGTTTCGATCGCTTTAAAATGAAAACACAGTTACAGCATTAAATAAGAAACGTCTAGCTTATAATGCAATGAAATTAAATACTGAACCTAAGTAAAATACACAGTTCTTACGGAAAAAGTTTTGAAGCGCTCGTAGAAAAGTTTACTTAGCTGTTCTTAACCGATCAGCAAAGTTAAGCAACATCGCGCGCGGTCATAAGTTGGATGGGTGACCGCTAGTGACATTACTACTGAGCGCTTCCGTGCTTCGGAGGGCACGTTAAGCCGTCGGTCCCGGTTGTTATCTTAGGATGGCAGTCGTTATAGCATGGTGGTAGGGCAATTTGCGAATGCCCACCTGGCTAGCTTCCACCCTCAAGTAGAAAGTCTGTCGCCAAACACCTAACGGTGTGTTTCGGCAGCTGTCCTTGAGAGCCAGTAATTCTAGGTTAGTCTGAACAACATCTTCGACCACATCATCACTTACCATCAGGTGAGATAGTGGTCAAAGGCTAACCTATCAGGCATAAAAAAAAAAAGGCCATCATTATGCAATAGCTCAACGTATATTCGATAATATTGTAGGGGCTCTTCACGGATGTGTTACTAAATGATATAATGGCACTGAACAACTGACAACCCTTTATAAATTGGTCTCATGCTTTGTTGACATTACCTACTTAATTTATATTGAAACAAAGCTATGAAACACCGGTATTTATTAAAGTATAATAAATACATTCTTTATATATTTATTCGTATATAATAATATATACGAATAAATATGTAAAAAAAGAGTAACTCTCATACAGTCGCCGCTTTGATTTTCACAATTATTATTAACAAAACAATCTTTCAAATTCAATTAGATTTGTTAATTTATTTGGCGCTTAGAAATGGTTCCATCCGATTGGTCGCGTCAAGATTTTGTTGTCGCGCCACTCGGTATACTTTTTAAACCACGCCCGCCGCAGTAATGTTTGCGTTCTGCTGTTTTTGAGCTCAACTTATATTTTTTTACATATTTTTTCGTAGATGTACGGTTGCAATAAAAGAAAACAAAAGCTGATCGTAGAGATCGTTTCGTATAGATTATATCTTAAGTCTAGAGCTCTTTCCCTACTTTCCATGCCAATATCACCAAAGCATCTGGAAGGCATCGTCATGCTGTCTTGCTATAAGTATGGGCCTCATGCTGGATAGTAGTATGTATTACGTCATGTTGGTGAACTTATAGATGATTTTAGTACAAGCAAAAGCGCAATGGCTTACATAATGAATTCACACAAGTATAATATGGTAAATGCTTGCTTGTCAGTTACTGCCACTGACAGAGCTGAGTGCATCAATTTATTATCTATGTCAACATCATGATATGTGGAGAAGGCAACACATGGATTATGCCCTTAGTCAAAAGTTTAGTACGTTCAGCTCTACGAGGCTCTACTGCTTAGTTGCGATCATGTGATGTGTCATTGGCATAAAAAGCATATAAATTAAATCTGTGATAAGACACGTGCGTTTCTTATTTTGTTGTTAAATATTTTGTTGTATCTGTGATTATGAAGCTGTAGTCGAGGAGCTAATACCCTTTTTTTATTTGCTTATATATGTAAGCCTTTGACCACAATATCACCTGATGGTAAGTGATGATGTAGTCGAAGGTGTTAACAGGCTTAACCTAGAATAACTGGCTCTCAAAGACTGCTGTCGGAACCCCCCGAAGGGTTCTCGCCTTGTCGTGGCGGTGGGGCTTAGTAGCCGTGGTTTCGTCACCCACGGTGAAGCGAAGAGGAACCAGGGGCCGTGCTGGCTTGGGCAGTCGGCTGGCTCCAGAGGGGCCGCTCCACTGGGCTTTGCCTCTAAGTCCAGAATGGAGCGGCAACGGGTAGGCTGCGGTGCTGTATGGGCAGCACCGCATCTGAGGCGGGCTGTGGTGTTGTATGGGCCGGAGTGGGAGAGGAGTGCCGGTATCGCGGTGTGCCGCTCTCCCTACCTTCCGTGGCCACGGCGGAGCCGCCACCGTTGGATGGCGGATGCGGAGGGGCCTCAGGGGAAGACGAGTGTTGGTATAGCGAGGCGCCGCTCTCTCTATCCTCTGCAGCCGAAGTAGCAGGCGACGGGGCTACTCAACTGACCCGTCGCAGGGGGCCCTAGGGCGCCGGAAGCGGGCGTCAGACGCCCGCTTCCGATGCCCCAGGGCCCCCTGCGTCGTCTGACGCCCATTTGCAGGCTTGGTCCCCGGTGGTAGGGACGTGCCATGTGTTCTGGTACGTTGTGAAGGGTAGCACCCCAGGAGGGGTCCGGCAACGGACAACCGTGGCTGGTTCATGGTTGAATGCTAAAGCGTCCCTGCAGCCCGCCGAGAAGCGGTAGAGGTGGAACACCGTGTGTTATTTAGTCGGTAGGGGCACTTGCTGCTGTGGGAGTAGTTGGTGTCGAGCCCTACATATCCCGGCCACCTTCCCCGGGGTGGATGGGAATGCGTAAATGCATTTTTCACACGTTAAAAAAAACTGCTGTTGGAACACACCGTTAAGTGCTTGGCGACAGATTTTCCACTTGATGTGGTCGCTAGCTAAGTAGGCAATCGCAAAATACCCTTCCACCATGCGGTGAAGCTCAAGCCCGCAACGGAATTCGAACCGTGAACCTTGCGCGCAGCAGTCCATAGACCATTGACTATGAACTTCATAGTCAATGGTCTATGGACCAAGTAGTGATGGCTCAGTGGCCTATGCCACTGAGCCGTCACTACTTGGAACCTAGCCGTTTTTAATCGATTAACTAAAAAAAGATAAATTGGATGGGTGTCCGCTAGTGACATTTAAGCACTGCTGAGCGCTTTCGTGCTTTGTAGGCCATGTTAAGCCGTGGAACCCGGTTGTTGTCTGAGCACGGCAGTATTTATAGCACGGTGTTAGGGAATTTTGGGAATCCTCTTCTGCTTAGCTACCATCTTCTAGAAGAAAATCTGCCGCCAAGCACCTAACGGTGTGTTACAGCTTCTGTCCTTTAGAGCCAGTTGTTCTAGGTTAGCCTGGACAACGTCTTTGACCACATAATCACTTACCATATAGAGGCGAGATAGAGATCAAAGGATAGCTATCAGCAAAAAAATACAGCTTTTTCGTGCCTGACTTTTACTGCATGTGACACATTTCGCTACAATGTTGGTTTTAATTGCATGTTTTCATTCTTCCATATGTTTTATGACAAGCGCATTGCAGTATCAGAAAGTGGCCGGATTTCTACATCACTAGTTTAGCTTTCTTGTGTAATGTGAAGAAACAAAGCTTTCTTACAATATACGATTATGGAGCCGTCTATGCTGGCGTCAATATTTGCGCATGGTACGAGTATAAGGTGAACAAGGTGCAGGAAGCCAGGTAAACCTTTTTAAGCAAGTTAATATAATAATAATTATTTATTTATTTCAAGTAACTTGGGTACAATAATAAGCAGAATAAAAATTATCAGTCACATTTCATAAAATTAATTGGTTAATGATAATAATAACACGACATTGAGAATAGTACTGAATCGACTCATTTTGTATGTATAACATGTAGTAACAGCATTGATTTACATAAGCACAGTCAAGTATTCCTGCGAGCGTGGCCAGCATGCTGTTCAAGCTAATATAGGCCGTGAGGTGTAGGGCTAGAATGTCACGTCAGAGGTGACTAAGGGTAAAATTCCGATAGACAGGCAGCAGCGCCTTCTGTGAAACTCCTATCTAACACTGCGATCCCCAAGACGCTGCCAAGCGTGGGGCTTCTGGCAATTCCCTTAATGGGGGAGGCTGCGCTCAGCAGTGCACAATCCAGCTGATACAGTAATATACGCCATTGAATATTGATAACATTTTAACCAGACTCTTAAGAGGTTAATAATGAACTTTGAATAATGTGTGTAGACACAAAATCAATAGATCCCATGATTTATTCTCCGTAGTTGTGGTTACTTTCAGTGGGTAACGTCCTCTCCGGATGGTCACTCCACTCTTCGCTATTGAAGTACCGATCTCACAGTACTAAAGAAATTAGATATGGTAAATAACTCAGAACTTTTTTTTTATTCGGAATAGACAAGCATTGGGCCGCAGCCTCACCTGATGGTAAGTGACGACGCGTTCTACGGTGTAGCGTGCTTGCCTAAAAGATACTTATTATTATATGCTATATTTGAAAACATCCAGATTGTACCTCTCAGGGAACAAAGACGCTGGGAGGGTGTTCCATTCCTTCGCCGTCCGCATTATAAAGGTGGACGCAAATCTCTTTGTGCGGACATCGGACAGGAGGAATTAAGAACTACTTTGTATCCAATTAAAAGTGGCGTGAGACCTATAAGAAAAAACAGACCAACTGCGAGTATGGACTTGTTGCTCTTTTTTTTGTGTTATTGTGACGGAACAATCTCGAGGCCCACCTGATGTTAAGTGGACTGACCTCTGCCTATAACAGATGCATATCATCATAAGTCACGAATTGCACTGGGCCCGTCACCTCGAGACATAGTTATTAAGTCTCATGTGCCTGTAATATCACTGGCTCTCAAGGACTGCTGCCGGAACACACCGTTAGGTGCTTGGCGACAGATTTTCTACTTGAAGGTGGTTGCTAGCCAGGCGGGCATTCGCAAAATGCCCCTCCACCTGCGGCAGTCCATAGCCAAAGCCACTGAGTCATCACTGCTTCAAAAATCTCTATGAATAGATTCAGGCGCTACCTTGACAGAAATCAATATTTAAATTGGATCAACAAATAAATTTATCAAGAACTACATTCAATCAACAATTAATTTAAGAGTTCAAAATCTGATAAAATTAGATGAAAAAGTAAAAAAATTTATTAAAAACTGTAAATGTACGAAACTTAAAATTTCGTTGAGGTCGAAACTAATGTATGAGGCGGGAACTCAAAATTTAACAGTTTGTTACACTCGTAGGATGATTTCGTTACGATTCTACAACATTAGGGTATTATTTTTATTATTGTTATATTTGTAATAACGCCTGCTCGGCGGATTACATTACAAATTTTCAAATTGTCGAAAGAAAAAAAAATCAAAGAAAATATTGAATTGAAAAACAATCACTTAGAAAAACAATTCATAATATATATCTACTGACGATTCCATCTTAGCAGGAATATGTCACTAGATAGTACTTTTGAAAAGTTTTAAGTATTTTTGAAAATATCAATTTTAATTTTTCTCAAAGTATTTGTTATTATTATATGTATAGATAAGGACATATCTGTATTCGAATGGAAAATATTAGGTACTTTAATTTATTTATTTGGAATTTTTATCATTCTATGCTAATTTTCACAATATTTAATTTTTCAGCGATTAAGTGCCAACAAGTGCCCGCGCCAGACATCCGCAATTCGCAATTAATTTGGATATTGAGAGTAAACCTGTAGGAACTAATTAATAGTATGCTTTGAACTATATTTTAACGATGTAAAGCAATTTTAACACCACGAATCATTTTGCAAATAATATTTTATCTTATCTGCCTAGTACAGAAACAAAACTAAAATGTTGATTGTATGATAATTTATATTTACATAAAATATTTGATTTCTTCGAATACATCTTATACCTACATGAATTTTGTACACGATAAATTTTTATTACATAATATCTCAGTTAAAAGCCGCAATGCCTGTTATCGCTCTGCCCAATATTAGGGCGTGAATATCGTGAGTGCCTTCGTATGTATTAACGGCCTCAAGGTTCATAACATGTCTGATTATATGGTACTCGTCCGACACTCCATTCCCGCCGAGCATGTCCCTTGCAACCCTTGCAATATCCAGAGCCTTCCCGCAGTTATTCCTTTTTATTAGGGACACCATATCGGGCGTGGCCTTTCCTTCATCTATTAGCCGACCCACCCTCAAGCAAGCCTGGAACCCGATACTTATCTCTGTCAACATGTCTGCGAGCTTCTTCTGTATGAGCTGATTCGAAGCTAGCGGCCTTCCAAATTGTTTCCGATCTAATGTGTACTGACGGGCAATCCGCAAACATGTTTCAGCAGCACCGAGCGCGCCCCAGGCGATCCCGTATCTCGCGTTATTGAGACATCCGAACGGCCCCTTCAGACCTACTACGTTTGGCAATAAATTCTCCTCCGGTATAGCCACTTCGTCGAGCAATATCATGCCAGTTGCCGATGCTCGCAGAGAAAATTTTCCATTGATTTTAGGCGTATCCAAACCTTTTTTGACTTGTGACCGTTCGACTATAAATCCACGCACTTGATCCTCCTCATTTTTCGCCCATATTACCAGTATATCTGCAATTGGAGAGTTGGTTATCCAAGTTTTGGATCCGGATAGAATATAACTTTTGCTTTTAGCGTCATACTTAGCTCTAGTGACAAGTCCACCTGCATCACTACCGAAATTCGGTTCTGTCAATCCGAAACAGCCTACTAGTTCACCTTTAGCCATTCTTGGTATATATTTTTGCTTTTGTTCCTCAGTTCCGTACATGTAAATAGAACCCATGGCCAAACTACTCTGAACACTCATTGCGGATCTAAACGCAGAATCCACTCCATCTAATTCCCTTGTAAGGAGTCCATATGTAACGTAAGAGACGCCGGGACATCCGTATCCTTTTATTGTGCATCCGAGGACACCTAACTCACCCATTTCCTTGTAAATTTCTCGATCGAAGACTTCATTCCTGTTCGCTTCGACGATTCTCGGTAGCAATTTCTCGTTACAATAAGCTTTGAACGCGTCCCGCATCGCCTTTTCGTCGTCTTGTAATTGTCCATCTAAATTCAATGGATCCTCCCAGTTGAATGCTACTTTGGCATTTTTTGAACATGTGGTCGAGAAGGCACGCAAATTTAAATTATTTTTACATAAAGCCGACAGTAATTTAGTTGTTTGTGACACAACCATCTTGAGTTATTTCACTCCTTGATAAAGAAGTCAACACAACGAGCACGCGCTATCAGATGTTTGCTGTGTCTTGGCGCTTGCTAAATTGTTTTATATTTCCGGTATTCCGTGCCAACTTACTGCTTATTTTACACACTTTTCCTGTATATTTCACTGTAAATTCTGTTGTTAAATTGTTATTTAACTAATATCAAAAGATTTATAATGTTATTAACCTCAGCACTGACCTAATGACAGCGCCACAGTGATACGAGATATAGCGTTATGTGACTATATTCATTCTAAATGACTGCGTAATAATAACGTAAGCTGGGCGTTACATGTGTGAGTTTATTTATCAGATGTGTTTGCCTCAGCCGTGATCACTCGAAAATATCTCTAATGTATATCTAGATAAGGTCTGCTCTAGAAAAACTCAGTAATCAATTGCTTCGTGTGGTATCCATTTAATAGCATCAAAATAACCTTATCAAGCCAACAAATAATAACTGTTGTATTGTATCACTGATAAAGTTAAATAAGAAGTACTCTGTTTCTAGGTGCATGATAAAAGCAAAGAATACGATTCTCACAAAGTTTTTATTGAACGAAAAGTATTCGAGCTCCACTTTTATACTTTGTTCAAAAACTCTGATAATATCACTTTATAAAATGTTAAACCAAGCTCGACCTCTTTTCATCTCAAGTAAAAACTTAAATAGGTGCGCTTAAATGACAAAAATGTCTATTAAAAGTTTAATTCGCTGCTGAAATTCTGGACGAACTTTTTTCTAGGCCAGTGCCTGTGCATAGTTTAAACAACTCGCGTAGTACAGTCGAGTGCAGTCATTCCGTACTAAGGCGCTTATTGTGAACGTGGAAACTTGGTTGGACTTTAATACTATGAAACTCGTTACAGTATTGAAATTACACTTGATGACAATGTTGACTGTTTAGATAACTCTGTCTTATCAGCATACACTGAGATTGTGCAACAAGTTTATTACAACATGACTCAATTTACTAGCTACATAGAAACGTTTGTTTCATATCATGTGCATATATTACATACCTAAGAAACCCTACGCAGCATCTTAGATTTATACAATACAGTACTCTTTATCGCATACCAAATATCCGTTAAAATAATCTTATAAATACTACTCTTAGACTATGGTAGTACAATGGATCCTATCGCATATAGCGATTTTTCCAGACAACCTTTGTATGGACAGTATCGTATTTCAGGAGACACGGTGGTAAATATTAACTTACTAATGAAAAACGTTACCCTTAAAAACAAGTTTTGAATCTACTTAGAATGTTAGAATACTAGCTTTCCGGCCGCAGCTCCGCCCGCGCGTATGTCGGTTATCGCACAAAACCATTAACCTCTTGCGCAGTTGGATAAATTGTATCCTATGTCCTTCCCCGGGTCTCAAACTATTTCCATACTAAATTTCATCCAAATCGATCCAGTAGTTTTTGATTTTATTCGTTGCATGTAAAAATAAAAATGTTTCCTCGTATACTCGTACTCGTAGGTATATCCTGTAGGCACACGTTATTTATATCCATAAAATATAGTAATATAATACTTAAATTTTTAATATTATGCATATTATTATAAACAAATTATAAACAGTATTATGTATTTTTGTTTAATATATTACCTAATATTAAAGGTTACCTACGATCAAAGTTATATCCTATATTGAAACGATCCGGGCTGAATTCCTGCTATCTACTCTCCAATATGCTATCCAACCTCACAACACTTTTATGAGAAAACCTTACAGCATGATGAAAATAAACCTATATAGTTATTCGTAAATTGTATTATATATTTTTATATTTAAAATTAGCAATCGTCTCGATGTGATTCTCAACGCAAAATACACCATAATGTGGTTTCTAATGCGTCGATTACAGCGGTTATTTTTTGAATACTGAATCCAAAGGTCAAAGACTCAACGTAAAATCTAAACGTGTAATCATTTTAAGGTTATGTACTAGAAAATGGGAACATATTACTATATGTAACCTCGGTGGTCCATCTGTCCGTCCATCCGACTATGTAACCTTTACAGGGTTCTTTGGAACCATGAAAAGGATTCAGTTGACATTTTACAGAAAACTTGTTTTTTGTTTTTTCTCCATCGTAAAAACGGTACCAGCGTTAAAATTTATATGATAGTGGTCTGACGAACAATAAAAACTGGTAAAGTGCGGGTAGAACTCTCGTTAACTCTAATAGTATTTTCTATATAGGTATTCTGTGTTTGTACGAAACCATCGGGGTGCGAGTCTGATTTGTACTTGGCCAGTTTCCATAAGTTGACACATAACAAAATGTTGAATAAAAAAGATTTTCAGTCTTAGAGTTAGGTCTATCTTAAAATCTTATCTTAAATCAAACTATTTAGTCATCTGGAATCATTATACATTATTTAAATTTAATTTAAACGGCAGTTACTGAAAACCCTCATATATTCAAAATAACATATTTGAATCATCGTTCTTAGTCGCTCTTTTTCATTGCTTATAGGCTAGCGTTTGACAATAGGTAATTCTCACTTCTGGATGGTAACTTATGGTGTGATCAAATAGGGTGATCTGGTTTATCGGCGAATGAAAACAAGCACTCAAGAACTATTGGCGAGAGATTTTCTACTTGGAGTGATAGCTAGCCAAGCTGGCATTTGCAAATTGCCCTATCACCATGCAAGTGCCAATATACATATTATTGACTCCGATGAGACATATTAATACTGTAAAAAAACATGAATATCTAAAAATAAGTTTATAATTATGTTAGGAATATAGGATAATAAAAATGTTTTTTTCCTTTTTTTAATTTAATTACAGGCACAAAAATATATTAGTCTCAAAAACAATGCGAACAATTGAATCAAATTAAATTACCGAAAAAGTAATGGTCAATCAAATAACTGTACCTGATGCAAAAGTGCCCATTAAAACGGCTGCATTGCCAAATTTATCATTATGCAACAAACAACAAATAAATTATTCATTATGCAGACTATGCATCGTTAATTTATTACCAAAGGACATCACAACAACCTAGCTACAAAAAACATCCAACAGCAATATTTTTCAGTGCAGAATGGTACAAATATGCGGACAGCGTCCATTTATTTGTCCCAGGGCAAAACAGACCGTTATGAATGCGAACAACGTTGCAGCTCAGAAACTACAACGTATTTAAGTTTTTCGCAGCTGAGGGTGGAGAAATATTTAATTTAAATTAGCCAAGTCTCGCTCGCGGCACTACTATTGTGGCTTGAAACAAAGAGTTATTGTACTGGATTAGTATGAAGCTGGTCGTCATGAACAATGAAACTACGAAATATGGAGGCTATATTTATCAATGGAATCCTAAAGTTGCGGATTGGTGAGGTCTTGTCAAGTCCGCCTGCCTGATCCAATATCTGTCACATAGGAAACCAAAATGGAGAGCAGAATGCAAAATAGAAAGTCTCCCTTATTTTATATATGTTATCTGTGTGTACTAATAAAATTCATCATAGTTTACAGAGAGATATGAGTAGAAACGAAAAAACAGTGCAAAAGGCTCAGCACTTATTAGGATGTATCACATACATTTTAAAATGACCTTCCATTGTATAAAATGGCGCAGGCAGATCCAACTCCTTTATTTATTTAGGTTGCGTTACCCTTGACTTTCATGTCATTCGATTTACCCAACAATGTATACCCCAGTAATTCACGGGGGCGATTCTAGTATAAATTATTCAGTCTATATTTGCATGACAAACGACAAGAAAGCAAAGAGGGGTCTAAGACCTTTAATAGCACTCTTTGGGTCTGGTTAAGTGTATTTTACCCACTTGATCCTTTCAATCATATGGTGCAAATGGTTCGCTTGTGCTAGACAGTGCTTGAACTTAAAAATTTAATGGTTTTAAAGAAGAGATATAAACGAAAATGTAAAGCCATAATCGGCCTCACATTTACTTTAAATGTAGTCTTCTCCAATTAGAGAATGTTTTGAAAAATAAGTTGTCAACGTATTCAAAGTTAAAGCACTGCAAAAATAGTAATTGACACGCATGTTGACTGAACTAGATATTTGCAAGAAACTATAATGGCCAGCTACTGTATGTAGATAAGGTGTTTGTATATATATTTTTACTATATAAACAAGATAGGGAAATTAAAAGCACAATGAAACTCACCATAATACATCTTGAAGGGTCATTATTTGTTATGACCTTTATGAGGAGAGATAACACGGGTCGACGTTTATCTATGTACATTTTAAGATAAAACAATACTAATCAGAGTGAAAAGTAGCTATTGGTTTATTAATACTTTAATCATTAATTCCTGAACTCTCTAATGCAATACTTTTCCTCCTATGGAATCTTGTCTTTATCTTTAAAAAGTAAGAAAGTCTTCCGACAATTTGGGAGCTTCCAGCTTCCACCCAACCTATACCATGAAAAGTAAAATTGTATACCTCGCACTACGTACGGCATGTCTCTCTTTAATGGGCCAGTGATTTTTCCCAGTCATATGCAAATGCTGGATTACCATACATTTTATTCTGAGCTTCTGTTAGGTCCGACGTGAGTGTTGGGTATTAACAAGGCAAATTTTTCTTCGTGTTGCGAGTGGTTGTCCTTTGGCGGCATTATTTTAATTTCTAGAATGTGGAAAATACTCGTAAGTACTGAGAATGAGGGTTCGTGTTAGCATAATTTTGCTTAGGATTGGGTTTTTTTTTTTTGCTGCGTGTATTTAAATTTTAGAGATTACAAAATATATTTGAATAAGAGTGTGGTGTTCTAATTGTTTACTTGCACGAAATGATACAGCATTACATATTTATATTTAAGTAATGAAGAAAATCAAGCCATGTTTTTTGTAACTATTTTACAGTGATTCATGATTTACTAAGAATGCGGTCTATGTTTAAAGAAAGATGTGAATAGATTATGTCCATAGTTTACACAGCTAACTTGTCCCATATACTGTTTGGGAGTATTATTCATGATTAACTAAGAATGCGATCATTATTTTACAAAGATGTCAATACATTGTGTCCGTGGTTTATACAGCATTTTTTTTCCATCTACTGTTTGGGACTACTATTCATGATTAACTAAGAATGCGATCAATGTCAAACAAAGATGTGAATACATTGTGTCCTTGGTTTATACAGCTAATCTGTGCCATCTACTGTTAGGGATTATTTTTCATGAATAACTAAAAATGCGGTTATCGTGAAACAAAGATGTAAATACTTTGTATCCACGATTTATACAGTTAACATTTTAATCATGAATAGTATGAAAATATTATTCATGATTGACTAAGACTGCGATCATCAAACAAAGATGTGAATTATTTGTGTTAATGGTTTATACAATCTGTCCCATCTACTGTTTGGGACTATTATTCATGATTAACTAAGAATGAAATCATCTAACAAAGATGTGAATACTTTGTGTCTATGGTTCATACAGCTAAACTGTTTCATCTACTGCACATCTAAAGCGCAGATCCACGCATAAAAAATAAGACAGCATATATCATATACATACTCGTATGGCTAGCATTTAAAAATTTACAAATCTTCCTCTCCCATCGCTACTAATCGTTCGTATTACCATAATCTAAACCTACTTACGGAAACAGACCCAGCAACATTTTCCATATATCAAACCAAATAGGGAAAATCGTCGGAAAACTTCCCCATAAATAATTTACTTACATAATTACCGCCATTCAGTATGTTAATGAGAGAAGTTCCAGGCTGGCACTTAAATATTAAAGCTAATAAAACATTCAGTAGCGAGACTTCGGCAAGTGCATAAAATAAAATATTAGTGGCACTCAAGTAAGCACCGACTGTGCCAAAATTAGAGCGGAGTTAGGCGCAGAGAATGTAACAGTAACTATATAAGCACATTCGGCGCAGTACAGGAATTAACTACGACAAGTTTATGATAATTTTTAGTAATGGCTATGTATCTCATTATAAAGTTTTTTTCTTATGTGCCTACCTCAGGTAACTGATGAACAAGATCATGAAAATTGCGATTGCCCAATTTTACATATAAGTGATTAATTATACATTTCTATTCAAAGAAAATTATTTATATTTTCATCTCTCAAGCCTGAAAACGGAAGTGTTGAAAATGATTCATGAAAACTGCTAGTTTTAACCTGCAGTTAGTTTAATTTTTAACCTTTAATTAGTAGTGTACTATATCACCCGGATCGTCCACTGCTGAACTGAGCCTTCCTCATCAAGGGGGGATTTGCCATAACCCACACGCTTTGCCTTGAGAATCGCAGTGTAAGATGAAAGTTCTTCAGAAAACGCTGTTGCTCAACTTCTGGTATGTCTGAGGTTTTTTTTTTTTATGCCTGGTAGGTTAGCCTTTGACCACTATCTCACCTAATGGTAAGTGATGATGTGGTCGAAGATGTTGTTCAGGCTAACCTAGAAGTACTGGCTCTCAAGGACAGCTGCCGGAACACACCATTAGGTGCTTGGCGACAGATTTTCTACTTAAGGGTGGTAGCTAGCCAGGCGGGCATTCGCAAAATGCCCTACCACCATGCAAAGTGATTTTTCTTCCTTAAGTTTTCTTTCTTAAAGTGATTCCTCACCATGGTGAGGAAGGGCTCACCTCTTACGACTTCCACAAGAAGATATGGGAGAAAGCAGTTGTAACCCGGCACCCTATGGGGTAGTACTGTATCAGCCGGATTGTCCACTGCTGAACGCAGCCTCTCCCGTTACAGGTGGGGTTTGCCATAATTCCCACGCGTGGCAGGCGTTTTTTGTTTTATTGGTAGCTATTGTTATTAAATATGTACTATACATATTTAATAACATAGAAGTACAACTCTTTGTGCAAGTTCGTCCAGGGAAGTACTGTCTCCTATTTCTACCGCCAAGCAGTTATGTTCGCATTATTGTGTTCCGGTGTGAAGGGAATGATTCCCGGTAAAATTACAGGAACATGAGCCTTAACAACTTTATGTTACAGTGTGATGAGCGCAGTGCAGTTCACCAATTGTGAACTGCATCTGTTATAGGCAGAGGTTACCGCTTAACACCAGGTGGGCCTCGTGATTACCTCACGATAGCATAAAAAAAATGTCATGTTTGTAAATTACAATATTTTGTCAGTGTGTCTTTAGTGCCAGTTAAAAAAAGAAAAGATATTGATTGTCGTTCAACATAATTGTCCTTGATATTTTTATTCGATTAAACCATTTTAAATACAGAAAGGTGTTATGTATATAGTGGGAATGTATACACATTTATTATTATTTGAGTGCATGTAATTCAGATTTTGGCTGAAAGCTGTCACGCATAGCCTCGCTTCTCTCTTCACAAACGAGACTATTCTCATAAACGTTTTGATTGTAAGAAAAGAAAAAAATAACAATCAATTGCTGTAAGTTTGTGTTTAACTGAAAGTTTAGGATATTCAGTGTCATCTGTATTGTAGAAAAAATTAGGCTCAGTTTTTCAGTCACCAGATACTTAGTTACTGTACCTTAGGATAAATGTATACACAACCAAAATTAAAAGAACAAATAATGGTTTTATAAATAGAGAAAATTTCAATAGTTTTTAATTTGGTCGGTTAACTTTTTATTTGTCGATACATCTCAATTGATCTTACATCTACAAACATGACATCTGATGATTAAAAACAAGGCTGTAGTCAAATAAATATTAAAGTATTATCCCTGATGTCTAAAAAGTTGACACGGTTATTAAAATAGAACATTTTCTTCAGCATATTCCAGATAATATACCTAAACCCTAGCCCAGTCTCTCTAGAGACATAAATGGAATAGTCATGTAGTTCAGTAGCTGAGTTATACGAGATAATCTTAGCGTGTACCGTCTAAGTCGAGAGTATGAAATTGACTTCCAGAGCTAGCGCAGAGCGATTTCAAAATAGAAAAGCGGAAAATAATCCGTCGTGTTGAGAAAATGGCTGTTTTGAAGTCGCGTTGGCGTTAGTTGAAATTGTGAGAAAAATAATGTAGGGTTTCTGTAGGGTTTCGCAATGTGTCCATGTTCATTTTATTTGCACCAATAATATATATAGCAAATGTAAACATATGGTATCTTTTACTCCTGTAAGAAGTCAACAAAATTTTATTCATTTACTACCTCATTAATGGAGTCGTGAAAGCTTCACATTGGAATCTTAAGAACTGGGTTCAATCCCAGTAACAGTTAGAAGTCCGATACTGTTTCCGGTAGGTAGGAATAGGCTTTTACTCGATTGGGAACAAATCATATTTGTATAAAATTGTTACTTTTATTATTTAGTTACCTTTACCGATCCTTTCGGGGATTCAAAGCCAACTTAGTTATTTTATTAATACTCTACTCAGTCAAGGTTAAGTTTGCATCGTAAGTTTTAAACCAGATCGTACCTGCTCACTGTGAGAAAATGTTTCATATCCTAACTTCAAAACGTAGTACTAATAAACTTTGCACCTCAGCAGCTCAAACATGCAAGTTTTACTGCTGTGAGTAAAATGTACTGTGAGATTGAGACTAAAGTGATTTTAAATAAAAATACAACGAGTACAATAAAAACTACATAATAAACGTTCAAAAATCCATATAACGCTATAATTTGGAACCATCTCTATTTTTTTAATTAAATTAAATGTTTGATATTAGGAATATTATAAAAATAAACACTTACAAAGTTTATAATGTACATAATTATTGGTTGTTTTATCAACCTTAAATATCGTAATAGAATAGGTGCGTTCTGAAACTGCAACCGTTATAACCTGTATAACAGAACGCACAAATAACTAGTGGTAATCAATCATAATCACAGTGAAAAATATTATTAAGGTAAACTATAACTACAAAACAAAAGTGAGTCCGGTGACGTAGATAGCCATTAAAACCATAGTAATTAAAACAATAAGTTAATATACCGAATTCTTGCTGAAAATTTACGTGAGAAATAACTTACTGCTGAAGTGAAAAGTTGTATGCAACACTGACACCAAACATTTTTACATCCCATGCTTTAGAATCCGAAGATGCGCACAGGATTCAAATTCAGTAATCGTAGCCAAAAATTAAATTTGCTCTCTTTGTTCTCGTTGCTAATTTTCTCGTTGTGTCTCGTTGTACAAACCACTATTTCATCTTACCAATTAAAAAAATATAATTTATTCGCAGATAAATGCGAGCAAAGTAGGTATTTCCCCATTAGATTTATATGAAGGGCAGTAATGAGTTATGAACTAGGAACATGAATAATGTTCATTCATAACTCAAATTCATAATATCTGATGATTAAAATTATCATCTACATACCACATTTGTATACATGCCTTATAGCAAAATGTTTATAGTAAGGCCCGTTCTTTAATGTTTTTAAACAGATAGGTACTATTTATAAGAACAAATGTAAATAACCCAACCAATATAAAACAAAGACTATTGGTTGCGTAAAAGAAAGTTTCGTTCATTTGTTTCAAATTGAGTTAATTATCAATTTATCCGTCTAATATTTTTATCTGATGATTGAAAATTCAGGCATAATTCTTGTATTTTCGTATTTTAATAGTTAAAGTAGCAATTCATAATAATCACCGAGTAAATAATAATAAATTTTAACGAAGAAACCCCAGCATTTAGCCCCTACATCCTTAGAGATTAATGTAATCAGTTATAATTAGCCGAACCCAGAAATTGGCTCCTCGACATTGCCGTATTAATTGATTAATTCAGTATGAAAAGATCCAAAGCAGTTGACTGTTAAGCGTGTCTTGATTAAAAGGAAAATTAATCGCCCGAGCTTAACGTAATATATCCTAATTTTGGAGGTAGGAAGTAAATTAGGTCTTCGAAGATTCATAGCCCATTATATATTTATGACGAGATAAATTTTTAAAAGCTCTGCCTTCCCGCTCTAATCGGCCTTCTTTGATATTATAATGAATATGTTGTGTAGAATAAAAGCTTTCAATAATGCTTTAATATGCTGTAGTCACGCAGAGATAAGTAACATCAGAGGATCAGCTTATTTAAGGGTACATATATATTTCTTATTTTCTTATTTCTTATAAAGCTTAACTTTTACAGCAATCTCACTTGATGGTAAGTGACGATGTAGTAGAAATTTGTTAACAGGCTTAACTTATAATGGGATCTGGCTCTTATGGACGGATCCTAGAATAAACCGTTAGGTGCTTGGTGACAGATTTTCTGCCTGAGGCTGGCAATCTTAAAGTGCCTTACTACAATGCAAAATTGTCGAAATTTTCAGGCCACCCAACACCTCCGACTGTCATCCTAAGACAGCAAGTGGGACCAGCGACTCCGTAGCACGGAAGCTCCCTAAATAAAAGCCAGACAACAGTACCCACTAAGCTTGGTTGGTAAGTTTTCGGTTAAGAATGACAAACCAAGCTACATTACGAGCGCTGAAATATTTTTGAAATCTGCTTGACGAATATATTTTTTAGTTTGAAATCTGATTTTGCTAAACTAAACTAATAATTAGTTTTGAACAAAAGAATAACGCAAAATATACATCCAACTCTTCATCTCACGATGTAAGGTTATAGTATATTCGTAGCCCATACAATAGTACATTGAATATCGAGGGGATAAAACGATCTATTTTTGTTCGAGAGTTTGTTTAAGCCCGACGCGCAGCGGAGGGCTTAAAGGCAACTCGAGAACAGAAATAGAACTTTCTCTCGAGTGATACAGAGTGCATTATGCTACACCTACGAGAAAAATAAAATCATTATAAGTTTTCTCGTACTTATCTCGAGACTTCTCAGGCAGTAAGTTCTTTATGACTTCTTGAGCTGTATTTCTTATTTCTGGTGGCGTCATCATTATAAAATTTTCACTTTCACTACCAGATGACATTTTTGAAAATTACTTAATAAAAAACAAAATTTAACCAAACATAACAAATTGCCGCGCTTTTTTTCTCGTAGTGCAAAAAAACGGTTGCCAACCATTCATTGTAAATCGAGTATAAATAAAAATAACACCTCTTTTTTCTAATTATTTATATATAAAACCTTTTTGGCATTGTATTTTTGTATGTTAGCACTGCTACGGAGTGAAGGAATGAAAATCCATATAACTTTTCCCGCCGTACATTTATAAGGGAGAAATGACGAACTTACTAACATGTTTTTGAACGAGTAATGAGACGCTTTCTGAGTGGGTGTGGTATAAACATAGTTTCGTCATATTATACATACCAAGTATTCAAACTCAGAACAAATAAATGCGTATCCCGCTTCTGATTAGTGGTTATGTATATGTGTGTTCCACCTCTTAAAATCATGATTTAAGGTGTTGCCCTTGTAGCCCATTCAAAACATAGTTACTTATCATTATCATCATCGTAGGTACATATCAAGTATTCAAACTCGGAAAAAATCGCATACATATCCTTGAGCCTATTGCTTCTGATTGGTGGTTCTTCGTGGTTGTGGTAAGCATAGCTAGAACTTGTGATTTAATCTATGGCTCTGCCAGTTTTTGGTTTTATTACATGTGTAAGATTTTTTTTTATATTTGCTTCTATTTTAGTTTTGAAAGAAAAGACGGTGTCCTTAGTCTTCTTTTCATACAAACGTACTGCAGTTTCTACATTGTTCCAAAGAAACTTTTCATGTATGTCCTTATGCTTATATCTTGTTGTCGATCTTTAAGAATGAGAGCTTTGAAAGTGCTTTTCAACTTTCAATCGTACTTATAAAACAGTTCAATTTCTTCTGTTCCTCATGTTCCTTTCGAATGAAAAATGGGTCATAAGGTTTTCCAAGCGAGCCACAACGTGACAACAAAAACCATGGAGTAAACTTTCTTATTGTGAACATAAGTTTCTCATGATAATGCCTAGTCACCTTCTGGTAGTAAATTTGTTTTAATACTGACTTGAGTTGCCCTCTATCTCAGTATACCAATTATTTCAAAATATATATATATATATATTTTGAAGCAATGATGGCCGAGCGGTAATAGCTATGGACTGCCGTGCCGCAGTACCCTGGTTCGATCCCCACCGTTGGCTTGAGCTTCACCGCATGGTGGAAGGGCATTTTGCGATTGCCCGCCTGGCTAGCTACCACCCTCAAGTAGCAAGTCTGTCGCCAAGCACCGAAAGTTGTGTTCCGGCAGTAGTTCTTGAGAGCCAGTGAAATTACAGGCACAATGAGACTTAACAACTATGTCTCAATGTGACGGGCGCAGTGCAATTCGTGACTTGTGATGAATTGCAACTGTTATAGGCAGAGGTTAGTCCACTTAACATCAGGTGGGCCTCGAGCTTGTTCCATCACAAGAACATAAAAAAAAAACAATCAAGAAAAAAAACGAAGGTATTTATTTTTCTAACGATATTGTCTTTCCAAAGGTCAAAAGCCTAGGTAAGAGCAAGTACGAGTATAAACAAGTTCCTAAGTTCAACACAATACAGCGTTTAATTTCGAAAACAACTTCTTAGCTGCAAGCGTCCTTTATTCAGTTCTTCGCATGCTGTAATATTCCCAAGAACTTTGACTCGAACAAAATTAATGTTGAAACAAATTTCAATTGAACAAGTACGCGGCAAGTTTGCAATTTAATGACTTTCGTTATGGACCAAGTTGAACGATGTAATGCTTTGTGAGAAATTTATAGGACATTTATTACTTGATATTATGTTTGCTTAAGGAAAGCCTGGAGCTAATATGTAGTCTTCTTCTTCATTCCCATTTTCAGTGGAAAGCCACCAAAGCAATGAAAGGCATCAAGAGAAGTTATGACAAAAAAAATAACCCATCGAGATTACAGCACAGAACCTTCATTTGTTTAAAACTTAGTTCTATTGATTAGAAGATGAAAATTTTAGCAAACTTTTCCGCTTCTTGTAATCGCAGCAGCTTTGGTGTAAATGCAATCTTAAAAAATATTGGAGCTCTCGGTTTAAAAAAGTATTCTTATTTTAACTTAGTGTAGATTCTGCAAGAAATATTTGCATTAATTAGACCACTTCTAATAAGTTATTTTTAAGTTTAAGTTGTTTTATTTGTATTTTGAAGCAGTGATGGCTCAGTTCCCCGTGGGGTGCCGGGTTAGAATTGCACCTCCCTATGTCATCCAATGGGTGTCGTAAAAGGCGACTAAGGGAATAATTATACTAGAAAGTGGGCAGCAGCGCCTTCTAAAGAACTACTATCTTACACTGCAATCCCCAAGCCGCCTGCCAAGCGTAGGGATCATGGCAAATACCCCCTTAATAAGGAAGGCTGTGTTCAGCAGTGGACGATCTGGCTGATACAGATGGCTCAGTGGCATTGGCTAAGGACTGCCGCGCAGCAGGTCCATGGTTCGAATCCGAAGTAACAACTATGTCTCAAGGTGACGGGCGCAGTGCAGTTCGTGACTTGTGACGAAATGTATCTGTTATAAGCAGAGGTTAGTCCGCTTCACATCAGGTGGGCCTCGAGCTTGTTCCGTCACAATAACATAACATAACTTATAATTGGCCTTCTGTTTTCATATTTCATAAATATTATTGTTACTAGCTGTTAGAAGCCTAGCATAATAAAATAAAATAAAAATAAAATAAAAAAATCCTTTTTGAAAATGAATATATTATTATTATTAAATTTTATTTAATTTAATCGTAAATCCGTTTCCGTTTTATAACCAAATTCAGTACATCTACAAACCTTAAACGTAGATATGATAAAACTGTGTTTTAGTAAAGAAGAACCACCAAATAGGTATTATATGTAGAACTCAACTTCTGACATGTCTGTTTTTAGGAGCAAAGGACAGTTTGGCTAATGAAAATGAAGCACATGCTTAGGCCCTAACTTCACTTGTATATCTCTATTATTATATCTATACAATATTATAGAGGAAAGATTTGTAGTTTGGTATTTAACGAACAAGTTAATAACTACAGGACTGATTTGAAAATTTCTTTCACCATTAGATTCCTACACTATCCTTGATAAACATAGACTATAGAATATTTTCAATAACTTAGGGATCCCTCCGTATGAAAAGTTTGATAATGTAACTCAAATCAACGGGTAAAACAATTGCAAAAAATCGTTAAATCGCGTACGCTGCGGAAATTGTTGAGAATGGAGCAAAAGTGATGTACCTACTACAATTTTAAGAGGACATCAATATCTACAAAATCTATTACAATAACTATATTTTATGTGTTTCAATTCATATTTTTTGTTAAATACCCGTGCGCAGCCGGGCGGGCCGCTAGTATAATAAGCAATTATAATCATAAAAATATACTTACCCCCAAAAGGAAGGCACAAATGTCAAGATACCCTCATTTGACCAGATATGTTCTAGTTCTATATAAAAGGGGCGATAATAATGTCATCAACCGGACACAGTTCTAGGCCTCTGAGAGCATTGGTTTTTTTAACAGAACATAAAATAACTGCTAATCTGGGGATTGATCCCAGGACCGCGACTTTCGAAAGTGTCCCTTTACGACATTCAACCAACGTGGCAGTTATTATCTAATGCATCCTGTTATCATAAATGCGTCTATCAACATTTCAATGAAGACTGAGAATAATGAGAAGTGGCTTCTCATCAAGTAATGAACTATCAGATTTTTAATTAAACGAAAAATTATTTCAAGAAAGTTTAAGATCTTTTCCATAGTATGAGTGATAATCTAATAATTTAATAAATAGGTAGTTATAAGTAGACATAGTAATGCACGCCCCAGCAAGTTTGGTCGAGTTCGCCTTTGAATTCCAGTAGGAATGAACGTTAGTGGAACAGCCGTCGTACTTTTACGTGTTCTGTCCCAACGTGCATTTTGTACAAGAGCTGTAGAAAAACATTTTTCATTTATTCCATGTTACCAAGCAGGTTTGTATCTCATTGTGTAATGAACGCGTGGACTGCCACGGTATTTTTTGTCGTGCTATTGAGCAAAAACTTGCATAACCTACACAATGTGATGAACGAAGCACGGTGTATGTATTATCTAACCACAAACTCTGAATAATATCATTTTTTACACGGGTATTCATTAAACTATGTGGCGGAAAAAATAGTAGTTTTAAATTGTGCTTCATTATTAGGCACGGTATTTCAATCATCGTAAGTTTGAATTTATATACAACATAAAAGAACGAATTGTAGTTGTATAACAGAAAAGTTCGTATAGATTTTAGAGTATTGAAAGCCTAGGCGTTGACATTTCTGCGAATCTACCGCTAGGAACTGTTCTTTCGCAGAAATTGCATCCTCTATATAGAGTTCACGACCATATTTCATTTAAAGATGAGTTCGCGTCTAATAGGCCTGGTGTTTTAATAAAGCCATGCTGTATTTCACCTCAAGTTCAAGGATTTTGCTTTTTTTCTTGTTATTGTGACGGATCAAGCTCGAGGCCCAAATGATGTTGAGTGGACAAACCTCTGCTAGAACAGACGTGTGCCCGTCACACTTAGACGTACAGTTGTTAGGTCTCATGAGTCTGTAATTTTACTGGCTCTCAAGGACTGCTGCCATCACCGCTTCATAAATTTTCTGTCAATTATAAAAGAAAAATATATTCTTCTCAAGTAGTTTCATCCGCGATAAAAACATTAAAAGGCCATAAGCTTGCCCGTCTAGCGAGAATATTGATTTTGAGAATTTTTCTACGCGATACTTTACATCAGTCAACGTTTTTAATCAGTAGAGTTGCAAGGTGGCAAATAATTTGGCGAGTTCATATCAGGCTAGCCACCTCACCTAGAAAATCGTGTCCAACACCAAATGGTGTGTTTCGGCAGCTGTCCTTGAGAGCTAGTTCCCATTATAGATTTTGCTAGCCGGTTTTACATGTTTCGACCACGCAAACTTAACATTTTTAATCAACAATAAAAATAATGATCATGTATATTGTATAAAATGGTAGGCATATAAACAAAATTGACAAATACATTTGTTGTAAGATCTTCATATTTTTATAGCTCTAACCATAGCACAGCTGGCCTACCACCATACTATAATGACTGCCATCCGAAGACGAAATGTACCGACGGCTTAAGGGAGAGAATTGTAAAAAAAAATGTTAGATTTTGTCCCCACTTCTCCGCGCGTTTTTAGTTCGCGGGGTACATAAATCATAAACCATAAATCATTTATTCACTTGCGAGAATATGTAAACAACATTACACGGCGCCACGTTCGCAATTCAGTGGCGATATTTTATTTAGTTAAAATTTGTTTGGTGCGCCATCTAGTAAAAATAGTAGAAACTATCATGTCACACACGATAGTATGTGCTGAAGCCAATTCAGTGGCGATATTTTATTTAGTGTGCCCTTCGAAGTACGGAAGCGCTAAGTAGTACCGTCACTAGCGGTGACCGGTCCAATTAATGACCGGTGTTCCATAACATATTTAAGCCGGTCAAGAACGACAAAGCAAGCTATGCTAAGAGCGCTCCAAAATATTTCCGCAACACTCTTCGTGGTTTTTGAGAGCATTGAATGTCTAGGAGACTTTAAAGTTGAAGCTTATTTTGCAACAGAGTACAAACCTGGCCTGAGGAATGCTATTCTGATTTTTGGAACGAAGCTCCTAACAATCGGCTTGATGCATTTTAACGTAGAACTATCAGAATGGCTTTCATGCGCATAGGTATTGAATCTCTCTATACTGTATTTCTGTCACATATACAAAAGGGTGTGGGTGTCGGGCTAGAATGTTCCCGTTGGTATTGTAACTACTATATACAACGAGGAACGGTATTGTAACGACCAAGGGTAAAATACCGGAAGGTGGTCTAATGCCTCTTTGCCTGTATTCGCAAGCTTTAAATAATATTGATCGCTTTAAATATTTGTGATATCATCGTCACCACTTCACCCGTAACGTCAACTGTTGAGTTAGGGGTCCCTTCTATTCGAGGGATTGCCGTAATTCAATTGCAATGCCTCAGAAGCTGATGCTTCCAACCTTCCGGTATTTTTCCCTTAGTTGCCTCCTACGACACCCACGAGAAGATACGGTCCATGCCGGCACACCACGCATATACATTGATATATATAGATATTATATATTACCTTTTTGCACCTCGCAAAAACTATGAGAAGCTGACGGTAAAACTTAAGCTTTGCCGTCACATCGGTCGATTAAGTGAAACTTATTACTGAACAAACGCCAGATCTTCAAGTTTTAATTGCAATGCCTTAATGGGGAAGGTAGGCCCGAAATGGAATCAGTCTGCCGAAATCTATAATGAAAACTAGGTATACTTTAATTGTCTCTGTCTATCTATAAATACACATTGTTTTTTGGCTGCAAATTAATAGAATTTACGTTCGTACTGTTTTATTCCGCGTCTGTTTTTATGGGGCCAAATTATAGCAGCTTTATAAAGTATAACATTATTTCTGTTGCATGGATAAGAAGCAAAAGCTATACGTCACAAAGAATAAAGCCGCGTGGACACAATTATAGTATACCTACTCTGACCGAGTCCACACGGATGCGGACTCTGATGTTACTCGTATTGCGTCAACAGGGAATATATATCAGAGCTAAGATTTTTTACCTACAGATGAGTTGTGAACACCACCATATTAACTAGACGCATGCAAGGTAATTGCCGTAGTGGCTACCAGTCTTGCACTTTCGAGCGTCCGGTAAATACGTGGCCGCTAGTCGTATGTTTTTGGGAAAAATGTGGACAATATGCCTTCCTGCGTCTTTAGACACTGCACAAATTATACAGGCACGGTGAGAGATAAGAAAAATTTTTCATTTCACGCGTAAGTATTTTCCTACTTCACTCACAGCATCCCTATAACATTTCAAGTTTAATTCATTTTATTATTACCTAATCTCTAATATAAGTATAAGTACAAACGGTATAATTCTAAAATCACTCGACATTTCACAAAAGATCGTATCCTAATTTTATTCTCAAGTCATGTCAAAAGTTGTAAGCCGCTATAAGTTATAAGTGCTGTCATGTAATGAAATATATTTGGCTGAGAATCTATCAGGCGTAAAAATCCTTACCTAATGCCGAGTTTACACATTTCGCTGATAACACTTATTTAATTTAAGTACGCATTATATTAAATACACTACTTTACTACTTGGGAGATTTTTTAAGAGGACTGTCGGAGGACTTAACATTCTTTAAAGAATTGTCTGCGGAAATCAAAATCAGTATTGTTTTTAGATTTTTCAATTTCATTATATATAAAAACCAATCCTCTAATTTTTTTATAATTTCGGCAATATCTATACAAAATATAGGTACCTACATCAGAGGCCACAATATGGTGACCCCGTAACCTGAAGACTACCTAAACCAAATATTGATGATAGTGTTCTCGTTTGCGCGATATCCACTATTTTCAAAATTATAACTGATATTTTTTTGGTCAAAATCATGACAATGCGCTGACATTATATATAGCTATAATAAAACATTTATTATAGCTATATATGTGCTAAGTGCCATTTTACATACGCAAGTATATTTGTATCTATTGCTTGGTTGTTTTTTTAAAGCTGATAGGCTAGCCTTTGTACACTATTTCACCTGATGGTAAGTGATGATGTGGTAGAAGATGTTGTTCAGGCTAGCCTAGAATTACTGGCTCTCAAGGACAGCTGCCGCAACACACCGTTAGGTGCTTTGCGACAGATTTTCTACTTGAGGGTGGTAGCTAGCCTGGCGGTCATTTGCAAAACCTACCATGCACCATGCAGATTATTAAATGACTTGAGATTCAGCTTACTATACGTAAATAAATCTCGTTTCTAATCTTTTAAAATTATTATATACTCATATTATATTTACTTACTAAACAAGCTGTTATAAAGAAACCCTCAGCACGGATATGTTGCCAAAATGTCCACAAAATAGTAAGTATTTTTTTCTGAATCCCAAGAATTAATATGATCCTCTGAAGAAGACCTTCAATGTGAGCAAAACAAGGGAAATTCCTCCTTACGTCAGAATTTGCACTTTACTTTTTGAAATAAGGTACGTGATACAAATAAGGCCTACGACATAATAAGGCCTCTAGCAAAAACAATGGACTTGCCATAGTGTCAATGCTTTGAATATTATAGAGAACATTAAGAATGAAAATTTACAGCTATGAGCTATCCACCCTAAATTATATCTAATAAAATTAAACATGTTGAAAAGTGATGTTTATAAGGTCTAAGTGCATCGCAGAATAAAACCTGTTCCTTCTTTAAAATCGATTTTGTTGTAAAAGAAAATGCACTATATTATTTACTATGTTACCATAGTTTTCCGAAAAGCTGAAAATTACCATTATTTTGTTTAAATAATAATAAGAGATACGGTGCAAATAGACCTACAATAAATTTAAAGTGTTTATTTTTATGAATCAACACTTGGAGTCGTTGTTAGACATTTATTTAGAGGTTAAAAGTATACAAATCAATTTGAATAAGGCCTTATTTGTATCACTCACTGTATGGCATTAGTCCAGCCACGTTCCAACCGCAACTCTAGAATTGCCTTTACTAGATATCAAATTGCTATTTATCAACGGAAACTGACTTGAAGAACCTCAGTTCTATTGTAGATACATAAAATTTAGGTTTTAAAACCTTTATATATCCAGCTGGTCAACTAGCACCATGTGAACAAGGCTCCCAGTGATTGAATAACGTTTGGATTTTGAAAGCACATTGAAAGCCATTTAACTTCAAGAGTGGGGCGAAATTTAAACTCAAAGTTGGAGGTCGATGAAAGGCAGACGTGTGAATAACCCTTTCATACAATAGATTACCTGGGAACTCGAATTATATTGGTATTGGAATAATTGTGACCAAGCATTTGTGTTCCAACTAGGTCAAAACTAATACAGCATTCAACCTCTTCAGACATAACGTATGGAGGGACATGATTAAGATATTCGTTTGGTACTATTACAGCTATTTGGTTTAAGAGGCCTTTTACATTTTGCAGCCCTCTCACTCGCACATTTAAAGAATATTTCAAATAGCAACAATATGGTTTATATTTTTTTAAATGTAGTCAATCATTATTTCGCTGCATGCAACTATAGATGTTCTCAACATATTTTTACTTTGTTACATGTTGAGTCCAATTAGAATTAGAGGCCCAAAATTTAAAATAACTAAATTACGCGTTTTGGATCCCCCATAAAAGATATCAAAATGAAAATTAGTAGAGAACATCTATAGTTGCATGCATCAAAATAATGATTGACCACATTTTAAAAAATATAAACCATATTGTTGCTATTTCAAATTATCTTTAATAGTGCGAGTGAGAAGGCTGCAAAATGTAAAAGGGCTCTTAAATGAAGCATTAATAACATACACACATATATATAATCACAGATATATATATAGGCAGGTAAAGGGCAGGTGACATTGTAACCCGCTCCCCTCATAGTTCTACATACCTAATCCTACGAAACTATTACGTGCCTCATATTCTTACTATAATCCTAGATTAAGTTCATTTTAGTAGGCATATACTTACATTTCTCTAACAACAAAATAGTAGATCATATTTTAAAAAAAATACTTTGATTTATGGCTGATCTGTCATTTTGACACAAGCTTTTGCTGGGTAGTAGTATACAAAATCGCCAACTCATAAAGGCACTCAAGACGATAACGAGTCACGTTATCTGTCCCGCACCACTAAACAGACACAGTTAAAAGCAACAAGCATGTAATATATATTAACGCGTCTAATAAGCAGTGCTTTTTACGCGTAATTTTAGCTTAGTCGGCTTTTTTGATGCTAACTATATATTGTGGAAAGTAACTCAAATGAAAACGTAAAGTAAATGCGTAGTAATATATGATAGCTACACTTGTTCCTATAGTAAAAAGCCGTTTATTCGCCCTCCATAACAACTCGTATAAATTCCGGGTACATGGTGGCATTGCGCGTAGGTTACGCAAACGAATATAAAATCAGTCTGCGTCTGTCATAAAAGGAAGAGAAACGACGCAACGGTTTTCAGTCTTTCAGTCGAGGCGCATTTCAAATTCATAAGTCAGCTAGAACGCAAAGGAGTGGAGATGCTACAATATCATTTTCAATAAATATTTTTCTATAACTAACTTAAACGAACTATTGTTCTCCACAACTGAGTGATAACTATAGAAGTGACTATGAGCTAAAGAACTCGCAACTGATATACCTAAGATTTTTTTACGCCTTAGAGCCCCAATTCTCCGCCGTTTTAAAAATTTCCTAACATTAAATCGATATATAAATTCTTCCTCCTTACATAATTTCCCGCGGTGTGCCGGGCTAGAATGTCACCCCCCAACGCTACATGTGGGTGTCGTAAGAGGTGACTAGAGGTAAAATACCGGTAGGTGGGTAGCAGTGCCTTCTGAGGAACTGATATCTTAAACTACGATCCCCAATATACCTGCCAAACGTGGGGATTATGGCAAATCCTCCCTTAATTGGGGAAGCTGTGTTCAGCAGTGGACAATCCGGCTGATACAGTTACAGTATATAAAGTATATATAATTATCGAACATGGACACAAAACTTCACGTAAATCGGTTGAGAAGCACAGATAAGAAACAATTGCGAAAAGCATAAATTTTTAGTTACTATATAATAAAACTCTGTTTTTAAAAAAATTAAAATTTATGGATTTCATTTAGCCACATTAAAAATACCTTAACTTTTACTTATATACCTACAGGTTTATACGGAACCCACGGTGCGCGATTCCGACTCACACTTGGTCGGATTTTTTAACAACACAGCTTTTTATTTTCCTATATCCATGAGTATAATGTGATGAAGTGGTTGAAGGTAGTAAACCTGCCAATTTCGAAGTTTAACATGATATCAAGGTCATGCAGCTGCCGAAAAATACGTTTAGATGCACAATCTCTATTTATCTGGTCGAGTGATTAGTTACAGATTTTCTACTTGATGGTAGTAAGCGGCATTCTCATAATGACAATCAAAAATATTTATTTTTATTAAAATATGTCATCTCTATTACTTCTTTGTTTGTCATTGCACCCCACAATTTCTCAATAGACAAAAGCCGCCGCAGAACGATCCTTGTTCAAACAACAAATTATGCACGACAGTTTTACCTGGACGTCGGCGGCGGCGTCGTCGTTGCGTCGTGGTAACAGATGCATTTCATCAGAAGTCACGAACTGTACTGCGCCTGTCACACTGAGACATTGTACAGTTGTTAAGTCTCATGTGCCTGTAATTTTCCTGGCTCTCAAGGATTGCTGCCGGAACACACCGTTAGGAGATTGGCGACAGATCTTCTACTTGAGTGTGGTCGCTAGCCAGGCGGGCTATCGCACCTCTCCACCATGCGGTGAAGCCCAAGCCGCCGGTGGCGATCGAACCAGGGACCTGTGGCACGGCAGTCGATAGTTATTACCGCTCTGCCATCATTGCTTCAATAGCCTTTTACTGTGTCAATTTTTTATATCTTTTTGCAAGAGACGTCTAAGTAATGGTGATTTTTTTATAAATATAAAATCAAAAACACGCGTGTCACCATCTCTCACGGCAAAAAAAATAAGGTTAGTGTATCGCTTTCCATACAAACGTAATTTCATCACATTTTAAATATCGTTCACACTCGGTCAAACTTTGATTGCATGTCCAAGAGCCTATTACATAATATACGCTTATGGTTTGGAAGTTTTAAACATTAAGTGACAGAAATTATTGAATATATCCCATATTAAACAATTTGACAAAATTGTTTAATATGGGATATTGAATTCCTGATTTAGAACTGGAACAAGAAAATTTATAATAAATGAAAAAAACACGTCTACCCTGCTAAAAAAAACAGTGCCTCTGTCTCGACTCCATACATCCGAATCTATTCACTAAAGTCATACAATGAAAACATTACACTTCTTTTGTGCAGTCATCGATAATCTGGCTAACCAAAAGCATAGACCAAGGACATCCATGCATAAGGTCACTGAATTAAAACACTTATATTTAGTATTTAAAATATGATGAAACTACGTCTGCATGGAAAGCTCTACTTGTACACTGTACTTTTTACCTTTTTGTATCTGTATGTATACATATTTCAGGAGAGCTTATAACACGAAAAAGTAGGTACTGTAACAGCCGGATTGTCCACTGCTGAACACAGCCGCTCTCACCTTTATTTCCATCGGTGATGTCCACTCTCCGGTACTTTACCCTTAGAAGAGGACATATCCTAACCCGGCACTCTGCAGGGCAAAAAAAATAACCAAAACGTAGGCAGTAGCCGAAAATAAATTTCTCGTACACTATCACATATGCCCGAGGAGTGCCGGGCTAGAACGTCACCTCTCATCTCTACCCGTAGGTATCGTAAGAGACGGCTCAGGGTAACATACCAGAAGGCAGCAGAAGCGCTCTCTGAGGAACTGATATCTCACACTGCGATCCCTAAAACACCTGCCAAGCGTAAGGATTATAACCAACCCCCTCATAATGAGGGAGGCTGTGTTCAGCAGTGGACAATCCGGCTGATACAGCACTCCATATGTCATGGTGGGTCATTATTTAGAACTAAAAGGAGTCATATTATGTGTAATTTGTACCGTATTTAGGCATTAAAAGGACATGAAAAAGGAGGTACTGTACCAGGATTGTTCTGGCCAAAAATCCAGCTGATACAGTACCAATATCATTTTATTCTTTCAATAAAAGAAGTTAAGGTATTATTTTGATAAATACTCAACTTTAAATCTATATCGGGTCAGTGCCACTGATGCAAATATCAAACTATCACTTGAGTGTTCTTTTTGTTTGGTGGCATCTACGTTTATGTATTTTGAAGCGCTCGTAGCGAAGTTTACTTAGCTGTTCTCAAGCGATCAGCAAAGTTAAGCAACGTCGCGCGCAGTCATGAGTTGGATGGGTGACCGCTAGTGACATTACTACTGAGCGTTTCCGTGCTTCGGAGGGCACGTTAAGGCGTCGGTCCCGGTTGTTGTCTTAGGATGGCAGTCGTTATAGCATGGTGGTAGGGTATTTTGCGAATGCCCGCCTGGCTAGCTACCACCCTCAAGTAGAAAATCTGTCGCCAAGCACCTAACGGTGTATTCCGGCAGCTGTCCTTGAGAGCCAGTACTTCTAGGTTAGCCTGAACAACATCTTCGACCACATCATCACTTACCATCAGGTGAGATAGTGGTCAAAGGCTAACCTATTAGGTATATATATATATATATAAATTTATGAGAGTAGGTATATTTTTTCAACTGCTTGTTTTTTGAATTATGTTGTAAGGTTGAAAGAAAATCACATGTTTAAGTAACTTACACGCTATTTTGTAGTTTATGTCGATGATATGAGCTCTGTTAACCATATCTTTCATAATTTTATAAAATCTATAAAACTTAACAGCTTTATTGAATTTCATGAGTTTTCTGTTTACTTGCGCTTTTTCTTACTTGTCTTAGAGATGTGCTCGCCTTCTTTAAGCGTATTTCGTAGAATGCTAACTAATTTAAAAATTATGTAAATACTGAGAAATCCAGAAATGAATATGAGAGCATAAACATCCAACATATTGTACGCTATCCAGCTCAAATCAATGGATGGGTTCTTCATAAATGTAGCTCCTTTGTGTCGTATAACATATTCAATCCAAAATATTGCAGTGTCTAACGGAGACATTGGTCTATCTTTGAATCTATCAGAGACAGCTTTGGCATTTGTTTTATAAGACTCATTTGAGAGTACTTCATTGAGGACTCTTTCGAGCGTTTCTTCATTAATGTCGTTATATTCAAGTATTTTGCCAAAGCCATGTAGTTCTGCCTGCAACAAGTTGTTATATTGATCGGCATATATCGGGATCCCGACGATTGGTACTCCATTGTATATTGCCTCTTGGGTTCCAATTAGGCCTCCGTGCGCGAGGAACACTTTGATGTTTGGATGAGCTGAAACAGTATGATGATAATTTCAGTTTTTTATTCGCAAAAGTAAGAAAACTTTCCTCCTAGTTTCGATTTATATCAGCTGCATATTATGGATCTAGATATAATTTTACCGACTTCTCTGAGTAATCAATTCGTCTGTTTTTTTTTCTAAAAATTTGTCTGAGGTAATCAATTCGTCTGTTTTGTTTTTTGTTTGTCACCTCATAACTTTTGACTGGGGGAACCGATTTTGATGATTATTTTTTATTTGAATGCTGATGCTTGCCGTGTAGTCCGTTTTTAAGTTAAACTCCAATAACTGAAAATTATTTTCTTATCTTGATGATATCGAATTTGATGCCATGCGCACAATATTGTGATAGGTAATTTTGAACCATTATGGTACCGACTTCAACAAGTTATTTCACACATTTGAGTGTTGACGTCGGTTTCATTTTTTGGTAAATTTTTTTTTATTATGAATGACTGATATTGATAATTTGCACGCCTATAGGTAAGTGGTTCGCCTGTCCATAACAATAGCATAGTCACCATCCTCGTTCTGATTGACATTATTATTTGTTGTATTGATTGACATGATTGATTTAGTTCTTATATCTCGTTCACCAACCATTTCACTTGCTACAGTGCCCTTCCACCTAAGCACAGTAGTATTTGCATAATACTGCTTCAAGGCAGAATATCTCACACTGTGGTAGTAACCATCACGACGTTCTCTTGCTGAATAGACCTGCCACCTGGTAAAATTGCTAATAGATTAGCTTTTGAGTAGCATCTATATATTATTATATATTTTCACTCTTTTTAGTGACGCATACGGCTTACTAGACCATTCACTCGCCTAAAACTCTGTTCCCAATCGACAAGGGTGGCAATTACCATTAAATCATCTAAATATGCAAATATTTTTTTTAGTTAATTGTTCATAGCTTACAAACTACTCAATCGATTTTAATGAAATTTGAATAGGAACAATTTAGACTCACGCAACAAAAACTGTCATCAAAATCAGTTCATAATTAGAATAGTAATCGCGTTACAAACATGAAGTCATCATTGCTTTATTTTTTGAAGTAATGATGGCTCAGTGGCATTGTGTATGGACTGCCGCGCAGCAGGTCCATGGTTCGTATTCCTCCGCGGGCTTGAGCTTAACCGCGTTGTGGAAGGGCATTTTACAAATGCCACCACCCTCAAGGAGAAAATCTGTCACCAAGCACCTAACGGTGTGTTCCGGCAGCAGTCCTTAATAGCCAGTGAAATTACAGGCACTGAGACTTAATAACTATGTCTCAAGGTGACGGGTGCAGTGCAACTCGTGACTTGTGACGAAATGTATCTGTTATAGGCAGAGGTTAGTCCGCTTAACAACAGGTGGGCCTCGTGCTTGTTCCGTCACAATAACATAAAAGAAAAAACTTTCTAGAAAATAAAGTTGAATTAAGAACTTGCAGTTTTGAAACTCCGTAGTCACACCTAACAGTATTTCATTAGTATAAAACTCAGCTCCTGTTCTAGATTTAGCTCGCTAACATCTTCGAAATTGTCATTTACTAACAAATGCTATATCAGTCAATGACTAGCCTATTAAAAACTCACCCAATATTTCGTTCTGTGGCAGCCACTTCCTTATAACCAAGTTGTCTGGCTTATCCGTCATACTGTCATCTTCCCATTTCCAAAGAACAATCTGTTTAAGTTTTCTGAATACGTTGATGAATGCAGTTCTTTTCTCTATAGGTAATTCAGAACTGCGTACATTGGAGCCAAAACTAACGTAGACTACTCCATCGGTAGCGCTGTCCAAAAGCTTTTGAAGATCCTGTAAATAGTATACGAGTATAATACATAACCAATAAAGTAACTTGTTTTTGATGCCTGATAGGTTAGCCTTTGACCACTATCTCACCTGATGGTACTTAAATGATGATGCGGTTTAAGATGGTGTTCAGGCTAACCTAGAATTACTGGCTGTCAAGGACAGCTGCCAGAACACACCGTTATATGCTTGGTGACAGATTTTCTACTTGAAGGTGGTAGCTAGCCTGGCGGGCATTCGCAAAATGCCCTACCATGCTATAACGACTGCCATCTTAAGACGACAACCGGGACTGACGGCTTAACGTGCCCTCCCAAACACGGAAGCGCTCAGTAGTAATGTCACTAGCGTTCACCCATCCAACTCATGACCTCGGCGAACGATGCTTAACTTAGCTGAATGCTGATCAATTAAGAACAGCTAAGCAAACTTCGCTACGAGCGCTTCAGATGTTCATGTTAACCATCGTCCTCCTCTTATGCCACGTATTTGGGGATCAGTACAATTTGTCTTCTGTAATGAAACGTAGCGCCACACAAAGACTTAATTGTAGTTTCCACTTCAGTTTTATGGCTGGCTGCCTACTTGACGTTGTCGCTACTAGGGAATATTTTGTATACCCGCTCCCATTCGAACAATCAGGTCTTATGTGGGTTGGCCACATGATCAGCAACACCCCAATCACTCACACCTTTGGTTACCACCAAAAAATACTGCTCAATAGTCAGCGTCAGACATATTTTGCCTTCAGTTACTTCATACGACATACAACAGAAAGATATGGAGCAGTTACTATATTTCCGAGAACTGTACGGCTATTAGGTAAATTAAAACAAGATTTAGCATTTTGTTTTCATCATCTCATTCATATTACTATATATACCCATTTATGTCCACTGCTAAACATAAGCGTCTCTTTATGTAAGTTATACAGTCTTCCACAAACTGCTAGATGCTTTTACACTACCCACTCTTGAGACAATAAATATAAGTGCAGTATAAACAAGTATTCTTACATATGTTTTGAAGCGCTCGTAGCGAAGTTTGCTTAGCCGTTCTTAATCGATCAGCTAAGTTAAGCAAAATCCACCGCTGTCAGGAGTTGGATGGGTGACCGCTAGTGACATTACTACAGAGCGCTTCCGCGCTTCGGAGATAGTAGTCAAATACTAGCCTATCAGATATTAAAAAAAAATGTCAACGTCCAGGTCGATATCAATGTGGATGTAATTTTAGTATTTTTTGTGGTATAACCACAGAATAAATTCTAGTTAGCAGTTTTTGGATTTTTTCATTTTCTTGTGCCGAGAAAAGTATACTATATAACTTTGATAACGAGCTTGCCAGTATCATCATAATATGTAAAATACTCGTTATTAATCGTATCTTTTTATTTACAAGGTTTGATAAGTGGAAGTATCATCCTTATCTGTGACATAATTGCTAGTATCCTTTAATTACATTGATTTGATACCTCCAAGGGACCGTAGAAGGTAGGGTTTGATATAGACTTCAATTTTATACATACATCCCTTCCTAAGAAAATGGGTCGTGCTAGATGCATATCAAAGAGATCTTCCGTGGTTCCGTTTTTCTTTTTGTGTTACGGAACCCCCAAAAAAACTACAAATAGGACTTACCGCCGGAAGTTTGCTATCACTTTTCGTAATATGAAGACCACCAACTTCTATTATATTAGGAAGGTACGCCGCAGGGTTATCGAAGCTGAAATGACCATTGACCAGCATCAGTGCAGTGTTCTTCTGCACTTCAAACAAACTTGGCACTGGTTCAGGCAATTTCGGTATGTACTTCTTCACTAACTTCTCTTGTTCTTCCAAAAACCAATACTTCCACCACATGTATTCGTATACTGTAAAATATAAATTCCTGAGCCTTGCCAGGAAACTTGTAGGGTCTCTTACGTCCAAAAACTCAGAAATCAATGTGGGTAATTGTAAAGGATTTCTGGTAACAATATTATGCCTCATGCAGTTGCCAAATGTCGTGATAAGAACTAAAGGAGCATTGTACTTATGAGCTAAGATATTGAAAGCTTCCATGAAGAATTGCTCTGCAACTACAATATCAAACTGGTTTTCTTCTATTAAGAATTTTTGAATTTCGGTTGAGTTCAATGCCATTTCTGTGAAGGCTTTCCCACCGCCCCATAGGATAAATTCATGAAATTTTTCAGCTGATATTTGAACCATGTCAAAAACGTTTGGTCTGACGCCACCTGAAAAAAAAACAATAATTGGATATGCTATCAAGATTTTAATTCTGCGCCAGTAAGTAGCTCGTGACTTGAAATACCTAATGCGCGGAGTAAAATAGTGAGACACTATACGGAGCAAATCTCTGGGGTTTATAACAGATGGAGGTATACGACCTATCGCTGTCGTCACAGTATATTATCGTCGTTTAACATCAAAAATTTGCTGTAATTGCTGCTGAATTTATCCATACATTCCTTAGCAGTTCTTTTGGATCGATTACATATAATGAATAACAACATGGTCTACTTTATTATTTGACAGGCCCTTTTTGTTTATAGATACTTTAGATGTTGTCATCTTTTGATTTGGTCTCTTAATTACAATAAATAGAAAATATTTTAAGAGATACAGTCGCTGCCGTTTCAAATATAATTTTAGATGATCACACTTGGCATCAACTCGAATTCAGGTATTTTCAAATTCTCCAATGTAGCTTATTCAGCTTTTCTGTCTCCGGTCAATAGTACGCATAAAAGTAATTGGTGCAATTTTACACCAAGTATGCTAAACTTTGGCACAATTTATAAGACTGAGTGTATTAAAATTATGGCGACCTTAAGATAACAAGACTTTCCGTATTGATGAATTAATGCGGCTCGGCTCTCATTGACAGGCACGCCGCTGCTATTGCGTCGAAATAGTTGATAGGTTTGGCTACCAGTGACTTTGCTAATGTCATCCGTAGACTGGCATCCCATGGTTGATACAGGATTACGGCAAAAGGCCCTAAAGAAATAATGTTTTCCCTAGAAGAACTAAACGGCGCAAATATGTAAACTTTTAAATAGCATAAATGTTTGTGCTGTTTGGGGGCGATTTTTGTTTCATGAGGACCCAGTGGCCATGAATCATTTAGGGCCTTGTCAAAACGTTGGTCGTTCACACGAAGTCTCCAACTTACGAATTTTTGAAAATAACAATATGTGTTTTCGAATCCGCATATATTTTTGCAGTAATATAGGTAATATACGACGTAATGCAGCCCGCTATCTGTGTACTTTTCCTTGTACCTACTAGAGATTGATGGTATTTTTAGGATATCGTTATTTTTTAAATTCTATTCTGAATTTTTTTATTTGTATAAAATTTATTCATAATCAATAAATTTAATAAAAATTATACTAATGATTTTTTTACTAATGTTAACATTACATTAAATATATAGTACATAACTCTGACTTAAAATTTATAGTAATCGTTAGCTTTTTACGAGTTTCATCAGTTGATTTGTTATTGTTTAAAATTATATACTTTATGTACCCGACACTATTGAATCCAATAGGATTCAATAGTGTCGATAAAAGGGATCAAAACGAGAAGTAATGTTATATTACAAGTAAGAAGTAGGTGACTGTTTAAACTAAAACTAACGAACTTATTTTTGGGTTATCACTTTCATACATTCTGTAGGTACTCATGAAATTCCCACACGATGTGTGTGAAACACCTTGTGATTGTGCCAAACCAGCTTCCGAAGCTCTTAGTTCTGCGCAAGCTTTTTAAGAGTAGATTTTTGTAAACTTTATGGTCAACAATCTGATCCTTGTCTCAAACAACACAATCGAAAGCCGTAAAAGTGGGATTTTTAGTATGTACATGCGTGTTTTTTTGTATCTACCACTATACCTTTTGATAAGTAATGATGTACTCGGAAAAGGTTGTAACAAGCTAAACTTAAATAAAAAAGGGCTCATAAAAACTGCTGCCAATACAACGCTGTGTTGATAACGCTGTAATGATACTTTTCTTTTTGAGGGCAATAAGGCAAGGCAGTTGGCGATATTGCAAGGCATTTGCAATATCGCCAACTGCCATACAATTAGAAATAATAACCCTTTCCTTTAGTTTTTAACAATATTGCCTAATACGATAAAGGTATCAAATTTTAATTATTGCATCAACGGGTTCAAATTACGGTAAGTACATATTTTTTTCTAAAATTAATTGTAGATTCCCATCATAATCAGTGCCTTTGAAATGTTTTCTTTACTTTGCGTTTATTAATTAAGAATTCTGTGATTTAACTCGAACTTAAACATTCAGCTTTTAATATATTGTATACCTACCTAATACCTACATAGTATATAATAAATAGATAAATTGAAATATTTTATGATATTGGACGACAAGCTAGTTTTATATATTACTAGTAGGTACGAATAATCATCATGAGTGGACACAAATTAATTCAAATAGTTTCTAGATATGATCGCTAAGTATAAAACTGTACTGTACTGTATCAGTCGGATTGTCCACTGCTGAACACAGCCTCCACCGTTTAGGGGGGTTTGCCATAATACCCACGCTTGGCAGGCGTCTAGGGGATCGCAGTTTAAGATATCAGTTCCTCAGAAGGCGCTGCTGCCCATCTTCTGGTATTTTACCTTTAGTCGCCTCTTACGACAACCACAGGTAGAAGCGAGGGGGTGACATTCTAACCCGGCATCCCACAGGCTCGCTAAGTATGGTGATTGTAAAATCATAATTTATTAATAGCGTTTACTTACCAAGAACTTCCCAAATCTCTTTTTCATCAACCATAACCTGCCGGTAGTTAGGCGGCGGGTTATCTACCTTGTTAGCAGTTATGACAGTAACATTATGTCCTCTTCTTGCCAACTCTATACCGACTGGTTTAAGCATTATGTAGTGAGATTTGGATGAAAACGGCACTACGTATAATATGTTGGCACATTCACACAATGATAACACTGATATGAGGAAGCCTAGTAACATGTTAAACGTTTCCTGGAATGAGATTTACAAATTGTTGATAAACAAGATCTTATAATAGTATAAAGTTGTAGCACACAAGCACATAGATAAACATAGTAATGATTGCAGTCAGTTAATGGATGTATATGAACCCGGAACTATACAATAAACCGGAATAATAATACCAAGTATTAGATATTTCTCTGTGACATAAATCGATTAATTAAATGAAGATACACATATATAGACACACATAGAATCAATGTCTGTATTATTGTTTTAAATTGATTTACACACCATATTGCAATTATTTTTTGCTATCGTACTGACACAATCACGTCGGCTCGTGCAGCCATTAGATATAATACTAAAGTGACGAGTGGATTGGATGATTGGGTCGGCTCGTTGAAGGTTAAGTTATGGTCTACGGTCTTATCTAATTCAATAGCTACATTGAATAAGATAAGATCGTTAACCTGTATCTACGATTTCAACAATGTTTTGAGAAATTTTAAACGCCCTATGTGATTCTGAAGAATTATGTGTAAATAAAATAATTTGTGCTTCCAATTATTTTCCATTTGTAATACCTACATTCGTCACGTCAAATTTATAACTATTTAAGTACTTATAAAGGAGTAGAAGTCATGGAATATATTTTTAAAAATATGGCCTAGGAGACTAATGATGCTACATGCTGCGAGCATGCTGGGCACGCTGTGCATTTGGATATCTTTATCTAATGGGCATACAATTGCTTTTAGGTTGTCTAAATGCTTTCGTTGTAGTAGATTTTGAAGCGCTCGTAGGCAAATTTACATAGCCGCACTTAACCGATCAGCTAAGTTAAGCGACGTCCGCCGTCGTGACTTTGATGGGTGACAGCTAGTGGCAATACTACTGAGCGCTTCCGTGCTTCAGAGGGCACGTTAAGCCGTCGGTCCCGGTTGTTGTCTAAGGATGGCAGTCTTAGCATGGTGGTTGGGCATTTTGCGAATGCCCCCCTGGCTAGCTACCACCCTCAAGTAGAAAATCTGTCGCCAAGCACCTAACCGTGTGTTCCGGCAGCTGTCCTTGAGAGCCAGTACTTCTAGGTTAGCCTGAATAACATCTTCGACCACATCATCACTTACCATTAGGTGAGATAGTGGTCAAAGGCTAACCTATCAGGCATAAAAAAAATAAAAAAAAAATGGCCTAGGAGACTAATGCTGCTACATGCTGCGAGTATGCTGGGCACGCTGTGCATTTGGATATCTATATCTAATGGGCTACTACTATAGGTTGTCTAAATGCTTTCGTTGTAGTAGATTTTGAAGCGCTCGTAGGCAAATTTGCATAGCCGTACTTAACTGATTAGCTAAGTTAAGCGACGTCCTACGTCGTGACTTTGATGGGTTGGATGGTGTAAACAGTGAGTTTAGAAAAACAGACAGATAAAGTACTATATGACATCAAGACAAAAAAAAAACACTTTGCGATAGTAGTGTTTAACTCTGCAGTCCTTGTTATTAAGACTAATATATCCTTTTACACTCAATTCAGAGAAAAACAAAATTAATTTAAATTAGTACCATATGGGGGGCATCTCATGATTAGCGACAGCTGTCCTTGTGAGGAGCTAAGCCCCCCGTTCTAAATTAAACCACCTACGACGACCGCATTATCGCTTATACATCATTTCAGATTGCGGTCAATTAATTTATAAACAAATATAAGAAATATAATAACATTCTATATACTTACTTACCATATTCTTGTTTCATCTTCCCCTACGCACGCTTGGAAACCCACCCAACCCCTCCACTACGCTCCAATCCACCACCAGCATCACCGCCGCCGCACAAACACCACCCCGTCTGGAGAGTCAGCAATGAAAGCGCATCCCTCGCATGAACCGCCGCCATTTCCTGCAATAGGTTATATATATTATAATGAGGATATTGTGTATGTGTGTGTAGTATTAAGAGGAGTGAGATAGTGATAAGAGTCTTATAGATGAGGCACTCATTAGACATTAAGCCAGGGAGATGCTTCAGAGGGTAAGTTAAGCCGTCGGTCCCGGTTGTTATCTTAGGATGGCAATCGGTATGGCATAGCACTGCTATAACGACTACCAATGGGCACTATGCGAATGCCCCCCTGGCTAGCTACCACCCTCAAGTAGAAAATCTGCCGCCAAGCATCTAAAGGTGTGTTCTGGCAGCTGCGCTTCCCTAAATAAACGCCTGTTCCTTCTTAAAAATAAATATTCTTGCATGTGTTAATTGTTGCAGATATGATATTTTAACGGAACAATGTAAAATGTATTATAGTTTTTCGAAAAAATGATAAAGGCTTAAGGCCTAAAACAATCCCGGCCTAAATAGATTACGCGAGGCTATATTTTTTTTTAAGATTAATTATAAGAGATACGATGCAAAATGACATATAATTAAATTAAGATGTGTTTAAATTTGTAAGAAGCAACGCATTCCTAATGACTCACAGATGAGATAGTTACTTAGACGTTAAAAATTATATAAATCATGGTAATTAAACAACTTTAAACGATTTAAATCGCGTATATTTATCATTATTTTTGTCCCGACGTTTTAATCACTTTGCAGTGATCGTGGTCACGGGGTGAGTCACCCCAAGCGAAAACCTAAGACAACATTATTATATAAATCAACTTGAAATAAGGCAGGCCGTTATTTGTACGACATATTGTATAGCTAAAATATATACACAAGGTAATAATTCAAGTAGTTTTGACTTCGGTTTTATTGCCGTGAATAGTTTTGATCTAAAGACACTGCATAGTTTTGCATTTGTAGGTATAACATTATTTTTATGAGTGATTCCCATCTCGACAAGTCATAAACTCGTAAATGTCTCCGAATCAAGAATTCATAGAATGATATTATTTCCATTCCTATTTCAGACACTGTGTTTACGTTAAATCCATGCAGTTAAAACAGAATAATATTAAAATAATTTTCTGTTCTCTATAATTTATAATATTGGATTAAGTATGTTAATAATGTCCACCATGCGGTGAAGCTCAAGCCCGCGGCTGGACTCGAACCATGGATCTGATCTTTGACTTAGACTTTCGTGATATCGTTGACAAAAGTTGATATAGTTTACAACATTAAATTGATTCGGTGATTGTTCAGCAAATCGATACTCCAGGGAAAACGTAAGTATTCGTATATTTGGCACATGTTGAAATTATTAGAGTATACTCTAACATGGTGTCAATCGAGTATGAAGATCAGAGTGTACACGAATTCCTGGTTTATAAGATACGAAGAACCTCAGAGTCGGCATCCGAGTGGACTCGATCGACACGGCACGGCTTTGTAGCCTGAAGGTTTATACCAAGATTGGTTGTGTCAAGAACTCATATTGTATAATATCCAGAATATATAATAGTTGCGGTGAAGCTCAAGCCCGTAGCGAAATTCGAATCATAGACCTGCTGGGCGGCAGTACATAGCCAATGCCACTTAGCCATCACTGCTTCATAAAGAGATTTCCTCCAAGTGTATGTCTTGAATTCTTATATCTTGAATGATTTAACACGAAGTAATGCAGTGATACTTACTAGGCTGTTGCGTAACTCAACGTTAAAAACTCTACTATTATTGTAATCGTTCACGTGCTTGAGGAAAACTTTTGGGTAGGTAAGTACCGTTGCATTGTCCAGTAACTCAGCATTAAGTAATAATTACTATAGTTACTAGTTTTAGCTCTAGTGTTGTATATAATTCGTAGCATGTTGTAGTCGTACCATATTTTTTTTTTTTTTTTTTTATGCATGATAGGTTAGCCTTTGACCACTATCTCTCCTGTTGGTAAGTGATGATGTGGTCGAAGATGTTGTTCAGGCTAACCTAGAAGTACTGGCTCTCAAGGACAGCTGCCGGAACACACCGTTAGGTGCTTGGCGACGGATTTTCTACTTGAGGGTGGTAGCTAGCCAGGCGGGCATTCGCAAAATGCCCTACCACCATGCTATAACGACTGCCATCCTAAGACGACAACCGGGACCGACGGCTTAACGTGCCCTCCGAAGCACGGAAACGCTCAGTAGTAATATCACTAGCGGTCACCCATCCAACTCATGACCGCGCGCGACGTTGCTTAACTTTGCTGATCGGTTGAGCACAGCTAAGTAAACTTCGCTACGAGCGCTTCATAAAATAAAAGTAAGGTTACTTTGCTGCACACTCTGCTCACAATTTAAAAGTTGATTAAGAACTGAAGTACTTTACTGAAACCTAAAACTTATATATATTCATATAACAACTTCTAACACTAAACAGTGCGAAATAACATGTTGAAGTCGGTACCATGAAGATTCAAAACACGACCTTACTTTACCATGGTTAAACTTTCACAAGTTATTATACTTTTAATTGTTCGAAACCGGTTACGTTTTATTTGCTTTTTTTTTCACCAACAAGAGTTGCAATCACCGTTAAAATAACCAGCCAAACAAAAACATTTACCAGTTAATTGATTATAACTCAAAAATATCTTATCCGATTTTGATGAATTTAAAAAGGATCAAGTTGCTCTATTCAACAAAAAAAGAATCATCAAAATCAGTTCATTATTAGTGGAGTAATCGCGTAGCATACTAATAAAAATACCGCAATATACATCTATCTCTTGGATTAGTGCTCATACAATAGCTATCAGAACGCAGCGGTCAAATAGAACGCATGGAGTTCTATTTAATTCTGTCGTAGTTTAGAATCTTCATTTATATACTTTTTCCTAGTAAAGTCATCGACAATGTTGTTACCTAACAACGATTCGTCTTTCTTGTTATGTCAGTGCTCACGCGGAACGCATAAATTTGAACTCAGATCTCTAGACCACGCTGTAGGCCAAGTGCCTTAACAAACATAAAACTCTAACAACAAATCTTTCCAAATATATTACAATAGATGTTTCCGTTGTTATATTTTTGCAAATGGTTAACCCTATTCTATTTATTCCAAACAGAGAAGCATCCTTCATTTTACGGCTACCCTCAGAGATTGCAAAATTAGTATACGCATAGAACCCTTAACAATTAACCGTCCTTAACGGCCATCCCACATATCCACGTTATTGTAACATTTGTGTTTTACAACAATACCTATTTGTTGTTCCCTGAACAATTGCTTTCGTGAGAGAGGATCCTTGTTAATTAGAATAATTATTACAGAATTTGATTACTTTTCGTCTACCTACGGATTTAAAATAAAGATTGGTGTGTTTGTATTATTATGATAATAATGGCGGGGAAGGATATGAATTAGTAGGTTCTGTCATAAATATGAAAATAGAATCTTCTATTACCAAGAATGTAATGTAGGAAAATTTTGATATAATAAATTGCAATCCTGTTTCGCTATGACTTATCAGAGCGATCTTTATCCTTAGATCTGGCAACATTCGGAGCAAACATAATAGTTTAATTTGGATTCAATTTATTCTTATCGGAATTAAAAAAAGAAAATAAACACTTAAAAATAAATCTTTATCGTAGAACAGGAGTTTAGTTAAGACTTCACCGCAGTTTTTTTGTCACTTTCATATATGTATCAACAGAGGTTCCCTAAAAAGAGACCAAAATCAGGGGTGTGTAAGATTGTCAGAAGAGAATAAGTGACAATTATTATGTTGGTTAAGAAATACATGTCAGTTATTTCCTGCAGACAAGAGTGGTGCATACATAGTTGCAGAATATTGCATTTGCATTTTTTTAAGTTATTCCGTACTACATTGTATGTATTAGTAATGTTTGATTATAATAATGATTTTCAACAAAGAACTTCGGCGCAAAATTCCAGTTCTAAACTTCTGTGTCCAGGTTTAAATCAATATGTTTTTTAATATTCTGTGCATATAAACAAACGACCAAATGAGATATTGCTAATATTTCGTTATTTTTGTGCTGCTAAAGTTGTATCGCTCGTATATCATGATCACGAGTAAGCAAACATTTTTGGAATATTATAGTAAAATCGGAATTGCGATGTTTCTTAGAAATTATTAGAGCCCCCTGCATTTTATGGGCGTTAATAATTTGAAAAAATGCCCTCGGCTCATAACTTTAGAAAGGTCACCAGCTCGACAATTGCTTATTAGACTTGTTAAAAGCGGCAGGTTAAACGAAGAAATAGACAATTTGAAATCACACAAAACTGTTTGAATTAACATCATAACTATTTACTGTATTTAGCGCGTATTTAAAATGTTAGGAACTTTCAATTTTCCCGTAGCTTCCAAGCACGCTGGCAGGCGATTGCCCGCCTGGCTAGATACCACCCTCAAGTAGAAAATCTGACGCCAAGCACCTAACGGTGTGTTCCGACAGCAGTCTTTGAGAGCCAGTGAAATTACAGGTACATGTTAACAACTATGTCTCAAGGTGACGGGCGCAGAGCAATTCGTCACTTGTGATGAAATGCATCTGTTCTAGGCAGAGGTTAGTCCGCTTAACATCAGGTGGGCCTCGAGTTTTTTTCCGTCACACAAAAATAAAAACATGTTACATAAATGCTAACGAATTTCTCTCCAGACCGCTACTAAATATTGCTACCTTCTTTTTTGAAGTCGCGGGTATTATGGCAGTAAATCAAAAAATACTAATATCGTCGTCATTGTCATTGTTAATAATTGGTCATTACAAAATAAATGTTTGTTTAGATAATTTAACATGACAATACAATTTTGTATAAGCAGTAGGGGAAAAGGGGGTAATAAGATGCACCAAGCAATTGATCTTATAAATACGAAATATATAAATCAACTGTACATTGTACTATTGCAATCTTTACTAATTTAATTAGTCTAATAATTATAAGACTTATATAGAAACATAAATTTTATAATTGAATAATAGAAACACAAAGTTGGTATGCCCCCCACCAGGAACTAGAACCAACGACATCGTCAGAGTCGTGGGGTTCCGATGGATATAAGAGGCTTATAGCCGATCCATGTGGACGTCCTCCCGCTGATGATGAATACATAATGCGAAATAATACAATTTGATAATTTTGGTCACCACCTCCGGAAATCATATAAATTTTAAAAGTTATCTCAGATTGACTATTGACTTCTACTGAGCGCATATACAAAAATATTTATATTGAACGCCGACGTATATTCTTTGGCTGAATCCTACCTATTGTACTTCTCAGTAAACTGAAACACCTGAAATCCAGCAAAATACGCCAGAATTATTTGAACTTTGTAGTAATTTGTAGCTTTTTGCAGTCAATTAATTGACGTCAGATTGTAGGGATTTGTGGCTACTGAAGCCACTAAATGAAAGAGGAGTGTATTCTTGAAGGTTCCATCATGTATTGAGACCGTATTTAGATTTTTTTAACTTACATCATCCTACCTTATATACAACAATTGGTCCTTATCTTAGTTAGTACGTGCTTGATACATGTAAGAGAGGTTATCAATGGAGATGTGCTGGTCTATATATAATTTGTTGTTTCTCGTATTTATCTAATACCGCATATTCTCATTATTATTATTTTTTATTTATTGAGATAAAAACGAAGTTAATCAGTTACATTTACCTCACAAAAGTTAATTTGAAACATTTTTTACATGGTCACATTAAAAACTTAACTTATTCTTAGAAAAATATAATTTTACGTCACAAAGCACGACAGATAACAAATACAGCACAGAAACACAGAAAAAACAAATATTCAAATTCTTAAAATTCTCCAGCTCAATTGAGCTATCTCTATTAATACATCGGTCCCATTGGTCGGGTAAATTCTCACAATTTTTGGCAAATATTTCACAGACATTTTTTCATGTAGGTACGTACCACATCATGTACATATTACAAGATAACTAGGTATAATTTGTCTCTGCTTTAGCTAAGTACATCTTTCTGCGACTCGCTTTACTTGCATCAAATGCGAAGGATGATTTCTCTATCTCAATAAGAGTACATTCTTAAAAACACTTCAGTTTCTATTTCCCGGTTTTGTCTTGGAAACTGTATATATTTGAAACTCGCTTTTCATTTAGACTAAAGATTGATGAGGAAGTAGAATCGACGAACATCGAAAGTTTCAAACATGACACACTCGATTGGCTCTGAGCGAGTTGTTTGTTATGAAGCCGCGATATGTTTGTAATGAGCTTACAAGCAACATAAGTACCTATTTATGTTTAAACCAACGAGATTGTTGACCTAGGTTTCGGACTCATAAGTAATAAAATACGCCTTATTACAGGCGGTTAGTTAACACATCAGTATGTCTTATACTCACGAGAACGTTAAAACCATAGAGAACTGTGGTTTTACTTGGTTAAGTAAATATTTTGGCGGCGACTCCTGACCACTGTTACCCGCTGCTCCTCTACTCACGTGGCTCATGAGTATACAAATTTAAGTAATTGTTTATAATAAAATAATAGGTATAGCTTCCATATTATGTTCAAAAGATAATGTACCTAAGTAGGAGGACCTGTCAACCTGCAACCATTTGTATAAAATGCGTCTTGGGGTCGCCATAAACGTTTTGTGTTGACTTACCTTTATTTTTACAACACCCACAGGAATGGAAAGTCAGATGATATTATGCTTGGTGCCATCCGCACCAGATTCAGTTCACATCGGTGTAAATAGCCCAACGGCTCCTTTTAAATAGTTTTGTTTTCTGTCACATATAACTCACTGCAGTGAGTTGTCACCACATGAATAGTTAATTTTTATTCATGTATATAATATATAAAGTAGGGCACTACTTTAGAAACAGCCTAAATTGAATAAATTACACGAAAAAACATAAATGTGAAATTTTACTTTGACTACCAGATCAACCGTCAACATAAGCAACGTGGGGTTTTTTTGCCCATGGTACACCAAAGTAGGTTACCACGCAGGTAGTCCAGGGCAATAGTTGTCAGTTCGATAATTAGTACTCATTCGTCCTAAATTTTATGCGAGAAAATGAAAATAAAAACCATTAAAATCACATTTGATATAACTGGCATCTGTGAAAAAGCTTTGAAACTACTAACAACAACGTATTGCTTTCACTTCATAAAATAGAGCCTTACTTTTCTGAGTCATCTTAGTTCCGGTAGATTTTAAGAGGTGGAGCTTTTTAAAAGTAAATAAAAACTTTTAACTTGATGCAGCATTCCACCAGCATTTGTTATTATGGTGAAGATAATAAAATTGTAAAAGATAAAATGACTCATACTCGTATTATGTATCCAAAAATGATAACAAATTTTGCTGTATATAATAATGATTTGGAATATTTATTTTATGTGTAATTCAATAATTAATTAATGATCACTTAATATAACATTAATTTAATATGTAATGTTATGATAATTCGAGATAAATTTAACATTTGGACACCTGAAAAAGATAGAATATTTGAAATTTTAATATCTAACATCTATTTTATGACAATATTCTGCCAAATAAATGGATTTTGGTTTTGTTTTTTCACCTTCGTTCACAAGGTGTTCGACCTTTTTAAAAGTCTTTTTCAGAAAAAGGCTTCTTCTTTTTTTTTTTTCAAAAGTCCGCTTTGGTGGTTACTACGGACTACCCCAATTATTTTTTTTTGTTTAATTATTATTTTGATTAAACAAGTTCGGGGCCCACCTGATGTTACGCGGACACAGCTCTACCTATAACAGATGCATTTCATCACAAGTCACGATTTGTATTGCGCCCGTCACCTTGAGACATAGATGTAAAATCTTATCTGCCTGTAATATCACTGGCTGTCATTGACTGCTGCCGGAATACACCTTTAGGTGCTTGGCCATAGATTTTCTACTTGGTAGGTAGCCAGGCGGGCTATCGCAAAATGCAGGCTTCCGCCATGCGGTGAAGCTCAAGCCGGAGGTGGGGATCGAACCAGGGACCTGCTTCACGGCAGTCTATAGCTATTACTGCTCGGCCATCATTGCTTCCAAAAGTATAATAATAATAAAATATAATAAGTATATTATGTTCACCACTTATTGTGTTTTAGATGATCTCACTCGCTGGGGTACGAAAATGTTTAAATTTCAGCTATTTTCTCATATATTATTAGAGCCTCCCTGAAAATAATTTTAGTCAATTTCTAATACAAAATTTTTTGTGTCAGCATTCTTCACAAAATATCCAGATGTCAGGTATTTTAGCGGAACTTAATATTTTTTTTTTTAATACTTATTCAGTGTGACAAACAAGTAAACGGCCCGCCTGATGGTATACGGTAACCGCCGCCTATGGACAACTGCAACACTAGATGCGCTGCCGATGTGTTTCCTGCCCAGAGAAGAATTTGTAGTTGCCCCTTTTGAAACGGTTCATGTCGTAGCTTCGCGAAAGACCTCCGGAGGTAGGTCGTTCGACATCCCACAAGTACGCGGAAGAAAGGAACAACAAAAGCAAACAGTGTGTGATGTATACCATACTTGCTGGATGAGGTCTTTTGACGGTGTCAGATGCAGCTTTTAATTTCAATATTCAGGTATTTTGTGAGCTTATTTTAATAATTCCGCATTGATTTTTCGGCTGAATTGAAGAAAAAAAAACAATATCACTAATACACACGGTGGATATCAGTACTAGGCAAAAGGCGTAAAAATCACAGGGGGCAACTGCCATCCCCTGCCTCCCCTGGGTATGCCCATGTCTCAGGGTAATGAGAGGTTGCCATTTGTGAAAAAATGCTCAATGTGCCGTTGAGCTAGTTTCATCAAGATAGCATTAAAAATAAGTTCTATTATCAATAAAATTGCCAGGGTACAAAATTATATATGTCCAGCCTTTTCATGTATGAAAATCCCACTGAAAAATATGTTCATTATATTTTTCTTTGTGTCAATATTTTGCAAATGTCAGGTATGTGTCTCTCATTCCATTTACGATCTGGAGATCCAAGACATTCCCACGGACAGAGAAACGGCAGTTTGCTCTTGGGTACGGATTAAATTTAGCTTTGTTTTTATTTCATAGGTGATAGGATAGCTTTTGACCCCAATCTCACCTGATGGTCAGTAATGATGTGGTCGAAGCTGCTAACAGGCTTAAACTAGTGTTATTGGCTCTCAAGGACAGCTGCTGTAATACACCGTTAGGTGTTTGGCCACATACTTTCTACTTGAGGGTGGTAGCTAGCAGGGCGGGAATTTGCAAAATGGTCTTCCATGAAGCAGTTGCGCAGATGCGCAGAAGTCTATAGCCATTGCCTGACCCAGCTGCATAACATGGTTAAATCTCTAAGAAGAAGGAGCAACAGGAGCGACAATAACTTGGAGATTTAGATTTACGACGAAATCTGGCAACCCTGAAAGAGTCAGTGCTGCCCTAACGGCAACAATGCTTCAAAATGTCTGTAATATTCAATTTACTATATATACATATAGTTTTATATAGTATTCAAGTAGTTAAATTCACGCGCCGAAATAAATTACAAGTATATTTCTATAACTTTACTTAATTAAGTGCACGTGGGGTATACACCGGGCTAGAATGTTACCATCCCCCACCCCCATCTCTTCCCATGGGTGTCGTAAGAGGAGACTAAGGATAGAATACCTGAAGGTGGGCAGCAGCGCCTTCTTAGAAACCGTTATCTTATACTGTGATCCCCAAGACGCCTGCTAAGAGTGGGGATTATGGCAAAACCCTCCATAATGGAGGCTGTGTTCAGCAGTGGACATTCCAGGTGATACAGTACTTAATTAAGAATATACAAATGGAAAAGTACATCTTGATATACTCAAATTCCTTCTATCTAGGTCACTAATAAATAAAACAAAAAATATTAGTGCGTATTAACACATTACAATTTTATTGATACACTTTTTATATCATAAATCCTTAACTTAACATTATTGCCTTAAAGTAAACCTTGTTAAATAAGTAAGGCTATTCACAAAATTAGGGCTGTCAATTTTTATTACTAATATACCCGATTTTTGTTAAGTCATGACTATGGACGGAATCATACCAATATTAACAATAAAATTAGTAAAGCTCTATGACTTTTTACATGAATTTTAGATAAAATAACATCTGTTATTAATTTATTAAAAAGTATGTAAAATTAGATTACATTACATCTAAAGCGTTTCGTACATTCAGTCTGTGAATGACTCTGATATCAAAATATATGGCATAAAATTCATTCTTTCTAATGAAAGTTTCAATAATCTCTTAACTTTTCAATAACTTTATAGTTACTACTCCTGCGTTCGGTATACATAGGGGCTTTAGGTTCATATGAATGGGTTCTGATGCCGTTTTCGATATATTTTGGGGGCTCTTTGTAGCCCCTGCTCTTGGTGACGGAGTTTATTTCTCTGGATTCTATAATTTCCTTGGAGCGTCCGTCTCTGGAAGGTACAATTTTTTTGCTGACTGTCTCAACAGTATCTGTAATGCTGGGTCTTTCAGGGTCGCCAGATTTCGTCGTATATCTGTAAGTCTCCGAGTAATTGTCGCTGCTGTTGCTTCCTCTTCTAAGAGGAGATTTGACTCTGTTTTCCAGCCGGGAGACGAATGGGCTGGTTTCTCTGTTTAATGATTCAGTTTTGTACAGAGGCACTTTTCTTTCTTCTGATATGCGGTCTTTATAAAGTGGAGACGGCGTTCCGTATCGAGGAGACTGTCTGCTGCCATCGGATTCATCATCAGCGTGCAAAGTTTGGTACAGTTCGGGCGCACGTTCTCTCAAACCCTTCATGAATATTTTCTTCTTGTCCGTTTCGTCGAAGGATTTCGAGTATCCGTTGACGTGGCCATTGCTTAGAGGGGTCTTCGCATATCGAGCTCCGAAGAGACCATCGCGTCTGCGTTCCGTTTCCCTGGAGACTGCATCTGCGAGGTCTCGTTGACTGCGGTTGATGATGGAAACTATTCCTGGGCTTTTCAGTTGTTCTGGAGTCTCGTCCAGTCGGCTAAGGTGGGGGTTTGACTTATACATGGTGGAATAATTCCTGCTCATGGAAGACACGTATCGTGGATGGGTCTCTTGTTCTGGCGCGCCCATAGCAAAGCTCTTGCTCCGGTTAAGAGCTTTATATGTCCGAGCAGGCTTCGCCGGTCCGGGTGGATATCCGTTTATCTTTCCGTCTGGTGTCGCAGTTACGTTGTTCGATATATTGACAGCACTACTGGATCTTTTGTTCGGAGTGAGACGATGCCAGTATTTGTTTGAGCTGGGTTTTTCTGTTTTTTCTTTCCTCTCGTGTAATTTCCTCGGCAGAGTTTGCGCGCTTCGCGTGTAGTCTTCTTCGTCGACGCTGGGGTGCAGACGGCTCGTAGAGTGGCTGAGCCGGCCCAGTGTGCTCGAGAATTGGCCTCTGAAAACGAAATGACAATCCATTTATTTTTTGCTTTCTAAGAAAGGATTTATTGGCATCACCCGACGAGCTAACCCACGTAGTTTTATTGTTATCTCGTCTGCCACAAAAAAGCCCGTTATTCTAGTAATTGGATTGAATGGGGAATCTCCTCCTACGCTCAAAGGCGCGCTTTGTTTAAGATTATTAAGCTACGCCTTTGTTACTTTATATTGTTAGTGCGACAAGTAGAATGAATAATTGCGTATAACGAGTCCTAGTGTGGCCTTGGTCGGTAGATCTGCCGCAATCTGCAAAGATAATTGTATCACGCTAATTTGCATTGACCACCTATACACCTGTTGTTTGTATGAACATTTCCTAGCGGTGAGTCATTAGTACACTGATACTTGTCATTGTGAGTCGATATTTCTTGAAACTTATGTTTCACTTGACAAACGTGCGTGAGTCAGATCTGGTAGACTAAATAAGGGCTGGTTTGCGAATAAAATGCTTATTTACCCTTAATAGGAACGGCCGTGGACGGCGCGCGCCATAAAAGGCAAGATATGCCGGAACGCAATGTCTTGATTAAAGTCATGTCGCCACTTTTGATTGATATAAAAAGACTTTTGTTCTCGTGCGGTTTTTAAATTATCTGAATGATATGGTATCAGTCAACAAGAGTAAAAAGTATTTTAAACAATTTATACGATATTCACGTTCCTGCTTATAATAGCTATAATTGACATTCTAGCATTTTAGCAGCATATATTGACTTAGACATATTAACTTTAGAATGGAATTTAGCATTCACAAAGTACCTAGTACTATTTATGTTATATACGGGCTTGGAAAAAACACATTATAGCTGTGTTTCGAATAAATTAGAATGCTAATACGGATATTTTACGACAGGCATATTCTTTTCAAATATCATACGAGGATATATTATTTACACCATATATATTTTATTCGGAGTAGAACACCAAACTCAAAGTTTTAGAATTGTTTAAAAAGGCACAAAATAAAGGTTAGATTAGGTTAGATTTAGGTTAGACTTAGATGCGTAAACTGTATAATAGCGGTGCTGCCTGACTGGGTTCTGGATTTTACAACTCCTACGGGTATAATACACTGAGGTAGGAGCTAACCCCGAGCCCCAGTTGAAAACATAATAATATCGTTTTGCATGGTGGTAGGGCATTTTGCGAATGCCCCTCTGGCTAGCTACCACCCTCAAGTAGAAAATCTGTCGCCAAGCATCTTATGGTGTGTTCCGGCAGCTTTCCATGAGAGCCAGTACTTCTAGGTTAGCCTGAACAACATCTTCGACCACATCATCACTTACCATCAGGTGAGATAGTGGTCAAAGGCTAAACTATCAAGCATAAAAAAAAAGTTCCAGTGATCATGATCATGAATAGAATTTTAAATGAAACCGTTTAATTAAGTAAGTAAGAAGATGGAGTGTGACTTTTGTATCAAAAATAATAAATTTAATGCATGTAGTATCTACGTGAGACATATTATTTTTACTTAGTATGTGACTACGTATTTTACAATTACGATACGCACGGGAATCATCAGCTTTCAAAATAAAAAAATAATAATCAAAATCATTTCACCCAGTAGAAAGATCTGAGATAAGAAACATAAAAAAACAGTCGAATTCATAAATACTTAGGGCTCCTTTTTTGAAGTCTGTTAAAAATATTGTTGTAATGGAGGGGTAAAATGGACGTATTTTTACCGCTAAGCAGTAATGTCTACATTGCTGTGTTCTGATTTGAAGGGCATGGGTGCCGATGAAATTGCAGGCACATGGTGCAGTTCGCCACTTGTGACGAACATAGAGCACGATTACCGCACAGCAGGTGGGCCTCGTGCTTGTAAAAATAATAGTGAATGAAGAAACGTACTGTTCGAGATAGATTTTGTCAAAATACACTGAAATGTTTTCAATTTGCGATTAGTGACAAACAATGGCAAAAGAGACCGGATAAATATACCAGTTTTGAAATACAAGCTACACATTTTAAATAAATTAAACGTGTTATTTGCTTCCTCGTTCTATTTCCACAGAAATTGCAATATCTGTGGAAATAGAACGAGGAAGCTTGCAATTTCTGTGGAAATTGCAATTTCTGTGGAAATAGAACGAGGAAACAAGTTTCGGTGGCAACTTGGGGATCGAAACGTTTGCGTGTTTGTTCGCTGGTTAAAAGTTACCGTAACTTTCGAAAGATTGATTCGATTTTCATGAAATTTAATAAACCTTGTGTGGAATCACAGGTCATATAGTTTTTAATTTTTTCATAAATATTTAGAATATAGGTTGGGCTTACGTAATGTTATGTTGTCATCATTTCATAAATCATCATTTACATGGAGTTCTTGCCTAATATTATAACGTTACGCTGTTTTAATATTATGATTTTAAACATCTATCATCTTTGTCCGTTTTTGTGTAGCAATGATTTAATTTAATGATTATAATTTATTGATTAACAACCACGATAATCTTCTATTCTTTAATAGAAAAGCTTGTTCTGCCCACATGTGTTTGCATCGACGCGAATTCCACCTTTATTACATGAGTTCCTATCAGATCGCCGTAACTCTATGATAATGCTTACAGAAGCATTAATTAATATTATGTTTGGTTCGCGTGCCGGTGGGCGGACGCATGTATCGGTTGTAGGACAACATTCTATTTAAGGCTCATTAGGTTTTTGTTTATGTGAACACATTATTGTTTAATCGTTTCGGAATCACGGACAAAATCAGCTTCGCAGTTATGGAATCACGGTTGTTTTACAAGGCGATTATGTAGGAGCAATTAGACATTGGCGGAATCACTTAGCATAAACTTAGCTTTGCACGTAGTTAGATAATTTTATTGAAGTGCTAATCACAATTTTATCATCACGAACAAATTTTGCACGCAATAATACCCCTGACTTTACAAAAATAAATATCAAATTGTTAAGGACAAAAAATAGACGCAGAAAAATGAGATTGCAAAAATTATAAAAATTAAATATAAATAGATAGTGAAGGGAGTGTCTCACCTGTCTTTGTGTTGCTGGTCGCGGGCGTCTTGCGCGGCGGCGCGCCTCTGACTGCCCTCGTACTTGTGCTCGCGGCCGTAGATGCTGGGCGCGAAGGGGTCCTCACCGAGGTAGTACCGGGCGGGGGCGGCTCCGGGGGCCACGGGGGGGCCACCAGGGCCCGCGGGGGGAGCCAGCTCGCCACCGTACGGCCGGTAAGTACGCGACGCGTGCTCTGGCGACGGGGACCGCGAACTGCGCCATCGTGCGCGCCTCTCAGCCGATGCTGACCGGATCTTCCCAACCAATTTCCGAATGGAGTTCCCAATCGCCGAACCGACTGACTTCCGCACCGGGGACGCACGCCGAGTGCCGTTCTCCGCGAACCGTGTCTTTTGATTCTGCTTGCGTTCATCGCGGTCGCGTCGCCGCGGCGGGGTGCGCTCGCGGTCCCCGCTCGGCCGACGCTCGCGCGGTGGTGAATAATCCGGAGGCGGCTCCACGGCACCTTCCTCACGACTATCGCGCGACCGTCCTGAGTTGTCATTACGCGAGGAGCTTCTGTACCCACTATCATAGCGGTGCTCGTCAGACAGCCGCTGCTTGAGGAGCCGCTTTCTCTCTGGCGCGACTGGGCGATACTCTTCCTCGACGGAGGGCTCGCGAAACGAGCGATCGGCTTCAAGTGGACGGAAAGGTGACCCACGTGGCGGGCTGTGCATTGTGCTCGATGAAACGTAGGCGGAGTCGTCACGTGAAGGTGGATGGCGGCGGCCGATCGGAGATGAATCCCGCTTACCAAGGGGCCTCCGGTTGTCGATGCGGTCGTCGCTGGCATATGGAGACCGCACAGTCGGCGGTGAGGGTGATGAGCTGCGTGGTTCCGGCATCCTTGGCTTGGTAGCGCGCCGCTGCGACCAATCTGCCACCCCTTTGAAATAGGCCCCGGTGCGGTTTGGGGGGACTGTCGTTCGTTCGTCGGAAGGTGTAGACGACTTGGTCTTGTGGAGGACGCGGTCTCCGTACACGGGTGGAGGGGGTGCCGCGCTCGTCTTCCCGTAGTAACCCTCGTCCTCGCTTGCCTTGGGTTTGTAGAAGGCGGGCTCGGGTCGGCGTCCTAACTCTTCAGCGATGGAGTCGTGGGAGGAGCGGGACTCGCTGCCGAAGTGATTCTCGAGCCACTTGGAGGTTTCCTTCTTGCGTGTCTCCTCCTCGATGTCAAAGTCTACGGGGCGCTTGTAGTCCTTATCGTCTGTAAGCAGAGATTTGCGTGAGTGTGGGCGAACGAACGCGGCGGCAGCAGTGCGCTGCGGTCGGCGCGCGCGCTGCGGCGGCCGTTAGCGGAGTGCGCGTACATCTCACACACGCCGCGCCGTAACCGCTCAGTCAATAAAGTTTGCCAAACTGACGAAGGTCAATAGGATGCAAATACTAGACGTCTTTACTTAACTACTGCGAGACGAGGCAAAATTATTCACTGCATAATAATTTGTAGGCCACTATTGTTTTACGGTTTGTTTATGGTATTACATAATTACGGTATAACCGGTTTAGGACAACCGACGATGTACCAGAGTAACTTGTAATTTCCATAAATTACTGGTTATTTATAAACCGACGGCTTTATATAGATTGAGGTTTTCAGATGCATTCATTAAAATAACGGAATTCTGTAACATTTTGCTTTTTATTAGCACGTACTTTTAGGTACTTATGTAGGTATATAACAGCCTACTATCCTACTACTTATTACATTGTATGATTTAACTACACTGGAAACGATTTTAATGATCAATGTCACTGTTCAAAGTCAGCCTTCGAGTACAAACCATATGTTGGTATATCCATAATATATCGCAAATGTTACTCAATATGTGTTTATTGAATACGTAGTTTTCAGCAGAGCCCCTTTGATTCATATAAACCATACAAACTAAACATACGTAATTACACTTATTCAAATAGATAATGATTCATTCCAAAGGAGTCGCAACTGTGACTTATTTCTTTAGAAGAATTTATTCTTATAATTGAATTGTTTTTTTTATGATATTGTGACGGAACAAGATCGAGACCCACCTGATGTTAAGCGGACTAACCACTGTATAACAGGATGCATTTTATCACAAGTCACGAATTGCACTGCGCCTGTCACATAGTTGTTAAGACTCATGTGCCTGTAATTTCACTGTCTCTCAAGGACTGCTGCCGGAACACACCGTTAGGTGCTTGGCAACAGATTTTCTACATAAGGGTGGTAGCTAGCCAGGCAGACATCGTAAAATGCCCTTCTACCATGCGGCGAATCTCAAGCCGGCGGCGGTGGGGATCGAACCAGGGTACTGCGGCACGGCAATCAATAGCTATTACCGCTCTGCCATCATTGCTTGGTTACATTATTATTACCATGAACAGGAAAACAAGTTGTAGTCATATATTGACAATTAATTTACTTATTAGCTGCGCTTATGCTTGGCTTTACCTTACCAGATTGATTTTGAGCATTGGTCTAAAATTTCAAAATTCATGTTCAATTCACAACGTGATCTTTAGGGAATCAGCAAACCGTCGAAGTTTTTGTTCCATAAACTTAATTTTTAAAAGGTTTATTCTTTGATACTTATTGGCAATATACCCCCTTAAACTATATACAAATAAAAACAACTAGCGAAAAATGAGCGCGTATGCAGAAATGGAAATAAGGATATGAAAATTTAAGAAAACTATATGAAAAACAATAGATATCAGATCGGACTCTGTAACTTATTTATTTGTTTAGCTTTATATTTGACTCCAAGCTTAGAAAAATAGTGTTTCGAAAATGTAATGATACAACGAAATAATATACCTATTATAGGTAAATCAGACTTTTGATAAAACCATATATAAATGTATTGTTTTAGGAAAATAATGTTATCTTTTGAGTATTTTCATTATTTTCAAACACGTCCTCAACAAAAATCAGTAAGTAACTCCCATTATTTGGATATTCTATTCACCATTCTTCACGGTATGAAGCTAAGAAATTTAGTACGTGTTATAACTGTATATTGACAAATATAAATTTATTAAAAAGTAAAAAGCCGGACTGCAAGTAATTTATTTTCGTTAAACGTTTTATCCTTCGTTAACATTTCGTAACACGCACGATGCCCACCTGATGTTAAGCGGTAACATCTATCTATAGCACATGCGTTTCGTCACAAGAGACGAGTAGTTGTTAATGTTGTCTTAGGTTTTCGCGATTATTACACATAATCAATTAAACAACTTTAACCGGTTTAAATCGCATATATTTATTATATTTTTGTCCCGACGTTTCGTTTCGCATTAATTTCTTAATAACTCATGTGACAAATAAAACCAATTAGTCACCCCGTAACCACGATCACTGCAAAGTGTTTGAAACGTAAAAAAAATAATGATAAATTGACAAAAAGAAACGTGACAAAAAGACTGCTGCCGGGACACGCTGTAAGGTACCTGGCGACAGATTGTCTACTTCTGAGTACGAGATACCAGATCGCCAGGAGATCATTCGCAAAATGCCCTTATATCGTGCGGTGAAGCTCAAGCCGTCGTCGGTTGGGATCGAACCATGGAAAAAGCTTCACGGCAGTCATAGCTATTACCGCTTGGCTATAACTGCTTAAGATTTTATACGAAATTAAGCGTGGAGATCAAAAAATAAGCGTAAACTTAAGAACTTCCCTCATTTTTTGAAATAAGGTAATAAATGAGAGATTGTGAAAATTATAATTATCACTACTGGAACTCATTTGCTAAATGTTCATTCAAAATAGCCATATTATCGTTGGACATGTCCCAACTGACCTCCAAGAAAGCGTAGGCAAAGATTAGGTAAGAGCCCAAGCCCATTGACTCGCCTTAAATGCCAACTGGTGGTTTGTTCAAATTGCCCACTTATCCTTTACCCAGCACTTGTTTACAAACTCCTTCTATTCGGATGTAGAGTCACCAAACGTCCAGGTAACAGTGGACACAAAAACGTTTGTTCCACTGGAACAGTACTTAAATTGAAAATCTAAAACATACATTAATTATAATAAATATTTTGAAAATATTTTAAGAACATATTAAATTAATATTTTAATAAAACACTTTATAAATACAAAAATAGAGCTCGAGCACATGATCAAGAAAACTCGTAGAATCAATACCTAATGAGGATGCTTTATGAATCGAAACGCGTCGAAAATTCTTCCGGTATGGCTGCGTGGCGTTTGTGACGTCGCGTCGGCTTGACAGAAAAATTGGGCGGAATTATCACCATATATATTTTTTTAGTTTCATTAAAATATAAATTACATGTTTTTTTAACATATTTTTAGAATATTTGTTATAATTAAATATGGATTTCCGCAAAGTAACGCCTGAATCTATTAATTATAATATACATTATCTCGCCTTTAGGTGAAGGCCTTTAGATGTTTATTTTTGTCTTATTTACTTACTAGATAATTATTTACCAGAAATTATTTGATCCCATGTGATTGACAGCGAGCCTATTGCCATCCACTGGGCACAGTGTCAGACTGCTACTGAAACCACTATCCACCATAGTTAAAACCTTTATTTCTCAAGGACATTTAAGCACGTACTTTAACTCAAATTTACTATATTTAGGTACATTATATCGATTTATCTGTGAGGAAATTTTATACTCGAAATCGGACTTGCTTGATATAATATGGCTATGACATTTTCACTTGTTTTTAGCTAACATTATAAGTACTGTGAAATAACTGCATTATCTTGCGCGTGTTATAATATAATAGTAATAAAAACTTATTACTGTATTGTATTGTTTGAGAAAAGGCTGTTGGAAATATTTCTAAAATAAAATTAGAAGAACTGGGGATCGTACCCAGGATTGGAGATTCCACTTGGGCGTTCGCTTTGGGCACCGAGGCCAGTAGATGGCAAAAGTATTATCTTGTATATGTTTTAGTAGGCAGTTTTTTCTGACGCAAAATGTTTATTTCTACCAAGTACAAATTAATGTCTCATACATTAAAAACAATTTAGCCATTTAGAAGTCATAGTGAAATTAAGAAACTCACATACATACAAACATGAACCTGAAAATAACTCGCCTTTTTTTGGGCATTCGTGTAAATATTATATTTATTAGTATTGATATATGTGTAAATATCAATACTAAAAAATATATTGTACACCACCATCCCTTTTCAAAACTTGCTCCTCTTCATTCAACGGCTGTCTGGAAGAGATTGCTTTGAGCGATAAGGCCGCCAATTGTTCACTATTTTAAAGTCAAATATTTTTAATTTTAGTTTAGTTTAAGGTGTACAATAAAGAGTTTATCTATCTATCTATCTAAAATGAGCTAAAATTTTAAGCTACTGTCCCACGGTTCGTATTTTTGCAGACTACGAGAGGAAGGAAGGACATAGAGACAGGAGAAACATTTCGTCTGTAGTTTCGCAGACCCGTCTGTGATGCATAGATGTGTCTGCAGTGAAGTCGAGAGTCGGTAAGTTCAAAGGTGCGGTGATGGTGGTTTGAGAAGAAAAGGTGCTGATTTTGTTTTTTTTTTGTATTGACGAATCATCTATGACAAAATTGAGGTGTGATTGACTGTTACTTTACTTAACATTCTAGAATTGGCCTGCATCTTTGACCTCATCCTAACTTACTAAAAGGTAAGATGAGACGGACAAGTGACAAGAGTGATAGGCAAGAATTTTAATATTTTTTTTAATTTAAAGTCAATCCAATCTTTTATAATCAGTTTTAAAATATCAGTCTGACGGTATTAAATAGTGATAATTATTATCAGAAAATTGCTATTTTTTTTATACCGCTCTCTTAGTTGTAAAATACTCGCAGTTGCGACAATTAGGAACTACATACAGTTTAGCATAATTTATTTCCAAAGTATATGATACTTCTAAAAAAAACTGGTTTAGATATTATTGTTTGGTGGTCTTATATACCTCGAACACATTTTTTCTGACTGGCCCATTGTTTATATGTAATTATATATCTGATAAATCACAGACCGTGAGACTTTGGATATACCTGGTTACCCTATTCGTAAGTTTTCATACTTGCCACCTACCACACTGGTTGGGAAAGTAAATGACGCATCGACCTAGTGGGACACTTTGATGAGACAATAGATTATGGTCATTTGTATGTTTTAATTAATCTTGTTTTGGAAGCTTTACTTTCTCCTCCTACGTGCAAATATGAAGAACATCTGCTTAGACTAGAGCAAAGACTGCCTGCCTACGAGTTTTATTTGAGTCATCTTTTGGGTAATTCGACGAAGTATACATACATCTAAATAATGATTGTCTTGAGATTAAAATATGCAGACATTTTCGATGCGCTCGTAGCGTAGTTTGCTAAGACGTTCTTAACCGATCAACTATGATAAGGTCCGCTGCGGTCATAAGATGGACGTTGACCGCTAGTAGCTTTACTACTGAGCGCTCCCGTGATTCAGAGGGCACTTTATGCCTTCGATCCCGGTTGTTATCACTAAATGGCAGTCGTTATAGCATGGTGGTAAGGCTTAATTATTTAACAACATGGCGTGGTATCTACCCACGGCGCCATTGGTAATCTATTCCACGTGAGCTTTTATGGCAACTGGCCTGATCCCAACTAACGTAGCTTAGCTAATTTCGTGACAATTTGCATTACTTATGTACTGGTATGCTACGATGACGTCAAAGGACATTATGACGACATTATTATTAATAACTTATTAGGAACCGGCTAGGACTATATTTACCGGAAAGATTCCGACCAGTTTCCGACTGTTTTGAAGTCCTTTTGGGTTCGACGATGTTCCGAACCCTCAGTTACGCGCTGAGGCCAGTGCTCGTCGCTTCGCGCAATCGTGACTACCAGACGAAGGATTTCAAAACAGTCCGAAACTGGTCGGAATCTTTCCGGTAAATATAACTCGGGTCCTAGCCAGTTCCTAATAAGTTAATATGGATAAAACTCGCGATAGTTTTCAAAGTGAAATTATTATTATTGTTATTAAAAGACAAAATAGCTTTGGTAATATAAAACTCTTGTTTTAGATCTAGCGCTTAGAGAGACAACCTCTAAATCAAGAGATCTCCTTATGTTGTTTTTTGAAGATGCGGAAATCGACGGAAATGAACTGCATTGATGGACTATGTAGAGTCCCTAAAATAAATGAGTGCCTACTGAAATTGGTATTTTAGGCGATGTAAGAATTTGTTTTTAGCTTAAAAATAATATTTCATTATTTTCGGATTGTGTGTTATTAGTTGTTTTCTTCTCAATATTGCTTGTACCTACAGTGTACTTAAGAATGTTATCAGTCTTTAGTGTACAACGTATTTTCGAAACGATACCTCATTCTTCAAAAAGGACATTTATAAAATCGCGTTCATATTACAAAAATTGCGAAAACCGGCTTCCTACATATACTATAACCAATAATCTAAATATGAAGTATAAATTAAATTATTAACATTAAAATAATAACCGTTTGGTATATATACCTACATATTATTAATTTTAGATACGACTCTAGCTTGAGTAAAAATAGAGTAAGGCCACATCTTATATTATATCCTTTATTAATTATTCAATCAAATCTACAACTTATATCCATATTGCTAGCAAGATTATGATGACAATACCAAATTCTCAGAACATCTATCTGGGTTTCTACAATTCGAAAAATATACTTCAAATTGTGCCTATGGAATTCGAAATTTTACCGATGTAATGCTTTGCTCGTATTGCTTGATAAGTTGAAAACTCGCAGTAGTTTTTTTTGTGTTTTCCATGAAATTCGTGGTAATCAAGATTCGAAACTAATATGAATTTGAATTCTGGATCATATTTTTTATCTGACGCAACCCACCGTCGTTGTATAGGTACAGTTTAGATTTAGACAACAGTCTTGGTATGAAAACCGATATGTACATGGTAAAAAAGACGGAAAAAAAATGTTGTATGAAAAAGTGGTGGGAAAAGTTAAGCACTTGTTTGTGCTTCGTATTAAAAGTGGTTCAATATTAACTAAAGTTGATACTATATAAAAAAGACGAATGATCAATATTTTTTCTTGGTGTAAGTACAGAATTGATCTTTGTTATTAAGACAATACAACACGTGAAAATCACGTTCATTTTAGTAACTACCAGGGTGTCATAGTTATGTAAGATATACACCTACCTCAAGATCTTCAGCTCTAGCCTATACCAAACTAAACACTATCGAACTCCAATCAATGATATAAAATCTTGAAACTAGGTATAAACGCGTATTGTCTCCGACACAACGTTTTGCGACCAAGGCAAACAACCTGACACTGGCTGCGACTCTATTAGCATTCGCGTATCAAACAGGTACTACATATTCAAAATGCCACATTTGGATCTCGAACTATGAATGGGCAATCTGCTATGTGCTTATTGATTGATAGGTACAATATATATCCGGACATTTTAACTACTTATGATCCATTAAAATGATATATGAGGAATTTTAAATTTGTTATTTCACGTTTAGTTTACTTGCTTTGATATCACTTAAGTAATCGGTTTGAGTTTGGAATCCTGAAAGGATTAATGAGAAGTAAGCATAAATTTTTATCGTGCGGAAAAAATCGGCTGACTTATAAAAAAAAACCCAAACCATATTAAAATATCAAATTTTGAAACTGGAGCGGTATAAGATTTCGCATGACATTGGCAGTATCTAATATAAGAACAAAAAGTATTACAAGTTATGATCAGGAAATATCTAAAAAAATATTCTACGAATGGAATACAAATTATTAATTTGGGCCTTGCTTTTAAATTTAGTTAATGGACAAATATTTGCAATAAACTAAACATTCTAAATGTGATTGTAGTAAATTAATTACTAAAAGAGCACTATGATATCTTTTATGTACTTAGTGAGCATTAGTTTAATAGTTAATTTGTATTTTGTATTCTGTACTATAATTGGTCTGGGTCAAGAGATATGTAAAAACTACATAGGGATTCATGGTTTCACATTTAACTTTGAATTTGATTTTATGAACTTAGTAGGTTATGGATAATTAATTAATTTGTTTATTTTAAGTGTAAAACCGTATCTCCAAATCATTATAAATGCTATAGTAAATTGGAGCAAAATTATCAAAAGGTCAGCTGGCATGAAATTGTTACACAAGTTAAAATCAGAAATGAATAAATCACTTTATTATAGCGCCACCTTTTATCATTATAGTGAACCACTAAACGACATTACCAACTTTCAGACGAAACATAGACTGCCATCTGTCGTCGAGTAGTAAAACTAACATTGTAGTTCGTATTCTTACCATTATGGCGAAGGCGGCGCTGTCTTCGCATTCGCACTGAAAGGCTGTCCCAATCGTCATCCATGTTCGGTTGGCCTTCCCTTTCAACTGTAAGAAAATATCTAAATAAATACTTTGTAAAGTGTGTCTGTTTATTTTTTTTTCTTTTGTACTCTTAATTTGTATTCTGCACGTAATAAAAAAATTAAAACTAGATATACAAAAAGATGATATTTAATTAACTAACGTAAAATTTAAACTCTATCTTAATATTATTATTAGCCTATATTATTAAAGAGGACTGTGCAAGTGTTTTAATTACTTGTATTGATAAATTACCAACTCGATTATTTACAACGACATACTATCGAGTTTTGCGCACATGCGTTTCTCAGTGCCTCATCAACGACCTCTCTACAACTGTTAGCTAACCTAGTTAGCTGCTTTACCTTCTTCAGTGCGAGTTCGAGAGTGTATTTGAGTGGCGACGCGGAGGCCTCCCGCCATCAGGTCGGTACTTCGCTCGAGTTCCACGCACTTCCGTTTCTCAGTGCCTCCGGTTTGATCCACAACACTCTGATCGCTCCGCAACGATTTCGCCTGTTAAAAAATAATGGCCTACAATAATCACTTAAAACTAGCTGTTACTAGTGTGTACCAGAAATAGTTAAGAAGTTATAATATATATTTTTATAAATTCATAATATTACCTTTTATTATTTTTATTTTTTACTTTATTTGAACTAAACTGCGCCGCGTGGTTTCATCCGTGCAGACAATGATGTCTGGTGATGATTATGAAAGGTATCCCATATGTAGTTATCTATATTAACTTTATTCCAAAAATGTTGGACTATATTCTGAGTTTTATCCTAATCGGTTCCGCCATTTCAGCGTCCAAGAGTAACAAATATACACACTTCATTGCATCCTTACCCACTTTATTCGCATTTAAAATATTAATGTTATGAAACCTATATATATAATATGTTGTAACGTTAAAATATATATTAAGTGGCAAGTGTATTTTAAATTAAGAAAGCATTATATGCAATATGAGGAGCTTTATACAACCAACTAGTCATTCAGAGAAAATCCTCTATAAAATAAGTTCCCTTTTCCTCAATTGAGATACTGTAGTAATGTATAGTATTGTAGATATATATATATATATATATATTGTATACTGCAATGTATCAGCCGGATGGGTGGTATCCTACAATCCCCACGCTTGTTAGGCGTCTTGGGGATCGCAATGTAAGATAGCAGGTCCTCAGAAGGCACTGCTACCCACCCACACACACACACAGTGACATTCTAGCCAGAGAGGTAAATTGAGGTAGCTATTAATAAAATATAAAATGTGCTTACCTCGTCCTTAGATAATTCTTCGTCGCAAAGTCGTTCTTGTTCCTTCGTGTGTCGAGTCTCGGTGACTATAGTTCCATCTGGACGGAGGGCTCGCAGCTCTTCCTGTGAATCAATAGCTATTTGTAATGCAAGGCTGCTTTGGCGCGAGCACAGCTTGTAATGAAAACTGAGGAAGCGAAGGATTTCCCAGGTTTCATTACAACCACTCGCTTCGCTCATGGTTAATTTCTAAAATCCTGAGCGAAACGAGGGTTTCAACGTTATGAGAGGCAAAATAACTTAGCTGCCGAGCGAATCACACCATTTTTCACCTTACTATGAGGAAAATGTTAGGTGCACTTAAAACAGCATAAATGATAACGTAAAAGTTATTTTTAATATTATTTTTGTACTGTACAGCTGATAGGCTAGCCTTCGACCACTGTTTCACCTGATGGTAAGTGCACATAATCATATGGTCGAAGATGTTGTTCAGGATGACCTCGAAATATACTGGCTCTCAAAGACAGCTGTCGGGACAGATACTTAGGTACTTGGCAGATGATTCTCTACTTGAGGGTTGTACAGCTATAGCCAGGCGTTCGCAAAATGACCTACCACCATGTTTATTTTTTATTTTAAATGTAAAACTTCCTAGAAATTTTAATTATTTTGTAGAACTGTTTTATAGGATCGAATTTTAAAAACCATTTCCACGCTAATGGATAAGAAGCATTTTTTCGAGCTTGTGAGATTTAAATTATTGTTTAGTGTTTATGTACATGAAAAAATGCTTCGTTTTTCTTTACCTTTATAGTTCACTAAATGACATGTAGATGGCACTACTAGTTCATAAAAGTGCATGCATACCGAAAATTAAAGGAAATTGCTGCATGGCTGTTTAAAGCTATTGAAATCAGGTATACGTGGCATTCGCCAGGTTTTGGGTAGCAAATCTGTGCAGGGTAAGTAGACGGAATGAAAATTTTCTAAAATTAATACTAGGAAGTACGAAGAAATACTAATTATGATTTTATCATTTGCTTTGTATATATAACCACAAACATTTAAACTACAAAATTTTCGCAAAGTTTTTTTTTTATATTGCAATGAAGCATGCTCTGCGGATTAAATTACAAAATTACGGGAGGAAAAAATATAGTCCCCACATGATATTATTTCTATTCCTTAATTTTTCTTCTCGTAATTTTGGGATTTTATAATGTTCGCTAAGTGTTTGAATAAGCATGATAACACCTTCAATAGCTTATATAATTTTTTTCAGTATCAGGAGTAGGTATATTTGTTTTTATTTTTTTGCTACTGGGATCTATATTGTAAATGCCAATTTCTGTGCTTTTATGATTAAATAGATTTAGTATTTATTTTACCGTGTCATCAGTGGTGACGGTGGTATTGTAGGCAACAGTATCTTTGACGAGTCGTGGTCCGTGCGGTACTAGCGCCAGTTGGTGTTCTGTCTGCAACTTCAGAGCATCGCGGATGTCTTCTTCCTTAGTCTCGTTCACTGCTGAGATCAGAGCCTGAAATAAGGATTATTATTAATTAAATTGTAATAATAGCTTCACATTCATCATCAAATATCTTAAATTTTGCTAAAGTTCAGGTCTGAAGTAATAGTTTTACCTGAACTTATAAAGTTCTAACTCAGAACTGAATACGAGAAAAGGAATCGACACTAATTTGATGATGTCCAAGATCAGTAGATATTAGCGAGTATACAGGTCGGGTAGATAAAAAAGTATAAAGCACGGTGTACTGACTATGCTACTAGGGCCCTATTTCACCAAATTTGGGTTTAAACACGCGGATAATTATACTACAGACCGTCTAAATGTGATGGACTTTAGCTTCCATAGAAGGTCAAACCCGGTGGCAGTTTTTGAATTTGTTGGCTTTCTTTTGCGGTAAAAAGAAAACTCAGTGTGAACAATGTGACAGCAACGTGGACATAGAAATAGTATGTACTATCAGCTATACCATAGTGGCCATATTTGTTTTTGGAGCACCGCCAAATTTAACTGCTTAATTTTGTAATCTTGGATAAGACTCTTTCCTTTGCTACAGCAGTTTGTCTGATATAAAATTTCAAAATTAATTAAAAATTAAAAAATCCGACTGAATATTATTTTCGTTAAGCGTTTTATCGTCCCATAGAAATTAAAACTGCAAGTTATATAAAATTGAATTGAATGTTGAAATAGTTTATAATGCTCTTCATTTTGATATATCGATGGGTTCGGAAGAAAAAAAAACCTCATAATATGGCGTCTCAAATCCACCTGTGTTTTTTATTATTTTTATATACCTATTGTTACTTGCGCTTTCAAGACAAATCATATGATATCTCATAAATCGAAATCGGTTAAGCCGTTTAGAAGTTATGGTGGAATAAAGACACTCAATAACATACATACATGAACCTGAAAACATAACACTCCTTTTTTGAGCAGTCGTGTAATAAAAGGCAATTGCATAGCAAATTTATATTACTGCATCAACCTCGACAAAGGTCTTTCATATTTTTTGGTTACAGAGATTAAAGTTAACCTCCTATAGTTTTATCCTAGTTTGGTGAAATTGGCCCTAACTTTACTAAGGTAGACTGCCTCGGTAATTGGAAAAGTAGTTAACACCGGGGGCAAGTTACTCTACATCTTGCGTCTCCCTAAACCGAGGTCTACTCTACCGGCTATTTGAAACATGTATACAGCTAGTTATATCACTTATAGAACGAGTTAAGCGGTTTCAAGGTGACTATCAGTTCTTTTCATTTAATTGTTTTAGGGTTTAGAGTGTATATTAATGATAAGCAATACGTACAAAACTTAAAAAAAAAGAACTAAGCGCTACCGTGAATGCTACCGGTACGCGATGGCTTGTGCCTACCTTTATAACTTGTCGAATAAATAGATCTCTATGTGCTAACTACCAACATTATGAAATAATATAAAATATGTAGACTTGCTCTAGCACCATTGGTATAACTAAACCGGTAAAGTATTGCTAACTTCTTCTTCTTCTTCTTTAGATGGCTTTTAAACGTTTCTTGACGTTTTTATGCCAGTGTCAGATTGTCAAAAACCTCAAACGGTTATCATTCAGGCTGACATTGATTTGACGGTTAATGCCAGATGCCAAATGAGTGTCAAATCAGCATCAATCTCAAAATCATAATATTTTTATAGACACTGAATTAATTAATTTATTTTATGCGTTTGGTGGTGCGTAATGGCAGTACGTTCATTTTATGAGCAAGCCGCAAGTTACTGGGCTAATGTACCAGCGACAATCGACGGCGTGCTAGGTGGTTACGGCCACATTTCGGACATTGACATCAACGGTTCTAAAGCTTTCTTAGAAAAAGTTTTTGAACAAGAAAACCCACCAGGAACTAAACGGGCTTTAGATTGTGGAGCTGGAGTTGGACGCGTTAGCAAATATCTACTAATACCGCGATTCGACAAGGTAGACCTAGTCGAACAGGATGGGAAGTTCGTTAAAGCTGCGAAACAATTGATCGGTGAAGATAATGCCAAGTTAGGAACGCTCTACCAAGTCGGTCTACAGAATTTCCAATTCGAACAGCACAAAAGGTACGACGTTATTTGGTGTCAATGGGTAATCGGTCATTTGAAAGATTATGACTTGATAGATTTTTTGAATAAGTGCAGTTGTGTTTTAGCACATAATGGTGTTATTATAATCAAAGAAAACATAACTGGTACGAATGAGTTAGAATATGATGAAGATGATTCGTCAGTGACAAGACCTTTGGATTTATTGATGGACATATTTAAAGAAGCGAACCTAAATATTGTGCTAACAGATATCCAAAAAGGTTTCCCTGAAGATATTTATCCAGTTCACTCGTTTGCTTTAGTGTCATCTGAGAAGAACATAGAGCAAAACCCCTTTAAGTAATTTACATTTGAACAAAGTGTTAACGCTAGTTTGTGAATATATCAGAATCTTGATCGTTTACATTTCTATCAATTGTAAATTACCTTAGAATTGTTTATAGTTTATTTACGAGCAATATAATGTGTTCTTTAGAATCGGACGAATTTGCATTTGATAAAGTGGTGAGTCGTGGGCTGAATTCGTGATTGTGTCGTTTAATAAAGCGGGATCCAGGGCGTGCCGTGGTCTTGCGACGATGTTTGCTAGCGCAATCTTTCGTCTCAGTTACGATGCTCTCTGTTGCATCACAAGCCAAACCGTTATTGTAGCGAATTCTACACCTAATGTGTTACTCCCCGCCCTATAAAACTTTTAACATCTTCCTATATATATTATACCTATATTGTACAATAATATGTTTTCTCTAACAAAACAAGGGACAATACAAAAACATATTACAAATATGTTTTAGCTAGCAACACACAGTACAACGAAAAGGTATATTAATTGTTAAGAGTTTTGGCTTCGGTTTTATACCCAGCTGCCTTCCTGTAGCTAACTCTCCGTATAGGAAAACACTCATTGGTAGTGTTTCCGTTACCTTTCGGGTAATCAAGGCTTTTGATGGGTACAAGTGCTGTTGTTCGCTGAATGCGGAGCAAGACTTCACTAACATCAACACGAGTGGTGGCTTATTTCTCATTAGGCGCATGTTTTTCCTTCGACGCCTTTAACGACATCAAACAGGAAAATATGGAACATTCCTTGAACTGAACTTGGAACTACTTTCTGTGTCTAATATTATAAATGCAAAAGTTTCTGAGTGAGTGGGTTTGCGAGTATGCATGTTTGTTACTATTTTACTTTAAAACGGCTGAACCGATTTGAAAAAAACTTGGCATATACATAGCACAGCTCCTGGATTATTCATACAGAATACTTATTATCACATTGATTATCATTTTTTATCAACTACCCGTACGAAACTGCGGGGCACAGCTTGTAATTTAATGATTGGTGCAAAGTAAACGACCAGTTTCTAGTTTTTTTTCTGTATTGTGTACGCGAACGTTTCTGTATAATAGCAAATACCAGCAATGACCCACAAAGGTGGAATTTCAATTGAAAGGAGCGCTGTAATGGTATATCTTCAGTAATTAGCCGATCGGTGAGGTTCAATCAGAGAACAGTTAGCGATGAATATCGCACGGCGGTCTATTATTAGGGCTTCGGCAATCTCGCAGCTATGTGGTCTGCCTTTTGCCCGACAATTTTGCGTTACAGTTATGTTGACCCTTAAATGCGCGTTGTTGTTCATAAACAACCGTACTTTTAGCAAGCAATAAACATAATAAAAATACGGCCAAGAGCGAGTCGGACTTGCGAACCGATGGTTCCGTACAAACCTGTAGGTTTGTACGTGCAAACCTGTAGGTTTGTACTACAGGTTGTGCTACAGGAAATCTATAACATTTTAAAATTTTCAAAGATATTTTTAGTATATGATGTAACTAAAAATTTATGCTTTTCCCAATTTTTTCTATATCTGTGCTATAAGACGTTGGTTCGTACCAAATTTCAAGATTCCGAGTTCACGGGAAGTACCCTGTAGGTTTTGATTCCCTTGCATGTCGAAAATTTGCGGCATAAACGGCTGTATCTTTTGTTTGCAAAAAATCAAACTTCTAAGCCAACAGAAGTTTGATTTTTTTACAGCTTTATGGGACAGTAGACCTGAGTATTTGATATGAATTTCAGCTTGATAGCTGCACGCGATCCTGAGAAAGAGGTCTTTCTTAGGTGATAGACAGACGAACAGCAAAGTAATCTTATAAAGATTTTTTCTTTTTAGGTACAGAACCATAAAAAAGTATAGAATATAACTTTTTAAATTAAAATTAAACACGTACTTATTTAAAAAAAAAAATGGTTTTATATTCATTTTTCTATAAAATATTTTAGTGGTAGGTAGGTACATTCTTGTGAATAATTGGTCCCAAAGACTTGAAAATTAGAGGCTGCAAAAACATAGAACAATTCTGCTTTTATTTTTCACATACGATTTTCAATATCACCCTAAATAATACTTAATTTATATATTTCCCATATATTTTGATCAATCACATATCTCAAATGAGATAAAATATAATCAGCGATAAATATTTTTTTAATGAAAATTCATTAAAAAAAAAGTATCGCTAATTTTAGGGTTAAAGCTAGGAAAATGTACCGTACATTTTCCTTCATGATGCCTATCTCTTTTAATGAGGCAAAAAAAAACTTCTCAGAATTGAATACTTTCATTTATAACATTCTTATTTCAAAGTATCTTCTGTAAATACGGCACTGTATCCCAATTTGTACGGTAAACTTTGTGATGTAGTAGTAATAAGTTATGTCAATAAGTCGCAGTTACCGTGACCAAAAGTAGCTGATGTTTGCAATTTCTCTTCGCGTAGTTTTGTCGTTCAATGTAACGTTTCCTACATTTTGAAGGCATTTTTCAATTGAACACGTTGAGTTCTCTAGTCGCAACTAAGTGTTAATTTTACGCCAACGTCGGGCTGATGATGCGGTTGAAGATGTTTTTCAGGTAAACTTAGAATTCCTGGCTCTCAAGGAAGCAGTGATGGCTCAGTGGCATTGGCTAGCGACCACCCTCAAGTAGAAAATCTGTCACCAAGCACCTAACGGTGTGTTCCGGCAGCAGTCCTTGAGAGCCAGTGATATTTTGAACAGGCAAAATGAGACTTAACAGGTATGTCTCAAGGTGATGGGCGCAGTGCAGTTCATCACTTGTGATGAAATGCATCTGTTATAGGCAGAGGATACCGCTTAACATCAGGTGGGCCTCGCGCTTGATACTTCACAATAACATTTCAAAAAAAAAAAAAAACTTCTGCTAGAACACCCTATTAGGTGCTTGACGATGGATTTTGTACTTTAGAGTGAGCGTTGGCTAAGCGGACATTCGCCCTACCTAATGGTAGCATAATTGCTATAACAACTGCCGTCGTAAGACAACAACCAGGACCGACGGCTTAACATGCCCACCGAAGGACGGAAGCGCGCAGTATCTAGTAAATGCCACTAGCGGTCAACCGCAGCGGACCTTGCTTAACATAGTTGCTCGGCTAAGAACGACTTGGAAAGCTACAGACGCTTCAAAAATGTCGTCTCTAAAGCAAAACACGACCCGAGAACATAGTGAACAATAAGTAATATGTGTTCTCACAATATACAACACCACACAAAAGTGTCAAGTTTTAACTAGCTAGCTAACTTTTGAAGTTAACTTTTTAGTTTTAGCTAACTTTTGAAGCGCTCGTAGCGAAGTTTACTTAGCTGCTCTCAACCGATCAGCAAAGTTAAGCAACGTCGCCCGCGGTCATGAGTTGGATGGGTGACCGCTAGTGACATTACTACTGAGCGTTTCAGTTCTTCGGAGGGCACGTTAAGCTGTCGGTCCCGGTTGTCGTCTTAGGATGGCAGTCGTTATAGCATGGTGGTAGGGCACTTTGCGAATGCCCGCCTGGCTTGCTACCACCCTCAAGTAGGAAATCTGTCGCCAAGCACCTAACGGTGTGTTCCGGCAGCTGTCCTTGAGAGCCAGTACTTTTAGGTTAGCCTGAACAACATCTTCGACCACGTCATCACTTACCATCAGGTGAGATAGTGGTCAAAAGATAACCTAACAGGCATAAAAAAAACACTAGTATTTTATGGCCAGTCACCAACCTTCCATGGGAATTATTTAATTGGTAGAATACCGCTTTTAGTTAATAAAGGCGTTAAGATGGTATATAACCCTTTTGTGCACCCTATATGTAGCACCACTCTACTGACTAGTAGTTTTCTGCCTATATGGCACTTGTTTTCGTTTAAGTATCTTTACACAAAAACTTCAGAAGCCTGGAACAGGACGCATGTATAAATGTACGCGATATAGCTGTAAATTACAAGTATTACACGAAATAAAAAATAAATTGCTACGCACAAATATATAACATTAAACTTAATTACAGAATTAGCTCCGTCCGCTCTATTACGGTTTTTATGTCTATATTGGGCGAAGTAAGTACCCAAGCTTGAGTTCAATGTACTCGCCTATAAAGTTTAGTTCTCATCACTTAACAAAAACAGAATACCCATTTTATCTCACAGAACTAGTGGTAACTTCGAACTTATTACATACATACTACATTATTTTATCGAAGAATTGTAAGCATAATATGTAATGAGAATATTTTACTGTTCAAAACTTTTTACATAAGTTGTTATAAAATACACAATTGAAGCAACAGTTTGCCCATTTCGAGCGTACAATATCTTTTTTTCTCTCAGATGACAAGAACAAAATATAGAACTGCACATATACATGTATAAATAAAAAAGGGTTAAAGTTTTGTTACACTTGCTTATCTAGAGAAAAGGTTTACGTTTATACATAACTTAATATGATTACTATTCGGATCAAAACTAAAATCCCCACATCTCTATTTCCCGAAGTCTAGTGTAGATTTTTTTCATGTTTCACCGTCGACTGATTACGACCTATTCATTCTATACTTGAAAATACCAAGATTATATCTACCGGAAAACAGGGACACTCCGAAAGGGCATTCCATACTTTAGCCGTACGCATTATGAAGCTGGATTTAAACCGCTTTTTGCGTATTTTCAGCAAATTGACTATGTATGGATGCCGTATTCCAGCACGTCTTTTTGTCCGATAAAAGGTTGTTTAGATCGATCGCACATTTTCCGAAGAGAAGCCTGTAAAATATCGATAAGTCCAGCCTCTATTAACGCATCGTGACCAATGACCTTCTTTGTTGGATTAACTATTCGAGTCCTAAGCCTTAAGCTGGTATCTAGCTGAACCATCCTTGAGGCTGCAGCATTCCATACAAGATCAGACTTGAGCTTGATACAAGTTTAGAAGCTGTCCAAAGGACACTTAGCTTTTCCGCAACTAATTTCATCCTGGACTCGATGTATGACCCAAAATTAAATTTGAGTGTAATAGTTACACACAGCAGCTCAAGTTGAGCAGTTCTTGGAATAGGCATACTTCGGAGGGCAGGAGTGAGGTTGAAAGGGTAGGTTTTCTTACGCTTGGGTTTTTGAAGCATTGAATCTGACAGATGCCGAAAACCCACATCTTGCCAGACAATTTGTTTCATCCCATGTCCGGGTACAATCTTATTGCTACTTATCGAGCACACTCCGGACTGCTACAGAAAATGTCTATGTCATAAAATAAGTCGAACCCAGAGATTGAATCCAGGACCTCAACATTTCCAAAGCTGCGATTTTACACATACCAACATCATCGAGACAATCCTAGACTATAACTCAACTTACTGATCACGCTTAAACAGAGCTTAACGGTAGATTTTACACCAAGATTTCGTAGAGCAATCTTTCATCCAACTTAACAAAAACAGGTAACTTTTTAGCGTTCTGCTAAAACATTGCTACTGAGACTAAGTTCAGAGATAAAATAAGTTTAGGGTAAAACGTGACTTGATTTTAAAATGAATTCCTTAGAGCGTGTTTCACAAAAGTTGCAAAGACTAATTTGTCAAAATTACTGGCCATTTTGGTTTGTTTTATTACTTAATGTGGCTACTATTGTTGGTTGGAACTAACTGTCTGCTTCATTGTGTCTTTGTTTTGAATTTTGACATGAATAATCGGTTTAATTAATTATCAAGCAAACACTAAAGTACGAACCGATGTTGTTAAACAAAGGTTTTTAAATTTCCGATAGGTAAGCCACAATCTCACCTGATGGTAAGTGGTGATGTGGTAGAAGGGGTTAACAGGCACAACCTAGAATTACTGGCTCTCATGGACAGCTGCAGGAACACACCGTTAGGTGCTCGGCTACAGATTTTCTACTTGAGGGTGCTAGCCAGGCGGACATTCGCAAAATGCCCTTCCACCACGCGGTGAAGCTCAAGTCCACGCGCTTCGACCTGCTGCGCGGCAGTCCATAGCCGATGCCACTGAGCCACTCTGCTTGAAAAGATTAAAGTAAGTAACGTGATTCATAGAAAAATCATACATATTTATTGTTTATTACTGCGAATATTGAAGAGTAACCGGCATCTTCTTGTTCTTATTCCACGCTTGTGGGGTAGCTACTATATGTTTTTTCTGACAACACTAATAATGAAAGAGCGTTGGCAGCGCATTTCATTAAATGAGTGTGTAAAATGGTAAAGAGCCTTTTAGTGAGTCTAATGAACATCCTACTCTGTTTATTATATCATAGCCTATCAAGGCTAGCCTTTGACCACTATCTCACGTAATGGTAAGTGAGTAAGGGGCTTAGCGACAGATTTTCCACTTAAGGGTGGTAGTTAGCTAAGCGGGCAGACAAAATGCCTTACCACCATCCTTTTACGTCTGCTATCCCAAAATAAGGACTGGGTCGTTGAGAAGGCTTAACGTGCCCTCCGAAGCACGGAAGCGCTCAATAGTATTTTCCACTAGCGGTCACCCATCCAAGTCGTGACTGCTGTAAACGATGCATAGCGTAGTTGATCGATTAAGAACTAATAGGTTAGCACCGCGTCGATCATTCATCCACATTCAACCACATCATCACTTACCATCAGCTGAGATAGCGGTAAAAGTCAAGCACATCAGCTATAAAACAACTAATCCGATATCTAATTAATATCACACAGTAAAAGCAACTGAAAGTAGAGTATGTCACACAAAAGAAAAAACCAGTCTTTAGCCTTAGCTGCCGTCGTCAGGTCAACCATTCACATCGCATGCGAATTTTTGTCAAATTCCCACTACCCGTGAAAAGGAGGTGATGGATATCTTAATAATGTTCCGTTGAGTTTTTTTTCATGTCACACTTTTTATGAGATCGTGCGAGAATGCGTTGTGAAAGGTAAACATCGCATAAATTGGACCTTGAAAGTTGACGGATTTTGGTAAGATTTATGATTCTGTGTTGATGTATTTATAAACTTTTTTTACTTGATTCATTTCTGTTTAAACTCAATTTGGAATTTTTAAGTATTTTTTGGAGTTCCATTATAAAAAGGTAGACGAACTTTTAAAATATCGAATTGGCATCTAACAAGTAAGTACACAATGTGAGTTTATACAAATTGCATAAATTGGACCTTGAAAGTTGTCGGATTTTCGTAAGATTTATGAGTTGGTATATGTTCTGTACTGTATCTCCACTGCTGAACACAGCCTCCCCTATTTAGTGGGTATTTGCCATAATCCCCACGCTTGGCAGGCGGCTTGGGGATCGCAGTGTAAGATGGAAGTTCTTTAGAAGCCGACTTTCCAGTACTTTTCCCTTAGTCGCCTCTTACGATACCCACGGGGGATATGGGGAGGTACAATCTAACCCGGCACCTCACGGGGCTTTTTTTTGTGGTATAAGTGCGTTGGTGTATTTACAAACTTTTTTTACTTGATTCATTTCTGTTTAAACTCAATTGGGAATTATTAAGTACTAGCTGTACCCGCGACTTCGTACGCGATTGCCGTACCCGCAAACTAATTATTCACATTTTAGCACTGTTTATCTCATATTAAGCAACGTTGTGGAGAAGCACTCTTAGTAAAGCATAGCTCAGAAAGGAGCTTTTTACTTTGGGTTTGATAACTCCCAGCTTGTTTTTCCAGATGACAGTAGTTAAGTAACTCAGAGAGTTCCTTCGCGGTTCGCACAATAAATGTTGAAGCAAAGTAGGTACTTTGTGCGTTTCTTTGTAATTTCGATTATAAAACGATATCTTTTTGCCGAGGTTCTCCTTGTTTGGCGGTAGAACAAAAATATATTAGATTGTACACTTCCATTGCGCAGTCTCCAAAATGTGTCCGGCAAAAGATAGATAGTTACAAAAATTGATTGTGGCGAATGTTCCAGATTTTAAAGTTTTATCTTAGCAAGCTGGCAAATCTAAATAAGGATGCCGAGATGCCCGTGGGGTGCCGAGCTGCCCATGGGGTGCTGGGATGCCCGTGGGGTGCCGGGATGCCCGTGGGGTGCCGGGATGCCCGTGGGGTGCCGGGCTGCCCGTAGGGTTCCGAGCTCGCTCATCACTATTCTAACAAAAAAAGAACAGTTGAAATTGGATGACGCGTTCATAAAGTACAACTAAGTAACATTTTGACTTTCATCCCCTTTCCCGAGGGAACCGTGCTAAATTTTGGGATAAATAGTATACAATAACGTTCTTCGTGGTATGAACTCAAATCGTGTTAAGTTTCATTGAATTCCATTCAGTAGCCCATGGAGTGTTGGGCTGCCCGTCGAGTGCCGGGCTGCCCATGGGGTTCCGGGCTCACTCATCATTATTCTAACGAAAAAGAATAATTGAAATCGGGCTACGCGTTAATAAATTACAACTAAGTGTACATTTTGACTTTCATCCCCTTTCCCGAGGGAACCGTGCTGAATTTCGGGATAAAAAGTATACAATAACGTTCTTCGTTGTATGAACTCAAATCGTGTTAAGTTTCATTGAATTTCATTCAGTAGCCCAAGGGGTGCTGGGCTGCTAGTGGGGTGCCGGGCTGCCCATGGGGTTCCGGGCTCACTCATCATTATTGTAACGAAAAAGAATAATTGAAATCGGGCTACGCGTTAATAAATTACAACTAAGTGTACATTTTGACTTTCATCCCTTTTCCCGAGGGAACCGTGCTGAATTTCGGGATAAAAGTATACAATAACGTTCTTTGTTGTATGAACTCAAATCGTGTTAAGTTTCATTGAATTTCATTCAGTAGCCCAAGGGTTGCTGGGCTGCCCGTTGGGTGCCGGGCTGCCCATAGGGTTCCAGGCTCACTCATCACTATTCTAACAAAAAAGAATAATTGAAAACGGACTACGCGTTCATAAATAACAACTTAGTAACATTTTGAGTTTCATCCCTTTTCCTGAGGGAACCGTGCTGAATTTCGGGATAAAAAGTATACAATAACCTTCTTCGTAGTATGTACTCAAATCGTGTTAAGTTTCATTGAATTCCATTCAGTAGCCCATGGGGTGCTGGGCTGCCCGTGGGGTGCCAGGCTGCCCATGGGATTCCAGGCTCACTCATCACTATTCTAACAAAAAAGAATAATTGAAATCGGACTACGCGTTCATTAATTACTACTAAGTAACATTTTAACTTTCATCCCCTTTCCCGAGGGAACCGTGCTGAATTTCGGGATAAAAAGTATACAATAACCTTCTTCGTAGTATGAACCCAAATCGTGTTAAGTTTCATTGAATTCCATTCAGGAACCCATGGGGTGCTGGGCTGCCCGTGGGGTGCCAGGCTGCCCATGGGGTTCCGGGCTCACTCATCACTATTCTAACAAAAAAGAATTATTGAAATCGGACTACGCGTTCATTAATTACAACTAAGTAACATTTTAACTTTCATCCCCTTTCCCGAAGGAACCGTGCTGAATTTCGGGATAAAAAGTATACAATAACCTTCTTCGTAGTATGAACTCAAATCGTGTTAAGTTTCATTGAATTCCATTCAGTAGTTTTGGAGTGATGCGCGGCCGGGATACAGACAGTCAGACAGACAGACAGACAGAAAAAATAAAAAAAATACAGTTTTGGCATCAGTATCAGCTACAGAGTGCTCTCAAATTTTTTTTAGCAAAATATCTCTTATGTACAGAATTGGACCTGTTACAGTTTTATTATATGTATAGATATAGATTTTTTGGAGTTACATAATAAAAGGTAGATGAACTTTAAAATTATCGAATTGGCATCTAACATGTAAGTAAACAATGTGAGCTTGTAAACATCGCATAAATTAGACCTTGAAAGTTGACGGATTTTGTAAGATTTATGATTGTGCGTTGATGTAATTACAACTTTTTATTTACTTAATTCATTTCTGTTTATACTCAATATATTTGGAATTCGTAGACTTTTTTGAAGTTCGTCTACTTAGACGAACTTTAAGAAAATCCAATTGGCATCTAACAAATAAACAATGTGAGCTTAGAGTGATTGAAATAACAGGATACCGACTTCAAGAAGTATTTTTTTACCCACGAGCAACGGACGTAATGGAAAGGAATCGTCAGTATTTGTTTTTTCATTCATTGTAGGTTCGCGTTTGAATACACCCTGCCTGATGTTAAACATTGATGCGGTCTAAGATAGAGCACGCTTATGTAGAAGAAAGCTTTTTACTTTCGGTTTGAAGACACCCATGAATCCAGAAAAACTGACCACCGTAAGGATTTCCACTCTTACAGTTTTTTTATTGATTATATCGTTTGGGGTTAGACGTTGTTTGTATGTCTTTTACTATTTTCCTATATATGAATTCAAGACAGTTATTTTAAAATGCATTTAAATTTCCGTTACTTACTTCCCATTAGTTGGGAATTTACCGATTTATTTAATCCGATTTCTTATACAAAATATAAATCGTGGTATCTAAAATAAGTCTTAAATAGATCATGTTTTAACAAAGTTTCAAATTTTACTTCTATTTATTAATAGAAACGGAACCATTGTTTTACAAAAATATTTTCACTATTTTTAAACATGCATTTTTTTTAATTGCTGATATGTTAGCCTGTGATCACAATTTCACCTGATGGTAAGTGATGATGTGGTCAAAAGTGTAAACAGGCTTAACCTAGCATTACTGGCTCTCAAGGAAAGCTGCCGGAACACACCATTGGCACTTGGCGACAGATTTACTACTTGAGGGTGGTAGCTAGCCAGGCGGGCATTCACAAATTGCTCTTCCACCATGCGGTGAAGCCATGCCCGCGGCGGGATTCGAACCGTGGACTGCAGTCCGTAGCTATAACCGCTCGGTTAGCATTGCTTCAAAGCTATTTTGCTATTTTGACAAATTTCCAAGCTACTTGTACTAAGTACGGGATATCTAGATGGTTCTGCATTTTGAAATGAAAGATGAACACGATAAGTATTTAATAATAACAAATACTTTAAATATACTAAAAAAAAAGAAAATCACTTATAAATATACCTCACTACATCCAGTGACGATTCCGCCTAATTTCTTGTTAAGCCATGTAGCCAAACCGAAAGAATTTTCGACGCGTTTTGCTTCTACATAAAGCGTCTTCAGGAGGTCTTGTGTTCGAGCTCACAATCATGAAAGTTGACGTCACGTCGGGATAACAGGATTTTTTATTGCAGAATTGCCACTAGATATAGTTTTAATGTGTTATTCTAAAATATTAATCTAATATTTTCCAAAAACCATTTGTTATTATCAAATATGGACACAAAGTAACGTCTCAGTATAATAATTATAATATGTGTTGTTGACACAAGCAGTTAGCGCTTGGAAATCTACAAAGAAAGCTCAAAGTTAGTGTGCTTGCCAACATGTAAGATCTTATCGGACAATTTACAATTAAATTACTGCCAGTAAATATGAGACACGATTTCTATTTTCCACTTTCATAAGCCGTCTACTACTGAACCAGATATTTTCTAGCTTTAAACACGCCTCATTCAGTTACGCCTTAAGATATCTTTGAGATATAATGGAACGCAATTAATTTTACACCCTTTGCGTATCTCGTTGACCTTCCACGTTATGTTATTAATTTTACGTCTATGTTAGACACGCAGCAGTTTTCTCCAATAACTTGTTTGTCTAGACTATAATGTGCTTAAGTTAACAAGGACTACGCCTGGGATAATGCTAGACACATGCCATGCAGTTTTCATACTTATCCATGAGTTTAAATTTATTTGCGTATTCTGATTAGTTAAAGTTAGTTAGTTAGTTATAGTTAATTAGTAGATTACCTACAGAATTATGTTTAAAATTTTGTTTATAACGAACAAATAAAATAAAGTAAAATATTTATATGTTTAATGAAAAATGCCGGTTTTGATACTTGGCCATGAGTTGATATTTATTTTCCATATTCTGATTAGTTATAGTTGGTTAGTAGATTACCTACAGAGTTATATCTAAAATTGAGTTTATTACGAACAAATAATACAGGGTGGCGCAAAAGTAATGGCCCTATTTACTAGTATTTAACTAGTTTTATGGTGCAAGTACTTTTGCGTTACTCACGATAAAAAAATGTACCTACTACCTACATTACGTGGTGTTTATGACCTCACATCGTCGTTGTATCAGATTAATTATTTAATATCACACTATTTTGTGGATATACACGTGGTATTTTTATGCTATCGTGATGGAAACAGAATTATTAGGCCCACCTTTTAAACGGTAACCTCTGCCTAAAACAGTTGCGGTGGGTCACAACTGGAGAACTGCACTGCGTTTATCACTCTGAGACATAGTTATAAGGTCTCATGTGCTTGTAATTTTACCGGCAACCTTTGCATGCCCTTCACACCGGAGCACAGTGATGTGAAAATTACTGCTTGCGGCGGCAGAAATAGGTATGTTAAAGGTATACAGGATTACTGGAAAAATGCTAACAACCTCTTGGAGTTGACTTCGGTTAGTTTTAACAAACATTTTGAGATGTTTTTTTTGTAATTTTTTTTTGTGCTTGTGACGGTATAAGTTCAAGGACCACCTGATGTTAAAAGTCCATGTGCCTGTACTGTACGCTGCCAACTGGCAGTGGGCTAGAGCATTTGGACTGCCTATGAGTCCAAATGCTTTTATTGTAGTAACTGTAGTGTTGTATATAGTTCTTAGTATTTTGTTAATAAAGGCACTCAGGATACATAGATGTATATTAAGTGGAAATACGACAAAGTTTAATAAACTAACAAATCGTCATCTTGTAAATGTGGTCGCGCTTACTAATTTTCTTATTCTACACTTTTAACTGTGAAATACCGTAAATCCTTAAAATTTAATTTGATGTTGCTGTTTGGTATGATTCCTCACAAAAATATCCTTAAAATACTATTTACTAGATTAACGAACACGTTAGCCATTGAAATATTTTACATGTAATTACATAATACGTATTTAAAATGGCAATGACTAGGTACTTACTCTATTTGAGCAGTCTAATTCGTGTATAATTAAAATTTATGTTGGCTTTAACAACCAGGTAAGTACTCAATAGTGTTCCACGGGTAATTATCGAACATTAGGCTATATTTTTTTTCAAATTTCAGACATTTACATAAAACTCATATTGTACTTAACTCTTAGGTTCAGAATCCAAACGATGATACACCGACAGAAACGCCGCCTCGCGCCGTTCAATCGAAACTATTTTCAATGCGTTTAACTTTGACACGAAGCATCTTGGCGCTACATCGGGTTATGCTTGCGTATTATGAATAACTGATTGTCATCGATATATTAATATTTGCTATACTATTCATTAAATATATTTGTATACAAGTCATTTGAAATATATTGTAAAATTACCTTAAATATGTATTGGGAGATAAGTGTTATCTACACCTACCCTAATATTGTAAACAGGAAAGTTTTGTATGACACGAATAAACTTAATAACTACGGGACCGATTTGGATGAAATTTGGCATGGAAATAGTTTGAGACCCGGGGGAGGACATAGAATACTTTTTATCTAACTCCGCAAAAAGAGGTGAATGTTTTGCGCGATAACCGAAATAAAGGGTGGAGCCGCGGTCGGAAAGCTATTTATTAATATAATCATAAACGATACACAATGATGTGTCAATACGAGGCAGATTAAAAACAACTACTTTATAATATATGTTTCAATTTCTCAAGTATCATTAGGTACGCCTTACTAAATCAATATTACTTTTAGACATATTATTTGAGCTTCAATTATGATAGATACGTTACATAATTGATTATGAAATAACAAGGCTTCAGCATTAGAAGTTAGTAGATATTTACAACGTAGAACACTTAGATGCCTACTTAACTAAGATATCTAAATGCTCCATTAACTCGTTTGGGGCTTGGTCATTGAACTAATACATTAGGTAATTGATTGCGCCTAATTTTTGCATGATAAGACCACGCAATACGTTACCTGAAAGCACGTAGACCGGCTTTCTCTTGTTCATGTCACCGCAGACAACATATTACGTATAATGATTTGTTTCAACCAGATAACATTATTTAATAGCCTTTATATGGAGAATTGACATAATATATTTGAAATACAAAATCTATCAGTAAACAGTTTTGTAATACGTAATTATACTAATAGAGTTCAGTAACCTGACCAGTGCTCTGGTAAACCAGACAGGTAGCGAGCGGGTAATGAATTTTTGGGCCTGAAATGTATGCAGCTAGTTTGTCAGTTTTCCGTAAAACATTACAAAAATATTTGGAAAAATCATTTTGTAAGGGAATGATTATTTTCATGTTTAGAGATAAAATAAACAATAAAACGAAATCTGGCAAAACAGAAGCATAGATATTGCGTCCAAAGACATGTCCTTGCATGCATGCAAAATTTTAACGAGTTTAAACACTTGGTATTTAAAATATGACGAAACTACGTTTGTATGAAAAGAGCTACAAAGACACTGGCCTAAACAGGTGCGAGCAATTTGACATAAAAAATAGGCTAAATCGGACGGTGCCAACTCGAGCGAACTCGCAAGTTTCACGCTCGCCAGTTAACGAACTCCCTCAAAACTGAGGTCCTATCTGATTGGTTACCTATCGGCCGATGAACCAACAAGGATTGTACAGAATGTTTGAAAACACGGGTGTTTGAGCGTGAAACAACTTACTGTGAGTCGATATGACTAACGACAATGTTTCGGCTTTTACCGGCCTTTAGGTATATCGACTCACAATAACTTGTTTCACGCTCAAACACCCGTGTTTTCAAACATAAAATATAAATATGAGCGTAAGTTTTTATAATATTGTACAGAATGAGTTAAGGACCAATAATGATAACCAAGCAATTTAGATATTTGTATATTAATTATATCTAAATATCGGATTTTAAACAAACCCTGAGTAATCTACGAATATTTACCCATACATCCGTACTTCACTTTTGAAGTCCTTATTTTGCCCTACTCTACTCCATATATTATTCTTGGCTACTTTCATTTATACAGATTTTGTTCAGATAGGTGCATAATGTATTCCTTCTCAATGCAATTGCAAAACAAAATCAATAATAAGATTTAATTGATGCAATAAACTGCCCAGTGGGAGGACACGACAATCCACTTAGTTGCTGTCCACTGCGACTACTCTATTTGAATTAAGATTACACTGGGAATCTGTATCTTTGAAATAAACTAATTGATGCTATCTGCAGTACAATGATAAAGTATTTACTATTCAATAATAATATACTATGAATGAGCTTCGAGTTTAAACAACGATCGTCTTTCATTTGTTGGTTAAAAAGAACAAACCTTTTTTCATGCAGAAAAAATAAGTCGTTATAAAGATATTCTGGCATTCGATATCTGCGCTGCGTTTGATTAATGCTAGCCCAATAAATAATGTTGAATGTGAATAAAACAAATGAGTCAACTTCAAATAAATTACATCCGCTTATCAACACGTTATTTAAATGCCAAGAAAATAAACAGCTGATTAATCGGTCGTAGGGAACGGATGAAAGCACTGTATCACGCATTTCTAGCCGGTAAGTGTAAAATTAAAATATAACATGTAATAAATAACTCATCAAACGACAGTGTCTATTTGTTACGATACACAGAGACACCACATCGCTTCATAGATATATTTGTTTTTATTTATTTTGCTTAAACTCGTGCTTCATTTGCATAGAACATGCGTGACCGAAGTTTATCATTATCAGTAATACATATTGGAAGAGGAAGTAATTATTTGATAAACTGACCATTCCATTTATTACAACCACATTTTGTATCGTTATTAGTATTTATTACAAAACGTTTGCTTGATATTGTTTTATATATCTGTGACTCATTTTATAAGCATATTGAAGTATGAAACCAGTAAAATATCCGTTTTCTAAAATTAAGATATAGATCGCAACCGTCTATCATGTTTCAAAATAAACGTAAAGCTTGGAACAAAACATAGAATATAATTGGACGTATTCTTGATAATCTCAGCATAGAATCGTAAGATAAAATCTCTCAACATTTATCACCTTGCTAATAGACAGTATTTTAGCAAAATTTACTTGATAAATTATCCTTGTACAAAATAAAAGATAAGTATGGGTTTATGCAACGGTTTGGAGGAATAAATTTTAATATTTTATTCTTATAATAATATTCAATTTTGATTGCTTACAGTACAAGAAGAAATATTAATGAAATGGGGGTATGCAGGTTCCGATGGACACGCCCGAATTTCATTTTAGAGATAGGGCCTTCAGTTTTGTATGCTTTTGAGATGTTTATTTAGAAAAAAAAAATCTTAGCATCTGCCACGCTCTGGAGGTCAATTGTGAAATTTATTACTTTAGACTCTAACATTATAATGTTGCGTTCAGCAAAGTAGGGATGTAGACCCTGCGAGAAGATCGGACGAGTGTACGTTACTAAATTTCTTTATACATCGTTATTTATTGCTGATTGGCTATCTTTGACCACTATTTCACTTGATGGTAAGTGATAATGCGGGCGCAGTTGTTTAGCCTAACCTAGAATGTCTAGCTCCACTCATATCTTCTGTTCTTGAATCTTAACAAATTATATTTTTGAAATGACCAGATTCTTAACACAAGCTTTATGAGGAATAAATTATTACCATCTTCGCACTTATTCATATTATATCGGGCTATATAATATGAATAAGACCCGAACGCGCGGTAGGTGCGGGAATTGCATAAAATTATAACTATGAATTATAAGTAAAATAAATGTTCTTTCAATCGCCATACATTTTATGAGAACTGTTAGTTTTATGAAAACGCTCTGTAGACTTTCTCGAGTTTATTATTATTAAACCTGTTAAAAATAATTTCTAACAGGGTGAATTTGTCCATTCTGTTTCTTTTCAAAATTATAATTATTTACCCGTAAAAATACTTTCTTGGGTTTTCATTCGTTACTTTTATCTGAAAACTTGTATTAATTTTTTGGGTGCTTTTAAGTAAATCTTCAATTAATTTTTAAATAACCGTATACGTTATTTATCGTAAAGGTTTCCGTACGAAAAAATTAGGCCCTATTATAGCTTACGCTGTTCATCATTTTCATCCGCCTTTTCAGGGCTGTATCTTGAACCGTGATTACAACCTATCAAAAACCGATGAAAATTTTCACAGAAAAAATATTTCTTATTACGGCGGAATGCACAACAAATAAGATTATTATATTAATAAATGAAAACATGTAGAAAATTAGACACCGTACAAGAAACGTGTATTTTGTTCAATGATTTTGTTTTTGCTGCGATAGAATCTACGAAGGTCAAATTGGGTGTGATTATAATACAAAGTAAAACAACAAATAATAAAAATAAGTGCTGGTAGAGCTTAATGTGCAAAGGATACCAAACTTGATAAAAAAATAACTATTTTATTTTGGTAAATACTGACAATAGATATGTGTGTTTTCGTTCTTTTTTTCTTATTTCTTTCTTTATATCTAGTCAATATTTATTTATATCTTCTTTGCATTATCTTATCTATGAGATTCTTACTCTTATGATGCTTCTTCATGAATTTTACTTTTCCTAAATTTATTCAACACAAATTTGAGAATGGAAACGTCAAGTGTATGATGTAGAATGAATGAAGCAAATGAGGTATGATGATATACTGCCTACCCCATTCGGGAAAGAGTGACAATATGTGCCAGCGCATCAACCATAGAGCTTGCTTGTGTGTCCATAAACTGACAGTTTATATATGTAAGCTTCAAAAATTATAAACTTTTTACCCTGTTCATCACCGCCCTCTACTCTCTCTGTTCAAATTCTTAATTCCGACGATTCGTTATTCCTAATTCCCTTTTTAATATTGTATTTTTTGTACTCGTCTGCATAATTTCATTTGATTAAAACACTATCAAAAAGGGACTCAGATTTTTCATTCATGATAGCCACATTTTCGCGTCTACATTATGCGTATGTTATTATAGGTGAGTTTCACACTTAAATTGCTAATTAAATCATTTATGAAATAAAACGCAGTAACGGAGGAAAAACAAAATTTGCAGTATTTGGGTTTCCAAACTGATTAAATATAATTTTAATCTTAATGATGTTCGAAATAAAATTGTACTACACGCTTCCTACTAACTGTTGGTTCACGGAACAACTTGATAAAAGGAACGCACGGAATGCGGAAGGCTGATGAAATAGACAACCTTGCCATAGCCTTTTGTCTGCAGATCCGTCTTTCCCTAGTCATCTGCGAGATAGAAAGCGTGATAAGACTTAAAGCATTTTGCCTATGTGAATTGTTTACTTATACGTAACTTATTAAAATTATGGTACATAGCTCAACCATCCTTAATACAATATATTCTATTCCTATCTGTATTGCTTATTCCTTTAGCAGAACTACATAGATAATTCTCCACAGAAATATTGAGTCGTGTTCTTAAATTCTTCACAGAGCTACTTAGTGTATGCCACCATACCAGTGATATGAAATACTCTGCTTGAAGATTGTTTAAAAGTATTTTGGGAGGACCTAAATAATGTAGAGCAAAAAATAAATATAATTGTCCTAAATTTTTTCCTATTTTTCAGTTACGGTTAGATCTGACAGCTGTCAAAGTTACCGTTATTGCCGAATATTTCGGCTTTGATTTCATACTCACCTAGTTTGCTATAGTCGTATGTAGGTATTGATTTGGTTAAATGTGAGCGGCAACCGTCATTTATTGTTAAATTACATGAAAACCACACCTCGGCCTTACAAAATGTAATTCAAACTCGAAATGTTATACGGTAACATATAATCGACTGACTGACCGACCTTCAAGAATAGGATAACCCGACTCGATATTTTATCATTCATTTATTTAATACCAGTGTTCATTCTTAGTCTAGCTAGCTACATCTTGGTCAGATATGCTAGCTTTATCGAGTATATAACTGGCTATTAGATACGAACATAATAATGTATTTTTATGTCGATTTAAAACCTATAATTTTAAAATGGAGTTAGTTGTTCATTAAGGTACTAAAGGAAGTAAGCTTAAGATGAGCCAGGTCAATAACACATTTTAATAGGATTGGCAACTATACCATCACGCACACAGGTATTTAAATGATTTATAGCCCTGGTAAAACAGGCCAGTTCAATGGCAATAAAATAGAACTATTAAAAAATAATCGGCGCATTTTCCGCACCAGAACTGACAGGTACACAGGTGGGGTCGAGCACGGCACGACTCCCGAGATATCTAACTTGTGCATCGGCCTTGAGGTTGGCGCGGTTGCGCCGCAGCAGCCGCAGCCGCTCGCTGTGTACGCGGTGACCTTTCCGCTCCTCTCCACCCAACGAAGTTATTTATTGCTGCTGAACGCGCGATAAATTCCCGGCATCTGTGCCGGTACATCCGCGTTGTCTGCACTGCTGCCCTCACGTGAAATAGCCTGCGAATTGTCTCGCGGTAGCTTTGAAAACGTTGACATCTGCCGACTCCTGATTTATGCCTTACGAATGATTAATAGTCACATCTGAAATATAGTTAGTAATGCAGAGGTCGTTACCACGGTACAAGCTAGAGCAACAATGCTACGGAGAAATATTTATTAGTTTGAATAATTGGCAGTTACAGTTAAATTTATTGACTATCAATTTTATTTCGAAACATGTATCGCAATATAACAACTAGGAAACAGAGCTGCCCTTTCCCGCTGGGCCATAGACTTGTCCGGGCCTTTCGAGATCTCCTATCAACTTTCAACTTTGTACCGCTTGTGGCAGCAGTGTACTTTTATCGACGAGGAAGCGTTATTTATTGGGGACCGTACTGTCGGCCATTGAATTACGAGATGAACTTGGACATAAGGAACTAACTGCAATAGGTATGTCACGATTAACTTCATACAATTTGAAAGTTTACAGCGCTTGCTAAGCGCAACCTCGTATCTTTTGAACTTACTTTACTGGTTTAGTCACAACAGTCTTAAGACTATAAGTCCACTACTCTCTTCTGCAATTTCAGACAAATAGGGAAAAACCAGTCATTACTTACTAGTAGCCTACTTAAGTTGTGACGAAAAGAAAATTCTTGGGCACCTTGGCGTTGTCCATCGGAGGAGAAATTACCAGTCAGGAGAGACAAGGTGAACCAGTATCCGTTATGGACCGTGAAAGTTATTACTTGAACTACGTCGCCGAACGGACATGTAACTCGATTCGCTAATACTTAGCTAAACGTTGATTGATCAAGCATCCTCTCTGTCGGCGTTTGAGAAAGTTTGACTCTGCGCAGACAGTTCAATACACGTTTATGCTACTGTCACGTAACGTAATAGCCGGAGGGCTAATCACTGTAATAAACACAAAAAGTTAAGCAATTTAACCAAGGATTCTATTAGTCCTGCGCCGACCAGTGTGTGACCGTATGTCTCCATTGTTCGCGGCAAATATTCCCACGTTATGCCGAGGTAGAACAAAAACTCTAGTGAAGCGTAATCACAAGTCCTTGACAATCACATTGACGACGTTTGATATATTAGATCGAATTATTTCTTTACAACTAAATTGCCGTTTACTCTTTTACAGAATCAAATTTATTTCATAGAGTCGATATAATTAAGGGAGTGATTTAGATCGATTAGAAGCGTGTAACGGAAAATAAAACAATATATTACTTAAACAAAGTTCAGTCACAATGCACGCTACATATTAACCAGTTATAAAAATCGTTAGCACGGACGTATGGTAAAATGCTCGTACATTAGTAGTATATATTTTTTCTGAATCTAAACAATTACCCTTTGAAGAGGAGTTGCCTTCAAAGTGAGTAGCTAGTAGCGTAGTTTTCTTATATTATATTAAATAACAAGAGTTCAAACTCGTTGAAATATTGCAGGCATGTCCTTGAGACTAAAAGCTATGCTTCTGGTTTGCCAGTTTTTCATTTTATTATATATCTTATCTCTAAATATGAAAATAAGAATTCCCATGCAAAACTATTTTGAAAATACACAATTTTACAGAAAACTAACAAACCATTAGCATAGATTTTAGACACAACTACATGCGATCAAATTTTCACATAGCTTGAATACGTGATATTTAAAATATCACGAAACTACATACGTTTGTATGGACAGCGCCATGAAGAAACTAGCTTTAAAGCTTCGCGTTTTCAGTACCGATACTGACCATTGCTAATAACACTATTTTCATAGTAATACTTTTACTTCAGACTGATCATAATGCAAAAGCATTTTAAAATGTGAGTGTGTTCTAAAGACATCATATTCTCGGGAAACAACCATTAGCCTAGAAATACACATACCTAAACTTCAAGAGGTCAAATGTCCAATGGTCGGACTAGATGCTTCAATGTTTTATTTCTCAAAATCGAGTAAAATATTTTGTATTCATAAACTGTCTGAGACCACGTATGTTCCTCGAATACTTTGCGAATGCTCACTTGTTTGTGTTCAATCCGTGGCCATAAAATATCATTCGTATTCAGAATCGGTTCTTTAGTGTTTTACAATCCTCGGTATTCTGTTGCTATTTTAGGAATGAAGTTCGATTTAATGAACTGCCATACCGAATCCAATTACTAGGTCAAGTACTTTTAAGACGTATATCTAAAGTTACATTTACAAAATGGGAATTTAACCGAAGTCCCCAGATTTTACGTACCAAGTGCCTTAACCACTGGGCCTTAACAACTGGCAAAATCAACGATGAGCGATCTTGATATCTTGAGCGATATCAAAGATGAGTGATTGAGCGACTGAGTCGAATTTTATGTCGTAATTGTATTACTGTAACCGTCATAGGGGACGGTGCGCGGTCATCAATCAGAATACTAGACTTCCTCTTATCGAAAGAATTACTAAATATTTCACCTCGAGTGGGACCAAACCCACGTCCCCTGATTAAAAATGTTGTGTTCTAATTGTATTACTTATACTCTTTAGTAATATCTTGGTGTCGATTCCCACCCGAGATGTGAATTTTTCCCCAAAAATTTTCTCCCGTAGTTGGGTTCCCCGTGCGGTGCCGGGTAGAATGTTACCCCCCTAAGGGAAAAATACCGGAAGATAGGCAGCAGCCCCTTCTGATGAGCTGTAACTAATTCTGCGATCCCCTAGATACCTGCCAAGCATGAGGATTATAGCAAACCCCCCTTAATAGTGAGGCTGTGTTCAGCGTTGGACAATCCGGCTGATACAGTAACTTATTGTAGTAAAGTAAAGTAGTTGGTAACAATCTATCACTATATGATTTGGTCAAAAAATTACAAGTCTTAAATTTTTATGATACTACCGGCTATAATATTTTGGACTAGGTACAAGCAAAACAATAATTAATTACACTCGATATAAAAGATCTATTACATTGGTGTTCACGGTTATAAAAAGCGACGTTTTTCGAGCACATAGCTACTTTTTAATAAAGTTTTAATAAGCTGCCAGCAAATGCACAACATGGAGATTATATATCTCGTTAGTTCTCCTTAGATTATAATACCAAGGACTTTTGCAATGTGATAGAAATAAAATTAATATATCTCCTTTTTTTGGCAGTGTGATGCGATGTTACCGTTGTCTTTTTTTATGTATTCTCAAGAAGCATATTAAATTAAAACAGGTAGGTCAAAATTAATATTCATAAATTTTATTCATAAATGTATGAATGTACCTACAAGTAGTTATAACACACTTATGCTGCGTTAATAATTCCAATTTCTTCTTTATTAAAAAAAACTTATGTAAACCCCTAACTTGTTTGTCTCGAAATGAATTATTATTGCTAGGTACTGTAATAGTAAGAAAGAAATAAAATTCCCCGTGGCAATTTCTTTATATAGAAGGTACATCTCTAATTCAAACATCATTAGGAACAGCAGTAAAAGGTCTCACTTGTGGTTCTAAAATAGGACAAATTAGTAGCCTATGAGAAAATGACGAGTTACTTATTGAAACCGACCAATCAACTGTATCACTTACAAAATATATCTTCTACATCCGATACAATTCAACGCATTCGTTTAAAATATTTCCACGTCCATTGAAGCTACCGAGCTAGGCGCCATCGTAATTAAATAAAACGATTCAGAGGAATTAAAATGTGTAAACTAGTTTGAGACTGAGGGGATTCTAACTGTAAGGACAGGATGTAGAAGCGGCACTGCCTGCAACAACGCCTGGGTTATGATACCTCTAAAGCTGTCATTGTTTTGTAATTAAATAATTTTACGGACTTAATAAACGTATATACAGAAGACCAATCCTTTACCAGTGTGTTGCCCGTGATGAGTTGTGGCACTGAGACGTGATGCTTAACTGTGGCCCTTATGGAGAAGCTTAGAGTCGCTCAACGAGCTATGGAGAGAGCTATGCTTGGAGTTTCTCTTCGCGATAAAATCAGGAACGTGGATATTTGCCAATGAGCCAAAGTCACCGACATAGCTTAGAATCTGCAATTTGAAGTGGCAATGGGCAGACCAAAGTACTTGACGAACCAATAACCGATTGGGAAGAAAGATTCTCGAGTGGTTACTACATTATACCGAAAGACGTAGAGTAAGTAGACCCCCACTAGGTGGACTGACGACATCGTAAAAGTCGCTGGTAGCTAATGGTTACAAGCAGCTAATGGACTTCCTTTATGGCATTCTATAGGGGAAACCTTTGTTCAACAGTAAACATCTTCGGCTGATGATGATGAATGTCACCTCCCCCTTCGCCCACCATCTCTACCTGCGAGTGTCAATTAAGGGTAAAATACCAGAACGTGGGCAGCAGCGCCTTCTGAGGAACTGCTATCTTACACTGCGATCCCCCAGAGCAAACCTCCCTTAAGCAGGGAGTCTGTTTTCAGCAGTGGACAATCCGGCTGATACAGTTTTCCAACATTGATTCAGTGTGAAGCAAATTGTCTAAGTTTCTTGAACTAGTTAAGGTACCTACATATCAAATGAAAGCTATTCGCTTCTTATGCTTAACCTTATAGAGGTTCACACACGTATCACAGCGCGAGCATTAATAAGCGATGAATAAGTGAGAATTTCTCTTTGTCTACGTGCAGCCATCATAACATAACTGTCCCAAAGGAAGTACAATTACGCTCAGTTTCCCGTTAAGTAAGAACTGCGAATTATACTCGGAACGCTGTTTGTGTTTCACATACAAATGTTTGTATTAAAACGTTTAGTTTTCTACTACAGTGATAGGCTTAGTTGTTTAAACATTGTTAAACATCTTCAATTGAATTTACTCCGAATGCTTTGTTCATTGAGTGGCATAAAGCGACGCTTTGTATTCTGAAGGGATTCAATACCCGTGTTGGACATTTATTGTATTGATTCTGATTTTTTCAGGATTACTTCCCAGTCGAGTGCTGTTCCCAGTAAATGGCAATACGTTTGTTGCCTGTCACAAGATACCACGTATGTCAAAATGTGGGTGCTAAGATACCTCTGCCTACCGCTTCGGGAATATAAAGAGTCGCCGAGAAATTTGGGGTCCTGCATTACTTCATTCATATCAGATGCAGAACCCCCTATTCTTCCAAACTTTAACGCTTTTTTTAACGCTTTATTGTTACTGATGTATGTATTTTATTAATTAACACGGACATCTTTAATACGATACGATATGGAAAATAGTTTTTATTAATATATTAAGTAGTATAAATGATAAAACAGACTTTTTATAAAATAAAATTAATATCAATTAATTTAATTTTTTTATAATTTATTTGTTTTATCTTTTGATTAACTTATTCTTCCCTCGTTTATAAATTTTAAGTCAATATGACCAGGTACTATAAAAAAAATTATAGCCTCGGAGACACACTTTGTATTATAAAGTTTTAGGAGTCAGTTTCGTATTTCTGTAATATGTCTTATTAATTTCGTTAGAACATACAACTTCAACAATACTAGACTTAGAAACAATGTCGGTGTTTACGTGTTAGTTCCTCAGTAAGATAGACAAGTTTGCAAAACAGGGACATTTATATTCACAGAAGTTTATACAGCTCCCCTCTGGGCGGCCATGTGGTGACTATTACTTATTTGACTCGCGTGCAAGCACCCGCAGGACATTATAATATGTGATAACTTTGACCAGCATTTCGATACAATGGAGATATTGTCATATAAACGACTCGGAAATACGTGTACTGGAAATATTTGCTTCAAATGCAGATATGCACATTCCATATTCAAATGATAAACATTTTCGATCGAAGAAGGTTCTTTTTTTTTGTTTTTTTTTTATGCCTGATAGGTCAGCCTTTTGATCACTATCTCACCTGATGGTAAGTGATGATGTGGTCGAAGATGTTGTTCAGGCTAACCTAGAATACTGACTCTCAAGACAGCTGCCGGAACATACCGTTAGGTGCTTGGCAACAGATTTTCTACTTGAGGGTGGTAGCTACCCAGGCGGGAATTCTCAAAATACCCTACCCCCATGTTTTAACAACTGCCATCCTAAGACAACAACCGGGACCGGCGACGTGCTCTCCGAAGCACAGAAGCGCTCAGTAGTAATGTCACCAGTGGTGACCCATCCAACTCATGAGCGCGGTGGACGTTGCTTAACTTGGCTGATTGGTTAAAAACAGCTAAGCAAACTTCGCTACGAGCGCTTCAAAAATATTAATCAAGATATGACAAATACGGTAAAATTGACTGTAAAGTCTTGCTTAAGAAATCAAGTTTTGTGTTTACAGTAAAACGTATCAATACATTTTTTTTTCTTTTTATTATGTGCAAGCGATTTGTATTTAAGCGTGGTTTCCATGAAGCATATCGTTCGATGAAGGGTGAATCGGAGAACCATATCAAGCTCGTATATGACAAATGCCAGACTGAGGACGCAGGGCCGAGAGAACTCGTTTCGCATGCAAGTGATCGAACGACTAAGCAATATTTAAAAAGTGTGAGCGAACCTTATCAAGCAAATTCATGTAAAAGTGAGCTTATTAAAACGAAAAAAACATTTTATATACTTGTATCACCTGGTTGCTTCATAATAAATAACATTAAAATTTATATTGAAAACTTGATTGAATTTAAAATCTGTATTAATATATATTTTTATGGTGGTATGTTAAATTTATGGTATAGTTTTTTTGATTAGGCATAGTATTTATCTTATCCTCTAGAATATTATATATTTTATGTAAGGCGTAGTACCTACACTCTTTCGAAAAACCTTTTCAAAATTTTCCTCTTTGAGACTAACTTTACAATAACGTCAAGATTCCGTTGGAATAAGATTGTATTTATTAAGTATTTTACAGATTTAACGACAGTCAAATATAGTGCAATTTAGCCTAACTGAATAAGGTAAAAAAATAGGTTTTTCTCATTTGTTGGCACCATAATACTCGTAGGTAACCGTGCCCCCAACTACTATGACATGGAAACAATTTCTGGTAGTCCACAAGAAATTTCGACTTTCCCTTTTCCCACATAACAACATACCCACAGTTTGCCAATAAAATATAGTGCATTGTCTCAATACTGGTATCACATAATGTGATAGAAGGTACAAGCAGTGGAAGATATATTATTTATATTACGTACAAGTTTATTTCCTATCGATTCCCTATACTGAATAGTATGAAATAAATTGTTAAAGTCGGTATAATGCCGATTGAAAACACTGACCTCACATTATTACAGTTCGACTTCAACGAGGTATATCATAATTTTCAATATAGAAAGTCAAATCAGTTAATTTAAAAAAAAACAATTTTAACTATTGTGACCTAAGTAACAATTTATTAATTATTGTAATGTATTTAATTACTTATTAGTTTTTATAATGTATGTATTTAATTATTTTATTGCATCTAATTTTGATAAATATTTTTGACATTCTCTTAACATTGTAATATGGATCTCAGAGTCTGAATTAAAGAGCTTTTATTATTATTATTTAGTTATGCATACCTACTGCATTCAAGATAATTCTCTTACCTAAAATGCTGTTCACCATACAAGACTACATTGATAATAAAATCATCCAGATTTGCAAATTTATCAGTTAATCGACTATAACTTAAAAAACTATTTTGATGATATTTAAATGGGACCAACTTGGAGTAAAACTACCCAAAAAAAAAGAATCCAAATTAATTCATAATTAATAGTGGGCTAGAGCATTTGGACTGCCTGTGAGTCCAAATCCTTTTATTGTAGTAGCTGTAGTGTTGTATATATAGTTCGTAGTATTTTGTTAATAAAGGCATACCGCCGGTATAAATAAAAAACATAATTGACGAAATAATCGCGTAACAAACATACCAAAAAACATACAGTCAAATGACCATCGATTTTTGGATGTCGGTTACAAAGAACATTCACTAGGAAACTAAATAAATGAGCGTACCTACTTATGTACAATGCTATGTAGATTAGATACCATCTATTCTAACACTTCCGATTATACATCGACAGGAAATTGAGACAGTGCATTTATATAACGATAGTGAGAATAAAAAGCAAAATACTACTTAGTAAGAGCAAATTGCTACATTGTCTAACACTTTCCGCTATTTCATGATGCTATTATGATATAGCACAGCACGTGCTTAAATATCTGCGAGTCATATCGTTCTATTATGTAAATAGCTATAAGCTCGAATATTTTTGCTGTCGAAAAAGTACTTTCAAAAACAAACTTTCAGCTGTTACGAGACAATGACAGTGTCATTGCGCATTATTAACCGTTTCGCTTACATTTGCATTAATAATTAACAAAGGATTTCGAAGCAGTGATGGCTCAGTGGCTTTGGCTATGGAGCCGCGCAGCATGTCCATGGTTCGAATCCCACCGCGGGCTTGAGCTTCACCGCATGTGGTAGGGTTTTTAGCGAATGCCCGCCTGGCTATCGACCATCTTCAAGTAGAAAATCCGTCGCCAAGCACTTATTGGTGTGTACCACTAGCAGTCCTTGCTAGTAATTCTAGGTTAAGCCTGTTAAACACCTTCGACCACATCATCACAGTGACACAAGGTCTACTTAACTGTCTCGACTCGCTAACGATACAACAATATCTATTACGTATTGAATGACTGAATCACAATTCTAAATTGAACTGTGACCTTAGTAATTCTTTAGCACCCGTTGGGTAAAGAAAACATACAGACACGCATGTCAGCAGACAGAGCTGTCAGAACACCCAAGATCCACAGACATGTTTTGGTCACGAATAAGAAAATTGCTTGTTATCATCTTCCGGGCTTCTGCAAGGTTATTTATCAGAACAACCCAATAACTTGTCGAATCACCAGTGAAAATTGAGAATCAACATAGATCGGCAAAAGATTGTGTTAAGATAAAGAGCGTGTAAAAAGCCATGTTGTGTGCCTTATGTGCAGCAATATCACGCTGCTCATTGGGTACAGTTCGTACCTAAGCCACCTTATAATGACATGACACTGGAGGATGATGCATTTATATCGCCGGGAACCGTATGGTTAGTTGTGCTATTTCAGTATTATATTATGTTGTGATATACACATTCATACTATTTATTATTATAGTATCAATTCATTGCTTTAAATAAAAGAAGTCATTAGTTTTTCCATCACCACAAACAATAAAATAACTGGTTTGAAAACGAAACGAAAACAGACGGCTACTTTAAATTGCAAATAATCTCACTTAATCTCTTTTTTTATCACGACACTTGATTCGTGTCAGAAAAAAGTTAATGGAGCTAAAATAATGGGGCTGCATGTCCTACCCTGGTATCTTAGCCTGTTTGCTTACTAATTACGCCGGTAAGTGAAGTTGAACATCTTTCTATACTTATCTATGCCACAGATTACATAATAGAAATATACATAATAATATGAGATAGAATATAGCCTAGACTTTTTGGAGCGCTCACGAAGTATTTAATAGACTAACAAGATTAAAAATGTTTTGTGATAGATATGTCATACACTGTGTTAGGACATTTTGCAATTGCCGGCCTGGCTAACTACCAAACAACGGTGCCTTGTCTTAAGATTTTTTTGTTATTGCTGATGTGGTTAAAGTATACCTTTGGCCACAATCTCACCTGGTGGTAAGAGATGATGTGGACGAAAGTGTTAACAGGCTTTAACCTAGAACTACTAGCTCTCAAGGATAGTTGCCGGAACACACCGCAAGGTGCTTGGCTTGGCTTTCTACTTGAGGGTAGTTGGTGCGGTGAAGCTCAAGCCCGCGGCGGTATTCGAACCATGGACCTGCTCCATGGCAGTCCATAGCCAATATCACTGAGCCATCACTGCTTCACGGCGATTGGTACCTACCCCCTCAGCAATGAGACATTGTACCAACGCCACAGAAGTATAATAAAAGTAGGATGGTGATAACAGCTTTGTATCATCCGACCCATACTACTCATCCGACCCATACTTGAAACCTCCGTCGCTAACCACGGCAGGTATTGCACGACCCGGATGACCCCATCGCAGCCATTAAGTTGGCAGCTTTAGCGTCATCCGCAAGTCGTCCCGGTAACATCCCCTGGTGTGCGGTAATCAGAGGTTACACAATCAAATACCAAGCTCGCCGGCGAGCTCGAGGTAAAAATAAAGTCCCGGTTAGAGTCTCTCCAAATGCAGTTGTACCGGGGCATTTAATTTCGATCCCCCCAATGACTCTCGGCAGTGAGTCAAGCCGAGCTCCGAACCACAGTGGTGCCCTTGAGCTCGCTGTCAACCCCTGTTTTAGTTGCAGTGCGTTTTCGGCGCCCGCAGGAGACGGAGGTAGGAAGTGCTCTTCGCCTTCTAGAAGTGCCTTCGGCACTTCCCTTTTCCGGGCTATAAGAGGGCCTTCCCTCGTCCAAAATCCGATGGAGCTGAACGACCGACAGCGGTAGTCAGCATCTAAGTCCTCCGTAAGCAAACTGTCTTGTATCAAGCTGGTGCATGTGCTTGTATGTGCATCAGCATACATTCTCACGTTTAAACGCCACAATGGGATGCTCGCTGAGGTTGATCACCTCTATTGTGCTATCCTATCTAACACTATAACGTCGTATAATTAGACAAGTGCCGATCGCATCGATCGAGTCATCTCTTTGCATTCATGTTTACATGCTCGATTGATACAAGTGGCATCATAATGATGGATTGTGTGCATTCTACCCTATTAATTGGTTCATTGCGTTCTCCGAACCTATTTAGATGTCATTGTACGTTTCTCTGTTGGTAATCTGTTTATATTTTTTCCTTCTGTCTTCTTACATGGCTTTCTTTGCAACTTATAAACATAGCACGAGTAATTTGATTCGTCCCCAACGCCTTTATCCCAAAAAGTGTGCATTCTAGCTTTTTAATTGGTTCATTGCGTTCTCTGAACCTATTTATATGTCATTGTACGTTTCTCTATTCTGCTATCTGTTTATATTATTTTTTGTTTTGTCTTGTTACGCGGCTTCGTTGGCGATTTGAATATATATTCCAAACATAGCACGAGTTATTTGATTCATCCCTTAACACCTTTATCCCAAAAAGTGTGCATTTTAGCTAATTATTAACCCATTTTAGGGTTCCGTACCCAAAGAGTAAAAACGGGACCCTATTACTAAGACTCCGCTGTCCGTCTGTCTATCCGTCACCAGTCTGTATCTGATAAACCGTGGTAGCTAGACAGTTTAAATTTTCACAGATGATGCTAGTCGGACTCTCACACGAAGGATAGCAACCCTTTAGCCACAATCTCAACTAATGTTTAAATAACTAACACCTGGTAATTTAAGCAAGAGGCCGTCTTGGTGTGTACCACCGCATTGTAAGATATCCTACCTCCAAGCAGTAGAGTGCAAACACTGGTGTTTAGGTTTGGCACTTTAGCAAGCGAAATTACCGAGCAATCAAGACTCAAGCAATCAAGAAAGCACTAGTCTCGGAGTGTCGAGCACAGTGCATTGTCTCACATAATGGTGACACTATAACTGTTACGCACAGACGTGATGCCTTACCATCAGGTACTAGCTTATCCGTCTCCGCACTTATTAACATTAAAAAAACATATGTCGAAGGTAGTAAAGGCATACTCTTGAATCGGAAATTGTTCTAAATGATAGCAGCCGGAACACTATCACTATTTCGATTTTCTACTTGAGGAGAATCTTGTGCCACAGTGACAGAGCGCTGTTGATCATTTTTTGGCTGAAAAACCAAAGTCTGTCTAACTAACCAAAAACGTCGGTTTGTGCCAAAAGTCCTAAACCGGCGCTTTCGCCACTTCACCAACGAAGCAGTTACAATCAATTATAATTAGTAAGACATACTCGAAGATTTCAAATATGTATGTAAAATGTGTAAATGGCGTTACTAATGCGTGTAAATGATCAGCTTATCTGTGCATCAAGTCGAACCGACTGATGTAAGCGATGTTCCGGAGAGTGGTCACGACACGGCATCACGTGGAAATGAGAGTGGACGCCACAACACAACCGTTGTGTGACGCTCACTCTCGTTTCTACCACCTGTGAAACCACAATCACATGGTTCAAAACCTAAGCTAGGGCGCGATCGGAGTGCATTTTTTACACTAACGACGTTCCTTAGTTCCCGAACCTTAAGGAGAGCATTCGCTTGTTTACTACTCGCCAACGCCAACGTTTGCATGGTAAAAAGGCATATTGCGAATGCCCAGCTGGCTAGCTACCACCCTCAAGTAGAAAATCTGTCGCCAAGCACCCAACGGTATGTTCCGGCAGCAGCCAGTAAAATTACAGGCACGTGAGACGTAACAACTATGTCTCATAGTGGCGGACGCAATGCAATTCTTTACTTGTGATGAAATGTATCTGTTATAGACAGAGGTTAGACCTCTTAACAGCAGGTGGGCCTCAAGTTTGTTCCATCACAATAATATGAAAAAAAAACTCGATCTTGCCGAACCTCAGAACGATGCAACTTTTTAACCAACAAAATCGTTCGTTAAAAGGGTGCAAACGTACACGACCGTAATTTTTTTATGATAGAATTATAGGCATATGAATTAAGCTGGTAAACAGTAGAAGTAAGTACTTTAAAATACCTTAATGAGTGTATATTTTTTGGCGTTATTCCCACCAAAAACTAAACACAACAAATACTACACATAGATAGATGTTTCAATATCAATGATGATATTTATTGCATGGTGGAAGGGCATTTTGCGAATGCCCGCCTGGCTAGCGACCACCCTCAAGTAGAAAATCTGTCGCCAAGCACCTAACGGTGTGTTCCGGCAGCAGTCCTTGAGAGCCTGTGAAATAACAGGCAAAATGAGACTTAACAGGTATGTCTCAAGGTCATGGGCGCAGTGCAGTTCGTCACTTGTGATGAAATGCATCTGTTATAGGCAGAGGATACCGCTTAACATCAGGTGGGCCTCGCGCTTGTTCCATCACAATAACATAAAAAAAATTGCGGTTATAAAAAAACTAGGTAGTTCGGAACCTACGAGTACCTAAGTTAAATATCAACTAAACCACTACACTCTGAGACTCCGAGCGAAGCCTCATCATTTTTACCAACATCAAAAAAAGGAGAAGGTACTCGTCTGTATATATATATTTTTTTGTGTTACACTCCAATAACTGCAAAGTATTTTCTTGTTTATACAGGCATTGACAGTGAATGACAATCGATTCCATAAGTAGCAAGGGTCACTAAATAGAGTGAAAATAAAAAAAATACCCAAAAATGGAACTAGCTTCAAAAAAACTTGTCGAAGTCATTATGGTACCGCGCAATATTTTGATAATAGGTACTTTGCACCATCATGGTACCGACTTCAACAAGTTATTTCACACATTTGAGTGTAGAAATCGGGTCCTTTTTTTGTTTTTTTTTAAAATAACAAAGAGTTCAGTAGTTTCACTCGAAAAGTTAAAAACATTATGGTACATTTGAGCTTAGTTTGTCATAAGGTATGAGGTTGGATTGCATTTGAAGCGAATTGGCGTCGAGGTGTGATGCTAATGGCCAAAGCTCACACATTTTATACGATGTTTTGCAACACACTTGCCAGCAATTAAATAAAAGTGAAATTGATAAATATTTCTGTGTTTTATGAAAATGTAATAACATATTTGCGGGTATAAAAAACAAGTTTCATTTTATAGGTAAGTTCTGTACTAAAATTTGAAACAAAATGTAAAGTGAATTGCACTAAAGCACATTTAAACGACTTTTAGATATTTTCATATTTTAGACTATGTTTTTTTTTTATTTATATAAATATACTTTTACTGACAAATTTGGTATGAATCAATGAGTTAATTTTATTATTAATATCATTATAAGCTCTGCATTATAAACCTAAACACGGTACGTTAAGTGCCATTATACGAGCAAGTGTGTTGAAAGTTCTATGAAAATCAAACTTTTGTTGTTCTGAATTTCAAATCCTATATTATCATTAATTTGTTACTAATTTATAGAGCTAAAAACAAGTGTTATAGTGGTTATTGATTCCTTTAAACTTTTTAATTAAGAGGAAAGTTCTTAGAGGCTTTCCATACAAACGCAGTTTCGTCATATTTAAATACCATGTGTTCAAAATCAGTAAAACTTTGCGCGCATATTGCTCAGCCTATGCTTCTAGGTTGCCAGTTTTTCGATTTATTATTTATTTTATCCCTTAACGTCACAATTAAAGTTCACATAAAAAACGATTTTTCGAACTATTGAAAATACTTATTTTAACGGAAATGTGAGAAACCAGGACCGTAGATATGAGGCTCAAATACATACATGCAAAGTTTAACCGAGTTCGAACACCTAGTATTTAAAATATGACGAAACTGCATTTATATGGAAAGATAGATAGATAAGGCATTTATTTGTCTCTCCAATACACACGTTATTCAAATAAAGCTTATATATAATGGTACTCTACGCTGCCAACTGATAGTGGGCTAGAGCATTTGGACTGCCTATGAGTCCAAATGCTTTTATTGTAGTAGCTATAGTGTTAAATATAGTTTGTAGTATTTGGTTAATAAAAGCATACCGACGGTACTCTTAACTTACTTACGGTATTTATACCTACAGCTTTGCATACATTATTTTACAAAGTCGGTGTACAAAATCGGAAAGCGCTCGGGGAATCTACTCTTAACAATACGAGTATCATGGAGGTCGAGTTATTTTGCGATGTGAATTGCGGACAAGCTTCTGCTTCAGGAAGATCAACATTATAATTATAACCTTGTATTTTCACATATCAATGATGCCATCTACTTGCATACTTGCAAACCAAAATGCAGATTCAATGGCTTAAATATTACGTATATTTCGTAACCAGCAATTCAATAACGCCTTGATATGCGCATTATAAATTCGGAAGTTATCTTAATACGATCTGCAGTTACATTGTCGAAGTCGAAGGTTTATTTATATCGTATTATGTATATAGATTCTATTGAAAATGGATAATGATGGTTAAATACGATTGTAACAAATAAGAGGTGTGCGAAACTTGAATCGTACAGTAAGTTGCCTTGAGAAGTTATTGGAGTTATTTAGAAAGGAAAGCATTTGATATTCGCATTTACATAATTGTTTTATTCTGCGGTATTTTGTCAGTGTGTTGTGGATACTAAAATCCATGAAAACCATAGTACACTGGACAAAATTAGTTTTTTTTTATAGCTGATAGGTAAGCCTTTGAACACAATCTCAACTGATGTGGTCGAAGGTGTTAACAGGCTTAACCTAGAATCACTGGCTCTCAAGAACACAGCTGTCGGAACACATCGTTAGATGCTGGTGACTTTTCTACTTGAGGGTGGTGGCTAGCCAGGCGGGCATTCACAAAATGCCCTACCACCATTCTGTCACGACTGCCGTCCTAAGACAACAACCGGGACCGACAGCTTAACGTGCCCTCCGAAGCACGGAAGCACTCTGTAGTAATGTCACTAGCGGTCACCAATCCAACTACTGACCGCGGCGGACGCTGATTAACTTTGCTGATCAGTTAGAACAGCTAAGCAAACTTCGCTAAGAGTGCTTCAAAAACTACTGATGAAATTGAAATGGGACCAACATAAAGGGTGTACAATAAGTACTCAACCCAATAAAAAGACATCGTCGAGATTCGACGATCAAGTAAATAGTTACGCGTGGTTATTTATAAAAAAACGCGTTGATATGAGAACCTTCCTTGTTTTTTTGAAGATTGTTACTGATTAAAAATATTTTAAAGGCACATCTGGCAAAAATAAGGTGTTTGCCTACCTTTAAAGATAATAGACTCGTTGATAATATGTGATGCATGCCCTTATCAAACAAAATCCTGTTTTAAATGTGTATTTTTTTTCAATGGTAAACGTAAATGTTAATCAACGTCCCAAAGCAAATATTTTAATTAATTTATTAATTAAAATAATGATTTGACTTGAAAATTAAAATCAAAAACTGTGTCAGTTCACATTACATCCAGTAATTGGGTATAGACAATGCCTGCGTCAAATTCTGTGAGGTGTGTGAGATCATTGTTGCGACTTCCGCTTCTCTCAGCGGTTCTTGCTTTTATTTCGCGATTCTAGGTCGGCAATTGAAAGCTTTCCACAGAGATTACACGCACCGTATATGTATACAAAGTAACATAGCAAACCAACAAAAAAACCTTGTGAATGTTCTGATTGTCAATATTTATGGTTATCAATATTTTTTTGCTAACCTCTGTATGGGTACATATTTGAGCCGTTTGCTTTAGAGACGTTGGGTCCGTGGGGACCGGGAGCTCATCGTATTTTCCAAAACTTATCAGAGCGCTTGGTCAATGCGACGCGTGATCAAAATGCTGGCACCTATTTGGCTCAACGAATAAGCATTGCAATTCAACGGAGCAATGCTGCCAGCATGCTGGGCACGCTGCCAACTGGTATGGAGCATTTGTACTTCCTGATAGGTTGTCTAAATGCTTTTATTGTAGTATCTGTGGTGTTGTATATAGTACGTAGTATTTTGTAAATAAAGGAATACGGCCGTTTAAAAAATATATAAAGCAGTTTATACATATTTTGTGTATTGTTATCTTTATCGTCCTACTTGACGAATATAACCCAGCAGATTTTTGATATTGTCAAATGTATCAGTAGAACTCTCTGGGAACAACTTTATCCGGGGAATTGCTGTCACCATACATATTTCTACCGCCAAAGAGTAATGGTCGCATAACTGTCTTCCGGATGGAGAGTATGGGGACCGAGAGAATCTTGACAACTTTATGTCATAGGATAATAGGCGCAGTGGAGTTAGTCGCATGTGACGAAATGAAAAACACCGTCGAAATTAGTGTTGAGTTTTTTGGAAGTTGGTTAAAACGATGACACTCTCTGATTTTTGTTAGTAAATATTACGGGATAACTCACGTGAATAAGTCAGATAGCTCCGACTATAGCACTGTGCTTAGCGAGACGTCAACGCGGGCGTCCCGAGCTCTCCTTGAAAAAGACCACCGAATGTGGTTAAAACTATAGTCGGAGCTATCTGACTTTTTCACGAGAGTTATCCCGTATTATTTACTAAAATGACACTCTCTGACTTGATCGAAACGTAGAATTAAATAAAAACATATATATTACTACTTTATTATATTACTATTAAAAACCCGTTAAAATGTCCATAACACTATATATTCACATTGCTTAACTCGTAAAGTTGCAATTGGTAAGAAATTATGACAATTTACCAAATAACTTTTATGAAGCCAAAGTACGAATGTATAGAACTGTTTCATATCTTCTCAATTAGATGTCAATTGGATTGGATCAGGTGGTTGCTCATCTGAAAATGTTCCATAAGGAACATGCCACTACTAACTATGCGTTTATATTATATTTGCCGACTGGTAATAATCGTCAACCATAATTTTGTAAAGCCAGCATTCATTCGTTTCATCTTTAACCTGCTAAATACATATACAATGAACAATGTGAGATTTCCATATATTAAGCGTAGAAAACTTGCCTTCCAGATATATGCACAGAGAAAGCATTCAGCCATTTCTACGTATGGCAGGAAAACGTATGCTCACGCTCATAAAATCAACGAGCCAGTTCCACGGGTTTTCTCTAAATTTCATTTTGCCTTCACACTTCAAGCCTTTCATTTGACTTCGAAACACAAATAAGTCGTAGCGAATTCTATAGGCTTCAAAGTTAAAAGCACTGAAACATTTATAAGTTATAGTATTCATTTGTAATTACGACTGAGTCATAATGTTTAAAATATGGTTAGAATTTGATAGTTCATTACTGCAGTACTGCAGTGAGTATTATAATGAAATTAGCTGGTTACAGCCAGTTTCCACTATGTCTGTAGTTATTGAGAAACATGTGTAAGCGTTTGTAAATAACGAGCGAATGCCACTGGTGTTGCAAATTAATATTAGCTTCAAGTTTGCTTGAGCATACTATTAAATATTACATAGGTAGACTAAGCACTTAGTAGATGCAAATATCTCATATTTCATCCTACCTCGTTAGCATTTAACCTTCTTTTCGACTTTAATTAATTTTAGTTGATTGGTTAAGTGATTTTTTCATGCCAAAGTCTTAGTTACGCAACATTCGAAAATTAAAAAGTTATATCACAAAGAATTTAAAGTGTTTTTGATAGAAATCAATTTGCTTGCGTTGGTTTCCTTATTGATTTAATTCACATTAAAATTTACGATATTATGTTGTTAATAATGAAGTCAGAGATTGCATAGCCTTGATTAAAATATAGTGAAGCACTAAAACTATAAGATACTAAATATTTCTATACATATATGTTTGTATTTCTTATTTAGTATTGAATTCGTAAGCATTTAAATAACTTAATTAAATCATGAAAGCGAAGTAATTATCATATTATACATGTAAATTATTATGTAAACTTGTATTAACCATTTGCATTGTAAGTGTCTTTTTTATGCCTGATAGGTAAGGCTTTGATCACTACCTCGCACTTGATGGTAAGTGATGATGTGGTCGAATATGTTGTTCAGGCTAACCTAGAATTATTTAAAGTTAATTTTTTAAAGTTGTTTAATTACTATGTGTAATAATCGCGAAAACCTAAGACAACATTAACCTAGAATTACTGGCCGGAACACACCGTTAGGTGCTTGGCGACAGATTTTCTACTTGAAGTTGGTCGCTAGTCAGGTGGGCATTCGCAAAATGCCCTTCCACCATGCGGTGAAGCTCAAGCCCGCGGCGGGATTCGAACCATGGACCTGCTGCGCAGCAGTTCATAGCCAATGCCACTGAGCCATCACTGCTACAAAGTATATATAACTAGTTGATCTTCTGAGATATAAGCACGGATAATAACAACCATTCAGTAAGAAACCGTAAGCTCCGAGAGTGGAGTAGAGCGCGCAGTAATACAGCACTACCACGGGGCATCTACCATTTGTCATGCAATAAGAGTGGAGTTAGCTCGAATCATTATTTAGTGGTAGCGATTAAAGTGAATCAACGTGGGCTTGTGATTAACTGTGGGGCTGAGAGCGAGCTGGTCTGTACCTGCGGGCGCGACAACTCGCCGCTTCCTCATTGCGCGCCCGCGGTTATTGCGCCCGTGTCCGACTGTCGGCTTCGCTTCATAGGGTTCGGCCCTTCAGACAGGAAGAGCTTTCAACATTCAAACTTCTTCACTCTCTGATCATTGACTTTTGCAATTTATAACATACGATCAGAACACTGTTATTGAATAGATGAACACCTCGGTGGTTATAATTTAGAAATTATAATTATAGGTTTGGTTATAGGTTTTTTGGTACCCAGGTTGGGTTCTAGTTTTCGACTTAATTAATCATTTTTAGATGTACTTCGTTGATGAACTTTTTTAGATGAAAGTGTTATAATTCTTTTAGAATATATGAAAGGGCTGCAACATATTTTATATTATTTGTATTTAGACAATAGTATGCTCTTCAATTCCCTTCTATTTGTTATTGAAGAATAGAAACTCCGTCGCCAAACACCCTTGTTCCGACAACAGTTTGCATGGTGATATGGCATTTTGCGAATGCCCACCAGGCTAGCTACCACCCTGAAGTAGAAAATCTGTCGCCAAGCACCTAACGGTGTGTTCCGGCAGCTGTCCTTGAGAGCCAACAACATCTTCGACCACATCATCACTTACCATCAGGTGAGATAAACGAATAAAAAAACAGTCCTTGAGAGTCATTAGAATTACAGGCACATGAAACTTAAGAAATGTACGTCACAGGGTGACGGGCGCATGCAATGTGCCTGTAAATCTGTTACGGGCAGAGGTTATTAATTAAAATTTATTCCTTAACAGAGGTCCTTCGTTAAACTATTGCACGTGAACCATTTCGTAAGAAGTTTTCCATTATTACTTGTTTCTTTACTGTGTACTATTAAATAGTTTCTACAAAATACAAAGCAATCGTATGAAATCTAATTTCTCTCACGATGATATTGAATGATCAATCAACCTGCGGCATTTAATGCATTAAATCGCTCGGTTCCACCTTGAAACGTTAAATTGTAAATAATATTAGCCGTTACCCGATAGTTCGGTTTCGTACATGTTAAAGAACGCGAAGATTGTACAAATTAAATATTTGATTACAGTTAACTTTACAGACGATTGGAGGTCAATAGCTTGCAGTAACGGTCTTCGTCGGTAACTTGCATTATGTGGTCTATTCTACACACGTAGGTATATGTGGCACGGTAAGGGCCAAAAGCATTTAGCCGGGCAACATTCTCTTATTGTATAGAATTGTTATGAAAGTTGTGTAAAACCATAGAGCACATAATAATGTAAATTATAATTTGAAACTGATAAATATCGTTCGAATGATTGTAGCATAGACTACATTTATTTTTCGTCTATTTACCGTGGTATCATTAGCTGGTTCCTTTGATGGTACACCGGCAATTTTAATTTGCCGTAACCATTACCTCAATGGTACCACGGTAAAAACTGTTTTCTATTAACCATAGTACCATTGACTCGTTAGACTAAAAATTCCCCTGGGCTTGCTTAGTACAACTGAAGAAAGAGCAATATAGTACAATTTTTAGGTTACTTAACATTCATAATTGATATTAGTTAGATGTTGATGTGACAGCTGTCAAATGTAACAGCTGTCGAAGTGACACCTTTATGTCATATTTATGGATTTCGTTCGTATATTTGGGTCCATAATAATCTAAATATTAGTAAGAAATAGGTCTTTGATTTAAAATTGACATATTTCAAGAATTTGATTTCAGATTTATGTTGCAAATATTCTAAAAAAACGGAAATTGAGCTTAGTTGTGACAGATGTCAAACTGACAGTTATTGTCATATTTTTGGGTTATGATTTGATATTTGGGTTTAAAACATTCTAAAAATTACTAGAAAATCGTCCAAAGATGTGACTGTTGTCAAAGTGACACTTGGTTTCATATGTCTGGAGTTTGATTTAATATTTGGGTTGCAAGTATTCAAAAAAATACTAGGAACGGGAGTTCAAAATTGTATAATCACAAAAAGTAAAACCTACACTAACCTCTTATGGTACTACAGCAAAAATCAATTTGCCATAGCACGATAAAATAAATTTGCCGTGGTACCATCAAATGAACTATCTTATGGTCTCACCGCACATGAATGTTATAATTTCCGATAGGCTAGCCTTTGAACACAATCTCACCTGATATGAATGATAGAGTAGTCGAATATTGTAAACAGACAAAAACCTAGAGCGGGAACTGATTCTCAAGGACAGGAACACACGGTGCTTGGTGGCAGATTTTCTACCTGATAGTGGTGGCTATCCTGGCGGGCACTCGCAAGATGCCCTAAAAAGTTGAATGTTCGTTAATTAATGCGTAGCTCCGCGAGAATTTGCACAAATTCTCACATGGCTTTTATGACAGGGATCTATAACGAATGGGCCATTATAACAAGTTTTAAAAACAACACAACATTTTATATTCTGGTTAAAAACTTTTAATCGTTTCAGACATTAATCATTCCAGCCTATTAATGTCATTTTGCCATAAGATTACATTCGTGTAATCTTGCACTTAAGATATGACTTATCTATTTTAATGCTCACAATTAATGCTTATTAACAGGACGCCACACGCAAAGGAACAAAAAGAAAACAACCAGTCCATGGGTTGGTTATTATTTCAGGTTATAGCTTCGTCATCCTCTACGTGTGGGGCTCGATAATGCGAGATGACTGTGTAAGTATTTTTAAATTATGTTACAAATGACATGTGCTCTACGTGATTAAAGCTCCTACACGATCTAACAGCATGTTAAATGAGAGTTTTATCATGTTGTTTCAAATAAAGTCTACTACTTTTATTTCTATCTGTGCCACAGTATAAAAAGGATCAGAAGGATATCTGCAAAGACATCTAAGTGCTCGTGGCGCTTTCCATACAAACGTAGTTTCGGCATATTATAAATACTAAGATCTTTTTTCAGAATGTTCGAGTAAGTTCCGATTATACTACCGAGAACATAAAATAACTGAATGATAAAAATGACAGTTCACATGCAGCGCGTTTTGCGACACATGCATCGATAGGCTAAATCGATGACTGTGAAACGCAAAAATAGTGTCTTATTTATTAAATATGTTCTGGGTAGTATAACCAAAACTTACTCGAACATTCTAAAACAGACTAAGTGTTCAAACTCGATAAACTTTGCATGTATATGTATTGTCAAATAACTCGAAAAATCGTTTTGTATGGGAATTATTATTTTGACATTTAGTGATTAAATAATTAATAAATCGAAAAACTGGCAAATCAGAAGCATAGATATTAGACTCAGCAATATTCATACAAAATATCACCAAGTTTGAACACTTATGGTCTTATTCATAATCGCTCCATAACTTTATAGTAGGTTTATAAAACGTCATTAGTACTGCGCAAAAGAGTTTTCTTTTGCGCAGTACTAATGACGTTTTATAAACTTATCGTAAATTTATGAAACGATTATGAATAAGGGGGTTAGTATTTAAAAAATGACGAAACTACGTTTGTATGGAAAGCGCTCCGTGTACATAAGCTTCTCTAGCTACGTTCTACGCAATAAAGAGCAATTTAGCACAACGTGGAGTTCTTAATATACTATACTTGATTTTGATCGATATTAAATCTGTTGTATTAGATAGAGAGACATTATTAACAAAAAGCATTTTGAATATTAGGAACTTATATCCTCAAGGCAATCCCAGTAGCTTTGGTTTGAATATTGATATTATGTAGTAGCAGAACTTTTTGCGAGTTAGTACGGGGAAGTACTGCCATCATACCTATTTCTGTCGCCAATCAGTAATGTTTACATTACCGTGTTCCAGTTTGAAGGGTATGGGTGCCGATGAAATTACAGGCATATGAGGCTTAACTACTTTATGTTTCAGGGTGATAGGCGCAGTGCAGTTCGCCACTTGTAACGAACTTGCATCTTTTACAGGCCAGAGGTTACCGCTTAACTCTATGTAGGTGGGCCTCGTGATGGTTACATCATGATAGAATAAACATACAGGCGTTACTTTGCGGAAATCTATATTTTACAAAAACAAATATTTTAAGAAAACATTAAATTAATATTTTATTAAAACACTATATAAATATACAAAAGAAATCCCGTGACAATTCCGCCTAATTTTACTGCTAAGCGGACGCGATGTCACAAACGCCACGAAGCCAAACTGGAAGAGTTTTTGACGCGTTTCGATTCTACACGAAGCATCCTCAGGAGGTTTTAACTCTACGAGAGCACGATCGAGAATCGTCGTAAAATATTTGTTATTATTAAAAAAGTATGAATTAGTAAGTACAAGTAAGAAACCTGACTGCAACTTATATAATTTCGTTAAGCTTTATTTTATCGTTCTATTGAAATGACACAGCAAGTTATATACACGTGTGGAATCATTCCTTAAAACCCTTCATTTTGATACCCCACTCGATGGGTATGGGGGAAAAATATTTTTTTTCATCTAACAATATGGCGTCTAAAATCCGCCAATTTTATTTTTATGTACTTAGTGTCACCTGCGCTATCAAGACAAATCTTATAATATATCTAACACTAAAATGGGTTAAGCCGTTTAGAAGTTATGATGGAATAATGAAACTCACAACATACATACATGAACCCTGAAAACATAACACTCCTTATTTGGGCAGCCGTGTAAAAATGTGTACATCATAGATCAATACAGACGAGCGGATAAGCCGAAAACAAAGGTTTTATTTTCTACGGAGCCCCAAAAATATTTACAGTAGATCTCTTCCTATTAATTTCTTTTTTCATATATGATTAGTCGAAGTTGTTCTCAAATTAACATTATGCAATCACTTTCACCGTTCGACTCGACGCCGTTGTTTGCACACACTTCAATTAGCATCGGTAAAGTATTGTTGCTAAGACCTCGTGTATTCTTCTCTATCTTTACAACTTGTAACTGTGATGTAATAAGTACAGTGTAAGCTGAATTGAGGCAGATTTTAACTGGAATTGATACATATATACGTTTTTTACAAATTGTTGAGTACTAATTTCTCTCTTCGTGTGGGTATCGAAATCACAATCCAAAGTTTTACGGGTGGCTTAACCACTGGGCTATCGCTCGACTGGCCTAATTTTTTGCTCCAATTGTATTACTTATAATGGTTAAAATTGGAACACAAAATTTTGGCGAGTCAAACGATAGCCCAGTGGTTAAGCCACCCAGTGCGAATAATAAAAAGGGGACGTGGGTTTGAGAAGGTGGGCAGCACTTTCTGAGGATCTGATATCTCATACTGCGATTCCCAGGACGCCTGCCAAGCGTGGGGATTATGGCAAATTTCCCCATAATGGGAGAGGCTGTGTTCAGCAGAGGACAATTAGGCTGATACAGTATCACCGCTTCAAAATTTATGTTATTTGAAAACATAGATTTATATTAACATGAATTTTCTGGAAATCAAAAATGCCTCTTCTGCTTTTATTTATTGTCATGTTGTTATTAATACATTGTACTAATATGTTCTTATTTTATTTACTATCTGAATAAACAAATATCTCAATCTTCAGTTCAACTTAACTAACGTCGGAAATTAGAATAATTCTCCAAAGGTATGCTCATTAGGTTTGAAAGAAACGCTCTGTCCAAAAAACATTTTTCTTTTTGTTGAAATTTCAAGAACATCATTATAATACCAAATGCCGTGCCAGATACTGATACCAATATAAAAATATACCCTTTTTTTCATTCTTGGAATCAAACATACAAACACATAACAACTAGTAACATAACAACACACTTGTAAATCTCTGAAGGGGTTAGAGGGCAGAGGTGTAAAAGTGTCCAAGTTTCAAGTAATATGTTTTTGGTACAACCTTACTGCTTTCTATTGGCCACAGTTCCAGACGTCGTATTTTTTTTATTGATAGGCTAGCCTTCTACTTCTAGCTCACCTGATGGTGTAATGTGTTTTAAAATGTTGTTTAGGTTAATATAGAATTAATGACTCTCAAGGACAGATACCGGAACATACCGTCAGGTGCTTGGCGACAGATTTTCTACTTGAAGGTCGTAGAAAGCCAGGCGGGCATTCCCTACCCGCATCTCATAACGAATACCATCCTAATGCCGGGATATACAGCTTAACGTGCCCTCCGAAGCATGAAAGCTTACTATCACTAATGCCAAATTTTAATAATTTAGCATTAGTGATAGAAAGCAGACACTATCGGTTACCCATCCAAGTCCTGACCGCAGCGCAGACATTGCTTAACTTAGTTGATCGGAGCGCTAGAAAAATTTATAGAAAAATCCAGTAAGATCTAAGGATGAACTGGGCAGAAACTTCAAAATCCCAAAGCAATGCTTTCCGCGACATGTCCAACGAGGCCATCAATCAAAGATATCCTCAACTCAAGTAATAGTGCAACATCTGCACCGATCAATCTATGACTATATAGTTTTCAAATAACACCTTATCTAAACGTAGAAATCAGTGTGCAGCACGGGAGAAACTGTAAGAGTGGCTATATCTAAGGTAATAAATAGATGGCAGGGAGGAAATATCGTTTCGCCTGTGCTTCAGGGGGTAATCAACCGTTGCTTCACGGTGTGGTGCTACCTTTTGTTTCAGTTCGCCGACATCACTGCCAGATAACATCGGTATTTTCTATTGCGAACTCAAAACGAAACAAAAGTAACATCCTTATTGTACTCAAGATAATGGGAAAATAAAATAAAATATTTATAAATTATTACGTGTGTTGGTTGTTACGAGGAAGGTTTTGTTTTTTATACGTAACAGTTTTATTGCACCGAAGAAAATTGTTTTGTGTTTCACATAACAATATCGATCAAAATTTTCAGTTAACTAAGCAAGGGGAGCTGGTATGTTCTTAGCCAAATAATGCATGCTTACACAAAAAACTTTCTTGTCCATGGCATGGTATTGCTAAATCTCTTACTTATATATTATGATGGTGATTTGTTGGTAGATAAACTTCTTACGTAAATAAAAGTGTACAAAATGTAACCTCCGAACTCTCTTTGTTACATATCATACAATGTTTTATGTTAATAAGCTATTATCTAAGCAAATTAAAATAATAGACACATAAAACAAATGTTTATATTATGCAACATGATCGATGGCAGAAAAATAGAAATGTTCTCCTTTCAACTTTTATCAAAATAACACAGACATTTTCAACACGCCTACTTGGATAATGGCTCTTATTGCACCGCCTTTAGTTTCACAATGCAGCTGCAACACATGCATATCTTTTGTTTTACCTACATTTTGTCTTCAATTTTAGCGAAGTATTTAAAATTTTATATAATTTTCTAATTTATACGAGTTACTTCAGTCTTTCTGACATAGCTCATGTAATGTGCAAATTTTAGTGACACTGACATCTAGTTTGACAAATTTGAAAGTAGTTTGAAATACTGATCTAACTAGTAGTATATAGTAGTAGATAAGTATTTCAAACTATTTGAAAGTAGTTTGAAATACTTATCTACTACTACTAAATATCTATCTACCTAGTTAGAAGGATATACATTCTCTAAAAACAAGCACCAATCTGCAGCACTGTTTGAGTACGTAACTTTTTTATTTGTTCAACACCCACTAGATAACGATCTACAAGAATCACTTTCACATACACCTACATAGATAATACTAATGTTCGAAAAGTTTTTGTACACCTTCAAGCCTTATAAAAAAGTTTATGACTCTATTATGAAACCAAACAAGTCATCAACTTATCGTGTCGTAACGCAGAGTCAGCGTTTTGTGAAGTGCGGCTTTTTTTTTATTGAGACATGGTTATTATATAAAGTAACACTTAAAATGAGAACTTTAAATTAAGACATAACTTACGTATCTTCTGCGATGAACTGTCAAAAAAAGTAAATAATGAGTCTTCGCGTTGATGTGCAATTCTCCATGCCGAAAATGTATAATTTGTGTATGGTATTATTATGGTAATATATATTATATATTAGTACAGTATATAATATATATTCTATACTTTACTAATAAAATTCACATGTAAAATTTTCTGTAATACTAATAATTAAATTTGGATGATCCGATAACATAAAATTAATATTAATATTGTTAGGTTTGCAATAACGCCTGCTATCTCCATCCCAATACGATGGCTAAAGAACGATAGGAAAGATTTGAGTTATGACATAATGTCATGTTAGCTCAATTGGTTAGTGCATACCCCGGCTCAAGGGGTGGATGGACGCGGGTTCGAATACCGCACATGACTTAAATTTTTCCTATCGTATATATGTGATTTTGTAATAAAATTAATAATTTATAAAAATACTTCATAAACACAAAAAATATAACGAATGAAAAATTAAACCAATGTGACGTCAGAAACGCCAAGTAACCTAGCCGGAATAATTTACAACGCGTTTTCGTTCTACACCAATCATCTAATGAAGGTATTGACTCTCCAAGCTCACGTTCGACCATGCGCTCGAAGATTCAAGTCCTCTTATTTGAACTAAGTACAACTTTGTTGCTCTTGAAAATCCGGCTCGAAGGACCATTTATGTACGGGCTGATGATTGTCCTTACATAAAATTATGATATTATATGATATGAAGTAAAAGACGTATTAACGAAACGGAGTTACTGAACTTTAAATACAGTTTACATAATATTATAAGCGGACACAGTCGCGCTAAGTCATCAAAATGTACGTTAACCGTACATATAGTAAGATCAAAAACTTTAATATGTGAAATTCTCACAGTTTCAACGAGCACATAATATTTCTACGCGGCTACTAACAAGCGACAGCGTTATGAATATCGATAATGCTTCACCTCATATATCGATAGTGCGTTATCCAAGTTATCCCATACATTGTTAGTGCAACTCGGAGGCACAGACCATCAATAATGGTGGCCGGCGGGCGATATCCACCGATACATCAGCGAGATACTATCGCCAACTAAATATCACCGAGAATAAATCCGGTAAATAAGAAATAACTACTTTTCTCGCTATTTTAATTAGTTGCTTCGTAAACTTTATCGGTTGTGTGAACCATATAACTATTATATTTATTAATTATTTCTTCTCATTTACTACTTGGCCTTAGAAGAGGTAGTTGAGCTTTTAACGTTCAAATATTTATCCATTATATAACGATAATACTCTAAATATTGTTACTTGAATATATAGAATACTCATTTCATATTTATGGATTATGCTAGTATTTTGTTCCAATATTCAGATCAAATTTAACAAAAAAGCTGTACAAAATTATTTTATATTAATAAATAAGTCCGATTATTCATACATATTACATTCATTACAATCTTACGTTAATTCATTGTTAATTAACGTTAAAAACAATGCTGCCAAAATGCTGGGCACGCTGCTAACTTATTGTTGGGCTGGAGCATTAGGACTGCATGTGGGGCTCCAATGGCCTTTCGGATGCTTAGATTCTTTTGTTGTAGTAGCTGTAGTGATGTATTTAAGTAGTTTTAGTGTTTTGTTAATATTTACAATCATCTGCCAATGAATTGATCAAAATTAATAAACAAAGATGTTTACCAAATTTCATTCATCAATATCTATTCATCTAAGCTGCTATACTGTCGGTGTTTTTTTTTAATTAACAACGATAAAAAAAACGCTCCTATTTGCATACATCATCCGCAGCGTTCCAATTAAGTATTTCATACATATTTCAATAACATTTTGGCCACAATATAACCTGGCAAGACGTTGGTGTTGTACGCGTGTAAGGTTTAATAATAGAATGAAATAATTATAATATGTCGAAAAAAAATACCGACACAAGACATAATTCAATTTGATATTTTTTTTAAGTTATTGTGACGAAACAAGTTCGAGGCCCACCTGATGTAAAGCGGACTAACCTCTGCCAATAACAGATGCATTTCATCAGAAGCCACGAATTGCACTGCGCCCGTCACCTTGAGACATAGTTGTTAACTAACACATCGTTAGGTGCTTGGCGACAGATTTTCTACTTTAGGGTGGTAGCTAGCCAGGCGGGCAATCGCAAAATGCCCTTCCACCATGCGGTGAAGCTCAAGCCGGCGCTGGGGATTGAACCGGGGTACTGCGGCGCGGCAGTCCATAGATATTACCGCTCGGTCATCATTGCTTCACAAAATTAATAATATTTTTTATTTTTTTTTATCAAAAGGAAAAACAATCATTAGATCGAAATTCAAGAAAGATAATAACATGAATGTTTTCAAGTCAGCCACATTAAACTACAGTTATAATTCGATAAACATGTTAATAGCAATACACGATGAAAAACAAAACAATAACCTTACACGCGTGATAAACACTGCTATAGCATTAGCAACACTCGTAATTCAATGTGTGAAATAGGGCATGTTAGTTTCCAGGTAATAGAAATCTTTCATTCATTGGTTTGGTAGTAAAACTGGTAATACTTAAGGTGCGTCTCCTGCAACGTGTTTTTTTAAACAATCAACAAATACTCGTACACATAACTTGGTTTCGGGTCGACCGCGCTAGAGATGGACCTATACACAAAACTTTGTTTCTGAAACACGCACTCTGCATTTCATTGGTTTACTTAGCTTGTTGTGTGATTTGTTGAAATTCCAATATTTCCAATTCCTGCCTTCAATAACCGTGCAGGGAGTAAAGAGTCTCTCGACAAGCCACGGAAAGCATGAAACAAGTTTTTTATTTCGACCATAGATAAAAGTTTCGTCTTCTTGTTTAGTGTTTCAGGAGAAACATTTGCAGGTAAGGCGCCTTTAAGTTGTTTCAAGCTTAAGCTTAAAACAATAAACTAAGCTTAAGGGAAGGCTACGAGTGTTTTAACTGAAACAGAGTCCACTGTATGAAAGTTTTGTAATTAGATAAACAAACTATGGGAACGATTTACGTTCAACTCAATCTAATCTAATCGAATTTTACAATCTGAGATCTATTGTATATAGAAATTGTTGCTACTTTAATAAGCATCATCATCCTACTATTATCCCATGTATGTAGGGATGGTACAATATATTTTATCTAACCACATAAATGACAACACAAGTTCAAATTCAAAATCATTTATTGCATGAACATAGGTACATAAACTGGTTAAGATGTTAATAATACTTAATTGCTTCACTACATTCAGCCCAATGTTTTATATTTTTTAAAAATACCAATTGAAAATTATTTTTTGCTTCGTACATATATCGTAGAAATATTTTGACCTGTGTGTCATAGTCGGCCGCCTGACGACAACACTATCTGGGAATGTTCTTGTTGGTAGTATACCCGCTTCGTTTTTGGTTAAATGAAGTTATAAAGATGGTAAAAATATATGTGGGAACCTCCATTCTCATAACGTTTAACATCACGGAATCGACAATTTTACCGTAGTTTACCATTAAAATGGAAATATTGCGTTGCAATTAAATAAATATCGCCATGCCTGAATTCCCCGAAGGGGTAGCTAGAGGTGTCTAAGTACCACCGTTGCGCCCTACATGTTTTAGTTCTATGTGTTATGAAGCCAAATACATACTGCCATCCAGAGAGCATAGTTGTATACTCCGGACCGCCCCTGAAAGTTTCTTTCTTTGCCGGGAATCGAAGCTAAGATATCGAGATTACAAAGCAGTGATTCTACACACACACTAACGAAGCAATCATATTAAGTATATATCTAGATTTAATTTAGAGAAATGGAACAAGTATTCCGCTCTGCGCCTCGTCATTGCATATTCACTATCTTTTCTTATTTTTCTCCAGCCGATTCCTTTATTAGGCACGTACGAACGAAATGAGCGTTGTAATAGAATTTGAAGCTGATAGAATATTTTTTATTGACATGCTACTTACTATAATGGTTAGAAATTGCTTGGTTGTTCACGTCTCAAGCTCACGACGTTAGAGCCTATCAACAAAAAACTTCTAATATTGTTATGTTTGCAATAACGCCTGCTATGCGGATTACATTACAAAATCACAAATATACGATGGAAAAAAAAATATTTAATCCCGCACATGACTTAAATTTTTTCTATCATATATTTATGATTTTGTAAAAAACTTCTAATCTATGCCAGTCAAATATATATTTTATCGTTGTACAGTTTTATCTATTCAGGAATGAATTAACGTTTTAGAAGAATAAAATTTATATCTGAAATAATTTTATTGGAAAAAATGTTATTAGAAAAAAGGTTATTTTCTCTTATCTATTGGACCAACTAATATGTAATACAGAAAAACGATTATTGTTAAATTACTAAACCATTAAGGGCCGTGATATTGAATTTTCAAATTATCATTGGCCTAGAAATAACCAGTCGGATATCGTAATATAGTCGTAATCGTTAGATTTTTCTAACAAGTTCACGTTTACATAATCACTGGTTGAATGCCTTTCTCCGAGCGTTGACCCTCAAGGCCAGGTGTTCATTTAAACGTTGCAGTTTTAGTTAATTAAGTTTTTTGTCTATTTTTAATTAAGTAATTGAAGCGTCAAATTGTACAGAGAACGATTGTAAAGAAAGAAACACATTTTTACGACGACTACGAACTCAATTCCAACACTTTTTAAAGTTTTATTGTACTTACTCACTTACGTGCGTACTTGAGGCTGGATTTTAGGGCTTAGGTAGTCCCAAAATCTCTTTCACATTTTCCATTTAGGGCGTTGATTGCTGATTGAAGGGAATTTCTCCTCTAAGTACTTCCAAATTTCCCCTTAATTCGGAAATATGTGGACATATAATATCAGGCATAAATTTAAAAAAAAAATAAGCCCATTACCAGTTGGCAGCTCGACCAGCATGTTAGCAGTATGCTATAAAAAATAATGTTTCTCAAAATGACATTTATAAACATTTTGGATCTAAGACCAAAATAACATTACAAGGGGAATTATTCTAATCACGTTTCTATGTTGATTTCCGTCAAAGGATGAGCTTTGACTTATTATTCAAGACTCGATTGTACCATCATAATATGTTTAGTAACTTTAACATTTCATATGTAAATTGGACACATGCCTTCTTTATTAATATAGAAAAGCTAGCAATAAGCTAAGTTGTGTTCTTAGATAATCGAAACGGCTTGTAAAAATCTTGTGATTTAAAAGAACAAAAGCGCTCGAGGCAGAGCTTGCTTAATCGTTTTTTGGCCAATCAATTATTTATTAATCAACGTCCGCTGGTGTCATTACTTCGATGGGTGACCGCAAGTGGCATTCACTTCTAAGCGCTTCCATGCTTTTGAGAACAACTTAGGCAATCCTTCCCGGTTATTGTCTTAGGACATCAGTTGTTTTAATGTGGTTGTATAGGGCATTTTGCGAATGCTATAGCTACCACACACAAGTAGAAAACCTGTCACTAAGCTCATAACGGTTTTTTTTAATGTTATTGTGGCGGAACATGCCCGAGGCCCACCTGATGTTAAGTGGACTAACCTCTGCCTATAGCAGACGTATTTCGTTAACAACGAATTGCACTGTGCCCGTCACACTGAGACGTACAGTTGTTAAGTCTCATGTGCCTGTAAATTTACTGGCTCTCAAGGACTGCTGCCGGAACACACTGTTAGGTGCTTGGCGACAGATTTTCTACTTGAGGGTGGTCGGTATGACGGTATGTTTAGGCAAATGGCCTTGAGAGCTAGTACTTCATTCTAAGCGAGCCTGAACAACATTTTCGACCGCATCATCACTTAACATCATGTCAGAACAGATTGAAAGTTAGCCAATTATTAAAAAAGCAGAGGCAAAATTTCTTAACACCCGTCAACTAATGCAATAGATTCCAAAATTCAACACTTAGGCAGGTACTACATGCTATAGTATTTATATGTATAAAAGAGTAGATTATATTATTTTTCATGAATACTCAATCTGCTTTCTACATCGATATGTTGCTTATCGCTTATTGATCAAAGTGCCGCGAGCGTATCACGCTCCGATCAATTTCCGCTCACTGCGTTTTTGCTTGCATTACGTAACGTCGTCACGGCGAGCCAGCGGTCATTATCACGTCATGATAGGCACTAGACATAATCAACGGTATGAATGAATTTTCTTACAGGAAAACATAAAACGTTTATCGAGAATAGAATTCATTATACATTGCTTTTGATTATCAATTCATCTAATAACTCTATTCAATCGTGAATTGCGTTTTAGTTTTTCAGTTTTGAAAATTAGATTTTGTTTTGGACGAACTCGTCCAATTTGTTGGGTCCAGTATTAAGAAGGTCATGGACCCATTCCGTCCCTAAAATTTTGCCCTAATGCCTAAACGTCCCAAATAGCTCTCAAAGAGTACACATATATCTACTCGGCATCTTGCAAAACCACTTATGAATGGTTTTTAAGTACATTAATGCACAAAAGTGACCCCTTGCTGCGTCTAATAATTAAAATACGTAGTGTGTCATGATGTTTAGTTTCACAATATATAATGTCCTTAAAAATCTAGCCTAAATATTTACTTGTGGTGACGCACTCTAACCGAAATTATTAGATAATTGAATTAGTTCCGACTGTCGTCCAAGTCTATAATAAGGTACTTGATGTTGTCAGCCTAACCGGCTTGAGTTTTATTTGTGAGTTAAGAAGTCTGCTGCAAACATACATCTATCATATCGTGTATTTTAATACTTTAGATAATTGTATGGGTTAAACTTATATGAAAGGCCGATCTTCAGTATATAGTACCTATCATGTTATGATTACACTTATTGAAAATCAATGTTATTAAAATAATAAAATTATAATGCAGAAGAATAAAAAATATCAAAGGGTGGGCAGCAGCGCCTTCTAAAGAACTGCAATTCCTTATACTGCGGTCCCCAAGATACCTGCGAAGCGTGAGGATCATGGAAAACCATGGTATTCGTTGAAGGGTGGACGTCTGACGGCTGTTGATGATGATGTTGAGTTTAAAGAGGCTGATTTGAATAATAAATGAATTGAAGTAAGTACAGGGAAGCAAGCTATGTTCTGTCTATATGAGATAGACTGAACTGAGCTAGCATCCCCAAAACAATGGTGCACTGATTAGCTATAATATAAATCGAAAGACGAAGATAGACTTGATATTACAATTGAATGTAACCTGCGTGAAAATTTTCGTGGACTTTTCCGTTCTACTTGAAGCTTTCCGTCTTTAGCGATCAATGACTTGGATGTTTACAAAACCACTGCATGGTCAATTTACGCTTGCTGCGTTTTTGCTTACATTACGTAACACCGTCACGGCAAGTCAGCGGTCATTAACACAACGAATAGTTTTAGAGAATTGAGATCGAGGGCTTTAAATAAAAGTTATTCGACTTATATCATGTGCGTGTTATTTAAGGTTGAACTGGCCGGTCACTTCTCCATACAAACGCCGTAGGGTGATCACTCCCATATTTGAGATTTTTGGCTCAGAATTAAGCATAATACCGATTGATATCATCATTATCTAGGCTTGTATGATGCCAAAATTTTAAAAAGATAATTAAGTTGTAAGTTATGAGCCTAGAAAACTTTATGTGAAAATGTTTCGAGGCTCATAATTCTCAATATCATAATTCGTCAATTATTTTATTAAAATTTCGGCATCATACGAGCCTAGATAATGACGAGATCATTCGGTATTATGCTTTATTTTGGACTTAAATCCTCAAATGAGGGAGTGATCGCCCCACGACGTTTGTATGGAGAACGGGCCGGCCAGTTCACCCTTAACTATCTTTTCCTTCAACCCTAAGCACAGCAATGTCAATCCTACTGCTTGTAATATATGGTTTTATTCATGATAAATCTTTTCAACTAACGCCACAGTTAATGATGTACATCCCTATTCACTCACAAAGGCGGTGGCAATTACCCTCCACAGTAAATTATTGATGCGTACGGGTAGGCCGTGTATGTACACTACGACTTAGTGTGGGTGTATATGCTATTGGTACATACAGTAAATCAATAAAATATGTACCATAATTGCTTGGGTATGTAGTGGTAAGAAGCAACTTAAAAGATATGGAAAGCGCGACTCGTGTGTTGAAGGTCCATACCGAGATCGGAACACGCATAACCCTGTTTTGCTTCAAATTACTAATTTATATATAATTTTGTTTTATCGTGACAGGTCTTAAAGAGTTTTGATATGATTAAAAAATTTCAATTAACCCGAGATCGAGGTAAATGTTAAATAAAAATAGCTCTCAAATGTAGCAGACATACATTTAAAAAATCAAATGTATTAAAATTTGGCATACATGCTACGCTTATGTATTTAATAGGTGAGATTATCGTGCCAGTATGCATTTTTCTCTGCCTTTCTAATTGATTGGTCAGTCGGATAACTTTTTAATGGCCCTTTGGCTATAAACCAAGATAAATATATAAATAAACGGATACAAAATTGCGTTGATATTATAAGCTTTCCGCTGCGTCCCGTTTAGTTCCTTTACGGATGTGAAGTAACACTTTAACGTCAAATCAGCGTCAATTATCACAGTTCAGAACTCTGTATGTTAGTACCTACTCAGAATTTACAAACAAGCGGCCTTTCCTTCCTGTTTGGAACAGTTTGCTACGGTCATTGTTTTCACAGCCTAGACGCAGCCTGTTAGCACTTCGTAACGGGCTTTTTAGATATCAGTTGTGATTTCTAGGTCAGATTTGCAGTATATTTTGATGATTATATCTATAAACACGCCTAGATATAGTGATATTAGATTACAGGCAATGCTATATCTGGATTTGTACATATATGGAAGTCATTTAAATAAATAGTACCTAGGTGTTATAGGAGGAATGAAATGTCATTTTACCATCCAGATTTTTAATAATTTATGATGGATATAAATACTGAGCTCAAATCTATGTGTATTATTAAATAATTTGGTGATATGTAAATTATAATAATAAAGTAATGTGACAAAAATGTTGTAATATTTTTTAATTTAATTTTTCCATGTGTTTTAGCAGAGTGGCTGTATTAAAACAATTTTATATAAAATGGGTCTGCATTGTTTTAAATTTTTTGACAGCAGAGAAATAATTTTCAGCATACTTTCCAAATATGAACAATTAATATACAAACTCGCGCTCATTATATATGTATGCAAATGACAAAATTGTTTAAAGTCAAACCACCTTCATTATTTTATCCCTGTTACTAACCAGCTGAACATAAATACCTAGTGAAAAATATAATTGTTTTCTTTATTATTACTTTTGTACTGCTACAAGATTACTTTTAAACGGAGTTACAAACAATGCTAATTAAGACTATTTGGTTGTTTCAATTATAGTCTTTTGTGAAAATAAACATTTGACAAACGTAAAACATTATAACCTCATAGTAATTTCACTTTTCAAATATCCAGCAGAAAGCGGTGAAATGACTTTCAATATTATTTCCATCTGTCAGTGCTGGCTTTGTAAAATCAGCCGCGCACAATAAAATTATTAAAGCGATGACTCATGGTTGCATAAGGCTCGTGCACACTGAAGGCCTATTCGAAATGTCAAGTCATTTCGGTGTCTAGTCGTGATGTTAACTCTAGTTCGCCAGAAAATGTATTCAATATAAGTGGCAGTGTTTGCAATCTGTCACTCAGAAATACCTACAACATTTTATTTAGAAGAATGGGTTAAGCATATTTTTGGTCTAACGTAATTATTTTTTTACTGCTGATAGGTAAACCTTTGACCACTGTCTCACCTAGTGGTATAAATCAATCATCATCATCATCATATCTCATCATATATCAATAGTCCGTTTGAAGATGTTTTTCAGGTTAACTTAGAATTACAGACTCACAAGGACGACAATTGGAACACAGCGTTAGGAGCTCCTAATAAGAAAATCTGTCGCTAAGCTTAGCGACAGATTTTCTACCTGAGGGTGGTAGCTAGCCAGGCAAGCATACTAAGAAAGTTTCTTGATGCCTTTAGTCTTTTTAGGCAACCACTAATATTTGAAAAAAATACGAATAATAAAAAATTCACTGTTAATCCTTCCAAACAACATTGTTTAAGACTAGATAATAGATTTGCATGTTTAACTTTATTCAACGAGAAAGTTTTTGGAGTTTATATATCTGTTATTTTAAAATAAAAGAAATATTGTTATCTATTTAACGATGAGTTCTTAAATAACTTATTGCCGTCTTCTGCACCAAATGCAAATACAACCCAAATATCTACCCCAAATAGGTTAGATATGTTTTAAATAGCCCCAATACTTGGTACCTAATTTAAAACATTCCTGCCTAATTTTAACATCCACTGGTTATCACGAAAACTCTAGCATTAGAAATAGAACACAAGTTAAAAATAAAAAGAATCGCACACTTCAATATATATTATGATATAAGTACGTATATAATTACCTAAAACTTACTAAACAACACATGCTTTTAAAATCAATACTTATCTATTATAAAAAGAATGCCTACCGTCACGCCTACTGTTATTATAGCCAATTAAGATTTCTGATTCTGATAAATATATGTATGTAGCCTAAGCATTTAAAATTCCGTAGCTCAAAATGACATTGAAAGAAAAACTTCTATAAAAACAAAATTCGGGCGGCTACACATTGCAATTCAAGGAGCAACATTTAAATTATTACAAAAGATACAAGGAGAGATGTTTTAACGATGGGCGTCCCCCCGCTTCTGCCGGTTGGACAGGCTCACAAGAATGCAGGACTGGAGCTTGCTTTCGAAATAGCCTGCAGGTCGCGACAGGGGAGCAATGCCGTCTGCTGCATTGCTAATTATTGTCAACGATTACTGTGTGCCTATAATAGACACGTCAAATTTTCATGTTACACGTTTTCTTGTTTTTCTAGAATCCCAAAACAGTGATTGACGATGAAGCGATTGCAATGCCGATTTTGAATCGTTATACCTAGATTGGTACTATGAGCTTTTTATATGCGTTACCTGCCAATTACATTGACTGAAAATGAACAGAGCAATTGAATAGTTCAAGAGATATCCTTGATCCAACATTCAGTTATATTGTTTAGGTGGTTATTATATACGTGATTATATCAGGTGAAAAAATGATTGTGTGTTCACGGCCAATAAATCTAATAACCATTAAATTGATACATAAAATGGTCATATTGCTGATATATTTTTATGTTTTATACGTACAATCATTTTATCGTATTATTTAATTAGTACTGTGCTAAAAAATTATCTAGTATGAAAAGATTTTTTCACAACAATTATTGGCCTGAATAATAATCCCAGACAAAGCCTCGTAGAAGCCAATGCGTAAAGTACATTTTTTAAATTTATCTTTATGCAGTTGTGAAATACACAAGTATGGCGCCAGGTATTAGGATATTGCTGCTATGAGTACAAGACACCTCAAAATTCAAAATGATCTGCGTGGTACTACATTTAGGTTACTCGAGATATTTGCTGTTAAATATTATATGCTATATTTATTTTACTGGCTACCACAGCATGAAAGGTAATCCAGTGACCTTTTGGCATCCCGCTCTCTATTACACGATTATCGTCAAATACACTAAACATTGCATAAAGACATGAATTCTTAAGAAAAAAATAAAAATGGAATGGTCGTCACTTGGCTTTTACATACCAAAGATAACGCGTTTGATTACTTGTTGGCATTCTCGATTCGAATATAAATTAATTTAAGACTTACATTACAATCGTATAAAGTCAACTATAATAAATATATAAATCATTAGTTGTAAAGGTATATGTATACAAACATATAATATAATTAAATATATAAACTCACCGATTATTGAGAAAGCACTAAAAGCTCGCAGGTTTTTCAAATGTCACAACTTATAAGATCATTAAGCACTGATCACTATCACTTGTTATTCAAATGTCCAAGCACCATATCAATAGAAAAGTTCATGAAAGTTTAAAAACAATACGGCTGAAACGTTATAAAGTCCAAGTTCGGCCTTAGAAAAGACTTCAACGGGTTCGAGCGAGCTCTCACTTCGCCGGCCCGCCGAGTACTGAACTCGCCACGGCCGTGTACTATCTCCTCTCATGTAACTTGAAGTACCTGATAACGCATACCAAGAATCATCTTGATACTTGCTTTATGCCTCTAAAAATACATTTTTGTATTGCCACACACTTATTTTTTAAGTTGAACGCGTTTTTGTATTTTATAATTTAATGCGAGCGCAGTCGCGAGGTATGCGGTCGATTGATACAATCATGGGCGAAAAGTAAATGGTTCTTAATAAACGACGCACCGCAAGTGCAGTAACTTAACCTTTTTATCTGGAGCTTTAAGCGAGGCGGTGAGTTTATATAAAGTAGTTTCTAAATATAAACCGCGTATCTGGACACGCCATTGGCAGGTGCGAGCCTACGCGTCTCTCCTTTTTGCCAACATCTTCAGTTTTTTGCCCTATTTTTAACAGGAGACAATTTTATAATTAAAGTTAGTGCGTTTATCGCATCGAGTAGTCTTACCGAGAAACCGTGGTTGATGATATCTGTATCTTATCCGACGACATACTACTACAAAATGGTAATTAATTTTATTTATTAACAGACTATGTTTTGTTTTGTTTCGTTCGAGATTTAATTGATAATTAAAGTGGAGTTATATGTTATGATCTTTTCGTTTTGTTAGATCTCAAGTGGCGATATAACTTAGTTGTTTTTCTGTCGTTCTGTGTTGTTATATAAAAGCATGAAATACCGATCCCACTCGAGTGGGTTGGGTTTTAGGAAGCTGATATTTTAATGTTAGACTAAGTGAGCGTAGATAACAATTTTATAACCGGTCTTTGTGAACAGTAGATGCTTTTCAGTTTGTATACTGTTATGGTGTAATACAACAGTAGTGTAATAATTAAAATCGTGAATTGCGTCTAAGATCTCACGGAGTACCGTTAACGCGAAGTAGAGAGCTAATGAAACACGAGAAAAATATTGCTTTCCTTCTTTATGAAGCGAGCTGACAGCGATTACTACTACCTACACAACAGAAATGTTTTGACGGCTATCCAATAAAAAGAAGAAGGTTGTCAAGGCTAGGCTTAGTATTTAGCTTCGAAAATAGTAATTTGTTCAACAAGTGACCCAAGTTGATTTTTCTTTCAGCGAAGTAGTTTAGAATTGAATTACGAGTGTAGCGAGTGATATAATAGACTACTCAATGCAGTGAGGGATTCTTTAAATCTCGAACCAGCGATGTAGTTTAGGATTGAATTACGAGCGTAGAGAGTGGTAGGCTGACATAACAGACTCCTAAGCACGGCGAGGGAATTAAAGTCATGAGACCTAAAAAAATTATCTCGTGTGCAACATACAACTTTTCATCTCTGCTAGTGAGAAAAACATTAGGTTTTAGGTGAGAATAAGGCAATTTTTTATTCTAATATACAATTTACCTACATTACATAATAAAATAAACAGTAGACTTTTTTTTTGTAATTTCGTCGTTGGTTAAACTTTATTTTTGTTCTTTATACACTTTTCCTCGTATTTGTAGCAAAGATTGAATTCGCAGCAAATTTTTGAACACCAGAACCGCCCCGTTTGTACTGGAGACTTGAAAGAGTGTTTGCAAATATGCCTATAGCTAGATGAATTCATTATTACAACTATTGCCGATAGGGACTATTGTTATAAGCTAATGACACAATCAATCCTGTACGCAGCATACAAAACTGTTTTTAAACAAATCCTACTTCAGATACAAAAAAAAATGAAATACCTCATGGAATTCGAACTATAGATGCTTGTACCGTAAAATATTATGATTAAACCTATTGTATTATTCTTTTCGTTTCAGATATAGAATTCTGAAACTTTAATGAAGTGAATTATTAGTGTTCCCTTTAATAAAACATATAATATTATTTTCTCCAAACTTTTTGATAGGGCGTGGGTGTGTTGTGAGGGGGTGTGCTGTGTGAGGGGTATGTACGTTTGTAAGCATTCAACTTAGAAGCGGCTAAACGGATTTTGATTAATAGATATACTAGGGCAATTGTAATCATCTGATATTTCGATCTAATATTTGTATTAGATTGACTTTGGTCAACGACGAAGTGCAATTAAAAGGCTCCTTCCTCGCAGGCTAAGCTGCAGGCATACACTTGGCAAGTGCTCATAAAAAGGGACAAAAACCGGCCATAAAAACTTAAGCTCTAGAAGAAATTATTCCTGATTTTAAACGATTATATAAAATTCTTATTAGATTTTTGCAAATTACATTCGATATGATTATTTTCCGTAGTTTATAAAACTTTATAAACTGTGAAGATTACCGATATAATTATTTATAACTAAAGTTGTATCTTGGGCGGGATTGGGTGGAAGTTTCAATCTTAAGTAAAATAAATCTAAGTTATTATAATTTGTGTTAGTAAGTTTGTCTGTCGGTTTTTCTTAAAAATGAAATAAATTCCACGCAAACAAAGTTCTGAAAAACAGTTAATCATATAATCATAAAATAATGACTTAATTTTAAAATAGTCAAACAAAACATAAATAACGAACTGTTGGAAGACATTTTTTCCGCTAGCGCTTGTCCCGTTAAACAGAGAACGTATATAACTTTTACTTACGGTCGTTTTAATTCTTACTAATCTCAACACTGACATTATCTTATCTTAGATTGTGCCAAGTCATCAACCTTTTCATGTGAGGGTGTCTGTATCATCTCCGTATTTCACTACTACTTACTTACTTTAGTTTTCGGTATTTTCTACAGAAAAAGATGTATATTATTGGTATATCTTTACGACGTATCTTAAGAGAAGTGTTCTTGGTAACTGGAATTAGTTTTAACACGTTCCTTGTCCCAAATATATAAGAAAAATATAGTCTTGTATGGTCAATAGAGTTACTTCCCTTAGCCACATATGGTTCATGAGCGTTTGGAGATTATTTTGCATCTGCATGCTTCCTGTGTCAAAGGTATTTTTTGTTGTAAATTTATTTTTACATACGTTTAAAACTTATCAGACTGATAAGGTATCAGTGTGCTCAATGTTTTCATTTTGAAAGTTGTTAATGTTTGTTTTACCGTAAACAATGTTTTATAGAGCTAATGCTTTGTCTATTTTCAAAATGGAATTTCGTCTCTGTTTGGAGGAAAGTGATCATTCCCAATACAAATTAGTAATTTAATCATAAGTAAAAATATTGTTTCGTATACGTGACGAATTTTTTTAATACATGACCGTTCTATCATGTCCCTTAGTAAAATCAGTAACGGTACAATATACTCAGTGAAAATATTCGTTTGATAAAGTGTATGTGTCCTCTATCACACATTTGACTCATAAAAATATTAGTACTTTCGAGTGCACGTTTCATTAGCTAATACAATGTACTTCCACGGACACGTGTTAAGTTTTGGAAGTTGTCATTTGTCAGAAATTCTGGTACAAGTAAGACTGACTTTATGCCGTTTGGTTCAGTATAAAATGTGGAATTAATATCTTATCTTCATTAGCTAAATTCTGACAAGCAGTCGACAATGGCTGCTCACATTGAGTGTTTCCTAAGAAAGAATGAGAAGTATTTAGGTAGATATCAGTGGAAAGCAGCGTCACGGTTTCCACATGACATCGGGGTCGTCTATTGTGGAGCACGTTCATTGTCTAGTTTCTGCTTATAATTGCACATTGGGCATAATTGACGGTAATGTTGAACGATTAAGTTATTAGAACTTTGTTGTAGGATTCTGTTTTGTTCAGCAAAAACAGTTTTAGGAACGCTTATTTAAAACATATTACTCTTGCTGTTTGGTTAACAATCCTTTAATGGATTGTAACGGTACGTATATAACAAAAGATTAGGCTCTTCGATGTGAAGGCATCATTTAGGACGATGCGTGCGAAATCGTGGATAAAGCGTATAATCAATTAGGTGTTCTTGTCAACAGTATCATTTTCTATATTTCGACAAAGTTCTTACTCGTATTTTTGGCAATAAAAAAATACCTCTTTCTTCCTTTTATGATGTAGGTGTAAAATTATTTTTAATTATTTTTGTGCGGCGTTTTATGAAATAAAATTAACTACAGTAAGCAGTTGGTAAGTACAGTAACGCTAGTAAGCACGTAGCTTCGTATTTTGCATATATATATATTACAAGCACAAATAAAAAAATATTCCAAGAAATATATAACCAATTTATTTGAATTATGGAAATTAATTGCCTTCGTCAAAGAACTAATTATTCAACACGTTCACAAAATTTATTCTACAGATTCTTCAGTGAAGTAACGTAAGCTTTCCTCATGCAAACGTCGTCAAACATTCCGACGTCATCTTATCAACCACCACCGACGTCATTTTATCAACCGCCGCCGACGTCATTTTATCAACCACCGCCGACGTCATCTTCACGTTCCGTAGTTGGTTCATTGACGCAGATAGATTGCTCGCTTGGCGGTGTGGAGCTAATATAAAGCGCAGGTCACACCAAAAACGAAACTTACTCAGCTCACATTAACGTAGATAACCTACCATACCACTAACTCTAAACTTGCTGAGCTATTCAAGGTAATTTTGTCTCACACTTGAAGTTGAATGATCATATTGGTTACGTATTTTTTAAGATTAGCTAGGCATATAGTTACAAAAAATAATTAAACCAAGCTAGTATTTGGAATAAACAATATTATAAAGCTGAACTCAACTTAGCCAGCTTAGCATGCACCACATCGCAAGCCACACTTCGCTAATGATCTGCATCGGACGAACATCCGATCTCAATGGATTTCTATCCTCTACTCTCGTCAATTACCTGCTGCTTTAACGTGAGTACAAAAAGCAACCGCATAATTAAATTAGGCGAGGTAATATCATCAACATATACTTCCATAATCACAAATTTACCAGAGAAAAAAAAATATTCATGTGTGGGATTCGAATCCGCGTCCATCCACCCCTATAGCCGGTGTATACTCTGACCGTTTGAGCTAACATGACAATGACTCATAACTCCAATTTTTCTTGTTTGTAGTACAACGTAAGTTGAACTATAGGTGTCGCAACATCCCAATACGATGGTTAAATAAAGAACGGGAGAAAAGTAGTTATGAGTCATTGTCATGTTAGCTCAAGCGGTCAGAGCATTCATACCCCGGCTAGAGGGATGGATGGACGCGGGTTCGAATCCCGCACGTGAGTATACTTTTCTCGTAAATTTGTGATTTTGAAATGTAATCCGCCGAGCATGCGTTATTGCAAATATAACAATATTAAAAATATACTTCTATAGCATAAAACACCACAGCTAAGTCAGCTTAACTCGCGATGTGGCCTGTGCTTAATGATCGCTATCAGATGAACCATCGATCTCACGCAAGCTCTATCCTCTCGTCTATTACCCGCTACTTCACCGTGAGTACAAAAAGAGAACTCGTAATTAACAGGTGTGGTGATTTTTCGCATAAAGCTGTTCTATCGATAGCGATCGGTGTGAAGTAAAGACATTGTGAGGTATGTTGACGAAACTGTTTAATGTGAAAGTTGTTTCTTTTTATACTTTCCTGGTACCGTATAAAGTCTTTTTTTAATCTTTATATAATTAAAATCTTTTACTAACCGTAATAGGTAATAAAATAGGTTTGCTGTTCCAAAAAATTAACCTCACCTAGTGGTGACTATTTTAGTACTTAGCTTATATGGTGGTAGCCCATTTTGCGAATACCCGCCTGACTAGCTACCACCCTCAAGTAGAAAATCTGTCCCCAAGCGCCTAACGGTGTGTTCCGGCAGCTGTCCTTGGGGGCCAGTAATTCTAGGTTATGCCCTATACTTAGGTGAGATTGCGGTCAAAGGCTTATATATCAGCAATAAAAAAAAAACGAATAAATCAAAATCGAGTATAGATGTTTGGTTTATATGATATTGTGAAAAATTGTGAACTTTTATCAAAGGGCTTGTTTTGCATCTAAAGACCATTGAAAAATAATCATTCAAAAATAAAATCGGGAATATACCTATATTTCACTTACGAAAGTTTTAATAGAAATATCATCGCAACGCTAAATTTTGAGATGTATGCATTACCGTTCCAAACGACCTGAATCATTAGGGAGGTTGCCGAAACAAGAACATCCTAACCCATCATTCGCAAATTAGCGTCAATAACGTTACCTGAGATTTCTGAGAATAGTCCTAATGTTAGCTGAACACGCAACATTGAACGAGTGCAAAATAAGAGAGTGCAATTTGATATTGAAGACGAAATCGATTTTATGAACGTACCTTTACATAACAATTATGCAACTACAAAATTACAAATAACAATAGGAAAAATTTAAGTCACATGACTTAACGCGGGAACAAAAAAAATCTTATCGCATATTTGTAATTTTGTAATGTATACAGCATAGCAGGCGTTATTACAAACATATATAACAATATTAAAATTATGCAACAAATTAAATAATTTTATTTAAATTTATAAGAACGACAGATACATCCCAGTGCTTTTCGTTTCGATGTTCTGTTTCTGCTTTGGGTCAAATTTGGAAAAGTCTACGGCGAGCCTATCTGGATTAAGGCTAGAGTGCTTGTGGTGCTTTCTATACAAACGTAGTTTTGTCATATTTTAAATAATAAGGCCCACTTGCGCCAACGAAGAAACGCGAGTTAATTCGAGTTAAGTGTAAATAGTCATACAAAAACCAAGTTTAACTCGCCGACTTTAACTCTCGAATTAATGTTGGCGCATTTAGTGTTTAAACTCGGTGAAACTTTGCATGTATATCCTTGAGCCTAATATATACGCTTCTGGTTTACCAAATAACCGTAAAATTAAGTATTTTCAAAAATATTTGACATTTAGTGATAAAATAAATAATAAATAGAAAAGCTGGCTAACCAGAAGCTAAATATTAAGTTCACCAGTATGCATACAAAATTTCATAGAATTTGAACACTTGGTATTTAAAATATGACAAAACTACGTTTGTATGAAAAGAGCTCCGTGCTTCTCTCCGTCTACTCTTAAATTGTGTACGTCACACTTCTGAAGAAGTTTAGTTTTATGAATAACCCTGTAATATTAAACGACTGTTAAAACATTCCGGTAGTTTTTTAGCATCGTGTCAGTCAAAAACTATTTTTTATGAGAACTACCTATACATACATTATGTAACAACAATCTAAGGAACTCATAATAAACATAATCTAAGGAACTCATAATTTCACTCATTTCTAAATTCTGTATCATCATGAAATTGGCACTTATGTGCAACATAATTTAACAGATTTGTGCGCAATTTTGCGAATATTCACAATTAATAAAATAATATATTATTATAATGTATTAATATCTTAACAAACCAATAATCCAATATTTTAGAAAAACGTTATAAATTTAAAAGTATATCCAAATTACATTTACGATAAAATAGGTATCGATCTTTGAAAAATGCTAAAAGTAATAAATGTATATTTAATACTCTTACACATTGTTATTTATAATTTTCAATTTGAAAACCTTCTTTTCCATATTTAGTCAATATTTAAAAATCTCAGCAAAAAGATAAATGTTGAATTGGACCAGATCAAAGTACGTATAACAATACGAGTACATTATTTCCGATCTCTTTACGTGCGGAAATAGCTCATTTAATCGTACCATGAATGGTTTCCCAGCAGGATCTGAAGAGAGGTGGTCCATACTTACACAAAGGAGCTCGCCTAATGGCATGCATTGTGAGTGCTCACGGAATATATTGGCGGTGCACGCTCGAAGATAGGCGTGTCTAAGCACTGCATGTATATGCACGGGTGGGCATTTTGACTAACAGTCTTAGGAAACGGGAAATAGTCTATCATACAAAGGAACAATAATAAGTAGTTACCTATAGAGCATTAGTTAGTACTCAACGAGTCTGGGAAGTTGGTGCTGAGGTTCACGTCGAGCAAAATATGATAAAACCGGCTAAGTGCGAGTTCAATTCGCACACCGATGGTTCCGTACAGCAAAAACATGCATTTTCCTAATAAATCGTTATACATATTTCATTCAGGATCTCTAGTTATATTGGGTTATCCGAGCTTGGAAGCTTTTCAGTTAATCCAAGACCGAAGTCAAAGTCAATATCATTTATTAAATTTAGGCGTCTACGACGAATATGAAGGTCAATTACAAATTTTAATATTGAAATATTCTACATTGTACCGAGTTCAGCAAACAAAAATTACATAGAGCCACTGCGAGAAAAACGGGTAAGAAACTCGGGGCCATTCTTCTAAACTTCTTTTTACAATGTGTTACATACTATCTATTAAAATTATTACAATATTTGTTTAAATTACTTAGGTGACAGGCGATAGCTTGTCAGAGGCACACTTGTCCAAGCATTTTTGTCGTTTAAGTAATCACAAACTGTGTAGTGGGATTTCTTATTAAAAATGTTTTTCACGTGCAACTTGAATTTTCCTTCTGTGAGCGTTGTTATAATATAATAATAATAATAATAATAAATATTTATTTCGGATAACATCCATAGTTTTGTTAGTTACAATTTCCTTAAACCTATGTTAGTAATATAGGAGGTATTTCACTTTATTGAGTCCTACCCGTGACAATACCTATCCAGTACTTTTGGATAGGACAATCGAAGCGAGATGCACTAATCTTCAGTACACTGTTGGAGCTACCTCTAAGACGGTGAAACATTGATGCTATTTTTTTTGCGCATAATAGCGTGGAAGCCATCCACACGTGCTTCCGCGAACATTCCCGAAGCGCTGGAACGCCATGGTAGTCCCAACAGTGCCCTGAAAGCATTATTATATTGCACCCTAAGAGCGTTGTAAGCTCGTTGCGTATAACGAACCCACAGGCAGCTCGAGTAAAAATGTTATAGTTATATGTTTGGGAACTTTATTAAAAAGCCACACATTAAATTACCTAAAAAGGACCTTTCATTTCTATTTACTAATCTAAAACCTGGCACCGCTATTTTATATTTATTTCTAGTGTTGTAATCGTGATTGTCACTGTTTAATTTAAATTCACAAAATTTTTTACGAACATGCATAATATTTTTAAATATGTACAAACTCGGTAAAGTTTAAAAATAAATTTCTGTGAAAAGATCCCTTAGAGACTCTAAGAACCATTTCATATATGGCTCGAATTGCAAGCTTTTGTAAGATAAAGATTGTCTATTAATCAGCAGCAATAGTAACCATTTCAGCTAAGAAATCGTAACCATTTCAACCATTCAAGATTTGAGAGGTAATGAATGATCGCATGTATAAAATATTATATTATATATTGTTTTAGGATGGTGGTAGGGCATTTGCACGCCCGCCTGGCTAACTACCACCCTCAAGTAGAAAATCTGTCACCAAGCACCTAACGGTGTGTTCCGGTAGCTGTCCTCAAGGACAGCTACCGGCCAGTACTTCTAAGTTAGCCTAAACAACATCTTCGACCACATCATCACTTACCAGGTGAGATTAGTGGTCAAAGGCTAACCTATAAAGGAAAAAAAAATAGTAGGATAGGCTGCAGTTACATAATAGCAACGAATTAATCTGAATTTGCAACTTTAAGGAGCAAGAACACAGCTTCGTAGGTACTAATGGTGGAGATGTCTACACACCGCTTTAGACCTCCCGACTGTGGCTTCACAGGAATTACCCAATCTAAATAAATAAAGTACTGTGAATCCGATATCACGTGTATTATTAAACAGCCTATATCTTGATCCTGTCGGTTCTGAATGGATAATAGCATATACGCCAAGTCGGCTCTTCTATTAGGGAAGGAAACACTACCGCCATTCAGCTGGCAACAAGAAATAGAACCTTGTACTTAACTCTAATTGCTAACATGTTTTTGCAATTCACCTGAAACCAACGTTTAATAGGCCAGTTAAACCTCGAGGTTATTTCTCTAGTCGCCATTCGAAAAGCCGATCTTTGTATAAATTCTCTTTATTATTATCCTTATTTCACATTAGTTTTATAAGAAACAGTTGCATTAAAATCTGTATAAAATTAATCGTGCCGCCTTATTGCAAACTTAAAAAGATAATATCTATAACAAATATCCAATATATTATTTGCTGCTACTTTTCTACTCAACCTGGTTAACAACCACCCTCAAGTAGAAAAATCTGTCAACAAGCACCTGACGGTGTGTTACGGAAGCTGTCCTTGAGAGCCAGTAATTCTAGGTTAAGCCTGTTAACACCTTCGACCACATCATCACTTTCCATCAGGTGAGATTGTGCTCAAAGGCTTACCTATCAGCAATAAAAAAAAACAATAAAATGCGAGCTGTAATAATCAAATCCTGGAATAATTTTATCTGATAGTTTAAATAGCTATTTACAATCTAAAAATGATATAACAGGAATTGGCCGACCAGGCGCATTATCGGTTACACTTCTAGAAGACAATTAATTAATTCAGGCGATACTTGTTAGTTAACTTTTAACAGTGGGTATGATTTACGACATATTTTGCTTTTACACGAAGCATGTTCAGGTGGCTTGGAGACCATTATTGCAACGGTCTAAGATTGCAAGGGAGATAAAAGATGATGATCAAATTTTTTTAAAATAAACTGAATATAACATAGTATGTCTATTTTATTTTTCAAAGTTTTTGAAGCATTGATAGCCGAGCGGTTATAGCTATGGACTGCAGTGACGAAGGTCCATTTCGATCCCCACCGCCGGCTTGAGCTTCACCGCATGGTGGAAGGGCATTTTGCAAATGCTCGCCTGGCTAGCTACCACGCTCAAGTAGAAAATCTCTCGCCAAGCACCTAACAGTATGTTCCGGCAGCAGTCCTTGAGAGCCAGTAAAATTACAGGCTTATGAGACTCAACAACTGTATGTCTTCTACTTCTAGTTTAGCTTGTACAACATCTTCGACCAAATCATCACTTACCATCAGGTGAGATAGTGGTCAAAGGCTAACCTATCACGCATAAAAAAAATACAACAAAATGTCTCAGGGTCACGTGGTAGTGCAGTTCACTTGTGACGAAATGCATCTGTTATGGGCAGAGGTTACCGCTTAACATCATGTTAGCCTTGTGCTTGTTCCGTCACAGTAAAATTAAAAATAACAAAAAAATATGTGTATAACTCGCTTATTCTTTATCGGAATTGAAGTATCGCAATCAAATATTGACATCATAAATTATAATTAATTATAAGTCCTGTTTAAATCTAGTCAATATTACAGCACATGTAATTAGCATCCTATGTTTGTTCTAGATCAGTAAGAACTTAGGCAATAAACGATAATATTGCGATACTCATAAACAACTTGCTAACAAGTTTCATATCTGTGTCATAATTTAAGGCAATTTGGGCTCGTTAGATAATAACAAGTGAAGCTGATATAATTATACAAGCTTAGATGTTCTCACAGCATTTTTCCTTAAGTACGTGTGCCACAGGCTAACAACAAGATATGCCTAAACAAGATTGGACTAGAAAAATACTACGATTCATACATAGTTCCAGTCCTGGCTTTTATTCTCGAGTCAGACTTTTATTGGGCTTTCCTTGAATTGAAATCAACAGCTGCCCAGATCTTGAAACTTTCCACGGTAAATGACGTTAAACTCGTTCTCTATTAGATGAGCTCGAAGTCTATGTAGCAAAACGTGGGTGTTTAAACACCTCTGACTACTCTTCGGGAAATATAAAGGTGAAATTATATGACGATGACAATAATAATATAAAAACCCACGAAACAAACAATTTATGTTTAACCCTTTTTGAATCCTCGCCAAAGCTTGAATTAGGTAAAAGGTATCTACTCAAAATACGTCTAGTCTAGTGTTTTTAAAGTAAGCATGAAAAAAAGATATACATTAGCACAGAGATGAAAGGGCGAGCGATATACTCCTATATTTATACCTTACAATTTATTGGTCGTAATACACAAAATGTAAATTTACATTATTATGCAAAAGTGCTAATCCGTTTACAAATTTTTACATAGCACAATTTCTCCCCATGACTGGGAATCGAACCCCGAAGTCCGAATGCAGGTGCGTAAACTCATGGAACGTGGGTCCGATTTCCACGCGAAGTGAATAGGTAATTTAGTACGCAAAAAATGTATTTATTATTGCAGTAGAATCTATTTTGTTGCATTTTTGTAAATAACGTGAGTATTATGGACACATTTTGTGTAAAGTCAGGGTACTGGGGATTCGATTCCCACTAGAGGTGAGAAATTTTGTACCCTAAAAATGTTAGTAGTGCTAGAGTAGATAGTGCTTGGGAATATATATACATCACTAGATAATCAATAGATTCAGGCGTTACTTTGCGGAAATCCATATTTAATAATAACAAATATTTTGAATTGTCACTAGATATATTTTTATATTTATTAAGTGTTTTATTAAAATATTAATTTGATGTTTTCTTAAAATATTTTAAAAATATTTGTTATTATTACATCCCTAGACAAAATTCACTTATCCTCAAATATAAGCTACCTTGTAACACATATTTTACATGTAATGGAGAGCCCCGATACATTCATCATCAATCCATTTGAACAGCCCGCTGATTTGCTTTACGCACGCGAACATCCGATTTGACTTCTTTTTCGCTTTGTTTCAGTTCTTATATGCGATGTGAATTGACTGGTGTGGAATGTACAGAAAACGCTTTGTAAATTTTGTGAAGAATGCGCACTGAGGCCTTGTTGTGCAACTATTGTAATAATAATGAAGATGAACTTTATTTTGACATTGTCTTTGAAATCGAAACCCATTATGGAGTTCCAATTTCAAATGAAGTTCATTTTCATTACCATTCTAGTTAGACAATACGGCTTTTTTGTTGCTGATAGGTAAGTCATTGACCACAATCTCACCTCATGGTAAGTGATGATGTGATCGAAGGTGTTAACAGGCTTAACCTGGAATTACTGGCTCTCTCAGGCAGCTGCCGGAACACACCGTTAAACGTCAAAATAATTAAAACCAAGATTGTGAAAACATCTTTGCAAATTTCACTTCACCGTAACAAATGAAATGTTGTCTGCACAACTATCACCGCAAGTTTTGATGAAGTGTTGATCAATTATATTTATTGTAAAGATATTTGAAAGCGTTCAGTGGTGTTACACGGAATACCAATTAGTGAAATACTCATATTCGCATAACAATTTATTTCGTTACATCTTTGTTTCATTTAATCATCGTAATTGGTTGATTTAAATCACATATTTATTAAACTAAAAAATCGCTTCGATTAAACTGCGAAAATTCTCACGATAATTATTTCTTCTTATGATGCTATACATGAGAAGCCTTTAGAAATGAAAATTGTTTTGTATAGCACTTTGTTTCGAAGCTTACTTAATACTTACGCGAAGTTCAATTAGCATCAACTCCTAATCGTATTTGATTAAATTTAATTATAACAGCGCGTGAGCCGGATAAAATAAGGCAATAAATAAACGAGGCACCAACAGCGATGTAATTAACTTTAACGATTCATTGTGGGGTACCATAGACATTTTTTGATTTATCGATAAACGTACGCAAAACATTCGCTTTTGTTCGAAAAGTTCAAGGACGTTGATTGAGCGGACCACACGAATGATTTATTCATTCGAAACAATGCAAACAACTTAACAATGATCCGTAAAGGAAAGGTATGCGTCGTAAACAAAGTAAATAAGTACAGTCAATACTTTTCTCCTAGGTCATCAACTTGTAGCTATAAGCCACTATATGGACACACGAAATTAGTTTTCAGAATCTATTATAAATTTTTATACCGTCAATATTATGAATGATACAACAAACTCCCTACAATAGTTAAAGCTACTCACACAATTAGATAGCTATGTAGATCATGAGGTAAAAAGGTATCTCGAAACTGGCTTTCCAGCTGTAATTATCCCATTACAATGCTAATAATTTCATTAAGTTAGGCTAAGTAGTAAGTACTTGGTAATTGTCGATAATTTCAAGTCGCATAAGAAAATCAAAACTCAATCGAATGCAAGAAATACAGTTTATGCTCAACCCTATTTAAATTAAATCGTATCACGGACCGATTCCGAAACCACCTGCAAATTAAATGGTTACCATAAATATTAATGTACAAATAAGACGAAGCAAACACCATAGGCAGCAGATATTCATAATCTTTGACAATGAACAGGTCTCATAGAGGGAGATAATTTTTCGTAACTTCACCTCTTCGAGGCTGTATCTAAGATTGAATCTAGGAGGTGATCACATGAATTCTTGGGCACACCGCGCTGTGCTTGTAGATTTTATCTAAACATCTTAAATTATTGTCTCGAGTGCGGCTACCTCGGCTCTCATCTGGCGCTGTAATCGTGAAGGTGAATACGAAATGTTTAGCCACGGATGAGGCAATGCTGACCGTAAACATGTCTAGAGTGATCAGGTGCCTTCCAATATTAATGTGTCAACAACCTTATAAAACGTTCACAAATGTCTTCAAAGAAAATTGAGAATAATTGTAAAAGAAGTGAAGAAATTTTGGCAAGTACAACTAAGTTTTATTTGATCAATATGATTAAAATATAACTTAATAAATCTGCATAATGTATATGTGAATGTTGAAAAATTAAGACCACATCCACGAAATTTCGCAGTATTTTGTAAAATGTTAGGCCTATTTTTGTGGTTTTATTGGTATCCGCGTTGAAAGCTTGCTGGGCACTCCTACTAATGCCCGGCGTGAGGTCAAATTACTAGCCGCGCCGCTGCAAGCCCGAGTGCTTAGATACACTCCGTTCAAATTGCACTGAATAAAAAATAAACTTAGTGGGATTGCAAGTGTTTCCAATCGACTTTTAAAACGAGAAACCAGCCTGTTAAATCGCACTCGACCTACCCTTTTTGTTCTTTTTCACATTGATCGCTCACAATTCTATCTGTAATCGAAAATATTGACGTGGTTCCACGGCTTAAGTTTTAAAAGCGATCAACTTTTTATTACGAAAACTAATTAATTCCGGAGGATATTAATTTTAATAACGTATTAACGATTGCGCCCGATAAATTTCTCGGAGGTTACGTCAACGGTTGATTACAGTTCAAATATCAAATTAGTCGGTGACGTAACATATCTGGGTTGTCAGAAACTGGTCTTAATTCCTGGGTGATAAAACGTGAGTGTTTGTGTTATGCCTGGGGCGACACTCGGCAGGCGTGAAACGGACCAAGAAATGGGCGATCACTTTCGTTTGGACATCACTTTCTGTGGCGCAATATGCCTACTGGCCTCACTTTTGTATAATCAATGCTTTGATTTGAAGTGACCAACATTCGGAGCGGTGATATTGTAATGCCAGCGATGCATGTGATTGCATTACCAACATTGGTTAATCAGACAGATGTGTTCCTAAATAGGACTGATTGTTCACGATTGCCAAAATGTTACGTGGCTTTATGCTAAAGGACGCAATAGCACGTGTAGCATTTTACTGTTTTGAGGTCTGAATACTTTGCAATGATTTAGATACTGTCTGATAGACAAACAGCAATTTATCTTAGTAAACATTCACTTTATAAAAAGCGCATGAAATAGTGACCCGAACGCGTGGTTCCCATAACATTTCTGTAATCTACTAATTGACAACTTTGGCAATAGATTGACCAACATGCTAACCAGTATCAATGCTAAAAATATGATGACATATGAGTAAATAACTTGATAATTTGAGCTCAAATAAATCTCTTGCTCAAATTTGATTACAAAATTCTGAATCTCACAGTTTGCGTTAGTATGTTAAAGAATGTTTTGTTATTGTTCGATTAGATGCTTTGTTAGCCCCTAATATATGCAAGAAAAACCTTCAGTAAAATGTTATTAGTTATTAGCATATCAAAATGTTAGCAAACATGAAAAGCTAAATGCCAAGGAGATGCGGTGACACATAAAAGTCATTTGGGTTTTAAAAGCACAAAACGAGTGGCTGACGTCGTCATCGAGATCTCGATGACCAAATAGGCACACCCTGGCATCTGTCTTACTTTTAAAAGTATCGACAAGAGCGCTATACGCTATATATTATAGGTATGCAATGTTATTGTGATAGGCCCGGCCCACCCAAATGTATTTATCATTTTGATATTTTGTAAGACACATTAAAAAATATTTATGGGGCCACACTGGACCTACAAGAAATAAGAACAAAATTGTAATTCCACTTAGAGCATGAAATTGATAGCACCTAGTTCATATTAAAAATTGCATCTCAAAGTTGTTTTGGACAGTAGTTCCACACATCAAAGGTCAAAACTGCATCTTTATATTCAACCATGTACGCATTTACAATCATTCATGAAATCAATTTTGAGATGTATTTATTAATACGAATTACTTAGTTTGAAGCAGTGATGGCTCAGTGGCATTGATTAAGGACAGGTGTGCCGCAGGTCCATGGTTCAAATCCCGCCGCGAGCTTGAATTATATGTATAAAATAATTTCTTCTTCAAGTATTGAACTCAACTTACGAGGAAATCAATTAATACGAGTATAAGTAAAACACTGCTGTTAAAACCTACTGCTTTTTAGAGGCCGGTGACAAACTCATTCGTAACTTACTTCGAGAAATTAAATACAGATATATAAATTTATTATTACTGGAATATTATCAACACAATCAGCATTTCAGTACCAAAACAGTATAGGCTAGCAAAACTTGATATTTATTTTAAAAATGGCTTTGAAACACTAAAATAAAAGGAGTAGGAAGAAAAAAATGTGTTCGTACAAAGCGGTGTTACAATCCGTGCCGGCGTGGGCGCGGCGCCCGCGGCGGCCTATCTCCATGAACAAATTATAATTTCAAAATCCGCATCGATTTATGTGAACGCTCATATGAATAAAGCACTGCCCTATTTCACCCTTCGTGTATTACTATTGTTTCTTTTTATGTTATAAACATTTCTATCTGAAGTGCTTTAGTTATCACGCTTCGGCAGGAGAAACTGTAAAAAGGTGTTACTTGTAGTAAATTTTGAATGAATTAAAGAAAGAACTTCATAATATTTTTGAGAAGAATTATTATCCTTTAAACATCGTTATATATTTTCTTAAAATTCACTTTGTGTAAGATAATATTTGAGTTGCTTTTAATATTATGAACCAATTGTTTTAAGCTCATCGTATTTTCCAAAACTTATCAGAGCGCTTGGTAGATGCGACGTGTGATCAAAATGCTGGCACCTATTTGGCTCAAAGAATAAGAATTGCAATTCAACGGGGCAATGCTGCCAGCATGCTGGGTACGCTGCCAACTGAGAGTGGGCTAGAGCATTTGGACTGCCTATGAGTCCAAATGCTTTTATTGTAGTAGCTGTAGTGCAGTATATAGTTTGTAGTATTTTGTTAATAAAGGCATACCGCCGGTATAAAAGAAAAAAAAAACACCTATACATGTCTATTTCTGGATTTCCTATTGCTATCAAATTAAATATTTACTTGTCAGAAATAAACGCGATAATGGATCTGTCCGTGTGTTGAACCACCTGGATTTCAATCCTCCAGACTACAATATAATATTTTTTTTATTTAACTTGTCAGCCATTTTCTACCGCCTGGCAAGCTACTGATCTCAAGAAGAAAACCTGTCATCTACTATCTTAAGATTTGTTACGGCAGCTGTCCGGCAAAGTCAGTAATCCTAGGCTAGCCTGAACAAGATCTTCAACCACACCATCATTAACAATCAGGTGAGTCAAACGCTAGCCTATCAGGTGTTTAATAAAATCACTAATTACTATCACACAGACTACTAAGAAGCCTCTTGAAACATTTCATAATCATCGTTTCATTTACAACATGTTAAAGTTATTTTTATTTTAAGTAAAGTATTTAATTCTAGAATTTCACTTTACTATATCGCTTACGGAAAAAAAACGCAATGAGTTTGAAAACCCAAGTCATAACTTTTATTTTCAAACTTACGTATTGATTTCATATAAATGTGGCATTTTCAGGTCTATTCGAATACAAATTAATAATAAACAAAATCAAAACTGTCTCATACATCGTTCTCTAATAAGTGGTTGTATAATAAAACTAATCCACAGCATTGTTCGACAGGTATCTCAATACCCGTTTAACGTTTTTGTACCTATAAAGAAAGAATACTTTATAAAATTTTATGTCGAAGTTAAATACAATATTATACAAACCTGCTTCTAAATTGGAATTTAAAAATATGATATAAGGTTGAACGGAATCTGGATGATCAAGTTTGAAAATACTGTTTGCAACGACTCTTTTTCTAACTAAAATAAAATTATAAGGCGCGCTAACACTTGTGTGTGTCTTGTTGTGTGCGTCTTTGACAAATGATGCGACTCGCGACTTTTCCTACGTCTGAATGTTTTTGGAAAGAAACATTTAGATTTACCTTGTATACAAGGGTGTCTATGATATAGGCTTTGCCTAGTTTGGACCCGCTGCAAACGCTTGACATTCCTAGTTATATTTTATCAACTTAACTATAAGTACGTACAACTTTTAATTGTAAGTACTTCATAATTTCAACCATGTACTTACATTACTATACATTGTCATTTATGTGTTTTTGATAATAAATTATTCTTATTTTATTATATTTAAAAATGATTAGAATGCTTCTAATCATATTAAAAATGTACTTTGTGAATTTTATGGCGACCAAAAGTCTTAAAACTTTCTTGGACTTGACTTCATTAACAGCAACTATATAGCGATAGAGACGTCGACAATCGCATTCCAATATGGGGAATTCGCATCGTTTGTAAAACTGAAACTAGCATCGTTTGTCTATGACTACAAATATTCTTTAGACAGAAGTAAATAATATATTTTATTAAACTAGGAATATACTTTCCATGTATGTCATATTAATTCAAATGAATGTGCGATAGAGATGACGATAATAGCTTTCCATTTGGTAGAAACTCGCATCGTTTGTCTTTGACTACAAATATTATTTTTGTCAATATGCTGTGTCATATTATTTCCAATAAGTCTTTAAAAGCTGTCAGCTCCTGGGAACGTTGTCATATACACGCTATACATACGTGTCATATAGGTGTAGGCCAAGCCTATCTGCAAGAAGTAAATAGCAAAGATGACACAAACCCAGACAGCCTCCCGACGGTCCATTAGCTTGTATCTTACATCGCACCAAATCGAACTGTGACATTGCATCCATACATCCATTCTTACACGATAGTGTTGCTGGCATAGTCAGCCCTTTAAAAGCGTAAGTTACTAGTGGTCAGATTTAGAAGAATATGAGTCTTGTACTTTATGACTCCTTTTACTTATGTCCGTAAAGTATACCTTGACACTACATCGGCGCCACGCTTCTACAAGATAGTGCTGTCATAGGACGTGCTTTTAAAAGCCTTCGTATATTGTTAAGATGAAATTATTGGCTGACAGGTTTGTAAGAGTATGATTATGATTTGTATATTTTATGGTTACTTTTACGCATGGGATATTGTATCTTGACGTTGCATCTTTGCGACCCTTTTAAGACATAATGTCATGCAGTCGATAAGAGCTGTCTGTCTACTAGATTTTATACTCAACGATAATGTGGTTCATGATGTAAAACTTCTTGGGAAACGACTATAAAATGGGAGTACCCTCTTGTAATGTGTTGTTTTAAATATGCTTAAGAAGGATCGATGACAAGAACCGAATACAGGGTAGTACCGAATAAAATCGGCAAGTTAAAACTTTTCACAATGTGCTCTTGTGTCATCCTTCGTGTTAAGGGTAGAGTGCTCGTGGGTATTTCCATACAAACGCAGTTTCATCATATTTTAAATAATAAGTGCTCAAATTCGATGAAACTTTGCATGTCCTTAAGCCTAATATCTATGCTTCTGGTTTGCCAGTATTCCGTAAAATTAGCATTTTCAAAAATAATTTGAATTTTTTTTGTATGGGAATTGTTATTTTGACATTTAGGGATAAAATGCATAATTAATCGAAAAACTGACAAACCAGAAGCATAGATATTAGGCTCAGCAATATGCATACAAAATTTAACCGAGTCTGAACAAGTGTTCATACTCTGTTAAATGCGGTATTTAAAATATGACGAAACTACGTTTATATAGAAAGCGTTCCGTGCACTCTACTTATAAAAACAAACATATTTTTAAAATGTATTCTTCTGTTGTCGTTCGCCTTGTTATAGAAAACATATTTAACGACCTGTCGTATGTGAGATAAGGGTAGGAAGGTGAATAATGGAGCAGCAATGATTGTCATAAAGTTTAGTCAATAATGTTATTATACTTTTTAGTACCAGAACGCGTTAGAAGTTGCCGGGTGAAATTTAATATTCTATAAATAAACGATTACGTAATTTAATAATATACGTTGAGGTTTAATATAATCAATGGTACTGACAAGCTGTTTATAAGCAGATCATGAGATCACATTTGAATTTGGCGCGTGAAATTTCATGTTCCTATAAACGAGTACATAATGTAAAATATAATACCTTAAGGTTTTTTTCTGACTAAAATTAACATATTTAACTAAAATTCTTAAACTTACTACAAAACTAATTCAATATTCCGCTACCATTAGGCAGTGTTCCCAAAATTCTGGCCGCATTACCACGTTGTATGGCAAGGTATAACCTTAACCTATTTCGAAAATAATATTCTATTTGTTATAGGAATTAAATATTTTATTCTAAGTTTTTAGAGCGTTGCACAGACAGCTATGTTGGCGTTTTACAAAAATCAAAGACTTTGATAATTTGTCTTTATGACATTGCCTTGTTGTTTACTCGTAGAATTGAAATTAATTAAATACTTTTTGGACTTGTGTGACATTCTTTGCGATGAGGTATTCTTGATTAGTTCTGCTTTGTGCAGTGTTGAACGGTGCCGGTTGATGCCCACTACCTTTGAATGAAACCTGCGCAGCGGTCACCCTGTTAGGCGACATTACTTAGGATAGGGCTTTTGAATGACTTTTTATTGACCTAGTTATTATAGGTCCCAATTTGAGGGCTTAACTACAAAGCAGCCGGCGTGTTTTACATGTCTAAGATATATTCAGATTTTTATATTACGTATAACGCGGTATAGTATCGCGGTCAATACCTTGTAATACATTCAAAGTACATTAAACTACTTGATCTGGGTCGGCTCGTGATTGTACACAAATTGTTTTCTTCAATGCTCTCTACTTTGATGATGTATGATTCCATAAGTAAAAACGGTCAATGTTTTATCCATTCAATAGCTATCAAAAATATATAGGATATCGTTAAAAATATTCTCAAAACCAGATAGACGACCTTTCAACAAAACCAAAAAAAAAACTTGTCTTTGTTGTCATCGTTCACCTTCAGCCATTTTAAATTGAATCAATACAAACATTCCATATTTTGAATTTTTTTTTTTTAATTTAACATAGATTTCATCTCATTCAATTTAGAAAATAGTATTACAAAAATCAATAAATAAATATGCACCAACACAAACGAGATCTTAAGGTTGAACTGGCCGGTCGCTTCTCCATACAAACGCCGTAGGGTAATGACTCCCTTATTTGAGATTTTAGGTTCAGAAGTAAGCATAATACCGATTGATCTCGTCATTATCTAGGCTTGTATGATGCCGAAATTTAAAAAAAATAATTAAGTTTAAAGTTATGAGCCTCTAAAATGTTATATGAAAATGTTTCGAAGCTCATAACACTCAAGTTAATTATCTTATTAAAATTTCGGCATCATACAAGCCTAGATAATGACGAGATCAATCGGTATTATGCTTTGTTTTAGACCTAAATCATCAAATAAGGGAGTGATCACCCTACGGCGTTTGTATGGAGAACGGGCCGGCCAGTTCACCCTTAAGCATAGTTCTGAATCAATAAAATAATAACCAATACCTGTGTTATGTTATGATATAACAATATACAATATATCAAGCAATAATATCTATATAATCTTAAAAAATGGTTACAGAGAGTAGCACCTCAGTGTAGATTCTGCAAGCATTATTTGCAACTAATTAGGTCACTTTTCTAATGTTACTTTGAAGTTTCAGTTGTTTTATTTGTACCTTTGTGAGAAATTAATATCTTATTATTATTATAATAGTTCTTGTTATTGGACTCACCTGATGCGTAGTGTCGCCGCGATGGATGCTCTCTTCAGTTTCATTGAGCCGCTCTGTGATGTTCCTGGTAAGGACCTTCAAATCCCTACTCTCGCGCACTTTCCCATCGGGATTGGCGACCACTTTAGATGAGAGGACCACTTTGGCACCGGCTGGCGCAATAACGCCGCCCGGACCGTCCACTTCTGAAAAATTTAAATGAGTACTAATACCCCCGCATATAAGGAATGAAGCGCTCGTAGCGAAGTTTGCTTAGCCGTTCTTAACCGATTAGCTAAGTAAAGCAACGTCCGCCGCGGTCATAACTTGGATGGGTGACCGCTGGTGACATTACCACAAAGCGCTTCCATGCTTCGGAGGGCATCTTAAGCCGTCGGTCCTAATTGTTGTCTTAGGAGTCGTCATGACGACTGCCTAGTCGTTATAGCATGATGGCAGTGCATATTGCGAATGCCAACCTAGCTACTCAAGTAGAAAATCTATCGCCAAGCACCTAACGGTGTGTTCCGGCAGCTGTCCTTGAGAACTAGTAATTCTAGGTTTGCCTGAACAATATCTTCGAGCACATCATCACTTACCATCAGGTGAGATAGTAGTCAAAGGATAGCCTATCAAGTATAAAAAAAACATGTTGAAATGCGCGCTTTATGAGCAGCATGTCACCAATTACGTCGCTATGTAAGGAGTTTTGCTGATCACTATGCGCACGACAAAGATTCATAACATCTTACCGCGCTTAATACCCGAAAGATATGTGGTTTTATGCCAACCAAAGCATTGCAAAGAAGGGTTGGCATCTACAGTGCGGCTGGCCATAAATCCGAAGCTCAAACATTGGACAGTTGTGTCGTTGGCGAAAACGAATTTTGCAATGTGTTCTTGTGTTGTACCTTAAGTTGTTCAAGAAGTTGAAGGTACCCCACATAGAAAGGTAAGAAGAAGAGTCTTTGCTTATTTTTGTGATGTAAGTTACAGGTTATCGTAACAAAGCGTTTGCAAAACTATTTTACACTGATTTTCGCGATGCTTCTTTCAATCTGGTTTATTTTAGAGCATTATGTTATATATATTGAAACAGTACGAAAAGAAATGCGTTACTCTTCATATATATAACTTCGCTATAGAGTTTCAGGAGGGAAATCTTATGTAAGTACTAAAAGCATATAAAAGGGTACAAAATAAACTTTTTAATTATTTTAACTGATACCTACCCTGTCGCAATTTAGTTAGGGCATATTTTAGTAAATGAAAATCTTTATGTTTTACACTAAAAACTTAAACGCTATAGAACCTCCATGTATTAATGTTTTCAAGTTCTGTCCTCATTCTTACATAAGTCAAAATATATAGAAAAATAGGGTCCGCGCATACTTTTAGAACCAACTGTATATAACTAAAAATACGAACAAAAAGCTAGCATATTTTATTTGTTTTAAAGTCGTCGCACATGATACTGTAAACCACAACTGTCGGAACACTGTTGGCGATAGATTCAAGATTAGCATATGAAATGTGATGAAAATGCATATCTACCATAACGCTCAGGATCTAGAAGTTTCGTAAATGTTAAAAACTGTTACTTAAGGGGTCTAAACGAACTCCAAATAGAATATTTCATATGCGTTCTTAAATATCATAACTTATTTTGATAGTAGGAGGTATCAATTGAATTTAACATAACCTTGCGTCGTCGTCACGATTTACCACGTGTCTTCTAGCTAGGTATGCTCTAGCATCGACCGTATCGTCGCTTTACTATACCAGTTCACTTTATTACTGTTGAAAGCATACCCTTTTTTATTCCTGATTGGTTTACCTTTGACCACAATCTCACCTGATTGTAAGTGATGATGTGGTCGAAGGTGTTAACAGCTTAACCTAGAATTACTGTCTCTCAAGGACAGCTATTGGGACTCACTGTTAGCTGTTTGGCGACAGATTTTCTACTTGAGAGGGGTAGCTAGCCAAAATGCACTTCCACCACGCGGTCGCGGTGGAATTCGAACCATGGATCTGCTGCGTGGCAGTCCATGCCACTGACCCATCACTGTTGCAAATCATAATCACCATCTTTGGTAAAGATATAGTTGAAGATGGTGAAGAGGCTTAACCGCTTTTGGCTGTGCGTATTCGCACTCCTGTTGCACATGCATCTAATACCGCATTTAACCCCGCGGTTCAAGTCACGCAAATATGCAGTATTTGCACTGTTTGCACGCAAACATTAGGTTCATAACGTGCTGAGCTTACACCACGATAGCAATATAATGTCACCTATGAGGTCACCTCCGGCTGCATATAACGTTTACAGAAAGCAGGAAGAGTAGCGTCTGCATAAACACCTTATTTATCTGTCAAACTCAAATTTTGACGGATAAATAAGGAGATTTTAGCTGTCGTGGTTAGATTTTTATACGTAACAGATTCTTGCTAACAAAAGGATGCCTTTAAATGAAATACTTCTAATGTCGATAATTGAAGTGAAGTTTATTATGGGTTAACTGCGAAGAAGCAAATTGACATTCAGCAGATGTTTTAAGCGCAGCTGCTAATCGGTTCACGTTTTTTGCGCGCAAAAAGTGCTAATTATCGTATTTTAGTTATGAACCGAGTGTTTGCAATGTTTGCAGCGACAGCAGTGTTTCTGTGATTCAAACCGTAGTGTAACTCACTACTTCGTCGTGCGCACAGTGATCAGCAAAACTCCTTACATAGCGACGTAATTGGTGACATGCTCTAAACCGTAGTGTAACTCACTACGGTTTAAATCACGCAAGCTCGATGTTAAGAAGTTAACTTAAAAGTATTGGCTCTTAAGAACAACTGACAAAAAACACCAGTAGGTGCTTAGGGACAGATCTTCTACTTGAGGGTGGTAGCTAGCCAGAGGAACATTCGCAAAATGCAAATGAACCATGCAAAAGAATACGATGAAATGCTTGTCTGTATGTAAGGTATATTAAAAAACACGCGGACAAAGTTGTGAAGAAGTTTGTATTAAGTATGATAAGCGAAAGCATAGAAATTTATCGAAGGGAAAAAGATAACATTTTTCGGGACGAACCTGTATCCTATACGGTTACGAGTTCAAGTCCCACTGAAAGAAGTTTGTAAAAATATAAATTACCATCGATGGTTGGTCCAATAGCTCCATTAAGACGACCATTTATTGCAGGATCGCTGGCTTCTTCAGCTTTGTCATCGGGTACTCGATGCTGAGAAAAATAATGTCAATTAAAAAAAATGGGTACTGCATAATACACAAAGTATTCGAATGGACTAAGAGTTACAAGTTAAAGTTATATATTTTTTTAACAAAAACAAATAGAAGTAACAAGAACAAATAGTTATCAGGGATAACTCAAATACTAATCAAATTAAAATGGCACCACATGACAATTAACAGCTTAAGAATATAAAAAAAAAACATTAAAGTCGGTATACCCTGCAAAGAGTACACATACAAAAAAATACAGTCGATTTGAAGACCTCATCCTTTTTTTCAAGTCGTTTCAAATAGTGACAAGCGTCGATTACACTTTTGCAATTCATCGGGGCTATGCTGCCAGCATGCTAGGCACGCTGCTAACTGGTAGTAGGCTGTAGCATCTGGACTGTGGGACAGCAATGGCCTTTAGGCTGCGTAAATGCTTTCGTTGTAGTAGCTGTAGTGTTGTATATAGTTTGTAGTGTTTTCTTAATAAAACCTTACCGCCTTTATAAAATCTCATGTAATTTAGTTTGATTACTCGATGTCACATTTTTTCTTATTCCTGTCTTTATCTCACAGTAAGAGGGACGACAGTTGAACAGAGGCCTCCCCATTGGGGAGGAGAGTTTGAAGTAAACCTCACGCTTGGCAGGCGTCTTGGGGATCGCTATATAACATGACATCAGTTCTTCAGAGGGCCTTGCAGTTTTCTGGTACTATTCCTTAGGTCGCTTTTTACGACTCCCACAAAAAGATATGGGGGTGCAATTCGAGACCGGCACCCCAAGAGCCAGAATTGCAAAAATGTACTAAGAATTGGGTACATTTATAATTTATTTTTAGGATATCTTACGGTATCTCTCAAAACATGACACCTTCGGCAAGAAAGAGTGAAAAACTACATGGTGGTAGGGCATTTGTGGTGTGGTACGAATGCCCGTTCGGATAGCTACCACCCTCAAGTAGAAAATCTGTCAAATACCTAACGGTATGTTCCAGCAGCTGTCCTAATGAGGCGGTAATTCTAGGTAAGCCTGAAAATCTACGACCACATATCATCACTTACCATCAGGTGAGATGGTTTATACAGATTTTCTAGAAGACAGAAATAATTTCGGTCTGTATATCTGTTTGTTATTGGCAAATAAAAATGAAGAAAATTTCTCGTGTTTATGCCTGCATAATAATTATTAAAAATGACTTATTACACCTTAGTGTGTCCAGCCATAAGATGGTGCTGTACTGCGGCTGTACGGGCCCAAGAATTGAATAAGGTTTCGATGAAAAAAAAAACTTTTGCCGAACAAATAATATTGTTTTGACTATTCTAGACTGCAATGGTCACCAAATAATAACTAAATGCTTTTCATATCATAAAAAAATTAACACCGCTAATTCAGACCTTGAATTTACAACGCAATTTTGAAATACGAATTTGGGTGCGGCCGATAGGCCGTCTTGATTTTATGAATATATAAAAAAGATTTTAAACAGAAATGCACCTAATTTCCCAGTAAAAAAAATTATAAAATAACGTTCACCCGTAAAATATGTAATTAGTTTAATAAGTATTAAAAATAGATATATATTAAATATCGTGAAAAAAAAACTCAGAATCCCACATAATGCATGATCAAGTAGGTACATACAATAAACAATTAGACAAACCGGCAACTAAATCAAAAACTGTTAAAATTTTATATTTCCCGCCAAATGTCAGTGTCTTAAAATAAAACCGTTTGAGCAATGATAAATTTTTGGTGGCTAAGAAAAAGGCTGGCAATAAAATGCTCTACAACATTACCTATATCAATTGATTTTAAAGACCAAAATCTTAGCAGTTTTAAACTGTTTTTACACTTTCGCCCGTAAAAATCGATTAGTGGCCATTATTTTCAACGATATTAAAAAAAACCTTTTTGCATGGCAATTTTTTTTATATCCGTAGCTTATTTAAAAACCTTATTTAATGTGGACCAGTTTTACTGCCACAAAAATTATAACAGGTTTAATTAAGTACCAACAAATGACAAAAATGTTTTACTTTTACTGGTATATTTAAATTGTTATGACTTATCGCTATTTACGTATATAAGCTGCGTTATCTACCAGGAGAAGATTTTAGAGAATAATTTTCTATTTTATTATTAATAAATACTGGTTATCAAAATTAGCATTTTTAGGCCATTTTTTTACGTGGTGTACTTATATATATTTTTTATGCTTGATATATTGCCTTTGACCACTATCTCACGATATATGTGGTCAAAGATGTTATTCAGGCTAACCTAGAATTACTGGCTCTCAGGGACAGCTGCCGGATCACACCGTTAGATGCTTGTCGACAAAATTTTCAGACAGTCACCCATCCAACTCGTGCCCGCGGTAGACGTTGCTTAACTTTGCTGATCGGTTAAGAACAGTTAAGCAAACTTTGCTACGAGCGCTTCAATACCTATCTAAAAAGTAAAAACTAAACGAGGTAGGAATCGCAAATTTCGGTTTCGGTTCGGTTTGTTTTATGTACCATATCCTCTATTTAACTAACATATTCTAAAAACGCCAATGTTGTAGTTTTGATGCTGTGTTCAAAGCCAACTAACATTTATTTCGTTCACTGGCTGCGAGTTGCAAATATTCAAATTTTGAACAGATTTTTGAGAAAGAGAGTATGCTTCACGGATGTGAATAAAATATATAATATTGTGGAGGATATGATAAATACAATGCTTGATTGAAAAAAAACCATTTCCTTCTCCCGATACAAAAAAAAATCATTAATACAGCTTTAAAATTTCGCCCAATCGAGTATTGCGTCTGTAAAGTAAATCGTATCCATACAAATTTTATTTTTAACCGTCGCGACGGCTGCTAAAAATGAAATAGGTTCTCAATTCGAATATTCTTTTTCTTATGGTTGTTACTCAGAACTTTGAACTGGGTGAACCAATTTTGATAATTCTTTTTTATTCGAAAGCTCGTGCTTGCCGTGTTGTCCCATTTAAATTCCATCCAAATCGGTCAAGCCGTCTTTAAATTATACTCCAATAACTGAAAAGTGTTTTCCTATCTGGATGATACTGTCATTGACAGTGAATGACAATTGATCCCGTAAGTAACAAGGGTCACTAAAAAGGGTGAAAAAAAATTTTTACTTCAAAATGGAACCGACTACAACACTCAAAAGTGTGAAATAACTTGTTGAAGTCGGTACCATGTGCACAATATTGTGAAAATAGGTACTTCTGAACTATCATGGTACCGTAATGTTGTCTTAGGTTTTCGCGATTATTACACATAGTAATTAAACAACTTTAAACGGTTTAAATCGCGTATATTTATCATTATTTTTGTCCCGACCACGAGTCACCCCGTGACCACGATCACTGCAAAGTGTTTGAAACAAAAATAATGAAAAATATACGCGATTTAAACCGTTTAAAGTTGTTTAATTACTATATCATGGTACCGACTTCAACAAGCTATTTCACACTTTTGAGTGCTGGTCGGTCCCAATTGGAGGTACATTTTTTTTTAATTATTTTGTAGCAAATATCTGATAGAGTAACAGAAAGTTTTTTTCGTTTTTAAGAAGCTCACTTACATATTAATATACAAAATTTGTTTTCACATGGACCTTTAACATTGTTAGTAAGAATAGGGTCTATAATTTTTACTTACAGTATGAAATGCTTACCTCAGTCTGTTGTAAATTAGTAGTGTGTGTATCTTCGTTTACAGAGGTAGATATTTTTGGTCCGGAGTCGCTTAATATTCGTCCATCTTCTAAAATCAGTTCGCGTTTTACCCGCGTCGCGATTTGACGAGTTGTTGTCACCTCGCTCGTCTTTTTCGTCACCCATTCCTCTGAAAAATTAAATATATTGTTAATATCATTGTAGTTTGATACATTTTGTAATAAAGGCTTCCAAAAAAGATACTTACTATTGTAATACAATATATTCTTAACTTATTTAAGATCAATTAAAACAAGCTAAGAGCGAATTAGACACACAAACTATTCCATCCCAACACAAAATGTACCTAAAATTGATATTTTATTACATTTCAAGAAATAGAAGAAGATAGTAAAAACAGCTATAGCATGAGTCAAATTGGTTCGTTTTTATTATTTGTCGTTCGTTGTATGTTAGATATTGATCTATAATCATATTTAGACGGTTGTATATATTTCCGTTTTTACGATAGAGCAAAAACACGTTTATTGTACGGGGACTCTCTTTTATTTTTTTTGTTATTAATATTAGTTGTTGGCAATCTGTTTTACTGAAACATGAGAGTACCTACTGTGAAATTTTCAACTGCTTAACGTTTACCTTTCCAAAGACAGACAGACGGACAAACCATAGATGCTTAGTAATAGGGTACGATGCAACAAAGTTTTTATTTATCTTTGAAAATGATTATACGTAACAAGTGTTCATCAATTTTATACATGCCCTTGTTTCTACGTCAAAAGGTTTATATACTTAATTTTTTATTTGATTTAACAAATTAATTAATATTTAACATTATCAGTCTATTTAGTTTACTTGTCAATATAATAATAATTTTTAATTTTGCTTTTTTTTATATTTTACATTTTCTAGACCGTAATTCCAATAAATAAAAGTCCAAAAAAGACAGCCGCGCTTGAAAATAAAACAAAACATCTTTTAGTTTTACTAATAGTTAGCAAAAATCTTGATCCTACCTAGGTAAAGAATTTGGAATTGTGTTTCTTAGAACGGCCTTGCGGCTCAAAGAACATGTATCTTGAAGGAACTGTTCTGTATTACATGGCCCGAAATTAATTACCTACGGAACAAGTAAAAAAGCTAACCCACCTTCTTTGGTTGTTGCTATTGTATCCCCAGGTTCAGCCTGTAACAAAGAGAAAGTAATTCATTGAATAACATTATAATTTACATTTTTAGTAAAAGATACGTAGCAATTGAATATTTTGCAATTATTTCATCTTTTTTTAAACAAATTTTGATCATGCTACAAGGTAATATTATGTAGAATACGACATGTAGTAACGCTTGTTAAAATTTAATGAGATAACTATAAGTAATTAGGAAATAGGTATGAGTTTAGAAATTATTGCAACATCTCCAGCATTGTCCATAATAAGATTAGGTGAGGAGCCAGGAAGGCGGTCAAAAATCTTATCAAATAATAAATAGTCTTTTTGCATTGACCTATATTAGTTCAATGTCTTTTTGTTTCAAATTGATTTCTGTATCAGCCGGTTTGTCTACTGCTGAACACAGCCTCAGTTGATCGCAGTTTAAGATATCAGTTCCTCAGAAGGCGCTGCTACCCACCTTCCGGTATTTTATTCGTACGACACCCACAGGTGATAAGGGGATGATATTCTAGCCCGGCACAGCACGGAGAAAAGAAATTGCACCCGTACGTAGTATTATTATATGTTCTATGCTTGTACATTTGAAATTCGGCAAGTTATTTAAACACTAATTAAATTGGCATAAAAAAATCAGTCGTATTAAAGTCGTATCGATAAACCAATATTTGTCCAAGTGATGTTGTATTAAAGTAGTGGATCACTAGATGTGTGAATAGTGTGCGTTGTATTTTTTCTTTGTATGGAACTCAATACTAAGTTCCATTCTATGAAATAAAGGTAACGATATCGCGTTACGTCACTGAAGAGATGAATGTGCGCTTACAAAAAATCCACTATTATTACCTACCTACTTCACATTTAATGAGAAAATGCGCATTTGTGGCGGGAATTAAAAAAAATAAGAGATGGTTCGCTTTTGTAACTAAGTTTGGTACCTAACTATATTGTACTTACAGTACTTAGATGATGTACAAAATAATCGACAAAACAACTCGTATCGCATTCCTGATTAAGAACAAAAGATGCCCGTCATACTTACCTACCAGCAAAACGAAAAAGTAATGAAATATTGAATATCCCTCCAAAGCAAATGACTTCAACATTCATCTGAAAGAACTGTTGGGAAATCGTAACTTAATTAATACTTAATTACATATTATCAAAGAGATTTATTCAAATCAAAGACGAAACGTTTCCTATTTTTGCGGTAAAAATAACACATTTTTTATTTATTTATATTGGAATCGTATGATTTTTACATTAGCCATTCCACTGTAAATGTTTCCATCACATCACAAGTTACATTTGCATAAAAGAAGCAACGTAATGTAGAAATAGTGTTTTAGTGAGGTAGTCATCATCATATGTATGTAAGTCTACCAAAACGTAGGGGAATTGGGCGTGAGACGAGAAGTAAAATTTCTCACTACTGTCTAAACTTTACCAGACCAGAGATAAAAAAAAATATTATTAGATCCAAACTCTGAAAAGTGTCCATAATTAAAGCACTTGGAAATCCGAGAAAAGGCCTGTTCACTCGCGAAAGCGCGCACTGTAAATTATTGTACATAGTGCACAGTATATTAAGACGTGTAGGCCTCGTTTCTACACTACCCCTAATTGTGGATGTAAATGCTAATGGTACATACAGTAAAACAATAAAATATAAGCGCTTGGGTAGGCAGTAGTAGTATTTGTAATGCAAATACACTAAACAATATGAAGGGGTGCGGCTTCGTGAGTCTCAACCACTTGTAAGAAGAACTTTATTAAACTTTTTCACGCTACAAGTTATATTACAAACAGCGCCATCTCTTACCGAGTAGCGAAACTGGTACACCTCGCTGCCATTGAAATCATGCGGCTCTGATAGATATCGTAATAGTACGTGAGGCCGCCGCTTGACGGCGCCATGATCACTCAACGTGAAAACTGTCACCATTTACTCTCATAGAATCCGTAGAGTTTTCATGGAAAACTTTTGTACACTTGCACTTTCTAAATTTATTTGTGAAACACAAAGAAATTTACTCTAATTAATTAATCACACTGAATTTTCACAGCACACACGAAGCAGCGTAAGTAGGTATTATTTATTTGTATAAATGCGGTATTAAAAACTAGATAAGAAAAAACGATATCGTGTATCCTTTTAGTCAGTTAGTGCACGACTGCAGGAAAATCAAGGCTTAGCAGTTATTTAATTAATGAGTTTCGGATTAACATTTTCATTTGGCGCACAATACAGCTACGCGTAAGGCATTCGGCTCATACGCGAGCACTTCCTTTGGGACTGCACGATTATATTGAACCCTAATTGACCGACGTCCTGTGTCTATAAATAATAGCAGAAAAGGTTGTAAATCTTTGTGAACAGGATTTTATACCAGGGTCGCCGTATTCGATCCCTAACGTGAGTATTTTCCAGTTAATTTATTATATTTATATAGATATGTTTAAATTCATGACGAATTCATTTCAAAAGAGGTATCATTATAGATTCAATCGGAACTGAAACACCTGTTTTTTTTTTTGTTCACCTAGAAAATACTAAAATCCTATTGCTATATGTATGTCTCATACATATTAAAAATTTTGAATTGTATGCTAATACCACATCTACCTTTCTTTCCCTAAATTTTATGAAGATTTAACGTTAACTTCCGAACTTTGATCACGATCAAAGTTCGGAAGTTAACGTTAAATAAACACAAATTTCAAGATCCCCAAGTTGTCACTGAGACCTTTCGCCCTAAGGGCATTCTCATATCACTATTACATAATATACAATGACATTACCCACCCACAAGAGGCATACCTATTATGTACAACCATTAGGAAGTTAAGTACGCACTAAAGGAGTTATGACAGGTCACTTGAGCATTGCCTAAGTCTATTCAACGGAGAATTATCTAAGCGATACCTAAGTAATAAGTTTTTAGTTTAAAAGTAACTTTCCATTGTAACATATTACAAAAAGTAATATAAGTAGTAGTACCAAGTCAAGTATTTGAAACAAGAAATGTCATAAATCTTGCTTATAAGCATGTCTCAGTTAATCCAAAATCCTAAAAATCGTACACAGGTCGCAAACCTTGAAGTAAAACTTTCGAATAGTGCCCATCTAATAAGATACGATTGGCATTTTTGGAAAGTTTTACTTCAAAGTTTTGTGAGCTGACTTAGGCATTTTTTTTATAAATTGATAAAAATTCAAATAGTTTAAATAAAAATGCTTGCTGAACAGTAATCTAAGGGCTGTTCCATCCAATCATTGACCATTTGCATGACCGGAAAAGGCAAATATGGAGGAAAATTCGCCGAATGGTCAGCATGCCACTAATCACGTCAGAGTGAGTAGTGTTGCTTGAAATTAGGTACGCAACATAACTCTTTCCTTATCAACCAGAAGGTAGTGGATATACTACCAATGAGAGCATTACCGGGGAGTGTTGCCGTCAGACAAGCGGCTGGCAATAACCAAAACCAGGGTACTGTACTGTATCAGCCGGATTGTCCGCTGCTGAACATAGCCTCCCCCATTAAGGGGAGATGTGCCATAATCCCCATGCTTGGCAGGCGTCTTAGGGATTGCAGTTTAAGATGAAGCAGTTCCTCAGAAGACGCCACTGCCCATCTTCCGGTATTTTACCTTTAGTCGCCTTTTACGACACACACAGGTAACAATAGTGGGAGATATTATAGCCCGGCATCGCACGGGCAAAAACCAGGGTATAACATAATTATTATACCAACCTTATCCGCATTATATTATATAGAAGGTAAAAACCTTCTATATTATTACTTTAGATAAATGAATAGTAATATTTGTCAGTGTTTTTATTACAGTACACAGACATCCTAGCTCACCCTCACAAACAAAACTTTTAACATTCCTCATTTTGCCCCCGGGAGTTAAAAATAATAGTTATGCGAGTAGATTATACTCTATACTAGGTATGTACATATCGTAAGAATGGAAAGCTGTTAATAAATATTTTCATAGAAGCCAAAATACCGTAATACTATAGCTAAATACCGTAATACTGGCTATAATCACTTAGTCGCGTTCATTCCACCGACAAGAGCAGTCGCTTCAATTATTGATTGACGGCTTCTCTAATGCCGACCTACTTTCCGCGTGGCGCGGCGTTTACGTGAGCGCTGCAAAACCGTGATGGCGCAATCTACGCGCTCGGACACCCTCGTGATCAACGAGTTTTTGGCCTTCGTGCAGAACAAGCTGGACGTCATGGACGAGCTGAGTTTGCAGCAGATATGTCTGGCTAGCTACAAGGAGGCAGACATCCTCGCAGCTAAGAAGGTCTTAGCGGACACTGCCAAGACGTCGGTTCGGCTAGGAACACGTCAAAAAGATGGAAGCGGCAAGAAAGACCTGCAAGACATCTTCAGGGTTTTCAAGGAAACAGATCCTGATGAGATTTCAGTGACCTATGTCGCCAGGGACCTCCATTTGTTACCACCGGTGGATTTTTCTTCAGTCGATGTGACCTGCCTTTTAAAGGATATCATGCGATTGAAGTCCGATGTCACCGATTTAAAGCAAAATTTGGAAAAATCGAATGCTGTGGTTTCTAGTTTGCAAACTGAAATCACAGCTTTGCGCAATAACGCTGCGCAGGCAAAACTGCCGTCACCAGCGTCAGCGACAAAAAGTGACTGTGCGACACGCTAATCGACAAAATGCGCGACTCAGCAGTCCCGTGGAATCAAATGTCACCGATTCACCGCGGGGCATTGACCGAACATTGCAACCGACCTCGATCATCGAGACTCCCCCTCAAGTAATGATTTCTTCCGACTTACCATCAGTATCCAGGAAGCAGAAGAAATCATATGCACAAGCGGCAAATCGTAATCAGTGTACTCTACCACTTACCAAGAAGGAGGTTATGGGGAGGCCCACCACTAATATCGATAAGGAAGGATTCACTCTCGTTAAGAAGAAATCAAGAGTTAGACCGACGCGCAATAATCGTGGCACAGCTACGCCTACAGCAGAGAAGACTGTACTTCATGCTGTGGAGCCGACCATCTCTTTATATCTCTCTCGTTTGGACCCAACAACATCCGGGAACGATGTCCTTCAATACATTAAAGAGAGGTGTGAAAGACGTCGCGTACCGTTTGAAGTGACGTTACAACGGCTGGAATCTAGCCGTGTGAAAACTTTTAAATCATACGTGCTTCGGGTTCCAGCGAAGAATAAGGATGCGTTCCTAGTTCCCGACTTCTGGCCGGAGGGCATAGTATACAGGCGCTACAGGGAGGCGAGACCGAAAATCAATCCCAAAACTGTGTAAAAGTGTTTTTATAATATTATTTATGTTAGTCTGTAAGGTATGTATTTCTATGGGTCTGTGATTATTTAATCCTGTTACCTGAAATAAAGAGTTATTATTATTATTATATAATTCTATTTAATCTACGTTTTCCAGTTTCAATATATGTTTAAGGTCAGTCTTTAGCAGCAGCGAGTTATTTATTGGTATTTGTAGCGGTTACATAAATTATCGTGTTTATCTTAGCAAAGCGGTTTATGTCTGAGAAACAAAACTACGTTTTAGATTTCTTATCTATCTATATATATGTCTCAGAAATTACCTACCATGGGGTGTCGGATTAGACCCCCTTGCTTTTTAACTGATTTCAAGAAAGGTAGGAGGTACTCAATTCGCCTGTTTTTTTTTAAATTATATTTGTTAGTGCCCGACCCGTGGTACAACTGCGATGTCCAACAGGTTGTACTACGGAGAAGTAAAGTTACCCATGGTTCAACTCTTTTTTATATGGTTCAACTAGTTGTACTACTGGGAATTGAATTTATCTATGGACTAGTTATTTATTTATCTATAGTCTAGGGCAAAGTCATATTTAGGTGCGACGACGAGCGAAGCGAGGAGGACCGTTAGGTTACTTGTGACTACAACATTGCGAGAGCCGAGCGAGCGTAGCGAGCGTGCCGCGGCAGCGGCCGGCGATGCGCCACATAAATTTAATTTCATATACTACTTTTGGTGATCATTTACTACTTTATCCCCTTAGTCCTACCAGTTGGACATAATTCCACCGTTATACCATGGATCATAATCATAAATATATAAAAAAAGAGTTGAACTATGGGTAACTTTACTTCTCCGTAGTACAACCAGTTGGACATCGCAGTTGTACCACGGGTCGGGCACGTATTTGTTGCCTCAGAACTTTTGACTGGGTGAACCGATTTTGATAATTCTATTTTATTACAAAGCTGATACTTGTCGTGTGGTTCCATTTAAATTTGATCAAAATCGATTTTGCCATTTTTGAGTTACACTACTGAAAAATATTTTCAAATATTGATTATATAGCCGTTGGCAGTGAATGATGAAGTTTCTTAACAAAAACCTAAAAATGGAACCGACTGCAACACTCAAATTTGCGAAATAATTTGTCGAAGTAGGTACCATGCGAACAATATTGTGTTAATAGGTACTTTTAACCATTATGGTTCCGACTTCAACAAGTTATTTCCTACGTTTTAGTGATGAATCCGATTCCAGTTTTTGGAAAAAATTTATAGCAAAGAGGTTAGTATCCGAAGGACAACGCATTACTTTAAAATTCTATATAATATGTCCTCATATGTACATATTTTATACATTTAAAATTTAATGTATCAAAGACAACATAAAAATATATTATTCAAAAATTTCAATATGTATAAACTATTCAAAGGCATAATATACAAGCATTGTAATTTGTTCAATTCACTGCCATTTTTTTCTTATTCAATCCTTGTTTTTTGAATATTTTTTATAGAGTTTTATGTTAAATTTATATTTAGCTATTGGGTGTTTTTCCATTAGCCAGCCCGGCACCGGCACGGCACCGGCATGGCCGTGCACCGGCACCTGCGCCGGGGTTTCGTTTTTCCACTGCGCCGGTGTCGATGCCGGTTTACGCCCGGTGAGTGGTACAGTACTGACACGGACTTCAGCACGACGACACGTAAAGTGTAATTTACGTTTAGATATAACAATGGTATCGTCAAGCCGTTGACTATATTTGTTATATCTTTTACATCTACGACGATAAGAGTCACGATGTCGTATTTGAACGCCATGACCTTGACGCGTACCCACTGTAAGCGAACCAAAAACCAAATACGAGTCCCTCCGCTCCGCACCCTCCTACCCGCCCCGCGCAGTTACACACTGACACGGCTACAATTCATGTAAATATGCAATACACATGCAATTTTGCCGGGCCGGCACCGGTGGGAAGCTTGCTACCCCGGCGACGGCGACGGCGCCGGCAGGACTCAATGCCGGGCCGGCGCCGGCGCCGGTAAGTGAAAAAGCGAGCCATACATTTTAATACATTTTTGCTTCCCCGGCAACGGCACGGCGCCGGCGCCGGTGCCGGTGCCGGTGCCGGGCCGGGTAATGGAAAAACGCCCAATCCCATTAAAAGACCCCACAGTTTTGACATGTCACTATTAAAAATTCCGGACATTGACACTGACATAAAGATGGAAGATACGTCCTCAAACGTAGCACACATCACCTGCGATGTGACGTTACCAAATTGGTTATGACATACGATTTGTGTCTGTGGTACGTGTTGACGTTATCTGCATAGTAAATCTAGGAGGGTCATTATATCCAGTAGTTTTACCAGTCGTAATATATAATCGTAATAGGACCGTGATGGTAGTTTTTATATTCATATTTTTCTACGTAATCAATAATATTTCTAATGTTTTTTTTATTTATATGTGGGAAACAAACTTACCTAAATACCACACAATAAAAACTAATAAATATTTCGGTCTAATAAATAGTCGCAGTAAGGCGTATACCAGCAAAACCCCTATATGTACAACCATAGATAAATTAATTGGATATTATTTCTACCTACTAAAAGACCTTGGCCTGTCAAGAACAACAGTACCTTCCATCCTAGAACGTGTATCCAAGGTGGCATTAGTAGGATCTTACCAAATTTGGTTGGGCAGGGAAGGAGGCTCGAGCGGTTAAAGGGAGCATTGATGCATCATAAAGGGCCCCTTATCCTTACTCACTGGGTTGCAAGTCCCAGGCACCTTGACTTGGGCCTCTTCCTTTGCAACGCTATGGACCCGGCACCCGCACGGTGAATCCATGGAATGCAAAGTATATTCTTCTCTGATAGGCTAGCCTTTGACGACTATCTCACCTGATGGTAAGTGATGATATGGTTGAAGATGTTGTTCAGGCTTACTTAGAATTACTGGCTGTCAGAGACAGCTGCCGGAACACACTGTTACGTTCTTGGCGACAGAATTTCTACTTGAGGGTGGTAGCTAACTAGACGGGCATTCGCAAAATGTCCTATAACCATGCTGAAAAGACTTCCATCCTAATATCACAACCGGGACCGACAAGGCTTAACGTGTCCTCCGCATCAGGGAAGCGCTCAGTAGTAAAGTCACTAGCGGTCTTCCATACAAGTCATGACCGCGGCGGACGTTGCTTTACTTAACTGATCGGTTAAGAACGGCCAAGCAAACTTCGTTACGAGAACTTTCTATAAAATGTCGGTAAAACATATGATTCCTATTATTATGTTTCTAAAAATATTGATTAATATACGCGTTTAAAGTTGTTTTATTACTATGTGTAATAATCGCGAAACCTAAGACAACATCATGTTTCTACTGAAATTAGGTCCTAAGGCACGCACAGACCAAAGCGTTCAGCTGAGTCCGCGATAACGTACAAGGTGGCAAAATTCTTTTTTTTTTCTATTTTTATCAGTGTGTTTTGTGCGTACCATTAAGGATATATATATCAACATATAAGGCGCATATCAACAACATATACTCAAAAAACTATGAAATGTTTTTTTACTATGCTGTGACGGAACAAGCTCTATACCCACGGATGTTAAGCGGACTAACTTCTGCCCATTAAAGGTGCATTTCATCACAAGTCACAAATTGCACTGCGCCCGTCGCTTTAAGACATACTTGTTAAGTCTGATGTGCCTGTATTTTTAATTACAGGCACATGAGACTTACTTTCTTTTAATTAATGACCTTTTTAATGTAAATAAAAAGATATACGCCATTTAGAACGTCATCGCGGCATCGTCTACGACTGAATGCGTTGGTTTGGGCGTACTCATTATGTGGACAGTTAAGATACTGTATTCCTCTCCAAAATCTCTATATCGCAAGTATAATATATTATTAATTACTCTTGTCGTTAAACGTCTGGCTTAGAACACTTTGGCAGTGGACGGCCAAAGTTTTCGGTTAACCAATTTATGTTCTACTATCTATTACACAAACACAATCATAATTCCTCAAATACAAAAATTAGGAACATAGTAACATTTTTAGAATGGAAATATCTAGTTTAAGATTAACATATCTATTTAGTAAACATCTTTTGTTCAGATCATCCATCAAGCGTTGAATGTTTATTTCTTTAGCTGTCCAAATAAACATCTTATTGCACCTGATACAACACGTGATGTATATTAATGTGCTAGTAATAAATATTGTGTTTAGTAAAGTTATATAATACAGTTAAAAGGTGTAAAAAAAATTACTTAAAAATGGAACCGACTTCAATACTGAAAAATGTGAAATAACTCGTTGAAGTTATTAGTACCGTGATAGTGCAAAAATGCCTATTATCACAATATTGTGCGCATGGTATCGACTTCGACAAGTTATTTCACACTTTTGATTTTTTAAGTCGGTTCCATTTTTGAGTAAAAAAAAATAAAGAAAAAATCATCAAGATGGATTCAGCCAGTCAAAAGTTATGAGGCAACAATAAATGACAACAGTCAAATTGAGTACCTCCTCCTTTTTTTGAAGTCGGACAAAAACAAACGTCTGCTCAATCGTAGTTGTATCTCAGTATAAACACAGAAGTATTTACAGTAACCACAACACAGAAGGGGCAGACCGGTATGTTTTAACATCCACATTCCGCCAGTGCGTTGCTTAGAGGGCGAGCCTATTGCCATCTACCAAACACAGAGCATCTACTCTACAAGACACATCACAATGCGCGGATTTGCCCCTACGCCACCCTCAATTTGAGAAGAAAGTAAAATGATGAGAGTAGTGCTTTTGCTGTGCCATAGAATACATTTGGGCGCTTTTGGATGTTTCACAATATTTGCCAAAGAATACCTCTACTTATTTAATAACTTATTTAATATCACGAAATCTATCACCTCCAGCCCAAATTCAATGGCCATTAAATTATTTAATAAATTACGAGTAGTATTAAAAGAAGAAGGAAATTAATATAAGTTTGAGAAACACTATAAAAAAATATATAATTACCTTGACGAACTCCTTCAAGAATAATGTAGTATTAATTTATACGACCGTCCACTCCTCACCAACATTGCTACACTTAAATAGGGTAATTATTTGATACCTAATAACATTCCCCGTGGGCTACCGGGTTAGAATTGCACCTCCCCATACCATCCCGTGGATGTCGTAAAAGGCGACTAATGGAAAATACTAGAAAGTGGGCAGCAGCGCCTTCTAAAGAACTGCCATCTTACACTGCGATCCCAAGCCTCCTGCCAAGCGTGGGGATTATGTCAAATACTGACTAAATAAAGGAGGCTGTGTTCAGCAGTGGACGATCCGGCTGATATAGTAGGTATATAACATGTTTATTTAAAATCTGCATGTAAATTCAAATAATTCCGCAATAAATGATTTGAAACTGAAATAATTATCCATGTTACTATACATATAAAATTAATTGTGATTCTTTTGTATCTGTGATGAGATACGAGTGTCATATAAAACCAGTGCACCCATTGTATGAGACATGGTGCATCACAATGCGCGGCCTTGCGCTGCTGCCGTCTCGCTGCGTTGGCTACCAGACAAGGGCGTGGCCTCCACAGTGACATCTAAGTTCACCTAACTAATGTCATAAACAATACATAATAATAATTTAAAAACAAGTATATATTATTTTTAGTAAATAATACGGGATAACTCACGTGAATAAGTCAGATAGCTGGGACTATAGTTATGAGTGCTAAGCGAGACGTCACCACGGACGTCCCGAGCTCTCCTTGAAAAAGACCACCGAATGTGGTTGAAACTATAGTCGGAGCTATCTGACTTATTCACGTGAGTTATCCCGTAGTATTGACTAAAATGCGTGAAAACCACGTTAGTTTTTATAATAAAGTAATAATTAATTAAAAAAGTAAAAGTCCGACTGCAAATTATTTAATTTTGTTAGACGTTTTATCGTTCCATTGAAATTAAAACTGCAATTTATACCTATATATTTATCGCATCGTTTTTTATAGCCCTTTATTTTGGGTATGGAATGTATAAAAAATTATAGTGTGTAATTTTTTTTATGTACTTATTGTTACCTGCTCTATTAAGACGAATGTAATAATATCTCATACATTAGAATCGGTTGAGCCGTTTAGTAGTTATGGTGGAATAAAGAAACTCACAAACATACATTACACGTTATGTTTTCAGAAAACATAACACTCTTTTTTTAGTCAGTCTTGTAATAATCTATTTTTGAACTAAATTGTACCTACAATCTACGAAAAGAAATCTGCTATATTCATTGATTAGCAGAAGATTCTAGACTTGATTGTGACTATATTATATGCTACTATATAATATAGGTAAACATCATCTCTAATGAGTAATCATATCGTTTCGCATTTTATTAGCTTTCTTAATTTGTTTTTATAGCTAAGCCAAGTAAATTGGCTTAGTTATAAAAACAAATTTGTACATGCTTGTGATAAGTGTTCAGAACAATCAATTAGTATATTAAGATTAAGTATTTCGTAATTATATTTACCCTTTCACTCTTCTAGCAACAACGCCGAAATTATATTATATTCTAATTATTATTATCTAAAATTAATGTAACATGGTCCACATTAAAAAAAACCGCTTGCAGAAGTTAGTCAGTATACTTAACTCTTATATAAATATTCTTAGAAAGTACCTATTATATGTTATTAAATGAAACTGATAAAGAAGTGGGCAATGGACCGGTGACTGATAAGTAAATAAAACTTCACTTAAAATTATAAACGTATGCGACATTCAAATCCGGAATTAAGGTACCTATTTCAATAAAAAGCAAGTACATTCAACGACCACACGTTCATGGGCCATTAACTCGTATAATTGGTTGTTCCGGTGGCCGTTCTACCTTATGGGCCTTGCATTCTTGCAAGAAGAAAAAGGTGTCGTAATTAGTAGTGACTTTTTATTCATATACAACATAAAATATTTTGTGTAAAGTACATTTTCGTCTTATCGCGCAAAAATCACCAAAAAGAAGAGAGAGACTGTCGTAAGAAGGATATGCAACAAAAGTTTTTTTAAATGTTTTTCCGACCTTTCTTTGCTTGTGATAAGGGCAGGAAGAAAAATAATTATAATTCTCTAAAAAGTAATGTAGTGTCGAACGAGTAAACTTGCCATCGAGCACTTGCCTTTGAAAGTTGTATGATAATGGTACCATAAGTCAGATATTACCTGATAAAAATAATATATAAAATAATTAAAGTTTTAACAAAACAAACCGACATCAAGCGTGTGGATAACTCAAAGTATAGTAATAATAATAAGAAATATAAATAAGTTAACTCGTCAGATTTCAGTCAAATAAATGGGACAACACCACAAGCACCAGCTTTCAAATGTAAAACAATCATCAAAATAATAAAAATAAATTATGTTATGAAGTGACACAAAAAAATAACTGTCGAAGTAAGAACCTCCTCCTTTTTTGAAGTCTGTTGAAAACGGAACGAACTTCCAACACAGTACAGAATGAAATAATTCATTCACTCTTTTCAGCGATAGAGTCCTTAATATATTTTTTCTTACAAGATTGTCGCTCGCCCTCAGTACTGGTAACATTTTTTTTCATATGTATATACGCAAAAAAATAAATAAAAGTATATACACGTCGATTTGAGAACCTTAAAATCTTTTTGGTACATTCTATTTTAAGTTTGTTAAAAATCAAATGTGTCTATAAATTATTTGTCTACTCTACTCGTACCTTGTCCCATGTAAAGTAGTATTGTTCTTTAAAGCAGAGACAAACCAACTAGTAAATAAAAAGCAATAGACTTTTCAAGTAAGTATACATAGTCTTATACATACTATACATAGTAAGTATACATAGTCTTATACATACTAGACCAAAGTTAGCCTAAGGGTGTGCTCCACCCCGCCGTATCTTGTCCGCACATCAATTTTGGACACATGCACAAGTTGGAAACAATGAAGTGTTTGGGACGAGGTTCATGCACAACACAATATCTAGCCGTGCGCTAATGGGGGGTATCGCCTTGTTTAGGGTTGCTACACTGAACAAGGCGAAGTTATCTCGAATATATCTGTGAAATATTACAAATCCTTGGAGAAAACCTTATATTTTGATGACATAGAATTGCACTAGCAGTAGTACATTTATGAAGCAAAACCACAACGAGCTTCTTGTGAACATAAGTATTAGCTAAACATAGTTAAGACGATATATCTGCTCTTTCTTCTCATTGTGTTAAAGATGCAAAATTAAAGGAATCTTATGATGAGTCTTAACCAGCTTTGAAGAGTCATCTTTTTTTAATTTCTGCGACAAACAAGCACTGCGAAAATTACGTAATTCTTATAGATACTTAAGTCCAAGAGTTCATATAGTAAAAGAATTTAGCATGATGCATGAACCATGGAAAGAACCTGACATAACTATTTATATACTATGCATACCAAGCATTTGCAATGACTGGAAAATCTGTACAGTTCCAAGAAAAATTACACCCAAGTTACAACGGATGCTCTTACAAAATACAAGAGAACCATGACTTGAGATAATTATTTATTCATCTTCATGAGTGTGATATTAATCTTAACTCTGACTGAATGCAGCATCCCTATATGTAACCGGCGAACACAATAGGAGCTATCAGGCCAATCTAACTTGCTCGATGTAATGGAACGGAGGCGGCACATAAAATTGACAGGGGAACAACTGACAAGGTCTTTGTGGAGGACTCAATTTGTGTTTAATACTTTAGAACATGGGAAGTCTGAAACGAAGTAAGCAGGAGAAAAGCTACAACGAGGGTCATCAGCCAATTCCTGCATAGTTTGACTATAAGAATCTTAGATCTTTATTAACAAAATATTACGAACTATATACAACACTACAGCTAATACAATAAAAGCATTTAGGTCCCTATAAGTCATTGCAGACTCATAGGCAGTCCAAATGCTCTAGCCCACTACCAGTTGGCAGCGTGCCCAGCATGCTGGCAGCATTGCCTGAGATCTGGTTGTATAAATATCGCCCATCCATATTTTTGACTGTTGTTGCAACTAACTAACTACCTAAGCGATCATATTTTATACATCGTTTACTATATGCATCATTTACACACACACCAAGACGTCGTGACGAGGCCTACACGAACAAATGCACGTGTATAATTGTAAAGAGTGGCGCGCCTTCGTGTTTGAACAAGTTTTTTCATCATTGTACATGAATTCGGTCGCGGCTTTTTTGTGATTTAAATTTAATATATTTTTATTTTATTGTAATTATAATTTACTCTCAAAAGTATACTTACTTTATGATTCAGACAACACCGCGAGAAAACAACATCATGCATATTTTAAGCATACATTTATTTATAGAATCTGACGAATTGGAGTCCTTCAACAGTTGATTTATTCATTTCCAAGATAGGAGAGACAGGAACAATATTTTTCTGAAATACGGTGGCCGCCGTGTCCACAGCAGATCATTTACGAAACAGGCCTAAAAGGTCGGGCCAAATAAAGACTGATGGATTGCCAAAAAGAACGAGGTATGGAACAAAGCTGGTATTAAGTTGAAAAGGTCAATGCTCGTATAATTTCAATTGGGTATTGTGCTACGATAATTTTTATTATGATAGCTTCCCAATATCTTCACGGGCGATCGAATAACAATACCTTAGTTTAATGCGATTTGACCTCGATAGTTATAAGGACTTTGTGGGGTTAGTACTCGTACTTAGAACTTAGACGTGCTCTATCATCCGGACTATCCATTGCTGAACACAGCCTCCCTAATGAGGGAAGGTTGAAGCTTTGCTTAATCCTCACGCTAATAATACTAAACTGATAAAAAATTATATAATTCTTCCAACTGGTAGTGGGTTGGAGCATTTGGAGTGCCTGTGAGTCTGTAATGACTTATGGGTATCTAAATGCTTTTATTGTAGTAGCTATAGTGTGGTATATAGTTCGTAGTATTTTGTTAATAAAGGAATACGGCCGGTTAAAACACTGGATAAGTGTGAATTGGGCTTAAACCTTTTAAGGTTCCACATTGCAAGAGCCCGTAAAAGAAATTTTGTCTAAGTTTTTTTATTGGTTTTGATTACAAACTACATTTCAAATCAGAGTTCGGTATTTGAAACCGCATAATTTGAGATACCTTACTGTTGTTTTTGATAATGACACCATGGGTACGGAACTCTTAAAAACTTATCGAATTATGAGCTATATATTATTCTGTCTTGATGGAACAAGCCAGTGGCTCACTGGGTGTTAAGCGGCTACTTCTATAACAGATGCAGTTCGTCACAAGTAGCAGACTGCACTGAGACAGAATTTTTTTAAATCTCTTGTGCCTGTAATTGACATGTCAATGGATTGATTTGAGAAAATCTTACTTTTTAATAAGATAAAAAATTGGCAAATAAGCAACCACAAACCACCAAGCAAAATAAAAAAATATATGTCATAAATATATTATAACCCTATTTTTTTGGAACTTATTGTAACATTTGCCTAGAAAATGTTAAACGTTAAACTACATTACATTTGTATTTGTATTTTCTTACCGAACAAAAGACATAAACGGGCAACAAGACCTTGAATAAAAAAGCAATGCGTCTTTTTCGATAATGTGTGAGAATGTTCCGGCATTTGTTTTATTGTTTTATTCTTTGTAATTTTAAAATTGTTTGTTTTATATTATCTGACTAACATGTTACGTTGTATAATGTCTAATAAAAATAATCTCATAAAAATCCTACACAGGTATTTTGTAAACAAAACATTACATAATTAGAAGGTCCTTCAATCATTAATAAAAATATTTTAATGTTATTATGACTGAGCAAGCTCGAGTCCCACCTGATGTTAACCGGACTAACCTCTGCCTATAACAGATGCATTTCATCACAAGTCATCAATTGCACTGCGCCTGCCACTTTGATACATAGTTGTTAAGTCTCATGTGCATGTAATTTTACTGGCTCTCAAGGACTGCTGCCTGAACACACCGTTAGGTGCTTGGTGACAGATTTTCTACTCGAGGGTGGTCGCAAGCCAGGCGGGTATTCGCAAAATGTCCTTCCACCATGCGGTGAAGCTCAAGCCCGCGACGGGATACGAACCATGGACCTGCTGCGCGGCAGTCCATAGCCAATGCATTTGAGCCATCACTGCTTCAAAATATCTTAACTTAAGGCAGTGTTTATGTGACTTAAGTTAAAATAATCTTTAGTCTCCCTACACTTAATATATTAATATTTTTCATATATTTTTTTACTAGTAAGTGCTAAGGGATAATTTGATGGAGGACAGTGCACAGGCTTAATTTAGAATTACTGCCTCTTAGACACAGCTGCCGGAACATATCGTTAAGTGCTTGGCAACAGATTTTCTATTTGACGGTGTTTGCTAGCCAGGCTAGGATTCACAGATACTCTACCAGCATATCTACTCCAGAACCATGGACGGCAGACCATAGCTATAATGCCACTAGGCCATCGCTGCATTAAAATACAGGAATTAAAGCTGTGCAATATACTCCACATTAATTAATCTTCATTGAGCTCAAGCTACGCCTATGTTAGAATATAACATAATGTTAGATTATTTATAAAGCATTTATTGTACTTTTACAAAATATTGTAAAAAAATAGATCTAAGAAATTAAAGAAATGATGAGAGTATAATAAAAATCATTTATATATTGCAACTTTTTGTTATATTTTGTAAATTATATTATTCTATGATCCATATTAATATATATCTTAAATCAATAAACAACTTTACCTGTAAATTAGCATCTTGATTTAAGGTTATACCTCTAACGGGTCCTTTTCCATTTTGTCAAACTTGTGGTTAGATATAGGTATTAATAATTGCACATAATTATGGTATTCATAATATTAAAATAATATTGCTTGTTCTATATTGACGTTATTGAACATCAATGCACATGATTCATATATACACATATTTTGTAGCAGTGATGGCTCAGTGGCATTGGCTATGGACTGCCAAACAACAGGTCTATGGTTCGAATCCCGCCGCGGGCTTGAGCTTCACCGCATGGTGGAGGTGGCGCCTGGCTAGCTACCACCCTCAAGACGAAAATCTGTCGCCAAGCACCTAACGGTGTGTTCCGGCAGCAGTCCTTGAGAGCCAGTGAAATTACAGGCACATGAGACTTAACAACTATGTCTCAGGGTGACGGGCACAGTGCAATTCATCGTTGACGAAATGCATCTGTTATAGGCAGAGGTTAGTCCACTTAACACCAGGTGGGCTTCGGGCTTGTACCGTCACAATAACATAAAATAAAAAAACACATAAATTGGCGGTTTACCGCTATTTTTTTTACGTTAATTTTTAACAAATTAAATCAATAAATATATAAGATACCGTAACAATTATTCTCCGAATCTCGCGTATTACTTAAATATTTACGATAGTGAGACAACCTAGCAACAAAACCAAAAAATCGAGATTTGAAACGAATGTCTCGGAGTGTCGAGCGCAGTCCATTATCACTATCACACACAATGGTGACACTGTAACTGTGATGCACAGACGTGATGCAAAAAACATGCCATAGATGACAGCGACCACAGCACATAGGAACATCTTGCTTCATACCAAAGCAATTAATGCATGCATTCAGTCAACAAATTGATAAAATGACCAGTCTAAACATTGCCTCACATTTCAAAGCACCTGTCAAACTTAAAACAGATTTACCGTTTGATAATCTGAGTAGGCCTAATGTCTTGCTCAAATCGTTAATCATGTCGTCTTATCGCTGGATTGCATAATGCCAAACATCCATCGTTCATTTGAAACCGAGAGTGAAACACGGTAATAGTTCTACTGACACTATACACTATACTAACAGTATAGATGCGAGGATTTATTTTCATCAAGGACACTGATATTTTTAAAAAACATTTTCACGCTTATTTGGTGAATAAGCATTTCAAATGCCAACAAAAGGAAGAATTTGAACCGAGACTGAAATTAAAAACAATGACGTCTAAGTTTTCATTCGACGTGTATATATATATTTTTTTATATGTATGACCACGAATTATGTAAAACTTTTTAGTTGATTTGGTTCTTTTTGTAGCCTAAAGTATACCTAAGTTGCGGACCCATTAAAATGTCATCAAAATCGGTCGATTATCACGCAGGTATAGGCATTGGTACTTGCTAATATGCCTATACCTGGACGCATAGATATCTTCAACAGTGCCTTCTTAGTCATTGCAACCCATGTCAAAGATGACCAGTATTATGGGCGAGTGATCGATCTTGTAAGCAGTATCCAATATCACTACATCACTATCATCATCACTACATAGTATAAAACAAAGTAGCTTTCTCTGTCCCTATATCCATATGTATGCTTAAATCTTTTAAACTACGCAACGGATTTTGATGCGGTTTTTTTTTAATGGATAGAGTGATTCAAGATGAGGGTTTATATGTATAATAACATCCATTGAATAGTGGAGAAATACTGTTATTTTTGAGGTTTCTAATGTGATGTCGTATAGAATTAAATTGTTTCCGCTCACATTACAAACGCAGGCTGAACCCTACGAGATTTATCAAAATAATGTACTAAGTATTGTACACATTGAAAAGGTCTACAGAAAACTCCGCTATGGTATATGTCTATCTCTTATGGATAGATCTATATGGCCCTTTACAGCATATGATGAATATTTTCGAAAATATTACAGATTTAAAAATTGCGGGAGTAGCGTTTGCGGCGGTTCCGGCCGGCGCGCGGTATACCGGAGAAGATTCCCCGAATCCCTCTGATACCATCGGATTTACCCTTCCAATTTAAACGTTTACAGTTTCCGGTAAAGACATCTTTTGCAATGACCATTAATAAATCGCAGGGTCAACCCTTCAACTGCAGGCTTAGATTTGAGCGTTGACTGTTACAAAATTACAAATATACGATAGGAAAAATTTAAGTCATGTGCGGGATTCGAACCCGCGTTGACTGTTTTTCACATGGCCAACTGTATGTCGCTCTTTCAAGAGAAAACATGTTTGTATTGTCTATTGACAAGAAAGCTGTGAACGTTGTAAATATATTAATTGATATCCTGTTATATATTAATTGTTGTAAAAATAAAATAAATACGTAATAATGTAAAAAGTTAATAAGTAAAAATGTAGTGTATGAATTTAGATATTCTAAAGATAGCAGGAAATCTTCATGGTTTAGGGAAAGAAGTATTTTTACTCTAAATTTAACGAGTAATATCACAAGTAATATTACGCTCGTTTCCAGTTATAATTTTGACTTTGTAATCGAAAGCAGTCATTGCACCCTGCTATCATTCGAGTATGGTCAAATATTTACTTAGTTGTTCAAGTGAAATGAGTCAACGTCCTTACTGTGTATCACTAGCAATAGTACCAAACGAGAATAGCATTGTACGATCTGGCCCATTGACCGGCCGGCTGACCCATGCAGCAAGGCCGTTCACTTCTGTTCAGTGGTATCGTACCAGAACAGGTACACAAAGCCTGTGCACATTCTTTGGAGATCAACCAAACCTTCCAAGTCAGAGCTCGGTGCGGCCCAATTAAATTACTGTTACTTGATTAATTGAAGCTGTGAGTTCCCAGCATCAATATCTATTGTTACTGGGAATTCACAGCTTCAATTAGTAGGTCCCTAGGTCTATATATATATCTACCTAGGGACTAACACGCAACAGGTTGAGCTATACCACATCGAGGTAAGACTTTTAGCAAATGCCCGCCTGTAGAAAATCTGTCGCCAACAGCCTAACAGTTTTACGGCAGCTGTACTTGATGGCCAGTAAATTACTTACCTGAGATGATGGTCAAAGACTTACCTATCAGCTGTAAAAAGTCTTAAATTAACATGTTGTTAAACATCTATAGAACTTAATTTTTAGTTTCCCAATATGGAAATATGCCTGAGTGAATATCACCGCATCGTGTTTTATTTATCTGTCATTGAACGTTCTGTGGGTGAGTACTTACTATGGCAATTTCGCTTGTAGGGATTTTAGATCGGTCTTCAAATTAATTAAACTATTGCTGTCCCTACAATATAATATGAATCGTAAAATAATATTTTAGACTTGCTGTACCAATTTTATCCAAAAAATATCCAAACTACTTACACCAATAAAGAAAATCGACGATAGGTTCTGATAAGCAAGGACTATCGGCTACAAGAGCCCTTTGAATGGAAACCTTTTTGGATACAACTGGCCACTACATTAAAAATTAACACAAAATTCGCCAAATAAAAAGCATCTCAAGGAACCTTTATTCCTCTATCAGCGTAGTAGCGGCGAACCGGTGACATAGTAGATACCACCTAGTCCAAAGTCGTGGGGCGCATATGGATACAAACAGCTCTTTATAGTGACATTCTATGTAAGGGCTTAGTTCTATGTTCAACAATGGTCATTCCGCCTAATAATGTTATAACTTCTAATAGTTGTTCTAATTTATAAGATTTGTATCTGCTTCCCTATATGTATGAGGTATCTCTTCCACGTCAACCCATTCTAACTCGTCAATGCAATGACGCTACAAATGTATACATATTTGGGAACAACCATCGGTACACAATGCATGATTTAACATACCAATCTAGTGCATAACAATATTAACAGACACGAATATGTATAGACTTGCGTGGCCAATGCTCTTTGTTTATTAAACCAGTGATTAAATGAATAAATCGCTGCGAGGACTGAAAACTGTAAGAGTTTGACGGTATTCAAATTAGTATTGTACTAATAGCGCTGATTACTACCACTTTGATCATATAAACTTAACAAGTGATATAGACGTCAAGGGCTCGCTAAATGTGGTTCACTTATAATATATATAATTATATCTAAATATTCCTCCCTATCTTATGCTGCCTTTTTCCTTATATCTCTGTCATATATGTATATTAAAATTTCAATACCGAGTGTTATGATTACGAAATCCCTACTTGATCTTTGAGTCAAAACTTGGACTGGTAATAGATGAGCTAGATGACTGCTTCGTTGGTGGAATAGTGAAATCGTCGCTTTGCAATTTCGTGTTCTTGTGTTCTATTCCTGGTTCAGACAGTTTTTGGGTTATTCTTATAAATGAATTATTAGTAGAACTCTGTGGTATATCTACATCTACAGCTTAAACTGTGTATGGAGATGGCTGTAATGGTCCCCTGTTAAATGGGACTTACACATGGTCGAAAGGTGATTGTCTAAGCATATTTGCCTACCTGTTAAAGGAATACAGGTGAAAGGCTAAATTATTTCGTTTTAGTCTAAACAAATGTGTATCAAGTTTAAATTGTTTTATCTTTTTTGTGTGTACAGCACGGGACACACTTTTTATCTGCAAAATTACCGCACAAATGCATTTAAGCTTTTACAACTGAAACTAGAATATATTTAGTTTGAAATTTATTAATCTTGTTTCATAAGTTCGTAAATGTAAATTTTGCTAATTGCTTATTATTTCGGTTATATACTCCTCAAATGATTACATGTGCTCGATTACACATCTTTTGTTTTGTTTTTCCTGATAACCGTATTTGGGGCAGGTTATTCAATTATTCCTTTGTCTTAAAACGTAGGGTTTTGACGGCCTTCGATTATGTTTGTAGCGCGAAGCCCTGATCGTAAAACAATGCTTTGTTGATTGGTAAACGCAAGAAGGTAAAACTAACAATGTCTCAGTATTATACATGTTGTATACATAAAAAAATCATATTATAGGTACCTATATATGCTTTTCACTGCAAAGCCCAGATTTTAATTTCATCTAAGACATTTGGGATTTTGATAGTCTATATAAAATCAAAAGCACTATACTAATACATGTATACCATGTACATTTTAAATCACGACATTGCGCATTGTTTTTAAGTTTAGTTAGCGCGCCATATTTATCGCATCTATCGTACCGTATTGAACATAGTATCTTCCGGGGTTTTAGAACAGAATTAAATATTTATTGGGACATGTCAAATTCATCGGTGAATATACTTGCATTAGTTATATTATATTCTGGTATATTACACTTAATAGCTCAAAATAGCACACCCCAGTAAACACCGTGAGCAAATTTTTGTTAATTATAAATCCATCTGCATTTAATATTCAAAAATAATATAGTCAGAAAGCTTACTGTAGAGTGTTTTTGAGCTATAAATTGTACAAAGAAAAACATGCTTTTGATTGGAGAAATGAAATGTCTATTTTTACGCAAAGAAAGCAGTTAATCGTGTCCAGTTTTAGCTGTCATTCATCATTTCAGGACTCCAGCGCTACTATATCGAGTTACTGTATGAGTCACTGAGTCAGTGCAAGCTGATCCCCCGTGCAAGGTGAATGAGCTAACTCGTATACATTACAACCCGACATAAGGCTGACATGAGCCTGACATTATGACATATTGTCATTGATTTTGATCAAGAGCAGAAATAGCTACTCGTTAGCTATATATTGGGTAATTTCCGAGAGTAGGTGTTTAACCTATATAGGGTTACTGGTAAAATGCTAAGAACCTTTTATGGTTGATTTCTGCTAGTCCTAAAAAACATTTTGACATGTTTTTTATTTAAAAAAAAATTTTGTTTATTATATTTTTAACACTTTTTTTGTGTTTTAATGCCTACTCCGAGCCAAGGGCGCCCGCCGCGACAACACTAGACCGCGCCGTGGTCACTTTGAACAGAGTTTTGAATATTTATATAGAGCAAAGTAATAAAAAATATGAAATAATACATTACAAGCACAAGAGACTTTTGACATCAGGTGGTCATCTTATTCAGTTAAAAACATATAAAAAACACAAAAAAAAATCAAAAAATATAACATTTTTTTTTCTAAACAAAAAAATATTCATTTCAAAATGTTTGTTAGGACTAGCAGAAGTCAACCCGAAGAGGTTGTTCGCATTTTACCAACAACCCTGTATATATACATAAATAAATATACCAACACGTCGAATTGGCGAGTATCTCTATCTCAATTTAAACTAGGTACCCGAAAATAAAATTAAAGCACCAAAGGGATATTGTGGTAATTACATACACTACAAACTTTAAAAAATGTGCGTTAGTTAGTTACTCAGAGGCGTTAGAACTTGGCAGATTATATTTCATTTCCTTTGATTTTTTTCGGAGCAACTTAAGCGGCGCAAGTATACTAACCTAGGTAGTGGTTACATATTTGAACCGTTTGGTGTCGAGACATTGGATCCGTGGGGATCATCGTATTTTCCAAAACTTGTCAGAGCGTTTGGTCGATACGACGCGTGATCAAAATGCCTACCTATTTGGCTCAACGAATAAGCATTGCAATTCAACGGGACAATGCTGCCAGCATTCTGGGCACGCTGCCAACTGGCAGTGGGCTGGAGCATTTGGACTGCCTGTGAGTCTCCAATGACTTGTAGGTTGTCTAAATGTTTTTGTTGTAGTAATGTCGTATATAGTTCGTAGTATTTTGTTAATAAAGGCATACAGCCGATTAAAAAGCCCTTTATGTCACGATATTATTATATATCTACTTATATATAGTATTTAAACAACTTTAAACGGTTTAAATCGCGTATATTTATAATTATATATGTCCTGACGTTTCAAACACTTTGCAGTGATCGTGGTCACGGGGTGACTGTAATGATAAATATACGCGATTTGAACCGTTTAAAGTTGTTTAATTACTATGTGTAATAATCGCTAAAACCTAAGACAACATTATCTACTTATATCTTTATGTGTACACGCATCCTAAAGCAGTTGTAAAAGTGACAACCGTAAAAAGTAAAGCAGGCTTCTATTCTTTAAAAATAAACACGAAACAGTCATATTATGTGTAAGACCATCTGACTAAATATACCGTATTAGTTGTCTTAAATAAGACTTATGTTTTCTCAAATACAGGAAGCGATAATACGGAAATTAACATCGATTGGGCTTGCGCAAAGGCTTGCGTAAAAGGTATATTGTTTTCTGGCAAAACTTTACATATAAACATTGTTAACATAATTATGAAGATACCTACATAAGTTAACTTAACAAATAGCCAAGTGATTCATACTTAACCTTGCGTATATATTAATATCTTAACATATACTGACATCTACCACGCTGCATCTATTTGTTAACGTGGTATATGAAATATTAATCAAAATGAAATTAAAAATAAATATGAAATACATAATTATCACATGAAGGAAAATATTTTGGTCTTAAAAAAATTGTTTTTATTTTTATCACATGAATAATTAAATTACAAAAGTATAAGACTATTAATCAATAGAAATAAAAGTGATTGGGCGCATGAAAACTCATCACCCTGACGAAATTCATGTTAAAGTCGGAACAATATATTTTATCTTAGAACATAAAGGACCATATAACAAGTTTTATAGTTTGCCCATAGGCTTAGCGTAGCGAAAAATCCTAGGTCTATGAGTATGCCCCATTCGAGAAATGAGGGCGAGACTTATGCGCCCAACGTCGGTGTAAATAGTGACATGCTGCTGCGCCGGCGCATTTTTCTTTTGAACTGCTAACATGGTCACGACATGGGACATGGTCCACTCTTTATATTCTTATGCCGTGAACTGTACGACACATCTTAAGTTTTTTTTTTTCTTTTTTTATGCCTGATAGGTTAGCCTTTGACCACTATCTCACCTGATGGTAAGTGATGATGTGATCGAAGATATTGTTCAGGCTAACCTAGAAGTACTGGCTCTCAAGGACAGCTGCTGGAACACACCGTTAGGTGCTTGGCGACAGATTTTCTACTTGAGGGTGGTAGCTAGCCAGGCGGGCATTCGCAAAATGCCCTACCACCATGCAAAGTAAGTGAAACTACTAATGGAAAAAATAAAACCCGCTCAGCCTTGAAATAAACTATAGCTTATTTCTATTAACCCAGTTTTACTATCTACTATACAGTGCCAACAACTTATCTCTTTAGTTTATGGGGGCAGTATTGGCAAAGCAAGTAACAGCAAGTGTCAAATGTAAGGGAATTATTTAGTTCTTTTTTCCAACAGAACAGATAAGTTGGCTTTACGCAGGTCTAATTTACTTTAATAGCCTATTAACACGGTATCATTGAGATAAGCTATTTTAACAGTTGTAGCTGTTTAAAAAGAGTAGATAATTTAAATACCAAAATCAGTTCTGTACCGACTAATTTTGTTGGTGGTAACATACCTATTGTTGGCCGTTTGTTGTAGAAGAGATATGTGTAGCGAATATATATTATCAAAGTCCAAACAATCAATATCAACCGTTCCAAAGTTATTTTTAACGGACATCCAAAAATGGACGAAGTCTCTGAATTCGAGATGTGGACTCCAAGTACTCCGATACTAATTGATACGGCAAGGGTAAGGTCTTCAAGCGGAGGGAGACGATATAGAGGGATAGTTTAGCGGTAAATGCACAATTTTTTGTCATTCTTGGGGTTAAATTGGACTAAGTTCAGTCGGCCCCACTTCAAGACTTTTGACAACATTATCGATGTTACTTGTATGTGATGTTTATATTTTTGTAAGACTTTTTTAACATTATATGGTATGCGTTTCCGAAATGCTGGTTAAAAAAGTGACTCATTCGGCTTAAGAAATTAGCGTTGTCGTAGAAATCCAACGAGTAATTCTAGGCAGGATGCCAACTGATTGTAGGGTGAAGCATTTAGAACTACCTACTGGCCTAGGTTGCCGTGGTATTAATTAAAAGAAATTAAATTGTACTTTAAAAAAAGTTGTATGTAGTTAATCTTTGTTCTAATGATATCACGTTCCTATATTTTACACTAGCTTTCCGGCCGCGGCGCCGCCCGCACGTATGTCGTATATCACGAAAATCATTAAATATCGTTTTGTGCAGTTGGATTAAAACTATCCTATGTCCTTTCCCCGGTCTCAAACAATTTCCATACCAAATTTCATCAAAATCCGTAGTTTTTAAGTTTATTCGTTGCATACAAAAATACAAATCATTTCTCTTTATAATATTAGAATAAATAGATATACATAGATAGTATAGATATAGATTAATTTTCATCTCGATAGTCACATATACCTAAATTATAAACAATGTATTATGAAAGTACGTAAATATAATTGTATCATAACAGATTGAAGCTCTATACGGCCGCCCGTATATGACAAATCCAGCTATTTGCCATATATGGGAAACAACTTCAAATCTCTATTACATGGGTCCCAAAAACTATTAGCAGTGTTAATAGACACATCCTTCTCTTTTGGGCAGTGATTATAATGTATTTATTGTATAAAAGAGATTTCAATTCGTTTCGATAAACATTTTCGAGAACAACGAGCTCATCGTTTAATTTGACTAAAGTTCACACGTCGTCGTGGAAATGCGGTAGTTACGTACAATTTACATAAATGGCTCCCACGAAGAGGCAAGGTGAACTGGTACTCTTGAATTGTCACTGTTACGTCTCCGCGTAAGTTGCGTAATTACGATAACGCAAATGACGCGTACGGTTAAGTTTCTGCGAGTGTTTTTGTTTTTCTGGAAATTGTTATTATTTCAATGCCTTGTTGACATAGATTCTTATAATAAATTGTATTTTTACGAGCGGTACTACCGAAAAATGCAATGAACTGCAAATCTTTGGACCTTAATGTAACAGTCACATTTTATAAGTTTTTAACAGCTACGAAACATTTCTAACCGACTTCAAAAATGGAGGAGGTTCTCAATTTGTTTGTTTTTTTGTGTTAGCTTATTATTACTCTATACAGAATGTACCGATTTAAATGATTTTTTAATATTTAAAAAGCTGGTTGATTGATGGCTGGTGCTTGTCATGTCGTCTCATTTAAATTTGAGTGAGATCTGACAAGTAGTATTTGAATTATCTTTAATAATGCGCATTTTATATATTTTTGTATAAATTTTGGATTTTTTGTTAAAAGTTTTTTTTTTTATAACATTAATTATTAATTATTTATTTATAATATATAAAGCTCGATTACCACTGACTCACTGACTGACTGATTGACATAAATGTTCTCCTAGAAGGAGCAGAGTAGGGTTAAAATGATGTATGGCAAAAATGTTCGAGGGGTTTTGGTGAGTACGAGAAAAATCGAAAATCATAAAAATGACGCCTGCCAAGTAAAGATGGATGACATATCTCGAAAACGGTACAAGATAGGTAGGGGGTGTTTGAACAAATGTCATAGGGAATCGGGAGTTTAGTCGAATGACACCTGTCAAAAATCAGTAGGGGCGGAGCAGTTTGTATGGTGGCCGTCTTGAAATCCGACATTTTGGATGTGTCTTACGTGCTCCTATCATTCTTTATACTGCATTTGGAGTGTTTCACCTTTATTTTCGACTGTATTAGGAGTTTTTGTGGGATATTCGACTGAATTTGGAGTTACTGTCCTACATTAGTGTAGTAGCGAGCCCGAAGGGCGAGCTCCTGGTGAGGCCGAAGGCCGAACTTTCGGTCCGCGAGGCCGAAGGCCGAGCGTATGGTGCGTGAGCCCGAAGGGCGAGCGCTTAGCGAGGCCGTAGGCCGAGCCGTGTTAGTAACTTGCGAGGCCGAAGGCCGAGCTCCGACTTGAGAGTTTTTTTCATGTCTCCGACTGGTCTCCATGGCAACTGCCCGTGATAACCAAAGCAACTACGAGTGGGGTTCCTTAACAAAAGTGACTCAGAATCTTGGTTCGATTCTGCCCGTACCACCTTTTTATGGCAGTAGGGTGAATCTGCTTTAGTGGCTACAGTATGGTTCTTTATTGTATGGAGAGTTTATTTGGGATTTCATACTTCTATTGGAGTTTTGAACTTATTTTTTTTAAATGTATAAGGGGTTAAGGTAAAGTTTTGTACTGCATAACGATAAATGCGGGCCGCATGCGGCCCGCACACTGCCCGAAAAACTAGTTAATTAATTAATAATATATAAAGCTCGATTACCACTGACTGACTCACTGACTGACATAAATGTTCTCCTAGAAGGAGCAGAGTAGGGCTTAAATAATGTATGGCAAAAATGTTCGGGGAGTTTTGGTGAGTATGAGAAAAATCGAAAATCATAAAAAAGACGCCTGCCAAGTGAAGATGGATAACGTATCTCGAAAACGGTAAGAGATAGGTTAGGGGTGTTTGAACAAATGTCATAGGGAATCAGGAGAGCATTCGAATGACACCTGTCAAACATCCAAAATGGCGGATTTCAAGATGGCCGCCATACAAAATGCTCCGAGCCTGCTGAAGCGAGGCCGTTAGGCCGAGCTTCAGTAGGGGCGGAGCAGTTTGTATGGTGGCCGTCTTGAAATCCGACATTTTGGATGTGTCTTACGTGCTCCTATCATTCTTTATACTGCATTTGGAGTGTTTCACCTTTATTTTCGACTGTATTAGGAGTTTTTGTGGGATATTCGACTGAATTTGGAGTTACTGTCCTACATTAGTGTAGTAGCGAGCCCGAAGGGCGAGCTCCTGGTGAGGCCGAAGGCCGAACTTTCGGTCCGCGAGGCCGAAGGCCGAGCGTATGGTGCGTGAGCCCGAAGGGCGAGCGCTTAGCGAGGCCGTAGGCCGAGCCGTGTTAGTAACTTGCGAGGCCGAAGGCCGAGCTCCGACTTGAGAGTTTTTTTCATGTCTCCGACTGGTCTCCATGGCAACTGCCCGTGATAACCAAAGCAACTACGAGTGGGGTTCCTTAACAAAAGTGACTCAGAATCTTGGTTCGATTCTGCCCGTACCACCTTTTTATGGCAGTAGGGTGAATCTGCTTTAGTGGCTACAGTATGGTTCTTTATTGTATGGAGAGTTTATTTGGGATTTCATACTTCTATTGGAGTTTTGAACTTATTTTTTTTAAATGTATAAGGGGTTAAGGTAAAGTTTTGTACTGCATAACGATAAATGCGGGCCGCATGCGGCCCGCACACTGCCCGAAAAACTAGTTAATTATTAATAATATATAAAGCTCGATTACCACTGACTGACTCACTGACTGACATAAATGTTCTCCTAGAAGGAGCAGAGTAGGGCTTAAATAATGTATGGCAAAAATGTTCGGGGAGTTTTGGTGAGTATGAGAAAAATCGAAAATCATAAAAAAGACGCCTGCCAAGTGAAGATGGATAACGTATCTCGAAAACGGTAAGAGATAGGTTAGGGGTGTTTGAACAAATGTCATAGGGAATCAGGAGAGCATTCGAATGACACCTGTCAAAAATCCAAAATGGCGGATGTCCAGATGGCCGCCATACAAAGTTATCCGAGCCTGCTGAAGCGAGGCCGTAAGGCCGAGCTTCAGTAGGGGCGGAGCAGTTTGTATGGTGGCCATCTTGAAATCCGACATTTTGGATGTGCTCCACGTGCTCTTCTCACTCTTCATACTGCATTTGGAGTGTTTAACCTTCATTTTCGACTGTATTAGGAGATTTTGTGGGATTTTTGACTGAATTTGGAGTAACTGTACTACGTTAGTGTAGTAGCGAGCCCGAAGGGCGAGCTTCTGGTGAGGCCGAAGGCCGAACTTTCGGCTCGCGAGGCCGAAGGCCGAGCGTATGTCGCGTGAGCCCGAAGGGCGAGCGCTTGGCGAGGCCGCAGGCCGAGCCGTGTTAGTAACTTGCGAGGCCGAAGGCCGAGCTCCGATTCGAGAGTATTTTCCACGTCACCGACTGGTCTCCATGGCAACTGCCCGTGGTAACCGAAGCACCTACGAGTGGGGTTTCTTAACAAAAGTGACTCAGAACCTTGGTCCCATTCTGCCCGTACTACCTTTTTATGGCAGTAGGGTGAATTTGCTTTAGTGGATGTAGTATGGTTCTTTATTGTATTGAGAGTTTATATGGGATTTCATACTGTTATGGAATTTTGTTTTATATTTTTTATTGTATAAGGTGTTGATTTATTGTTTAGTACTGCATAACGATAAATAATAAACACACTGCCCGAATAACTAGTTTAAAGTATAATCTTGTAAGGTAAGTACGAACATTGTATAATAGATTTATAGTTAATATATCAGTGGTATTTAATTAATGGGATCACATCATTACAATGTTTGGTCTAATCCAATTTTAAGGGCGGTCAAATTTGACACATGTCACATACACAGGTTGTAAGTGCGGCCATGCAACAGTATAATGTATAAAAAACCTTAAAAACAAAGAATAAGCATTGCAATTCAACAGGCAATGCTGCCAGCATGCTGGGCCCGCTGCCAACTGATAATGGGCTGGAGCTTTTGGACTGCCTGTGAGTCTGCAATGACTTATGGGTATCTAAATGCTTTTATTGTAGTAGCTGTAGTGTTGTTTATACATAGATCGTACTATTTTGGTAATAAAGGTATACCGCCGGTAACAAAAAATTTAGTAATTTACAACATGAAATGTCTAATTATTAAAAAAACTTTTATTTTATCTGGCCACGCTGCCAATATTGTTAGAGCATTAGGTCTGCCTGTAAGCCTTTAACTTATAACGGCCATTAGTTTGTACAAGTGATTTCGTTGGAGTCACTATAATATTGTTTATTAAAAACGTTTAACCGTTTGTTACGATCTCTGTATTTGTAACAAATCCAAACAACCCAAAAAAAATTGTAAGGGATGAGGGGGCGTCCATTAATTACTCTCTTAGTCGGTTTGAGCCACGTCATGCGAGCCGTGGTCAGTCTTGATTTTCTTACTATGTGTTGTTAAGAAATAATATTCGTTGATATTACAAAAATAGAACGAAAGGGAAAACTTGAACTACGACCGAGATTCACGACCATACGTCCCCATAGCCGTGACATGCTGTTTCAATAGACCTATCTTAGTGAATGAGTCATTGCTAATATATATTGTTCCTATTGTTTTTGTTTAACCGTCTTAAGAGGGCTAATGTAAATATAGATTTTTTTTAAATTAAATCTTACGTCATCAAAGACGTATTAAAATGTATACGCGATGAACATATGTTTATATATTAAAATCTCACGGGTGATTAGAGAGGAGGGCAGGGGATCGGGTCTTCTCTTAATTTTAATAAACTATATACACATAATAATATAATGTACGAATGCTCTGAGAATAATTCTATATATATATATATATAAACTGGTTGTAAAATGTATAAGTTACACACTTAAGATAATGGTCTATAAAAATTAGAAGACTTGTCTTTCATGAATTGAGTAAGTGAGAAACTCAAATGAGTGATATAAGCGAAAGTTATTTTGCACCTTTCTACATTTTAATCATGATAATTGAAATCGTGAAGCGTGAACTATATACCCAGTCTGTATTGAAGTCTGTATGAAAAAGTTGCTCAGAAATAGTAACAAAAAATAGGAATTATTAATGTGGGTCAACGTTACGAGTTATTAATATTGTGAACCATGATAACATCTTAATTTTTAACTGACTTCCAAAAGAGAAGCAGGTTCTCATTTGTATGTTTGTTACGCGATTACTGTTCCAATTATGAACTGATTTCGATAATTGTTTTTTGTAGAGTATAGCTATAAGTACGGCCCATTTTAATTTCATCAAAATCGGTTGAGTAATTTTAAAGTTATAGTCAGTTCAATGAACGTTTTGGATATCTGGATGATTTAATGTTTATTGCAACTCTTGTCGATGGTGAACAGTATTTTAGAAAAGTGAAAAAAATATTTAAAAAAGGTTTTTTTTTAAATATGGAAAGGAATAAATCCACATTGAAAAGTATAAAATATGTTAAAGTGATAATATGAGGTCAGTGTTTGGAACCAGCATTAACAAGCTATTTCATACTGTTCAGAATTGGAAGTCGGTTTCGTTTCTATTTAATATTTTAAGAAGAACATTTAAATATCCTTATAGATCTGTCCTAGCACAAAATTATTTCTCAGATTTTTTATTCGATTTACGTAAGTAGTAAAAGATTATGTAAATTTTACCTTGTGTTGGAAATACCAAACACGTAAGTATCAAGATTGGAAATCAGTAGTTTTTATGGAGAACATTAAACATTATATATACTGCTGGAGTTCGTAAATATATCATCAAATTCGACTAACATATAGCCTTGTTTTGGGAACCCGCATCTTTGGCGTGAAATTCAATATATAATCAGTTTTATCGCGCTCGTAGCTGTGGTTTTGTGACCATTCTACAAGATGAAGGTATTAGCGGGTGTAAAATAATATTGCTCGTGTTATCTTTAAAAATTATTGATCAGCAATCCCGTAATCCGAATACATTTTTTTTTCTTTTTACGTTATTGTGACGGAACAAGTACGAGGCCCACCTGATGTTAAGCGAGTACACTCTGCCTATAACAGACGCATTTCGTCCGAACGAATTGCGTCCGTCACACTGAGACATACGGTTGTTAAGTCTCATTTGCCTGTAATTTTTCAGGACTTCTGCCGGAACATACTGTTAGGTGCTTGGCGACAGATATTCGTGCGCGTGGTAGCTAGTTAGGCGAGCATTCGCAAAATATTCTTCTACCATGCAGACATGATTTCATAAGTTGGGTACTTACCCATAAAACCATCATAAACAAAAATTACGTTTATTTAACTAATTTAATTCTTTCAATACTGTGTTATCATTTAAAAAATATAGAAATTGTCAAAAATCTTCTCGAATCTCGCGTATTACCTGATTCAGTACAGCAGTTAGACGGCCTACCTACATAAACAAAACATTTTTTTTAATATTTAATTTCGTTGTATGGGCGTCAGTAGTTGACCGTAAATATAAGTAAGTTACCTGAATCATGTTCCTAACTCTATCACTCTTATGTATCGTCGGTACTTCAGCTATATTCTCTAGTAGTATACCTGCACTGCAAGCTTTCAGTTAATTAGATCGATGTTAAAATGCCTTGTCATGCGTCTTATGAGTAGCAACAGTACGAAGCTTACCTAATACGACATGCAAGATTACGATATGAAGTCCTTAAATTTTAAGATTGACAAACAAAACACGGGTGTAAGAGCGTAACAAATTCCTATTAGTCAATATCACAATCGACAATGTATTATAAGTCCTTATATACCTAAGCCGAGAACCCTAGCTCAGTATTATCTATGAATAGTTACCTAAATACAAAACAAATGAAAATCAGACGATAACAGGAAAATCACGCCAGCAATCGTTAGTTAACACGAACAAGAAAACATGACATGTGATGCAATACCACTACAAGATCTATGAAATGGAAATTACGTTCTATTTCATTCTATTGTCATGTTAAATTATACGTGAAACATCTAAGAAACGCAAAATGTATATTTTACACCGATTAACTCCAATAGAGGTGTTTTAATGAGTCGCGTTATGTCGAATAACGGATAGAAAGTTTCCTAAATAAACCAATTTGAACATCAATTTGATTTCAACCCTGATCCGTGCGAAAAATCACACTAAAATATTGAAGATATATTCCTAAATTAGATCTCTCTCGATGAAAAATCAAGGCCCCAATTACGACAAATTGCTTACACGCGATCGTTTCACGGTTTGATTCAAATAGCGCCTTTATACAAACACCAATTTACGCTGATAGCCGTATAAATGCCTTAATAATATTGAACAATCGTTGAAATTCCTTTCCGACACAATTTATCACTCAACTGATATCACTTCACTGGTGCAGTCACGATATTATTTTAATATCTACACGTCATCATTTCGCGTAATATTCAGCAACGTATTTTCACGTTTGTGATAACTCGCAAGAGAAGGCCGTTTGCGCTCGTCGGAAGCTGGGAACAACACTAAACTACCAAGCCATTGTATGCAAGTGGATTGTACTCCGCGTTATTATGGACATTTTCTATTCGCAGTGGGGCAATCGGTAACTCTATCGTATACGATAATACGAGATGTCGTTCCTAACTGCAAAAGCAGACTGGTGGAGCGGTATTTGTTATTTTAGCAATATATGCTTCAATCGCGTGTCAAGGCGATAAGGAATTAGCATAACAAATCAATGTTTGTTGAATTTGTACATATCGATAAACGATGGGATCGCTATAGGTTTCTTCATATTTATTTTTGAATGCAGGTAATCAATAGCTGTGGATTGCTGCGCAAGGGTTTATAGTAAGATTTCCATCGCGAGCTTCACTACACGCGTAGGTAGGGCATTTTGGCTAGCTTCGACTGTCAAGTAGAAATTATATCGCTTAGCAAACAGTGTGCTCTGATAACTGTCTTTCAGAACTAGTGTTTCTAGGTTAAACCTGTTTATCATCCTCAACCTAGTCATCAATTACCAACAGGTCCGATAGTAGTCAAAGACTAACGTAGAACAAAAATCACGTCGTTATTAAGTGTTATGTGTATTATATATGTGGACCTTATAATATTGTATGATTCTCTGCATAACTTTGTGTGTAGGTAGATTCAGGTTTTCTAAATAAAATACATAGTCGAATAAATTATCTATTTATAAACTCTAACTATCAACAAGTCAACCTGCCTCTCATCAAATTTGATTAATTATAATTATTTCTCGAGGTGGTAAGTAAATAATACCTATACTTATATTAACAAAATTCTACGAACTATACACATCACTACAGCTACTACAATGTAAGCATTTAGACAACCTACAAGTAATTGCAGACTCACAGTCATTCCAAATGCTCCAAACCACTGCCAGTTGCCAGCGTGCAGGATGCTGGCAGCACTCCCCCGTTGAATTGCAAAGTAAACGTAAATTTAAGTATTGAATACAATAGTAATTGAAACATTTCGCACTATTTAACCAAAAAACCTACCAAGTGTGAATTGTACATGAGGGGTTCCTTATCAATACAAGAATGTACCAAAAATCAACTTTTTTTATAAGTACAGTGCGAGATCCTTAGCGGGAATCCGACCTGCACTTGGCCAGGCCTATTGTTTTTTGCTATACAGTAAATATTGGACTATAATCATACCAAGCTTGACGTTGGTATATTGGTCCTTACATATGAAATTGGCGTTTTGTATGGGAGGAACAAAAAGTCGAATATTTTTTAATATAATATATTTAATTAATCAAAGTATGAACCATTATTTTCTATGCACTTTTGCCATCTCATAGGTAGTTCATTGATCCCTTTACTAAAAAAACCAGTCGGACGGGAATCAATAAAATCTTTGAAGGCGATTTGGACTGCCCCATCGGAGTTGAATTTTTTCCCTTGCAAGAAGTTATCCAAATTTCGAAAAAAATGGTAATCTGTTGGAGCAAGGTCCGGGGAGTACGGAGGATGTCTTAGACTTTCCAATTGAAGCTCTTCTAATTTAGTAGCCGTCTGTAGCGCAGTGTGTGGTCTAGCGTTGTCGTGAAGCAGCAGTGGCGTGGAGCGATTGACCAGCCTAGGTTGTTTAGCCGCTAGCTTTTCCATCATGGTTTGCAATTCCTGACAATAGACATCAGCCGTAATAGTCTGGCCAGATTTGAAAAAACTGTAATGAACAATACCGGCACTAGTCCACCAAACGCTTACAAGTAACTTTTTTGGGGTTAATTTTCGCTTGGGGCAGGATTTGGCTGGCTGGCTGGCCAGGATCTAACCATTGCGCTGAGCGCTTCCGATTATCGTAAAGAACCCATTTTTCATCACAGGTAATGATTCGGTTTAAAATACCTTCATTATTGTGCCGGTTAAGTAATGTAACGCAGCAGTCGACGCGCGTTTGCCGGTTTGTTTCAGTCAATTCGTGAGGTACCCACCTTTCAAGCTTTTTAATCTTCCCAATTTGCTTCAAGTGAATTAAAACAGTTTTATCACTAACATCGCAGCCTGCAGCTAACTCGGACGTGGTTTGCGATGGATCCGCTTCCACAATAGCCTTCAACTCTTCATTATCAACTTGAGTCTCAGGCCGTCCACGGGGCTTGTTCTGCAGGTCGAAATTTCCAGAACGAAAACGTTGGAACCAAAAACGAACTGTGTTTTCTTTTGCAACACGACCGCCATACACATCATTCACCCTTCGAGTTGTTTCCGCAGCACTAGTGCCACGGCGGAACTCGTACTCGTAAATAATGCGATATTTAAGGTTTTCCATTTTGTAAAATGAGTGACGCAAACAGAAAAAAACAGAAGAAAAAAAACAAATGAATGACGATCATCGAAGCACAAATACATGAGTCTATAGCTGTACAAATTTGAATTTGGAATTCCTTACCAAAGAGGAGAAATTCGTGATTAAAGTGGCCAGTACGAAAAACGCCAATTTCATATGTAAGGACCTAATATATTACCGTCGTTACTATAGAGAAAAAGCAAAAACGTTCAAAAATCACGTTTTTTTTTGGAATCCCTTTTATTTTTAAGCTTTTGAAATTAGTATGCCATTGTGGTTCCAAGCTAGAATTTCACACCAATATTTTCCCATGGGTGTCGTAAGGACCTACTAAGGGTAACAAAATGGATGGTGGGCAGCAGCGACTTATGAGGAAATGCTATCACACTGCGATCCCCATGCCACCTGCTAAGCTTGTAGGGATTAAGGCAAATGCATCCTTAATGACGGAGGCTGTGCTCAGCAGTGGACTATCCAGCTACAGTACAGCTATTATTATATTATTTGAGTGCAAAACTTATTCTGTGAAAATTTCAATACGCTCCCTATCCGGTTCCGAAGATACACCTCTTTAATTGTCGGAGGGAAAGCCTTGGCTTAGTAATAGGCCCCCGTTTTTAGTACGCATCCCTAAAAATAAACAATTCGATAAATCTATATATTTTAGCTAATTAAGGCTAGGGTCACATTACAGGGTCCCCTTTTTGTCAGATTAACGAATCTTGTTACATAATTAAAAAAGTAGCAGAGATAAAAACATTTTGACCACAAGCTTTATTTTGAGTCTAGACGGCTTTTTAATAAGGCTGTTAATAATGATTTTAATATTATTGGCACAGATAAAAACATCACCATATAAAGTGCGTACACTTGATCCTTGGAATGGACAGATGCAATAAAAAACTAAGTGGATAAAAAGCCGGATAGACTAAAATAAAGCTAGTCATCGAAATTGTATTATTTACACTGATTGACATTTTATTATGTAATATGTATAAGACGAGCCTATAAGCAATAAAAATCATACATTTGTATGGTAGCCTACTCTGTCATATAAACATGCTTTAAACTTGCAGTGGAGCTCACCTATTCGTTCTTATACTCTATTGACTACTAGAGGCCAGCCCCGGATTTGCGCGGTTATTAAAATAAAATTAAACACATAAAAATAGTTATTGTAACATAACAGCAGAATTTGAAGCAGTGATAGCTCAGTGGCATTGGCTATGGACTGCCGCGCAGCAGGTCCATGGTTCGAATCCCGCCCAGAGCTTGAGCTTCACCGCATGGTGGAAAGGCATTTTGCGAATGCCCGCCTGGCTAGCGACCACCCTCAAGTAGAAAATCTGTCACCAAGCACCTAACGGTGTGTTCCGGCAGCAGTCCTTGAGAGCCAGTGAAATAACAGGCAAAATGAGACTTAACAGGTATGTCTCAAGGTGATGGGCGCAGTGCAGTTCGTCACTTTTGATGAAATGCATCTGTTATAGGCAGAGGATACCGCTTAACATCAGGTGGGCCTCGCGCTTGTTCCATCAAAATAACATAAAAAAAAACTATAATAGTTAGACATATTGTATTGGGGACTTTTTTGTAGATAGTGATGTCCTCTATAAAATTGTAGTACATCACTTTAGTCTATTGTCAATAATTTCCGCAGTGTACGCGATATAACGATTTTGCTGGTATTTTTTTCACTCTGGGTTACATAATCGAAGTTTCTTACGGATCCTTAAGTTTTTGAAAATATTCTATAGCCTATGTTCATTAGAGATAGTGTAGGACTCTAATGGTAAAATTATTTGACAAATCGGTCCAGTAGTTTTTTAGTTATTTCGTTACATACAAAAATACTAATATATAGGTAAAGCAACATCCGGTGTATTCATTACTTGGATAGGTGACAGCTAATTGTAATTACTACTGCGTGCTTCTATGTATTGAAAGGCAAGTTATTATAGCACTGTGGTAAGAAATTTTGCGCTTGACAAACTCCTGCTTGCGAAAATCTGTCGCCAAGAACCTACCGGTGTGCTCTGGCAGTACGAGCTCTGGCAGCTGTAATAGAGAGCCAGTAATTCTAGGTTATCCTGAATAACATCTTCGACCGCATCATCACTTACTAGTTGACTATGGTCACAGACACTGGAGAAATAGTGGTCAAGGCATAGCGGTAAAAAAAATATACAAATGTAAGTTATTTTCAGGATGTCGTGCAATCGCTTCGCTACGAAATCTTGGGAGCCAAATATAATGTAAATACACATTCATAAGCTATCAGAAAATAGATATTTGTTATACATTTACTACTCACTCTAAGATTTTATTTATTTACAGCTTATAGACCTTGACCACTATCTCAGCTGACGGTAAGTCATGATGTGGACGAAGATGTTGTTCAGGCTAACCTAGAATTACTGGCTCTCAAGGACAGCTGCTGAAAAACACTGTTAAGTGCTTGGTGACAGATTTTCTTCTTGTGGGTGGTGGTAGTAAGCAAGGTGGAATTATAAAAATGTCCTACCACCATGCTATAACGACTGCCATCGTAAGACTACAATTGTAACCAACAGCTTAACGTGCCCTCCGAAACACGGAAGCGCTCAGTAGTAATGCCTTTAGCGGTCACCCATCCAACTCATGACCGCACCGCACGTTGCTCATCACGCGGTGCCGATATCGTCCACTTATGAATAAAATTCAATTGTTTTCAATACATTATATGATCGGTTAAGAACGGCTAAGCAAACTACGCTACGAGCGCTTCAAAGTCCCTATTACACTATCATAAGTATGAAATTGCCGTTTTATTGTAATATGTACTTCGAATTGACATAGAACCTTCATGGTTTGAGATTTTTGAGTGAAACTTTTTTCACATGGTACCTATGAAGTTCTTCTTTTAAAACATGTGCAACATTCGATTATAGACTTTCAGTTGTTTTTTTATTCAGCTTAGACAAGAAAGACGGATGCTTCGAAAATTCGAGTGATTTTTTAATACAGTTCCGACGCGGAACTAACGCGGCTGAAACAGCTCGCAATTTCAGTGTTGCGCTTGGAGCAGGGACTGCTAATGAACCCACCGTGCGATTTTGGTTTAAACGCTTTCGTGATGAAAACTTTGATTTGAAGAACGAACCACGTGGAAGACCGCCCACACAGGTGAATAACAGTGAATTGAAAGACACTAACTTTTAATAATTTAAGCCGATCCGAGCCAAACTACCCAGGAAGTAGCGGCATGGTTTTACTTTACTTTACCAACAATATTGACTCTTTTGCGTCAAATCAATATAATAAAAAAATATTGAATATGGGTGCCTCATGATTTGACTGATCTGCAGAAAGAAACGCGTGTTGAAACTTGTGTTGCCTTCTTGAATCTATACAGAAATGTAGGGATATTGGATCAAATTATGACCTGTGATGAAAAGTGGATTCTTTTTTTTTATAATTTCTATATTCATCTCATACGTTAAATATGACCATATAACTTTATTGGTCTATGGTTTAACATATCATAATGTCGTTATTATTACCTATGTATATGATCATATAATAAGCTAATGTAATCCGGGTCTAAGTCATGAGAAACGTGTACTAACCCTCTTATCTTGCACCTTGCTCAAGCGGTACAAGCCTGACTCAATTAAACGGCCCTTGTTTCCTTATCAAGTGGCAAGTTGCTGGTCAATTAACGGTGCGAAGCGATCTGTGGGCATTGTAAGCTACCATCAAGATGCTACCATTAGCATAGTGTTGGGCAATTCGCCTCTTGCACACTGCACTCCATAAACCTAATCTATGTTGGATGCAAATGGTCTTGAGTTGACTATAGGTAGTTCTGTAGAGATTATCGTTTTGCATGTATTGGATTATATTCAGACTTAGTTCTTCGTAATAAATAGATTTAGGTCTTACTTTGCGGCAATCCATAAATAGCAATAACAAATTAGTATTTATAAAGGAATAATTGAGAAATCATTCATTTAATATTCTATAATAACATTTAAAAATATTTTATTAATATTTTTTTTGTAATCGGCCGAGCAGGCGTTAGTGCAAACATAACAATATTAAAATTATAAGGTTGCGTTAGCCAATTGAAAAATTGGTCTTGTTTGTAGTACAACGTAAGTTGAACTATAGGTGTCGCTCCATCCCAATACGATGGTTAAATAAAGAACGAGAGGAAAAATTGGAGTTATGAGTCATTGTCATGTTAGTTCAAGCGGTTAGAGCGTACCCTAGCTATAGGGGTGGATGGCCGCGGGTTCGAATTGCACATGACTATAATTTTTTCTCTCGTAAATTTGTAATTTTGTAATTTAAAAATAATATCCTGTTACAATTCTGAAAAAGTAACATCAATAAAAAAAGCCTTATTTTATTAATTTTACTTTCTTCTAATTTTTTTTCTAAGGACAAAATAACGGAAATCAGGCAGCAGCGCCAGGAACTGCTATCTTACATTGCGATCCCCAAGACTTTTGCCAAACCTTTTAACACCTTCGACCTCATCATCACTCACCGTCAGGTGAGATTGTTGTCAAAGGATTACCTATCGGCAATTAGTGATATATTCTCCATTGTTCTTTGTTTCTGTAAAATGATTTGCATGTGCCACCTGACTGCCTGTGCCGGCAGCTAAGCTGTCAATTATAAATTATTATGACATAACTATAGTTAAATGTTAGGTGTGCTGCAAGGCTATAAAGTTGTTATTTTTAGCAAGTGCGTGGATTAAAAAACAGAATCCTGAAGGTACCAAAGATTTTAAACGTACGAGATGCAAAACAACTTTGCTTCTGAGCGCAACACTTCTCACTACAGCACTTGTCAGCAGATTTCGAATGATAAATAACACCTTTCCGAGCTTGTAAGTTTGAAAAGATATTGTTATACATACGGTTGCTAAAGCTTCCTCATATGTGGTGGTGTGGAGCGGCGGCGAGGCAGGTGGCGTCTCGCGTGAAACCGCTGTGATCGGCATTTTAGTGCATTACTGGTGCACGTCTGTAATGAAAGAAAATAATATTGAACATTATGAAAGATTTTGAACAATACGGCAAAGCATTATGTGTAGATAAAGATTTAATATTATGAACTTGAAGCACTCGTAGCGAAGTTTGCTTAGCCGTTCTTAACCGATCAGCTAAATTAAGCAACTTCCGCTGCGGTCGGGATTTGGATGGGTAACCGCTAGTGCCATTATTACTGAGCGCTTCCGTACTTCAGAGGGCACGTTAAGCCGTCGTCGGTCTCGGTTGTTGTCTTAGGATGGCAGTCGTTATAGCGTGGTGGTAGGACATTTTTGAATGCCCACCTGGCTAGCTACCACCCTCAAGTAGAAAATCTGTTGCCAAGCACCTAACGGTGTGTTCCGAGTGCTTTCCTTGAGAGCCAGTATTCTACGTTAGCCTGAACAACATCTTCGATCACATCATCACTTACCATCAGGTGAGATAGTGGTCAAAGGCTAATGTACCTATAGGGTATTAAAAAAAATAACAAAAAATTAAACCTCAGTCTCCCTACGTGTCCTGTCCATTTTTGCTATATCGTGAAAACTGTAATACATAACAAGCGTCAAATTTAGTGTGATAATAATAGTTCAATATTATCTAAAGTACAATAATAAATAATAAAAACTGGCTAAGTGCACTTTGGATCCCAATTAAGGATATCGAACTGTATTTAAAAAATAACGATTATTTAATACACTAGCGGCTTCGTACGGGTATAACTCAGTGACCTATAGACCTATACTATACTAGACGCGACATCTCAAACGAGGATAGTCAACCAGTGCAGATAAGCCAGCCGGCATACTCTCGGGCACACGCAGCTGGGCACTCGTAGAGATTACACGCGCTGTACTTTACCCTGTACCTGCACTGGTCGACTATCCTCGTTTGAAATGTCACGTCTAGTATATATAGGTCAATAATATAATTAACAAAAAATAAAAAAAATATTTAATATTCTATATTCAATGTTCATCAGGGATAATGGATTCTAATGGTGATATTTTTTTTTCAAATCGGTCCAGTATTTTTTATGTCTATTCGTTACATACATAAGTACAAATCTGTTCTCTTTATATTAATAAGTATAGATACAGTTGTAGATAATATGTACGGTGTTGTTGCAAAACTCTAGGTGTGCGAGTCCAAAAATCACTTGGCTGGTTTTTAGGGTTCCGTACACAAAGGGTAAAAACGGGACCTTAATACTGAGACTTCGCTGTCCGTCCGTCCGTCCGTCCGTTTGTCACCAGGCTGTATCTCAAGAACGTTGATAGCTAGATAGTTGAAATTTTCACAGATGATATATTTATATTACCGCTATAACAACAAATTAAATTAAATAAATATTTATGGGGGGCTCCCATACAACAAAATTGTTTTTTTTTTTTCGTTTCGTGACCTTCTTTGAGGATGCCAGAGGCTAGCCATGTAAGCATATGCCTATGCATCTTATTCTCAAGCTCAAGGCTGATGCGATTTGAAGTTTATTCTTCTATCCGAGTCCTAGTAGCACTTTATTCTGTGACTCCACTAAAGCCATCCCTGTGGGGTGCCGGATTAGAATTGCACCTTCCCTCATCATCCCGTGGGTGTCCTAAGAGGCGATTAAGGCTGGATACTGGAAGGTGGGCAGCAGCGCCTTCTAAAAGACTACTATCTTACACTGCGATCCCCAAGCCGCCTGCCAAGCGTGGGGATTATGGAAAATACCCCCTTAATAGGGGAGGCTGTGTTCAGCAGTGGACGATGCGGCTGATACAGTACTAAAGCCATCAATGCTTCATAACTCATAAGCTAAAAACCAGACTCCTTTTCATAATACGTACGTGCAAACCAATACCAACAGCAAAAGTGTTTGTCTGGCATTGAATAAATAAACTAATGTACCTTCAAATACTTGACCAATTTCATTAAATTACAGAGAAGAATTTAAAGTCCAGAGAAAAAAGGAGGTTATCAATTCGAATGTTTTTTTTTGTGAGTTACCTCGTAACTCTTTACAGGGTGTATCGATTTTGAGGATGTTTATTATATTCGAAAGCTAGTGCTTGTCATATTTTTTTTATGCCTGATAGGTTAGCCTTTGACCACTATCTCACCTGATGGTAAGTGATGATGTGATTTAAGATGAGTTCAGGCTAACCTAGAAGTACTGGCTCTTAAGGACAGCTGCCGGAACACACCGTTAGGTGCTTGGCGACAGATTTTATACTTGAGGGTGGTAGCTAGCCTGGCGGGCATTCGCAAAATGCCCTACCACCATGCTATAACGACTGCCATCCTAAGACGACAACCGGGACCGACGGCTTAACGTGCCCTCCGAAGCACGGAAACGCTCAGTATTAATGTCACTAGCGTTCACCCATCCAACTCATGACCGCGCGCGACTTTGCTTAACTTTGCTGATCGGTTGAGAACAGCTAAGTAAACTTCGATACGAGCGCTTCAAAATCCCATCCATAAGTTCAAACGCCATAGGAATAAGGTTCAAGATAGATTGCAGCTACAGGCAACGGGACGGCAACGCCGCGTTCAGAAATGTTTTTGTCCAAATATTTAAATTTTTTGGCGGGAAGAAATGTTTTGGCTTGATACACAAAAACTATGGGGCCTATTGTATTGAAAATTTTGGTGCCGATGGCACAAATTCTACCCTACATTTTAAGCTATTAAACAGTAATCTAGGCTTTCCCGTTTGAGCTGTCCAGCATGTGCTAGCTGGGGACATGTGTCCCCAGCTTACACGTTGATTTGAGCGTCATGTGAGGTCCCATTTAAATGTGAGTGAGATCTGAGGAGTAGCATTTGAGTTATCTCTAATAATGTGTATTTTAATTTTGAAGTCACTTTATTTTTTCTTAATTTTTATACTATTCTAAGCCTGGTTTAACGTATTATTCCAGGGAGTGCTACCAAGCAAGATATAAATCATAAATTCATTACATAATACGATTATATTTAGAATAACTTCATCTGAATGTTTTTTGCTATGATGGCCGAGCGGTAATAGCAATGGACTGCCGTGCCGCAGAACCCTGGTTTGATCCCCACCGCCGGCTTGAGCTTCACCGCATGGTGGAAGGGCATTTTGCGATTGCCCGCCTGGCTAGAGCCAGTCAAATTACAGGCACAATGAGACTCAACAACTATGTCTCAATGTGACGGGCGCAGTGCAATTCGTGACTTGTGATGAATTGCAACTGTTATAGGCAGAGGTTAGTCCACTTAACATCAGGTGGGCCTCAAACTTGTTCCATCACAATAACATAAAAAAAAACTCATTAACGACCCACAGACCCACGAACTCAACAAGAGTTCTACCCCCCTCGTGGTAGAACTCTTGTTCTCAAACATAAGACATTGAGATCTACAGCTGTCTTTAGAATACCAATGACAAACTACTATGACCACTGTCGTTTTCCTGCAAATCGACTAAGCCGCATTCTCGCTAATCCACTGCTTTTGCTATTCCCAAGGTATTGCGAGTCTAAGATGGTAATGTGACGATGTATCAACATGTTAGGATTATGGCAGTGCAAATATGTGTTTACAATGGTTTTGACCTTGGTGCGTGTGGCGACGCTATGACGACAGACATTAAACATTACCATTCTTGTGTATGGAATCCGTGACTAAGCTGCAGAGCTAGGTTTTTAGTTTACACAAACGTTTTATGAAATTTTGTTTGTTTACATCCAGAATGACAGACGGCTTAACTTCCTCCGGTTACAACTCAATTTTTGGCCGAAAAAAATGAGGAGGTTCATTTTGGGAACTATCCATATTAACTTATTAGGAACTGGCTAGGACCCGCGTTATATTTACCGGAAAGATTCCGACCAGTTTCGGACTGTTTAAGTGAAGTCCGTCTGGGAGTCACGATTACGCGAAACGACGAGCACGGGCCTCAGGGCGTAACTCGCAAGGAGGTACTCAATTCCACTGTTTTTTTTTTTTAGTTTGTTACCTCATAACTTTTGACTGGATGAACCGATGATTTTAATGATTTTCTTTTATTTGAAAGCTGATGTTACCCGTGTGGTCCCATTAAAATTTCATTAAAATCGGTCCAGCCGTTTATGAGTTGCACTCCAATAACTGAAAAGTGTTTTCCTATCTTGATGATATAGTCATTCAAACAAAAGCAAGGGTCACTAAAATGGGTGTTTTTTTTACGTAAGTGGAACCGACTTCAACACTCAAAAGTGTGAAATAACTTGTTGAAGTCGTTACCATGATAGTTCACAAGTACCCATTATCACAATATTTTGCGCATGGTACCGTCTTCGACAAGTTATTTCACATTTTTGTTGTGTTGAAGTCGGTTCCATTTTTAAGAAAAATACTTCTATAAATTTGGGCCCGATTTCACTAATCCAGGATTAAATTCATACGCGGATAACTTTATACTACGGTTATGTACCTTATGAAATTGTGGTAGGCCTTTGCTAATATAGAATGTCATATAAAGTAGTTGAATTTTTTATTTGTTGGATTCCTGTCGTAAAAAAAAGAATTTGATTGACTTGACTTTGACTTGATTTTGACTCCTGTAAAAAAGGAAACTCTTTGGCTCGACTTTTAGGGCATGTGATACCAGATGAGCACATGGGAATTGAATATATCATCAGCTGTAGCACAGGACATGTTTGTTATTTTTGTTCTACTAAAAACACTAATATTGATAACCTTGAAGTAGTACTCAAAATAACCGATTTTGTATGAAAATTTCTCAAACAACGACATCTGAACAAAACCTGGTAAAGGTAAACATAATAAACAAATACAACATTTTTCCAGTTAATAAGTCTACTTAAAACTACTTAGTCAATTTTGATGAAATTTAACTGGGATCAATTTGAAGGTATACTCTGCTAACAAAAATCATCAATATTAATGATCCACTAAAAAGATAGGGATAGTCGTAAACGATAAATAAGAAAATGGATTAAAGAAACTTACTCATTTTCTATTTTAAAGTATTGGTTATAAAATAGGCCTCCAAAATTGTAGTAAAACTGAAAAAAGAGGAACAATGAAAGTATGCATCGTTTCCCATAAATCAAACTTCGGAAATGTATCACAAATCAGGGACATTGACATAAATAATTCTGATGTAATAATTTGTATAGGTAATTATTGATGGACAATGCTGTATAACTGCTAATATTTCATTTCACGTACGCAATCCTTCCGTTAAACATACCATCGGCGTTAACTATTTACTCGTAGTTTGGCTAACGCACTAGACTAATTATTATATTGTCAATTAGATTAGGGCCTATTTCAGAATGTTCGAGTAAGTTCGGGTTATACAACCCAGAACATATTTAATAAATAAAACACTATCTTTGCGTTTCACAGGCATCGATTTAGCCTATCCATCGGTTAAAGCTTGAAACGCGCTGCATGTTAACTGTCATTTTTATCATTCAATTATTTAATGTGTTTGTTAGCAACCCGAAACTTTATTAGGACATTCTGAAACGGACCTTAAGGAAAACACGATGGATTTTAATATCTCATTACTACCGATGGAAGTGACGACCACTATGAAGTTTTTCTTATACTTTATTGACTAGCCTTTGACCACTATCACACCTGATGGTAAGTGATGATGTGGTCAAAGATAATGTTCCAGCTAACTTAGAATTACAGGCTCGCAAGGACAGCTGCCGGAACACACCGTTAGGTGCTTGGCAACATATATTCTACTTAAGGGTGGTTGTGGGCGACGCACGTCACCGTTGTATAGAAAAATATTAATTTTGCATTTCTAAAATTTACGTTAATATTTTTAGCTAAGTTTCTTACGATTTTAAGACATTTAATTTTTACTTGCCTTACTTTTGTAACCTATGGTGCCATCTGGCGGCAATACTTGGAACTTATGAATAAAATTTAAATTGGAGGGTGCTTTTAGGTTCAAGTCAGTTTTACGTAGGTAGCTTAAAATAAGCATCAGTATCGATCTCCGATAGCCCGCACGCGCGGCGTTAGATTAATTAATTAATAGATTTCTGTATACATATCCTATTTTTCGAAGCAGTGTCACCAAGTTTAAGAACTACTTGCACTCGCCAACTCAGGTTTTGGAAAGAATCCACGAAGTTTAATTTGTATCCCCTACAGTGGTAGCTATCCAGGCAGGCACTCGCAAAATGCCTTACAACCGTGCTATAATGACTGCCATCCTAAGACAACAACCGAGACAGATGACGGTAAACGTGGCCTCCGATGCACGAAAGCTCTCAGTAGTAATGTCACTAGCGGTCACCCATCCAAGTCATGTCCGCGGCGGACGTTGCTTAACATAATGGCTAAGCAAACTTGGCTACGAGCGCTTCAAAATGTTTTGATATTACAAGACGTGCTTGCTTTGGTGAAAAATTATTTCCTCAAAGACGGCGTCGCAGGCATTTGTATTCTGGTCTCGTGCTATGATAATAGTAGTATATGTTCTGGATATCATAAAAGATCATTAACCATGGTTTAAGTTTACGACGTGTCGGAATTATCGTAGCTTACATAATGGAAAATAATATAAAATAAACATTGGAATACGTACTTCTTTAAGAAGTGGACCTAGCATGTGTATTACATCAAATTCTTCAATCTAAAAAGTGACGGGCGCAGTGCGATTCGCCACTTGTGATGAAATGCATCTGTTATAGGCAGAGATTAGTCCACTTAACATCAGGTGGGCCTCGAGCCTTCCCATCACAATAATATAAAAAAGACCCATCCTTATCATACATATTTATTATTCGGCACATGTATCATTTTGTCGAAATATTTTCATGATTTTCAATAAGTATAATATAAGATTTTTCGGGCATGACAGTTTCTGTGAGTATGATCACAGTATATAAAAATGGTATGATTAAGAGACCTGACATATTTATTGGTATTTTCGTCACGCTCGCTGGATTATGTTGTTATTTATATACTTGTTTTAATTTGATGTAAATTAAAGCTGCTTCTGTCGTATTATGAAGCTGCATATTTCATTCACAGTATTAAAACCATTAAATGTAATATAATAAAGTAAGCCGAACACGAAGCGCTCGTAGCGAAGTTTACTTAGCTGTTCTCAATCGATCAGCAAAGTTAAGCAACGTCGTGTGCGGTCATGAGTTGGATGGGTGACCGCTAGTGACATTACCACTGAGCGTTTCCGTGCTTCGGAGGGCACGTTAAGCCGTCGGTCCTGGTTGTTGTCTTAGGATGGCAGTCGTTATAGCATGGTTGTTGGGCATTTTTCGAATGCCCGCCTGGCTAGCAATCACCCTCAAGTAGAAAATCTGTCGCCAAGCAACTAACGGTGTGTTCTGGCAGCTGTCCTTGAGTGTCAGTACTTCGAGGTTAGCCTGAAAGATATCATCACCATCAGGTGAGATAGTGGTCAAAAGCTAACCTATAAGGCATAAAAAAATACGTCCTAGTAATTTTTTTAAGTGGGGAGTCTTATATACTTACCACCAGAGCGCGGCATTTGTTTGATGATAGTATTAACAAAAACGTGTTAATTTGGTATATCAGATCTCCATTCTATTTTTGGGTATTTCGAAATTAACCTCAATATAATGGAAATCACATAGCGTCATTCTTAATACAATTTATGTCTGTAGTGTGTACTCAATAGGTCGGTCAAGAAACCAATGTGGAATTATTCCTTAAAAGAATTGATATCATGAGTCACTCGGACTGCGTCAGTCAGTTTCTTCTACCAGAAAAGGAAACTTGTCCAAAGCTTTCCTATAACTGCGAGAGCTCTCGGTACATATCAAACACATTTTAATCTTATGTTACTAACTTATTACAGCAAATAAACTATTACAGTATTTTCAAGTTCTCACTAAGTGTAACAAGTAACAATAGGCGGTCTTATCGCTTAGAGCCATCTCTTGCAGACAACCTATCTGCATATATGTACCTACTCGTATCTTAATAAAAATTTTAAAATATGATAAGAAATATTTTTTTATACGTAATATTAATAATTTTATTGCTAATGATAACTCAAAAAATATATTTGGTAAATATGCATCATAATATCGGAGTTGGTACTATTAAATAGTTGCCATAACTTCTCGTTATCTTGTACCCACAAAAATGGTTACAAAAATAGGTCAAATTGATGACACCTTAGTTAAGGAACTAGACTTCAGCAGTCGCCAATATTGTTCCTCTTTTGGCTAACTGATAACTTGGCAAAACGTTTTGGTCCTGGCTACTATTACGTAGTTGCATCACATTCAAACCCATTCAATTATGCAAATATTTAACCAAAAATTCTAATATGTTTTTTTTTATGGGATAGGAGGGCAAACGAGCAGGCGGCTCACCTGGTGGTAAGTGATCACCAGCTCCCACGAACATCCGCAACACCAGAAGTATCGAGGATGCGTTGCCGGTCTTTGACAAGAAAATATACTCTCTTCTTGAAGGCTCCTTAAGTCGTATCTGTTCGGAAATACTGCACCTGGCCGCTAGTTCCATATTGAGGCAGTGCGAGGTAGAAAACGCCGTGAAAATCGCAAGGTTGTGGACTTCCAGATGTCGACATGAAATTAATGAAACATCATGCTTTGTCGGGACGTCCGATGGCGAAATTGAGCTGCAGGTAGTAAATCGAACAGTTCTTCAGAACATAGATGTTCAGAACATCTCTAAATAGTGCCAAAGAGTCGAGCCGGTCGGAGAGAACTTGATCGTCAACGATTCGAGTCGCTCTGCGTTGAATGCGGTCAAATGCATGCAGTTCTAACTGCATCGGCCAGAATAACAATTCAATAATAACAAAGGGCGAAACTTCACTACGAGCGCTTCAAGTGCTTCCCTTTCTGGTATAATGTAAAAACGGGATCAGGTGAAGGGCACCTGATGAAGGGCATCGGATATTCCCGAAACTTAGGTCAGACAATCTCGACCAAAACGCATGAGTACAGCCAGTTATTTAATACATTAACGATTGTAGGTACATTATTCGTTATGTCTAAGAACAAAACGATTTCGACATACATGCTTAAACATACCTGTGTTATCTAAAATCACTTAGGTAACCCATAAACATAATTGCTTAGTTTTTAACGATAATAATCTTAAACAATAACTGGAACTGGTTATGCTAAACAAACCTGAAGCAAGCTGCAAAACTAATTTATTCGAACATGTTGTAAATGGCTATTACATGGACATTTCGTAACAGCTAATCAACACTGTTGCGTAGAGGGTCTATGAAGAATAGTCATGGGTTCTTTTGTTTTTGTATAAGTTCCAAGTTGCTCTGTTCAGGTTTTCGATCCTTTCTACAATCGCTCCTTTATTATTTAGGCTCCGTAGCTCTTTCCGTAAAAACGTAGTTTCGTCATATTTTAATTACCAAGTGTTCAAAACTCGTTCAAATGTTCTTGAGTCTAAAATCTATGTTTCTGGTTTGCCTGATTTTCGTTTTATTATTTATTTTAACTATAAATGTAAAATTAAGAGTTCCCATACAAAACGATTTATCCAATACACATTTTTACGGAAAACTGACAAACCAGAGGCATAGATTTCAGACTCAAGGACGTGAAAAATGTAACCGAATTTGAACAAACGGTTTTTACAATATGACGAATCTACGTTTTTATGAAAAGCAACATGAAGACAGCTTAAGTATTCACGATATTTAATAACATAGGAGCGACTAAGAATTTGTCTCCTTTAATATAATTTTTTATCTGTTCTCGCCGAATGTCACCTGAACGAAGTATTGATGGCCCAATTTCAATGGCTTTGGACGGCCGCATAAGGAAACTATGTTTTGAATCCTATCGCGGGCCGAAACTTCACCTCATGATAGTCTATAGAGCATTTTGTATTAGGCGAACGCTCTAACTAGCTACTACCCAGAGGTAGAAAATCTGACACCAAGCACCGCAAGCAACCATAATGAAGTTTTTCGGCTGTCTTAAAGAGCCAATAATTATAGGTATATCACATCATAGCTTCCCAATAGGTGAGATTGTGTTGGAAGGTAAATTTATCATGAATAAAAAGATGTCTAAGTTGTGCTGAGAGGTAAACGTTATGTTACCTCTTCATCCCATGGTTTCCTTGAGAACCAGTTTAGAGAATCCCCATAAACTGGGGAGCGGTAATCTTCTGATCTTAGCGCCTTTGAGTTCTATATTACCTACTCACTGTAGTAAAACTTTTTGTTTATTTCCCTGGCAAGTCACGACCCTCAAGTCATCTGTCACCAAGGAGTAACGCTGTTCTGGCTGCTAACCATAATCTAATCTAACCATATCGTCGCGGTAAGTAACCAGCAGGTGAAGTGACATCAGTTAAAAAGCTTTCCTAAATGGTGAAGCGCTCATAGCGAAGTTTACTTAGCTGTTCTCAACCGATCAGCAAAGTTAAGCAACGTCGCCCGCGGTCATGAGTTGGATGGGTGACCGCTTGTGACATTACTACTGAGCGTTTCCGTGCTTCGGAGGGCACGTTAAGCCGTCGGTCCCGGTTGTCGTCTTAGGATGGCAGTCGTTATAGCATGGTGGTAGGGCATTTTGCGATTGCCGCCTGGCTAGCTACCACCCTTAAGTAGAAAATCTGTCGCCAAGCACCTATCGGTGTGTGCCGGCAGCTGTCCTTGAGAGCCAGTACTTCTAGGTTAGCCTGAACAACATCTTCGACCACATCATCACCTACCATCAGGTGAGATAGTGGTCAAAGGCTTATCTATAAAGCATAAAAAAAGAGAGAATCCCCATAAACTGGGGAGCAGTAATCTTCTGACATGTTAGCGCCTTTGAGTTCTATATTACCTACTCACTGTAGTAAAACTTTTTGTTTATTTCCCTGGCAAGTCATGACCCTCAAGTCATCTGTCACTAAGGCTTAACGCTATTCTAGCAGCTAACCATAATCTAATCTAACCATATCGTCGCGGTAAGTTACCAGCAGGTGAAGTGACATCAGTTAAAAAGCTTTCCTAAATGGTGAAGCGCTCATAGCGAAGTTTACTTAGCTGTTCTCAACCGATCAGCAAAGTTAAGCAACGTCGCCCGCGGTCATGAGTTGGATGGGTGACCGCTTGTGACATTACTACTGAGCGTTTCCGTGCTTCGGAGGGCACGTTAAGCCGTCGGTCCCGGTTGTCGTCTTAGGATGGCAGTCGTTATAGCATGGTGGTAGGGCATTTTGCGAATGCCCACCTGGCTAGCTACCGCCCAGAAGTAGAAAATCTGTCGCCAAGCACCTCACGGTGTGTTCCGGCAGCTGTCCTTGAGAGCCAGTACTTCTAGGTTAGCCTGAACAACATCTTCGACCACATCATCACCTACCATCAGGTGAGATAGTGGTCAAAGGCTTATCTATAAAGCATAAAAAAAGAGAGAATCCCCATAAACTGGGGAGCAGTAATCTTCTGACATGTTAGCGCCTTTGAGTTCTATATTACCTACTCACTGTAGTAAAACTTTTTGTTTATTTCCCTGGCAAGTCATGACCCTCAAGTCATCTGTCACTAAGGCTTAACGCTATTCTAGCAGCTAACCATAATCTAATCTAACCATATCGTCGCGGTAAGTTACCAGCAGGTGAAGTGACATCAGTTAAAAAGCTTTGCTAAATGGTGAAGCGCTCATAGCGAAGTTTACTTAGCTGTTCTCAACCGATCAGCAAAGTTAAGCAACATCGCCCGCGGTCATGAGTTGGATGGGTGACCGCTTGTGACATTACTACTGAGCGTTTCCGTGCTTCGGAGGGCACGTTAAGCCGTCGGTCCCGGTTGTCGTCTTAGGATGGCAGTCGTTATAGCATGGTGGTAGGGTATTTTGCGATTGCCGCCTGGCTAGCTACCACCCTTAAGTAGAAAATCTGTCGCCAAGCACCTATCGGTGTGTGCCGGCAGCTGTCCTTGAGAGCCAGTACTTCTAGGTTAGCCTGAACAACATCTTCGACCACATCATCACCTACCATCAGGTGAGATAGTGGTCAAAGGCTTATCTATAAAGCATAAAAAAAGAGAGAATCCCCATAAACTGGGGAGCAGTAATCTTCTGACATGTTAGCGCCTTTGAGTTCTATATTACCTACTCACTGTAGTAAAACTTTTTGTTTATTTCCCTGGCAAGTCATGACCCTCAAGTCATCTGTCACTAAGGCTTAACGCTATTCTAGCAGCTAACCATAATCTAATCTAACCATATCGTCGCGGTAAGTTACCAGCAGGTGAAGTGATATCAGTTAAAAAGCCTTCCTAAATGGATCTGTTCTATGGAGAAGCTGAGCTCCCTGCTCCACAGTGGACGCCTCTAGTTTATATTATGATGATGAAAATATATGACTCGATATTAAATATCTTGTGAACGACGTCAAGTCTATTGACGTACACAATTAAAGATATTTATGACTCAATTTATTGGCGATAATTTGGGCTAATAAGGCGCTAGGATTTCCTGTTCAATTTATTCTCACGCCCTTGACTTAACTGATAACTAATTGCCATTCGGATTGTACATAACATTTATGATGACTATTTCATTACATAAAATACGTCATGTTAGTCAAAAGATTTCATCGTTTATGCACTCGTAAGGGAAGTGAACCATGTTCAAAAATATTAAAGTTAAATTGCAGGCATTTGTATGTCTCAGGTTGCAGTGCAATTCGTCACTTGTGATAAAATGCATCTGTTACAGGCAGGGGTTAGTACGCTTAATATCAGTTGGGACTCGTGCTTATTCCGTCACAATCCTATAAATATATATATAAATATGTTTGGTCAAAGTCCAATGCAAATAGTCAATAGCTGTTCATTGGTCGGAGGGGATGGCGTGAGATTAATAGTAAACATCTTCCAACTGCTGATGATGTAATAGTACCGAAAACTAACAGATACTACTAAAATAGTGTCTCCAACTGATACTTAGGTCATATGAAATGGAAGAAAGCCTTAAGTAGTCGCTGGTAGATCAACACCAAACAGAAATCAAAGCCGTGTTGCCAAGCAAAAACAGTTGCGTTGCTGAAAGCCGGCAAATTTTGTCTAAATTTAAAAGCTGTGTCAATCAAGCAACTAAGCGCTTTTTATTGTTTTCAATTATTATTGGTATTGTATTTGCTTTTAATAGTGATTCGTCTTTCTGATAAACTCAATTAACTGAAAAGCAATTGACTTGGCGTGTACCTGATGGCCTGTACCTTAATGACGTTATGCTTGCAATATCAAGCGTTGCTGTAGGCGAATGCCATTATTCTTCTATTTATATTATTTTTTGTTTGTTTTAATAAATAGATCATTATGGGTGTAGCAATAGAAGGTTCTATTTAAATTTTATCAAAATAAGTGAAGCAGTTTATCAGTTATAGGTACATAAATAACAAAAAGTATCTACTAAAAGGCCTATACCTCTATGGCCTAATGATTGCGACTATTGACAATGTTGAGTTTAATATAATTGCTGACGAATGACATTTGATCCCATACATTACTGATGAGAGATAAAACAAACCAATAAAACTGATATCTGACATTGAAGAACTTCTGGTTATATTCAGGTCCATAATTGAGCTCTGAATTTGAATCAGCATTGCACCAACTTCAACTAGTTATTTCACAATTTTCAATATTGAGAGTCGGTAAATATATTCCTAACGTTCTGTATTGGATAGAAGATACTTAGGTACTATTTATCTCTATATATATAGTACCTATATAATTTACTGAATACTTTCCGAGGGTGTACGCTGGCAAAAATATTGCTGAAATCTGCGGAAATTCGTCTAATATAAAAAAAAAATACAGCGTCTCCAACGCAGTAGGTATTGCATTTTGGAAAACTATGGATAGTTTTACCATCACCATGATTTTTAACCCACCGCTTTGGCCTGTATTTTCCAAAATCAAACGTACATTACATTATAACACTTGCCGAATATATAAACCTGTTTTTATTACCTTTTTTTTTTCACCTCAGAACTTTTCACCCATGAACCGATTTTGATGATTCTTTTTTAATTGAAAGCTGATGCTTGCTTTTGGTCATTTGCGTGATGATATAGTCATTGACAGTGATTGAATGACAATCGATCCCATAAGTAGCAAGGGTCACTAAAAGAGGTGAAATATTTTTACCCAAAAATGGAACCTACTTCAACACTCAAATGTGTTAAATAGCTTGTCGAAGTTGGTACCATGGGCACAATATTGTAATAAGAGGTACTTTTGAACCATCATGGTACCGACTTCAACAAGTTATTTCACACATTTAAGTGTTGAAGTCGCTACCATTTTTTGGTAAAAAATTTTTTTGGCAAAAGTTATTAAATTTTCCACGAAAAATTTACTACGAAATAGATTGTCATATTAGTGCCCTTAGAATACCGCAGTATCCCCTAGTACACGCGTAGGAGTACCAAAAAGCTTGCGCAAGCGACGCCGCCGCCTCTACCGAACGGTATCCTCCCGTGAAACAAGCGACGTTAATTGCAGATACCACAGACTAATTAACCATGAAGGTTGTGTTTTGTGTACTGCATTTACTGGCCATTTCAAACTTAGACTGTTACCATTGACGTGGGTAATGAGTGTACAAAATTTATTTATAGAGAAGGTGAGGAAACAGTGACAATGACATGAATATCCTTGAGCGCTTCCCAAATAAAACAGAAAACTTCTTCAATAATAACAAATATTTTTAAAATATTTTATGAAAACATCAAATTAATATTTTCATAAAACACTTTAAAAATACAAAAATATATCTAGTGACAATTCCGCCTAATTTTCCTGTTAAGCCGACGTGACGGCACAAACGCCAAGCAGCCAAACCGGAAGAATTTTCGACGCGTTTCGCTTCTACACGAAGCATCCTCAGGAGGTCTTGACTCTACGAGCGCACGATCGCGAATTTCTCGATCGTGCGCTCGTAGAGTCAAGACTTGTCATTAAGGAATTGTCACTAGATATATTTTTGTATTTTTTAAGTGTTTTATTAAAATATTAATTTGATGTTTACATAAAATATTTTAAAAATATTTGTTATTATTGAATATGGATTTCCGAAAAGGGACGCCTGAATCTATTTATTATAGAAAACTTCTTATGTATTATCTAGGTAAATAACGCATAAATAGAAATCATCTAAAATAATTCAAGAATTATCTTGTATAAACTCAATATTCTAGTAACTTTTTTAACTTGATGATATTACAACTCGTTGTAAACTTGTAATGTAACATGTTTTATAAACATTGCAATCCAACGGGGCACCGCATGATAGATACGCTGCCAACTGGCAGGAGAGTTTGGATTACCTGTGGGCCTGCAATGGCGTTTAGGTTGCCTAAATACGTTGTAGCTGTATTGTGGTTTAAAATATGTAGTGTATAATTTACTAATATTTTTGTGAGATTCCGGGGTAGTAATCGCCTTAACATAGGCGAAAGGGTAAAAAAGTGTCATATAAGCAACATGCCACTAATCACGTCGATATGTACGCGATTATGCTGCACACTGGTCGCCCAACAGTGATCCTTTTAACCAAAAGGTAGCGATTATACTACCCACAAGATCATGACCAAAGAAGTTTGGCGTTATATGCAGTCATCAGGCCATTAAACTGAAGACAATATGTCCAGCTGTTGTGAAATTATGTTTATATAATATGTTTGTGTGTTGTCCTTTGTGTTGTTAGAAACGACATATTGTATTGACTTACACGTCGTGATAAGGGTATAGTGCAATAACTCATAATTTAGATTTAAATTTATCTGTTACTATGGTCGTAATCTGCAAAGTCGCAATAGAGAGGCTGGATGTATATCTCTAAAAATAACATATAAGCAACAATCAATCATGGCCGCTTGTCATATAACAGAGAGATTAAAGAAACGAATATCAATTACTCCTAGCTACAAAGTGACTTAAGATACAAGTAAAATAAGATGTTACGTACGTATTGTATTGTGACAAGAATCGATGAGTCAACATACAAATGGGAATATCACTCAATGTCTTATTCGAAACGTTATCAGATTTAAAAAAAGAATGTTAATATCCATACTGACCGAACAGGTTAATGTTCAATCGATTTTCGAAACCGCCAAACATCGATATCTGATTCGGTATCGATAAATAATTCATGAGAATCGCACAATAGGGTCCGCTGGATCAAAATTTATGGTGGGTAAAAAAATATGCAAAATTTCAAGTTTGGCTCTTCAGACCAAAATTATAGGATGTGTTCGTTCGCCCCGAAACCTGGTTTCGGACTTCAAATTCGTAAATGTGTCCGACACTTATATAAACCGCTTTTAAACCGTAAGCTAACTCCTCCATAATCTGTAGAACAGTCTCATAGCATTTCTGGTTCATTATATATATAATATATACATATTATGTATATAATAGTAAAAGATATACAGTGTATATGTACATACAGTATATTTATTTTTGATAGTCAAAAAACAAAATTGCAATTTATGATTATGAAAAAAAAAGCTTCTGACACGATGTTTTTGGGTCTGCATATTGAAACTTGTACTTGATTGTTTTTGAAAATATTTACAGAGATGGTTTCCGATTAGTACCTACAACTGTAGGTACTGAGGTACTGAAAACTTTCAGAAAATTAAGACTGTTCCTGATACTCCTGTTGCATGTCGTAAAAGGAGAGGGTAAAAAGCGAGTAATGAGTAGCATGCCACCACTCGAATCAATGCGAATGCAGTGTAGTTGCACACTGGGTGCAAAAAAGGGCTTCTTAATGGTGGTAACCATTAAGCTCTTTTACTCGAAAGCATTGCCAATTAGCGTCAGTCAGGCGGCAAATCATAAAACAGAAACAAAAACATTTAAAATTGTGTGTCTGTGTTGCCCTTTGGAGTGTTAGTATTAATGTATTTGGTCTTGTGTTCTTCTCTGTGTTGTTATACAGACATTGCAACCCTCTTTTATTGCAGATAGGTAAGCCTTTGACCACAATATCACCTGATGGTAAGTGATGATGTGGTCGGAAGTGTTAACAGACTTAACCTAGAATCACTAGCTCTCAAAGACAGCGGCCGGAACAGACCGTTAGGTGTTTGGCGACAGATTGTCTACTTTAGGGTGGTCGCTAGCCAGGCGGGCATTCACAAAATGCCGTTCCACCATGCGATGAAGCTGAAGCTCGCGGCGCGATTTCTGATCACTGCTTCTTCCCTAAATGGACCCTACCCATATCCTACTTACTTACCCTATTATAACATAAGGGTAGGAATCTTTCTACCATCTGGTAATATTATAAACGACAACAATTCAATACAATTAGCTAAAATTTAAATAAGAATTAATTGCTGTAAGATTTTTCTTTGCTCATATTGTAAGATTTGTTAGTAGATACCTTTTTGTACCAAATTATCGAATTGGATTGGATGTCGATAAGTACAAAAACGAGTGTGGTATAGTGACTATGCACAATATTTAAATCAGTTTTTATGCCTGCTTAAGTAGGTAAGTCTTGTTTAGTTTTCACGCCCCTCCGTTAGCATTGTTCGATAAGAACGAGTTGATCCCATTGTATGCGAAATGGGCTCAACTGGCATTTGCGTGTGGTCTGCACTTTGAAAACGAGATGCAGTTTTAATTCACAGACATCAATATTAATGTATAAGATATCGTTAGATTCGTCTTGATAATGCAAGTGACACTAGGTACTTAAATAGTGGCGCATATTAAACGAAATATTGTGAGATAAAAATTGATTTTCTTCGAAACCCATCGAGCTGGGTATCATAATGAAGGGCTTAAACAGTATATATATATATATATATATACATTTTATATATATATATATATATATATAATAACTCGCAGTTTTCATTTAAATGGAACGACAAAATTATTAAAGAAAATAAATAATTTGCATAAGATTTTTTTTACTATTTTAATGATTTTTTTACTTGTTTATAAGTTCATTTCTTTATTTGATAGGTTAGCCTTTGACCACTATATCACCTGATGGTAAGTGATGATGACGTCGAAGATGATGTTCAGGCTAACCTAGAATTACTGTTGGGTTCAATGGCTCTTTAAATCTACTGTGCCTGTCTAGATTGAGAAAACATGTGATTTTATTTGTTATACAAATTACTCTCTGAAACTATAAGCCATATTAAATAAACACAAGTAAGTACAATGTACACATAAATAGTAACTACACCACTCTCTTATAGATATCTCTTTAGCGGGTATTTTTACGAACGTTGTATCATATTTTCCAATTAGAGCTTGCTTCGAAGCAGTGATGGCTCAGTGGCATTGGCTATGGACTGCTACGCAGCAGGTCCATGGTTCAAATCTCGCCGCGGGCTTGAGCTTCAACGTGGTAAGGCATTTTACGAATGCTCGCCTAGCTAGCGACCACCCTCGAGTAGAAAATCTGTCGCCAAGCACCTAGCGGTTTGTTTTGGCAGCTGTCCTTGAGAGCCAGCAATTCTAGGTAAGCATGTTCACACCTTCGACCACATCATCACTTACCATCAGCTGAGATTGTGGCTTACCTATAAGCAACAAAAATAACTATAAAACATCTATGCAAGGATACTCATAGATGTCTTCTAAATTCATTAACACGGCTATTATCTTCATTATTGCAATGATCCAGAGAGTACTTCTAAATAAATCAATGTTCTCGTAGTGAAGGGCTCCTGACATTTGCGGTGCGAACCGTAGGCGCGGCTCGTGACTAGCTCATCCGCCTATCATTATCCCAGCGAACAGTAAAGCCTGTCTATAGATAGACACAGCGTAGCAAATAAAACTTTTAAACAGCAATAAACATAACAGATCTTTATTTAGTAGGTATTCTATTTCGAAGTGCTCGTAGCGAAGTTTGCTTAGCTGTTTGCTTCGCTAAGTTAAGCAACGTCCACCGCGGTCATGAGTTGGATGGGTGACCGCTAGTGACATTACTACTGAGCGCTTCCGTGCTTCGGACGGCACGTTAAGCTGTCGGTCCCGATTGTTGTCTTACGATGGCTCAACTGGCGGAGCACGAAAACACCAAAAAAAGTGAACAAAAAATGGGTGCGTGGTGCAATGTTTTCTTTCGATGTAATTTTGTAGGTGTGCGATTTTATTTATGTATCTACAAATAAGAAATGTTAGAAAAAAAAACAACATAAATAAGTACAAAAGGGCAAATAGCAGCGCACTGTAACTCACGCACCATGTGCATAAAGGAACAAACTTATATAACAATAAACCTAACTACATATGATACTTATCTCACGCATCTTGAGCTGGCAGGTCAAACAGGGTGCAGGAAGTTCTGTCAGGTTAGTGTCCGTCAAATAAAAGGCTGTATCTTAGGTACCGGAATCGGTAGCCAGTTCAAATGTTCACCGAGTATGTGTTATTACGACCGATTTACCTGACAAATATAAAAAAAATAGTGTACTATGCAATAAAGTTAATAAACTTTTTCTCTATTGAAAATACGGTTATAGATCATAGAAATAAAGAAAACTTTTTTATTCCAGACAGAACTGCATACAATAACATTATAACGAGAAATTAGTTTAAATATATATGTACATAATATGAACTAACAGCACTGGAAAAAGCCTGGGCTCAATACAATGATGTGGATAATCCCCAGCGCTGATTTTCAGCTCTGACATTCGGTGACGCTCAGATATACAAAATAAAAATTGGATACAATAGACGAAAAACTTAAAGTAATATAATGTAAATATATGTAAAAATGCTGTAAAAATAAAGTTAAGACGAAGTAGAAAGTAAGGTGTTTAGGTATTTTGGATTTTCATTGGCTTATGTAATCGTAAGCATGGTAATTATCATAGGTAGATAGCAAAGATGCAGGGACCGTCATATTGTCACATATATTGTTATTTATTATTTATTTATGTCTGATAGGGTAGCCTTTGACCACTATCTCACCTGATGGTAAGTGATGATGTGGTCGAAGGTGTTGTTCAGACTAACCTAGAAGTACTGGCTCTCAAGGACAGCTGCCGGAACGCACCGTTAGGTGTTTGGCGACAGATTTTCTACTTGAGGGTGGTAGCTAGCCAGGCGGGCATTCACAAAATACCCTGCCACCAAGCTGCAACGACTGCCATCGTAAGACAACAATCGGGGCCGACAGCTCAACGTGCCGTCCAAAGCACGGAAGCGCTCAGTACTATGACATAGTACTGAGCGCTTCCGTGCGTTGTGTTCCGGCAGCTGTCATGAGCATGTCTCGGCTAGGGAAGGATGGGTGCGTGATCCAATTTTTTTTTTTCGTTGTAATTTTTTAGTGTTGCTATTTCATTTATGTATTAAGGTGGTAAATTTATAAAAAAATAAAAATATAACGGGCTACTATGCAATAAAGATAATAAACTTTTTCTCTATAGAAAATACGGTTATAGGTCATAAAAAGAAATCAAATCAAATCAAATTGTTTATTGCAAATATAGGTGTTAAAGCTGTTTAGTACATAGGATAGTTCTGCCATATTTGGCCACTTGGCATGCAAAAATTCATGAGCTTAAAAATAATTACAAAATTATTAAAATATTTCATCTATTACATAAATTATATTATACTATATTATAAATTATTACATGACCAATAACTTTGAGACAATATTTTAATTAATGTTACCATATTCCCTCTTTAATCCGCCATAAATAAAATAAAATAACAAAAGAAATGTCCTTACCATTTAAAATTAAACATTAAGAGAAAAAAAAAGTACGAGTCAGAGAATTTGGTAAAATGTCATAGAATTGCAAAAATAGTTAATTAAATTATGTAAAAATTAAATGACAATTTATTTAAGTACTAACAATATTGAAATATTGTCTAATTGAAACATAATTTATCATTCAGATATTCGTTTACATCATAATACGCTTTATTTAACAGAAATTGTTTCAATTTAAATTTAAATACATTTATATTAGTACATTGAATTATACTTGTCGGTAAATGGTTAAATATTCGAGGAGCCATACAGAATATGCTTTTATTGAATTGGGCAGTATAATTAAGAGGCAAGCGCATCTTAAATTTACATCTTTTACTGTCGATGTCGACCCAATATACAAATTTTTGTTAGTAAAAACGAACACTGACACTTCATATATATATAAAGATGGCAATGTAAGTAGCTTTAAATTAATGAAGAAAGGTTTACATGTGTCATCTTGATTAAGTTTACAAATTGCCCTTACACACCTCTTCTGTGCCTTAAATACTAATTCCTTGTCTACTGAGTATCCCCAGAAGAAAGAAAGAAAAATTATTAATTCCAGACAGAGCTGCATGTATACTTATTATGAATTAACAACACTGGTGTTGTATTATGCATTGCTGCTAGAAAAAGCCTGCGCTCAGCATAATACTGTGGACTAACCCCCAGCGCTGATTTTCAGCTCTTACCTTTGGTAACGCTCAGATATACAAAATAAAAATTTGATACAATAGACGAAAAACTTAAAGTAATATAAGTAGCTAAACAATTATAACATAGCTATAAAAATAAAGTTAGGACGAAGTTGAAAGTAAGGAGTTTAGGTAATTTGGATTATTTTCATTGGTTTATGTAATCATAAGCGTGGTAATTATCTTAGGTAGATAGCATGCCTCAAGATGCCCGGACCGACATATTGTCACATATATTGTTATTTATTATTTATTTATGCCTGATAGGGTAGCCTTTGACCACTATCTCACCTGATGGTAAGTGATGATGTGGTCGAAGGTGTTGTTCACGCCAACCTAACAGTACTGGCTCTCAAGGATAGCTGCCGGACGCACTGTTAGGTGCTTGGCGACAGATTTTCTACTTGAGGGTGGTAGCTAGCCAGGCTGGCATCCGCAAAATGCCCTACCACCATGCTATAACGATTGCCATCCTAAGACAACAACCGGGACCGACGGCTTAACGTGCGGAAACGCTCAGTAGTAATATCACTAGCGGTCACCCATCCAACTCATGACCGCGCGCGACGTTGCTTAACTTTGCTGATCGGTTCAGAACAGCTAAGTAAAATTCGATACGAGCGCTTCAAAAAATTTTGCTTTGTGCAGAAAATCTTATCAATAGTAATCGTATTTAGTTTTACTGTAGGTCCTAACTGTAATACCGGCAGAGGCAAATAGTTAACTAATTAGCACCACATAGGTATTTGATTTGCACTTAATCTAAAAAGGAAATAACACGAAATTAACGGAACTAGAAAGTGCTAAAAGCTTTTGAAACATTTTACTGGGTTCTTTGCGTAGTTGTAAACGATTAAAGGCAACTTATTGGGTGCCTTAAAAACTTGGGGTACCATTGAACTAATAAAAACCGGCGAAGTGCGAGTGGGACTCGCGCACTTAGGGTTCCGTAACTAAATATTCTGTGAATAGTTAAAGCGTCTACCTGTCACCGTTATTAGTATCGATCAAGAAACGGTAAAAAAATCATGTTTGTTGTATGAGCCCCCTTAAATATTTATTTTAATTTAGTATTTGTTGTTATAGCGGCAATGGAAATACATTATCTGTGTACATTTCAACTGTCTAGCTATCACCGTTCTTGAGATACAGCCTGGTGACAGACGGACGGACGGACAGCGAAGTCTCAGTAATAGGGTTCCGTTATTACCCTTTGGGTACGGAACCCTAAAAACGGGAGAAACCGCCCCGTGCCTCGAACTTGGCAATGTAAAATCATGCGACGTCTCCTTATTGAGTCTTAGCAGTGTGCGAAGTGCGTTTACATTACAGCATGGTTTTATTCCTGTCTTTATCTTTATTATACGTGTCATATACAATGGAAATGTAGTGATATGCTTGTATTAAATTTACTCTATTTTATACTGTTGTGATATTAGAGCGAATCCTATCTAACTTATTTCTATTTCTATATGGTTTGAATCCTGGACACAACAAACACAATGATGGCCGAGCGGTAATAGCTATGGACTGCCATGCCGCTGTACCCTGGTTCGCTCCCCACCGCCGGCTTGAGCTTCACCGCATGGTGGAAGTGCTAGCTACCACCCTCAAGTAGAAAATCTGTCGCCAAGCAACTAACGGTGTGTTCCGGCAGCTGTCCTTGAGAGCCGGTACTTCTAGGTTAGCCTGAACAACATCTTCGACCACATCGTCACTTAGCATCAGGTGAGATAGTGGTCAAAGGCTAACCTATCAGGAATAAAAAAAAAACATGTGGGCCTTGAGTTTGTTCCGTCACAATAACATAAAAAAAAAACATAATGACTATCAATATTTATGGTCTTGGGTCTTGAATGTATTTGTGATACATGAAATTTAAGTGTTGAGATGTGGGTATTTTTATATCTGATGCCTCAGTTTTTTAAAGTATCGTGTGTTAAGCGAAAATCGCGTATACAAATTTCTAGAGTACAAAATTTCTTACCTCGAGTGGGAATCGAACCCACGTTTCCCGATTTTACGCACCCGGTGCCTTAACTTAGCCGACTCGAGGTGAGAAATTTTGTGGTCTAGAAATTTGTAAAAGTGATTTTTCGTAGCACGCCATAGTTCTTATTTTATTTTATAAACCTACACTCCGCAGATTCCAAGGCCCGTGACTTTTTTTAACTATGACCATTTTTGATATAAAACAAGAAATAAGAATTAATAGGAAACATGCAACATTCAAAGGTAGGAACAGTGTTAAAATTTTTTTTTTCGGTTAAGTCATTAGCATCCAGGGCCAACCGGTGTCCTCTAGCAGCACCAGTTCACGAGTTGACGCATGTGCCAGCCGTCGCCTTCCTCAACCATTTTTAGGGAAGATGGTGAGCCTACATACAAAACCGCCGCTAGACAACACCTTTTAGTAAGCATGACCGCTCTGGATACCCGTACCAACGATAACAATTATTAAATGTTTGTTTTGTGTCATTCTCCCACGTCACATTTCAACAGGGTCTCCATTACCACGCTGTTTCGATCTTTAATCTGTTTCTTTCTTTCGACCATTTTAAGGTTGATGATGACTCTTGGTGTCGCAACCATCGCCTTCCTGACGAGCCGTCCTATGGCGCCTTCTTCGTCTTCTGCGTAGTATGTAAGGTCCCTGTATGCTGTCAAACTGCAAGGACTGCGTGAGGTACGGTCTCGTGCAGCTTCATGCTGCTCTTGGAACAGCTGAATCGTATGTCCTTGCGCTTTGTGGATGACGCTATGGTAACTGCTAATATACTATATTAATGTAAGTGTGCCGAAAGATCTCAACCGTATATTTTCACTGTTTATTTCCCATACACTTATTGTTCTAAGGTAAACGTACTATCGGATCCTGGTTTGCAAAACAACTGAGAAGAATATGAATGAGTTGTATATAAATCTTAAACAATTTTCAATTCTACGCGCGTCCTTATTTAGAACACTGATGTCGTCTTACGCACCAAAGATTGAGTAAACCTCAGCATCAACTTTACCTTCCTTACATCACACATTACGCTAACGTATTTTGACATCGTGTCATCTCTATTAATACATACCACTTGAACATAGCCACTACTCCAAGATCTTTACTATCATTAACAGATATTAGAAGTTGCAGTTCATTATAACCTGGGCGTTGAGGTACAGTCGTGGGAAAACTATCTCAGATATTAGAATAAGTGGTTCGACACTTTTTTTCGTGTTGATCTCGAGATACAGGTTAGTCGACAAAACACGTTTCTTCAATTAGTATACGTAATTGCTTGAAAGTTACACCAAAATATGCTAAAATATCGTGATCTGAGCGTTTCTTACACTAAATATCGTATTTAAGGCGTTCCATTGCCTCACGATTTAGCCTCCCAAAGCCATTACCTGTCGTGAAATACTATTTGTGCAATAAATGTATTCTAATTCACGTATGTGTGACTTAACACCCAATAGAATAAAATAGAAACATGTTTTGCAGAGTCAGTGAGGTAATTAATCGTATTTAGCCTTATTCTATCATGATACGCTCCATTACAGTGCTGAGGACCTTGAGATAGGCATCTCAACTCCATGTACTTGTAAAATACTTTACTTTTTATCACTTATTCTTAATTCAAATGACAAGCTTAACAAATGACTTCGTATATCCGTAAAAAACAAATGACGTGTATTTAAAAATAGTGCTTAGTTCACACAGTAAATTAATGTCCAGTCTCGATTACGCGATAGAACAATAAGACGATTTCGCTCTAATGTTCTTTGTTGTCACTTTTATAAATAGACATTCCGATTTATATGTTTGCTTATAAGGCAAACAATGTTCAAGGTATTTCCTTAATATATAAATTTTATAAAACTATATTGTTAAGGCTTTATTTTCATATTATTTAAAATGACAAAGTTAATATTTTCAAAAGTTGTACTTAGTACTTTTTTTCTTTACTAAGTAATAATAAAGGGTTTTTCAGTAAGAAATTGCTTTTTTAAAACAAAATAAAACAAAGAATTTAGTTTGCCAATTATGAATGAAAAATTATATCTGGCAAATGTCCACCACGAGCATGCTGACAGATGGCGGGTCTATTTCGCGAGATGTTAAACACTCAATTGTTGCCTATTATTAAGAAAAGTAAAATATAGTAGTTTTTCTAAAATTCTATAAAAAAACTAAAATATTTACTGAATACATGAGTAGAAGAAACCGTTAGAAAACTAATTAGAGATTAGAACAATTTGGTAAATTTAAAAAAATTAGATTTTTTATAATTCCCTAATAATTTTACTTACTATCCTGCCAATTTATATACCTAGTTACAAAATCACAAATAAACTATAGGAAAAATTTAAGTCATGTGCGGGATTCGAACCCGCGTCCATACACCCCTTGAGCCGGGGTATGCTCTAACCAATTGAGCTAACATGACATGACGTCATAACTCAAATCTTTCCTATCGTTCTTTAACCATCGTATTGGGATGGAGATTAAATTTTTCCTATAGTATATTTGTGATTTTGTAATCCGCATAGCAGGCGTTATTGCAAACCTAACAATATTAAAATTATATATCTAGTCTTTTTTAAATTTTAAACATGGCACACAACGTGTCTCCCCCGGGAGCCATCCCACTGAAAAGGTTTTTTTTAAAAATTAAGTAACGCTTATTAACATAGTTAGTGACTAAAATTTTCATATAAGATACACTAACTTGAGAGAGTCACATTAATTCTGTTATGAACTAGTTCTTTTAGCCATAAACACAAATGATTTTATTATATTCGTTTTTGTAATACAGCAAAGCATTTTAGAACCAAAAAATATAGACGTCTAATTTTGTTTACAACCATGGTTGCCATGGTTACAGTTACAGCAGAGTACTTTAGAACGAAAAAACATAAACATGTAATCTTGTTTACAACAATGGTTGCCATGGTACAAGTCATTCCGGCCCAAGAGAAGGGAAGCACTTCCCACCCTTAGGTGGGAAGCAGCGTCTTCCACCCGCTACTCAGATCAAATAAGAGTATGAGAAATGAAAAGTTTATTATTAATAAACTTTTCATTCTATATTTCATCTCAATTATATTTTCTTGATTTTCGGACGGAGCGCTTACCGTCGCTGTTACATTGCAGCGTGCGCTGATATATCCTTTATATAAATGTGTTGATTTGTATGATTCTTTTACTAACCGCTAACTAAATGCTAATCTGACTCTTATAAGACCCTTAAGTACTTTGTTCTGTTTCACCTTTAGAATTAACTTTTATAACAAGAATTCATTTCGTTATGATAAACGTCCATCGTAAGGTAACTTTGTCATGCACCTAAACTAAATATTTTTTTGATGGAGGACAACAATGTTGTTTCCAGCTGCAACAATGCAACTCCACCGGGGCTTTTACACTATTCTGATGTAAAATTTCAACTTTTTCCATCATGTATATTATATAGATAGTTATAATAGAGCACATAGATAGACACGCAAATGATCGCATTAAGGTTTGGTTTTTATCAGATGTACGAACCTAAAAACAGTTATTTTCCATTCTGCAGTGATTCGCTTAAGTGCAACGCTGCAATTAGTAGCTAGTTGAGTTATTTACTACTCAGGTGATGTGAGCATATCACAAAGTATTTGTGAGTGGTTAACGCGATGTTTTAGATGTGAAATCGCATTTGCCAATTACTAACTACTAGTCTTTAAGATAATATCGAACACCCTTACGTATAGTTGCGTTGCTTACAAACTTATATAGCTTTCCAAGAGAATTAAAAGCTATATATGTCAATATCATTTAGCGCTGAGCTAAACAAAACCCATGTATGTACATTAAATAAAAAAAATAAAAAATTACATACAATATTCTTGAGCAACAGTTATAAGTATGGAGGCGATATTGTGTCGATTAATTTGGCCGTTACACTGAGAAAAGCAAATTATTTATCTGTAGAGATTTCTTCCTTAAGTATAAACTGTGGAACTGTCGCAGCAGTTTGAAAAATAAAAGGTTATTTGTTTTCCACAGTATATCGTACCAAATTACAGCTTATGGCCTGTCTTGCTTCGGAGTCATAGTTTTGACCTTATTTTCATTGTCTTCAGTTCATTCATAATCTTCCCACACCGAAACGTAAGGTAAACTCACCGAAATCTGACTCATTTTATATGCCACACGTCATTTGACACTGAGATCTATGTACAGACCTTCATATTCGCGTACGTGGGCATGAGGGCAATTTGAGGGTCACATCTGTCAAGCTAAGTCATTGAGCTGTTAAAGTTGATATAGAAAATGAAGGTTGTTGTAAATTTTGCAATAATATTAGCAACGTCATAAACATTGCTTTAGTTATTTGGCTCTCTTCAGTGTTGTCCTCGCGAGATGATAAATCCGGCATAAAGTCTTATCTCACAGCATTTTATCTTCTACTTGATGGGTTACCATCGCAGAGTAAGATGTTCTGAATAAAAGCATTAGTATGTAAACACTACGCTGTTTTTCAAACTTCCTTTGCATCAGTTTCAGGAAAAAAATCATTTCATAAAATACAGAACCGACTTCTTTCACTGAAAAGTATGAAATAATTCTTGTGAAATGTTATAGAGCCCCATTTCACACGGTGCCTTCGCCAATCCAGCATCTATCAAACTTCGAAACTTCTTGAATGGCAATCGCTCGGCCTCTGTTACATTGGACCAAAACATTTCTGGTGAATCTTGGCTGCTTAGCTTAGACTCATTTGCACCTTCGGAGAATACAGACGTGACAATATATTATCTATGTACTTACTCATAGATAAATATATTACAAAATACAGTTAGTAGCTTTGAACATTTAAGACTGGTAGGAATAAAAAAAAACTAAAAAAACCAGCATAGAGTTTTGTTTTTATCTGTGATTTTCTTTCCTGATAGCCGCTCGATGTTTCACAAACTGAAAAAAGTACTCGCAAATAATGTTTTTTCAATATAATTCTCTTTGGAATTCTCAAGTGTAATGTGGTAGTCCTATTTCACAGAACAAGGAGCCTTCGCCAATCCAGCACCTGTGTAACGTCAAAACTCCGTGAGCTGAATAAAGATTCCGAAGCTTGGGTTCAATGTCACGCGATTCTTTGTGGTTTATACGCACCAGTATTCCATTCATCGTTCGAAAGAATCAACCGACAGGCATACACACTATTGTTTCAATAAATCGTAATACAACCACACGTCGTAAGAAGAAACTAAAAATAAAATACACCTTGTCGAAATAGGTTACAATTCACGCGGTCTTGCTCGTATTAGGTGGCATTAGAGTGATATATCTCAGACTCTATTACACAACGTTTAATTCAATTGATCGAAACGTCGAATTATTCCTGTAAGCCCCCTTCTCCGTCCCTTAAGGAGACAAAGCTGAATAATAGTTACATCTGTCACGCTGTAAATGACATAAGTAAAGTTTCATTGCATACTTTGAAGAGTCATTGAAGAGTAGAAGATTAAAACTGGCAAGATATATTTCGGTAAACGCTCTTCAAAACAGTGATTTCAGTGTCATTTTTTTTCTTAGGTGGTATTTTTTTTAATAAATGCGTTTGTTTACCTTGCAATAGTGCTTGAAATCATAAGGAAACATTTTCTTACTCATAGAAACTGGTTCATACTTTTCTTTGTTTGATTTCGATATAAGTTCATATCACGAAGCAATATACTTTAAAATATATATAATAAGGCAAAGCGGTACTTCACGTCGAGCCAGCGACTTCTGCTTTATAAAGCACAAGTTCGCCCTCACATGGAGTACTGCTCTCACCTCTGGAATGGCGCACCAAAGTACCAACTGCAGTCTCTCGATGCTATTCAGCGTCGAGCGGTAAGAATTGTCGACGACCCCGAGCTCTCTGACCGCCTTGAGCCACTGAGCCTCCGTAGAGACATCGGTTCGCTCTGTCTACTCTACAGGATCTATAACGGGGAATGCTCCCAAGAGCTGTTTGAGCTTATACCGGCATCGCGATTCTATTATCGTTCCTCGCGTCACCGGTTAAAAGCTCATCCACACATAATCGAGTCCTGGAAGTCTCACACAGCTCGATTTATGCGCTCCTTCTTACCGCATACTTGCAAAATGTGGAATGATCTTCCATCTGGCGTTTTTCCGCAGGGCTACAGTATGGATTTCTTCAAAAAAGGTGTTAAAAGAGTCTTACAGGGTCGGCAACGCATTGGTGACGCCCCTGGTGTTGCAAATGTCCATAAACGACGGTAACCGCTTACCTTTAGGTGGGCCGTCTGCTTGTTTGTCAAACCATTACATAAAAAAAATAAAAAAAATTATATATATATATATTATAAAGTTGCACAAAACGTGAATTAAAAAGTTGGAAAGTAAAAAGCAGGTGTGCTAAAAGAAGTAACAATTATACACAATCTATGAACCTATTATCGTAATATCAACGAATTATTCTTAAAATACGTACTTCCTAAAGGCGTAGGCAGTGGTGTCTAAACACTTACTTATTGCGTTTTAATTTGGACATGATTATTATAGATGAAATAGCTATTGAGCTTATTAACCCATTGGCATCGGCGATAATGATAACAATAGAATTTGATTCATAACAAGGACGTAGGGGTCCTGCCTGATGATGCCAACTTATTAAGATATCATATACGTAATTACACGTTATCATTACTAATAAAGCAAATAAATACGTGTTATATTATTTCTCGAAGCGTTTGTATGATACATAACGTAATATGACTAATATAACCTTAAAAAATTCAAAGTAAGTAATTACTGTTATTAGCCACCAAACAATTCATTAGACGTCATCTAAATCTGTCACAAGATCTCAATACAGTAACACCAATTCATCATGAGCGCTTACAAATTGCTAATAAAAACATATTGTCAAACCAGTCGAATCATCAATCATTGCTTTGAACCCCGACTTGTCATTGATGTTTTGACACTATCCATCATAGCAACTGTCATTGATAATTGACATAACAAAGTAGTAGTAAAACCTCTAATGAATAAGACAGTAATGTTTTTATCATTGCGTACTAAAATAGGTTCATCATCTTCTTGATTTTATCCAATGTTATTTAGGGTCGTTGCAATATGGTTAGATCACAACAACGCAAAGGAGGACACGAGGACCTATTCAAGATTACACATTTTTAGAGCAAGAAATTTACGTACTAAAATAGATTCGATGATAAAAAAAACTGAAACTCAATGAAAGTTTAATGTTCACTTAGTACCTATGCGACAGTCCATAAATCATAAAAACACTTCCTTCGGTATAAGCAAACGCATTCTGGTTGATGATCACACTGTCCACTATGTCGGTTAAAATATTAAAATTAGAGTACAAAATTCTCGTCAGTCAGTCTCGATGACATAGTGGTTAAGGCACCCGATGCATAAGGCGGACGAACATTTGAGCTCATACAATTTGTAAATAGGAAGGTATTGGAACCAAAACCAAAACCATAGTTTTGGTTTTGGTTTTATGGCAGCCAGCCTAGCGCCAGTCGGGAATGATTTTCAGCTTAACCCATACTACCTTTTGGTTATTGAAGGCATTATTATGATAACGAGCCCTAATGCGTCATGCTACTCTACACTCCGATACGAGCAGTATCATGCTGCTAATTTTGCTCAGAGAATGCGCCCTTAGTAGCAGTTTACGAGCTGCAGTACTAAAAATTGTTATCACTGACAATCGTAAATTCTTGCGGATGATTAATAAAGGTACCAATAGGCTAGCCTCCTTATACTTGGAGCAAAAACAATTCGGTAAAACGTGGGTGTTTCAAAATCTACCCCCTCAGGGATATATGTAATTTTTTTTTTTAAGGTTCATGTACTAAGAAACATACATATGTTTTTGAGTTTCTTTGTTCCACCATAACTTCTAAACAGCTAAACCGATTTTAGTGTATGAGATGTCGTTAGGTCCATCTTGATAGCGCAAGTGACATTGGATACATAAAAAAAATAAAAATCAAACCGGCGGATTTCAGACGCCATATAGTTGTAATTTTTTTTTCTTACAAACCCATCGAGTGTGGTGTCAAAATAAAGTGCTTTATAAAACGATTCCATAAATATATATAATTAACTTAACAAATTATGACAATTTTAATGTCAATGGAACGATATAACGTTTAAGGAAAATAAATAATTAGCAGTCGGGTTTTTACTTTTTAAATTAATTTGTTTTATTTTTATACTTATTTACAAGTCCTTCTTAGGTAGTGAACCAGCATTTAAAATTAAGGACTATATTTATATACTACTAGCGGCCCGCCCCGGCTTTGTACGGGTATTTAACAAAAATTATAAATTGAAACACATAAAAAGTAGTTATTGTGACATAACTGTAATAGTTACGACAAATGGTATGGCGGACTTTTTTGTAGATATTGATGTCCTATATAAATTGTAGTACATCACTTTGCTCTATTGTCAACAATTTCCGCAGCGTACGTGATATAACGATTCTTTTGGTATTTTTTTCACCCTTTGGGTTACATTATCGAAGTTTTCATACGGATCACTAAGTTATAGAAAATATTCTATGGCCTATGTTCATCAGGAAAGTGTAGGACTCGAATGGTGATTTTTCAAATCGGAACAGTAGTTTTTAAGTTTGTTCGTCACATACAAAAATACAAATCTTTCCTCCTTTTAATATTAGTTGAGATTAACTAAGGTCGCGAAATTCTTAAAGTAATTGCTATCACTACATCATCACTATCACTACGTCATCACTACATCACTACATAGTATAAAACAAAGTCGCTTTCTCTGTCCCTATATCCCTATGTATGCTTAAATCTTTTAAACTACGCAACGGATTTTGATGAGGTTTTTTATAACATCCATTAAATAGTGGAGAAATACTGTTATTTTTGAGGTTTCTAATGTGATGTCTTAAATAATTACTTTTTTTCCGCTTACATTGCAAACACAGGCTAAACCCTACGAGATTTATCAAAATAATGTACTAAGTATTATACACATTGAAAAGGTCTGCATAAAACTCCGCTATGGTAGGATATGCCTATCTCTTATGGATATCCCACAATTTTTTATTTTGTCATTTACTTTTAATGACAAATAATGGCTAATTTTCAAAGCGATTTTAACCAATACAGTATTAATCCTTATCTAATTAAATACTTTATATACATTGTTGATTTACTATAGATCTATATGGCCCTTTACGAAGATATTACAGATTTAAAAATTGCGGGACGTAGCGTTTGCGGCGGTTCCGGCCTGCCCGGGCGGCGGGAGCGTGTAGTAGTATAAAAATGTAAAAAGTAAATAAGTAAAAATGAATTTAGATATTCCAAAGATCGTATCTTCATGGTTTCGAGAAAGAAGAATTGTTTTACTCTAAATTTAACGCGTGCGGGCCACGGGCAGTAATGAATAAATCAAAACTACTGGATTGATTTTAATCATTTTTTCAGTGAATGACATAGGCTATATATTTTATACCCGTGCGAAGCCGGAGCGGGCAGCTAGTTGCTAATAAAACCCAAAGTCTCCTCAATGCCATGGTTATATCATAAAATTCGAACTGGATGCGCTTGAGTAGTGGAGTAGCAAAAACATTGACAAGGCTAGCCTGCGGTCATTTGATGAACCACGCCTACCTTGAAGGTTATAAGGCCAAGCTAGATAAATCCTACGTTAGTCCGAGGTTGTGGTAGCTGAAGTGGAGAAATATAAATTATTGATTGTACGAGTGCCAGTAAGTGATTTTAGCCGAAGCCAAAAGCAAGGCTGTTATTCAATTCGAGGCTAAAATGGGTTTTATGCACGAGTTGTATACTCAAATTTTCACTTTAATTACGAGGAAAATAAACAATGAAATTGTTAGTTAGGTGACTAAGGGTAGCACACCAGGGCCTCAATTCTCTTAGCTATTGACCAAACGCCACACTACTGCGATACTTCTGCGACGGATACTGTCAAAAACTAATTTTCATGCAATTAAGTTGCGTTAACGCCGCGCCGTCCAATAGCTAAGAGAATCGAGCCTCAGAAGGTGGGCAGCGCTTTCTGAGGAACTGATATCCACACTGCGATCGCCAAACCGCCTGCCAAGCGTGGGGATTATGGCAAACCCCCCCAGATTGGGAGAGGCTGTGTTCAATAGACTATCCAGCTGATACAGTACAGTACATATTAATTACATTTACCTACAACGTGAAATGTAATCAAATAATACAGAAGACACTATAGTTTGTTATAACAGCATCTATAATATTATTGCCACTTAGACACAGATGCCAATAAAATTTAAATATATTATTCACATAATGCTAAAATGGCGGAAATACCATCCATATGAATGCTCTTTGACCTTCTACAGGTTCATCTTATAGGAACGTGTTGACAGGTATGGCTTTACCAAGGTAGACTGGCGTGGCGGTGTGTGCTGGCGTCGTCTGACTTCTGTGATCACTTTTCATTGCTTTGACATTCAATATTTATATACTTAGTTACATGGAAAGATGGAATATTTTAGCAGGATCAGGAAAATAAAATTTGAAATTGTGAACAGATTTGTTTTTAAAGTTGCAGTTTGCATTTAAGCTGAATAATATATTTTATATAGAGTAAAATATTATTGACGATTTTGTTTGCACATGCCAGACATAAAACACTTTTTATCCCCGAAGTGGTTGGCAGGGGCATTCTTACATCCATTCATTCATACACCCTTCATAAGATCGTCGTAGATACCTAAATTGAATAAATGATTTTGACTTTGACACCCAATTTTTGTCAGATACCACGTGGTCGAACCGTCCAGCCAAGGCCCGAAGATTCCAAAGAAATGATTTACGGCAATCAACGTACAGGACAGTCGATTTATCATTAACTGAAATTGAAACTAAAGTACCTGCTGTACAATAATACTCATGATATTACAAAGAACCCGTTGTAAGATAGAGTAAGTGGTCTAAACATGCCGAAGGTACTAGGTCACGACCTTATCCACACTTGTAATGGCCTGACGGATACTAAATCATTGAGTGACCTTAGTATTAATGTCCATCAATTAGCATCTTTTATTTTGTACAGCCATTCTTGGAGCAGTATTCATGTGTGATGGAAGGCTTTCATGCAAAGAACTTCTACGCAATTGCTACAAATAGAAGAACGAATACGAAATATGAAAGGAACTCAGATATTCGCCAGATTTTTATCGTGCAGAATAAATAACTGCTGTGATGCTGGAATTCGTGTATTGTCGCTCTGACGAGAAGATTAGAGAAGACACGTATCTCGTGGCTCATTTACTCTTATACAAAATTGCAAGGAAAGGAAAAATACGAGAAGGTCCGTGACCATCATAGGCTGTGGAAGTACCATATTCTAATTTAACACAATATTTTTTCCCATAATCGCCTTTTGCGACATCCCACAAGAGGATATGGAACTTATTTTCCTAAGCCAGCAATAGTCATCACCAATTGTTCAAGCTAACCAAATTGCCATCAGATACTTGTCCCACCATTCCGGGAGAAAGGGAGAAGCTATCGATTATTTTACCGCTCAAGAAACGATCAAAAGATGCAGATCCCATGTCAATAAAAGAGATGCATATATTAATAGTTGATTGCTGTATGGTTGCCCGTGGAATGCCAGGCTAGCATGTCCCCCCATCTCATCCGGTGGGTATCGTAAGAGAAAAATATGGGTAAAATATTGGAAGGTGAGCAGCAGCTCTTTCTGAGGAACTGCGATCCCCAAGACGCCTGCCTAGCGTAAGGGTTGTGGCAAATCCTCCTTGATGAGGATGTGTTCAGCATTGCACAATCTGGCGAATACAGAATGCTAATACAACGAGATCTCGGTCTCCACTAGTTTATACTGGGTTACTCAATGATCACTTGATGGTAAAAACACCTCGCCGAGGGATTTTCATTTGGTAGATACGCATACTAGTGGCCGCCCCAAGCGAGTGGACGTATAATCGCCCGACGCACTCGATTATAGCCTAGCGATAAAACTATAGATCTACACTCAGCGCTACGCGCTGATCGCCGCCAACTCGTTTCTAGTTTCTAGCTCTACTCACTTATCGCATCGCCGGGTGTTGGGACAATGCCTTAAACCTAACCGAGCTGTTTGTGTTACTCTAACAACCGGCCTAGTTAAGCAATACTAGGGCTTCCAGTAAATAGCCACCTGAGCGAGGAATGTTTGCCTCAAGCTTTTACTAACTGGCTTTGGGTTAACCTATACCTAACGGTAAATAAATGAGCTAATCAAACTTAGTTTATTCTGATCTAGCATTGATGTTGTTAATGCTATTTAATAACTTAATTTTTATTTTTATGCCTGATATATTAGCCTTTGACCACTATCTCACCTGATGGTAAGTGATGATGTGGTCGAAGATGATGTTCAGGCTACCCTAGAAGTACTGGCTCTCTCAAGGACAGCTGCCGGAACACACCGTTAGGTGCTTGGCGACAGATTTTCTACTTGAGGGTGGTAGCTAGCCAGGCGGGCATTCACAAAATGCCCTACCACCATGCTATAACGACTGCCATCCTAGGACAACAACCGGGACCGACGGCTTAACGTGCCCTCCGAAGCACGGAAGCGCTCAGTAGTAATGTCACTAGCGGTCACCCATCCAACTCATGACCGCGGGTGACGTTGCTTAACTTTGCTGATCGGTTGAGAACAGCTAAGTAAACTTCGCTACGAGCGCTTCAAAACTGAAGTTTATGTTTATGGACTGCTAAGACTAAATTTGTAAAGAACTGTAACTCTCATTCAGCTACCGCTTTAATTCGGACTCATCAAGCTTACAACTAACATAACACGCACAATGTTCCAAATTCAATTGTAGCAAAACCATCAGAATACAAACAAAACGTCAGAAATCATATAATCAGCATAGATTTGATTTGTTTGTGGGGATTTATCAAAAGACATTCAAATTTGTTACTATATCTATATCTCTCTGGATTTATCTATACTTAGGTTATGCACTGTTGTATTCAGAAGGCTAGAAAATAATGTCGAAAGTTTGTTAAAGAACTAAAAGCTATACCTTAAGCCTACCTAGCGTAGAGTAGCGGCAAAGTGAATTATATGTAGTGTACTGTACTGTATCAGCCGGATCGTCCACTGCTGAACACAGCCTCCCCTATTAAGGGGGTATTTGCCATGATCCCCACGCTTGGCAGGCGGCTTGGGGATCGCAGTGTAAGATAGTAGTTATTTAGAAGGCACTGCTGCCAACCTTCCAGTATAATTATTCCCTTAGTCGCCTTTTACGACACCCACGGGATGACATGGGGAGGTGCAATTCTAACCCGGCACCCCACGGGGAGAATATTACGGTATTATATGTAGTATTCATAAATTGCTGTTTTAAATTTAGTTCGAGGTAACAGCAGAATGACTTAGAAATTTTAAAACAAAAAAAATGGATTTTTTAATTAGTTAGTATAGTTAGTGAGCGTACAATATAATTGCTGCCACTGTCCTTTTTATTCTGTGCCATTGTTAAACAGTAATGAGTATAATATACACTAGATGGCGCTTAGTGAAGTTTTGCTTGTTTACATTCAAATCCTTTAGATGTCGCTGTTCAGTCTTAAAACACGCTGGCGTTTTTACAGACTCAAATATTTTCCTCGATGAAATTGTAAAGCTCAGATTAGACAACAGATTAAACAGGATTTCAGTGATTTTTGTATTTGGCATTTTTAAGCCAATTGTTAATGATTAAATATGTTTAACAGGGTCCATCATCATACCATTGAAAGTAAAGCTACATGAGAATATAATAATGTTGATTACCATACCGTTTTGCTATTTCAACCACAAATCATGACAGACATTACAGCATGTTTATATCACTGCAGTTTATGCAGTTCTTCACGCCTGTCAAGGAGTGGAGTGGTTTTTTTTTTTTTCTTTTTTAATTTTTTTTTTGCCTGATAGGTTAGCCTTTGACCACTATCTCACCTGATGGTAAGTGATGATGTGGTCGAAGATGTTGTTCAGGCTAACCTATAGAAGTACTGGCTCTCAAGGACAGCTGCCGGAACACACCGTTAGGTGCTTGGCGACAGATTTTCTACTTGAGGGTGGTAGCTAGCCAGGCGGGCATTCGCAAAATGCCCTTCCACCGTGCTGTAACGACTGCCATCCTAAGACGACAACCGGGACCGACGGCTTAACGTGCCCTCCGAAGCACGGAAACGCTCAGTAGTAATGTCACGAGCGGTCACCCATCCAACTCATGACCGCGGGCGACGTTGCTTAACTTTGCTGGCTAAGTAAACTTCGCTACGAGCGCTTCCTCTTCATAAACGACCATTAGTACGGAACGTCGCGTCGCCAATTTGTCAGATTATATTAGCCAATATCATTCTATTCCAAAATGTCAACTAATTATTAAAAACGTTTATATATATGTACATTTTTATTTATGTATAATCAATTATCAATAAGTTTGAATATAAACCGAGGATTTTAAAACTATCAAGATTTCCTAAATTGAAGAGAAATGGTTTGTCTCCGTAGGTAAGGCAGTTCTAGTGCTCGTCATCATATGTACGAGTATTTAAACATAGTGAATGCCTCATGTGCATTGTGCACCATTCATTAAATCAATAAATATGTATGAACTATTGATTAAATCAATATATACAATGATAATACGTATAGAAGTTACAGCGCGGAAAATCTCCACACGTACTTAAGTACATGTTTTACTTATAAACGCAAGGCATCATTTTATTATCCTAACTAACATAAATAGAAGGCAGATATTTTAACGAGCTGTATGAGTGTAATGCCTACATGTTTCTGACAGTACTATAAGTATACATATATAGTTTAACAAGGTCATAGATAATTTTTTCTATGACAAGGTCTAGCTATAAGTTTACATATAGGAGAAGTAAAGCGTTCAACTAGTGACGATTTAAAACTGACATTTTTTGTAGGTTTTGATGAAAAGTGTTTTTACTATTACCAGACTATAAAAACATGGGTATCGTTATAGAAATCATCACACACATTTGCGTTTAAAAGCATCCTTATGTTCCTATTATGGTTCCGCACCGAAAGGGAAAAACTGTCTGTTTTTCCGTCCGCCCTATATCACGAATCTCTAGCTCTTAAAGAGAGAGAGGTGCAAACCTGGAATATTGATATTTTTTGTTGAAAGTTGGCACAAAGAAGAGTATTGAACTAAAATTGATTTATATTATTTTCATTAGATTCCAATGCACGACAAGATACACGTATAAAAACGTTTTTGCTCCCTAGCATGTAGGGTATCATAGTTTAGGAGCTCATTAAATTAACAATTTAAATTTTTAAATTTTTATATCTTAAAAAGAAACAAACGGATAGACCGGCAATGTGATCAATTTCAGACCGTTGTTGTTACGAGTTCCATATCAAAAACTAAACCAGTCCCCAATATAAAATCTAGGTTTACTATGTACAATATCCTTTACTTAACCAATAAATTCTGAAAACGCCAGTTTAAAATGTAGTTTTGAGCTGTGATCAAAATTTAAAATATGTATGTATACACTCTCTTTAAATACGGAACCTACGATACCCTTATGACTATATATGGTCCAGCTCGCGCTTGGCCAGTTTTATCATTTGTTAAACACACACAAACCCTGCCCAATCCATGTTTGCAAATCTTGTACACTACATACTTGATTATACTTCAGTTACGATTTATTAACTAAGTCTTTATTCTCGTATACCTTAATATGATATGTATTAAAACGCTCGCAAAATACTGCGTCGCCCATCTCCCACACCCAGAGGCCAATGATACAAAAGCACACACAAAATAGTAGAAAAGCAAGTATTTTTCAAACAATTAACAACACTTAACAGCACATGACTTCCTTCTCCATTGTCCGAGCGACTCATGCGTGTAAAAGCAAACAGAATGTCTACAAGATGCCTCAAACAGCTAAGCACATAGCGTGGTATTACTCTGGTAACCAATTTTATTTAGAGTCAAATCAGGATAACTGGAAATCGCTGTTAAAGTTATCAACACCCCTTCAACCTCTTTATATTAGGTCCTTACATATGAAATTGGCGTTTTTCGTACTGGCCACTTTAATCACGAATTTCTCCTCTTTGGTAAGGAATTCCAAATTCAAATTTGTACAGCTATAGACTCATGTATTTGTGCTTCGATGATCGTCATTCATTTGTTTTTTTTCTTCTGTTTTTTTTCTGTTTGCGTCACTCATTTTACAAAATGGAAAACCTTAAATATCGCATTATTTACGAGTACGAGTTCCGCCGTGACACTAGTGCTGCGGAAACAACTCGAAGGTTGAATGATGTGTATGGCGGTCGTGTTGCAAAAGAAAACACAGTTCGTTTTTGGTTCCAACGTTTTCGTTCTGGAAATTTCGACCTGCAGAACAAGCCCCGTGGACGGCCTGAGACTCAAGTTGATAATGAAGAGTTGAAGGCTATTGTGGAAGCGGATCCATCGCAAACCACGTCCGAGTTAGCTGCAGGCTGCGATGTTAGTGATAAAACTGTTTTAATTCACTTGAAGCAAATTGGGAAGATTAAAAAGCTTGAAAGGTGGGTACCTCACGAATTGACTGAAACAAACCGGCAAACGCGCGTCGACTGCTGCGTTACATTACTAAACCGGCACAATAATGAAGGTATTTTAAACCGAATCATTACCTGTGATGAAAAATGGGTTGTTTACGATAATCGGAAGCGCTCAGCGCAATGGTTAGATCCTGGCCAGCCAGCCAAATCCTGCCCCAAGCGAAAATTAACCCCAAAAAAGTTACTTGTAAGCGTTTGGTGGACTAGTGCCGGTATTGTTCATTACAGTTTTTTCAAATCTGGCCAGACTATTACGGCTGATGTCTATTGTCAGGAATTGCAAACCATGATGGAAAAGCTAGCGGCTAAACAACCTAGGCTGGTCAATCGCTCCACGCCACTGCTGCTTCACGACAACGCTAGACCACACACTGCGCTACAGACGGCTACTAAATTAGAAGAGCTTCAATTGGAAAGTCTAAGACATCTTCCGTACTCTCCGGACCTTGCTCCAACAGATTACCATTTTTTTCGAAATTTGGATAACTTCTTGCAAGGGAAAAAATTCAACTCCGATGGGGCAGTCCAAATCGCCTTCAAAGATTTTATTGATTCCCGTCCGACTGGTTTTTTTAGTAAAGGGATCAATGAACTACCTATGAGATGGCAAAAGTGCATAGAAAATAATGGTTCATACTTTGATTAATTAAATATATTATATTAAAAAATATTCGACTTTTTCTTCCTCCCATACAAAACGCCAATTTCATATGTAAGGACCTAATATATTAAACCCTATAAAAGTAACTGTCCATTAGAAGAAATCATATGGATGCATACAAATACATAGTCTAGGCCCTTAAGATAAGGATAAACGCCACGTAAGACCAGATGACTTCTGATGATGGAACAGATTATTATCAAAAAAGACGTCTATGGACAGGTATCTCGACCTATATGTGAATATTATCAACTTTATATATATATATATATATATATATATATCCGAATGAGTAGGCAAAACTATCTAACAAGCACAAAAATTTCAACAGTCTCTTGTCCCTACCGAGGGCGAGCTTGTTGCCATCTGCAAGGCAAAATCTACGGGGTGTCTAAATTACTTAGTCTAAAAATTACTTGTGCATGGAAGAAAATTCCGACATTTGAAGTAATAATGGTCGATGGACTGCCGTGCCGCTGGTCCATGGTTTGATCCCCACCGCCGCCTTGAGCTTCATCGCATGGTGGAAGGGCATTTTGCGAATGCTCGCCTGGGTAGCTACCACCCTCAAGTAGAATATCTGTCGCCAAGCACCTAACAGAGTGTTCCGGCAGCTGTCCTTGAGAGCCAGTAAAATTACAGGCACATTTTATACGCTTAAAATCGCTTTTAAAGAAAGAATTGCCCCAAAACAGTCGTATACTACAGTCTACTAAAATAGAAAAATCTTGTCACACCAACCATGTGTATGTCAAAATATTCTAAGAACATGATCGCTTATCGTATCTACGGATGTGAGTAACGTAATTCTTACGTTTTATGGAACGTAAGCAAAACCCATGTGACGAATGTTAGCTTTCGAAACCGGATAGATGTGACTGACTGACTGTACTTGACAAAAAAATCTTGGAACTCAGTACTTTTAAGGAAATTATATACCTATGTACTTACGCTAAACCTTCTAGATAGGCTAATTCGTAACTATGAGTGAAAAAATAATAAGTATACGCAATTAAGACTCAGTGGTTATGGACTGCCATGCAGCAGGGTTCAAGTGTCGAATCCTGCCGCGGGGTTCAACTTCCCCGTAAGTAGTTGGCGTATGTAGGTAGGCAACAAATGCGCGGATGCGCGCCTGGCTAGCTCACACTGCCAAGTAGAAAACTTGTCACCAAGCAGTTGTTCTTGAGATCCAGCTGTCGTTCTAGGCTTAAATATTCATTTGATAAGCAACACTGCAAAGTTGTTATTTGGTGCAAGTATCTCCTTGTATCGAAACGTGAGGAAGCGATGGATACTACGATTAGGTAGGTTCAAAAATAGAAATGTACACTCACTTTAGCGATGAAAATGCTAGGTGCAACATAATATAGCTTTAATAATTCAGTCAGTTTGTGTTCAGGGTGATTTACATAAAAAAATAAAAGTTAAATTACTACAAGTAGTAATATTAAAATTAAATTATTATTTCTGGAACTGTTATAAAGGCGATTTCAAAAAAAAGAAGGAGAAGGTTCTCAACTCGCTTGCAAAATTGGTCTTGTTTGTAGTACAACGTAAGTTGTACTATACATGTCGCTCCATCCCAATACGATGGTTAAAGAACGATAGGAAAAAAATGAGTTATGACGTTATTGTCATGTTAGCTCAATTGGTTAGAGCATACCCCGACTAAAGGGGTGGATGGACGAGGGTTCGGATCCCGCACATGAAATAAAAAATTTTCGTATAGTATATTTGTAATTTAGTGATTATTTTAACATTCAAAAGCTGGTACTTGTCATGTGGTGACAATAAAATTTGAGTGAGATCTAACAAGTATAGTATATGAGGTATCGCTAATAATGCGTATTTTATGATTGAAATCGGGTTTTTTTGTTAAAATTTTTACAATCCTTTTCTACACCAGCGAATAAAAAACACTTTTACGCGCAGATTTAAAATCATAAACAACAATTTTCCTAACTTGTGTGGTAAAAACTATCTTAATCATCACAAAAACACCATACCGGTTTATATAAAAAAAACATTTGTATGCGTCCATAATACGTGTACATAACAAAAAGAGATAAGAGGAGCAAAATACATTTGATTTCCAAGTTTAATATTGATGATATCAGACCCCTAATGTAATAAACGTTGACAATAGCCATTAAATACATGGACCATGAATAATTAAATATAGTGCCATCTTCAGGTTTGGATCTCGAAACTTACCCATTCAAAACTAGTTTCGTACAACAGTGATCTTGAATCAACAACTAATGTCAAAGTGCAATGATCCCAATAAATAAATATACCTACTAATTTTCAAAAGACAATACATATCTACCATTTTATTGTTCTTTGGTAGATCGTAGGCGAACTGACAGGCTGTGTCATTATTTTTCAATCTAATATAATAACGCCCTCGTCAGATGTTTTGCGCGAAGTTTTTGTCAAAATGTATGAGTAATAATTGTTATTACAGTCTCATAATAATTATACGTAATAATAATAGTTGTAGGGCCTTGATTGTGATACGTGTAATGGATCATTAGAGACTTGCATTCAAAACAGCGTTTGGGATGAATTCCAATTGAGACGACATTTGACTTATATGGCATTTCTCGAATCCAGCATAACTTATGCTTTATGTGGGTCTTTCATCACTTGTTAGGTCTTTTATCATGTGGTAAGTCTTTCATCAGTTGGTAGGCCTTTCATCAGTTGGTAGGTCTTTTATCATGTGGTAAGTCTTTCATCAGTTGGTAGGCCTTTCATCAGTTGGTAGGTCTTTTATCAGTAGGTAAGTCTTTTATCAGTTGGTAGGTCTTTCATCAGTTGGTAGGTCTTTTATCAGGTGGTAGGTGGTTCATCAGTTATTAGGTCTTTCATAAGTTGGTAGGTATTTTATCAGTTGGAAGGTATTTTATCAGTTGGTAAGTCTTTTATCAGTTGGTAGGTCTTTTATCAGTTGGTAAGTCTTTTATCAGTTGGTAAGTCTTTTATCAGTTGGTAGGTCTTTCATCAGTTGGTAATTCTTTTATCAGTTGGTAGGTCTTTTATCAGTTGGTAAGTCTTTTATCAGTTGGTAGGTCTTTTATCAGTTGGTAGGTCTTTTATCAGTTGGTAAGTCTTTTATCAGTTGGTAGGTCTTTCATCAGTTGGTAGGTCTTTTATCAGTTGGTAGGTCTTTTATCAGTTGGTAAGTCTTTTATCAGTTGGTAGGTCTTTTATCAGTTGGTAAGTCTTTTATCAGTTGGTAGGTCTTTCATCAGTTGGTAGGTCTTTTATCAGGTGGTAGGTGGTTCATCAGGTATTAGGTCTTTCATTAGTTGGTAGGTATTTTATCAGTTGGAAGGTATTTTATCAGTTGGTAGGTCTTTTACCAGGTGGTAGGTCTCAGACAGTACATTAGGGGCAGGCGTGACGCTTGCCATAAACGGGTAACTTGAACGTCTCGTCACTTCTTAACATAAAAAAAATACTGACCAACATCGTCTGCGTGGGCCATAAACAATCAGAACTCGCCTCTATGATCAAGACATTATAAAAAATACATAATCCTCTATGCATCTCCGACGAACAGGCATATAAACTGACCACCTTTCTGATATATTCCTTTAAAAAAAGTCAAGAATGAAAACGATGAACTAATTTCTAACTAAGCCGCAGGCATCACGCATCGCATGTATGAGAAAGAACAGACGATGTGATTCTTCATAAGTAGTAAACGAAAGTCGAAACTATACATATTTCCAAGTTTTAATTTATATTCAAAGTATCAAGGAAAAAAATCTTTGTTTAAGAAATCTTAGACATAAAAGATGAAAGCTCCATTCCTAGTTTTACCCACGTTGAGATAGATCAATATGACGATGAAAGTATCAATTATAATATTCTTATAGACACACATTTCATAAAAAATATTTATAAGAATATGATTCGACTTTAGAACTGACATATCCTATAGACACATAAGGTATTCGAAAGAAATTAAAATATATAAAGAACCATCAAATCCACCAAAACTTTAATATTTTTATTTTCGCAACAAAGCATAATCTGCGGATTAGATTACAAAATTACAAATTTACAAGAGGAAAAATTATGAAATCCCGAACACGAATATAAAGTTTCCTCTTGTAAATTCGTAATTTTGTAATGTAATCCACCAAAACTGTTTGATTTGTTAAATGAAGTTTTATTAAGTTATGCAACAAAATGCATAATTATCGTACTTTAAACGACAATAAAGTATTTCTTCAAACCCCTGTCTTGGCAGTTAAGCTTATACGTTACATTAAGGGTGAACTGGCCGAACGGTTCTCCATACAAACGCCGTTGGGTAATCACTCCCTTATATGAGGATTTAGGTCCAAAATAAAGCATAATACCGATTGATCTCGTCATTATCTAGGCTTGTATGATGCCGAAATTTTAATAAAATAATTAACCTGAGAATTATGAGCCTCGAAACATTTTCATATAAAGTTTTCGAGGATCATAACTTATAACTTAATTATCTTTTTAAAATTTTGGCATCATACAAGCCCAGATAATGACGAAATCAATCGGTGTTAAGCTTTATTTTGGACCTAAATCCTCAAATAAGGGAGTGATCACCCAACAGCGTTTGTATGGAGAACCGTCCGGCCAGTTCACCCTTAACAATTTGAAATAGGGCGCTCCTTGTGGAAAATATTATTTTTCTCACATTTCGGATGGAACTTTTTTTTGCATGGTGGTAGGGCATTGTGCGATTATTGCCCGCCTGGCTAGCTACGACCCTTAAGTAGAAAATCTGTCGCCAAGCACCTAACGGTGTGTTCCGGCAGCAGTCCTTGAGAGCCAGTGAAATTACAGGCACATGAGGCTTACCAACTGCGTCTCAACGTGACGGGCGCAGTGCACTTCATGACTTGTAATGAAATGCATCTGTTATAGGCAGAGGTTAGTCCACTTAACATCAGGTGGGCCTCGAGCTTGTTCCGTCACAATATGATTAAAAAAAAAAACTTTTGCCGTTACCGTCACTTTACAGCGTAAGCTGATATGATGTACCTTATTTTAAAGTTTATTTACTGGGGCACGATCTACCCATTACGAGACTACAAGGCCTTTAAGATGAAGTGGTATTTTTAAAATTTCATACTGAGGGCGCAGGACGGAGATACCTCGTTTCGCACGCGAGTGAGCGAAACTGAACCACGCAATATTTAATTAGGGTGTGCGATTTTGTTTTACTAAAGTCATCTAGATGTAAGCATTTTAAAGACTGAAAACATCTTTCATGTACTGTATCACATAGTGCCTACATAATAATAATAAATAAAATTTGTATTCATACGGTTTACTATAATATAGACACATAACCTGATGAAGCGACATTTTAGAGCTGTATTTTTTTTCTGTCGAGAGAAACATTTGGAATCATGTTTTTGGATCAGGCATAATATTTGTTATATCTGTAAGACGTAATTTCTATGAAACATGTTCGAAATTTGCCTTTTTACAACTCACTTTACCTTAAACTGATCCATGGCTGACAATCATCTTTACCCATACACTTGGCACTAATGATACTTTGGCATTAAAAATTCAAGTAGTACCTAATAGGATAATGAGTAACAGATACTAATAACATAGTCATTTTATTTGAAAGCATGTAAGTCATTATATTTTGAGCTTCATTATTTTGATGGGTTCGAATACTAATGTAGTAATTTCAGTTATTATTGTTCTCCTTGAACATTGCATGCTTTGGTTTGTTTTGTAATCCGAGTATAATATCTACAATATTAATGAAAGGCGAAATTTTTTAGAGATTCCATAAAATTCAATCTAAAGGCATAATTCTAAAACTTGTTTCGTTAATAATATTCAATTTGAATTTTATTCAAAACCAATGGTAAAATATACGCTATCAATATTTTTTTTTCTTCAACACTAACCACTATAGCAAAAACTTTTAAAAATATTAAAACTTTTAGTATTAAAAATTACAGACCTATAATTAATTAAGAACTACATCGAACTTCTAAAGGATTATATACATTTATATAGTTGGTGATTTTTTAATATTTTTTTCTAAGCCTGATAGGTTAGCCTTTGACCACTATCTCACCTGATGGTAGGTGGTTGAAGATGTTGTTCAGGCTAACCTAGAATTACTGGCTGTCTTCCGGAAGACACCGTTAGGTGGTGGATTTTCTACTTGAGAGCGGGGATTCGCAAAATAACCTACCACCATACTATAACGACTGCCATCCTAAGACGACAATCGACGGCTTAACGTGCCCTCCGAAGCACGGAAGCGCTCAGTAGTAATGTCACTAGCGGTCACCCATCCAACTCATGACCGCGGCGGACGTTGCTTAACTTTGCTGATCGGTTAAGAACAGCTAAGCAAACTTCGAACGATAAAACATTCGGACATAAAAAGCACTCACTTAAACTGTTTCTAAGAAAAAAATATAATAGCTGTAGCGCTCGTGTATCTCCGATTATTTGCCAATTAAAGGTGCTAAAAATAAACCAATTAATACCAAACCAAATAAGGACTGGCTATACGAGTCGATCTATTTGTTATTTCCTGTTCACTTCTGGGCCGCGACATCCGCAGTTGCACACCATATATTGAGCAACTATTGTCCTAATCTATACAATTAATTGCTTCGTCTGTTGGGCAGATAAGGTTAGGCTAATTTGATAGAGAAAGGAGGAAAGTGTATTTGGAGCAGTTTTGTTTATGAGTGCCTTGTTGGTGCGCGTGTATGTGGTAAGAGCTGCTTTGGAATCCCACGAGCTTTAGTCCTGGGTCCATCCTTAGGTCTGATAAATTGTTTTTTTTTATGTTATGCTTTAAGTTGTTTACTGAATGTTTGATAATGTTAAACGAATAGAATAATACTATACTGCAACTTATTGCATGGTGGCAAAGTGTCTAATTTGTGAGTCCCGCCTGGCTAGCTACCACGTTCAAGTTGAAAATCCGTCTCTCTGTGATCTGTGGTCGCCAAGCAACTAACGGTGTGTTCACAAAGTTTGCCTTGAGAGCTGGTAATTCTAGGTTAGCCAGTACAACATCTTTGACCGCATCATCACTTATCAGTTCAGTGCGGTCAAACTTACCCTATCAACAATAATAAAAAAATAACGTTGCTGACATAACTCAAAATATAGATTGCACAATTAGATAATCTTGGTCAACAGGCACGAAAAATTCAAGGACACTATGTATATTTTCATTCCGTAATACGAAAATCAAATATTGCAAGTCCACTTTGCAGTTAGGTAAGCAAGTCACGATTATTTCGCTTAGCAGAAACTTCACAAATAAAGCGCTAATTGTATCGACGCAGATTCCCTGTTTGATTTAAATTATCATAAACATATTGACACCGTGAAGGCATTACCATAATCTATAGTCTAAAATAAACTTGAGTGTTGAGGACATGGTAGGGGAGTTTCAGCCGGAAACTCTGTATTGTGTCATTTCATATTTCAGCTTTTTTCAAATTTGTGTATTCCATTGAGTGTTAATGTGTAATATTCCATTGAGTGTTAATGTGTAATAGTCGATTATTAAACGTTAATTTTAGACAAACTGTACAGTAACAAGAAATGCTAGACATACGAGAATTTCCTGGAAGGCTGCAAACCAGCAGGCTATATGTGCATGTTTTGTGGTAGAAACGACATATTATATTTCGATCCCACATCACTGTATATGACGGATTATAATCAACGGCCATAATCCTCACCCTTGGCAGGCGCTCTCCATATCACAGGGATAAAAATGAGGTCATAGTGACGACTAGATTATGCGAACCGCATTTCTTTACTATTCCCAAAAGGAAAAGTTCGAACCATACGCTTGATTTGAACCCACGACCGATACTGATATGTGTATATAAAAAAAAGTAATAATGATGATGAAAAGTATCCTATGTGTTAATCCAAGACCTGACGAGCAAGACTTCCGTGAAAAAGTATCAACACATACAAACTTACGCATTTATAATATATGAGTGATATATAAATGCCCCCAAAATCAATACTCTTGCCGGCTACATATCATCTCACCGTTGTCCTCCACCTAAATCTTAAAGCCTTGCTTCACCAAAGAGTCCAATACTCGACAGTCATGCGTCAGTATCATATTTGAATATGCAATACGCGAGTTATGTCACTGCCAACCTTAGCTAACCTTACCAAACATACCGGAAAATCAACAGGCGTCCTTGCGTCATTCAAATATTTACGCATTTTTGGAAAACTAAATATCAAATATACCTTATGATCTTATAACTATGTACTCATTTGCCAATTTATACCATGACTCAAGTTGTTTGAGTAGATGACTCAATTGTGTCTCTGTAAATTGAAATGTTATAATAATTGTAATGAATGCTTTAGGAGAAAAATATTTAGGAAACCAGAATAGGTTTTCGAAACGATCGTAAAATACTAATGCGAGAATGTTGAAATACGACATTATCGAATTTTGATGTTTACAACCGAGCGCTTTAGCCCTACAAACTCGTAGAATTCGTTTCAATCTTGTGAAACACTATAAAAGTTTATAGCATCTGACCAAAACCATCAATGTAAGCTAATTCGATAACATTTACATAGACTTTATGTTATCATTACACAATTTCAACTGAAGTCTTAAGAATGAGGTTATGTAGGTAAACAATACGCACCTGAAGATGAAAGCTACTTTTCAGGCTCACTGTATTTCACACAAACTTTTTCACTGGCACTAAAACCGGACACAAGAAAATAATAGCTTTATTATGGCACATGGATTGCTTCAAGAACGTTTATCACTGTCTTTTCAGTAATGAAAAGTCGTTGAAACGTATCGCGATCGAAGTTTAAAGATACAGATCGATTGTGTCGATCGCGCGCGCTGTGAGCGGGACAGACTACGACTATGCCGCGACATGCGCGCACGCAGCCGCGGAAACTAAGCAGAGTGGGGGCCGCTAGGATATGGAAAATGCGTACTCTACCGGCAAAGGATACGCGGAAAAACTTGTACGAGGAGCGTGATATGTTATGTGTCAGTGAGGACTCTTTCAGGTTACAAACACTAAAACAATTGCCCTTTAGCAATTATAATTTAATAATGTAAGGACTTCTTAACATCGACCGCGTGAGGGGTTCATCTAAAAACCAGGATCACGTGCTCAGTGGCACGGCATTATCACATGAATAAATTTTATTCATGTGGCATTATGCTGAGATGGATCCCATTTGTCACGCATAAATATATTGAATATCTATGTATGTTGTTAAATTAACTCCTAACCTTATTACTGCATTGTACGTAATGACATACTGCATACATTGTAAATCATTTAAGTTGTTTGTGTCAAATAAATATATTTTTCTCTTTCTTCTTTCAATTTAAGGCCTATATAAGATTGTAAGAAAATTTCGATAAAATGATACGTTTGATTCTCATTGAGGGCGGATCGTTCGTAAAGATTAAAACTATTAACATATCGTTTGACATTAGTTTTATTAAGTTCTCATTTTCACTCAACAAGTTTTGGTGCTACGAATATTATGTTGGAAATTAGTTAAGGATCTGACGAGTCTAGATATATTTATTATGGATGCGTAAGGATTAATACCTTCTGTAACAGTAAATCTCTTTCAAAATTATTAGGCCTGATTCGACTTAGCTCGTGTAGTCTCCTTAAACAAAGAATCAAAATCATAATTTTCATCCAATCCAGAAATTCATGCAATTTGTAACTAACGAACATGTCAAGTCTGAAGCATTTATGATAAACTCAGAAATTCACCGAGATCCGGTGCGGTAGTACCAGGCGCGTAGTGTGGTGTGCAGGCTATACATCAGGTTTTCAAAAAACGTAGCTAATAACTATTATCAAAGATTGAGATTAAGACGAATGTAACGAGACCAGCAAAATCGCTTCAAAAGCCATGTTGAGTTCTGATGCCATGATTCAGACAAACAAAATTCATAAAGAGACAGCTCTCTCAAAGAAAAAGCTTGCCCCTCTGTGCGTGTTAAGCCTAAATGTCTCAAGGTCATCAAACTTATTACAACCCTACTTAGGCGTCGGAGTATTTATTCTGTGGTTAGGGATTTAAAAAAAACGTAGTTAAAGTCAGTAAATCATTAGATGTATTTCTGCTTTGTGTATATTTAATAAAATACATTGAAATGAATAAAACGATTATGGTATCTAATAATGCAGTTTAAATATTATTATATCGACTTTATATATATTTTAATTCTCTTTCTTATTTCAAATCTTAAGGATACTTCTTAGATATTTTTCTTGTTATCCTAAATTGTCAGTTGTAGATATTTTAATAAACTGGTTTTTAAAATAAACAGGCTCTAAATGGTTTAAAATTGCTAATCGGCTTTATGTTGATGTCCTTGGTATTATTACATATATATTCCAATTTCATTGACTTTATTCCATTTTAATAGTAGCTTACAAAATACTAGATCAGCCCGAGGTTTTACCTGCGCAGAACTTGATTATATTGTGTTCGTTGGGAAAATTCTTATAAAATTTATACATATCAAATAAAATGATGACTTACCTTGATTCTTTATATTAAAAAAAAAATTGTCCTTTGTAGTTATTTTTTTACTTACAAATATCACACTTTGCTGATAAATCCACGTTCACTCATTCACAAAGATTCATATAATATTCAGTCGGATTAACCGATTAGAGAATTGATAAAGAACGAATATATTCGAGAATATATATGAACACTCTAATGACAAAAAATGTGTCGCTATTACAGAATTATAGATAACGACTACTTGGGCAGCTGTCCTTGAGAGCTAATTCTCAGATTAACTTAACCCGCTATGCAAAATCATAAACTTTACAGACCTTTCCATATTATTAAGTGTAGTTTCAACTATCACTCCAACCCAAGCGATAATGTATTAAATTTTATTGTGGGCTTAAAACAGAAAGTAAAACACAGGGACGTAACCACAGTGTTTATGTTTCGTTTTGCTCTTTAAGCGCATTGTGCAGCGTAAGCGTGCTAAAGTTTGTTCCTAGATGCACTGAAAGCTACATACAAAATCCATGTGATTTATTCCGTGACGTCATCGACCGGTACTTACAACGATCGATGCTTACAAGAATTCGAGGTAGAGTCTACACTGTCAAACAGCTGTCATTGCAATCACAAAAAAACTGGCCTTTACGTACAAATCAATTGTGCATTATTCCATATAGATTAAAGTAAAACTTTCCGTTTAGTTATTTTCGTTCACGCGTTTTTGCATTCATAATCGTCCGATTTGCTTGTGAGCGTCAGTACTGTCGGTACACTCATAATTTCGGAATAGCTAAATCCTTACCAACAAACGTATGTACTGTAAGCGTAAAACGGAATACATTTTGTGTATACCATAAGCATTTATACCCACACTAAAATGCCGTGTACAAACATTCCGTACAAATTTTGAAGCGCTCGTAGCGAAGTTTACTTAGCTGTTCTCAACCGATCAGCAAAGTAAAGCAACGTCGCGCGCGGTCATGAGTTGGATGGGTGACCGCTAGTGACATTACTACTGAGCGTTTCCGTGCTTCGGAGGGCACGTTAAGCCGTCGGTCCCGGTTGTTGTCTTAGGATGGCAGTCGTTATAGCATGGTGGTAGGGCATTTTGCGAATGCCCGCCTGGCTAGCTACCACCCTCAAGTAGAAAATCTGTCGCCAAGCACCCAACGGTGTGTTCCGGCAGCTGTCCTTGAGAGCCAGTACTTTTAGGTTAGCCTGAACAACATGTTCGACCACATCATCACTTACCATCAGGTGAGATAAAAATAAAAAATTGTTCATTTATAATTTAATGTGGAGGGTTTACCGTATTGCGGTAAAACTAAACAACCTTTTTGATTGAATAGGTCTGTAATTATAGTTTTCTCCCCCTTTGGCACGCGGATTGGCGCGGGCATTCGGAACTCATGCTGCACGAAAATGTTTTGGAAAGCGGCGGCGTCGTGTGTCGGGTCGCCTTCTTCCCTCAGAAATGGTTGAGGAGGACGATGGCTGGCACGCAACGAGTGCTGCTTGAGGACACTGGTCCGTTTGGAATGCCTGTGCAAACCTGTCTGTAACTCTTTTGTAATAGTATATATATACCAGGTATAATTAGCATCCCTTATAACTCAATTCCCCCCCCCCCTAAGTGTGTAAGAATGCTCCCCGAAGTAATGTTATTAATTAATAAATTTCTCAGTCAACTAAAAAATAGCACGGACACTGGAGTATGTGGAAAATCTTTTAAATCTAATTTAAAAAACATAGGTCTGTACCAACAGGTGATATAGTGGCAAAAAAAACTTGTCAGTTGTTCTGACCATAAACATGCGATGAAATAAATACCTACCTATGAACACAGCTTTTGCCAATTTTGACCTATAATAAATAATATATTTCTTAGAAGCCTTAAAATTCATATGGATCGGGGCCAAGCCCATCTACTTTAAATTCTTGGATACTTCAACGCAACCTAAGTATCTAATATACTCAAAACTAGTTTTATGTTCAGGACAGGCAAATATGTTATTCCAATATGTTGCTTGTTTCATTATTGATTTTTTAGCAGTTGGTAGTATGCCCTTTGTCAACTTTCGGGTACCTGTGACAATGATAGTAAGAAGCCCTGTTGCACGCTGAATCACAGCAACACCCTGATCAACGTGAGCAGTGACATGCTGCTCATACGGTGTTTTTTTTTCGTTTATCCGTACGGAAAGAGATAGGGGATGCGAGTTCTATTTGATTGAACGTATTTTATAAAGAAGATATTTTGTTTATATGCCATAAACAATAGCGATTTCACATATGGCACAGCTAGAAACGCAAAATCAATGTTAGTAAGACTTTTTTAATTTAACGTTCACCGTTGAACAAAGGCCTCCTCCATTAGGAGGGTTTGACTTCATACCCACGCTTAGCAGGCTTCTTAGAGATCGGGTAAAAGGCAGTTAGTTATTCAGAAGGCGCTGCTGCCCACCTTCTGGTTATTTTCCCATCGACTTCTCTTACTACTCCCACAGAATGATATGGTGGGTGTAATTCTAGTCGGGCACCCCTTTATTTTTATATGATGTCGTAAAGCCATTTGAGAAAATGCATGCGTCTACTTACGCCGACGTATTATTTGGGTGTTGCTACGCATTAAGCGCAAATCAGTGCTAGTTATACTAGCTGAATTATAACGAGTATACTAACTAAGTTCGTTACCAAAATAATCGAAAGTGTAGATACGACTCGGTTTCGGCCTAGCGTAAGCGGAACACAACTTGTATTGGCAACACTGCGAGCTGAAGGAGCTTTACCACCCACTGACTTTCGCGCCATCTTGTTTAAATTGCATTGCGACAGACTTGATAGAGAACTACTACAATTATATATATTCCACAACACATAATCGACATTTCCTCTCATCGTCATACACCGGCGATCTTAGTATTATGACATCTGCGTAATGTATATGCAAAACGGCGCCCACGCAACGTCGCTGCGTCCCCCGACCGACGCCGTGATAAATAAAATCAAGTCCTCCCACTGGCCTGCTCTGGCTTCAGGTTAATGGAATTAATAATTCTTAGACTAGTTTCGATGCATTTTGTTTAACGCAAGTACAAAATACGAGTACAAATTATCAGGGCTGTCACCCTCATGTTTCCGGTCACGTTTTTAAGGTGGCAGGTTTATTGGGATTGTATAATAGGTACAACTCCGTACTTCGAACTACTACTGAAGATATATTGTCCTTAAAACACGGTAAGCCTATAATACCCAGGACTTAGTGGTCACTACACCAGCCAAGACTGTACGTCATATACTTCCTATATTATATCCTGTATTATAAAAATACAATTGACACTTTCTGCTATCCTGGATTATTACTAAAATCTAAGCGGAAATGGAAATCAGTATTAATTTAAATTTTCATGCCTATAGATATAAATATCGCCACCCCTGATCGTTCCAAAGATCAAAGGTTAAATCAACCGTATTCTTGTATAAACCAAGAACAGTGGAAATAAATCAACTGCAGATATATTTCAGAACTCTTTTTTTTAGTAAAGATTTTGAAATTGATTTGAAATTGAAAAGAATATTTGTTTAGCACTGATTAATATAACTATTTAAATTATTTTTGTATATCTGATTGGTTAGCCTTTGACCACTATCTCACCTGGTAGTAAGTGATGAAGTGACCGAAGATGTAGGTCAGGTTAAAAAAATAAAATTTCATTGCAATATGTTTTTCTTTGTCTGTACTATATACCTTAACGGAATACAGCAGTACAATACTGTAAGGTACTCAGAACATTTCAAAACTAGCTTCTTCAAAATGCTTACGAGTATTATGTAGTTAAGAAATACTAAATGGCTTTATCGTAACCTCTTATAAGGACGTTAACAGTAAGCTTACATTACAACTTACCACAAATTATCTTTTTTTTTTTATGATATTGTGACGGAACAAGCCCGATGCCCACCTGATGTTAAGTGGACTAACCTCTGCCCATAACAGACGCATTTCGTCAACGACGAATTGCACTGTGCCCATCACACTGAGACGTCCAGTTGTTAGGTCTCATTAGCCTGTAATGTATCTGGCTCTCAAGGACTGCTGCCGGAACACACTGTTAGGTGCTTGGCGACAGATTTTCTACTTGACATTTTTGACAAATGACCACTTGACATTTTTGTGTGGTATGTTCTAAGGGTCCATTTGCTATCAACGTGTCTCTTAAGACCTTTTATTTTCAAATTAAGACACACAATATTTCACATCCTCTGGTAAATAGTTCGCACTATGCCTCAACTTTTTGCGCGTCAAATTAATAAAAACCAAAGCCCACCCACGCGTATAAAACCTATATCTAATATACGTCATTATTTTCGAAGCTAAAAACTAATTTCGTATATGTTCAAGGACAAACCGTTAGAGTGGTAACCTAACATACCCTGAATGGATACGAAATATAAACAGGGAAGACGACGCATTAAAATCTGGATGTTGGAAGTCTCCTTGCTATTTCTTGCAGCACCTAGATCTTGTTTTCCAGTTATAGAATAAAGCTAAAATAAAGCAAACTGTACTTTGTGTACTTGATTTCAATTTATTTATATAAAGAATATTATTTTAATCACCAAATTTTAGTTCACCTATATTATTGCTCTTACCCTATACGCAGGACGCGAAATCGGTCTACACTGAAATGGTTATTTGTATGTAATTTCACATACACGTTTGAAGCAGTGATGGCTCAGTGGCATTAGCTATGGACTGCCGCGCTGCAGGTCCATGGTTCGACCAGAGCTTGAGCTTCACCGCATGGTGGAAGGGCATTTTGCGAATACCCGCCTGGCTAGCGGCCACCCTCAAGTAGAAAATCTGTCGCCAAGCACCGAACGGTGTGTTCCGGCAGCAGTCCTTGAGAGCCACTGAACTTACAGGAACATGAGACTTAAGAACTATGTCTCAAGGTGCCGGCGCAGTGCAATTCGTGACTTGTGACAAAATGCATCTGCTATAGGCAGAGGTTAGTCCGCTTAACATCAGGTGGGTCTCGAGCTTGTTCCGTCACAATAACATAAAAAAAACTTCTCTAGATATAATGATTTACGAGCCTCATAGCATAGCATAGCATAGTGATAAAATATGCAACCTAATGAACCAACACAAGCATTTACACGATTAAGACACTGCTTTAAATGTATGTTAGTTTAAGGTAAATCCTGTCAACAAAAAAACAGAAACACCAATCAATAATGACTAATATAAGATACATTTAGAGATAATTCCGCAAAAACCAGCTTATGTACACCCAGGTCACGTCAGATTTATCACTAAACCCAGACACAACGATTTTGAGACGAATCGCTTCTACTCACAAAGGATCTTTACCTAAAGATGATTGATATTGATTCCAATCGAAAAAATAGGCAAAAAATATAGGCGGAATTATCACTAATATATTTATATATTGTTATTAATTTTGTTATCGCGAAAAGTAATGATTGAATCTAATATTTCATCAGCGATTGTTTCTGTTTGATTGTTTGCTGTCCAACTCCAATACGTGCATTCGAAGATTCCTAACACTGCTCCGTATTTTACATAATTACAAATTTACGAGATAAAAAATATAGTCTAGTGCGGGATCCTGCTCCATATTTTTTTATACGTGATTGTGACGGAACAAGCTCAAGGCCTACCTGATGTTAACGTACTATAATAATGCCTACTCAGCCTTTAACTAATGTATTTGGTCATAAGTGACGAACTGCATTACACCCGTCACTTATTCTGTGCCGTCACCCTGAGACATACCTAAAGTTGTTAAGTCTTTTGTGCCTGTAATTTTACTGGCTCGCAAGGACTGCTGCCGGAACACACTGTTAGGTGCTTGGCGATAGATTTTGTACTTGATGATTGACGCAAAACGCCCATGCGGTGAAACTCTAGCCGGAGCGGTGGAGACCGAAACATGGACCTGCGGCACGGCAGTCCATAGCTAATACCGCTCGATTATCATTGCTTCAAAATGCTGTGTTATAACAGACAAAAAAAAATCACTTCTAAAAGAAAATTTCTCAAACTCTTATAATTCTAAGCCTGTCTATTCACATTACATCGCCAATCCATCAACTATATGAAATGAAAACATACAAGTAAGCAGGCTAGATGAAGCGATACCAAACAAATCACTGATCATTATTTCCGAGGACAAAGAATCACTGAGTCAGTAATGCCGTTTTGTCCTCCATGGTCCTTTTTATGAACCCCGCAAATGGATATGGGAGCTATCTTGATGGGCCGTAGCCAAGCGATAAGCTTGAGAACACATTTCATCTGCAATTTAAAGACGTACATGTCATCTTTGAGCCGTGTTTGCGTTTGTATGAGGGGTTATGAGAGTGCGGTGGCAATTTTGCTGGCATTTATCTTCGCGTTTACATCAGCTGCGTTGTACGGCCAAGTTCAAGGATAATGAGAGTAATGTGATGTAGATGTTGTCGATTGTATGTTCGTGAAGGATTCGGCTTGATTGAGTCTGTAGAGTTGTCTTTTTTCCGTTTTTCTGGCATTGTTGCAATCTTTCTTTTGTGATTATTCATAACTCTAAATATAATACTTGCGGTAACAATCATAAATTATTTGCACTTGCTGCAAATTCTTGCTAATTATTTATTTTCGTTACAAAATTACAAATATACGATAGGAAAAATTTTAAGTCATGTGCGGGATTAAAATTTTTCCTATCGTATATTTGTAATTTTGAAATGTAATCCGCTTAGCAGGCGTTATTGCAATAATAACAATTTAAAAAAAAAAAAAAAAAAAAAAAAAAAAAAATTCGTTTAATGTTTTATTGTTCCGTTGAAATTAAAACTGGAAGTTATATAAATATTTATGTAAAAGTCTTTAAACGCCCTTCATTTTGATAACCCACTCGATGGACTTAGAAGAAAAGTTTTTTTTTGTCCCACAATATGGCGTCTCAAATCTGCCAGGTTTTTGGGCAGTCGTGTAAAAACCTATACTAAGTAACCTCGACGTTTCGATCAAGTTATATTGATCGTGATCGCAAGCGGTCTGAAAAAATAGGTGTCAACGTCTTTATGGGCAATTATTTTCTAAGTTGCGAAATTCGTACAAGAGAGAGCGGATTAAAAAGGGATTTAACAAATTCCTCTCCGGCCCGGCTAAATACCAGCAACACCTCTGATGTTGCCGATGTCTATAGGAGGCGTGGATGCCGATCGACTACTTCTTTGCTGCCTTTTACAATACAAAAAGTCTGGTAATATGCGGGTTATTCTTCAAATGTAAATTCAACCTTTTCAAGTTAAATGAGCTATAGTAAAAGTTTTTTTATTGCTGTTAGCTTAGCTTTCAATCACAACCTATCTCACCTGGTGGTACGTGATAAAGTGACTGAAAGAGTTTCTAACTGACGTTAGACATTGGCTTGGTTTTGAGGATGACTTCAAAGTCTAACCACTCCAGATATGTTAAAGCACTATTCTCATATAAATTTTACTAACTTTTATTGATTACTTTAGTTAACTTACCATGGGCATAGCATGTATCTGCTGTAGCACTAATCAGATAGATATAACTTTTAAATGAATTAAGAATCAAAATTTTGTTACTTATGAAAGTAATGTATTAAATTCACTACATTTTAATAACTATATAAAATATTAGTTTTATCACAAATCAGCTCGTGTATATGTAATTTATGCATATTTTAATGTCATGCTACATTCTTATAGTTATATTTTCCTCGTAAATACTGCTTCATAAAATAGCCATTAAAAACTGCCATGAGGCAGGTAGAGTCATAGATTAAAATCGTTAAAAGTTACCATGATTTAAATTTTACAGATACTAGTATATTTAATTAGTCAAAATAATGAACTGCTTTGTTATTTTTTTTACCCGCGGTATGGGTTACATATTTGAGCCGTTTGATGTGGAGACGTTGCGCTTTCGGTCCTTGGGGAACGCGAGCTCATCAAATTTTCCAAACCTTATCAGAGCGCTTGGTCGATGCGAAGCGTGATCAATATTTAGCTCAACGAATAAGTCTTGCAATTAAACGGGGCAATGCTGCCAGCATGCTGGGCACGCTACCAACTGGTAGTGGGTTGGAGCATTTGGACTGCCTGTGAGTCTGCAATGTCTTACAGGTTGTCTAAATGCTTTTATTGTAGTAGTGTTGTTTACGTAATATTTTGTTAATAAAGTCATATAACCGGTAAAAAAAATTTTAAACAACAATATACGTTGCCCATGTATACTACCTTAGACATGATATTACTGTATCAGCCGGATAGTCCACTGCTAAACACAGCCTCCCCCAATATGCGGGGGTGGGGGGTGCCATATTGCCCATGCTTGGCAGGCGGCTTGAGGAGTTCCTCAGAAAGTACTGCTGCACACCTTCTGGTGTGCTAGCCTTAGTCGCATCTTACGACACCCACAGGTAGTATATATACATACATGTTAACGGAAAAGTGTGTAAGCCGTCATTGTATACAATTCCTAGGAAATGTGTACAATTCCTAAAATAGATGAGAGAGAGGAAATCTATGATATATGTATTTTGTAATATGCACTTTTCCTAGGCAATCTATACATTTCCTAAATAGCAATCGAAATTGTATTACATTCTGGCGCATCGCCGGTCGCTGCCGTGGCACGCTTGCTTCGCTCGCTCGGCTCGCGCGTTGTTCTGGTCACAAGTAACGCTCATCCTCGCTTCGCTCGTCGTCGCACCTAAATATGACTTTAGTGACCATTTACTACATTTGGTTATCATTAATACATTTGGTGTTCGATTACAATATGTGATTGTTACAGCTAACTATGTCAACGAGAGCCTTAATATTAAGTCTGATTTCAATTTTACAAACATGTTTTAGTCACAGAAAGCATTACTTTTTTAAATATTTCCTAGTATCATCTTGGGATTGCATACAATTCCTAGGAAATACATACATTTAACAGGAAATGTGTGTATTAAGGAATCTTTAAAACATTATGTTACACATTTCCTAAGTAGACTCGAAAGGGTATATATTTCCTAGGAATTGTGTACAATGCAATTGTAGAACATTTAGAGTTATTCTGAATTTCCACAATAAATGGTTGCCCTACTGAGGTAGAACCAATCTTTAGCTGACCGCAGTGTTTTGTCGGCGGTGTCTCTGTCTCCTTTTTTCGTTAGTTTTTTGACACGTGATTCTGAATAACCTGGCGCTTCATAACGACTTCTGCCGTCTAATTGGACGTGGGCTGTTTTATTGCATGTACTATATGGCAGGTATATATTTAGCCGGTTCAATTATGGTTGTAGGTGATTTCGATCAAGTCATTATAAAAATATTATGAAATTATTATATATTTATTGAAGTAATCATACATTTTGGGTAGATGGTGTTGTATAAGTTAATAGGTTCTATAGCTACAGTGAAAGAAAAAGAATAGGTTACATTATTGAAACAATTTTAATGTAAAACATAAGCGATACAATTTTATAAGAGCACAGTTGGACTATAAATTACTTTTATTGGTTTCTGTACTCGTGTTTAGTAGGCACATAAACTTTGTATGCATAACCTAGTAAAAAAACACATTTAATGTAGAAAGCTTTTAGATTTGAGAACTTTGAGAAGTCCCAAAAGAGAGGAGGTTATTAACTCTAAAGGATTTTTGTATGTATATTCCATTGTTCATTAAGTTTAGTGTTCACGTAGCTCTTTCCATACAAACGTAGTTTCGTCACATTGTCAATACCAAATGATCAAACTCGGTGAAATTTTTGCATGTCCTTGGGTCTAATATCTTTGCTTCTGGTTTACCAGTTTTTCGTTTTATGATTTCCATAATATTTGATATTTGTATTTACCTTCATATTAGACGAGGAATTTATTATGAATCGCTTAACTTAAAATATACATGAATAGTAGGAGTAATTATTTTATTTTATCTCTAAATACAAACATAAAAATTTCCGAACTAAATAATTTCTTCCGTAAATAATTCAAAATTCATATTTCTGCGGAAAAAGGGCAATTCAGAAGCATATATTATTATATACTAGACGGCCAAACTATTAAGACTTCAGCGCCATAAAACATTCAAGACCTTCAAATAAAAATCGTTGCTATTTATAACCATCATTCATACAAACACAATCAACCACTTGCCTATTCAACCTCATTACTTATTCGGACATCAAAACCAGTTACCGATTATTACCACACAATTGAATCTAAACAACGTACTGGTTAAATTACAAATGAGTATCGATTAAATATTGCCTCTGGGCGTACAGTTAATATTTTGCGATTATCTAGTAAGGCCTAATTATCGATGTCGATACAGTTGTCACAAAATACTCATGAAAAACGAAGACAATAATGTAATATTGGACACACATTATCGAAGTAATCGATATAAGTATACTCTAGTTTTTAATTCGAGATCAAAAATGTAAACAAAGGTGTTAACCGTGCAAAAAAATTACAAGTACTTGGTAATTTTTCTAATTTTGGGAACGGATGGAGCATTTAATGTAAAAAATATATTTAATGCTATAATTTATTGCATTATTATGAAACAATACAACACTTTTATATGCGCGTACATATTTACGCATATATTCAAGCCTGAAAAAATTAGTGTAAGATTTTTTTGTATTTAATAGCCACACTTGTGAGAATATTTTTGAAGAAAAACTATTGAAGACCCTGACCTATCAGTTTGACAATGACATATATTGACATTTCTTTGTTTACATTTTTGATCTCGAATTAAAAACCAGACTATAGATAAATATATCAGTTCTATTTTTTTTTTCCCCATATCTACGTATGGTCTCGCACGTCTTGTGCATTTCAGTTCTATTTTGTATACTACTTATTCACATAAAAACTCATTATGAGTTAGCCTTTGTTGATGTTTTAACTTGGCACTCGTACAATTCTGTTCTATGAAATAAACTATGTAAAATCATCTCGAACGTATTGTCACATTGTATTTTATGTTAGTATTGAATGAAATGTTAGTGTACGCGTAAGTTAAAGATATTTTTCCATTGTTTCAGATTTGTACATAATACGCCAAATTCAAAATTTCGTTCAAGTGGGATACTCTTGACGTTACTCTGGCAAAATGGTTATAAACAATTGGCAAAAAAAAGATATTATCTATGTCGTAAGCATGGAAGTAATAAGTACTATGTAGTACTTATTACTTCCATGGTCGTTAGTTGTTTGTTTTTTCTCTACACTACTAATATTATATAGAGGAAAGATTTGTATGTTTGTATGCAACGGATATACTTAAAAACTACTGGGCTGATTTGTATGAAATTTGGTATGGTGTTTTTTTTTATGTTATTGTGACGGAACAAGCCCGAGGCCCACCTGATGTTAAGTGGACTAACCTCTGCCTATAACAGTCGCATTTCGTCAGCGACGAATTGCACTGTGCCCGTCACACTGAGACGTCCAGTTATTAGGTCTCATTAGCCTGTAATTTTTCTGGCTCTCAAGGACTGCTGCCGGAACACACCGTTAGGTGCTTGGCGACAGATTTTCTACTTGAGGGTGGTCGCTAGCCAGGCGGGCATTCACAAAATGCCCTTCCACCATGCGGTGAAGCTCAAGCTCTGGGCGGGATTCGAACCATGGACCTGCTGCACGGCAGTCCATAGCCAATTCCACTGAGCCATCACTGCTTCAAAAAATATTTGGAGACCCGGGGAATGACAGAGGATACTTATTATCCATTTGCGCAAAAAGAGTTTAATTGTTTTGGGCGATAACCGACATACGCGCGGGCGGTGCCGCGGCCGGAAAGCTAGTGAAAAATATATTAGTAATGTTGTTGCATTTTTTTTTATGCCGGTTAGGTTAGTCTTTGACCACTACCTGAAACCTTAAGTAAGTGATGATGTGGTCGAAGATGTTGTTCAGGCTAACCTAGAATTACTGGCTCTCAAGAACAGCTGCCGGAACACACCGTTAGGTGCTTGGCAACAGATTTTCTCCTTGAGGGTGGTATGATAACCAGGCGGGCATTTGCAAAATGCCCTACCAACATGCGAAATCTACTCGTAAGTCCTACGCACACTTGCCAGTTTTTATATTATTTGTCGTTGTTCCTTAGATATTGTACTACAGTCATACAAAATGTGACGCTCGTATGTTTCACCGTTTATACAATACAGAAAAAAAAACAATACAAAGAATACGTTTCTTGAATGGTGTGATCCTTTATTAATTTTAACTTTTGATAATCTTACCGTCCTTATGGACTGTGCTATGTCCTTATTAATATATATACTACTGACGATCATTTCCAAGGTGGATTGGTGTAATTCAGCTTGCCATGGAACTTAAAACATCACTTGTATGGACTAAGGGTAAGAAGATGATTCTGATGACTTAATGGGCCAGTTAACTAATGGTTGCAATATGCGACTTGCTTGTTTGGTCAGCTGATGAAAGATGTAACATTTGTCACAGATTAAATACTAGTTAATATATCACTTCTATTGAGATAGAGATTCTATTAAAATAGAGGAGTGGCTTCTTCGTGTGTGCATAGTTATTTAAGTTGTGTAGTCGTGCTAAATTAATCATTGAGAAATGGAGTCAAACAACTGGAGATATAACAATAAATTTTATTTGAAATATTGGTGTGTCAATATAGTATAATATGTTGTAGTTTTATTTATTTCCAGCTTCGACCCAAGTCTTTCTTCGCGTACAAGTTGGTCAAAAGAGTAAATCTAGATAGAAATAACATACCTAATTTATTACCTGTTTTACCGAGGGAAAAACCTCACAATATGTTTTTTTTTAATTATAGTTTGAGGATTATCTCGCATTGAGAATCTAGGAGTGCGTAAACCAATATTCTCTAAAGGAAGCGTTACATAATGGCTTTCCATTCAATTGTAGTTTCGTCCTTTTTTAATACTAAGTGTTCAAACTTAATATTATACTATTTTAAATACTAAGTGTTCTGTCCCGTGGGGTTCCGGGCTAGAATGTCAGACCTGGGGCAATTGCCCCAGCAATGGGGGGGCCCCATTGCTACCTGTGGGTGTCGTAAGAGCTGACTAAAGGTAAAATACTAGAATGTGGGCAGCATCGCCTTCTGAGGAACTGATATATTTAACTGCGATCCCCAAGACGCCTGCCAAACGTGGGGATTATGGCAAACGACAACCCCGTAATAGGGGAGGCTGTGTTCAGCATTGAATAATCCGACTGATACAGTACAGTAAAGTTCAAACTTAGTGACATTTTGCACGGATATCCTTGAACTTCATAAAGGTATGAGGTTCAAGGATATTGCCATGAGGGAAGTGTACTCCTTAGCAGTTTCCATACGCACGTAGTTTCGCCGTATTTCAAGTGTACACGCGAAATTTTGCAGACATATTCTTTGGACTAATATTTTTGCTTCTGATTTGCGAGTTTGCAAGTCCCGTAAAATGATGTATTTATTATACCAAATTATTAAAAAAAAACGTTATGTATGGGAATTCTTATCAAGATAAAACAAATAAAAAAACGATTAACTGACAAACCAGAAGCAAAAATATTAATCTATAGAATAATGCCTGCAAAATTTCGTGTGTACACTTGAAATACGGCGAAACTACGTGCGTATGGAAACCGCTAAGGAGTACACTTGGCAATACACAGTGCCCCTAGCAGCGCGTTAGTAGATCATGCATGTTGTCTTGTCATACAAAATTATGGTGTGAGTTTTAATAGCAATATGTTCACGGAATCATACCAACAAAAGCTTTAAATTTGCCAAATGTCGACATTATCCTTTCGACCGTTTCTTAAGTGGTAGGTAACACAAACACTTGCTCTAACTTTCGCATTTATTAAATTAGAAGGATTAGATTTTATCACCTCGACAAATATTGTATAAGCCGGATACCCACTGCTGAATACAGCCTCTAATCCCCACGCTTGGTAGGCGGCTTGGGGATTGCAGTTAAATATAGCAGTTCCTCAGAAAGTGCTGCTGCCCACCATCTGGCGTGTCACCCTTAGCCGCATATTACGACACCCACGGGTAGAGATGGGAGGGTGACATTCTAGTCCAGCATACCACGGGTACAACGACAAATGAGTGACATATTTTAACCAGTTATTTTTCATTATTAATAAGTTTGCCTTCGGCCGCTATCGGTGTTAAAAAATGAAGAAGTATATGCATTATAGTAGTTACTAGGTTGATAAATAAAGAAGTAATTGCTTACTATGGTCGATGGCCGACTCAGAATAGAAACTGGCACTGATGTACCCAAGTACATCATACTGAGATATACTTCATACATGTTGAGATTGTTATTGGGAGTCTGACCCGTACTCGGCCTATTTTTTTTTAAATTTATTGTTATACGATAGATATTGGACTGTAATCGTACCAAGTTTGGGGCTTGTGTGTATTACCATATTTATGATACAGCAAAAACAAAATACGTAAAAATATAGACGATACTTGTACAGGGTCCCTTTTTATTAATAACTTTATAATAAAATATATTATTTGTTAGACAATCTGCCAACACATGAGCAGTGATGGATCAGTGGCATTGGCTATGGACTGCCGGTTTGAATCCCGCCGCGGGCTTGAGCTTCACCGCATAGTGGAAGGGCATTTTGCGAATGCCCGCCTGGCTAGCGACCACCCTCAAGTAGATAATCTGTCGCATAGCACCTAACGGTGTGTTCCGGCAGCAGTCCTTGAGAGCCAGTGAAATTACAGGCAAATGAGACTTAACAACTATGTCTCAAAGTGACGGACGCTGTGGAATTCGTGGTTTGTAACGAAATGCATCTGTTATAGGCAGAGGTTAGTCCGCTTAACATCAGGTGGTAACCTCATGCTTGATCCGTCACAATAACATGAAAAAAATATTTATAAAATAAGGAGTGATGGACGGATTAGTAATATGGCCCCGTTTTCTAATACGGAACCCTTAAAAAAGTGTGTCATCTAAACATGTAATTCGAGAAGAAGGTTTAAAACTTAAGACAAGCTCTCAACTGTATTGTTAATTTCAATACATGTTAACTACCAATCAGTACAACCTACATAGTGCATTGTCTTTAAAATCGTAATAAAAAACTTCTAACACCATTCTGATGTCAATAAAATTAATTAGTACCTTCAAACAATAGGTGTTAAATACTTCCCGTTGCTTTATTTCGATATATATATGTCTTTATCACTAAAACGGCAGCTGTAACACTAAATATGTACAACAGGTGTAATAAGTAAATAAGCAATCATCATCTTCCACAAATGTTTTTTTATAGTGGTTCATCCACCTAACCCCATGGAAAGCAAAAATGGAATCAATCAGCGATGACCATTAACAGCTGGAAGCTACTCTAGCCACCTTTCCTATATATATGATGACCATAGAAGCCTCTCCCCATGATGACCGGAGAAAGTGAGTTCATACTATAAGTTTTAGGAAAGTGTGTAAATTTCTATTACACATCATTTTTATTCCATATGTTGTTTATTTTTACACTACTGCCCAAAAGAGGAGTGTTATGTTTCAGGTATATGTTTGTGAGTTTCTTTATTCCACCATAATGTCTAAACGACTTAACCGATGTTAATGTATGATATATCATTAGATTTGTCTTGATAGCGCAGATGACACTAGGTACATAAAAGATTTAAAAAAATAATTGTCTCCAACCCATCGATTAGGGTATCGAAATGAAGGAATCTAAGAAACGATTCCATAAATAACTTGCAGTTTTAATTTCAATGGAACGTAAAAATAAATATTTTGCAGTCGGATTTTTATTTTTTTTATTAATTAATTCACTTGTTAAATTCTAGTGTTAAAACTCGATGATTCAGCATGCATGTCCGTATCATAGGTTGGTGCGAATGTTGAAGTTGATCCTAGCAGCGAGTCTTGATGTGAGTCCTCTTTGTCTCTGGTGAAATCCCGACTGGCATACAGAACGTCTAAGCAGCTAGAGACATATCCACTAGACCTGTACTTAGCATCCAAATGAGCTTCGGCTTCCAATTAGAAGAAATATACCATCTTCCGTCTCTAATAAAATTTGAACGCTTACTAATTTCAATAGATTGTTCCATACTCAAAATACATATCTACCTACATACCTTGCATGCACCAATCGACACAGATTGAAGACCAGGATTAGGAATGTCCCCAACATAAACAACTTCCTTATTGACCTCGTCATAGCTACGTAGCTTCTAGTTTGCGCCAGCTTATAAACTAGTTAACGCAACACTTGTCCTAAATAGGAGCGAGCGAAATACCAATCGTCCTACTTCAGCCGGAGCCGAGGCTTGCCACCGCCCACATCATTGCCAATTTTAAAACAATAACCATATTCATTGTGAAAAATGTGACAGAAACTTTCGATTCTGTTTCGATTTGATAGCTTGGATTTTGTCTCAATTGTGTAGATAATGTTGGATACATTATCATGGATGGCATTCGGCCGACATAAGGTAAGTCCGAAAAAGGCAAATTTTCTACATGTTTTTATTTAAAAAGCAGTGTACGTCTTACTGATAAGAAAAAAATAAATTTTACTCTAGAGGATATGACAAATACTACGCCTGATTTAAAAAAAAACATGAAATTTGCTCTAAAATTTTTTTGCGCCAGTATTTTTACTGTATTAGCCGGACTGTCCTTTGCTGAACACAGCCTCCCCCGTTTAGGGGGACCTAGACCCATTTAGGGGGAGGCTGTGTTCAGCAGTGGACAGTCCGGGGGCTTTGCCATAATCTCCACGCTTGCCAGGTGTCTTAGGGATCGCAGTTTAAGATATCAGTTCCTTAGAAGGCGCTGCTGCTCACCTTCCGGTATTTTACCTTTAGTTATGTCTTACGACACCCACAGGTAGCAATGAGGGGGTGACATTCTAGCCCGGCACCCCACGGATATTATGTAGCAACCATGTGATACAGTAGGTATACGAAAGATTTTAAAAAGCGCACTTATATATGAATTTATTTAAATAAAATCGCTCACGCTGTATAAATATTGCGTGGTTCTGTTTCGCTCACTCGCCTGCGAAAGGAGATCTCTCCGTCCTACGCTCCGAGTCTAACATTTTTCAAGTACCACTTCGTCATAAGTAATGACTAACATGCAATATTTTTTCATTTATTTGTAAGAACATGTCTGAAGATTTAGTTGAAATTTTCAAACTTGGGATACCGAATCTTAATCGCGGTCGGCTTCATCAATGAGGAAACGTGTTTCAGATCAGTTCTGATGCTCGATCATCTATTGTACAAATAAATGCCAAACCTGGAATAGCACTCGCAGGTAAGTACCTATATATTTTTATTTTTTTTACCCAGAAGTGGTAGTACAAAAGTGTCTTAACGACCACGTTACACCAGATAATTTGATCCTCCCAATAGAAGACGAGTCTTTTGTCATATTTCGGACGCGATCCTAGATTACAATAGATATCTGCTACAAAAACGGATGTCATACAAACCAAATAACCACCTGACCAAGAGATCAAGCCAAGAAGTATTGTATATGATTGAAAAGAAACTACAATTAATACATTTATCTAAAACAGGAAAGTACTCAGTTTAAGGTATATCCTGAAGTTCATGCAAACAAAGTGCATATATGCACGTCGGCTGGTCTACGTTAAATGATATAAAAATTAGCTACCAATTATTTGCAATATTCTAAATCCAATAAGATACAAATATTAGATTACGGAATTCGGCCAAAAGTCCGAAATTTCGCACGCCCGTATAATGTGACAATAAAACCGGCCCACGCGCCTTTGACTTGTCCAGTGGCAATCGAGAATGCAGGCTTTATCATATAAATAAAGTATTACTTAAATTATCTGTTTAATTTACTCTATATGAATAAAAATGTTGGTCAGTGTGTTCTCGAACGACCGTTTTGGGACGCCATTTTATGGAACTTGGCCGAGCTACAAGGAGTTGCAAAAATGGCCAAGATCGACTCTACTATATACACTGAATTTTGTTTACTCTTTTGAACTCTATTTATTTCTTTTCATTTTTAATCCATACACACTAGGGCCATCGTTACAAATAATATTACTAAGTTTACTAGTTACTACAATATAACCAAAATAGGATACAAATAATTATCTTAAATGACTTAAAAATCCCCAGCAGATCTGTTTCAATTTAAAAATATAACTCAGCTTTAAGCAGCCTAAAGGCAGGCTTACAGGTAGTCCAAATGCTCCATCACAATACAAGTTGGCAGCGTGCCTAGCATGCTGGCAGTATTGCCACGTTGGATAACAATGCTTATTCGTTGAGCTAAATAAGTGTAATCATTTTGATCACGCGTCGCATCGACCAAGCACTCTGGTACGTTAGAGAAAATAAGATGAGCTCCCGGCCCAACACTCTCTACACCCATAAGGGCTCAAAATTAAATATATAAGCACTAACAAGATTAGCATACTTGCTCCGCTGGTGTCGCTCCGCCTATACAGGCTTATTGGTAAAATGCTAACAACCTCTTAGGGTTGATTTCTGCTACAAACATTTGGAGAAATTTTTTTTTTGTTGTTTTACCGCATCCATTATCGCCGTGCCGCGCTCCCTTTGAATAGAGTTTTCAATATTTACATCGAACTAAGTAATAAAAAAAAATCATGCACAAGAGACTTTAAGCATCAGGTGGTCCTCGTGCTTATTCCGTCAGATACACGTAAACAAACACATAGGAAAATAAAAGTTCAAAAAAACATTCATCTCCAAATGTTTGTAAGGACTAGCAGAAGTCAACCCTATTTCCAATAACCCTGTATAAAAAAAGGTGTACTGGTGGTAAAGTTTCAACGCACGTAGCATCCCACACTAAGGGCCACCCGAACTTACATGGAACAGGGTCATACCTCCAGGTCTTTTACCTTCATCACGCCTTAGACCATTCCTATGATCCATGACCTAGTTGATAAACTGCAGTACTGCCACCACACTGGTAGTGATGGGCAAACAGTATTTTGCATTCAAGGGTAAGCTAAAAACCAGACGAAAAGTTAATGGATCTATAAGGTTACCAGTATATTGAAAGAAGGGATGGCCTGTGACCAAAGATCAGATTCCCATATAGAATCGGCGCGAATACGAGCACGATATGGAATATCAGTTTTTATATACGTTGTATATTTCCATAATGGTAACTAGTTGTTTCTTTTTATTTTGATTTTGTCAGGATCAAAGAAGTGTGTTTCAAAATAAGCAGTTTTAATAAAACATTTAATGAATACATCCAATTTCTTTGATTAAAGTAATTGCACCAGTGGTACCTGACATATCCAGTTAGTATTACATTTCTACTTTAGTTTAAATAGTATCGTGAACGAATACTAGTCTAAAAAGAATAAACAGCATCGATAGTTGCCAACACCCTATTTGCTCCTACAAAAAGCATTAATCATGCGTAATAAGTACCTACGTAACTATAAGCTTGCGTATTGAAGAATTAATATGGATCTAGGTCTTCGTTTCGCATGTAAGAATGCAAGTAAAAAGTAACTGAATTAATTTATGCTTGGTTAACTATGATTGGCACAAATGTTTAGCTTGTAATTTGTTTATGATTTATATGAGGTGGATTAGGACTATTGGGACAACGACTGATAGTAGGTCATAAACAGTGTGTCCACGAATCAGTCGTCGATATATTGCTAGGTACTATTGTTGTGTTAGTTAATTTTATATTTACAGCTGCCTCAAATGTCATGAATTAAAAAAACTGAGGTACTTTACTAACATGGTAGGAATCGGCTTTGAGTAAAAAATATGGTCCTATTTACTCCTAGCTGATTCCGTCACCTTACGCTGAAGTAATATGAGTTTCCTTACCTTATTCCTACCTTAATCTGTAGTCGGCAACAAAATAATAAATAATTTCGCTAAACAAACATGCACATTATGTTACCTATAGGTTTTGGGTTTGGTTTTAAAAGTTTATATTTATTCAAATCGATCAAATATTTTATTGCAGAATTATGTGGTTGTACATGCAGATCTTAAATAAACAAAATGTTATAGGTATCACATAATTACCCTATTTGGGTGTAGCAATGTTGGTGAGGAGTGTTAGTGGGAGTGGGCCGGTCTATTTCTAATCATTAATATACTACATTATTCTTTAAGGAATCTCATATTATGTATTACAACTCTAACTATTCATACAAAATAGCGGACAGATTTAGTCAACAGAAACTTTAAATAACGTGGAGTATGAAGAATGTAGCTAGAGTAGAGAAATCAAGTTACCTAAATACTCGTATGTCAAGATCAGCCGTTTCCTCGCGGTCGTGGTCCTGTTCCTACCATTGAGCAACTAATATTTTAGTTCCTTCTAGTTTGACGTACTAGTAGGACCACGATGTGGATTTTCTTTTGTTTCTCCTACTGTAAATTAAAGAAATAATTTACCTCCTGTTTAATCAAACAAAATGATTTTCAAGTAAAAAATACCATTAACATGACTCCAAATTACGCTAAGTACTTAATGTCAGGTACCTGACAACATAGCAGGTTGAAATTTATGATCTATGCATTCCGGGAAACTTGTGTGACGTTATATATATACATAATATGTTTTATTGTATTATTTATATGTATTACACATTTGCTCGTAAAGGGTCTCTTATTTCGCCAATTTCAATATCTTATTGAATCTCACTACGTACTTGTGCGTTATTGTAATGCACAAGTTTCTTTTTAATAAGGTAAAACGCACTGTTTATTAAGATGCTCCGTATAAACAAACGGTATTTTTTAAAATCTTAGCAAAAAGTTTTTATTTCAGAAAAGTGGTCAACATTTTATAAATAAAATTAATTTTAGGAGAATTTTACAAACACAAATATAAATTTACAAATTTGTAAATGTTTTCCAACTGCTTTAACAAGTGATTAAAGATTGAAAGTCCGAGTTTTATTTATTTCCTCGTAAATATTTTATAAAACGTGGTATGACATACGTGCGCTTTGATAATTACAGCCTCAGCTTTCTTATAGCCCTACGGCTCGGGCTAGCAATATCGCTTCGGCTGTAATTTTCAACTTACCGCACTTATATCATATTATATTAGAAAAAATGTGTATATAATTAATGATAATAATGTGTAGGGTTCCAAAGTTGTCGACTATGATCTCATTGCGGCCCACACTACACCGTTTCTTGTCACTGGTTATTAGTTATTAGACGCATTCCAACCTGACGTGTGATCACAAAGGTGGATACAACACCACACATGGTTTCTCGTTTGAGGCTTTGAAGGCTTCATAAGGTGAAGGAAGAACTTTTAAAAAGTAATCGAGCTATTATGCAGGTCTAGGGTCGGTTCCCGAAAACGCTCGATCTCAAATTATAATTTAGTATGTAGGTCTGCACAGATTGATCTATGTTTTATATTACACCGCGTATTCTACGTTACTTATAGTTGCGTATATACGTAGAAGAAACTTCTACTTGCTTTACTATTTACGTACATAACTACAAGTGCATAATGTAATTTCTACTTGGTTTGTTAAGTAATTGTACCGTCCAGTTTAATAAAAAGTTTTGATGTAACAAATGAAAAAAATTGTAAGAGCTGACATCTACGGCGGTAAATTCATTTTCGTTTTGATTTTGTTGCTAAGTCATCTATTATTTAGATTTTATTATTGATGGTACTTGATCACTCAATACTCGAGATTTGGAGAATATTTGTTACAGTATCTCACAAAGGTATCCCTGTTAAGAGGGCAGGTACTTACTGTGGTATTTATGAGTTTAAAATAATATCACGCGTATCAACTTTTGAAAAGTTATTGAGCACTAGTGCGCTGATTTCATAAAATAACCCTAAAATGGTCAAAATTAAAAATTACGTTCACTATTTTCGTTCATAATTCATGTAATAAATTCAATAAGAAAATCGACGTTTCGTATCCCCCCGTTTTCTCCTCCAAAATGAGCAAATTCAATTATTTATGGCATCAAAATTGTATGAAAGAATACATCTATCCTATCATTTTATTTTATATTCAAAACTTTTTATATTTTTCTGGTGGTCCTTTCAACCTGGCGGTGAAAGGGCTCTTTTTTTGGGTTTGTGGGTTTTCGGGGTCATATATTCTTTAGTTTAATGATATGCTGATGAAAAAAGGAAATGACAGGGGCGGATGCATAGCTGACCTACATTTCAAGCAAAAACAAATTTGAAATACGAAACGTCGAACGATTTTATGCAAAAACAAATTTGAAAAACGATTTTTGTTCCCATCGAAAGCAATCTTCCCTCAAATTGAATTGATTACATTTGCTACGGGTAAACGATATTTTTAATATTTTTGACGGTTTACTTTTTTTTTGGTTGGAATCACTAATATCAATAATATCACAAGTTCAATAATATCTGAAGATGATACGAGGAATGTACATTTAAACTCGTATATACTATAAAAACCAAATATAGTTACGAGCGCGACAAACTTACATCAATACCTAAGTTGTTGAACCTGTTGAATTGAAGAGATAATAAGAAAGGTTTTTTTATAGCTGATTAGTTATTTATTGACCACAATCTCATCCATTGGTGATGTTATGATAATGGTAATAATATGGTCGAAGGTGCTAACATTCGAAGCATACAATTACTGGCTCTTAGGCACAACTGCCGGAGCACACCCTTGTATGCTTAGTGTATTTTTTTTTCTATTTTGGAGGGCTTGCCACCCCAGCATTCGCAAAATGCCATGCATTGGACCTCAAGGCTCAAGACAGCAGTCCATAATTAATGCCACTGGGTCATTATTATATCGAAACAGACCATTATTATTTTATTCATACTATTTCTACGATTGGCATTGACTTTTGGTTGATAGCTACCGCAAAAGCCGCAAAGCCATAGGGCTTCATTATGGCACGAAAGAAGCTTCAGTTTTTGCGATCGTACACATCACATAATTATAACTTGTAGTGTCGTAAGTACATTGACAATTTATTTTGTATCGATTTTATACTCACAAAGTATGTAATTGTACAAAAAGTAATTAAATTATGTTCTTCTCCTGGAGCTTATCTCACAGTCTGTGTAGTTAGTCACAATTTCGGAATAAAAATTTTGAAGCGGTCGTAGTGAAGTTTGCTTAGCCTTTTTAACTGATCAGCTAAATTAAGCAACGTCCGCTGCGATCATGACTGGGATGGGTGACCGCTAGTAACATTACTACTGAGCGCTTCCGTGTTTCTGAGGGCATGTTGAGCCGTCGGTCCCGGTTGTTGTCTTAGGATGGCAGTCGTTATAGCATGTGGTAGGGCATTTTGCGAATGCCCGCCTCGCTAGCTACCAACCTCAAGTAGAAAAACTGTCGCCAAGCTCTTAACTTTGTGTTTCGGCAGCTGTCCTTGAAGGCCGGTAATTCTAGGTTAGTCTGTACAACATCTTCGACCACATCATCACTTACCATCAGGTGATATCGTGGTCAAACCGAGCTCATCAGCTATAAAAATAATAATAGTTAACGTTATGTTCGTGTTTATCGACTATAAAGTGTCATTTCGACACCACAGTTGACTACACCAACTAAACAAGCAACTCCTTTTAGGGCACAATTCGCGTTCAAACGAGTTAGTTATAAGGCCGAGGACGGAGGAACTACTATTATTTAATTCAACCTCAAAGCTAAGCCTCCAAATATGGCTCTCTAGGCAAACTCCAAGATTTGTTACAGATTAGAAACGTCTTTGACGAGACGCAAATATGAATTATGCAAAGTAAACAGACATTGTTTTCGTTTCTACAAGTTTGTGACATTGAAAATTGTTTGTACTTGTTATTACCTAATGTATCTGATCTGATCTACTATGGTCTTTTCACCATATAAGAAAGTTTATTTTGAAACCATTACCTTCCACATTAAATTCTAACGTAATAGCAAGACAGATTTTTGCTTTTCGCTGTGGAAAAGTCATAGGTACATACACAAAAGGCTTTGTCCTAGTATAGTTCATTATTTTGCTTAAAAAAAGGTTCACGCTAATTCAACTTCTATGAAATGGGGATGCATATGCAAGAATTTATAAAAATATTATCTAATCAAAATAACATTATTAAAATAAAATAAAAAAATCTTATTATACCATATTATACGATTCTGCTGAGGTGGAAGTAGAGAGTGGAATGATATATTTTGTTGTTTAAAATATAATATAACACAAATGTATATGTTACACAAGATATTAACTTCTATCTACCTTTGTCTTCAATCTTCTATTTTGGTAAATTATCATTGACCTGTCTTTTTTGGGTATCCGGCCCATAAATCGGAGAAAAAGTTTTCCGCAGAAAGCATTTTATTTATATAAACCTGATAGGCTAGCCTTTTGACCACTATCTCACCTGATGATAAGTGATGTGGTCGAAGATGATGTTCAGGCTAATCTAGAATTAGTGGCTTTAAAGGTCAGCCGGAAGACACCGTTAGGTGCTTGACGACAGTGTTTCTACTTAAAGGTGGTAGCTACCCAGGCGGGCATTCGCAAAATGCCTCGACCACCCTGCCACCCTGCTATAACGGCTGCCATCCGAAGACAACAACCGGGACCAACGGCTTAACGTGTTCTTCGAAGCGCGGAAGCGTTCAGTAATAATGTCACTAAAGGTCACCCGTCCAATTCATAACCGCAGCACACGTTGCTTAACTTAGCTGATCGGTTAAGAACGGCTAAGCTAACTACGCTACGTAACTCACGATAATTATGTACTTCAAATTAAAGAATTGAACAAGTCATATACCTATCCTACGCGTGTCACTACACGCAGAAAACTGAAACTCACCACGCACGCCCCTATGATAGCTAATAGGTTATGGTAAACAGCCTGTCACAAACTATTTACGAATAAATATCTAATCTAGTACGATGGGCACACTTGTTTTATAATCCAATCAGTTTTTTTTTATGAGATTGTGACAGAGCAACACAGAGAGCAAGCATCTGGCTCACCTGATCTTAAGCAATAACCTCTCGTATCTCAACCAATCACATACAAAAAAAAAACTTTCCAGTAACGACTATCAAATGATGGACTTTAGCACTGTCATAAGCACCTTTTTCCTAAACTATGCTATTAGTGCAGCAAAGCAGCGAGTTTTCGGCTAAAATACTCAACTGCATTAATGTACCTACACTTATTGCAAAACAAAATAAATACCTAATATTTTTTTCCAATAACATCGCGATATGTTATAAAAAATAATATCTAAACAAAAAAGTGACCAAACTAGCCAAGTTTGATTATGATGTTTTTACATGACCTGGTAAGGTGACTTAAAATAAATAATAATAATATTGCGATGGGATCGTGAGCGCCATGGGATAATAAAACCAGTTTAGCATTAGTAGAACCAAGTTTTACCATAACCACGGTGACCTTATTGATTGAGCTAGCAATACAATAATTATCTATACTATTGCTATTATTATAATTATGTCCTATGCTATTGCTACTATTATTTTATTTCACAATTTTCCAGTGTGAGAAGTCATTAATTTTTAAATATGTTTTTCACTTTTGCGTGGTGTTGGTGTGTGCTGCGCACCTACTTATTTTTTTATTTTTGCAACATTACTTTTTTGTTGCTAGCTATTTACGATCGACATCATCGAAATTAATAACAATAGATGATTGTGCAGAAAATATTTAATAAAAATGATGGAACTTGGTGGCAAACATCTTTTTACTACTCTATACTAGATGGCGCCACTAATGACGCTGCTCAGTGCCACCTGTTGATAAATACCGGAAACAAAATAGTGTCGATAGATGGCAGGTAAATCAACATGAAAAGTTACACTACTCGACGCTAGACAACGCTCAAGTAAATAAAAGACATTCAGAAGAAATCAAACAACCCTCGTTCACCAACAATGGTATTTTAATTTAATTTCGTGTAAGAGTAAAATATTTATAATAGCATGGACAAAGTTGTAGTACATACAGTAAAGGTATATATTTATTATAATATGATCTATTTTGTTTTAGCTTTTAACATATTTTTCTTCTTGCAGGTTAGCAGAACTAAAAACATATTGACGAAGTATGTCGACACGCAGACGACGCAAAAGTCGCGAAGAACGAAAGCCAAGAGATAGGCCAGGTACACACATGAAGCCACAGACGTCACAGCTAAGTAAAACTGCAACCGCACCACCAGTAGATAGTCAAATGTCGCTGAAATTAAAAATTATTGCAGATTATTTTTATAGTTAGGTTATTTATTGTATTTTTCATTTTTTTTTAAATTCTTATATCGTAACCGTATCCGTGTGTAAAAATAGCCAATTTTCAGTACTGCCTGGTCTGAATTATATACGATATGAATCTATTACTTAAGGCTGCAGTAGGACTGATCATAATCTTTGTTTTCCTTTTAACTAGTAGGCTAGAGGCTACATGCTAGATTTTCAAAAGAAACTGGCTCTCAAAAGCTGGCTCAATTTTTTTTAAATCACTAACAGATTTGTATTATAATTTTAACATTTTAAAACCGCCGCCGCGAGTTTCGTAAATCGCGGGCGACTCAAAATGTTTGTTTCCGAACCCACATGTAAGGCGAGACAAGGCAGCAAAGCTCATCGCGTTTTTTAATGCAATACATAGATATAAAATAAAGCAAATAATCAGCAACATATACCTAGTCCCGTCGACGTCATTACAGTGTCACTGCACGTTAGGCGCATAACAGAACTATCCATCATCAGCGGGCATAATACCAACAGGAGCATTCCTATGGTATTGATATGAGGGGCATCGAGGCCTTTGAAGAACCTTCACGTTATCGACGTTTCGTATTCCCCTGTTTTCTCTTCCATTATTTAATGATAAAAATTTTAAGACCGAGTAATATGTAGTGTCTCCATTGTTTTCTTATTTTTAAAAACATTTTATTTTGTCTGGTGGTCAATGTCAGATCATGGCGATAAAAACTGGGCATTTTTGTGATTTTCAGTTTTACATTTTGTTTGGTAATATTTTTTAATTCGAAGAAATATTCCAAAGTCTGTATCGCGCAAGCAATAAACTCTTAGCAAATTTATTTTACATTGTGTGCATAAATTGTGAAAGTTTTTTTTTGTGAAAGCAGACATGGTATAAGAGGGCAATCGAGCAGGCGGTTCACCTGTTGGCAAGTGGTCACTAGGTCACCCACGGACACCCGCATCAACAGAGGTCTCAAGGATGCGTTGCCGGCCTTTGAAGAGGTAACATGCCTTTTCTTGCAGATTCCTAAGTTGTATGAAGCAACTTGTCATAATAAATGAATGATAATATGTAAGAGAAACAGAGTCGGAGAAAGCACACAGCCTTGCGGCAGCCTTGTATTTAGGTTTTATTTCTTGTTATTGTGACGGAACAAGCTCGAGGCCCACCTGATGTTAAGCATCACAAGTCACGAATTGCACTGCGCCCGTCACTTTGAGACATAGTTGTTAAGTTTCATGTGCCTGTAATTTCACTAGCACTCAAGGACTGCTGCCGGAACACACCGTTAGGTGATTGGCGACAGATTTTCTACTTGAGTGTGGAAGCTAGCCAGGCGGGCAACGTACGCACGTAAACAAGTAAATATTTGAGAACAAAGATGTTACTGTTATAGGGCAGTAGGTAATTTGACGGATCTAAAAGCTAAACGGACGGAGGGGTCACCCCGCATGATCTGTGACGTGCGAATCAATCCATTCAGCGTGATGGGCGTAGAAAACATCCAGTATCATGATCTCTGCGATGAGCATCGGCTCAAGCACGGAATCTGTAGCAATGAGATATTTCTATTTTTTCTGGTTTGATCCATAGTTTTACTATGTAATTGTGACGGAATAAGCCTTAGGTCCACCTGATATTAAGTGGACTAACCGCTGCCTAATTTCACTATAATATTACTTTATTATTTCCCCTTTCAGGGCGAAAGAAACCACCATAAACAATGTATAACGTAACCTGCAATCATGACGCTCATAATTAATATTAAAGTATCATCAACATCACACATTAAGCAAATAAACCATTCACCGGACATCCAATTAGGCAAATTGGCATTAACGGAAAACAAAGCAAACCCAGTCCACAATCACAAATTGATACAAACGTTATCAACATTCACAACACTACAAATAAATAATCATTGAACGATCATAAACCAGCTTTTAGAGATCAAACGAAGCCATTCCGGCTTATTTCAATACAGTTTCAATAATACCGAAACAATAGGCTCTACAAATCCAACCATTTACGAGCGTGTTCTACTGAATTAACATTTCAGCCGAGCTATAAAAGCTCACGCGAGCTCACTAAATATTCAAATGAATATATTTTACGGCATTATAATGTATTGAGTATACTTTACGCAATACATGTGGCAGTATCAGTTATTTGATAATATTACTTCAGATTCAAATATTTCTTGGACATGAAATAACATTGGATCCAATTTTTATTTTTACGCAATCTTTAAACATTCAACTTTAAAGATTGCGTAAAAATAAAAATGTTCGCCTAACCGCTGATTACGAAATTTGTTTCAAGAAGTTTATGAAATTGTATGTTGTTCACTTTTATGTAACGAACGTCGTAAAGGAAATAATTCATCTTTATTTCGTTTTAGAGACTTCTTCTTGGTATTTTTTTTTAACTTTCGCGAACTAAATTCATGTTTAAGTTACACTTTCGGCACAGAACATAATATACTCAATTTTCGGACTCAGTTCGGACTACGACTTCATCTATTTTGACCCTAATTTTACCTTCTTTAAGTGCCTAATTTTCTCTTACTGTATCAGCCGGACCATCCACTGCTGAACACAGCCTCCCCTATTTAGGGGGTATTTGCAATAATCCCCACGCTTGGCAGGCGGCTTGGGGATTGCAGCGTAAGATGTCAGTTACTCAGAAGGCGCTGTCAACTTCCAGTATTTTACCCTTAGTCGCCTCTTACGACACCCACGGGATGATATAGGGAGGTGCAATTCTAACCCGGCACTTCACGGGGTATTTCATTCGGGGTATTGTTATTTTCTCTTAAAAGTCTAAAATTAAATAAAAATAAATACTACACACTAAGTTTTGATGAATGATGGCTCAATCAATAGCAGAGTAACAATGCCTATGGACTGCCGATCGGTACTGGTGTCACGGAGTCAAACTTCACCGTATAGTAATATGGCACTTTGCGAATGCTCGTCTGGACAGCTAAAGCCTTCAAGTGAAACTAAAAGCATTTTACAATGTGTTCCAGCAGCTGTACTTGAGTGCCAGTAGAGTAGGCTAGGTTTCGCCTAACAATCCCTATACCTATCGTAAGCTCAATAAAGTAACTTACACGTACACACCTACCTATAACCAGTTCAAACCCAAACCAAACATATTCACCGAAACGGCAAACTTTTACAAAGTTCATATTACAAGTTGTCAGTTCACACCATCCCAGATCCCAGACAACATAACGATTTGCAATCTCAGAAGGAAAGTTCGAAGCCACAACAATCATAAACACGAAGGAGCTAACCGCCCGCATAAACAACACTCGGCACTTCCCGAACATTACGATAACAGTTATTCACAGCTCGTGAGCTACCAAATAGGCGGCTGAGGGCTGGAGCTGTGAGCCGAGGTTTCGCAATATTTTTCTCGCGGTGAAGTCACGATGTAATGTACCTAACTGCATTGGCGGCGCGAAGTTTCAAGCGGAACGTGGGCGGACGGAACGCAAATCAGCTTTAGCTAAAAGAAGGCATCTTTAATAAAGACTAGACGCACAGAATAAAAAGTATCGTATACCAAGTATCGTTTTCATTATATTGAGAAAAAGAAGGAAACGCGTATGAACTTGTTTTAAAAAAATACGTGATTTATTATGCTTTAATCTTTATCGAAATGATGGCTAATATGTGAGACAAAATAAATAAAAATCTTTGATAAAATATTTTGGTTCAAAGTAGTCAAAATGTTGGTTTTTACCGAAAAAAAACCAGATAAAAAATAAAAATTGGATCAGTATAGCAGGATATATTTATGAAAGTAAGTATAATGCTAAAATGAAAAATTGAGGACCCTAGCAATATCGCACAAGGCGCTTTTTGTACTTGGATCAATGTGGCATCAATTGAATATTTTTTTCCTTGCATTTGTTGCATATAACTCCAATATAGAAAAAATGTCACTTGGATCAGTAGGTATGGTTCTACCTTCGCCATATATAGTATTACGTTATATACCTATGTACGTGTGATATACCTCTAATCAATATTATTAGAGTACATACGTGTTTTTGGTTGCTAACAACTGTACTCGTCAACCCCAATCTATACATAATAATATTACAGTAAACATTTATAACAGCTTATTATGAGTTTATTTGTTAATTGGAAACCCAATTAGGTATGTGATAAATTATTACCTAACTATGCCGTATATTTAACAAAATCCTATACATATGGTATGAGCTTACAAATACGAATTTAATATTTAATTTTAAAACATCATAATTAGGTACATAATAGGTACTTATGTAGAAACTCGCTGTCAGAGAGAAGGTCCGTGTTTAAATCTGTTTTTGTTTTATAAATATGTTCCTTGTGTGTGATTAAGTGCACGAAATACCTCCCTATATTTTTATCAAACTACTCGTATACATAATACTAATCTTAAAGAGCAAATAGGTACCTAGGTGGTATATAGAATGTATAATATGAGCTCTAACAGCATAGAATATACCTACGTACTACCTACTGAAAAACTAGTATTCAATGCAAATTATTGCAAATATACACGCAATGTCATTTGATATCTATCTATTTACGATGGAGAATATTTGCATTGAATATCTTTTGATCTGTAGCGATAACCGCTGTTTGTAGACTTTGTATTGGTGGTCTATGCACGAATCAGCACGACACCGACACATGGAATGTTTCAGCTTTAACGAGGCTTGGGATAGATTTTTAGTAATAAAGTAAATGTCAATTTGGTACAATATGTATAGTATACTTTTAGTTATATCAACATTGTGCTCAAATAAAAACCGCACCTCTAAAGCAAAACTACTAATAGTGCAACTATGAAGCAATGAGGGCCGAGCGGTAATAGCTATATGGACTGCCGTGCCGCAGGTCCCTGGTTCGATCCCCACCGCCGGCTTGAGCTTCACCGCATGGTGGAAGTCATTTTGCGATTGTCCGCCTGGCAAGCAACCACCCTCAAGTAGAAAATCTGTCGCCAAGCACCTAACGTGTGTTCCGGCAGCAGTCCTTGAGAGCCAGTGAAATTATCAGACACATGAGACTTAATAACTACGTCTCAAAGTGACGGGCGCAGTGCAATTCGTGACTTGTGATGAAATGCATCTGTTATAGGCAGAGGTTAGTCCGCTTAACATCAGGTGGGCCTCGAGCATGTTCCGTAACAATAACATAAAAAAACTATGCTATGCTAGCTATGAGTAAGTATCATTTGGAGTTAAATTCGCCAAAAACGATAAAAACGATCACACTCCCAAAAAGTTGTTCCATTTGGGTCTTGGCATTATTTTCGCCATAAACGCTATGAAGTTACTGGAACAGTTTGAATTACCTACATCTAATGTCAAAAGTGACAGAAGTGGCAAAATTTAGTGGCATTCTTAGCGTTCTTATCCTAAATGGAACAGGGGAGAACAGTTACAAACGATCACAGTGATCACAGCCATAGACGCAGAATGTGATCAAAATTATCGAAAGTAACGAAATTAGCGTCAAATGGAATACGCCCTCTAATAATTATACTTGAGAAAGTTTGCGTCTGTGTGATTGTTATCTTCTCACCTATTTTTTTTTTTTATGTCTGATAGGTTAGCCTTTGACCACTATCTCACCTGATGGTAAGTGATGATGTGGTCGAAGATGTTGTTCAGACTAACCTAGAATTGCTGGCTCTCAGGGACAGCTGCCGGAACACACCGTTAGATATTTTGCGACAGATTTTCTACCTGAGGGTGGTAGCCAGCCAGGCGGGCATTCGCAAAATGCCCTACCACCATGCTATAACGACTGCCATCCTAAGACAACAACCGGGACCGACGGCTTAACGTGCCCTCCGAAGCACGGAAACGCTCAGTAGTAATGTCACTAGCGGTCACCCATCCAACTCATGACCGCGCGCGACGTTGCTTAACTTTGCTGATCGGTTGAGAACAGCTAAGTAAACTTCGCTACGAGCGCTTCAAAAAAACCTACTAAACCTACCTACACCCTAAGCTACTTCTGTAATTAATGACTGAACGGATATCTATAACATTTGGTGTAGAAGTTGTCTTATTAGAAACGGGTTATTTTTGATTCGCCATTCTTGTGAATGCCTGCCACAAGTATTCAAAAACACACTTTTGACCAAACTCCTTGCGGACCACATAACTTGAATAGTAATATATTAGTAGTACATTATCATATTATAGATAAAGTCAACGCGACAATATTATGCTATTAAAGCAAAAACATAAAACTCTGTCATAATAATAAAGTAAAGGCGATGGTAACAAAAAGCAAAATGCAATTAAACATGTGTAAATAAACGAACAAAACAAAGTTAATGTCAACCTGGCTTGCCACATGTGTAATAAAGCCTTAACAGCTTACCTACCCAGATATTACTTTTGTATAAAGGTGCATCAAGTTATTACAGCGCTCGTAAATTGAGACATGTGTTCGATAATGATTAAATACAATTTAAACCTTATACATCTGACACTGTATCATTATTTATTAACCAACTGCCCGTATAGGAAGGCGCTTTTTATATCGACGGAATAAACGTTCGTTATGACCACGATAAAAATATAATTACTTACCTACGACGTATTAAAAACGCAAATAATATAATAACATGGGTACGCAAAATAGCCAAGGTTGTAATTAATCTCTGATAGGTACCTAACATTATGAAGATTGTATAACATTATTTTTATCGTTAAATGTAAGCGAATGGTTAACATGCTAGGTAAATGTCCACTGTTTTGAAGTTAAATACCAAATACATATGAATTTAATATCTTTAAGTGTGTAGTTATTTTAAAATGTACTTCACTAGCTAAAACATCTTTTCTGTGGTGTGAAATTTAATTTTTTGCGTGGATTTTCATGTGATAAAATGTTTATTTTTTACCTAGTAGTTCTTGTTTAATAGTTCAATAATTTCATATTATAATATTATATATGGGAAACTTACAGTTAGCTATATCGTTTTCATAATTAAAAAGCAAACGATTGTAGACTATACCTTTCATGGACGCAGAAATCATCCATATTTGAACAGGTTGTCCCAGAGCTGTAAGCGGCACGAAGTGCATATTTATTAGGTCCTTACATATGAAATTGGCGGTTTGTCAATCTGGCCACTTTGATCTCAAATGTCTGGCGTTTGTTTAGGAATTCCAAATTTAATCTAGGCTTGTGTATTTGTGTTTACAATTTATCGATTCATTTGTTTTCGCGCTATTTGTTTGTTTTTTGTTTCATCGCTTTGTTCACAACATGGAAAACTGATAAGTTATAGTATCGGGTTATTTACGAATACGAGTTCCACCATGGTAACAGCAGAAACAGCTCGAAGGATAAATTATTTGTATGGGGAAGCTACCGTAAAAAAAACACAGTACGTTTTTGGTTACAAAGTTTTCGATCTGGAAGTTTTGACCTATAGAACAAATCCCGTGGAGACCCTAAATGACATTAAAAAAATAAAATTATCGTGGAAGCGGATCCGTCGCTAAACCACGTCAGTGTTCGCAGCAGGCCTCGATATGAGTAATAAAATAATTTTAATTAACTTGAAACAAATTGGAAAAGTGAAAAAGATCGGAACATTGGTACCACATGAATTGAGTGAAGCAAACCAAAAAACACAAGTCGAGTGCTGCGTTACATTACCCAACCGTCATAGTAACGAGGAATCATGTCTCATTTGCTTAGTAATTACGCAATACCTCCTTGTAACTGAATTCTGTGGCAATAGCTAAACGTCAAAAAATGCCCATTTGCGAGTCGGCACTCGCTCTTTTGGGTTACCGCATTCTAACAACCCGATAAAATAATTGTAGGATTTGAAGATCAAAATCTTAGGTCCAAAACAATATTCGAAGTCTGCGTTTTCAGTATTTGTTGGTTAAGGGGTATTGGTACGTAATTTAAATATAGGTAGTTAAGATTCATCACTAGTTTAGTTTTTGAGCCCCGTTACAAAACTGATCTTAAATATACAACTATGCCAACCTTTTTTATAGAAAAATATATTAAATAGTATATGTACTCAATGAACCTCCTGAAGTTGGAAGGTGTGAACTCCAATTAAATTATATTTCAGGGAGGTCCCCAAAGCTCGAGTTCTAGTAAAATATTCGCATTTGAGTCTAAACAAAATATCTAATTAACGGATTTTTTTACATATGCCGTTTAAGAGCTGGAAACCGCGGACGGACCGACAGACACACAGACTGCGGCTAACTGGGCTCCGTTTGCCCTTTGGGGGCGAAACCCTAAAAACTAGGTTACATTTATAATATATGACGAGTGTTAATAAACCAGGTGGAAGAGGTAACCTTATTTCAATAAGATGGCTGGAGGAGGGAAGTCTACCCTTAACATACGGCCGTGTATGACTAAGGAGTGAAAAAAGCAAGAGAGACAGGCCAAGTTTATGCAAATGGAAATTCGCTGTCTCTGCTTACTCCACCAAAGCGTGCGACATGCACATTATTATGGATTTTGGTGATTAAATAACTCTAGAAGTGACAATATAAAATCATAGTTGTCTAAAAACCCATCTTTCGCCAGATACCTATAATTTGTTCCCAACTCAGAAAATTGCAACTGAAAATTGACGCAACTTGATCTGGGTATGATATTTTAATTGCGGCTTTATTTTAATACCTCAAGAAGACTACTATACAAAATGTTCATTTAAGGAAAATTATATCGTAAGAAGCATCTTACCAAACAGTTTGTATTATAAACTTTGATACTTACAAAGTAAAATCATGAGACAGTAAAAAACTATTCCATATATACAATTGGGCACGGCGAATGGGGAACCTTCCGGCAAAATACCAAATCCTTTGGAATATCTGCAAAAAGAAGAAAAATAAGCTAAATTTAAACTTATTTTTAACTACGAGTTTCCCCGCTCTAGTCTTGTTCGTGGAAAAAAGAAACGGTAATCAAAAGGTCATAAACTCGAGGCTTTTATCGCCTTTGCATAGTCTAAGGTTTCTCTCAAATCAGTAGGTAACCAATTTATAATGCAATTACGAGTAACTCACACCGTCTACACTTTATTGTTGTTACTTTGTATTCTAATACACATACCTACCACTGAGCAAGTAATATATTAAAACCTACCTGTTGAATATAAGTGAAGGCTATAATTACGGTATAATTACGTTACTTAACATTATGACATTATACGTCACCATAACGTACCGTACGTCACTCGATCGGTTTCATACATGAAAGTAATAAGAGCTACGGTTGTACGTAGTACGTATTACTTCCATGGTTTCATAAAGCTACTCACTGAGCAAGTAATACTTTTGAAATTACTAACATGTTTCAAATTCTCTAATGAAAGATCCATTCTAACCACATAGATTTTTAGGGACAGATTGACTGCTGACACGATAACTGTTATATTTTTGTGATAAATCGTTATATTCATACGGTTTATTCAATACATTTGGGAACCATTTTGTATTTTTCTATTTACTTTCTATAAAGTTAGAAGTTGCTACAGTTTAATTATATTAAATCCAGGTCGACTATTGGCATAATGGAAAGGAAACAAAATGTTATATCACTGATTTATTTCTGACGAAAAGTTACTTGGTTTGACAAAAGTACACTAGAACACTTATTTGATAGGACCTACGAATAATAATGAAAAGAAATGTAATTCATGCTCAAAAACAACACAATGCAAACTATACCGCAGCGGGCGTGGCTTAAAAAGTGTACCGCGCGGCGCTGTCAGTTCGCCGTGTGGGTTCGAGTCATGCGGTTGTAACACGGGAATTTTCAACTGAATTTATCAATGTTCTTCTACGTTGTTTAATTCTGAAAAAATACCATATTATGTAGTAAAATGGTGGAGAAGCCATACGGATATAAAAAAATCGGGAATAACTTGTATAAACGAGTAAATAACAATATTTTGGAAAGCCATACTTAACTACCCTGGATAGTTTTATGCAACATGAATTTTACATGAAGTCAAAAATAACTTCGGAACATGGTTAGTCTGAGATTTGTTTTTGTGAAAACAATTCCGATTTTTTTTTCGTATGCTCGATTTTTTATGTCAAACATGTACTACAAATGTCATAGAAAAACTTTGATAAAGCTCCTCAATTCTAATTTAGTATTTGTGCTTCTAATGACATAAAAATATCCTAGAAGTAGGGCTTAGATCTGACAACTGTCAAAGTGTCAGTTGATGTCGTATTTCCAAGTATTGATTTAATTTTGGGATACAAAGGACATAAAAATTACAAATATTTTGATTTTAGGTCTTATAGCTATAATACGTAAGAGTAATTTCTAGGTACTTTTATGTCATGTTAATCCAAAATATGAAATAGAAACGGAAAAATATGATATTAACTGTCATTTTGGCAGCTGTCATGCTTGATATCTATACCTAGATAACTATAATGTAATTTGTACCTAAAACAAAAACTTACAACATATATATACTACATCAACTGCCACGTTGATAGTTGTCAGTTGTCACACCTATGGCTGCGGTATTGTTACTTCCAATATATATAGTAGGTATATATAATCCATCTACTTAATTTGGTACAATGGCATACTAGAAAAATATTTCTGGGTATGCTGGGCACGCTGCCAACTGGTAGACAGCTGGAGTGCTTAGACTGCCTGCAAGCCTGAAATAGCAGCTAGGTTGACTAAATGCTTTCGTTGTAGTAGTTAAAAGTATTTATTATAGTTTGCAGAATATCTAAAATATTTAATTCTGAGGTATATCCTACTATCAATATTGCCTTAAATAAAACATTTCTACTTGAAATCAATTTCTTTTTTTCAGCGCATTATATGTATATACCGACTTTTAAATTATAGAATATTATTTCCAAGATAGTAATTCCAATCTACTGAAATAAATTGCATGAAAACCCTAAAATATTTTATTGAAAAAACCTGTAATAGAAAATGAGTACGTAAACAAGCTTACATATTGTAGCATAACGCCATCCACGCGTATCTAAAGCTGGGAACGCAGTACAGAGTTTCGTCGCGAAGCGAATATTCCATTTGACGCTAATAACGTTATTTTCGATAATTTTGATCACATGCTGCGTCTATGGTAGTGATCACTGTGATCGTTTGTAACTGCTTTCCCCTGTTCCATTTAGGGTAAGAACGCTAAGAATGCCACTAAAATTGGCCACTTCTGTCACTTTTGACATTATATGTAGTGTTTATGGCGAAAATAACGCCAAGACCCATGTGAAACAACTTTTTGGGAGTGTGATCGTTTTTAGCGTTTGTAGCGAATCTAACTTCAAATGGTAAGCACCCCTAATATGCATTTACAGAGGTGCAGAGCATTGCTGCAGCTAAGTGGTGCTACTTTTTCGTTCACAATAGCAATACGGCGTAGCAGAACGGTTTTTCCTACTAATGGCAAAAATTCGAAGTGTATGAAGTCGTCGACGTAAAATAATCGTGGTGGCTTGCAAAGAAGCAGATTTAGCTGAAAAATTAATATGTGTTATATTTGGGTGCAAGATATAATAAAATTCTCGTTCGAAAAACTCTTTTTTACGACTCTTCAGAGATAATGATCGATTTCACACAGATTTTAGAACCTAAAGTAAGGTCTTATGAATTGTTGAAACGTGGTTTGAACGTGAAATAACTAGATAATTTACTGCACCGCGTCTCTCCTCATAGTGCGGTTTACGCCATTTATAAATCCATACAAATTAATATTTCCCGAGCCGCGCCGTTTCGCTGCCGCGCTCTGTACCGCAGTAGTGCGGTTTGACCTTAGGCAATGACGGCGGTGACAACATCACTTTGACGCGACCAATCAGATGCGATCATTTCTAAGCGCCAAATCAATTAACCAATCCAATTGAATTTGGAAAATAGTGCGTGTTTTGTTACTTGTGAATTTGATGAGGCCAAAATCAAAGCGTTCACTGTATCAGAGTTATACTTCTTTACTTTATTTATTCGTAGGATAGGACTTAATTTAAGAAAAAGAGTCTCTCTCTGCTTTAATTAATGTTTATGTACATTATTCTGAAGAAGTTGACCATAGGCATAATGAACTGACGTCACGCAGCGACCTAAAGCTCCCTATAAAATAAACGCATTATAAAGACAATCTAACTACAAACTTACTTGGAAGTTAGAACTCGGGTGCAACTGGCGTACTCTGATATATCGCACATGGCTTCGTATCCAGGATGAATCTCAGCAGCCATCTCCACGTACAAAGCATACGTAGAAACTAACACACCGACGATAGCCGTCACAATGATACCTCTATCAAGGGTTCTGGGCTTCATTGTGATATTGAATCTGTAAAAAAGACGGGGAACGGTGTAAAAAGCTATATAGATATCGGTGTTGTGTGTTGTGTATTTTACACTGGTCTAGCCTACAAGTCCTACAACTGGTGTATTTCAATGTTTATCACACATGGTTTAATTTAGAGCCCAGAGTGTGTTTAAGCAACCATCTCCACCTACAAAGCATGCGTAGAGATTAGCCCACCGACGCGGACGATACGTTCCATAATATAACTTTTATCAAGGGTTCTGCGATCTATTAAGATATAGAAACTGTCAAAAAAAGGGAGGAAGGTTACCATAGACGTTACGACTGCAGTGTATTTACACTGTTCTAGCCTACAAGTCCTACACCTGGTGTACTCCAATATATCTTTGGTTGAATTTAAAATAGTAGACTCAAAAACGTTTCTATATATAGAACAATTACATTGCCTAACAATACTACTACTACTAAACAAATGTTCTTAAGGCTGTTTATTTTTTACAACGTAATACACCTACTACACCCCATAGTTTATAGTCACGAAATAAATAACCTCGTGTTTTTTTAAACTAGTTAAGCAATATTCATAATTTTTTACGTTGTTTTGGCTCTTACGTTGTTATGATGTTTTCTCTCCATTCGTTCCGTACCCAAAGGGTCAAACGGAGTCCTACTGTCTGTCTGTCAATTCGTTTGTCCGTGTGTCACAGGTATATTACTCGTAAGCTGAATCAGTTACAAACTTAAAAATATGATATTTGATATAAAACGTTGACCCAAAGACGACTGTTGAACGGAAATTCCATTGAATATTTTTGAGGGTGACTCCGTGATTCGTGAAATGGTACCTGATTTTTTTCTTTTTGCACCCTAACATGTCGGAGTCGTCTAGACCCTCTTGGAGTAAAGTACAAATATATATTTTTTTTATTCTAAAGAAGTAAATTAATTATGTATGTAAATTTTAGACCATTTTTGTTACGCAGTTTCTAAAAATAACTAAACTGTAGGAATATGATTTTTTTTGTATATCATATTGACTATGGTTCATTTATGTACCTAGCACATGCTGAGGCGGGGCTCATTTCTGACGTCACGCCACATCGAAATTATTTAATTTATGTAATATTATATATTTTGGAGTTGTCTGTCTACGTTTGTTCTTTTATTGATTGATTTTTTGTTTCATACGTAATATAATTTTTTGTTTTGGTTCGTGAATTTTTTATGTTGTGTGTTGTCAGAAATAATTGTATTTTCTTTCTTTCTTTCTATTTGTTATGTATTTATACCTCTATTAGGTAATACTGAAAACGCATATTTATAATGTTGTTTTGAATCTGTGATCGATCGTTCATGGGCTGTTGCAATACGGGTCCCTTAAAGTGCGAGGCCTGACTCACACTTGGCCAATTCATAATAAGTTTTAAAAATGCATAATCTTTTTTAGCTAACGGACCACATTGGACGTACCCACAACCTATGTCGCAAAAAAAAAGAATCATTATTCTAATGAAATCACAATTTAGAAAGATAACTCAAACTCACATCGATGTGACACTCTGCTCATTAGGTGATTTTTTCACTTAGTCGCCCGTATTTTTTTTTATTTAATCAATATCACCCCTTGTCTAAGTCAACTCTCCTTTCAGTTCCCAATAAAAATTGTTGTAGTAGATTCCTGCATCATTCGAACTGCTACGGAGTGAAACGACCTCCCGAAACGCCTCATTTTCCAGTAGGTACACACAACAGTTCATATCTCACCATATGAACAAAACATAGTGTTTTGCAGATGGACCCACAGGTCTCTGTTTCACGGCGATAGAACAATTTGCATGCTAGCTTGCTGAGTTCCAAATAGAATGTAACTAAGCACATTCCAGTGTTTTACGACAGCTCTCTTTGAAAGCTAACTCCCAATTTAGGTCTAGCTTGGTGCGATCATCATTCTCAACTAGATTTGTCGCCAGCACCTAACGGTGTGATTCAACACTTGTCCTTATTACAAATCGTTTACAATTAGACGAAGTTGTAGTGAAAGGCTACCCTATTGGCAATGAAATAAATTTTATGAGTATAGTGAGAATAATAAGCAAGCATTGAGCTAATACGTTATGATAGGTCAGTGGGTCTGATACATCAACATTATAATTACGATCATATTAGGTACAACTCTATGCTTTTTGCAATGATTGAGTAGAATTTGAAATTCTGATTGTAATTTAAAGAAGTGTAAAAGCTTTTTACAAGCCCAACGACTTATTATTATTCTATGCTATATGTAGCTAAGTACTCAAACTCCAGAACTAATAATCTCAAAATCAATTCACACGCACTCAAATCAATTTTATTTTTGAGAGGGGACCTTTTGCTTGGTGAAAGAATAAAAAATATTTTAAAAAGTCCATTTAACCCGGCGGCGGTGGCGCGCGGTGCCGGCAGTCGTTGGTCTATTTCTTTTTGCCACCCCTCGATGTTGACGCGCTTGCCGGTAGTATAAAAATTAAAAAGAAAATAAACAAAGCACGTTCGGTCGGCGGTCTACGTTTTATTAGCATAAACAACTAAAGCCATAATCGTATTAGCACTTCGGGCCATACACTTTTTGTTAAAAATGTTAAAGCGTAAAGTAGAGCAAAATTGAACCTTGTAGAGTTTGCTATTTTCTGCAAAACAAGCTATTAGAAACAAACTTTTGTCTCGGGGAATGAACGACTGTGATATGATAATACAAATTCTATACCTACGCTTCAAGACTATTTGGACCATGCATAATGAAAGAAGGTAGTTATAGTAAGGTTTTGTCTAGAAGAAAGCGAGAATGAATACATCGTTGATAATAAATTATTAATATATTGCTTGTACATCTACATAGGACTTTTGTAAGTCATATTATGTAAGTGCCTATACTATTTGACAACTACTCCACAGTTGTAACTTTTATTGATGTTATATCTGTAAAAAGGTTTTATATTCATTAATTAGGTTTCTGTGATAACTGGTAACATTACATTGAATTTAGATGCTAGTATTTTTACCTTTTCTTAGAGCTGTGAAAGTGACTTCATTATGTAATTTTAAGAAAAAGAAAAACCCGTAACGAAAAAAGCTGAAACTTGCGCCTTGAGTACTTGCTTACTTTTTGCTCTCGTCCGTAACAGGTGTTTACCAAACACGTAAATGGTTTAAAAGGTTTCGTTAACTATAATTTCACTAGCTCTTAGAAAAAAATCTCGTTAATACCTGCTAAAATAAATTTCATGCAAGATATTTTTGCAATAGTGCCGACGGAGAGCATTTGGTATCTACAGATAGCAATTTTAAAAATCTGTACTAGGGTATTCCCTAGTAAGAGAATGTAAGAGTTGAGATAACAATCAGGTAGGTAGGTACCTACCTGATTGTTATCTCAACTCAACTAAACTTAATATTACAACATAGTTGGCAAGACAATACCACTTGCTTGGGATCATCTTTTCAAATTAATTAAATCCCATGGCCGCTACAATTCTGCAAGACCTCTAGACACTGCGAGCTATTACTGCATGCATAGGGAATGTTATGATTTAAAATATGATTCCCGATGGTAGTACGAAATAATTTCTTCTAACTCAAGTAACAAATAAAACCGATTATTCACCCCGTGACCACGATAACTGCAAAGGATTTGAAGCGTCAGGTAGTATTATTATATGGTCAGGTTTAAAGTTGTATAATTACTTACCTAAGACAGCATCTGTTTATTGTGTTATTAAAAGATTCGGTAAAGTAAAGAATGCAAAAATAATTTATATGTAGGTACTATAGTAAACTTTAAAATAACAAGGTATAGGTACTTACCTACTTATGTACCTGTGGATAGTGATCTCTTTTTTCTATATATTCTGTAATTCACCTGGCATGTAGAACGTAGAGTTCAACATAATACCTAATATACTTAGGTACTATATTTTACTTAATTATAAGATTTTATAATTTTTGAGTTGTTGTTCTTTTTGTTCATTTTGACAATAAATAATAATTAAAACAATTGCTTCGGTATGCAGGTTACCTTGTTAAAACCACATACACGTACCTTTTTTTTACTGAAAAATGCCTTTTCGCATTCCTGTCCATACTCCATCCACGTAGGAGATGGCCGGGATATGTCAGCCTCGGCAACAACTACTCCCGCAGCAGCAAGTGCCCCCCCACTGACTAAATAACACACGGTGTTCCACCTCTCCCACTTCTCGGCGGGACCGTGGGGATGCTGTAGCACACAACTACGAACCCGCCACGGTTGTCCGTTGCCCATACAACACCGCAGCCTACCCGTTGCCACTCTATTCTGGACTTAGAAGCAAAGCCCAGTGGAGCGGCCCCTCTGGGGCTGGCCAACTGCCCAAGCCGGCACGACCCTTGGTTCCTCTTCGCTTTACCGTGGGTGACGAAGCCACGGCTACTAAGTCCCACCGCTGCACCGACACGACAAGGTGGGAACCTTCGGGGGGATGCCTACTCGTACTTACTCCAACCTTTTATTTTAAAATTTATAGAACATAATTTATACCCTGTGTAAATCCTTAACCTAAGCAAAGTATCGCCGCTTTCTCAGTGTCAGTGTGACAAGTACATTGCATTACTTTTTAAGATTCTTGCCTCTGAATTTTAAGGACTGGGAAATACTACAAGTGTTACTTACCTAACTAGATACACAGAATAGCGAAGGTTAGCTTTCTAAAAAACTAAAAAAAAACTAAAGCTGGGTAACCTACCTATTTAGATAGTGTTCGTAAATTAACTAAATATATACCTTATATCTAATAAGCAAGTTAGTAGGTGTATGTAGGTACCTACGAATATTTACAGACGGACTGTATCCCAAGTTGGGGTGTAGACTAGACCTTGCTAGGGTTTCCTGGTCGGTGCCAGATCAAGGTATATCAGTTCCTGGAAATTTCTGGGGTTAGAAAGAAAGTTGGTAGGTACTAAGAGATCAAGTTTTTTTTTTATTCAGATGAGCAAACGTTTAACCTCAGTCTCACCTGATGGTAAGTGATGACGTGGTCGACGGTAGAACATGCTTGCCAAGCAGATACCTGTTTACTCTATACTTAAGCTGGTAGGGTGTGCCATACTTCGGCCGTACGCATTATAGCTAAAGCTGGATTTAAATCGCTTTGTGCGTATTTCGGAAAATCGACGAAGGAATAAATATAACTTAAGGCGATCCTGGCCAGAAAACGCCTTACAAGAATTAACTTTTCTCAAAGAAAAAACTCAATTATTGGATTGAAAAAAATATATGATATTTTTAAGCATATGCTTGAGTGTAATCATAAATATACACATAATAAGTAACTTCACTCGATCGAAAAAAATCCCAAAGTCACCTCTATTTTGAATTTCAAACCGATTTTTTTGTTCCTTATTACCAACATTTAATTTTAAATTATATTTTAATGCATTACTTAGTAATTAAATCAATTCTTTCATAAATAAAAATATTAGAAAGTTGTCATGTTAATTTTAGATTTTTTAACGTGAATTCATGGTATCAGAGTTATATATATATAAATTGAGCCACTCTTTCTCTTTTTGAGGCTCACTATTAACCAATTATAAAACCATAGATCAACATGCAAAAGAAAAAACTCTGTATTTATGTGAAAAACCTAATACTCGTCAATTCCGGGACAGTAGAGCGAAATTACTGGACACGGGTCAAGACACCATATTCCGGGACAATCCCGGATTTCACGGACGTCTGGCAGCTCTCCTTCCCAACTGAAATATTAACGCGGTTATATCAATTGCTTAAAACTGCGCCCAGGATGCTGACCGGATGGACAAACTACATTTCAACTGAAAATCCGCCATCTACGTCAACTACATTAAAACTGCAATATTGCAGTTGGGATTATATATCTAGACCCTGAGTATTGAATAATATACCTAATTATTAAAATGTCAATATGTACATCATTATCATGTTGTTTTTTTTGATTACTTATCTTATTAACTAACTAAAATTTATAATCGCTTACGTATACATTGCGTAAGTCGACCAACTGAAACTACATTTACAGCTGTAGGTACTTTACCTATATAAAGATTCCGTGAATATTTTCTGATAACATATAAAATTTTACTAAATATAAAAAAAAAAATTAGCACATATACCTAATATATGTAGCTATACCGAAGCTATGTAGTGTGATTTTGGGGGTGCCGGGCTAGATTGTCATCACTTCCTCTGGGTGTCGTAATAGGCGGGTTAGAATAAACACCGGAAGGTAGTAGCAGCAGCGCTTTCTGAGGAACTGCTCTCTTACTCTGCGATCCCCAAGACGCCTGCCAAGCTTGGGTATTATAAAAACCCCATTAAGGGACTTAATAGTGGAGGCTGTGTTGCAGTGGACAGCATATAATTAAACTTTGCTATAATATGTGGTCAAATTATTTTATGGTAAGTATAAGTAACATACCTACCTATTATATTTGGTAAAATATAACTATATCATGCCGATTTCAACATGTAAATTGAGCATATTTAGCGCCATTATGAATACCAACTCAAAATTGAGCTGCCAAATAAATTTAAATGCTATGTGTGATTATTAGTTAGCTGATGTTATGATACTCGAGCTAACATATGCTGTATGTACCTATATGAAACAGCTGAATATTTGGTTATTTACCAACCTATACTATAGCTATGATTTTAGAGCATCGTTTATGCCAGAGACACCAAAAAGTTTAAGCGTCCTACTTGAAATCTGTGGTAGGTAGGTAGTAATAGTAATTACCCGATAACATAGTGTCTACAGCTGCTCAACTGTGTATTCTAAATGAATGGGCCTACGACTTTATTATACTTATGTCAAAATTGACACCATTTGTGCCATGGGCACTAAAACCTTAAAATCCCTAGCTATGAAGGATTTTGAAAGCTGAAGGCTGAAGTCGTGTCAGCTGGAGACCCATTTCTTCAGCTAGCACATGCTGTACAGCTCAAACGAAAAAGGCCAGATTACCAAGGAATGGATCAAAATGAAAATTTTGGCATAAATTATACCCAACATTATAATGTTGGGTATAATTTATGCCAAAATTTTTAAAACAATTGGCTTCATAGTTTTTACGTAGTAATAAGCAAAAACATTTATTAGTGATTAAAGAAAACCTCACCTGCTTAACGCGTCTCAAATTTGAAAACAATGACACAAAATATGCAGCTCCCACAGACTTTTATCAATATTTTATGAACGTTGACACAATCGGTACCGGAACATTATGTAAATTTGTTAATCGACATGTTTACGAAGACTACGATAACACGACCACAGGGCACGAACTTTCACAGGCGACTGACGGGCGGTTTGATACACGTATAATTATTTATTCGTACACGTAGATCATCTTGTCATAAATTAACATAATTAACGAGTTGGAACTAATATGTCAATAAAATTATTGATTACATCTTTTATATGTATGGCTTGCTGTGGGAAGTTGTAAGAAAGCCAAAATAACGCTTCTAGTAACAGTAACAATAGAAGTTAGAGCTCTATCTGAACGAGTTCGTCCGGAGAAGTACTGTCAACATATAGGCTGCAGAAACCGCCAGGCTGTAATATTCACATTACTGTCTGTGCTACTGTGTTATGTAATCTGTGGTTCCGGTTTGAAGGGATAGATTACATAATAGATAGCATTAGTGCCATTGAAATTACACGCACAACAACTTGTAACTGATTTAACAACTTTATGTCTCATGGTGATAAGCGCAGAGCCATTTCGTCACTTCCGACGAAATGCATCTGTCATAGGCATAGGTTATGCCGCTGGCCATCGCGTGTATGATCAGTCACAATCGCATAAAAAACCTAAGTAAATGCAGAGTTAACAATCAAAACTCTTAGTGTGAATCAAGATTTGATAATTGATAGTTTGCACTTAATAGGTACCTATAATAGATATTATATCTTAATAAATTGATGTCGCAAACCATGAAAAATCCATATAAGTAGTTATATGGAAACAATATTAATATATTGAGTCATCGTTCCAACTCACGAAAATATGATTTCTTAATGTTACATCTCTGACTAAATTCATTTCTCTGAGTGTTACATAGTTTCTTCTTTTTGATTTCATTGATATTTTCATTCTTATAGACGCTAGTGCATCGGCACAGCTCGGTATCGATGATCGAGGTGAGGAAGGAAGTGTAGGTACGTCGGAGAGCATATTTGTGGTCCGGTCAGAAAATGCAAGGCCGGCTAAGCAGTCTCCTACTCTTCAGGTGGTAACCGACGGCGTTCAGGTTAGAACGAAGACCCTCGTATCTCGTTTGCCCCGCGCAACTGATATAAAGTAGAATTGGGCAAATATTACTTTAACCGTCATAGGGGACGGTGGTAATAAAGTTATCTTAACCGACATAATTATTCTTTCATCGTGATTTTTTTTCAGAATTTACAAGCGCGCAGTATAGCTTTTAGAGGGTGGGGGGCGCCCTGCTGGAAAAAAAAATGCACTGTGAAGTTAAAAAAATCATAAATGTAGCAATTAAATGAAAAATTGTATTAGCAACCCCTAAGTCATTTTAAAAGACCTATATTACGATATACCACACGATGGGGTTGACGACGACAGAAAAAACATTGCCACATCACATGACATATGGAATATACAATAAAAAAAATAAAAAAAAGTTTTGCAAATGTATTAATTTGATAACTTAATATATTTGTTTGGAGTCAAATGTAAGTTTTTTTTAACAGTTGCGGGTTTAAGTTGTTTAAGTTGTTCCATGTGCATTGGTGTTTATTAACAGTCAAAATAATGCAAGTTAATTTAATTCAGCACTCGCGAATAAGTACCATGATCCTTAGAACCATTGTAAAACCATATAAGTAGTCCGTCTAGAGGCTCGTAGGGGATTAAATAATACCGACTCTAGTCTGTATGCAGAGTTGTCATTCTCTACCTACCTATGTAATACTACACTTCTGGACTCATCTATTGGCCCACCTTGTATTTTCAGTTTCGTTTGGTCCTAGCTAAAATTTTATATTAGGTCGAGCAAAAAGTTTTTATGCAGTTTTGAACCTGGCACATTAACAATTTCATTCAATAGTCTTTTTTTGAATTTCGAACACAGAATTTAAAGAAACAAAAGACAATTTGGAGCCTGTTTGTTGATATCAAACAATCGAATACTAAGAAAACTTGGTTTTATTGGTTTACTTGGATTTAATTCTTGAAATAGTGATTGATATCTTTGGTTTTGCAACAAACATTACTTATTCTTAACATTAAGGTGAGGTTCTATCAATAATCTATGGATACTTCACCTGAAGTCGCCGCCCAAGCTGTGGCACTTATTCAGGCCGGACACAGCCAAAGAAACGTGAGTGCTCAACTTAATTTAAGTCGATCTGCGGTCCGAAATGTTTATCGGAGGTACCTAGAGACTGGCGGCTTTGTTCGTCGCCAAGGAAGGCCACGATCTCGGGTCACAACTGAAAGGCTGGATCGATTCATCGTGACGACCAGCTTGAGAAATCGTCACCTTACCTCCATTGAGATACAAAACCAACTTCGCGACTTCCACGGAGTATCTGTGAGCGCTCGAACTGTTCGGAGAAGGTTAAAAGAACGCGATATGGTACCACACAAGCCAGCTAATGGGCCCAAACTAACGCGAGCCCACCGAACAGCGCGCCTTCATTTCGCACGCAGTCATTTAAATTGGACACAGCAAGATTGGAGCCGTGTACTCTTTTCTGATGAGTCTAAAATTGTGTTACATGGCAATGATGGAAGGAAGAAGGTCTACCGACGTAAGGGAGAGCGTTTCGCACAATGCTGCTTTGAAGAGAGGGTTGCTTATGGCGGTGGCTCATGGACTGTCTGGGGCGGTATATCCGCGAGCGGCAAAACTCAACTTGAGGTTGTTACAGGACCACGGCTGCCAACATTAAATGCTGAAAGGTACATTCGTGAGTGCTTAGAACCTCACGTGATACCATACGCGGACTATGTGGGCCCAAATTTCCTTTTTATGCATGATAATGCAAGAGCCCATGCGGCCGGCATCGTCAGGGAATATCTTCGGGATGTGAACATCACAGTTATGGACTGGCCAGCCAGAAGCCCAGACATGAACCCTATTGAGCACATGTGGGACGAGCTAAAAAGACGTGTTAGGGCTCGTCAGCCAGTTGCCCGAGACGATGCAGGAGTTGAAAACTGCCATAGAAGAGGAATGGGAGATGATCCCTCAAAATTTCATAGAGCGGTTGATAAACTCTATGCCTAATCGTATGAGAGCTGTGGTAGATGCTCATGGAGGCAACACGCGTTATTAAATTAAACCTTTATTTGATAAAACATGTTTTTATTCAAAAATCAATTGCCTTTAACAAGGCGCATATCCGACTTGTTAGGCGTAGCTCCATGTCGTATGGTATTCTGAATTCAAATTTAAAACAATACGATCGAAAAAGATGGTAAAATGTGCCAGGTTCAAAACTGCATAAAAACTTTTTGCTCGACCTAATATAAAATTTTAGCTAGGACCAAACGAAACTGAAAATACAAGGTGGGCCAATAGATGAGTCCAGAAGTGTATAATAAATCAATGTGTAGTAAATTTTTATTATTCATAATAATTTCTCCATCCTCTATAAATAAATCAGTATTCACGGCGGACTTTTCTACGCTCCGGGAAAAATATCTTAGCTTTGCCTGCACTACAAAAAAACCTACCAAACTATGCAATTGAATAATCATATTATAATAAAATACTTCGACCATAAACAGTATAATAAAAAAAATATACCATGAATATCTAATGATTCATGTGGAACCGCTCTCTAACTCAAACTACTTGTCTGGTTTTTTATAATAGAACTGTTTCAATTTTGAATTTCCCGCTGCGCCGCGCCGCAGACGTCGGTTTCCATCATAACCATAGAAAATGGCTCTATGGTCTTTTTTACATGTTATGTAGAAGGATACGCTGTTATGTGAAACGGTGGCGTATTCTACAACTGGAAAACAGCTGAAGAAAGGGTAACATGACCTCCGATAATGGGGTCAAAGCTAGAGCACATAACATTATGAAATAGTTACTAGGGTGGATTGACCCCTTTACGACCAGTTTACGCCAATACGAAATTTAGCTTAATTTTCTTTAGTAGTTACATTAATTAGAGTAAAAAACATGTTGTGCTTGTAGAAAAAATGTCGAAGTATCAAAATAAAAACTCAAACATAGTATTTTAACTAGCTAAATAATTTTATAGAATGAATAAATAAAAAAAGAGTGATTTGACGCGTTTTCGGCCATTTTGCCTACTTTACGTCCACTGACATACCAACTGTCGGGCACTACTTTAGACTTGTATAAAGTAGTGGCCTCTTAATCAGTCTCTTTTACAGTGTCATAAAGTATATGTTTAGTATTGAAATAAAACTGCAAATATTTTGGAATCTTTTGTTTTTAATCAGTGAAAATAACCATGTATAAGATATAAAACATATCAGATTTGTAAGTACTTATATTCATGACATGATAATTCTAATATTTTTTTAGTTTTCGCGATACATAATAAAACAATTTGAAACGGTTTAATTTAAATCGCGTACAATTTAACATTATTTTTATCCCGACGTTGCGAACACTTTTCAGCGATCGTGGTCACGGGGTGACTAATGGATTTTATTCGTCACTAATTTCATGGGAATATTATTTGAGCTACCGCCAGAATTTTTTTCAGTCAACATTATGAATCAATCTACATTTACTTTACTTAAAAATATAAATGGCCGTAAACAGCAAAAACCGATTTACAGCCGCTTTCAAAGAAGTTATTTTGAAACACTATTACTTTAAATTTGAGTATATTTTGGTGGCCGGAATTCGGTAGTAAGTTAGATGAAGTTGCTATGAATATTTATATTAAATAACCTTGAAACATACCTTTAGTACTCCTTAGATAAATGCGAAAACAGTATTAAACCATATTGCGACCACGTGGTCGTAAACGAGTCTTGACTCACTTAGTTTTTAAGATCTAACACCTTTTACACTAACTTACATCTAAGTGTAAAAAAGTCAATGATGTATGGAGAATGTAATTTGTAAAATAGGAAAATGTATGTGTACAATCAAAAAAGAGTACGGAGCAAGAGTCTGTAGTGCGTAGCATAATTATAATAATGAAAAAAAAAACGAGTCTTGGCTACAAAACGTGAACTCGTTTGACGACCACTCGAATATTAATATAATAATCATATATTTCTTAATTTTCTTAGTGAAATATAAAAATTAGACAATGGAATGAATCCATTGTTATTAACACCAAACTAGATTGGTGTAATATCATGATTTAGGTATAAATTCTTACCCTCGAAAGTCTTTTGTGGCTATTTCTTCCGTAAAAAATGAGCACACGTACACACACTAGATCTTCCAATGGCGAATAAAAATACGGTACGGCAGTTTGGAGGTCAGAACTGTCATAATAATGAAGTGAAGTTCGTACGCTTCAATAAACATTAACCGCGTTCGGTCGGATACATGCCTTATTTTTAAGGAAAATATGATATACGGTCGCAAAGGGGTGCCGGTCGTGTAACGGGTCACGTCACCCTACAGGCCAATAACATTTAGATATCACTGTATTAGGCTTCAAGCTTTTAGCTTACTACAAAATGGAAATTAGTCGCGCGGTAGATATAAATAAATATATTGAATATAGACCAAAAGGTAGGTAGTGGATGGCGTAAATTTAGGTTTCAAATGACTTATATAACTTTTGTACTGTACTATCAGACGTATTGTTCATTGCTGAACATATTTCACCCATTTTGGGGGATTGCCATAATCCCCACGCTTGGCAGACGTCTTGGGGATAGCAGTGTGAGATATCAGTTCCTCAGAAACCCCACCTTCTGGTGTGTATATTTATTAAGTAGGTCATAAATGTCATCATCTTCAAGGTTCTGTCTTTGGTACTGAGACAAAGGTCATCAGTCATCACATCATTCATCAAGCTTTCGGAAATAATCCAATCGCCAACTTTTACTTTATTGTGAACGCATCTAATCTAAACAGTGAAATTAAACGTCAAAGAATGCGCACAAACTTCAATTTATGATTGTGAACTCCCATCCCATCTTAGTTTCGAACACAGTAACATTTCTGTGTTACAAAACTTACAAAATCCTCATAAAACTTGACACAGTACTTCACTCAGTTCACTATTGGAAACGTTTTGTAACTGCTATTGCCAACGTAAGTAATAAATGTCCATGTCCTGACATTTCCATATTTTACATTCTTTTAAACGTAATTTAAAAATAAAAACCAAACTAAAATATAGTTGTTAATAGCAAATCATAAATAAATAATTTACAAGTAGCTATTTTATGTTATATTTCTTAAATATATATTTTACAAAATACCTTGCAAACGAGACAAACCTATACGTTAGAAGGAAATGACCGATCGCCACATTGCTATGTGACGCCCGAGGTCGCGAAATGTCGTTCCGTTATGTTGGTAGCGCAGCTTTAGTTCACCATCGCGACCGCAACGTAGCGTTGTCGTCGTACAACACCTTTCATTGTATTGACTATTGACTGATTCTGAACACAGAATAATGTATAAAGTTAATTTATTGTATTATTGTTTTATTTCTATGTAAAATATATCATAGTATGTGTTAGTTTAGGTAGAATAATGTCTCCGTTTACGTGAATGTGAAGCGAGACAGCCCGTGGAGTGCTACGCGGCCATTTTACTTGCAATGCGGCAACGGTGTACGATCCGCCATTGGAAACGGCCTGTGTCTTTTTCTGTGTGCAAGTTTTGTATTTTGTTTGTTATCTTTCATTAGAAAAGTCGGATAACCATGTGTGATAAATGTGTAGTGCGGACTTTAGTGTAGTGAAGCGCGGTGGTCGAGTGATTTTCGAATAATGTGCAAACGATGGAAAACGAAGTGAAGCAGCGCAATCAGAGAAACAGGCGAAGGGAGCGGAAACAGCGCATGCAAGCACAGCGAGAGAGCAAAGTTAAGGATGGGGACAGCGGCGAGGACGAGTCTCCGGCGAGAGAGAAGCCGCCTCGTCCTCCGGCCAGGAGAAAGAAGTCGAAGGAGCCGCTTGGAGAGGAGGACATCATCGATGGTTTCGCCATAATGGCATTTCGCACCTATGAAGACCTCGAGGTAAGTCGTTTTTGATTACACGCTCTTCAAATCAAAGTTTCTCCACGGTGTATAACGATAACAAAGCTCGTACTCGGTTACCGAGATATGTAGGTATCTATTCAGCTAATTGCTTTACTATAGGTATATACTTACCTGTTATATACGCGTATGTCATACCGACGTTGTTTACATTTACATAATGACCTACAAACTTCACAATTATCGTTTTTATACTGCAGATAAATTGAGTAATAATCTGATTGGTTTATCCTACGTAAGACTTCAATATTAACCGAAAATATATAAACACCTTTGTGTGCAAATCGTTTCGTTACGCAAATGTTTTAGGTAACTAATCGATTTCGTACAGCAGGATGCTCAGTTTCTTTTCTTCGTTATTTGTATCCCATTATAAAAACAGCTCTCAGTCTAATCGCTTTGGTCGTCGCGTCGGAAGTGCATTGACCCATCGTTTGAACCCTACGTGCTAAGAAAGAAAGAGGTATGTAGTGAGCTAACAAACTTAGGTGACAAGTTGTTCAGTAAGCATTTGTTTACGTATCAGAGATTTCGGTATTTGATTACCTGTGATAGTATTCATAGTCAGTGCATTGTTATCTGCGAGCGTGTCAGTCCGCGCGTATGTGTGTGTAGAGCAGCTGACTCGGGCGGGCCTTGCGCCTATCTAGTTGCAGCCGCCAGCCGCGCCGCGGTCTCCCACAAAGTGTAAATTTGGTCTAAGTGGCTTTCGCTCGTTTGTGCTCATTTATCGTGCAGTACGAACGGCAATATGTCGAGCATGTTGAAGTTTCGAATGTACACAATAAAACTACATTCTCTGCTATCGTTTTAAATTATGGCGACAGGCATGCCGGGGCTCGTTCGAGCCGCGCGCGTACGTTTTAAGCTCGAACTGGTTCCTTTGCTCCTATTTAACTTGCCACATGCAATGTGCAACACTTACGCAATTTGGTTCGCTCACAATGGTTGTAAGTTAATTTGTGGTCACCACTACTGTGGGTAACATGTGAAACTTAATTGTACCTTAATATTCATAATATACTTTTTTTTTCTATTAAGCCTAGCGATATACCTGTAAAAAAGTATTTTACATTAGTGTATTTCATTCGAGACAATTGTGTTTGTAGCAGTTTCATAATTGGCATTTGTACCAAAGAGTTCATATAGTTATTTTTTTTGTTATTTTTCTCACCAAATATTTGCTCCAAATTGATCAACAGATAATACTTTTTGACAATAGTAATCATTCTCATAGGATACCACATGCATGTATTTTAATTTGATTTAACCCATTGGCATCGGTGATAATTATAACAATAGAATTTCATTCATAAATTGGCCATAGTGGTCCAGTCCGATGCCAACTTATTAATGCATAAAAAATTAAAAAACTGTCTTCCATGCAAACAAACCAAATATAAATTCAATGTGACATACAAAATTAAGTTTGAAAACTTATAACAACTTTACTACAACTAGTCGTTCAGCATCACAGAAAAAAAAATATATAGAAACTGATTCATAAATAGCCCAAACGCGTCTATGGCTCTGGAGATTAGTCAGATAAAACATATGTTAAATGATAATTTCTTCCAATATTGTGTAGTTTATGTGTCAAACACACAGTTGTCAAAATATTAACACAAAAACCTCTGCTCGGACATAGGTTAAAAATATAATTTCAAAATGTCTTTTGTAGCTAACAATGTCCCAAAAGGAAAGCTCAATGTGATCTTATTTACTATTTGTGGATATTATTTTTGCTAACAGTAGGCTATATAAACACCCTGATATCGCCAAATAGATTGTTAGGATAGGAGGGATTAACCTTAATTTAACTTTTCCTATAGGTATAGCGTAGTGTCGTTCCCAGGGGATAGATGATTGTTAACGAAACCTTTACCGGGTGGTAGGTCTCAATAGGATGAGTCTGTCTAGATGGATCCAGGTGGGTACCATTGCTGTGTCATTTATTGTCTCAAAGCAGTAGTGCACAAGCACTACTATGTTTAGGCGTGAAGAACAAAACATAAGAAGTCTTGGAGTGCTGAGGGTAGTGCAGTGTTAAGCATAATGTGAAGTCTGCAGTGGACAGGAGCGATACTTACCATCAGGCGGGAACTTATCCACCTCCTCACTTAACCACATATTACTGCTTAATATATATTGCCACTGTCACACACTGCTATATATGGAGCTGCCATTTGAATTATTTCTGAACTGATACGACTTAGGAGACTTCAAGAAAAGAGCATATTCCCTTGTCAAAGGCCACCAACACATCCTCGAGACCTCTGGTGTTGCGGAAGTTAGTGGGCGACGATAATCTTACCACCTGAACTTACCACTAAGTGATATGCCAGCTTAGTTGCCCACTTATCATAGTAAAAATGTTATGTTTGTATATATAAACTAATAAGCATAATTTTTAATGCATTAATAAAAAAAACATTGGATATTATAGTAAAAAATTTTCTCAATATACATATAGCTTTTCATTTGTGATGATGTTATGATTGGGCATATTGATAATATCCTACTTAAAATGTTGGTAAGCTAATATAACAGAAGTCATTCTACTTTCATTACTCAAATTTCATAGGGCAGAAAATACCTACTTGTATTATTTTCATTCATATCATATATGGACGCAACAAATGATTGCTATAATTAATTTATTACCCTATTACTTCATCACATCAACCAGAATGTAAGTTGTCAGTTCTTCAGAAGGCGCTGCTTCCCACCTTCCGGTATTTTTCCCTTAGTTGCCTCGTATGACCCACGGAAATAAATGAGGAGTGGAATTGAAACACTATAAAGTTTTTTTCCTTGAAAAATTATCCTTTTAGTTTATACTATATTTTTTTATGTTATTGGATGAAACAATCTCAAGGCCCAAATGATGGTAAGCGGACTAACCTCTGCCTAGACTGCTCTAGGCAGAGGTTAGTCCGCTTACCATGCATTTCATCACAAGTGACGAATTGCACTGCGCCCATCACCTTGAGACATAGTTGTTAAGTCTCATGTGCCTGTAATTTTACTGGCTCTAATATATTTAATTAATTATTAATTCTATATATCATTTTAAAAGACATCATGAGATTGAAACTCAGGTTGAAGAACTTTCCTGTCTAATAATTCAGTGACTTATGTATTATAGATTAACTATATAAATATATAGTCGAAAATATTTATTCTTCATAACTACATAGTTAATATCTATATATAATATCTATAATTGTGAATATCACATGTTTGAATATACTTTGAAACCCTTAAAAATTAATTTTAGCATTTTTACATAATGCTTGCATTTATTCTGTGCTGAGGTGTTGTGTTCAATATTTTATAGCTATGTTATTGCCAAAGCAACTTTTGTTTATTACTAAACCAATGATAGATATTATGCTGCCTTTGATTTCAGCTGCATAGGTTTTGGTTATATTATGTATTTAGAAAATCGGTCGGCAAGCACCTAACGCTGTGTTCTGGCTGCTGTAATTATTGGTTATCCTGAACAACATCTTTTACCTCATTATCACTTACTATCGGGTCAGATACTGATCTAAAGCTATTTTATTAAAATCAGATTTATAGGTATCCTCCGTCACTTACCACTTGTATGAAAGAGATGCAAATTTTCATTGCAAGAAGCCAGATTGTCATATTGCTTTTTTGTTGCTTAAAAGTTATCAAACAATTTATTCATTTTGAGCATCTATGAAGCTCTGAACCACTATTAGAATATTCAGTGTCATGTAGGTGCAAATAGGGTAACCACTGCGAGAAGACTGACCAGAAACTCAGTCCCATTAATTTTATCTTTTACTTTTTTATGTTATATAAATCTATTATAAATAATAAAATATTTAAATTCATAGGTGACAGGCTTGGTAGAGGTGAAATGTGCCTAAGATCTTTGTGGTGTAAATAATTACATATATTGTGTATTTGTATGCAACTAAAATGTTTGTTACATATACAGTGGACCCCCGGTAATCCGGCCCCTGTCTAATCCGACGCCCCCTGTAATCCGACATGGTCACTGGATGGACATACAAGTATGATTTGTACTTCAGAGTACATATATGTACATATGTATATATAATATGTATAAAGATTCTTATCATTGGATCTGTAATTTGTCGGATTACAAGGTACTCTTTTGTAAAAAAATCCGGACTATAGGGGGTCTTAGGCAGTACTCTATAATCCGAAGAATTCGATAGTTCGACACTGCCCTGCAAAATGTTTGTCGGACTACCGGGGGTCCACTGTATAGTATATATTTCCCCTAGAATTATTCTTCCATAAGCTCTGTAATATCTTTGAAACTCTTTATTTATGTAATAATAACCTGGTATCATATTCTTAGATTTGTAATTGTGGTTGTTGCTGTTATACTTGTGGTTGGTGCTTACAAATATATTCTTGATTGGCTAGTTTTTGATTTACCTACTTATCAAAACAAATACTTGGAAGGCTTCGAACCATTGAGAACTGTGTGATTGTCTTTATTCTTTGCCACTTGGCCCATCATTGGTATAACTCGTTACTTATATCCCTATGTTACAGTCACTTTCCAGTATTTGTGGTCATGGTTATGTTTATAGTGGATTTATATCTTTGTGTGCGAGTACCTACCGCTTGAGCCTAAGATGTCTTATCAGATTGCAATAATTATTTTGTATTTCTATTACTGAGAAATCAGATTTGGTAATGTACAATTTTAATATTATAGTAGCATCCTATATTCCTATTTCTATATGAATTAACAATTGTGACTACAATTTTACTGCCTTAAATATTTTACTGAATGTTTACAACATCATTCTTCTCTTATTTGGAATAAGATTGGATGTTGGAATGCAAAAGGAATTTTAACATACATATTTGGTGACATACTCAGTGTGTATTTTGATAATGCTCCATAGTTTATTTAAGAGTCGAAGTATTATTAAGAGCAGTTTATGACATAATACAGGAACATTAATTTATGTGAATTAAGAATGAGTGAGTAAGCAGCCACAGGATGGTGCTTATTTAGAAAATTTGTAAGGTTGTTTATATTTTGTCTTTATTTAGATGTGTCCCAGGGATATTATAGGAACCGGGATATCATAATTTCACCATCTTACATATATATTTTGCTATAATAATAGTATCCATCATCATCTTTCTAACTTTATCCCACTCGTGGGGTCGGTACAATATGTCCTAACCTTTGGAACCTCACAACAATAGTGACCATAAAGAAATTATATTTATTTTTATTTTTTTATATCATAATCACCAATATTTTAGATTATAGTATAATGCATAATTCGATTCGGTATTTCGATGTTAGCTCTATAAACTAGCAGTCAGTTTATTTGTGCAAAATGGTTCGGCCAATTTTGAGTTGAATTCGATTTAATTGTAGGTCGGACACCCATTCTCTCGTGTAAGGAACACTAAAATTAAAAATTATCCATCTGCATACATATGTATATATATACTACATTTTTAAATGTAGTAAATTTCCAAACCACGTAATACTAACATCATCATGCAAGTAAATACGGTTGTGGGTTTAGAATAATTTCATTATACAAGCCAGTAATAAAAAGATTTCAAATTGGCTCAATGTCTGGCTGTCTTAAAAAGATGATATCTCCTCATGTAATAAAACGCCTAATATTGTTGCCTACTCTCAAAATCTGACAGGTTTGCGAGGTTGGTATTTGACTGGCCCCAAAAACAAAATTATATTTAAATATAATGACAAAGTATATGCTTAGTAGTCTTAGTACTTAAGGTTAGTGTTGGCGTAGCGCTTTCCATACAAACGTTGTTTCGTCATATATGAAATACCAAGTGTTCAAACTCGGTAAAATTTAGCGTGCATATCCTTGAGCCTAATATGTAGGATTAGTGTAAAATTATGTATTTTCAAAATTATCGTTTACTACATCTTTTTTAGTACTTATTCTTATTTTAACTTTTAGAGTAATATAAATAAACAATATAATGGAATACTGGCAAACCAAAAGAATATATATTTTAGACTAAAGGATATGCATGCAAATTTTCAGTGAGTTTATTAAACTCTCGGAATATAAAATATAATGAAACTTCTTTGGTACGGAGAGCGCTATGAAAACATTTACCTTAACTTTCGTATATTATCAATACCGTATTTTATTTTCAAACAACCGATTTTAAAACTCTCTCGGCAAACAATGCACACCACCATTTCTGTCCGGTAAAAAGCGCCAGCAAATAAATAACTCAACCGTGACCATGTCATTTGACACCTGTGGTGCGACCAAAGACTACTTCGATATTAACAATTACCCACCATGGTGCTTAGTTACCGTTTTCCCACGGGTAAATTGTGGAAATCATTGTACAATTACTTAATTATGTTTTGAACTTAGGTAAACAACATTACTATATAATATCAAATTGACTTAGGCACAGTAACTATTTGTAATATATAATTTCTTATGTATATGTAAATCCTAAAAGCTTCTTAGATAAGATCATGAGAAGGATAACTGTAGAGTTGCATAATAACTTTATAGCAGCTGTTTATAATATAGATAGGCTTAAGACTTAATAAGAGTTTTTATTATAATATTTTGAGACTTTTTACGCCGCGAACTCACAACATTTGCCCACCCAAAACAGAATAAAGGCCTTCTAACTTTGTTTATAAAAAATTGAGCATGTTCAAAACTAATTTGAAAAGTTTGACAAGGCCCGTCTACCTGATAAGCGGTCGAGAAAGATTGGATATGGCACGAAGAAGTTGGCAGGCGTGAAATATTGTACACGGATTTGGAGCGGCCATCGCTGTGTCCGCTTTTTTGATACGTATTCTTTTTATCTTGTTACAAGTTACTATTTTCTAAATTTATACGTAACTTAAACCTTAATAAAAATATGTTTATGTAAGATGCTGTAAGAACTTTTCTTATGTTAGCTATTGACTTGTATATGAGGCTATCTTTACGCATTTAAGTTTATATAAGTTTATTTCTAAAAAATACTATTTATTATCTTATATATAGTATAAATATATTTATACTGTACAATTTTGTATATTGAAGAGGTTTAGCTTTTTAAGTGGGCGATTCAGATCAATTACTAGCTAGGAACAGAAAATAAAACATAACATGAATTAAATAAAGTTCAATCTCGATGCGCGCTGCACATAGCGGCTACGACCTTTTGTTAGTCTGAAATGCAATGTGTAAATGTCCGATTTTTAAATTTTCAACACGGATTGGTTAAGGATATAATCGTGAACATTTTAGCGAAAGGTAAATGGGAAAATTCCACAACATTGAGGAATAAAAAAATATTTGCATCTTGCTAACGGCGAGTATTTGCACAGGCACAACCAAGTGGCCAAGATCATCCACCAGCAACTTGCCATTCAATACGGCCTTGTCGAGTCAGAGGTGTCGTACTACCTGTACGCACCGGCGCCAGTTCTCGAGAATGGTTGTGCATTGCTCTACTGGGACCGCTCTATCATCACGGACAGGACTATTGTTTGCAATAAGCCTGATATCGTGGTGGTCGACCGATCACAGCGCCGGGCAGTGCTCGTAGATATCACCATCCCACATGACGAGAACCTCGTGAAGGCCGAGAAGGATAAACTCAGCAAGTACTTTGACTTGGCTGACGAGGTGACCGCCATGTGGGATGTTGACTCGACGATCATTCTCCCGATAGTCGGTTCGGCAAGCGGCCTTATAGCGAAGAGCCTCGACCAACACCTCAAGAGGCTCTCGCTAGACGGTTGGATCAAGGGTCGGATGCAGAAGGCAGTGATACTGGACACAACACGCATTGTCCGGAGGTTCCTCTCTCTGCAGCCCTTACCACCGGTAGCATGGGCTCTGCCCCGCTACCCTAGTTTTAAGTTTTTTTATAAAATTTGTTTTTGTAATAAATTGTAAAATAATTAAAATTATGTTCGAAAATAAATAAAGATAATACTAACGTAATCTTCTAATACTATACTGTTCTTCAAAACTATTAATCAAATAGATATAACTAAACCTTCAGCGCGAATTTGGTGCCATAACTTTCTAAAATATATGTTTCTGAATCCTAACAATGAGCCTGTGAGTAGGAGTTCACCTTTAAAATGACCTAAATCAAGGAATCGCCCACTTAACTTAATCTAAATAGGCGTCTAAAGAAAATAAAAACGCGATATTACATAAAAAAATAACGCTGTGAGAAGCTAAGTCGCAGAAGTTAGGTACAGAGTAATAAATTGCTACACAGACCTAATAACTGACTTTCTAATGTTCAATTTTAAACAACAGTTGTTAATTAACGGAATTTGTAATGTATTACACATGTCCCAAATAAATTGTTCACGCTTAGAGAGAAAACACGATACTCCAATAAACCGGGCTAGTGTCCAGGGAGCAATAAAGCTTCAATAAGTTAGTAGCAACAGTAATTGACCTGAGCTAGTAAGAGCACGCCGGGGGTAAGTAATAGGGTTGATACACGTGTCGAATGCACTAGGATTGGGCTCCAGTGTGTGCTTATATAAAATCAATATCGGCCGCCTTAGAGGACAAGCCGCAACGATCGAGATCACCGACCGAGTGTCTCGGTGCGGTGGTACGCCGAGACACCCCATACCTCCCTTATACCGCCCCGAGATGTTAGCACGTTGTGACATAAATACTTACCTGGGTAAAGTTTAAACTGCTTCGTTTCGCTTTTAGTACCGCTCCTAGTGGCCGTTTGGATTTTTACTCTAACCCACTTCGCAAATCTAGCTTTGATCTTTCTGAACGTTTCACACTTTGCCAACATGAAATCAATTTTCTTATTATTCCGATGAAAAAAGTTATTTCTTATATTGTGTTTATATCTATTGTAATGTCTACAATTCAAGCTAAAGCGTAAATGTATTTGGCCCGATTCTATTGTTATCCTAACATTTCACTGAATCACTTTTTATTTCACCCATTTTACTCTTTTTGTTATACAAAGAAAATGTGTTAGTTCTTTGAAGTCTATAAATATTTATACGTTTACGTAGCTGTGGATTGAAGATGTACAAGTTAATAAATGCCTTACATGCGCATTCAGATTGGATTGATTGATAAATAACTGGTAATAACGTAATCATATAGGTATAGCTAATAAATTATTGTTATAGATTTAGTTTCCGGCTTAAGAATATAATATAAGGATTGTTCCATTTCCTCCTATTGAATGTCATAAAAGGCGGCTAAGGGAAATAATCGGAAATATGATCATCATGTCACCACTCAAGTTGATGTGAGTGGGGCGTTGCTGCTTATTGGACGTAAATAAGGCCTTATTTAAGTACCATCTTAACGCCATGATTATCCGAGAGGTAGCGGGTAAACTACTAGTGAGAGCATTCCTAATGGGAGCCAAGAAGGATGCTGAAGGACCAAATAATAAAACCAAGGCCTACAATATTGTCCAAGCGTTGTTAGCTAAAGCAATTTTTTTTAATTTTTCTTATTATGGCCGCCATTTTATTTTTATCAGAAAAGGAAAATTGTACACAAGCTATATAAGAGAGTACCTACCGTATAGTAATTACTGTAAGGTGACATACCTACATTGTAACGTCACAAGATTTCTCTGAAACTGACGTACTTATAAATAATGTATATTCTGTTTCTAAGATTGTTTAGACAGGTCTAATCTCCATTGATTCGCTTTGAAGCCGTGCGCCGAGTTATTAATGCAAATTTATTTGAACTTGTACGTCATGATAAAAAAATCTCAAAGAGCTGTGTTGAGACGGTCTGTGAGGATGATTAAGGCCACTAAAACCAGTGGGTTGAAGGTGGGCTGAAATTGGTCAAATTGCTGGTGACCGCTGCCCGTCACCAGACCCCGCGAGTATGCCCTTGATCATGCCAGACTACGAGTATTTTATTACATTTTATGATATCAATCAAGTTAAATCGATCACATCGGGTGTCTTAAAATACAAAACTTTATGTATGTATTATTTTGTTAGACATTTGTGAAAAGTGGCAAAGTATATATCTTATTTTGTTTTTTAGGTTTTCGTACCCAAAGGACAATACGTAGTACTATTAATAAGACTCTTCTATCTGTGCGTCCGTCCGTTAGTCCGTATGCCACCGATCTCTATCTCGTAAACAGAATTACTTATAAAAATGAATATTTATATAGATCATTGCCCCAAAGAGGAATATTGAAATAGAAATTCCATTAAATAGGTTTTCAGGCAGGCTCTAATACATGAGAATGTAAAAGAACGGCATAGTCACGACTCGCACTTGCCCAGTTTACTTTTTATAGTATCCAATATTGTAGTTTTTTACAACTATTGCCTCGTCAAACCCTTTGTTTAAAATGAACACCTACACCTTAATTTTAAAGTATACAAGCATGTTTCTGGGTTGAGGTAATCGACTTAATATTTTTCAGTTGTTTATACTCAACCGTGCGTAAAGTTATAAAGCTCTCAGCACTTCACTTAAAATTTTATTACTTCGGGTCTTTTTACTGTTTATTCTCCCGTTCCACCGGCGGCGTCTTCCTCAATTCATCTCCCCCTTTCCCCCCACGTACCCGTAACTGAGAGTAGTTGTGCTGCATCTGGCGGTAATATTTGCTTGCGGGGAATCTTTATCGTTGTACTAGACATGCCTTTTAGCTATCTAAAATCCTCCAGACGTTTATAAGCTTTATAGTTTAGTATCATAACGAAGAACAGATTAAATTTTTATTCATAGTAACTCATTCGAGTTGAACATACTAATATGGATATTATTCCATCAGCATACGTACATATACATTTACAATGGGTAAACAATTATTAATGCGAAGAATGAATTTAAATTTCAATAAAAATATTATCTGCTCTTATATTGAGAATTAAATATGTAGGTACTCGTACATCTGAAATAATTAAATAAGTAATGAAAACAGTAGCGAAGAAACGATGACAGCAATGAAACGAAAAGGCTTTTAAGCAGGAGATCAAAGGAAATAAAACTTCTCTCAATGCTGATCTTAATGGCAAACGTTACCTCGCACTCCAGGGACTCGTTATGAGGAGTGCCAAGTGCCTCGAGTGGCGGGAATTGCGATTTCGTCGCTCGAGTGCGCCGTCGTGAAATCTACAGAAAAATGTTCTTTATTTATTGGAAAATTATATGATTATGACCCTAATTTCCGAGAGGGATCTTTTGGCAACGTTGCCGAAAGGGTACGTTCGTCGACTGGGAGCTCGCTACGTATCTCGGCGATCTGCCACGATCGACCTCAGCCACTCCTGCCCATCGTGATCTTTTCAAGAGACTTCGAGACGTTCACTAGAACACTCTCAATATGAACACCCTCCAAAACTCCGAGAAATGTCTTCTTAAACTTTATATTAATTTGTATCTGTTCATTAATTTTACTTCATTATTAAATTTCAATATATTGTTTATCAAACATAGCTAGTAACATGAAACTACTATGGTTTCGAGTGCCTACTACAAATCAAATACACTCTAAAACTACTCGTACTGAAGTGTATGCTATCACGGAATAACGAATAGTACCAGATGTAAGAGTTCCGAATCAATCGCGTTGTTAGTAAATCATGCTTGAAGTGTATTGAAGATGTTGACATCATACGCTACGCGCAGCTTAGGTAGGTAATATTTACTAGAATTACCGGTTTGAATGTTTACACTTAGAGAAATAAGTTTGATATGGTAATAAAATACCAGCTGACATTTGCAAGAAAGACTTGGTTGCGTTGTTGTACGGTATGCTTTCATTTATTATTTGGAAAGTGGCAGTGAGCGCTCGGTTACCCCACATTAGCTGTTGCAATGGTACCGGTTAGTGTAATAATATGTTGATGCTGTACTGAGTTTTATCGCCTAATTAATGAATTATTGAATGTTTGTTTTAATTTGTTATGGGTTAATATAATAAATTAAAAACTTTACTACGAAATAAAGAGGACCTCACTAGGTTAGCGAAATTACAAGTCGATAGTTTTTTAGATACGATTGTGAGTCGAATTATTAGTTAATCTACTTAAAATTCAAACTAATAAGCATGGTGGTAGAGCATTTTGCGAATGACCGCCTGGCTAGCTATCACCCTCAAGTAGAAAATCGGTCGCCAAGCACCTAACAGTGTGTTCCGGCAGCTGTCCTTGAGAACCATAGTTCTTGGTTAGCCTGATCTACATCTTCAAACACATCATCGATTACCATCAGGTGAGATAGTGGTCAAAGGCTAACATATCATCTATTTAAAAAAAAACAAATGCAGACGTAGGTGCAATAATCTTTTGATTGGTTATAAATGACGTTAACATCTTTCATACATATCTTGTAACCTTGTTATTAAATGTTAACTGGGTATTAGAGGTAAGCGTTAATTCTACGATATAACATAAACATTTGTAACACATTACCCATTATCGCTGAAGCACAGACTGTGCAATAGTTGCTGACTAAACACACGTCAGGACAAAGTAAATGTTTACTGAGAAGCCGAAGTTAGCCGCGTCTATGTCGGTCGAGAGCGAACATACCACCTATCTCGTTTCGATTGTCTGAGATTGGTAACTAAACAAACTAAATCACTACACATTACTCACTATCTCTGTCTAGTTGAATGTGTTGGTAATTTAATGAATAACAGAGATGTTTTGTCTGATATTGGATTGTTTACAATTATCATAAACGTCACTGTCTGACGGCCTCCAGCTAAACCGGTGCGAATCACAATTTGCTAGGTGATGAAGGTGTAGAACGAACTGATAAAAATTTCATTAATAAACAAATTACGGTGTACTTACGGTGACGGGGCTGTACGGTGAAGCAAAGTGTAAAAATTGCTATCAAATACTTAACTATGTTATCAAACTATCAGAGGGAGATAATAGCATGAGTTTTATTTACAGATATTTTTTCCCGAGGTATAAAATGTAGGCATTGCGCTCATGTAAGTCAATAATTGGAACAGGAATTTACTGTTTTTACCCTTTGGGTAAGGAACCCTAGTTCCGTTAGTCTGTCACCAGGCTGTATCTCAAGAACGGTGATAGCTAGACAGTTAAAATTTTCCCAGATGATGTATTTGTATTGCCGCTGTAACAACAAATACTAAAAATAAAATAATTATTTAAATCCCATACAAAAAAACTTGTTTTTTTACCGTTTCTTGCTCTTACTAATAATGGTGACAGGTAGACGCTTTAACTATTCACAGAATATTTAGTCACGGAACCCTTCGTGAGCGAATCCCACTCGCACTTGGTCGGTTTTTTTTTTTCTAATAACTTGTACTTACTATGTCGAATAGGATTAGGGTTGATGAACTAAGGACGGTTGAAACATAAGAAACTAGCACAGGAGGTAAGACTGAGGTTTGTAAGCTGGCATGTCGGGGACAATGACTGCGAGAGGGAAAGAGTTAGCAAACTTTTAAAGAGGCGACGTGACTCGTATCCTCGCTATACTGATTTAGTGATTTATTTGCGAATGGATGGATGAAGCTAAAATCGGTTTGTTCCATGTTCTGTGAGAGTTAATCGTTTTAATTTATTTCATAATAAATATAGATATAGATAGATATGTGCTATAATATTAATTAATTTTAAATAACTGTGTTGTTATGAAGTTTTTATTAATTATAGTTATTATTGAAAGTAATTAATGTTGTATACATAAGCATGGGCAAGAGCAGGAATAAAATTTGATTGATGCCCTACACAATCGGCTCTTTAATGCCCTATAAATTCTGCATAAGGTTTGAATTTACAACGTGTCCTACAAAAGAATTTGAATAATAATTTAAAACGTAATCAATTACTACGCTTTTATCGTTTTAAGTTTTTGATTTTTTTTTCTAAATATATAGAATGTAAGTATGTCTTGTAATAAAGTGCACCGGCAAAATGTTATTTTTTGTTAATTCATGGCACGGAAAAGAAGCGTCACTTTAATGAAACGCACTAAAGATTTTCAAAAATGTGATCAGATCACTTATAGCATAGTAGTAAGAGAGGAAGTAGGCCATCTCCGGCCCAATCCGCGATATAATTACCTACCATACTTGCCTGTCTCAGGGTTGTTACTTATTTATAATGTATGTATATGCTAAATTTTAAATCAGTTCCTAGAATAGGCAAGGGCCGGGAAGTTGCATTTTTACTTGCGTTGTCTGGGTTCAGGGTTAGTGAGGCCGCTTTTACCTAAACGATGATGAAACCTCTCACGATGAAAGAAAAAGCGACAGGCGATACCTATGTGTTTGCGGGGCCAGAGACGAGCGACGCGGGGCATACCTACATAATACAATAAAAAAATAAGTAGGTATCTCACTCATCATTATGTAAAAATGATAGGTATGCTAGAATAAGTGACTTGCTTACCTTTCCTGTTCAGTAGGTAATCTAAACAGAGACAACAAGAATCGATGAATTATATAAACAGCCGAACGCTAAGTTCAGCAATAGGTTCTCCTGCGATTATCAAACTTTTTTCGTTTATTTAGCGGTGCCGAAAATCTCTAAATAAAAAGTATCGATTTCTCTTATGTACGCGTATATTTTTGACAGCGATTGTCGTAATCGCCACGCTCCATACTGCGCTGGTTGATACGAATATACGAACTTTATTACAGTGCTGTTTTGCTTTAGTGCCGACCGTCACCGGCTATACGGAGTACCTTACGTAGGTATGTCTGATAAATTTTATCACCAGTTGTTCCTTTATTATTACGATTATTATTGACGTATTAGTCAAGACACGACAAATCCATTGGAGTATCTTTTATAGCTTCCTATCTTTAAAAAATATGCCTGGTTGTAGAAAGCTATACGCGGAAAATTATTATCTTATAATGTGTATCAGTGCATTTGGCATAAAGCAATCAAAATACATAGTTGTATTTATTCCATATTTGTAGTCATATTTTTTTTAAATGTTTTTAATATTACAGTCGGTTTTCTGTCCGTGCGTATGTCACGATTCTCTGACTCGTAAACGAAATCCTACAATTATTAAATCATTTTATGTGCAATGGCGACACAAAATTGAAGATAGAAAGAATTATTATAAATTTAAATAAATTGTTTTTCAGGAAAGGTTAAAAGATACTGAAAAATTTAGCGTAGGAAATGTTTTTTCTCAGTAGCATGTGAGTCCTGGTTTTTTCTTACGAGCATGTCATTGTCTTGAGTAATTTTGATCCATGAAAATATAAGGGGGGTAAAAGTTGTTTTATCAGACCATTTTTGTTAGGTCATCTCAATAACTAAAGTAATAGTTATAAATCGGAAATTTCTGTATATTATGTACCACTATACTAATATGTTATTTGAAAATGACAAAAAGTTAATTGAGAAGAAGTGTAATTCTCATACAATTACCGCCTTGATTTCGGACTCATCAAGTTCACTATTAACGAACACGCGCAATCTTCTAAATTCAATTGGATTAGATAATTGATTGGGCGCTTAAAAATAATCGCATCCGATTGGTCGCGTCATCACAATATTGTTGCGCCGCGGTACACTTATTACATAACGCCCGCCGAGGTAAGGTCTGCCGTTTTTGAGCTTGACTTACATTTCTTTACAAATTTATCCGTAGATCGGAACTTCTCTTTCTCTAATTATTGTCAATTTGTCCCCAAAATCGATGAATTAGTAACTACTATATTTATAATTTAATATAAATATATATACATTTTTAACAATAAATGTTTTGTATTAAAAACTATTCATATGAAGCGGTCGTAGCGGAGTTTGCCTGATCAATTCTTCGTTAGTTGGCTACGGTCATAACTTGGATGGATGACCTCTTTTGACATGTACTACTGAGTATTCCCGAGCTTCAGAGAGCGCTTGAAGCCGTCGGTCACGGTTATTGTCTTATGATGACAGTCGTTAGGCTATGTCGGAGGCCTTTGGGGGCTTGAAAACTTGGACACTGCATGATAACCACCAAGGCATGGTCTTATGCGAGTGCCAGGTGGCTAGAGCTACTTCCCTCAAAGAAAAAGTCTCAACATGCACCTAACGATCTGTTCCGCCAGATGCCTTTGAGAGCCAGTTGGCATTCTAGTTAAGCCTGTTTACCACCTTCGAACACATCATCACATACCTTCTCGTGAGATTGTAGACAAAGGCTAGCCTATCGGCAATAAATTAAAAACAGAGCTACATTTCACTTGGTTGTCTAGGTTTTATTGGACAAGTACTAATTTACTTGTAGTGGCAAATCGCAGAGTAACTTTGACATGAAATGTGGACCTTATTCCCAGCCCATCCGTAGCCGGTGTAAACTGTAGTGAGGGGGTGGAGCGACACGACGCAACGCCCGATGCCAGTCAGGTAATGGCCTCGTGACACGCGACACCCGTTTACAAACATTTCGATTACATCCCTCATATTTGCCTCTGCACGCTTAGTCTCCCCCACTCAGTCGTTGAAAGAAATATCGCTCCACTATTTCATTATCAATCAGAGCCACTATGAGATGACACAGGACTTGTTCATTAATACCTCTACCAAAGACTTTGTGTAGTTTGGACCACTACCGTTACAGGCATTTCGATTAAAATACCTTCTCGGGTTCTTGGCACTAGATTGGAATTGAGTTGATTAAATCTGTATGCTGCTTGTTTACAATCTTAATCTTGGTAGGTCTCGTAAAATGTCGACTTAATCTTCTGAATAAATAGTTGAATGGTAAAACTTTTTATGCTGCGAATAAATAATGCTCTATTCATCCATCCATGACTATTAATCTTTTGTTAGATCATCTTTTTATGTGATTTTCTTCAACAGCAGTTAACTACTCCATAGAAATCTTTCTTTTGTACTTAAGTTTTTGCTACCTTTTTTGTGCGTGTTGCTGCCGTCAAACTTTTTTTTCTCCTTAGTGATTATTGGGTATTCGGTATCATTGACAATAATTGTTTACACAATAGCTGTATCCGGCACATAATGTGGTTTCTTTTGTAACTGAACAGTTTGCTTCATTCGCAATGAAAGTAAAGTAAGTAAACAGCTGTTATTTTAACGGAATTCGGTTGATTGTGTTTTTGTTGATCGGAAAATTGTTACCAATAAAATATGTTAATGCTTTTTTTGTATGCATACGAATAAATATGTAAAGAAATGAAAGTCAAGCTCAAAAACAGCAGAACTCAATACCTTACCGCGGCGGGCGTGGTATAAAAGTGTACCGTGCGACAACATTACCTTTACGCGACCAATCGAATGATATACGTTCTAAGCGCCAAATCAAATAACGAATTGAATTTGGAATATCGTGCTTATTTTGTTAATTGTGAAGTGGATGAGTTTGAAATCAAAGCGATAAATGTATGAGAGTTACCCTTCTTTACATATTTATTCGTTGTTGTACGCATAATGAATTGAAGCGCTCGTAGCGAAGTTTACTTAGCTGTTCTCAACCGATCAGCAAAGTTAAGCAACGTCACCCGCGGTCATGAGTTGGATGGGTGACCGCTAGTGACATTACTACTGAGCGTTTCCGTGCTTCGGAAGGCACGTTAAGCCTTCGGTCCCGGTTGTCTTCTTAGGATGGCAGTCGTTACGCATGGTGGTAGGGCATTTTGCGAATGCCCGCCTGGCTAGCTACCACCCTCAAGTGGAAAATCTGTCGCCAAGCACCTAACGGTGTGTTCCGGCAGCTGTCCTTGTGAGCCAGTAATTCTAGGTTAGCCTGAACAACATCTTCGACCACATCATCACTTACCATCAGGTGAGATAGTGGCTAACCAGGTTAGCCACTTACGTCATCTCATAGTCAAAGGCTAACCTATCAGGCATACAAAATATATATATTAAAAACACTTATATATTATCTAACTACGTGATGTAATCATTAATTATCACTAGTAATGAGCCATTCTAATTGTTTAACTACCGCCTATCAACATCATATAATTACAGACGTAACACTTTTTGCAATCGATTGCGGTTCTTTAGCTAATTCTTAGAAAAACAATTGACCGTCAAAGAAACTATATTAATTTAGAGTTACCTGTTCTACAACTTGTAGAGGAGCGTATTGGAATTTCGAACATTTGGGCATATTAATTTTATTGATATTGTAAGACCATCCTTCATAAGTAGTTTATTGTATGAATGCAACATTATGATAAGTACGATTTACAGCTCGAACCAACGGCAAGATATGCAGATAGGCTAAAATGGGTTTTATATAGGTTTAGGTTTAAAGATATTTATTCTCAAAAAAGACATTACATATCACTCACTTGAGAACAATTTTACCATAGTTAAACATTAATAAAATTACCATAGTCGTCCTATCTAGTAAGGGTACCTACACTCCCAACGTGTTCATTTGCTCAATTGATTGCTATCTGCAATTTGATATTTAGCTAGTAGTTTTTTAAATACGTTGAAAGAGTTTAAATTTTTTATGTGTGAGGGTATCTTATTATAAAGTTGTGCTCCTTCGAATGGAATAATTTTTTTGCCGTAATTGGTTCTAGCTTTTGGTAAGATTAAAAAAACTATCGCGACGGGTGCTTCGTTTTGTAGTTTCTTTAATTTTTGTAATAGAAATGTTACTGTGAATACTTTTGTTCAGAATTTTACGAATAAAAATACATACGTTATATATATACAGGGTGCCCGGTAATGAATGGATAACCTTAAATTAGGTATTTGTATATATAATGGCCAAACAGAAAAAAAAACAACAAAAAAAATATAAAAAAAAAAATATAATAACAATAAAAATAATTTAAATAATAAAACAAATACCATTTTGAAACCGGCTTTAGGCACTTCTATTTTAAAATGATTGGTCACATGTGTATTCATACTTTTTTTTTACGCTATGGATGCTTAAACTTTGGCAAAATGAATATGTTTGTTTATTAAAAAGACCATAACTTTGGTACTACTTGATTTTTTTTTGGTCTGTTTTTTTTTCAAAATGGCCATTAGATATACATATACCTAATTTAAGGTTATCCATTCATTACCGGGCACCCTGTATAATTGCTTCACGTTCATTATTTTGGTCTCTTTATAAATTTTTGTAGTTATATACAAGTTATACACTCCCTTTTCACTTCAATTGCCAGGAAATTAAGCAATGATATTGTGATATATTTATAGTTATAATTTAACCAGATATTTGAACAGTGTTCTACTTAAAGCGTCGTCTCTGGATCTTCTTATGAAAACCTTAATTTATGCGTAAACACACAGGCAAACTTCCTTCATGAATATATTACTAACTGAATAGACCATTTAAAATAAAATCATATTTTTTATGCATTTAAAGCAGATTTTTATGCACTAGCTAGAGCATAGTCCGCTTACACCAGACATAAACAAGAATATTACACGAGCATGCGAAATGAAAAGAAAATATTTAGATGACCCAGATTTATCGATAGCTGTAATCAATGGACGATATATAAATAAAAAGTTTGTGAATCAGAAAATATTACAGTGTTATCGTCCATAAATATCTTTGACAGACATTAGACGATAGGGATGTAGTAAGAACGATAACGTTTATGTAGCCTATCATACTAAAGTTATTATCAATTAGGATAATCATAACGAATATATACAGGGTGCCCGGTAATGAATGGATAACCTTAAATTAGGTATTTGTATATCTAATGGCCATTCAGAAAAAAATAAAACAATAATAAAACAAATACCATTTTGAAACCGGCTTTAGGCACACTTTATTTTAAAATGATTGGTCACATGTGTATTCATACTTCTTTTAACGCTATGGATGCTTAAACTTTGGCAAAATGAATATGTTTGTTTATTAAAAAGAACCTTTTGAACCTAACTTTGGTACTACTTGATTTTTTTTTGTTCTGTTTTTTTTTCTGAATGGCCATTAGATATACAAATACCTAATTTAAGGTTATCCATTCATTACCGGGCACCCTGTATATTTAGTTTCAAAGTGCCAAAGTAATATAGTTAAGACATATCGTTCAATTGGTGATACATGAATGACTATAAATTAATTGGGAGATTTATTCGCATCGGTTTTTTTAATGTTGTACCGTTGCGTTGATGTCACTGATGTTTTTATTTATTAGCTTAAATTTGACCACTATATCACCTGATGATAAGTGATGAGTTTGTAGTTCAGGCTAACGTAGAATTATTGGCCCGCAAAGACAAACCGTTAGGTCCTTGCCGACAGATGATAAACTTTTTAATACTGTTATGTGGATTACATTACAAAATTATACAAATATACGAGAGAAAATATTTTTAATCCCCATATCAGGCGTTATTGCAAACATAACAAAATTATAAGGTTATGTCATCATTTACAAGTATAAAACCAATTGCAAAATTGGTCTTGTTTGTAGTACAACGTAAGTTGCACTATAGATGTCGCTCCATCCCGATCCGATGGTTAAAGAACGATTAGAAAAATTTGAGTTATGACTCATTGTCATGTTAGCTCAATTGGTTAGAGCATAACCCGGCTAAAGGGGTGGATGGACGCGAGTTCGAATCCGCACATGACTTAAATTTTTCCTCTGGTATATTTGTAATTTTGTAAGATGTTATACTTGATGGTGGTAGCTAGTTAGACGGGCATTCGCACAATGTCCTAAAACTATGCCATAACGACTGCCATCCTAAGACAATAACTGGGACAGACGACTTAACATGTCCTCGGAAGCGCTCAGTAATAATGCCATTAGCGGTCACCCATCCAAGTAATGACCGCAGTGGATGATGCTTAACTTAGATGATCGGTTAAGAACAACTAGGCAATATACGCTACGAGTGCTTCAGAAATTTAGTTTCTTCAGATTTATTGATTGTTACTTCAATATAAACAATCCTGGCCTAAACCGTTATTGAGTTATGTATAACTCAGCTACACCGCAAGCTCTACCTTGCGTCGCTCCGTCTAAGATTATCATTAATTATCGCGGTATCTAATCCTCGGCGAGTTAAGCCGCAGTAGCTTGTCTGATGACTTAATTAATGACCCGCCGTGTCGCTGTTAATTACAACAGCTAAGGCAAATTAAACAGCTCGGGCAAATTGAAGTTCGCGCTGCTGGCAGATTAAAAACAAAATGTAATTTGGTGCGAGCCAACGCCAGGGCCAGTACCGTGCCGCGCTCCGACCCGGATGAGAAGTGATTAGGCGAGCAAGGTCGCATGCATTGCCTTAGGCATCTACATCATTCTCATATCCTTGTCCCTCGTTATGTGGGTCGGCACTATATGTTTTCTTTGACTTGATAGAGAACGACCTAATCTATATATATTCTATTTATTGATGGTCAACTGTGCTGTAAACTGTTACTCTGTTACCACTGCCTCCAAACTGTTGAAAGGATTGATAGTAATTGGTTCTAAAATAACTCTGGGGTACATTTATCCCGATTCACAAAATGAAGTTTTACAGAATATTACGATTTACCCAATTCCACGCGAGTGTTTTTTTGTTATGAAGTGATTAGACGGACATTTCACCCCCTGATAGTAAGCTTCAATGCTGTCCATTACAGTTGCAGTGTCACCGTCCTGGTTCTGCTTGACACTGCACTGCGCTCGTCACTTCTAGACATTATTTCTTATATATCTCGTTTGTACAGTAATTTCTATTGCTACAGTGCCCTTCACCCTTTACATCTAATAGCAAAGGCGGAGTATCTGAAACTACGGTACCCACCAAAACGGGACTCTTGCAGATGAAATTTACCACATGGTAAAATCATCTAATAAGAATCAGCAGAATCAGATCAGGGTAAAAGAAGCCAGTAGTCTATAAAGGCAGTGAAATTTGAAATTTTGACAAAAGCAGCATCAAAGCTAAATTCGATAAACAAATTGCCAAAACGCGCTATCGGCGGGTCGACTACACTACCGCCTGCTTAGCGAAGGTAATTGAGCATATAATGAGCATTAAACTCTCCAAGTTAAACTCAAACAACGCTCACTAATTAAACCGAAATCATGTGACAGCTTATCCAAGCATTAAATAATGGTATCGTGTGGATGACAACACTGACAAATTACCTGCCTATTAACTACTTTGATAACTGATCCGCTACATAAACAAGCTACATTATTAATAAACCGTTTCCCTTACTAACCGCTTATTTAATTAATTGAAGTGCTAATTAATTTTATGAGCTATGATTGCTATATCATAAGTCTTTACATTCGAAAGTTTACATATGCTAATGTACTATTCGTAGCCATAAAAGGTATTAATTTGCATAGTCATATCATAAACCCACAAAATTATTAGTCCGTCGATTTAATGAAATAATCATGAGCCCGGCATAACAAATTGCCACAGCGGGGCATTATAATGTTATTATTTTTTAATTGCGGTATTGGGCGCTGTCACATTAGTGATTAATTCGATGTTGGTGAAGCAATTACAATAAATGACCGTCATCGAAGTGTGACTGCTTCTTTCTCCGTCCGGTGTGGTTGAGGCGCGGGGCGGGCAAAGTGCACAATTACCATGCGACCCACTGTGTTATTGACCGATGCTAATTATTTGACGGGGCGGCGACGTTGGCGTCTTGTAAACACACTTTGTTGAAACGTTTAGTTGTGTGAGGTGTCAACATGTTAATTAGAATTGCACGGAATTCACTAGCCATTTTGTCAGCTTGTTTATCTTGATTTATTTACAGAAACCCCTCTGGTACGAATGCGGAAATTCTCAAAGTTTATATTAACTTTACAATGAAGCCAAAATGATGTTATGGTCGAAAGCATCTACGTGGAATTAAGCTGACTTTCCCACGGGGCGTACCGCCGCCGCCGGCGCGCGTCTTCGGTGACTGTAGAAAAATAGCTCGCCCGATTTCTGTGAATTTGTGATAACTTTTTTATGAGACTGAAATGAATTGTATAAAATCTTTTGTGGAAAAAGTCGCATAAAGTTCTTGAGAGAATTCTGTTTTCGTCGCAGTTTTGCGGAGATTTATACGATGTAGAGTTAAGCTTACTTTTCGCGATAAGTATTTGTGTTATCGTTTTAATTACATTGGTTGCTTAGAGTTTAAATTGATACAATCTTAACTGGTCCACGGCTTGTAGAGCTAGACTATGGCAGGGTTTCGTAGTCATGGAATGGTAACCTACTTTACTTAGTTACAAACTATAGATTTCAAACATGAAGGAGTTTTCGATTTAACGCGTTACATTTCTTTATCTGATACTACAACTACTGAGTTGTGAACAGCTTTGTTTCTATGAAAACTAAAGTTCTAGTTTATTTAAATTTTTCCTATTCACATTTGCGTACTTACATTTGAAATTTAGGGGCCACATCCAAACTAATACAGGTTCTAATAAAAGACTTCCACGATTCCTTAAATTAAGAGTTATCGGAGGTACGATCAAACTTTTCAGACATTCTTTTTGTACAAACCTTGACTTATTATTATTCTTTCCAGTTCTCTAGATGGTTCTTGCTTTTGGTTTTCTTTGAAAATAATACTCAATTGACTTACCACCATTCCCCTTGCTAACCACGTGATGGACCCTAATGTCCTGTACATGCTTTCCCTAACTTTCGCCCACTACTACAAATTCAATCATACTTCACGCACATTTTAGCATAGTTATAATATAAAATCTAAATGTGTATTATTTGGTATAGTTTTTTTTAAAGAAAAATGTATTAAGGATTTGAATTGCTCCTTTAGTTACGAGACAAATTGGGCTAATAATAACATATCGACCGCCTGTGAGTCTGCAATGACTTATAGGTTGTCTTAAATGTTTTTATTGTAGTCGCTGTAGTGTCTTAGTATTTTGTTAATTAAGCCATACCGTCGGCGTCGTTTAAAAAAATATATAATAAACCTATTTTAGTTAAACACTATAAGTAAATGGTTAATATGTAGACAATTTACGAGCTATCCAGCTATACAATGTGTGTGGTGCTGGTGGTTGGTAATTTTTGTATTATTTATTCACATTAACATTGGCAGCGGTCACGACAGCACGTGCCGGGAGCGGCGGCGCGTGCCACTTGAGAATTGAGATGATGCCACTAGATATAATGTTTCGTGAATTTTATTACGTTATGTCCCTCTTTGACAACCCTCGATAAACATTCTCACGCCAATTAACCGCAGACACAGGCGTTATTTATTCACACAGAAGTTAGAAGCTTTTGATAACACATAATTATCTTTGATATTGTAATGATTCTGCTTTTGGTCTTATACCTATCAAAGGCAGGTTGTCAAAGTATAAATATATAACCATAAAGGAGCAATTTCTGACTGTTAATTATCCACGCAAACCTCACAACTGAAGCTAGACACTAAAAAAAAACAGACTGACTGACAGACAACGAACGTTGTTTGGCAGTCTACATCCCTAACCTCTGCTGGGTATAGAAGCTTGATATTTAGAATATTATGCGTTTATACGAGGGTGAAAATGCTTATTAAGAAAGAATTAAGGTAAATTCCCAAAGGGTTTGAAAAACGGGTTCAAATTTATAACGAAACCTCATGTTCCGGCACCCATATGGACTATCTTGACAAAATAAACATAAACGTTTTCCGGATATTCCGAAATGATTTAAAACATTAAATTGTTTTCATCAAACATAAAAAACATTAAACTATTCAGACATAGCCGTAAAACTATAGGAATCTCTCCATGTCCATCTGATGATGTAGTGTTTTGATCAATAGTCGTTAAATAAACCTTAAACCAACTGACAGACAACGCACAGCCCAAATAGGTAGATCTAGAAGCTTGCAACTTTGCACAAGAGGTCCTTATCCAAGAATTACATATAACGTAGGTAGCCATTTAGTAATTAAAAAATTTATCGGTAAACATTTATAAAAATTGATAGGTTGCCATTTAGTAAAGAAAAAGATTGATGATTGATGATTAGTAATAAAGTTTGAATAATTTTCCCTTGGAAGGTAAATTAGAGACTCAAACAGTAAGTAGAGGATCCTCTTAAAGGGGTGAAAGTTTTTATGGATGTTTAGCTTATGTGAATTAATAATAAATGTATGTTTTGGCTTCTGTATATACATAAAAACCAGTTGTATTTGGGCTTTTAGAAATTCATCCAGAAATTCATCACAGGTTAAAAAATGAGAGCATACGCAAAGGACGTCGCTCACAAATTTTTGTTTACAAATTATGGCAAATTTGGATGGTTTCCGATGGTATATTCCATCGGGCACAGCTAGGGGTAAGGATATGGGTTACTCGAGGTGAGAGTTCGTGTAGAAGTGGAGGTGTGTTAGGGTAATAACCTATTGATAAATATTAAAAAATAAGTGGTAATGTTAAAATTAACGTAACGAGCAAAGCCGCGGAAGGAAAAGCTAGCTATAAAACATAAACGACGCCTAGAGAAATACGAAAGCTATCCTTCATCGTTTAAGTTATTTATACGAGTCGACATGTCGTGGCATATGCAAGCAGCGAGGTCAGTTGTCAGCGACTGCGATCGCATAATAATGGTTATGGTAATATTCCCTTTGTGCCACCCATCGGCCACCCCCCTCGGAAACCGGTCGGTGAGAGATTAGTACTGCCCGGAGGCCAGGCACCCTACATGCGTGTCGCGTGGAACCCCCGGCGGCGGATCAGATCAATTTTTTTTGTTACTCTCGTTCAAAAATATGTCACTAGGGACCCCCGTTTGTGCTACTGCCGTGACGGTCGTGCATCGCCCCAACTCAATGAATACAAACGCAAATTGATAGTGTGCGTGCGTGCGTGTTTGATTTGATAGCAGTGTTTTGGTAAAATGTTATTTCCTCTGTGACGTTATGACTTCAATAGCTATGAAAATGATTATTTGCCTCTAATAAATCAATATAGAATAAGAATGAGTCCTAATAGAATACAATTGAAAATTCTTCCTTTTACTGCACATCGATTGTACAGTGTTTGTTCCGTGGGATATAAACGAGTACTATGAAGCAAATAAACACAACACGGTAAAGTCTTCTAGTAAACAAACATCTTCGAAATTAAATTACTTACTTGAGTTGTTGAGTTATATAAACATTCATAAAGCACTCAAAGCAAACGTTCATCGTTTCGTTCCTCTCCCCTTAACATAAACAAGAGATTAGCTTCGGTCACAACAACGTTTTTATTTGCTTTGTCAACCACTTCCTCCCGCTCCTTACCTTTGTCTGGCGTTTATTTTATCGCGTTGCGGGTATCATCGGTCTTCACAATGGGGAAGTCGATATTGTGCTCCTGTTCGTCGCTCCTTGCCCGTTATTGCCGGGTACCGTTTTACACTCTATTTGTGTGATTTATACCAGCTTAATGTAAGATCCGATCGCCGATGGCTCCTGTCGGCATTTGACGTGCTATATCCCGCCAAGCAGGGTTGACGCTTGACCGTTAAATCATATTTTACGGTTTCATACTGAAAAGGCAGAATAAATAAATGAACGTAACTGATAGCAGAAAGTTGATATTCTCACAGAATATTTATTAATATGGTAATAATATTTTCTATCCAAAATAAATAAAAACAAAAGGAAGAAACTGGTACAAAATATGAGTAAAATTCAACTTCTTGTTGTGGAGTTAAACTATTTATTTAATTTTTTTACTATGGTTTGAGATATTCATACTGAATTTATGTACCGTAAATGATGCTTGACAAATTTATTAACGTGTAATTTCTTTGATAGTTCTTAGTTATTATTTGTGAGTTTATTAATGTCTGTATTTACAGTTTCATATATATAAATGATATTTTATAATAAAATTAACGTAATTTTTTAATCTGCAAACATTGCCTCCAAGTTCATTGTAACTGGCTTTTTTATTTCCCGACGCTCTACTATTTATTCATTGAATTTTAAACAAGACGTAGGTATTTATATTTGTCTTGCTATTCTCTTGTAACATTGAAGTAAAGCTGGCTGACTATACTCAAGGAGCGTGAGAAATCCCGGCGAAATCCTTTTACACATTGACAAGATTGTCTCAACCGTTCTAAGTGGTCTCGCTAGACTAGCATGTCAAAAGCTTAGCACGTTCTCATACCGAACATGAAACATGCTCCTCTGTCGTAAACGGGAAGCTGAATACTAGCACTTACTCGACACATACTCGAGAATAGACTAGCCAAGCGGAGCGAAGCGAATAGTGCTCGGTATAATTAAGGGTGGGCCATATCACTAACTTATATTACGTACGTTTCCGGAATTTACTAGTGGGATGCGGTTTTAGCTTGTTAAAAGATTGCTTCTCTGTTTTATTATTCATTATATTTGGCTTGTAACGTAAGCGTTATCTGTTCATTGTAAGTACGGTAGGTACCATAAAGACCCTGTCACTTTCATTATTAGCACTCCGTTGTTCCTTTTGCGTTTATTATTATAAGACAAGTAAGAAGTTTATATGTTCTTGCCAAGATGCAGTAACAAATAAAAGTTTGCGTTCTGATCGAATCTCCATCCAGGCTGATAGTGTAATCCACTCAACACATTCCATTTCCCGTCGCTCGCCGTCTGCACTGTACCTACTCACTGGAGATTGATCTGATTCATACGCTAGTATGAATATTATAGAGTATAAGTCACCAGGGCAACTGGTTGTGGACAATAAATCCCTCCCTAGTTCTTCCTATCTGTTACTTATTCATGAAAGGTGAATTGCTCAGAGCGCATAGTTTGCGATCGTACTGAATCTGTACCCAGTTAAATTGATAGCGTAATCCATTTTCATGCATCCTGATTCCCTCCGTCTCTGTATAATGGCGGTAGATTGCTTGCGGCTGATTCATCTTCACTGATTTGATCACAACTGAGTTCATACTAATAAACTTACCCCTGTTGTGTTTAATAGACATTTAGATTCGAGAATGGATTTTCACCGAAAGCCAAAGTAAATTCTAACCTAATTTTGGTGTAAGCGAAGTTGACCAGACTCGACGCAAATTCTCCAAAGTCTAACTTGTACGAACTTAGACAAGATTCCGGATAAGTTAGTAGGTTTATGTAAGCTGTACAAATCTAATTTAAGTGTGGAATTGAGTTTGATACATAAGTAATAACATTAATATGATGTAAAATGTGATTATATTTCGTAGATATGTAAATCACAACAAATTGCAATTAACTGGATGGCATAAAGTAACTTGCTTTAAACGATATCCTTTTTGTCACTTGTAAAGGTATCCTTAAATATTTTGGGCCGCTTACCCTTCTAAAATTATGAATATTATTGATTGAAAAAGAAAACGAATTGTTTGTCTCTTACCGTGACTACGGTCAGTAGATGAACTTTGATTCATTGATTGTTTAGGTCCTATAATAAATACCCTTTTTTATTCTGGATTACAAATTAATTTCATCATACTCGACGCGGGCGAAGCTATTTGTAGGACCGATTGAAAGCTACTAGTACATGTTAGTTAATAATGGAAACACCGAAGTACTGTTAAGAAACATAAGATGCATAACATACATCTAAAGAGCAAAGACTGTTAAGAGTAAGTTGAGAAAATTTAACAGTAATTATTTGTTTTCAGGCTGCTGTGAAATGCGTTTCCTCGCCCCGCACGATAGCCCTGTCGGCAAAGCCTCGGTTGCCCCTGGCAGCCTTGGCAGCCGACGCGGCGCGAATACACCCGCCCAACAATGTCAACTCTCATGTAAGTATTATGTCAACATTTGTTATTGTTGTAGTTAGCTATTGTAATATTCAAGAAGCAACAGCAAGCAAGGGATAGTAATTCAAAATATTAAAAAAAATAAAAAAATAAGACTTGTAGATCCATTACAAGTAAATACTAGATAAGATGATACAAGCATTATTGAAGATATACCGTATATATTATTAGAATCTTTATATTAGGTTCTGTTATAACTCTGATCTGCAGAGTTAGAACAGAACCTAGAAAAATAGCCTGATAAAACCCATTTAATTATTATAAATTATTTTATCTTTCATGTAATAATTAATTTATTGGCGATTTTAGTCCGTAAATATCGGTTTCGGTATAATACCGGAACAAACAGCGGACCCATTAATCCCATTATAAATAAAATGTTAGATACCAATGATTGTATAAAACCATTCTTGTCCAGCCGTTGCTGTATCGAGATTTATATGATTTCGCTAAATGCGCCACCGAAATATCTTTCCGTTTATTTTACAAGGTGTTTATTATTTATGCATGTCAACACATAACAAACAGCTCCGTGCGGTTTTCGACATCGTTTACTGAAGTAAATGCGCCGGGTGATCTCATACTGCTAAATGCAGCGAGTCTAAATCTGTAGCCCATCGCCATTTACTGTACTGTGGCTCGTGGAGCCTCTTCCGGGATCCGCTTACTTGCCAAACGCATAAAACGTACGCAAACTGCCAATCGGCTTGTCAACGATCCCGGCTTCCACTCGAGACGGGCTACTGAATCAACATACGCGAAATACGAACCATGTTTACATAGCTTAAACAGTTTGCCAAACCATTAACCATTGAACGACGAAAAAGCAAATATATAAGTCCTTTAACATAAACGAGCTGGAGTTTATCCTGGCTAAACTGAAAACAAAGAACGATAAATCAAATAACGCCGGGCCGGCTTTGCCATTTTAACAAATAGATCCCTTGTCTATACATTCATAATCACTTGTTTTATTTGTAAAATGATATTATCCATAAAAATGTAAATGTTATTGAATTCTCTGTGAAGTTAATACAGGGAAAAATTATAGAGGTATCTATTTGATATTGCTTTTTAGGGTTACGTACCCAAAGGGTTGAAACGGGACCCTATTACTGAGACTTCGCTGTCCGTCCGTCTATCACCAGGCTGTATCTCAAGAACGGTGATAGCTAGATAGTTGACATTTTCACATATGATGTATTTCTATTGCCGCTATAACAACAAATACTAAAAATAAAATAAATATTTAAGGGGGCCTCCCATACAACAAACTTGTTTTTTTACCGTTTCTTGCTCGATACTAATAATGGTGACCGGTAGACGCTTTAACTATTCACAGAATATTTAGTTTTAGCTTCACTTTAAATATAATTAATTAAAATAAAATTAATAATGAAGGGGGCTCCCATACAATTAAAGAGGTTTTCGCCGTACCTACCCAGCTCAATCGGACATTGCGAAAAGTGTCTGTAACTTGCAAGATTAGGTTAAAGATAATGGAACAGAACCCTTTGTGCGCGAGTCCCACTCGCACTTGGCAGGTTTTTTTCTGACCCTAATGTATTTGATATCTATCGTGAGATAATCATTAAGTGAATAAAAACCTAATTGTGTTGTAATCACATGTTACAAATGTCGACGGTCTCGGACTGCAGGTAGACGTGCCATTTTTTGTTAGGTACAAAGGCTACCTCAAGAAATAACAAAGGACAATGCTCTAATGTTATATTGAATGATACATTTATCACAAATTATAATTTTACTGTTATTAAGTTATATTTATAAAACTTAATATATGTGTAAAATAATGCAATTATAGTAATTTTACAGTTATTGTGCTACATTTATATAATTACCAAATAATAATAGCTTTTTTTCTATGAATTCATCACTAGAAAAGTTATATACGGATAATTTAAGTCTCATTTCGGCAAAAACACCTAGACAGAGTGAGTATTAATATTCTCGAATCTGCAAAATATAGAGGACTAGATAAGCGAGTACGGCTGGAATTTGCTGCCGCTACCGACTGTATTAAAATAAAATACTGAATCCGCCTGCGGCATGGTCGAGTAACTCACAATGCTTTCAATAATTTACCAATACTTGGCAGCCAGCCTTGACTAGGCAGCTTCGATATCTTCGAAACGAAAATCTTTTGAGTATTTATGATAACAAAGATGTGAAATAAATGAAAATTTATAAATAATGTGTGGTTTGCGTGGGTGTTTGTACACTTATATGTCTACCTCTTAATGGATATGTATTGGCTTGATCATAATTATTATAATATGTGATGTTTAAATTTCAAACTGGGATATAGCGAAGCTTATGGCGAAATTTCGTATCGTATACCCAAATTACTAATTCAGTTGTTGGCTGTCAGACGATGCCGCCGCCGTCGCACCAGTCCGACAGGCTTGCAGCGGCTGGACTGTTTAATTGGCCACATGAAAGCTTTATTTGCTTAAAACACCGTCGTCGCTCAATTGCCGCAGTTATTCTATCCCGACGTTCGGAAACTTTATAACACTATAAACTTGGTATAAACACCACGGTATGTCTTAATCCGTTGAAATGTACGCTAACCGTGAAATGCTATTTCTTGATAATATTTTTACTAAAGATATATTGCCCCGCAAGAGCGTATGTATTCGAGCTCTAAATGGGTTCACATTTCCGATTCGAAAGGAGCACTCCAGGCAGAATGCGAGCAGTTTACCCTGTGTGCTCCCTCGTGCATTTCGACAGCTCGCCGCCGCCAGCCAAGATATGTCGCAATCCCATCCAATTTGCCTCCACAGCCGTTCGTGCTATTGCTCGAGTAAAGCGGAAAATCTGGCTTCGGTACACTTGGGAATAAATTACGCTTCAATATATTTAACATGAGATCAATGATCAACAATCATTAATAAACAATGCAATTCGCAATTCAAACTGGAACCCGTCCAGGCATATTCTTTGTTACTGATAGTTTATGGAGATATGAAATTAAATTAAGTGATAGTTTCCATTCCCTTGTTCTTCCTGCCATTTACCTTAAAGACTTGTACCTTTTCAACATAAATATATAGGCGGTTGAAATGTTCACAGAATATGTGTTATTATGGCGAATTTCCGGACAAATAGTTATAATAAATACAAAATATAAAAATTAAGGCGGATCCATACAAGAAATATATAATATAGTAACGTTTTTTGTTTTTGCTCTAGGTATTAGTACTAGGTGTACGCTGGTTTAGGTCATTGGAGCATTAAATGTTTTTCTCGGGCGGTAATTGAACCCGCGTGCTCCGATGTCGATGCGGATGCCTAAAACACTCGGCCTTCGAAACGTACTCCTTCGAGCCGAAACGTTATGCTCCAATTGTATCACCTTAACCGTCATAGAGGATGGTGCGAAATTTCGCTTCTATAATTTGGATATTAGTTTTTCGCTTAGAACGGGATAGTGCTTGTAATCATAATTAGAAATTAATTTTGACCCTTACTTGGTTCTTAAAAAATATATCGTTAGCTAGGTAAAAATATATCAGCGTTATGTTATGACGTCACCTGTAATCAAATGAAAGGGCTTTTTGAGCCGATTCTGGAAGTATACCACATCGTTACGATTTTGCCAATTGATAACATCAAAAAACATTTTCAAAATATACTAAGTATGGGTTCCTCCAGATACGATACTGAGTAATTTATTTATGTTATTGAACTCAAACGGTACGTAATAAGATCCTCATCATGCAAGAAGTTTCAATTGTAATAAACTCTTTCCTAGTCCATTCTATTTACACCCATCCTATAACCTTAATATAGGAGTCACGCCCATCTTTCAAATCCATACATCAGGATAGGTTCTATTACAGTCCTATACACATTTCCTTTGAGCATCATAAGCATTAGTGGATCACAGTCACGTAGTCCTATACACCTGTTGTACATACAGCTTACTACCTAATGTGTACTAGCTCGGCTGTACGTGGAACAGGCTGCTGGTATTTTCCAGACACTTCTTTACATGTTGTATGTTTTACTATAACCTGATTAAGAAAGTTATTTAGCACTTATCAGCGCCTTAATGATTTTAATTTCTTTCATTATCGGCCAATATATTGCAGCAGCCTTCAGCTTCGCACTTCATGTGTACGTGCGTACACTTATTCATGGATATGCAACGTCGCGTCGTTTAGTTTTATATTCGGTTCGTTGCTTACAGTTCACAGACTATCTCACGGTTTAAACAATATTTAGCGAGTGAGCAGAGAATGAGCACGATCGTTTGGCACGAGCCGAGAACGCGCTGCGGTGTCGGCTAATAGCTCTTCGCAGATTCAATTTGCCGTCGAATAGAATATAACCTCCCGGTACGCCGCCGCCGCCGCCGTACGCGATCATTAAGTTACGCTCTAGTCTCTTCCGAACTCGAGCAAGTTCAGCTGAAATTTCCTTCAAACACCTACTCTACCGGGATGCCGCTCTCGAGCCAACCAGCTTCTAACGTGAATTAATTTAATTCACTTCTCAATTACTTGGTAATTAAGTTACAGCCGCCACACTTTAAAAATTAAATTGCAATGATTTCTTGCTTTGGTTGTGCTAGGATTTTGAGCCTGCTAGTGTTTCGTAAAGTTTAATGGTTTGTTGATTTATCCGACCACATAATTACAATGTAAAGAAACAAATTTTAATCAAAAGAATGCTGAACCTCTGAGCTCAAAAAAGGGAGCGTAATTTTCAAAGTGTGAAAATTATGTTAATTATATAACTTTCTTTTCTAGTTTACGATTGAGTAGTTTTTAATTAAGATTATGAGGCAAAACGTGTACATCGTCCGTGTAGTGTAAGTTTGCGTGGAAATTGTTTTAATATTATTTGAAAGTTTTACAAAGCACTGACACGCTTGTGTGCCCGTTTGGCTGAATCTGATCGGGATAGCGTTTACATGGCTTGTTATTATGTTGATACAGGACAGTTTGTGGTGAACATAAATTGACTTGAGTAGAGAGTGCTCGGCTCCTTATTGTGTTGTCTCCGGGAAGCTGGCGCTCAGCCACGGAGCCGGCACGCCCGCCACTGCCAAATGTTTTTTACTTCATGCCACCCGGTTCCGGTCGATATTTCCGAATACACCGTTACTTGTGATGCCGTCCACTTTACCCGCTTTATCTACTGAACTACACAAGAAATGCGACATTTAAAACTTTCGAATATGATGACTCGTTTGAATACTTTGAATGTAGCAAACATGTTTATTTAAACCTTTGTCTCATTCCGTATTCCAGGAACTGAATTTGGTATAAAAACAATTCTAGCGCCAGTATATCATATACTCTGTTTACTTTTATAAATATTTGTAATTATGTAGTTATATCACATGTAACTTAGAATTATTTGAACGCCATAGTGCTTCAACATGATACCAATAGAGCTAAACCTAGAGTTTGCGCAACAAAATCTGAAACGAGGAAATTCGCCATTGAGCATAAGTCAACGGCGCGGCGCGACATGTCTCAGAATTTAGGAGTTGAAGTGGCAATAAGATATGTCCTATTGCTCGACAAAACGATAATAGATGGGAAAGAAAGGTTACTAAGTTTCAATCGTTAAACATAAGATGTAGTATTGATCAGTATTTTTTGAATTAGATATATAACTTTACGTCAAGGAGAGATTATTCTCAGCTGTGGACATCTTCTAATTCTATATAAATATAACACAAATATTTTAACTTCCATAATTTTACTGAATATCGTATCGTTTATTGTTGTGTTGTAGGTATGTGTATATCACACAATATATCACACAGCTATATGCCAGCGTTGAAATATTGTTTACTTATTAAACCGTACATTTGGTAATGTTGTTTCAACTGCGATATGATTTAATTTTATCGCTAACGTATTTATGAATTCGACCTCAAATAAATCCGTTAAAATAATGCTTATTTGTGGAACAAGTTGAATGTTTAATTGATTTATTGGTAAATTACGTCTTCATTGAATTTTAATTTGATTTCGACAATGAATCACAATATACCGACGCTTCCCATTGTTCAGTGAGCCGTGTAGGTGAAATTCAATAATATGATACGAATAAACGCCGTGTCCGGGCAATGTCTCTCCACTCGGGTGCTTTTATTAATTAAAACTCACCGATTAATTTGCTTGTTATTTTATTATAACCGTTTATGTTTCTGAATTGGTATTGCCTGGCGGGTATTGCGATCACGATACAGAGTGATATTGATAACGAATGCATTACGTATGGCTATAAACCTGTAGTTTTAGTCGACCTATTTGTTCAACACTATTCTTTGTCTGTTGTCTAGTAACTACTGTATCAGCCGGATTGTCTACTTCTGAACACAGCCTCCACCATTATGGAGGGGCTTGCTATAATCCCCGCTCTTGGTAGGCGTCTTGGGGGTCTAGTAGCCAGATGGCATAAGTGACAAAAAGTATTTACATATCCTAATCAAGAATATTTAACTAGTAGAAGCGTACTATATCCTGGCGATATTAAATATGATTGTCATCGTGCGGCTACCTGAAGTTGTTGCTACCTTTCTGAACATATAGAAGTTTTTTTAGCTCATATAGAAAGTTTTCGAGGCGAGTATTTTGAACAAACTTCCTGCACCTCTAGCTTGCGTGCAGCGATCTCAGTCTATTTCTTTAGTCCTCAATGACTGGTCATTGAACCTTCCCCAAAGGGGCACAGTGAAAATCAATTTCGGGGCCTCAGAGAACTGAGTATAACCTGAATGTTTAATCAAGGACTTTCTTAATATTGGTAATTTTTTTGTTGTAAAGGTGCTTTAAATTTTATAATGCTATTAATAATCTGATAGATAAGTGAGGTATAGTCAGATGAAGGCTTTTAATATATTGTAGACTAGGACCTCTGCCAGAAACTCAGTTGTCTTAATTAATTTCTGTTCAACACTTCAAACAATGACCATTACTTTGATAAGAAAGGTATATAGAGAAGGTATCAAGATTTCGATACTAGTTCGTGATAAGGACACGGCAATGAATCAACCCTGAAGTGTTAGCGTGGGTGATATTTCTCCTCCATACATCAAAATTTAACGTTTTTGTCGACGTCATTGCACAGACAGTAAAAGCAAGCTTGAAATATAAATCGTAAGATGTTAGTGTGCTGCCACCTCAGTAATAGCCAGGCGCTCATGTCAAGTGATTGCGAAAAGAGGAGCAAAACATTGTTGATGACTCCAGTCATCCGCGCGACCGATAATAGTAGTAATTATTTTAATTTTATGTTGAAATTAATGACGCTTAATTTTTCAACAAATAATTTGGTATTTTAGTAATTTCATTATGTTATCAATGTGATCATTACTATTGTAGATAGAATATGGCAAACCAATAAGAATAGAATATTGAAAGGAGGATCGAAGAGGAAGATGAAGATATAATACCTTTCTATGAAGCGTATATCTTGCCAAATTTGCTTGTCCTGATTACTATCAATATATGTGTGTAATGCTTGTTCTAATAATCGTGTAGGATACACATGATATTAAAACGTGTTCCTTTAATTGTGTGAGTTTTTTTTAAAACTTTAGAATATTTTCAAGTTTCCCGATTATTATCAAATAGCTTTTTCTTTACTTCTTATTTAAGTTTTGTAAGAGAGTTAGTGTATTTATTCAGTCCTTAGTTCGTATTTCAGAGATAGATGACTAATGTCATCCGCGCGATCACACGTGTTCAATTCAGGGTACCACTGCAGGGTAGATCCGACTTAGGTATTTATCTCACACCATGTGAAACATAGTTTTGATAAAGAAACGAACCATAGACAATATATTGTGCAAGTAAGAAGTCATGATTTGCAGCGCCATCTTGGTTTCATTACTTTATTAAACGAACCCGGTTTTTAAAGAAACGTATACAAGATGACGCTTATATACGTAATTCAAGCAACATGAACGTTTCAAATGTTTGCATAATATGTTTAAATAAAGACAAATAATAACTATTACCGTTCACTATCGCAAGAAACAAGAAAACGAACCTTAAAATGACAATGTTCAAGATTTACATGCAATGTCGTGACTATAAAGCGGACAGTAAACACTAAACAAGTTACGATCTGAACATAAACTGGATCTGTTCATAGTTGTACTAGAAACGTGTGTTGGAAATATTTATTTTAATATCCGTAGTTGTTTTGAGAATACGCGTGAATGTGCGATTCGCGCTCGCTCACCGACGCTTCCGTACCACCACACAGTATTATGTTATATGTTTAAGAGTAGAGTATACCATCGATTTTGTAAGGTTCCAGAAGGGACAGGAAAGTGTGTAAAGACTGCAAACATCACGTTTGGTATTTTCTTTTTGTTTTGAAGCCTAGACAGTCATTAAAAATAAATTATTTGATGTCGAATGTACAGAAAATGTTGTCGGAGCCAATTGGAAATCCACGACGACCGTCTGGCAACAAAGCGCTTTAGTATTTTAATCTAAAAGCAATTTCGAAAAAACTACACATCGTCGTCGGTTCAATGTTATCTCTAAACACATAGCTGACTACTGCCCTGCAGACTGAAATAATCGCTGGTCAATAACAAACATTTAAGAAAATATTAAATTAATAGTTAATTGGCGTTATGTCCCTTGGACATTTAGGCGGAATTGTTACTAGATAATATATTCTTTTGTATATACATATTCTAAAAAACTAATGTAATGTTTTCTTAATTTTGTATATCACATGGATTTCAGCTAAATTGATAACTGCCTATTAAAAATCTTTGGTCAGTTGAATAACGATGTAACATTTATATGCAGAGCGATGTGCTTTATAATGTAACGTAGAATTTTATACCCTCTAGTTTAATTTGCTTACTAACTCCCTAAAAAGGCCGCCTATTAGGATTAAAGGAAGACTAATGAATTCGAGCAAACCTAAACCACCTGCCACGATCCGGATTCACGTTTGCTTAATTTCCACTTTGCCTAACGACCTTAACTTAATAAACTGCTGGCATTTCTTATTAATGATAGTGGGCAGTGTAATCAAAAAAAATACAAAGCAGGCGTAAATATCTGAAAACTGAAAACATTTAACAAAAAAAAAAAAATTAACGTGGTTGTTAACGATAGTGACTCGGTCTCGCCATAATTAGAACACGGCTGCGGTAACTCCCAGCAAGAGGAACAACGTGCTGGGACATAAATAAATTATGCAACGCGTCACTTAACGACACCGCACCCTGCCACAGCGTCGTTGAAACACCACCCGCCTCTTACAGCCGATAAATATATAACTATCATTACACACTTATCTCGTTTGCACCTGATTTATTATTATTATCCACCAGTTTCGAATAAAATCAGCGATCTGAACACTCGCCACAAACGTAAACTAGATAAACCGGCCGCGCGGCCGCACCGCAGTGAAATGCAATGCCATATATAGCTTTATCACGTGTGAATTATCACCGCTAAGCCGATCCCGATAGCGTATAATGCGAGGTATCTTTTTCATGAAAAATGTAATTGAATGATTTATCTGGTCGGTCACGTTCCGCTGCCATATGGAGACCTCATGAATAAGCAATGTTTCGAAGCGGTCGTTGTTTCAATTAGCGGTCGTGTCGACGGTCCGGCACGACTGCCACCTCTCGATCGACGACCGACAATCCAGCCACTCTCACATAAAGAACAGATTCAGTGGTCTGAGCAATTGGCCGGGTTCAGGAATTCGGTTGAATATCGCATGGACATTGGTTTACTACGTACTTGGTTTAAATGCCCACTTGTAACGGTTGTATGTCGACTTTCTCAACGTTTATAACTTTATTGACACTGATCGTAATATCAGCTGATTGTAAGAATTTATTTAGCGTTGCTAAATATTGTTCTTGAGTTTGACTTTGACAGATCCAGGTGTTAATTACACATATAATACTTTGCATTTTAATTACTGTATTTTTTTATAACACTATTATTATATATAAATAAAAAACACTTTTTTAGACTTCTTGATTTAACAAACCATTTTTTCTGATTAGGCATATAGGGTATAATGAGACATCAATATTCAAGTCGATTGATAGCGTCTTTATAGTAGGTAGTTAAAATTTTATATGCGAAGCCTAAGGAAACATGAAGTAAATATTGAAGTAAATAGCCATATAAGGCTTCTTTTAGATGCGAAATAAATCTAAAAAAAAACTGTACATTGTCTGAGCCGACTACCTAGTCAGCCTAAAAATTACATTTATTTGTTACAAAAAAAAAACAGAATAATTCCATTGTTCCGTTCTTTAATTTTTTACCACGCTGCGCTTCAAGACGGTCATTAAAGGCGTGGGTAAAAACCGCCATGCTATAATGGGACTGTACTGGTCACATTAACCGTATGCTTCCCGATCGGTGAGCGAAGGTCATGTCATAACCGTGGTTGGCTGATGGATGATGGACGAGCTGGAGCAGCCGGTCCGCAGCATTTACACCTTTAAATAAAGTTTAGGAAGAGCTGTTTAATGTTTATATCTAAGTGACTCCCATTTTTCGTCACCAGAAAAATGATTGATACACTTCACTTAGTGTGCGGCAAGTTATTTATTCTTTATCAATGTTACGGTGTTATAAGCCCATACCGTAGTCTAGAAGATATAAAACCTTTATACGCGAACAATGCGTATCATAAGCGATGATATAATATTTGTACCATGCCGCCAAAAGTAAAGGGATTATTGTATGATTTAACACGGTAGTTAAAAACTGATTGATTCGTTATTCTATGGGGACTTTCACCCATCTATGGTATAAGCTATACGAGGATATCTTTAATCTCTGTATCCAACAAAATATGATCAGCCTTTGTCGCCAAAAATGTCCAATAATATTGCAGTATTTTAAATTTACCATGATATAGACTTTTATGAAATCAGACATCAGGCAAACAGCTGTAGTAAAGGAAAAAAAAATAATCCAAGGTTAAAAAAATATACTATCGAATTTGCCGGTATGGCTCCATAATCTAAAAACAAATATGGCCATTCTGCTACAGCCGCATGTCATAAAAGTAATGATAGTCAACCAATAAATTTTCACTTTTCCATGACAGAAATTCACCATTCACCCAATAAATTCAAAAACTGCTATTGGCTTGACTTTCTATGATAGCAAAAGCTTAATCAAATCTTAATGATCTATCTATAGCAGGAATTCCCAAAGTGGGTTCCGCGGAACCTAGGGGTAGGGGTAACCCAGTAGAATACTTATCAGGGTTACGCCTAAATTGATTATTTTTAGCTGTTAAATAATACCTAAATAATACCATGGTCACAAACATTATTTTTACGGATTTGTCGGACATAATACCCCACTATAAAACAATTATTAATAAAACAGTGAAACACTTTATCTCTTCACATTAAAACTTTATGTTAAGATGAATGTGTTTCAGTTATATTAAATATTTCATAAAATAAATTGTTTGTATATAATTATATGGTGTTTCATAAAATAAAAGGTATTTTGCTAGTGTTCCGCTATCTTTGAAGTTTAGGAAGCCCTGATCTATAGTATAAAATTATCCACATTGGTAAACACTTGTTGAATTTGTCCTTCATGAAAATGTGTTAAATTTAAGGAACAGATAACTAGATATATATTTGGGTTCAAGTTGCTAACAGCGTATTAAAACGTAGCTAAAACCTTACAAAAACACGCGTGCGGAAGAACCACTTTTCAGTACACGATCTGTTTTCTGTCTCTTCATCTTCAACCTTGCATGCGTATTATTTTTTTCCCATTCTGTATAAGGAAAATGGTGTATAAAGTGTCAAACACATTTCTTAATGCCTTATTAACGTTTAGGTATATCATAATAATGAAGAAAGCATAAAACGAGACTTGGGATACAAATCGGTTATGTTTGGGTCGGGGCATAATGAGGAAAGTAATTATGTGGCAACATTCGCCATTAGATCCCCGTAAGCACGACCCGTCCTCGGATTATAGGGATCTCGCATACGCGTCACGGATTAAATTGATATGTGCGACTCGACTCCACTCGTTTATCTATGTAAAGGCTCCCTTTTATTACAATCGGAGCATAATCGTGCGCGTATGTCTTATTGTGTGTCTATTATGCTAAAGGGAAGGGAAACGTATTCAACTTTTATTGTTTTCTTCCAGTTGACAACTTGAGATGCTTTCGAGTCTCGACTCGGGCCCCCGTTATTATGTTCGTGTTCATTTTTGTGATTGTATCTTTATGGTATATCAAGTGCTTAGCATACTGCAATGCTGGAGCTACTCTACTTGATACCGCAAACAGGTTCTAGCGGTTTGAAATTATTCTGCTGTGTCGGCGGTTCCCGGAACTAGATGTAATTTATTTAAACCTAAATCTACTTTGAGTGTATAATGGGTTCGCAACCATATGTTCGTTGCTAGTAAGAATTGGCAGATTTAACAAAAAAAAACATATAGTACTAAATTAACAATGTATTTATAAGATTTCTTGTAACACTTTTTACTGGTTACAATAGGTATAACTTTTTAGTGTTAAACTAGCTGACCACCAGCCCGTAAATTTATTCCCGTTGATTTGGCTTTAGAGGAAATTGTGTTTAAACCGATACAAAAGAGTATCATCTGCCTACATATAGCTCCACACACATGCTGTCTTTGTAAAATTTCGATTCACTCTATTAACAGATAAAAATAGATTGATTGACATTTCGATGCATCAAATGCAACAGATATTAATCTGACCCTAAATCCTGTTACTCTAGGAAGTTCTTTTAACATATAAACATATTAACGTGAAAGTTCATGAGAAAGGGCGGTCGCCCGGTCGGTGGGTAGGATAAGTTATACATTTACAGAAAGTTACACTCGTTTTATTCTCCTTGGGAAGTCCCGCAGAGTGTCGTCGTCGCTGAGCACCACGATCCCTTACTCGAGTGCGCTCCTTTCGAACCTTTGCATAAAATAGACGCGAAATGTGATAAATGGAAAACTCTTTTTATTGTAGGGCCCCGGGCACGTTACGTTATGGGTCGGCTCCTCTAGTCACGGCGCCCTCGCTCTCCCTGCCCGTCTTATCAAGTTTTCTTATATCGTAGTTACCTCTCAATTTTGCGATCCTTATATAAAATAGCTCTCCCTATGCTCCGCTCCCCGTACGGGCGAATTGCTTTTAAAATATCGCTACACGCGCTGCCGGCACTTTATAAAAGAGTAGGTGTAAGTGAAACTATACTGTCGGATTTATGAAGTGTTCCTTATTTTCACACTGTAAATCCTTGTGCAGGGCATTACGCTGCTTCAAGACGCTGGCACGTCGGATGATAGCGGACGGGCATCGGAAAGGCTTACGGGTAGTTCGGTGGCGCCCCGCGATCCCGATTCTTCCCGCGACCGCCTTAGTGACGTAAGTACTCCGTCACCATCTCATTTATCGTTCATCTGCTATAGATTCTCTTTCCGCTGTGCATATCATACATAACCGCGGTATTTGAAATGGGAGTAAGTTTTCACTTCAGTCTTAATAAAAAATAGGGACGCGATATTTCCTAACAAAAGACTTCAACGAACTCCGCTTTCAATCTGCGTTCCCCTAATCGAACTATGCTGTCAAGCATAATTATATCTTTGAATGAAATCTTTCTACATCTGGTCTTCTGTTTTTTCTACTATTGATTTACCTACATCAATTACTAATATCCGTTTGACCTTTGTGTAAAGAATCTGTTTAAACTATATTAATTCTCTAATTATATGGGCAGGAAATAAAAAATACTGCTCTATTAAAAATAAACTTCAATTATTGGAGGTGCATGTATGTATTATTTTGTGTTGTGTACTTCCTGTTAGATGTTACTTCGAAACAATATTATAATGAATGTACAATGTTTCTATTTCGTTGCTTTTCTCGTCTCTCCCAGCACCTCCGTCTGTAGTCATGCAATAAATATTGCATGAATGTTATTAGATTATCTAATATCACGAGAATAATCTAAAGCCATTTTGCAAAAGAAAAACGAGATAAAAACGACAAAACATTTTGTATACGAAGACTACGTAAAAGCAATTTAAATCCGATCTGTATCACTTCGGTTTCACCGATCAAAGAATAACGCTGCGAATGTGGGGAGAGACGGGACAATCACCACCCCAGTCACTCCACTCATATGTTCGCTTTCTCTCTCCTGCCTACAGGCCAGTAGCCGCTGTAGTTCCGGAAAAGGCTATATCGTGAGTACATTCATTGTTGTCCTTATTTAACGTACAATTTCTCTGGTTCTGGTATGCGCCTCGCATCACCACACGTCTACGCTTGCTGTTTGTTCCGGTTTTAATTACGTAATCATTACCTGCATGACTTTACTGATCTTTTTGTAAAACTTTCCCCGCTTACTTCTTTCTAAATACGGCCCCATAATTGCGATCATGCTTTGATAATATTTTATGCCATATTAGCATTCAATGCGACGTCGATAAATTAGCGAAGGTGGCCCGTTGGCTTTACAGATGAGCTGCAGTAGTACATGTAATGGCTATAATTCTCTATTACTGTGTGCAAATTTACCCAGCTCACGCAACACACATAGAAGCTATTCGACATTCGGCGCGTATCGCAGCTAAATCACGAGATTTGTCGGGGCGGTGCCGCGCCGTACTACATAACATTACCTGCGCCCGTCCTGAATACTTCATGCTCTGTATTTATTTGAAATTGTAATATCTCCGGCTTGATCCCTTGTTGTTTCCCTCGGCGCGAACTTACCTCGTAAATAACGCTTAACGTATTTGTCGATTTATGTTACGGTAATAGTGTCTTCTCCCAAGTGTATTTCACTTTTTCAATATTGTATCGCCATCAATGTCACATGGAGTTCAAAAGGATTATGTTAAAGTGGTTCTGTGAGATTAGGTCGAATTTGCAAAGTCAAATTTTCCTGTAAAAAGAACACATAAGTAGACATGAACATTGAACTCATATATAAATTACACGTTGCTTGTTTCATCGTGGGCTATTATTATTGTATTGCTATTAACTCATCCCCTCACCTGTTACAGCATTTTAAACATTTGCGACCTCATGAAAATCGTTTCATAATATTTTTGAATAAAGCTACCATGCTTAACGTACAATATAAATTATAACTGTTGAATTTTAAAACTTAGTACAGTACTTTTTTGAACTTATATTTTTTTTATATAAATAATATTTATTGAACTTCTTGTTCAATCTTGTTAATTATAAAATATCAGGCATAAGTGTATTTAGAATTGGGATTGTAGAAGACTTATTTATTTGCATGATACAATTGAGTAATTATTGCGATTTAATAGAAACTTTATTACTTAACATGTATTTTTCTTGTTACAGTGTGATAGTGAAGGGGACGACGATAAGGCAAGTACCTTTTATTATTTCACGGGTGCAAACTACCCAGCTGATGCTCTCGAGCGATATTTACGAATCGCGTAAATTAATTAAACCAGTCTCCCGGCTCCAGGCTCTTTGAGAGTTGGAAAAGTTGAAACAGAGCGTTGGAAATAAATGTCCGTGTAATGTAAGTGGCGAAGTTGCTCGTTCCCGGTTTATTGCCCGCCTGACTCGCCCGCTCTCAGTGATTAATCTCACGGGGCGGGTGTCCCTCGCACCTGTTTGCAAATTGTTTACTTAGGATACTTCTCGATTTAATTGGAACGTTTCAAATCGACTGAATATAAATACCGAATACATTCCCCTAACCAAATAATGTTTGAAACAATTTAGTGCACGGGAGGGTTAAATAGCGTATTTTGTTTCATACTCTGTATTACTGTAGAGTCTGGCTAGGGATTTAACTAACTCGTCAACAGGTTGTGAAAAGCGAGCTAGGTTCGAGCGTGGAGCGCCCTCTGACGCGTGTCGATGTGGCAAAGGGCGCTGATTACGCGCCGTTGCTCTGTTCCGTAATTACTAGATTGGCGCACACTACAAGTGCCCGTAATTAAATACATTACACCGCGCCTTTGCCGGGGCGGTTGTGGCGTCGTCGTCGCCGTAACACGCCCCGCCGCAATATTATGCGCGAGTGCCCGAATATCATAATAAAATTAACATTTATTACTTCCACAGCTTTATGTTGTTTTAGTGAGGTGTTTCATAACATTATGTTGCCTGTGTTTAAATAATTTTACAAGAGTTTGGAGAATACAAACTCTTGTAGTATAACAATAGATGCATGTGACTTATCCAGCGCTTTAGAGTGTGATAGCATTGTTCGGGCGGCCGCAACCCCGGCCGGTCCACGTTCCCCTTAATCTAATTATCTGGCCGCTTCGCTGCCGTCTCGCACCGAAACACCCCACCCTCAATTTCTCTCAATTTTCCCCAACGAGAAAGCTAAGCATAAAAGTATTTTATTAAGCGATCCATCCCTTAACGTTGAATAGAATCTCGGAATTTAAATGAGTTTCAGATGTCAAGCTTTCAAAGTGTAAAAGTTTTTAATAAGCAATTACTTTTAAACAGATGCAAAGAAAATTGTGTAGTTTGCATCTCATGAAATGTTAATAAAGTCAATTTGTTGGTTTGCCGTTTATAATATAAACTTCAAATATTTTTTTGTGTCAACAGGGCTAATTAAATGAAAAATATGACTGAAAAAAAATTTTACTTGCCTGACTCAATATTTATTTTATAAGTGATACTCTCGTTGTACTCAGAGAAACTGCAAGGTTGATGATAATAGGTTTAGAGTAAGTATATCCTACGCAACTATATTGCATAGGATATACTTACTTGTAGAATGCACTGTACTGTACTTGTAATGTAAAATATGGCTGTTAATACCCTCATGGAGACCTTATAGAGTACTTAAGGTGAAGTTTTTGAAAAATGTCAGATTATAATAAATATATATAAAAAAAAGCTTTTTAAAAACATATCACAACAATACACATGGTTGATACATGATAATTAGAAATAAAATTTGTATTGATACGATTTACTAAATAGACACAACACTTGATTAAGCGAAATTTCGGAGCTGTGTTTGTGTTTTTTTTTCAATCTAGAGAAATATATGGATTCGTGGTTTCGGATCTGGCGTCTTATTTGTCATATCCTCTATAGAGTATTATATATTTTATTCATCACTCTTTCTATGAAACATGTTCAATATTTGTCTTTTAACGCTCACTTCACCTTAATACACAGTCATCTTAATTCACACATTAATACATGCCATCAGGTTAACGTGCTACGATTCTTATCAAATGATTAAAAAATAATGTTATATTTTATACTTACTCGTAGGATGAGAAATAGACCGTGATAGATAATATTTGTTGAAACATTTTCATCAAATATAACTCGATGTTATATTATTAAACAGTGTCCTAATTGAGATTGTAATATCTGTTTTAATGGTCTTCGGCTTAGCATAATCTAATATGAAGTTGAGTGGCACAATAATGGCGGTAAATGGATATCTGAGGAGGAAATCAGTCTGAGCTCCGGCGCCGGTGTTGTGCCGTACCGTACCGTAGTCGATTAATTAAATTATTCTGAGAGAAGTTGGCGGCAGCTGGAAGCGTGGAGCGAATCTCTGAACGACACAGGCGAGATCCGAGTACCCAAGTACTACTACTAGTAGTTGAGCTGAGTGGGAAACGGCCGGGCTCGGGCGTGCCGGCAGCTATAGTGTTCGCTACACTTAGCGCCACTAACTCGATCCGATTCCACTTGGGCTATTTGCGCTCTGAGTTCAATTATGCCTCCACTTTGATATGCAAATCCGGTCGCTTTGGCTAATTACCTAGACGCTTCCGTAGTATCGTTTCAAATGTCAACTTACACCACCCGCGTACAATTTATTTGCTACGAACACGGCGCGGCGGGAGCAGCACACACGCCTGTTCCCGCTAGATTAAACTGAAATATTTGTTAAACTCCGTTGCTTACTGCATCCATGAAAGTTAATTATAAACTTTACTAACTGGAAGCTAGCATAGAGTCATTGTTATGAAATTCATAGCATTTCGCTGCATATTCGTGCAAACATATTAATTAAGTTGACCTCTCTATCCATCGTGAAGTTTGAAAGCTGAATTACGAAGAGCTTGCGGATAAATTTGTGCAAACTCGGTTATTAGCTTAGCTCGACAACGGTAGTGCCAGCTTTGCATTTCAGCGGATGGCTGGATTGTTCCGAGCCGAACAAACCGCAGTCCTTTGGGAGCTCAAGAATGGGAGCAATTTATTTTTTCCTACAGCGACTTTTTAATTATCACAACACAATAACGATGTCTTTGTTACATAAATATGTACTTCAAGCTATTTATTTACTAGTGCTTTTTGAATTTTATAAATGCCTCAGTAAATTTATACTTCTTTAGTTTAGATATGTTAAAGAAGAAACAATTGCAAGTAGTAAATAACTATCATGTCATTTTTAGTGGAGTTTTTGGGTTCTGAAAAAACGATAACCTTATAGGATCGCTGGCTTGTCTGTCTGTCACAGTCTGTTCTCGGAGTCTTCTGAACTGCTATCACTTGGTGTAACACATAATTATAGTGTAAATGAACGAATTCTGAATTAACGGATACATTTTTCGGGGGCAATAAAATATATTTAAGAATTTTCGTCTACTGCACAATAAAAATAGTGGGTATGTTTAAAAATTATAATGTATTACTATACATTTAGGAACCTGAAACTCATCAGATTTCATGACCGTTTATACCATTATATCAGACGAGATGCTCTCCCCTTTATCTAACTAAAAAAGACAGAATAAACGCATGTTTTAACATATATTTTTATAAAGACACATGATACATGTGCCACAGAATAAAAACAGACATTATTATGCTCATTTATATCACATTACAGAACCATTATATATTGTCATTACGCTCATTTCAATTTAAACGATAGTAATTTAAATTGCGGTCACAAATTAAAGCGCGATCCGGCTTATTAACGGTAGAACCGTCGGGATTATTACTATTTAATGTTGTTTAATTTATGATGGAAATCGGTCGCGTTGTCGCCGGTAGGCGTAGGGTAGGATAGGTAGGCTGAGGTAGGCCGTATCACTTCTGCTCGATTTGATCGTAGCTCGTTGTTGACAGTGGGAGGCATTGTAGTCGACAATAGGGCTGTTCGGTGTATCACAAAGCAATCTAAAAGTAATACGATATCGATAAAAATGTACCTAAAGTATATTTTTTTTTTTTTTTTTTTTTTTTCAAATGGCGGTATGCCTTTATTAACCAAATACTACAAACGATATACAACACTACAGCTATTGCTATATACTATATACTACAAACTATATATTTTTTGGTTATTAGCTTAGCTCGACAACGGTAGTGCCAGCTTTGCATTTCAGCGGATGGCTGGATTGTTCCGAGCCGAACAAACCGCAGTCCTTTGGGAGCTCAAGAATGGGAGCAATTTATTTTTTCCTACAGCGACTTTTTAATTATCACAACACAATAACGATGTCTTTGTTACATAAATATGTACTTCAAGCTATTTATTTACTAGTGCTTTTTGAATTTTATAAATGCCTCAGTAAATTTATACTTCTTTAGTTTAGATATGTTAAAGAAGAAACAATTGCAAGTAGTAAATAACTATCATGTCATTTTTAGTGGAGTTTTTGGGTTCTGAAAAAACGATAACCTTATAGGATCGCTGGCTTGTCTGTCTGTCACAGTCTGTTCTCGGAGTCTTCTGAACTGCTATCACTTGGTGTAACACATAATTATAGTGTAAATGAACGAATTCTGAATTAACGGATACATTTTTCGGGGGCAATAAAATATATTTAAGAATTTTCGTCTACTGCACAATAAAAATAGTGGGTATGTTTAAAAATTATAATGTATTACTATACATTTAGGAACCTGAAACTCATCAGATTTCATGACCGTTTATACCATTATATCAGACGAGATGCTCTCCCCTTTATCTAACTAAAAAAGACAGAATAAACGCATGTTTTAACATATATTTTTATAAAGACACATGATACATGTGCCACAGAATAAAAACAGACATTATTATGCTCATTTATATCACATTACAGAACCATTATATATTGTCATTACGCTCATTTCAATTTAAACGATAGTAATTTAAATTGCGGTCACAAATTAAAGCGCGATCCGGCTTATTAACGGTAGAACCGTCGGGATTATTACTATTTAATGTTGTTTAATTTATGATGGAAATCGGTCGCGTTGTCGCCGGTAGGCGTAGGGTAGGATAGGTAGGCTGAGGTAGGCCGTATCACTTCTGCTCGATTTGATCGTAGCTCGTTGTTGACAGTGGGAGGCATTGTAGTCGACAATAGGGCTGTTCGGTGTATCACAAAGCAATCTAAAAGTAATACGATATCGATAAAAATGTACCTAAAGTATATTTTTTTTTTTTTTTTTTTTTTTTCAAATGGCGGTATGCCTTTATTAACCAAATACTACAAACGATATACAACACTACAGCTATTGCTATATACTATATACTACAAACTATATACAACACTACAATAAAAGCATTTGGACTCATAGGGAGTCCAAATGTTCTAGCCCACTATCAGTTGGCAGCGTGCCCAGCATGCTGGCAGCATTGCCCCGTTGAATTGCAATGCTTATTCTTTGAGCCAAATAGGTGCCAGCATTTTGATCACGCGTCGCATCGACCAAGCGCTCTGATAGATTTTGGAAAATACGATGAGCTCCCGGTCCCCACGGACCCAACGTTTTTTTTTTTTTTTTTTATTTTTATTAATATTTCTCTCTCGATTGCCTTATGAAAATATTCATGTTATATAAACTATATTTATTTTGAATTCAATGTATGAATAAAATATAATGGGTTAGATATTACTTTAGATTTATATTTGTAAATAGAAACACCCCGTGCGGTGCTGAGTTATAATATCACCTTCCCATTTCTTCCCGTGGCTGTCGTTAGTAGTGAATAAGGGAAAAATACCAGAAGGTCTTCTGAAGAACTGACAACTTCTACTGCGATCCCCAAGACGCCTGCCAAGAGTGGGGACTATGACAAATCCCCCAATGGAGGAGAACTTGTTCAACGGTCCACCGTTCCGGATGATGAGATGATGATGACGGAGGTACATCTTACGTTGACCTTGACATAGCTTTGTTGTTTTCTGGGTATCTGAATCATGTAATAAAGTTTAAAAGTGTTTCGACGCTTCCTTTATTATGTCTTATTTGTTATCTGCTTGTAATATTCAAATACGAATTTATTTATTCCATGAAATAAATCAACTTAGGTTTGCAATATTATCAAAAGGTTTTTCATAATGCATATTTTTTTCCTTCTGCTCTATAAACATCAGTCGACTATAAAATAGTGTTATTCTATTAGATAACACGTAAAATTAGATTATCGATAACTTTGTTGGTGTAGCATGCATCCCAGCGTAAAGTGGAGGCACAATCTGTGGGCGCCAGGATCCACCTGGGGAGGCTCCGTGGCACATTAATAAGCTCATGAATACTGATCGCGCGCCGTGCCATCGCCACGCAGATTCTATCAGCACCGGTTTCACTTACGTAACTGAACTACATATTAATATTTTCCATTGTTACTACCCAATTAAGAAACATAAAAATAGTTTTGCGTTGAGTACAAAACTCATATGTATAACTCGAATCTGCACCGCTCATTCTACTTAGGAGACACCGTGTACAATTTTATAATTTTTAATTCGGACTTATAAATTAAAAACTGTGGAGCCTCTTGTCTATTCGTCTCAGCTGTGGTTTTTAATCAAACCTCTTTTTGCAATCTCACTAGCCTCACTTTTCCTCGCCCACTGAGAAGTATTTAAAAGGAATAAATAAAATATTTTCAAGTGTGCAGTGGAGCGCTTGCCACTTGGCGAAATTTACCTTACGCAAACCTACCTTCGTTAATTGAAAGAGCTTCTTTCGTTTGGTGTAATATTTCATGGCACGAAGTCGCCTCGAGCCGCGGTAACTGGAAAGGATCACACTCCACCTGGCACAAGCTCGTATTTAGTCCCCTCGAGATTCAACGCCGCTTACGTCTTTTCAATAATAACCATCTAAAAAGCAACAAGAAAATAATTTAATCTACTCCACGGAATCGGAATATAAATTTGTTTTCAACATTATCTTAATCGCTACTCCTATTTTATCATCTTTCATCGTTGGCTTATTTCTTAGAGTTCTTTTCGCTTTCATTTCCTTTGAATGAAAAATACCTTTAAGAAAGCGTTTTATAAATCAGCAATTACCGCTGAAGTTTCCCCAGATTGCCTTTTTATTAAAATTCTTTTGTAACCTACTGTTCGGAAATGTTTTTTTATTGTTATCAAAGTAATGGTTACGGTGTAATTTCGAGTTAAACGTTTTAACAAACATTAGATGGAATAGCCGGATAGCTTTGTTACAATTAGCTTTGAGTCGTGCGGAGTTATGTGGTGGTGCTTGCGCGCGGTGCGGTTAAATGTTGGCCGGGCAATAAATTGGCGTACCCATAAGGACGCTGCGGTGCTGTGGCACGCGAGATAAGCCGGCCGCAACACCATTAACTAACGACAATGTCACAGCGTCACCGATCAACTGGCATAAACCCCTCCGCCGCGCCGCTTGGCTCTGCGTTTCGTTGCGACTTGCGATCTGATGCTACCGCCCACATACAACGTGCTTTATGACTCCTTACACCTCATAACTTTTTATCCATTACTGCATTGTGTTATCTACTTCACATCCCTCTACCTACTGAATGTTATTAAGTGCCACCGAATTCGTAATATGCAACATAACTACGTGATTAACATAATGTTCCTAGAATGTTCTACTTTTGTCTTGTAAACGAGCATAAAGTGAAAGAACAAATTGCGAGTTTCCCCAGTATTTTCCTCGCTCGGAAAAATATATGTTTTATTAAAGCTCGGCATTTCCGAGAGCGAGCAACCCTCTGGGCGGGGTGGCGGGTGGCCGGGAGGTTCGGCGGCGCGCCAGTGTATAACAGACAGTAGAGGGATATAAAACATATTTACGCGCCTATAAAGTACTCTCGTACGCTCGCTCTCCACCATTTTCTTTTGTTCCTCGCTCGCAGCCAATGATAATGCTTTCTCCCGTTCGGTTAAACTTATTTCTCTGCCGTCTTATCTGGCTTTTCTTCGGCACTTTTATTTATAACCGGAGTGGTGAAACGTGAAGTAAACGATTCTCGTATCGGCTTGCCTTTTGACATACGTTGTATTGTGTGGTAAGAATTTCGCTACCTTTTTTTACTCGTAAAATTGAATCCCGTACAAATAAATATGTTTTGGATAACCGTGACTTTCAATATGTTTTGGATATAAAATACAATAGGTGTTATTATTGAAAGTAAACTTAATGATCATTTACATTTATGTGTTTGTGTTTTCTTATGTTATTTAATTTTATTCACATGGAAACATTTATAATTTCGAGTTGCACTGCGTAAGAACGTAAATGAAAACCATTTATGTGATTTTATTATCATATACTCATGGAGAGTAGAATTCCCTTGTAAATGATCAATAGTTGACATTCAAACCCAAAGTTTTATTCTTGTATCAACTAGTCAAAGATCAAGAAGATCCTTTGCCCTCTTTGAGTAAACGGTATAAAAAATCGTTGCGCTAAAGCAGGCAAGGTGTCTACATACTTCTAACGCATTCTATTAAAGTCAGCCAACAGAAAGTGAAGGACGTACTTGACGCTATTCAGAACGAGTAGAACGGAAGCCAGAGCGTTAACAGCAAAGCGAGTAGCGTCTTAATCTTACGCGACAGTACGGCTCAGAGCAGAAACCCCTTGCGTAGGTGAGAGGGTGTAATAACAAGAGATCTTCCCTTCCTCGCTTCGCCCCTTACTCGCCCGCAGGCTTAGCCGCTCGAAAACTTCTACGGAGATTCGTATTACTCCGTGCCGCATGCCGTTGGTGCTCGACTCTAACCGCCCTGACTCGTATAAAATCCTAACTGGAACGATGTAAACTGAACCTTAAGTACCCCGCTTACAACTGCCACGATTCAAGCTTTTGTAAACCTACCAACCGTACTAGGACGGTTATTTGTATCGTTATATAAATGTTTATACTATCATGTTATTGGCTACGATACGAATACTTTTAATTACTTCGGAACTGTTATTGTTTTTCTGACGTGAAAATTGTTATGTTCATTTTTTCCCTTTTCGAACATGTTACGGTAAAACATGAAAAGTAAAAACATTGTTGCCACTTTCGGGGCGTATGTGACGAGAGGCGTCGTCAAAGGGCCGTAATTATCCGTAGGCAAGCGAGTGTTAGCACTCGACGCTGAGGTCGAGATATCTCTTGACGGATCAGCGGCTCACTCGGGATGCACTCTGCGATTCCGTTTGTCACTGCACCCGACTGCGGTCTGAGCGCTCGCTCTGATAAACGCATGTCAACGTGCTTTGAATGCAGAGCGCATTTAACCACTGTTGTGAGCCTACCGAGTGCCGACAATCTCTATGCCATTTGTCTCACTACCTCCTCTATTATTACGGTACGGACCGTGTTTAGAATTATGTGATGTATGATACAAATATGATGCAACAATCAATTCTTATGCGTAATGTATTTTAAATACCTACTATGTCTAGTATAATCTACATAGTTGTTAGTAATTACCAAATTGATAAGCTGTGTGTGTGTTAAACAGTCGTATCAGCCGATCATTTTTGTCACTATCTGCTAATTAATGTATCATGATCATAATCCATATTTGCAATAATGCGTCTTATCTGATTTCATGTAACACATATCGGATACGGCGACAGTGTGAACAATAATGGATATAAAGTATGATAAGGAAAACCGTCGCAAGTGCGAGTTCGAATCGACACCATTGGTTTCTTTCCGTATAAACATAATGTTGTATGAAACTATTCAAAATCGCCGGCTTGTATTTCACGTTCATATTTTGCGAATGCTCGCCTGGCTAGCTACCACCCTCAAGTAGAAGTTCTGTCGCCAAGTCCTTGAGAGCCAGTAAGTTGTTATGAAATTTATTGGCACACGTGACTTAAGAACTGTATGTCTCAGGGTGATGGACGCAGTCATTGTGCATGTCGTCACTTATGACGAAATGCATATGTTATATTATATGCAGAGGTTACCTCTACATCAGGTGAGCCACAGGCGTGTTCCGTGACATTCCCATAAAAAATATATTGTAAAAACATTTATCGAGCAATATTTTTAAACAATTTTAAATATAATTAACACTCAACCACTAACATATTATATCGTTTTATTTATGATGCTATTTTTTACCCGGAAGTTTGTAATTCATGTCTAACTGGTAACTCGCGAAATTAAACAATCAAATTCCGTATTGTTCTTTATTTGATTATACAAGTTTGAAGCAGTATCAGCGGTGATGTTTCCACCCGACCGTGGCAAACCGACACGATACGATACGCAGATAAGCCGTTAGGCTGTTTGCACATCGTGTGGACCCGGGGCTGCCGCCGCCCGTAATTAGTCCGCCGCAAAGTTCACCGGGCCGCTGCACTGACACCCCAACTGTGCCTGCTGCCCGATAAACACCATCTCTAATTTAATATACAAACACTTTCTCTCATCCACAGTTAGAATCATTACCTGCCAAAAGGAAGATAAAATTTATCGATTCTCGCAGTAGTATAACAATCTCGATGTATTTGATATGCCAGTGTATACAAATCACGCTACTGTACCCCACACAAGTCTACTACGTAAGGAAAACAAAAAAAAAACACAAATCTTATTCAGGTTCTATAAGAGATTTATGCTAGATATCGAATATACTTAGTCGAAACTTACTTATTGTTATGATTTAATTAACAAACGGTAAAGATAGTTTTTGTTTTCTTAATGTGACATTAAATAACGATATAAACTCAATTAGTTCGTGAAAAGTACACCTGTAAGATATTCAGAAGGAAACCAGATGTAAGTGCAAAGTTGTTGGGTGTGCCATCCCTCACTGATTACTTGGCATCTTCCTAATGACTTTTAGTTTAGATCGCTATCTCCAGCACAACATACCTAAATAACACCGCGTTACCTGTTACGAACGAGCTTCAATTTAAACTTTCTTTTATCAACTAGTTCTTTACTGGCTGGCACTCAGTTTCTAAGGAAGCAAGAATGTCTTACCAACAAAATTGATTGTAAACGTACCTACTCGTGAATAGTATCGATGTCTTCATATCTTTTAATTTGTTTACCCTATGATACGATAAAATGTTCAAGAATACGAGCCATAACAACACTATTTCACCATAAACTTACAAAGTGTAAAAGTTATGTGGTTGCGTTGTTTAAAGTCGTATTATATCAAGTATCACGAGCATGCCGAGAGCATCCGCTCGAAAAAGATAAGACTTTTAACGGTTCAAGTTTCAGCGGTCGTTATTTCTGTCGTAAATTGACATATATCGTTAGTGGAGTATGGCGCTAGCGAACGATGAAAACAAACACTCGACGACAATGTGATAAAACAGCAGAATCCACCGGCGCACTCCATCGTGACTTTAACCATTAATAATTCGCCAAGTTCGCGACAACGGCCAATTTATACATTCCGTCTGGGGCGAAATTCCAGGGAATTATTATAAAGTAATCTAAGTTAGACGACCCGAACGACGACGAGGGGGTTGACAGGTGTTTAAATATACCTCAACCGCTTCTCTACTCATGTTAAGTAATTCCCCGTATTACACAAGTCGAAGTCATTCGAGCGTGCGGTTGCAAGAGCTTTCGGAGCTTACCCATTAATTGGTTGTTTGTTACGAGGACACGCAAACTGAATAGATACGTGCAACTATCTTGTTTGCCTTCACCACGGTGGTTATGTAACGTTATTGAGAACGTGTCATGATTCTAGTCACTTGTCCGTCGATGACTATTGAAATTTGATAAGCTTGTCATCTCTTATTTCCTTACAACTGTTTGAGTGTTACTGATGATGAAGCTGTTGTGTATTATTTTAAATAGTTCAACATTACAGAAAAAATATTTATACATTTTAAAATATAGGTTTTGAAGCAATGATGGCCCAGTGACAATGGCTATGGACTGCCGCTCAGAGGGTCCACGGATCGAATCTCACCGCGGGCTTGAACTTCATCGCATGGTGGTAGGGTGTTTTGCGAATGACCGTCTGGCTAGCTACCATCCGCACGTGGAAAATTCTGTTGCCAAGCAACGACCTTGGACCAATTCATCACGAGATTGTGGTCAAAAGCTTATCTATCAAAATTAAAATTCTGAATTATGGAAGACGATACTGCGAGCCTTGTTGTAAGTTATATCAACAGTCTCGTTCAATAAAAAAAGCTTGGATAATTAAACTGTCATAAACAATAAATGTGAGCTCTTAAAATGACAAGTCTAATTCAATTTGAATCCAAAACATATAAAGAGATTAAAATTGTCTTTTAATGTGTATGAGAGCAAGCGGAACCGGTCGTGACGGCCGCGCGAGCGCTCATGTAACATCGCCAGTGAACATTCTCTCGAACTCATTTAAGGTTTTTGTCCTCGTAGCCGTGTTTATCTTTTTATTGCCACGATATTGAACCGGACCTCTATCGTTTACATCGCCACCGACTGCGTCAAATTATCATAGTGCAGCTTTCTTCTACATGGTCGTCCACTCGACTAATCTTAATTAATCGTATACGACGGCCGGATACAATCTCGACACTTGCCCATTTATCTCAGTGTTATCGCTTGATAGAATTGTCGCGCTAACTTGATCTAAAATTCAAACTCTATTGAAATAACTACGAGTTATCTGTGAATTAACATTGTATTGGTAACTCAAACCGTGAGCTATGCCCACGAAGTTAGCATCGCTAAATGCATCTATAAACAGCAAATATGTTACAAATCGTGCCTCTAACTGCCTTCATATTAACTACAAAGAAGGCGCTAAGTTACATTGACCATTTTTACACGGTGTAGGGTCATAAATAACTTTCCTTATCGACGCCGACACGTCGTCGCTATCTCTTCCATCTAATCCGGCGCCCACGCCTACAACCACGACCACCGTTTAAAGTAATTTGTCGTAGGAAAAACATTAATCCGCCACTTCATTACTAAATCGTGATTGATATCTTTTTTTCTATTAAAATACAATTATCTAGTAAGCATTTCGTTCGGGAACCGCTTCTAAACAAGTTTACGACACAATGACGTGTTAGAAGAGAGATCATTATTATTTATATGGATCCTAAAGTAGTACTCGAGGGCACTTTAGCGTTCTTGTCGGATTATTTCCCTCTTTATGCGAGCGAGCGAGATGCGTCGACCACTTTGTTGTTTTATACTTCGCCTCGGAGCGACTTTATGCATCGCCTCATTGCTCTTCGTCGTTTCGCTTAGTTTCCCCTCTCTATTTTCAACTCCCGTTACTATGTAAATTTATTTTGAAACTGGCTATCCGCCGACAGCTTTATACGTCGCCGCTTTACTTGCTTTACTCGTATACCCTATGTTATAACAACTTTTTGCTTTGCCAAATCCAGTGGAGACTAATGAAACCTTGTCCATTTGAACTTTAAAACCATCCTATTTGTATTTTATATGTCATTCTTAAAATATTAAGCACAGAAAGACCCGTTTTCAGTCATTTAAGATTAAAATCCGTATAATCTGTCAATAAATCAAGTTAAATGCACATTTTGTTTGTTGAGTACACACTACAAAGAGCGAGGTCTTGCTAAAAACGTAATAATACTAGCCGCCCACAATTATTGTGGCAGAGAAACGGGCCGCCCGCCGGCGACAAACGCTCAGAAACAAACTACGTTTTTATACGGAGGGCAAACAAAATGAGTTAGCGGTGCCGTTGCCGAGCTTTTCCTCGTATCCCCGACGAGCTTGAAAATTCGCTTTAATACCTTTGTTTTACAGCGCTCTACAGCTCTCGTGTTGCTCGAAAATATTTTCAAAGTTTACTCAACGTGCAAATATGCCATACTCGCCGATTTCTGTTTCAATATTTTAAATCTTTGTTGTTTCCGCATCGTATCCCTCTTTAATACTCGAGGGGGATCGCAGTATTATGTAAAACGGTCGTTACGATAACTCAAATCTCAAAAGCTTTATTTTCATATCATCCCTTCAGTCACGTCACCCTGTCACGAGCTTAAGTTTTTATATGCCATCAACTTGAGTATTATATTGTATTCAGACAATTCAAATGTTAATAAAGAAGTGTGACTTGTTTACTTTTGTATGTTCTGTTTGACAAAGTACTTTTGGTAAAGCATTTGTGGTAGATACATTTACAATCATACAAATGAAATGCGCTTTTAACAATTATACTATATATTTAACCTGAAATGTTTCCACAGAAGCATTAAAATCCTTTAAATCAGTTTGGCGAGTGTTGAAGGTATGATCACTCTTTGTGGAATTAAATAAAATGATAGAATCTCCCGGTAGAGTTTATTCATTACATCCCGCCGCGGGGTCCCGGGCGGGCGGCAGCGGCGGCGCGGCCCACCCTCTGCTCCCACTCGCTTTATGGATATAACCTCGACAAAATACCCCTAAAATTGCACTGTTTTTATTACGTTCTCTCTTTATCTCTTTGGTTTTGTTGCTCCTTTTTACGGAGTTATTATTTTATTAGAGAATTGGAAGAGCATAATAGACAAGAAAGATTAAACGATATTTAGATTTATCGATAAATATGTCTTGGTTGTCTTTTTTATAGTATTACTGTTACATGTCGTTTTAATATTTTGTAGCATTAACACACAATATTATATCAAGATTTTACACCTTTTAACGTAATTCTCTTTTTAATCAGTTTAAATGTAAACCATTATTGATACAAATATTGATTCGCTTGAGAACGGCGCCGTGGCGTCGGTTAATGATTAATATTCGTTGAACGTTTTCCGAAATAAAACATACCTTAATAGCAACAATTTTAAACTACATTTTAAGCTTATGTTATGCAGGCAAATATAAAAGTGTCATGATAAGTTAGTGAGAACTCAACAAACCTGGCGAAGAGGGAGTGAAGTTTAAAATACGATGAAGATTAATCACTAGCTACCGGCAAGACGCGTCTGCGGCAGCGCGCGCGCACTACCGCTTAATTAATTACTGACTTATTATGACGTCTCCGTCTGCTTTTGTCAGATTAGTAAAGGCTGTGGTAAAGGTTGCTATCTGAATTATTAGTCAATCGCGTCTTTTTTAATGCTCCACGCAAATGAGCCTATGAATATGAATGAATTTTAACAACTGTTAGCCAGTAACATGATAACTAAATTTATTTTTGGTATTAAAAAATACAACTCGTATCATAATTTAAGTATCCACATAAGAAACATAATACAGATGGAAATAAACTTAATATGACTTTGTGCGGTAACTCTAATTGCCAAGTTTTAATAAACGTACTCGTAACATTAATAATAATAATTTATTCAGAATTCAGAAAATAATCATACAAATGTGCAACTAAATACAGATATCAACAAATCAAAGAATAATAAATGTCTTAACCGTAGTGGCTACCGGTGAAACATTGAAATGTGTCTATGATTTTTCTGTATCTTTAAATGAAAACATTGTTAAGATGCCAAATAGTTGGCGATAGTGATAAAACAAAGCGGCTGGCAAAGGACCAAGTCGACATGAGTGGATAGACGCGCGATTCTCAGTGCGAATTTCTGTATTGTACGTACATAAAATACTGGTATGGCAACCGGTAGTGCAGTAAAGTATACCATCCGTAGTGTAGTGATGCGATGTCAGCACACTCAGCACTTACTCGCTCCACTGTGTTGTGCTTAGTGCAGATTCGCACGGGTACATTTTAAATGGAGCCGCCAGATCGCAATTACACTCCCTTTGAGCTTGCGGAATGCGTTATGTATGACATTCAATTCAATTTGCCGCACAAAGCCAGCGTCGAAATTCTCTTTCTCTTTGAACGAAGCCTTATGCAACGGTGCTTTGTTTGTTAGCAAACGGCTAACAGCCAATGTTTGTAACGTATTCGTAAAACAGGACTCTCATTGCGCTATAGCACGATTTCTACACTATCTATCTATTATGGCCATAGTTGTAACCGCATTTGTATTTGAAGTAGTTATCTCCCCGTATCTAGAACGCTTTACACCGATATATAATTTTCATACGACATGCAGGAACCAGGTTGGTGTTAAACTATTGATCTTCTATGAGATAAGTACAGCAGACCTTGTTACATGATAAGTACAGCTCGGAACACCAAGTGATATGTGCTTTCTGCAGGTGCATGATGAAAATTGCCCAAGACGTTAAATCTTATGCGCCTGTAATTTAAGTCCCTGCTATGATTCAATCTGCATTGCTCGGTTGACGACTAAATAAAATTGCCAAACTCACCAAAAAATATTCTGTACCACAACATTTCCATATGGTCTGATGTGAAAGTGCAACACAACTCAGTATGTTAGTCTGGACAGTTTACTAACTGACTTACATTTATTTTGGCATAAAATGTTCAATATTTTATACATTTTTAAAATAATGATCACGTCGACATAATATTTTAATCCGTTTCGGCGGCGTTATATTTTATCTGACGCGACTATTTATACCATTGTGAAGCTCTGCTTGTAGATTGATCGCGTGTCAGAGAATTGTTGTGACCGTTTTATGTAGAGTCGTTCGAAACGTTGCCAATGTAGTAGCGCGCCGGAATGTCGAACATGTCCACCTGGGCCGTGAGCGAACACGTATCAACATTACATCAACAGCTTTGCACACTTTGAAGTGGTCGAACCCATCTACTATACACACCACGGAATGCAATTAACCCACATAATTAAACGCTACTGCTAATTGTTTTAGTCTCTTCCCAATTTTATTTTCATTCTCATTTTAAATCGATATTTAATATGAGACGCGCATTAATGCTTAAAATTGATCTCATGAACCATTTATAAACGCGCTATTGTAGCGCATAAATCAAGCTTGTCTTGTCTACGTGTTTGTTTTGTAAATTAATCGTGCCCGTTGTAATATTGAGATTAACTCGAGCTGAAAGCAAAATTTTATGATTAATTGAAATTGACTCTGGTTTTATCCAACTTAGTGCTAATAAATTTAAAATGTAAATGTTGGATAACATGTTTTTTATCTTCATAAATATGTAAGCGTATCGTAATCTACCAATTAAGTTTTAATTATTTTATAAAATAATTAATTACTATATTCAGTATCTAATTATATCGATAAAAGAATGATGTGTTCTATGCAAATAAAATCTAGATTTTTATATACACTAGAAAATAATTACAACCTAGACGTTAAAATCTTTTTCTAATAACCTGTGTCAACTGAAAATCTAAATGAAATGATTTTATTATTGAACATAATCTAAAAGAATTGGTTTATTTAAAATGATGATTCTCGAATATTGGATTAAGGTAATCTTAATATACATGCGTATCGTTTGTTAATTTTGTATGTGGGGTTAAGTCGTTGTTAATTAATTTAAGCCAAGCGAGGTGAGGCTCGATTAGCGGAATAAATTGGGCTTGTGGCGGGCGCAATCCCCGCGCAGTAAACAGCGCCGACAACAAAGGCAGCCGGCAGCCCCCTACGCGCCTTGCCGAGCTTAATGCTTACTCATTATTTATTCACATCTATAACGAGATTGTCAGTGCTCCCCGTGTCTCTTCTTCGCCCGCTTTATTTGTCTCTACTTGTACCGTGCGTCGCCTCGACGCCATATTATTTACTCCCGGTCGCTCTTTTTGCTCAGATTATTTTCTTTTCCACCGAGTTATAAAGCTATTACCGTCTCCTTTTAAGTTCCCCGGTCGGATATTTATTCGTATAGCGAACCCAAGCTAACTCTTGTGCACCGATATGGTTTTATTGAAATACATATTCCCGTCCAATGTTTGCGTTATTTGCATACATTGGCAGGACTGTATCTTCTGAACACTCGATATGCGACCGCGCTCAAACAATATGGGTACTTGCAGGTACAGTGTTCAATATTTGAAAAATGTTTTGCGTTGTTTTCGTTTAGTTTATTTGAGTACCAATATTGCCATGTAAAATAAACGTACAATTTAGTTGGCTAGAATGTTTGAAGCTTGTGTTATAAATGCCGTTTCTTTGCCAATTGTTTTATGAGTGCGTCGATCAACTATGTACAGGAATAAGTTGCTGTTCATATAAATATAATTATCGTTAAAACTTCCGTTACCATTTCTCAAACTATAACTTTCATTTATTTGGGGAACGCGGAGTAATAGCTCTCCATTTGAATAATTCAAAAACATTATAAATCAAAACGCGGCATCATAACTATGCATGAAAGAAAGTGCACTTAAAATTATAATAACACAGCGTACGCCAGAAATGTCGCGGAATGTAATACTGTACTAAAGAAATTTTTATTCAAAAGATATGAAAGCTGTAGAGCACTTGCAAACGGCTAGATAATGCCATCAGATACTCGGCGCACTCGTTGAAAATTTTATGTCGTCCTTCGTGCATCGTCAGTTGCATTTCACTCCCGCATTTGTGATTCCGCGCCCCTAGTGTTGTTAGCGCTGCACTTTGGTGCTTTGTTTTGTGACTCTACGTTCATTGACCACAAAGCGGTAATCAACCGTGTGTATATTAATCCTTATTGCAATTGTTGTCCAATTGTCCAGCGTGTTAAATGACACCGCTAATCTGTTGCAATTTATATTTTTCATCCGATTCATATATCCGATTTGTTTATGTAGGTCTACGTGCAATTTTGTTCTAGTGAGATTTGTGTAAATCACTCTCCACAATCACAATAAACTCCTTGAAACTTACTCAATCGGGTACATTACATGCCAAAATTATTATTTTATTATTTAGTGTACCGACTATTTGTGTCCTGTAATTTCCTAAACCAAACAATAGACGTCGATAAAACGTGGCACCCTATATATGCCGAATGTTTTTTGTTAAATTGAAAACTGTTTATTTAATGAAATAAGACCCGTTAAATATTATATTACTACCAGAAAAAGAGCCTAATCGGGGATTGTGTCGAAATGTCAAATAAAATAAACGACTAACAAATAAAAAATACTTTGTTATGCGGATTAACGAAAGTGATTAGTCTGTGATTATATTTTCATAAAATGCTTTTATGTATTTACGTAGTTTCCCTGAATTTTCGAGACTGTTATGTAAATATATATTGGAGACATGTTATACATTTTTTAAATCATAGGTAGAGTGACAATTTCTTTGTCATTCTAAAAAACAAAATGCTTTCAAAAATACTTTACCCATCGTATTAATATAAGTATGGGAATCTATCGGTTACTTTGTTTTACAACGTAGATATATCCATAAATGATACAATTACTACCATCACTATCGGTTACTGTATGTATTGAATTAAAAAGGCAAATAAATCTTCAATAACATGTACAACCAAAGCAGCCACCTGCTGCAATATAGGAGGGTTACACAAAATAAGAGGGTTGTATCTATTCTAACAGAGTTTTTATTGTAGTCTGTACCACACGTTGTGCGAGATTACTCCGGCTTTAGAGAAATCCGGAGCACCGAGCATCCCTTTGTGCTCTCGACGCTCCTCCGTTTTTCCGCCTTTCCTCGTTTCGCCTTCACAAATACAGATTGCGATTCCTACACCACGAAACGACACCGCGATTTTAAAGCTCCTGTTTTCTTTAAGGAGATCGACTTTATTATGCTGAGTTGGAAATAATACCTTTCAATCATAGAACGACTTTGATATTGTCTGGAGTTCATAATTATTATATGAATGTCTTTCTAGGTCGTTCCTTACAACGTTATAACTACACAGCTATTAGCTTGCTTTAACTGTGTAGTAGTCTACGTTTTAATTGCATCTAATATGACTTTCAGTGAGGCGAGACAAGTTTCGCCTGTCCTCATTAGAATTCCGTCTATGCATTTACTAGGCGTGTACGTATATACATATATATATATATATACACATTTGTATATGTTACAAGCTGCTCGCCGTCTCGCTTTGTTATGTATGTCCTCGTCCGTTATCTAGCAACACTTTCAAATTTTTAACTGTCGCTTTCTCTTTTGACTCATTTAACAGCCATTCTTGTATTGCTGCCCATTAAGTATTTCAAATACAATGGCGTAATTTTTAACAAAAAATCAGCATTAAACGTAAAAACATGAACGATACACTTGCTAGTATTTTTCATCGTACGGTAAATAAACAAATTCGAGCATGATACAATTTATACAAAAATGTGTACGGAACAAAAACGCAATCCAACAATACGTTTACCGCAAATTGAATGAGGCTCGAAATAAATCCTGCGGTCGTTGTCTGACTCCCAATACCGCCCGTCCGTATATCTCACCCCTGTTTGTCGTTGTTCGCGTTTCATTGGACCAAAAAATACCCACATGCTCATACCGTGCGTACATAACTTATTTTACTGCCTTAATCCCGTATCCCACAGCGATACCGACTTTTTTTTATAAGAAAAACATTCTTTGCTCTTTCGTATAAACCTCAAATTCAGTAAATGTACATTACTATTTATATTCTGTGAATAAAATAATGGACCGCAAAAATGTAATTGTTGCACGATGGTTATCGAGGGCGGTTTCCCTCCTTCATTAGAGACCGGGGATAAACCTCGGAGCCCGAGGGTCGAGCGTCATAAACCGAGCACTCTAGTGTATCGTAAGTGTTAATTACTTTTGTCACTCTGCCGACGGCGGGTGGTTAACAAATCTCGTCGTTACATAATTCTGCCGCTGAGTACTGTAATTTACATCGACTGACGCAACATTGTTTGTACAATAAATTATTATGCCTTGGAGCGGTCTTAACGGGCGGCTAAATCGATAAGCGTCGTTTTTATAGCACCATTAACAGGCACAGGCAGCGCGGAGGGGCGAGCGATTTCAATCTGCGTAATCAACACCGTATCGCACTCGAATAAACCTAATTGACGGTAATATTATTAAAAAATCACTTGAAATTACTGGGAGAACGAGATATAAAACTAATGTCTCGAAGTAACGAGCGCAGCTAGTGTCAAGCAGAACAAGGGCGGTGATACTGCAACCGGACAGGCGTCAATTCTTTATAAAGCAAACTGACAACCCCGCGTACCTCTTTATGATCACACAAATATATATTTATTTTATTGACTTGAAACAATAATTCATAAGCATAATGATTACATTGACAATATTTACACACATGTTTTATTAAATGAACACAATGATGTTCAGCGGTATGTAACAATTTTATGAATTAAACATGCAGTATACCGATGAAAAACAAATTGTCGCAGTTATTGCTTGCACATTTTTTAAATATTCCGCGTTATACATGTTCTGTTAGTTTTTATAAAAATCTGTTGTTTTTATTACTACCGAAAGTGGAAAAACGAGGGGGAAAAGTAAACAGCGTTGACGTCGCGACCGAGCGAATTTCCGGCTCACTGCCATTCGGGACGTTTCAATTTTACAAAATATAAACTTTTGCTTTATGCCAGTGCTCGTAACAATCGGCTGACGTCGATTTATGATCGTTTATAATCATTCACGATAAAACGTGAATAATTGCTCAGACGAAGAGAGCAATTAGGAACGCTCACAGAGTATTGTGGTTTTGGATTCGCCACGTCACATATAATGTTTATGTGAAATTAATAACTGAATGTCTTCTGCTTCCTGTCCTTATCCCACGCTTAGTAGGGTTGGCACATGTATTTTCCCACTGGTCTGTGTTGCTCGTCAACGGAGAACATTGTGAAAGTAGTAAGTAGTGAGACTCACTCGTTTCGCACACATATTATATATCTTTAGGCAGTCCATCCATACCAACTTTCCTCTACACATACATCCGTTCCAAATATTAACTTGAATATTAATTAAAAATTCTTGTCGTTATAAATGTCGTTTCTCTGTGTGACACGCCTATGGTATGCCTGTTTATACTCAACTCTTCTGTAACTGGTGCTATTTTCAAGCTTCCATCAATAAACTCATTCATTATTATAGTATGTATGTAACACATTGTTAAAATATGTTTAAAAGAATGGCCCCGAGTTTCTTGCCCGTTCTTCTCGCAGTGGCTCTATACAATTTATTTGCTGAACGTGGCAGTACCATGTAGAATATTTCAATACTAAAATTTGTAATTGACCTTCATACGAGCGTCGTAGACGCCTAAATTGAATAAATTATTTTGACTTTGATAGTTGTTACTAGCCCATTCCAGCTACAACATCATCCGTCATTATATGGGCATTTCTGTTCCAATATTAATATCCATTCACGACGACTGGTCTTATGATGACCTTATATTTTTACCTTTAAAGGTAATAAAATTTAAAGGTAACATAGCAAATCAATACAAAGCTTCCTATCATAATACAAACAAAAATTTTGGTACTAATTAATTATCTACAATCAATGGTTTCACTTTTAGTAGGTTTGTTAACAGTTTTTAATTATTGATGAGCCTCAACTGAGTACACCTGCTCGTTTTGCATAGTTCCCTCTTAAAGGCGTAAGATGTGTTTCCTTTTAAACTTCAATTCAGCCACATACTGCTGAAAATTTCAGCATATAGTACGATCGGCAATGCTAAAGAAGTCCACTCTTATCTCAAGACTCAAGATTTTTGGACATTTAATGTACGTTTATAACCTTATATCACTAGGGCACAAAAATAATGGAAGTGACCACTGAACTTGTCTAAAGATCAGTTTACATAGTCAATGTCAAAATTCTCAATTGTATGGACAATGTAAATTTATGTGGGCAGCCGCTTGCCCAACTACAGCCCTCGGCAATTCTCGTTGGTGCTATCAACTGAAAGGACGATGGGTAAATTAAAAACAGAAGAACAGACTGGACTAATATGCAAAGAATTCATATGTCTCATTTAACCAATATCTAGATCAAGTCATTAGTTCACTATATTATATGAAAAAAAAAATAACGAAACGGAGACGTTGAACTTACTTTGATCCGAGTTTTTTTGTCTGTGTTTATACAAAGAGATTCATATCGTTTTAATTTCCCCTCGGTATTATACCTACGCTAATATTTTACGTGAAATCACAATTCCGAGCAAAAAATAATCTGTTCCTCCCTTTAGGGAAAACTCTCATAAAACGTTCTTATATTTATAGATATTTTTATAGAGACAGTTACCGAAGACAAGTCGAGATTTATCTCGCTTATCCCTACCGCTTCACCGTTCCGCTCTCAAATGGGGAGAGTCTTTACTTTTTTATTCTCGTATAAATGGTTTCAAATTAGTATTTTCGTGGGGGGGTGCTTTTATTACATCTTTTTGTGATTCTTAATTTTCGTGAACCGAGGGAATAGGTTTACTTTCATTGTATAAAGAATTTCTCTCTCACTAATGATTATTACTGTATAAAAGTATTATTGAGAATGTGTGATAATGATAAATGATAATAATGCTGAGAAGAAACAACTCTTACAACCTTTTGGTTCTGGTTACCCCACACCGGCTGCATTAATCGCAGTCGTAAAGCAATAAGTTATAAAACGAATATAAATAAATCGGTTTATGGCTGTTTTACTGCTTTTCGCGAATGTGTTATTGCTAGGAACGGACGCAATGCGCTCGTAATATACACGCTATATCTATATGTGACATAGATTAATGTTCATATTTCTAACTCAACTGACGTGTTCTGATGCTCGTTCAATGTGCCGCTAGAGTCAGAATTATTATACCGACACAAGACACCTGCCTTGAAATTTTACAGTGCATGATTTTATTTTGCACTCCATTTTATACCTTCCTTGAAAGAAAACCATGAAACAAACAGTGTATATTTTATATCACCACTTCGTCACCGATTTATTTTTGATACTCAAATATACTTTCATACTTTAACGTTTTTGATTGTGAAGAAATTATAAGTTGTTTTTTTTGGCTTTCATGAATAAAAGTACTTGTTCTCTCATGAACTATACTTCAATAAAATAACAATATTATTTTATATTATCGCATGCTTAACATAATTTTATCACATCCTTAAAAATGATCTAACGACAGACTGTGCTTTTGTAGGTATACCTACCAAAAAATAATGTTGACAAAACATTTTCCTTTGAACCATGTCAAATCTGATAAGTTAACTTCCCCCCATGAAACATTTTTGTCAGGTTGTATTAGCTTCCGAAAACAGTTAACATGTGTAACATCCAAGATACACTCGACTAGGCGGTTTGTTGGGCGGGCGGCGGCGGCGGCAGCGGCAGCGGCGCGTGCGTGAGGAGCGGGGCGCGGGACCGGTGCCGACGACCGCGCCACTCTCGCCCCGACAGCTGGGCGGTTCACGCGTGTACCGGCCGCTGTTTTTCAACTTCTTTGTGTCGCGATCGCGTTGTCCGTTTATTTTTGCGCTGTGACAGACCAATTAACCGAACACATATCGGATGCCACAACACTTGGATTTCAGTGCACAGGGATTGCAGTGATTTTATTTATTTGGATTATTGGAGTTGTAGAAACTTGGAAAGTGTCACACGAAACAAAGTTTTATACTGTGATTTGATACAAATTGTTTGTGCAAGTGTTTTGTCTTAACGAAACTTATGTTATTTAATATAAGTGTTGTACTGGTATGAGTGATCTTAAAAAGTGAAATAAAATTGTGAAGTTTATTGTGTGGAGGCACTGACAGTTACCATTGTGAGGATCAAAGATAACCCCAAAAGCAATGCTGATGGCGGTGGCAAAAAAGAAGGCAAGAGAAAAACAAACAAACAAAAGACAGTGGCTAACGATACGGTGACTAGCAACAAGAACGAGAAGACAGCTGTGAACCTCGTCAAGGGAAAAGAGGGTCGGAAAAAATCGCCACACAAAGATGTACAAGAGAAACAGGTAAATCAACGTCAAATACAATGCGGCCGCGGCCGCTGTCTACGCAAACAAAAAATAAGAACCCTGTCATCATACCAAAGTGAGGTGACTGTAATTACGATATAAAAATGGAAATATGTATCTGGGAAGATATACATGCAATAACACTTAGCGTTGTCAGTCAACATTACGTGACTGGAATTGTTAAAGTTGCATTTGTTACATTAGCCTGAACAATGAAACAACACGCTGTTATAAAATAACCATTTTAATTAACAATTATTCGCATTGAAAAACTAATGGAAAAGTTATTGTTGTTAGTCACGAACGCGACTGTAACGCAAACATTCGTCCCTTTTACAGCAATTACGGTACTTGTAACAAGTAATAACCCCAATAGGACGCTTAGAACTTCCCGAGGAACGACATAATTACACACCATTAACACTGTTACAGACAAACCACCGTGTTGGTTTTGTTTTTTATTGCCCGCTATTTGTATCTAGGTTAAATAAGCGCCTTCACCTCGCGTCGACATTTTATAAAAGCATTGTTTCGATTATCTTGTCTAGCAGTATTAAATAATGCTTCCGTTTCAACTTTTTTTTATTGATATTTTATTATTAACTTCGGTTTAAGGTTTCTCTTTAAAGTTTTTATTGATGAGATATATTCACTATATTTATATCGACATTCAATATGCGTTTCTTACAATCTTCTTAGTGTTTGATTCTAGATATACAGGGTTTATGCGTTTAAACAATTAAAATTGAATATATATTTTATTGCAATACATCTATAATGAAAACATTTTAATTATTGTTTTGACCATAGACGTAATAATATTAGTAATGTACACAATTGCTGTTTCATCGTTTTAAGGTAACAAACAGCAAGAATGTTAGACGCCCACAATATTATATCTTGATAGTCGTTAGGAATTAAGTATAATTAGTATTTAATTACCAATCACTTGTAAGATACATATTCTATCTCGTACACTATTTGAACTAATGTACCATTCCCAGTTAGTATTAGATGGTTATTTCAAAAAGTGAATTCAGGCAGTACCAATGACATTCAATTTAAACTAAAAAAAAACATTGAATATATGAACAACCTCTGCTATAAGTCAACTTACTGCAATAAAAATTCCACCCAAAATATCGCTGTCTGACAAATTAAATGAATGTCATTCAGTCGAATACCGTTGGTGTTGTTTTTTGTTTATATAATGACGAATTAAAACTTATCGAAGTTGTTTCGTTGCACAAAATAAACTATACACGTAAGCACTATTGCAGTGATTCTGAGGTGTATTAAACTAAATTATAGACCAATTTGCTTGGTTGTTAAAAACAACGGTTAATACATTATACTGTAAATTGAAGGTAATTGCTGGTTATTAAATGTTGTTCATTTCCATTTACTATGCACGCTATTAAAATATTTCTGGAAGCTGAAAACACGAGTGTAAATTAACTTATTGATATAGACCTACTAGAATACATACCTTAATAAATTATTCATATTATATCATGTTTTCAATTCAATTTCAACAAAAGAATTTGTCGGGCATTTGCTCGGACAGTGTTATAAACACAATTTGCTTTTATAAAGTTGTCACATTGCGCGACTTGTGTTTTATTTATGAAGACAGCTCGGTCGCTTTCTGGATTATTGGTTTGGAAACAAGCCACTTAATGCCAGGTTATTGCTTGACTATAGAATAACGGACAAGTACATTATAGAGCTTATAGATAATTGTATATTATTATGATTTACTAACTAGTACAACAGGTGGTTAACCAGACATATTATAATAAATGATTCATTTGTCAGATTGTTTTAGAGGACTTTGATAACACATACGTAGAGGGTTTTCAAACTTTGGTAAATAAATGATTTGGACATAATTATTGTAAACGAAATATAAGATGACCGTAGCTTCCACGTTAAAAAATAAATCACAAAAATATAGTAGGTATGTATAATTAAGGAAATAAAGCACATAAACACTGGTTACAATGTCCAATAATCTAACTAATTAAGTCAGATTCCATGCTCCATATAAAATATATCATCTGCATTTCAGCTAAAGAGTTGATTTAAAGCATTGTAATTTGGTATTCGATTCGGTGCAATATCGCATAGCAAACTGAGCGGGTCCCACTTGCGGGGATTTGTAATCTCCACACATCCTCAATGGCTGTAGCCTATCTGTTTATCATGCATGAACTGTTACTGCGCACAAATTTAGTATGCAGTATTAAATTCAGGTCATGAACAAACAACTTTTAACTAAATATTCAAGACGTGTGTCTTGTGTGTCTTTCGCGCTTAACTTATCAGCGAGAACATTTTGTATTTTCTGCGATTAAAATTACACATGTTTTCTGTTTGTTATTTTTATGTTTAAAAAACTGTCATGCAATAAAACGTATTAGTTACAGATATTTGTATTTATAAAATAAATTATATACTTCTCTACCTAGCTACATAATGGCTTGTCATTTCGTCTGGGCGTGTTGCCAAATCGACTGCCAACTCGATGCTAATTGTAAATTCTATATTAAATTACAGACGTTGATTATAATAGCCATGAATTATTCATATAAATTAATCTACACACAAGACGGACCTTCGGTCATAAACTTTTTATTGAAGTAGATATTGTAATTTATTTGATTGGTATGCTGCAGTCGTATTTTAATTATATCTGCTTTTTGCTTATATGATGCTTGATGTATCAAGTTCCTATTGTTGTGTGATAAAGTTTTCTATTGCGTCTGAACATCTCATTAAAACGTTCGTCTATAATTTGGCTAAGATCACGCTTTTTGTAATAGGTATACTGATATGATTTTCTACTTACATTTTCGGGTCCCATCCTATTAAAACTTTGTAAAAGTATTTGAATTTCGAATGAGGGGCGAAAAGCTATCACGCCATTTTTCCTCTCTCCCCCATTTCGTTACCGAAATGAGTCGGGAAATCGACCTCGGTCTGTCTACAATTGAGATTTTGTTTCTCAGCTGATTTTGTTAGGAATATGTTAATGAAAGCATACTTTTGCATATTCATGTCGCCTATTTCGAAACCGATGTTTTTTTACACAAAAAATATGCACAAATAATAACACACAAATCTGAGAGTAAAAATGTTTAGAGAAATTACAAATCAAAAGACAAAGCTACTGTACACATAATAGAATGTAATACAATTACCTTCAAAATGTGGATCGCTGTAAATGTTTTTTGGTTTATTTTGACAACGTTGACTAATACGCTCGTTTATTTTTATAGCTAGTTTATTTGAGAGTCGCGTGTGTTACCGCTCGGAGGTGGGCTCAAGCGGCTATTATTACTTGCCGACACGACATCACTCATCGCGCTAATACCGCGTTGAATTATTATCTATTTTATGTAACATAGTCTTGACGACCAGCCAGCTTTCATTGACGTTGACGGACATCCTCCTAAATACCTGCGCGCAAAAGTATTGACAGGAAAATAATGCACATCTGTACGCCCAATTAACACTGCTGATGGCAGACTTGGCACAATATTCCCTTTCATCTGACACTAATTATTGAATAGTGCTCTTATCCCTAACAGTAGGGACTAATATAAACAAATTTGCATGGTGGTAGGGCATTTTGCGAATGCCCGCCTGGCTAGCTACCACCCTCAAGTAGAAAATCTATCATCAATCACCTAACGGTGTGTTCCGGCAGCTGTCCTTGAGAGCCAGTACTTCTAGATTAGTCTGAACAACATTCGACCACATCATCACTTACCATCAGGTGAGATAGTAGTCAAAGACTAACCTATCCGAAATAAAAAAAAATTAAATGAAAGTGACTTTTCTGTTTATTACTTCTACACCACATATTGTATAAAATTGGCAAAAAAAAGTTGACTTACATTTTATCACGGTTTTGCGGTAATGCTCGAGGGAGTCCGATACAGTTAACATCCACGCGGAAGAAGTAACGGTTATTTCAACATGTTTAAGTCATTTCGTAAGCATATTAGTAAGTATTGCCTTGCTAAAAGAAAATGAACGATTCCATCCTTACTAGGAAACCTCTTTAAATTCAATATGGAACACGCACCTTGAATAATTGACCAGTAAACGACCAACTTAAGTTTCCGTCTGTGCATGATAAGTGGTGTTCATTAAAATTAGCGACCGGTCAGTGTTCTCTCAGTACCGAGTAATGTCTGAACGTGTGCTCTTAGTGAGAAGGGTGCCGGAAGCAAAGAGGTGTGAGTAAGTTTAACATATTGTATATTACTTGCGGCGCCTTTGAATATTCTTATTGTAGGGAGACGGGCCGGACGCGGCAGCCGGCAGCTGGCTGGCACGCGCGTCCCATACTTGATTTATCACTCCATTGTTGCACAGCGACGACCCACCCCCGCCGGATAAGGCTAAACATTCAATTGCCGGAACGCTCCCAAAACGATTTGTTCTCTCCCCCTTCACTCAATACGATCGATTGACTATTTTCTTCCGGTCTTCTCCGACATTTAAGTGTGAATCTGCGAACTTCCATGCCGTTTTTTCCCGTTATTGACTTAAACCTATTGTTTCTCCGTAAATATGAAATGTTGAACGAAGATTTATTGCTTATTTCTTTACTTAATACGAATATCATGAGAAACAAAGATAAGATAAATTTCAAGAAAAGCCACTATAAACATTCTGTTATTACAAAGATTAGTGTTCTCTTATTTCTATACATACAAATCCTAGTTCCCGGATTGAGAATATAAATACTTACTAAACATCCTGTTGGACGTCGTAAAAAGCAACTAAAGGAAATTATGCGCTGAATGCTGATCACGTTAATGTGAGTGTCGTACTGCACCGACCCCAAATACGTAGGATAAGGTTAAGAAGATGATAGTTATTCGTTAGAACATAACCATATGTATAATAAATACTACCACAATTCTATACCATAGCCAATAAACGAGCTATGAACGTATTATCATAGTTGATATTATTATGCAAGCGGTAACATTAAGTCCTCCTGGACAGTTCGCTCTTATAGTAAAATTTATCTTATAACAAATGCAGAATATAATTAATAGGTATTATGCCTGCTGACAATAATTAATTTGCAATAAGTAATAAACCACTGGAGTATTAATTTAACTCATATTTTTATTTACTTTGTCATATTTATTTTATCAGACTTCCTCCTGCGTTCAAGTTGGTAATATATTTCATGATTGATTCAATAAAATTTAATTAATTATTAATATAGCTAGTAAACATCACATAATTAATGATTTATTTGTATTTACATTTATGATGTAGCGTCAATGGAGCGTAGAGCTAATGAAACGTACAGAAATGCTTGGGGAATGTTTGTGATGGTTACAAAAAAAAACCGTAACAGGGCTGAATCCGGCCACCTAGCTCGATGCTTTCAAGGTTCCCGTATACTTTCCACCAACAGACTAAAATATCATGTCATAGACATCGGTGCCTGCTCAGAAGGGTCGTAATGTTTCCATGACAACCCGCTGGATTTGATCTTACGCTTCGGCGCTATCTATTAGTACCTAAGGGCCTGTTTCAGAAATTTCGAGTAAGTTCCTGTTATACTATCCAGAACATATTTAATGAATAAAACACTATCTTTGCGTTTCACTTAGCCTATCCATCGGTTAAAGCTTGAAACGCGCTGCATGTTAACTCCAAACATTTTTATCATTTAGTTATTTTATGTGTTGGTTAGCAACCCGAAACTTTATTAGGACATTCTGAAACGGGCCCTTACAGCAATAAATAAAAAAGTTCTTCGCTACTTTATGTAAAATTCACTTTAAGTTAATAAGAATAATAGAAAATGTAGCTTAAGACCACTTTACTCGATGGCACATCTGTGTTTTTTGAACTAACTACCAGTGACCAAATAACACTAGCACTACCAATGGTGAAAATGTTCTAATTTTACTACAAGTGATAAAATGAACCTGGAAAGTAGCACATCACAACTAGGTCGAGGGACCGTATTTTCCATGCAGGACCTCACTGGACATTGTACATCCCATAGATCATAACTTGCTAAGTTTGAGATCAAAAGAGGAGTATACAGTGAGTCATGAACAAATGAATTGAAAGTGAACGTAAGATGTTTTTTTATAGTTGGATGAGCAAGCCGTTTATTTAGAAAATGTTAGGATTTTTATAAAGACAAATATGTGCAAGACAGCATGTAATATTAGCATTGTGAAGTTAGATTGAAGACGTAACTGTATTTTGTATATAAAAAAAACCGACTGGCGTTGCATGGGGAGTGCCGATACATATAAATGGTAGCGATAGTTAAGGCATAGAAGAAGAAAAAATCAAAAACCGTTTTTTTTTTCATTGGAGCCTTCCTCTAGTATTCTTAAAACCCTTGAATTATTTAGCCTACCACGGTAAAAACTTCAACCGCATCATTATCATTACTTACCACACGCAAGACAGTGTTTAACAACAGACTAATCTATCAACAACAAAAAACTGTGTTATTAGAAGAAGTTTGAAAAGCAGAGTGAGTTGGTACTCACTCTGCTTTTCAAACTTCTTCTAATAACACAGTTTTTTGTGAAGTTAGTTCTTGCCGCGCTGGTGCGCGGCAAGAATTAAAATGCAGGGTGGAATGAATGAATATGTAGTGTTATTAGTCGAGAAAAGTACGCTAAGATGGTTTGATTATCTAGAAATGATGGACTAAAGGAGCATCAAACCGCGACAGACGTGGATGAAACTGTTGGAAGAAGTCTGCAAATGTATTTTGACCAATAAAGTGTTCATTCCAGCCAGCATAAGTGTTCCTCACTCGGCTTTTCAAACTTCTTTTAACCAAAATTTTTTTTGTTGCTGATTCAATTGCCCTTCAGCATTATCTTACGTGTCGTAAGTGATGATCCAGTCGAATATTTTGACAAGCTAGGCTTAGAAGCTTAGAACAGTACTCGTATTAAAACTGTTTTTTTTTTACTCTGAAAGATTTTTATTAAAGCAATAGATTAGGTCAAGATCGAAACAAGTGGAAACATTATATTGTGTAGTCTTTAGCTTGCCTTCCCAGAAAACAGGCGTAACGTTACGTATTTCTTTTATAAAATGAGTAGTGGTATATAAAATGTAATCCTTGTGTATATGAACTGCGTGTTTTATATTATTATTTTATTTCTTCTTCTTTAACATTGAAATGTAAATTAAATATGTGGATAGGTTATTTAATAATTCCCGTATAAAGTCCCGTAATCCAGTATAAGATGTAAGAACTAATAAAGTATACATGTAGGTATATTTATTACTTTGCTCTCGTACTTCATCTTAAAAATACCTTCTAATACAAAACTGAGAAAGAGAAATATCCATTTTATTTGATAAATGTTAGTCAATCTTAGACTTGTGCATAGAGAATATTTTTAGTTATTTTATCACCTCCCGGTGCTGGAGTTTAAAAGGGAATGGGAGTAATTACGCGGGGATATTTACGAGCGGGCGCGCGAACGACTCAATAAAACTAGTTGGCCGACCACGCCGTTTACGATGCCCGCAGTTTAAGTACCATTGTCTCTTAAACCCTCCTTTATTAGATATAAGATCTGCACTGGATTGTATAATACTTATGCAATTTATTTGATCTGGGTTTTTGAATATTTAACGGAGAACATAACAATTATAACAGTTGCGAGTAAAATTGATTCTTTAATAGTAGAACTTCAGCATAAAAAAATATTTTTGAAGCGCTCGTAGCGAAGTTTACTTAGCTGTTCTCAACCGATCAGCAAAGTTAAGCAACGTCGCGCACGGTCAGGAGTTGGATGGGTGACCGCTAGTGACATTACTACTGAGCGTTTCCGTGCTTCGGAGGGCACGTTAAGCCGTCGGTCCCGGTTGTTGTCTTAGGATGGCAGTCGTTATAGCATGGTGGTAGGGCATTTTGCGAACGCCCGCCTGGCTAGCTACCACCCTCAAGTAGAAAATCTGTCGCCAAGCACCTAACGGTGTGTTCCGGCAGCTGTCCTTGAGAGCCAGTACTTCTAGGTTAGCCTGAACAACATCTTCGACCACATCATCACTTACCATCAGGTGAGATAGTGGTCAAAGGCTAACCTATCAGGCATAAAAAAAAAAAAAAAAAAAAAAAAAAAATATCAGCAGTGTGAAACTAAAGTTGAGGGTCGTCAACTTTTAGTAGTGGTAATCAATTTTTGAATGTCACATAAAATTTGTTACACCGCTAGACAAAATAACAGAAAAAGACCAAGAAGACGTTTATTCAAGACTTACCCAGATTTCGTTTTAGTTGTTGTATGTTGTTTTTATAGTACTACGCTACCGCCAGATAAAAATATAAGATTTCGCGATGCTAATGTTTCTCTGGCAAAATTCATGCACGTATTGTTATGTTAGCTGGTAGCTTTTGGTTTTGTGCCCAGCAGTACGTCTGGCGATCGTGTATTCATTTCTGTCTTCACCGATTTTTACACACTTTCACTATCAACACGAAGCACCACACAAGTTAATTAAGCAACACCGTTAATTATAAAATTATCTTTTCTCTAACAACACAAAGAGCGAGGGAAGAATATACTGTAGACAGTTTTGATTTTTTATTGCCGACCGCCTGCCTGAAGCGAACCCACCGCGGAAATTATCTTGTATACTTATAGCCGACCGCCTTCCTGACGCAAACCCACCATGAAAATTATCTTGTATACTCGGTATCTTTCGGTTATTTAATGCGTTGAAATGTTAAAGAAAGAGTCCTGCGGACCTAGCACGGACCGGAGACATATCTCCCCGGGGAGAAGATTAAAATCTAATCGCTTTTGAATATTTTCTTCTCTTCGAGCATGTGCGCTGAGATGGATAGGTATCACCCACGCTGGATAAATAGTTTCTCTCTATAACAATAGTAATACAGAACAATATAAAAATAAACTACATAGATCAATGATGTTAAATATTTTCGCCCATTGAGCTAGCCTATCACCGCAATATCACCTAATAGTAGGTAATAAAGTCGAATATGTTATACAGAATTTACATAAAGGGCAAATTACAATACTCGTGCGGCATTATATTATTCAATTAGTAATTAAATACCCACGTCTCGGAGCTCTACCTTTCTTATGTCACATGGAACCTATCTACATTCTGTGTCAATCCTTTACAACGAAGACATATTTCCACGGAAATGTCACAAGTCCATAGATTAACATTACTCTGTAGATCATTTTGTATCTCTACAGTCGGTAAATTCAGATAACAAAACCTTTACACCTATTTATATCGAGTAGAGGTATGATTGTGTAAACTGGTTTACTTATAAACTGCCCTAAAAGCATTAAATCATAATTATTGAAGTCAGGGCCATTAGGGCTGTTTTAGGGCTGTTGCCTTCAACATACTACAATGGATCCCAAAGGTTTACTTCAAATTATTAGGTTAGGTACGAAGTCGGACTACATAATAAATACATTTTAATAATTTTATTTAGCAACCTTCGTATTATCTGCACTGCATATTTACTCGTTTAGATTAATACATAGTATAAGCTTATACAATGTATACAATATCGTAATTATAATTAATAATCGACGTGATCAATGTTAATGGAAATTATTTATTGAATTGAAATTTATATGGCATCATATCAATACCTACTATTAACGAGCATGATATAAATTACACGAATCGGTCAACAAACCCCAGAGTACCTACCTACATATATTTATAGGAACATTTTTACAAAGTTTTATTCCCATTAGACGATGAAGTTTCGACGTGTAACGATGTGTTCGAAGGTGTTAACAGGCTTAACCTAGAATTCGCTCGGCAGCAAAGATGTTTTGCGTCTCCTACTTTTTTATTATTATTAATTTAACAATGCACTACAGACTCTTGGTCAAAAAACAATTTTACAAAATCATTCTCCATTCATCATTGACTTTTTACACTTAGATGTTGGTTAGTGTAAAGGTGTTATATCTTAAAACTAAGTGAGGCCATACATATATATATATGTATATATATACACATTTTTCATTTTGTACCTTTGAGACCTTCGTTACGCTCAGGATTCTATATTTTGAACCTTTCGCAATCCTTCGTTTCCTCAGGTTTCAATAAAAACAACTTTGCAGACTTGAATAACAAATAACTATTGTTGTAAGGATAAAATGAGAAAAATAGTATCATGTTATGATCTATGGGATGTACAATGTCCAGTGAGGTCCTGCATGGAAAATACGGTCCCTCGACCTAGTTCACCACTGGCAGTGAAATGCTACTTTTTTGGCCGTTAGTGGTGATGTGCTACTTTCCAGGTTTCAGAATGTCCTAATAAAGTTTCGGGTTGCTAACCAACACATAAAATAACTAAATGATAAAAATGTTTGGAGTTAACATGCAGCGCGTTTCAAGCTTTAACCGATGGATAGGCTAAGTGAAACGCAAAGATAGTGTTTTATTCATTAAATATGTTCTGGATAGTATAACAGGAACTTACTCGAAATTTCTGAAACGGGCCCTTACAGCAATAAATAAAAAAGTTCTTCGCTACTTTATGTAAAATTCACTTTAAGTTAATAAGAATAATAGAAAATGTAGCTTAAGACCACTTTACTCGATGGCACATCTGTGTTTTTTGAACTAACTACCAGTGACCAAATAACACTAGCACTACCAATGGTGAAAATGTTCTAATTTTACTACAAGTGATAAAATGAACCTGGAAAGTAGCACATCACCACTAACGGCCAAAAAAGTAGCATTTCACTGCCAGTGGTGAACTAGGTCGAGGGACCGTATTTTCCATGCAGGACCTCACTGGACATTGTACATCCCATAGATCATAACATGATACTATTTTTCTCATTTTATCCTTACAACAATAGTTATTTGTTATTCAAGTCTGCAAAGTTGTTTTTATTGAAACCTGAGGAAACGAAGGATTGCGAAAGGTTCAAAATATAGAATCCTGAGCGTAACGAAGGTCTCAAAGGTACAAAATGAAAAATGTGTATATATATACATATATATATGTATGGCCTCACTTAGTTTTAAGATATAACACCTTTACACTAACCAACATCTAAGTGTAAAAAGTCAATGATGAATGGAGAATGATTTTGTAAAATTGTTTTTTGACCAAGAGTCTGTAGTGCATTGTTAAATTAATAATAATAAAAAAGTAGGAGACGCAAAACATCTTTGCTGCCGAGCGAATTCTAGGTTAAGCCTGTTAACACCTTCGAACACATCGTTACACGTCGAAACTTCATCGTCTAATGGGAATAAAACTTTGTAAAAATGTTCCTATAAATATATGTAGGTAGGTACTCTGGGGTTTGTTGACCGATTCGTGTAATTTATATCATGCTCGTTAATAGTAGGTATTGATATGATGCCATATAAATTTCAATTCAATAAATAATTTCCATTAACATTGATCACGTCGATTATTAATTATAATTACGATATTGTATACATTGTATAAGCTTATACTATGTATTAATCTAAACGAGTAAATATGCAGTGCAGATAATACGAAGGTTGCTAAATAAAATTATTAAAATGTATTTATTATGTAGTCCGACTTCGTACCTAACCTAATAATTTGAAGTAAACCTTTGGGATCCATTGTAGTATGTTGAAGGCAACAGCCCTAAAACAGCCCTAATGGCCCTGACTTCAATAATTATGATTTAATGCTTTTAGGGCAGTTTATAAGTAAACCAGTTTACACAATCATACCTCTACTCGATATAAATAGGTGTAAAGGTTTTGTTATCTGAATTTACCGACTGTAGAGATACAAAATGATCTACAGAGTAATGTTAATCTATGGACTTGTGACATTTCCGTGGAAATATGTCTTCGTTGTAAAGGATTGACACAGAATGTAGATAGGTTCCATGTGACATAAGAAAGGTAGAGCTCCGAGACGTGGGTATTTAATTACTAATTGAATAATATAATGCCGCACGAGTATTGTAATTTGCCCTTTATGTAAATTCTGTATAACATATTCGACTTTATTACCTACTATTAGGTGATATTGCGGTGATAGGCTAGCTCAATGGGCGAAAATATTTAACATCATTGATCTATGTAGTTTATTTTTATATTGTTCTGTATTACTATTGTTATAGAGAGAAACTATTTATCCAGCGTGGGTGATACCTATCCATCTCAGCGCACATGCTCGAAGAGAAGAAAATATTCAAAAGCGATTAGATTTTAATCTTCTCCCCGGGGAGATATGTCTCCGGTCCGTGCTAGGTCCGCAGGACTCTTTCTTTAACATTTCAACGCATTAAATAACCGAAAGATACCGAGTATACAAGATAATTTTCATGGTGGGTTTGCGTCAGGAAGGCGGTCGGCTATAAGTATACAAGATAATTTCCGCGGTGGGTTCGCTTCAGGCAGGCGGTCGGCAATAAAAAATCAAAACTGTCTACAGTATATTCTTCCCTCGCTCTTTGTGTTGTTAGAGAAAAGATAATTTTATAATTAACGGTGTTGCTTAATTAACTTGTGTGGTGCTTCGTGTTGATAGTGAAAGTGTGTAAAAATCGGTGAAGACAGAAATGAATACACGATCGCCAGACGTACTGCTGGGCACAAAACCAAAAGCTACCAGCTAACATAACAATACGTGCATGAATTTTGCCAGAGAAACATTAGCATCGCGAAATCTTATATTTTTATCTGGCGGTAGCGTAGTACTATAAAAACAACATACAACAACTAAAACGAAATCTGGGTAAGTCTTGAATAAACGTCTTCTTGGTCTTTTTCTGTTATTTTGTCTAGCGGTGTAACAAATTTTATGTGACATTCAAAAATTGATTACCACTACTAAAAGTTGACGACCCTCAACTTTAGTTTCACACTGCTGATATTTTTTTTTTTTTTTTTTTTTTTTTTTATGCCTGATAGGTTAGCCTTTGACCACTATCTCACCTGATGGTAAGTGATGATGTGGTCGAAGATGTTGTTCAGGCTAACCTAGAAGTACTGGCTCTCAAGGACAGCTGCCGGAACACACCGTTAGGTGCTTGGCGACAGATTTTCTACTTGAGGGTGGTAGCTAGCCAGGCGGGCTTTCGCAAAATGCCCTACCACCATGCTATAACGACTGCCATCCTAAGACAACAACCGGGACCGACGGCTTAACTTGCCCTCCGAAGCACGGAAACGCTCAGTAGTAATGTCACTAGCGGTCACCCATCCAACTCCTGACCGTGCGCGACGTTGCTTAACTTTGCTGATCGGTTGAGAACAGCTAAGTAAACTTCGCTACGAGCGCTTCAAAAATATTTTTTTATGCTGAAGTTCTACTATTAAAGAATCAATTTTACTCGCAACTGTTATAATTGTTATGTTCTCCGTTAAATATTCAAAAACCCAGATCAAATAAATTGCATAAGTATTATACAATCCAGTGCAGATCTTATATCTAATAAAGGAGGGTTTAAGAGACAATGGTACTTAAACTGCGGGCATCGTAAACGGCGTGGTCGGCCAACTAGTTTTATTGAGTCGTTCGCGCGCCCGCTCGTAAATATCCCCGCGTAATTACTCCCATTCCCTTTTAAACTCCAGCACCGGGAGGTGATAAAATAACTAAAAATATTCTCTATGCACAAGTCTAAGATTGACTAACATTTATCAAATAAAATGGATATTTCTCTTTCTCAGTTTTGTATTAGAAGGTATTTTTAAGATGAAGTACGAGAGCAAAGTAATAAATATACCTACATGTATACTTTATTAGTTCTTACATCTTATACTGGATTACGGGACTTTATACGGGAATTATTAAATAACCTATCCACATATTTAATTTACATTTCAATGTTAAAGAAGAAGAAATAAAATAATAATATAAAACACGCAGTTCATATACACAAGGATTACATTTTATATACCACTACTCATTTTATAAAAGAAATACGTAACGTTACGCCTGTTTTCTGGGAAGGCAAGCTAAAGACTACACAATATAATGTTTCCACTTGTTTCGATCTTGACCTAATCTATTGCTTTAATAAAAATCTTTCAGAGTAAAAAAAAACAGTTTTAATACGAGTACTGTTCTAAGCTTCTAAGCCTAGCTTGTCAAAATATTCGACTGGATCATCACTTACGACACGTAAGATAATGCTGAAGGGCAATTGAATCAGCAACAAAAAAAATTTTGGTTAAAAGAAGTTTGAAAAGCCGAGTGAGGAACACTTATGCTGGCTGGAATGAACACTTTATTGGTCAAAATACATTTGCAGACTTCTTCCAACAGTTTCATCCACGTCTGTCGCGGTTTGATGCTCCTTTAGTCCATCATTTCTAGATAATCAAACCATCTTAGCGTACTTTTCTCGACTAATAACACTACATATTCATTCATTCCACCCTGCATTTTAATTCTTGCCGCGCTGGTACTCACTCTGCTTTTCAAACTTCTTCTAATAACACAGTTTTTTGTTGTTGATAGATTAGTCTGTTGTTAAACACTGTCTTGCGTGTGGTAAGTAATGATAATGATGCGGTTGAAGTTTTTACCGTGGTAGGCTAAATAATTCAAGGGTTTTAAGAATACTAGAGGAAGGCTCCAATGAAAAAAAAAAACGGTTTTTGATTTTTTCTTCTTCTATGCCTTAACTATCGCTACCATTTATATGTATCGGCACTCCCCATGCAACGCCAGTCGGTTTTTTTTATATACAAAATACAGTTACGTCTTCAATCTAACTTCACAAAGCTAATATTACATGCTGTCTTGCACATATTTGTCTTTATAAAAATCCTAACATTTTCTAAATAAACGGCTTGCTCATCCAACTATAAAAAAACATCTTACGTTCACTTTCAATTCATTTGTTCATGACTCACTGTATACTCCTCTTTTGATCTCAAACTTAGCAAAGAAAAATTAGGCACAGTTATGTTTTTTGCAACCGCTGGAATCCTGTTTAAGGCTATTATATATTATATGATGATGTTTCTGATGTTTCCCCAGACATACTATAGAAGAATGGAATTGAAATTTAGTAACCTTATTTAAGCCAATAAATATAAAATAAATTTCAATAAATTACCGATATTTATTAATGCTAATTTCGTTAGGTATTATTGACTAACTCGATAAAATCCTGCTGTTTCACATATATATCATTTCATTATTTTTACCTCGCAATAAAACCGGCCTAGCGCGAGATGTACTCGCGCACCGGGTGTTCAGTATTAATACAGAAATTACCAAAAATATCGAGATCCTTAGTGGGAGTCCGAACCGAACTTGACAGTTTTTATTATTTGTTGTTATAAGTTATATATTGGACTACAATCATACCAAGTTTGATTCTTGTATGTATTGCCAATTTTACAATAGAGCAAAAACTAAAAATTTTGATAAATACGTTACTTGTACATATATATCCCCTTTCATTTTAAATTTTGTTTTATTATTATTATTATTTGGTAAGCAATTTGCCATATTATGTGAAAATGTTAACTAGCTACACATCTCTTACAATTAAAGGTCGAATCGACGACCCATAGGGACAGAGTACAGACAGACTGATTGTCGAGTAATATCGTCCCGTTTTCTAGTACAGAACCCTAATCATCACGAAGTCTGGTTGACGACTTGTCGTGGCATCTTTGACGGTTAAAAATCAATTATAGCGCAAAATTCGCGCTTAATCTATCGTTCTCGGTAGCCCATAATCGCGTAGAGGAAAAACAAATGCGAATTCGAGCCGCAGCAGGGCAGAAAATTCTGTGCTCAAAAATATTTGTGTTTGCGCTTAGCATGCAATGATTGTTGAAAATGATATCAAGAAATTGAGAATGACAGCGGCATCGTTATCAAATCAGTCCGTGAATAGAACACAAAATTCGAGCCTCTGCTGTCGCCGAAGACCGACACCCTACTTATAAATATTACTCGTAATCAACATCATAGTACTGGAAAAAAGAGTAAACGTGTTCGGCGCGTATAACCGGAAGAAGCAAGTTCGATCCTGACCTAAATTAAAATTGTAGTCCTTACATGCATTATTAAATATATCATTGAGTCGCAAAATTACAGCTAAGAATAACAGTCCCGTATATCCATAATTAATATTATTCATCATGTGCTTTGAAATGACAGAAGATTTTCGTCGAACATTTTATAGAACATAGTATATGTCATCATTCTACAGAACATTTTAATCACGTCAAATGTGAAATTCCGATGTAAGACCCGAGAATAAATAGATGTGCTTTATTTTGAATGAGAAAAAGGCTTTGGAATATATTTTTAAGAAATGAGTTAATTTCGTCGTTTGATGGTAAACTTATGTTATCTCTTGTTATTTTCATTAATAGTTATTTATAGTTTAATTCTTGGGCGTAATCTAAGTGGTAGATTCTATCTATCGTGCTCGTTTTTTTTTTTTTTTGTGCCTGATAGATTAGCCTTTGACCACTATCTTACCTGATGGTAAGTGATGACGTGGTCGAAGATGTTGTTCAGGCTAACCTAGAAGTACTGGCTCTCAAGGACAGCTGCCGGAACACCGTTAGGTGCTTGACGACAGATTTTCTACTTGAGGGTGGTAGCTAACCAGGCGGGCATTCGCAAAATGCCCTACCACCATGCTATAACGACTGCCATCCTAAGACGACAACCGGGACCGACGGCTTAACGTGCCCTCCGAAGCACGAAAGCGCTCAGTAGTAATGTCACTAGCGGTCACCCATAAAATTTTGTTGTAGCGAGCTTGGGCGCGGCTCAGACTCTTTAATTGAGGGACAAGGCAGCTTATCTCTATATTGTGAGTATGTGCCATCTAGGCACGGTTCTTTACGCCCGGTATAAACGGGTAAAGTTAACGGTATACTAACACTGTAGATTATGTTACAAAATATACCAATGTAGACGTCGGCATTAAGAGAAAATAGAGCCCTTTTTCCAAAATGTCGTCGCCCATCGATATAGTAACATATTTCGTGGACACCCTGGCTTAGTTAGGCCGTAGCTGTGGACCTAAGCCTGGCTGATCAAGCGTAACCTTATCAGATTACGAAGCTTTTAAATTAAATTGCTACAAGATTTTAATGAGACAAACGTCAAAAATGTCTTAGGTGCGTTTGTAGTGTACTATAGTGATGCAAGGTTTAGATTTGTAAAACCAAATAAAAGGTATTTTTTAGGTAATTGTGTGCGGTTTGATCATAAACTTCCAAACATTTTACAACGCGCACAGAAGGAAAATTCTACTGTGGAAAATATTTTGATTATGAAATTGTATTGTATGTGTATATTTGTGTGATTATACTTAAACGAGAAAAAAATGCTTGGACAACTCCGCCTTGAGTCGTCCTAGCTATCGCCTGTCACCTACGTAATTGAATCAAATATTTTAATCATTTTATTATATTGTATGTAACCCATTGTTAAAAGACGTTTAAAAGATTGGCCCCGAGTTTCTTGCCCGATCTTGATAGAAAAAAACTTTTTGCTGAACGAGCGGCAGTACAATATTTCAAATGTTCAATATTAAGATTTGTAATTGACCTTCACAAGAGCGCCGTAGACGCATATAGTGAATAAATGATTTGTACTTTGACTTTCTCACAATTATAAATTCAGATTTCTGCTAAAACCTATTTCTTTTTTTTATTGTTAATAGCCTTTGAATAAAAACTCAGCTGACAGTAAGTGATGATTTTGGTTGAAGGTGTTAAACAGGCTTAACAGAGATAGCGACCGAACACACCGTTAGGTGCTTGGCGACAGATCTTCTACTTGGTAGCTAGATAGGTGGGCATCCGCAAATGTCCTACTACTTAGGCCCACTTGCGCCAACGAGTTAATCTCGAATTAAGTGTAAATTCTCATACAAAAACCAAGTTAACCCGACTTTAACTCTCGAATTGACGTTGGCACAATAAGCACTTAGTGTAGCTTCACCTCAAGCCCTCGGCCTGATTCGACCATCGACCGCAGCAGTCCATAGCCATTGCCACTGGGCTATCACTGCTTCTATTATTTCTAACAGCATTAACGAGTTCTCACGGATACACATTCATCATTATGCAATACTCATAACAGTAAATTGTCTTTTTTAACGATATGCCTTTAGTTATATATCTCATTAACATCTTTTTATGTGTCAGACGTGAATTCATCTTCATCCGATGAATACAAAAAGCTCGTGGGCGGTTATTGTGTTAGGTTTAAACAATAGTCGTACGTAGTGTGAATATTAATGGCACATAATACACACCGACCGTACATGCCGTCATCAGCTAATGTGTCACGTGAATACTTTCGCACTTGTTAAAAAAATACCATGATATTAATTCGCGCAAAGAAGTACCACAGTAACAGGACTGATGAACAGTTTTGATTGATGATGCTGATTTTATTAACATTGAAGTATGTACTCATTTTTGTTCTTCTTTGTTTCAGGCGAGCCCCGAAAATAGTAGAAATGCTTCACCAAGATATCACGATGTATCAATGGACGATGTAAGTTTTCTTTGTTGTGACTTATAAAATAATTATTTTAAATTATGTTGATGTTATTTGTTTGTTGCAAACAGCGGTGACAGTATTTTATTGGATTTACATAATTATGTAACTTCGTGTTGTAATGCATTATAATTTCCAGGCGTCGGACGCAGGCTCTCTGTTCCGGGTGACGGGCGCGACAGGCGCAGGCGGCGGCGCGGGCGTGGGTGCGGCGGCTAAGAACGAGCTAGTGGCGCGGGGCGGCAGCGGCGGCGCATTGGCTCTTTCTAGGGCGCCCGTCGGCGGCAGTGCAAGCCCTGCGCCCGCGCCGCTGCCGCAGCCGGCGCCTTCTCCCGCGCCCGCCGCGTTGCCACCGCCCGCCCTACCGCCGCCGCCCTTCCGCGCCGACACGCCGCACAAATCCAACGGAGCGCACATTCCCGCCATCGACGGTCACGCCGCCACACAGATACCTTCCCGACCGGTCGGTGCCGCCGCCGGGCCCGACACGCCGGAGCGGCCGGCTAGCAATAGCAACAAGCTGCAGCCTGGCGCGCGTGCCGCTGCCGACAGCCCGACACCGGCGCCACCCGCGCCTCCCGCACCCTCACCCCTCTTCCCCACGCACACCGCCTACCAGTCGCAGTCTCAGTCGCACGCGGCCGCCGCCCTGCCCGACTACCGGCACACCAACCACGAGACGCGGACGGAGCCACCGCCCGAGCAGCCTACGCCGCCCGCGCCGCTCGACCTGCACGCGCACCACGCACCGCGCCCCCCGCCTCACCTGCAGCCCGCGCCGCCGCCGTCACACCGCGCGCCGCCCCCGCACGCCGCAACGGCCGGCCCGGACGTGCGGAACCCTGCGACGCCGACCCCACCCCAGTCCTCCGTTCCTACCTCGTTCCCGAGTCGAGTCAACGGCGCTCCACCGCCCGCGACTGCGCCTCACTCAACGTCCTCCGCGATTCCGAGCAGTCTTCCGAGCCAAACGCTCGCCGGCCGACCGCATTCCCCCGCCGCACCGGTCTCCCGCCCCTCCTATCCTCCTCCCGCTATCGGGTCTAGTCACGTAAACTCGAGTCTAAGTTCCAGTATTCACGGTCACACGATACCTTATCAGAGTCAGGCGAGTCTACAGAAACATTCCGTTCAATCGCCGTACGCGAGCAGACCATCGCACCACGCACCGTTCAGCGTAGCGAGTCACCTATCCTCCAGTCATGTTCCGGCGACTACGGCGAACCAAAACCTCACACCCCACGCTCACCTCCCGAGCGGCCATTCCATCTCAAGCCACACGTCCGGTCATCGGCCGCCGAGTACTCCGAGTGCTTTACCTGCGTCTACTCCGAACCACACGGGGCTTCCGCCGATGTCGACGAGTACTGGCACGATACCAAACTACTCAGCGAGCCTAAAACACCCTGGGTTAAGTTCGATGCCAGCGCAGATGGTTCCACCAGCAGCGCACCACGCGGCTGCGGCGGCGTCACTAGCCGCGAGCTCCGCGCCGGCCGTGGTGACGTCGGCTGCGTCGGGATCGGTGCACCCGCTAGTGCCGCCGGACGCGCGGCCTGACATGACAGCGCGCACCGACAGCCCGGCGGCGGCGGGGCTCGCCTCCAACGGTTTCCCGCCGCCCGCTGTCTACTCCGCCGCCGCCTATCCTCCACTCTACGCACCCTATGCCTCGTCTCTGCAGCATAGTCCCTACCTACCGCCGGCTGCGGCTTCACCTAGGAATACCACAGATACGGTAAGTTATCAATACAACACGATTACCAAAATGCAACCGTAGCTAAATTATGTCAGTCTTAATATTTCAAACTTGCAAATTCCAGAGAACGAGTTTATCCGCATCACCGCTAGTGGCACCGAAAACACCGAAAGGCGTGCGGCCGCACACGCCAGGCTCGACGGGTGCGGCAGGCGCTGCGCTTACTTACTCACCCAGAGGGCCCAGCCCTAGCAGAGAACGGGAGAGCTTTAGGTAGAAAAATGTTTCATATATTAATTTTTAATTATATATCTACTAAATACTAAGTTTCCTTGCTAAAATCATAAATGTATGAGCTTTATAAGACGCTGGAAGATACTGTAGTGATTCGAATGAATTCTAAAATATTTTTATCATTATTTATACTGTTAAATTATGGTAAAAATATTTACCATTGAAAATAATTGTTTGCAACGCCTACACGACAATTTAACCATTATTTACAGCAACATCAGCAGCCTGTCTCGCAGCACGCCCGCGTCGTCGATAAGCGCACCAGCGTCAGGCGCTCCACTCGCGCCATCTCTCGTAGCTCCGCTCGCCGCTCCGCTCGCCGCTCCACTCGCCGCTCCACTCGCAGCTCCGCTCGCTGCACCACTCGCTGCACCACTCGCCGCTCCTCTCGCGGCATCTATATCTGCTCCTACACCGGTACGAAATCTTTCTTTACATCATCCTTGTATGTTTTTATATAATAAAATGACGAGACGTAAAGTCGCCCGTATACATCACGCCTGTCCATTACAGTCGCAGTGTCACTGTTACCGCACAGCGCTCGCCACTACGAGGCATTGATCTTTTGCCTTGTGCTTGCGCCCACTGCTATAGTGCCCTCCAGCCTTAACACAGCAGTGTTAACACGCTAGTGCTTGTGTAGGCAGGTAGATGACACTGGTGGTACCCACCAAGACGGAACTTTGTTGAAACCTCTAATCGAGTAGAGTATGTCGGTGCATACTCTACTTGATTAGAGCTTTCAACAACGTTCGGGTGAACGTTCGCGTTGTTCTAATCTAAAAAGAAGCCTTTGTAGATGACTTTCGACAATGTATTTTGGCATGGTAATCAAAGGTGATAAGAGTTATATTAAATTAGCAAATTGATGTCAATGACAATGAAAATAAAAAAAACACTGCTATTGAAAGAAAGTTGCTTGCATTATGATTATTTCTCATAATATTACTAAACAAGCATACTTGCTTAAAGCATTTCTTAACTAAGACTGCAGGAAACGAGTTCAAGGGCCCAATCAAAACTAAATGCTAGAAGTATAAATATACAAATGAATCGATAAAGAGCCAGGAAACATGTTTAAGGAATGGGCCAAAGATTATTTTCGGTAAAACCAAATGGACGGGAAGGATACGAGAATGGTATGTGGTGGTGGAATGAAAAAGTGTAGTTCATAACAGTGGCTAAAGACAATAAAGCTCTGAGATACCAGGAATGTAAGAATCTATATAAGATACTAGATAGATTGTAGGAATCTCTGTATGGCTGTCCAGGGATTCATTCGTCTGTTCGGGGACAACAAGAAGTGTACCAATAAAGAATTGTTGGAAATTATATTCAAACCCAAGGCTCCTTGTAATGACGTATTTATTTACGGGGCACAGTTTTCCGGACTCTGAGATTTTCCTGTACAAAAAACACTTGATATTTAGCTGACCCAGAAATTGCACCAGCTTTAGACATTGAGACCAAACCGGTTTGGACGTGACACTCGCCACTGCACACATTAGACAGTCACAAAAGCTGTAACGTATTATGTACATTCCAGGGTGGAGTAAGCGCGCTGACAGCGCCGCTGGCTGCGCCGACGCCGACACCAGCCGCGCCGACGCCGAGCCATCTCTCCCACTCGCTAGCGCCCGTGCCCACAGTGCCCAGTATCAGCTCCAGTGCCAAACCGCCCGCGCACTGGGGGGTAACGTGAGTACACCCACACTCATCTCTCAATGTTACATATAAGTTCGAAGCAATGATGGCCGAGCGGTAATAGCTATGGACTGCCGTGCCGCAGGTCTCTGGTTCGATCCCCACCGCCCCGGCTTGTGTTTCACCGCATGGTGGAAGGGCATTTTGGGATTGCCCGCCTGGCTAACCACCACTCTCAAGTAGAAAATCTATCGCCAAGCACCTAACGGTGTGTAGTCCGCTTAAAACATCATGTGGTCCTCGGGCTTGTTCCGTTTCAATAACATAAAAAAGCTGATTTCTTTCTCAATTGACTTGTATATAACCATAAAAACTACAGCAGCGCTGCGTTCAACGAGTAGTAAGTAAATTGTGCAATGAGTGAATAAAACAAACCATTTTAAACAAGATTTAACAGCCGGAGGCAATATTTAAGTTTATGATAAAAATGGGTTTTATTCACAGGTTGTATAACTTGTGTATAATTTAAACTTGTGTTTTAATTAAATTTCTAACTGATGTATTATCAATGTTTTAAATTTTTATTGTAATTGCTTATGTTACGCTTATCCTGGGCATAATGATGAATTTTATGAGCTTCAACAAGTAAACTTTGATCCAATACCAAGAAGAATTGCCTCGAGACTAGCAAACTCAAAAACACAAATGCATAACTCTGAAACCATAGATTATGTTATATTACATGTAGAAAGTTCCAATCCCAAAATATCCGTGCACTAGATACTGTTGACTGTGCAAACTGATACTTATATGCGAACTAAATTCGCAATTGTACAATATCTTATAGTAAAGGACTGTACTAAAGAGTTTATCTGCCATTCAAATTTACATACAGACAAATACTTTACACTTTTACGTATCACACATTTGCGGTCTGGGGTTAGAAAAATATTGTATTAAAACATTGCTGTATGTTTTAGGCTAAAACAAATTAACAAACTCATATAAGCCAAACTGAACTCTATGCAAATGAATTACGAATAAGACAAGTTGTTGTTAACTGACTTTATGTAATAGAGCTATAAGTAGCGTCTGCAGTAAGGTCGTTGACCCTCTGATCAGCTGTTTCTTGGAACAACTATAGCCTGTGAGTCAGTGTGCACAATTATAAGTGGCTTTTGCAAGTATTTCAACCGCATGAATAAAACATTGCTACTCTCGTTTCATATTGGAGGGTGTTTTTTATTTGGCCATTTTAAAATTCAATCATTAATGTGAAAATATGAAAAATTGTTGATGCTGTTGATATTATTTACTTAGTTAAAGATGGAGCGGAGCATATACAAGTAAATAAAATATAAGTCTAAAAGCAACTTGTCTTTGAAAAGGAGCACAAAATAAATATATTTTAAAATGGAAATGTTTACCTTCTTCAGAATTCGAAATGAATATACAAGTACGACACAGTAAAGTTCCATCCATAGAATAGATGAATAATTGATCACAATGTTGTACAGTAAAATAAGGTATGATGAGATAGTTTGGACAACTAGAATGGATGGGCGAAGGGAATTTGACCAAGCAAGGATGTATGACGAGTGTGATTCAAACACTTGCAAGGGGAGACCTCAGTGAATATAATTATTTGTATATATATTCGCCGAGGTCTATATAAATATATTCACCAAGGAATGAACCTGACTCTGATATTTTGACCAGCTTGATATTTTGGACAAAGGCTAGTTCATGAGTACCCTTAACAGACGCTTATGAAGAATTGACACTCGGCTGCAGTAAAGACATTATGATAAGATCCTTTAGTCCACGTAATTAACTTGATATCACTAAATGGAATTGAATTTTCAATATAGAAAACATGAGTTAAATAGAATCTTTACTAAGCTTCCATTGTTAAGAAATTTAGTTCTTCACCCTTTCATTTTGAAATCACAAGTATTTTAAATATAAATCTAAATTAGGTCTGTAAACTTTTGCTTCGGCGTTCAATTATTGTAAATTATAAGTAACCTATTCATTTTTTTCCAGTAGGCCGACACCAGCGGAACGCGCGGGCGGATTCGCGCCAGCTCCACCTCTATTCGGTGCGCCGCTCCCTCCGCCCAATCCCAATCCATTTTCAGCAGAGTCGCTCTTCCAGTCAAGTATGTATACGTTTATTAAATCTTAGTTTTTTTTAATAATTATAATATAGCGTAATATTTTAAGTTATGCCTACGAAGGAGACAGGCTTTAGACATAAATATTTGCCTTTTATTTACAAAATCTTTCGTTGATAATGCCATTTCATTAGCAAAGTGTCACTAATATCCATGTTTGTCAGTGTCACATCAATGAAGGCGGCGCAAGAGTTATAAGGTTTATATACTGGGGCTCGCTGCGAGTAGCATAGCCCGCTAGCCTATTTTGTATCGAAAAATGATCATTCAACCAAAAGGCAATACAAATAATAATTGACCTTTTATTTCTCTATTAGAGTAAATTATTAGGAAGAAGGGTTTTAAGTATTTGTTGGATAGAGTTATTGGTGTAGCCAAGGTGTAACAGTCCACTATTTATATTCTATTTTATATATGTTATCCTCTGTTGCAAATAGGGCCCTGCGTGATGTAGTGGTGAAATGCAATGTAATTACTAATTATACAACTCAAGATAAAATTAATTCACTATTTTTATATAAAAAATATTGTTAGTCTCGAACTAAACCGCCTTTTCATATGGATATATGGTAGCAACCTAGGTCTTAGAAACTGGAACTGACCTTCAAGTTCCAGCTGCTTCCATATGGGTAAGATTCTTACTGACAAAATACCTACAATTTTTTTTGATTATTTTCAACTAAATCAAGATAGGTTAAACACATGGTTATTTGTGGCTTATGTATTTGCAGGTCCAAACACAGATTACCTCCGACGAGAGCTGGATAATCAGTTCCTGGCAGCTGCAAGGGTGGCGGGGGTGGGGGCGGGGAGTGCGGGAGCTGCGGTACGAGCGGAGATGCATCACCACCAGCATCAGCATACCCACGTGCATCAGCATCCACCGCCGCCCGCGCCGCATCCGCACCATCCGCATCATCTGATGATGCCGCATCCTCCAATGGTAACTAATAGCCCATTTTTAATAAAATGGTCCCAATTAATACCACTTGCTTTTTTATATATTTTTTTATTGCTGATAGGTAAGCCTTTCACCACAATCTCACCTGATGGTAAGTGATGATGTGGTCAAAGGTGTTTACAGGCTTAACCTAGAACGACTGGCTCCTACGGATAACTGACGGAACACACCGTTAGGTGCTTGGCTACAGATTTTCTACTTGAGGGTGGTCGCTAGCCAGGCGGGCATTCGCAAAATGCCTTACCACCACGCGGTGAAGCTCAAGCCCGCGGCGGGAATCGAACCATGGACCTGCTGCGCGGCAGTCCACAACCAATGCCACTGAGCCATCACTGCTTCAAAAACTTTGTTTTCTTTTTTGTCTGTCTTTCTGGCATATCGGGTGGAATCTTCCAACTGAAATTTCTAGCACTTCCACCCAATTAGCTATGTTAATATATTATTAAGTCACATTCTTGTTTGTCTGTCTGTTGTTCCGGGTGGATTCCTGCAGCTCATATTTTGAGCACTTTCCGATTAGTTTTATTTTTGTTAAGGTAATTATTAAAAAATTTAACATTTATTTGATCTACATTAATTCTTTTACATTCATTATTCAAATAAGTCTGTCTTCCAATTCCTTCCTTTATTGGAGAGTGGATTTCAATGTGAAGTTTTGGGTTAGATTTGAGGTGTTTATTATATTTTAGTGACAAAGAAATGTTCAATAGCAGATTGGAACATTTTTTAGTAGATGACAATCGACTCTCCACTGTATGTAGTATCAAATTTATCCTGCTAGTTTAGACATTACTGGATATCGCCGGGGAGGTGTGCAAATGTAATAATATGATAATTCTGTGTTGATTATACTGCAATCCGATCCCCACAGAAGGGATAATAGTTAGAGAAATTTCACACAATGTTCAGTTGTTCCATATAAATGGTGACCCATATTGTGTGTGCTTCAAAAATATATCGTATTCTGATGCATTCCCTATTGTATACTGAAATCAAATAGTTATTACCACAATATGTAATATTGTATTAACATTTTCTATGTACCCTGTGTAACCACAAGCGCCTGTATAACGCTGTCCTTAAAATACCCTCCTACGACTGCCTTCATTTGTTCATCGTCTTTAAATCTTCGCCGCCGTAGCCCTTTCTCCAAAACTGTCAAATATGAAGAAGTAGTCGCTGGGAGCCAGGTTTATACTGTAGAATTGGAGGTTTATATCTTTTACTAGTTACTGGTACTATATATATTATATATACGTATAGTTGTTATATAATGTTTGTACCTGCCTTCTACTTCTGAAATTTTTAATAAGAAAGTGTGTTTTGGTGCTTTACTGCTATGACGAATACACACTTTATATTTAGATCACACAATCACTGCGATAAATTCGCTAATGATAACTTTTGTATAATTGCATTGATTTGGTATATTCAATAAATGGTGATCATTTTGTGTAAATGTTTAATTAATAATATTAATACCCTAAAAGAATACAAGAACCTGGAAGCACTCACCTTCAGAAAGACTGAAAAGATTTATACATAGTACAAATGTTAATTAGGTACTGCATTAAAATATAGAATACTTATTTACTTTTTAGTTTCCGAAGGACTACGATATATTCAATTTCAACGCGCTCTAGTTCGCGGGCTTCTTAATAAATTCTACCTTTCGCCCTTCCATTTGGCCAAAAGGAAGAATTTATTTCAAAAAATATATTTAATATGTATAAAAATTATATCTGTAAGAGGTCATGCTTTCAGAGTTATTATTTATTTTTAACAGTTAGCCTGATTATTCATGGTGTGGGAGTGATGAAACGAAGAACAGTGTGGGAATTGTGTGACGCTTTTTTTGAACGGATCCATTAGGTTAAATAATTGTTATTTTTATGATTGATAGGTTAACTTTTGACCACTATCTCACGTGATTGAAAGTGATGATGAGGTCGAAGATGTTGTTCAGGCTAACCTAGAATTACTGGCTCTCAAGGACAGCTGCCGGAACACACCGTTAGGCGCTTGGCGACATATTTACTACTTGAGGGTGGTAGCTAGCCAGGCGGGCGTTCGCAAAATGCCCTACCACCATGGTATAACGACTGCCATCCAAAGACGACAAGCGGGACCTACGGCTTAACGTGCCCTCCGAAGCACGAAAGCGCTCACTAGCGGACACCCATCCAACTCATGACCGCGGCGGACGTTGCTTAACTTTGCTGTTAAGAACAGCTAAGCAAACTTCGGTACGAGCGTTTACTTTAGTGAGATGCACATGGATAGTGGCATTTAGTAATTGGCGCTTCCTTGCTACTTAGAGCATGTTTCACCCTCGGCGTCGATTCCGGTTGTACTCTTATGATGGCAGTCATTAGGCTATGTCGAAGGCCTGAAAACTTAGGCACTTTACATGGTGTTAGGCATTTTGTCTAATCCCTACCAAGTAGAAAATCTGTCGCGAAGCACATAACGGTGTATTCCGGCAGCTGTCCATGAGAGCCAATTCCCATTCTGTGAAACCTGTTTAACACCGTCAATCACATCATCACTTACGTCACTTGAGATTAGGCCAAGGGCTAACCTTATAGTAAATAGAAAAAACAATGTAGCGTTTAGTGTACAAAAGTGTGCATGCACTACAGACTGAATAAACGAGGCATTACAAAATTTTTGGATGGACTAGACTGCTGAGTTGATGGGAGACATTGGGGATGACTTGATCAAACGTTGTGGTAAAAATTCATGTAGTTTGTGAGAGAGTCCATAGATTGGTTGTGTGTTGCTGGAACAAGAACAATGAGGGAGAAAGCCTGTTACTACCTGACAACAGCCTTAGCCTTGTCGAAGTAAACAAGTTTTATACAAAGATACCAACATTTCATAAACTATAATCGCGGAAATCACAACACCTACTCTTATTAGTCTCGTAAAAAGTAATTTGGAAGTGATAATAATCTGCAGAGTTGCCTGGCGAGACCTTAGTCTCACAACAGAATACCGCCTAATGGCATTAGGCCTGAAGATGAAGGTCCGATTCGTCTCTGTAATGAAATAAAAGTGGCACCCGGAATCAAACGGCACCTGTGTGAGAACAAAATGTTAAAGAGTGTGCAAAGGAATTGGGAAGAAATTGATGATCTAATGCTAGAAATTCAGGAGATGGAAACGATAACAGGAATTAATGTTGAATTTATATTTTATTATGTTATTGTGACTGAACAAGCCCGAGGCCTACCTGATGTTAGGTGGACTAACCTCTGCATATAACAGATACATTTCGTCAACGACGAAATGAACCCGTTGTGTTGTCCTTGTATGTGCCTGTAGTTTCACTGACTCTCAAGGACTGCTGCCGGAACACACCGTTAGGTGTTTGGCGACAGATTTTCTACTTGAGGGTGGTAGCTAGCCAGGCGGACATTCGCAAAATGCCCTTCCACCATGTGGTGAAGCTAAAGCCGGCGGCGGGAGTCGAACCATGGACCTGCTGCACGGCAGTCCACAGCCAATGCCACTGAGCCATCACTGCTTCAAAATAAATGGAATGGTATCATGTATCAGGCGCGATATTTGCGGTTAGAACTGCGAAAAATACAGACGTTCACTTCAGAAACTACTTATATGTTGTTCAGTGACCTCTACGAGGCGTACGATCAAGTACCGCTACAGGTTCTGTGATGTGCCCTAAAAGAGAAAAACCTGAAAATGATTGTTTCCATTTACAATCGAGCTTGTACATACACATGCTGTCCTAGATTCTCACGTTTAATGTACCTGTAGGCTTAAAGCAGCATTCGACTTTAAGCTCTTATTTGTACAGTTCACATACACACAAAAAGATGACTACGGTGATATTGACCTGACGCGAGGACTACTAAGGAGGGGTTTAAGAGATCTGACCCAAGTGTATTAAAAGATAAAGATGTTAATTAAATTTATTTTTCAACATAGTATCCCTTACTACAACGTATTTCGCACATCCTTTGTAAAGCGCCTGTATTATAGCGCTGTCCTTGAAATGCTCTCCTACGGCTGCCGTCATTTGTTTATCGTCTCCAAAACTTCGCCAGAGAAGGTCTCCAAAAGTTTCAAAAAAGAAGCTGAGAGCTTGGTTTGTACTGTAAAACGGGAGGTTTATTTTGGCGAAGCCAGTTACTTGCCGTGCATGTTTCACAATTCGCGCCGTAAAACGCATTGTCATGCGAGTTGCCCGTCCCTTTTTCTAAAACTACTTCACGCACTTTTCAAAAGCACTTGGAACTTCTTTGGCTATTTCCCTTTTTCTATACATGCAGTGGAGATTATTGTTTCGTTTCTGAAACATGGTTATGATAAAATCTAGGTGTCACCTACAGTGAGCAAAGAGGTACACATTTCTTTTAAATTGTCTTTAGACAGGTCATAAATTCAATAAGAAGACCACTTAACATGATTGCATATTTGCCACTTATTTATATAGGCATAGAATACATTCAGATGTTATGTAAAAAATATGTATATCTTCTATGAATAAATATTAAAGTGTAACTCTCATACAGTTACCGCTTGATTTCGGAGCCATCAAGTTCACAATTAAGAAATCACGCACAATCTGCCAAATTCAATTGGCTTGCTTAAGGTTGAACTGGCCGGTCACTTCTCCATACAAACGTCGTAGGGTGATCACTCCCTTATTTGAGATTTTAAGTCCAGACTTAAGCATAATACTGATTGATATCGTCATTATCTAGGCTTGTATGATGCCAACATTTTAAAAAGATAATTAAGTTGCAAGTTATGAGCCTCGAAAACTTTAATGACTTTAATGAATGAAAATGTTTCAAGGCTCAGAATTCTCAAGTTAATTATTTTATTAAAATTTCGGCTTCATACAAGCCTAGATAATGACGAGATCAATCGGTGTTATGCTTTATTTAAGACCTAAAACCTTAAATAAGTAAGTGATCTCCCTGCGGCGTTTTTATGGAGAACGGGCCGGCCAGTTCAACCTTAATTGAAATTATCGCATTTGATTAGTCGCGACAAGGTAATGTTGTTGTGCTGTACGGTACACTTAAAAGCACGCCGCCGTGGTAAGATTCACGTTCTGCTGTTTTTGAGCATTCAAAATTTGAAGTTTGTACGAGGAATTATGTCAGAAAACATTCACAGCTTTATGAGAAATGTTTCTTTTTTTTTCAGTTCAAAGACGTGAGCAAAATGTCTTCGCTATACCGTTCCGGTATAGGACTGGGCTACCCGTATTCTTCGAGTTTACTTCACCCTGGCGCCAATCCCTACGTACCGCCCGCGCCTATCTCTTATGCACCTACTAAGGTAAACAAACGAAACCTACTGTTGCTTCACTTAATTAATTACTCTATGGGCCTGTTTCCGAATGTTCGCGTAAGTTCCGGTTATACTACCCAGAACATATTTAATAAATAAAACACTATTCGCATTTCACAGTCATCGATTTAGCCTTTCCATCGGTTAAAGCTTGAAATGCTCTGCATGTTAACTGTCATTTTTATCATTCAGTTATTTTATATTCTGGGTAGTATAACCGGAACTTACTCGAACATTCTGAAACAGGCCCTTAGTGTAATATATTCACTGTATGAAGTGTTTGGAAGGCATAACTTAATATTGAGTAAAACATAAACATTGAGGACCTGTATTGGTTAGTTGGAAATTATGTCATTATGATTATTTTAGCCTATATGTCAACTTGTGAAGCAATGATGGCCGAGCGGTAATAGCTATGGACTGCCGTGCCGCAAGTCGTTGATTCAATCCCCACGGCTGGCTTGAGTATCCCCGCATCGTGGAAGGGCATTTTGTGATTGCCAACCTGGATAGCTATCATCCTCAAGTAGAAAATCTGTCGCCAAGCACCTAACGGAGTGTTCCGGCAGCAGTCCTTGAGAGCCAGTGAAATTACAGGCACATGAGACTTAACAACTATGTCTCAAGGTGACGGGCGCAGTGCAATTGTGATGAAATACGTCTGCTCTAGGTAGAGGTTAGTCCGTTTAACATCAGTTGGACATCGAAATTGTTCCGACACAAAAACATAAAAAGAAAAACTGCTGAATGAGCAACCAAAACATAATTAATATTAGATGCTTTTAAAATATTTACTAAATAAACAAATATTTACTAAATAAACATCAGGATCTTTTTTTCCTGGACATACAAAAAGTATTTCATAAAGTATGGCACTAAAGTGGGGCACTTTTGCGAGATATTTCACATTAATTCTCACCTTTTTTTTTTCTTTTTTTTTAATAGAAATAGAAATATAGAAATAGAAAAGCGTTTATTTGCAACACACACACAAATATACACAGAACAATTAAAACAAACAAGAAATTATAAAAAAAGTGTGTGTCACAAACCCGGCCTCAGCTCAGCATAATGCCGAATGCTGCGAGCAGCAACCGACGCTGGTCTTCCGCTGCGACCGGGAGGTGACCTCCCGCACGCACATTTTGACAGCATGCGCACATAAAATACATTTTATATTACAAATATAATGTTGTTGTGACGGAATAAGCTCGAGTGCCACCCGATGTTAAGTGGACTAACCTCTGCCTATAACAGATGCATTTCGTCACAAGTCACGAATTGCACTGCGCCCGTCACCTTGAGACATAGTTGTTAAGGCTCATGTGCCTGTAATTTCACTGGCTCTCAAGGACTGCTGCCGGAACACACCGTTAGGTGCTTGGCGACAGATTTTCCACTTGAGGGTGGTCGCTAGCCAGGCGGGCATTCGCAAAATGCCCTTCCACCATGCTGTGAAGCTCAAGCCCGTGGCGGGATTCACTTTTATTAGATCGCATCCAGCTGCTAGCTAAAGAGATCGTACGTAATGCGAGACGTAAATTCAAATACAATATTTCCAAAACTAAGTACATGTTTGGTACATGTTATCTGATTGACTCATTCTAGCAGATACAGAATGCAGTTTGCATATCAATATAGTTCATGTTGAAATTAATTAATTGATATATATATTTTAATCAATATATTTGAAGAAAATATTATATGCATTTGTTATATAGGCACATATTAATTCAATACATACCTCGAAGATACCATCTTTATGCACTATTTTATTTAGTAGTTTTACCTCGCGGGGTTACCCAAATTATGATTCTATCGACTCAACCGAGATTAAATGTAGCCTATGTCCTATTTTAGGGCTATCAACATACAAGTATATTTTATTAGTGAAAACTATCTAAGGGCTCATGTAAATATCGTTATAAGTTCAATATCATATTATATTGAACTTATAGTAAAATTAAAGAAAACAAGTACAAAAAACAACTCGAGAACAATTACTGTATGTAAAAAGCTAATAACTGATTATAATAAAAAGAGCTGTTGTGCATTTAACAGGCAAAATATAGAATGGGAACTGGTTTTCACGCCTAACATTGGAACACGACGGTTAGATACTTGGTAACAGATTTACCATTTTGATAGCAGAGCGAATCGTGAACCTCTGAGCCGGTCAGAACTCATAAATCTGGATTATCAGTGCTTCAAACTCGTCAATCATGCAGCGCACTTACCAGTCACAGCAATCTATGGAAAGCCCCTTCTTTTTTATAGAAGGTGTATTTAATAATGAATAATAATAAGTACAGGCAGTACCTTCTGTAAATAATCTAGGAAACGTATAAATCTACGCTTAGTCTTCCAAACATTTCAGAATATATATATTTTTTTTATATTTGCTGCTGTTGATTTTTACCTTGTTTTGTAGAATCCCTGCAATTTTAACTTTAGAATTTAGTATACATGTTAATTCTTTTTTCTGCAGTATATACATACTTTGAACTGTTTTATTTATAAATTTAATCAACTATGTTCTTTAACTAACCTGGTGTAATTATTTCACTTTTTAATGAATATCTTCCATTTTATATTATTTCTAGTCTAGCTTTCATAGTGCTTTAACTGTGTATTCTGTTGCTGTGATCATTAACCCTGCCTTGCCTCATGTTAACAGCCCGTAGTGTCGGCGGCGAGCGACTCCGCTCCTAAACCACCGCCACGCCCCGCCATCGTGGTAGGTTTCCTTCATAGCACTTCATTACATCATGCATGTCTCTTATTTTGATTCGTTTATATCATAATAACATATAAATAACTATACTTAAGTTTTTCAATAATATTAATTCTAAAAATTCATGTGCATATTTATTGCTATATGTTATATATATAAAAAAGAGATAACTAAGCTTTTGCTATTCCACACAGAAATCCGGCAAGTGGAACGCGATGCACGTTCGAATAGCGTGGGAGATTTACAACCACCAGCAAAAAGAAAAGTCTGGCAGCAACAGCGCCGCGGCTGCCGCGGCCGCGGCCAACGAAAAGGACAAGTTCCGCGCCTTCCCTTCGAGCGCACCTCCTCCACCCAGCGCGTACCGGTCGCCTTACGAGCTACCGCCCGCGCCCTACCTGCATCCGCACCTCGGAGCGCCGCGGTACGACGAGCGTGCCGCGTATGCCGCGCAGCTCGCGCACCACGACCGAGGCATGCGCGCCGCCGCCGCCGCTGGAGTCTCGCCCTTCGCGCGCTACGGCCCCGCCGCCTACCCTGGCGCGCCCCCGCCCTTCTCTCTCTCGGCGTACGGCCGTGAGCTTGCGCTCTCCTCTTCGCTGCACGGCGTGGGAGTCGGCGTACACCACGCACCCCTCGCGCAGCTACACGACCCGTGGCGCACGGCGGCCGCGCGACCTCCGCAGCCACCGCCGCCCTCGCTCGCCGCCGCCGACGCTGTTCGCCGCGACCAGGAAGAGCGAGAGCGTGCGCGCCGCGACCGCGAGGAGCGTGAGCGGCGCGAGCGGGACGAGCGCGAGCGGCGGAAGGCGCGCGAACAACGGGAACAGCGCGACCGCGAGATGGAGCGCGCGCGCGTTCGCTCGCCACTCAGAAACGGCACGCTCGAGCCAAAGGAGGAGCGTAAGGATGTGGGACGGCACGTGCCGTGCCCGATGCCCGGTGGGTACGGGGGGCCGGTGCCGCCGCCGCCGGGCCCAGCGTGGGATCCGTACCGCGCGTTCGACCCTCTGCAGCACATGCGGTTCGCGCCGCTAATGGAAGCGGCGATCCGCGCGGAGGAAGATCGCGCTAAGATGCTCTCGGCATACGCGCATCACCAGCAGCTGAAGGCGAGCCCGCTGGCGCGAGGCCTGCCCCCGCTCGGCGTGCACTCGCTCCCGCCGCTACCCCCCATGGCGCCGCCCCTAGCGCCCCTCGCGCCCCTAGACCTCCTCAAGAAGGAGGAGCCGCGATGATAGACCCGCCCCGCCCCCACGACTGTACATACCGTAGCGTAGAGTGAGTGATCGTGCGTCGCGAGTGACACTAGAGCGTATTCAATGTATATCGTTTCCCATTATCGGTTTAGAGAATTATTTATTGTATCGTCGCTTCAAGGAGGGTGGGGAGATGCGGCGGGCGCGTGGCGCTCGACTTGTGCAATATTGGAGGGGACACTGGCGCCGCCGCGCCGACGCGATACTGCTTGTTTATTTACATCAGAATATCTATCGACTTGTTATTGTGACTATTATTAGTTAATTATACATCAGATTGCTGATTATGTGAAGGATAGGATTATCGGAATCGCTATCCATATAGTTATACATATTTATATATACTTATAAATAAAGTGTAAATATTAGAATGTAAATTAGTGTTAAAGTATAGAATTGGTTTATTTAACGTCATTCAAAGGAAAATCACATAAATTATTATTGTACCGGGAGTTCATTTTACACTTCCGTTAAAAATCTCAATGGTTTTTCTATTGTACCAGTGGAGTTTTATTTATTTATTTGTGCTCCTCTAGTGATCGACAAAATGTGTAGAATCCAATTTCAGTTTAGCAGTTGATATTTCGTTTTTATTGCATTTAAAAGTATGTGATATTATTGTATTGAAAAATACATCATTTTGTCTGACTTCAAGTAGTGTCAACTCTCACATATCTAGAGATATATGTATTGCAGTAATTTGAGATGTTTTCAATTCACTCATGGGATGTTTTTAATCAAAGAATTTGTAAAGACCGTGATAAAATTCAATTTATAATTCTGTGTTTATGTGCCATTGAATCAAAACGTAAGGGCATTGAGTCAGACAAAATTGGATTAAGAATCTGTCTCAGTCAGGCACATCCGACGGTTTGCGTTAAATCTCATAAAAGTGCGACTCAGAAATGTATTATAGTTTATACAAGATCATTCTGTATACTAAAAAGTAAATGAAAAAGCTTGGTGCGATTCAGAAAATACCATTAAAACTTTTGATTTTTATACCAATAAGATTTTTTATGTCCCATCCCTCCTTCCTTGTTTTTCAGTTCAAACCTTTGTCTTATCTTTTTTCTGTGTTTTCTTAGAATATTTCATCTTTTGCTCAGGAAACTACTTGCAAAACTAAAAACGTATCTTAGGCTTAGCCGCTACTGCTCTGGTGATAGCCGGGAATGCTTCCATTTTATTAAGGAGGTACTAATAAGAAACTAGGGTGAGGCTGTTTTAAGCATTGTACAATCCGGCTGATACAGTAATAAAAACTAGCCAATTGAGAGTCTTGCCTGAATCTTTTAAGGTTCCGCATTGCAACACATTTAGTCGCCTCTTACGATACCCACAGGTAGCAATAATAGGGGTGGCATTCTAGTCCGGCACCCCACGGGCGAACATAAACGGTAATACAAACAAGCGTCAAAATTGGTGTGATTATAATCCCATACGTAACGTACAACAACAAATACAAAAAACCGGACAAGTGCAGGTTGGGTTATGGATCTCAATCTGTTTGTAAAAAATTCATTTTTTGGTACATTGTGTTGATACGGAACTCTTGGTGTGGTAGTCCAATAAGCTCTTACCCGGTTTTTTTCTTTAATAAAAATGTATGAGCAATCTTAACTTGTTACTGGATCATACAATCTCGACGATTTAGTATACCGCCACGGTGGATTTATTTAAATTTCATCAAGATCGTTAAAGCTACATTCGTCTCATTGAGGCATTAAACGTTAATCTATCCTTATCGGTTTGAGTTGTACTCAAAGTAGGCTCATTCGTTTAGGAGATACAGATGAGCAGCTGTAGACACATGGTATCTAGCAATTTGAAGCAGTGATGGCTCAGTGGCATTGGCTATGGACTGCCGCGCAGCAGGTCCATGATTCGAATCCCGCCGCGGGCTTGAGCTTCACTGCATGGTTGAAGGGCATTTTTGCAAATGCCCGCCTAGCGACCACCCTCAAGTAGAAAATCTGTCTCCAAGCACCTGACGGTGTGTTCCGGCAGATGTTCTTAAGAGCCAGTTATTCTAGGTTAAGCCTGTTAACACCTTCTACCACATCATCACTTACCATCAGGTGAGATTGTGGTCAAAGGCTTACCTATCAGCAATTAAAAAGACGTAATCGGGCCATTACTACTACAGTTTCCAAGTAGAACGCTACAAATTTTATGTGACACTGGCAAAAATTATGCTTTAAGTGCCTTAACCAAATCTTCAGCCGTTTCGAATATACAGCATGTGTCAACTGGTGTCCCATAACATCAGCTGACACACTAATTCAAATTGAGGAAGCTGGAAACAACCACCTGAAGAGTATGAAATTACCTGTTTCGAATCAGCATTGTACCGACTTCTACTAGTTATCATATGTATTCATACTTTTCATGTGTGTTTGTTTCCATCTTTATCAGCAAGTCTATTCAGTTTTTTCTTTAATTTCCGCCCTTATACCACTTTGAAGTGTAAAATCCCCTTTAAATTTGCATCCAGGTCATGATTTTCTTAATCAAGGTAATTTTGGCACTACTTAGTGCCGAATCTTTGATCCCCTTACGGGGATTTCGGGACAGCTTTCCTCGGTGTGTGTGAAACACATGTACGTCAAAGTTTTTGCTTCCGTTTTACGACCAGCCGCCAAACTAATGCCAGCGGCGCCTTTGTGATATTTTATGTTACCCGCCCGGTAGATGTTATACTAAAATACAAACAAATGCGCAAATGATTCTATACAAATAGTCTAAACTTAACATAATCTAAATTGTGGTAGTTCTAAATAAAATCTAAATTAGTATATCGCTTGCGAATAAAATTATGGTAGAGTTCTTATTCTGTCCACGTAAACATTAAAATTCGTATAACGCTTGCTAGTGACGGACCTTATAAGTTGCCATCGTCAGGACCACTATGTCCTAGTTATGAATGAAATTCTATTGTTATCATTATCGCCGATGCCAATGGGTGTTGACTTTTGCGTTCAATGGTGATGCACAATTTAATAGAAAAAACCTATTCTTATGCTACCATAGTTTAGATAATTTGTGTAGAATCGACACCAATGATGGTAATGCGCCTTCTTGTATACGTCAAATGCACAGCCACACCAGGTACCTACTTACTAATACAATGCCGAAAGTAGGTAATGGTATGCTGCTCATTGGATCATTAGGTACATTCGTTATATCTGCTATACTATATAATAGCGAAAGTTTGTGCATTTGTGTTTGGTACCACCTAAAGTATTCACTTCCGAAACTGATACGAATTTTAAGAAGTGTACTAGCAGGCAAGTAAAACAAAGTTATGATTGCGAAGATTTAAACACAAATTTAAACATTAGGATAAAAAGTTGCAGTATTTCAGGGCGTTAAGATGGTAGGCGCCCTGTTGTTTGCCCAATGTACAGCAACACCCATTGCTCACGTCGCTCGCCGTAAGTGGAAGCATGTATTGTTTCTACCACTCATGACACAGGCGAATTTTTCCCTTAAGACTGGAGGGAAGTCTCGAATTTTCATACAAAAGGATAAAACGTTTCACCCCCCTAAACAAACACCGATTTTGATGACTTTTGGAAATGTTATCAATATCCAGGTTTATAGCTTTTGATTTATATCATTATATTAAAGGAATTTTAATTAATGGGTATTTAAATACCGATATTTTCTCAAAACTTGTATCTCTACTTTGTGAATTATTTATAGGAAAAATAATTATAAAGAAATAGGAAAACCTATAAACGTAGTTTATTCTGTCAGTTATAAAATAAGACCAACATTTTTAGGTGTGAATGTCTCCAGCTTACTCAATCGAAATTTCTTAATTCTGAATATGCCAATATTTAGAGCATATTTTGTGCAATTATGAATACTAACTCAAAATTTAGGTGCCAAATAAACTTCGACGCTACGTGTGATTATTAGTGTGTTAGCTGACGTTATGGTCTCCAGCTGACACATGCTGTATATACGAAATGGCTGAAGATGTGGTTATATACTATAGCCAGGGATTTAGAGCATAATTTGTGCCAATGGCACAAAAAAATTTGAACGTCATACTTGAAAGCTGTAGTAGTTATGACTCGATTTTAACGTGTAAGCTGGAGACCACGTGTCTACAGCTACTCATCTGTATCTTCTGAACGAATGGACCTACGACTTTGTTTAATATGTCAAAATTTAGAGCCAAATTTGTGCCAAAGGCACTAAAATTTACAAGTCTCTGGCTATTAAGGTTTTGGAGATACAAGCTCAAATCAACGTGTAAGCTGGGGACACATGTCCCCAGCTAGCACATGCTGGACAGCTCAAACGGGAAAGCCTAGGTTACTGTTTAATGGCTTAAAAAGTAGGGTAGAATTTGTGCCATCGGCACCAAAATTTTCAATACAATAGGCCCCATAGTTTTTGTGAATCAAGCAAAAACATTTCTTCCCGCCAAAAAATTTAAATATTTGGACAAAAACATTTCTGAGCGCGGCGTTGCCGTCCCATTGCCTGTAGCTGCAATCTATCTTGCACCTTATTACTATTGCGTTTGAACTTACTTTTTGCTTTCACGTTATGAATAGGTGGAAGAAGTTACAAAAAAACAGTAGGTGTATAGACTAGGAGTGAGTAAGTACAAAATGTACTGATATTTTTTCTCTCAGAATGTTAACTTATATACCTAATCCTATATATAAGAGCCTCGATGAACGAGATAATGCACTGGAAACTAATCCACGCATGTACAGAACGTGATGATCACATACCTATTAGTTAGGCACTGTAATTTTATAACTGGAAAGAGATATTATCAGTTTATCACACACCTAAACGCGTAGAAAGCTTTTGACTTAAAAGTATTAGCGTGTAATACTTTAGTACCTATTACTAGAGAATGTAAAGATAAGTTACCAACTACTCAGCTTAGTTCGGCCAGTTTGACGTAGTCAAAAAGGTAAGCTAAATATTCGCTATGTGCGCTGCATACTTACATAAGTAGGTACGTCGGTTGTACATACGTAGTATTATTATATGTTCTATGCCAACTACCTACCTACATAAAACGTCTCTGATTATGTAAAAACTATACATAATAATCTCAATTTTGTGGTTTGTAGGGATTTGGAATTGAAATAAAAGTATCGATACCGTTGCGTTTCAAAGCATCGCTGCGGTATCGATATTGGAACAAATGTTTCGAGGTACTCCAGTATCGAGTACTTTTAAACGAATACAATGAGAGTTTTTATTTTATTTATTTTTATGTTATTGTGTCGGGACAAGCTCGAGGCCCACCTAATGTTAAGCGGACTGACCTCGGCCTATAACAGATGCATTTCATCACAATTTACGAATTGCCCTATCCCCGTCTCTTGAGACAGCTCTCATGTGTGCCTGTAATTTCACTGGCTTTCAAGGACTGCTGCCGAAACACACCATTAGGTGCTTGGCGACAGATTTGCTACTTGAGGGTTGCAGCTAGCCAGGCGGGCACTCGCAAAATGCCCTTCCACCATGCGGTGAAGCTCAAGCCTGCGGCGCTATTCGAACCATGGACCTGCTGCGCGGCAGTCTATAGCCAATACCACTGAGCTATCGCTGCTTCAAAGGTTTAGATATTAATGTCACTAAATTAAATTCCGAAAAATTTTTTAATGTTTTTTTTATATAATCGTTTTATTTATTTATACTAAGCTATTTTTTATTAAAGACATCAAACTTCATATCAGATAAGAAGAATACTTTATTGACCCGTGAACCCGTCAAAACTTTTTGGGTTCCAGTCAACGGAGCTTTTGAAAATAGCTGCATTGCAGAGCCTTGTACTTTATTTTGTAATTCATTCTGGTATATAAGAACTCGATATATAATACACAGCGTGTGAAATTCTAAAATAAGTGATTGATAAATGACAAAAGACTCGTTTTATTATTAAACATTTTTTTTTCCGGGTATTGTTCCATCGCTCTATATTTATAGGCGGTGCGCACGTAGTAATCACGATTTCAATGCCTACGAATTCCGGAAAGCATCACATTTCAATCAGATAACAATAAAATGAATACTCTCTGCTACTAGCCTATGCCCCAACTGCTTTCATTTGCTATAAAAGAGAAAAGTGATTCCAACGCTATAGAAATAAAGTTCAAAACAGATTGCAGCTACAGTGAACGGGATGGCAACGCCGCGTTCAGTAATGTTTTTAACCAAATATTTAAATTATTTGGCGGCAAGAAATGTTTTTGCTTGTTACACAAAAACTATGGGGCCTATTGTATTGAAAATTTTGGTGCCGATGGCACAAATTCTACCCTACATTTTCAGCCATTAAATAGTAACCTAGGCTTTCCCGTTTGAGATGTCCAGCATGTGCTAGCTGGGGACATGTGTCCCCAGCTTACACGTTGATTTGAGCTTGTATCTCCAAAACCTTAATAGCCAGAGACTTGTAAATTTTAGTGCCTTTGGCACAAATTTGGCTCTAAATTTTGACATATTAAACAAAGTCGTAGGTCCATTCGTTCAGAAGATACAGATGAGTAGCTGTAGACACGTGGTCTCCAGCTTACACGTTAAAATCGAGTCATAACTACTACAGCTTTCAAGTATGACGTTCAAATTTTTTTGTGCCATTGGCACAAATTATGCTCTAAATCCCTGGCTATAGTATATAACCACATCTTCAGCCATTACGTATATACAGCATGTGTCAGCTGGAGACCATAACGTCAGCTAACACACTAATAATCACACGTAGCGTCGAAGTTTATTTAGCACCTAAATTTTGAGTTGGTATTCATAATTGCACAAAATATGCTCTAAATATTGGCATATTCAGAATTAAGAAATTTCGATTGAGTAAGCTGGAGACATTCACACCATTTTTAGATTTGATTTATGTTTATTTGAAAAAGCTGCAATTGTCCTTATTGAACTATTCTGTTTGGGCGTTTAGCAGCGAGACAGCATCACTTGGTTAAAATACCTATTTTTCTGTAGGAGCTTCTCTTCCCGTTCCTCTTAACTGGGCTACACACGACACAAATTCACATACAATCTGCTATTGCAACATTTTGGAGTCGCGGTTGGCGGTACTTTACACATAGTGGCTGTGGTCACGATTTCATTCCACGTTAGATCACCACCTGCACAATAATGGCTCCAATTCTATCACAAGTATCAAAACGCGGGTCTCGCAATTTATCCTCGCTATATATCAATTATATTTACTAAAAAAAGAGGATGTAGGGTATATACATGCCTTCTGTCGAGAAAGAAAATCTTACATATAAAGTAGTGATGGCTCAGTGTCATTGGCTATGGACTGCCACGCAGCAGGTCCATGGTTCGAATCCCGCCACGGGCTTGAGCTTCACCGCATTGTGGAACGGCATTTTGAGAATGTCCGCCTGGCTAGCTACCACCCTCAAGTAGAAAATCTGCCGCCAAGCACCGAACAGTGTGTTCCGGCAGTTGTCCAGTAATTCTAGGTTAAGCCTGTTAACACCTTCGACCACATCATCACTTACCATTAGGTGATATTGTGTTACCTTCAGCAATATAAATAAATATGAATTGGAAGAGAGCCACAACATGCCTAGTTTGCTTGTTCACAGCAGATTGTATATAAAATTTTCGCCGCTCTTTTATGGTTGTGTGACGGCATGGCAACATATCTAGATTATTCATATATCTTGTGTTAATCTTATCTACGACCTCTTTTTCACAACCCACACACAATACCCACCTGATGTTAAGCGGTAACCTCTGCCTATAACGGATGCATACTGCACTGCGACCATCACTCTTGAGTTGTTAAGTCTCCTGTGTTTTCATAAATTATTTACATATTGTTTTACAACATATTTTACAGTCCTTTTATTCCTAATCCAGGGTTTGTACGGCAGGAGTGAAATTTAAATTATGAAACCAATGGATGCATGGATTTATAATTACCTGATTAGTGGAAATGAATTTTTCTTTCCTTTTGATCTCTGGATTGGAATGGAATTAAACCACAGATTCACTATAACCAGTTATCGGAGGATGGTACTGTTAACGAGAGAATCAATCTACTAAATCGCTTCAGTTAAACTTTAGCACACAACATAATCTTAAATCTGTAGAGCCTCAATGGACTACTACCCCTACCACACACTACACAGCTTAATAGACTGGAAATGTTAACAATACAATTTTAGAAGTAGTGATGGCTCAGTGGCATTCGCTATGGACTGCCGCGCAGCAGATCCATTGTTCAAATCCCGCCGCGGGCTTGATATTCACCGCATAGTGGAAGGGCATTTTGCGAATGCCCGCGTGGCTAGCGACCACCCTCAAGTCAAAATCTGTCGCCAAGCACCTAACGGTGTTCCGGCATCTGTCCTTGAAAGCTAATAATTCTAGGTTAAGTCTAAGGCTATAAGAAATTAAAAATATAGTTGCCAAATGGGAGCACGGCTAAATAACGCATCGTCTTCGACACCATAATATAGTCGGCACCACAAAAACAAAGGAATCGAAATCTGATTATGCCGTATAATTGTCGTGAATGTGTCAATAACATGAGTAGTATCGCTCATACCATTGGATACTAGTGGTACAAGATTCAATCATACATATGATATGCGCCACATATGTTAAAGATTTCAAATAAAACTTCAACTAATTCCCAACATGAAAATGTATAAAATAATACATATTGAACTCTTTCTTTGCATAGGCATAGGTACATATTGAACTCAGTGTAAAATTTAACTTCAATTAATTACTTTACACTTTTCGTGTTAGAAATCACAAGGTATCTTTTGAAATGAGTATTTTTCGAAATATTTATTTATGCGTAAGTATGCATCAGTTACAGATATGTACATTTGGCCATAATACAGCATTGCAGTATCTACATATTGGATCGAAATTCTACTTTTATTTCACATTATGCAGAATCATTTGTACCTAGTTTTAAATAAAATAGAGAATGATGCTTTCACTACGCTATATTTGCAACGTTTATATTACATTATTAAATAAATCAACAGTTGATCTAGCTAATCTGAGACATTTATTTCCTGTACCATATCTGAAGAGTCTTCATTCGTTTAACTTTTTTCTGTAATTGAAGGACGCCGTAGAGGAGAGCTTCGGCGGTCGGTGGGCACCCGGGCACGTAAATATCGACGGGTACTATGCGGTCACAGCCTCTGAAATAACCATGTTTTGATTCTTACTTCAGTATAACAGTAATATCTCTTGTTTTCTATGTAATTTGGGCGATAATAAAACCGCGTCCATAGTTCGTTATATTCTCTACTATAGCAGCTTTGACGCTTCACCATTGAACAGTGGTCTCCCATTTGTTGCCATAATTTTACGTTTCATCGCCTCTTACGAGGAATTTTTTATCACCTATTTACAAACTACATGAAATATGTTAAACATATTTTAATGTCATAGATACTTTAAGTAGATACTTAGATAATAAACAGTTAAAGTTAACTTAATGTTTTGACATAAATAGGCATAACTTGACAGTGTTTGCATTGTGGTAGGGCATTTTGCTAATACCTCATCATAATATAACGAAGGTTATGAAGATCAAATACAAATTTTAAAATTGAAATATTGTCTGAAATACTGTCGAGTAAGTAATTCTGAGTTTAACTACTACTTTTACTAGGTTAACAGTTGGTTTATATTAAATATTAAGTTCATTTATTTGAGTTCCTTATTATTACTCTTATCCAGCACCTAACGGTGTGTTCTGGCAGCTGTCCTTGAGAGCCAGTAATTCTAGGTTAGCCCGAACAATATCTTCACTTACCATTAGGTGGGATAGTGGTCAAAAGCTAGCCTATCACCTAAATAAATTGCTATAAATTAATCGTAAAATCTTACTTCTTTTTTATGTTATGTTAGGACTTATGAATCTTGAGACATCACATTGCACATCCCTTCTTTCAAAAATGTTGGCCTTCAAAAAAAATCTATTACTCCCCTAACATTTTCAAATTTCAACATAAAATTTTTATTTATGCTTAATTTTATATATAAGTTATGCACAAAATTTAATAATATTATATACAAAATATGATAAAGGAAGATTAGAGAATATTATTGTAATACTTATAAATTGTATTTACCTTACAACTGAGTAAGAATAGTGATAATATCCACCACCATTGGCACAACTGCCCATAGATATTACCCATCGAGGATCTGGCATTTGGTCATACACTTTCCTCAAAGCTGGAGCCATTTTGTTTGTCAAAGTACCGGCAACAATCATTACATCAGATTGACGAGGCGAGGCTCGGAATACAACACCATACCTAGAAATTCAATAACACATCCAGTTTAAAAATTATGAATTGACACATGATAAATAAATTTAATTTTGCGATATGAAAATAAATCAACTTCTCATTATATATTACAAAATAACAAATATACGAGAGGAAACATTTTTTTATTTTTAGGTCATGATCCGGCTCATGACTTAAATTTTTCCTCTCGTCTATTTGTAATTTTATAATGTAATCTGCAGAGCATGTGTTATTCTCATTATTAAAATTCTCATTATACATTTAACAATTTATTGGAGTGCAAAATTTTATGACCAAGGCGGGAATCGAATGCTCGTCCTCCGATATGAATTATTGAAACTAGTGGTCAATAGTTACCGGGATAAAGTCCTGTTTTTAGTTTGACAGCTGTCGTTTGGAAAGTAGATCACAATGAAGTCTCTAACTTCCGTATATAAACAATCAATAGTTCTCGTTAGGAATACAATTTGACATCTGTTATAAAAATCTATTCTTATTCTATGCATATTTACATTAACCAATCTTTAGTGGTTAACATACTATCAATACTGAAAAATACAACTCTCAGTTTGACTCAACTGCCACATAGACAGCTGTCACATAGACCTATTTTAGTTCATTTCTAGCCCAAGAGTAGCCTATATATAAAATCAGGGCCGCGTTCCAAGGCTCAGAGTGTAGTTGTCGGTTGCTTTAACTTACTCGAAGGTTTGGAACGACTCGGTTGTTTTATAACCTCAAATATCGATTTTTGGCGGGGAACTAGCAAAATATAAGTGTTATGATGTTTGAAAAGCAATAACTACCGTTACCTGCGAAATACAAAAGAGTGTCTATAATTCTATCATCAAGAAATGTCAAGGTCATGCCAGTTAAAGATTCAACCTTTTGACGACCGTTTTTGATAGTTAGAAAGTTGCTCTTTACTCGAAGGTTGTGAACGACATTAGAGTGAAAAGTTGCACTCCGAGTGCGCTCTAACCGAGGTTCCGAACGACCCCCACTTAAGAAAAATATGACATCAATTGTAAACTGACAGCTGTCACAGCATGAAAATGAAAGTTTTTACTACTGCAAAATACATACTTACAGATATAACAGTACATGAGTATCAAGGAATAAATTAATAATAAATCCAGAATCTATATGTATCTATACAGTTATTGTATTTATTTTTAATATATGACAATAGTAACTTTGGTACCTAAACACTGATTGAGAAAAAAATCTTTAAAGAATGGTTGCATGTAATCCTCATCTAAAAATTTACACTTTAACTCATTGGCATTGGCGATAATGATAACCATATAACTTCATTCATAAAGGACATAGTGGTCCTGACGATGCCAAGTTATTAATTGCCCTGTCCATAAAACAACAAACTGTGTTATCTGCTAATAGCGCTTAAGATTGAATCTAGAGCCTTTTCCAAGAATTTATATTAGAAGAACCATGCCATGTATATGAATTCTAAAGATAGATGTTAAAAAGTCAAATATTTTTGCCTTACCTATCCATATCATATCGAGGTGCAGCAATGTGCATCATTTCTACAGCACAGCAAGCCAGACCGAATGTCATGGGCCACATAGAATTTTTTCTTCCCCAATTCAACAAGTCATCAAGCCTGGCCACAGCCATCTCAGCCATGTTAGAAGCATCTTGGAAGGGAGAGTATAGGCGCTTTTCGGTCGGGCTCGGCGCAGGGAGGTGTGTTTGACGTATCTGTTCCACCACAGGCGTGAAAGCTCCTTTCTTAATAGCTGAGAGAATAGAGTTAGGAGCAGTAGCTCCCAGAGCCTTGATAGCCTGCATATTGGATCTGTAAGTAGTTATCAAAATATTGATCGTAATCGTATTATTATCAACATTCGAAGCATACATAACAGTGTCAAAAAGAAGGTAATGTAATGGTGATACTTACAGATATTTTTATCGCATGAAATAATGGATTTTTGATTACAATTCACTTAGAACCTAAAACAAAAATATAAAATTTTACGTAATGTACGGAATAGGGTTAGGGGAGGATATTTGGATCCGATACTACTAAAAACGAGTAAGTAGTCAATACTTTTCTTTCGATACCATGATACCGAGTACTTATGCATGGAATCATTGATTCATACTCGGAAATCACGTATACGTAATAGATAACGTATAAATAGTAAACGTAATTATATTAACACTAAACAATACTGTTAAATTTAAATGTCCCTATACAGGGCGGCCCATGGCGATGGCCACATGGAGGGAAAATACCTTGAATATTGTAGATGGAACATTTTACTGAAAAAATACATTATTTGAATTTAAATTGCATTCATAGATATTTAAATAATTACATGGTTGAACCGGGAATCGAAGCCGTTACACGAGGTCAAAATCACCCTGTAGTTTTATCATACCGATCGTAAGATTTCATCACAAGGATTATTTTTTTGCTACATAACGTAGTATCAGAAATAAAAGAAAGACCATGAATTTTAACATTTGTTATGAAATTTTGCTGTGAAAATTAAAAGCTGACATTGCCTTAAGGACATACAACTGATAAACAAGTGCATGATAAAGAGATACTTAATTAGTAGGTACCTGATTGTATGCGGCAAATCGAGCCGTATCCTGAGCCGAAAGGCTCGTAAATTATTTTGTCCATCGCAAATCGCTGGCTAATTATAAAGATATAATTCAAAATTTCACATCAAATGTTAAAATTCACGGGATTCCTTTTATTTCTGACACTTTGTTTATTCTTTCGATCGGTATGATAAAACTACAGATGATTTTAATCTCGTGTAACGGGTTCGATTCCCGGTTCCACCATGTAATAATTTAAATATCTATGAATGCGGTTTAAATTGGTATTAAAATTCAAATAATGTCGTGTATCAGTAAAATGTTCCATCTACAATTTTCAAGGTACTTTCGCTCCATATGCCATCGCCGTGGGACGCCCTGTATATAATATTTATAATTTCTATTTGTATAATATTAGGACCAATTCAGTTCAGTTTGCCAGTTCTGTGCCAGCTATATCGAGAAAAATTGTTATTTTTTTTTACTGTATCATAACTTCCTATCTGAACAGCTTAAGGTCAATTTTGATTGGAGTTATTACATTGATTTATCACTATCATTACATTGAACATTCCGCATGATGCTTCATGATTCCTCGAGGTTTCACCAGCACTGATTGTCATATTTGATTATTTATCGACATTATAAATAAGAATTCACAATTCAGCTTGTATTTGCCTCTGTCTATATGATTTTTATTTGTACATCTTAATTTTACCCTACACATTTTATGATATTGCAAAATATCGATACTTGACAGGTATCGATACTTTTCATGAACGGCACTAAACTCGTGTTACGTTTTCATAACCAAATAACTGGGCCACGTTCCAAGCCTCAGAGTGTAGTTGTTTGGTTGTTTTAACTTACTACAAGAGAGTGTGAAAAGTTGAAAAGTTGCACTCCGAGTGCTCTCTAACCAAGGTGAAGTAACTATTACATGACACTGGGAGTGCGTTCAGAGGCTCAGAGTGTAGTTGTTTCGTTGTTTGGTTGTTTTGCAACTTACCCTGAGGTATGGAACGACCGGTTGTTTTATAACCTCAAACAAATTGTGACATTGACAGACTTACATCATTATCGTAATAATAATTGCTATTTAACACTATCACAAATTCGTTTTCCATTTTTATTTAAGTTTTATGATATGAGAAATTATATTAGTATTTATATTTTTTGAGAAATATGGGTGAGCGCATCAGATAGAATACGATATAAACGTCAAAGTCATTTCATGTCACGTGTTTTATGGTTAAAAAGTTGCAACCTTCAAAGGTTTGGAACGGTCCAGTTGTGACAACCGAACGCTCTACTCGAAGGTTGTGAACGACGTTAGAGTGAAAAGTTGCACTCCGAGTGCGCTCTAACCAAGGTTCGGAACGCACCCTGGCTAACTCACAAGACGTGTGACCGATATCCCGACATTACCGTATTAAGAAGCAAAATAAAAAAACTGTTACCACCGGGCTACGTTCCGAACCTTAGAGTGCAGTTGTTTGGTTATTTTTCAACCTACTCGAAGATGTGGAACGACACGGTTGTATCACCGTAATAATATGGACATTGATATGAAAATAATAACCTTTGTGATGTTTGTTGTGTTTTCTTTTTTTGGCGGGGAAATAGCAAAAAATTTCTTCAATATATGTAATTTGAAAAGCATTTTTATTGCTAACAACATATTTTTTGACACCAAACACTTGGCATTTAATAATGGACAGTCCTTCACTGCTACGGAGTGAAGAAATGACAATCCATATAACTCTCCTCGCCGCACATTTATAATGGAGAAAATGACGAACTTTATAACATATTTTGAACAATAATGCCTCGCTTTCTGAGTGGGTGTGGTATAAACATCTGTGCTTGCACGGCATAATTTGTTTAAGTAAAATATGGACATTGCACTAGCAGCTGGAGTTTATTATTTGAACACAAGTATACTGGTTGACAGCTCACGCACTTGTATTAAGCCTACCCCGTTACGTGCTTATATTACGTGTTTGCTTAATTGTCTCCCTTGATGTGCTTTGAAAAACCGACGGCTGTGTGGTAAGGCGTGTTTGTTATATTTGGTAAATAGGCAAATTTACCTCTGTAAATACACACGGAAGTTATTTGTCAAATACACATATACAAATGGTCATGTATGGTACCAGCATAAGGATGGTTACATGACGCGGGCGGGACAGGGGCACATCCAGAACCTTAGTGCGCACTCGGAGTGCAACTTTTCACACTAACTTCGTTCACAACCTTAGAGTGGAGCGTTTGGTTATTGACAACACGACCGTTCCAAACCTCTGAAAGTTGCAACTTTTTACTTAACAACATAGGTCATTAAAAGGTTACAACTTTAATAATAATAATAATAATAAATCTTTTATTTTATCTGAACATTTTTACAAATTTGAGGTGGGGACTACCTTTTAAGTATAGAATACCTGTGCCAGGTAGACCCGCTCTTCCTTATCTTAACATTAAGATTTATACATATATATTTAATTTAATATTTAGGTTACAATTTATATAAAACAATCTAGTATATACCAACTTTATATATAACAAATAAACAGGAGGTATACTTAGGTATAACGTCTAACTAAATTTAAATACAGTATTACTTAAATGGTTTCTAACAAATCAAACTGTGTAAAAGAAGGTAGTTATTTGTTTACAAGCCAAATATTTTATCATCATACGTAACTTATTTTAGAACAAATATAACCGAGGGGATAAATAATATTATGTTTATAAAGTCTAGGGTGGATATAATAAACAAAGGCAGGTAGGCGACGATTACTTACAAAAATGCAGAGTACAAAATGTACGTAAACTAAAAAACAGATACAGAATAGGTTGGCGGAATGATGTGTGGTACAAGTGATAAACGTTCATCCATTTAATTTTATTATGAATTTATTTATGATAGGTTTCATTGTTTTACTTTATTTATGATATTTTATGTTTGAGACTATAAATAGACTATATTATAAATAGATATACATATATTTAGATACATATTATATGATGTAGGTGATAAGTAGGTGTTTTGTGAGTCATGTAAATCAATAAAATTGCAGCATAGATTCTACTTCAGCGTAATCCAAAGTCATGAGCCAATTACGTACAATATATTTGCACTCATATGCGGTATATGGGTATATATTTAAAATATTGTTGAGTTTGTTGTATAGATAAGCACTTAATTTTGGAAACTGGCGTCCAGCAAAGGAAGTTCTAGCTTGAGTTGATTTTGCGACATAGCGATTAGATCTTTTTTCAATAACACTTGAGTCGTAAGGGAGAGATTTATGCGTTTTTAATATAACTTGATATATATATAACTTTCTTACACTAAGTACATTACTGATAGAATAAAGTTGAGACGTAGCAAATCTATAATGTTTAAAGTTCATCACTTTTAAGAGTGACCTCTGAGCTCTTTCGAGAGTGAGAAATTCTGTCTTTGCAGCACCTCCCCATATCGAAATACAGTATGTTATTATAGATTGAGCTAGGGCAGTATACACTTTAAATAACAGATCTTTTGAAGCTACATGTCTCAATATTTTAAAAACCCAAACTAGTTTTTGTATTCGATTTGAGACGAGACTTTGACATTTGTCGATGACAAAGTTATTGGCACTCATTAAAGTTTTGCAGTTAACGGTGGCAGGTAAAACAGCTTTTCAAATGCCATAAAACGTGTATATTATTTACTTCTTATCCACAAGAAAAGAAACATTATACTGAAAAACGCCTGTAGATTTGTGCTTTAATGTAGTAATTTAATTCATATCTAAATGTGACCGGTAAAAAAGTATAATTTTAAAACCATACAAAAATGATCATTAACAATTATATGTGTTCATTGGATAGAATGTAATTGTACTACTGACGCCATCTGTTAGAATACCAAAGAGTTAACATAGCTGCAACAGAACTAAACTCAATACTCTTACACAGCGTAGCTACTCAATACTAGGTGACACCACTAGAATCAAGTTGTAAAATAAACGCGAGCCCTCACAAAGCTCAGGTTTTTGCTAGTTTGATATCAAAGTAAATATTTGAGTTTATAAAATAACCGTATCGTTCCGTACCTACGAGTTAGTTTAAAAACAACCTAACAACTACACATTGTTGAGGCACTGAACGTAGCCCTTCTGTCATGCGCTCTCGTTACTCTCGTTCAACGTTGCCATCATAGAGAAAAGTAATATACTGTTGCCATACACAGATTTCTCCGTATTTATTCAGGTTTTTGATGTGCGATACAGATAAGCATTGTATACACATTTTTATACAGAATTTTCACATTTAATTGACTTCATTGCCGCAATCTGCTTAAAAATAGAACTGTCAAAATAAATAACCCACCACAATGCATTCCGTAATTATAAAATTATTAAATTTCTCTGCTATATCTTTTATTCATCCCTAATTTATATTTTGACCACTTAGCATCTGCAGTGGACGATATCGTCAATTTCTATCGTTATAATTATCTACGATGCACACGAACTGGTTATTTTTTTTCACCTCATTCTAGTACCAGATAGTAGTACTATTTTCATCTTTAAATTTAATGAAAACAAACTAACATAATCAATTTAACAGAAACACTATTGATGGGATTTTCACACAAAGCAACTGATTGGTGTTTTTTTTGCTACAGCCTAGTGTTTGTTTATAATTTTTTTGAAGCACTCTCGTAGTGAAGTTTTGTGAGCCATTCGTAACCGATCAGCTAAATTAAGCAAGGCCTGGCACGGTCATGACTTGGATGGGTGACAGCTATTGACCTACTAGCACTTTCTTCGTTCGGAGGGCAGGTTAGCCGTCGGTCCCGGTTGTTGTCTTAGGATAGTCGTTAAGTCGTTATACAATGGAGGTAGGGCATTATGCAAATGTCCGCATTTTGATATGTACTATATTACATATGAAAGGTTTATTCATTTGTTTCAATTTTCGTTCAATCCTACCTAACCTATTACCTTGATTTTCAAAAGAAACAGAACAAAGTATCTAAGCTACTTACGGTACGTAATTAGGTTCTGTTTTGGTTTATCTGAGCATACAGATTTTAGGAGTTTCCTCTACAGATAAAAGGTTCAATGCATCAGGCAACACTGCTCATGTTAGAGAGTGTAGTCTCTCTTCTGTCTGAGGGAGGTTCTGTGCATAGCCCTAGACAGTAGACACACCTAACGCGGGGCGGTACGATCATAGAGATAAGAAAAAACATGGAGGCGCCGCTATATTCCTACACTACATTTGCTTATACAAATACGAGTGAAATATGTAACAGAATGTGATATATAGTTTTGTTTCATTCTTTCTAATGTGGCTACCGTATTTGATAAAAGAGACAGCTATATTTCAGTTGTTGCTCATAATGGCAACATTTTGTTGTGACGTAGTGACAGTCGTAGGTAAGTGTCCTGTCCGCCATATTATGCGACGAGTTTCGTGGTAGTTTTACTGTCAAATGGGTGTTTACTTTTTTATTATTGAGATTTGTGAGAAAATTACGAGGAAATTATCTTTGAAATTGCACGTGTATGGTTGAAAACAGCCATTCAACATGCCTATGTGTTGTATTATGAAGTGTGGTGCAAGAAAGAAGGAAAATCAACCTCAATTGTCCTTGCATAGGTTAGTGGCCGGTTTTCATCCAATATTACACATAGAAATAAATTTTTCATTAAAATATAAAGCAATCATCGGTTAATGGCTGTAGTGTTCATATTTGGGATTATTTCCGTCCAACAGACCTTATAAATATCATATTTTCATTCGTTTGTTTACAATAATATGACATGCTGGAATAGTGTTGTACCGTTTCCGTACTAGTTTCCGATACTAGTTCCTTCGCTTAGCTGAAACGATATCGGTCTAATACGTGTTCTACGGTTCGAGTGACCTTGCTAGGTCCGGCCTGAGGTTCACAGCAATGAGAGAATGACCGTCACACAAACTTTTATGATCGTTGGTTATACATATTCCGAAAATTAGACGACAGTATTCTGTTATTTGTTTTAGATACATATTTTATTTAACAACTCGAATCAAAATATATTGATAAAAATATTAACCTTTTATAGGTTCCCTAAAAATGAAGGATTAAGAAAAAAGTGGTTAGAGGCTATTGGTGAAGAAAATATTAATCCTCGACATAAAGAATGGTACATCTGTTCACTTCACTTTGAAGAAAGTTGCTTCAATAGAACACAAGATAACTCTGTTCCTACAATATTTTCGGTAAGTGTGTATTAAACTTTTTATTAAAAATAGCCTGGCCATAGGGCCATTGGATCTCTTTCCATTCATTCCATCCATAACAGAGATCCAATCAAAGAGTATGCCGTTTTATACAAAATTGCTGGAGCGTTGTAATGTTCCAAATTCGAAAAACGCTCCTGCAATGGATTTTATTTTCCTTGTCCGTGAATTCGACACTTCGCGTGTTCCATTTTTGAAAATAGTGGCAATATTTCCATGCATGTTTGAGAAAAACATATTAATAATGCATATCTAAATATAAGTTCCTATTTTTTTCAGGCACCTAACAAAAACCAGTATCAAGAGGCACCTGTTTTCTGTGAGACGAGCAATATTAAACAATCTGATGTTTCTTGTACATCTACTGCAATGCCTCCATTGCAGTTACCCCATCTAATTAAGGAAACGGTGCACAAAAAGGTATGTGTACATCTATTCAGATGTCGACTGTTTTACGGTTCGCTGGTCTTGCTAAGTTCTAAATTTTTTGAGGTTCTTACGACAATTTTAAAATAAAGCGAAAATGATGTTACGTGTTGATTCTCTAAAAATAATCTTATTGGCTGATTCTGGTACCATGTCAATGACATATCCTCTCTGTTCTGTAGCCGTACTACAGATACAAACTATGGGTACAAAACAGCATTTTCGATATAACTTAAGGATTGAAGTAGAATTTTTTTTTTCAGGTTTTACAAAAAGAAGAAATTAAGGTTTTAAAAGAAACATATGTCAAGCAACAGAGGAAAATTAAACGCCTCAACGAAAGGATTCGAAAGAAAAATAAAAAAAATGCCAATTTGAAAGACATTATAGAAGACCTTCGAAGAAAAAATTGTATCAACGTGGAACATGTTGAAGAAGGTTTTTCTCTTAATCTTTGCTTTTTATAATACTTTATTTTACCCTGTCATTCCTACTATGTCAATATGAATGTTTCAAACATGTAATACGTTTTATTATTTTCGATCCATAAAATTCCTCTCAACATGGTAGCAGAGCGTTTAATTATATTGGAAACGATTGACTAACGTATCAAGTAAGGTTTAAATAAATAATTTGCAAAAATAGTTACCACATTTTTCAAGAAAAATCTAACGAAGGCCTATCAAAATGTCGACTTCGTCTACGAGTTGCAAAATTGATATCGGTCGTTTAGAAGGTGAAGAAAATTGGTCTACATGGCGCTGCAAGGTACTGTTGCTTTTAAGGGGTACTCCCGGCGGGTTGGATGCTATAAATGGAAATCTTATAGAACCTATAAAACCAACTACTACAGTAAGTGCAGACGTTAAAGCAAACTATGAAAAAACTTTAGAAGCATATCATAAGATAGATAGTACGGCGATGCTTATTTTGATGGCTAATATGTCTGATGCCACTTTACAAAAGGTCATGAGATTCTCAACAGCCAAACAGGTTTGGGATGAATTGCACACTTTGTTCAATGGAATATCTGAAGACAAAAGCTATTCACTATGCTACAGTTTCTTTGGCTATAAAAAAGATCCCTCACATGACATGTCAATGCATATATCCAAACTAAAAAATATATGGCATGAATTGAAAATGGAACTTCAAAAAGGTGAAACCAAATATGATCTTCCAGAGTTATTACTAATCTGCAAGATTTTGGAAACTTTACCCGACGAGAAGTACTTCTCCTTCAAGTCTAGTTGGATGCTAATGTCAAGAAAAGATCGAAATATAGACAATCTGACAGCACAAGTATGTGCTTACGAACGTTCACTTTTGACCAAAGAAGGTATACTGAAGCACAAGCTCTAGTTGTACAAAACAAGTTTATGCATAAGAAAAAGTGTGGATATTGCGGACTATATGGACACAAAGTTAAAAAATGTCGTAAGTGGTTATCGGACGGGAAACCTCCTAAAACACCTGACCCACCGACAAGTCAAGCTGAAAATACAAATCTGACCCTCTCTTTAATGGAAGTTGTTACAAATGAAGTCGTAAATATTATTGAAGAAGATCTTGACAGTTGGTTTGTTGACAATGGTGCTACAAGTCATGTCACCAGTCGAAATGACATATTTTCCAGCTTTCAACATTTCAGCAATAATCAAACAGTAACAACTGCAAATGGCTCAACAATTCAAGCTATTGGCAAAGGTACAGTTGATTTGATAGCAGACGTTCGCGGTCAGACACACAACATTAGACTGTGTGACGTATGGTATGTTCCAGAAATAAAGAAAAACTTATTTTCCGTACTTGCTGCGCAAGATAAACTTGAGAAGAGTGTCTTTACATCTGAAAGAGAAATTTGTCAATTGATAGTTGATGGAAAAATTAATTTAATTGGCACAAGAGTCAAGAATGGAGGCCTATATAAACTAAAGGTAAAGACAATTATAAATTCAACTCCTGAATTGAACTCACTGTCAACGAAAAATATTTTACAACTCTATCATGAAAGATTTGCTCACCAGCATAAAAGACATGTGAAGCAATTGATTGAAAAGGAACTTGGTATAAAAGTCAAACTCGATTCTGAATTATGTACAGGATGTGTTTATGGTAAAACACATAGATATAAATTTGGAACAAGAGATCGAGCTAAAGCACCAGGAGAAATCATTCACACAGATGTATGTGGTCCGTTCCCTAATTCATTTCAAAAGTTTCGTTATTTTGTTTTATTTAAGGACGATTTCAGTAAGTATCGTCATGTTTATTTCATCAAACACAAGTCTGAAGTGAAGGATAAACTTGTGGAAATGATAAACGAAACAAAGACTACTGGTCATATTATAAAGACAATTCTCAGCGATAATGGAGGAGAATTCCAAAATGATGCTGTAAAGAAGATCTTAAGTAATCATGGCATCCAACACCGTTTGACAATGCCGTATACGCCGGAACAGAACGGGTGTAGTGAGAGAGATAACAGAACTTTGGTAGAAGCTGTTCGTACTATGATGCACGCTCACGAAGAACTTCCACTCTCCTGTTGGTCTGAGCTTGTCAACACGGCTGCTTATGTTCTGAATAGAACTGGACCGACTTCTATAGAAGGAAAATCGCCATTTGAGTTATGGTTTTCAAAGAAACCATCAATCAAACATTTGAGAATCATTGGTAGTGAATGTTATGCTCATGTTCCAAAAGTAAAGAGAACGAAAATGTCCAGAAAAGCTCAAAAATGTATTCTCATTGGTTATGATGGTGATGACGGCTATCGGTTACTAAGCATCAACAATAAATCGGATCCAACACTGATAAGGTCAAGAGACGTAATATTCAACGAGTCAGTCATCAGATCTATTGGATTGGAGTCAGATGTCTCTGAAACAGAAAAACAAAGTCCAATGGTTGACATGGAGGTTCTTTTTCCTAAAACTACAGAAAATCATCCAATGTTAGATGCAAGGGAGGATATTTTACAAGACGCAACTATTTCAGATATGCCTCAAACATTGAATGATGGTGCGAGTTTTGAAGAAACAATTCCCAATTTGCCTACAATATCGGATGAACTTAGTCGAAATGAAGAAGAATCTAATGAGTCCTATATTACGCCTGAATTATCAGAAGTTGATTCAGATGAAGACGATGAACAAGGAAATTCTACAATAAATCTAAGAGATAGATCGACATTGCGACCACCACAACGATTTGAAGATTTTATTATGTCTACTTTTGTTAGTGATTTTGATGAACCCAAATCATACAAAGAAGCAATAAACAGTCCTCAGAAAGCGGAATGGTCAAAAGCAATGGAAAGCGAACTAAAATCTTTACGAGAGAACAAAACTTGGATTTTGGTGGATAAACCAAAAGACAGAAAACTGATTTCTTGTAAGTGGGTGTTCAAAGTTAAAACCCATGCTGATGGAAGTCTTGACAAACATAAGGCGAGATTAGTAGTAAGAGGTTATACACAAAAGAAAGGAGTTGATTATAGTGATACATTTAGCCCTGTTGCTAGAATGGCAACAATAAGATCGATTCTTAGCATCGCTGCAAATGAAGGGTTAACCCTCAGACAGTTTGATGTAGCAACTGCATTTTTGAATGGTTCATTAGATGAAGATATCTACATGAATCAGCCAGAAGGATACAGTGATGGTACGACTAAAGTATGTAAGTTGAAGAGAAGTTTATATGGTCTTAAACAAGCTCCAAGATGTTGGAACAAATGTATTGTTGATTATTTGAAAGTTTTAGGATTCAAACAATGTGACACAGATCCATGTTTGTTCATTAGAAACCGACTTAACAACAAGATAATTCTTGGACTCTATGTTGATGACGGATTAATTGCTTCAACGAACCCAAAGGAATCTGAAACGTTTTTGGCAGAATTGAAACGGAAGTTCAAGATAACCACAAAACCAGCTTCTTACTTTCTGGGTTTGGAAATCTTCAACAACAACAACGATGGTTCCATCAAAGTCTCTCAAAAACATTATGCTAAAAGACTACTGAAACGCTTTGGTATGAGTGATTGTAAACCCGTTAGTACGCCAATCATCAAAGAAGCACAACCATGCTCAGTAAAAGAGGATGATGTTAAATTTCCCTACCGTGAAGCCGTTGGTGCGCTAGCTTATTTAATGACAGGTACTAGACCGGACATATCATACGCTATTAGTGTCGTATCCAGGAAACTTACAAATCCCTCTTTAGAAGATGTTAACAAGGTTAAACGCATACTTCGTTACATTCAGGGAACCCTAGATACAGCAATTGTATACAAAAAAGGATACAAAACTGGAATCTTGGAATGTTTTAGTGATTCTGATCATGGTGGAGATTTCGATACAGGACGCTCTACTTCTGGAATCTTATGCGTGTATGCAGGAGGAGTAATCTCTTGGGCAAGTCGTAAACAGACTTCTGTAGCTATCTCAAGCACCGAAGCAGAACTTGTTGCAGCTAGTGAAGCAGCTCGTGAGATTGTTTGGCTGAAGAGACTTTTCAATGAAATTACTACTTTGATAGAAGTCCCTACTTTACAAGTTGATAATGATGCTGCTATAAAGCTTGCACAAAACCCAGAGCTACATCGTCGCACAAAGCACATTTCTATTAGACATTTTTATGTAAGGGAATTAGTTACTGAAAAAGAACTTCAAGTTAAGTATGTTCCCACAGAATACCAGTGTGCTGATATTTTGACTAAGCCTGTGCATAAACCCAGACTGGATTTAATTTCAGGAATGGTGGGAATTATACGATAAAGATTATCGAAAAAGGGAGGATGTTGAAGAAGGTTTTTCTCTTAATCTTTGCTTTTTATAATACTTTATTTTACCCTGTCATTCCTACTATGTCAATATGAATGTTTCAAACATGTAATACGTTTTATTATTTTCGATCCATAAAATTCCTCTCAACAGAACAGTCTGCTTTGATAGAAGAATTGGCGGGACCAAAAGACTTTCTAAAAAGACAAATAAAGTAGTCCAAAGGTTTACCTGTACCAAATAAATATTCTGAAGATATCAGAAAGTTCGCATTAACGTTGCATTTTTTATCCCCCAAGGCCTATAATTATATAAGGGGAACTTACAATACATGCTTACCTCACACAAGAACTTTGAGCAAATGGTATCAGCATGTGAATTGCGGACCGGGATTTACGAAAGAAGCATTTGATACATTGAAAATTAAAGTGAAAGGAAGTGCACATCCTGTAATATGCTCCTTGGTTGTCACCTACCTACCTACTCAGGGTAGAAGGGAGCATAAAAGAAAGAAGAAAGAGATAGTGATTTATACGACAAATATCTGGGATGCATTTTGAATACAGAGACTGATACTTACACAGATAGGGTATTGGAATATATATCGGGTTTCGTTACTAAAAAGTTAATGCGTACCATTAAATGCGATGTCTGTTTATCGTTATTGATTGGAGAGGAAGACATCAATAGCCTCATTTACATAAAATCAAGAGGAGGACTTAAATATGCTTCTTCTAGTGTCATTGATATACTGAAGAAGACAGAAAAAATTATTAAAACTCAATTAGAACAAAAATCAAAACCAGAGTTATATTATCTGTACATTTTTAAGTTCATGTGTGAATTGTATGACTTAAAGATTTTTTTCCATGCGGACTCCGATCCCGAGCATAACAGTAACCACAAGTTACTCCTCATTAAATCGATAATTAAGATCTTCCTAGATATAAGGTATAGATATCACAGTCAAAGATCAGAAAAGGTGTCACGGAGACAGTTTTTGAACAAACTAACATTGTTTCGAAATGAATAGTAGTTTTATTTTATGTGCATATTGCTGTATATACACCAAATGTTAATCGAATAAATTAAACACTGTTGATTTTTACCCAAGTTTTATTTATTGAATAAAGTCCGCATACCTAACAGAAGCTACAAACCAGATTACAGAGTACTTTTATGTATATGGACCAGATATAAAATAAGCGTATGTGCAAATGTGATGTACCTAAATATTTGATGTAACTATTTTTAAATTCTGTGAAGAAAAAACATTACATTAATTGTACTGTCAGATATCAGAAGGGAATTAAATCTTACCCATTCTTATGTTACAAATAACTGTAGGTATTCATACGTGATAAACGTAGTAGGACTATTATACTATTAAGTGGTATTAGTATCGATACTTGTTATAGTAACACTATATTCCCTGACCGGCACAACCCTAGCATTGGCAACCATTTTAAGCGACATTTAGAGTTGTAGGTATGCACCTATTTTTTGTAGGTATTTCCGGTCCAAGTATTTATTATGTCTATGGGTACGATGGATAGCTATAGGTGTACAGCGAAAAAATCTAAAATAGGTGCGTTCGTTTTGGCTCGATTGCGTTTGTAGCAGTTTCAAAAGTGGCATTTGTGTATTAGCGTTCGGATAGAAGCTTTTACTATTTTTGACCACCAATTACTGCATGCTATCCGAACGGCTTAAAACATACTTTGACAACCGACAATATTTTAACAATTTTGCACAGTACGAAACATGGAATCAATCTCTAAAATGAACAAAAAAGTAGGTACCTATATTATTATTATTTCTTTGTTAATGGCTTCTGCTAGTTACCTTTAAAAAAAACTTGTGAAACTCTTCAAGCGCGCCAAATACAACTGTCAAACCAGCAGTTGTCAAAAAACGATCACAACGATCCCACGGTATGACATGGGTCAAAAATATCACTTTTCTCTGTCATTTGTAGCGTTTTCAAAGCTATCCGAACGGTGAGCGAAAACGATATTTTTGCTCACGAAGTCCCAAAACGAACGGCCCGTGTGATCATTTTTAGCGTTTGTGAGTGTTATTTTTGGCACCGATAGGCTATCCGAACGCCCTAAATGTCTATGGTTCTGTGAATAACTTTGTGTTTATTTATCTTTGTTTGTGTTGTCGTTCTGTGCTAACTTTGTATAATAACCATAAAGTAACTTTGTTCTGTGTGCGGCGCGGTCTTTTACAAAAATCTTCACCCGTTATAAATAATGACTTGGCTCAAAGAACGTCCCGAGAGAGAACGCTCTTGAATCACTGAGTAAGACAAGTGCAAAGTTTTAATTCGTGCTGGGGAATTTGTAATCTTTGACTTCGTGTACAGGTTTCTCTAATTTATTATCTGAACAAAACGAAACAGCATAAAGTTAATGCTGTTTCGTTTTGAATGAAAAGATTATTTCCTCACCAAGTATTATTCGCAAGTCGCACGTCGCAATTCATTTTATTGGGTCCATTATTATGGCTTCTTCTATGAAAGTAAGTTGTGTTTATAAAAAGTTTATTTAACCACATCATTTCAGCCAAATTAAACAAATTAACTTTTTAACTATTGACTGTTTTGTATTTTCAGGCAAAGAAATGGTTTAACCCCATGATAGAGCTTGATGATAACAAACCCTCAACAAAAATTAAAAAGAACTCTAAAAATGTCATCTGTAAGACGGCGGCGGCGCCTCCGTTCAACCAGGTTAAGTAACTTATTGATATTTGTGGAAAGCAATAAGAATCTAAAATTGCATTAGTAACATGCATAGAGAAAAGTAATATACTGGGAACAACTAACATGTTTGGTTGAATCTACATTTAACCAGCATTCCCTCAATATATTAATGTGGAAGCTAATTGATGTGGTAAAATGCATTTTATCATTACAAAATTAAAAAATTATCAGTCTGAGGTACAGAATCAGACACGTTTGATCAAAAGTTTCCTTAGGTTTATGTTTACCACTGGTAACCTTATCCGAATATGCTATAACTTATATATATATAAGTTATATATATGAATGTGTATAACTTCTTTCACCTGTTTTATTTTGTTTTAAATTAGGTATTTTCCGCATGTAGCCTTAACATAAAATAAGGACACATTAAGTGCTTAAAAATACCAAAATTGTATGAGTGCCTGTGGTAAAGCATAAAAGCCAATAGATTTGATTGGAAAGAGTATATATATTTTTTTTAAATTATTTATTTATAGTCAAGCAGCATTGTCCTAGTATGTCAATTGTCCGTATCATTGCCGTGTTGGATTTATAATTGTCCTAGTGATTACCTTTCTATTGATAAGATAATGATAGACTTTGTCTGGTTTATTTTTAAACTGTTTTTGAAGTGACTGATTGTGATCTAGTAATTTACTCCACTTGTGAACAACTCTGTTGCGCAGGAAGTGTTGTGCAGGCTTCTTATTATTGCATAAAATACTTCTTAGTCAGGAAGGTTGTAATATTGGTTCAGCATTTTAAAAGCTTTGATAAGATCACCCCAAGATCTTTCATCTAGGCTAGTGAGGTGTAGTTGGATTCTTGCATCATAAGATTTGTGTCACAGGGCTTGTGGCAATATGGTTGCAATTCTTGGGACACTTATACTATGTTACTCTTTTTTTGATAGCACCAAACTTGGAAAGGTCTGATATTAGTTGTATCTATTTTTAGAAAGTTTTCCAAAATCATGTATTGGAATGATTTCCATATGACATTGAAATTAGGCGCCTATTTTTTCATAAGTCATATATCAAAGTGGTCCATTTTGCAGTTCTGGAAACTTTTGTTAGTATATAAATAAAAAAGTTGTGGTGTGCTCTACATTTAGTAGCACAATAAGGAGCTTAGTTTTAATTCATCACAGGCAACACACGCTGGTTGAAGAATTGGCCTTCAGGCTCTGCAGGATGTTGGACGAGAAGATGTCGCGTAACTTCCCGAACGCTGCCCATCCGAGTTTGATTTTTCGGGAGACCTCTTTGTCGATGTTGAACATACCTAACTGGACAATCTGTCCCAGGTATATGTGGTAACCAACAACTTTTAATATGGGTGCAACATGGACATAAGACATAATTTTCGTCTTTACCATGTTCATTTAAACATCCACCTGCTGGGAAGCTGAGATAGCTGAGCATTGTACTGAGTTCTTCAAGCGACTTTGTCATTATGACTATGTCATTGGTGAAACAAAGGTGAATTATGTATTCGCCATAGAAGTTGATGCCGAATTGTTTCCAGTTCAAGAACTTAAAAACGTCCCCCAATGCGTATTCGAAAAATTAACACTTTCGGAGAAATAACGTCTCCCTGTCTCACGGCTCGTTGCAGCTGGTTTGGTTCCGTTCCCTTTTCCTGTAGTCGAATCGACATGGTGCCGTCTTTGTACAAATATTTCAGTGCTTCGATATGTCTATAGTCGATTTGGCATCGCTGAAGAGAGTAGCTTCAGTACCGCCCAGGTTTAGATTGAATCGTAGGCTTTTTCATAGTCCGCAAACGCTAGACGTAATGGCCGATTATACTTCTCAGTTCGCTCCGCTAGATTATACAGAAGACTGAGAAGTGCTCTAAAAATTTATAAATGTGATGATGGCCTCGCATGCGATAGTGCTTGAAATATATTTAGGAATATACAAGCGTGGCGACATCATTACGTGTATTTGAAAAAGCACTACTTTCGGTCAGATGAAATATAGTAGTATCTCAGTATATTCAATCATTTACCAAAATAGAGTATCTAATCTCTCAAATTTGTAACATTGCGATCAAAACGATAGATGTAAGCTGTTCCTCGCAAGCAGGCGGTGCGACGAGCAGCGGAGACTAGAGATGCAAGCAATGTGTTGAGAGAGGCGAGCGCTTCGCCTTAAATTATGCGACCCATTTCAACGCTCGCCACTAGCAGCTCAGCTCTGCTTTATCTCGTACACATATCTGCTCCGGTCTATCCAGTACGCAACTCCGCACAGGTTCGTTGGATAAACCCTAGCAGTACAACATCTCTCTGCTTTGGTGAATAATTTAAGGCTAACATAATATCTAGTCTAAGAAAATGTAGGCACAATCTGTTTGATAACCCTAGTGCTGTAACGGCCTAGTGCCATGGTTTGTTTGTATATTTTATTATTTTTCCAAAATGCCGTGTATGTATTGTGTTTGTATCAACATCATTCTTCTTTGTAAACTCTGTTTGTAAGATATATACTGTATAGCACACGATAAAAGCACTACTTTCGCTCAGACGATCTTGCTCCCCTTATTTAATCTTTTTTTAAAACAGGTCCAACAAACAAATGAATATGAAACCAGCAAAATATCAAATTTTGGGTCTAGAAACTGGTTAAGGAATTTTGACCCAAAATCGGTAGAAGACTTAGCTGTACACAATAAAAAGATTCAAGAAGTAGAAGATTGGTTGAATCAAGTTAAGAACAGTAACTGCAGTGATATGCTTTTGTTGACGGGGCCTGTGGGATGTGGCAAGACAGCTACAATACATACTTTGGCCGCAAAACATGGAATTAAAGTTACAGAATGGATCACCCCGCTTGATATTGATATGCCCTCGGAATATGGTAAACCTTTAACATATACATTGATAATATTTTCTATACAAGTCCACTTTTTTAGTACTGACCATTATCACACCTTGTGGTATGTGAAAATATAATCGAAATAACAAGAAGTAAGTTGGAATTAGGATGAGAAAGCAATTTTTTGTAGGTGATGAATATCCCTTGATCTGTTTGGAATGATGCGGTCAAGATCAGGCTAAACCTGGGATCGGACAAGACTCTAGGACAGCGTCTGGCAGTCTGGCACATATAAATATGTGCTTTGTGTCAGATATTTTACTTGCAGGTGTTGGGTAGCTAGGCTTCGCAATATGCTCTTCCACCTCGGATATGGGAGACATGGTATGAGAGCACGGCGCGTGTTGCCGGCATGCGGTCAAACTAACTCTATATTTTTAGCTTTAAAAGTTTAAGTTTAGCTGTTTATCTCTTGGATATCTGTTCCTGTCGTCCACCATGCAGTGAAACTCAAGCCAGTGTGCAGGATTGCATATTCAAACCTACAAAGAAATGAAAGCAAATTAATTTTGAAACCTGTTTCATTTGAGGATGTATGTAAAACTGGCACTTACTTATTATGTTAAATATTTAAATTCCAGGTGACTTTGAGTTCAAGCAAAAGCAATCTAAAATATTCATGGACTTCATTTTAAATGCTGCAAACTTCACATCTCTTTTAGACAACAATAACAAGAAGATAGTATTAGTAGAAGATTTTCCTAATACGTTTATAAGAACTCCTTCAGAATTTAGTGATGTTCTGCAGTAAGTACCTATCTTTCTTTGTTATTTTTTTTATGAATGGCTAGCCATTGACCGTTATCTCACCTGATGATAAGTGATGATGTTGTTGTTTAGACAACCGCCGGAACAAACCGTTAATGTTTGACGACAGGTTTTCTACTTCAGGGTAGCAGCTTGCCAGGCAAATTGTCCTACCAATATGCTATAACAAATGCTACCATAAGCTACAACCGAGACCTACGACTGCTTAATGTTTTTTTTTGTTGCTGATAGGTAACGTTCTCCACAATCTCACCTGATGGTAAGTGATGATGTGTTCGAAGGTGTTAACAGGCTTAACCTAGATTACTGGCTCTCAATGACAGCTCTTGGAACAAACAGTTAGGTGCTTGGCGACAGATTTTCTACTTGAGGGTGGTCGCTAGCCAGGCGGACATTCGAACCATGGACCTGCTGTGCGGTAGTCCATAGCCAATGTCACTGAGCCATCACTGCTTAGTTGATGGGAGCGGCTAGAAATACTCCGCTACGAGCGGTTTAAATATGTGTTTATAAATATTATATTGCAATACCTATATTATATTAATACTTCCCTATGCTCTTGCCTTATGGCAATATATTTAAATAATTATGTGGAGAAATCATTTCATGAGTGCAATTTCCCGTTTCCCTTTTCCAGAATCAATACCATATTACAATTAATGCTAATACACAAAATATTGTTTGTCTCAAAATAAAAGTAGCAAGTGTAGGAAATGTTATAAAAATGCAGTGAGTAGGAAGTAAATTCACATCTATAGTTAAATTAGAATAACAAGACTGGCCAAGTGCGAAACGCACACTGAGTATTCCGTACCAAGACGCAATCGTATTTTTTGTGTGATTATACCACAAGTATTTCAAAAAGGAAAAACCCGTATTCAAATTATTTATTTTCGTTAAACTTTTAATTGTTCCATTGAAATTAAAATTGTAAGATATTTTATTTTTATGGAATCGCTTATTAGACCTCGATGGGTTTGGAAGAAGAAAGAAATTTACTATCTCACAATATGGCGTCTAAAATCTGCCAGTTTGTCTTTATTTTTTTACGTATCTAGTGTCGCTTACGCCACTATGTCTTGGTGTTAAGTTAATCGAACGATATCTCATACATTAAGATCGGTTAAGCCGTCCAGAAGTTATGGTGGAATAAAGAAACTCACAAACATACACACATGAACCCTGAAAACATAACACTTCTTTTTTGGGCTGTTGTGGAAAATTTTACGTTACATCTTCATTCAGTTCAGAAACATAGCGCGATTCCTTGTTTTTTTTTTATTATTTGTCTAGACATAGTTTTCTTCAAACTGCATTATAATGACACTCAATTTGATGTAAGTATTACCGTTCTTAGTCCGTACTAGAAGCCAATATGAAATGCCCAAATGCAAAACCACGAAAGTTTGCAATTCGAACTACACAACCGCTTGAAAGCGGTTGTGTAGTTCGAGTTGCAAACTTGTTAAAAAGTTGCCTAGCTGAATCTGAAACCGTGAACGAGATAAACAACGGGTTAGGTATTATATTAGGTAGCCAATGGTTACTAGTGGCTAATAGCCGTTCATTGTGGCGTTCTTTGGGGGAGGCATTTGTTCAACAGTGGACGTCTTCCGGCTGGTGATGATGAAGGTGAGTCCAACTCGCACTTGGCCAGTTTTAATACCATGTGAAATCTTAAAAAAGCATGTATCTCCTAAGTGTATTACCCTCTATTTTTTGTATTTTTTAAATAAATATCTTATCAGGTATTATTTAATTATTTTTGCATGTTTATTCGAAGCATTATAGTTGTCATTCTGAGTCACATACTGTTTCATCATAAAAGCAACCCGAACAATATGTTACTCATGAAATTAAGTTTAAAAAAATTATATGTGAAATCAATCTTTCAAATTATAGTTGGTAGGTACTTATAATTGAATATATACAATAACTAAGAAGACGCTAGGGAGTGCTGCACAAGAAACATATAAACGGCGTTTACATAATACCTATATACCAGATACTTTAGGTTAGTCTAGTATATTTTAGACCATTAAATAATACGTAATAGCTCGCTATTCTAGCTTAGCACGAGTCCTAAGCGAGACGTCCCAAGCTCTCCTTCAAAAAGACCACCGTATATGGTTGAAACTATAGTCGAAGCTATCTGACTTATTCACGTGAGTTATCCAGTATTATTTATTAAAATAAGTGAAAACCACGTTAGTTTTTATAATAAAATATTTTCGACCGCACAATCACCACCAGTTACCATTAGATGTGATAATGGTAAAATGCTAACCTATGCAGCTATAAGAACCATGTTTGTTTTATTGTTTCAGACAATATAACATAAGAGCAAAATCACCTATCGTTTTTATATGCTCAGAATCTCATACAGATAACAAGAATACAGCAGCAAATCTCTTCACACCAAGCTTAAAGGAACAGTTTGGAATTCACCACGTTTCGTAAGTTTTTTTTTTAAATAACAAAATAAAATATTATTTGAAGAAATTTCTTTCATAAGGTTCTAAGAAATTTCTTTCAGAGTCCCTTGTCACGAATTATGAATCACCATTTAACTATTTTTTCATGTAGGTACATATTGTTGTGCTTGCGTTACAGGACAGAAATCACGTACTCTTGATATACCAATGAGAATTAATGTTTCAAGTAGCGTATACAGTGCCGTGCAAAACATTTATACATTCGGAACGGTCAATTCTTGATAAAGCCGAGCCATGAATTTGCATCCTATATATATTCTGCTATAATCAGCTTACTTGTTTCGAAACTTTCTAATAATATGACGTGCATACCCGCGTCAAAATTGGTTAAATCGTGCTTATTTTGGAAATAATCGTGATTTAAAACTATCACAGGTCGTTAATCCTAACCAACCTAATCTATGTACCAAATTTCATCAAAATCATATCAGCAGTTTCATCAGCGGACGTGAGCCAACAAACACACATAGGTACCTACAGTTACTTTCGCATTTATAATATTATTATGATGGACTAGCTAAAAGGGCTATGAGACTTTCCAAAAAGGCAGCCAGATAAGGACAGCTTAATAATAGTTAGGACAGTAAGGATCCAAAATCAAGGAAGGGATGACTTCCTAACTCTCTTATTCCCTAAATTAAGGAAAGTGTAATCGTTTTTACGGAGCTAAGGCGCGCCATTAAATCTAATGGCAATCCTAGTAATGCCCCGGCATGACGCCTGTATTATCTGCTGCAGTAAAGCGCTAGGTATTTAAAAAATTGCATGTAAAGAGAAGGATGTCCTCAACGTTTATTCCATAACTATAAAATAACAACCATGAACAATACTGTAACAAAGACAAACGCAATAGAATGAAGGCTAGAAGGTCATAACTGTATTAGAGAACTCGGAAAAGGAAGTCCTACTCAGCCTTTATTCCATTACTATGAAATAAAAACCAACAATATAGTAACAAATACATATACTATAGAATGAAGGCTATAAGGTTAGAACTCGGTTAGAGAAGGATATCCTACTCAGCGTTTATTCCATATAGTCATACATTCAGAACTTTTCGCACAAAGCAGGAATACACGATTTTACCAGATAAACTAGTTTTCGAGACCATATTTTTTAAGTATTTTATATTGACTTTTTTGTTTGTTCTTATGTTAAAATTACATTTAAGTAATAATATTACACATTTCAGTTTTAACAGTGTCTCCGCTACAGGCCTAAAAGCAGCTCTAAAACGAGTATCCGAAATCATAAGCAAAAATCATACGGCAGTGTACAATGTCCCATCATCGGATATGATAGAATGTGTGGTCAATTCATCAGCGGGTGACGTCAGGTCAGCAGTGTTGAACTTACATTTTGCTTGCTTGAAAGGTTAGTCAATCAATTAAATACATTTACTTATGTACTTAGTTAAGTACTAACTTAAGTACACCCCGTGGGTGTCGTAAAAGGCGACTAAGGGAAAAGTACTGGAAGGTGGGCAGCAGCACCTTCTAAAGAACTGACGTCTTACACTGCGATCCCCAAGCCGCCTGCCAAGCGTGGGGATTATGGCAAATACCATCTTAATAGGGTATGCTGTGTTCAGTAGTGAACGAGTCGGCTGTTACATGTACTAAGTTAAAAAGTAAAATAAAACGGCCATATCAAGTACCTTCGACTCTATACCTATATATCGATAAAAAAACGTAGGTATCGTTTTAAAAGTAAAAGATATTTTTTATACTGTGGATTGGTTAGCCTAAGTACTATCTCACCACTTCGTAAGTGGTATGATGATGCATTCGTAGATATCAGGGTAACCAAGGAGTACAGGCTCTTTAGAACAGCTTGATTAATTTACTACTTGAGGGTGGTATCTAAAAAGGTAGGCATTCGTAAGACTATAGGACAAAAAAGTTTACATTATTTACTAAATATACCGGCTAGTACTCACGGTGTTTGGTCGTAATCTCCGACCGGTGTTCGAGCAGTAAAGATGCTCATTCTCAAGGAATTCGGGCAGCTTCGAGGGCCGCTAGACGCGCACTGCTAGCGGCCCTCGAAGCTGCCCGCATTCCTTGAGAATCTCACGTTAGTTCTTTATGAAAAAAAGGTTACACTTTGTGCACACTATGTTATACAATTTTATTTTTTTAATTCTTGATAGGTTTGCCTTTGACCACTATCTCACCTGATGGTAAGTGATGATGTGGTCGAAGATGTTGTTCAGGCTAACCTAGAAGTACTGGCTCTCAAGGAAGGTCAGCTGCCGAAACACACCGTTGGGTGCTTGGCGACAGGTTTTCTACTTGAGGGTGGTAGCTAACGAGGCGGGCATTCGCAAAATGCCCTACCACCATGCTATAACGACTGACATCCTTAGACAACAACCGGGACCGACGGCTTAACGTGCCCTCCGAAGCACGGAAGCGCTCAGTAGTAATGTCACTAGCGGTCACCCATCCAACTCATGACCGCGGGCGACGTTTCTTAACTTTGCTGATCGGTTAAGAACAGCTAAGTAAACTTCGCTACGAGCGCTCGTTAAAAAGCTTGATATTAGTGATAAGGCCATTGTAACACTTGATACGCCATAATATTATGTTGTTAATAGTGATGTGACAATAAAACAATTATCTTTATTTATTTTCAGGTTCCAGTCAGTGCCTTGAAACTAGTATAATGGCAGAGAAAGAAAATAAAAGCAAAACAAATGCCAAGAAAAGGAAACAGGCATCAAGTAAATTTATGTCATTAGGAAAAGATCAAACAGTTAGCATTTTACACGGCGTTGGCAGAGTATTAAATTCAAAAGGTGAAAATCTTTAAATGAAGCAGTAAAAGCCATAGACTGCTGTACCGCAGGTCCTTAGTTTGATCCCCACCGCCGCCGGTCGTCTTAGCTTCACCTCATGGCGAAAAATAATTAATTAATATTAAATTTCCGAATTGTTGTAGGAAAATCCCGGAGAAGTTATTACTTTTCCGACCCTGCAATCGAACCCAGGAACTCGAGATTAAGAAGCGATACTTTAAGATTTATAAATTTATACATGATTGTTATTGGAGATGGTTTAATGACGTACAAAATGCATCAAAATTAAAAGCTAATAAGAGTGGAAGTATTACTAATAGTTTCAGTAACAATGAACAAATGATTTGAACTAGCAACCATCCGTGGCTATAGCCGGGACATGCCCCTCCAACACAATTTGTTTTAATAGCTACGCAGTAGGTACTATTAAATATTACGCAGTGGCTCGGTTGGGGGGGCATTTCGCGGCCTTAGGGACGGATTGCAATTTCAGTAGTAAATTATTACCAAAATTAAACCAGCATTTTAATGTAACCAAATTTTTAATATCTCGCTATCCTATTGAAGCAAAATGACTCCAAATAAATCATTGTTAACCCAAAAGTAGTAAATGATCACCACACCACATTACAATGTTATAATGAACAACTATACAGAAATTTAAATGACACTACTTCATCTATAAGACATGCGTGTACTCAACCAAATTAAATGAATTTCTTGTTGTGTCCCAGTCCTTGAACCAGGATAGCGCTATACACGCGCGTGCAGATAAAGAGAGACAGACTAGAATGTTTACTATTGACGATTGTTTTAAAATTATCAATAATGACGTAACATTATTAATGCTTATATATCATGAAAACTAAAATAGGATTATAATTATTGGGAATAAAACTTTAGGAATTTTAAAATCCATATTCGAATCAAAAATGACTGTAGGAATCTTTTGTATATTTCTTGAGCGAGAAAATAATCGATATCTACTTGCTTTCTCGCCGGGGCGGTGGGACAAGTGCCTAATGGCCCAGAAATTCCACCTTTAAGTGATAAAACAATCACGCGAATCTGCTCAACGTCATTTCTATGTGTTTTTGTTTCAGTAATTGTCAACGATAAAGGGCAACAAAGTTTATCTCACTCCCCTGAAGAAATAATCGAACAGTTTATAACTCAACCTAATTCTTTTGTGAATTTCTTAGAAGAGAATTATCTGCCGCATTTTTCTAGTATAGATCACGTTGATAAAGCCGCATCAGCGTTAAGTGACGCAGACTTCATGCTTGCTGAATGGAGAGTAAGTTTTTTTTGAGATTGTGACCGAAAACGCACTTGGCCCACCTGGTGCCAAACGGTAACTTCTGCACCTATCACCCTAAGACACAATTGTTAAGCCTTATGTGCTTGTGATTTTATAATTATTTACTAGCTATCAAGGACTGCGGCTGGAAAACAACGACAGATTTTCTACTTGAGGGCGGTAGCGAGCCAGGCGAGCATTCTCAAAATGCCGTTTCACCCTGCGGTGAAGCTCAAGCCGGCGCGGCGGTGGGGATCGAATCATGGAACTGCGGCAGGGCAGTCCATAGCTATAACCGCTCGACGAACACTACCTTACAATAGTAAAAAATATATTTTCTTACTCGCTACTAGATAACTAATACGTACCCCAAAGTGATAATAAGTCATAGTGTTACGCAACTACCAATAAATATAGTTATAATTATTTAACGGGACTTTATCGCGATAAAAATATTTATGTTATTTATTTACCTCGACGTTTCGAGGTTACGAGCGGACTGAAGAGGTGGACTTTACCTTCCCTCGATATAAAGTAATGGTTAGACAAAATGCTCGTTGGGACATTCCGTTTATAGAAAACACACACACGGACAGGTCTTTGAACGCTGTCTCTCATCATCACCCCCGACAATTACAATACGTAGCTAGATAATTAATTAATAGAGCACAAGATCTATCTATCCCTGATCACTTGGAAGCAGAAAAAGACCATTACAAAATTACAAATTTACTAGAGATAAAATTATAGACTTATCCCATACAAAAAATTATCCCGAACATGACTATAATTTTTTCTCGTAAATTTGTCATGTTATCCGCCGAGCTGGCGTTATTGCAAACATAACAATATAAAAAAGAAATAGACTATGTTCAGGAGATACTGAAACGAAACGGCTAAAAAAAACAATATACATGGAGGTCCGCGACGCAGACCGAAGGGGATGAAAAGAGAAGTGGAGAGATTACCGGCTTTCTTGCCATAAAAGGGGTGACGGATAAAGTTGAAAAGTATTAAAATCCTTCTCCATTATGACTGTATATCGTCCGTTGTCCATTTTGGCAGCGCAAGTCAGGTCACCCAATGATATTATTTCTCTTTAGACATCTGGTGTATACCGGGTAGATTGCAGCTGCGGTAGTTCATATATTGGACAAACCAAGCGAACTATAGCTGAACGGGTCAAAGAACGTATCGCAGGTATGAAAAATCGACATGTGGAGAAATCTGCGATAGCTTTACATCTGCTAGACTCAGGACCTGACTGCTGGATTGAGCTCCACGACCCGAAACTCTTCTCAATGGAACGTCACTACCATTCTAGACTTGAGAAGCTATTAAAATAAGAAAATATAATTTCGATGGTTTTAAGTTATCTGCTTCCTGGAATCGTGCTAAGGAAATGCATCAAACGCGTTTTAACTTCGTTAAGACCTGTGGATGCAGTCAGTGTTGTGTGTCGAGACCATACATATCTCAATCAAATGCGGGTAGTTGGAGAAAATACCCGCCCTTCAAGACGTTGACTTGACACCCGCCAATTCAGTCCGCTCGTAGCCACGACCAGTGCAACTTGGTGGAAACGTCGAGGTAAATAAATAATATATATGTTTTTATCGCGATTAAGTCCGTTAAATACTTATAACTGTGTTCAAGTCGTGAAAGTCTTAAAGTTACTATCCTAATTAATAATGTATTTATTATTAGTGAAGCCCATTTAAATGGAAGGATATGAAACAGTTATTAAGCCGGGACCTATACGGATTAGGCTTATGAAGTTATTCTAACATTGTAAAACAATATCAGTTTGATATAAAATACATAAAAAAAACATGAGAAACTCTAATGCTGTTACAGGAAAAGATGGTTCAAGAATATGGCTTGTATACATCTGTTGCTGGTCTAATGCTTGCTAACAAGACTCCAGTATCGGCCTGGAATCCAGTGAGAGGACCAAAGAATATGAGAATTGTGTATCCGTAAGTAAAAACGAATATCTTATTTTATGAGTTCGTTCGGGGAAGAACAGCTGCCAACATACCTATTTCAACCGCGAAGCAGTAATGTTTTTTTATGTTATTGTGACTGAACAAGCTCGAGGTCCACCTGATGTTAAGCGGACTATAACCTCAGCCTATATCAGATGCATTTCAAGGACTGCTGCCGGAACACACCGTTAGATGCTTGGCGACAGATTATCTACTTGAGGGTGGTCGCTAGCAAGGCGGGCAATGGCAAAATGCCCTTCCACCATACGGTGAAGCTGGAGCCCGCGGTGGGATTCGAACCATGGACCTGCTGCGCGGCAATCCATAGCCAATGCCAATCAGCCATTACTGATTCAAAAAATTGTTGGCATTACTTTGTTCCTGTTTGAACGGTATTGTGGCCGGTCAAAGTACAGGCACATGTGACTTAGGTGATGGGCGCCGTGTAGTTGTCACTTATGTTGAAACGTTTCTATTATAGGCAGACAGTGGTTACCGCTTATCATAGTGCTTGTTCGTCACAATCTCATAAAAAATCCTAACATTTTAATCAGATATTTATTATAGAAAATGTATATTTGTGTCTAAAATTTAAATACATATATTGTTTCAGGTCACCTAAAGATATGCCACTTTTGGAACCAGATTACTTGTATAAAGGCAAAATTCTAGTTGCTGATTACCAAACATATTGCAAAATCATAGGAATGAAATCTTAGTCATTTACCTACATATTTATTTTAACTTGTATATTATGTGATGCTATTAAAACAAATTATAAAATAATAACACTTTTATTCCGGGACATTTCATTACATGTAATTATTATGCTTCTCTGTTCACCAGCTTCTGACTACATTCACAGAATTCTTATAAAACAGTTACTTGCTAATGGGGACAGGATCTTTGGATCTGGGAATGAAAATAAAAAATTCAATTAATATACCAATACAATTTATTAGCAAAGTCAAAAGTTCCTTGGACATTACAAATTACATTCAAACAATAGTTACACTTCACTATAGTCAAATCTACATTCAGTTCATTCTCACTTCACTTTTGCAGTTCAGATTCCATTTTGCAGGCTTTTGACAAGAAAACTATCATTAGAAAGTCTCTTGAAGTCTAAAGCATATTCAAGGCATCGCCAGCGTAGTTTACAATAGCAATACTTACCTGCTATGACTGCCTATGCTTTCTGTGTAACGAAGACGAATGTCGATAAGCGCTATAAGATTTATACTTACCTTTGGAGTAGCTTCAGGATTTTCTCGATTCATGCTGAAGTTGAAATCGAGTGTTAAGGTGTGGTTCGTTTGGCAGGTCCTTTGACTTGGACAAAATCATTTGAACAACGCGATTGCTTATTTCAATTCATGATTGGAATGTGCACGTTACATAGGAACTTTATATGTAATCATAAAATTAATTATGAGTAATTTCAATAACCAGCTTATTGAAGTAACTCGTAATTAATTTTTGATTGATCCACTTGAATTTCACGTTTCTATATCTTGTCAATTAAATATATGATTTCTATTTTAGTTAACATATTTTTCACGCCAGTTGATGCCAAAACACAATGACACCTTATCAGAGAATTACTTTTCAATTTCATCAGAAGTTATCAACAAGATCCAGAAAAAAACTTTAAATCACAATTACCCAAATAGCAAATATACTCCGGCTCCATGCATTTTGGCCAAGTCACAAGTCATTTTGTTCAATTTGTAAGTTAGAAAAATAAGGAGTATATTTCATCGTCAGTTAACATCTGGACCTATTAGTACTTACATAACAAACAAATTCCCCTTCAATACTTTCTGTCCAAGTTAAAGGTGTGTGTTTGAAAGGTGGATGTGTGTATGAGTGTGGTGTTCCCCTACAGTGCACTCATGTCCAAGCCAAAGATGGTTTGAAGTGTGAGATGTGTGTATCAGTAGAGGTGAGGTTATCGGGAGGAAGAGGAGGAGGACCTGGAGCGGCGGCGACGCGGCGCGGGGCGCGGGGAGCGCGAGCGCGTGCGGCGGCGGCGTGGCGGCGGCGAGCGGCGGCGCGCAGCCGGCGGGGAGCGCCGCCGGTACCTGCCGGGGAAACTGCACTTGTTTACTCACTTCTGCTGACCAATGCACACTGTGCTTATAGAAGCTTAAGTTATTTGTCTATCCATAGTCTGGTTTTTAATTTAAGATAAAAAAGTAACAAATCATTCTTCTGATAAAGGCTCTTATATATACATAGAAAAAGTTCATAGAGATTTCTTTGGGCTGGCGACTGATAGTTATAATGATGTAAGCAAAATATGGACGACGATATACACTCCTTTACAAAAAGAAGACGGATGATTCTACATTATTAGTAATAAAGATATTTATTTATTTATTATTGATACCCAAACTATGTCAGCTATTAATAATGAGTATGAAAAAAGTTAATTCCAAGTTTGAATCTTTTACAGTTTGGGACTTTACACTTACTTTTCGCGGGTTTGCGGTTAAAAGGTTATCAGGCAACTGGAACTAATTTCTCGTTAGTTTTAGGAGAATATTTGAATAACTAGAACCTAAAAACCTTATTTTAGGTATATTTTTTTTCGTCTATTTTGTAATGTATTTTCGAATTCCGTTTTCACAAACATTACACACAAATTCATAGAGACACGTTTAAAAATAAGCATAACTGTGCGCTTAAACGTTTAGGATATCCAGCAAACAGCAAAACGTTCCTCCAGCGGCGTCTTGCATATCTTCGGAATCTTACGACACACAAATTTTATTCAAACACACATTTACCCCTCGTTATACTCTAATTATTGGTATAGTTATTGTTTTCATGCGGCCTTTTCGCAAAAAAAGTTCTGGGAGAATGTTCTCCTAACGGAAAGTGTTTTTCGCAAATATCATTATAACAGTCAGTCATCAACCCAAAGAAATCTCTGTGAAATTTTTCTGTGCAATTGCATAGAACAAGTTCTAATATCACAATGAAGTTTAACTCGATTACCATTCTAGATAAGAAAATAAGGATGCAGATCAATACATATAAGCTAAATCATGACCACACACCACACATAAATCAATAATACCACTTTCTTCCTACGTTACTTATGCAAGCCACTAAGTAGAATTTAATTTCCGAATATATAAATAATATTCAAATAGTGTTTCAATTCCCTATTGAAAAGGTAATTTTTGAGAAGCAGTTCCCATTTTTAGGTTATCATTTCCACCACCACATCATCGCTTAAAATCATGTGAGAAAGTGGTGAAAGGCGGTACAGCTGTACCGCCTTCTCACATGATGATGGGTTAATTCTTAGCAATAATATAGTCTAAAGCACAGTAAAAGACACTTTGCAGGCGCTGGCTAGGTTGTTCCACCAGTTTTTACCACTTTTCGCTTACAATATCATTACATAGCTGTTGACCACTTATGCTTTACAATAAAAATATTGTATACAATAATGGTGAATAAGTGAGTTAGATTACCGCGGCGGCGAGTGTCGCCTGGGGGGCGCGTGACGCGGCGGCATGGGTCGCGGGGAGGGGCGCCGCGGCCGCGAAGGGATCAGCACCGGCGCCGCCGTTATCTCCTGCCCGTCGATTTGACCTACAATTACAGAATACAATTAAAATTTTTTGTAATGAAATTCTCGTGACTTGCACTCATTTGAAATATTTCTTTATATGATTACAAGCGCGATCGCGTGCTGAGCGAAAAAGATTTACAAATATTGGAGCATGTAAATGCATTAATGTATATGAAAGTTATTTCTAGGGGTACCCATTCCAATATCCTAACCACCACATATCAAGAACCCTCAATCAGAAAGGATATTTGTTATCTATTATGTTGCTGTTACTCCTACGCTGACATTGGCATCTTAAGATTAACACTCTGCTTATATTCATTTCCGAAAACCTATCGACAAAAATTAAGCAGCTGTTTTTTCAGACTAGAGAGTTTCCAAGCTCATTGCATGCACTTTATAGCTATCATTATCACCTTGTTGTAGAAAAGATTTTACGACGTCTTTATCCTCAATTTTCTTATCGCCTGAGATTTTAGTAAGACGTGCGTTTTGGTAACTCTGATGTGTGTATAGAGCTCCGATGGTTTCTTTAATTTCATCCCAAAATTATTTTGATCTCTAAATAAAGTAGATGGGTCTGCTGAAAGTGTGAGTCCAACCATGACTTCAACGTCCTAATGACGTTTACATCCAGCTTTGTTAGAAGGGATTTAGTAATGTCGTATACTAGAAATGGCCAATTCAGGCGTGATGTTAAGTAGTTGTCGTATATCCAAGCTTTTCTAACATTGCTTATTGGTTCTTGGTCTACCATACTAAGATCTTTCATAAAGCTATCGACAACTGTGTCTAGAGAAGGGGTTCATCCTTTGTAATCTATCTCCCTACCAAGAAATTTAAATCGCACAGATTCAGCAATTGTGGAATCACATTCTCCTCCTATTAAGAGTCCCAGATCGTAAGAGGTAATTTTGGTATTCTGTCTTAACAGACAGTGGCATTTACTTGGTTTTGTTCACAATCTTTTAGTCCATGCACAGAACTCATCCACTTCTCGTAAAAGTTCCTTACATTGTTTTGGATTACGTGTCAGTATTGCAAGGTCGTCAGCAATAGCTAAGATGGACTCTGTGTATCTGTTATTGAGTTTAAACCGATAGCCCCACTTTTTTATGACTAATTAGCTTGTCAATTAAAATATTAATTACTATATTAAATGACAAGCAGCCACCTTCAAATAAACCCATATTGTATTGCAATGTGTTAGTATGTCCCTGTTTGGATGATATAACAATTTTAAATGGGAGTAATATGATGTGATGATGTCGCTGATTACAAGTGGAAAGTTATAGATTTTATTGTGACATAACTTTTTAGTATGAAGATATTCACAAAAGTATTATTAACACACAATACAACATAACAATGAGACACAGTAGTACATGTGAAGTGATATTAAATTACCTACTTAAATCAAAACCATACAACTTATTTTCATTTTAAGTTTTTATAACCCATTCAGGTAAATTAAAACCTGATGTTGCTGAAAATAAGATGCAATTTCACTCAAATCATCTGTTCTAGCTGGTGGGTTGATATTGTAGAAATGGTTGGCCTGTGCTAAAAATTACATTATATAACTACTACACTATAAATATGTAACAGACTGTTTCGATGCATGTGACTGGTGTGGCACATACATTTTTTAGCTCTTTCTCAAGTGGGTGCATGTAATGTTCCACATCAAAGTTATTCATAATAAAGGGTTTATTACTATTATGCCTTATCAGAATTATAACTATCTTTTGTATGACATAGTTCTGAAGAAAATTATTGAAACTGGCACCCAACTAATAACAACAAAGCCATGTAAATTATTCACAGAACCCACCTCCATCCATGTGCTTCATGGCATTTTCTGCTTCATCCGCATTACTGAACTCAACATAGGCATATCCTCTTCCATTATGTTGGTGCAGTCTGTCATTAGGGAACTCCACATTTTTGACAACTCCATATGTGGAGAATATCTCATGAATATGGTCTCTGGAAACATTCAGTGTTAATCTGCCTATATGGATGCGAGTAGGGCGCGGAGGCGGCGACCTCTCGCGTTTCTTACGTCCTGGCGACCTGAAATCATTTAAACGCTGTTATTTTCAGATCCCCAAACTTATAGGCGACATGTCCTTTCTTATGATTGTGATAGAAATCACAGATGATATACAGCATTCACATTTTCTTGTCTAACTAGCCTTACTGATATTTCAATCATTCAATATGTACTGTTTTGAAATAGATTGTAATGCTTATATACATTTATATGAAGCAAATTACAAAATTCACTGGACAAGTTCTGGTGGAGGCTATACATATAATTTTAATATAATTTAGGTTTTACTATTATTTTAGTTGTTACTCCCATTTTTTAACATTGTTTATGTTAGTAGTTAGATCAACAGATATAAACCCTAGATTCTAGGTTAATGCTATTGAAAATATGAAGTAAGTATTATAATTAATATTATAAGTCTAGATACATGTATAAGTAAGTAGATAAGTTTATTTAAGCTTGGCCAACTATGCGCTTTGGGTATCCAATAAGCACAGTATGCATTTAAATAAATACATAATCAAAAAATTTGCAAATGCATACAATGTTTAAAAAAAACAAAGTCACACCTGTCAAGTTTATCCTTGTTCTTGAGCCTGTCACTTGATGCACCTGATTTCTTTTTTTCTCCATGAGGAGACCTCTCCCGTCCTTTGTCTCTGTCAGGTTCACGTCTGTCCTTATTTGGACTCTTAGTTGGTGAAGTTCTGAAAAGATATAATTGTTTTTGATATAACTCTGTGAGAATGAGGAGTGACTTGTGTGCCAAGTTTTTGAACAATCTTTGGCATTTAATTATATAACCTAAATCAGAGTAAATTTTTACAAAACTAGTAGCTATAATCTTTACTTTTAAATTACACTAAAACACTGATCTGTTTCACACACAACATTTCAGATTAATAGTATTCGATTCCACCTATGCTATGGTGTCACCTGCAGTAAAACAGTTATAAAGTACCCCACAAGGCCTACTATGTGAACCATAATGTAAGCTTACTTCTTTTTTGGCCTAGTACGATCATGATTGCTGCTGCTACTACTTGATGAACTGGAGCTTGAGGAAGACCTTGATGAACTGCCTGAACTGCTTGATGATGACCGAGATGAGGACCTTGACGAACTGCTGTCTGAAGAACTGAAATATGATAAGCAATATATGAAAAACCTTGGAGTGGTGATACCATTTGGCTTTCAACTCCTACATAATGCAAACCTTCACTCATAAATTTACACCTAAAAGGAATATATTCACCCCTTACACTACATTTTCAATTTTAGTCACTATTTTTAGTTTATACATATAAAATTAAGCTGATATTTGCTGGGTGCAACAGCAGAGTAGCATTTAATTCTAATATTCTTCTCAATATTTCAAAAATAAATTGGTCCGAAGATAGACTATGTGTTTCTGGCTACAGTGTTTTTTCTCCAATTTTATTCTTATTGTGTAAATGTATCTTTTTTGTTGAACTTGTGGATGACAGGACTTTATGCGTTTCTTGGTTAACTGGATTATGGAAGCATGGGAATGTGCTTTTAGTTATTTTAGATGGAATAGGATTGACATAGGATGGCATTTTTCAAAAGCAATAAAGTGTGTTATTGAATATTGATAGACAATGGGTAAATTAAACTTCAGAGTTATGAAAACTCATGAAAAGTTATGAAAATGAAAACTGAAATTTGCTACCTCCTTGATTTGACCCTTACATTACAAGATTTAAGTCAACAATATGCAGTAAGATGACAATATAGATCCTTGACTGGTAAGTTAACATATGATCGAAACAAGAACGAACATTAGCCAGAACAGAACTTGGTCAGTTGAAGGGTGAAGCAAATGACCATGTCCTGGACAGAACTCTTTCATGGAGGCCATTATTATGTTATATGTTTGAGGTATTCGGTAGGAATTTTTGTAAATAAAACTCCAAACTTCATGTTGTGTTTTATTTATTGCTTTTTTGTAATAAAAAATCTCAGAACTAATCCTGGACAAATTGGGGTTTAATTGTCCAGTTTCATACATCAATATATTAAGCTAACGCTTATCTGCTATTCAATGGAATATATTGTCGACATTACCAAGAGTTTGGTATTTATTTTTCATGAGTTATTTAATTTGACACTGATATAATTTTCAACCGCTTTTCTACAAGCTGTGGCTACAGACAACTCAACGAAACTCAACCAAGGACGCAACGCAATGACGGCGGCTTGGGGATCCAATAGATTTCTAACCTTACTTTACACCAATAGATGTAAGGTACCTATTCTAAAACTGTTTGCTTACCTTCCGCTGCTATCACTGCTGCTGGAACCAGATTCGCCTTTTTTCTTTTTACTCTCTTTTGGTTTCTTTTTCTCCTTTTCGGCAACGGCCGACGGTGATTTATTCCGAGCCCTAAAAGTTTTAACATAACATTTATTAAAGTCCTAGCATACATCAGTTTTATAAATTCTATTCGCTAAATAGGTTTATGTTTAAATTACATACATGAGAACTGTGCTTGGTCGAGTAAGTTTAAATCAAAAAATACGCGTTGCCATCACACGGCCATTGAATTGAACCATAGATTAGTACTTCTACTCTGACTCTCTGACCAGACTCATAGCATAGATTAAACTAAGGCCGTACTCCACTTGACGCCTATTTCGTTATTTTAGATAATTTTGACCACATTTTCCGTCAGAGGTTGCGTACCATTTGGAGTTAAATTCGCCAAAAACGATAAAAACGATCACACTCCCAAAAAGTTGTTCCACTTGGGTCTTGGCATTATTTTCGCCATAAACGATATGAAGCTACTATTCTACTACATAACTTCTTCTACTATATAACTTTGAATTACCTACATGTAATGTCAAAAGTGACAAACTTTGGTGGCATTCTTAGCGTTCTTATCCTAAATGGAACAGGGGAGAACAGTTACAAACGATCACAGTGATCACAACCATAGACGCAGAATGTGGTCAAAATTATCGAAAAGAAACTAAATTAGCGTCAAATGGAATACGCCCATAATACAAAATAAAACGAAATTTTCAGCAGCTTTTCTGCTGCCATTTTTCATACATTTCATAATTTTTAGTGGCTAGAAATAAAAAGCTATGACTTAGAAGAGTAGGTATTGTTGTGTGCTAAGCAATTGCAGCTATAGAATTTTTATCCATTTTCTCTAGACGTGAGTCGTATTCGTAATATGCAAAAGTATCTCAACAACTTAAAAAATGAATCCACGATACTCAATTACAGTCCCACCAACTTATCTGTTCAGGCGGCAGAAAAAAGAACTACAACATTCCTTCAAATTGTGACAGTTTGTAGTTGATTTCCTTGACCAGCAGCGCCCTCGCGAACTGCACAGTTAAGTTGGTGCTACTATACATATGTTTGACGTTGACTTTAGATGTAGGTACATAATACAAACTGTTCCAGTAGCTTCATAGCGCTTATGGCGAACAAAATGCCAAGACCCAAGTGGATCAACTATTTAGGAGTGTGATCGTTTTTATCATTATTTAACTCCAAGTGGTACGCACCCTTACTAGCATAAGTGGATATTACTTAAATCATAGAATATATAATATTATGATATGATCAAATCCATAGGTCACATATATCGACCACAGATTAGTTAGAGCGGCTAGCTCACTGTAGATTTTCCGGTCCGGTATATTACTTTTCTACCTATAAGCTGTAGTCATAGTCATCTTGTTGGAGCCATGTAGCTCAGCTGGGACGAAGAAATTGGATGGCATCCAGGCGAAAGCTCTTAGAATCATAACTGGTGCCATGAAAAGTTCTCAAATAAACGCTTTACAAGTAGAATGGGTTGAACCACCACTTCCATTACGACGACAATTTCTCGCAGATAGATTTTTCTGTCGCATTACACAGTTCGCCAAACACCCACTGTTTTCAAAACTTAAAAACCTTTAGAAAATGGTTAATACATCTAAATACTGGTCTCATAAACGCCTACCATGTATGATAAATAGTTTAATAAAATTCAATAAGATCGAAGCTTTAACTCACCGCCCCCATAAACTCCCCATATTTGAAACTAGTTATGAATCTCTCTATGTCAAACCAGATATATATCTTAACTTAGATATTGCCAAAGGAGACCCATTCGCCAATGAATGTTTAAATAACATCATTGATGAATTATGGTCAGATTGGAATCAAATTTATTGCGATGCCTCAAAAAATCAAATAGTGACTGTGTTGGTGTAGGCCTATTTAATCGATAGTTCAATATTGTAGAAAAGATAAAATTCCCTCCTCAAACATCAATTTTCACCGCAGAATGTTATGGAATTTATAAGGCTCTTGAATACATCCTCATTATGAAACTCTCGAATAGCGTAATTTTCTTAGATTCTATGAGTGCATTACAAGCTCTTATGAAATTTCCCTTTAAGCCTTGAAGCCCTTGAAGCCCGAGAAATGCTTATTAAATGCGTAGATAGAGGGTGCATGTTCTGTTTCGTTTGCTTGGATTCCCAGTCACAGTGGAATAAACGGACATTTCCGTTTATTCCACTGTGAAAGACCAGAAAGCTGATCAACTTGCAAACCAAGCAATACAGTGTGGAGACTTGTTCTCATATAAGAATTTTCCTCAGGATTTAGGTGCTCTCTCTAAATTAGACCTGTAACGTGCTTGGAATGAAGCCTGGACAAATAGTGACAGATTAAAAGGCAAATACTTCTATAATATACAACCAATGATCCCGGTTAAGTCCTGGTTTACCAAAGTAAAACTAAATAAACGTGCTACGTCTGTTTTAATTAGAATGCGTTTGGGCCACATGTGCACTCCGGCACATCTTGCTCGGATACGTATTATAGACTCGGAATTGTGCGAGTGTGAAGAGGACGTAGGTGACATCGATCATATTATTTTAAAGTGTCCCCGTTATGATCACGCTCCGCTTTTCAAAGATCTTGAAAATCTTCAACTCCCTTTCCCTACTAATATATTTTCCTTACTTTATAGCAATTGTCCCCCTATCTATCAAGTGTTAGCTTCATTCATTGAAGCTAACGACATCAAATTATGATATAATATGCTAAGTACATTATAGATACATATTTACTTTATCTTATACAATACTATGTACCTATTTATTATCCTCCTATCCTTCCTAACTCCTCTGACCCTAATTTTTCCTCGAATCCCGATCTATATATTATTGTATTTAAACTTATCGTTTCCTAATTTTTTAAATAATATTAACCATACTAATAATAATAAAAACAAAGTCATATAATCAAGAAGTCTGAAGTTGAGAAGAGAACAGAAGTCGTCTCAAAGAACTACTAATGAAGAATAAAATATGACATAGGGGGAAAAAAAACAAAAAAGCTGTAGTCAAAACAAAACCACGATACCCCCGAAGCTAAGTTCTACCCATCTCATTCTATTTTTTTATATTTGTATGCTAGCTTAAGCTATAAATAATTAGGCTCTCATAAATAAACGCTATAAAATTTAAAACGTTTAAGCCGTTGTTGATATAAATACCTATATACCAATAAATATATTATATACCAATAATCGCTATTTAGAGTTAAACAGCCGATAGTATAAAAAATACCAGAAGCATCACTCCGCAAAACCATTAAAATAAATGACTGACTACATATTGCACTTGGCGTGAAAACTCACGTCTATGGAGGGAAATTCAAAATTGCAACAGTTATATCGAGATTCCCCGTGGGGGCTAGAATTATAGCCCGGCACCCCGTGGGGTGCCTATAGAATTATATGAAAATAATAGTTTTTGCGCGCTCACGTAATTTTTATTTTTTGAGATAATGTTTTCAATATCAGTAATAAAAAAAAAACGTTCAATAATCTATCAGAATCTTGTGTTTTACGTATCCCATCATATGCCCTAGAATTATCCGGAAAACCATGACCAAATATAATTAAAATTAGGTACCGCAATAGACGTCACCACAATTGAATGTCAAATACGTCGTTAAAAGTAATATGCCAAATCCGATCATAAGTTCTGTTACAAATGAAAATGCTTTTTGTTATGAAGTAATGTAATATTACTAAAACTTATTTATCTATATGTTTCCAATATTCTATTCGGAATGGCAACCTTTGATTTTTATACAGGCCTTTAATCTGTCTGGCCACGAATCTATGGATTTACGCACTGTTTCCATGGGAAATTTCGCCACTGCTTGTTCCAGAGTACATAAGTTGTAATCTTAATGGTTGAGGTCTGGGCTAGATGAGGGCCAGTACTCAGCTGTTATAAAGTTGGAACGTTGGTTTCAGGCCAGGCTTGGGTAGTTCGTACCTTGTGACCAGGTGCAGAGTCCTGCTGGAAAGTACACGGTACATTTTTGGAAAGTGTATTGCTTAGCTCCCGGTGGGGTGCCGGGTTAGAATTGCACCTCCCCATATCATCCCGTGGGTGTCGTAAGAGGCGACTAAGGGAAAAATTCTGGAAGGTGGGCAGCAGCGCCTTCTAAAGAACTGTCATTTTACACTGCGATCCCTGAGCCGCCTGCCAACCGTGGGGATTATGGCAAATACCCCCTAAATAGGGGAGGCTGTTTTCAGCAGTGGACGATCCGGCTGAAACAGTAGTACATATTGCTTAGAGGTTTCACAACACGATCCAAGATTGTTCCTTGATACACTCTGGCTGAAGTTTACACTGCTTTTTCACGTATATGTACCTTTGTGACGCTTCGATAAGTCAAGCCCTACCAAACCATCAGTGACGCAGGATGATGACCATGTACCTTTCCGACCGCTTGAGCAGCTTCTTTAGATCTATGAGCGTACACTTTATAATATTGCTTATTGTAGTGCTCTTCAATGGTGCACATTTTTTCATCAGTAAAGAGGATATTTCAAAGTCAAAGTCAAAATCATTTATTCAATTTAGGCGTCTACGACCCTCTTATGTAGGTCAATTCTATCAAACTTTAGTATTGAAATATTCTACATCGTACTGCCACGTTAAAAAAAATGTTATAGAGCCACTGCGAGAAGAACGGGCAAGAAACTTGGGGCCATTCTTTTAAACGTCTTGTAACAATATAAAATCTAGCACTATCTGGCTATTTTATTTTTATTCCTAGTGTTGTAATCGTGATTGTCACTGTTTAATTTACTCAAATTTTTACGAACATACATAATATTTTCAAATATATACAGACTTGGTAAAGCTAAAGTATCAATATCTTTAAAAAGATCCCTCAGATATTCTCTATAGGATCCATTTCATATATGGCTCTAATTGCACGCTTTTGTAGGATAAAGATTGTCTATATCTCAGCAGCAGCTCCCCACAGCAATACACTATACGACATAATACTGCGGAAGTAAGCGAAATATACTAGGCGAGCAGTAGCTACGTCTGTTAACTGTCTTATCTTACGAACTGCATATGCAGCAGAACTAAGACTTCCGGATAGATCATTTATAGGTATATATGTGGAACCCACGGTAAAGTTGAATCCATTTTGATTCCCAGGAAAACTGTCGCAATTGTCAATAGAGAGTTTATCTGGGCCAAGCTCAATGTTCGGTTCAACATATGTAACATCTGGTAAAGAAAAGTTTAAACATTTCGTCTTTTTTTTATTTAAGTGAAGCTTATTAGCGGCGAACCATTTACAGATCATAGATAACACATTATTTAAACAAATGAGTTCAATGTCTTTACTATCTACTTTTAAATTTTTATTTCTGTGCCCTTCACTTGCGTATCGCGACAGAAGGCGTTTTGATCGATCCACTCTCGTTAATTGTAAAGATTGATATAAGGCATCTCCAGTGTATCGACGATGATCACCGAGCTTCAGGTCTTGTTTTATAATACGCAATAGAGTCCGGGCGGGAATCTTCATTTCTCGCAAGAAGAGTTTTTGCTTCCTAATGGGATATCGACGAATGCATTAACAGCCTTTGCCGTTCTAATAGCACGCGCCGCCCAGATCTTTTATGGTCTTCAACAGAGGAAGTGTTGTTGTATCTTATGATAGTACGAATAATGAACATACGGCTGATACCAAGCTTTTGAAGTTTCTGGAATATGACCGACGGCGGCTCGATACCTACTTTGTGCAAGGCGATCACTGCAATCCTATTTTCTTTAACACCATTCTTCGCAACCATTCCATATTGTAACTTGATAAATACACGAAAAAAAGTGAGATGGCACAAAATCGAAAGGTCTCAAAATAATAAACGCGTTTCAAATTCAAAATAATTAAAAAGTTGAAAAAAAAAAGAAAAGTTTCTAAGAAACAGTATTTATGGCCAGACAAGTTAGGTATGTAAATAGGTAGGTACAACATGGGTAAAAAAAAAAACTATAAAATACATGTTGCCATTAATAGAATTGTCGAAGGAATCAAATTTAAGTGTTGTTGTATATTATGTTTCCTAAAATAAAAGAATAATCTTTTTAGATACATAAAAACTGTGCAAATTGTATTTATTATAAGAACATCCACACCGAAAGGTGGGCGAACTGCATTCAATAGCAAAATGGGGTCCTACTTATACGCTAGAAATAGACTACTTGGGTCCTTTTTTTATGACGACTGAAAGAAATAAATAAATATTTATCCACTTCTTTCGGTGTGGATGTTATAATTTAACATTTGTAATATATCTATAAAAAGAAATAGACATATGAATAATTTAGATACCTACACTACTATTTTTAATTTTCCTTTCATCCGAAATGAGAAGTAGAGTGTTAAACGCTTTTTTGTTTTTTGTCATCAATTCCTACTCGGACTATAAAATATCCGTCTAAATACCTCGTATGGGAATTGATTCCTTTCGATCCTTGTATAACAATCTACTATTTCTAGAACTGCCCTATAGGTTCGATTGTTTACTTACATTGAGGACTCTCTTGTTGGAATAACCCACAGAGAAAATAGTGAAAATAAAGTCATGAGGTTTATTGTGATAGCGACAATTTTCTAAATGCCGCAATAGAAAACATAGACCATCTCCCAAATTTTTTATTGCTGATAGGTAAACTATTGAACAGTATCTCACCTGATGGTAAGTGACGATGTGGTCGAAGGTGTTAACAGGCTTAATCTAGAATTACTGGCTCTCAATGACAGCTGCTGGAACACACCGTTAGGTGCTTGGCGACAGATTTTCTACTTGGTCGCTAGCCAGGCGGGTATTCCCAAAGTGCCCTTCCATCATGCGGTAAAGCTCAAGCCTCGGCATGACTCGAACGATGGACCTGCAGCCAATGCCACTGAGCCATCACTGCTTCAAAATTAAAAAGTAACATGTTTCTAGAGAATTCCTTTTCGTATTCCGTAATTGCTTTTTTTTAATGTAAGTTTTCTGCCCGCTTTTTCATACACTTACCCCTTCCGCATAGGTACTTCTACAACAGAAATTAGTTTTGAAGGGAGTAAACTAGGTAGGTACTTACCGAGCTCGTAAAATATTAAAAGATTTTTCAATTAGGTTTCGCGTTTAGTAAGTAGACGATGCCTTAATTGGCATACAAAGTGAACAGTCATCGTACGCGTTGAAGTTTAAAAGAACGACCATGTAGTTAGGTACTAGCTCAAAACTGTTATAATGTCGTGATAAATTTTCGTGTCCTTTCTTCACAGCGTACATTCACCGAGGTTGCACGTTTTTAGCTCCTAGGCATGTCGGGAAAGAATGTCCCCATTCCTTCCCGTGGGTGTCCTATGAAGCAACTAAGTGAAAAATACCGGAACGTGAGAAGCAGATCCTTCTGAACTGTTATGTTACACTGCAATCCCCATGGCGCCTGTCAAGAGTGGGAATTACGGCAAACCTCCCAATGGGGGAGACCTTGCTCAACGGTCAACGAACGTCCACCGTCGAGCGAGGTTTCTCAGCGTGCGTTTCCGCTGACGCGGAGCTGGGCGGAGTGGAGACTTGAGATCGTAACATACGTAGCCTGATTTGAGATATCATCAAAAATCTAAAATTTGACTGATCGGAAGACAGCTTCTTCCGTTTCTAATTCTATATATATTATAATTATAATGCAGCAAATTACGTGCGAACTGTCTCGTAGAGAACAGTTGAACACTTCCTATTTCTTTATTAACCGATCAACTGGGTTAAACAAGGTCCTTTGCGTTACTACTTAGATGGGTGGCCGCTAGTGGCATTTACTATGAACGCTTCTATACTTCATGAACAGGGCATGTTAAAACAATCAGCCAAATTATATGGCATTTTACGAATGCTCGACTGACTAGCTACTACCCTTAGGTAGATAATCTGTTGCCATGCACTTAGTCTAGCCCTTACTTTCGGCAGCTATCCTTGAGAGCCTTGCCATTTAAGTCTGTTTACATCTTCACTTAAATACCATCAGGTAACATTGATTGGGAAATAAAAAAATAATACATTACTTGTAAATAATAAAGTTTGTACGTAGCATTTCCACCTCCTTTGTTCAGAGTAGACCTAAATAGAAAGCAATAAATACAATGCGTACTCTGAGCGATTACTTTCCGATACAATGGCCGATAAGTGGCCGAAATGATCCGCCGTGGACCTCATGGCGTGCGACACGGACCTCACATTAGCGCAATGGGACGTCGCCGCGTCGTTGTTGCGGCTATGCTGCAGTGATGACGCCTGCCAGTCTCACTTTAACATATGCTTCATGTTTCGCATATTTTGGAATAAAATTAATTATGTGTCTGAGTTTTGGCTTTTGTAAAATCTGTAAAGTCTAGCGACTCTTAACGATGTCAAAACATTTGTTCCTTATTTAAGTATTAACTTATGTTACTGTACTATATGATAAGCTATGTTAAGTTAAAAGTGACTCCTTACAAGCTCTGAGCTTATATGTTTAAAACTAAGTATAAGGCGTTGTCCTTATTCGTTATTTTTTGTACTTTGATGCAATTCAACCTCGTGATAGAAATACACAAGGATTGTACAATTAATATTTAATTACATTAATGTACCTATATATTATGTTATAATACATTGCGGATATTTTTGCATAGTCCATGGTAATAAGTATATGTAAGTGAATAAATAACTGCTCTCTCTGAAAAATAAAAATTCATGATATGCTTTAAAAACTATTTGAATAATTTATATTTCCGCATCGTAGACGTGCTACAAAGTGCTACGAAAAGTCGAATCACGGTAATGATAGATTCGTAACTTATTCATATCACATTTTGTACCCGTAACGAGGTCCTAAAACCCTTAGATCCCAGATCGCCGAGAAAGATCTTTTGAGGAAATTGATTCTTAAGTAGGGACCTCCTACGAAGGAGCTAAATATGTATTGTTAAAACTTAAAAATAAAAAAAGGTAATCTCATTTTATGTTGTATATATTATGTTGCTTGACTTACACATTTGTGATTGCAGTTATTGAATACTGCTGTTACATTGTAACTGTATCATCAATATATTTATTTTATTTATAGCTGACAGTAATCAACATATTTATTTTATTTATACTGTTAGCTTTGTTCAATATCTCACCTGATGATAAATGATTATGTGGTTGAAGATGTTGTTCAGGCTACCTCAAAAGTACTGTCAGAAGGCGTTCTAATGTTTAACAAAGTTCTCCCTTATTCAACACCACAAAGAAAGGCCATTTGCGCACAACTGCTCCACGCGAATTTCTCTATGTCGTCATGCCACATTATGGGATTAGTAGGCCCCTACCTATGTCCTCATATCCGGTGTGTTGTGGCTACTCAAGAATCTTTCTTCCCTATCAGTTGAAACCAGCCAGCCCGTTGCAGCTTCAACTAGCAAATTTTGAACCAAGATGTTGTTCAGCGAATTACCTCATTTCGGACTTTGTCGCGCAAAGAGCTCCAAGCATAACTCTCTCAATGGCATGTTGTGCAACTCTGAGCGTATTTAAGGCCACTGTTAAGGACCACGTCACAGTGCCGTAAATCCGATCAAGTAGTGCGCCATCAATTGGTTGAAGACTTAAGTCTTCAAGAGACTGAAAGACAAGGTAGGTAATTAAAAATGTGTTTTGAAATTTAACGACGTAAAGTAATTTCCGGATCGCTAGCTACCACCTTCAAGGAGAAAATTTGTCGCCAAGTCACTACCCTAACTATGTCTTCCAGCAGCAGTCCTTTAGAGCCACAAAAAATATAGGCACATGAGACTTTACACTGTATATCTCAGAGTGACGGACCCATGCAGTTCGAAGTTCAGTTCAGTGAGTAACGAAATTCTCATTCTCTTAAAATTATAGACAGAGGTTACCGCTTACGCGCTTCGATACAACTAGTTGATTCGGCATGGCCGAAGAGATCACAGTACCGCCCTAGGTTTTGATTGAATAAATGTAACTAACTGTACAGTGTGTCTTATTTTGTCTGTACATAAAACTAGATCAAACAAACTCTGCCAAGCCGAAGGTCTCGTTAATGAAGAATTATTTGTGGCAAAACTTGCCATTACTTAATTCTGCTTCATTTGAGTTGGACGACTGGATAGGTTAAGATGGTTTTAAACAATAACATTATACACACGCCCACGTAACCACACAACTAGCCGATGTTGTCAACACAGTATTTTCTCACGGTTTATTATCGAGCAAGCTATTACTGCTGATATCAGGCTTTAATGGATTTGGTGTCCACATATTTAGCTACATAAGCATCGACAATTTAACGAAAAATACCCAACCAAATTGACAAAACTGTAGCATTATTTTAAATTTTATGTTAACAAATTGTTTCCTCAGTTTGGTGGATTTGAGACATAAACAGGGTTGAGAGATTTTTAGGCAAAAACGGTACTGTAGGTATATTTTAGGTACCAAGTATATAATCGTATAAATAATATTTTGTATGAAGGAAGAGGCGCTGAGTGTAGCAATAATTCTCGTGCAATCTCTTTGTAGGAACTTGTGCTATCCAGACGCGTACAAAGGCAATAACACCTTTTTCATAATCCTTGGATTTGATATGGGAAATACGGCCGATCACTTTTTTTGAAGTAGGTTATTACGATAAATAGTTATTGATGTCCGATATAGATAACCATGAGCTTTTTACGCCTCTGGGGAGTAGGTTATCACAAAAGGTTACCTATCATACTGCCGAATTATTAAATTCCGAATATTTATTTATTGATAACATTCGTCATTTTATTGTTTTACCGAAAACACATGTACGAACCTTTTTCTCTAGGATGGAACAGAAAATTATTTATGGATATTTAAGATTACAAACTTGAAACACAAATAAAATTATATAAACGATAGAAAAACTTAATAACAATAAGAGTAAGATCACTGTACTGCACACGATCATTGGTCCATCCAGGTCTGGTTATCAGCGTACTTCTTTGCATTCATGCTCCTGGTATTAAAATGGTTATGCATTTGGGTATCTCAGATAAAATTGATAACTTGCCTTCAATTTAGCCTTGATTCAAGAATAGTTTTGACATCACATTACATATAATTTTATATTTTTATATCTTTAGTGCATCACTATAGAAAATAAAGTAATTTATGACCTACTTTGTACTACGTACTGTAACAGCCGACTCGTCCACTGCTGAACACAGCCTCCCCTATTAAGGGGGTATTTGAAATAATCCCCACGCTTTGGCAGGCGGCTTGGGGATCGCAGTGTAAGATGGCAGTTCTTTAGAAGGTGCTGCTGCCCACCTTCCAGTATTTTTCCCTTAGTCGCCTTTTACGACACCCACGGGGTGATATGGGGAGGTGCAATTCTAACCCGGCACCCCACTGGGGAACTACGTAGATGATGATATCTAATTTTGGTCTTATATTTTTACAGCTTGTAAACCTTTTTGATTAAATAAATACTTTTTCATCCCCCATCTAGGAAAGAGTATTTTTTTCTTCAATATCTGAGTGCCAAAACCGTTCTTATCCGCTAGAGAATACAGTTAATTTAGAACATCGTGTGCACGAATGTTTGTTGTGAATTCAAAACAACATTAAACCTATTTACTTCTACCTCCATGGTGCCGAATTTATCATACAAACTTTTTTTAATTTGTTAACAACTCAGACTCGAAAGCTTGGTGTCCTTTGTTTTTTAATTTGCTTTCGTGTACCAGTTTCTTTTCCGGTCATATTGTTAAAACCTTAGGTTAAAATCAAGTACATAACTTGAAAAGAAGTTTAATTGACGCCAACAGAATTGACTGAAACTGTTAATTGATGCGCAAATGAACTTACTCCCACAACAATCACGATAGAAATATTTGAAACAGCGCAATATGTTTAACACGTGGCGACTAGCTAAAGGAGTCAAAACAATCTCAGAAAACGTTTTGCTGGCATATTTTATGGATTATCCGAGACCAAGAAATCAAGGAGTCTATAGAGTACATACCTATTCAATGCTAAAAGCAACAATAAATATGAAACAATACATACATATCGACACCTATCCTCAATTAGTAGTATTTTTAACAAGAACCTCATCTGATCAGTAAACAAAAATAGACTCCTATAAGGTTTTCATCGCATCTGAAATTGAAAAGTTTATTAAAGAATAACCTGATTCCGTATATTTGGCGGCAAAAGTAAGTCAGTTGAACATTCCGTGTATAATCATCAACTAATACTTAACATAATCTACTATGTACTTAGTAGATGTCGATAGGATACATAATTATGCATGCATATCAAATTTCTTAATGTATTTCTCTTTAGGTTACAGGTTGTTCTTATTATTGGTATAAACGGAGCATGTCGAACTAATGAACTAACACAAATTAATGTCAAAATATTTCAGACGACTTACTTTTAATCATTTACATAATACAAAGACAACAAGTATAAATTAATTAAAAAGCAGGTAATTATTTATTTTCGTTAAGCTTTTTATCGATTCATTGAAATTAAAACTGCAAGTTATATATATTAGGTCCTTACATATGAAATTGGCGTTTTGTATGGGAGGAACAAAAAGTCGAATATTTTTTAATATAATATATTTAATTAATCAAAGTATGAACCATTATTTTCTATGCACTTTTGCCATCTCATAGGTAGTTCATTGATCCCTTTACTAAAAAAACCAGTCGGACGGGAATCAATAAAATCTTTGAAGGCGATTTGGACTGCCCCATCGGAGTTGAATTTTTTCCCTTGCAAGAAGTTATCCAAATTTCGAAAAAAATGGTAATCTGTTGGAGCAAGGTCCGGGGAGTACGGAGGATGTCTTAGACTTTCCAATTGAAGCTCTTCTAATTTAGTAGCCGTCTGTAGCGCAGTGTGTGGTCTAGCGTTGTCGTGAAGCAGCAGTGGCGTGGAGCGATTGACCAGCCTAGGTTGTTTAGCCGCTAGCTTTTCCATCATGGTTTGCAATTCCTGACAATAGACATCAGCCGTAATAGTCTGGCCAGATTTGAAAAAACTGTAATGAACAATACCGGCACTAGTCCACCAAACGCTTACAAGTAACTTTTTTGGGGTTAATTTTCGCTTGGGGCAGGATTTGGCTGGCTGGCCAGGATCTAACCATTGCGCTGAGCGCTTCCGATTATCGTAAAGAACCCATTTTTCATCACAGGTAATGATTCGGTTTAAAATACCTTCATTATTGTGCCGGTTTAGTAATGTAACGCAGCAGTCGACGCGCGTTTGCCGGTTTGTTTCAGTCAATTCGTGAGGTACCCACCTTTCAAGCTTTTTAATCTTCCCAATTTGCTTCAAGTGAATTAAAACAGTTTTATCACTAACATCGCAGCCTGCAGCTAACTCGGACGTGGTTTGCGATGGATCCGCTTCCACAATAGCCTTCAACTCTTCATTATCAACTTGAGTCTCAGGCCGTCCACGGGGCTTGTTCTGCAGGTCGAAATTTCCAGAACGAAAACGTTGGAACCAAAAACGAACTGTGTTTTCTTTTGCAACACGACCGCCATACACATCATTCACCCTTCGAGTTGTTTCCGCAGCACTAGTGCCACGGCGGAACTCGTACTCGTAAATAATGCGATATTTAAGGTTTTCCATTTTGTAAAATGAGTGACGCAAACAGAAAAAAACAGAAGAAAAAAAACAAATGAATGACGATCATCGAAGCACAAATACATGAGTCTATAGCTGTACAAATTTGAATTTGGAATTCCTTACCAAAGAGGAGAAATTCGTGATTAAAGTGGCCAGTACGAAAAACGCCAATTTCATATGTAAGGACCTAATATTAATAGCATTGTTTTTTAGAGCCCATCATTTTCAAGCCGTTTAGAAGTTATGGTGAAATAAAGAAACTCACAAACATACATAGGTACATACATGAACCCTGAAACATGAACACTCCTCTTTTTTGGCAGTCGTGTAAAAAGATGACCGCAACTTCGTCATTCGCAAGGAATACCTACGTAACAATTGTTGAGAAATATCAAGCCTTACGCCCGCCTAACATTCTAATCAATCGAATTATTCTACAATATAGCAATGGAAAGTGTGTCAGACAGCCTATGGGTGCTAATGAAACTGACAGTATCCCACGAGAAATAGCAACATATCTTTAACTTCCAGAACCCCTGTTGTAGTCGGGTCATTGTTTCCGACGAACTTCAGTCACACTTTTGGCCGATTCAGGAGATGATCTCCTGTCCCTTTAGCGCCATGGAGGCTGGAAGTCTAATGCGGTTGTAGAGGGATACATAGAGTATTCAATCCAAAATAAGTCTTAAATACGTAAAGGCATCGTAGGAGCCATTACACTGACAGAGCCTCAGTCAGATCCTTGGACTGGCCCTTCTACATAAAAAATGAGCCGTTACGAAAGAACTAACCGTCGCCCTCTCTCGCCAACATTTACGCCAAGGGAATCCGATGAATCGTTACAACTATTAAGTATGACAGATAGTTTACCGAAAAACAGTAACACCAACATTACAATACCTCACAAAATTATTACACTCAACATAAGTAGCTGTAGCAATGTTACTTTAAATTTTTCTTAATTATTCTAAGGGCCTGTTTCAGAATGTTCGGTTATACTACCCAGAACATATTTAATAAATAAAACACTTTGCGTTTCACAGTCATCTATTTAGCCTATCCATCGGTTCAAGCTTGAAACGCGTTGCATGTTAGTTGTCAATTTTATCATTCAGTTATTTTATGTTCTGGGTATAGAATAACCGGAACTTACTCGAACATTCTGAAACAGGCCCTAAGTATTATTTGTTATAATTTAAAGATTATACTGTAATACTTACCTATCATAATGTAATAGTTACTCGTAATACCTGAACTGAATTAAAAGTATCTTGTGATTGTAAAAGTTTGTTTTTTGCATTTTGTCATTCCCTCATTGAAGTGAGATGAAAAGTTACGCATAGCACTCGAGTGCAAAGATTTTTCACCTCGTGCTCTTTTGATTCCCTCGTTAACGCCCAGGATTAATTTTTTTTTCTATAGGATCCTTCCCTTGCACGTTCTACAAAATTGAGCATGCGCTTAAAAAGCATCTTTGCACTCTTGTATAACAATTAACTATTACTTACGCTTTACAATGCCAGGAAGTGGTTTGGAATTTTAAATAATAATAAAGTAAAGCTTACTACAAAGTATATGGTTTGATATTCCGCTTATACCTGACATGAGTAGCCAAATTCAAATATAAACGTATTTTAAAATGTATGTCTAATAAGAAAAGTTGTCCCTTCGTGTGGGTTGATACATTCATGGGAAGATGGATGTGATTATAATGACATTTCCAATTTCGTTGGCGCTAAATTTCACTGTAGCATGCATTTTGAGTAGGTTTTTTTTTTGGTTACCACATGTGTATCAGTCAGCCAGGAGATGCACTAAAGAACTTAATTACAATAAGAAATTAAACGTTTTACATACCTATGCTTTATTTACCTTAGGTTACCTATTACTTTAGGTTTACCTATTACAAACAAAAGGCGCGATGATTGTCCAGTTCCAAGATACCATAGCATGGTTGCGTGGAGACACTATAATCATATGTCACCTAAGTTCTATAACATAATGAATAGAAAATCAAAAATAAAAAATCTCCCCTTTCATAAACTCAGACCAATTTTATTAGAATGGCTAAAACATAGAAACTACGATGAAACAGAATCACTAATGGAGAAAGATTTTTAAAGCTTAAATTTAAGATCTTCTATACCCCACAGTAAACACAATACATAATACACATATTTTTATTGCTACACTTTTATCTTTTACATATTTAGAATTTCCTTACCTACATATATTTATACCTACTTGCATACATATTAATTATTGTAATAATGTTTCTTTTACCAAAACTTCTGTGTTCTTTCTTTTTGTATTTTATTGCAAATGTGCCTGCCTTTTGCAACACAGTGTAAACTAAAGCAAAAGGCAGGGCTTCACCAATTAATATTGTGTCATATTTTATTATGAAATAAACTAATTTGTATTTGTATTATCGTAGATGTATTAAGTGTATCCTGTTTTTAAATAGGTGCATATTTACGAGCCAATATAAACATGACCATGAAGTTATCCATGTTAATGTTTATTGCGTCATAAATAAGGGTAAACTGTATGTTTATAGACATTGGTATGATAAATGACATGAAAACGTTAAATTGAAATGTATCAACGAAACATGTATTATTTTAGTATGAAATCCAGTCTGACAACCTTAATTGCTCTGCGGTTAGCCTGAACAAAATCTTCGGCCACATTATCACTTACCATCAGTTGAGATAGTAGTCTTACTGTTACTGTACTGTATCAGTCGGATTGTCCACTGCTGAACACAGCCTCCCTATTGAAGGGGTGTTTGCCATAATCCCCACGCTTGGCAGGCGTCTTGGGGATCACAGTTTAAGATATCAGTGCCTCAGAAGGCACTGCTGCCCACCTTCCTGTATTTTACCTTTAGTCGCCTCTTACGACACCCACAGGTAGAAATGGGGGGTTGAGTTCTAACCCGGTACTCCACGAAGCTTAGAGATAGTGGTCAAAGGCTAGCTAATAAGTTATAAAAAATGCTCTTTAGCCAATGATTAGCCAACAAATGCTTTGAAAATAACTGCCAATGGTATCAATAATTTCATTATTTCAAAGGTTTTCATATGTATAAATTCTAAAATAGCGGAACAGTAGTTTTACACAACGTCTATCTTACTCGTCGGTAAGTGTTGATGTGGTTGAAAGATGTCACAGCAGGCTAAACCTGTATTGAGAACTGGTATTCAAGAATTGTTCCCGGAAGACACTGTTAGGTGCTTGGCCACAGATTTTCTATCCGGGGATGGAAGGATGGAAGCTAGTCAGGCAAGCATACGCAAAATGCTTTAACAACTTATATGCGGCGAAGATCTATCATGCTGATGTGTTTAATAAATGAATCTCCTTAGTAGTAGTAAGTATTCTGCAAACCCTTCAGCAAAAGATAGGGTTTTAGAAAAACATCAATATTCAGTAACTTCAACAACAAATAACATAGTCACACCTATATTTCCTCGAGGGATAATAGAGATACATTTGTTAAGATTCCATGGAATACAGCGCTTTCGCCAATTACTGAGCCAAGAACTGACTTTGGAGAGTACAAAAAAAAATCTATAAATATCTCATGTCCCACTTGGGGGACGAACTAAGACTGCGTTATTTGGACTTCACCAAATCAAAGAGGGCCATCAACCACAAAAGGATTATCTGATTTAGAGAATAAGATTCAGACGTATTTTATTTACTCCGTAGAAGGTCATTATTTCTCAAAGGAATGTCCGATGCCGCGCTTTAAAGGTGAGTATAAGGCATCGTTACTGTTGCAGTCTGATGTGAATAACTTACTAATTTAGTATTGCCGCGATGTTCGTAGCTCTCCGCAGTATTTCGTAGCACGTCTACGATGTGACATGGGAATGATACAAAGGGTTGCTATGACATCAAAGTTACAAAAAACGCTCAGCTAATCTACTTGTCTTAGTATCACGTAAGTATGCTTGATACTTCTTGCTTTCGCGACCGGAGATCAACATCTTATCTTAATCCTACTGGCGAGTACTTATACTTGATAAAATAAAACTAAACAAAATATACTCGTAAAGTTTGAGTTAATATTAACCCGCCACCTTTATGTAAAATTCTAGTTGGTAGAATACTCTTTTCTTTTTTTAAGAGCGTACCGAGCTTTTTAGATATTCGCGTGTGTGCGTGAGTAAGGCATACGTCAGCATCCGTCCCCGTCCGACGGCTGAAGCTATACTAAAAGGGGACAGGGAGAAAGCGTCGCGGCTCTGGCTAAAATGGGCGAAACGTGCGTGAATTTAGCTACTTCCTTCGAATAACAAAAACAAATACCTATTTGAAAAAAACCGGTGTGCAATTAGGACTCGCGCACGAAGGGTTCCGTACCATTATCTGTAACCTAATCTTGCAAGTTACAGACACTTTTCGCAGTGTCCGATTGAGCTGGGTAGGTACGTCTAACCTGTTTTATTGTATGGGAGCTCCCTTAATTATTTATTTTATTTTAATTAATTATATTTAAAGAAAACATAAAACTAAATGTTCAGTGAATTAAAGCGTCTACCTGTCACCGTTATTAGTCGAGTAAGTAAAGATCGAGCAAGAAACGGTAAAAATAAAAACAAGTTTGTTGTATGGGAGCCCCCCTTAAATATAAATTTTATTTTATTTTTAGTATTTGTTGTTATAGCGGCAATAGAAATATATCCTCTTGAAATTACAACTGTCTAGCTATCACCGTTCTTGAGATACTGCCTGGTGACAGACGGACGGACGGGCGGACAGCGAAGTCTCAGTAATAGGGTTCCGTTTTTACCATTTGGGTACGGGACCCTAAAAATGTAATGTGTAACGTTAGAGAAAACATGTTGTTCTTTATTATAAAACAACTGATGACGTTCCGTGAAGTATTTACGGCTAAGTATTTATTTAATTGTTTAGATATAACTTTGGAATTTTTTTCCATCGCGAAAACTTTAAGTAATCGTGTTTCTAAAGTGTATGATTAATGGAATAAATCCTTAAATATCGTATATATTAATAGCATAACTCAAAATTAAGAAAAAAAGATACAGCAAGGGATGAAAGAAACGTAATTATTTCACAATTGCGTCGGTGCAGGCTTAAATGACATAAAGTCGGCTAAGACAGCCGTGAAATATGGGAAAAGCCCCTGTTTTGCCAGTTTGTCCGATGCGTAGCATCTAACAGTATTTGACGAAAGTATAGGTATTGTATTATATAAAGATATTGGTAAGTCACATTGTGCTTATTTAGCGCATGAATTTTTCTTCGACTGCTTTTGCGACATCCTAAGGAGCTTATTGATTTTTATTCTGCTGCTGTTTCAAATTTTATCACATTTTTGCTAATTAATAAGTTGATGTTACTCAACTGGACAATTTCTTTTCGTGACAAGCTTTAATTAGATTCTTACACATTCCTCATAACCGAAGTTGATTTATTGTCAGAGCTATAAATGTATAACATGCTTAATATTTACTCTTAAGCTTTTTTTTGATACATGACTTTTTTAACAGTTTCTCATAATATAATAACAAATAATTAGAAAAAAACTGACAAGTTACGTTAACATTTTACAAAACATTAAAAAATATATCTAGTGAAAAGTCCACCTAAACTTAAACTACGCCGAAGTGGCGTCATAAATTCACGTATCGAGATTCTCTCGACCATGCGCTCGAAGAGTCAAGACCTTCTGATAATGCTTATTGCAGAAACGAAACGCGTCAAGAGTTCTTCCGGTTAGGCTACGCGGCGTTTATGACGTCACTTGATGTAGTTTTCCGGAAAAATCGTAACTGTCACTAGATATATTTTTAAATATTTTTTTTACAGCGGTACACTCTGCCTATAACAGATGTATTTCGTCACAAGTGCCGAACTGCACTGCGCCCGTCACCCTGAGACATACAGTTGTTAAGTCTCATCATGTGCCTGTAATTTTACTGGCTCTCAAGGAACACACTGTCAGGTGCTTGGCGACAGACTTTATAATTAAGGGCTAAAGCTAGCTAGGCGGGCATTCGCAAAATGTCCTTCCACCAGGCATTGATGCTCAAGCCGGCGGCGGGGATCGAATCATGCGATCTGCTTAGATAAAACACTTCAAAAAAAGATGGAAGATGATAAAAACTTTGAGTATTATAATTTAAAAAAAATCTATTTTCAAGAGAACAGCGTTTTGTGATAACTTTCTCTCACAACGCCCACATGTATAAACTACCTGTGTTTTATTGTATTTTATCGTTTTCATTACGATTAATGAAGTCACTATTACGTATCAGATATTTAATATCAGCTATATTATTGTTTTCAAATACAAGTGCCGCCATTTGTAGTGTGTGTATAGTATTAGGGCGGGCATATAAAGGCTTGGGCGGCGTCGTTGAGGCTATTTAACTTGGCGCGTTTACGACGAGTGCCCGCTAGCCTGCTATATCCGTTATAACGATAACGTAACAATTCTCGTAACGTTCTATTGAGGCGGTTTCAGCAACAGGTTGCGTTCTCAGTTCTTTGACGGAAGTGCACGTAGAAAGGAGATCTCTTTAATTTTTTGTGAGTATAAGTTTATTTTTTTATTTGATATGAGATTTTTTTTATTTGATTTGAGGGCAAACGAAAAAAAAAACTGAAAAAATTCTTAGTATTTGCATGCTGATGAGATTTATATTCTAGTGAGATGTGATGTTAGGAAACCATCACACGGGTAATTGATAGAATTGTTAATAAAAATATGTGAGTGTCTTGAAATTTAAGTACAAATATAAGTATATTAATTACTAATTGCAATACAATACATATACCAAATAATTCTTAGCTTTTTTTATTATTAAATTATATACACTACAGACTCGTGCTCCGTACTCTTATTCGATTATTACTTTTTGTTACATATAATTATTTTTAAGTTTGAGTTCATTCTCCAACTTATCAATATTCTTCCTGAAGGGAAGTTACCTTAAAATATCTTACCTCTTCGTTTCTGTTTCGTATAGCCATTTTTAGGTTGTAGGAATATAATAATGCATAAAAACATAGTCAAATATGTTTTTATAGTTAGCCTCCGGGCTAGCAGCTTTATAGTTAGCAGGCGGGCAACCGCCTGACGAATCCTCCAATGGCGTCCGAGCTGTCGTCGGTATAGTAAAAGTTTTATATGGTGTGACACTGCTACTACCGATACAATTCTTAGGCTTAGACATTGTTGTGATAGTAATAAGTTATTGTACCTATTCGAGGGTAGATATCGTGCTGTGAAATATATCCAGTCGTTGCCTAATACTCGTCTTTCATTGAAGTCACAACATGGTGACAGCGGTTTTTTAATGTAATTATCGAGAAATATTGCGTGTAAAGTGTTAAAAGTAACTAATAATTCGGATACATATCGTGAGTGGTGTAGTGAACAAGGTTTTACAAGGAATAATAGTGTGAATCTTCAAATTATAAAATGGAGCACGCCCGACCGCCAGCAGAATTAAACATGGACGGCGGCGGAGGGCCCGTCAGCCGGGCTGACGCTTGGAGAAAATGGAGGCAACAATTCATTTTGTTTATGAAAGCATCAGGAGTTCATAAAGAACCTGCCAGTGTGCAAGCCAGTTTATTGGTAAACTTGATTGGTTCAGATGGATTCGACATTTATCAAACGTTTTCTTTCGAGAAAGAAGACGAACGAGATGACGTCAACGTATTGATAAAAAAATTTGATGATTATTTCGGAACGAAGCCAAATATCACGCTTATGCGGTATAAATTTTTCACACGTAACCAAGAAGACGGGGAATCTATACAACAATACGTTACAGCGTTACGCTTGATGAGTAAGACTTGTGAATTCGCAAGTTTAGAGGAAGACTTGATCCGTGATAGGATCGTTTGTGGCATTCGACAGGCAGCGGTCAGGGACCGCCTACTACGAAGTGAAGAGCTCACCTTAGATAAGGCAATTAAAATATGTCAAGCAGAAGAAGTCTCACAGGAAAGCGGACGACAATTATTAATGTCGAGTTCCGGCGCTAGTACCAGTGATGAAGTCGTGCAAGTCGATAGTGTTGGGTTTCTAAACCAAAGAATGGGCTCGAGCAGGAAGATAAGTGCTCCCCGCGGGCGGGGAGACGGCGCAGGTTCCACCCGGGGACGTGCCTACCGAGCCGGGCCAGCGCCGGCTGACCACGGCCGGGGCCAGCTGTGCGACGGCTGCGGTGACACGCGGTGTTCCGATGGCGGCGGCGAGTGTCCAGCGAGGTTCATCAACTGCTTCGCTTGCGGTAATAAAGGACATTTCGCCCGAATGTGTAAGTCATATCAATCTATTTCGAGAAGCAGAGGTCATAATAAAGTGCGGCGGGTATATGAAGTTGATCAGTGTAGTGAGTCGGATGATGATAATGCGTTCTACATTTCGACTATCAATTCAAAGAAAACCTGCTCTGAGGACTGGTTTCAAGTACTTTCATGTCAAAATGGAACAGAAAAATTTAAATTAGATACTGGTGCAGACTGTAACGTGTTAGCTTATCGCAGATTTTTAGATTTAGGTTTTAATAATAACATGATATCTTTTAAAAATGTCCCCCTATTATCATACACCCACGATGTTATACCTACAAAGGGAACGTGTGTACTGCCATGGTTTTACAAAGATAAGGAACATTTCTTAAAATTTGTAATTGCTGACATGGATTGTAGTAGTGTGCTGGGACGGAAATCATGCGAAGCTCTGAGTTTGGTTAAACGCTTAAAATCGATCGAAATATCAAATTATGAAGATGTGTTCAAGGGTTTAGGGTGTCTACCCGGTAAATATCACATTGTAATTGACAAATCTATTTCGCCAGTGGTATGCGCTTCCCGAAAGGTACCTCATGGGCTGCGTGACCGCCTTAAAAAAGAATTAAAAGAAATGGAAGATAAGGGCGTTATCAGTAAGGTGAGTCATCCCACGCAGTGGGTTCATCCATTAGTATTGGCTGCAAAAAAGAATGACGGCATTCGCGTGTGCCTTGACCCGCGGGAACTAAACCGCGCGGTGCAGCGCCCACATTTTCAGTTGCCAACCGTGTCAGAGTTGGCGGCGCGCTTGCACGGAGCGAAGTATTTTTCAGTTTTAGACGCTAATTCTGGTTTTTGGGCGATACAGCTGGATGAGGAAAGTTCGGATTTATGTACTTTTGCAACTCCGTTTGGAAGATTTAAATTTCTTCGTCTTCCATATGGAATAAATTGTGGGTCCGAGGTTTTTCACGCAAAAGTGCGTCAACTACTGGAAGACCTGGATGGCATAGATAGTTATATAGATGACATAATTTGCTGGGGGGAAACTAAAGAAATTCACGATCAAAGACTTAAACGTTTATTAGAAAGAGCGAGAGAGATAAATTTAAAATTCAATAAAAATAAATGTAAGATTTGCGTTCAAGAAGTGACCTATCTAGGACATGTTTTTGACAAGAATGGTATGAGACCGGACTATAATAAAATAAAAGCTATCAAAGAAATGTGTACCCCGAAAGATAGAAAAGATTTAGAAAGATTTCTAGGAGCGGTTAACTACTTGTCTAAATTTATTCCAAACTACTCAGAAATAGCGTTGCCTTTGACAAGTATACTGAAAAAAGAAAACGAGTGGCAATGGGAGGGCAGTCAAATAACGGCCTTTGAAAAGTTGAAAGAACGTGTATGTAGCGCTGGCGTGCTGGCGCTGTACAACCCGGCGGCGCGGGCGGTGCGGCTCGGCGTGGACGCGTCGAGCGCGGCGCTCGGTGCCGTGCTGCTGCAAGACGGCCGTCCCGTCGAGTACGCGTCCCGCACGCTCAACGACACTCAGAAGAGGTACGCTCAGATTGAGAAAGAACTTTTGGCTATTGTATTCGCATGTGAGCGATTCCATCAGTATATTTATGGGCAAAAGGGTGTAGTAGTCGATTCTGACCATAAACCTTTAGAACACATATTTAAGAAACCGTTGATGTCCGTCCCAGCACGATTGCAGCGTATGATGTTAAGAATCCAAAGTTATGACTTAAAAGTTAATTATGTACCTGGGAAATATTTATACTTACCGGACATGTTGTCTCGTGCGCCATTACCCGATTTATATAGTGACGATGTAAGTAAAAATATTTTATACCAAGTGCAGATGGTTATCAAAAATATACCCATCTCAAATGATAAGCTTTCTATTATAAAAAAAGAAACTCGAAACGATCCAGAACTAATTGCACTAAAGGAATACATCAATGCAGGTTGGCCTGACCATAAACACGATGTAACTAGTATTGTCAAAGAGTATTGGTCCTTAAAAGATGAATTATTTGTTGTTGACGATGTGATATTTAAAAACGAGATAGTTGTCGTTCCTAAAAATCTCCGCGATAAGATGCTGAATATTATTCATGAAGGTCACTTAGGTATAGATCGGTGTAAACGGCGAGCGAGACAAGTGTTGTATTGGCCGCACATGGCACGTGATATTGAGCTTTATGTAAAAAGATGTAAAGTGTGTCAGGAGTTTTCAAACGCCCCATCTAAAGAGCCTATGCTTCCTATTGATATTCCGGAACTACCGTGGAATAAAGTGGGGTCAGATATCTTTGAATATAAAAAGAAATACTTTATGGTCATCGTTGACTATTATTCTAACTATATTGAGGTTTGTAAGTTAAATACTATATCGTCTAGTTCCGTGATCGAAAATATGAAAGAGGTATTTGCACGTCACGGTATACCTAAAGTTTTAATAAGCGATAACGGAACACAATACACCAGTCGCGAATTTAAGCAGTTTGCACGTGAGTGGGGGTTTGATCATGTGACGTCATCGCCTAACTATCCCCAGGCGAACGGCAAAAGTGAACGCGCGGTTCAAACTACAAAATCACTAATGATTAAAGCCTTAAAAAGTCGTGGGGATTTTAATCTGGCCCTCCTTAATTTCCGTAATACCCCTAGGGATAGTTTGAGCTCTCCTGCGCAGTTGCTAATGGGTCGAAGGCTGAGGTGTCAGCTCCCAGTTCACCCAAAACTTTTGAAGCCTCGACTTGCCGACCCATCAGAATATCAAACTATGATTAAAAATCAAAATAGAGCTAAATTAAATTATGATAAGCATACAAAAACATTACCTTCATTAAGAAAAGGTGATACAGTTGTGTACATTGACGGCAAGACAAGAGGCAGAGCCACAGTAGTTGGTCACGCGAACTCACCTCGTTCATATATTGTCCAAAATAAGACAGGGGCCAGATACAGACGTAATCGTCGTCACCTCATTAAATGTGAACCTGATGAGAATGACCCTCAAAATAATAATAGTGAATATGATGGAGATGAGTTCGCAGATGCGCGTGAGGACGATGTAGAGTTTAAGGATGGTGGGGTTTTAACTGGTTCATTGTTAACATCATATAAAAACCAACCCTCTACTTCTGTAAACTCCGCATCCCCAGCTACGCCGTTGGCGACACGGAAAGCTAAACAGATTGCCTTAGAACGTATTGCGAAAAAGCTGTAGTTACACTATTTTTTAATTGTGAACAGAATTTCATTTTCTTATTTTTTTTCATACCGATTTCAAACAGATGTATATATATATGTTTTGTTTTTTTTTCCTTTTACTGTTTATAACATTATTTTTAAGAGGAAAGAATAGTCCTATGTATACTTACTTATATTATTATTACCTACATAATTAGTTAAGATTAGTTAAGATATTAATCTATAGTAACTACCAATTGGTTATTGTTTTATAGGGGAAGATGTTGTGATAGTAATAAGTTATTGTACCTATTCGAGGGTAGATATCGTGCTGTGAAATATATCCAGTCGTTGCCTAATACTCGTCTTTCATTGAAGTCACAACAGACATATTTTCTCAACGCTTTACACTTATTGACAAAATTGATTCGATATGGAATAAAGTTTTTATAATATGCTAAGTACCTACCTAAGTACTTAGATATATTGGATTATTTAATTATTTGTTTTATTAACATTGCACTTATCAAAAATTACAGTAAAATTTATAAAGCTAAATAATGAGCACTTATTTAGCATATAAGATGACAAAAAATCTAAATTACGTAATAAAAATTCTGAAACTTCGCCGTATGAAGGTAGGGCTTTTTCTGAATGATCGCCTGGCAAAGAACCAACTTCAAGTAGAAAACCTGTCGCTAAGCTCTTAATAGTGTATTCTGGCAACATCTTTGGACCATGATGTAGAGCCAGTACCCAATATGGGTGTAGCCTGTTATCTTCGACCACATCGTCATTTAAAATCAGGTGAAAATATATTTATTGATGTGTGTAAAAGCTGTAATAACAAAAAAAAAATAAGCATTACGATCAGTTTATTAATTGTTCCATATTTTTTATATACATAAAGCTCTGCTTTTATTTTTTTATATTTTGTAATATAATTTATGTTTTACCTACTAATTTTTACATGTAGTACCATAAACTAGCTGTGCAACGGAATATCACCCGCGTGGACATGGTGAAAAGTGATGACGATGATAAAAGTATTCTATGAATCCTGGACCGAGCAACTACTATTTCAAGTTTCATCGAAAAATACAGTTCAGCCGATTCATAGTGAAGAAGTATAACGACAAACACACTCACAAACTTCCGCATTTATAATATTACTCGTAATGTACTTTAAACGGTTATTTAAGAACTTTCGGATTAATCAACCTAATCAGTGAATCCATGCAATATTATTTATTAATCTACCTACTTAGTGGGAATCTCTAAGTATTCGATTCACTATTTGAAATATATCGTAGGTACTCTCTGTATCTATATATACCTACGAATAAATTATTTATTCGTAGATATATACATATTTCTATGAGATTGTAACGGAACAAGCACGAGTCCCACCTGATGTTAAGTTGTTAAGGCTCATGTGTCTGTAATTTAACTGGCTCTCAAGGACTGCTGCCGGAACACAGTGTTAGGTACTTGGCGACAGATTTTCTACTTGAGGTGGTAGCTAGCCAGGCGGGCATTCGCAAAATGCTCTCCCACCATGCGATGAAGCTCAAGCCGGCGGTTGGGATCGAACCATGGACCTGCGGCACTACACAGCCGTAACCGCTCGGCTATCATTGCTTCAAAATCTATATTCGCGTGCTGGATCATTTCTGGCTGCCACCGGTGACTAAACCACCCGAGGACAATGGGACAAGTGTCGTGGTGAACGGTAGCAATGGAATTGCAACTGCAGAAAAGTAGTAACATACAGACATCCACACAGCTCACTCACTTATAAGCTATACGATATAGATAACGTCATATGTAAATCGGAGACTATAGATTCCACCTCCCACAAATGATTTTAAAATTTTCATTGCTAGTGGCATTAAAGGTCTTGACTCAATTCAATCAATTAGAATTTGCGACTTTTAAGAGAAGAAAACGTGTCACATCATCATAATTAAAAGTGTTGGTTTTTTTGCATGTAGTAAAGTCAAAGTCAAAATTATTTATTAAATTTTGGCGTCTACGATGCTCTTTTGAACGTCAGTCACATAATTTACTATTAAAATATTCTACTTCCGCGTCCACCAAGCATGGTATAGAGACACTTCGAGAAGAACGGGCGGTAATGAGAATAGTTTTATGAAGGATAAGTTCAAAAATTACACTACGAAATATATTACACTAAAACAATACCAGCGACCAATTTTTTATTTGAAATATATCCATCTCCTATCACAAGCGCCAGTGAAGCGCTCTTAGCGAAGTTTGATTAGCTGTTCTTAACCGATCAGTAAAGTTTAGCAACGTCTGCCAATGTCATGAGTTGGATGGGTGACAGCTAGTGATATTACTATTGAGCGCTTCCGTGCTTCGGATGGCACGTTAAGCCGTCGAGCCCGGTTGTTGTCTTAGGATGGCAGTCGTTATAGCATGGTGGTAGGGCATTTTGCAAATGCCCGCTTGGCTAGCTACCACCTTCAAGTAGAAAATCTGTCACCAAGCACCTAACGGTGTGTTTTGGTAGCTGTCCTTGAGAGCCAGTAATTCTAGGTTAGCGTGAACAACATCTTCGCCTCTTCATCACTTACCATCAGTTGAGATAGTGGTCAAAGGCTAACCTATCCATAATAAAGAAAAAACAATGTGGAACAGACCTATTCACTACCGATTGCGCGCCCCACCAAAGTAAATTATTGATGCGCGTTATATAGGTTATGTACGGGTAGGCCTTTTTTGTACATTACGTCTCAGTGTGGGTGTATATGCTAATAGTATAATATACATATACGGTAAAATAATAAAAAATAGAAATTTACTAAACACAAAAATAACATACAATAAGGAAACAAACAAAAACAACACAAAAATTGAAAAATCTATTATAATATTTGTACAAAAGTAGGTTTTTGCTGTCTGGTGTAGAAATATTATATTAAACGGTACTATATAAACTGTTTAGATGAAGTGCGCTACCGGAGACGCAACTTTTTACATGCTACACTCTATATTTTAACGTGTTAAAATACGACTTTGTTATTTCCGTACCTCTAAGGTGGATTTTTAAGGTTGAACTAGCATGTCACTTTTCCATACAAACGTCGTAGGATAACCACTCCCTTATTTGAGATTTTAGGTCCAGACTTAAGCATAACACCGATTGATATCGTCATTATCTGGGCTTGATTGATGCCAACATGTTAAAAAGATAATTAAGATGTAAGTTATGAGCATCGAAAACTTTATACCAAAATGTTTCGAGGCTCATAATTCTCAAGTTAATTATTTTATTAAAATTTCGCCATCATACAAGCCTAGATAATGACGAGATCAATCGGTATTACGCTTTATTTTGGATCTAAATCCTCAAATAAGGGAGTGATCACCCTACGACGTTTGTATGGAGAACGGGCCGGCCAGTTCACCCTTAACTGTAAATTTACCAAAGATTTATTATTATATAAAAAATTATAGCTCCGATCGCATTCAAACCAACGCGAAACGATCGGGGTTCTGCAATAATTGTTCTTAGTGGAGTCCTAAAATATGTTTGAGCTTCAATTATCCAGGAGACTTAGTTCTGCTGCATATGCCGTTCGTAAGATAAGGCTGTTGGTGGATATAGCTATAGGTCAGCTGTTTTATTTCGCATATTTCCGCAACATTATGTCCTATTGAGTTTTAGTGCTATAGGTACATGGAATAGATTCTAGTGAAAATTTAGGTTTTTTATAAAGAAATTAATATTTTCGCCTTTCAAAGCCTTAACATTCTTAAAAATATATTCGATACAGATCTAAGGTAATAAAAAGAAAACAAAATAGCCACTAGATTAGTAATAATGGAAACTCTTTCATTCAATTATTAGCAAAGATATAGTATAATGATAAAAAGTCTTTCCTAGGTGCTTGAAATAAAATCCCTTAAGATATTACAGTTTACAGTTTTCACACAAGGAAAGCGAAAGACAATTATTTCGCACACAAAAATACTTGTCATTCCACTTCTGACATGCCACCACCTATAATTTTATAATGACTTATGTTATAAATTGTAAATGAGTAAAGACAAGTAAAAATAATGGCCCCTAGTTTTTTTGTCCGTTTTTCTCATAGTACTGTGTCCCTTTTTGCTGAAAGTGGCAGTAGAATATTTTTACATCAATATTTTTTAATTGACTATCACAAGAGCGTCATACTTATCAACATTGAATAAATGATATTACTTTTTGACATTGATAGAAGACTAAAATTAGCAACGGAACTTCTATTTCACGCAAGTAAAAAAAAAAAACTTTTGCACGAGTTAAAAGTTAATTCGTTAAGCAACATGTAAACTTCGTTAATTAACCAGCTATGAGAATCACCAAAACAGATTCGGCGTTAAGTTTGTTACAACTTTGATCCTTAAAATTACAGATATCGGGAAATATCCATTGATTGACACGACTTTTTGTTCTTATTTTTAAAAGAAATCATAACATTTTAGACATTACATTGAAACATTTTTGATTTTGATTGGCCGCTTCTTTTTGAACTTACTCGTAGTTAAAAAGTTAGACGTCGTACCTAAAAACATAGGTAGATGTTCCAAGAGTATTTCTCATTTTTGGTAACCAGTATAATAGCTTTCTTCCCTTTAATCCGTTTAATAAATTATGAGGAATATGCAAAGTTTTAAACAATAAAAAACTATTTAAGAAATACGATTTCATCAATTTACGGTACATTATGTACCATATCTTCTTTTTAACTGACTGAAACGTTTTTCCGGATTGCTGATGTGGAAACCTAAAATAGTGAAACCAGGCTTGCCCTTGATCAGTTTTTAAATATATCTTTATTACGTCGAAATTTATTTCAATTTATATTGTAAGATCTAAATTCCATAATTCGTCACCATTAATTCATCTACACTACCGAAACCTGTGACTGAAACTATCGAACAAGGTCGAACGGTGTTTGAACTGTACTACCTCGATCTCTTGAGATTATTAACAAAATCAATCACTATTTCTCTTAGATGGTATCATAATGACATTTATAAGCTCGGATGTCCACTATTCGGGTTAACACCCCATTTCCCAACAGATGATTGTTTTGAAAATAAGAAAACATCGAAACAAGATTATCCTCATGTAAGTAATAAACGGCCTGTCATCTCGCGATACACGAGCTCAAAGTTTGAGACGTTTAAGCCGCACACATGTTTCAGTTTCGCTCCAAATCATACTTAGATATTTTTATCGTACTACTACGGCATTTTTCTCTTTTAAATACCACTGAGGCTAGGCACACTTTGTGATAGCAATAAAAAAATCACAGTTTGATTACAGGTGTCATTATGTGCCTAATTGCGGTGAAATCAGAGCCACTTTATGAGCAAGTGTTGAAAAGTATTTCGCATTCTTTTGTATTGTATCTAGTACATTAGATCAACAACTTGATTATGTATAATTATTCCGGTAATAAAAATTAAATAACTTGGGTGTTTTCGTCAGGGCCATTCTTAAATTAATATTTTCATCCTCATTTTGTAATAAGGGTCGGCGCATTTGTTCATGCATTTTCCTAGTTTTTTATCCCTCGACGCCCCGAGATGTTTCTTTAGTACTAAGACGTTTTCAAATACCAAACTTGTCACCCTCATTTCCACATGCCCCAATATATCACTTACACCATACAAAAATAACATTTACATCCATTTATTTTGAGTAGACCAACCAGCGAAATATAAATATTTGTTTAATATTGTTATGTTTGCAATAACATCTGATCAACGGATAACATTACAAAATTACGAGAGAAAATAATTATCCAGCACATGACTATAATATTTTCTTTCGTAAAATTGAAATTTTGTTAGTATAATTTTTTTCAGTGTTTTTGTTTTTAAATCGAGTTTATTTGATGCAATGTACAGTATATACAATAACTTCTTGGCACCAATGCAATCCTCATCATATAACGTAAAGCTTTTACGGGAAAAAAAATGAAAATAGACCTTTCATGGAATAAAAGTTTTTATTTTCATTTCACATGCATTTCACGATTTGAATAACTTCCCGTTATGGTAGAGTGATGCGGTATTTTGTGTTGTATAGACAATGATACTAGCTTACTAACAACGTTTGAATAATAACGTTGAGATATATATGCTTCACACTAAATCTTTTTTCAGACAGGGACAGATGGGGGTAAAAACTAAAAACATTAAAATACTTTGTAACTTTCCTTTTTTGGTTCTTTTAACACCGTTATTGACTTGTTCCCTATACATACGCAAAATTAGAGTTTTCTAGGTACATTACTGTAGAAACGACTATCGACCGCCGACCGAGATCCCGGTTTGTACAAATTAGGGGTCGAGCTCGTATTTGTTCCTCGTAAGTGTGTTGAAAAACTTCGTATGACACGCATGTGGTATGTTGATCATTACACACTTGGCTCCCTTATCGTGCTCATCTACGGATGACGAACTTTTTTTTTTATGTTATTGTGACGGAACAAGCTCGAGGTTCACCTGATGTTAAGCGTACCTCTGCCTATAACGGATGCATTTCATCACAAGTCATGAATTTCACTGCGACCGTTACTTTGTGACATAGTTGTTAAGTCTTATGTGCCTGTAATTTCATTGGCTCTCAAGGACAGCTGCCGGAACACACCGTTAAGTGCTTGTCGACAGATTTTCTACTTGAGGGTACTTAGCCTCGTGTGTGATGATCAACATCCCACACTTGTATCATAATGTACATTATTTGTCAATATATTTCTAAGATTCTCCTAGTTAGATATGTGTTTGGATCAATTATGCCTAAATTTGAGAAATCTATAAGTATATAGGCAATTTAGCTGCAGGAGATATAACACTGAAATATTTTAATTTATGTTTTAAGTTGGTTGGTAATGGTTAAAATTAACCATTTAATTGGGAATGCGATGCTCGCCTCGCGGCGCGCCGTAGCCGTAGCCGAGCTTGGCGATGGATGTTTCTTTCTCAGGGCGTTGTCCTACTGACATCGGTTACCTTAACGCATTCCCAATTTAATGATTAATTTTACCAATCCCAACCAACTTCAATCATAATTTAAAATATTTCTATGTAATATCTCCTGCAGCTAAAATTGCCTGTTATTGGTAGACTTGATTTGAACTGAGATAATCTATGACAATTTAAGTTTAAGTAAGTGGTTTTATTTCTGTTGGCAGGAGTCAGATGTGTGATGGTCATCCCACGATGATGAGCTCGATGCCACTTCTAGTTCTGGCACTGACCACAGCCTTTGCCGCCCCTGCCGTCTATGATGATTACACTGTAAGTTGCTTTATTTTCTCAAACTTTTTTGTGTGATATTTTCTGACCTATCATCTAGCGAATCATCAGCTATCAAGAATATTGATGAAATGCAGTGTTTGAGCAAAATAAAGTTGGCTACCGATATTAATCCACTATATATAACAAATAAAACCTTACAATCAGTACAGAGTTTAGCTGTTTTGTACTAATTTAGGTACAGATTTGACCACTTTGTAGTTTTCTAAAACTAAACTGACGGAAATAGTTTTTAAGTATATTACAGTTTTTTATGTGATAATGCCGAAACAAGCACGAGGCCCACTTAATATTAAGTGGACTAACCTCTGCATTTCGTCACAAGTGACGAATCGCACTACGCCCGTCACACCCTGGGACATATAGTTGTTAAGTCTCAAGTCTAGTAGTTAAGCTATATGTGCCTGTAATTTTACTGGCTCTCAAGGACTGCTGCTGGATACACTGCTAGGTGCTTGGCCCTACACACTTGATGCACAACAGATTTTCTACTTGACTTGGTAGCTAGCCAGGCGAGCATTCGCAAAAAGCCCTTCAACCACGCAGTGAAGCTCGAGCCGGAGTGGGAATCGAATCATGGACCTGCATGACGGCAGCCCATAGATATTACCACTCGGCCATTATTGCTTCAAAATCTATTTCTGGGAGTAACTAACTAAGATGATGTATCGACCCTATTCTTTGCGGTCCTGCGCTGTTTTTTGCCTCTGATTAGCATGAGGTTTTCGCAGGTTTCTCGTCCACTAGGTCCTTCTAGAGGTATGGCCGTCGACCTTTTGGTTAATGTAATTACCTGATACGGCAAAAAAATACTAAAATCTTATGAATTTTTAAAACTTTTATAATAACATTTAATATTACCCGGAATAAATTATATATTTCGTCAGTATATCCCTATCCAATTAACTTTATGTTCTCTCAAGAAAGAAAGGGAATGAAATTGCGTTTTGTAGCTTTTTATCTTCCTTAACTTACGCAGTTCCAATTATTTTGGTTATTACTCACGGGACATTAACGGTGTTTTCGATATTAGCCATGATGTATATAAAGAAACTCCCGGTTCTGATAAAATGTTTTTTGAAAATTGCGGTGCAGAGTTACCGTCGCAATGGAGTTCATGACATATTCAGTTTTTAATGACAATATTTGGTCAACTCCTGGTCAAAGTGTAATCTATCCTTGAAATCCCACGAACGGGGATAGTCGTCAACGACCAAGGCCACCAGATATTACGTTACAGATGTTCTTGGTTGTTTCTTGGTTTAAGCGCCGCAGCGTTGCAATATCATATATGATTAGGTTTTACCTATATTGTGTTGTCTTAGGTTTTCGCGATTAATACACATAGTAATTAAACAACTTGAAACGGTTTAAATCGCGACGATCACTGCAAAGTGTTTGAAACGTCGGGACAATAATAATGATAAATATATGCGATTTAAGCCGTTTAAAGTTGTTTTATTTACCTATATAGGTTTTATCTGAAGTAAAACTGACGCATAATAATTATTCCCCCCTATGCAATTTCAACCCCTACGAAACAGCAGTTCTCTCTCAATGTGATTTTATTACTTTATTTTCTCTTCTATCCACTTTACCCTACTTTTCACTTTTTAAATTAAACATTTAATACAAGAAACAACCATTAAGATGGCACTCATTGGTATAATTTACTACATTTGGTACATTGTTGTTAATTCTTATTAATTTTTACATATATTTATCAGGAACAAGTACCCCAAAAACGAGCAGCTTTGGTACTCGATCGTTTGCTGATAGCCCTACAGAAGGCCCTCCACGAAGAAGGCAGTTCAGCATCTTTCGAGCGCCTTGACAGGGATGGTCCCCGAACAGCGCCACTAAGAATTGCTGATGAAGACATTGCAGATGTGGTAAGATCTAAAGTAAGACTCTCACAAACCAAGATATAACGGATTCTCGCCACTGACAAAATAATAAACTTACTGAAACAAGTGACTTTTAAAATTAACTAGAGATGCCATGCAAAGGGATGGGCGGTTAAGTGTAAACAGTTTCAAACAACGGACACCGTAGAGAGACCAAAAATTATAAATAAAAAACCCCTATCGTTATGATGTTATATGCATCTGGTAGCGACCTACGTAGTTATGCGAAAAGCGTAATGCAACAGTACAGAAAACTTTGTGCGGCATCTAAATGTTAAAATTTATTGGAGTTCGCTACGCGTCGCTTTGCTTCGCGACACTTTCATCACGTCTTAATGATTAGTTTGACATCAGTTCAACTCCGAAATCAAAACTCCATTTGATTTTTAAAAGTCAACATGAATTTTTGACATAAATACTTTGAACTCTAGAACTGGAATGGTCTCCGCATGCTAGCATCCATTATCACAATAATGGAAAAACATAAAGGCACAATCACAAATTGGCCTATTATTAAGTACTTGAATTATATCCAGGTGGTTTAACTTTTTTTTTTTATTGGCGATATGCCTTTATTAAACAAATTCTACAAACTACATACAACAGTACAGCTACTAAAACACTACAGCTACTACAGTAAAAGCATTTGGACCCATAGGGAGTCCAAATCTCTAGCCCACTATCAGTTGGCAGCGTGCCCAGCATGCTGGCAGCATTGCCCCGTTGAATTGCAATGCTTGGTTAAACGGTGGTTTAACTTAAATCCTAGTCATGCAACTACCAGGACACCCAAACCTCTTCTTTTGCAAGACGATGCACGCTCTGGATGAAATAACGAATAATAAGTAATTCGACGTATTCTCTTAACGAGCATGCCTTCATGGCTACCCACCTTTCATGACTTCGCGTGACCATAAGTTACCTAGGTAATAAATTCAATCTATAGGTACGGTTATCAATAATTTATCAGCATCTTATATGTTGGTAAGAATCCGCGAACCACATCATGGTTTCAAAACTGTCTCCCTTATTATTGTCTGCCACTTGCTCCTACTTTCAGCAACGTGAACGGCTTCTGAGGCTTTAATGCTCAGCGAGATTCTGACTTGGTCCACCCAGAACCGCACCGAACCCGCCTGCTATAAAATGTGTGGTTGTTTTCTTTATAAACAATAAAAAGTGATATAAATAGTCCTATCATTTCTATCTTGTTAATATACTAAATATTGTCACGTCATGTCAATTTACGTTGTCAGTGTAAAATATGTTACATTTGATATCTGTCACAATAATACATAAAATAATTAAAGTTTACAGTAGTAGTTTATATTACTTACTAGCTGACCCGGCGAACTTTGTTCCGCCTTAAAGGCAATAAATAAGCAGTTTTTTTTTAAATTAAAAAAAAATATAATTATATGAAATACCTACATTAATCATTCATAATTATTTCTGTATTTTAGTACATAGGTTGCTCTTCATTTAAGTACCTTGTGATACACGACATTTTTTGTTTTATTATCAGGCGCAAAAACAAACAACGCAGATGGTCTTCCGACCCGTGAACATGCCACGTATAATAATTGACCATGGGAAAAACATGAATGTTCTAGATTTAAACCACAAACTTTAAAGGATTGGCCTTGTGATTTGTTGATGGTCATGGCAAATGCAAGACGTATCGGAAATTGAAGTCTTTTAAATTCAAACGGCATATCGGTTGGGATCATTGGTATCCTCGGAATGAGAACTTCCTCACCTTTGAATTTTCCTATCATTATCGTAGCGTAAATTACATTGTTCATCAATTTTCTAACCACCAAACGCGTACCGTTGCACAGTTTTGGTTGGTTTATGTTTCGAAGCATGATTACTACGGAGCCAACCTTTAGGCGTAAATTGTGCGGTGGTAAGCCAGGCACGTCTAAAGAGTTTAAAAATTCAATTGGATAGTTGGTGGCTTCATCTTCATTTGTGACGCAGTCAATAGATTTGAATGAATGCATTGTTCCAATGATCTTATTTTGAATTATGTAGTTTAGGTCATCTACATCTTTATTCTTAGCCGCTAAAATTGCTCGCTCACTCAACCATTCATTATTTTTGTAGTTAGAAATAATTTCTGGAAATACATTGTTGATAAAATCATCTTTTGATGAGACAAAATTACAGAAATTATTTGGAAATGATATTAATCCGCTCGATTCATCGACAGGTACTTGACCATTACCGATAGTCAGCAATTGCTCCGAGAAATCTTCAGCAGATGTATCATTAAGCAATGTAACTCTCATGTTTGTTGTCAGTTGCAGTTTCTTCACATAGCGCCATAGATTTGACGATTTGAGGCAAGCGTTTATTTCGTCGGCAGCCGTAGATCTTGGAATTACTGGCAGTATTTGGCGGAAATCGCCAGACAGTAAAATCATTGCTCCTCCAAAACATCTCGAGTCATTGCGTAAATCTTTTAATGTTCGGTTAAGTGCTTCTAATGCACGTTTATGCGCCATTGTGCATTCGTCCCAGATGATGATTTTCGATACCGCTAAAACTTTGCCCATTGCTGAGTGTTTTGCAATATTACACGTTGGTTCTTCAATAGTTTGAAGATTTAACGGTAATTTGAATGCTGAATGAGCCGTATGGCATCCTTCTAACAATGTGGCTGCTATTCCAGAAGATGCAACTGCAACCGCTATGTTAGATCTCGCCCGAACAGTTGCTAAAACTAATGACATGACGAATGTCTTGCCAGTTCCACCAGGGGCATCTAGGAAATATAAACCACCATTTTCATCATCGATTGCCTTCATTAAAGTATCATAAACTTCCTTTTGTTGGTAATTCAACAGGGGTACTTTCGTTTGAACTACTAAATCTAATTCCTGGTGATCATATTCACGTTCCCGTTCCGATTCTCGATTAAATGCGTCATTCATTTCACGATATGGTGCTGGCATTCCTAACCTGATTAATAAATTACCGCACATGAGGTAACACATATCTTCGATCAAGAGTAAAGCACGATTATGTATCTCCTCATTCATCTCAATATCGTGATTTCTGGAACTGACACGAATTTGATGTAAAATATCTTCTGACATATTATCCTTGTATTTGTGCCACAGGTACATTACATGTGTATGTGTATTATTACATGGGTTTGATGGAAAACATGTCGAAATTATGATAGCGAATAATGTACGTATCTGACTTGGAGATGCAGAGATAATGGCTTCAGCGATTGTCGTATCCCAATGACTATCGTTTTCTAATAACTTCAATTCTTCACATGCAGCACGATATGTTGGGAATATTACACCATTAACAGTTCGTAGTGACTCAAATGACGTTGGCCCACGCACATTTACCAGCAACAACCGCAAATAGAAACATTCATTATTCTTTGTATGAACTGTATACATACGACCAAGAGCATCAGTAGAACGCACATCTGGATACCCAGGAACCGCATCGCCTTGCTTCCGTCTTTAAAAATTATTCTATGAAGCATTCCAAGTATAATAACGTGGCATCTCCGAGTAAAGCAAAGTTCGTGCAAACTGATCGCTTTGGCAGATTGCAAAAAAACTGGTCAATGTAGTTGCTGGAGGTGTTTCAGCACGTTGCGTAGCATTCGAAGCCGTGAAATATACTCGTTGACCATTCTCCAGATGCACCGCCAAATGCGTAACAGTAGGATGACGTTCGTGAATGGGAAATGCGAATATACGCCAAATCACTTCATTACAGTTCACATAACGACCAACTTGATAGCGTGAAATTTTATCGTTGGTATTCGAAGATTGTAATCCAAAAACCGCCATATCACTGCCTTTCGTGACATATTTGCAAATATATTTTATGGACTTAACTGAATTGCAGTATTCAACGTTGCAATGTGTCTTGAACGATTTAGAAATAAGTGGCGAATATGGAACAATCCAACTGTTGTCGACAACGAAATCCATTCTTTTCACTTTCGTTGTGACAGTTCGACCGTTGTCATCTGGTGATCGACGCCGATACAGCGGATAACCATCATTGCCAGTGACAGTCTCCGCCGTTAATTTCCGTGGATATCGTTTAGAGAACTTTCCATCGACCATGCAACGTGATTGGGGATTGATGGCACCACACGGTCCATGAATCATATTAGTAGTAACAACATCATGTAGGTCTGGATCGACTTCATAATCAGGAATCTCGGCACATATGATATCATCTATTTGGTCAGGCTGAATTCTTTCCACCAACCAAATAAGAATGTGTGCGTGCGGCAGGCCTCGCTTTTGCCATTCGATTGAATACATCCAGCATCGAGTATCTCCAAAGACGCGTTGTTTAACAATAAAGTTCATCAGGGACCGAATTTTTTGCCTGAATATACGAGCTGTGATGTCGTGTCTATCACTTGATGTTTGTCCGGGAAGCAGCAATTGAGTAATTTCTATCCATTTTGGATTACAGGTAAAAGTAATAAAGAGATCGGGCCGACCGTAATGACGAACATATGTCATTGCATCTTGTGCATATTCATGCATATGACGTGGACTACCAATATATGTCGCCGGCAGAATAGTTAATCGACCAATATTAGCTGCATTTCCTTAAAAAATTGCATTTCCTTAAACGGGATAAAAAGTATCCTATGTCCTTCTCCTGGCTCTAAACTACCTCCCTGCCAATTTTCAGCTAAATCGGTTCAGCCGATCTTGAGTTATAAGTGGAGTAACTAACACGACTTTCTTTTATATATATAGATTACTGCTAGGATAAGATACAATCGGATGCGAGCGAGCAAAAGATAGCAATATTACGAAATTGACGTTTCCCATTTCCCACGTTTTCTCCTCCAAAACAGTCAGCACCTAATTATTACTAAAGAAAATTTGAAACTGAAAGAGATGCTTCGTTTTACCGCCATGATCAGAGGACTACCAGGCAAATTAGAAAACTGAACGAAGCCTAAATCGTCTCAGTTCTAGAGAATAAAACAAGGGTATACAAATCGTCGGTTTCTTAAATTTTCTTCCTATTGCTATGGGATCCTATGCCTATTGGGGATAGTGGTTAAAATTATTCTGCCACTGTACTATCCAGGGAATAGTCAAAGGTACGCAGAGAAACTCTGTCGTATAATACGTTCTACGTATTATAAATTATAAAATATAATAACGTAGTACGTTCCGGCTGGTCTACGTGGCATTTCTTACGTCAAATTGGCTGAGCTGGAAATATTGGTGAAATTGTCACCAGCTTCATTTCTTGCATATAATTATTTATTATATTAAATATGGATTTCCACAAAGCGACAGTCAAATCTGTTAATTAACTAAAGCCTTTTTTTCAGAGTTTGTTGGAACGTCGCGGTCAAACAAATACGGGGAGAGGTCGCGTCCTGCGTTGCTACTTTAATGCTGTTACATGCTTCTAAATTGACACAATATTTTATAATAATATGTTATAAGATGGTAACAATAATCGTAATTATAAGTCGTGGCAAATATTTTATGAAAAAATGTGAATGAAACAACCATTTCACCCCATCCAATTTTAAATCATTGCGAACATACCATGGCACATGTAAAAATCTTTACTTAAACACTGTAATATAAATAAAGACTAAGAAGGGGTGTGTACCCCTATAACTAGAGAAAGCTAGTTCTAGCTAAGATTCAATTGTTGTTTCATTCATACAAATTTTAGAATAGTAGAAAAGATAGGCATCGTAATACAATGAAGAAGTCAGGAATGAAGTAATGAAATATTCAAGTATAATAAATATTGTCCCCCACTAAATTAAACCCACATATTGTTTAGATTAAGGAAAATCCACCCCAGAGAGTAGTAAATATTTCGTACTGTTAATGCTATCCGTTAAATGTGGAATCATGGTAATAAATATGTAACCATGTGTTCTATCTACGGATGAAAAATGAAACACCAGTTCGCGTTTATTCGTTGTTCGATAACTATTAGACATATTGGTACATTAATTTAGGACGACATTTGATAAAAAAGGATACAAGATTGCTTAAATGAAAACTGAGTATACTTAGCATTATATCTTTACGTAGCAATATATTTTTTATTATTTATCAAAAGGTAAATATCGTTGTTTTGAGGGCAACCATAAAATGTTTATGTTGGATTTATGAAGGTACCTCGTATACTAAAACTTCCATCGTAACGTTCCCATCACGGAATGATTACGTTTTGTAAAATTGTTTCTCAACAATATTAAAACATTGTTTACTTATATCTTTATTTGATAATCATAAGATATTGTGTCATCTATAAGTTCTAAGTCAACATTATACTTACGCAATAAAATATTAACAATTATGCACTTTGTCCTGTAATTTAATAACAATATCTGTATATAAATAAATAAATTTAATCACAAAGAGTTTATGTTAATTATGTTCATTGTAACATCCTTTTGAATGTCATTAGATAATAATATATAGGGTTATTGGTAAAATGATAACAACCTCTTAACTAAAATGTTTGTCAGGACTAGCAGAAGTCAATCCTAAGATGTTGTTAGCATTTTAACAATAACCCTGTGTAAGTTAAGCCTGTTTTAATCCGACTGAGTTTTTTTAAATTAATTATTAAAACTTTATGATACTTGACCAAAATCAATATAATACAGAATATATCCAAAATATTACCATTGCCAAAAAGTTACGTATTACTTTTGTTCTCAATACTTACCGTTGTTTACAAGGTTCTTAGATTACATCATAATGTGTGATTGATACGGATTTTGTTTTGGCTCTTTCGTAAAAACTGTACAAATGTAAACAAGGAGTTATTGTAGTATACACTCAAAAGTAAATTAATTAATCATATAACTGGCTATGAGCGATGAGATTGAAACTCGTACGCCTGAGGATTCCGAACTGAATGTAATAAAACGTTTTTTTGGATTGCCCAAGCCTAATCCATGGGACAATGGGTAAGATTTGGGAAAGTAAAACAGTCATTTATTATGCAAGGCTGCAAAGTTGTTATTTATTGAAACAAGAGGAAGCAAAGGAAAAGGATTCTAGTATTGAATCGTGAGCGTATAGCGAGAGTCCTCACGAATCGAAGTTCCTATCAATATTGTCCTTTTTGTTGATAATGTAACTTTTCTGAGAGCTTTTCAATGTTTTTCGTTGTAAAATACGTGAGTTTCAATACGCCCCAATAATGAAAATAATGAGTACAACTTGGAACGTAAATGAAGAAAATTAGTTTAAGAGTAGATACTTCAGTTAGTGCATACATAAGAGAACATACTTGAAGAAAAAACGTTATATATAAAAACGGGAAATACTTTTGCAGTAAGCATTTCGTAGTAAGGCGCTGCGTTGAGAAACTGCTCAATGGTAGTAGCTGTGCTTGGTTGTGTTGAAGGAATAAATAATGGTGATTTAGGTCGTGTTTAACTTATTTAATTATTTATTGTATAGGATACCCAAAATAATATGAAAACAAGTAATTATTTCAATAAATTTACATACATGATTAATTATTTTGTATATTATACTTTTTTACTAAACATGCAAGTTACGATGTCTTTGAGAGAAGTATCTTTTGTGCGTTAGTGTACTCACAAAATTATTCATAAGTGTTTTAGCAAGGGGCCTCAGGTATTGTAGGTCCAACTTCGACAAAGAGGTCGCCTGAAGAATCCAACTCGGATGGGCAGCGTTCGGGAAGTTACGCGACATCTTCTCGTCGAACATCCCACAGAGCTTGAAGACCAAAGTCTTCAACCAGTGTGTGTTGCCAGTGATGACATATGGGACTGAAACGTGGTCCTTGACTGTGGCCCTTATGGACAAGCTCAGGGTCGCTCAACGAGCTATGGAGAGAGCTATGCTCGGAGTTTCTTTGCGTGATAAAATCCAGAACGTGGATATTCGCCAAAGAACCAAAGTCACCGACATAGCTCTCAGAATTAGCAAGTTGAAGTGGCAATGGGCGGGCCATATTGGTCGACGAACTGATAACCGATGGGGAAGAAAGGTTCTCGTTTGGTTACCACAATACACCGGAAGACGTAGAGTTGGTAGGCCCCCCACTAGGTGGACTGACGACATCGTTAAAGTCGCGGGTAGCCAACAGGTAGAACAAGCGGCTAATAGCCATTCTTTGAGGCGTTCTATGGTGGTCTTTGTTCAACAGTGGACGTCTTCCGGCTGATGATGATGATAAAAATAAAGTATTTTAATTAATAAAGCAGTTCACATGAATCCTGGCAAGTGCCGTGCCAATAATAGTATAAAGACTTTTTTCACGAACTTACAATTTATTCTCGGCTCGAGAATTCCCGGACATGAACCCTAGGGCCGGCTATAGTCCGAATAGGAATTGGTCACTTTAACGTGATTAGTAAAAAATTTAAAAAAATGCCGTGTAAACATTTGTAAAAATTAAGCGACAAAATTGTTTAAAGTACCTACATAATATTTAGTTTTATTATAAAAACTAACGTGGTTTTCACTCATTTTAGTAAATAATACGGTACGGTATAGTTTCAACCACATTCGGTGGTCTTTTTCAAGGATAGCTCGGGACGCCCGCTATCCTCGGGCGTCTTAGCATGGTGGCCGTGGTTTTCACTTATTTTCACTCGAAAGTACTCTGTTGTTACTGTAGTAACAACAGAGTACTTTCGAGTGAAAATACATAGATGTCTAATTTTGTTTACAACACTGGTTGCCATGGTTACAAGTCATTCCGGCCCTAGAGAATGAAGCATTTACTATGAGTTTTTCCCACCCTTAGGTGGGAAGCAGCGTCTTCCACCCGCTACTCAGATCAAATAAACACTACTTTCCGAGTATGGAAAATGAAAAAAATATTCCCGCTCCTACTGCAAATCGGGGTGCCGATAGGAGGACAGGGCGAAACCCTTTTTATCATTAATATTTTTTTAAAAGGATTTTGTCACAAATTTTCAGTGGTACCATGAGCCAAAAAATGTATTCGTTAATAACGGCATGTCAGTCGAACAAGGGTGCTTATACAACTGTCCTACCGAATACGGCGTAACGATATGTTATGTTTGTACTAAATATTGTAGGTAGCTTGTGAGAGTAACTTGACATTTTCCTCTTTGGTACCCATTTGTACATTTTCCTGTGTAAGGGATGTTGTAATGACTATTCTACAGTTGTACTGATGTGCCTCATAGCCATTCTTTGGTTGGACCTTGAAAAGATGTGTCCTTATATCAAATAACTTACGCTAAAATGGTGGATTTAGAGCAAAATACGCCATAGTACGTAGGGAAGGCATTCACAATATGAAAACTGGTGCCATAGGTATTTTCTTGTCGTGAAATTAAATTTCATGCAATATCGAAACATTATTTGCATTTGATATGCTGAACAATATTGTGAACTTTGCTACTACATTCGACTTAGCTATCATAAACACCTTTTTCAAAAAGAACCTTATTACCTATCAGAGTGGAGGACATAGAACACAGATTACACACTAGCAAGACGAAAACATCTAGGTTACTACAGGGACTGTAAAGTCACACCAGAAGAATCCCTTACGGCACAGCATAGGTTATTAGTCACCGTATAAAAGCTTCCGAAATCAATTAAAAACAGTAGGAAATTAACACCTAAAATAAAATGGAGATCCTTGAGAAAATCTGCGGGAAAACTGTTCACAACTGAACTAACTGAAACCTTAAGTTCAATAGATACCACGAATATGACACCAAATGTAATGTGGAGTGAATTTGAAAAAGCCTGCATCAACAAAGCCGAAAAATACCTAGGCAGAACCAGAAGTAAAAAGGGACCCAACAAAGAAACCAAATGGTGGGATACAAAAGTTAAAGAGGCAGTATCCGCCAAAAAAGACGCATTCAAATTGTGGCAGTCAACTAGTGATGATCAGGATCTCGAAAATTACAGGAAATTGAAAAAAGAAGCCAAGGGTACAGTCGCTGTGGCAATGGCACAATGTAACTCCGGGTTTTACAGCAGGTTGGAAGAAGCCGGGACAGAGTCAGATATATATAGCATAGCTAAATCACGACATAACAAAACAAAAGACATCACAAATGTTAAATACATAAACGATAATTGTAATAGACTGCTAACAGAAAACGAAGATATTTTAAAGAGATGTACACAATACTACAAATATCTTCTGAATGTGTCTCATCCAAGAAATCACGACTACTGCCCAGTCCCGTGCCCCCCAAGCCCGTGGAAGTATTGGGACCACCCCTCAATATTGCGCCAGAGGAGATCAAGAAAGCACTACAGCAAATGAAAAACAATAAAGCTCCAGAGCCCGATGAGATACCAGCTGAAGTCTGGAAGTCCCTGGGAAACGTTGGGTTAGTTTGGCTGTACAAACTTTTTAACAAATTGATCGAGGTTACCCCATACCAGATGCGTGGCGAAACAGTTTCCTCATACCTTTTTACAAAGGAAAAGGAGACGTCAGAGATTGCAGTAACTATAGGGCTATTAAATTATGTCACACAGGTTAAAAATTTGGGAAAGAGTATTGAACAATAGATTGAAATATATCATAAAACTTACTGCAAATCAGTGCGGATTTGTGGCTGAAAAGAGAGATCAGATGCAATTCAGACAGTGAGAATCATGGTAGAAAAGGCTAAGACCAACCAGACAAATTTACAGATGGTCTTCATAGATTTGGAAAAAGCATTCGACCATGTCCCACGCGATCTCATCTGGGAAGCACTCAGACACCAATTGGTACCAGAACATTACATTAAACTTATTCAAGATGACCGTAACCACCCAAGTCCTAAGCCCTGCTGGCAAGGGGGAAACGTTTGAAATTGAAGTTGGGGTGCACCAAGGATCCACATTTAGACCGCTACTTTTCAATACAACAATAGATTATCTTACAAGAAACTGTCAAAAGCCACTACCTTTCAACATCCTCTATGCCGACGACGTGGTCCTGATCGGCAATACGATGGAGGAATTTCAACACAATGTTTAACCATTGCGCGCTTGAAATAAACGGACTTAATATCAGCCGTAAGAAAACGGAGCATATGTCTTGTGTTTTCGATAACGTCACAAACCAAAATGATATTAAAATATATATAGAAAATACCCTTCTACCCACAGTAACGCATTTTAAATACCTTGGCTCAATTTTAAGAAATGACGGGAAAATTGAAAAAGAAGTACTCACAGAACCATAACAGGATGGATGAAGTGGAGACAACTCACAGGCGTAATGTGCGACAAGAAAATTCCTCTAAAAGTATAAGGCCGTCTGTACAAAACAGCTACAAGACGTGCTATTTTATATGGATCCGTGTGCTGGGCAACCAACAAGCAACACCTTAATAAACTGCACTCCACCGAAATGCGCATGTTACGCTGGTCAGCGGGAGTCACACTTTTAGACAAAATAAGGAATGAGTATATAAGAGGAAGTTTTAAAATTTCTCCGATACATGATTATGCCCGGCCACACACAGCTCGGCTCGTGCAAGTGTATATTCAAGTGGTCGGTATCAGCGCCAAGCCATCACGCTGATACCAACCCTAGGAGGCCACCGAGGAGACAATACCAGTTATAAAAAAATAAATAACATGTAAAACATACTTTATATAATCTCATTCGGTAATATTGTAATGCAATGAAATACAGACTTTTATGGGCATATTTGATTTAAATACTTCTTTAAGAAAATTAAAAAGTTAAATTAAAGCATTATTCTCCTAACTAAAACAATGCTTTTAAATTTTTTTTTAATTATTAAAATTCAATGTGTCCCGACCAAGGAGGTTTCTATTTAATACACACACAGTACACCTTAGCCATAGACCAATAACAGACTTTTTCCATTTTGGCGCGATTTCGTACATACGAATTTGAGTAATATTTTGTTGGATAAAATTTTTATTCAATGTAGATATGCTATAGCCATGAGATTAAATAAAGTAGTGTTTGCAACTGCATATAATTAGTTATTAAAACACTCGTGTACTCTTATTTTGAAAATCGCCTGCGGCTCGTTTCAAAAAACTACACTCATGTTTTAATACCCTCTATTATATGACAGTTGCATAAACTACTATTATGTGCTGATTGTCTAACTTAGCTATTGTAACAAGACTCATCGAAAAAGAATCTATGCTGAATATGAACATGTAATTAGCAGACTTGGCCCCCTGGTAAAATTTTTTTTTTTTTTTAATAATATATTTTTCAATTTTGTTTTCATGTTTAGGTGCACCTAAACATGAAAACAAAATTGAAAAATATATTATCGACTGTCATCTCAAACCTAATTCTGACTAAATAGTAAGTCAAAAGCAACACAAATTCAAAAAGACGCAGTTATATAATATCCATGACCTAATTCAGGAATGTTAAGTGTGAACCTTAATACAGGACCCTTATATTGTCATTTTGAGAGCTGTCACATTCGACATCAAAATTTAAAATCTCGTAAATATGTTGACATACCTATAACAAGTTTGCAGCTGTCGTTTACCATTACATTCCTGAATTAAGTCATGGATATTATATATCTGCGTCTTTTTGAATTTGGGTTTCTTTTGACTTACTATTTAGTCAGAAATAGGTTTGAGATGACAGTCGATAATATATTTTTCAATTTCGTTTTCATGTTTAGGCGAACTTTTTAACAAGGAGGCCAAGTCTGGTAATTACATGTTCATATTCAGCATAGATTCATTCAAGATTCATACAAGACAGAATCGGTAGTCTGCTGATCCCTTACGCATATAGGAATCTATAATGAATCTAGGTTGGTTTGACGATATTTACAAAAAAATAATTAAAAAGAGACGAGTAAGGTAATTCAGAAAACAACTTCGTTATTATTTTATTAATTCGTTTCGTTTTCATATGAAACCGAGATTGAATCAATATTGACTCAATATGAACGATATGAAGTTAGTAGACTACCAAAACTATCAAAATTGACCAGGCCGAGTCCATTATGGATTCATATTGATTAGCAGACTTGACGCCCTGATGTTTACCCAGTAGAATTAGTTACTTTTACTGTAGACGTTCACTGTATCTTAACAGGTGTCACATTTGACATAAAAAGTTTCTAGTCGCGTTAATATACTATACTCACATGCCAATATGCGCTGCCAGCTTTAAAGATGATGTGATATCTGTGTGAGTGTGTGTGTTTTGATATCTGTCATACTATAAAATAAAAAAAATGAAAGAGAACTAAGTATTAAAAAAATATATTTTGTTGATACCGGTTAGTTTACAGTACCAGAGTAAGAGTTAAGTAAACTACACTACGAGCGCTTCAAAAGAACCTAATTATTTACTTAAGAACACATAATTATTACTTCGGCGGTATGCCTTTATTAACAAAATACTAAAAACTATATACAAAACTACAGCTACTACAATAAAAGCATGTAGACATTATGAAGCAGTGATGGCTCAGTGGCATTGGCTATGGACTGCCGCGCAGCAGGTCCATGGTTCGAATCCCGCCCAGAGCTTGAGCTTCACCACATGGTGGAGGGGCATTTTTCGAATGCCCGCCTGGCTAGCGACCACCCTCAAGTAGAAAATCTGTCGCCTAGCACCTAACGGTGTGTTCCGGCAGCAGTCCTTGAGAGCCAGTGAAATAACAGGCAAAATGAGACTTAACATGTATGTCTCAAGGTGATGGGCGCAGTGCAGTTCGTCACTTGATGAAATGCATCTGTTATAGGCAGAGGATACCGCTTAACATTAGGTGGGCCTCGCAATTGTTCCAGCACAAGAACATAAAAAAAAAACCAAAAACAATCTATACGTCATTGCAGACTCACAGGCAGTCCAAATGCTCCAGCCCACTATCTATTGGCAGCGTGCCCAGCGTACTGGCAGCATTGCCCCGTTGAAATGCAATGCTTATTCGTTGATCCAAATAGTTGCCAGAATTTTTATCACACGTTGCATCGACCAAGCGCTGATATTATAATAATTATTACTAAAAATCACAGAAATGCTTCGTTTTACCGCCATGACCAGACTACCAGTGGAATCTGAAACGTTTTTAAAATAAAGAAACAAATGAAGCCTAAATATGCTCATTCTCAAAAATTTCATGTCAAAAATATTGGCTTGACTTAGTTTTAGAAGAGAGTAGGGGAATACGAAACTATATTGGTCTATTCGGAATTCAGTCGCACGTATCATACCTTTTTTATACAGTGTGGTTATACTGCCAAGGGTATAGTGGTCTAAATTATTCTGCCGATTATGTGCCTTTCCAGGTAACAGCCAAATGTAGGTACACATAGAAACGTCTGAAAAGACATGGCATTTCGGACGTCACATCGGCTGATCTGTAAATATTGTCGGAATTGAAAAATTAAGCCTTTTTTTTCAGAGTTCGTTGGAACGTAGCGGTCAAAGAAATACTATGAAGAAAAGAGTTCGCTTTAGTCGTTGCTACTTTAATCCTGTTACATGCTTCTAAATTGACACAAAAATATATTACATTAATATGTTATATGATGGATACAATAATCGTAATTATAAGTCGTGGTAAAGATTTTATGAAAAAAGTGAATAAAATAATTATTATAACCATTTCACCCTATCCAATTTTAAAACAATGAGAACATACCATGTCATATGTAAAAACTTTATTAATACTAAAATATAAATAAAGATTACATACCCTTTTAACTGGTGGAGAACTAGTTCTGGCCAAGATTTAATTGTTGTTTCATTCATAATAAAATCGCGATCGTAGAACATAATGTAAGTATATCATAATACAATGAAGTAGTCAGGAATGAAGTATTTAAGTGCAATAAACATTATCACTAAATTAATCCCAGATGTCTGCAAGAATTACCGAGGTATCAGCCTCCTCAGCGTCGTCGGTAAACTATATGCGAAAGTATTGAATGAATGGGTGATAAAAGAGACTGATGAGAAAGTATAATAGACCGCAAACAGGTTTTAGAAAGGGAATGGGATGTACGGATCAGGTCTTTCCTTACAATGCATAGCCGAAAATGCGAAAAGCGAGGAGGTCTATTGCACTTTTGTAGATTTTTAAACAGGCTAATGATAGGGTGAGTAGGTATGAACTGTGGTCAGTGTTGTCTATGCATGGGCTGAATGGTAACTTGATTTAAGCGCTGAAATCCCTCTATGAGGATTCCAGTGATTGTGTTAGAATAAACGGAACATACATTGATTGGTTTAACATCAAAAAAGGTGTGTGGCAAGGATGTGTAGCGTCACTTTGGTTGTTCAACTTATTCATAAATAATTGTTTAACAAACCTGAAAGACAGTGAATGTGGATTAAGAATGAACGAGTTATTCATCAAATGTCTTCTCTACGTTGATGACCAAGTGATACTTGCGTCGTCGGTAAAGGAGTTGCAGGAGATGGTAAATGTTATGCATGAGGCTTTAGAAAGAAAGGGAATGAAAATAAACGTAAATAAGACGAAAGTTATGGTGTTTGAACGAGATGATAGAGTGGCCGATTGCAATATTGTGATTGGAGATAAAAAGGTGGAACAAGTGAAAGAGTTTGTATACTTGAGATCTGTTCACAAAAGATGAAGAGTGTGAAAGTGATATAGAAAGGAGAGTGAATGATGGAAACATGGTGAACAGAGCATTGCACGCATTTATGAACAGTCAGAAGGTGTTTAAGAAATCACCTGGCTGTTCATGGAGGAGTGTTGGTTTTGACACTATTGTATAGTAGTGAAAGTTGAGTATGGCAGAAAAAGCGTGAAGGTAGAATAAATGCAGTGGAAATGAGAGCATCGAGAAACATGATTGAAGTCAAACGGAGCGACAGGATACGGAATAGTGTGATCAGGGAACGATGTGGTGTGAATGTAGGGACAAAAAAATCGAGAAAAGTATGTGAAGATAGTTTGGACACGTGGAGAGCATGAATGAAATGAGAATGACTAAACAGGTATACAAGGGGAAACTGAACGGAAATGTTGGAAGGACAAGACACAGGCGAACGTTCCGAAATCAGATTGAAGACGGCCAGGCCAGGAGAACCCTAAATCAACGCTCATGTATCAAAGGATTGATGAGTGTAGATGAAGCGAAAGAGATATGTAAGGATCGTAGTAAGTGGACATCTGTGGTTTCTGCCAAGCCCAACGGGAAAGAGGCGTGATTTTATGTATGTATGTGTTGTTACCATACTATATAATATATACTCGTAATAATATAAACGTGATAGTTAGTAGGTATACATCCGTATGGATAGATGTTTGTTACTCTTTCACGCAAAAAGTTCTGGATGAATTTTAATGAAACTTTATAATAATATTTATCTTTGAAGCGCTCGTAGCGAAGTTTACTTAGCTGTTCTTAACCGATCAGCAAAGTTAAGCAACGTCGCCCGCGGTCATGAGTTGGATAGGTGACCGCTAGTGACATTACTATTGAGTGCTTCCGTGCTTCCGTGCTTCGGAGGCCACGTTAAGCCATCGGTCCCGGTTGTTGTCTAAGGATGGCAGTCGTTATAGCATGGTGGTAGGGCATTTTGCGAATGCTCGCCTGGCTAGCTACTACCCTCAAGTAGAAAATCTGTTGCCAAGCACCTAACAGTGTGTTCCGGCAGCTGTCCTTGAGAGCCAGTACTTCTAGGTTATTCGTATAAAGTTATATTATACGTTAACAAATAGTCATACGTTAGTATTGCACAACAATATTTTAACAAAATATTTTATTTCTAATCGAATTCTGTAATCAATAATGTTGACTTAGGTTTTCGCGATTATTACACATAATTGTTTAAACGCGTATATTTAAAAAAATCGGGATTACTAGGGCCTTTGTTATGGCTCTTTCGTTAAAACTGTACTTACTAAATACAAATGTCAACATGGAGCGATTGTAGTATAAACTAATAAGTAAATTCATAAAATATAAAACTGGCTAAGAGCGAGTGCGGCTTAACGTGCCCTAACGTGCACTAGCGGTCACCTATCCAAGTCATGACCGCGGTTGACGTTGCTTAACTTTGCTGATCAGTTAAGAACGGCTAAGCAAACTACGCTACGAGCGCTTCAAACATTTTGCTGCCGAGCGAATTACACATATTTTCAACTTACTATAGCGAAAACGATGCTACCTGCAAGAAAAAACTACTCAAATAGCATAAGAAATTTGTGTATATTCATATTCAAAATAAAGGGTAACAAGTACAATTAGTAATATTGAAAGTATCTTTTTTTGGAAATGTTACATGTATGTTTTTGTTTTTACCTTGTGTGCTAATTAAATGTTTTGGCAAATGTACAGAACATTGACACAGCCTGGACACTCGACTCATTCTCTATACAAAAGCCGCGTACTAACTACCTATTACACAGACACTACACAAATGTTGTTTTTGTACACGCGTAAATGTGTGCGTGAAGTCTAAGGTTGTCATCGTTTGAATAATTGGTGTACTACCTACCTAACAATATTTTGATGCTGTTATTATGACTTATTAGATTTCGTAGGTTATGCGTACCTTATCTACCTTCACAAACATTTACAAGCACAACAATCCAACTCCATGTACAACTTAGGAATATGCAACACACGAACGAGTAGGTAACATTATTTCATATTTCACTCCATTACTTATACAATCAAAGATACCTACACTATACAAAAGGTATCATTCCAAGTTCACATTTTATACAAGTAATAAGTACAGTAATAATTACAATAACAATAATAATTTATGTTCTTCTCGTATAATAAACAAACATGAAGTGTGCCGCGTTTCAACCGTAGCGAAGGTCGGTAGGTACGTGTATTGATTTTCTCTATGTCTAGGTATACCTACAAAGACACTAAACTTGTTTCCCTGCAAACGAAGTCGATATTTGAATAGCAGTTTCAATAATATACAAAGATAAAGTGTTATGTTTGTATGTTTTTCAACACCTATTGTAAATTACAGGCTAAAGAACGACAAATAGTAGGTACTTCGTGTAGGTTACCAAGAATGACTTACCTCGTTTTATCCTTAGGAAATCTATAGAAACTCCTATCCTTTTCTCGTTTAGTTGATAAGCAACCGTAAACAGCACAAGAGTACCACACACATACACATTCTCAACTTTTAAAATACTCGTACAATCGTCACGCTTCGTCAGGAGAGGAGTGTCATCGTGCGCGAGTTGCGCGTCCCGTACTCAAGTCAGCTCAGCGACAGCTCTGAATCGGTGGCGTGGTGAGGACGGCTCGTTTTGGTGGGGGGAGAGGAGTGTCCATTCTATACGTAGTATTATTATATGTTCTATGACATTGATCAATTTCATTACATTCCATTGTAACTGTCCGAGTAACAGACGGATGGGCAGGTGACTGCTTTAAAGCTTTAAAGACTGTTTTAAAGTTATATCTCCAACGATGCCCTTGCATTTAGTGGATTTGTTTTCTATAGAGTCCTTTATATATGTCCTTTATGTATATGTCCTTTTGCTATTGTGCTGAATTTCCAGCCTTCTTGACGTGGATCAGCGCCAGAATCAGGCAGAAATGTAGCCTATGTCATCCTAAAACCATGCCAGGTGTATTGCTCTGGTTTCTGTAGCCCAAGAAAAGTGTTAATTTCTTGTGGCAAACCACCAATCTTAGTTATTTCAGTTAGGTAGCCTATGGGATGTGTAACGCATAATTATATTAGCAATATTGTAATAAAAAAACGATTCATTGACGATCCTTGAACGAAAGGTTTGATATTTTTCTATGATTTTGATACATTCATAATTTTTTTTTATGTTATTGTGACGGAACGAACATGAGGCCCACCTGATGTTAAGCGGTATCGTCTGCCCATAACAGATGCATTTCATCACAAGTACTGCACTGCGCCCATCACCTTGAGACATACATGTTCAGTCTCATTTTGCCTGTAATTTCACTGGCTCTCAAGGACTGCTGCCGGAAAACACCGTTGCGTGCTTGGCGACAGATTTTATACTTGAGGGTGGCCGCGAGCCAGGCGGGCATTCGCAAAATGCCCTTCCACCATGCGGTGAAGCTCAAGCCCGTGGCGGGATTCGAACCATGGACCTGCTACTCGGCAGTCCATAGCCAATGCCACTGAGCCATCACTGCTTCAATATTCGTCACGAATATCGAAGTTCCTATTAATATTGGTCTTCGTATTTGATAACGTAACCCACAGTAACTTTTCTGAGTGCTTTTCAATGTTTTTCGTTGTGAGATACGTGAGTTCATTAGACCGGCACGCCCCAATAATACCAATAATGAGGACAACCTGAAACGTAAATGAAGAAAATTAGATTTACAGCAGATATGTCAGTAGGTAGGTACATACTTTTACATAAGAGTACACATTTTGAACAAACAAGCTGTATAATAAAAATGCGTAAAACTGTTGTTGCGAAAATCTCAGACTTTCTGTTTCTGGCCGCTTGACATTTTCTTTAGAAACGCTATATAAAGAAGAATACTTTGGAATACTTATATGATTTTTTTGTTTTGATAATGGCGTTTAGCGTCGAGTTAATACTCAAAAGTGTGCTTGATTTCCTTGTTTTAGATAGTTCAATGAAGTAGCATTGCATATAGCCTCAGAAAATGATTTCGCGCTCTTAGAATCCTCCATGCATTGAACAAATCGTACGCTTTTATTTACTTTCTTCGGGATCGTTACGAAAGAAAAGTATATAAGTTTGCATTATGTTCCGTATGCATTAACTCTGCAGGGGTTAATAGCTGCTACAGTCCCACCAACTTATCTGTTCAGGCGGCAAAAAAAAGAACTACAACATTCCTTCAAATTGTGACAGTTTGTAGTGGATTTCCTTGACCAGTAGCAGTAGAATAATTTGCATAGAATATTTTTCGAAAGATATTCAACTTCAAATGTTTATTTGCCAGTATATATCATCAAATTACAATTGCATATATATACTTACAGTGTATAATGTTTAAGAAATGTTTAAGAAAAAAAGTTTTTATGCTGATTGGCATAGAACATTATGGTACAAATGTGGGATGTTTTCTCTACCTCGGCGACCTTATCGCGCTCGCCTACGGCTCTGGAGCTTATATAGCTTATATCGTCTGGTTCGTAATGACCAACATCCCACATGCGTGTTTTCGCGTGTGTGACATATGAGGAAATAACAGACTTGTATAACCTATTATAGTAACCTTTTAATGGTTGAAACAATTGTTAAAAGTACAGTTTTCAAAATGATACCCGACGCTTTTTCCCGGCAGGTACAGTTTGCGTTACATAATTAATTTCGTAATTTTCAATATCTTGAAGTGTAAACGTCGGCGATGATGAATAGGTTTCATGGGAATTTGACAAATGCTGTAAATGTATTAAGCAGCGGGAGACTCCAAGTATTTCATGTCTCTAGAAGTAGACGGTTGCGGATTGGCGCAGAACTTCTTCGTTTGTGACTCTAAATTGATTCTTTGTTTTTTTTTTTGTCACTTAAGTTCGCTTTGTTGCTAACGGAGTCTTCAATATATGATTCTCAGTGAATACCAATGCGAATTAAAAAAAAGATAATAATCATACACTCCGTTGCTCCAATCCGTCTACTTGTCATTGGCGAAATTGTGGCAACACCACAGAAGCCACTCAAAAGATAAGTTGTAGTTGAAGCTTTTTGATGAAATTTTCCATGACTTTTTCACTGAGATAAATAGGGCTGTATCACACCGATCGCGGGTTTCAGTACAGGAATTGTTTTTGGTTTATTCGCATAAAACCCTGAAGAAAATAATCGTTCGGCGTTAACGCCGCATCTCATCGCAATTGCAGAATCTTGGTGGTCAGTTGACATCAGAATTTATTAGAATAAATTTCTCGAAATCGTTGCTGCTACAAATCGACTGTTTTATGCGCGCGGTGTGGCAGGTGGCGCCGCCTTGCTGAAACTTGCTGACTTCTAGGTTACCCTGAACAACATCTTCGACCACATCATCACTTACCATCAGGTGAGATAGTGGTCAAAGGCTAACCTATCAGGCATAAAAAAAAAAAAAAAAACACATATCGTCCAGATCTATGCCGTCCAGTTGAGGCCACAAAAACTCCGTTATCATGTTCCTGTAACGAATGCCGTTCACAGTCATTGAAATATCAAGGCCTCATCTTAAAATAAGTCCTTACTTATGCCCCAATGCAAGGCCCAATCACGATGATTTAGTCAAAGATGGTTAGCAAGCAGCGGTGAACTGACTCTAAAGGATTCCAGATAGAAACGACTTTTCCGTCATTAATCCTATTTGATAAGCGCTTGATAACATATTTTTTTACTCAAGGATGCAGAATTCCGTTTTCCAAGCGGGTTAAGAAGCTGTAATTTGACGATTTCCTTGAAATTCTATTTGACAGACAGTTAATATTAGTTCTTGGTATCTTATACATTAACCAAGCTGTGGTACACACACACACTTTCTTAAGGCATGCCTCAATAATAATGATAAGTTTTGTTGTTGGTTAAAATTAATGAACTTAACAGTAACATATAAATAAAGAGATACTAGGTTTGAATTTTTCCTATGTTTGTTAGACGACTGTAAATGGTTTTTCTCAAAAATGGTATGTAATGTTGCCATAACATTTGCCAGTGTCATGTTATATACTGGACTGTTAGGTCATCCTATTTAGATCTGCTTAGAAAAAAAAACGTTGTACCAGACACAAATTAGTTATTAGCCATTATAACATGCTTATATGAGGGTGGCTCCAAATATATATCTATCTCTCTTTTTGGGATGACATTTTATGAGATAGATATATTTTTGGAGCCATTTTATAGTCTGTGACATTTAACGCGACGCAGAAAAGGTATGCACGTTGCGTTTTGTAATCAGTAATGTTATAGAAGTATAGTGTGGGATTTTATGTTTGTATTAAGTAATTTCAGTTTATAAATCATCTTGGATTAAAACTTTCAATTCTAAAATTAAAATAGAGTTTCAAAAACAATATTTTTTTTACGGCATGTAAAAATAGAACAATGTTCAAAACTAAACGCAAACTTTTTAGTAAAAAAAACATCGACCGGCGTGATTTCACATTCAATTGCGACCGTGAACATAGATAATCCCAAAAAACTAGTTCAAGCGAATCTGATTCGGAAATAGATGGCACTCCTCCTGATTTAAAGGCTGAGGCATTCATTTTTGAGAAAAGCAGTATACAAGCCTCAACCAGTAAGAAAGTTATCCTGGCCTCGTTTATAACCGGACCTCACCTGCGGTTCGGTCCGGTTAACTCATACTTGTCCGGGAAGGGTTACTTACTGGATTCTGCAGTAATGTACTATTTCTTACAATAAAACCGTAGTCATACAGTTTGGAGGATATTTTACCAGATTTATTTACATATATCTTTATATTTTCAGCCCGTCCGTCTTGGTGGATATCACCGCAGTATCAGATATTCTGCCTCAAACAGTAGTGTGTGAATACTACTGTCTTTAGGTGTGAAGGACACTGTAATAAGTGAAATTACTGGGCAAACGAGACATAAAACTAACGTCTTGGAGTAATGAGCAAGTAGAACGAGGATGGTGACGCTGAATTTGTAATGCACTAGCGATACCTCTTACCAAAAGGTGAGCGACTTGCCCGTCTTATCATTTCATTACATAGAAAACTATGATCAATATGCTCAGCCCCTACTACATAAAGTGATCCAAAAACATCTAGCGAAATGTATATTTTTTACAAGCTGTTATTTAACTTGCAATGTATGTAACTATGTTTGTTCGAGTGGAATTGCTCCGCCAAGCTATTGCCTGTCACCTACATAATTTAAACAAATATTGTAATAACTCTATTATATAGTATGTATGTAACACATTGTTAAAAGATGTTTAAAAGAATGGCCCCGAGTTTCTTGCCCGTTCTTCTCGCAGTGGCTCTATACACTTTATTTGCTGAACGTGGCAGTACAATGTAGAATATTTCAATACTAAAATTTGTAATTGACCTTCATAAGAGCGTCATAGACGCCTAAATTGAATAAATGATTTTGACTTTGACTTTGAATGGCTTTATAATAAGTGCATAGGTGTAGTAGATATTGTACTAACTATGTAAGACAAAACTATATAGATATAGAAATTAATAAGTTGTGGTATGTTAAATTCCACTGTATCTTTTAGAAGCAGTGATGGTCCAGATGACTATGAATTTCCGTGTAGAAATTCCATGGTTGGAATAAAAAATTTACTATAAAAAGGGTAATATAATATCGACAATTATCTATATAAAATCGATATACACCACCATAAGCACTGTAATCACAACACTAGGAGAAAGGATATTTTAAATTTGGAGTGTGTCCGATATAAACACTAGTTGCCAGATTGACCGAACCGTGAATTCCACTCTCGAGGTTAGTTTCTCGATGGCTAAATCCAACATGGCTGAATACCCAGGATGGCGAACTAATTATTTTAATGTACTTCTACAATATGAGTATCAAATGAAAGGACTTGCTGAGAATACAAATGCGAATTTAAAATAAGATGGTAATCATAGACTCCGCTGCTCATATCCATCTGAAATTTTGTTGTACTGGGTTTAATGAGATGAACAGAAACCTGTCCACAAAATAAAAAATAAAGCAATGGTAAAGAAATATTTTTTAAAACAAGCTTTTATTTAAGTGAGCTGAGATTTACCTCAGTTGATAAACAACTTGATCTGAACCATTGATTTTTTTTAAATAAGTAATCACGATAGGCACACTGAGTAAATACGAGTACCTACTTAAATCTCACGATTTTGTATCATATAAACTGTGTACCTATTGACGTTATAAGTTGATAGTAAGTTTTAGAGGAAAAAAATATTTTATTCTGTATAACGCATTTTAAAAAAGCTTGTTTTTAAATAAGCTTTTTGTTTTTAATTTATTAACGTTTATTTTCCTCATTGGATATCTGATGCATGGGGAGATTGGTGCAAAGTAACGCTAGCATAGCCCATTTATAACCATCTGAGCCATGGTTGCCTAAGACGAAGTGTGACTATTTTTTTAACAATTTTTTAGGGTTTTAGAAGAAAGTCCCAAAATTTAGAGCAATAGATAACCAAGTACGTTATCAAAAAGGTTTGACCAAAAGAAGTATAACTTCTTTTTTATTAAAACAAAATATTTAGTCGTTGAAAAACAGTTATGTCAAATCTTTTAACATTTACGCGAAACGTCTAACCCACATTAATCCCACGTTATCATTTTATGTAATGAGATGGTTAATGTCAACCATAATTTACTTCAGAATCTCCTACACTATTTAATAGCCCTGGAACATGGACACGAGGTAAATATGACAAAGCAAGTCATGGAGTCAGAGAGGGAAGAGATAACCTATTAAATGGTAAAGGGTTTTTGAACGAGAACTGTGTTTACTAAAACAAAATAATACAAAGAATTTAGATGAAGGTGATTCAAATTTTTATTGTATTACGAAGAGAAAAGTTTGGCAATTATGATGGAAAAATTATAGCTGGCAAATGTACACCACGAGCACGCTGACAGATGTCGATTCATTCATCAAAGTTTTTAATCACTTTTTGACAAAATGGCGGGCCTATTTCGTTAATCACATGACGCATTATGAGTTTAAGGCTGCAATCGATTCGATTGGCTCCGTAGAGACTCTGTCTATAGCCCCACAAAAATAATGCAGTGGAGTTATATCACACGATCTGGCTGGCCACTTAACCGATGAATTTCGTGAAATTATGCGATCGAGAAATTTTGTTTGCAATAAATTGATTTTTTTCATTACCTGTGTGACCTGTGGCACCGTCCTGTTGAAACCACATGTCAGTGATATCCACGTTGTTAACATCTCGCAAAATAGATCCGCCATTTTGTCAAAAAGTGCTTAAAAACTTTGATTAAAGAATCGACATCTGTCAGCGTGCTCGTGTTGGACATTTGCCAGATATAATTTTTCGGTCATAATTTGCCAAACTTTTCTCTTCTTAAAACAATAAAAATCTTAATCATCTTCATCTAAATTCTAAGTTTTATTTTGTTTTAGTAAACACAGTTCTGGTTGAAAAACCCTTTTTTAATTTAATCATTAGTAGCTTTAATTGAACGAGCGAGTGAGCATCGTCACCGTTTCTTTAAGTCGTCACAGTGTGTTAAAGCTTGGGTAGAAATGCTGTCTGGCGGATGTCCGGCAGTTCTCCTCTACCGGTCACATTTTCTACAGATTCTCATAAAATTTTTGAGCATTCTCGATAGTGATTTATATTTTTTTGTCAATTAAGCTTTTGTAATTTTCCAAAACGGTGGAGATACTCGTACTCGTATTATGGGAATTTAAAACGTAAAAACCATCATTTTACAGTCGAAGTTACAAAGAGCTCACAAAGCCACTAGTTTATTGCTAAAACAATCCATTAGTGAACGAGCGCGAAGCGCGAGCACGTCGTCTGCGTTTCAACTTGGACAAAAATGATTGATATAATCTGTCCTGCGGATGTCCGGCTGTTCTCCTCTAAAGGTCGCATTTTACAACCGATTGTAGGGACATTTTGTGAGCATGATCGATAAATATGTTTTTTGTCCAATCAGTTTTTAGATTTTGGTCACAAAGCCGCTAGTTATAAAAATGTAAGACCAAGCAAGCAGTATGTACATAAAAATAGAAGATATTGATGAAAATCATATCCGTATCATCAGGAGTTTGCATGGCTTAGGTAGAAGCTAGCTGGAGGAATTGTAAATAGCGTCTTTAGTACAATTTTTTATTTTTGCAATGACTGCTCTGCGGGTAATTACAAGAATACAATGAGAGGAAAAAATATATGTTAGGGAATATATATTAACCAGAGGAGGGTCTCAAAGGTCAGCAATGCATTCTCGAGACTTCTGATATTGCGGATGTCCGTGCGCGATTGTGATTACTTTCCACTTGATGAGACTCGGGTGCTCTTTTGCGCTTCTTTGCCATCGTACCATATCCTAAAAAAAATAACATAGGATTATAGCATGCAGGTTGCCACGTAAGAACACTATCATTGAATACTAGTATTTAGAATTACAATAAGATTTGTTCCTTGTATGCCTCATTACTGTTTCGTCCGTCCCGCATTCAAAACAAAAAATCCTTTTCGCTCTAAGTAAAATTTGTTTCAGGTTTCATCCCATTTTTAAAGTAGGTATGTACAGTTAGCAAGTGATTGATTTTCAATATGGTAATGCTTTTAACTTCAGATGTATTAATTGGTTGTGATAAGACCATTTGTTGCCGTGTAACTGTAAAACTAAAATTTCGTATACAATATGTGGTAAAATTGAAGTGAAAATTTGCTCTTAAATTTTAGCACATAACCAATTATACCAAATTATAAATACTATAATATATAATAAATCAACTTCTGCCTTCCTTTGGGTGCCAGGGTATGTAGAATAGTCCCCACCCGGCTACCCGATAAAGGGCGACGAAGGGTAAAATACCATCAGAAAGTGCGCAGCACCGGCTTCTGGAGAACTGTCATTTTGAACTACGAACCCCTTATAAAACAAGCCTTTATCAAACGGTGGACACTGATAATGAACTTCTGCCCACGGCTTCTCCCACGTACACACGAATTATTACATATATATAACAATATAAAAAAATATCGTATACGTCCTAATTACTTGTAAAAGTATGTGTACTAAAGAGAATGCTTTTTGATTTTTAATTTTTTAATTTTATTGTGACGGAACAAGCTCGACGCCCACCTGATGTTAAGTGGACTAACCTCTGCCTATAACAGATGCATTTCATCACAAGTCACGAATTGCACTGCGCCCGTCACTTTGAGACATAATTTTTAAGTCCCACGTGCCTGTAATTTCACTAGCTCTCAAGGACTACTGCCGGAACACACCGTTCGGTGCTTGGCGACAGGCTTTCTACTTGAGGGTGGTAGCTAGCTAGGCGAGCAATCGCAAAATGCCCTTCCACCATGCGGTGAATGCTCAAGCCGGCCGGCGGTGGGGATCGAACCAGGGGCCTGCGGCACGACAGTCCATGGCTATTACCGCTCGGCCATCATTGCTTTGATGTACGATGGTACAATAAGGTAGGCTTAAAAAAGAACCTAATGTACTAACATTAATTAAAATCTCACCAACAGTGTCATACGAGTATGAGAGTTTATGTAATAATGAATTGAGGAGACGAATTATTCGTCCGCTTTATAAGCTTCACGCCTTTCCATTACAGTGTCACCATTCTCGTTCTTCATAACCCTGCACTACGCTCGTCATCGTTAGCTTTGCAACCGGCATTAAAAAAAACAATTGTTCAATTAAGTTAGGGGCAGGGTTAATGCTTATATGTCGTTTGATCAGTAATTTCACTTGACACCAGAGTTGCAACAAAAATTAATACATTGGATAGATTCAGGCGTTACTTTGCGGAAATCCATAGTTAATAATAACAAGTATTTTTTAAATATTTTAAGAAAACATTAAATTAATATAAAACACTTAAAAAATATAAAAATATATCTAGTGAGAATTCCGCCTAATTTATCTGTTAAGCCGACGTGACGTCACAAACGCATCTTCAGGAGGTCTTGACTCTACGTCGGATATATTCTTTATATTTTTTAAGTGTGTTATTAAAATATTTATGTAATGTTTACATAAAATATTTTAAAAATATTTGTTATTATTCAAAATTAATACTTTCATCTATTCCTTGTCCTTCTCATTTGTAAAAGTATGAGTAGTGATATAAAGTAAAAAAAACTCGAATAATTGGATGAAATACCTTATGCCCGTTCATTTGCGTAGAGTTGCGCTTTATTACATTCTACCATAATAATATTATTCAAAAAATCAAATGTTTTATATACGTTTAAGGATATTAAAATGTATACACCTTATTTTAAAATCCATGCAAAATGATTGGTAGCTAACCTACTTACTTATAGTACCACCAACTTAACTGTGCAGTTTTCGAGGGCGCTACTGGTAATGAAAATCAATTACAGACTTCACACGTCACAATTTGAGGGAAAGTTTTAGTTCTTTTTTCTGCCACCTGAACAGATAAGTTGGTGGGTCTGTAACAGAAACACTAAGTTTCATACCTATAAAACATAGATATTAACGCCATCTAACGATTGCATGCAGAGCTGCTTACGAAGTTACAGCGAAACCTTGACGCCCCTCTAGGACGTAGTTCACGGTTCGTAGTATCATTCTATTATAATAGACTGCGCTACGAGTCACAAAACACATTTTGCGTTGTTCATGCTTTGAAATCACATTTACGAGCTCATAAGCTTATTGAATAAAAGTACATCTTTTTGAAGCAATGACAGCCGAGTGGTTATAGACTGCCGTGCCGTAGGTTCATGGTTCGATCCCCTTGACTTGAGCTTCAACGAATAGTGGAAGAGCATTTTGTAAATTCTTGTCTGGCTAGCTACTCGAGTACAAAATCTGTCACCATGCAACTATCACTGTGTTCCGGCAGCAATCCTTGAGGGACAGTAAAATTACGGGCACATGAGACGTCACAGACAACTGTAAGTATTTTTTATATAGGGTGACGGGCGTAGTGCAGTTCGTCACGTGTGGCGATAAACATTTGTTATAGGCAGAGGTAGTAAGGTAGTAGATAGCCTAACATCAGGTGGGCCTGGTGAATCTTCAGTCACAATTCTATAAAAAACCGAACTAAAACAGCAGTTTTTCCTTTATCTGTTAGACGTTGCTTCGTGCCAAATTTTTAGATTCCGAGTTCACGGGAAGTAATCTGTAGGTTTTAATTCCCTTGCGAGTGTCGAAAATTTGCGGTATAAACGGCTTTACCTTGTGATCGCGTAAGCTAAGAAGTTTGACTTTTTCACAGCTCCAAGGGACAACAGAAATTTGTTGTGAATTTCATCTTGGTACCTCCATGCGTTCCTGAGAAAAAGGGTCTTGACAGACAGACAGGCGGACAAGAAAGTGATCCTAATGATTACGTTTTTCCTTTTGAGGTACGGAACCCTAAAAACGTAGCGTCACGCCTGTATTTCCATATAGTTAATAGGAAGGCGTGGGTGTCGTAGGAGGCGACTAAAGGAAAAATTATGGGTGGCCCACCATAACAAGATGCTGCTATCCATAGCAGCACCTTCTAAAGAACTGCCGTCTTACGCTGTGATCCCCAAGCCTGCAAAGCGTGGGGATTATGATAATAATAATAATGTATTTGATTGACATAATGATTTTATTTTGACCTGACATTTGTAACAAATTGATTTACTTGAAGCAGTGATAACTCAGTAGCATTGGCTATGGACTGCCGCGCAGCAGGTCCATGGTTCGAATCCCGCCGCGGGCTTGAGCTTCACCGCATGGTGGAAGGACATTTTGCGAATACCCGCCTGGCTAGCGACCACCCTCAAGTAGAAAATCTGTCGCCAAGCATCTAACGGTGTGTTCCGGCAGCAAAACTATGTCTCAAGGTGACGGGCGAGGTGCAATTCGTGACTTGTGACAAAATGCATCTATTATAGGCAGAGGTTAGTCAGCTTAACATCAGGTAGGCATCGAGCTTGTACCGTCACACTATCATAAAAAAATCTTATTAATATTTTAATGCTTATGGGTATAATTTTTCCTGAAATAAAATAATATTGAATTGAATGATGGCAAATCCCCCCTTGATGTGGAAGGCTGTGTTTAGTTTTAGCAGTGGATGATCCGACTGATACAGTAACATAGTACAATGTAATATGTAGATGCTATAACAATCAATACGTAGCTATCTATAAACACTCTTTGTATGATTGTTAAAATTAAATTCTCTTTGAAATAAATAAATATTCAGCCGCAGCCGGTACTTGTCTACGACCCAGTTCAAGATCTTTTTTTTATTGCTAATGTTTAACCCTTAAACACAATCTCACTTGATGGTAAGTGATGTTGTGGTCAAAGGTGTTAACAGGTCTTTGAGTTTACCTGTCGTTTTATGTAGGTACAATACAAAAAAAAATATGTAACTATTAAATTGAATAAACATTATAGTACGCCACTAGTTAAGGTAGCACTAGTATATTAGCCAAATTAGTCAAGAGACATTTCATAAAGTTCAATATTCCACATGTTTTTCTTTAATTTTTATGCTACTCAGTCAGTTATAATCGGATACAGAGAGCACAGAGGCTTACTGCCAAAGTTTCTACAATACTATTGTGAAAATATATTACTGTTAGTAGTATTTAAGTATAACTTACTGATGTGATAAGAAAGTATATTATGTATAGCAGGGATATGAAGAACCAACAAAAAAGGAAAACAAAGAGGATACCCCCATTCTCCGAGGAATTAGATTCAGTTTAGTGTCAGTAATTAAAAATACTATTAGAAATACATAATGTATATGTTATTGTAAAGTTAACAAAGTGTGACGTTTATTAAAAACCTAAATTCAAGAATATGCGTGTATTTCAAATGGATTACATAAAAACGATAGATTTCATTTAATATTATGATAATAATATATTATATAAACATTTTATAAGTTATATTATAAGCCTAAAACTTTTGAGGTATCAGGACAAACCCTGACATTTGTACACATGTCAGTTATTATAGTTACTAAAAGGTTACTACTGTTTATTAGGTAACCCAAGAGTAATATCCCTGAAAACGTAGAAAATAACTCTACAAAGCAATGTTGTTTCAGCACTAGCACCGCGTCTGAACACTACTCTATTATTTGCCTCGTTAAAAATTGGAAACCGGGAACATTCAGTAAACTGTGTCTAACTGTAATTTCGTTTGAAAGGCGGCAGCTGAACGAGGTGCTGTAATTAACAGCCATAGAGAGAGCACCAAGAAAACTACGCTCGGAACAGTCTGAGTATTTATGTCAGTTCCGAGAACGTTACGTAAACATTTCTATTTGTGTTTATAATATGTGTTGAATTCTTCTATGCACCCCTATTACCAGAAAGGTGGCCGAGTAAACTACGAACGCGAATTCCAAAGTAGAATTGACTTCAGGCAGGCAACTGGCAATAAAAACGAAGACAAAAAAAACATCTTAAACAATATGTTATTGTGTACCCTTTGTTTTTTAGACAAAATGATAATTAGTTATGTATAAGCATTATTATAAAACATATTGCCCGTTTAATTTCACAGATTATCAGTTTTACAAACACAGAGTGTATGTACCGTTAAAAGAAGGACAATGGGAAGAAATACCCTCGCACCTCCTGCTAAAATACTGAATCGGACTAATGGGAAAAAATATTCCCGCTCCTACTACCAATCGAAGTGCCGATTGGAGGACAGGGCAAAACTCTTTTTATCATAAATACTTACATAAAATGTTAAAAATTTTCAGTGGGACCATGAGCCCAAAAATATATTCGTACTAACTCTTCGGCTCCAGCACCTAAATGGGAACATGAGGATTTAAAAATCCCACCGGATCTACTAATAGAACTAATCAGTGGAACCAACAGTCCGCAACCCCATGGTCATCCTTCAGCAAAAGCCAGTAGGAGCAGTATCAGCCCGAACTCTGGAGGAAGATGGCAATGGGCTCGCCCATATAAAATGTGACCAAAACATGTCTGTCGAAATGTGGGTGCTCAACCTAAAAAAGTGTGTACTTACTGAATACAGGCGTAACGATAGGTAGGTTCTGTTTGTACTGAAAATTGCTAGCAACTTGTGAGAGTAATACCATAAATACTTAGATATCATATAATATATTTTGATATATTTACGTCATTGTATGTACATCGTACATCGGGCTATGGTGATCTAGGTGATAAAATTGGCTATGTTTTAGGGTAAAGATATTTTATCTCCTGCCTACGAATAATTCATATTTATTCGTAGTCTCCTGCAGGTTTTACTTCCATTCCATTCGATCTTTGGTATAATATAAGCCATGTCCACTGTGCAATATTTCGTTAAACAAGGGCATACGTTACAGCGCATCCAACAGCGCACGTGAGGCAAGCCCGTGACGCATGCCTCGAATCAGTTGACAGGATACAACTCTGGAAATAATATCCTCTGACGCTGATGTACGCAACAATTGAATGCGTCAAACGGAATTTCAATACGACGTTGAAGATGAATGGGGTACAGGTGGACGTAGACATACGAGCATATTATCCGATATGTCTGGGTATAACAGTCTCTTGCTCACAGCCCTTGGAGTTCCAGGAAAGTGTGTCAAGGTTTTGTTGTTTCGCAGCAAAAGGATAATGGCATTCGATCTAATGGCATAATTTCCGCGTATTTTGCACACTTATCGTTAACTATTTACCAAACTCATAGATAAGTATAAAACATTATGTTGCTACTTGGAAACTCTTATCAGCATACTCGTCTAAGTTCCCTCAGTATTAGATTTATTTGAAGCAGTGATGGCTCAGTGGCATTGGCTATGGACTGGCGCGCAGCAGGTCCATGGTTCGAATCCCGACATGGGCTTGAGCTTCACCGCATGGTGGAAGGACATTTTGCAAATGCCCGCCTGGCCAGCGACCACCCTCAAGTAGAAAATCTGTCACCAAGCACCTAACGGTGTGTTCCGGCAGCTGTCCTTGAGAGCCAGTGAAATTACAGGCACAGGAGACTTGACAGCTATTTCTCACAGTGACGGGCGCAGTGCAATTCATGACACTTGTGATGAAATGCATCTGTTATAGGCAGAGGTTAGTCCGCTTAACATCTGGTGGGCCTCGATAACATAAATAACCTTGTTCCGCCACCATCACATAAAAAAACTCAGTATTAATAATTGTTACAGATTTCCAAACAACCACCGTGGGTATTCGTCATAATATATTAAATACCTTTTTGGTGAATTTTTCCACTCATGTTCTTGAGATTAAACGCTTATTTATGGTTTTCCAGTTTTTCGTTTTATAATTTACTAACGGCCTGTCCTGGATTCGCACGTTTAACAAACTTTAATAAAGCGTATTTTTTTTTATTCTATAGCCTTTGTTTGTTAGGAATAATGTAGGATTCTAATGGTGAAATAATTTTTCAATTCAGTCCAGTAGTTTTTAAGTTTATTCGTTACATACAAAACTACAAAACTTTCCTATTTATAATATTAGTATAGATATAGATGTCTTGATATGAAATAATAATTCACATATAAAATGATTTTTGAGAATAATTTAGAAGTACATAATTTTAAGGAAAACTGGCAAACTAGATGCATAGATATTTCTAGATATTCTAGTCTCGGTGTCGGTTTGTTCACCGTTAGGTAAGTCCGACCATTGTCTGGTGAAATCTGTATCCGTCTACTCCCCGCCCGATCCCAGTCCTCGAGGCACTCGGCGGATGTGGCGATACAAATCAGCAGATTGGGATGAGATGCGTTCTTTCCTTGCATCTTATCCTTGGCAGTCTGTGTGCTTTTCTTCTGGTGATCCTACCGCATGTGCAAATGCCGTGTCCGATGTGTTGCGTTTAGCAATGGAGTACTTCATTCCATTCTCTGACGTACCATTGTCCGGCAAAGCTCGCCCATGGTTCGGTCCTGAATGTGGACGCGCTGAGGCGTTAAAACATCAGGCATACCTAGCCTGGGTTGATGCTCGTAAGCATAAGGCCAAGGATATACACCTAAAGAAGAGAGCTTTTAACAAGGCTGCCAAATCCAGTAAAAAGGTCTTACAGAAGGCTCGTTTTGATCACATTGGCCGAATAGGGAACAAGCTTGCTTCGTACCCCACGGGTAGTAAAGCGTTTTGGTCCCTAGCTAAAGCGGTTGAATCGAACTTCTGCCGCCCCTCACTGCCTCCACTGCAGAATCCTGATGGAACGCTGGCTCACACCGCTGCAGAGAAAGCAAACCTGTTTGCTTCCCTGTTTGCGGAGTCTTCACGTCTTGATGCTGGTATCGCGACTCCTCCAATTCTACCACGAAGCGAAACTGTCATGAATGACATACGCATTCGTCAAAAGGAAGTTCGGAATACACTACGCAATCTGGACGTGAATAAAGCCAGTGGTCCTGATGGTATATCTGCAATTGTTTTAAAAACTTGTGCGCCTGAGTTGTCGCCTGTCCTGACACGCCTCTTTAGGCTATCTCTTGAGACTGGTACAGTGCCCAAATCATGGAAGCTTGCTAATGTGCAACCCGTGCCTAAAAAAGGTAGTCGTACCGACCCTGTCAACTACAGACCCATATCTGTTACGTCTATGCTCTGTAAGAGTATGGAGCGCATTCTCAACAGCCGGCTCCTGGCATACCTGGAAGCGAATGACCTCCTCAGTGACCATCAATACGGGTTCCGCCGAAATCGGTCTACTGGGGATCTTCTAGCTTATGCCACTTATATCTGGAGCGAGGCCATTGAGAAACAAGGGGAAGCGCTTGCCGTTTCCCTGGACATCTCTAAGGCCTTTGACAGGGTTTGGCATGACGGCCTTATTAGCAAGCTTCCCGCATACGGCCTGCCTACCGGGTTTTGTGCGTGGATATCGGACTTCCTGAGGGATCGATCATTACGAGTAGTCGTGGACGGCTGCTCGTCTGATCAAATGGGTATTAATGCCGGCGTTCCCCAGGGGTCAGTGCTCTCTGCGACGCTCTTCCTGCTGCATATCAACGATCTGCTAAAGCCCAGTACCTTTGGGTATGCAGACGACAGCACGGTTGTAGAGAGCTATACTTCTACCGCGCGAGCCAGTGAGCCGGAGATCCGAAGACTCAGAGAAGCTATGGTCGAACGATTGAGCTTGTCCCTTAAGGCAGTCTCCGATTGGGGCGATGCCAACCTGGTCAAGTTCAATGCCAACAAGACCCAGGCGTGTCTGTTTTCCGCCAAAAGGAGACCATTCCAACTGTCTCCAACATTCCGAGATGTATCCGTGCCGGTCACAGACCACCTAGACCTTCTTGGTGTTACTCTATCGTCGACTCTAAATTTTGGCTCGTATATCGAGTCAAAGGCTGAGTTAGCCGCTAAAAAACTTGGCATCCTCTCAAAGGTGAGACGGTACTTCACAGCGGAACAAATGCTTACTTTGTACAAAGCTCAAGTAAGGTCCTGTGTTGAGTACTGCTCTCACCTCTGGGATGGCTCTGCCAAATACCAACTCGAGGCACTTGAGTCGATTGAGAGACGCGCCAAGAGGTTAATAGGCAGCGACTTTCGAGGGGAGTCTCGGCTGCAAAGCCTCGAGCACCGCCGTAAAGTCGCTTGTCTATCGGTCTTTTACCGGATACATTTCGGAGAATGTGCACAAGAACTGCACGACTTGGTTCCGCCCTCCCCCTTTTTCCATCGGACGTCCAGACAAACGGAGAGGCGCCATCCGTACATGGTCGATATTCCCAGGACTCGTACGAAGCGCTTCGCTTCCACTTTTCTCGTGCGTACTGCGAAGGAGTGGAACTCCCTACCGTCGTCAGTTTTTCCCGATGGATACAACATGGGTGTCTTCAAATCGAGAGTAAATAGGTTTCTTCTAGGTAAGCGTGCTCCATCTTAGACCACATCAATGCTTAACATCAGGCAGGGTGTGGTCAAACGCGAACCTATTATGAATAAAAAAAAAAAATAAAAAAAAAAAAAAATTTGGGTCAAACACATTCATACAAATTTCAGTGAGATTTAAAACTATGTATTATAAATAAGACAAAATTACGTTTGTATGGAAAGCACTTTGAATATGTATTGCGAAGCATGGAAGCAGTTGTAATAAATGCAACTAGCGGTGACCCATCCAACTAATTTAACTAATAATGTATTTGATAAATTATGCATCCGTGCTTCGGTGGGCACGTTAAGCCGTCGGTCCCGGTTTTTGTCTTAGGATGGCAGTCGTTATAGCATGGTGGTAGGGCATTTTGCGAATGCCCGCCTGGCTAGCTACCACCCTCAAGTGGAAAATCTGTCGCCAAGCACCTAACGGTGTGTTCCGGCAGCTGTCCTTGAGAGCCCGTACTTCTAGGTTAGCCTGAACAACATCTTCGACCACATCATCACTTACCATCAGGTGAGATAGTGGTCAAAGGCTAACCAATCAGGCATAAAAAAAATGCAATCAGTGTAACACCAAGTCATAAGCTTGATTATGTCTCATTGATTACCTATTCATGCACGTGCAAATAAGAAACATACGAATTTAATATATTTTTTTGTACATTTAAATATTGCTTAATAATAATAATATTATAACTGACAAAACCGTACATTTTAACAGACCTGATATTTCTGTATTAGATAAAACCAACATAAATGCTTATCTTATAGATATTGCCATTTGCAATACACACAATTTACAAATAACACACACCGAAAAAGTACCAAAATACACAGACTTATCAATAGAAATCAAAACACTGTGGCAAATCAATAGCACCAGAACAATACCAATAATCTTATCCACCACTGGGGCCATACCCAAAACATTGCTGACAAGCTTGGATACCATCGATATTCCTGTGACTGCTTACAAGTTGCTCCAAAAAGTGATACTAAACACTTGCAGGCATGTAAAATTTTTTTTATCTTTAGAATAGAAATAGCACTTGGCTCCGGCCCGTGCAATATAAAAACCTCCATCAGCGGAGAGACATAAAACGTTTTTGAAGTAATAATAATAATGTTTATTAGCTTAATAATGTTTAATTTCTTAAAATACGTTAAGAATAACTAGGCAAGCTTGGAAATGTTTCTTTTTGATGCACTGGTAGCCGACCGGTAACAGCTATGGTGTGCAAGGTCCTTGGTTCGATCCTCACCGCCGCCGGCTCGTTAGTGCCGGCAGCAGTCCTTGAGAGCCAGTATATTACAGGCACATGAGACTTAACAACTGCATGTCTCAGAGTGACGGGCGCAGTGCAGTACATCACTTGTAACGAAATGCATCTGTTATAGTTCCGCTTAACATCGGGTAGGCATAGTGCATGTTACGTCACAATCCCAAAAAAACTGTAACGTGTATATACGATTAAAATGAAGCTTTGAAAATTACATCGACGATCGCAGTTGCTGTAATACGGCTACGTAGTACGTACCTACGAGGTCGTTAGAATAAATGATAGTTACTAGCGTTACGTTCATAAATAAATCTTATTTGCACTAGTCACGACGTATATAATAGGAAATATATTTTATAAACAACTTGACTTTCTTGAAAACTAAAGGCTAGAAACCTGAACGTAATTGTTACAAATACCAACATCAGCAATTAATTATACAAGTTCATCATCTTATATTTTACATGCTAGATTTTTGTTTTATAAAAGTACTTACACTGAATCTTATTAGCTAATAATATTAATATATAAATTATGTCAATGTCTTAATATATAGATTGAATTATTATGTAACATGTCAGTTTTCATAATCGTAAGTGTATCTCTTATGTAAGTTTTCAACCAATGATAACAATTAGAAACCAGCAGAATTGTAGTCATTGATTATAACACTAAATCCTTCATACCGTCCGGAAAACAGTTAACTTTAGTTGCAGTTACACGAACTAGAAAATGTTGTAGCACTTACATGAAATAAATATACTCTTACAATAAATAGTGTTTGAAACACAATGTTGTTTCACTTTAATTTTGAGACGAGATTTTCTTGGCCGCTTATTTACTATAAAATAGATAAAATATTGAAGTTTTTATCAAATATGCGGGCTTCATATATGTACTCGTGCTTATTCTGTCACAAACAAATAAATAAATGAAAAAAAAACATTCATCTCAAAACATTTGTTAAGATAATGAATAGATTCAGGCGTTACTTTGCGGAAATCCATTTTTAATAATAACAAATACTTTTAAAATATTTTAAGAAAACATCAAATTAATATTTTAATAAAACACTTAAAAAATATAAAAAAAAATATATAAAAATATATCCAGTGACAATTCCGCTTAATTTTTCTGCTAAGCCGACGTGACGTCACAAACGCCACGCAGCCAAACCGGAAAAACTTTTCTCGATCGTGCGCTCGAAGAGTCAAGACCTCCTGAGGATGCTTCGTGTAGAAGCGAAACGCGTCGAAAATTCTTCCGGTTTGGCTGCGTGGCGTTTGTGACGTCACGTCGGCTTAGCAGGAAAATTAAGCGGAATTGTCACTAGATATATTTTTATATTTTTTAAGTGTTTTATTAAAATATTAATTTGATGTTTTCTTAAAATATTTTAAAAGTATTTGTTATTACATTTGTTAAGACTAACAGAAGTCAAACCTAAGACGTTGTTAGCATTTTTCCAATAACCCTGTATATCCAACTCAAAACAAAATAAGGGCCACTAGCTAATTTATATTTAAGTGCACTTGTAACTTTGCATAATCTCGGTGCACATAGCCATCAGCTGAGAACCCTGGCAGAGGTAATTTACGGAAAATCAGCTAGGTTTCTTTATTATTATGATCACTGAGCAAGGGATACAAAGTATAAATACATAAATAAAATTGTATATTAAATAAATAAGTAACAATTTAAAGGAAACTACTTAATTCGGAATTTATTAATAGTATTCTATAATAAATAAATAATAGGGGTTAAGGTAAGAAATTGCCGTTTTATTATAATAGGTACTTCGAATTGACATAAAACCTTCATGGTTAGAAACTTTTGAGTGCAACTTTTTTCACACGGTACCCAAGAGGTTCTTCTTTTAAAAAATGTGCAAGATTTGATTATCGACTTTCAGTTGTTTTTGTTATTCAGCTCGAGGGATTTTTGAGTACGAGTTCCGACGCGGAACTGAATAAGCGGCATGGTTTAACGTTGCCTTACCAACATTATTGACTCATTTGCGTCATATATTTAATAAATAATTATAAAAAAATATGTAAAATGGGTGCTTCATGATTTGACGCGTATTGAAACTTGTGTTGCCTAGTTGAATCGATACAAAAATGAAGGAATATTAAATCGAATTGTGACATTGTGATGAAAATTGGATTATTTACGATAACCGTAAGCAAAAATGCAATGGCTGATCCCATGTCAAAATCCGCAACAGTGTCCTAAAGCAAAGCTTACCAATAAAAGGCTAATGTTAACTGTTTGGTGGTCTCAGCATGCTGTTATACACTATAGCTTTCTCTGATCTGGTCAAGCAATAACGGCAGATGTCTACTGTGCCGAACTCCGCACAATGATAGCAAAACTAGTAGTAAAACAGCCCCGATACATGAATCGATCTTCACCATTATTGTTCCATGATAATGCGAGACCTCATACAGCACGAGAAACCGTTTTAACTCGGCAGGAACTGAATTAGAAACCATTAGTCACCCTCCGTATTCGCCAGACTTTGCTCCATTAGACTACCATTTTTTTCGTGATTTGGACAATTTTCTAAGTTTTCTTCCCAGGAGGCAGTACAAAATGATTTCACACAGTTAGTAGCATCTAGCTCACCACTACCAGAGTTCTATCGGAAAGGTATAAATGACCTTGCGATTAGATGGCAGCATGTATAGATAATAATGGTAACTATTTTGATTAAATTATTATGTTAAATTTTAAAAAAAATACCAAAAAATGGAACCGACTTCCACTCTCAAATGTGTAAAATAACTTTTAAGTCGGTGCGATGATGGTTCAAAACTTACCTATTATCACAACATTGAGCGCATGGTACCGACTTCGAAAAGTTATTTCACACATTTGAGTGTGAAAGTCGATTCCATTTTTTGGTAAAAAAAAATCATAATTTTTAGTGACCCTTGTCGATCGATTGTCATTCACTGTCAATGAATATATCATCAAGATAGGTAAAAACTTTTCAGTTATTGGAGTGTAACTTAAAAATGGCTTGACCGATTTTTATGAAATTTAAATGGGACTACACGGCAAGCATCAGCTTTCAAATAAAAAAGAATCATCAAAATCGGTTCACACATTAAAAAGTTCTGAGGTAACAAAATTAAAAAAACCGACGATTCGAGTACCTTCTCCTTTTTTGAAGTCGGTAAAGAAAACGAATTTAATTTTTTCTGTAAAAATCAGCGATTTCATACTTTAACTCCAATATTCTAAAAATATTTTAAGTCAGGTCACCTATCATAACAAATTAAACATCAAAATTAAACCACAGTCATTACACAGTTTTTTAGTCGTTAGTGTCCTAATTCAAAATAGGAAAGTGACGCTTCTTTAGGATTTACTCACAAAACAGAACTCCATTACCTTATGTGCTGACGAGCAAAAAATTGCCTTAGCCGCACTAAATAAGGTAATCTGTGAAGCCCCAGTGAGCTGGGTGGAGTCATGAACATGGCGAGGTATAATTAGACCGCGACTCTCCAGTAAGAAGTTGAAGCTACAACAACTAGTAAAATTATATAGTCGATGTTCCTCTCACCAAACTAAGTGCCTCATATAATCCCATATAGGGTAAGTGAAATATTCTGTGACCTAAATTTTACCTCTCTATTACTCGCTCAAAACTGTATTCTTTTAAATTTTTGTCTGTCTGTCTGTATCCCGGCCGCGCATCACTCCAAAACTACTGCATGGAATTCAATGAAACTTAACATGATTTGAGTTCATACTACGAAAAAGGTTATTGTATACTTTTTATCTCAAAATTCAGCGTTGTTCCCTCGGGAAAAGGGATGAAAGTTAAAATATAAACTGAGTTGTAATTAATTAACGCGTAGTCCGATTTCAATTATTATTTTTTGTAAGAATAGGTTCGGTAGCGGAAAGCCATAGCGGATGTAACCTCATCACCTTCAATATACTTTGGATATCTTCGCCCTTCAGGCACACCTAATGTTTGCTGGTGGGTCACAACCACAAAGGCCCTTCAAGCTCGATAGCAGAAGGACATAGTGGACCTACCAGCTGCTGCAACTGGAACACGTTTAACCAGATCCCCGTGCTTTCCAGGGTTCAAGTACCAGAGTTCCAGGACTAGACAACAAGTTCCAGGCTTAGACTACCAAGTCAGGAACGTCCTGGCTAGCCACCTGCACCAGACCACTGCTCCGCTACGGTGGGCGTTTGATGGCCGGATCTCTACAGCAAAAACAGCTGGGACTACCTACGCCACGGTTCCTGAGTGCATCCAAGGCCTGATCAGCTCCTTCATCTGCTGCTGAGCAACTCCTAAACTCTAGTTGACCTGGCGATAAGTCCTTCGTCAAGGAAGCCTACCATTGGGATCAACCTGTCTGTAATCCACGAGCCTTTGACATTATACAGCTATTATCTGTCCCTTCTTTTATTCATGCTCACAACTGCTCCTAGCTTGGCAGGAAGGTGACAAGTTAACTAACTGAAGAGTAGCATTATATTCATATTACAAACTCTTTGCTTTCTGATCTTATTCAGGCTGGTGTTCGTGTTCCTAATTTGAAAAGTACTTACTGGCCACCATTTAAGGAAAAAAAATCACTTGGATGTTATTCTAATGTAGTCTAAAAAAAGCCTTAGATTGTCTTTTTAACTGGTATAGATTGTTAAAGGAGAGAATCTTACTTAACCCTACCACAATCTCATCTGTTTGTAACTGATGGTGTCTCAAATACTAGCAAACTCAATCTAGAATGAGAAATGGTGCTCACGGATAGGTGCCAGAACACACCGCTAGGGCTAGAGATCGATTTTTCCATTTTCTAAAACGCAGTATGTCATCTGCATCATAATGTCGGATGCTGTCAGTGCCGTCGTTCATTTCTGCGGGACTTTTGTTCCGTCACATAAAGAAACGACAACGTTGCAAAAGGCTTTTGTGATGACCACATCTTGCCTTAATGAACTATTCACACTAAAGTTCCCTTTATTAGCGTAATGCACCTTAGCAGTAAATCTAATATTGCTGTACATAAGCACAAATTACATACTTAGGTCGAGATACAACGTTCTTCATGTTTAATGTACATTAAATATATTTTTATCCTTTCGTGATGGAATAAGCACGATGCCCGCCTGGTGTTAAGCGGAAACCTCAGCATCTATTGCATTTCTCCGGCACCCATACCCTTTAAATTAGAACACAGTAATGCGAACATAAATTTGTAAATGTCACGTTCCTTGTAATTAAGCAATGATCTCCGAGCGGTAAAAGCTATGGACTGCCGTGCCTCAGGTCCATGATTCGATCATCACCGCCGGCTTGAGCTTCACCGCATAGTGGAAGGGCAATTTGCGAATGCTCGCTTTGCTATGTCCGTATGGATTGAGGAGCCACTCCTGATTTTAAAATGATACTCACACCTTTAGTTAGTAGCAAAGCTAAAAATTTTGTAGGACAAATTCTAGAATTTGTAGTATAATGCATCAAAAGTTATATCAATTTAAAAGTGGCTCCTCAATCTAAACATCTGAATTGAGGAGCCACCTGGAACTCTGAAAGTAATGGACCAATATATCTGAAAATTTTGTATAATTTAGTAGTAATTGTGTATGGTAAATACTAAAAGTCCGAGTTTCGTACTGATGAGATTAAAAAAGATACGATATAATTAGTGTGGCTCCTCAATCTATATATAAGAGGGTGGATTTGCAGTCCTGTGATCGGTCCATCAATACGTTTGACTTTATTATAGTTTAGTAGGGAGAGTATTAAAACTTGTAATATAGGAATCAAGTAGTAAAACTGAGTAGATTTAGTAAAACAACAAATATAATTTGGCTCCTCAATCCTGACGTTCTGCATACAAACAATTTATTGTACTTACCTGAAATCACAACAAAATCAAAATCCAATGACACTAATATTTAGTAGTAATGACTACTTAACTATAAAGTACAATTCATCGTTTCATATATTCGGCATCTATGAAAAAAAGTTAATTTTAAATATTCCTTAAGGGTTCGCTAACTAGAGTGACCATATTATTTGAATGTAACAAGAATGAGTATTGAGTAGTATAGTTAGATTAAAATAATTGAAACATTGACCATAGATACACAGATTTATCGTTAGAAGGTTGTAGTTATTTTAAGAATAGTCGGACGTCCCGACAAAGAATGAAGTTTCATCAATTTCATGTCGATGCCTGGAAGTCCACAATCTTTTTCACGGCATTTCCTGCCTCGTACTGCCACATTTTGGAACCAACCAGCTGCCTGGTGAAGTATTTCCGAACAGATACGACTTAGAGGCCTTCAAGAAGAGAGCATATTCGTTCCTAAAAGGCCGGCAACGCATCCTTAAGACCTCTGGTATTGCGGATGTTCGTGGGCGACGGTGATCACTTACCACCAGGTGAACCGCTTGCTCGTTTGCCATACTATCCCATAAAAAAAAACATAAGTACTATAAAACATAATTTATTTCTAATGTATATTTGCTTGTAACCGAGTGGATCTTTATCGAACTAATATTATGAAGACGAACTATTGTGAGTGTGTTTGTATGTTCGTTACTTCTTCACGTTCAAACGGCTGGACCAATTTTGACGACATTTGTTATAAAGGTAGAGATGAGGCGCTGGATATTTTTAATCATCATCATCTATCACCAGGCGGGTGTAACCGCAGGGCGCAGGTAGTAGAGGTTATATATTAATCCCTTATATATATATACTTACTATATTTTTAGCACAAAAACACAATATTTTCTAAATATATGGGTACATAAAATGAGAATTGAAGCGCTTTTTTTTTTTTTTTTTTTTAGGGAGGACATAGATGCTGACTACCGCTAAGCGGACGTACAGCTCCACCGGACTTTGGGCGAGGGGAGGCCCTCTTATAGCCCAGGAGGAAGAAGCGCTGAGGGCACTTCTTCTGAGACGGGCGTATAAGGCGAGAAGCGCCTTATACCTCCGTCTCCTGCGGGCGCCGAAAACGCCACGCTACTATCGGGAGGGGTGACAGCGAGCTCAAGGGCACCACTGTGGTTCGGACCTCGGCTTGTCTCGCTGCCGAGAGACAAAGGGGGAATCGGAACTAAATGCCCCGGTACAACTGCAGTGTTGTACCGTTGAGAATGGGCCCTATTGAATATTACTCTGTGACTATTTGGAGAGACACTAATCGGGATTTTATTTTTGCCTCGAGCTCGCCGGCGAGCTCGGTGTTTGATTGTGTAACCTCTGATTACCGCACACCTGGGGATGTTACCAGGACGACTTGCGGACAACGCTAAAGCTGCCAACGTAATGGCTGCGATGGGGTCATCCGGGTCGTCCAATACCTGCCGTGGTCGGCGACGGGGGGGTTTAAACCATGGGTCTGATGAGGCAGTCGAGTAGTTCGATGCCTGGACAACTAGAGGGTTCGAGTGGTGGGGCGCTCGATCAAAGTATCGGCGGGCGCAGTCCTTATTGAACTGCGCTAAAGAGGGAAGGTTTAGGTCGCAGTGCAACTCGGCGTTCCGTACATACCACGGAGCACCGGTTGCCTGGCGGAGGAACCTGTTTTGAATGATTTGAAGTTTACGTAGGTGGGCCTCGCTAGCATGACTAAACACTACTGAAGCGTATGTCATGATGGGGCGGATGCAAGTAGTATAAAGTGTCTTCTTATTTTTAAGAGACATTTTACTCTCTGTACGAATTAAGGGACCTAGGCGACCCATAACAAAGGCCGCCCTGTTACGAACATCAGTGATGTGGGAGGCAAAGGTGAGATGCCGATCAAGGGTGACTCCAAGATACTTTGTTTTACCAACCCAGGGAATGGGTTCGTCAAACAGAGTTAAAGGTTTAGGATAGCGGGGGTTCGAGTGAGTACTCTCATTGAAGTATATAGCTGCACTTTTAGTCGGGTTGACTGCAATGCGCCATTTACGGAACCAGTCACCGATCTCGGTGATGGCCCGTTGAAGGAGAAAATAGGTCTGTCTATTAATATGCCAGCCAGTGGAATAAATGGCGGTATCGTCCGCATATTGGGCTATGAAAACCTTGGGCTGTGAGCGTGGGATGTCGCTGGTATACAGCGCGAAGAGAATGGGTGATAGTACGGAGCCCTGAGGGACTCCGGCACTGACTGGGTGGGGGGTGGAGAGGGTGCCTTCCACGCGGTAGCGAAAGCTTCTGTCCCTTAGGAAGTCTTGTAAGGTGAGCACAAGACGAACTGGCACGCCAAAGTGGTATAACTTGTAAATCAAGCCATTGTGCCAGACTTTATCAAAAGCTTTCGCTACGTCGAGGAAGACTGCTACCGTCGTTTGGGGTTTGGGTTTCTTATTGAAACCTTCAAGGATGTGCTCCGTGAGGCGGTGCACCTGTTGGACGCATGAGTGCTTGGGCCTAAAGCCAAACTGCTCATCGGGAATAAGGTGGTGTTCCTGCGCATGAGCCGAGAGACGGTTCGAAAGGAGCCGTTCGTATAGCTTGCCTAGGGCACTGAGAAGGCTGATGGGACGGTAGCTGGTGGGGTCAGCGGAGTTTTTGCCTGGTTTGTGAATGCCAATGACATTTGCACATTTCCAGACGTCGGGAAATAAACAGTGGCTCATGGCCGCATTGAAGATGCTTACTAGTAGATGAATCAGGGGGGGAGAAAGGTGTTTAAGTACCTTGTTGGAGATGCCGTCGGCACCGGGGGCTTTACGTTGTTTGAGGTCCTTGATCAGTCTCGTCACCTCAGCGTAAGATACTGGGGTGTGCGGGGGGAGTTCAGAGATGACCACAGAGCTTTTACGTTCGACTTCAGCGTCCACCGAATCGAGGTGGGCTTGGTCTACGTGATCTACGTTGGGGGAGCACTGAGCCTCTAGGCTATCAGCTAGGCACTCAGCTTTGTCTTCGTCAAAGAACGCCGGGGCGCGTGGGACTGGTGGGTATAGCGGAGGTATGTCGCTCTGTCCGACACCTTTCATGCCTCGTGCGAGATCCCAATAAGCCCGCTGGCTAGGCACGAGGTTTGAAAGCTTGTCGCCCCAGCTGAGGTCACGCAACTCGGACATGCGACTTTCAACCATGCGTTCAAAGTGGCGTTTCCGAGTTTTGTTTACTTCGCTTGGGTAGGAGTCGTAATGTCTGGTCACTGCTTTACTCTTCGTCACTAATCGCCTCACATCCACTGGAATGACAAGGCGCCGGTCGTCCGGCACAATGACTTCCTTTGAGGATGCACCTACTACGGTGGAGAGGTGCTTAGTGAACGAATCGATCGCTAGGGATACGTCATCTTTGGTCAGAATGTCGTCAGGGATTTTGTCGAGGTCGGGTGAACTGATAGCCTTTAGGGAATTGCCTAATTGCTTCCAGTTCACCATCGTCTTGGTGGGGCGGGGTAAGTCTGCTGTAGGGTCGGGGCCTAGTCGCAGTATAATGGGTCGGTGGTCAGAATGTAGTTCGTGACAAACTGTTATAGAGCGTAACTGAAGGGTTACGCCTCTAAACAGTGCCATGTCTAAGACGTCAGGTCGGTGGCGGACGTTCTCGGGGTAGTGCGTTGGCTCGATAGGTGCAATTACGTCAAAGTTCAAGTCAGCGACTAGGTTGTCAAGGATAATACCGTTAGGATTGTTAGAGTTACAATTCCATAGGATATGTTTACTGTTGAAGTCGCCGATCAGAAGGACGGCGCTTCCAAGAGAGAAGAGAGCTTCTAAGTCTGCGCGGGCGACGCGCTTTAAACCGGATAGGTAGCAGGATGCTATGACTATGGGTTGATGACCCGTCATAGCTAGTAAGCAACAAGATGCTTCCATAGTACTCAGAGTCGGGGTATCTAAGGGGATGCAGTGCAGGGACCTTTTGTAATAGATAAGAGTGCCTCCCTTAGCGGAAGTCAACCTATCATTACGTACACATCGGTAATTAGCAAACCTGGGATTCGCCCTTCCCGGTTTTAAAAAGGTTTCCTGCACGCATATAATATCGATCAGGTGGGTACTGCAAAAGTCATGGACAAGGTCACGTTGTCTGAAGAAGCCGTTAGCGTTGAAGGACGCTAACGAAACTGAGCGCGGTTTAGTCCTTAAGGTTGTACTACCCATAGTGGGTGTACTGGGGGGGAGTTTGCGGGGCGAAGCGCTTTAGAGCGCTAAGTAGGCTGGCATGTTCCAGCGTGTACTGGATGACTTCCGCAGGTGATTGTGCGGATTGAAGCGCTCGTAGCGAAGTTTACTTAGCTGTTCTCAACCGATCGGCAAAGTTAAGCAACGTCGCGCGCATGAGTTGCATGGGTGACCATTAGTAACATTACTACTGAGCGTGCACGTGCTTCGGAGGGCACGTTAAGCCGTCAGTCCCAGTTGTTGTCTTAGGATGGCAGACGTTAAAGCATGGTGGTAAGGCATTTTGCGAATGCCCGCCTGGCTAGCTACCACCCTCAAGTAGAAAATCTGTCGCCAAGCACCTAACGGTGTGTTCCGGCAGCTGCCCTTGAGAGCCAGTACTTCTAGGTTAGCCTGAACAACATCTTCGACCACATCATCACTTACCATCAGGTGAGATAGTGGTCAAAGGCTAACCTATCAGGCATAAAAAAAAAGATAACATTTATTGGAACTATCTACGTACTTCAAATTTTTATTCGTTTCAAAGGGGGCTGCTGATGGGATCAATGGGATGGCACTCCATGCATGGTGACTTTGGAGACCGACCACCACGGTACAAGTTTCCCAAGATTTACATTGATAAAACGGCTTTTCTTTGCGATGTGGTGCGATTAAGCATCTTAAATATTCAATAAAAGTGGGTTTTTCAGACATATTTTTTAGTTTTTTAGTATTGCCTTCTACTGGTTATATCTACCTAGGAACTAAACTGGTTGGAATACAATAGAATACGCATACACACGTATTTACTTCATTTTTTATTAATTTCATTGTTATTGTATGGCGATCGTTACCTCTAAATATGTTGGAACAATGACACTTTAAGGTACCATATTATTAAAAAAAAATGCATTTGTGTCTTCTAACCCTACCTATATAATTTACCCACTTTCATCGTGCGCGGTATCGTTAAAAAAAATCAGAATTGTGGCGGGTTGATATGCCACAAAGGTTCTATTATCTTAATAACTAAAACCTTCTTTTGAGAAATCTGCGCATCTATGGTAATGTTAATTTGACTATACTACTCAATACTCGTCCTGGTTACATTCAAATAATATGGTCACTCTAGTTAGCGAACCCTTAAGGAATATTTAAAATTAACTTTTTTTCATAGATGCCGAATATATGAAACGATGAATTGTACTTTATAGTTTAGTAGTCATTACTACTAAATATTAGTGTCATTGGATTTTGATTTTGTTGTGATTTCAGGTAAGTACAATAAATTGTTTGTATGCAGAACGTCAGGATTGAGGAGCCAAATTATATTTGTTGTTTTACTAAATCTACTCAGTTTTACTACTTGATTCCTATATTACAAGTTTTAATACTCTCCCTACTAAACTATAATAAAGTCAAACGTATTGATGGACCGATCACAGGACTGCAAATCCACCCTCTTATATATAGATTGAGGAGCCACACTAATTATATCGTATCTTTTTTAATCTCATCAGTACGAAACTCGGACTTTTAGTATTTACCATACACAATTACTACTAAATGATACAAAATTTTCAGATATATTGGTCCATTACTTTCAGAGTTCCAGGTGGCTCCTCAATTCAGATGTTTAGATTGAGGAGCCACTTTTAAATTGATATAACTTTTGATGCATTATACTACAAATTCTAGAATTTGTCCTACAAAATTTTTAGCTTTGCTACTAAATAAAGGTGTGAGTTTCATTTTAAAATCAGGAGTGGCTCCTCAATCCATACGGACATGCTTTGCTAGCTACCACCCTCGAGTATAAAATCTGTCACCAAGCACTTAACCGTCTATTCCGGCAGCAGTTCTGAGAGCCAGTAAAATTACAGTATGTTTCAAGGTGACGAGCGCAATGCAATTAAACGTGACTGTTTATAGGTAGAGGTTACCGTTTAACATCATTATTAATCCGTGTTTGTTCCGTCACAATACCATTAAAAATCGTCAAGAAGTTTACAAAAGTCCAAACTTGAGATTAATCAATTCACTTTATTTTTAATTTATTATATATTCTATCCTGAATTCTGCAATTCCGTTGTTTTGGAATGTAATTTTATTGGTAGGATAAAGGTCTACAATGTCTAATACATTTCTGTAAGCAGGTAATAAGCAGACTGTATTAAATGTTCCGGTATAATGCTAGTTCTAATTTTTTTTATGATATCAAGTGAAGAGATGAACAAGTCAATTATCTGAAAGTATTAGCGTCTACTAATAAAAAGCTTGCTAATCTCGCTCACTAAGTAATATTACTTGCTGCAGTAATTTATCACTAGTTTCTGTATCTCTAAAGAAAATAACTATCCAAGATTGCTCTCACCCGCATACTACATATAAAATCCAACACCGTCAGGTACGGTTACGTGCCATTCTCCAATTATCCGGTGATAAGGTGGACGGTCACCCGATAGTTGTGCTGATTAAGTGATGCGATACCCTGTAACCCGGGACAACGTAACGATGTAGGTAGACGAAGACAAACATTTTTGTATGTACCCACCTATTACTATGATTCTATATCTATACTATCTATATCTATACTGTATACTAATATTATAAAGAGGAAAAAAATGTATTTTTGTATTTTATATTTTTGTATGTAACGAATAAACTTAAAAACTACTGGACCGATTTGAAAAAATCTTTCACCATTAGAATCCTACACTACTGCACAAATACAAATCAATGCTATCCCTGATGAAAATAGGCTATATTTTTACATCTTAGGGATCCGTATGAAAACTTCGTTAATGTAACCAAATGTGTGAAAAAATATCAAAAAATCATTATATCGCATACGCTACGAAAAATGTTGACAATAGAGCAAAGTGATGTACAACACTTTTATAGAGGACATCAATATCTACAAAAAGTTCCGCAATACCATATGTTATACCATTATGTCACAATAACTACTTTTTATGTGTTTCAATTAATAAATTTTGTTAAATACCAGTGCAAAGCCAGGGCGGGCCTCTAGTGTTATATAAAATATTTGGGTGAACACTGTAAACATGCAACAGTTGGTATCTATAAACTATATTACTGTTGTAACTACGAATGTAAGTTTGTAAGTGACTGTACATATTTTATGAGTTTATGTATTTTTATTTACGGTTTGGACTTTTTATTTATTGCTTATAGGCTAGCCTTTGACTACTATCACACCTGATGGTCAGCGATGATGTAATAGACGGATGTTGTTCAGGCTAACCTAGAATTACGGGCTATCAAGGACAGCTGCCGGAACACACTGTTAGGTGGTTGGTAACAGATGTTCTACTTGGGGTTGGTAAATGTATCTCATTCCTATCCTAAGAAAGCAACTGGGATCGACAGCTCCACGTGCCCTCCAAAGAACCACAGCGCGCAATAGTAATGCCTAAATAACGAGAATGGGTATTGTGTATCCTTATTTTAGAATAGTTTGCTCCAGAATTCAAAAAGGAAAACCACCTGTCCTAAGTTTTATTATATAATAGTTAGAAAATACTTTTGTCAAATATACAGATCGTTGCAGGTCTAGATGAACACTTTCATCACAGGCGATCTAAAACATGATCGAAAGTCCACGTAGTATAAGTTACTGTTTTACACTGACACTAGGCCGCCGCCGGAAACCAATGGAAACATACATGGCAAAGTGTTTACATTCGGACGAAAGTTGACCAGCGATAATTATTTATTTCTAAGCTTCCAGGATTTATAGGATGCTTACGCGTAAAGTAAGTAATAAGTTGACAACGAAGAGAGTGCTGCCTTACCTCTATTAATTAATTTAATTTTAAAATCACAAAGGCAAAATAATCCAAAACTTCAGTAGGCAGAAAAGTTGCACATAGTATTATAATGACTGTATTTTTTATTAGTGGCAATTTAACTTTTCACCATTGGTAGCTCATGAATAGGTCGAATAATTTTATAACAGGCTAAATATAGATCACGGACTAGCTCTCCAGGCTAGCTGCTGAAATACCGTTTTCTGCTTGGTGTTGTAGCTAGGTATACAAACATTCGCAATACGCTCTTTCACCACACGGTGAAGCCAAACTCTTGGCTGGACAATATACCACTTTGCAGTCCAAATTGACTGTCAGTGGGCCATGATTGCTCTAAAACTTGGCTTTAAATCTTTTGATCTCCCACTCCCATATACGTATAATTATCTGAATGAGTTACATTCTCGCATATAATTTGAACTTTAAACAAACTAATTTACTGCTGTAGTTTGTTAAGGCGTGAATTTAATCAAAATCCCTTTTATTATGTAATTGCGAAAGTAATTATCAGTTTGTAAGTCAGTCCGTAATTTTGGAAACCTTAGGGGCCAGAACTTATATTGCTTGGCAAATTTAAATTAGGTTAATTCGACCTTCCCTTTCTTGATTACTACTGTCGAATCAAATTCCCATACGCTACAGTCTTTTTTGGTCTACTGCGTCTAATATTTGTCTGATTGTAATTAAGTATAAGTATTTCTCATTACATTCAAAATTGTTTGGGACTTAGTAGAGCATTAGATTAGATACAATCATCTTCATCCTTCTACCCTTATCCCAGTAAGTATGTGAGGTCAGTAGAATATGATTCCTCTTGCTACTCAAAGACTATCATAATGACGTAGTTTGAAAACTTTGGTTTTGTTTTATGGTCGGTTGGCTAACAGCATGCAAACCTCTTTAAGCATTGTTATCGTTAGTTTGCCTACAACTGTTAGGGTAATGAGGGTGAAGGAATGATAATATATATCTGATAAAAAAAAAGCTATTACGGCATGCACCTTTACGCGCGTAGAGGATGTATTCCTTGTATGCCCTCTGTTTCGTCCCGCATTCGAAAACAAAGCTTTTATATCTGATAAAAATTTATTACATTAAAATTTATATCTGCTTTCGTCCCATTTAAAAATTACAGTTTGCATAAAAATAATTCTATAATATTGTATTTAATAAATGGCTGCTTATTAAATAGAGATAAATATTATCATCTAATCCTAATAAAAAATGCGCAAAATATACTTATTATTACAAAAGGAATTCACAAAATAAATACGTTTCATTCACTAGGATCTCGAATCAAAATTCACTGGATACATTTATGGATTCAAAAATAATAACTATTTCTTTTCCACTTCGATCCACACATTTGCCAAAATGTGAAATTGTTTGGTTTCAGTAGGATCCATAATCAAGCTCCACATGTGGATTCGTGGATACTACCTAGTCCGGCCATACGTTTTGATACAAATGAAAATGCATTTTTTATGAAGTAATGTAATGTTACTAAAACTTATATGTACACATTTATTAAAGTCTCAGCAAAAAATAAAATGAATATTCTATTCTAAATGGCCGCCTTTGGCTTTTATACAGGCCTTTAATCTTTCTAGCCACGAATATATGGATTTACGCACTGTTTCCATGGGAAATTTTGCCACTGCTTGCGCTAGAGATTTTTTAAGAGACTAAGTGTCGCCATTTCATTTAGAGCAAGCCATGTCCTCTAAATCTGACCATGATTTGTAGTCTAAGAGTTGATGTCTGGGCTAGATGAGTGCTAGTCTTCAGTTTGTTGTAAACTTTGACGACTATGAAGGCCATGTATTAGATCGTAAGCTCTCAGACCATAAAGTCACAAAACTATGTATTTATGACAATGTGTATTCACCCACTGAAAATAATTCTTACTATTTTAAAAGAGTTATGTTTTCGAACAATTGTAATTATTTTCATTTTTTATTTCAAAGAGATTATGTAAAATTAGAGACTCAAATAAGTATGTGTGATGATCCGAATGCAGGGATGAATATTTTGTTAGACGCAATAAGATTTTATTATAATATAGCCTTCCCAAAAAAGAAATATCGGATAAAGAAATCTACTATAAAGTTGTCTTCACAGGGTATAGAAACATCTAAAAAAACTTTAGCGAATATGGAATTATTGCAAGAACTTGTACCGACTAACCAAAGAAAAGAGGAAATAAAAGCGTATAAAAAAGTTTAAAGAAATATTTTTACCACAACCAAAAAAATTTACTATAGTTAGATAATCAAAGTCAAAGAATAAGATTAAAGAAATATGGAAAATTGTAAATGAAAATGTAAAGCGTGATAAAAATAGAAAAAGTCAAAACCATATACAGGCAATTATAAACGAAGATGGAAAAAGAATTACTGACAATAAAACCATTGCATTTTTATTTAATACTTTTTTAAGAATATTGCCCGCAAATTGACAAGTAATTATAAATTTGAAATAGAAAAATGCATGGACTACTTAACAAATAATGACAAATCAAAACCTACAACATTTATTAAATTTGACGCAGTAACACACAAAGAACTAAGGACTATTATTAGAAACATGAAATCAAAATCTTCCATTGACGTATACGATATGATTTCAAGGACATTAAAGGATTTGATTTTAAAAAAATGATTGCGTATTAAATTTGATTTATACTGTGATAAATAAAAGCTTAGGGAAAGGTGTATTTCCTGATTGCCTTAAAGTTGGTCGCATTATACCATTATACAAAAAAGGGAACCACTCAGAAATCGGGAATTATCGCCCAATTTGCATTTTACCAATTATTTCGAAAAAATTTTGAAACTGTTTTAAAGAGAAGAATAGTTAATTATTTTAAAAACATAGTCTTTTTACTACTTCTCAGTTTGGGTTTCGAAAGGGTCGATCCACTGAAATGGCCATAAGAAAAGTAATATACTACATTCTTAACTCCTTGGACAAGGCACAGAAATGCGCAAGTATTTACTGCGACTTATCTAAGGCATTTGACTGTTTGCGTCACGACGTACTAATTCGTATTTAACTTATTGAGTAGAACAGAAAAATGTTTTTTTATAAAAATAAATAAATGGTCAAAGTGTCTATCTAAAATACTAAACAGTTAGGAATCTGTAATTTCGATATGTATGTCGTATGTATTCTATTTAACCAACAACTAGGTACATAAAATAATAAAACGATAAATAATGTATTACGGGCTGTACATATATGTAATGCTAAAACAGCAAACTCAAACTCGCACTTGGCTAGTTTAAAAAAAATCCTTATATTCCTCCTTGTGTTCCTAAAAAAGACAAATCGTACCTACCTACTTTACATAAGTGGGATGATGGTAGGAATTTGAGGATGTAATAGAACACTCCCGGTGAGGTGCCATGGTAGGCATCTCCCTACTTTTCCCTTCCCTTGGAAGTTTGTTAGGCGACAAAAGATAAAATACTTGTCATGCATTGGCTTGACATGGATGGACAGGCTTTTTATAACTGACAACACAAATAACATCTCCAACCTGCCTTTTTTTTTTTTTTTTTTTTTTGTTTTCGCTGGGAAAAATGCATTACGCATGCCCCTCCATCGGGGGATGGAGGGGGGATGTGGGACTCCCCGGTAGGTGACCGGTATACCCACTAAACGACCCAGCGGCATTCCAGCATCGTCTGTGTGGAGAAGGACTGGGAGACGGCCAGAGCCTTTGCGTCCAGTCCCCCTTCGACGACCGCCCGCTTTACAGCGGGGCCTACACGCCCCTCCAGGTAAGAGGGGCCCGGGAATGACCAGGAATGCTTGGCCATTCCCGCCCGACGGAGGTGGTGAATAGGTGCAATGCGAGAGAAGGTGCCCCCGCGCCTTTCTCTCGCTATTCACCACCGGGTGGGAGATGATGTCGATTATTCAATCGTCTTCTCCCACCCCTTCTTCGTCTGCGCAGTGGCGCCGCAAGGGGGTCTTCCTCCCTTGCGCGCTCTGCCGCCTCCTTTTGCGAAATCACTTCCTCGCAGAAGGAGGCGACCGCTGCCCAGGACCCCTCGCTCTCCAACATGGCGTTGACCACGCTGGGCAGCGAGAGGTCCGGCCCGACTACCTCGACCAAGCTGCGGCGCAGCTCGGACCACGAAGGACACACCTCGAGGGTGTGCTGCGCCGTGTCCTCCACCGCGGGACAATGGTGGCACGCCGGTGCCTCCTCTCTTCCGATCCGGTGCAGGTACGATCCGAAGCATCCGTGCCCGGATAACACCTGCACCAGACGGAACGAGAGGAAGCCGTGGGACCGCCCGAGCCAGCCTTGCAGAACTGGCCCGAGAGCGTCCAATGTTCGGCGACCAAAAGCAGCGGCGGCGAGGTCCTCCGTCCAATGCAAGACGACTGCGTCCCTCGCCTCACGCCGTACGGTCTCCCGCTCCTCCAGGGTGGGGGGCTCACCGCGAGCCTTGAGCCCCGCCGTCCACTCATACACTCTGGCGAGCACTCCCGCCTCAAGCTCCCAAGGAGGAGTGCCAGCCAGAGCGCACGCTGCAGCAAACCCTACCGAGCGGTAGGCCCGCGCCACCCGCAGCGCAATGGCCCTTTGAGGCCTGCGGAGAGAGGTTGCGTTCTCCCTCCTACGGAGGGAGTCGGCCCAGATAGGGGCACCGTAAAGGGCCATGCTCTTCAAGATGCCGGCGTACAAGCGCCGGCATCGTTCTCTGGGCCCCCCCAAGTTAGGAAGGAGCCACGAGAGGGCTCCCGCAACCTTCAGCAGGCGCGTCGACAGCCCGCTGAAGTGCGGGCCGAAGCGCCACCTGCTGTCGAGGACTAGGCCCAAATATTTCATTTGGGCCTTCACCTCGATCCTGACGCCCTCCACGACAATGTGGGCGTCAGTGGGAATGCGATGCCGAGGCCCGTGGAAGAATACGGCCTCGGTCTTTTGAAGCGCCACCTTCAGACCCAGGCGGCGGATCCGTCCCGCGACTAGGGTGCCGCCAGCCGAAGCAAGACTTGCCGCCTCTCTAAAGTCTCCTCCCCGGGCGGTGAGAAGAGTGTCATCCGCATAGCAGATGACACTCGTGCCAGGGAGGAGACTTCCCCGCAGCAGCCAGTCAAATCCGATGTTCCACAGGAGTGGTCCCAAGACAGACCCCTGTGGAACACCTGAATCCGCATTGTAACGGCGGAGCTGGCCTGCGCGATCCACTAGGACTACAGTTCGGTCCCTCAGGTAGTCCGCCAGGAGACTCCGCAAGTACTGAGGCACTCCATGGTAGCGGAGCGCCTCCAAGATTGTCGAGTGGGGGACGGAGTTAAAGGCATTGGCAATGTCAAATGACACAGCCAAAACTCCGCCCCCTGCGTCCACAGCCTCCCGCACTTGGCCCCTGAGTCGGGCCAACGCGTCCACAGTCGAACGCCCCCTTCGAAAGCCGAATTGGGCGTCCGACAGGTCTGGCCCGACCCTCTGCAGGTGGCCATTCAGCCTGTTGGCGATGATCCCCTCGAACATTTTACCGACCTCATCGAGCAGAACGATGGGCCGGTATGCCGAGGGGGAGTCCACCGGGCGACCTTCCTTTCGGAGAAGGCACAACTGCCCCTCCTTCCAAGGTTTCGGGAACCTACCAGATGTGAAACACGCGCTGAATAGGTCCCGAAACCTCTCCTCCATTTGTAGGGTGGCAATGGCCACCACCCGGGCGGGGACACCATCCGGCCCCGGGGCCGTCTTCTTCGCGCGGAGGTGGAGAATCTCCCTTTCAAATTCCGCCAGCGTGGCTGGAGGAACCTCCTCCTCCTCCAGTGGATCCGCTCCCTGTGGAGGATTCATCACTGGAGGGGTGAAGTTGGACCCGTTCGGAAACAGGGACCGGACCACCCCATCCAGCAATGTCGGCTCGAGGGTTTCCGTCAGCGGGGGACCAGAGGGGCGCAGTTTGTTCCGCGCCGCCTGATATGGTCTCCCATACGGGTCCCTGTCGAGGCCCTCCAGCATTTCGGCTCTCGCCGCGTCATCGGCAGCACCCATTGCCGACTTGAGGACCTTCTTCGCCTCAACGTACGAAGCGTAAAGAAGGTCCTCGTTGGCCTCATCCCGCTGGCTGCGCCGTCGACTCCTCGTGTATGCCCTCCTTGCTGTGACACAGGCGGCCCGGAGCTCCGCTAGTTCCTCTGTCCACCAGTAAACGGCGCGATGGGGAGGCGGGCGGCGAGACCGAGGCATGCTGGCGTTGCAAACCTCGGTCAGGGACTTCCTGAGCTCGACCGCTGCGGAGTCCACGCCCAGGCCTTCGAAAGGGGGTGCGAGCCAGTCCTGCACGAACGCCGCCTCCATTGCCGACTCACGGTCCAGGCGGGTGAGAGCCCACCGTGGAAAAGGAGAACGGCCCGAGGGGACCGTCCTCCGGGGGCTCTGGGTGGAGATTTCGAACCGAACATATCGGTGGTCCGACAAGGTCTCCACCATCTCCACCCGCCAGTTCAAGACGCGGGCAGCTAGTATGGGGGTGGCAAACGATACGTCAACCACTGACCCTCCCCGTTGCCGCACACACGTCTGGACCGTCCCTCTGTTGAGGAGGGACACACCGGAGGAGGCCGCCCAGTACTCAACGACGCGACCCCGGACATTGCAAGACGCGGCTGGGTTACCCCAGGCCACCGACTTGGCGTTAAGGTCACCTAGAAGGGTGACCTGACGCGGCGCCGCCCTACCGACAACGGCGGTGAGGATTTCGAGAAAGTCCTCGAAATCCGAGAGAGGGCGGTTTGGGGAGAAATAAACGCCCACGAAGGCTATATCTCCCCACGCGGCGGCCACATATCCCGGTCCCCTCTCTAGAAGCGAGAGGGGAGGGGAGTCTGTGGAAGACCGCGACACCATTGCGACCAAGCCATCCCAATCACCCAGCCAACGGCCAGGTATCGAGTATGGCTCGGCAACCACCGCTACGTCCACCAACCACTCAGCTATGGACTGCATCAGCAGGTCCTGGGCTGCTTTACAGTGGTTGATGTTCGCCTGGAGGATGCGATGCTCGGCCCTATCCATCATTCGGACATCGCACCCCCCTCTACAGCCGCCGGAGTTCCCGTTTCAGGGACGGCGGTAGCTACGGCAGGCTGGGTCGGCGCCTGCGCTTTGCCCTTCTTGAGGGGAGGATTGCAGTTTCTCCCCTTCATGACGTGTTCCGCCGGGCGGCCACTGGCAGCACACACCGCGCAGCGACCAAGGCGTGGTGGCCTTGCAGGTGGAGGATTTGTGCCCCTCTTTGCCGCAACGGTAACAGCTGTCCGCCCTGTCCACCTCGGACGGGCAGAGGGCCCGTGTGTGCCCGATTCCGAAGCACTTGAAGCAGCGCAGAGGCTGATCTTCAAGTACTCGGACTCTGCAGGAGCTAAATCCTACAGATAGCCGTCCCTTGGCGAGGGCGGCCTTGGCCGCGGCGACTGGGCACTCGAGGCGAATGGTTCCCATGCCGCCACGACCGGGACGGATACCCCGACCTTGCACCGCTGCGACATCGCAGCCCCCTACTGCTGCAACCGCCGCCACCACCTCCTCTTTGGTGACTGAATCATCCAGATCTGTCACCTCCAAGGTCGCAGACTTAACGGGCCTGACTACCTTCGCCGCGTCCGCGATGACCTCTTTTAACTTGGTTGCAAAGAGGTCCGCGTTGGTTCCACCTTCAGCCCCCGGGAACTCGAATATTCGGGCCCCAGCTTGGGTCCGACGGCACGTGACGCCTCCGATCCCCAGCTGGGTGGGGTCGGCGCCAGCACGGGCCCGCTTCAGGACGGACTCGTAGGTCTCGCCCCGCTCCGCCGCCTCCATGGTGAGTGTCACTACAACGGCCGCGGTTTTGGGGGGAACCAGGGGCTTAGGTCTCCTCCCACCGGCAGGGGCCCTTTTGGCTGCAGGAGCAGCGGTGGTGGGCTCCGGGGCCGACTTTTTCCCCTTACCCTTCCCCTTTCCCTTGCTGGTCACCTGGGACGGGCAGGGAAGGGTGTTCGCGGGTGTGGCAGGGGAGGCGGCCGCCTTTTTCTTGGCCTTGCCCTTCCCCTTCCTAACCACCTCCGTCCAAGGTTGGTTGGACGGGGTGGAGGAAGGTAGTAGGGCGTCCTCCTGTTGGGAGGATGGCCCCGGCTCATTTGGCCTCTTGTCCGCCGCGAGTGGCGGTTTAGTGCGTCGCTCCGGTAAGAGCCTGTCCTCGATGCCTGCGAAGCAGGCTCTCGTGAAGGCCCGTTCCTCCATGACAACCTTGCGGATGATATCCTCTAGGTTGGAGGAGGAGGAGCCTTCAGCCGCTGGTCTAGGGTCAGCCTGAATTGGCTGGGCCGTGGCCTCAGCCAGCTTTCCGTGCAGCTGACTGACTTCCAACTGCAGGCGGTCGACCTTCGCCTGCAGTTGCCGCGTTTCTTCGGTTGAAGTGCGTTGCACCAGCTCTTGTATTATGCCGCGCATACTCGCGGCCCTGCACTTCAGGGACTTCTGGAAAGTCCCTTTTAGGTTGGAAGACTTAGAGGCGACCTCCACTATTTCCTCCTCGTCCTCCTGCGCCATGCGCTCCAGATCGGCCAGGGAGTGGTCCGCGTAAAGTACGATGGACGCACCGTACCCGGACTTAGCCCGCGTGGTTCGCGCCTGCTTCTCCTTAGCGGCGACCTTTTCCTCTAGGTCCTGCTGGAGCTGTACCCGCCGAGCCAGGTTCAGCTGGCGTTGAGCATCTGCTAGACCCACGTCGTGGGTGTCCGCAACTACTTTGGTAGGCTTTTTAGCCTTCGGCTTCTTGGGCTTACTCCTCGTGGAATCCGAGGAGCAAGACCCGCCTTTCAAGAAAGCGCGCTTCTGCGCTTGCTGGCGACGTTCCGCCGTCGCCGTCGAAGCGTCCGACTCAAAAGTGACGGACTCCATGTCAGAGTCCGAAACCTCGTCTGCCGGAGCAAACATGCTAGCCGCGGATGGTGCGCGGCTAACCTCTGACGCCGACGCAGACTCGTCGGCATGGCCCTGAGAAGGGCCTTTAAGGAAACGCCCGGAGGCGTCCCGCGCTGGTTTAGGCATCTTTGCCTCCGCCAGTGTCGTAGGTAATCCGCAATGAAATCTACGACGCACAGTGCACTTTAGCCGAGCCCAGTCTGCCACTCCGTTACGGTGGTCAGAACTGGGTCGTTTCCAGGGGACACGACGAGGACGTAAGCACTGTGGGGGGTCCCCCATCTCCAACCTGCCTGCCATGAGCTTTATATCTGAGGAGTTGTTTTTTACGCTTTTAGGGTCGCTTATACCACTATCTCACCTGATGGTAAGTGTTGAGGTTTACTTAACAAAGGAGAATTACTGGCTTTTAAGGCCAGTGACCATCAGAGCACAACGTTAGATGATTGGCAACAGATTTGCTCCTTCAGTGTGGTAGCTAGCCAAGCGCTGTCTTACCATCATGCTATGACGACTGCCGTCCCAAGATAATAATCGGGGACCGGCGGCTTAACATGCCCTTCGAAGCACAGAAGCGCTCAGTAGTAATGCTACAGATTACCTACTTCATGCCCCTAGCGGTCATCCATCCAAGTCATGACCGCAGCCGAGGTTGCTTTACTTATAGTTGATCGGTTAAGAAAGAGTAAGCAAGCTACACTACGAGCGCGATTAAGGAGATAATTCACAAATTACAATAAGGACTTATCTCTTGTTTAAATGATGTCATTTTGGAATTCTCGTGACCTTTATTGAGAGAGCTTTATAAGGATCAAATACGTTGACCCGGGTTTCCGGGTTGATTACGTTAATTTAGGGCTAATTAATAATATTTTAATATTTAATCAGCTCTTGTATGTGGTTCATAATAGACTTATTTAAATCCTTTTTATTTTCAACAACATTGAATACGGCTATAATTTAAAGGATAACATAAAAATCACTAAGCGAAATGAATTGTTGGCAAATTGAGAATCCAAGCTACACAATAATAAAAAACTATATACAAACCAAGCGTGAGTATTATGGCAAACCCGCCTTAATAGGTGAGGCTGCGTCAGCAGTGGACAATCTGGCTGATACAGTACAGTACAGTTGCCATGGTGATTCAAAACACTGACACACATTATCAAGGTCCAACTTCCAAAAGTTATTTCCATTGACCTATATTACATAGGTATATATAGGTCAATGGTTATTTCGTACTTATCAGAGGGGTAGTCGATTCCATTAAAAAAAATGACACTTTTTATTGATGTTTGCTTCTTACAAGACCATTGTCAATCGCCTAAAATACTGTTCACCATGGACATAAGTTGCAATTACTATTATATCATCCAGGTATACAAATACTCTTATCAGTTAATTAAATGTAACTTAAAACTACTTGACTGATGTTGATGAAATGGAAATTAGACCAACTTGAAGTGATAACTGCGACAAAAATAGAATCATCAAAATTTATTCCTAATTGGCGGACTAAAAACGTAACAAATATAAAAATACAGTCTCTTGGAGAAACTCGTCCTCTTTCAAGTTAGTTAAAATAATGAAAATGTCTAGCAAAACAGATTGAAAATTGTTTTAATTTTCACAAAAAGTTCTAAACTTCGAGATCTTTGCGACTTAGGTTTCCGCGTTCCCACCTTTCCTCACCATACCTTACCCGTCTCGTGTCTTTTGTGAGACGGAGGGGCAATTATATCAAATTAGGTGTAATACAGAAATCATGGTGACTGATGACCATGACCTTGGTGACCACGACCTTTCACGTCTTGGTGAACACTTGGATGTCAGTTTAAGGGCGGTCTTAAAACGAACTACAATTCAACTGGTATAATAGCTTTAAAATGTTAGGTCTACACATTCTGGTGAGCTTTAATTTATTATGCCGTTAATCGTTTTTTCTACTACAATTTAGTTCTTCGTACTACAATTTAGTAGGTATTTGATATCATGCCTTTACATATCACATTATTGTATCCCGCAGTAAAGTTAAGCAGCAATCAGTATATCGTTTCTACCAGTCATAAATAAGTGGTCTGTAATGGCCACGATTATAGGCTGCCACTACGAGAGATTAATCATGACCAGAAATGTAGGAACTTAGATACGTGTAGAGTTGTTATTATTACCGTCGTTAGTACATGGTTGAACCATGTGTTCGTTTATTTACTTTAGGTTACTTACCTACTACCGGGATGATTGTGATCATAATCATATTCCTACCATTATCCCATGGTGTTTGGAGTTGGTACAATATGCCCTCTGAAGTGTGCCAGTTCCGATAACCGACTAGCCTTTATCAAGCCCAAGTTCGTTCTTTTATGGAACACTGCAGTTACCCCTGGGATGTTGTGGCTAAACACCACCGTCGTACTCTATAGATAATCGAGCAAAGAAGCTCATTAGACAATGCGCTAGAAGAGGCTACAATCCAAAATCTTGAACATACACGCAAAGTTGCCTTGTTATCTGTATTTCAGAGAATGTGCGTTCGATTTACACAACCTATTGCCTGATCCTATCCGTTTATTCATCGGACAATAAGACGTATAGGAACACTGCATTCTTACACGGTTGTTATCCGAAAATATGCACGAAGTGCTTTAAATTCAGTTTCATAATGCGTACGGCTGAAGTATAGAACACCCTACCAGCCAGCGTCTCTGTTTTTCGATAGATATAATCTAGGAGTACAAAATTACGAATTTACGAGAGAAAAAATTATAGTCATGTGCGGGATTCCGTCCATCCACCCTTTATCCGGGATATGCTCTAACCATTTGAGCTAAGATGACACATAGACTCATAACTCTAATTTTTGCTCTCGTTTCTTCAACCATCATATCGGGATGGAGCGACACCTATAGTTCAACTTGCGTTGTACTACAAACATGACCAATTTTGCAATTGGTTTTATACTTGTAAATGATGACGCAACCTTATAATTTTAATATTGTTATGTTTGCAATAACGCCTGCTTGGCGAATTACATTAGAAAATTACAAATTTAGGTGATAAATAGATCCCGCACATAACTATAATTTTCTTCTCTCGTAAATTTGTAATTTTGTAATGTAATTTACCAAGCAGGCGTTATTGCATATATAACAATATTAAAATTATCTAGGAGTCTTCAAGTACAGAGTAAATAGGCCACGTTCCACCATGTGAGACTGTTGACAAATACTTGCTTGTGAAATCAAAAACTACCGGGATATTACAGGAAATGAGTGTTTCCTGTAATAGCGCCAAACTATGTTTAAGAATATTTTGGCTCCTGTTTTATGGCTAGTCACCTGCTTAACTCAAACCCTCCGTAACCTTGTTAAAATTATACACCATTACACTTACTACAGTGGGTGCCCATTCTAGTAATTATATGCCAAGTATCTGCTGTTGAAGTACAGTACAGAAGGAGATTTTTATGGAGAATTTCATACAAGATGCATTTCTATTTCAAAGATCAATCTTGTTGGTTGGATATTGTACACTTCAAAAGCAACTGTTATATCTTATACCTATTCGTATGTTTACGATACGATGACGTAATGGAGTTTTGGAATAACAAAGAAGGCAATTAACCGTATAAGACTGCAGCGATATATCAATTTAATTATTAATTGCTTCTCTGATTGGTCTTCTTACAATACTTGCTATATAGAATAACATGCAAAATATCAATTATTAAAAGTTCAAATTATGTATCCTTCTGCAAAGAACGATAGTAAGAGTGAATTCACATCTAATGTAAGCGTTGTTCTGGTATTACGCTGAGAAAAATCTGAAGTCAAAAGCGCCCTAATGACGGCCAATTTATATGGTATAAGGCGAAAAACCGACCAAAAGTAAATACGTACAAAAACGCCTTCCAACTAGAAGGCGTTAAACGAGGTCAGGGAAGGCGAATGTTTCTTTTCGTCTTCATTTAAGGTGTATTTTGTGGTCATTCTTAAATATTGACTTTCGATGAGGCTGATTAATTCGTACGTTATAGTGATAATCACCGTATATAAACCGTCGTAAAAGTAAGGTATATTTTATGGTCAATACTGCAATTATTATCGTATAACAAGTTCAATTCTGAAAATACTTTACAGAAGGCGTTTTGACGGTTTTGTTTATTATAAAACATGGTAAATTTTTATTGATCGGTGAAAATCATCTTAAGAGTTGTGAATTCATCTTACGTATTTACAATTCAACGGTAAAAGGTCAAATTTGATTTAAGCCTTTAAGTCGTTTTTCTCAGTGTATATTTAACACTTTTTTAAACACGTCTTGAGCGAGACATCGACTAAGGTAAGGACAACCTAAACATACAAAAGTAGCTCGAAGACTTTTTTATTGGGTACCCCCCATTGCTCAGCCTTTTAAAGCACTCAGGATCCATTATAAATTATTACTACGGCCGGGTTTAACAGTCGTTAGGTTTTATTACCATCATGAGCAAACGTCGACGTATCCACGCTTAAGAACATTTTGATAATGTTTTAAAACATAAGTACTATACAATATTCGCACCCTGCTGTGAATCTAATGCACTCTACAAGCTTTGCATAATACTTATAATATGCTGTGCAGTTCCCGGCTTAGGGGTATAAGGACTAGGCCTTCTGTTGGATTTCGTAAAAGGCGACTTAAGGAAAGAATGAATTGATGGTAGGTTGTTGGGCACAGAAGGTGTAGAACAAGGCTCTTTACCATCTTAATCTTAACAACAGCATTAATCGTAAGGTAGCGAGTATATATTACCAAAGAGCATTTAGGAGGATTATATATGAGATTTTATTTATGGCACGCAGGTAGGCCGTTCGCTTTCGCTGGCTCGCTAGCGACAATATTTTATGACTTACCTTTGTGTTGTCCTTTGTGCTATTAGAGAAAACTTTTTGTACCAACCCCACATACGTGGAACAAGGATAAAAAGATGATGATAAAGCTTAACAAGACATAGTTATTTATTTTATGAGAGACATTTATTTATTTTTTGGCTTTCTGTGTTAATCATGGTCAAAATACAGATTTCATAAAAAGGAAGTATATTTTTGTAACGTTTAAAAAATAACACAACCGTTATTTCATAACTTTATAATATATTATTCTTCTATTCTAATAAATACTACCTTGATTTAAAACAAACAACCTTCATTTTATCTGTTACAAAATATTGTTCCTTAGTCCCTATGAAATAAATAAGAGATCAATCAAAATCAAGCTCCCACAGGAAATATCTAATGCATAGGTATAAATGATGGTACAAGGCGGATCTATTGATCTTTTATGATTTTTATTTGAACACATGCCGCGTCAATATTTATACGATGTGTGATACGAAACCTGTTACATATTAAAGCAAATAATATTTTAAGTGACCTAGATTCAGCCTTTTGACGACAGGAATAGAATCTAGAACCTATAGAAGCTACATAAAAATTGGCAATAACTGGTCACGCTCTGTTAGGGACCCGCATTGCAAAATTTTTTATTTTATTTTGATCACAACTTTAAAATCATATAACTATTTGACAATATTATTATTTGTTGGTTAAAGGAAGAGAGGGCAAGGAGAGGGTGGAAACCCCCCATGGGGTGCCGGGTTAGAATTGCACCTCCCCATATCATCCCGTGGGTGTCGTAAAAAGTGACTAAGGGAAAAATACTGGAAGGTGGGCAGCAGCACCTTCTAAAAAACTGCCATATTACACTGCGATCCCCAAGCCGCCTGCCAAGCGTGGGGATTATGGCAAATACCCCCTCAATAGGGGAGGCTGTGTTCAGCAGTGGACGAGTCAGCTGTTACAATACAGTACAAACAGAGGGTATGGTGCATAATATTCTGAAAGGGGTTAATGCATTTTTCAATGGAAGTTAGCATATCCAACCTCCACCATTTTGAATTTTAATAAGTTTTTTTTATATAAGTGTCTTCTATCAAAATACATTTCTTTATAAGTGCCATAGCAGTTGCACGCGCCTAAGTTATCGAGTTATTCATAAACGCGGCTAAGAGCCCTTACACACGAGCAACATTTGCTGGCAGCCGTCGACGCTGTGCTGTCTGCCCTGCCGACGCGTTGATGGCTGCCGCCGATAGGTGGCGACGGCTGCAGTTGCCTTTGCCGTTGTTGGCAAATGCCGCTTGTGTGTAAGGACCCTTATTCGGTGCGGCTCCTGTTCTGCGTCTAGATGCACGTTTACCGATATAAGTTGGTACTACTACCTATAAGTGCGGAAACCTTAAAAAACACAAAATTAAAGCAATACTTTATGATTTTTCTATCACTTTTGAGATTCCTATCTAGTTTAGTTTTTGAGATAGACCCTTTAAGAAAAACGTTCTAAAATGTTCAACTTTGATAATATTTTTTTTATATTTTACTTTTTAATAAAAAACAAACTGTATGTTTGTATTCTACTCAATGAGTTCTAGACGATGACAAACCACGTGGTTGAAATAAGTTTTTGTTTCGTCTACATTCTTATGTACTTCTTGGCAAATAATTTTATTGAATTTCTACTACCATATCTTCTGTATTTGAAGCCACATGCGTTCTACGCAATATAACTAAGTTTGAGGTTTGTCAGTCACTCTGTTTATGAGCTAGAGACCCGTAACATACAGTTTTTAAATATAAATACAAAAGTACACAAGCGTTAAATATAATTGTGTAACGCAAGTTTGTTTTCTCGGTAAGCTTAAGTAAAATACTTTTGACATGTAACGTATTCGTAAATGCTTTTTTCTACCCATTTTGCTAAACTCATCAGGCAAGAACGACGTCACAAATTGTATTTAGTTAAAAATCCTTCTACGAAAACCTTTTAAGATCATTACGTGAACGTCCTTCTTATGTTTCCAAAATGTGAAGTAGGCAAAATTTTTTTTTTTTTTTTTACAAATAGCTTGATTTCCGTAATGAAAACATAAGCATATCGTCCTGCCCCATTCGATTCGAATAAGCAGACGGAAGTATCTGAACTTTTCTTAGTCCATATTAATAGGAGTCAAGCTCTTGCCACCTACCGGGTGTCATAGTTTCACACTCAGGACGGGACGAAAACTTCGCCTGATTTGCGGGGATCGAACCCAGAATCGAGATTCCAAGGCGGCGCTTTCGTACACACATCAACGAGTGTAATGAATATTCCCTCTAAACACGTTCTGAAATGATACATTTCCAGAATGTTTAACAATAATTTCCCAATATGCTGGATTCTCAAAACTAACCCAACAAACATTGAAGCACTCGTAGCGAAGTTTACCTAGCTGTTCTCAACCGATCAGCAAAGTTAAGCAACGTCGCGCGCGGTCATGAGTTGGATGGGTGACCGCTAGTGGCATTACTACTGAGCGTTTCCGTGCTTCGGAGGGCACGTTAAGCCGTCGGTCCCGGTTGTTGTCTTAGGATGGCAGTCGTTGTAGCATGGTAGTAGGGTATTTTGCGAATGCCCGCCTGGCTAGCTACCACCCTCAAGTAGAAAATTTGTCGCCAAGCACCTAAAGGTGTGTTCCGGCAGCTGTCCTTGAGAGCCAGTACTTCTAGGTTAGCCTGAACAACATCTTCGACCACATCATCACTTACCATCAGGTGATATAGTGGTCAAAGGCTAACCTATCAGGCATAAAAAAAAAACTTATTGTTAACCAGTATACTCCCAACGGCGACTAGTTTAACTGCCAATAATATATTATTGGTGGTTAAACTAGTGGTTTTTACTATATTAATATATTCTACATATATCTACAATTTTAATATTAATATATTCTACATAGTACTGCCGCGTTAAGCAAAAAAAAAATTTGTTCCTCTGCGAGAAGAACGGGCAAGAAACTCGTGGCCATTCTTTTTAAGCGTCTTTTAACATGCGTTACATACTATATAATAAAAATATTACAACATTTGTTTAAATTACGTAGGTGACATGCGATAGCTTGGCAGAGGCGGAATAGTCCAAGCATTTTTATCGTTTAAGTAATCACAAACTGTGTGGTAGGATCTCTTAATCAAAATGTTCAACACAAAGTTAGGTCGTGACAAATGTATACCGCGAGTTGTAGCAGCGTTATATCGTAGCATATAATGTGATATACGACACGTTAAAAGCTACTGTCTTAATAAGGCAATACGATGAGTAGGAACTAGTTAGGATAGTCATTACCGAGAGTGAGTTAACACATTTTGTGGCATCAAATTTATATAAACACGGTTTGGACGTGCGCTGTCAAGGGATGATGAACTTGTAGGTTATTAGGGTCTTTTCATTAGTGTAATGAAATTAACTTATTTTAAAGTAAATAGGTATATTTTATCATTGTGAGACTTAATCACAAGACACTGTCATACTATGTTCATTTTCTGTAAACGGTTTTCACAAATTCGAAACACGGAATTCACCCCTTGGCATTTTGAAAGAATAAAAAACGAATACTTTAGCACAAGCTACGTATAGCTCTTAGTATACTAATAAATATTGAAAATATTTTTACGTGCCTATACATCATAAAATCAACAGCGAAATCTTCATACTAAGAGTAGTACTAAGCTACGTTTATAGAACGGAAAAGTTATCCAGAAAGATGACTATATGGAGCCCTTACACCTCTATGAACCGTGCTCGAAACATAGAAAAATCGCTTTCTTGCTAAAAAAATATTATTTCCCCTGAGAGATCACGGAATAGATTACATTAGATACGCTAACTATATATAATATGTTATACTGCTACTTTGGTTGATTGGCATGTAAGCGTTACGAAGTTCTACTCGATTTTTAGGTTGGACTGGAAAGTTATCTATTTTATGACATTAAATTATCAGTAGAAGATAGAGTGCGTATATTGAAAATTCCTCCCAAAAAATTATCGCCAACTCATTTATTTAGCTCAGAGTAACCACATCATATAACTGACAAAGTGATATATTAACAGTTAAATTTTGAAAGTATATTTAACACCTTTTAACGCATTCAAACTAACCTAGCCTACTTGTAATAACACAGTAAATATATTAGGTATATATGAACATATTATAAATATTAAAATTAAATAATTCAGAAACAGTGAAGGCTCAGTGGCATTCTATGGACTGCCGCGCAGCAGGTCCATGGTTTGAATCCCGCCGCACGCTGGAGCTTCTCCGTATGGTGGAAGGGCATTTTGTGAATGCCTGCCTGGCTAGCGACCACCCTTAAGTAGAAAATCTGTCGCCAAGCACCTGACAATAGTATCAGCAAAAAGAAAATATATTATGAAAAAAATCTTCTGGTGAAACATCAATGATATAAAAAAAATGACGCATGGACAATTAGACGTTATTTTCGTCAGAGCTAAGCATAATGGCTTAGCTTTATGAGTTTTGAAATATTAACGTGTTACCTAATCTCTAGCTTAGCTCTAGCTCCATACTTTATCTTAACACTTTCATAGAAATTATATTTAATTCGAAGTTCATCCAACTTAGTCTGGAGCTACATACGTCTTGTATAAAAAGGATGATAAATTTAACAAAATACATTAATAAGTTTTGAATAAACTCGAAGTACATTGTCCATTAAATATAAAATTCTGTTAGTAACTTAAAATTACAATGCAACAAGAGATAACTGCAGGCTGTCGGTTTGTTTGAATGTGTAGCAGCTAATTAAGTTGCATAATATAAAAACATACAAGTTCTCACAGTAAAGGTCACTGTAGTAAGGTAAGTACCTACATGCACGTGCAAGACGTTATACGCGTGAGCCGTCCCACTGAATAATATCTGAAAAAGTAGTCGTATCGTTTGCGCAAACAATTGAAAAGCGCTCTCCATTTTTCAATTTGCTCCTATCAGAATATCTGTGACACATCAGCCACACATGTGTGCGCTGTGAAAATGTTAATTGCCTACCTATTACAGTTCCAAAGATATATGCTCTGTCATCAAGGTAGGAAAACTTGACAGTGTTATTGGAGTGTAACTCAAAAACGGCTTTACCGATTTTTATGAAATGTAAATGAGACCACACGGAAAGCATCATCTTTCAAATAAAAAGAATCATAAAAATCGGCTTACCCAGTAAAAAGTTCCGTGGTAACAAACGTAAAAAAAAGTGCAGTAGAATTGAGAACCTCCTTAATTTTTTTGAAGTCGGTTAAAAAGACAGGATATTTATAATTTCAATTTACTGAATAGTTCTTGAGGGAGGGGTTCTTGAGGGTGCATGCATGGTGGTAGGGTATTTTGTGAGTTTCCGCCTGGCTAGCTACCACCCTCAAGTAGAAAACTTATCGCCAAGCAATTGAGGGTGTGTTCCGAGAGCCATTAACTTTAGGTTATTCTGAACAACATCTACAATATCATCACTTAGTGTCAGGAGAGATAAAGGTCAGTGGCTAGCCTATCAGCAAAATAAAAGCACGATATGACCGATGTTAACGCAAGCAATGCCTTGGGTGGGCGTAAGCTAGTATAGAATAATATCAAAGTTAAAATATAAGATACAAATAATAAGTACTTTTTTCTATGCTATTAGATAAGTATAAGTTTAGTGCTGTTTAAGTGAACGACACATTATGTGTTAGGCTACTTGTCGTTCTAACAGTTTTCTTAAAGTAAGTTCTCATTGTAGGTCTATCCTGCTTACCATATGCATGCTGGTAGGGCATTTTGCGAATGCCGCCTGGCAACCTACCACCTTCAAGTAAAAAATCTGTCTTAGTCTTATCAATTCTAAGTTAACCCAAAGAATATCTTCGACTGCATCATAACGTACCACCTAGTGAGAAAGTGCTCAAAGGCTAGCCTATGAGGTATAAAAAAACATTTTCAACAACCGCATCAGTGATTAGAAAAGCTTTTTTTTTTTTATTCCTTATTGGTTAGCCTTTGACCACTATCTCACCTGATGGTAAGTGATGATGTGGTCGAAGATGTTGTTCAGGCTAACCTAGATGTACTGGCTCTCAAGGACAGCTGCCGGAACACACCGTTAGGTGCTTGGCGACAGATTTTCTACTTGAGGGTGGTAGCTAGCCAGGCGGGCATTCGCAAAATGCCCTACCACCATGCTATAACGATTGCCATCCTAAGACAACAACCGGGACCGACGGCTTAACGTGCCCTCCGAAGCACGGAAACGCTCAGTAGTAATGTCACTAGTGGTCACCCATCCAACTCATGACCGCGGGCGACGTTGCTTAACTTTGCTGATCGGTTGAGAACAGCTAAGTAAACTTCGCTACGAGCGCTTCTAAAAAAAGCTATATAAAATAAATTATAACTTTAGACAAAGCAACTCAGCCACAATGATCACACAGATTTTAACTCATTCAGCTCCTGCAGTATACTCAATGTTACTTGAATTGTGTATTTCTTTCAAACTGAACCTCAGCTATTCTGACACTTCGCCGAGGAATGTTTAACTGAGCATTTGTAGTAGGTATAAGTTCCTTACAATTAGAGGGCCTTACTATACACTCATTATGTAGTTTAAAGGACAATAATCACAAGCAAGTTACTAGTAAGGGTATATAATACTTGGGTAGTTAGATAACAGGCAAACTTGATACTTAGGTAAACAGCTCCCACAAACTTAATCTACACATACATAATTTCTTACGGTTGTTGCGTCGACCCATACCAAGATATTGTACTATCATATAATGTTATGCATAAAATAATTGAAACCTTGAACCTTTTACTACCGGAGAAAATATCAAATGAACACGTGATTCTTTTAAAAAATAATAACCAATCCATATTAAATAGATTAATCCTAATACGGCATCGCGGCTGTGGAACTGCGAAGATGACATTACTAGTGTGGTGTGTCAATACCTCTTATACCTAGCAAGTGACAATCATAGCGATAGTGACAGGAGTGACAGTTTGGACGGAGGAATTTTGACTTTGACAGTTACGGCGCAACCATCTCAACGCCAGTTACGTGCTGAGCCGACCTCGACGATGTGCACAATCGTGATTCCCAAACGAAGAACTTCAAATAAGTTTGAAACAGGACGGAGAAATATCCGGTAAATATTACGGGAGTCCTAGCTGGTTGCTAAATAATAAAGATTAATCCTGAACACAAAACTGGTCAAATCTTTACCCAACGTTTTAAGGTACTTAGTCCTTATTGCATACCCTATGAAACTATTGAAAGTTATATTCCTGAAATTCTGTTCTCGTTCGACTCTTCGTTAACAGATGTAGTATAGTCACGTGTATACAATTTCCAAAATATAGCTGCGTGAAAACATACTTATCCAAGTTTCCATCGATACCTGCAACGTTCTTTTATATAAAAGATATAATTAATTATAACCTATACAAGAGCATTTAATTCGATGCATTTGACCAATACCTAAGTGTGTAAGTTATGGTATTGATGATTTAGTCGGAGGCATTTGAGCAAACTAAACCTAGAACTAGAACTGGCTTCAATAAACAAGTGCTGGAAGTTACATTTAGATGTTAGCAACTTTCTTCTCAAGAGCGACAGGAAACTAGAAAAAATCCTACTATTAGATACTGTATCCCTACACTTGTGCACGTTCATGAACACTTAACGACTAACACTACGTGTTGGTACTCGAAAAAATAGGGGTATAACAGAAAATCAAATTTCCAATTATCATGTCGAAACTATGGTGTAGAAGTTTGTGCGTGACAATCAGTCAATCGTGCACCGGTTTCTATAGGACGGCGTAGCGTGAAGAGCTCTTGGAGATGCTACACGGATCACGATAAAAACTTGTTTAATTGCTTGTCAGCTATTTCGGGCCACACTTTGTCAGTATACCTTTAGTAGAATAGAATTGGATAGTTTTCATATATCGCGTGAAAACTATAGACAGAATAGAAAAAGAACTGAAATACAGTCAGACAACGTGTCAATACTATAATTATTATAACAAACGGGATATTTACCGTGTTTTTGATTAGTTTTGAGCTCTCGATATTTCAGCACTGTTGCAAGTGCCACGAGTTAAGTCTATGCGAGAATATCGAGAGCTCAAAACTAATAAATAATACGGGAATTGTAATAATTATAGTGTTAATGACCGTGACACTCATAACGTGTCAATAGATACGTTTAGTTCCGTATAATCATTTTTAGGGTACCCGAATGGCAAGACTGAGCTCTATGAATGATACTCCTTTGTCTGTCTGTCTGTTCATTCATCCGTATGTCACGGGCTCTAGCTCGTAAACGGAATGAGTGATATACCTGATGTTTTGGCATTGTTAGTAAAAGTTGACCCAAATACGCACGTCGAAGTAAAAATTCATGAAAATGTTATAAATTATTTTCAGGACAGCTTCCATATTTTTGCATAGTGGTAGGGCAACTTGCGAATGCCCTCCTGGCTTGCTACCAATTCAGAATCAGAGACTTAGACTCAGAGACTCAGACTCAGGGACTCAAACGGCGTCGGCGTCGGCGTCGGAGTCGGCGTCGGCGTCGGCGTCGGAGTCGGTGTCGGCATCAGCGTCATATGTCATGTCATAAGTCATATGTCAGACTCAAGGACTCAGACTCAGAGATTCAGATTCAGACTGAGTTTCAGACTCAGAGACTCAGACTAAGAAACTCAGACTCAGAGACTCAGACTCAGAGACTTAGACTTAGAGACTCAGACTCAGAGACTCAGACTCGGAGACTCAGACTCAGAGACTCAGACTCAGAGACTCAGACTCAGAGACTCAGACTCAGAGACTCAGACTCAGAGACTCAGACTCAGAGACTCAGACTCAGAGACTCAGACTCAGAGACTCAGACTCAGAGACTCAGACTCAGAGACTCAGACTCAGAGACTCAGACTCAGAGACTCAGACTCAGAGACTCAGACTCAGAGACTCAGACTCAGAGACTCAGACTCAGAGACTCAGACTCAGAGACTCAGACTCAGAGACTCAGACTCAGAGACTCAGACTCAGAGACTCAGACTCAGAGACTCAGACTCAGAGACTCAGACTCAGAGACTCAGACTCAGAGACTCAGACTCAGAGACTCAGACTCAGAGACTCAGACTCAGAGACTCAGACTCAGAGACTCAGACTCAGAGACTCAGACTCAGAGACTCAGACTCAGAGACTCAGACTCAGAGACTCAGACTCAGAGACTCAGACTCAGAGACTCAGACTCAGAGACTCAGACTCAGAGACTCAGACTCAGAGACTCAGACTCAGAGACTCAGACTCAGAGACTCAGACTCAGAGACTCAGACTCAGAGACTCAGACTCAGAGACTCAGACTCAGAGACTCAGACTCAGAGACTCAGACTCAGAGACTCAGACTCAGAGACTCAGACTCAGAGACTCAGACTCAGAGACTCAGACTCAGAGACTCAGACTCAGAGACTCAGACTCAGAGACTCAGACTCAGAGAATCAGACTCAGAGACTCAGACTCAGAGACTCAGACTCAGAGACTCAGACTCAGAGACTCAGACTCAGAGACTCAGACTCAGAGACTCAGACTCAGAGACTCAGACTCAGAGACTCAGACTCAGAGACTCAGACTCAGAGACTCAGACTCAGAGACTCAGACTCAGAGACTCAGACTCAGAGACTCAGACTCAGAGACTCAGACTCAGAGACTCAGACTCAGAGACTCAGACTCAGAGACTCAGACTCAGAGACTCAGACTCAGAGACTCAGACTCAGAGACTCAGACTCAGAGACTCAGACTCAGAGACTCAGACTCAGAGACTCAGACTCAGAGACTCAGACTCAGAGACTCAGACTCAGAGACTCAGACTCAGAGACTCAGACTCAGAGACTCAGACTCAGAGACTCAGACTCAGAGACTCAGACTCAGAGACTCAGACTCAGAGACTCAGACTCAGAGACTCAGACTCAGAGACTCAGACTCAGAGACTCAGACTCAGAGACTCAGACTCAGAGACTCAGACTCAGAGACTCAGACTCAGAGACTCAGACTCAGAGACTCAGACTCAGAGACTCAGACTCAGAGACTCAGACTCAGAGACTCAGACTCAGAGACTCAGACTCAGAGACTCAGACTCAGAGACTCAGACTCAGAGACTCAGACTCAGAGACTCAGACTCAGAGACTCAGACTCAGAGACTCAGACTCAGACTCAGAGACTCAGACTCAGAGACTCAGACTCAGAGACTCAGACTCAGAGACTCAGACTCAGAGACTCAGACTCAGAGACTCAGACTCAGAGACTCAGACTCAGAGACTCAGACTCAGAGACTCAGACTCAGAGACTCAGACTCAGAGACTCAGACTCAGAGACTCAGACTCAGAGACTCAGACTCAGAGACTCAGACTCAGAGACTCAGACTCAGAGACTCAGACTCAGAGACTCAGACTCAGAGACTCAGACTCAGAGACTCAGACTCAGAGACTCAGACTCAGAGACTCAGACTCAGAGACTCAGACTCAGAGTCTCAGACTCAGAGACTCAGACTCAGAGACTCAGACTCAGAGACTCAGACTCAGAGACTCAGACTCAGAGACTCAGACTCAGAGACTCAGACTCAGAGACTCAGACTCAGAGACTCAGACTCAGAGACTCAGACTCAGAGACTCAGACTCAGAGACTCAGACTCAGAGACTCAGACTCAGAGACTCAGACTCAGAGACTCAGACTCAGAGACTCAGACTCAGAGACTCAGACTCAGAGACTCAGACTCAGAGACTCAGACTCAGATACTCAGACTCAGAGACTCAGACTCAGAGACTCAGACTCAGAGACTCAGACTCAGAGACTCAGACTCAGAGACTCAGACTCAGAGACTCAGACTCAGAGACTCAGACTCAGAGACTCAGACTCAGAGACTCAGACTCAGAGACTCAGACTCAGAGACTCAGACTCAGAGACTCAGACTCAGAGACTCAGACTCAGAGACTCAGACTCAGAGACTCAGACTCAGAGACTCAGACTCAGAGACTCAGACTCAGAGACTCAGACTCAGAGACTCAGACTCAGAGACTCAGACTCAGAGACTCAGACTCAGAGACTCAGACTCAGAGACTCAGACTCAGAGACTCAGACTCAGAGACTCAGACTCAGAGACTCAGACTCAGAGACTCAGACTCAGAGACTCAGACTCAGAGACTCAGACTCAGAGACTCAGACTCAGAGACTCAGACTCAGAGACTCAGACTCAGAGACTCAGACTCAGAGACTCAGACTCAGAGACTCAGACTCAGAGACTCAGACTCAGAGACTCAGACTCAGAGACTCAGACTCAGAGACTCAGACTCAGAGACTCAGACTCAGAGACTCAGACTCAGAGACTCAGACTCAGAGACTCAGACTCAGAGACTCAGACTCAGAGACTCAGAGACTCAGACTCAGAGACTCAGACTCAGACTCAGAGACTCAGACTCAGACTCAGAGACTCAGACTCAGAGACTCAGACTCAGAGACTCAGACTCAGAGACTGAGACTCAGAGACTCAGACTCAGAGACTCAGACTCAGAGACTCAGACTCAGAGACTCCGACTCAGAGACTCAGACTCAGAGACTCAGACTCAGAGACTCAGACTCAGAGACTCAGACTCAGAGACTCAGACTCAGAGACTCAGACTCAGAGACTCAGACTCAGAGACTCAGACTCAGAGACTCAGACTCAGAGACTCAGACTCAGAGACTCAGACTCAGAGACTCAGACTCAGAGACTCAGACTCAGAGACTCAGACTCAGAGACTCAGACTCAGAGACTCAGACTCAGAGACTCAGACTCAGAGACTCAGACTCAGAGACTCAGACTCAGAGACTCAGACTCAGAGACTCAGACTCAGAGACTCAGACTCAGAGACTCAGACTCAGAGTCTCAGACTCAGAGACTCAGACTCAGAGACTCAGACTCAGAGACTCAGACTCAGAGACTCAGACTCAGAGACTCAGACTCAGAGACTCAGACTCAGAGACTCAGACTCAGAGACTCAGACTCAGAGACTCAGACTCAGAGACTCAGACTCAGAGACTCAGACTCAGAGACTCAGACTCAGAGACTCAGACTCGGAGACTCAGACTCAGAGACTCAGAGACTCAGACTCAGAGACTCAGACTCAGACTCAGAGACTCAGACTCAGAGACTCAGACTCAGAGACTCAGACTCAGAGACTCAGACTCAGAGACTCAGACTCAGAGACTGAGACTCAGAGACTCAGACTCTGGCGTCAGCGTTGGCGTTGGCGTCGGTGTCGGCGTCGGCGTCGGCGTCGGAGTTGGCGTCGGCGTTAGAGTCGGTGTTAACAACACCCATCATCATCGTCATCAACCACCAGACTCAGAGACTCAGACTCAGAGACCCAGACGGCGTCGGCTTTGGCGTCGGTGTCGGCGTCGGCGTTGGCGTCGGCGTCAGCGTCGGCGTCGGCGTTAGAGTCGGTGTTAACAACACCCATCATCATCGTCATCAACCACCAGACTCAGAGACTCAGACTCAGAGACCCAGACGGCGTCGGCTTTGGCGTCGGTGTCGGCGTCGGCGTTGGCGTCGGCGTCAGTGTCGGCGTCGGAGTCGGCGTCGGCGTTAGAGTCGGTGTTAACAACACCCATCATCATTATCATCAACCACCAGACTCAGAGACTCAGACTTAGAGACCCAGACGGCGTCGGCGTTGGCGTCGGTGTCGGCGTCGGCGTTGACGTCGGCGTCGGCGTCGGCGTCGGAGTCGGCGTCGGCGTTAGAGTCGGTGTTAACAACACCCATCATCATCATCATCAACCACCAGACTCAGAGACTCAGACTCAGAGACCCAGACGGCGTCGGCTTTGGCGTCGGTGTCGGCGTCGGCGTTGGCGTCGGCGTCAGCGTCGGCGTCGGAGTCGGCGTCGGCGTTAGAGTCGGTGTTAACAACACCCATCATCATCATCATCAACCACCAGACTCAGAGACTCAGACTTAGAGACCCAGACGGCGTCGGCGTTGGCGTCGGTGTCGGCGTCGGCGTCGGAGTCGGCGTCGGCGTTAGAGTCGGTGTTAACAACACCCATCATCATCATCATCAACCACCAGACTCAGAGACTCAGACTCAGAGACCCAGACGGCGTCGGCTTTGGCGTCAGTGTCGGCGTCGGCGTCGGAGTCAGTGTCAACAATACCCATCATCATTATCATCAACCACCAGACTCAGAGACTCAGACTTAGAGACCCAGACGGCGTCGGCGTACCACCTTCAAGAAGAAAATCTGACGCCAAGCACCTAACTGTGTGCTCCGGCAGCTCACCTTCAGTCTTGTGTGCGTGTGTGTATTTTCATCATCATGTTCATGTGTCTTCCTCATCGTTGACTTCTACTATTATTTTGTTCATTTTTGTTAGATGGCCGATTATTTGATTTTAGAACCTAAGAGTAAAATGTTTAGTATCGAGTAGTATAATTGATATAACAAAACATATTTTATTTTAAATAACTACCATATTCTCGATTTTTTTATGTTTTCTTAAACTAATTCTTTTTTTACAGAGTTGACAGTGGGTAAATCATCCAAGTACATAAATAGATGTATGTATATTATTTTCTACTTCTTATATACAGTGCCCGGTAATGAATGGATAACCATAAATTAGGTATTTGTATATCTAATGGCCATTCAGAAAAAAATAACAGAACAAAAAAAATCAAGTAGTACTACTTGATTTTTTTTTCAAAGTTATGGTCTTGTTAATAAAAAACTATATTTTTTTTTATATTACCTTATGTTACATTCTTGTGTCCCAGGATCCCAAATGACTGAATTCAATCGGTTTTCTTATTATTATTGTAATTTAAGTTAATGTACCTGATATCTATCAGGTACATTAACTTAAATTACAGCAATGAATAATATGACGACATGGACATGTTTTTGTTTTTGAGCTACTTGAATTATATTTTTTATTGAAAAATAAACGAACATATTCATTTTGCCAAAGTTTAAGCATCCATAGCGTAAAAAAAAAGTATGAATACACATGTGACCAATCATTTTAAAATAAAGTGTGCCTAAAGCCGGTTTCAAAGTGGTATTATTCATTATGGTACACATTGTAAATTGTGAATTATAGCTATTCGTGATCTAAAGGTGTGAAATGTGGTTAAACAACAAAGTTTATAATATTGGAATATTTATTAATTCCATTAAACAGACCTATTCATCGGGGTTTTGAAAACACTAATACTTAGTTTATAATTAAATAAAGCTAAATAAAAACTAACATTACACATAACATTTGCTTAAAAAATATTTTAGTGAAAACAAATTGCTTTCAATGCTATGAAGTGACCGTCATACAAGCTACCTGCGCCCACCCCGCAACACGCGTCTTTTGTTCATATTATACTAAGAAGATCATTGTTCATACTCTCGCTAATCTGAACGAGTGCGAGCGAGATAGTAAAAGTTTAGCTATACAATAAATAAAGTAACTGGTATGGGGTTGTAAGAAATGGGGTCTTAGTGCGGCTCTCGACTTGCTCGAATTCGCATGTGTTATTTTCTGTGACTAATCGTTGCTATTTACTGTTAATAAGTGTTATAACGACGACCTGGCTATTCTACTGGACTTTGCTTGTTTTCGGATTTGGATTTGTTTTAATTATGGACCATAATGCCGCGTGCTCAGTATAGCGTGCGTAAGAATATGCAAACATGCATTTTATTTATGGGGAATGCAGAGGCAATGGCTGTGCAGCCGCAGCGCTTTACAGGGAAAGATACCCTAACGCGCGTCACCCAGATTACCGCGTATTCATAAGAGTACACAGCTGTTATACGGAAGGAAGAATTCCTGGTAGTGGTGTTGGTGGTACAAGTGCTGGAAGAATCGCTCGCCCTGAAATAGAAGACTCAGTGCTCGAGCAGATAGCAGAAGATCCATCGACTTCTACACGAGCAATAGCCCGACGCACAGGAATAGGCAAATCAACCGTGCATGATATCTTAAGAAAAAATCGATTCCACCCTTACCACGTTACGCGCGTGCAGACTCTTCAACCAAGAGATTATAATACACGATTGAGATTCTGCCGACAAATGCTGGAAAAAATGAAAGAAGACCCGCAGTTTTTTAAACAAAATTCTATGGAGTGATGAATCGACCCTTAAAAGAGACGGCTACATGAATTTACATAATTTCATAGCTGGCAATTACAAAACCCCCACATAATGCGCGAAGACAGATCACAATATCAGTTTAAAATAAATTATTGGACAGGAATAATAAATGGAAAAATTATAGGCCCGTTTGAGTTACCGGGGAACCTAACTGGCCAAAGCTAATTAGAATTTTTGTAGAATGATCTTCCAAATTTACTACAAGAGGTGTCCGAGGAGGAGAGAGAATCTCATTGGCTTCAAAATGACGGTTGTCCTGCGCATTATGCTGTAGCAGTTCGGGCATATTTAAACAGAACATACCCGAACAGATGGATTGGCCGTCTAGGGCCAATTCTATGGCCCCCACGTTCACCAGATCTCAATCCACTGGATTCTTTTTATTGGGGCTGCCTTAAAGAAGAAGTGTACGCGAAGCCTATAAGATCACTAGAAGATTTACGAAGCCGTGTCCGGGTCGCCGCAACAAAAAATTAATGAGCGACGTTATACGCGACTGCTTAGGAGAGCATTTATTCGAAGATGTAGGGGTGGCAGACAATTTGAACATTTGCTATAAGTATTTGGAACTAATAAAAGGTTATCAATGTCAAATGTTGTTTTTATTGAACCCCAATGACCTTTAATGTAAGTAAATATTACAATCTTATAAACTTTGTTGTTTAACCACATTTTACACCTTTAGATCACGAATAGCTATAATTCACAATTTACAATGTGTACCATAATGAATAATACCATTTTGAAACCGGCTTTAGGCACACTTTATTTTAAAATGATTGTTCACATGTGTATTCATACTTTTTTATTACGCTATGGATGCTTAAACTTTGGCAAAATGAATATGTTTGTTTATTTTTCAAAAAAATATATAATTCAAGTAGCTTAAAAACAAAAACATGTCCATGTAGTCATATTATTTATTGCTTATCTATCAGTTACATTAACTTAAATTACAATAATAATAAGAAAACCGATTGAATTCAGTCATTTGGGACACAAGAATGTAACATAAGGTATAAAAAAAATAGTTTTTGATTAAAAAGACCATAACTTTGGTACTACTTGATTTTTTTTTGTCCTGTTTTTTTTTCTGAATGGCCATTAGATATACAAATACCTAATTTAAGATAATGTCACTAGATATATATCATTTTTATAAAGATTTTTTAAGCGTTTTATTAAATAATTAATTAAATGTTTTCTTAAAATACTTTTAAAATATTTGTTATTACCTAATTTAAGGTTATCCATTCATTACCGGGCACCCTGTATAATAACTTCACACATGCGGTGAAAGTCACATACCAAACCTAGCCTTTGTGTTTATCATACGTGATTCAGTAGAAGCGATTAAAGCTTAAAGCTCAGGGAACAATATCAACGAATATGTGTCATTTTTATCACAAATCTGTTTGTTCAAGCATAATCGGTGCCAACCATTCATATTTCAGATTGTTAATAAACCCTACCTGTCAACGCTCAGATAATAAAGATAAGAATTTGGATGGATTGTTAGCTATGCTATTACACTGAAATGGGTACAAAATTGATTTGTTTATCTAATGGATGAAATGCATTTGTGCTGTGTGCTGTTTCTATATGCTTTTACTCATGGGCATAGCTTAGCCAATAGTCCTGTATTAATAACCCTCTTCAAAAATAAGTAGGTTTAATGTCCTCGTACTTAGACAAAAATCAGTATGCATGCTATATGTGATTCTAAAATCATATATCTGTGATTGTAAGAGATTAAATAACTCTGGTTGGCAGTTAGTAAATAATAACGTGCTTTAAAACTGCTCATATTAAAAAAAGGTGTTGTTTAATAAAATATAAACAATTTTAATGAGCAATATCTATATACAACACTATAGCTACTACAATGAAAGCATTTAGACAACCTACAAATCAATGCAGACTCACAGGCAGTTCAAATGCTCCAGTCCACTACCAGTTAGCAGCGTGCCCAGCATGCTGACAGCATTAATTATTATTAATAATACTAATTATAATACAGCTGTGATTGTTGAGGGTAAAAAAAATTGTAGGTTTTATATACCGGTGATATTTTATTACTACTTTAAATAGAATCAATTGAAGTGCTCGTAGCGAAGTTTGCTTAACCATTCTGAACCGATCAGCAAAGTTAAGCAACGTCCGCCGCGGCCATACGTTGGATGGCTGACGGCTAGTGACATAACTGAGCGCTTCCGTGCTTCGGAGGGCACGTTAAGCCGTCGGTACTGGTTGTTGTCTTAGGATGGCAGTCGTTATAGCATGGTGTTAGGGCATTTTGTAAATGTCCGCCTGGCTAGCTACCACTCTCAAGTAAAAAATCTGTCACCAAGCACCTAACAGTGTTCCGGCAGCAGTCCTTGAGAGCAAGTGAAATTAACGGCACATACGACTTAAAACAACTGTATGTCTCAGGGTAACGGTCGCAGTGCAATTCGTCGACGAAATGCAACTGTTATAGGCAGAGGTTAGTCCACTTAACATCAGGTGGGCCTCGTGCTTATTCAGTCAGAATTACATGAAAATAAAATAACGACCAAATTACCACCATTGTAATGCTTTTATTGTAGTAGCTGTATATAGCGTATAAAAGACAAGGAACTTCTAAGTGTATTTTGCTAGCCTTTGATGACTAACTCATCTGATCGTAAGTGCCGATGCGATCAAACGTACCGTTTACGCTAACATAGAATCACTAGATCTCTAGGACAGCTGCCGAAACACGCTGTTAGGTGCTTCGCGACATATTTTCTACTTAAGGGTGGTAGGATACTGGCATTCCCAAAATACTCTACCATTATGCTTAACGACAGCCATCCTAATACAAAACCCAAGACTGCCAGCTTAATATGCCCTCCAAATCTCAGCACTCAGTAGTAAAATTTGCCACTAGCGGACACCCATCCAAGTAATTACCACCCTAAATGATAGGTCAATAACGATTGGCCAGGTTACGGTGCGCTTTAAAGCTGGTGGTTTTAGTTAAACTAAATGAAATCTGGTTAATATTTTACCTATTTACTTTGGCGAGTGTTGTCTCAATCAAGAAACTAATGAAACACTTTTATTTACGTATTGTATTGACTGTTTTAATTGGTTTAGTGATTTAAATCAGCCAAATGCGAGTGGACTCAACGCCGGGATATACACGTATACACCTTATATTTAATTTGTTGTAGGTATCTTTGATAGATAAACTTGGTACAATTATGGTAAAAATATAAAAAAAAACCAAGCGTCAATTTGTCTCCTCTAAAAAAGTTTGTTCTTTTAGTAGCATCTATTACCGTTTTTAAGACAAAAATGAAGTAAAATATGATGAAAAAACAAACAGAATTTTAACATGAATTGTATGATAATATGAAAACATTCTTAATCTTTTACTTCTGGTTTTTAGTCTTATTTTATGTAATATTATGTAATAGTACATATACCTAATGATAACACATGGTGTCATTATTTACATGAGCTGCCTGTTATTCACATACATCCCTTTAATGTTAGGACGGACGGATAGCTCACACCTAGTAATTTAGGTCACATTTTCTCATACCGAATCCTTAAAATTACAAAACGAGGTCGCATAAAGTATAATTGAATACTACAGTCGATACAAAGACTAACATTCTCAAAACATGCGAATAATCTGCTAGTTAATGTTATACATACACCGTATAAACTTTAAGCCTGAAATATTTCACTACTGTAAATAAAATGAAAATAAAAACAAAACGACATACTGTGAAACATTGGTACACTCTAGTAAATTATAATAAGTTATTTTTGCATTTTTGACACCTTGTACGAAAATATCTAACAAAATGTATACAACAAAAAAATTATTGGATCTTAGTTACATGTTTTATTTAAAAGGTACCTAATGGTTTTGCGAGAACAGTGAAAATTGCTGTAAAATTACCTTTCGTATCAGCTCAACAAGAGAGAACAAGAACTCAAGAGAAAATGGTTCTACGGCGTAGCCCCGTAGCATTCTTGTTTCGTAGTAGGTCTACGCGCTACGTGTTATCTACGTTCAACAAGGCGAGGCGAGGGCATACACAGTAGCACGGCGGCATCCGGCATCCCTATAAAAGCGCGCGTCCACACCTCTCGAAGCTCATTTGCTTGCCGCCATCCGAGGTGACACAGGAAGAACAAGCTTTACTCAAGTGCCATCTATTTCGACGATCGCTCATTTCTCCGTTGAAGCTAATTAACGTGAGTAAATATTTAATGTTTTTATCCATGTCGACGTTTTTATTTGCGTTAATTACTACATTTAATTACATTTTAAAGCAATAAAGTTTTCGTATGTGTTAACAATCTTAACTTATCTATGTTGTTCTTATTCTACGTTACTTAAACACCAAGTTATTTACATTTTAAACTTAATAGCAGTTAGTTTTTGATAAAATTGAATAGAATTATTTTGTTTTTTTGTTTTGGTCTTACGATAAATTTTTTGTGTCAAGGGATAACGTCCCAAGCAAATCAAATCAATGAATTGAAGGTGGCGGTGATTCGTAAAGACTCTTGTGTAACAACAAGGCAATTTTATTTGAACTTATTACGCTGACCCTTGGACTCAGCTTCAATGTTGTAAAAAAATTAGAAATCGTTCTGGTTTTATATTAGAGCAACTCAAACCATATATTTTTTTACTAATTTAAAACTAGTTAATCCAAAGTAATAAGCAACATTATTGGTTATAATAAAACTTCAATCCAGATGTTTATGCTCGGCACTACGAGTATATCTTTATTTTGGTTACACTGTAACTATTAGAGTGCAAAATTATAGGAACAGTATTGCGTATATCAGATTATTTTATTGATTTAATCTCGAATTTCAGTAAACATTTGCTGGGTCAGTCCTTAAAAGATAAAGAAAAATCATACTTTTTTTATCTATAGTAAAATAATCTAGAGAATATATTTTCTATTAAATCTGACATCCATTTGCTTCTAAAAGCCAACTTGTCAGCAACAAAAAAAACACTGTTTGTCACACTTGGAAACCAAGGACACTAATGTAGTAGTTTTTAAATGATATATAATTAGAGGGCCGTCAGTTTTATACCAATATATTAAATAACTACCGGCCCGTCCAGGCCTTACACGAATATTTCACAAAAAATTGAAAAGATACAGTTTTAGTTTAGTGTAAGTCAATACAACATTCTTATTTTCTTATTCAAAAACAAGGTTACAAATATGTTATGAGTATAACCGACTTGCTAAAAATATGCCCGTACTGAAAACATCATCATTTTTACACAAATTATGTTTAAGAAATTGATTCAGTCAATACGATCACAGTAAAATAATACTACAAAAGATTATCCTACTAGTCCGATTTCTTTGAAATAATAATCCGTGCAGAAAATAGCATAAAGATTTTATTTTATCTTCGTGACCTAATAAATTCTTCATGGAAATAATGAAACTAAATCCTTTTGTGAAATGTATAAAAATACATGTTTCTAATCTATCCACGACTTTGTGGTAAAATTATACTGTGATCTACTAATAGATTATGAACTTTTTCTGGATTAAAATATATGACTTGTTGCTTGGTAGGTACTTTCCGGCGAGAATTATGTGTAGCTATGTCTTTTACTTGAGTTGAAAATCTGTATAATCCAACTTTAGGATTTTAGCTATTGACATTATGTATTCGAAGGAGTTTAAGCGTAGTTCAGATTGTTTGCTTGCGTCGTACGTAAAACGCATTTTGCCTAACCAAGCTATGCATAAAAACAAACAGGAGGTAGGTATACTTAATTGTATCTCCATTGAGTTTTAAATCAAGTGCAAAATTGACCTAGGAAGATTAAGGTCTATTGATTTGTAGTCCAAAAGCGAGAATCAACTTAATTGTTAAATAAGACAAATATCCCATCAATTAAATGACACATTGTTGTTTATAATTAGTCTTGTCACAAACTTAATAAATCCAATGAAAACACTTCAACATTTTAGTTATAAATAAGTTTTATTGAATCTAACCCAATAATATAAACGAAAGCAATAAAAGAATACTTTAATGTCTTGTAACCATCATACTATTGTTCAACTGTTCATTAAACTATCCAACCTTACGTTAACACTCTTTTGACCACTTATTTAAAATGAAAAAGCTTTGCGTCTATACACCGAAGGGGTAAATTTCCGCGTCAGACGTGTAATAAATTATCCTGCATCCCAGTAGGGCAAATTCTCATTATAGACTTAACAAAATCTTCGGCACAACTTCACTTACTTATAAGTAATGACTAAAACTAGCCTATCAGCTATGAAAACGCCATGGAACTATACATGGAGTACTAACAATAGGATCGAATATATACAAGCGTGGTTTATCTCCAAAGGAGGTCGCAGGCATTAACCAAATTCATGTTTTTATTTTCTGTTTTTTATGCCATAGGTGGCAACAAAGCAAACGGGCCGTAATCTGTAACACTCGGGGTATCACAAATACGTACTCGACATTTCATGCGAAAATGTTCCGTACATATCATCCAACAATTATAAATTAATTAAACAAGTAAAACACCCGACTGCAAATTATTTATTTTGGTTAAACTTTTATCGTTCCTATGAACATAAAAGTTATATGTTCATAGGATGTATATATTTATGGAATCGTGTTTTAAAGCCCTTCATTTTGATACCTTACTCGATAGTATTGGGAGTAAAGTTATTTTTTATCTTCCAATATGGTGACTCAAATCCGCCAGTTTGTTTATAATTTCTATTTACGTACCTAGTGTCACTTACGCTATCAATACGAATCTAATGATATATCTTACATTGAAATCGGTTGGACCGTTTAAAAGTTACGGTGGAATAAAGAAACTCACAAACATACATACTGAACTCCTTTTTTTGGCAGTCGTGTAAAAACGGACTTCGTATAGGGTCGCGGTCTGTCTATCTATCACAGCGTAATATATATCTCTAACCGCAAGTAATTAAAGGAATATAATAATTAATGCTATGAGTACGGAGCCCTCCTTCACTTGAGTTTGATAGGTACTTGACCGTTTTTTTAGTTGCTGTCACCATTAAAACCATTTAAGTAATAGCTATTTAAAACACATGGTAATCACTCACTTGTAACATAATATATGCAATACTACGGATTCTACGGCCTCAAAGCGGCATTCTTAGGAAATTACGAATACCATGACATTGTTAATGTATGGGCGGGGTAAACATCATCAACGGTATTTTTCAATATTAGAAGCATTAACAAACTTTTGTTATTTCAACTTACCTTAGCTAATAGAACTTTATACGCAGACACTCACAAACAGGCTTAAAATAAGTGTGGAACTAACGTGTGACATGTACAGTTGTTTTACAAAATAAATTACTGTCTCTATGTCTATGTACTTAATAACCTTTCAGAACAGGTCTATTACGTAAATCATATTTTTATATAGTTTTCTTAACACCTGGCGGCTACAGAGGCTTTTCTCTGTGTATGTATCTGATTGTGAGAGTAAATGTGTGTGATTATCAGTTTCGTAAGTAAGCATTATGGTTGGCGCACACTGATCCTATCAGCACCATACCTAGTGACACCACTACAACTTTCAAGACAATCGGTATTTTTGTATTTGACTCCATACTACAACACACACTTATCAACGCCGTATCGGCTTCGCCTCGACTCGAGACGCTCTCGCTAGTATTCTCGAAAATGAAGCAAGACATGTATTCGCGAAAATGAAGTTGATACGGTTTTATTTCTTGTATTTATTTCTTGCTTACCTGCTACGAGTATATAAGTTAGTCTTTAATCACTATCTCACCAGATGGAAAGTGATAATGCGATAGAAGATATTATTCAGGCTAACCTAGAATTACTGGGTCTCGAGTACAGCTGCCTGATCCCGCCGTGAGGTGCTTGGCGACAGATTTTCTATTTGAAGGTGGTAACTAACCAGGCGGGCATTCATAACATGACTTACCACCGGGACTGACGGCTAAAAGGGAAGCTCGGAGGCGATCAGTAGTACCTAATGCAACAAGCAGTTAACCAACCAAGTAATGATCGAGATGGAACTAGCTTAATTTAGTTGACCGGTTTGGAACGACTAAGCAAGTTCTGCCACGAGCGCTTCTCGCAATGGTGCCGAGAATATACGTCTGCAATGTCTCCTAGTCTTGTTTGATGAAATTCTAACCGCACCACGTTGCAAATCGTGTAGCAGCGCTGAATATTACACCTAGGTGATTTGTACCGTAAAAACTGCTAGGCAATATTTTAGTACACTTACAAATTGCAAAAAGTAGGAAAATTAAGTAAAGGATCGTATTTTCCTTTTCACCGTCTTATATCTATATTTATACTTAATATTGTAAAGAGGAAAGATTTGATTGTTTGTATGTATTGAATAAGCTCCGAAACTACTGAACCGATTTGAAAAATTCTTTCACTGTTGGGAAGCACTATTCCCGAGTGACATAGACTACATTATATTTAAAAAAAAAATTAGGAACTTCCCAAGTCGTTGCGCGAGATTCGAGTACAGAGCGGTTTCTGAAGCTTGAAGATGTTTATACAAAAAATTAGAAATAAAAAATTTAAATATATCAACTTATTTAAAAAAAAACATTAAAATTAAAGTTCATTAAAATAATTATATTCAAACTATCTGCTATCATAATTTTCCTATTTGTAATAACCACAAATAGAAAGGGTATGTATTATAAATTTTATTTTTTTTGTAAAATACCCATGGTCTGCTACTCGTCGAATAAATAAGTTTTGAAATCTATGCCCAGTTTTAATTAATATGGCAAAATTGCTATAATTTTATGGTATTATAAGAGATTCTACCATGACATCTGGTTTCAATATTATTAAATATATCTTTGATATATGGCGTTTGACAGTATTAAAGGTCAACACACTTGTCAACTTGAGTGAAAAACACCAAACAACAAATTCATGATAATTTTAACAATAGAATTATAACAATAGAATAGAATCGTGAATTTGACGTTTGATCTCCAAAGACAATCGCATTCCAGCTTCCAACTTTATATCTATACGTTTTATTACATCTATAATATAACACCAAATAATATCTGAGAGATATTTTGTCAAAAGATACTATTTCACGAACTTTGGCAATTTCCAGTGGTTCAACCAACGCGTTTTGAACGTTCTCCGTTAGCAACCATGTTACCTATTGTTAAAAAAATGGGTAGTCTTGTACGATAAAATAATGTCCCTTTTCTACTTAAAGATATTAAATAAGGACTTTTTTTAAACGGCTTCAAAAATAGTAGGTGGTTTTCAATTCGATTGTTTTTTTTTGTGTTCGTTACTTCATAACGTTTTACTGTGAGTAACTTTTGAGATGATTTTTATTTTATATTCGAAAGCTGGTGCTTGTCATGTAATTCCATTAAAATTTCAGTGAGATCTGACGAGTAGTACATGAGTTATTTCTGATAATGCGTATTTAATTAGCTTCGACTACATTGATGAGGTTCCCATTTTCACTCGTCGATGCAAAATGAACAAAAAGATAATAAACAGTATACGATGGTTTGATTCATTTACTTTTTAGTGCATTATCTGTTTTAGATTATTTTCTGTTTGAAGTCGGTTTACAATAGTATTGGAAAATTATAATTGTGATTAATTTATTTTGATCACTATTTCGTAGACAACGGTTTTGTAAAATTACTTTTAAAACCTTTTAAATATGATAAAATAACAAATTCGCGAGTGCAAAAATATAGTCAAGTGCGGGATTCGAACCCGCGTCCATCCACCTCTTTAGTCGGGGGCCTCTAACCAATTGAGCTAACATGACACAATGACTACTCTATTTTTTGCTCTCGTTCTTCAACAATCAAATCGGTAATTTTTGAATGTAATTCGTTATTACAAACATGACAATAATAAAACCTTTTAAATACTTAAAATTTCACTGAAGTGTCGTTCTTTACATAATATAACTAACCAGAAAACGTACGCTGCTGATTATATGCCTTCCACCTTCTTGTCCCTACCCTTAAGAAGCGAGGTTTGTCCACGTTTAGAGATCAAATTAAAGAGGAATCCAAAGTCATGATATATTAATTGAAGATAGGTGTACTGTTGTAGCACTTTCGTAGAAATGTCTTATGCTCTTCCAGACAGACAGAAATCTAATTCTAACTTTGTCACACTTTGACAAGTTAAACAATTATTGTTGAAAAGGGTATGTCACAATATACATAACTTTAGATATAACTACTTTGTAGGCTCCTGAATATCTACTGTTAAATTACAACTACAACTATTAAATTGTTGACAGCGATGACCCGCCTAAACTTTGCCCAAAGTGGGCGAAGTCAAGCCACCTTCGTTTCTCAGATATTCTTTTGAAATATGACTTTTAAAACTATTTTCTCTGTATTATAATTAAAATCTATGATCATTTCATAAAAATATTGTGTAAGACGTTTATTATTGACCTAACAACGGAATAAATGCTCCATTGGCTGGTTGAATTGCTGTAGATGAGGAATTTAGAAAATTATGGCAGACATGTAGCACTAAATCCGCAAATACTCGATGCCCTTTGTAGTTTTCACAATTGAAAATCTTATAGTACCATGCCTTAACTTTTCTGTAAGTATAGATTACTAACGGTGTCAAAGGCGTCTGCCAACGGATTCAAATCACTATTATCACTCGAATTTTTATTGAGTATAAATTAATTTATAAGATTAAAAAACCAGACTGCAAATTATTTATTTTAAATAAACGTTTTATTGTTCTATTGTGATAATATATACAGCATATTATTTATAATTAAAACTGCAAGTTATATATTCATAGAATTGTCTTTAAAAACCATTCATTTTGACACACTGTTTGATGGGTTTGGAAGAAAAATATTATGTTTAACTCGCCATATGGCGTCTAAAATCCACTTGTTTGTTTTTTATTTTTTTATGTACTTACGCTGTCAAGACGAATCTAACGATATCTCATAAATAAAATTCGGTTAAGCCGCTTAGAAGTTATGGAGGACTAAAGAAATTACATACACGGGCATTCGTGTAAAAACTGATAGTTAATAGTACTACCAGATAGTTTATCAAAGTACTCGTAGCTGAGCTTACCGAGTCGTCCTTAATCAAACTATAAAATTAAGCAATGTTTGTAGTGTCATTAATCATTAATTGGATAGGTGACCGCACATGAAACTTACTATTGCGTGCTTCTTTGTTTCGGATGGCGCATTTTGGTGTCGTTCCAAATTTTTGTAGGATGGCAGTCGTTAATAGAATGGTGATAGGGCATAGCGCACGTCCAGTCACCACCCTCAAGTAGGAAATCTGTCGCCAAGCATCTAATAGTGTGTTGCGGCTGCTGTTCAGTAATAGTATATATTATAAGTCACAAGCACAACCATCTGATCATCATGACATTGTGATCAAAACCTACGATTATGAGCGGTAAAAAATGAAATAAAAATTTCACACTACTTGTTTGGTTAATGGTTACTGGGGACAATAAACGTGCGAAGTTATATGACATGATGATAATATATTGTCATAATTTCATAAACTCTAGCAGATCTAGTCTGTGATCAACCGACCCGCATGAGATATATAGAAACGTCAGGTTCAAAATGAAAACTTATTCGCTGAGCTTCTAAGCAATTTCGTCATCAACTTTTGTTATCTGTGAGAAAATTGTTAAATTGTTTAATATACACATAATATTTCCCAAATATTAGTATTAACATTTTTAGCACATGATACACGTAGCTACGAGTTTAATATTTAAAGTTACCATGTCTAACTTTGACTAATTTAATCAATATGTATGCCCATAAATCCCGTTGGTTTCCAAACTTTTTCTGTTGTAAATTACTCGTTCGGAATACGAAAGTACAGAGTATAACTGTTATGGGTTTTGATGGTGTAGACATGGAATAATTTTGATCAATATATATTAGGACTATTCGATCGAATTTCATTTTGATTAAATTTTTGCATGGTGGTAGGGCATTTTGCGAAGGCCCGCCTGGCTAGCTACCACCCTCAATTTGCAAATCTGTCATCAAGCACCTAACGGTGTGTTCCGGCAGCTGTACTTGAGAGCCAGTACTTCTAGGTTAGCCTTAAGAACATCTTCGACCACATCATCACTTACCATCAGGTGAGAAAGAACTAACCTATTGGTGAGAGTGGTCAAAACTAACCTATCAGTCATAAAAAATATATATAAAAAAATTACCACATCATCTTGCAACCAGTGAGATATTGGTTACTGGTTACCCTATCAACTACAAATATAAAAAACACTGCGGAAGATATCTGACCACAACGTATATGATTCGTGAAAAAAATATTAAAAGAAAACGGTACAGACTTCCAACACTGAAAAGGGTGTGATAACTTGTTGAAGTCGATACCATACTGATTGCAACACTGACCTCAAATTATCGCGGTCCGACTTCCACAAGTCATTTAATACTTTCAGTTACGTCGTTTCTGTTTTTTTTTAATTATCTGTTCACTCTTTATAGTGATGCATATTGCTTACCAGATCATTCACTCGCGTCAAATATTGTTCACCATTGACAAGAGTTACAATCAAGATAAATAATAGGACCTTCTTAGGTATTTGTGCACGGTTTTATAATAAAGTTCCCTAATGATTGTACTTCATAAGATATTACAACGCTCACAGAAGGGAAATTCAAGTTGCACGTGAAAAACATATTGATTAAGAAATCCTACTATACAGGTTTTGATTACTTAAACGACAAAATTGCTGGACAATTCCGCCTCTGCCAAGCTGTCGCCTGTCACCTACGTAATTTAAACATATATTGTTATAATTTTATTATATAGTACCTATGTAACACGTTGTTAAAAACTTTTAAAAGAATGGCCCTGAGTTTCTTGCCCGTTCTTCTCACAGTGGCTCTATACACTTTTTTTGCTGAACGTGACAGTATAATGTAGAATATTTCAATATTAAAATGTGTAATTGACCTTTATAAGAGAGTCGTAGACGCCTAAATGGAATAAATAATTTTTTCATTCAGGAATATAAATATATTTTTTTCAATGAATTGGCTATAACTTAAAAAGTACTAAACAGCTTTCAAATAAATCTAAAGATCATTTTGAAAGTTTACTCTGCCCAACAAAAAAATAATCATCAAAATCAGTTCATAATTGGCAGAGTGATCGGAACAAATTAAACAAAAATATACAATAGAACCTTCCTCCTTTTTTGGAAATTGGTTAAAAATGAAAGGTCGATATACGTAGCACGTTATAGTTAATGCAATGAACTTGTTATGCAATTCATAGACTCTTAAAAGTTATGCAATATGCTGTCAACGCAATTTAATAACTTTTGCCATGAGTCGGATAAAACAACTCGATTAATTTAACGCGTTCTGCATCTTATCGAGACTGCTTAAGACATAGTTTTTATGGACTTAACAAGAAACTGTTCTGGTAGTTTTCCTATAGATGAGCGTGTGTTGTTACTAATTTCATCTAATAATAATAAGATAAGGCCAAATTGAAACTACACCCAATGCATAAGTGTCTACATCTATCTTTACATGAAGACTAATTAAAGTTTTAAAATAAAACACTAAAGTTTACTTAATTAAGGAAAGCACTAATAAATTTGTTTTATGGATTATATACTCATCTCAGTATTTTATATAGTGCCGAGACATGACATGACGGGGCAAGGGTTTTCAGTGATTCAATGTGCACTTGAAATAAATATGTGCCACGATGATACATTGCTTGGGTACCTTAGCTATTCGATATTTCACAGCTTTCAGAAAAAGGTGACTAGCTCAAGCTGTCTACCAGAAATATAATATACAGAAGAAATAGAAATATGAGTCAAGAAAGTATAGTTTTACTGATGCCTTGAAGCACATATTTAAGTACGTAATGACAATTCGCGTAAAGAAATAAGCGACTGTATCCGTTGTGACATTCACCTTTCTATACGGGTTCCAATCGTACCAAACTTAAATACAGAGTGAATGGCCTTGTAAGCAGTACGCATCACTAAAAGGAGTGAAAAAATATATTAAACAATATAAAATAAAAAACAATACGGAACCGTCTCCTAGTATCGAAAAGTATGAAATAACATATGGAAGTGGGAACATGAGATGACCTCAGTGTTCAAAATCATGGTACCAACTTCAACAAGTTACGTCATACCTTTCAGTCCTCAAAGTCGGTTCGGCATTTTTTAATATTTTGTGAATGTATAAAGTTCTATTAAATCTATTGGGCCTGTGACCAGGGAAAACAAAACTTAATAAGTTTTATTTGTAATATAATTGATCATCCAGTTTTTTCACCCGGTATTTATTTGATTGTAAGCCTCCGTACATTATTATATTGTAATGTAGTTAGGTGTGTACGTTAAAGTGTTATCTATCATTCTACTCAAAACAATTAAAGCACAGGTACGTCATACACTAGCCAGGATATAGAGACATTTTATTTTCTGGGTAGCGTTTTTTACCGAAAGTTTTCTAAACAGACGAAGTCTCGAGTGGTTAGCTTTATTATATACTAACATAAAACTTCTATGCAAAAGTCAAAGTAGATGTTGAATTTGTAGTGAACGATAATAATATGACTGAAAACAAATGTTCAGTTTATTTTAAAACGCATTTACAGTAATTGAATCGCACACTAGTTGGCCCTGATGCACAAATTGCTTCTCGTTATATGAAGCAAAGGTAGTGCAGCGGAGCGGCATTAATATGCGCTACCTACGACTTTATATTTTGCCTGTGATTGCTTCCTAGAGCTACAGTAAAAATAGAGTCATTTTACAAAATTGCTCAAGGTAACTGAAAACGTTGACTCGTGACTATCATACGAGTATAAGACTAACGGTGTGTTCCGGCTTGAGAGGCAGTGAAATTACAGGCACATGAGACTTAACAACTATGTCTCAAGGTGATGGGCGCAGTGTAATTCGTGACTTGTGACGAAATGCATCTGTTATAGGCAGAGGTTAGTCCGCTTAACATCCGGTGGCCTTCGAACTTGTCCCGCAACAATAACAAAAAAAAATAATACGATCTTAAAATAAGAACACCTCATGGCGTAAATGAGAGGTAGTTGAGTAAATTGTTTGTATTGATTCGGATCAGTATCAGATGGATATATAAGTTAAAGATTGATAAACTGTGGCCATATTGTAGTAGGCCACAGGCCTGTTCACTGACGAAACGCGCTCTTTTGTAAAGTATTGATGACCATTTGTACGTGGAGGAGTCGTTTGTACACTACGTGTTAATGTTAATGGTACATACAGTGGAATAATAAAATATAATTTATGATTGTGTAGTAGTGCCTACCCTTTCCTCTCCATTCAAAGGTTGCCTGGAAGAGATCGCTGTTAGTGATAAGGCCGCCCATTGTAATACTTGACTGTAATCCTTCGTATTTTGTTTTATTGTAATGTAGTGGTGTGTACAATAAAGAGATCTATCTATCTATCTATCTAACACGTAGTGTAAATACGAATCCTCCACGTTTTGGAAACGAATTGCAACTTTATTCAATAAACATGAAGAGCCGCCTTTGTGAGTGGAAATGTGCTGTACTGAATCAGTCGGATCGTCCACTGCTGAACACAGCTTCCCCGAATAATGGGGGATTTGTCATAATCACCCCGCTTGGCAGGCGTTTTGGGGATCGCAGTGTAAATTGGCAGTTCTTCAGAAGGCGCTTCTGCCCACCTTCCAATATTTTACTCTTAATCGCCTCTTAGGACACTCACGGGATGAGATGGGGGGGGGGTGACATTCTATATAGCCCGGCACTCTACGGACGTATGTACTGTATTAGGCGGATTGTCCACTGCAGAACACAGCTTCCCCTATTTAATTCCCACGCTAAGCAGGCGGCTTGGGGATCGCAGTGTAAGACGGCAGATCCTTAGAGGGCACTGCTTTTTTCCCGCCTCTTACGACACCCACGGGAAGATATGGGGGGAGGTGCACTACTAACCCGGCACTCCACGGGGAACGCCTAACAATGTGTTCCGGCAGCCCGTATCCATTCTAAGTCAAATAGCCAAAAGGCAATACAAATTTTCGTCTACGTCTGAATATATGATTGTATTTTTTTTTACAAAAGTCATCTATGAATACAATACTTTATACATACTCTCAAAAGTGCTATATAATACTAATTTTATAATTAGTTTTAGACTACAGGACTTTAGTAATAACTTTATAATATTAAAATTGTTGTAAAATTAAAACATTTGCAAGACAACTTCTAAATTATCTATATATAAATTAAAATCTTAAAAATTCATCTATCTAAAATAAATAATAACGACAGGATAGACAGGCCATTAAAAGCACGTAACGAGATTCGATTCGAGATAGTAATTTATATTTAATTGCATGCAAGTAGGGACGTTTCACTTTATGCATCGTATTCGTTCAGCTTGATTGCTTCTGCATAATAATGTGTCGTAGGTTTCAATCTGTCGTTTGCTGCCGTGACAGAACCTTTAGATGGAAACGTTTTATTACAAACTTTATTGCTTTTATGTAGATTGCAGATAAGCGCTCGTAGCGTAGACTGCTTAGTCGATCTTGACAGAAAAAATATACAAAGCGACTTCCGCTGCTGTCTTGATTTGGAATTACTATTGAGCGCTTCCGTGCTTTGTAGGGCATGGTTAGCTATCAGTCCTGGTTGTTGTCTTAGGATGACAGTCGTAATAGCATGGTGGTAGGACATTTTGCGAATGCCCGCTTTGCTAGCTACCACCCCGAAGTAGAAATATCTGCCGCGAACCACATAACGGTGTGTTCTGACAGCTGTCCTTGAAAGCCAGTAATTCTAGGTAAGCCTGAACAATATCTTTACATCATCACTTAACATTAGGTGAGATATAGCGGTCAAAGACTGAACTAATAGTTAATTTTTTTTTTATTAAGCTGTTGCCAAGCTCATTACGGAATCTGAATGGTGTGTTGTGGCAGCTTTCCTTGACAGCTTGTTTTTATTCTAGCCTATCTACGAATATTTTTTATTTGTAGTAGCTTACCCTAATAGGTTCCGTTTTCATTAACGTTATAGCTATCTGGTGTGGTATACAGGAGTCAAAAGCCTTCAGTTTTATCATAGTAAAGAAGATTTTTATTTCGAGGGTTTGTATTATTCCCTTTTTATTAGGTGTCAACAAAATTAGACAATTTCTACCGTTAGATGGTTGGTAACAGATTTGCTACTTGAAGATGGTTGCTTTAAAAAGCTTGAGCCTGAGGAGGGGTTCAATCGCACTACCGCCGATCAACAACCGTCACTAACTTTGGGGTACTTTAGTTAAGCACGGCCTATTTGTGTGTTACCATCCCACAAATTCTCTTAATGGCTTCCGGTCAAATTTAAATATTTATTAAGTGAGAGTGGACGGGAAACGAAATCAACTTTTAATTCTAATGGCTCTTCGTAAAGCTGTCTGAAGAAACAAAATTAGGTAAATTCTTTCAACCACATTTATTAAGAGTTTGTCAAAAAAGTTTTTCTGTTTCTTGTTGAGTCGGCTATTTTGAACTTGAGGTTTGTGGTTGGAAAAGGCACGAATATAAACCAAGGTCGGAAAATCGTGAGAAGTAATCTGTTTCTTTCGAATTGATATTTGAAAATACGGCAATATTTGTTCAACGTACGTGAAGTCTCGGGTTTGGTTCTCGGATTACAGTTTACGGAAACAAGTCATTTTCAATAATGCTTGTTCTTATTTGGCTCAACGAATAAGCATTGCAATTCAACGGGGCAATGCTGCCAGCATGCTGGGCACGCTGCCAACTGGAGTATTTGGACTGCCTGAAACCCCTGAAAACAGTTAGACAACCTCGAAGTCATTGCAGACTAATGACTTGGAGGTTGTCTAACTGTTTTTATTGTAGTAGCTGTTGTATTGTATATAGTTCGTAGTATTTTGTTAATTAAAGCCGGTGAAAAAATAAAATATTAATAGCAACGGTGTACCTACTTTATTTGAAATATTGTCTATTATCATAAATTATATACAGATCACATTACTCATGAGTTATTTTTTGTAAGTAGCGAATGTCAGTTGGTTTCAACATAAACATTTGTTTTAATCCACTTTCGGCTGGCGTAGGCAGTATTCGGTAGTATACAGACAATGGGGTCGTCAAACCATTACGTTAATTTAAAAAATACTCAAGTATTTTTATGCTCGTTATTGTTCTTCACGAAGGCTTCAACGAACCCGAATAAGTAGCATTGTCAGTTGGAATGTTTTGAGATATGAATTCAAATGACGATGCCTATGTTCCGTGTATTTTCAAATACCTTTCCAGTGGGTATATAATTTGTGAGACAAAAGTTCTGTAAATAGGCACACTTCACGCCTTTATAACCTTAGTATATATTTTATGCTAATTTGAATAGATTTCTTACAAACAGAATATTATTTATTTGAAGTCTATATACCTGCGAATAATCACCGCTCATTCCGACATGTCTAGTGTGCTATGTGGTTTTTTTTTTTAAATATTGTTATGTTTGCAATAACACCTGCTCTGCGGATTACATTACAAAATTACAAATTCAAGAGAGAAAACATTATAGTCATGTGCGAGATTCGAACTCACGTCCATCCACCCCTATAACCGGATGCTCTGACCTACTGAGCTAACATGACACTATACTACTCAGGTTCAAATCCCGAACATGACCATAATTATTTTTTTGTTTGATGTCGATGGAAATAAGAGGTCTTTCAGGAGTATGCTTTTGATCTTGTAGATTGATTATACATACACATACATGTAGGTCTCGAAAATTCTGTTTGCAACAGAGGGATAGTGTATTTGGTTCGTTGGTTACAACTACTTTGGTTATTAAGATTTTTTTATTGTTTTTTAGTGTTTATTTAGTCCTGTTACCTGAAATAAAGATATATTAATAGTATTATTGTTATATATTTTTTATAGGTTCGGTTCTATATTGATTCACTTCTGTTTCTAAAGAAATTTCTTAATTTTTTCATATACCTGCATACGAAATCTTTTTAATATTAACTAGCTGCCCGCCCCGGCTTCGCACGGGTATATGACACAAAAAATAAAAAATATTAATTATTATACACACATATAAACCCTTCTATTTGAGTAAGGTTACTAAGAAAAGAAAATAATAAAGAATGTTTTAATATTATTATTTTAATGAAGTTTTATATTTATATCCCTACTATTTCGAAGGTTTGGCCTTGGGACTTATTAATTGTTAAGGCGAAAGATGTTTTTACTGGAAATTGAAGCCGTTTAAATGGGATTGGCAAATCGGTTGGGATCATCGGTATTCTTGGTATATGAGCCAGTTGACCAGCTGCTGGGCCAGTGATAATGGTCGCTACGATTAAATTATCTTTCAATTCTTTAATAAGCAGCCTCGTCCCATTGCACATGCTCGGAGGGCTTAAATTTCTCAATAGCATGATTGGAATTCCGATTTTTAATGTCAACTCATGTGGTGGCAGTCCAGAAGGATTTAAACAATTTAAAAACTCCTGTGGGTAATGGACTGCGTCTTCAATATTAGTTACAGTATCGATCGATTTGTATTTTTTTATTTGGCCGGGGACTTTTTGAATAATCAAATTGTTTATTTCGTTGACCGTATCATTCCTTGGTGACACTATTGCCCTAGAACACAACCAACGAAAGTCCTTTTCGTGCAAATTTTTAATGTCAGGGTATACTGCATCTATTAAAATTTCTAAAGTATGGACTATTTGGCCTAGAGACTCATCCAAAATGATATTACGATTGCTGCTTAAATTTTGAGTGGGAAAAATTCCTTCCCCAAGTTTCAGTAGTTGCTGTGAGAAATCACTATCTGTGATTCCATGAAGTAGAGCTCTCATATTCGTACGTAATTTTAAATTTTCAATTGAAGTCCATAAGGGAGACGATTTCAAGCATGCTTTGATTATATCTGCTCGCGTACCTCTGTTAACGACAGGAAGAGTCTGTCGGAAATCTCCAGCAAATACAAAAGTAATCCCGCCCATTAGAGCAGAGGAGTTTCTAATATCTTTTAAGGTTCTGTCCACGGCCTCTATATGTGCTCTATGACACATGGTGCATTCATCCCACATAATCAATGAAGCGTCTTGTAGTAATTTACCATAAGGCCCGTTTTTGCGGATTGAACATATAGATTGTTGTTCAGTATTTACAGATAGCGGAAGTTTAAACGTAGAATGAGCAGTTTTCCCATCCGTTAATAGAGTTGCAGCAATTCCTGACGAAGCTACTGCTATCGCTATCTTTCCTGATAATCTTATCTTAGCAAGTATCAAATTTGCAAGAAACGTCTTCCCAGTGCCACCTGGCGCATCCAAAAAAAATATTTTTCTTTTGTCATTATTCACGCTATCAACTATAATCTCAAAGGCGTGTCTTTGATCTGTGACTAATTTTGGCAGATTTTCATTGATAAAAGCGGCCAAATTATTTGTATTATAGTGATGTACCATTGCATCTGTAGCATTGTTTTCTGTACGAACTGGTGAAGGTAATCCAAAATCACTTAGTCTTTTATCATTTAATTGCAATAGTTTATACTCTATTTGTATCAAACCTTCGTTATAAATATCCTCACTGTGTGGTAAGGCGAGGTCTTGATTTTGCTGTCTGATTCTATGTCTAATATCTTCACATAAATTGTCTTTGAAATCGTCCCATAATTTTAATGGTTCCGATGGCTGACAAAATAAAAGTATAACCACAAACAACTCTCTCAGCTGTACTGGACATTGTGAAAGCGATGCTTCTCTCAGAGTATTTTCCCAATGATCATCGTTTTCTAGCAAACCTCTGTCACGGCAAGCTGCTTGATAGGTCTCTTTGAGAACTCCGTCAACGGTTTTTAAGTACTCGAATGAGGTTGGGCCGCGAACGTGATGTAGCAACATCCTAAGATAAAAACACTCTGATTGAGAAGGATGTACACCGTAGACTCTTCCTAAAGCGGCATCTTTTTTTATGCCTGGATAGCCAACTACGTCCACACCACGCCTCCTTCTTGTGAATTTATTATTGGCCCATGTGTAGTATTGCGGGACTTCGTGATATAGAAGTGTCTTTGCGAATTCATCATCATTACAGAGCTCAAAGAAAGCCAGCAAAGTAGTTTTACGTGGGTGTTGGCAAAATAATTTTAAAGTTGGCATAAAATTTTGTTCCCTAATTTCTTTTGCGCCAAACGAAGTCATTTGAAAGAGGCTATTGTACTTTCGTATGTTGGTTAAAAAATGTCTTGATAGTAAATGATTATTTGTCAAAAGATTTTTTATTGGCTGTGGCGCCTCCTCAATATTGGGTAGACTAACTTTTCCAGAAGCACAGCACATACCATTAGGTTCATCGACCCATTTTTTGGCAGAGCACTTAGAGCAAATATTATTCATGGCTCCGACTTGGACGGAAGACTGTTGAACATAATCGTTCTGTGGATCGTATCTGAAAGCTGATCTGTTACTGTGAGCTAAAACTCTATTACGAACTCTAGTCGTTAACGTCTGTTGTCTTTCTCTCTGATCTCGTAGGCGTTGGGAACGCTCAGAGCTTGATTCTCTAGTGCGAGTTTGTATGTTTCTAATATTTTGTTCTTCAAGCCGCTGCAAACGCTCTGTACTCGACTCTCGCGCGCGGACTTGGGAAGTTCTCAAATTTTGTTCAGCAACCCGCTGTGAACGCTCGATACTCGACTCTTGCGCCCGTACTTGAGAAGTTCTCAAATTTTGTTCAGCAAGCCGCTGCGAACGCTCGATATTCGACTCTCGTGCCCGTACTTGAGAGGTTCTAAAATTTTGTTCATCAAGCCGCTGCGAACGCTCGATATTCGACTCTCGTGCCCGTACTTGAGAGTTTCTAAAATTTTGTTCATCAAGCCGCTGTGAACGCTCGATATTCGACTCTCGTGCCCGTACTTGGGAGGTTCTAAAATTTTGTTCATCAAGCCGCTGCGAACGTTCGATACTCGACTCTCGTGCTCGTACTTGAGAGGTTCTAACATTTTGTTCAGAAAGCCGCTGTGAACGCTCGATACTCGACTCTCTGGCACGCGATTGCGACGCGTATTCTCTCTGACTTGCAAGACGATTTTCATTTTCTGATGAAGATTCTTCATTACGACGTATTTTTGATGCCCTCGCCTGGGAACTATTTCTAGAAAGTTGCGATCTTGATCTTTTGGGCATTCTAAAAATTTAAAAAAAATATTATACATCCATACAAAATTATTTGCTAAGTAGAAATTACCTACCTATATATAAAAAGTGATTGAAAAATTATAAGAATTACTAAGTCACTAAGCTGTTTGGTTATTTAAATTACAATATATATATATATATATATATATATATATATATATATATATATATATTATCAGTACCCATTTACTTAAAAATATTTGTTTAGTTCTAAAAAAAAACTTTTATTTAGATTTGACAGAACTTTTTTGTTGAGTTTAATTACCTACTGAAGTTAAACCTCTTATACAACTTACCCTTATAAAGCTGGTGTATATCCCCATACACGGAATCGGGGGCTATATCAAGCTCGTATATAGGTACTCAAGTACCTTACACTTTCTGATGGGAAGTAAAACCCCTTATACAACTCGTACGTATAATCTTATTTCATTATTCTATATAATATACTCGGTATATACTCCTTATAATAATAATAATATTAATAATCTTAAGAGAAATTTACTTTTTCTTCTATCAAATTCTGAAATCCCAGCCCGTCTCTCATGCCAAAGTCAAGTCACTGTCTTGTTTTTCTTTTTTCCTCCCTCTATGCCCAGTAATGGAGTTTTTAATCTATAAATAAAATGAATTATTCTATTTCGTAGACGCCCGTTGCGTTTTTAAAATAAATGAACACATATTGTGGCATAACTATAATTGTTACACATATGCTGTTGTATCATTTTTTGTAGATAATTATGTGTTCTGTAAAATCGTAGTACATTATGTTATTCTATCATCAATAGTTTTCGCAGCGCACCCCATGTAAATAATATTTTAGGCATTTTTTTTACACCTTGGGTTACATTATTTGAGTTTTAGTAAGGATCCCCATTTTTTTTAAAACATACTATAGCCTATGTCACCCGGGGATAGTGTAGCTTCCCAACAGTGAAAGAATTTTTCAAATCGGTTTAGTAGTTTCGGAGCCTATTCAATGCAAACAAACAAACAAACAATCAAATCTTTCCTCTTTATAATATTAGTAAGAAGTAAGATAAGATTAAAAACTCCATTACTGGGCATAGAGGGAGGAAAAAAGAAAAACAAGACAGTGACTTGACTTTGGCATGAGAGACGGGCTGGGATTTCAGAATTTGATAGAAGAAAAAGTAAATTTCTCTTAAGATTATTAATATTATTATTATTATAAGGAGTATATACCGAGTATATTATATAGAATAATGAAATAAGATTATACGTACGAGTTGTATAAGGGGTTTTACTTCCCATCAGAAAGTGTAAGGTACTTGAGTACCTATATACGAGCTTGATATAGCCCCCGATTCCGTGTATGGGGATATATACCAGCTTTATAAGGGTAAGTTGTATAAGAGGTTTAACTTCAGTAGGTAATTAAACTCAACAAAAAAGTTCTGTCAAATCTAAATAAAAGTTTTTTTAGAACTAAACAAATATTTTTAAGTAAATGGGTACTGATAATATATATATATATTTTGTAATTTAAATAACCAAACAGCTTAGTGACTTAGTAATTCTTATAATTTTTCAATCACTTTTTATATATAGGTAGGTAATTTCTACTTAGCAAATAATTTTGTATGGATGTATAATATTTTTTTTAAATTTTTAGAATGGCCAAAAGATCAAGATCGCAACTTTCTAGAAATAGTTCCCAGGCGAGGGCATCAAAAATACGTCGTAATGAAGAATCTTCATCAGAAAATGAAAATCGTCTTGCAAGTCAGAGAGAATACGCGTCGCAATCGCGTGCCAGAGAGTCGAGTATCGAGCGTTCACAGCGGCTTTCTGAACAAAATGTTAGAACCTCTCAAGTACGAGCACGAGAGTCGAGTATCGAACGTTCGCAGCGGCTTGATGAACAAAATTTTAGAACCTCCCAAGTACGGGCACGAGAGTCGAATATCGAGCGTTCACAGCGGCTTGATGAACAAAATTTTAGAAACTCTCAAGTACGGGCACGAGAGTCGAATATCGAGCGTTCGCAGCGGCTTGATGAACAAAATTTTAGAACCTCTCAAGTACGGGCACGAGAGTCGAAAATCGAGCGTTCGCAGCGGCTTGCTGAACAAAATTTGAGAACTTCTCAAGTACGGGCGCAAGAGTCGAGTATCGAGCGTTCACAGCGGGTTGCTGAACAAAATTTGAGAACTTCCCAAGTCCGCGCGCGAGAGTCGAGTACAGAGCGTTTGCAGCGGCTTGAAGAACAAAATATTAGAAACATACAAACTCGCACTAGAGAATCAAGCTCTGAGCGTTCCCAACGCCTACGAGATCAGAGAGAAAGACAACAGACGTTAACGACTAGAGTTCGTAATAGAGTTTTAGCTCACAGTAACAGATCAGCTTTCAGATACGATCCACAGATCGATTATGTTCAACAGTCTTCCGTCCAAGTCGGAGCCATGAATAATATTTGCTCTAAGTGCTCTGCCAAAAAATGGGTCGATGAACCTAATGGTATGTGCTGTGCTTCTGGAAAAGTTAGTCTACCCAATATTGAGGAGGCGCCACAGCCAATAAAAAATCTTTTGACAAATAATCATTTACTATCTAGACATTTTTTAACCAACATACGAAAGTACAATAGCCTCTTTCAAATGACTTCGTTTGGCGCAAAAGAAATTAGGGAACAAAATTTTATGCCAACTTTAAAATTATTTTGCCAACACCCACGTAAAACTACTTTGCTGGCTTTCTTTGAGCTCTGTAATGATGATGAATTCGCAAAGACACTTCTATATCACGAAGTCCCGCAATACTACACATGGGCCAATAATAAATTCACAAGAAGGAGGCGTGGTGTGGACGTAGTTGGCTATCCAGGCATAAAAAAAGATGCCGCTTTAGGAAGAGTCTACGGTGTACATCCTTCTCAATCAGAGTGTTTTTATCTTAGGATGTTGCTACATCACGTTCGCGGCCCAACCTCATTCGAGTACTTAAAAACCGTTGACGGAGTTCTCAAAGAGACCTATCAAGCAGCTTGCCGTGACAGAGGTTTGCTAGAAAACGATGATCATTGGGAAAATACTCTGAGAGAAGCATCGCTTTCACAATGTCCAGTACAGCTGAGAGAGTTGTTTGTGGTTATACTTTTATTTTGTCAGCCATCGGAACCATTAAAATTATGGGACGATTTCAAAGACAATTTATGTGAAGATATTAGACATAGAATCAGACAGCAAAATCAAGACCTCGCCTTACCACACAGTGAGGATATTTATAACGAAGGTTTGATACAAATAGAGTATAAACTATTGCAATTAAATGATAAAAGACTAAGTGATTTTGGATTACCTTCACCAGTTCGTACAGAAAACAATGCTACAGATGCAATGGTACATCACTATAATACAAATAATTTGGCCGCTTTTATCAATGAAAATCTGCCAAAATTAGTCACAGATCAAAGACACGCCTTTGAGATTATAGTTGATAGCGTGAATAATGACAAAAGAAAAATATTTTTTTTGGATGCGCCAGGTGGCACTGGGAAGACGTTTCTTGCAAATTTGATACTTGCTAAGATAAGATTATCAGGAAAGATAGCGATAGCAGTAGCTTCGTCAGGAATTGCTGCAACTCTATTAACGGATGGGAAAACTGCTCATTCTACGTTTAAACTTCCGCTATCTGTAAATACTGAACAACAATCTATATGTTCAATCCGCAAAAACGGGCCTTATGGTAAATTACTACAAGACGCTTCATTGATTATGTGGGATGAATGCACCATGTGTCATAGAGCACATATAGAGGCCGTGGACAGAACCTTAAAAGATATTAGAAACTCCTCTGCTCTAATGGGCGGGATTACTTTTGTATTTGCTGGAGATTTCCGACAGACTCTTCCTGTCGTTAACAGAGGTACGCGAGCAGATATAATCAAAGCATGCTTGAAATCGTCTCCCTTATGGACTTCAATTGAAAATTTAAAATTACGTACGAATATGAGAGCTCTACTTCATGGAATCACAGATAGTGATTTCTCACAGCAACTACTGAAACTTGGGGAAGGAATTTTTCCCACTCAAAATTTAAGCAGCAATCGTAATATCATTTTGGATGAGTCTCTAGGCCAAATAGTCCATACTTTAGAAATTTTAATAGATGCAGTATACCCTGACATTAAAAATTTGCACGAAAAGGACTTTCGTTGGTTGTGTTCTAGGGCAATAGTGTCACCAAGGAATGATACGGTCAACGAAATAAACAATTTGATTATTCAAAAAGTCCCCGGCCAAATAAAAAAATACAAATCGATCGATACTGTAACTAATATTGAAGACGCAGTCCATTACCCACAGGAGTTTTTAAATTGTTTAAATCCTTCTGGACTGCCACCACATGAGTTGACATTAAAAATCGGAATTCCAATCATGCTATTGAGAAATTTAAGCCCTCCGAGCATGTGCAATGGGACGAGGCTGCTTATTAAAGAATTGAAAGATAATTTAATCGTAGCGACCATTATCACTGGCCCAGCAGCTGGTCAACTGGCTCATATACCAAGAATACCGATGATCCCAACCGATTTGCCAATCCCATTTAAACGGCTTCAATTTCCAGTAAAAACATCTTTCGCCTTAACAATTAATAAGTCCCAAGGCCAAACCTTCGAAATAGTAGGGATATAAATATAAAACTTCATTAAAATAATAATATTAAAACATTCTTTATTATTTTCTTTTCTTAGTAACCTTACTCAAATAGAAGGGTTTATATGTGTGTATAATAATTAATATTTTTTATTTTTTGTGTCATATACCCGTGCGAAGCCGGGGCGGGCAGCTAGTCTATAAATAAAATGAATTATTCTATTTCGTAGACGCCCGTTGCGTTTTTAAAATAAATGAACACATATTGTGGCATAACTATAATTGTTACACATATGCTGTTGTATCATTTTTTGTAGATAATTATGTGTTCTGTAAAATCGTAGTACATTATGTTATTCTATCATCAATAGTTTTCGCAGCGCACCCCATGTAAATAATATTTTAGGCATTTTTTTTACACCTTGGGTTACATTATTTGAGTTTTAGTAAGGATCCCCATTTTTTTTTAAAACATACTATAGCCTATGTCACCCGGGGATAGTGTAGCTTCCCAACAGTGAAAGAATTTTTCAAATCGGTTTAGTAGTTTCGGAGCCTATTCAATGCAAACAAACAAACAAACAAACAATCAAATCTTTCCTCTTTATAATATTAGTAAGATAAGATAAATCCATAACAACAGATAATTTAATATAATAACAACGTGCCTATAGAACAATAACATAATATGTACCAATTGCGTTCAATAAAAGTGAGAATGTATAAGTTGCCGGTAACTTTTATATAGTCTACTATATTTTTCGATATAGTCGCCTTTTAGTGTAATATATAATACACTTAATACCTTTTTAAATCAACTCATTTTTATCTAAGCTTAAAATACCTCTCTTAAAAATACTTCTTGAAATTACAGGCACATGAGACTTAACAACTATGTCTCAAGGTGACGGGCGCAGTGCAATTTGTGACTTGTGACGAAATGCATCTGTTATAGGCAGAGGTTAGTCCGCTTAATATCAGGTTGGCCTCGAGCATGTTTCGTCACAATTACATAAAAAAAACTTCATCCTGAGCACCTAAAAAGTTGCTGTACTACAGTGACTACTGCTACGTCATTTTCGAATCTCTGTCCTCTAGGAGACTCTCAATTTTGGAAATAGATAGGAATCACTAGGGGTAAATTCGGGTGAATATGGAGGATACTCAACTATTTCAAAGCCAGCATCTCAAATTGCAGCAATAGCGAGGGTGGACCTTTGAGCCGAGGCATTATCTTGATGGAACAAAACCAGTTTTGCTAGTTTGCCTCGACGTTTATCTCAAATTTCGTTACGCAATTTTATTATTAGCTTTACATACGAATAGCCCGTTACAGTTGATCTAAGGTCGATATATTTTTATCATGATCACCCCTTTACTATCCCAGAAAAGAGAGCACATGATCTTATCGGCAGAACGACTCGCCTTAAATTTCTTAGGGTTGGGATACGAGGAGAGTTTTTTATACTTAAATCATAGTTACAATGTAAATATTTGCAATAACGCCTGCTTACCGAATACGTTTACAAAATTACAACGAAAGGAAAAAAATATACCATGAGAATTGAAGCCACGACCATGTGCTCTGTTCCCTTAAGACGGTAAAAAAATAGGAATGAAGGGATAAAATTTAGCTTTGACTGACTCATCTCGATACCTCAATTGGTAGATCGGCAGTAGAATAAATATTAACATTATAAATACTTTAATTAATAATAACAAATATTTTAAAAAGTATTTTAAGAAAACATTTAATGAATTATTTATTAAAACACTTAAAAAATCTTTATAAAAATGATATTTATCTAGTGACAATTCCGCCTAATTTCCTGTTAAGCCGACGTGACGTCACAAACGCCACGCAGCCAAACCGGAAGAATATTCGACGCGTTTCGCTTCTAAACGAAGCATCGTCGAACGATCGAGACATGTCTCGATCGTTGCGCCACTAGACTGCGTCACTAGACATATATCATTTTTATAAAGATTTTTTAAGTGTTTTAATAAATAATTAATTAAATGTTTTCTTAAAATACTTTTTAAAATATTTGTTATTATTAAAAATGGATTTCCGCAAAGTAACGCCTGAATCTATTCAATGTAGCGTTGTAGACGCCAAAACTTTAAAAAGATTTTGACTTTGACTCTGGCATATCCCGGCTGTATGGACGAATCCCGCTCGTGGATAAACATTTTCATTCCGTTGTAATTTTGTAAAATCATAGACAGTAATTTGGTTTCTGGATTGTAATGCTAAAGCAATGTTTTATCAACGGTCATTCATAAAAAAAAAAAATTATTTCATTATTTTAATCTAATCAATGTTCAGCTTTACCAGCCAGTATTAACCTTTTTCGGCTCCAAAGAGTTTGTACCAAATTCTCGCTTTATAATGAATGCCCTTGTAGAATCCAATTATTGTCAAATTTCGAAATGCTCAATCCTTTGGGTATATCACGTTCTTCTGATACCGAAGAACCCCATGGGAAAGCAAAGAAGCGCAAGAAAAATTTACGAATATACAATCAGTAAGGGTATTTTTCCATTATATCTTAGCCCGCTTTGAAAGTTTTATGGCCATATTACCTTCTTGGTTCATCGGGATAGTTTTAAAACTATGGTAAACAGACTAATACAACAATAGAATTCAACTGAGCTGTCTTTTATAGCCCGTAGCCGTACAATCGCCAGAAACAAAACTATAATCGTCCTTACCTACTTTAATAGTAATTATGTCGTTTATTAACACATTACTGTCGCGGTTTTAACGACTGCGTTGCAAGCAGCGATGATGATGGCCGAAACAAAACGTAGCGCATCTAGTAACATAATTGTTATATTGTAATTTTCCCCGCAATAGTTTTTAATAATTATCGCAATAAGCAAAATAAGCAAATTTAATAGAAATAAACAAGAATGGTTTGTCAATAAATTTATAGCCAGTGTTACTCGGGATGATGTATTCTGAAATTGACTGGTCACCTCACAATTTTGTATGTCAGCATTTTTTAATTAACGTGGTTTCCGTGATTTATAATTATAGTTATACATAGACACCGTCCACCGTCCGAGGATAAAATGTGTCCTATGTGTTATTACAGGTTGTAAACTATCTGTACACTCAATTTCATTCAGACCGCTGCCGTTTGAGCGTGAGGAAGTATCAAACATACAAACACAGTCACACACTTTTGCTATCATAATATTACTGTGATATGAAATACCATGAATTGTACTAGATCAAGACAAAGCAATGATAATAGGCAAAGGGTAATAGTTATAGACTGACGTGCCGCAGGTCCATGGTTCGATCTATTGCCGGAATACACTGTCAAATACAGTGTGTTCCGGCAGCAGTCCTTTACGAACCAGTAAAATTACAGGCATATGAGACTCAATAACTGAATGTCCCAGGGAGACAGGTGCAGTGCAATTCATTACTTGCGACGAAATGTATCTGTTATAGGCAGAGGTCCGCTTAACATCTGGTGAGCCTCGAGCTTGTTCCATCACAATCATATAAAGAAAAAATATATTTTTGAGTCTATTATAATACTTTCGGTTTTAACGTGATAACTATACTGTTAGTTTTCGTTTTTTTTTCCGGCGGTATGCCTTTATTAACAAAATACTACGATCTATATACAACACTACTGCTACTACAGTAAAAGCATTTAGATACCCATAAGTCATTGTTTTCGTGTATATAGAGCGATTAGGTCGACATATATGACTGTGTATATTTGTATAACGTAAACGTATAACCCGGTCACGAACGGTGTGGAAAAAAGATCAATTTAGATATTTTGTGAAGTGAGGGTAAGATTAACTGCTGCGCTTTTTTTGCGCTTTCGAATTGATGACAATTGAATAGAGCGATTTAGGTCAAGTTTGAGCTGACAGGGGATTGTTACATTTTCACATTCATGTGAAAAACGTGTCTCCGAAGATGTATAGTATATTTATAATAGACAAAAATCTGTTATATTGCTTGGTTACAAGGGCTTGCTTTAACAAAAACTATAACACGTAATTTATCACGAGATAGATCATCCGTTTTTTTATGTCTAATAAGTCAGCCTTTGATCACTATCTCACCTGATGGTAAGTGATGATGTGGTCGAAGACGATATGCCAGCTGCCTGCAGTTAGGTGCTTGGCGACAGATTTCCTACTCGAGGGTGGTAGGTGGTGGCTAGCTACCACCCTCTTCTAATTTTCTCTTTTAATTTCCATAAAGCGATAAAACGGTAAACAAAAATAAATAACTTGTAGTCGGGTTTTTTACTTTATTAATTAATTAATACTTTTATGTTTGCAATAGCGCCTGCTTGGCGAATTACATTACAAAATTACAAATTAACGAGAGAATTATTTTCCCATATATAATAGAGAAAAAATCACGCACATGACTATATTTTTTTCTCTCGCAAGTTGTGATTTTGTAATATATACTTGTTCTTATATCACCACAGTAATGTTATCACATAAAGTTACATAAGTCCTGATGCCCTTAAAGAGCCAACAATGTTGCGAAATGCTGTAAAATACAAAGCAACAGCCCACACACATTGCATAACACGGTTATATAGCGAGAAAAGGCTTGCTGTGCTCCAGACAGTCTCCCGCCATATATGGTTTTATTTTATTCCACGTCCAGTCTCCTGTAGTGTCAACATGTCAATTACAGGGGCTCGCATTGCCCATGCTTCAGATGTGAATTAATTTATGCGAAAGGCCTAATATGTCAGAAAAAAATATATTTAAATTGCTTATTTATAACCCTTATTATGAACACTTGAGTAAATACAAACGTGATTTTAACGACCAATCTTATTGTAAACTTTACAAGCTAGTTCTAATTAAACCTATTATTGTGTAAAAGGTAAAATTGGCCATAATTGGCCTGATAGTTTTTGAAACAGTGCATTTTCATTTAATAATAAAACATTATATTCGTGTGTTATACTGCGCTAAAAGAATTAAAGGCAGGTACAGTCCCATCAATTTATCTGTTCAGTCGGCAAAAAAAGAACTACAACATTCCTTCAAGTTGTGTCAGTTTGTAGTTGATTTCCTTGACCAGTAGCGCCTTCGAAAACTGCACAGTTAAGTTGGTGGTACGATATGCCTAACTATATCTGCGGATGAATCGAATTTCCCCATGAAATCAAAAAGTCATCATGGCAAGTTAATTTTAATTGATACAAAGCCTTGCTGGTGTAGATGCCGTCATTCCCAATTAAAGTAAATTCAGGTTTGTTTTATAATTAACTTTTCCTTGTAACTTTGTTATTCACGGTAGATTGTCGTAAAGGTCAAAAAAGCTTCTTAGAACAACAACGACGCAACCATTTTTTTTGTTATGTTTAATTAATTCATACTGTTGTTTAGATTACATCGAAGCTAATTAAACGAATTAATTGAAACATGTTTTGAAGATGAACCTGATGCTAGCTAACACGGATTAACTTTAAAAACATGCTAGTTGTGAATTACTTAAGCAACAAATAAAATAAATAGACTAGATTTTTTTTTGTATTTAATTTGCAAGACAATTGCGTTTCTTTATTATATTTTCCAACAAGTACAAACCACCGAACACACAACCTGGCTATGGTATCCAATAAGATATACTTCCTTTGGCACTGGACAGTTAAAAAGCTCATATTACCTAGGATTTAGGACCCTTGCTGTATTTATAATCGTCGCATTTAAATTTGAAGCGCTCGTAGCGAAGTTTACTTAGCTGTTCTTAACCGATCAGCAAAGTTACCGACCGCTAGTGTCATTACAACTGAGCGCTTCCGTGCGTCGGAAGGCACGTTAAGCCTTCGGTCCAGGTTGTTGTCTTTGGATAGCAGTTGTCATCGCATGGTCGTTTTGCGAATGTCCGCCTGGCTAGCTACCACCCTCAAGTATAAAATCTGTCGCCAAGCTCCCAACGGTGTGTTCCGGCAGCAATATAGCTATCAAACTCCTGCGGCACGTTTAGGTGCGTTTTACATTAACAGTGAACAATATATATAAATATATATTCCCCAGTTTATAAATCCTGAATCGATATAAAAAAAAGCAACTCGTTTCTAAATACAAACAACAAATATATTGGATTGGGAGTCCAGGTTTTAAAATTGTATCACACTCACATTGGTACTGAATTGCGTTCACCACCATGTGCTTATGATTTTCATAAACATCTGCCCTTCACCAGACGAGGCAGTAGGCTTGAGTGTTACAAATTTTGTAGAAACCATTCATTAATTTTAATGCCATATTAGAACAATGCCAATTTATGTGAGGCGGAACAAATGGCTTCGAATTCAATGATTCCCTTTACCCTCTCCTTTGTCCGATTATCTGAATGAGTTTTGTTAATATGTCCTTTTAGAGGGGCATTCTATATGATCAATTTTAGGTGACTGAGTAATTAATATTGTCTTGGGATATATTTACACTACCGAGGATTCTACCGCTACGATTCGCTAAACGGGTATAGAACCACTTATGATGAATGGGCATATCAGTTTACAATAACAAATATTTTGCATTTTTGTTGCAATATATCTAAATAATATTATTCTAAAAAAAAAAAACAAGTTTCTCTCCCACATCAAGAGATTAAAAATGGCACAGGCCGAAGCGAAGTCTCTTTTCAATAGTTTATATCCTATACTTTATATTGTTTTTTTTTTAGTTAGACATGCGTGTTTATACTACTCATAGACCGTAATTACATTTTCACTTCAGTAGCTCAAACATGTAGGTTTTGCTGCCGCGAATATCTTATGCAGCCTTGGGCTTATCATACAATTCGAAACATTCACACTCTATCTCTTTCCCGCCATTAGAAAGAGAGATAGAGACAAAGATCAGCCTTTTCGAAGTTCCGCTTTTGAATTCGACCTCAAAGACAAACACGTTCGGAATTTCGTACTAACTAAAGAAATTTTGCAAAAAAGAGATATTTGTCATTTGATGTAATTGAATGAATTTTTAACTTATTGTATTTAAACGAAATTAAGTATTTACTGCAAATAAAACTGATATTTAACCTGTAAATATATAATTCTAGTTTCAAAAATGTTACGCAATTTATTTTGAATAATAAAATATCATGGGTGCTATTTCCGAACACGCCTAAATTTAAATAAAAGAGCGATATAAATAGAACGCCTAAATTTGAATAGTTATTTCAATCTATTCCTGTTTATTATTTTATCTCCTAAAGTGTTCTCGCTGCTGAAGTGAAATGTTATGTGTGTTACACGGGAGCAAAGTTTTTTGCATCTTGTGCCTTTGAATCCCTCGCCACACTCAGAAATAAACTTTAGAATTACTCGCTACGTGATTCAATCGTTGAATCTTTTGCTTGCTCAGGATTCAAAATCAGCACTCGCGTTTTTGCTCCCTTGTTGCACAAATAACTGTTTCCGGTTATAATAGTGAATCCATTGATATAAATTGACCCGAAAATCGATCAGGATCTGGTCGTAATGATTCCAAAAAGCGTCTGGTATTCACTCTGGTCTATTTCTTTCTTTGGAATGATTTCTAGGTACCCATCGTACGGATCCCCATATTATCCACTAGATTTTCATTTGTTCAGCAATTAAACATACCGTAAGATGACGTTCTTTCGTAACCAATATTTCGACTTTTAGAATAATTTCTTCGGTCACTGCCGTCGTGGGTCGTTGCCATTTTGTAGTGCTTTTCATACGTGTCCATCAAAAGAGTCCAATCAGAAGCTGAGTCTAAGATGTAGTAAGGTGTGGATTTAGATTTTGTAGATGACCCTTCTTTTACAAAATTGACGTGTGGTTTGTTCGTGCTTTTTTTTGCTCTACCCTACCGAGAGACTCGTCGTTTCTCGGCCAATATGCTGGCCGTAAAACAAAATTGACGTACATTCAATTTTGGTTTACGACCTGAATATGGGTATAATAGTGTATAATCAGTAATTGTATAAAATATAAATGGTGTGTATAATTTTAAGTAAGTTTATGAAAGTATCTAACTTATCCTCCAATGTTTTTATTATTTCTACTTTCATTAGCTATTCTCAGAATTATCTTTGTTCTTTCTGAACGGTTGTACTTCTATTATAGGAAATTGTTGTGTTTGATCAGTTGTTTTTCTTTTTTTCATAGAAAATAACACCAAAATGAAGACCACCGGATGCAACTCTACAATTGCCGCGTTGGTGTGCACATTCGCTTTAATGCTCTTGACAGTTCGTGCAGCTCCTTTGGTAAGCATACTGAACACATTTCTAAATACTAAACGGGTCTATTCACGCTGGAATAAACATCAAAATAATTATATTTTGACTAACCTCGACGTTTTGATCAAGTTGCATTGACCATGGTCACGAGTAGAGTCGATTTAGAAACATGAGCTTAGTTCACGAAAGTTTAAAGAAAGCATACTGAACATGTTGGAAAAGGGCGCATACAACTGAATATTCATTATTTCCAATTAACCTACTGACATTATAAAATATCAATTATCCAATGATAGTACAAAACTTTGCAACAGTTTTGAAAATTGTAAATGTTAATTCACCTAAGTTAATGATATAAGAAAAACTTAAGTTTGCAACTTGCCAACTTCCTGTATATTGATATAAATTGGTTCTGTTAAAACTAAAACATGTTCTTGTAGTACGCACATTGTCCAGTCCATTTCATGATTACTAAAACCGTGACTTTGTTTGCTTTTCATCAAGGGGGATATCTGTGTTGATTACACTTTTCTCCACAATAACGACGAGGCCATTACACGAATAGGGGACCCGGACCTCAGCTTATTAAAATCAATTTGTTTCGCAAAGTTTGGGATGTTATCACTGCAAAATTTTAGACTTAGATAGGTATAATTTCTAACTTGTACATCGGATAATAACAGTGATAAAATAACTGGAGATAAAAGTATATTGAAGTAGTTACAAGGCACTCTGAATACCCCGATAAAATATAATGGCTATTTAAAAAGTAAGTGTAGTGCAATTAAGATAATCAGAATGCTGTTTTAGGGATATTTAGCAATATTGCGCTTGAGGGAAATTCTTAATTGAATTATTTACATTATACATAATTAGTAGATGTACTTGGAAACACCCGCATAATTATTTTCACATGCCTGCCTAGCTACCACCCGCAACTGGAAAATCTGTCTAAAAGCACCTAACAGTTTGTTCTGCTGGCCTTGCGGGCCAGTAATTATAGGTTAGCCTGATCTACATCTTCACCGACATCACACTTACCATGAGGTGAGATAGTGGTCAAAGGCTAGACTATAAGCTAAAAAAAATTACTTGGTAAAACTTTCAATAAGGTGAATCATGTACAAAAGCCACTGAACTCAAGATATATTTTTAATTTCCAGCAAAAAAGTAGGTATCTAACTTGTTTAAGCAGGTAAGGAATCAATGAGATGCAATATTGAAAGGAAAACTATGTCCGAAAAGTCTCAACAGCAGATTTGACAATTTGGTATAAAATGAATTCTCCTGAATAAAAACTCAGTTCCTATATATATTTTTAATAAACTACTATGCCATTTAAATTCTGTTCTTGAGCTGAGACTGAATCAGTAATATAGTAAACATTAATAAAATACTAGCTGTAGTGATAATGATTATGGACAGATCAAAAGCGAAAAAGAAAAGTAGGAAGCTTATGCCGTTGGATATAATATAAATCTCAGTTCATTGACACCTTTCAACATTGTCCTCAAATCATATACAAAGTTACTTTATGCTCAAATCGTTTCCAAAGATGTCATTAAACAAATTGTAAATGAATAATGAAATCTGTGTCCTGATTGATTATGAAAGTTTGCAATATAAAAATGGTAATTTATACAGGATGCAGAAGAGGAACCAGTTGAAAATGGATTAGTGGCACATCCAGACAACATGGGTGATATGACGGGGCAGTGGGACACCATCAACACTGATGCTCTCCGCAAGTTGCTGATGCAAATTGATGAAGAGAGGTTAGTAATTTTACACAAAACATTTAGTTTTCATGAAAGACAAAAACTAACCGAACAATAATTGTCTATATTTTTTTATTTTTTTTATCCCTGATAGGTTAGCCTTTGACCACTATCTCACCAGATGGTAAGTGATGATGTTGTCGAAGATGTGACTGATATAATAATTATATGATATAACTAATATCTGACCATTACTAGATTGGCAATACAAATGCTGGGCCAATTAAATACAAGTATAAACTTAATGGATCACGATTCTAGGTGACACTAGAGAACGCTATACTAGTGTTATTATTCATAGTAGCAAATCATAGTATTTCATGTATATTTTAGAGTATTGTAAATACAATAAGGTCACACGTGGTGCTTTCCACACACACGTAGTATCGTCATATTTCAAGTGTTCAAACTCTGTGAAATTTTGCTTGTTTTATATCCCTGAACTTAATGTCGGTGCTTATGGTTTGCCAGTTTTTCTATTTATCATTTGTTTTACCCCTAAATGTGAATATAAGAATTCCTATACAAAACGATATGTGTGAATAGTTTTAAAAATGCTTAAATTTACGGAACACTAGCAAACCAGAAGCATAGATATCAGGCTCAACTTACGTTGATCATATTTGAAATACCAAGTGTTCATACTCGTTGAAATTTTTCATGAATGTCCTTGAGCCTAAAATGTATGATTTTGGTTTGCCAGTTTTTCGTTCTATCATTTATTTTATATCGAAATGCGAAAACAAGAATTTTCATACAAAAAGACTCACAAATCATTTTAACTATACATATTTTTTACGGAAAGCTGACAGCTACAATATTTCCACGAGTTTGAACATCTACAGTGAGAAAAAATTCATGTGCTGACATACGAAATTTTAGGCTCCTCATACGTATTTATTGTTTAAAACGAGACTAGCGTACATAAAGATGAGTCAACGTGACGTGTAATGATGTTGCTGTAATGTTCTTTGCACATTACAACCATCAATGCGAATCATTCGTTCCTTCATTCATTCAATGATGTACTGTCATGCAAATAAGTATGTAACATCTTGACAAAGTAAAGATGTTACTTACGTACATAACGGTGCAGCCTACTTACGATAAGTATGTCCTATACCTTTACCAAATATAGGCATTCGTACAGTAAGAAGGTTGCCTACATCAATCTTGGTGTAGCCTACTGATGGACTATGAACAGTAAGGAGGTAACATACGTCAAATTTGTTGCAGCCTACATATGTTAAGGATGATACTTAAATTTATCATGCATATTTTTTACGGAAAGCTGACAGCTACAATATTTCCACGAGTTTGAACATCTATATAGTATTTGAAATACTACTCTGGCAACAAAGTACCGGGAAAAGATCAATAATACACAGAATGTTAGTTATTCATCTAAATATATTTTATGACCTTAAAAGTATGCTTCAGAAACGATACACTTACGCCAACGAATAATCTAATCATCAAAACATTTATAAGTGCTTTTTCTAGAATTGAGTTCAGTTTTCGCTGCGAATTCTCTTTAATATCTTCTACCGAATTAAAAAGGGTGCCACAAAGTGGTAATTCGAGTTTAAGAAAAGAAAGAAGCCGGCTGAAGCCATATCTGGATGAGGTGGTTTCCCGATGGCATTTGTTCTGTTTTTGGTAAAATATTCGTTTATAATAATGGCCTTGTGCGAAGGCGCAATTTTTTTCCACCAATTTGGCAATTTTCGTCCATTATTTTTCTTAAACGCCAAATAATATTCTTTATATACCGTTTGACCTTCCAGCTGTTATTTGTAGTCTGTATTCTTTTTTTCATACAAATTCTCTGATCACAAATCTCACTTATTGTAAATTGTATTAACAACGAAAATTATATAAAAAAAATTACATTTACTTGCATGTACTAAAACTTTTTACAAGACACAAGTACTTATATTGGTTTAGCTGCGAAGGCGCAATTTTTTTCCACCAATTTGGCAATTTTCGTCCATTATTTTTCTTAAACGCCAAATAATATTCTTTATATACCGTTTGACCTTCCAGCTGTTATTTGTAGTCTGTATTCTTTTTTTCATACAAATTCTCTGATCACAAATCTCACTTATTGTAAATTGTATTAACAACGAAAATTATATAAAAAAAATTACATTTACTTGCATGTACTAAAACTTTTTACAAGACACAAGTACTTATATTGGTTTAGCTCGGATAATTCAGAGCACGTAACAAATTTCGGGAACATGACAGTGCAAATATTTACTTACACATACATGTGTTCAGAATATTTAAGCCTTTCTGTTTATTCTGAATCAGGTTTTAGCCTGCGGCTCTATCCTTATGGAAAACCTCCTGGGCAGCGCGGTCTAGTTACTAAGTACTACGTACACATAATATCGGAGGGGACAAGTTACCTAACCTACTCATAAAATAGAGTAAGCTTAAGATTTCATAAATAATATAATTCGATAATAGTTTCTATGTAGGTAGAAATGTTTGCGAATGTATTATTCTTGATAGAAAATATACAAACTTTCATAACTTCATTTAACAACCTTCATTTCCCTGGCCCGAATTTCTCGATCAAAATTGTGGAGAGGTGTTTTTGAAGGGGGACGTTAAAAATGACTTGAACTCGTTACGTAGAGGCACCCTTTTGACACTTTGGTGTAGCGGGTATAATACAAACGAGGATTTCAATGATGTTGCCGACGGGCAGGCGACCTGTCATAAAATCAAAGCCAAAACTTTTTACAGTAATGCGTGTAATTTATTTATGCAGGCTCACGGTTTTTTTTCTTTGTGTTTGTGAAGAAAGTAAAGAGAAATCGACATTAAAAAAAAATGGTGTAGTGAGACAGACAAGTCGCCCGCATGATGATAAGCGGTCACGCCTGTCCATAGCAGAGGCAATTTCGCCGTTCTGATTCTGCTTGATACTGCACTGTGCTCATCACTCCGAGACATTACTTCTTGTGTCTCATTTTTCAAGTAGGTAATTTAAATTGCTACAGTGCCCTTCCCTCCTAAATACAGAAGATTTTTCACACTGCTGATTTGAGGTAAAATATTCGTCACTGCGGTGGTACCTAACAAGACCTAGAAGTAACCTCCCACCTGAAAAATTATATCGATGACACCTTAATGGAGTAAGACAAGGCTCATGATAAATAAGTGGTAAAATTATATTTATATTAAGATCAGACAACCCTGAAAGTATAAAGAAAATGAGACGTGTCTCATATTTTAATTCTGAGTACGAAAACGCGTTCTACACCAATACGAGTATAACCTTACATAGAAACATGGAAAGGTGAACGCTAACTTGAAGGATAAGTAACACAATTAGAAGCTACACAATTAAACCGTGATAATTGTAATTTGCATCGTAATTGTTATCTTATCTGTGAACATATCGTATTACCATAGGTATTACTCTTTTTTCATTAATTTATATGAAGTACTATCAATAGAACTTTGTCTCTGTGGCCCCTAGGGTCTCGGAGCCATTTGATCCATGAGTACCAATGTACTTTTAGGTGCCCACTGGGCCCCTAAATAAAGCATTTTCAAAATATTATTGATCAATTTTGTAGTGCTCATTCGTCTCCTAACAAAATATTTCACCGTTACTAAAAAGAAAATAGACAAAGCCAAAAAGCATTTAAAGAAAATTCGCGCTCTCAGTTAAGTTATCTGATTAATACAATAAATAATTACAACCTGGTCGCCTCCTGCAAATAATTTTACTAGTATTTATGTAAATATTAGGTATTTCATGTTCTTTTATATATGGACATATTCTTTTTTAGAAGTGTCAAATGACTGCTTTTTTTAAAAGAAGTTCTCGTGAGTGTCACACATAATTAATTTGTGTACTCGCCGGGAGCTCGCAAATGCAGCTGCGCACTCGCCCTGATGATGAGCATCTGATATGCTCGAAACCCGGATCAACGTATTCGATCTTAACTTGAGTGTTGTTGCTGGTTAGTTTATAATATTTTAACATTTGGCTGCAAAAAAACTACCAGATCACAATATTATTATCTTTATTATAAAATCACAGGAACCTAAGTAGCAATGATTTAATTAGACTATATTTTAAAGCCAAATCAAAAATCTAGCCAATTGTCTTAGGAAAAACCATTTTGTCCCTGAAGTACTCCATACTTTAAAAGGTGGACAACGTTTTCAATTCTAAGAGGATTTAATACTACTTCTAAGATAAACTTAAGTTATGCTTAGGATTAAATAGTTTACTATGGATGACTTCAAGGCATCTTGTAGGCAAAGTTTAGCTAAAGTTATGGTGTCCAAGATAACTACATAAGACAAAATTTATTTATTAAGAGTTTTTAGTCAGTATTACATAAAAAAACTTAATTTTCTTTCATAAAATATTTTTCTGTAAATATGATAAAGAATTTAATGATTTGAACTTATTTCTATAGAGAATGACTTACCGATAAGATGGTGATAATTTTGTGACTGCTTTAATGACAAATAAATAGAATTACCTATCAGTGCGTACATGGACTGAAATTAAACGCACCTTTATCTCTCGAGAAATTAACAGATATTACTGTGAAACCAAACAATTAATTCAAACTAATATTTCATTTTGTTACATATATTCTCGAACGTTGTTTTATATTTATCCTTTCAATATGATATATTATAATATTTATATGAGTATTTTATATATATTTGGGAGTATTTTCACAAGTGGCTGAATTTATGATTAGAGGATTTTTAGGAATTTTAAGGGCCCAATGGATTTGAGACTGCCCCTAGCAACTCGTTACCGTCCAGTACGAAAAAAAATCAATAAAACCTAAAAAACGAATTAATATTAGTTTTTTTCGATACAATGACATTTTTAGCATGGACGCCGCGCCGTTCGTCTATTTCAAAATCATATGTACCGATTATTTTTTGTTATGATTGACATGGTTTTTAAGAAATTCATAATTTTGTTTTAACTAAACAAAGCTTTATTTACCATACACATTTTTTACTCTAGAAATTACTACAATTCAGAGTGAACATATGAGGGTCAGATAATACTCAGTATATTTTTAACAAAATTTTGGTAACTTTTGTAAAAATAGATCAATTTTAAAGTCCATTATAATTTGGGATACAAACTGAAGCACTCGGAGACGCTAATTAACAATTATCAAAAATATACATAATTCTAGTTAGAGAAACTCACAAAATGGCGAGATGTGTAGCATTTTAAGAGTAACTGTACTTACTGTTTCAGCCGGATTGTCCACTGCTGAACACAGCTTCCGGTATTTAGGGGGGTTTGCTATAATTCCCACGCTTGGCAGGCGTCTTAGGGATCGCAGTTTAAGAAATCAGTTCCTTAGAAGGCGCTGCTGCCCAGCTTCCAGAAATTTACCATTAGTTGCCTCTTACGACACCCACAGGTAGAAATGGAGGGGTGACATTCCAACCCGGCACCCCACGGGGGGACTGTACTTACGGTATTTTAATCCAATGAAAATGTTATTCTATTCGTATGCAAAACGTATTATTATGCACTTGTCTAAACACATTTCAAAACAGATATATTACCAACATCAAAGTATTTATACAAATATATTGTTTTAGGATCATGTATGTTTATACGATACAAACTTTTAGCCCGCTATATAAAAACAGGTAAATGTAAGCAAAACATTTGTTTCGCAACCTGCGTCACCTACAACACGGCCAAAATAAATAACAACTTTGTTGTTTTACTTTTGAACACCGCTCTTTGAATTCTAATAAACCTACACATAATCTATTTACATATTAAAACCCTATACGAATTCATTCTTATTCGTAGAACTAGGTTTAAAACCTTTATCAAATTACCATGAATCATTTCGTAATTGCTTTCAATATAGAAAAGATGTTAATCGGTAGAGATAACTACATAAATGACGTTAAACTGACGTACTTGACGATTGGGTTCTTATTGAAGAAGGCGATTGGATAGATAACACGGTCTGATTCAGTTCAGCTGAGAATACAATGCCATTCCAGACAAAATAACAATAAACTAAAGTATACTTTAAGGTGGCCAGATACCGGATCCACGTGATTTTCACTAGCGCCTACCAGCTCGTTTGATTACTATAGTTTCTTTATATTAATATAAGAATCCGCCCAAGACCATGAACATTGCATGAAATTAAACCAAAATACAATAATTTAAAAAAAAAAACGATCGCATCCCAAATTTTTCTGTCAAGAAAGAATTAGCAAGCATAAAGTATTTATTCATGAGGGCCTTGCGTTAAAATTGGATGTTCACATGATGCCACTGGCGTATTTTGTGATCTTTCCAAGGCAGTCGACTGTGTAGAGCACCACACTCTTATTCGTAAACTTTCACACTATGGTATTCTTGGAAAAGCTATGAATCTTATAGAGTTATATCTGTCAGACAGGCTTCAGAAGGTTGGAATAAATGGCCAAACTTCTTCCGGGTCTTTGGTAAAAATAAAAGTACCGCAAGGATCAATTTTAGGACTTTTTCTGTTTCTAGCGTATATTAATGATCTGCCTTGCATGGTCAAAGATTTCTGCGACATTGTTTCATTTGCAGAAGATACCTCTCTGATTTTTAATGTAGATAGGAAAGATGGTGAGCTAATTCATGTAAATAATGTGTTATCGATGATCTAAATGGTTCACCGCTCAAAAAACTTAAAAAAGACCATGTGTTTAAAGTTTTCTTTACCAAATGTTACTTATGTTGAATCAAATACTAAGCTTGGCCCAGATAAACTCTCTATTGACAATGCAACAGTCTTCCTGGGAATCAAAATGGATTCACCATTACAGTGGGATCCACATTCCACATATACATGCTCCATCTGGAAGACTTAGTTCTAGTGCATATGCAGTTCATAATATAATAAGATAAGACATTTAACAGACATAGCTACTGCTAGGCTTGTTTATTTCGTGTACTTCCACAGTATTACGTCGCTTAGTGTATTGTTGTGAGGAGCTGCTGCTGAGATTCCAGCCATATATGAAATTGATTCTAGGGAATCTCTAAGGGATATTTTTAAAGAAATTGATATTTTAACTCTCTGTTCTAGAGTCTATATACATTTTGAAATAAATGTATGTTCGTGAAAAAATTACAAATAAAAAAATACAAAATAAAACAGTGACAATCACGATTACAACACTAGGAATAAACATAAAATAGCAGTGCCAGGTTTAACATTTGCAAAGATAAATAAAAGGACCTTCTTAAGGAATTGTGTGCGGTTTTAAAATAAAGTCTCCAAACATATTACGACGCTCACAGAAGGAAATTTCAAATTGCGCGTGTAAAACATTTTGAATAAGAATCTCGAAAAATGTGATTACTTAAACGACATAAATTCTTGGCCAATTCCGCCTCTGTCAAGCTATGTAATTTAAACAAATATTGTAATAATTGTATTATATTGTAAGTATGTAACACATTGTTAAAAAACGTTAAAAAGAATGGCCATATATACTTTTTAATGCTGAACGTGGCAGTACAATGTATAATATTACAATATTAAAATTTGTAATTGACCTTCATAGCAGTTTTGTAGACTCCTAAGTTGAATAAATGATTTTGACTTTGACTTTGAAACATCAACTATTTTTATTAAAATAATTAGCGTAGTAGAATTCAAACCACCAGTGACCGTAACAACTCACACGGTAAATCAAATTGTGTTAGAATTTCTAAATACTGAATCAATGTTATTGATTTATTAATTTGCCAAGGATTCAAAGTAGCGGCTGAAAAAAAACATTTATCTAAAAGTAAGTAGTAAAATAATCATTGAGCATGGACAGTGAGATATTATATGTTGTATATTGTTAGAAAGGAATAACTGAATAATTGCGTTATCCCGTTAATTAAAATAGATGTTCACGACACAGGAGAAATTCAGCGTGGTACACGTCTAAGTTTGCTAGCAAGCCACTGCTAGCTTTAATCACAGGGAGCCCAGAGGGCTCCAATTACTTTGTGATTAGCGCGGCACCTTGTACGGGAATGACTGTTGGATAACTACACACGTGGGTTAAGGAACGTGGACACGAAGGAAACATGACGCTTCACAAGTTACATGTTTGTTTGCAGCGAATATTACCTGTGCAAGATACGCATAGTACATAAGTCGTATATATCTTTGCTTGGTAGTTTCTTAAACATTGTGAGGTAAACATTTTTTTTCTTCCATACCTATCGAGTGTGGGTGGGTATCACTTCAAAATGAAGGACTTTAAAACACGATTCCAAATATGTATATAACTTGCAGTTTATGTGTAATGGAATAATAAAACGTTTAACGAGAATAAATAATTTGCAGTCGGGTCTCTTACTTTTTTAATTAATTTATTTTTTATGTTATTCCAATTAATTAAACCCTACCACTTCTTCATAATTTACCTGCGACGCAACAGGGCTGCAGGATAAGACTGCTTCTATTTTATGGTCTCGATTAAATCGTGGATGAATTCTTAGTTCGTCTGACTGTAGTTTTAACCAAAGTTTTAAAACGTGTGGAGCAAAGGTACATCTTTTTTAATTCTACCCAAATACACTACGTTTTTGTAATGACTTGTTATTTTATCTATATGTAGAACATGTTTTGATGTTATTGTGTACGTACAGAACAACAACAAAGTACATAACTGAGATCATAGAACCTTGTTTGTATGATCTGAGGTACATAATCTATGTCTTACTTTATTTCATGAAATTAGTTCCATACCTGAATAAATTGTACCAAATTTACGTAGTTAAGATTCCAACGAGTCAGTTTGTCTCATTTTTGATAGAAATTGAAATCATAAAACCTACACGGTGATAGAGGAACGACGCAAAAACTGTGTTATACATCATTAGTTAGAATAAATGCTAAACTATGCAGTTAAGAATAAATATGGAGTTATACTGAACGTACAAACTAACATCTATAAGGTACTGATGTTGTTAAAATCCCAATTTTAAATAAGAAAGTTGCGCTTGAGTACTTCAGACTTAGATACTCTCAGAATATCTTTTTATCGGCTTACTAACATAACGTATAAACTTAAAATCGAAGTAAGTCTGACAAGCTCATACAAAGTCCTTTGAACCTTTTTATTTAAATCAAAGATTAGGACTACAACCTTTCAACGAGGGTCAGCTGAAAAAAACTGTAAATAAGAGTTTAACATTCCACCAAAACTTCTGACGATGGAATACCAACTAATAAAATCAAATAATTTAATTGCAGAGTACAGGTAATACAAATGTTGCCATAGTAATAATAGTATACGCGAGACTCAACCCTGGTAGGGTTACATTATAGTGGCGTAAGAAAACACTTTTTATCCTATCCATTCGACAAAAACAATGATTGGTTAGTATAACAAGTGCAAGCAATGTACGTCTTTTCTGTTAGACTTTTTTTTAGTTGATAGACTAGCCTTGGACCACAACCGTACCTGATAGTAAGTGTCGCCGGCCTACCGTCAGATGCTTGGCGACATATTTTCTATTTGAAGCAGCCAGCCAGTGGGCACTCTCAAAATGTCCTACTACCATGCTTAACGTGCTCTCCAAAGCACGGAAGCACTTAGCGGCATAATAATGGCTAACCCATATAAATCATGATCACCGAACGTGGCCGATTACGCTACGAGCGCATCAAACTAGATATACTTTATAGAGAGCGGAAAACAGTTTGATTTCAGAACATAAATAATGTTCCTTGTATGGCAACCTAGACCTTACGATTCGTGACTAACTAAATAGTGGATACACCTTATTACTAAGAATAAATATTTATTCGTATCCTTATTAGGATAATCGTTTGTGTATGAACAAAGTATGCAACTGTCTATTTATAAATGTGAATAATAATAATAAGTAAAATGGTAATGTGAACAGTAACATGTTCCTCAGTGAAGTTTTCACGTGGCACACTTAATTTTATCCGTAATAATATTATAACATGTATGCACCATTTTTTTATTATTTTCATGATTAGACTATTCTAAGAAGTCTACATAACTATTTTCATTATATTATTATTATTATTATATATATTATTATTGCCTTCAAAGGAAGTTTCCGTTATGCTGCGTCCAAGTGTTGGAATAATATCCCACCGCCATTGAGGAACCTGCAAAGTATACATGGATTTAGATTTAAACTCAAAAAATATATTTACACGCATCAAAAAAGCGAAGAACTTTTTAGAAATGACACCAGTGCTATTTAAGACAATTCATGTATATAATATATAAATGGCGCATTTTTTTCCCAATATATACTTTATTTTCCAATGTGTGCTTTACAAGTAAAACTTATTCTTATATACCTTCCATATATATAAGAATAAGTCCCGCACATGAATTAAAATTTTTCCTATCGTGTTTTTGTGATTTTGTAATTATTCTTATATATTTCGCCTATAAATAAAAAAAGAAGGACATACCTTGACTATTCAGTTACTATTGTGTATGTGTTTTCATATTGTGCTTTACAGTGGTTGTACTTAAATGTTTTACACGTTGTTCTGTTTGTCTGTGAATTGTCGTGCGTAACGTCACTTGCCGTACCCAACGGAAAACCAGCGCTGGTTGTTCGCAGCCAGCATTATGCTGAGTTGGGGTTAGTTTGTGGCAAAAAAACTATGATGTAGGTATTGTACCAACTAAATATGTTGTAATTTTTATTTTGTCTGTTTTTTTGTCACAAATAAAGCTATGTGAAGTGTGTGTGTGAGAACACGCCTATCGCGCGCTCAGAGTGGTCGTGTTAAAGTGTTGCGGTGAATTCATAGCTTATTTTTTGAGTCGCAATGACTGTTTACTCTCATATTTGTTGTGAGGAAGTGAGCAATGAACTATTGTTGAAGTGTTCAGACATAAATTGTGACAAAGTTTACGATTTGCAGTGTCTCGGAATAAAACAAAACGATTTTAAATCATTGACGACGGAATACAAACGCCAATGGCTATGCCCGAAATGTGTTTGCTCAAAGGCAATATTTTTGTGCAAAAGTACACCTGTTTGTGCACCAGAACAGGAGAAGCCTTTGAGTGACTCCAGAGCTACTCAAAATGAAAAAATACATTCACTTCGAGGTCAGGAAGGCAGTTTGTTAACCGAATTTAAAAAATTACGTGCAGAAATTACATATAAACTTGAAATTCAAGAACAGTGTATTCTAGACCTGCATCAAATGTGTTGTGCAACTAAAAAGGAAGTACAACAGCTAAGAACAACAATACAGGAAAAACAGGATTACTGCGGTAATTACACTTTGATTCAGAATCAGTTGAAAATGTTATGCGATCGCAGCCAGGTGATTGAATTATTAGTCAGGAATGCAGATATATCTCATCATAACACCACAGAGATAGTTGATAAGAAAAGGTTTAGCCAACCACAGGTACATAAAAATATTTCATTACGTGAAACTAGTGAAACGAACAATCATAACACAAACAACACCATTTTTACCGCTACCGCCAATACAGAAATGAATCACGACCGTAGGGCCACGAAACCGGCGAGGTTTAGAGATGAATCAGTAACTCAACAAAAAGAGCTGCAACTTTTGGGAGATGCGGAAGTGTATGAAGATGCTGAATCGAGTACAATATCGAACTATAATGAGACGAAATGGGTTACGGTTCGTAGAAAGACGGGGTCTAGAAAAAGCAAACGCAAACAGGTAAACCCAGAGACAGCCAATAATAGTACAGGCAGTTCGCCCCAGCCTGATAAACCAGAAAAAGTAATACGTGAGAAGAAGGATGCTAAACAAATTCTCACTAAGCAATACAAGGACATAAAAAGAGGTCAAAATGCTAATTTTACAGAGATCAGGGGTCTGGAGCAAAAAAAGCGTCTTCATGTTTGGAGGTTGACACCGGACACGACAATTGATAAGTTAACATCTCACATTAGAGGAATTTGTGGTCAAGACATTATAGTCAACATAGATAAAATTAAACATAAGAGAGAAGGTGAGTATTCATCTTTTGTAATTACACTTTCCGAAAAAATGTATGAACAGTTATGTCAACCGGAAGCATGGCCTATAAATACGGCATTTGGAGAGTGGGTCTGGTTTCGGAGACCAACAAATAAAGATGTTGGGAAAACATAGCAGCATAGATTTGTTCTACCAGAACGTGCGGGGTCTCCGAACGAAACTGAATCCTTTTTATAATAATATAGAGTTTTTGAGTGCTGATATTATTGCAATCACCGAAACTGGTTGCAATGATTCTATACAGAATGCAGAAATTATCCCACCGGGATATCAAATCATAAGGTGTGATCGAACGGATGGTCGAAAACAAGGTGGCGCGTTTTTCGTGGCCACACAACGGTTCGAGGTACGTCGTGCGAAGCTACCGAGTGATATTAGCATAGATAGATAGATAGATAGATAGATAGATAGATAGATAGATAGATAATACTTTATTGTCACACCACATAAATGAAGCAGATATAATATACAATTCAAATTAATAGTGTTACAATGGGCGGCCTTATTACTGAAAGCAATCTCTTCCAGGCAACCTTTGGATGGAGAGGATCTGTAAAAACCGATTTGAAGGGGTGTAGTATAACTAGTACATACTCGTAACTTATAGAATAAAAAAGATTAATACAAACAAGCAAATAAGTATTCTTTCTGAATTTAGAAAATGTGCGACTAAATGTACACAAATATACTTGCATAACAATAAACATATAAGCAATAATATACATAAAATAACATATATATATATATATATATATATATATATATTTTATAAATATATATATAATTATACTACAAAAATTATAGCAATATAGTATCGATATCCAAAACAATTTTAAGCAAAAAGGCAAGAAACAGGTAGGTACTTACAATGTGACATTTGACAGATAAAACATTTTTATTTGGTCTTTGAATACATTTAAGGATGGTGCACGCCTGATGGAAACGGGTAGAGCGTTCCATAGGCGGGCAGCTTTAACGGTGAAAGATTGGTCGTAGAAAGAACTGGTATGTGGTGGAATGTCTAGTGTAAGATTTTCTGATGACCTTAAGGAGTATACAGAACATTGAAGGAAGTTGAAACGTTCCTTGAGATAGCGCGGGGATGTAGGATTGAACAATATATTGTAAAGGAGACAGAGAATGTGAGTATTTCGGCGAAGACGTATTGGAAGCCACTTGAGCTTAGAACGAAATTGAGAAATATGATCATATTTACGCAAGCCAAATATGAATCTTATACAAACATTTTGAAGGCGCTCAAGCTTATTCAGCTGTTCCTCCGTAAGATCTAGATAGCTGGCGTCAGCGTAATCAAGAATGGGCAGTAAGAGAGATTGAGCTAACGCAATTTTAGTGGTAGTAGGTAGGAAGTTACTTAGCCTTTTCAAAGATGCTGTCGATGCAAAAATTTTACGACTTGTTATTTGTAACTGCAGATTCCAGGTCATAGAGTTGTCAATAATCACACCCAGATTTTTAACAGATAAACTGAAAGGAATAACATTTCCATCGAAAACTACCTGAGGAAGCGTTGCCCAGTCTACTTTTGACAATAACCTGGAGCTGCCCATAATAATACTTTGAGTTTTGCTGGGATTAACTTTCAATCCGAAGGATTTGCTCCATTTTGTAATGCGATCAAGATCAGAATTCGTTGTATTAATGGCGTTAAATAATGTAGGTAATGGAGCCTGCGAGTATATCTGTAGATCGTCAGCATATAGGTGGTAGGAAGAAGAGAGATTTTGTGATATAGAGTTAATAAATATTGCAAATAACAAAGGAGATAGCACGCCGCCTTGTGGTACGCCTGCTGTCGTGTCACACCAAGAAGAGAAATTGTCTTCAAGACGTACACGCTGCCTGCGCCCGTACAGATAACTGTGAAATAAATCGATTTCTGTTGGAGATATGTTTAGAGAACGAAGTAAAGCAAGGAGGATATCGAAATTGACAGTATTAAACGCATTACTGAAATCTAACAGTGTCAGAACAGTGAGCTGACCATTATCCATACCGAAACGTATATCGTCCGTAACTTTTAAGAGAGTGGTGACGGTACTGTGCCCTGGCCTGAAACCGGACTGATACGGATTAAGAAGTTCGTTATGGGAAAGGTATTTACTGACTTGGTTGTGGATAAGACGCTCCAAGACCTTTGACAAAAATGGTAGGATAGCAATAGGTCGGAAATCGGAGAAAGATTTAGGGTTAGGTTTTTTGGGGAGAGGAATTATTTGAGCGTCTTTCCATGCAAAGGGGAATACTCCTTTTAAAATTGAATTATTAAAAATTAAGCACAAGACAGGGAGAATAATGTCAATAATAGGTACAACCATGTTGCGGCTAATGCCGTCGCTACCAACAGCGTTAGAGCTAATGGACAATATACTCCTCTTAACATCACAATCAGAGAATCGTTGAAAAACAAAAGGTGAATGGTCGGGTATCGGTAAAGTAGAAAGAAAGTGTAGAGCGTTATTTTTATCTGCATCGTCAATGTCAGATGTAGAAGAGAAATGAATGTTGAGGGCGTTAATGTTCAAATCACTTGGAATCGTATCTAATCTAGATTTACCAATACCCAATGACCTCAGGAATCTCCACACTTTGGCTGGGTCCTCGTTATCAACTGATTTATGAACATGGCGACGAAATGCATCCCTACACACCATATTGCAACGATTCCTTGACATCACATACGCAGCTTTCGTATCATCGTCAGGGCGACGCTTATATTTGTATTTAGCTACCACTTTCTTATGCATCAAAGCTTTGATTTCACCGCTTAGCCATGGCGCTGGACAATGTTTCAATTTAATAGCTCGCAAGGGTGCGTGTTTGTCGTACAACTGTGTAATTATCGAATTGAAAATCGCGACTTGGTCATCCACAGTGTCAGCATTTATTACCACAGACCAATCAATTCTTTGTGCGTCACAAAGAAATGCTTCCTGGTCCATACCACTAAAGTTGCGCTGAAGAATGACTTTAGGCTTAGCTTTCGGAGGACGAATTTTATAGGACAGAAATATCAGGTCATGATACGAGAAAGCATCAGCCGAAAATTGACCGTGCCTTGCAACATGCTGTGTAGATGATACCATAATTAAGTCAAGAAGTGAGGGGTTACAGTTAGGGAAGTGATGAGTTGCATTTAGAGGGAGGATATGCATGTTGCAGGAATTAATCACGGATTGCAAAGAAGAAGAACGATTATCTTGTTTAAGGATGCAGGTATTAAAATCACCCATTATGATTGTGTGGTCGTATAGAGGAATGATGTCTTCCAAGACGTTTTGAAAAGATGAGAAGTAATTAATGTCTTTAGAAGGGCTATAATAGGCTCCGAGCAAGACTTTTCTATGTGATAGAAAGACTTCCACGAACAAGTGTTCACCCGCATCGGAGGGAGGTGGCTGAGAAGAAGCGCTGACTACAGAAAAGGGAATATGTGATCGCAAGTAGATGGCCACCCCGCCTCCTTTGCTACCGGTGCGATCATTGCGGATCAGATTGAATCCAGGCATAGAGTAAGAGACAGATGGTAAGCAAGGCTTAAGCCATGACTCAGAGACCATTATAGCATGTATATTTTTATTGTTGAGAGACACCAGCATATCGGAGTAATGAGCCGGAATACTTTGCGCGTTTAGATGAATGACATTGAAGTTTTTCGGTACATCAGAAAATTGAGTTTCCAGATTATTGAATAGCGACGGGATGCTCACGAAACTATTATTACTAGATATAGACGTCTCAGAGGATAGGGACAAAAATTCTTCGGCGTCACTACTATCATCTTGCTTATATATGTTGAGCATAATATAATTTAAATACTATAACTATAAATAAATACAATAAGATAAATAATAGATATACGTAAACTTAAATACTTATATATGTATATATGCGTGGACGTATTGTAGTGTTACTACAATAAACTAATACGGGTATTTCTACACCTGCCAGTTGTGTGCCATTATTATAACTATCAAATAAACAGTGAAATGTACCATATTATAACAGAAGATATTAAAAACTAAGCATACAAAAGAAGAAATTAAACATTATTAATACCTATTGGAATGCTTCCTATTTCAAAGATTTTCTTGTAGAATATAACGTATATGCGACACAAGAAATATAATTGTTTTGAGTGCGTAACCCTAACGAAAAAATAGCAAACAGTGCGAATCCAATTTAATGCAATAAAAAAAAACATATAGCTAAGCTGTGGTAAAAGCTTTTTGTTCTAACTAGGTACTCTATGGAAGTATTTTACTTTGTTTGTTTACATTTGCTACCTTACAAGAAAAAATAATAATTTTAAGCATAAATGTAAAGACATACAAATCGCTAGAAAGAAAGTTATGAGACATAGACTGCATAAAAATTAAAACATATATGTACCACAACCGCTATATATGAGATAAGAATCGCACATCGGATCTTCCGGGAACTTCAATAAATAAGACAGTAATCATTGCTTTCTGGCAGCTGCTCGCCGGGTTTTGGGTGCAGCTGCGGGTTCTTCAGCTGCAACAGACGCTGCCTTAGGTGTCACCAACACTTCAATCTTCTCAAGTTCAGCGAGAGAACTGATTCGATGTCGCTTTTCATCAGCGCCCTGCACGAACACAAAACCATCTCTGGTCCAACATTTCTGGATGCCAAACCTTTGGCGGGCCGTCATAAAAGTCTCATGCTGCGACTTCGTCAAAAACTCAGATATTGTTACCCCTGACCCCTTCAAACAAGTTTTCGCCAGCCAGATCTTATTCCTATGCTCGGAGGTACATACCTTTAATAAAATTGGACGGGGCTTATCAGGAGAGGACTTGCGGCCCATCCGATGGCAGCGGCTTATGTCTTTTACTGTAAAATTGGGAAATTTTAGTTTAGTAGACACAGCTTTGGCCGCTACAGCTGCAGTCACTTCGTCCTTTTCCTCAGCAAGACCATGAAGGAGAAGTATTTTCCGACGACTCCGCATCTCCATATTGTCTTGCTGCTGTCTCAGCAACCCAACCTGGTCTTGAAGGCAACGCACAGCAGTCATGATGAAGTCCCGGAAATCAGCAAAGTCAGATGCCAAGTTGGTCACATTGGCTGTAGGAGCAGCAGCCTGAAGATCCATTTGATAGGCATTCATGCGCTGATCAAATAGTGATTGAAGTTGAGCGACAGATTGTTGAATGGCATCCATCTTGAAGTGTATGTGTGAAGTGATCCAACTTATTTTCCAAATAAATTTAGCAACAGTGATTGTACAGAAAGGATAACACTCCCTGGCAGGTACTGTGTACTTAACTTTAATTATACATTAGAATTAGTCACTTAAATAGTGTTTTTGTATTTATTTTGAATAAATTTATGAAGACAAATTATAAAGTAATGTATTATTTACAACTACCCCCAGAAAAAGTGATATAGATACATGTACATTCGAGATAGTCGGCGCAACTGTATATTTAAATAACAGATTTTTGTTTTTGTGTTGTGTAGTTTATATACCGCCGAGTAGTAAAGAGAATGAGTACATGACTTTATTCGGGATAATAGAACAATGGTGTGCAAAATACAAAATAATGATAGTCGTCGGAGATTTTAATTTGCATTCAAGTAATGACAATGTTCTTAATTACTATGAATATTTTATGGCTTTTTGTGAATTAGTGCAACTAAATAAGGTTCCCAATTGTGACAATAGGCAACTTGATTTAGTATTATGCTCTTCGAGTATAGCGATGGGAGTGGATGTGTCGGCAGCGGACGTCGCACCTGTGAAGGTGGACGTTTATCATCCACCGCTTGCTGTTGCCGTGCGCCTCGGCGGCACCGACCGGACCCGCGCGGGGAGCACGGGGGCGGCATCGGCGGCCCCGGGGCTACTTGCATCGCAGCCCGCTCATTTCAACTTCACTAAGGCGGATTTTAGTTTGTTATATACGTTGATGGCGGACATAGATTGGAGTCCAGTATATAATATGCGAGTGCCTGAAGATGCCGTAAATTATTTTTATGCCACATTAAACGATATTTTTTGTGATTGTGTGCCTAAAAAGGAAAAATGTTTGAAAACCGGTAAATATAATTATCCAGAGTGGTACACCCTAGACGTCATCAAAACCATACGTTTGAAAGCGAGACTTCATAAAAACTATAAATCCAGCAATACGGCGGAGAACTATAAGGCATTTAGTGAATGTAGGTCATTGGTCAAAGAAATGATTAAGGCAGCGCATGAACTTTATATAGAAACAATCCAAAAGAATTTAGCTAAGGATCCTAAATCTTTTTGGAATTATATAAGATCAAAAAAAGGTACATTGAACTGCAAAAAAATTACCAAGGGAGGAAAGGTTTTGTCTGACCAAGAATGTGCAAATGAGTTTGCATTATTTTTTCAATCGGTGTACGGCAATGAGCCAGCAAAATTAGACGTTGAGGCGGCGGAGTCGGCGGGTGGAGCGAGCGCCGCGCGCGTGCATCTCCCGCGCCTCACACTGTCCGAAGTAGGCGCGGCGCTTGAACGGCTCAAGCCGAAGCGCTCGGCGGGACCAGACGGCATCCCTCCATATTTAATTAAAGATTGTCGTACCGTACTCGCTAAACCCCTTATACACGTGTTCAATTTATGTTTAGATGCATGTTATTTTCCACAATGTTGGAAATTAACACGAGTAATCCCAATACCTAAAGGTGATACCGGTACGGAACTGAGCGGATTCAGACCAGTGGCGATTCTCTCGACACCCGCAAAAGTGTTTGAATCTGCTTTGAATTGTGGTATCCTACGGCAGGTGTCGGCGCGACTCTCGGACGCCCAGCACGGCTTCAGACCGGCGCGCAGCACGACTAGCAACCTACTCTATGCAATGGCATACGTAATCCCATATGTGGACGCAGGAGTGCAGGTCGATGCCGCCTACTTTGACTTTAAGAAAGCATTTGACTTAGTCGATAATGATATATTATTGTCAAAGTTGGCGGCTATCGGATGCACCAGCAAATTATTAAATTTTTTTGCTAGTTACATGCGGGATAGAAAACAATACGTAGAATACGCGGGATTCAAATCAGAACTTTATATCACTAGAACAGGGGTAAGTCAGGGCTCAAATCTTGGCCCGTTAGAATTTATCATAATGATAAACGACCTACCAGAGGTAGTCCGGGATGCCAAATGTTTGCTATTTGCCGATGATCTCAAGTTACTCTTGTCTGTCAAAAATAGAGAAGACTGCCAGCGTTTGCAAGAAGACGTGAATAGAGTGGTTGAGTGGAGTCAAAAGAATAGATTGAAGTTTAATGTCACGAAGTGCTCTATAATATCTTTTAGCAGGTCAAAGGCTCCACTCCTCTTTAACTATGAGGTCGAGGGTGAAGATCTGAGACGCGTGGACGAGATCAAAGATCTTGGAATCAGTATGAAGGCCGATTTGACATTTAGAGACCACATTATACAAAGTTGTAAGAAGGCTTTTAGAACTTTAGGATTTGTATTGCGTCGAGCGGAAGGCTTCACAAATGTAAGAGCAATATCGGCCTTATATAACGCTCTAATACGAAGCCAGCTCGAGTATAACGCCGCGATATGGGCTCCACATGAAGCGAAATACAAGCTCATGCTAGAACGCATACAAAATAAATTTACTAGGTATCCCTATCGTTTATCCCTTTTATCCGTTGATGTATCCAACTCTGTTCGTTTTGGGCATGGTTGGATACAACAAATTGGAAACAAGAAGAGATCTCGCACTCGCGTATTACATGATGAGAGTATTCCGAGGCAGCATCTCGAATTCGGACATATTGTCATTGATGAGGCTGTGTGTGCCAGACGAGTACGTGGCGCGGCGTCGCCGGCCGCAGCTGTTTGTAGTGCCCCGCGCTCAAACTAACTTATTAGCGATGTCACCTTTGGTTCGAACGCTGCGTCTATTAAATCAAGTTGCCGAAAGAATTGACCTATTTGCTTGCACTGTCACGGAATTCAATAAATCTGTTTTATTTGTAATTTGTTATTGTTGACATTGATTTCGATTTAATTTTAATTTTATTTTGATTTTATTTCGTATAGATTTGAATTTAACATTAATTGAATTTTGTATTGATTTAATTTGACATTGATTTAATTTTGTTTTGATTTGAATTTGACATTGACATTGATTTAATTTCATTTAATTTTTATTTATGTTCCATTTATTATTTGTTTGTAATTTAATTTGATTGTAGTTATTATAGGTTTTTTGTTACGATTATGAATTTGACTTACACTATTGCATTAGGAAATTCCTGTAAAGATAGTTGTAATTGTATTTTGAATAAATAAATAAATAAATGTCTATGTCTATTTTTCTCTTATCGAGTTGAAAAGTAGAGTGTATCACACGGTAGCATAAATATTTTTTCCTCGGGCGAAGTGTATTGAATCTCTCGTTGTGCTTAGGATTCTACTATAGAATCCCTCACTACGGTCGGGATTCCTTCGCCCCACTCAGGGTTCAAAATAGAGCTCGCCTCGTTAAATATTTTAATTTGCTCCATTTTGGTACAATCTACTATTTAGGCCTACAGCTTAGATAACATATGTGCATGAAAACAGTTCATAATAGTTACCATTAAATAGAGTAACTATTAAATTACTAATAGAGTACTATTAAATAGAGTAACTATTATGTACAAGCTTATAGTACAAATACATACGTATATATAGTAATTAAACAACTTTAAACGGTTTAAATCGCGTATATTTATCATTATTTTTGTCCCGACGTTTCAAACACTTTGCAGTGATCGTGGTCACGTGGTGACTGGATAAACCGTTTAAAGTTGTTTAATTACTATGTGTAATAATCGCGAAAACCTAAGACAACATTACATACATATATAGTTAAAAAATAAAATTGTCGAACGATTTGTTCGTTCATTCGGTGTTGGTATTCAAGAGTATAAATTATGCAATAGGTATATATATGAATTAATGAACGTGAACTTGTACGATTTGAATGGTGCGACTCATACTGCATCACAGTTAAAGCAATTATAATTGGCAATCAAAAGGCTTTATGTAAACCGTTTTGTTCCGTTATTATGAGATGTTATGTAAGTAATAAGGAAAAGATTGTGAATATATAATATATATGTTTATTTATAAATTAAATAAAACCTTATTTGAAATTAATTCAATATTATTACGTAATGTTTAGAATTGAAACAATTACCGAGGATTTCTGAAAAGGTGGGAGGGTAGTTTGCAAATATCATGTAGAAAACACGTGACTATTTGATATGATAGAAGATAGTGACAGAAGTGACAGTTCACAGTAAAGGAATTTTGTATTTGACAGTTACAGCGCAACCGTCTCACCAGTTACTCTCACCAACAGTTACTTTCTGAGGCTCGCACTCGACGCTGTGCACAATCGTGACTTCCAAACGAAGAACTACAAATAAGTTCGAAACTGGTCGGAGCAATATCCGGTAAATATTGCGCGAGTCCTCGCCGGTTACTAAATAATAATTATAGACAAACTCGCAAGAGTTCATGTAGAAAATCTGTCGCTATAAGCTCTTAATGATGTAATCCGGAAGCTATTGCCTTCAGAACTCATTTAGATTCTAGGCTATCATAGCTAAATGTTTCACATTTTAACTTGAGTATTATGAGGCAATGTAAGGTTAGGATTTTCATAGAGAGTTTTTAGGGTTCCATTCTAGAAAACGGGACCCTATTAGTACGCTTCGTCAGTCCGTCCTTCCATCCCACCTTTAATCTTTGGATCAGTAATCGGTAGCTAGTTGAAATGTTCACACAATATGTGTTCTTCCTGATTACCTAGCAAATAATAATAATAAAAAATAAAAAGGGGTTCCTATACAAAAACGTTTTGTTTTCTTAGTACTCTATTGTTAAAACGGTAATATATAGGTACAAGCGTCAAACTTAATATGATTATAGTACAATATATAACGTATAACAATATATACTAAAATCTGGCCAAGTGCAGGTTGGACTCCCGCTAAGAGCCGTAATCTGTATGAAAAAATTACGTATTTGTACACGACTTCTCAAAAACAGGAGTGTTATATTTTCAGAGTTCATATATATATGTATGTTTATGAGTTTCTTTATTCCAGCATAAGTTCTAAAAGATTATAATGTATGAGATATCGTTAGATTTCTAGTGACACTGGGTGTATAAAAAAAATAATTAAGAAATAAACTGGCGAATTCTAGACGGCAAATTATGAGTAAATTTTTTTTTCTTCCAAACCCATCGAGTTGGATATCAAAATGAAGGGCTTTAACCCCATTCTATAAATACATACATTCCTTGCAGTTTCAATATCAATAGAATGATAAAACGTTTAACAGAAATAAGTAATAGGCTTTTTTACTTTTTAAATTAATTTATACTTGTTGGAACCCTTGGTGTGGGTGTACAACTCTCACTTGACCAGTTTATTAGGTAGTTTCAATTGCATTACTTATATGACTGGTTTTGTATTCGTACAAAAGTATCTAGATGACTGAAGTAATATTAGTACCTAAATACGGGCAGACATACGGTGGATAGTCCATATTTTGATAAGGGCCCTTATCTAAGCATATTATGTAATTTTTTTTTATTAATTAAGGCTAGTATCATTAAATGTATCTCAAAATTGGGATCTATGGTAATATTTAAGTATTATAAACTATTCGGCAAAAACACTCACGTTGGGGACCGAATACGTCAACCCGGATTTCGAGCATATATCAGATGCTCATCAACAGGGCGAGTGCGCAGTTGCGTCTGCGAGCTCACGACGGCCACTGTTACTATCATAAGATGCTGTTTTTGACCGATTTTCCGTATATTAAACGTCAAAACCACATTTTAAGTTTAATTTCGACTTTCAGATGCATTTATTTATTTATTTGTAGGAAGACCTACATGCGTTACTTTCTTCGAGTACCTGCTTTCGTTTACTGTATCTTAAAAATAAGCACCATTGAGCCAATTAAAGGTCGTCGCGTCTATGTAGTAGTTTATAAAAACATAACAAGAGCATTCTTATTTGATGTAACCTTAATATAATACGTTCAAAAGAAATACTTACTTCATACAAAACCGGCAAGAAAAATATTAATAACAATCATTATTACTAATCCAGTTGTTGATCAAAAAATTGGCTGCTCAGCAGCTGCTTTACAGAATTAACGCTTGTGCAAAATAAATCTAAAGACTTATTCTCCTTATATAACACGTTCGTCATGTTGCTTTCTCTGTACTAATACAAGCCCTAGTTAGTTATAACTACGTAACCATATTAGTATATGGTTACGTAGTTATAACACGATCTTCATTTAATACAACAAAATTAAACTTATCATCCAAAATACGTCGACAAAAGAACTACTTTAACTACGTCATGCTAATAATGAAAATGTACTGCCTAAGTTGCTTTGTATTTTAATTCATTCTTACGAATTCGAAACACCCGTTAATTTCCTTATGTTACTGAACATATGAAATAGTTTAACATGTTCATTTGCTTAACAAGTTTCACAATAGTTTTGTCTGTCACAACATGACAGTGCAAATGCACATAAAGAAGACGATTTTCTTATAATGTTTTTTTATGAGAAAGCAAACAATGGGTGTATATTTAAGCTATAGTTATTCCTTCTTTTGAACAGGTCTGGGTTCGATTTTGTAGCAATGATAGCCGAGCCATTAGAGCTATGGACTGCGGTACTTCAGGGCATCAAGTCTGCTAATCAATATGAATCTATCTGGACTCTATTCTGATCTCTAGTATCTGGACTCGGCCTGGTCAATTTTGACAGTTTTGGTAGTCTACTAACTTCATATCGTTCATATTGAGTCAATATTGATTCAATCTCGGTTTCTTATGAAAACGAAACGAAATAATGAAATTATAATAAATAATAACGAAATTGTTTTCTGAATTATCTCACTCTTCTCTTTTTCTCTTTTGTTGGCAATATCGTCAAACCAGCCTAGATATATCATAGATTCATATATTCGTAAGGGATCAGCAGACTACCGATTCTGTTTTGTATGAATCTTGAATGAGTCTATGCTGAATATGAACATGTAATTAGCAGACTTGGCCCCCAGGTACATGGTTCGATCACCATCGCTGGCTTGAGCCGCATAGGGGAAGAGCGTTTTTCGAATGCTCGCCTGGCTAGCTACCACTCTCAAGTAGAAAATCAAAATATTTTAACATTTAGGGATATAACAAATAAAAAAACTGGCAAATCAGAAGCATATATATTAGGATCAGCAATATGTATAAAAAATATCAACGACTTTGAATACTTAGTTTTTAAAAGATGACTATACTACGTTTGTATGGAATGTGCTCCGTAAACTCTACTCTTAAAACACTATAATTATTATTAAAAACGCGATATTTAGCGCTTGCAACAGTCCCGAAATATCGAGAGCTCAAAAAGTAACAAAATCATGGTAAATATCCCGTTTGTAATAATAATTATATGTAAAATATGTAAGAGTATGAAAAAACAATTAGTTGGTGAGTTATATCCTTCAGTAAGCCCAATACAAAATCATCTATATCTGTAATAATAATCATCTTGGCATGCCTAATTTCTACTGTAGGGGAGCCTTGAGGGCAGAAAAATCAAATATCTTTTTAACAACATTCCATACCTAATGATGCAAGAAATGAATATTGCAAATTATCTACGTTTCAATTTTATATAATTGGAATATAATGATTACATAATTTATATTAGCAACGATAATTACATATTTTGATGGTAAAATTTTAATATGAATTGTATATGATATTTTAACTGATCTTATAACAAGAAAAATATACTATACAATAAACAAGTACGATCATTGAGGTCCGATTCGAAATGAAACAAGGATTTATAGCTCCCCATTTTTCTAAATTTGATATTCTCTGTAACAAGAATAACATCGACAAAATGACACGTTACATATTTGTATGTATATTATTACATTAAATCATAAGAACTGGACGCTCCGTTTAGCGATACGGGTCAGGGACAGCAATAAATATCAAACAAAAAAAATCATTGTAAATGACAGCATAGAAAATTATTGATATTTGATAGCGGTGTGCTGTTGTGACGTTTCACATACGGTCTGTAATGGAAACTGGCGTGATTTTCTAGATAGCTGCGGAAAAAACTTTCATCCTTTTTTAAATCTAACACAATCATCGTGTTCGGGATTGCCAAGCGTTTATGATTTCCTAGTTTCACATGGTGATTAAACGCCGCATGGTAAAATAATACGCATTCAACAAAGTAAAATAAATGGCTTAGTCCACCAAACATTTTGAAAAAAACCATTCAATGAAAGAAAGAAACACTCAATAGAGTACTCGTCCCAATGAAAAACACCTTACGAAAACCTATATATCAGAACGAAAAAAATAAGAAAGAGTAAGATTGTAACAGTAAGAATTGGCTTTACCTACTTATTTGTCATTTTATTCTGTAGGTATAATACAGGTAGATATAAAACATGGGCGAGACAGCGGTGTTTCTGAACAATATATTACTATCGAGAATGGACTCCGTATACGTAAATATGTAATATGTTCCCAACTATGCGACAAAACTTTTCTAATACCTACGCACTGTAACAAAGGTGACTAGTTCCTTACCTTCACATGGCTATGTCATTGATTTATGGTAACATTTATTTTATTACATTTGCGCCAGCCGCTTCGTAATTTACTGCAATCGAATTAAGAGTTACCTACTTCCTTACGAATGGGTACGGCGACACGTGTCTTAAAAGGGATTTACTTGTACTATTCAGGAATTAACGACTTACCTTATATGTTTTTCTCTTGAGATATATTCTCATCAAATATTTTTTTCTTAATGTTAATCTTGAGCCAGTTTAGGGTAAGATTCATAAAGAATCCCCTGTTGCTCCTTGAGCTTTCTTCCTAGCTTATAGCTGATTTAGGGTGCGGTCCGTTTTATACCAACAGTGCTAACGAAGCTGAGAGTACTAATGATGCGGATTTTCGCTTTAATTTACATGCTCTCGGCCGTTTGCGTTCCTATAAATTCGGACCAAGTAAAATCACGCCTATGATATCATCCATCTATATAAACAAATAGATAAACTCCTTACCAATAAAAAAGATAACCTTTTAATTGGTAACGAAGTTATGGAAGATTTTATCTGTAAAAGAGTACTCTGTAAAACAAATCTAAATGAATATCAATTTATAACTTTTCTACTGTCGACACAGTTGATCCACAGATTTGTAAACCAGCCAATGCTTATTTCGTTTTACGCTCAGAGCGTTATTGGTTCGAAGTGCTTACGGTGCCTATCCGAAGGGCTGGGAGTGAAAGCGATGTGTAACGTCATCGAAGACATAACTACAAGCCGAGACGTTTGGCACTCTTGGTACAAATTGGTCCAGCCGTTCCAATGATTCAATTTGGAACTAAGTACTAATGCCGTTTTGGATACGCGATATAAGATAGAAATTACGGTTGTTATTGACAGGCTAAGATATTTAAGTAGTTTCTAGTGGATGTCGCGGGTATTATTATTTATTTTCACCTCCGGCCGGTACGGTTACTAAATATAACCATTTCAATTAATGAATTTGTTAAGTCGTTATATTTGTCGGTTTTAAGGACATCGTTATTTTGTGTCTTTCGTATTTTGTTCAAACATCACGCTAGTAAAGAATTGTGTTTCACGCATTCAGGCAAATATCCTTTCTGGTGGTAGTTATTTCTAATAGTTGATCACGAAATCTCTGATTCCTGGTGTATATGTTTTAATTATTATTCTAGGTTCAAATTACCTTTTATTTATCCAATTAGTCATGAGTTACCTAAACTTTACTCCTATCATTAATATGTTACGGTATAAAGTATTATTATTTGTAATCGAGAACATGCAGGTAAAGATGTAGAAGTTCACATTTTGATCGTGTAATTTTCTGATGATATCATTTAAGTTACATTAATAGATATCTACCAATTACGTTCTACAAATAATATTCGCATGGTGGTGGGCATTTCGCGAATGCCCGCCTGGCTAGCCTCACCACCTTCTAGCTAGACCACCCTCATGTAGAAAATCCGCACGCACAAGCACCTAACAGTGTGTTCCGGAAGCTGTCCTTGAGAGCCAGTAATTGTAGGTTAAGCCTGTTAACACCTTCGACCACATCATCACTTACCATCAGGTGAGGTTGTGGTCAAAGGCTTATCTATAAACAATTTAAAAAAACTAGATTTAATAATTTTAGTCGTTGTAATAACTATTACATCTTTATTTTGCATTAATTTATCATATCTGTTTTTGTTAAAAAAATGTAATTGATGATTTTCAATAAAGTCATATATGTAGAGGTACATACATAATGTCTAATGTGAGAAACTAGTGCAACGTGTTAATAAGTTATATACAATATATTTACTAGCAGCAAAATGCCGTTCCACAATGCATAATTTCTGGAAATATAATTTTACAACCTCTGAGTTTCTTAATACTTTTACTTAAAAGTTTCTAATGAACTGTTTGATGAGGATCCACAGCGTAGATTGAGTTATATATAATAGTAGATATTAAATTTCAACATACAGGTATATATAATACCTTAGTCTACATTCTTAAGATACAGATTAGAATTAGTTCTTGATGTTTTCTCATAACTTTCAGCACTTTTTGTACCTTATAAGTTGAATATCTAAAATTCTGAAACGACATGTGTCAGAAAAAAAACAATTTTAAAGCCTGTAATCTCGTTTTTGTGAAATTTATTATTGTAGCGTATTTTTATTATAACAGATTATTTGAAAATAATTTAAATTATTGTTAAACCGATATTGATTATGCTCTGAAACCGCACATTATTCTCCAAATTGATATTATCACTAATAAGTTTCACTTTATGGAAAGTTTAAAAATACTAATAAAGTAAAAATACTGTTGATAAAAAAGGCTGTAAATGCCAAACTCCATTTTGGTTTTATATACAGAATAAAAAAAAACATTGCCGATGCACTAAAATATAATTAATGAATGAATAAGTACTTATAAAAACTTATATGGCACATAAATCCAATAGAACAGAGCAGGGGGTCTGTTCTATTGGAGCATACCCCCTTCTAAAGAAAATAAATTTATTGTAAAATAATACAAAACGCCTCAAAGTGTAATTTTTAAATGGACAATATTTGCATTAAATAATTTATGCAAATATGTTTTGCAAATTTTTGATTAGAACTTTATTATTTTATTTACTCTACCAATGTTGATGAATTCTAAATGGAATCAGCTTGGAGGTATACTCTACCCAACAACAGGAAAAGCCATTCGTAATTGGCGAAGTAATCGTGAAACAAACAGAAAAACACACACTAGCGAACTGAAAACTTTATCTTTTTTGGTTAATTGGCGGTTGGTTGGTTAATCAAAAAGTACCTCTGTTTTTGCCAGCGAAAGCAGGAAAAGGCACAAAAACGGTGAAAAACAGTGTTCATGTTTCCAAAAATGCAGATGAAGGATGCTGGCAAAGATAATTTAAATCCCAAAGTAAATTTATTTCTACGAAGAAACTACCAAGACTTGCCTGCATTCGATTTTTATCCATCGAACATAAATAAACATTTCATACTAGCGCCAAACGCCTGCGGCACGTTTTGAGTCGGTAGGGATTTAGGAATTAGCAGTGTGCCTTCAAAATAATAATATGTAGGTAAGCATTTTCCATGGTGGTAGGGTATTTTACGAATGCCCGCCTGGCTAACTACCACCCCCAAGTAGAAAATCTGTCGCCAAGCACCTAACGGTGTGTTCCGGCAGCTGTACTTGAGAGCCAGTAGGTACTTCTAGGTTAGCCTGAACAACATCTTCGACCACATCATCACTTACCATCAGGTGAGATAGTGGTAGTACTTGGTAGGCTAACCTATCAAGCATAAAAAAAGCACATTAGTATTTTGAAGGCAAACTAGCAGTTTTTCGCCCAAACGTGAATATATATTCATATTAAAAAAATACAATATGGATTCGGTGAAAAGCTAACATTGTAACATGTACGTTGGTTAATATGGTTATAAAATATCTTGTCACATATTCAGTGTTTAATGCCGTTAATGAAACATATAAATACCTTCGCCCTTTGTACCAGGCAAGATCAGGGGTGGGTTGTTTGATTAGACTAGTTTTAAGTTTGACTTTAGAAGTTAGATACTTTTCACAATGTGAAAAGGATGCTTATTACTTAGTGAATTGTTTAATTCAATTCAAATTGTTATTAACTCTTTTAGGTTCATATTTAAGTGACAATGTGAAATGCAACAAAATAAAACGAACATTTACCAAACACGAACAAAAGCTCTCATTTCAATTTCAAATTTATTTGACACTTGAAGCCTTTTTTATGTCTAGTATTCTTATGTTAAACGGAAAACTAATAAAATAACGATTTTTTTAGCATTATAATTATAGTATTTTTAATAAGGGTGAGATCCTAAAAACAGCTGATATACTACCAATTCTCAAAATTTAAGTCTCTAGCACGCCTTAGGCAGTTGTATTGCGTTACTGCAATTAAGTTTCCTATCAGGATGCTTCATGCTCCGTATAGCACAATTGACTTGTGTAAATATGCGTACCAATGTCATATTTTTACAACCAAGTGTATAAACTAAGTTTAAAAGTGTATATATTTGGGTACTTTATCTTGAAACTACGCTTCCTAGATTGCCAGTTACCTGTAACATTGTACAAAGTAAATGAGAAAATAAATTGATGGGGAGTTTAAATATGATATAAATAGTAAAAAGAAAAACGGTAATCCAAGATTCTACCCAGAGTTTAGATTAAATGCACATCAAATTGCATATTGCTGAACTATTGTGAGTGTTTAAAATATGCCAAAACTACTTTTGTATGGAAGTATAGCTTAATATACATTATTTTAAAAGCAATCGATTCCAAATAAAGCTAAAAACTTATCGATAAGACCGCTTTGTTGCACTGAATTTAAGACTTAATTATACAATTTAGTATATCTTTACCTACATGTATTTTATATTATCTTTATCTTTTGAAGAACATAATTGTACTGTATTCTAATTTATATATTGGAATCTATATCTGTATTGGACTTCAATAGCAACTGGTGAAATTATTACGTCCGTCAGATGTACGTCTATGACGATTGTTGCTTCCATATAAGCAGAGCAATAGTATCAACACACAAACATAAATGTATTTGAGGATAATAACAAATACTTTTAAAATATTTTATGAAAACATCATATTAATATTTTAATAAAACACTTAAAAAATACAAAAATATATCTAGTGACAATTCCGCCTAATTAGGCGGAATTTTTTTATTATATTAATTTATGTTTTCATAAAATAGTTTGAAAATATTTGTTATTATTAAATATGGATTTCCGCAAAGTAACGCCTGAATCTATGTATTATTGTATTTGAGGCTTGTGTAGTCATGAACGCGTTTTTTTTAGATCACACATCCTTTTTATGTAAAAATACACAAGCAAAACAATTTTTAGGTTCTTAGGGACCATATTTTGAATACAGTCAAATGCCCTGTTCTTGAAAATATCCTACAAGCATGCTGGGAAATTCAATCCGTTTGTCTTTGACCGTCCGATTTGCAGTCTTTTCTCACTACTTGGCTATTATTGCATTTCAACTATCTTTGTTGTAACAAACTCTCAGAGGATGTTACAGCTTACATAACAAGCCACGTGTAAAGTTGAGTGCCTTACAATTTACAATTGGTTTATTTCAGGCTTGCACGTGCCGCTCGGTCGTGGCCTCAAGCGGAGCCCCGCGGCTGGGGCCTGCGGAACATCGATGGTCGCATCGCACGGCAATGGAGGGCTGACAAGCGCCAGGTATAGTACTAACACACTCTTGTATTCATTCATCCAATTGATATCATAGGTATATAATAATATGAAAAATACGAATGGGTCTAATATGTATACTTAGCTTAAATACTTTTTTAGGAAACAAAAAGTAATATTGATAATAAAGTTTGTGATTATCCTTCTTATTTGTTAAGTGTGAGGGGTGCACCGTCGTGAATGAACGTGTCCGTAATGTGTTCACGTTTTTTTTCATGGATATCCAATGGACTTTGTTGGAAGTGGGTGGAAGTGAAATCACTGAATGTTTATTTATATTTTTACAGCACTGTGTGGCCTAGAATCGCAATTATACCATCGCTAGTATACGTTTAGCTAACTTTGAGCCGTCCAATAATGGACTACCTAATCTACACGTACCTTAATGTACGTATATAATACTAGGTTCTGTACGAGAAATGAGACCCTAAGTACTGTATACCGTATGCCCATACGTCTAGAATTTTTGAAAATATGTTGTTGGTTGTTTTAATTATATATCTCTAATGTGATCTGCGATTATTCTTGCTTTGTTCTGTACAATGATAGACGAGCGGTAATAGCTATGGACTGCCATGCCGCAGGTCCATGCTTGAGATTTATTGCATTTTGGAAGGTCATTTTACAAAAGCGAAAAAGCTCGCCTGGCTACCACCCTCAAGTAGAACATCTGTTGCCAAGCACCTAACGGTGTAATCCGGCAGCAGTCCTTGAGAGTAAGTAAGTAATTATGAAATTACAGGCACATAACAACTGTACGTCTCAGGGTGATGGGCGCAATTATAGGTAAAAGGTTACCGTTTAACATTAAGTGAGATTCGTGTTTCTTTTGTCACAATCCCATAAAAAAGAAAAGGTTACGAAAACAAAAGTAAAATAAAAACTTATAGAGGTAAAAAGGGGGTTCGAATGTTCATAACAATATGTATAATACTCTGAATAAATTTCAGTGTAATTGACCGATTTGTGTAATATTAGTTCGAACGGGAAGGTCTTGGGTTAGTGACATATTAAATTTTATATTGAACTTTGGGATGGTAAAGAAAAAAAACTTAGTGACGGTAATACGAATGTGCCAAATATTTTACAAACATTTACAAAATAAAAAGCCAATAACAATGAACAGTAAAATATATCATGAAAAATGTAAAATAAAATTAACCAAATTGCTACTAATGGCACAAACTTCAACAAACTAATTATTTAATGGTTTTAAGGATGTCTGCACATATTTTTTAAAGAAAAAACATATTAGAAGTTCTGTATACCTATGTTTCGGTCATTTGCAAAATCTGTACACCATGTCGGTAGTCTGCTCGTATCGTGCGTCAATAAAAATAACCTCATGTTTTTTTTGTCTACTCAGGTGCGGTTCCGACAGTGCTACTTCAACCCAATCTCATGCTTCCGGAAGTAAACGACGACCCGCTACGCCATGACCTAGATGTATACCGCGGCAGATGTCTACTTATTGTATACAGTTACCGAAATCCTCGACTTTGTTGACCTTAGTTTAAACGGTTATATATCTAAGTCAATCTTATAATAAATTGAATAAGAGAAGATAAAGAGGAAATCTAAGTTAAGTCAAAATTACGGTCATTTTTACCTATTTCAGTATGATTTGTTTCACTTCTTTGTTATTTAAAAATTACTAACTGTATTTAGAATCTACTGCTGTTCAATTTAAAGTCGTTACTTAAACTAGTGAATATAAGCACTACGATTAGTCAATCTTAGTATTGATAAATGTATGTATTATGTAAATATATTTAAATCCTTTTCAAACCTTACATTGGTATTCATTGTTGTCAATCGACATTAATGTTATTGGTATAAAATAAACGTAAATATTGACCTAATACCATTTCTAATAAAACTAGAAACATTAATACCTTAATAAGGAGTAAGGAAGGGTACTGTAATACCCCAATACTTGTTGAAAGGGTAGATTCTGATGGGCTCTTAAAGAAAAGAGTTTCTCGATAGCCTCTACTAACAAGGCACAGCTGTTACTACATTTGTTCCATTATATTATTATTCACACAAATAGGACAATTGTCACAGAAAAAACAACACTATGTTCAAACGTTATTAGAGTTTTTTGGCTTGTGTTCTGCATTTATATTGTAAGTTTAAAACATTTACTTCATTTCTGTTCCTTTGTTATTATTTTCCAGTTTTGTTTGAAAGCATAATTAAATTTTTCTTATAGTTTCTTAAAAAAATACAATATTTAATAAACTATGCTTATTATAGGCTAATCGCATTTGTTAAACTATTTATGTATAGCCAATATGATAAAATGAGAAATAAGATAAGTTAATCGTTAATCAATGAATATAACAGATCTAGTCAATGGAATAAACTAAATGTTTGTCTAAGAATTCGTTTTTAATTTTCGATAACAAGAATCTAAAATAGTATTTCATGTTCTAACACTTAAATTTATAATTCCTGATTTAAAATACAAGGTGAATTCTAAATCCTCCTGTGGCGTATCGTAAAAGGTTACTATGAGCACCAAATGAGCAGCGTGCTCTTGTGAGTAGAGTGTTATTGCTCATATTGGCACATATCAAAATTCTTTATTATATTAATGTCAAAATCCGAAAGCTAAAGTTATTACAATCGTGTCCTTGTGTTGCCATGTATGTTATGAGGGAAAATATAACTTTCACTTCTCATGCTCATACAGTTCTTGTTTATGCCCGGTGTAAGCGGACTATAGCGGCTCTCTGAGCTCTACTTCATTAAAGCCTATTTATTTTGTGCATTTTATTTACAACTATGTACCTGCGACTTCGTTCGCGATTGCCGTACCTGCAGACTAATTATTCACTGTTTATCTCATATTAAGCAACGCTGTGGTCTGCGGTGAAGCACTCTTAGTAAAGCATAGCTCAGAAAAGAGCTTTTTACCTTGGTTTTTAAAACTCCCGGGTTGTATTTTCCAGAAGAAGAAGTAACGCACAAACGTGCGTTCCTTTGGAATTTCTATTTTAAAACGGCGTCTTTTTGCCGGGGTTCTATTTGTTTGGCTGTAGATCTAAAATATATTAGACTATGCACTTCCATTGTGCAGTCTCCAAAATGTATCCGGCAAAAGACAGATAGTAAAAAAAATACTGATTGTGGCTAATGTTCCAGATTTTAGAGTTTTATCTTAAAAGCTTGCAGGGTGCCGGGCTGCGCGTGGGGTGCCGAAATGCCCGTGGGGGGCCAGGCTGTCCGTTGGGTCACTATTCTAACAAAAAAAGAATAATTGAAATCGGACTACGCGTTAATTAATTACAACTCATATTATGTTAAGTTTCATAGAATTCGATTCAGTAGTTTTGGGTCGGGATATAGATAGACAAAAATAAAAAATAAATACAGATTTGGCATCAGTGTCAGCTACAAGAGTGCTCTCAAATATTGTTTTCAAAATATCTGCTATGTACAGAATTGGATCTGTTACAGTTTTATTATAATCTAGCTGTACCTGCGACTTCGTTCGCGATTGCCGTACCTGCAAACTAATTATTCACATTTGAGCACTGTTTATCTCATATTAAGCAACGCTGTGGTCTGCGGTGAAGCACTCCTAGTAAAGCATAGCTCAGAAAGGAGTTTGGGTTTGATGACTCCCGGTTGTATTTTCCAGAAGACAGTAGTTAAGTTACTCAGAGTTCCTTCACGGTTCGCACAATAAATGTTGAAGCAAAGTACTTTGTGCGTTACTTTGGAATTTCGATTATAAAACGGCATCTTTTTGCCGAGGTTCTCCTAGTTTGTCAGTAGAACGAAAATATATTAGATTCTACACTTCCATTGCGCAGATCTCCAAAATGTATCCAGCAAAAGATATATGGGTAAAAAAATTGAGTGTGGCGAATGTTCCAGATTTTAGAGTTTTATCTTAGCAAGCTGGTTAATAATAAATCTTAATAAGGATGCCGAGATGCCCGTGGGGCGCCGAGCTGCACATTGGGTGCTGGGCTGCCCGTGGGGTACCAAGCTGCCCGTGGGGTGCCGGGATGCCCATGGGGTGCCGGAATGCCCATGGGGTGCCGGGCTGCCCGTGGGGTTCCGAGCTCACTCGTCACTATTCTAACAAAAAAAGAATATTTGAAATCGGACTATGCGTTAATAAATTTAAACTAAGTAACATTTTGACTTTCATCCCCTTTCCCGAGGGAACCGTGCTGAATTTCGGGATAAAAAGTATACATTGACGTTATTCGTAGTATGAACTCAAATCGTGTTAAGTTTCATTGAAGTCCATTCAGTAGCCCATGGGGTGCTGGGCTGCCCGTTTCTTTCAATATTATTTGCCAATACTTAACAATGATGTGCTATATTTAGTTAGGCTATACGCGGAATTTATCCTGGCCGAAAATCATGTGTTCACTAGGCAAAAAAGTTATTTGCCTAATGAACACGAAGAATCCTTCGCTGTCTCAAGTTTAAATAAAATTACTCGCACCAAATAACACTTTGCAGCCTTGCATAACAAATACCTCTTTTCTTGTCTTGTTTTTCGAGATGTTGAGAACACTTAATATTAGGGATATAATTCGGAATACGATGAGAAGCTTTACTTGGAGCTTACAGGATCTAAAATATAATTTTATATAATAAATCCTTTTTGTTGGTATGTATATTATTGTTACCAGTACTTACATTTTGAACTACTCATTTTTATAATCCTGTATTAATTTTGTAGGTTAGGGCTTTTACTTTAAAACTGCCTTACATTGTAACAATACTTTTCGTAGTAGCCTATATTTGCAAGGATCAATCCGAAAAGTAAGAAATTATAAATAAATAACTTCCGACTTCACATAAAAGGTAATAAAATCTTAAAAAACTGCTTTAAAATAAAAGTTGGGAATTTCCATAACAAGAAATACGAATTCCGTATTTTTCCATTACCTGTTTACGGTCTGGAGCCTTTAACTTCAGAATTAAGCCTTGTCGGGTCACTTTTCAAATTAAAATAAATTTGTGGTGAAGGGTACACAACTTTTACTTTAACTTTTTATACGATAGTCATTAAATTATGAATTGCGTGAGTTTTCCTCCGTAACCGACGTACAAATATTTTCCTAATTTTGGCTTTCTTTGGTTTAATGTTTTATGGAGAATAGATATCTTTAATATATGATATTATTTATTTACATGTACAAATTTGAGTTTCACCGAGATGATCGGAAATTAATATATTTTATATAGTGTTATTTTACAACAAAAATAAATTGTTTTCTTGTGTTTATGGTGGACACTGAGACAAATGACTTCCGTCCATCATTACTTATTGACGACGAGCAGCATCTATACATATAATAAAACTGTAACAGGTCATTGGTAAAATTCTGTATATTGAAGATATATTGAAAAAAAATTAAGAGCATTCTGTAGCTGATACTGATTACAAAACTGTATTTTTTTCTGTCTGTCTGTCAGTATCTTGGCCGTGCATCACGCCAAAACTATAGAATTTCAATTAAAATTAGCATGATTTTAGTCCATACTACGAGGTAGAACATTTTATACTTTTATGCCGAAATTTACGGTTCCTGCAGGACAGGGGATGAAAGCCAAAAACACCTAGTTGTAATGTGACCTGGCGACTAATTAATCAAAAAGCTCATATCTCCGCCGTTTCAAAATATATCTACAAATAGAATAGACAAAAATAACCCATACAATTATCAAACCTGCAGACAAAATTTCACGAGAATCTGTTAAGAACTGCGTCGTGTAGAGGAAAACAAACGGAAGCCCGGACAGATATTCGACAGATTTTTTACCCAAGCTGAAACGGACTCGCTTCGATTGCGCTTCACATTAGCTCAGTCAGTTAAGGCTACTTATGGTAAGAGATAGAATACATTTAATATTGAATGGAATGCATTTCTGCGTGGAACAAGCTTTTTAAACATTTGATTTGCTACTACATTCATTTCTAAATGTAAGTAATTAATAAAGTAGTCATTTATATGCATTAGTGAAAATGATTCAAAATATTGAATCAATTCCTAAGAGAGCTTTTTTCTATCTTTGGAGCACTTGTTTCGACTTCCGCGGTCTTATTTTTAGTTTTAGTGTAGCGGCCGATAATATTTGTTTCACGGAAACTCTACGTCTGTCTCTATGGGCTCTGTCTTTTATCTGGCAAATTTGTCCATTTTTATTTTATAAGATGAACTACGTTTGTGAATGGGTCGGATTGTTACGGAGGCTAACACCATCTCGTTGTCGCAATATTAGACAATGTCCTATGTGATATTTTGTTTAAATATAGGCTTGCTTTTGGCAACTCCCTCATCTGATGGTAAGTGATTATATAGTCGAAGGTGTGGTTCAGGCTATCCTGAAATTACTGAATCTCAGGGACAGCTGCTGGAACACTTCTTTAGGTGCTTAGTGATAGATTTTCTACTTGAGATTGGTAGGTATTCGGGCCCTATTAGAATTTTTTTGTTTGTATAACATGGTAACATCTTTCGTCGGTCATATTCGCAGCTCTATGTCATGACTTTCAAGCGCTCTCGAGATATTTTTTCGTAATAAAATAGACTCCAGTTGAAAATTGTAGGCATGATTTTGTTATAAGAGAGTTCACGAGACATACTACGAAGTGCATATATTGTTAAATGAATAGTAGGCAGCTATGTACTTACATTACTCTCATATATATCAGTTGTGTTGTCGTAAGTTTAAGTGACGTTTATGTCACAATTTCTTACACTTGTCAATTTTCAAGTTATCTGGTCACACACTTTGAAGTTACTTTCTAATAGTATGTGAACAATTTCTCAGTCACCCAGGGATTAGGCAGCCGTTTTGGCGCTTAGCGCAAGCGCATGTGGAGATTATGATAAATACTGTAGTAAAGATCAAGATATTCGATCTTTCTGTTCCGATTAAGTAAAGATTTTCCGTGAAAGCGAAATATAACCAAGTTAAACGCAGACAAAGTCATGGGCAGAAGCTAGCCTTGTTCTATGGTACTTTATAACAACATAGTAATTTTAACAACGTGTTTATTACGTTTTGCTATAGTAGGTTTCCAATTCTTTAAAATTCTTAACTATATGATGGTTGTTATTTATGGGATGGCGAAGGAACATGTATGAGATAACAAGGATGGTGAAATTGAATTGAATTGAAATTGTTGTCTTCTGTAATTATTAGTCATTAAGTGGCAATAGTTGACAGTGTAGCTGTAATTTGTCAAATAAATAAATAATCAAAGAATTTGTATCGTATGTTACAGTTTTTTTAATTGATGACACGAAGCGAGGTTTCCCTGGCAAGTTGAGCGCCTGAGCAAAATGCTAAACGCCTGAAAAAAATGTACGTTTATACAACTATAACCACAAAATTACGAATGATGTTCATTAAATTTTGTGTGATTGTGATTTAAACTTTTAAACAGACTTTGTATTGGACAAACGCAAAAAAAGTCATATTAATATTAGCTCGATAGGTTTGAAAATTGGTGAGATTTACTAAAATAGATCCAGTGAGTACCCTAACTATCCAAAGGCTTTAATTTTGACATTAAAAAACTATTTATGTTGAATATATTATGTATGTAATTTTTGTGAAGCAGTGATGGCTATAGAATGTCACCCCCTCATTTCTACGTGTGGGTGTCGTAAGAGGCGACTAAAGGTAAAATACCGGGAGGTGAGCAGCAGCGCCTTCTGAGGAACTGATATCCTTAAGCTGCGATCCTCAAACGCCTGTCCAGCGTGAGGATTATGGCAAACCCCCCTAAATAGGGGAGGATATGATCAGCAGTGGACGATCCGGTAGTAGAATATAGTCTTACTATGGATCTGGAATTAGGCAGTTGCACCCACGGTAAAATTTGTTAATTTGGTTTTGGGAAAACGGAGCCTTAAGAACACCACTCTACCGTCTCTCTATCCATCCGTATGCCAAAGGTCTCTAGCTCTATCAACTTAAAAAAAAGAGGAGGTTCTCAGTTTGACATGTTATTTTTATGTAATACCACTCCTAACTTTTCACAGAACTATCTTATCTTGATAATACTTATTGTTGGGTGGAGTATATATGCCAGTTTGTTACGTTTAAATTTCATTAACTTTGAATAGTTTATAAGATGCACATAAATAGGTGAAAAATAATTTGGCATTTTTTTTATGCACTGAAACATCTGATCTTGACGATTCTTATCGTGGATTGTGGATCCAACTGATGATGACAAACTTGTGTGAAACATGATGAATTAACTGACAAAAGTAATTACCTGTATCTGGGCGACTTGATAATTGCAATTATTGCCGATGGCATACGTAGCATGTATCACTGAAAATTATTTAATTTTTAATTTTTACTACCGTGGCTTGTGTCATTATCTAAAACTAATGCAATAGAGTACAAATATATATTTATATTTATTAATATCCGTCCAAATTGACAGTCTTAGGATATATTGTTACGCGGTCTATTTCAAAACCGAAACAATTTAGGAATCTATGAATATCTTAACAATGTTAAGCAAACAAATCTATTATCTTTCACGGGTTGTTTAGATGCTGAACCCTAATATAGCTAGGCCAGACTCGCACATGGCCAAGATTTTATAAAAGATAGATAGAAAAGCAACGTTACATGGGTCGTTTTTGCGTTTGTAAAGCCTAGTTACTTATTCTACACGCATCGTAGCAGAATGAGTAGCTACGAAGTGCTACGAAAACGATTGTAGCACTGTCACTGATTTTGGTGCTACGGCAGTTCCTGAGCGTAGCTGGTTACGAAAAACTTTTTATTCGTGAAGTAACAGCCTATTCACATCGACATAATTTTAAAGTACGTTGCTTATTGCGCGCATTCTTTCACTTAGTCACCTTTTGCGACACCTAACATACGGAATAGTGCTTTCTATTATCTTGTTCCGTATAATATTGGGACGTTACAGTTATTTCTAACCACATGTGGGAGGACACAATATTATGTTGCAAAAAAGTTTCTGCACCAACCGGCTCTCATTCCGAAACCAGGACTATATTAAGTTCTTATAAATTATTGTATTAATGCCAAATACTGGCTGCCTTATTTTTCGAGTGGCTAAAGTGCCAAGTGTAGCTTAGCCTGAACAACATTATCGACCAAATCACCATTTACCGTCAGGTGAGACAGTGGTCAAAGGCTAGCATATCAGGTATAAAAAGCGATAAAATAGAATAGCCACCTTTTAATCTTGAGTTCTTAGGTTTAATCCCCGAGTCGTACAGTTATCGACATTTTCCGACGAAAGAAGACTTCAATGATAGTATGTGAAATACATTATTGCGTACCACCCGATAGTTTGCAACAGGTTCGCTTCCTTTGACATTATATCATTACGTATCTAATGAAACTTGTGTGATGAAATGTAGTGTTTTCTGCCTCATTGGTTACCCATAAGTCGAATGGTGGTTTATTGTATCAGCCGTATTGTCCACCGCTGAACACAGCCTCACCCACCAAGGGGCTGCTATAATCCCCAAGCTTGGGATTGGAATACTGTTCACAAGCTGTTTAAGATATCAGTTCCTCAGAAGGCGCTGCTGCCCACTGAGTGGTGATTTGCTGATTGCTAATTTATCTTGTAGTCTGAGTCAAGTCCATGTCTATAGGTAAATATACGATGGATTTCCTCGTATCAGGTTTAATTGCTTACTTAAAGTAACTTAAAGTATAGCTCTATCCTTGGCTTATTGTGTGACTCTTAGCTTGTTCGAAAGAGTCACAATTAATCTTGCTATAAATCATTACGGACAACATACACTATAATATATGGTATCACGAAATACTCAGCCAAACTGAGATGAACTTATTCTACGTCACACCAATTAACCAATTAATTTTGGTTCAGAAAATAGGTTAGACCAGCGTAAAGTATTGGTCGGCTACGTCACATACCTCCTTGTATTCAAATAATATGAACAATGATGAATTTTGAGGAATAAGCAATCCATAATAGAAATACTTGAATAATACCGCGCAGAATTTTAGGAAATTGATTAATATTGAGTAGTAGGCAATCTCTAATGGAATTCTTGTATCTTATCGGCGCGCTGAATTTTACATATAGATACTCCCATCGCTCGTAAGGACGTTGCTAATGATACTTTGAAAAATAGCCATAACCAGTGGTTCCAATACAGAATGTAGGTTTGGAACTAGTGATATTTCACACTAAATATGTTTATCTATTCATAGGTATTTGATGATTAGCCTAACCTCACCTTTTGATACCTATGTGGAGATAGAAGATGACCACGCTAAACCTATAATGATAGCAGTATAACTGGCTCTCAAGAATAGCAACCTGAATACGCTGGTAGGTGCTTGGTGACAGATATTTCTACTTGAGGGTCCAACCTAGAAATTTGAAATCTATCTGCAAATTTTGTCTGAGTAGCTTACAAACTATAAAGACGAGCATTTACAAAATGCCCTATCACCATGTGGTGACTGTCGATTGGCTGCATATGACTCAAGGTTTCACAGGATTCAAACAATAGACTTCCTGTACGTGTTAATAATATTGCCACATCATTGCTACCATTGTTTTAATATAACAAGCTGATAACTGTACTTGATTGTTGGTATCTCATTGGCGCATCTTACTTATCATCACTAATACGAGCATAAAGCTAGGTGAGTAACAATTCGCGTACCTATTATCTATAATACCTATACTTTATACACATTGATTATTAATAATGTAACATGACGATAAAGAGTGGAACCAATTGCCTAAGTTCGTGTTATTCAATAAATAATTAGGCCCTGTTAAATTTACGAATGAATTGGCATCATTTAGCTAGATGATCATTATTCGTTCCTGAGATACATCCTGATTACGGTATGAATTCAAGTACCTATATTAAATTCCTATAAAAGGTGGGCATGCGTGTTCTTATGTCCTCCCCCATACAATAACATATTACTCAACCTACATAAGAAAACGTTACGAAATATTCAGCGTCATTAGAATTTTGCGGCTTATTGGAGCTTCTACCAAGATATTTGTGTTGCTAATGTTATCCCTTTAGACCTCGATTAGACGAACGCTCCTTTGACATAAAGGCTGGCAAAGGTATGCATTCGCAATGAGAAAATTACCTGCCTTTGCTAAACGTTTCACTCATTCTTTTTGTCGTTTTATTAGTCTTAGTTTTAATGAGTTATAGAGGCAACGGGTTAAAGCTCAGGCTTAAAAACATTTTACATGCCCTTAGAGTAATAATGTTTTAAAAATATGATAATTAATTACAGCTCCTAAAAAGATATGATCGTTTTTAATAGTATAATGTTGTACAATGTAGGTAAATTATTACTAACATCATAGATGAACACTTTCCTTTTACATCAAATACGAGGAAATATCTAAAACAAAAGATTGTTACAACGGTTTTTGACTCCAAGTTGACTTTTACCGAAGAAAATATCACCAGGCGCAATAAATGCCATGTTTTAAACAATAAATACATTTTCAGTTTGATGAGCTAAATCTAATTCCGTGGCCATATAAAGGGATTCAAATATGAAGTTGCCGTAGAAACGCAATGGCCACTTTGAATAAAAATGTTATCTGTATTCCTATGTCAGATTTTAGAGTGAACCTTTTTCACATGAAAACTTCTAAATTTAGAAAAACATTATGATATTATATGAAGTTTGTCTTTTAACTTTTTTAACATTCAGCTAGCATAGTGTTACTTATTCAGTGACGTGAAGATGAATACAGCGAACATCAGAATAATATTCGTATAAGAGTTCCGACGTTGGACTATGACGTAGCTAAAACTTCTCGTATTTTCAAGGTTGTGTTTGGAGAGGATACGGCTAAAGAACGCAATGAGAGCTATTAGTTTAATCGATTTCATTTTGTAAACTTCGCCTGAAGAACCACGTCGAAAACTAGCCACTCAGCTAAATAACTAGGAATTTAATGGTGGAATGAGCGGTATGGTTTGACGTTAGCATGCCCACAATATTAACCCTTTACACCAATATGAAAATTTAAACGTAAAAAATGGGTGCCCCACGGTTTGACTGATATGATATGTGATATGATATGTTTGCCTTTCCATTATTAAACCCAAACAGAAATAAAAAGATTTTGGACCTAATTGTGATATGTGACGAATAATGGATCTGAAAGAATATAGGACTGTCACTTTTTCCGATATGTGTTTCTTTTTTCTATACACACAATAACTTAAAATTATCCTTCAGTCTATTTTAATTATGTATAAATGTTATGTAATCAAATATCGTTAGTAACATGCGAGATATTTGATACATGGAATGTCACTGAAATGATAGTGATCCACCGAAATACATTATACTTTTTATACAATACATTATACTTTTTATAAAGGAAAGAATATTTTTTAATTTTTTGGGTACGCGTAAATAATTAATTAACTATACACATCGCCTAAATCACCACCTTGCTGAAAGGTTCTCAGAGTACTTGCAGCAATTACCGCGTTGGCAAAGTAGGCACCAGATTTATGATCCCTCGAGGTGAAGACCAATCAAGTTGTGAATACTTTTTTTTTAAAATCAAACGACTACTGGCCCTTTTCTTCAACTAAGCTGTAAATATTTAGGCATTTTTAAAATTTGCACGTGTTCTGCAAAGCATATTTGAACTTATTAATTTGATTGCTGAGCTTTTTTTAAAAATCCTTTATTTAACAACAGTTGTCCATTTATAAAGTTTTGATTGGATATTCTCAATAATAAAAGTTCCACGTGATCAGAATGTTTTGTCACTATTATAACCCAAGCATCATTATCATTAGCTTGTTTATTTATACCGTTTCTTAGATAAGTTTAGGTAGTACCTACAATATGTATTGATGATGTATTGAAAAACATAATTTACCCTACGGGAAGTAATGAACGTAGCCTTAATAAGAATCAGTAGCTATTGATGTATCAAAGAACTGTGATTGAAATAACCTTAAATTAGAGGGCAATTTAAGGTACATGGTGTTACGAAAATGATACCTACCTACATAGGTAGTAAAATTTGTATATTTAAACATTTAGATATGCTAATAAATGTAGGTATGAACGAATACATTAACTTCCTATCTCTTTGAGAGATTCCTATCTAAATGGTTTCTGTAACGTGTAGTCCTGGAGGGACTAAGTTCGAATAAAATGCTGGCTATAGTACTTCTGAATAAAAGATATACTGATCTAAAGTATTCCGGTAATTCTTTTAACGTTTTAACCCATATTATTGACTTATAATAAAACTAATTGCGAAGTCTAAAGAAGTACCTTTTATCTTTTATATTTATATATATATAATTTCAGTTATTTATTAATAAACAAAGTAGGTGCATTATATTTGAAAATCAATTTAAGTACTTAAATAATATATACCCTAAGATTACATTTTAAATTGATAACAAAAAAAATATTTATGTTTTGAAAAAATATATTCATATTTACATATTGCCACTAGTACTGGTAGGCACCTAAAGTGATGTCACAAATTCGTAATATTATTTCTTTTCCAAAAGAAATGCTTTAATTTTAATATTGTTATGTTTGCAATAACGCCTGCTATGCGTTTTATTTGTAATTTTGTAAGAAATGCTTTAAGCTTTCGTATAAACATATTTGGTCGGTAGACTTCTTCCTTTGAGTTTTGAGGCTTTAATAAGAGGCCAATTCATTAAATATTTTGACTGTTTGGTATCTTGGTGCGTGCTTATACTCGTATATATTAAGTTTTGGAGTGATTTTTATTACAAGATCTTTCCTTCTCTCGCTTTCCCTCTCCAATGTATCGTACTCGTTTTCAAAATCTTTCATATAATTACTACTATTAATTCATAAGGACCAAGATGGTTTGTAAATTGTCAAAATGCCTAATTCCCTAAAATGATCTTTACAGGAATCCCTTTGTGATATACGAACCATGATGCGAATACTTCTTTTTTGGAGATTCAAGGCATATATGCATTACTATTACCCCAAAATAATATACTATATCTTAGTTTTGATGCTATCAATGCGAAGTAAACCATTTTGAACTGATCGATCCTAAGTACATCACGCAAGCTTCTTAGAGCATAACAAGATGTAGTGATTGAATGGCACATGATTCTGGATTCCAGGACAACATAGAATCTATATGAACACCCAAGAGTTTATCTGAGCTCACTAATGTGCTTTGTTCATCATTCAAGGACACTTTTAAGTCGTCACAAACTCGGACAGACGTTTTACATAATATAATATTTGCACTTTTACCATTGATAACCAATTTATTTGCCATAATTTATTTCCAGGAATTAAAGCAAAAAGTAGCCTTATTGACCTTTGCATTAAGTGTTTCTATGTATTAACACTTATGATAGCATTCGTCAGTAAAAACTACCACTTCAGTATCAGAAATATAAACTGATTAAATATTTTGTAAAAATATAATCAAAACAGGACTAAGTATCGAACCTTGTGGAATTCCTGTGGTTATGTCAACAAAGTTAGACTTTTACTGCTTCAGATGATGTCCTTCACATTGTTTGATTTCTATGAATAAAGTATACGCTATCGTCAGATATGATTAGCACATTAATTGGCACATCTCAAGTTAATTTATTGCACACAAAGAGCCCATTTTAATAAATTATAGAAAATAAATTATACTTTACAAAATCACAAATATACGATAGGAAAAATTAAAGTCATGTGCGGGGTTCGATCCCGCGTCCATCCACCCCTTGAGCCGGGGTATGCTCTAACCAATTAAACTAACATGACATGACGTCAAAACTCAAATCTTTCCTATAGTTCTTTAACCATCGTATTGGGATGGAGCGACATCTATAGTACCACTTGCGTTATACTACAAACAAGACCAATTTTTGCAATTGGTTTTATACTTGTAAATGATGACGCAACCTTATGATTTTAATATTGTTAGGTTTGCAATAACGCCTGCTATGCGGATTACATTACGTATATATAAGTTTTTGAATATATTTTACATAGTGAAATATACAGGCAGGTAAAGCAGCAGTTGGGTGATGAGCAGCACGGTTTCAGGCCGGGGCGCTCCGTGAATACAAATTTGTTGTGCCTGGTCGATTATGTCTCCAGTGCTATGGATCGCAGACTGCAGGTGGATGTTATTTATTTTGATTACCAAAAAGCCTTTGACAAAATTGATACAAATTTGCTATTGCGTAAGCTGTCAGTCATCGGCTTTACTCCTAGTCTTATTAATTTTTTCTCTGACTATATGAAAAATCGTAGGCAGTTTGTTCGGCATGGCATGTACATTTCAGAGCCTTATCACACCAGATCCGGGGTAAGCCAGGGGTCAGTAATTGGCCCACTTCTGTTTTTGATAATGGTTCATGACTTACCTAAAGTGCTGAGTTCCGCAAACTGTCTTCTCTACGCTGACGATTTGAAACTTTATTTAGAAATTTCTTCCCTTAGTGACTGCCTTAAGCTACAAAATGACATTAATTTGATATTTGAATGGAGTGTTACTAATAAAATGATATTTAATATTAATAAATGCAATATAATGACCTTTGACCGTAAAAAGAATCCTATTCATTTTAATTACCATTTGAACAGTGTAGGTATTAATAGAGCTGACTGTATTAAAGATCTCGGAGTCACTTTAGATCGCGGACTGACTTTCCATGACCACATAACAGCCCTTGCTAAAGAGTCTTTCCGTCGTTTGGGGTTTGTTTTGCGAAACGCTAAGACGTTTCAAAATCCTCAGGTTGTTGTCACTTTATATAACTCGTTGGTCAGAAGTAAACTGGAGGCAGGCGCGTGTGTATGGAATCCGTACCAGGTAACTTATAGAAGGATGCTTGAGAAGGTTCAAAAAGCTTTCTTAAGATCGCTGTATAAGAAGCTTTATGGATATTACCCTTTCCTATACCCGACGGAATTCCTGCTCGGCCAACTCGGTTATAACTCGTTAGAGGTACGGAGAGCCCTCGATCAACTAGGCATTGGCTGCAAGATTATTAGAGGTGCGGTAGACTGCCTGCAGTTGCTCAGTCTTTTGTACACATTGTATGTTCCACCAATGTACACGCGCGGCCGGCGACACGAGTTGTTTTACGTCCCTCGGGATAACACAGTGGCGCGCTCTGAATCTCCCTTGATTCGAATCCGACGCCATTTTAATGCGCTCCTCGACGCCAACACCGAAATTGATTTGACATGTGATAAATGGAATGTTATTTTATGTACGTTATTGCGATATTGTGAAGGACTCAAAAACCAGTGGGATGCACCCTGTTGTTGACATTATGTTTAAATCTATTTGAATATAATATACAAATTATTGTTTCGCAATGAATTTATTAAATTTGACATTGTATTATTTGGATTATACTTTGACTATATTTGATTGTATTTTGAATGTTGTCCGATATTAATTATTTGATTATATTGACATTCCAGATTAATTTGATTGATTTAATGTATGTTTTTATTTAATTTTTAATGTGTGATAATCTGTAATTGTAATAATATGTACGTTTTTTATCACAATAAATAAATTTGAATTTGAATTTGAAATTTGAATTACAAAATCACAAATATACGATAGGAAAATCCGCATAGCAGGCGTTATTGCAAACCTAACAATATTAAAATAAATTGTACTATTTGTTGTTATTACTTGTTGAAATAAAAACAAAGCTAAATGCTTAAGAAATCATTAACGTTCCTAAATGTATCGCCCGGTCTGTTAAAGTCGTTAGAGGCAACTGAAGGGAAAATACCTGAAGGTAGGCAGCAGCGCCTTCTGAAGAACGGCCATCTCACACTGTGATTACCAAGCCGCCTGTCAATCATGAGGATTATAACGAGGACGATCCGACTAACGCAGTGCAGTAACAGTACTTAAATGTAATTTTATAATTAGTGCGATCTAAATATTAAAAATAGGTACATAAATAGGTACCTAACGAGCCTGGGTCTAGACCATAACATAGCATGTTAGCTTTTTTCGGCTGCCCTTATCTAATATAAGATCTATCTTTATCTATATCTATTTTTGAAGCAGTGATGGCTCAGTGGCATTGGCTATGGATTACCGCGCAGCAGGTTCATGGTTCGAATCCCGCCGCGGGCTTGAGCTTCACCGTATGGTGGAAGGACATTTTACGAATGCCCGCCTGGTTAGCTACCACCCTCAAGTAGAAATCTGTCGCCAAGCACCTAACGGTGTGTTCCGGCAGCAGTCCTTGAGAGCCAGTCAAATTACAGGCACATGAGACTGAACAACTATGTCTCAAGGTGACGGGCGCAGTGCAATTCGTGACTTGTGACGAAATGCATCTGTTATAGGCAGAGGTTAGTCCGCTAAACATTAGGTGGGCCTCGAGCTTGTTCCGTCACAATAACATAAAAAAATATAAAAAAATAGCCTAGTAGTATTATTCAGAAAGGTACTTATACTTTTTTTTTATTTATTTATTTAAAGGGCTTTGTCGCTTAGCGACCACACCGCCCTAAAAAGGTATACTTAATTGACTTAATATATATATACTGTGAATAAATGGAGAAGGATATAAATTTTATGGAAACCTAATTGTTAAATCAATAGAAACAAAATTATGTGTCTAAATGTAATATGAACTGTAGGTATGTAGGTAATTGGTAGACTGAAATTTGAGTTTTTGGTACGATGTAATTTAGTATAATAATGTGTAATTATACCCGGGGCATATGGGGATGAGATATGGGGGTGCACTTTTCATAGAGGCGACTAATAGGAAAAATACTGTGTAGGTAGGTAGCCAGCAGCGCCTTCTAAGGAACTGCCATCCTACATTGCAATCCGCAAGCCGCCTGCCAAGCGTGGGGATGATGGCAAATACCCCCTTATAGAGTCAGTACACTATGTCTTCTCTAACAACAAAGTCAAATTCAAAATCATTTATTCAATTTAGGCGTCTACGACGCTCTTATGAAGGTCAATGACAAATTTTAGTATTGAAATATTCTACATTGTACTGCCACGTTCAGCAAATAAATTGTATAGAGCCACTTCGAGAAGAACGAGCAAGAAACTCGGGGCCATTCTTTTAAACATCTTTTATAACAATGTGTTACATACTAACTATATAATAGAGTTATTACAATATCTGTTTAAATTATGTAGGTGACAGGCAACAGCTTTGCAGAGGCGGAATTGTCCAGGCATTTTTGTCTTTTAAGTAATCAGAAACTGTTGTAACGATCCACCATGCGTCTCGTTCAGTCCACAAATATAGAAATGCAATAATTTACAAAAGACTAAGTCAATCTAAGGCAGAGGATAATAGGATCCTAAAAAGAACTGAAAAATTCTACTATCATACAAATTATTAGTTAAAAATTAAACTAAAGAGGTTTTGTACAAGAAACTACGTAACCTACTTCAAAGAAAGAAAGAATTTAAATAAAATAATTTGTATCGACTACTAAAGAGGATTTTTGCGAAAAAAGTAAAATTTAAAACAAACGCGTGACGTTGTCAGGATGAAGGGGAAATGAAGACATTCCTTACCTTTTTCTGATTCTTTTATGTTCGTCCGTCGTCGAAAAAATCATCGCCTGGTACAGTTGCGCCCCGATATTCTATCACGTACGGGAATCAGTAATTATTGAGGTGAGTCAATACAGATTTGTTCCGCGTACATTTCATTCTAGCTTCTGTTTGAGTGAGGATCTACAAAGGAAAACGAAGTGTTTTCCGTGGCAATGGATTGAACCTCGCTGTGTTGACATGACCCTATTGCCATTTATCTTCGATCCTGGACTTTGAGACGATTCAGGGGTCGTATTCTTGCTCAGCAAGCGACCAGCAGTCTCCCGAAATAGTTGTATTCTTTTCTCTGGATATTGTGGCAAGTCGAAGAGTGCCACGACCTCACTAAGCGGTGGCTGAGATTATGAATCAATTATGGAGGACTATCTTTATATATGTGTTTATTCGCACCTGTAGGTATCACTTCCCGGACTCGATTCAAACCCCCTTTGCTAACCGATGAGAGTCCACCGCACACATGGGATGCTCGCACCTGGTCACATCTTCTTAGGTCTCCGGAGCCGTGGCCACTCCAGTTCGTTTCTCCTAGGGAACCAGCTAGAGGGATAGGTATGGTACAGAATACCTGACATACTGAGTTCTCTTGTTAGGAGCTGATTCTTTGGCTATGGAAGAGGCTTACACTACACGATTACATGTAAATGTGGGAGACGGGCCCTAGCTTTGCTTAACACTTTAGCTCGAATGTTAGGAGACTGTAGGCTTGGTAGGTTAGGCATATTTACTAGAAATTCAAGTTACAGGTTTTAGTATTGGAAATATGGTAGGACACTATCATTAGGCTTTTAGGAAGGTTTTGTTATGCATAGCTCTCTACAATATGAAGTTAAAACTGAGCAAATGCTTTAATGTTCATTCTTACCAGGGGTCCACATGTGAGAATTATGGACAATGTAGTGTACGGATTGCTATAAAACAATAGGGACCGGAGGATAGGGATGTGTAGTTCATTTATAGGTGATGCTATAGGGATTTTAATATTTATAAAGTCTTTTATAAATATTATGATTTATTTAAAATAATATTATATTGATTTAATAAATTTATTGGAAATAATTTGTTAAACATACAGAAGAAGCAATATTTGTAAAACTAATCAGCCTAGAGCAGATGTCTAAAGAACATTCTTGTCTTATCATATTGATATACCAAAAATAATTTAAATAAGAGCTAATAGAAGAAATCAGTAAATATGGAAACAAATATAAACAATATAAATTCTACAAACCAACTAAAAGATCAAAGTCAATTGTCTAAGGACATTACTTCCTATTTTAATAAGATATAAATAAATTTGAATTATATTAATGTAACACTTTAAATACTGAAATAATCTACCTGAATGAGGTATTCAGTTCGGAGACATTGTCTGAAGGATGATATATATCTACTTCATCTCGTAAACTACAATATTTGAGTTTGCTGATAACATTGGTCATTGGCTGGAGACATACGCTCCTTGGATAGCTTGTAGACTAAATATTACGGTCAGAGCAATCCATGGTCACTGGTTGATATTATCACCTGTATAACGCGACAGTTAATTAATATATAACAACTAACTCTTTACAAGTCCCGAAGACATAGATCTGTCTGATTATTACATCAGAGTAGGCCAAATATAATCATTACCAAAAATAATTGGAAATTCAAATAAAACAAACAAACAGAAAATATTTATCACACAAAATATAAGTAAGAGATACAATAAATAAAATGATAAAACAATATCTAAAGGCTAAGCCTAAAGTTAAACGAAGCTCTAGCATTGTGTTCCAAACTCCACCGACACAAAAAACAAGGAGGGGTTAAAGCTAAAATGATAAACGGAGATCGTTGACTTAGTCACAAAGGGGCCCCTTAATCCGGCCGCCCAGATGGTCGAAAGCCCATGGGGTTATTCTAGCTTCATCCCCTACAATGTAAATAATCCATAGAATACCTACTAATAATAGAATATTAAGTTCATATAATTTTGAAAAAACTTCACACAATTATATAAGTTACATTTCTTACAGAATCTATGGAAACTATTTACATTTAGTTCTGAAAATATATAAAATAATCTACCTGGTTGTGGTATTCAGTTCGGAGACATTGTCTGAAGGATAATATATATCTACTTCATCTCGTAAACTACAATATTTGAGTTGCTGATAACATTGGTCATTGGCTGGAGACATACGCTCCTTGGATAGCTTGTAGACTAAATATTACGGTCAGAGCAATCCATGGTCACTGGTTGATATTATCATCTGTACATCGCGTCAGTTAATTAATATACAACAACTAATTCTTCACAAATCCCTAAGACATAGATCTGTCTGATTATTACATCAGAGTAGGCCAAATATAATCATTACCAAAAATAATTGGAAATTCAAATAAAACAGAAAATATTTATCACACAAAATAAAAGTAAGAGAGACAATAAATTAACTAATACAACAATATCTTAAAACTAAAACGAAGCTCTAGCATTGTGTTCCAAACTCCACCGACACAAAAAACAAGGAGGGGTTAAAGCTAAAATGATAAACGGAGATCGTTGACTTAGTCACAAAGGGGCCCCTTAATCCGGCCGCCCAGATGGTCGAAAGCCCATGGGGTTATTCTAGCTTCATCCCCTACAATGTAAATAATCCATAGAATACCTATTAATCATAGAATATTAAATTCATATAATTTTGAGAAAACTTCCCACAATTATATAAGTTACATTTCATACAGAATCTATGGAAACTATTTACATTTAGTTCTGAAAATATATTATGTACTTTATAACAGCATAAATATTCAAATATATATTTCAGAGAAAACTTCTGTCACATACAGTTGCAGTACATATGGAATCTATGCAAACTATTTACATTTAGTTAGAAAATTATATATCCTTTATTACTACTCATCATTATTAATGGTCTTATTTTATTTGATTTACCTTATTTTATAAATATCAGTTGACAAAGCACGAAAGTTTGTTATATAATATTTCTTAATTATTAGAATATTAGTTATGTTCAATTTATTTCGTCTGCCCCGAATCAGAGGACTTTAAGGCAATGGTTCTTAAGGTTTAGTTATTTTATGCAATAATAGATAGCTGAGAATATAAGATAAATAAAGTCATTTAGTGATAACTGGATTTTACTACTACTGACAAATTTAGGATTATACGAGTATATAATTAATCATTGGACAATGGCATGTGAATGCAGAGTCCAATGGTTCCGAATGACAATCTTCAACTGATAGAGCACAGCTGTCAGGAATGTTAGAATCTTAATAGGAAACTTCTTATTTTGCTATATTTATTTGTATACTAGGATGTGGCTGTATAGTTCTGATGTTATAGGTATCTGGCTTGTCTTAGCGTCCCGAAAAGAATTTAGGTTACTACAACGGTTCATAATGTATGGTTCTACCATTAGACTAGACGATCACACTTTGGCCAAATCTACTATCAGTCCAACACTCAATAATAGGTATTGTATGCAGTTAGGTTTCTAGGTTAACAATAGAAAATAAATATTTTCTAAATAAGTTAGGTTAGGGGTTATTATATTTCGTATGCCGTGGACCAGGATCGACGTTTAGTACCAACCAAACATTGCTTCAATAAAAATTTAAAAAATAATAATAGGTTTCTTTACAATTTGGCACCTTGACCAGGATTTCTTAATAATCTTATAAAAATAAAAAATAAGAAAAGGTTTTTTTTACAGTTTGGTGCGCCGTGACCAGGATTCTTTACAATTTGCTGTATCGTGACCAGGATTACCGGGATATTTATTATAGTGGTTTATCTAACCACTATAATAAATAGGATAGGATAACGGTTTGAGTGTTTGGACTAACATTACGAGTGGCAGAGGATGCTTTTAGTATCTTTTGCCACAATTTGTTGACGTGAGAACGGACGGGAGCTAAGACTGTTAGATGTTTATGTGATAGAACTTGCAGTAACTTAAATTCATGCATTAAAATTCATTACACTAACACTACACTTGTAATATCGATAGCTATTGTTAGAGTGAAGAATTCAACTATCTGTAGGTTATTAGACTTATTACTATTGCAATTTATCATAGAAAAATCATAAGCATGAATATTAATAATAGAAGTTTACATTTTAACATAGGTGAAGGTTCACCTTATAAACTTAGCTAGGTAGCCGTGTTTATAATAAATAAATGAAAGTTACACTAGAGCAATTGGAATATATTAACTAAACATTACATCGGTATAGTATATTTTGATTTATGAGTTCAAATACAATTCCAGTCTTTTAGCAAATTTATGAATCTGATGTCATAGAGTGCAATAGGTATGCTTTTTGATAATGCATATGAGTTGTAGTATAAATTGGGAATATCATTTTGTATGCAGCAGGGTTACTGAGTTGAGAAAAGTTCTGTGTTTACACTGGACCATCTAGATAAATATCTGTCTATATATGTTATAAATTCCAAGATGTAGTAGGTAAATAGCGAGAATGAGATGAGCAGGTTAATGAACATGATTTTGGAAGTGCCATTTTATTATCATTTATTAATCCAAAATAATTTTGATATATAAGTAGTATATATCAAAGTTTCCTAGGGTGTATGTAGTGAGTAATGCATGTCTCCACTAAATGAAACTAAACTCCAAGATGCAGGAATATTATGGTATTGCGCTTTGGGCAATTCGATAATTGTCAATGTACTGTAGAATTATTGTGTAGAGTAAGGCAGGTAAATTTTGTAGTGTTTACGCTGAACTGACATCAGATTCGATTACATTTGTAACCAACCTAGAGCAGCGTATAGCGTCATTGTGTCTGTATATGTGTGGACTAATCATTGAAGTGTGAGGAGCTAAAAATATTTTAAAAATTAAATGTTATAAAACGCACTTCTAGGTGACAATGGAGGATTAAATTATTTTACAAAAAAAATGTTATGAATGTACAGTGAAGATAACAATTCTTGTTATAGTTAGTCTTGTTATATATCTATGTAATTGAACATTGTAGGAATATATAGTTATATTGATTACTATTTATTCGTTTTATCAAGTTGAACCAGTGCTTATAGATTTTGAGTAAAACTTAGAGACTGGGGGTCGAAAGTATCTGAGAAAGTTAATATTGTACATACAAACTTATTGTACTGTACTATTCATTACAGTTTGTTATGTAAGAATTTGTGAGAATAAAGTTAGTTGCATTTTTAATAGTTAGAGTGTGTACTACAATTATAACTGCATCATTTGTTTAGTGCCAGATGACTAGATATTGGTCAAGACGGCAAACTTATTTTGAAAATCATCTCCCTGTGTTGCGAATCATAGGTTAATAACATCAGAAATGCTTTTTTTTAAGTAGACTAATATAATAACTTATTTAAATATTTGATTATCATAAACTTAAGTAAGACTTGACAGCATCAGGAACGTGAATCTGAGCTGGAGTCACAGGAAATTGTAGGGTTAGTCCAACTTAGGCGCATGAAAGAATCAGGGAAATACCGGAATATGGAAACCTGAAATTTGAGAAAGGAGACATATTAGGATTAGGTTAAGGAGAGACAATAACGAAGGTTCATAGAATAGTGGAAAGGAAATTATATCTATACACATATATTGACATTAAATAGCGTCAGTAGCGACCTCTAGGACCTCTAGGACAGAGTAAATTAAGGATATTATAAGGTTAGTCATTTCATGCAGGCTTCTATATATACCAAGTTATCTATATAAAAAAGGATTCAAGTAGAAAAGCTAAGGTTTCAGATCAGGTCAACTAATGAAATTAAATGGATAAAAAAATATATACGCAAGTAGAAACCTAGATTGTTTCATTTAGGACAGTTATTGAAAAAAATAGGTATTTTTCAGATTGTCTAAGGGGGTCGAGATTAGAATATAACGCATAACATAATCCTAGGTTATGGCTAGAATATATATAATTCCTTGAGCCCTGCATTATTACCCGTGGTGATGATGATTGATGGTGAAGTTGATTTAAACATACTAAAACGAATTCAAATCGGTTTAGTCATTTCAACGTGAAACGTTAGCAAATTTACAAATTAACTAGCAAACTTTCACAATTATAGTATGTATTCTAAATACCTACTATATTAAATCCAGAAGTGTCCCACTAAGTAGAGTACTATGATATCTAAATTAAGTTCAGGAAATATTCAAGATGTTATCAGGTGTTAGATCAACATAAGTGTGCATGTGAACCAACACAATAAGCAGATCTTTGCAAAGCTATATTATGGGATAAGATGATAATGTGAATTAATTAAAATGCTATTATTTAGGGGTCGAACAGAATAAGCACAAAAATTCTGAAAGTAGATTCTATACTTATTGAGCTGGTATATATGTTCATTGTCTTGTAATATACTGAAAAATTGTGAATGAGATTGATATTAAAATTGACAGCTTGGGTTTTCCTATAGGCAGATACCTCCTTGTAGATGAGTAATGTTGTGACATTAGGAGAAATGACTTTGTTTTACCTATGGTTGGTTTACCTATGTTGCAGTGTTCTAGTTTCAATAAAAGTATAGTTATAAGTATACCTAGCTTAACATCAAGCTAATGGTTTGCTTGCTTACCACTTTATTGCATATTATATACATCCATTTAAGTAATAAACAAGTACATAGAATACATACTAATTATTATTTAATATATGAAGTATTCAGATACTCACTATAGACTGTTAATTTATATAGTAACATATTTAGTATTAAATGATTATAGTGACATACTTGTGGAGAGAAGTAATAAGGATTATTTAGGAAACCTATAATAGATTAATAATTAACACTGTTGTGGGGTCGCAACAATGTCTCTTTTATATCAACATAGACAACAATATATTTATGTATGTACATATTAATAACATGTTGTCAATAACAGCACGGGATAATATAGGAGTTTGTTGTATGAAGCATTGGCTTCGAATTTAGTTGTGGCTTGCAGCCCAATAGGGAATGAAACAAATCTAACATTTATAGGCCATTAATTCAGAACCAAGTAGTTATATAGTGGAACTAAAGCATTATAGGATACTAAGGATGGGGGGTCATGAAATTATTTTAGTGTAAATAAAGTTAGCTTGTTATAAGGAAATTGGTATCAACTTGAAAGAATTTATGAAATAATACTGGTATAATAAATTAAAATTTAATCAAGGGTAACATTTTCTATCAAACAAAACAAATCAAAAGTTTACAAGTACCTTTATAATCCAAAATTAAAGTTCTTGATCAATGATGTGATGAGCATGTTTGTAATGTACAGCGGTGAATACCAGGCAGGGCATAATTATGTATCAGTCTTTTTCATTGTAACGGTGAGGCATGGTTGCATACCATTTATTTATGTTTATCAGTCTTTTTCATTGAACTGGTGAGGCATTTATGTATGTCTTTTAAAAAAGTTTTGAGTAAACATTTCATCATCTTCATATTACTGTAATAATAAAATTATATATTAGTACATAGGTATTTGCAGGCTTAAATCATAAAAGTACAGGTCTCTTATATCTAGGTGGTAGATCTCTTAAGTTGTCGGTGTCTGGGTGGATATCATTGCAGTGTTCACTTGTCTGGGCAGTGGAGTATTAACGTTATTGTGATAGATTTTAGAAGCACCATGAGTAAATGTTTGTATGATGGGGAGATCTAGGCATGTCACAAAGGTATTTTATAATTGTGGCAAGTACTACAATACTATTGAACAGATAGAGATATAGCTCACCTTCAAACAGGTAATCTTGTTAGTTTTGTGAACTTCACTAATGTCATGTATTATCAGTAGTTCTCATATTAAAAATTGTTAAGTGTTAGGTCAGCAATTTGAAGAAGTTAGTAATCAATAAATGCCCAAATTCGGTTGCGTGACGCACTGAACTGGGCGAGGGACATTTTTGGCGCTAAAAATGAGACTATTAGTCAATACAGACGCGACGCTAGATTTAAAATATTCAAGTTTCGAACATCATTATTATTTCTGCGTGTTTATCATACGGTTTCAGTAAACAGAATTTCGGAGAAAATAATGCACTAATTTTAATCACGGAATTCATGAATATATTATAATAAACAACATTACTTACCAATAAATTAGGTTAGGTACCGGCGTTTTCTTCGATGACTTAAAAACTATCTTTATTATAGTTCTATGCATATGGAATCGACGACTGTGTAGGGCATTATGTTGACCATCAATTTCACTAAACACTATTGTATAATTATTGTAATAACATTAATTTTTATTTAAAATTTTACTCCGGAAACAAACCAAAACATTCTCAAACAAACAGCTTACAGCATTCAATACCAGTGTTGCCAGAGCGCGTATATTAAAAGTAACGTACAACAAGTCGAAATTCAAAGAAAAACCAGCCAAGTGCGAGTCGGACGCGAACGTTCTGTACAACTGAATGATTAGGGTTATATTTTCTGCTTCATGACCTTATCCCAGGCTAGATAGTGTCAGAGCAACATCTATTTTTATTCCTTACTTCCTACTTTGTTTATTTTGCTCGTCATTTTATTTATAATATCTTTCTGCTTCGATGTAGAATATCCAATATCACCAATAATAGTCGAATATTTATTTATGGAACTAAAACCTTTTCTATAAAACGGTTCATATCTCAAAAATGTATTTATAAAGTCAATGAAAATAAAATTTGTTTTTATACCAGTTGTATAAAAACTTTTACTTTGAAACTTATCAAAATTTTGATAAAACCATAAGGAAAATACTAGGGAAAAAATTATTAAAAACTGTCAAGAAGCAACTTCTAATAAAAAAAAAATAACACAAATTAGGTCTAAAGCAAAAGTAGTTGATGTTTATTTATATTTAAAATTACTAACTTATCCTAAATCTAGAATCACGTAATTGTTAGTAGGAATCCACTATTGAAACATTAATATATTTGAATGTCATGTTATGTCAAGGCACGATGCCATAATGCGACAGTCTACTAAACTTTAGGCCGTTTTTTGTTTTCTTAGTCGATAAATGACATATAACCTCAAAAAGAGTAACGATTAAGTAACATTCTAAATTAGAATCGGAAAAGTAACGAAACGATATTAAAGTAATGATTTGGCAACATTATTCATAATTAATCATTAATTATTGTTATTATATCAAGTCCCTGATCATAGAATCGCGAATTTTGTTACAATCGGGTAGGAGATGCAGTGTTGCCAACTTTAATCTGTTACATCTTTTGTAAGAGATAAAAACAATACGAGTTTTGTTCTACATAAAAATATGAGAAAGAACAAATACGATTTCGTTAAAACGATTAATATAATACGCGATGTTACTCTAGGTTTGCAAGTAATATACGGAAAACACATACAGCCTTATTAATAAAAATCCCGTATTCCACGCTTAATCTAAAGTTACGCGTGGACTTGTTAATCCTGGAGTAACAGAGTAGTATCTTTGCTACTGCAATGGTATTAATAAACATGGAGTAGCCTCGGATTAACAATACATACCTTACGCCGAGATTAATGCGTTCCTAATGGCAACCCATAATATTAAAAAGTAAAAAGAGTGAGTCAGTGAATGAACTCAATGCTAATTGACAGCGATGATATGTCAATAATGACACTGGCAGCAATTATTTTGAGTTTGACAACTTGAGGACGTTTATCGTTTCATAACGAAACTTTCGTTTACTTCGATTCGTGGTGTTTGTTTAGTTCGATTTCGTGGTATTTTTGATTTCGTGTCTTTGCAGTTTCAGTTATTATTTCGACTAAAATAATGAATCAGAAACGCAGTCGTTCTGTTAACTGGGATGAAGAGGAAAAGGTAGGTAAATCGTTATGGTGTAGCGAAGTTAACTATACGGTCCATACTTGCCTATTATCGTTAATATTTTGTGTTTTTACTGTTTCAGCAATTATTTCGCTGTGTGCTCAAAGAATATGCTCACATTATTGAGAATAAATCTTCAGACACAAATACGAACAAAAATAAATCTAAGGCTTGGGAGGAAGTACACAAGAAGTAATATAATATTAACCTCATTTTATAGATTTTTAAAATTACACCAAGTATCTATTTTTAACATATTATTAATATTACCGTCGAAGGCGGCAACTTTACCGCTTTTTTTGACGTTATTAGTAATAAATATTTTTTATTTTAACATTCATAATAAGTACGGACAATATCGTTTACACGGTGACTTTGTGCTCATTTTACATAGGTTTTTAATCAGTTAACTCGTAAGATACAAGTTTTGTAGCCATTAATATTGAGATGGTAAAGTAGACATGTGTTTGGCAACTTTACCATGTCGTAAGATTTTGTAGAAAAGGTATAGATACCATAAACATTTTCTTTCACATAATATTGCGATTCATTCAATAACATTGTTTATTTTCAAACTAGAAGAAAAGTACTACGCGAAATGGCAATATCGGAGAAATGGTAAAGTTGCCTCGGGTATGCTATATTTCCATACTAACTTTATAGAGGTTAGGGTTGTCGATAATGAAACATGTAGGAACTCAATTTAGTAACTTGTTTTTAACTATCTATTATTTGGTGTACATTATGAATCCTATTCAACAATGGTTTTTCGCTTAAATTTAGTCTCCTACCTAGTACATACCTAGTACCTACATATATTTATAAGAAATAAACAGCATCGGCATCCTCCATTAGAACAAATGAATCTGGATCTTTTGATATCTGAAGCATTGCTATTGGTTTTACGATAACATTGTGCGGTACAGTCAATATCTTCTCGTAGTGGTTTTGTAAACTTTATACCGTCTTTTTGACGATTAGTCTTGTAGTATGATATCTTGTAACATTCTGACAATATATCAATTTCTATGATTTCGCCTATATAGTATTTCCATGTCTTCTTTTCGTAGTACCGCGCTAGCACAGTCTCCCCAATACACAGTTCTAATCTTTCGGTATTCATTTCTTCAACATAGGTCTCGTCTTTGGCATCGTCTTGTTTACTAGTAGTAGAATCATTGCAAAGGGTTTTATTTTCGTTTTTTTTTGGCGTTAGGCATTGTGAAATCTGTAAGTAAAAATAATATGTAGAAAAATTAAAACTTTCGTATGAAACACTAATAGGTAGGTATATAAGTAATAAGTAGGTAATTTATTAACCGAACTAACATTTGAATAATGATCGCATAACTAGCCGGATTGGGTAAATAAAAAAATAAGCTGCTCTCGAAATGGAAAAATGTAACATTTCGCTGATTAATAAATAATGATAAGTTCTGAACACGCGGTTGATACTAAACTTCATTAGTGTCACTTTTATCTATCCTCTCAAACATAAATACTACTTATATCAAAATTGATCATTTAGCTAGTCAGGTTTATCAAGTCGAAAACAAAAGAAGCATGTCAAACTTGAAACGATTTTTTACGATTTTTTTTTGGCCGAAGGTTAAAAAAATTATTTGAATAATCATAGGTAAGACATTAAATATTTATTAATAAAAAATAAAGACCACTAATCTACACTACTAAAAGTCCCTTTTTTGTGAAGTCGGATAAAAAAATTGTGACAACCCTAAGCAGTGGTAAAGATGCCATTTTGGGCGTTGTGGCAACTTTACCAAAGCCCAAAATTTAGTTTATAATACATTATAAAAAAAATACACATTAATAGTAAATACCAACTATCATAGCATATTCCCAATGAAATTATGTATATCATATTCAAATTTTACTCACCTTTGGCTACAGATATAGGCGATACAGTGTTAATTTTCCGATAAATCGAAGCGACGTTCTCTCAGCACTTTTACAAATGACGCCATATTGAGATAGATAACAATGTTACCATTATGAAAAAACTTTAGTGTGGCCACCACTCATTTCAAAATATTACCAAACTATCTAAATCAACGCAAGTATTGTCGTTTTTGAAAAAAATACGAAAGAATGACAAAATTCGGACGTGGTAAAGTTGACAAAGGATCGTCAAGTTGCCACCTTTGACGGTACTTATTTACTGTTATGTCCTAGGTTTAATGAGTTGAATGGCCGTCATCGCCAGTTAAACCAGCTGAAAATTCAGTGGAAAATGATGAAAGTGAATGCCCGAAAATCCTATAGCACCTTCCAAAGAGAAGCTTCAAAAACAGGCGGAGGAGCAAGGCCTGCATCACCTAATGATGGAGTTATTGAAATAAAAGATTTGTTAAATCCTGCCGAGTTACTTAAAGATCATAATATATATGATTCAGATAGTATTGTAAGTTATTTCTTAGTATTACAGATAACAATTAATGTTGATTATCATGAAAAACTTCTCACATTTGTAAAAATAAAACAATTATGTTAACAAATATTTATTCTGTTTTCAATAGATGCCGAGTACAAGTACAGAACATAGAGATACAATATTGCCAAGTACCAGTGAGACATGTACCATCACATTAGAGGTGAGTTTGTTAGTAGTGTTAGGTAGTGACAAAGAATAATTTTGAATTCACACAACTGTTTTTATTTTATTTGCCAGTATGCCTTACTGATTGTTATATTTCAGGACTCTCTCTCTCTACCACTGGACTTCACTGTTAAAGATGTTAGCAATGAACAGAACCAAAACATCACTGTAAGTACCAATAGTATGTAAATAATTAATAATGACCTTATAGCATCCTGGCAGCAATGGCTGGTGTTACATTTTTTACATACAATCTTACCTTTTCAGGATATATTATACATAGAAACAACAAAAGACGTTGAAGACCAAGTGGAAACATTGGAATTTACTCCTTCAGCGGTATGCTTACATTATAACTATAGTACTTTAAGTGTATGTGGTATTTCGATTAAATATATGGTACATTTAAATAATTGCTTGCAGAATGTTATTGATGATGCTATCACAGCCACTCCGATGAGAAACATGATAGCCACACTTCCAGTAAAAAAGGTCTGCTAAAAATATCCTATACTCACACTGATTTTGAGGATAAATACTTAATTAAAATTAATGTTAATTAATTGTTGTTTTTTCAGGTGCCCAAAAGAAAAGTAATAAATAATATGTCAGAAAAAAGCTTTAAGTTCAGTAAGGTAATATTGGGACTTCTAGTTTGTTAATTTATCAATAAATAAATTATAATCATTTAATGAACTTATTTGCATTTGCAGGACCACAACGATTATGTTAGCAGCATGGTTAGGCATAGTTCTTTATTAAAAGAACAAGAACACAAAAGGCGTCAGGAAATGGCAGAAGAAGAGCACACAATTAAAATGGCTATTCATAAAGAAAAATTAAAATGTGCCATTCTTGAAAGAGAGATTTTACAAATTAAGAAAGAACATGAATTAAATAATAATTAGTTTTACAATTAAATTATTTTTAAACTACCAGTTATTTTATTTATCTACTCATACAATAGTATTAAGCATAGAATAATATCTGATAAAATGAGAGAGAGAGAGACAATATGCCTGCCAAGCGTGGGGATTATGGCAACCACCTTATAATGGGGGAGGCTGTGTTCAGCAGTGGACAATACGACTGATACAATATAGTATATATGCCAAAAATTTATCTCCAGTGAGATTAACTTGGAAGTAAAATTAGTTTTGCGACAATTCAAATGATGATGCATTATGTATAGCTGACATAGGCCATGAAGTAAGACCTGTTGTTAATAGATTTTGGTCATATTTTCTATATACTGATGAAATAACTGCTGACTTAAGTCATATTTTCTATAATTCTGTGGGGTGTAACTATACTTAGTGGACAAAATAAGCAATTACTGTATCAGAGGAAGCTTCTGAGCCCCTGTGACAGAAAAGTAGAAGACCATTATGGTAACTACCTAGTAGCATAGAATATAATAAGTCATAGTAGTGTAAGATCTATCTTTATAATATATGTACATCCTAGTATACAGCTAGGTAGTATCGATTTTCAAATGTCTTCAGCCTGTTTAGATATATATGCAATAGGTATAACAAAGGAAACAAATATAAATGTCAGTTATAAATATTTATATTAAAAATTTTCATTTATAAATGCTGCCCTTGCTGCATTTCCTCTTACTGAGTTATTTAAAACCTGTGTTACAGGTACATTTTCAGGATTTTGAACCACATCTTCAAGCAGGTCTTGCCTTTGCATAGCAATATTGTGCAGTATTGCTAATGCAACAATGTACAATTTTGTGTTGTCCAGTTTAGTACTAAAACCTCTTAGTAAACACCGAAACCTTTGCTTCCATACTCCAAAGCATCGCTCCACAGTATTACGGGTCCTTATTTGAGCTCGGTTGTACATTTCCTCCTTTTGTGTATTTGGATTCAGGACAGGAGTAAATAAATATGGTGTGCAAGCATAGCCAGAATCTCCTAGAAGCCTACCTTTAAATTCTGACTGTTCGAATCTCTGTTTCAGGCGGCATTCATTGAATATTCTTGAGTCATGTGTGCTGCCACGCCAATGTGCCACTATATCCATTATTTCTAAATTAGCATTTGAAACAACCTGGAAAAATTTACATATAAGTATGATTTAATGACCCTGACCCGTGGGGTGCCGGGCTAGAATGTCATCCCCCCATCTCTTCCCGTGGGTGTCGTAAAAGGCGACTAAGGGAAAAATACCGGAAGGTGGGCAGCAGCGCCTTCTGAGAAATGCACACCAATAACTGCGATCCCCAAGACGCCTGCCAAGCGTGGGGATTATGGCAAACCCCCCCTTATGAATAGCACAAAAATAACTCGGCCCCCAGTCCCCGGCAGCTCTATTATTCCTGGCCCTGGTAGCAGGCCAGGTAACGGTGGAGCAGGGGGTGCGAAGAATCCCCGGCAGATACACGGCTACCAACATCAAAAACGACGACCCTTGGCCCTGGCAACACACAACATACGTACGCTCAGGGAGGACCACAAGATTGTCGAGCTGGAGGAAGAATTGAACAAGTTACGCTGGGATGTCATGGGGTTATCGGAAGTCCGAAGACAGGGACAGGACACCGTTATCCTTGACTCCGGCAACTTGTTCTTCTACCGGGAAGGTCACCAAAAGTCTCAGGGTGGTGTTGGGTTTCTCGTCCGGAAGTCCCTTGTTAACAATGTTGTAAAAGTCGAAAGTGTGTCGAGCAGGGTAGCGTACCTTATACTCAGAATCACCAAACGGTATTCGCTGAAGGTCATACAGGTTTACGCACCGACCTCGACACGCTCAGACGATGAAGTAGAGGCTATGTATGAGGAGATATCTGAAGCCATACATTCCTCCGAAACATACTTCACAGTTGTGATGGGGGACTTCAACGTTAAGTTGGGCACACGAAATGGCGATGAGTTGAGAGTGGGGCCAATTGGATATGGGCAGCGGAACCAGAGGGGCCAGCGGCTGGTCGACTTCATGGAGAAGGAGGGACTCTTTGCGATGAACTCCTTCTTCGAGAAGCGACCATCCCGGAAGTGGACGTGGATAAGCCCCGATGGTTCAACAAAAAATGAGATCGAGTTTATCATGACGACCAGGAAGCAAATATTCAATGATGTCTCTGTGATCCACAAGGTGAAAACCGGTAGCGATCACCGTATCGTTAGAGGCACATTGAATATCAATGTAAAGCTTGAGAGGTCGCGTCTGATAAACTCCACGCTCCGGCCTAGCGTTGCCCAAATCCAAAACCCCGAGAGCTTTCAACTCGAACTACATAACCGCTTCCAGTGCCTAGCTGAATGCGAAACAGTGGACGAGATAAACAACGGGTTGGTGGAAGCTGTCCAAGCGGTGGGGTCTCAGTTCTTTAAGACCCCCCGCCGAAATAAACCAAAGAAACTCTCAGAAGTAACCATCAAGCTGATGGAAGATCGGAATGAGATGAGACTGCAATCTTCAGCTGACATGTCAAACTACGGCAAGCTCAATAGACGAATTTCGAAGGCACTGCGACACGACTTGCGCGCTTTCAATACAAATCGTATAAAGGCCGCAATCGAGCGTAATCATGGCTCCAAAGTGTTCGCTAAAAATTCGTCTATAGGGCAAAGCCAAATGACTAAGCTGAAGATCGACGATGGCAGAATCATCTCATCAAAACCGGAGATTCTGAGAGAACTTGAGAGGTTTTATGGACAGCTATACACCTCGACACAAGAACCCGTTGTCAGTACAGCTCAGGACACGAGAGCTAAACTGACCCGACACTACACCGAAGACATCCCGGACATCAGCCTATACGAGATTAGAATGGCTCTCAAACAGCTTAAGAACAACAAGGCGCCAGGTGATGACGGAATCACGACAGAACTTCTGAGAGCGGGTGGAAAACCGGTACTCTCAGTCCTCCAGAAGTTATTTAATTCCGTCATCCTTGAAGGTAAAACGCCAGAAGCATGGAGCAGAAGTGTAGTGGTACTGTTCTTCAAAAAAGGCGACAAGACCTTGTTGAAGAACTACAGGCCCATTTCACTTCTGAGCCATGTTTATAAGCTGTTCTCGAGAGTCATTACGAATCGTCTTGCTCGTAGGTTTGATGACTTCCAGCCTCCCGAACAAGCCGGGTTCCGAAAAGGCTTTAGCACCATAGACCACATTCATACGCTCCGCCAGATTATACAGAAGACTGAGGAGTATAATCGGCCATTATGTTTAGCGTTTGTGGACTATGAAAAAGCCTTCGATTCAATCGAAACCTGGGCCGTACTGCAGTCTCTTCAGCGATGCCAAATCGACTATAGGTATATCGAAGCGCTGAAGTGTTTGTATAGAAACGCCACCATGTCGATTCGATTACAGAACAAGAGCACGGAACCAATCCAACTGCAACGAGGCGTGAGACAGGGAGACGTTATTTCTCCGAAACTGTTCACGAATGCGTTGGAGGACGTTTTTAAGCTCTTGAAGTGGAAAGAATTCGGCATCAACATCTATGGCGAATACATCACTCACCTTCGTTTCGCCGACGACATAGTCATATTGGCAGAATCGCTTGAAGAACTCAGTACAATGCTCAGCGACCTCAGTAGAGTTTCCCAGCAGGTGGGTCTTAAAATGAACATGGACAAGACGAAAATTATGTCTAATGTCCATGTTTCACCCGTACCAGTAGTTGTTGGGAACGATACACTCGAAGTTGTTGACCATTACATTTACCTGGGACAGACTGTCCAGTTAGGTAGGTCCAACTTCGACAAAGAGGTCGCCCGAAGAATCCAACTCGGATGGGCAGCGTTCGGGAAGTTACGCGACATCTTCTCGTCGAAGATCCCGCAGAGCCTGAAGACCAAAGTCTTCAACCAGTGTGTGTTGCCAGTGATGACTTATGGCACTGAGACGTGGTCCCTAACTGTGGCCCTTATGGACAAGCTCAAAGTCACTCAACGAGCTATGGAGAGAGCTATGCTCGGAGTTTCTTTGCGCGATAAAATCCGGAACGTGGATATTCGGCAAAGAACCAAAGTCACCGACATGGCTCTCAGAATTTGCAAGTTGAAGTGGCAATGGGCGGGCCACATTGCTCGAAGAACTGATAACCGATGGGGAAGAAAGGTTCTCGAGTGGTTACCACACTACACCGGAAGACGTAGAGTTGGTAGGCCCCCCACTAGGTGGACTGACGACATCGTGAAAGTCGCGGGTAGCCAATGGTTACAAGCGGCTAATAGCCGTTCTTTGTGGCGCTCTATGGGGGAGGCCTTTGTTCAACAGTGGACGTCTTCCGGCTGATGATGATGATGATGATGATTTAATGTGATGAAGTGTAGCGATAGGATTCAACTAAGTAAATAACTGCATTTGGAGTTAGTTCTAAGCCGTAAGCGGGTTCAACTTACTTGTACATTTATGGAGCTATATCCTTTCCTGTTAATGTAGTATTGTCCTACATTTCCGCTCACTTTGGGGATTTTAATGTGTGTGCAATCAATAGCTCCAATCACTTGTCTAAATCCACTTATTGAATAAAAACCGGCAATCACATTGTTCTGCTCCACATTACTTTGTGGCATTTTGATCCAATGAGCCCTGTGTGCGACTAATGCAAGGGCAACTTGTTTGCATACAAGTGATATTGTAGGCTGACTCATTCCACTTAGATCTCCTGCATCATCTTGGATCTGTTGAAAAAATATAGGTTCTTAAATATTTATGAATATGAAACAAAACCAATATGTTAAGTAGAATATATACAAATATGCACTTAAAAATACCACTGACAGGCGAAATGAGCATTACTTTCATAATACATAAATACTTGCCTCTCCTCGAGCCCATGTTCTTATTGCAGTCAATACTTTCAGATGGGGTGGTATAAAGCCACCTCTTGTATCTCCAGTTAAATCATTTTTCACCATATCAATGAGGTAAGCAGCTGTTGATCGTGAAAACCTGTATTTCGATTTAAATTCAGCCTCTTCAAGTTCTTCCATTGGGTTCTTACGAATTTTATAAAGTTTTATTCTCCTCAATGGTATATGGTTTTCAGTCTCATTAATATCACTTATTACACTTAAATCATTAATGAAATAATCTATATCCATTTCGACTTTGTGTTGAAATAAACAGAAAGAAAGTCAACAAAACAAAGCACAGAGCTGAGAGGTTATCATAGAGAAAAGTAATTGAGGTTATGTTACAAGGCGCGTATAGCTAGTCGAGGCTTAATCAGTCGTTAAACTATGTAGCGCCTGGTATTAACTTTTAGTCCGTGAGTAACTGCGGATTAACTTACTCCCTTCTTACTCCACGTTTATTAATACAAAAAACTAGCCACTATTGCCTTACTACGTGGAATAAAGTTACTTCTCTCCTAGTCTCTGTTTATTAATAAGGCTGATAAGTAATAATTTTTATTTGAATTTTAGTCACCTATGTACAAACTTATACTTATGTACCAATTTACGTAGGTAATATATTATTTCAGTCTATGTCTATCTTAGATTTTCGTGATGGTGCGGGACGAGACGGTAACATAGTAGAGCACTGCGGTCTACTTGTGCAACTACTGTAAGAATAGAATTCGGTAAATTTTGTCTATACTGCAGGCACGTGCAGGCTGGAGAACACGAATTCAGGTGTTGTTCATATTAGTGTTCATAAAATAACAATATTTATATGCATAAATATTATATCTATGTAGACTATATATAGTATTATGTAGATTTGATGATATACGATAGTTGGCGACTGGAGTTTGGACCAATGAAACAAAAATACGGAAAAATAAAAATGTAAAAGGAACACAATGCTAATCAAAAACAATAACATAATAAAAATACATGACTGAAAAATAACGTATTTATGAGATATACAGAAAATGTTGAGTTTATCGAAGAAAAACAAATCTAGGATCAACAAGGTTACTTTAGGAATACATTTTCGAATTAGATATACCCTGGGGAGCGGGCAGACTCGTCTAAAGTCTTGGTCACGATTCTAGGTTCATACACACCAGAACACATGTTCATAAATAGGACTATTAATTCGAATTCAAATTCACGAATTAGTACAAATAGTTATAATAATAATCTATAAAATTCTACATGCATTCTTGATCTTGGCAACAAATTAATTGACAGTTAACTAATCTGTGATTTTACGGCTGTTGTATGATATACCTTCGATTGTCGTTTGAGGAGGCAGGGTACAATTCTAGAATGAGGTTTTCTGAGACTATAAATGTTCAATTGCTCATAAAAAAATAAAAAAATTACATTGTGATAAAATAAAATTAAAAATTGATTCTTGTATTAAAAATTGACATAAATGGTTATAAGGAAATTTTCTGCCATTTGTCGATTAATTAATTTGGTTTGGAACATGTCAAGATCAAATACTTGATTTCATGATTAAACAAAGGGGGGTCGCGGTGTAAGTCATTGTAATTTGCTAATATCAATGTGTAGTTTGTGTTCTTATTGCCAACGTATAGCTTGTTGGATTTTTAAGTGGCGTGATAGCGAATGTTAGATTGAGGGTATGGCTGTTTACAAACGAGGAGCGTAAGATGTGGAGTGTATTATACATATAACATTATGTATAATAAGTATGTATCAACAAAATTGACAAAGTAAGGAGGGCTTAGGAGTTTAACAGGCTCAAATTGGCGTAAGACGTTTGTTCGTGTTTGAATTTGAACATCATATTCTCAACAAACGAGTCCAATGAAGGAGAATATTTGGTGTTAGGCTAAGTCAGTAGACTATAATCATCAGCAGTAGCTGATTTCATTGGAATCGGTACTCCACAAGGAGCTGACATTACTTATAAACACACTTTACATACGCCGAAACATGGGTGAATTTATGTCGTGAGGTTTAGTTTGAGTGGGCGTGCAACGGCCATGGGAAATTTTCCTCTATTAATGGTGTCTATTAAAGAGAGGTAGTGTGGAGCGTGCCCCGGTCACGAAAATTACGTGAAATGCCGTGCTCACAGTCTACGCTATATCACTAGGATTGATCGGCGTCACGATCCGGTTTCCTCTCTTGAAGTAGATGGCCCTTGACGAGGGGTGAATTGGCTCGTAGTCGATGCATTACAAGCTCATATGCTGACTTGCGGGATGTTTATTCATGATTTGGTTTAAAAACACACTACATAATGAAGGGCTACGCTGACATTCGATATGTTTAGATTCAGACACTAACGAATTAGAATTACTCATATTATTTTATATGAACTGCAATATTTGTGGAAAAATTGATAAGGGGTGAAAAATTTCCTTCGGTATAATAAAGAGACCTTCGCAAATTTGTTCAGGGGTCGGCTGTAACGATCCACCATGCGTCTCGTTCAGTCCACAAATATAGAAATGCAATAATTTACAAAAGACTAAGTCAATCTAAGGCAGAGGATAATAGGATCCTAAAAAGAACTGAAAAATTCTACTATCATACAAATTATTAGTTAAAAATTAAACTAAAGAGGTTTTGTACAAGAAACTACGTAACCTACTTCAAAGAAAGAAAGAATTTAAATAAAATAATTTGTATCGACTACTAAAGAGGATTTTTGCGAAAAAAGTAAAATTTAAAACAAACGCGTGACGTTGTCAGGATGAAGGGGAAATGAAGACATTCCTTACCTTTTTCTGATTCTTTTATGTTCGTCCGTCGTCGAAAAAATCATCGCCTGGTACAGTTGCGCCCCGATATTCTATCACGTACGGGAATCAGTAATTATTGAGGTGAGTCAATACAGATTTGTTCCGCGTACATTTCATTCTAGCTTCTGTTTGAGTGAGGATCTACAAAGGAAAACGAAGTGTTTTCCGTGGCAATGGATTGAACCTCGCTGTGTTGACATGACCCTATTGCCATTTATCTTCGATCCTGGACTTTGAGACGATTCAGGGGTCGTATTCTTGCTCAGCAAGCGACCAGCAGTCTCCCGAAATAGTTGTATTCTTTTCTCTGGATATTGTGGCAAGTCGAAGAGTGCCACGACCTCACTAAGCGGTGGCTGAGATTATGAATCAATTATGGAGGACTATCTTTATATATGTGTTTATTCGCACCTGTAGGTATCACTTCCCGGACTCGATTCAAACCCCCTTTGCTAACCGATGAGAGTCCACCGCACACATGGGATGCTCGCACCTGGTCACATCTTCTTAGGTCTCCGGAGCCGTGGCCACTCCAGTTCGTTTCTCCTAGGGAACCAGCTAGAGGGATAGGTATGGTACAGAATACCTGACATACTGAGTTCTCTTGTTAGGAGCTGATTCTTTGGCTATGGAAGAGGCTTACACTACACGATTACATGTAAATGTGGGAGACGGGCCCTAGCTTTGCTTAACACTTTAGCTCGAATGTTAGGAGACTGTAGGCTTGGTAGGTTAGGCATATTTACTAGAAATTCAAGTTACAGGTTTTAGTATTGGAAATATGGTAGGACACTATCATTAGGCTTTTAGGAAGGTTTTGTTATGCATAGCTCTCTACAATATGAAGTTAAAACTGAGCAAATGCTTTAATGTTCATTCTTACCAGGGGTCCACATGTGAGAATTATGGACAATGTAGTGTACGGATTGCTATAAAACAATAGGGACCGGAGGATAGGGATGTGTAGTTCATTTATAGGTGATGCTATAGGGATTTTAATATTTATAAAGTCTTTTATAAATATTATGATTTATTTAAAATAATATTATATTGATTTAATAAATTTATTGGAAATAATTTGTTAAACATACAGAAGAAGCAATATTTGTAAAACTAATCAGCCTAGAGCAGATGTCTAAAGAACATTCTTGTCTTATCATATTGATATACCAAAAATAATTTAAATAAGAGCTAATAGAAGAAATCAGTAAATATGGAAACAAATATAAACAATATAAATTCTACAAACCAACTAAAAGATCAAAGTCAATTGTCTAAGGACATTACTTCCTATTTTAATAAGATATAAATAAATTTGAATTATATTAATGTAACACTTTAAATACTGAAATAATCTACCTGAATGAGGTATTCAGTTCGGAGACATTGTCTGAAGGATGATATATATCTACTTCATCTCGTAAACTACAATATTTGAGTTTGCTGATAACATTGGTCATTGGCTGGAGACATACGCTCCTTGGATAGCTTGTAGACTAAATATTACGGTCAGAGCAATCCATGGTCACTGGTTGATATTATCACCTGTATAACGCGACAGTTAATTAATATATAACAACTAACTCTTTACAAGTCCCGAAGACATAGATCTGTCTGATTATTACATCAGAGTAGGCCAAATATAATCATTACCAAAAATAATTGGAAATTCAAATAAAACAAACAAACAGAAAATATTTATCACACAAAATATAAGTAAGAGATACAATAAATAAAATGATAAAACAATATCTAAAGGCTAAGCCTAAAGTTAAACGAAGCTCTAGCATTGTGTTCCAAACTCCACCGACACAAAAAACAAGGAGGGGTTAAAGCTAAAATGATAAACGGAGATCGTTGACTTAGTCACAAAGGGGCCCCTTAATCCGGCCGCCCAGATGGTCGAAAGCCCATGGGGTTATTCTAGCTTCATCCCCTACAATGTAAATAATCCATAGAATACCTACTAATAATAGAATATTAAGTTCATATAATTTTGAAAAAACTTCACACAATTATATAAGTTACATTTCTTACAGAATCTATGGAAACTATTTACATTTAGTTCTGAAAATATATAAAATAATCTACCTGGTTGTGGTATTCAGTTCGGAGACATTGTCTGAAGGATAATATATATCTACTTCATCTCGTAAACTACAATATTTGAGTTGCTGATAACATTGGTCATTGGCTGGAGACATACGCTCCTTGGATAGCTTGTAGACTAAATATTACGGTCAGAGCAATCCATGGTCACTGGTTGATATTATCATCTGTACATCGCGTCAGTTAATTAATATACAACAACTAATTCTTCACAAATCCCTAAGACATAGATCTGTCTGATTATTACATCAGAGTAGGCCAAATATAATCATTACCAAAAATAATTGGAAATTCAAATAAAACAGAAAATATTTATCACACAAAATAAAAGTAAGAGAGACAATAAATTAACTAATACAACAATATCTTAAAACTAAAACGAAGCTCTAGCATTGTGTTCCAAACTCCACCGACACAAAAAACAAGGAGGGGTTAAAGCTAAAATGATAAACGGAGATCGTTGACTTAGTCACAAAGGGGCCCCTTAATCCGGCCGCCCAGATGGTCGAAAGCCCATGGGGTTATTCTAGCTTCATCCCCTACAATGTAAATAATCCATAGAATACCTATTAATCATAGAATATTAAATTCATATAATTTTGAGAAAACTTCCCACAATTATATAAGTTACATTTCATACAGAATCTATGGAAACTATTTACATTTAGTTCTGAAAATATATTATGTACTTTATAACAGCATAAATATTCAAATATATATTTCAGAGAAAACTTCTGTCACATACAGTTGCAGTACATATGGAATCTATGCAAACTATTTACATTTAGTTAGAAAATTATATATCCTTTATTACTACTCATCATTATTAATGGTCTTATTTTATTTGATTTACCTTATTTTATAAATATCAGTTGACAAAGCACGAAAGTTTGTTATATAATATTTCTTAATTATTAGAATATTAGTTATGTTCAATTTATTTCGTCTGCCCCGAATCAGAGGACTTTAAGGCAATGGTTCTTAAGGTTTAGTTATTTTATGCAATAATAGATAGCTGAGAATATAAGATAAATAAAGTCATTTAGTGATAACTGGATTTTACTACTACTGACAAATTTAGGATTATACGAGTATATAATTAATCATTGGACAATGGCATGTGAATGCAGAGTCCAATGGTTCCGAATGACAATCTTCAACTGATAGAGCACAGCTGTCAGGAATGTTAGAATCTTAATAGGAAACTTCTTATTTTGCTATATTTATTTGTATACTAGGATGTGGCTGTATAGTTCTGATGTTATAGGTATCTGGCTTGTCTTAGCGTCCCGAAAAGAATTTAGGTTACTACAACGGTTCATAATGTATGGTTCTACCATTAGACTAGACGATCACACTTTGGCCAAATCTACTATCAGTCCAACACTCAATAATAGGTATTGTATGCAGTTAGGTTTCTAGGTTAACAATAGAAAATAAATATTTTCTAAATAAGTTAGGTTAGGGGTTATTATATTTCGTATGCCGTGGACCAGGATCGACGTTTAGTACCAACCAAACATTTCTTCAATAATAAAAATTTTAAAATAATAGGGAGGGTTTCTTTACAATTTGGCACCTTGACCAGGATTTCCATAATAATAAAAAATTTAAAAATAATAAGGAGTTTTTACACTGTGTAGTAGGATTTTTTCATCAATATGTTTTTCACATGCAACTTGAATTTCCCATCTGTGAGCGTTGTAATATGTTTGGGAAGTTTTTTATAAAACTGTACACATTTACCTAAGAATGACCTTTTATTTGTCTTTACTAATCTAAAACCTGGCACCGCTATTTTATCTTTATTCCTAGTATCTTAATCGTGATTGTCACTATTTAATTGAAATTTACTCAAATTTTTACGAACATACATAATATTTTCAAATATATACAGACTTGGTAAACTTACAATATCAATTTCTTTAAAAAGATCCCTCACAGATTCCCTAGGACCCATTTTATATATGGCTCGAATTGCATGCTTTTGTATAATAAAGATTGTCCCTATCTCAGCAGCAGTTCCCCACAGCAATACACCATACGACGTAATACTGTGGAAGTACGCGAAATAAACTAGGCGAGCAGTAGCTACGTCTGTAAACTGTCTTATCCTAGGAACTGCATATGCAGCAGAACTAAGTCTTTCGGAGAGATCATGTATATGTGGATCCCACTGTAAAGTGGAATCCATTTTGATTCCCAGGAAGACTGTCGCTTTGTCAATAGGGAGTTTATCTGGGCCAAGCTTTATGTTTGGTTCAACGTAAGGAACATTTTGTAAAAGAAAACTTTAAACATTTCGTCTTTTTTTAATTTAGGAGAATATTATTAGCGGCGAACCATTTACAAATCTTAGATAATACATTATTTACATGAGTCAGTTCATTGTCTTTCCTATCTACTTTAAAAATCAGAGAGGTATCATCTGCGAATAAAACAATGTCGCAAAAATCTTTGACCATGCAAGGCAGAAAATGCAAAACACAAATGACTACGCAAGAACTTGTCACAACACATAACAACACACAGAAGGTGGTAAGGGTCCATGCTGTGCGCCTTATGTAATGTGCGCCAATGCCCTACTTACACCAACGAGAGTATCTGCATCTTGCTCATTAGACGCATATTTATGACCGCTTGAGCACGAAGCGGAAGTGAAGCGATTCCTTTTCAACTTGGAAAAATGCTTTCGTTTGTCTGTCCGGACGTCTGGCTGTTCTCATCTTCAGGTCGCTTTTCTCAACCGGTTCGCGTCAAATGTTAGGAGCCAGGTATTACGAGTATATGGAATTTATTGTCGATTCAGTTTTTGGATATTCTTCAAAACGTCGGAGATATGGGTGTTAAAAACGTAAAAATAAACATATTTATGAGTTTTCATCTTACAGAGTCAATATTCTCTTAGTCGCTTTTATAATATATATAATGTCTTCATAGGAACGGCCGAAAAACGCCTCCAACGTATACATAAATATGGGAAGACCTCGGTATTTAGATTATCATGGTACTTCGAAAAGTTGGTGTCATAACATAGTAAAACACCAGCCATTTAGTTCATCAAATATTTTCAATAGTTATATATTACACTTTAACTAGTTCGCAAACATTTTCAATACAAACGCCAACGCTCTACACAGTCAAAAAAAGTTAAAACGTAGTTCAACTTCACAAGCTATTTTGCAAAAGGAAATTACTTTGAAAGACGCTAATCTCAAAATCATTATCTAGAATGACATGACGGTATACAAGAATTTAACGCGAAATTTTAATGAGCTTGTCGTAACTTTACCCACATTCTTCATGTTGAGAACTGGCCCAGTTTTGAAGTAAAGATATCCTTTCTATCTCACTGCGATGATATTTTACTAGTGGTAGAGGTACCTACCTACAGCTAATGAGTAATTTAAACCTTATTGGTTTATCTATGCCAAGACAAAGTAAAATTTAACGACTCTATTTTAACGTTAGTAAGTAGAACATCTTTTTTTAGTAAGTACAACAATATAATCTTTACTAAAATATACATTGTTTGATAGTTAGCCTCATTATAAGAAGTAACTCATGGTAGAGGAAGACAAAAAATACGAATTAATATAATATCTATACCAATGCTGTTTAGGTAAAGGACTATTCTTATTCTCTCCGTTTTGATGTCGTAAGGGGCAATTAAGGGCAATATTGCATGAATAAGCAGCATGCCACTAGGACACTAGTCAAGCTCAGAAACAGCAGAACGCAATCCTTACCGCGGTGTAAGTGTATCCAGCGGCACAACAACATTACCTCGACGCTTCCAATCGGATGCAATCATTTCTAAGCTCCAAATAAATTTAACTAGTCCAATTGAACTTGGAAGAATGTGTATATTTTTTTTTAATAGTGAACTTGATGAGTCCAAAATCAAAGCAGTAAAATAAAACGGTACTAAATAATAATGATGTAAGTAATATGAAAAACCCTCATACAGTTATGTATGAGAGTTACACTTCTTTACATATATATTCGTAAGGTCAAATACTTATATTTGTGTGTTGTGGTCAAATGCTAGCCTATAAGCTATAAAAAAATACTTTATAGATGTGAGGCCGTAAAATGTATATAGTTACGAATCTCAAATTTCGGTATACCTACAACGTTGTTTAAAGCTGTGGTTAAAACCAATTTTATTTTCTTTTACACACATTTGAGATGCTGATCCAAAAATGAGCGTGGCGTGACTTGCATTCGTCAGATTTATACCTTATATTTATTAATTAGTGCTTCTAGTTGCAAAGGAAATAATAAGAAAATTTCATAAAAACTAATAATTTTATTTTTAGTTTTGCTGCCGCGTAGCTGGTCCGTGGTTAGAATCCCACCGCGGGCCTTAGCTTCACCGCATGGTGGAAGGGCATTTTGCGAATGCCCGCCTGGCTAGCGACCACCCTCAAGTGGAAATCTGTGGTGGCCAAGCACCTTACGGTGTAGGTACTAGGTTAAGCCTGTTAACACCTTCGACCACATCACTTACCTTCAGCTGAGATTGTGGTCCAATCGATTCAGGTCGATTTATAGGTAGGCCTACCTATAAATCATAGATAAGTACCTACCATTTTCTATGATTTCGCACTCCAAACTGTTTTTGTAAATATTTTTAATAATATAGATCGTACCAATCGTAATCGCGTTTAAAGCCCTTTGTTTTGATACCCGCGCCATTGGCCGTGAAAATCATTTTTTAGCCTACTCGTTAAATCACTTTAATTCCGCCATGTTTAATTTTAAAGAATTCTTAGTACCGAGTAAAGGTTGCGAAATGAAGATTATGCTAATGATTTATCATTTATCGAAATCAGTTGAGCCGTTTAGTAGGAGCGGACATAGCAACGGATATACATACATTCGGGAACAAATATACCTGTATGTATGTATATCGGAACATTTATACAGCTACAAATATATTCGGCATACATAGGAAATATCAATTCCTACACAGAAAAAAAGGAATACTTGAGCCAACGCAGTGTGTTTTGATTCAAGAATATTTGTGATTCATATATATTGAAAACAATATATTCTTGAAAACAGAACACAATATTCTCAGGAATATATTCTTGGATCAAAGTATATATTGCGTTCTTCTTTGAAGAAATCGTTAAAGTGTTTAAATAAGAATATGGTTAGTTTTGAATCCAAGAATTCCTAAATTTTGGATCAAGCTTAACATGAAAATAAATACTTGATTCAAAAAACCATACGTGTTTGAAGCAAGAACCGATTTCTTGAGTAAGAATAACGTTAGTTCTGAATCCAAGAAAACGTGATTTTTAGAACAATTATATAAATACTTAATTTAAAAAACCTTGCGCATTTAAAACACGAATCTCGTTCTTGGTTTAAAAATATGTTTAACTTAGTTAAAAATATTTAAGACTTGAATTAAGAAAAAAAATATTTAAAACAAATATCGATTTCTTGGTTCTAAAAATGAATATTTACTTTAATTAAGAATTTGTATTTTTGATTTAAAAAAGACTTTATTTTAACCAAGCATTAGGTATTTCACTTTCAAGATATAGCCGTATTTGTAAGTAAATTAAGAATCTTTAATTAAGAATGCGATTGTTCAAATCAAAGAAAAAATATTTTATATTCAAGTATACTCATCCTTATTGGAAGAAAAATGTTTACATGAATTGAGATCTTGTTATTACTGACATTCTTTAGTGAATTTAATTAAGTTTCAGATGAAAACGTTTTTGGTTTTCAAATTATATATACGAATATTTTGATATAAGATCATATTCTTATATGAAATATAGGAAAGTTTTCTCTCTAGAATACTAATAACAATATAATTCTTCAATGAGGATTTACATTGTTTTGACTGTAGAATTTATTATCTTCTGCTAAATTATTTTGATTATCTTGATTCAAACTATTATTTATTCCCGAATCAAAAATCCGATGCATAAGCCAGGTGGCGGTGCTGTAGGCAAAAGCAATTAATTTCAAAACAAATACTTCTCATATTAAAAAGTAAATCTAAACATAAAGCATTTTTTACCTTTTATTAATTAAACTTTTAATGATTGTATTAGTTTTGAAATTATTTGTTTGTGCCTACAGCATCGCAACCTGGCTTATGCATCGGATTTTTGCTTCGAGAATAAATAATATAATAATTAACAACATACATAATATATTAATTACCACATGCATGTATAACTGAAAATGAGCAACAAATTTAAATCAAGATTTAACACTAATTAAACATTAGTCAATACAATGTTTCTTTGGTTCACTACCTATATCTTGTTAAATAAAACACTATTGGTATATATCTGTAAAGACTTTTATATTTATTGAATTAAACTTCAGACTAAATCTAAAGATACAGTCGTATTACGTAACTATTTGTTATATTTTGCGTTTAATTATAAGGTACAAGCAGCACTCGTTTCAGGTTCTATAATACACATGATACTCATGCTAAAAATGCGTCGCCCGCGGTCATGAGTTGGATGGGTGACCGCTAGTGACATTACTACTGAACGTGCACGTGCTTCGGAGGGCACGTTAAGCCGTCGGTCCCGGTTTTTGTCTTAGGATGGCAGTCGTTATAGCATGGTGGTAGGGAATTTTGCGAATGTCCGCCTGGCTAGCTACCACCCTCAAATAGAAAATATGTCACCAAGCACCTAACGGTGTGTTCCGGCAGCTGTCCTTGAGAGCCAGTACTTGTAGGTTAGCCTGAACAACATCTTCGACCACATCATCACTTACCATCAGGTGAGATAGTGGTCCATGGCTAACCTATCAGGAATAAAAAAAAGAAAAAAAAAAGGTAGGTAAAGTAGAGTCCATGTTCGAAGTTTGGGTACTTACCACGGAAATTTTGTATTCTGGCATCATCAACGCCATTGCTTTGAAGAAACTCTATTGTTTCTTCCATTATAATGTACGAACACTTCTAGTTCTGCATGAAACTACCTCATAGTTAAGATTATAACGTACAAGAAGTCACCGCAATAAATAAGAATAGGTTTCCTCCGGTCTGATTTAACGACTTCACAGAACACTTGTTGACCTATTTGAGGATCAAAGAGAATAACACTAATTACAAATTTACTATTAACTCAATGGGATTTAGACATTTTTGAAGCGCAAGCTATGCACGACGGTTGCGGAACTTTCGCCCACTCAGTGTTGCCAATTTAATTTAAAAAAAGAACACAAACTGCTACAGAAAGAAAATATTATGATTGCTGGAAATAATATATTATGATATTGAAATGAAATCATTAATATTGAAAAATATATATTGCCGTTGTGTGATTGAGCATTTTATTACATATTGGGAAGTCACATGAATTTATTCAAATATGTCTGGTTATTTTGTTTATTGTCTGATATGACAGAGTGTAGAGTTTACTGCGTAAAGAGTGATTTAGTTTATGAAGTTTGTTCTAGAAAATTAGTACCACCGCAGTTGGTAAATAAACATTACTATGTAAAGCAATTTAAAAAAATGTTAATTACTAAGAACTAAAATTGTAAATTTCCCCTATATTAGGCATACCGAAAGAGGTCGTGTGGTACGTACCTACCTTTCAGCGCTAACTTATCATTTTCGATTTTTCCGTAGAGCTATTGAGTTTTTTAGCTAATAATAAGTAGCTCTTTTAAGAAAAAAAGACAGAAAATATGGACTTAGTGATATAAAAAACTAGTTAATTACAATCACTACCTAGTTGTAGTAATACAACGTAATTCCTATGAACGTTTTCTGAACGTATTATTTACTACTTAGCTCACTTGCTTCGCCCTTGGAGTACAGAAACATCTATATTTCTCAAAAATAAGGTTAATATAAAGTACCTATATCAATTACATTCTCAATGGCAGCAAGACACGAGTGATGCTGATGATCCGTGTAATGTGATTTACGTTCCATTTAATTATATACCTACTAACAATTGATAAGTCAAGTAAATAAAATGAATATGGTTGTATTCCATCCAGGATTGTTTGAATAAATACTGAAAGAATAGTCAGGGTCCAGCCCCATTTATAATGATTTGATTTGGCTTCGAAATGTTGCTGGTTTTGTACGAATTTTGTTTGTATTTGTTTCATACAAGTATGAAACAAATTAAAACAGGTTATTAAGTTCAAAATAGAATAAAAGCACACAATATCCCTCCTAAATATTTCTTCGCGCCTTCTGGTTTGACTGCAACGCTCCTGCTACCATTTCGAACACGTTTTTGCATCATCTTAGCATTTTTTTATCAACCTGGCAGCACATTATTAAAATAGGTTCTGGAATATGATTTCTTGGTCCAAAAAAATATTCTCAAAAGAAATGTTTCTGATCAAAACATTTCTTTTTAGATAATATTTTAATCCAAGAAAATATTCTTATCTTAGATATTTTAACCATGGAAATACCTATGCTTTCTTTCATATTATCATTCATGATATACGGGCTTAAGTTCTAGGCCTCACTTGAAAGCATTAATGGCCGAGCGTTAACAGCTATGGACTGCCGTGCCGCAGGTCCCTTGTTCGATCCCCACCGCCGGCTTGAGCTTCATCGCATGGTGGAAGGTCATTTCCCTTAAGTACATACAAAACCTGTCGCCAAGCACCTAAATTGCGGCAGCAGTCTTTGAGAGCCAGAAAAATTACTTCTTAATTAATATATATATATGAAGAGGTCTTCATTTAATACTCAATTTGTTTCGTATTAAGACTTCTTAAATAGCTTTGAAATAACTTTATCTCCACGCAATATTTTCAACAACTTTAATGTGATACCTACATATTATTGTAAATTTTTGCTAAGTTATTGAAAATCTTTCGTAAAGATAAGGTTATTTCAAAGCAAGATAAAGAAATCTTACACCTACACATACAAGAATAATTTATTTTTACAATGACAATACAATATTCAAGAACATGAAGAGTTTTTATCTAACTCATCAATAGTTTCATTATAAGACTTTTTATTCTTTCGTTAAAATTGCTTCGTCGTTACGGATGGTTTTCATTAGTTTTAATTAGATTAAATTAAAGTTCTTGCGTTAAAAATTACTTGTTTCGTATTGAGAATAAAGAGATCGTAAATAAAATTTTGAATTAAGAACCTATTTTTTTCGTATTAAGATTTCTTTATATTGCTTTAAAATAACTTTATCTTTACGAAAAGGTAAAGTAAATTACAATATCGCATTGAAAACCTTTCGTGAAGATAAAATTATTTCCAAGCCAGTTAAGAAGTCTTAATACAAAAGAAATGGGTTTTTATATCAAAACTGTTTCATATTTTTAATTAACTTCTCTATATTCTTAATACGAAACAAATTATTTTTAACACAATAACTCTAATTTAATTTAATGAAAACTATTGTTCAGCCGTACACTATGATATTGTATTCTTTTTGTGAAAATAAATTATTCTTAAATGAAGAATTGTAGTGTATCCCGATGAATTTAATGAAAACCGTTCCGTAAAGAATAAATATTTTTTCAGGAAGAAAAGGTAGTCTTAAAATAACACAACTCGTATTTCAAATCGTGCACGTTTTTCAATAAAGAATATAACTTCTTAGCTTACCGTAAATATTCGTAAGTGAAGAACCTTATTTACATTCGAACAAGAGTATTTAAAAATATTTCAAGAAAGAATATAGAAATTTTATTTTGAAAATAAAATGTTAATAGAAGAATTCCTATTTTATTGTTAGAAGAATGTTTTCGTTATCTTGAAATTATTGTTGGGTCAAAACAATATTCCTAAGAATATTCGAGTGTAATATCAAGACTCGATTATTTTTCAGTTCAGAATATATTCTCGTTGTAAGACAGCATCGTCTTGAATTAATTAAGACAATATATATTCTTGGCTAAAGAAGTTTTTTTTTTCTGTGTATGTATGCCGAAGTGCAAAGGGAGCCCTTGCCCTTCGAAGTCGGGTTAAAATACTTGTGACTACGTTATAATATAGTAGCTGTTACTTCTTCCACTTATCAGCTAAAAGACTTGGAGTCTTTTTACTACAACTTCTTGTACCATACCCAGCCTGGACACTCGACTCATTCTCTATACAAAAGCCGCATTCTAACTACCTATTACACAGACACTACATTAATGTTGTTTTTGTACACGCGTAAATGTGTGCGTGAACTCTAAGGTTGTCATCGTATGAACAATTGTTGTACTTACCTACCTAACAATCTTTTGATGCTGTTATTATGACTTATTAGATTTCGTAGGTTATGCGTACCTTACCTACCTTCAGAAACATTTACAAGCACAACAATCCAACTCCATGTACGACGTAGGAATATGCAACACACAACCGAGACTACTTCACATTTCACTCCATTACTTATACAAAAAGTATCATTCCAAGTTTACATTTTATACAAGTAATGATATTAATTACAACCACAATAATAATTTATGTTCTTCTCGTACAATAAACAATCATGAAGTGAGCCAACCGTAGCGAAGGTCGGAATATGTATTGCTTTTCTCTATGGTTGGTATAGGTATATGTTACACTTGTTTTGCTGCAAACGAAGTTGATATCCACGGATACTTTTATGCAAACGAAAACTCTAAAATAGTTAATATTTTAATAGCAGTTTGAATAAAATACAATGATAAAGTATTATGTTTGTATTTTTTTTCAATAACTACTGTAAATTACCGGTTTTTATAAGTTACCTACTGTATAACTGAAGAACGACAAATAGGTAGGTACTTAATGCAAGTAGGTTACCAAGAATGACTTACCTCGTTTTATCTTTAGGAAATCTATAAAAACTATCATTTTCTTGATTAGTTGATATGCAATCGTAAACAGCACACTAGTACCCCATTCTCAACTTTTAAACGACTCGTACAATCGTCACGCTTCGTCGTCACGTCATCGTGCGCGAGTTGCGCGTCCCGTACTCAAGTCAGCTCATCGACAGCTCAGAATCGGGGGCGGGGTGAGGAAGGCTCGTTTTGGTGGGGGGAGAGGAGTGTCCATTCTATACGCAGTGTTATTATATGTTCTATGACCATACTTCTCTAGCAGCTCAAACTGCACTAATGAATGTTGACATAAAGGTTTGCATTTATCTCTACATGTTAATCACTCACACTTATTTAATTAGTCAATATCAGCAGGTACCTATGCATACGTACTGGACAGCCGGATGCTAACGCTTTGTTACCACTTTTGACTGATTAGTTTAGATTCTTAATTAGATCTTATTGTTTGAATAGGATTCTGGGATACTTGATGTAAAGGTGCGTCCGTCGGCCGTCCCATAAATTATAGGAATATATCAAACGCTGTTTACAATTCATTTGGTAAAGTACTTAAGTTATGTTTGTATTTAATAATTTTACATGATTTATATTTCCTTATACTTTACTGTACGTTTGTTGCAGTAGTTAAAAGATTGTGATTTTTATAATAATATGGTTACTACGTTGTGTTTCATTAATCCACAATCAGTCCAATCGAAGAGTAATGTTATCGATATAAAAGTCCTCAGCCGATAATTCAGCAGTACATATATATAAATATCTTAAAATGATAAATATCTTTGGAAGACTTTTGTAGTTTAATTTTTTTTTTTTTTTATGTTATTGTGATGGAACAAGCCCGAGGCCCACCTCATGTTAAGTGGACTAACCTCTGCCTATAACAGACGCATTTCGTCAGCGACGAATTGCACTGTGCCCGTCACACTGAGACGTCCAGTTGTTAGGTCTCATTAGCCTGTAATTTTTCTGGCTCTCAAGGACTGCTGCCGGAACACACTGTTAGGTGCTTGGCGACAGATTTTCTACTTGAGGGTGGTCGCTAGCCAGGCGGGCATTCACAAAATGCCCTTCCACCATGCGGTGAAGCTCAAGCTCTGGGCGGGATTCGAACCATGGACCTGCTGCACGGCAGTCCATAGCCAATGACACTGAGCCATCACTGCTTCAAATAAAATGTATACGAGTTATCATCATTTAGTTTAACATTATGCAAATACAAATTGTTTATCTTTCCAACAACAAAAACAGGCTAAAAATATTAACTTAAATAATAAAGTCCTTAGATAATACAGACCATATTTACCTTCCATTAGTAGTCGTGCTAAGTGACCGTGTGTTACGTTTGCTAAGCGTATTCCCACAAAACTATAATTATATTTTTTACTACATTAATTATACATTTATGTAGACACAAACATCAAAAGCATTGTTATGTATCATTAGGGAATCCAATATTTTAGTCTTGATCAGCTCCTAAAAAGGCCATTATAATTGCCAGGAATTAATATTTTGGTATTGAACAGCGAAAAATCTTCATTCAACTTTGGGACTTTTCTACAACCGATAGCTTACTTTTATACAGAAAGGAAGTAAGTAGTTGGTTCTGGAGAGAAAAGAAGTAAGTAGTTGGTGGATAAGACGTTCGAGAAGTTTTAATAGGAAAGGCAGAATAATTGATATTTAAAAATCATATGATACGATATATAAAAATCATATATAACAATTTCTCTTATTTGTTGTACATACGATGGTTAAGAACGAGATGAAAAAATAGAGTTATGAGTCTATGTCATGTTGGCTTAGCGGTCACAGCATACCTCGGCTATAGGGGTGGATGGCGCGGGTTCGAACCCCGCACATGAATATAATTTTTACCTCTCGTTATAATTTGTAATATTATTTAACCTATAGCTGGGGGTCAAGTCTGCTAATTACATGTTCATATTCAGCATAGATTCATTCAAGATTCATACAAGACAGAATCGGTAGTCTGCTGATCCCATAAGATTATATGAACCTACGATAAATCTAGGCTGGTTTGACGATATTGCCACCAAAAAATAAAAAGAGGAGAGTAAGGTAATTCAGAAAACAATTTCGTTATTATTTATTATTGTTTTATTTTTTCGTTTCGTTTTCATATGAGACCGAGATTAAATCAATATTGACTCAATATGAACGATATGAAGTTAGTAGACTACCAAAACTGTCAAAATTGACCAGGCCGAGTCCATTAAAGATTCATATTGATTAGCAGACTTGACGCCCCGGAAGATACTCTGGTGAAGCCGCGGGCTACTAACACACCATTATGGTTCAATAGATTACAGCTTTTTAAATGTAGGATGGACGGACTGACAGAGAAGACTTGGTAGCAGAATTCCGAAACAGGCCTGGTTCACTACGCACTTTAAGTACAAAGCTACAAGTACACCGGCGTATCCGTCCGGATCGAATTATTCTATAAGGTGCGTGCCACGTCAGCAGAGATCAGAGCTATGCGTGGCTATGCGATAGAAAGAGGTACCTGAAACCATGTTTGATGTATTGATCTCCACTACTGTAAATATTACCATATGATACGAACCTCTAAATTGTTGTTCCGACTATAATATAAGTACATTCTTTTAGTCTTTTCGCAGTTATTGTACCTACGTTATGATCATGTACAACATTCTGCCAGCCACCGTTTTGTCGCTTTTTTAATATCAATTTAAATTTAACTAAATTATTTTTTTAAATTCTTCAATTAGCTAAAGGTAGTCTATGCTTGTTCACAAATAAGGTCTCCATAAATAACTTCTATTTTTTTGTAATCAATGTTCATTTTTGTTACCTTGATGATCTAGTACTTATTATAATTAGTGTTTAAGCAATGTAACTTTTTTGATTAATAAACAAATTTATTATTATAATGTTCACCATTGTATTTACCTATTTATGTTTCGTAAAAATGTATACGGTAATGCTTAAAATATTGTAGTAAACTATGTACAATAAATATATTACAACAATATATTACCTTGTAGGTGAATTTTACATTAGGTACTTCGTGCTTTGCGAACTGAAGTGAACTCTATTGCTTCGTGGCTAGAGTCGCTTATTTATTGGAATGGCTTGCTGAGTAAACCTTCTGGTTCTTTAATTCTGTGCCCGTATTCTCATACTGCACCCTAAAAACTTTTACAGTCGGACTGACGCAATGGGGGCCCGTTAGCTCGTAAGGTATCCGAAAAAATGGGTGCATCACACACGTCTGCTCATTCGGGTATATACAAGCCTTAAAGCTGTCAGTGTACTTAGTTTCAAAACCTCTGTCCTTATCCAACGTTTTACTCCTAAACCTCTCCGCTGTTTTAATTCGCTTATGAACCGGCTGGTTCGTTAAAAGTTTTAAATAACCGACAAAAATGAATGATAAATCTCTTTTAATTAGTGTAACTAACAAGCTTTTTATGTAAGTGCCTATATACATCGTTATGAAGTTAATTCCACTCCGAGTTTGAACAGTTGGTATTTAAAATATGAAGAAACTACGTTTTGTATGAACAGCACTAAATAGGTAACCATATGAAATTATTTTTATAAATTAAAGACGTTATATAAAAAAAACAATATAATAAAATTTAAGATTTAATTTCTAAGATTTGCGTATTTCTCGTACTACCTTCTTTTAAAAAATGCTACTATAAATTATATTTCTATATGTACGTCACGTTTTGTTCTTAGTAGCTCTTACCACTCCATAAGGTACCAGGTCCAGGTGTACCTTTCCATTCACAAAGGCACACCTCTATTTTTTTGAGTTCAGTTACAACTATACTAAAGATACAGACTACCCAAGGGATCATAATTTTTAATCTTTTAAGCGCTCGTTGCGAAGTTTACTAAGCCAATCAGCTAAGTTAAGCAAAGTCCGCCGCGGTCATGAGTTGGATGGATGACCGCTAGTGGCATTACTACTGAGCGCTTCCGTGCTTCGGAGGGCACGTTAAGCTGTCAGTCACGGTTGTTTTAGGATTACAGTCGTTATGGCATGGTCCCTTGAATGGGTTCCACCAAGTAGGGCATTTTACAAATACCCGACTGCCTAGCTACAACCCTCAAGTAAAAAATCTGTCGCTAAGTACCTAACGGTGTGTTCCGGCAGCTGTACTTGAGAGCCAGTAATTCTAGGTTAAGCCTGTTTACACCTTCGACCACATTATCACTTACCATCAGGTAAGATAGTGGTCAAAAGCTAGCCTCACTGCAATAAATAAAAAATTAAAATGTTACTAGATGTAAGGGCTTTACGCATAATATATATTACGCACGCATAAATTAAATTTTACGCAATTTCACTTCGTTTATTTATTCTGTAGGTATATGTTGCGTTCGGTAATGTTACTGCATGACATTGAAAAAAAAATAAAGCCTGACATTTTTAATCCTTTAAACATTTGTGTGTTGTGAGTGTTGTGACGCATCAGACCCCTCACTACAGGGCCCTAGCACGATCAGGTCGAGCAGTCTGCGCTACGATAGATCGCGCTGCAACACAAACACTGTTTTAACTTTTTAATTACCTGCGGTATGCTTTCATTAACGAAATACTACGAACTATATACAACACTACAGCTACTACAATAAAAGCATTTCGATACCAGTGTATGTGGCGAGTGTTGTCCTGCGAGTGTGGTGGTGATACTATTTTGTGGGCGGTGCTTCAGGCGATATGCGAAAGCGCATCGGTGCGTTCCACAGGAGATCTCGGTGCCCTTTGACATGCATCGAGGCCGGCCACCGGGGGGATTTTAGTGAGTCCTTGGAGTACCCCAAAAACCTCACATAACTCCGTAGTACCCTCGATGCAACGGAGCATCTTCTTTAAGATTTTCCCCTCGTCAACAGAAAAAAAAGGTCTATCATACACACACATAATAAATAAGCTCTTGGGACCTTATTTTGGTATGGGAATTTTATATTACCATACGTAGGTTTAAGTTTATAAATACCCCATCGAACTTGTCTGTCACATATTACAACATTTAATACACCGCAAAATCTTCAAGGCTTCTGAATAAATTAAAACTTTATATAGCAATGCGCTGGATGCTGCAGACAAAATATATATCTGTCTTATTAGTTTATATATCAACTTTCTTACGCGTAATGATGAACAGCCGCTGCTGCATTGAATTAACTGCGGAATATCCCATGTCACTGGTTTAATTTATTACTGAGAAAATTCTTATATTAAGACCCTTGAGTACACTATTTAAATTTTGTTCGTAGTGTTTGATTCGAAATGAAAAATATATCATTTTAGGCATATTTAATTCATTCATTATACCTAAAATTATATCATATTTAGGTACCTATGATATAATTTTAGGCATAATATAGCTTAGTTAGTGTTATTTTAAAAAACATTGATGCATGCAAATCTGAATTAGTTATTTTTTTCCATCCATAGTAATTCCTAAGTAGCTTACTGTTATTTATAATATAAATTTCTATGCGAAATATTGTTATTGTAAGCGATTGGTTCCCTCAAAACTAAAATATAGCCATTTATGTAATCAATTGCCTATCTATCCTATATATCCTCTATTTAAAACATACGTAGTATGCATGCAATTCTCTTATTCCTGATACACTCATGGAGTGTACCTTTTGTAAGACTGGATCTTTAGCTACAATTTCGTCTGCCATATGCCTCTTTGCTGAAGCTCTACCAGAGCTTCAGCAAAGTCATCAGACCCATATTGACTTGTTTTTGCAAGTTCAGCTATAATCTATTTTGTTATGAAGCTTTTTGCTTTTGTTTCACACTAACCGTGCAGTGCATGTTGAGCAACGGCATGCACTAAGTACTGTGTTTGCTAAATTTACAGATGGATGATTCTTTCTGAAAATAATAACACTATTTTAAAATGTTAAGATTCAATGCGAATGCTAATATAATTTGTATTATTTTCAGCGCCATCTCTATGAACTTCTACAAAACATAAAAGCGCGTTTGACGATGGTTTGTAATAAAATTCTGGCCAGGTGCATCGACACATAATGCGGCTCCTTGATACTAGATGTAGCTACATATTGTTAGCATATAACTCAAGTAATCACAAAATGTGACAAAAATTCGAAATTAGAATTTTGATCAAACCTCATAAATATTCCGTACTCAATAGTCAAAACGGACACATGTTGAAGAGAATCCCCTATCTGTCCGTCTGTATATCACAGATCTCTAGCTCTTGAATGGAATAAGTTGAAACTTTGATATTTTGTGTAGAACCCACCAACCCAAAGATTAAAGAGACTAGAAATGTAATATAATTTAATTGTTTTGGAGGGTATCCACTACATGAGACGTTAACCTAAAAAAAATTTTAATCTCTATTCGAAAAGAGCTAGGTTATTATTCGTAAACAGGGACTAAAATAGCTTTTTAATCCCTGAGGGACTAAAAGTGATTTGAATTTAGAATGTGGATATTTTTAGTGAAAGTTCCATATCTAAATAAATAAACTTACCTACTACTCATAAGTTGCACTTACTTTTTTTCTCAAAGATGGCGATAAAATGTAGTGTCCACCTCGGGAGCCAAGTAACTTTGAATACCTCGCTGCACTCAGGATTCTACATTAGAATCCTTTGTTCCGCCCTGGATTAAAGAAACACTCTCGCCTTTAAAATGGTTGTTTGCGCCCTTGGTAAACAATCTACTACTTTTGCATCATAGCACGCGGGGTCAACGTCTAGAGCTCATCACCAAGCCTACAGGACATATATACATATATTTTTCATATCACAAGCTCGGAAAGGTGTTGTGTTAATCATTCGAAATCTGATCTGATTGAGTGTTGCGCTTGTCAGATTAGTATAAAACAACAAAGTCAAAGTCAAAACCATTTATTCAGTTTAGGCGTCTACGACGCTCCTATGAAGTTTTGATATTGAAATATTCTACATTGTACTGCCACGTTCAGCAAACAAAATTGTATAGAGCCACTGCGAGAAGAACGGGCAAGAAACTCGGGGCCATTCTTTTAAACGTCTTTTAACAATGTGTTACATATTTACTATATAAGTACACTTTATTTACACTTTCACTGGTTAACAACTATTAATTAACATATAAAGTTATGCTTTACCTAAACAGATATTTTATTCAATATATAATTGTCAAAAACCTTTATAACAAACCATTTTAAGAACCATTACATTTAAACGAGATTTGTCGTTACGTTATATCAGAAAAGAGAATAATAAATTACTTAACTTCCCAACATCTTGATCGGGCAGCACTTCTTCGTTTAGAGACTATTTTGACACCACCGGAGGTCTGCTCGGCACGGCGGTCCGACAGAAAGTGAATTTAGCAGCACTTCGTCGTCAAACACTATTTCAACACCACTGGAGGTCTGCACGGCACGGCAGTCCGACAGAAAGTGAATGTACTCTCCTTACACTACCCCTTTTCATAGGAAAGAACAAACAACGTGACGAAACGACTACCGTCACAAACACAGTACTCTTTAACATTGACAATTGTCTGATTTCAAGCTTTATACATATGGCAATAACTTTAATTAAATCATCAATGTTTTTACACGTAGAAATAAAGTACATAATATAAACTATTTTAAATAAGTATCTTTACAACTGTCACATTCCGTTACACTACTTATAAAATATACTTATAGTGAAAATATCATCAAATAATGATTCCAGTGAACAGGATAATCCATATAATATGGATTATCATGTTTATATGGATTATTAATCACAGTCTCATTAGGTACAGTATTAACTTCACACCACAGATAAAATATACACATAGATAATTAAACCAATACTTATATTCATCTTAAAAACCACAGAGTATTACTAAAACGAAATTAGAATGTCATATTATACCAGTTGTTTAAATCTTAAGTTTAAAGCCAATCAAGTGAATATGAACAAATATTTCAATAAACAGTGAGCCCATTTTCTAATAATCTATCACGCTCGACAGGAAAGGAATGTTGCGTCTCGTACCTTTGAAACTGTCGGCACGGTCAGGATTCTATATTTTAAACCACTCGCATTGCTCGTGGTTCAATCCTAGAACCTTCCTTCCTATCCTAGAATCCTAGAAACTTGTGGAAGCAAAGCTTCCACAAGTTTCAATGCAAGTACTCGCGCCAAATAACAACTTTACAGCCTTGCATAACAAATAACTATTTATCTAAAAAATATAAACAAATGGGCCATAATGTTTCAATTTAAGATATTTTTATTCACGGGGTCTAGATCTACCTCAATGACTCCACCGAGTTATCGTCGTAAATTTGCTATAAATGAGATAGAGATACATAAACGGAACAAGCGTGAACAAGATAGCAATATACGTCACTGCTACACATACAAAAACGATTCGGATATCCTCGGTGAACCGATAATCGTGTATTTCTATCTCTGTCTGCAAATGGCGTTCAAAGAGCGATGTAAATAAAGAAATAATTAGAATTGTTAGTATTTACAAGTGAAAAGTAATGCCGTGAAACTTGTTTTAAGTTTTGGAACTATTAGTGCACATTTTAAATACCTACACATGATTGTTGCTGTCTTTTTACACATATATAAGGTGATTTTACGTGACGTGGTACGCAAACGCATGTTCGATTGCGACTAACGTCAATTATGTATGTGGGCCTAATTTATCCGGTCCAAGTCAAAGATTGTGTCCCGCATCTCCCGTATTTTACATCGATGTTCAATTAGCTTATTGCTTATTCCCAATAAAATAATACGTACTCGTAGGTACCTAACAACCTACGTCCGACGTCATGTCAAAGCTTTATCAAACAAAGGGTGCAGTCCGGAATGCGCCAATAGTACTAACAACGGTGCTAACAGTTCTAAGGATTGAACTGATTTGCATATGCACGCTCACGACCGTTTGCATTACTATCAATTTCGACTAAGCAAAATCGTGCATAATGACATCATCCATCCATCTAACTAAAGTCTAAACAAATACGTACCTAACGTAACCGTTTACAAATACGTAGGTAATACGTTTTGTAGCAATGATGGCCGAGCGGTAAAAGCTATGGACTGCCGCGCCGCAGGTTAAGCATGGTGGAAGGGCATTATGCGAATGATCGCATGGCTAGCCACCACCCTCAAGTAGAAAACCTGTCGCCAAGCACCTAACAATGTGTTCCGAAAGCAAACCTTGTACTGTATCAGCCGGATAGTCCACTGCTGAATACAGCCTCCCCCATTTTGGGGAGGTTTGCCATAATCCCCACACTTGGCAGGGGTATTGGGGATCGCAGTGTGAGATATCAGTTCCTCAGAAAGCGCTGCTAACCACCTTCTGGTGTGTTACTCTTAGTCACCTCTTACGACACCCACAGGTAGAGATGGGTAGGTGACATTCTAGCCCAGTATCCCGCAGTGTACCGCAGCTATACGGCACCACACAGGCCTTGAGAGCCAGGAAATTGGTACCAATTGCGCAAATCGGGCCGCGACCAAACACGTTGAGCAGCTTCGAGTAGAATCATTAGATGGTAATCTGTGGGGTACCTAGAACCGGCAATGAATTTCCCATGTGTAGTAAACCTTCCAAGTACTTTAATTCTGTAAGTATCCATAAGTGCGACGCTCCGGTAAATTTATGTACAGTCGCCTGCAATAAGAAGTATACACTTCGTTATTTTCAATATAGTGTGATGTCGCTAAGTTATTAATAATTGAAGTTAACATTAACATGAGTAAAAATATACAAATTATTCTTTGATCTTAAGATACTTCTGATTACATAGAGAAAAACAGAACTCTTTGCCACTATTTTGAAAATTACAATGTGTATACTTCTTATTGCAGGCGACTGTACCTACTTAGAACGTTTTATAGGTAGGTATCTTATCTTCTTTTTACCCTTATCGGTACCACTACTTTTGGTCGGTAGGTTTAGGTAACTATTTCCTTTAGCAACAAAGAATGTGATGTGACGTGGCTCACGTACTTAATTTTGGTAGGCTAGGCCCAGGAGGTAGGTACCTATCATATATGTAGCTATATTTTTCTAAGGTATAGTTGGCGCAGCCGCAGCCTGACTGTACAGAAAAGAGGCACTAACCTTCCTTTGGAGTCCAGGGAATGCTTTCTTTGATACTGTAAATACCTACCTACCAGTTACACCTACCTTTGAAGCTCTTGTAGCGATGTTTGCTCAGCTGTTCTTAACGCTGTCATGAGTTGGATAGGCGACCGCTAGTGACATAACTACTGAGCGTTTCCGTGCTTCGGAGGGCACGTTAAGCCGTCGGTCCCGGTTGTCATCTTAGGATGGCAGTCGTTATAGCATAGTGGTAGGGATATTTGCGAATGACCCTGACTAGCTACCACCCTCAAGTAGAAAATCTGTCGCCAAACACCTAACGGTGTGTTCCAGCAGCTGTCCTTGAGAGCCAGTAATTCTAGGATAGCCTGAACGACATCTTCGATCACATTATCACTTAACATCAGGTGAGATTGTGGTAAAAGGCTAAACTGGGTATAAGTTAACCACTAGTATCTCACCTAGTAGGTAGTAAGTGGTCGAAGATCTAGAATTACTGGCTCTCAAGGACGGCTGCCTGAATACACCGTTACGTGCTTGGCGACAAATTTTCTTCTTGAGATTGGTAGCTAGCCAGACGGGCATTCACAAAACGCCCTACCACTATGCCAGAACGGCTTTCATACAAGAGGACAACCGGTAGCGACGACGAAGCGCCAAAGCACAGAAGCGCTGAGTACGAGTAATAAAATAATTTTATTACTAATGCCACTAGAAGTAATGACCGCAGCGGAAGTTGCTGCATGACGAAGCATTCAGTTACCTCGGCCACGCGCTTTTCAAAAGCTTTCAGATAATAAGGGCGCAATAAGGGCGTTAAGTAAGATAGGGAAGTTCCCTGCTAAGCGTCTCTGTGCAGCAAAACTCGAGTCCGAGTCACAACCTCATCAATAGTGAAACGTGGCCCAATTGGCGTATTTCCCTCTTAAAGAAGACATGTAAATATCGGAGCTCTAAAACCGGAACTATACGACAATATCCTTAATCCTCCCAGGACTTACCCGTGGACTCGTAATACAATGGTTTTACTTAGACACATTTACTACTGGAGATTTAAGGATATATAAAAAAAACATAATTAAATAGGTAGGTACTTACTTGACTGGGGAATACTGTTGCTTACCTACACTTACACGCACTATTTATCTATTTTTCTGCGTTAGAATAATTAGAGGATTTTCAAGATAACATAAAACATTACTGGCTGAGTCAAGTACGTATCAATGAATAAGTCATCAAATTATTAAGGTGCGTTGGGGTAATACCGGATGGATTTTCAACTAGTTAGTATAGTCTAGCGGTTTATTCTAGACATCAACGTATGTCAGATTGTTAAAATAAAGCTGCAATTCTTAATGGAAAAACATAGTATAGGCGTGAATTTTGTCTGTTCTTTAAACGTTATAGTTTTTGTAGTATACGTGTGCCAATACAAACTTTATATTTTATGAAAACAATACGATATTGACCAACGAGGGGTAAGTACGGACTGCAATTAAAATTAGCTTCTATTGCTTAGAAGACAGGTCCCATAAAAGGAATACACATCCGATCTTTCCCATCCTAAACTATATATTTTGTATAAGCTAAAATTCTAAATAGAAAAATGTTCTATGCAATTTTTGTTTTCTTTGTTTTAGACATCCGATGTTACCCCTGCTACAGAAAATTAATGATTTTGTGGTTCTCAAACTTTGTTATGCTAAAGGGGAAAGATCGGATATGATTGACGATTTCAGTAGGTATATATTTTAAGAAAAAATATGCTAGGTAATTAAGGTATTTTATAATTATATCATGTTACTTTTCGTACTGGGTCGGTTTCTATAGGATTACCCAAAAAGGTATATTTAAAGGATAGGTATTTTATCCACTTCACAATTAATATTTTTATTTAATAAAGTTTGGGTAGTGGATATAATAGTACCAATTTCTAAACAATCAAAAACAAAATGCAATATAGATTAAAAGACCTTTAATTTGAAACATAAATATGAAATTATGTGAATACAGCTGTGTGAAAGGACAAAGCTACTGACATAGCAACAAGTGACGGTTTCGGATTTTTTGAGGACTATCATAGCCGTTTCCAACGCTTCTTTTGTGTATGTAGTAGCTCGCGTTGAGGTTCTACAGCGCTTCCGAGGCATCTGTATTTAATATATTTTAAATTATTAATTTGTAGTGCTAAACACAGGAGAAAGAAAAGCAAAATACGAGTATATGTATTAATCAATTAATTTAAACATTTATTATATACATAAATACATAGAAAGGGTATGCTTAATCATATAAAAGTGGTCAGGTAATAATGGTTAGGTAACTATAAACTTAGCATTGTGACAAACTAGCTGCGCCCCGCATAATCATTCTGGTTTTCGAGATAGATAGTGATAGCTAAATTATGTACCTACAGGTTCATCCATCCATACTACTGTTGTAATTCTGTCTGTATGTCTGTTTGTGTTCTTATCATGATAAAACGACCAAGCCGATCTCTATGAAATTTGAACAAACAAAACAAAAACCAAATAAGAACAAAGATTTTTAAATTGAAAGTTTGACAATCACTTTCATTTTATTTAACAGGTCAAGATCGGACAAATTCATCCGATCTTTGACTGTGAGGGGGAATACCGGATATTTGCGTACGACTATCTAGACAGGTTAGGATCACTTTAATCTCGATGTTAGAACATATAACTTAGTATTCTGACAATATCAATACCGAAACACATATTGGTGTAATAAAAAACACAAACCAAAGTTCAAGGGAAAAGATCGGATGACATAAAAAAGCAAGAAATTACCTTTTTTTCTTAAATGACGCATAACACATGTCTGACTTGCCGGAGCGACAGGCAGAGACTGAGGGTCGCGGGACGATAAAATGGCGTCCTTTATAATGTTGCCAGAGTTAGAAAATTTTGCCAAATTAGATAGAAATTTAACTCCTATGGTCTTACCCCACTTACGAACTTACCCCAGCGCACCTTACTACGTTTAAGTACGTACTAAGAACTAGGAGTAATTAGTAGTATTTTGTAAGTATACCATAGATCACAGGAAAGGTACGTACTGAGTTTGACCAAGGTTCAACCAACACACCACAGCTTCACAACGGACTTTTTTTGCTTGTGTTGAGTTGTGCGGACAGCAGCAGCAGCACACCACAATGTACCACATTGTATATCTACTTACAAGAACAAAAAGAGCGAATGAACGAGAGAGCGGAAAGTCGAGTTGGACGAAAACAATGCCATAGTCGGACGGAAACAGCACTCGTAGGGGGTTTACTACTTGATTTCGAATGTTATGTGCACGATGGCTGATTCTCCGAAGCCATTAGCTCTAACGTCCGAATTGCCGAAATTCCATATTCCACCACAATTCTAGAAGGCGCTAGAGTTGTGCGCCGCCCTGTAGCTGTCGTTTCGTAGGCTGTAGTCTACTACTACGTCTTACCTTGCGCTTGCGCCTCTATTAGTTTTTCAAATATGCAAGTAATACGCATAGCAACAATTAAAAAAAACTGTCAAGTTCAAGTCGTGCTCGCTCTTCTAACTCATCCTCCTCATTTTAACAGCCTATAAACGAATAAATGTTTGTTGGTTTTGCTCACAGTTTCAAAACTATAATGTATATTGACGTCTTCAGTATTTGTGAGTTCCATACATACATATAATCACGCCTGTTTTCCCCGAAGAGGTAGGCAGAGGTGTGTAAGCACCCACGTTTCGCCAATTGGGTTTTGGTTCCATGTAATAGGGGGCGAGCTTATTGCCATTCACAGGGTACAGTATCAGGGTAATACAGACTGTTTTCTCTAACACACTGGATGAAACACAATAACATATGACGAATAATATGTCTACGCTAACAACATATGAGACAGCCACACAATAACATATTGTAAGAAACCCTGGCAGGGCACTAAGCCCTGTAGCCCTGTATACAGCCCTGTTGTGCGTCTAATGCACACAACCCCCTACCCAAAGCCACGTGAGAAGTGGCTTTCTGCTCGTTTAGCGCACTTTTCCCTTATTTGCCTCTTACGACACCCACGGGAAGAAATGGGGAGGTGACATTCTCTTCACGGGTAGAGCAAATTGTAAATTTTGTACAAATAGGGCTAATTTTTTTTTTATCATGCCTTATAGTCTAGCCTTTGACCACTATCTCACCTGATGGTAAGTGATGATGTGGTCGAAGATGTTGTTCAAACTAACCTAGAAGTACTGGCTCTCAAGGACAGCTGCCGGAACACACCGTTAGGTGCTTGGTGACAGATTTTCTACTTGACGGTGGTAGCTAGCCAGGCGGGCATTCGCAAAATGCCCTACCATCATGCTATAACGACTGCCATCCTAAGACAACGACCGGGACCGACGGCTTAACGTGCCTTTCGAAGCACGGAAACGCTCAGTAGTATGTCACTAGCGGTCACCCATCCCACTCATGACCGCGCGCGACGTTGCTTAACTTTGCTGATCGGATGAGAACAGCTAAGTATACTTCGCTACGAGCGCTTCGAAAGTATGTCAGTTGTCGAGGAGCTGGATAAGCTAAAAATTCTCCTGGTAATTGTTACTAATATGAATGTTATTACATTTCAGCCCATCGTTCATGCTGTCCACATTGGCGTTCACTTGCGTGGCGTTCGTCACCGGTGCGCTGTCTTGGTGGGGACCACAGTTCATATACCTAGGGCTCAAAATGTGTTCAAAACTTAGTGAATCCTAGCCTGGCTAGCCACTCTCCTACCATTTCTGTTAGGCAGAGGATATTGTATATAATATACTGAATGTTGAGATTCCTAGCTACTAATGTTTTTGATATATGTCCCGTAACAATTGAATACTTTGATGGCTATTATTTATTTCTATAGATAAATAAATAGATAATTTTAATTTACTCAGCGATTATTTACTATTGATTTACTATTGAAGTGCACTTCGTAACATTCGCGCGTGATTTTATAATCAAGTTCCTAAATAATTACAAAGGTCACATCAAATTCAAGCCCGTGAAAATAATTTTGAATTATACGTTTACTAGAATTGTAAAAATCTATGTTAATATAGTATAAATCTGTCGCCAAGCGCCTAACAGTGTGTTGCGACCTAACAACTGTACGTCTCAGTGTGACGGGCACAGTGCATTTTGTCCGTGATGAAATACATCTGTTATAGGCAGAAGTTAGTCCACTTAAGATCAGGTAGGCCTCGGCCTTGTTCTGTCATAATAACTTGTCATAATGCTTTAGCATTAAGTCCTCCATTTGTACTATAGTGCAATAAAGAATTAAATAAATAAATAAATAACATAAAAAAATCCACTCCTGGAACAGGCAGAGAAGAGATCAGTAATTCAAACCTTATCGTATGCCAAGTTCATGTTTCATAGTCATCTATGTTCTTCATCCTTCAAATTCTGTAGGTACTCATTCAACTGCTTTTTGCTGCCTGCAAAAAGTTTCATCATAATATCGGTAAGTGATGATGTGGTCGAAGATGTTGTTCAGGCTAACCTAGAAGTACTGGCTCTCAAGGACAGCTGCCGGAACACACCGTTAGGTGCTTGGCGACAGATTTTCTACTTGAGGGTGGTAGCTAGCCAGGCGGGCATTCGCAAAATGCCCTACCACTATGCATAAAATTATTAAACTGTTTCAAACTTAAAAAATATATTTATGGGGCATTTTCGGATCTATTAGTCTAGACCCGGAAGTAAGAATGTAACATGAATCTTTATAATATCTGATGCTATAACCTAGCAATTTCTTACATTATGATCGTTGCACTAAATTCATATTATGCGGAACTTATGAAAATAAGTAACTGAACAAATGAAAATTTGAAGACAGAATCACTAAGTTGTGAGACACTGGCTGCTGCAGAGGAAATCAAAACTAAAACTAAAAAATATTATACTATTAATAGTGATCCGATTCATGAACATAGCCATCTCAACTGCCCATCCCGCATTTTTAATACAAGGTGTATGCACAATGTCCAGTATTTACTTCATTGTAATGTGTACTCTTATATCCAATCATCTCATGTCAGGCTTTTTATAGGTTTATTCAAAAATTTGTTTACGTCGCTTTGATTACGTCTGCCAGTGTGCCTCATTGAATCACTGGTAGAGCGCTGACGAATTAAGTCATCCATCAGGGAAAAAACAACTATTCCTTCCACAGTGTGTGCTAATTTGTTCCACAATAACAGTTTGCACTGGTTCAACTTGATAATCTTTGAACGGTTTTTGTTAAATTTACACATTAATAATACTTCCTATTTAAACTTTAATTCCAAATTACCGCTGAGTCCTGATTCATGTTGTTTAGCAGCTATGCCTGTAGAAGCCATTTAAAGTGGACTCACTTCTACAGCAATTTTTGTATCTGTTTAACCAACTTCCAAGAAAGGGGAGTTCCTCGATTCGAGTGTATGTTTTTTTCTTCTTATGAGCTTTCCCACAGATCTCAGCATCGTAATAAAGAAGAAACACAATCTATAACTACAAAAAAACATAAGTATTCTGAAATGAAGTATGAAGTATGTATGCACTGATACGAAACAATAAGTTTAGATATTTTTTTTGTGACAATTATTATAGGAATATTCTACGGAGATTTGGACCCCTACAAAAGAATACGTGTCAATAAAAAAACATAAAACGGCGTCAGCTAGCAATTTATAAACTAAATGGTGTATGCTTCGAATACCAGCGCTCTCAAACTAATCTTAGGGTCACAGGTATTCGTCGTATAAAATGAACTTTAAAAGTTTCATCGATTGTTTTTTTTTATCTAAACTAATATAATAAAGGGAAAGATTTTATTGTTTGTTTGCATTGAATAGGCTCTGAAACTACTGGACTGATTAGGATGAAATTTGATATATTTTGAGACACGGGGACTGACATAGGACAGTTTTTATCCAGCAGCGCAAAAAGAGGTTAATGGTTTTGCGCGATAACCGACATACCCGGAGAGCTAGTTTACTATAAACCAAAATTAACAAAGCCAACAGCATAAATAAATATTAGAAACTGACGGCAAAGGCAAGACTATACGAGTAAAACATTATGACATTAGGTAAAAATATTTACAAAAAAGTATAAATAATTAAAGGCGCAAAGTGAAAACTTTTTATTAAATTCGTGATGTTTGTTTTTCAATAAGTTGCTACTAAATTAATAGTAGAGACTTTTGCATTTTGATATTTACGGCTAAACTGAAGCAGTATGTTTTTATATTCACTTAAAAACAAAATTTATCATAGCCAAACGATCGTAATGATTTGTATGACCACACAATTACATTTATTTAATACAATAAAAAATGTCGCATCTCTATGTATTTTCTGATCGTTTTGGAGAAATGTTCAATGTTATGAAATATCTTTCATAGAAGAATGATGTATAGTCGATCCGTGGCACATGAATTCGAAACAGTGGGTATTGTTTTTAATAGCAGTATAACATTGAGAAAATTAACAAAAAAAAGAACAGGAAAACTAGGAGGAATCGTCACTACATTATATTTTTAAGTGTTTTTCTAAAATATTAATTTAAGGTTACCTAATATATAAAAAAAAACATGATATGTGGATATCCGCAAAGTAACACCTACTTAAATCTATTCATTATATTTGTGCCCACTAGCTTCTTTCCCATTATTCTCGCAGTGGTTCTATCATAGAGAAATATACTTTCTCTTTTCTGTGGGTTCTATAACCCTTTGTACGAAACGTGGTAGTAAAATGTAGGTACACTTACAATGTAATTTTTTGTAACCGACCTTCATACGACCAAGCGACGTCTTGAACGCTTAATAGTGCGCTTAATTATTGAATAAATTAATTTGACCTTAACTTTAATTTAATAATAATTTTACCTTAACATCATTTTGTACTTCTTTGGCCCGCGTTCAACTTGCACTTCGTACATTTTTATTATTTCTGGTTTTACTTTAGCTTACAGATACCAAATTATGCTTATATCAATATCAAGTAGTTTGACCTTTGTACGTACTGTTTTAACGATAGGTATAGCTAAAGATTTGTAATTCTAATGTAACCCGCCCTGCAGGCGTTATTGCAAACATAACAATATTAAAATTATAAGGTTGCGTCATCATTTACAAGTTTAAAACCAATTGCAGAATTGGTCTTGTTCGTAGTACAACGTAAGTTGAACTATAGGTGTCGCTCCCCGCCCATACGATGGTTGAAGAACGAGAGGAAGAATTATTTATGAGTCATACTGTCATGTTAGCTCAGTCGGTCAGAGCACCCCGGCTATAGGGGTGGATGGACGCGGGTTCGAATCCCGCACACGACTATATTTTTTGTCTCGTAAATTTGTAATTTTGTAGAGCAAAAGAGGTTAAAAAAACACGTCTCTTGTGACGTGTGTGGAAATGTAACTCCCTCAGAGCAGATAAAATAATCTTGGGCTCCCGTGATACCTTTACGTTTTGTTTTTATTATAATTTAATAATATTACCGTCAATGTAACACTTCTACTACCTACATTTCAGCCAAGTGCCTATTTTGGTTTAAAATATACAGTTAAAAAAAAAGTTTCTGATATTGGTATCCTTTTTTTTTTTTTTTTTTCTTCCTGATAGGGTAGCCTTTGACCACAACCTCACCTGATGGTAAGTGACGATGTGGTCGAAGATGTTGTTCAGGCTAACCTAGGAGTACTGGCTCTCAAGGACAGCTGCCGGAACACACCGTTAGGTGCTTGGCGACAGATTTTCTACTTGATGCTGCGATTGCCCGCTAGCTACTACCCTCATGTAGAAAATCTGTCGCCAAGCACCTAACGATGTGTTCCGGCAGCAGTCCTTGAGAGCCAGTGAAATTACAGGTACATGAGACTTAACAACTATGTCTCAAAGTGACGGGCGCAGTGCAATTCGTGACTTGTGATGAGATGCATATGTTATAGGCAGAGGTTAGTCCGCTTATCATCAAGCTTGCTCCGTCACAATAACATAAAAAAAAAAAAAAAAAAAAAAATGGTAAAACTAATATGCAGTGTCTTCTTTCGAGAGCCCGCCGCCACCGCATACGATTTGTTCCGCCCCGCATAGCCAGGCAGTAACTACTATTTAATCTGTGCCCACGTCTGCAACTGCCTCTACATAGTATAATCACAGTAACATTAATAAACTATGGTTCAATCTGATGCCTCTCCCTACCGCGCTAGTGTGCGTATAGTACCACCAACTTAACTGTGCAGTTTTCGAGGGCGCTACTGGTCATGGAAATCAACTACAAACTGTCACAATTTGAGGGAACGTTTTAGTTCTTTTTTCTGCCACCTGAACAGATAAGTTGGTGGGACTGTACGATTCCGATCGATTGTTTTTATTTTAGAAGGTTCACTTCACCACTCTTGTTCACTCTGGTACTAACGACAAAACTCGTTCACTCTGATAAAGCAAAACATAGACGAGCGCGTCAAGTATTCCTAACCGGTGAATACCAGTTTACTATAGCAATGTTGCCATTAAGTCTATACATACCACCAATCATTTATGGTAAAATATAATTTTACAACTACGAGCATTGAGATATTATTACCAACGTATTACCATATCTCAATGACTACTAGTCGAAATAACTCGAGAGGTGAACCTATAATTCTGTCAGGATAATAGGGTAGTTGACACAATCTAAAATAAAATACAGTTTTACGTTAACATGATAGTAGTTGGAGCAAATAACTCGATGAAGTTAACAAATTATTTATTCTGCATTGGATTACCTTTATTTTGAATAAACAAAATGTGTTTAAATTTTCTTTAAGTCACGTGATCTCAAACGGAAGTAAAGGCGGAAATGATGTCATAAGGACAAAAACAAAGCCACAGAATAGGTAATAGTAACCATGAGAGTTTGCTTCCAAAGGTTTTGACAGTGTCAATTGACATTAGTAATTGCTAATAGCAAGCAACCCACAAAATGTCGCATCACTATCGATTTACTACTTAGGCCCCTATTTCACTATCAAATCCATTGGATCCCATATATTTAATAGTGTAATACGTACATTTGACTCATTTATCTTTGATCATATTTCGCCGTGAGATTTGATCAAAGATCAGCATAGATAATAAAACCCAAACTCGGAACAAGAATCTATGGAAACATTTTGCAATTACCTATTACTCATAGTAATACAACAACTTTAAACTGTTGGAAAAGCTTATGTTTATCATTATATTTATTCCGATGTCACTGCACGCCATTGTCTCGATCACTTGAAAGTGTTTACATTTCGGGATTACAAAAATGTTCAATAAAATAGTGATTTTGAACAGATTCTCCTTAGCCGTTCACTCTTGACAGAGTGGTCGTGGTTGAAGATGCTGCATTTTCATTGGCTAAAACAGCCCTCGCTATGCGCCTCCACTTGTTGCGGTCTTCAGCATCTCGGAAACTCTGAACTATGGAGGTTTGCGTCGTAGCTTTGATGAGGTCTGTCCAACGCATTGGTGATCGACCGCGTGACCGCTTGCCTTCCACTCGTCCCTGGACAACGATTCGTTCCATGGAGTGTTCGTTTCGAACAACGTGTCCGAAATATTTGAGGATTCGTGTTTGCACAGTCGACGATAATCTCTGGTTGATATTTAGTTCTGCCAGGATCGAGACGTTGGTCCTAAACGCTGTCCAGGGAATCCGCAGCAGTCGCCGCCAACACCACATCTCGAATGCATCGATTTTGCGCCGGTCTTTTAGGCGAACCGTCCAAGTTTCTGCGCCATAAAGGAATATCGGGAAGACTAAGCTTCTCATAAGGCGGACTTTCGTGGCTTTGGTGATATTGCGGTTGCACCAGACTCTTTTCAGCTTGTCAACGGCAGATCGGGTTATAGCGCATCTCCTTCGGATCTCGTCTTCACATCCTCCGGTGTTTGTGAAAGTGGAGCCGAGGTACACATATGATTGGACAACCTCACAGTTGCCAATCATAGAGATGTCAGGATGGTTTTGTTCAGCTCGGTCCACTATCATCATCTTGGTCTTGTCTCTGTTGATTGCAAGTCCGAAAGAGAGGCTTATTGACTCTAGACGTGTCAGCAGGTGTTCCATGTCTTCTTTTGTTTGTGCGAGAAGAGTAGTGTCGTCAGCATACCTCAAGTTAGATATCCTTTGACCTCCCACTGAAATGCCTTTGTCCCATTGTTCCAGAACGATTCTCATAATACATTCCGTATAGATGTTGAACAGAAGTGGAGAGAGTATGCATCCTTGTCGGACACCAGCATGTGTATGAAAGCTTTTCGAGTCAACGTCGTCTATTCGAACAGTCGCAGTTCCGTCCTCGTAAAGTCGGCGTATGAGACGGACTAGGTGGATAGGTACTCCCATTTTAATAAGTATGTCCCATAACATGTGCCATTTCACGGTATCAAAGGCCTTGCGAAAGTCGACAAAGCAGATATAGAGTGGGATGTTAAACTCTCTAGACTTTTCAATTATTTGTCGAAGAATAAGGATCTGTTCTCTTGTTCCTCGACCCTTGACAAATCCCGCTTGCTCAATAGCTATTTCGGGATTAAGAAAAGCTTGCAGTCTGGTATTGATGACATGAAGAAGTACTTTGCTGGCGTGTGTAACTAAGGCTATAAGTCTGTAGTTGCCACATTTCTTAGTTGATCCCTTTTTGTGCAATGGTATGAACACGGAGTGTGCCCAGCCTCGAGGCCACTTCTCTGTCTCCCAGACGCGGTTGCAGATAACATGCATGATATCAACTCCGTATTCACCCATCGCTTTAAGGATCTCCACTGGAATGGCGTCAGCTCCTATAGCTTTATTCTTTTTAAGGTGATCAATTGCGGCTCGTACTTCACTTTTCAAGACTGATGGTTCCATATCATCCTGTGAGAGTGTACTAGTGCTACACAATGTTGTTATGCTGCTATCGCTAAAAAGTTGCTCGCAATATTCTCTCCAGACATCCACAACATCCTTGATTTCTGTTACAGTCACTCCATTTAAATCCTCAATAGCCCAGGTTTTCGATTTGAATTGACGAGTTATGGTTCGAATCTTCATAAATAAATCTTTAGTTTCGTGGCGCTCTGCGTTTTTTTCCAACTCTAGGCAGAGGTTGTTGAGCTGGTTATTACGATCTCTGCGAGTAAAAGTTTGGATCTGTGCACCCATCAAATTCAATTCCTGTACTGATGCCCCCCTGGCCTTCCTCTCACGACGGTTCTCTACTAGACGCCAGGTGTCGTCTGACATCCAGTGTTGGTGTTTCCCTTTAGTTCGGGTAGGTTGTGACAAGCGTACAGTCTTTTTTATGTGCTCTTTTGCGGACTGCCAGAGTGAGTCGGGGTCATCATCAAGAGCTTGTGACCTCCACGTGCTGTTATCGGCTGCCAGTAGGTTTCTGAAAGACGTTTGGTCCACTACTTCAAGCCTGTTGTTAATTTTACGAGGTATGGAGTTACGTAATTTAAGTTTGAGGTTGCATACGAGAAATTGGTGGTCAGATTGACAGTCGGCTCCGGGCAATGTGTGTGCGTTCATAATTGAACTTCGCCATCTAGCTCTTATGAGTATGTAGTCAATCTGATTTCGGTGTTTTCCGTCAGGGGACGTCCAGGTATATAATCTTCTGCGGTATTGCTGGAATACTGTATTCATAATGGTGAGGTTGTTGTCGGCTGCAAACTGGAGCAATCTCTCTCCTCGATCATTTCTTTGGCCGAGACCATAGTTGCCTACAATATTCCGCAAGCCCACATCCATGCGTGTCTCACCCACTTTCGCGTTAAAATCGCCAAGTATGATCAATAGTTCTCTACTTGGTATTTATTTATTTTTTATTTATTTATTTATTTATTGGTTATCCAACAGCCTATTTACAATTTTAAATAAGCTTTTATAGAAACTGGGGGCCAATTATAGGACAACGCGTTTAACAATATGATACATTAAATTTTGACCATGACCACTTACTTCTTAGTTAATTAGAATAAAGAGCAAACAACTTAATCGTTACTACTCTCGAACTTGTTTACAATGTAAAATTTAGAAGAAAATAGAAAATTTATAACAAGAAACAAAATAATCGTAATTCCTATAAAACACATTTTAAGCAAAAAACTCGCTACTAAGTCGCCGCCTCGCCAATGCGATGCTTGAACAGTATAAGTCTATATCCAAACGTTTATTTGCCGCATTGAAACTTCTACTCACTCGCACCAGGTACGCGTTTGCACTGTAGTTTGTATGCATTAATGGGGTATGTACTAAGGGATTGAACCGAGCCTGCCGTGAAGAACAGTTTAAATTTATTCTTTCGAGAAGCTCCGGGCAATCGACCTGGTTCGTGGTTATTTTTAGTAGAAATAGTATATCCGCTATTTCCCTTCTTGTAATCAGGGGAAGAAGGTGAAATTTTTTACAAAAATTCAAATAGAACTCTGACTTGTACGGTACTTTAAGACGATAACATAGATACTTAATAAAACGCATCTGAATACGTTCCAAACGGGAGATGTACTCATCATAGCGCGGGTTCCACACCTGAGACGCATACTCTAAAATGCTACGAACAAATGAACAGAAAAGTATTTTAAAGGTTTTAGCCTTTCTAAAAGTTGCAGAGGTACGCATAACATAACCGAGTGCCCTGGACGCTTTTTTAACGATATGATCGATGTGTTCATCGAACACTAACTTGGAATCGTGGATTATCCCAAGATCACGTATACTTGAATTTCTTGCAAGCGGTTGATTTTTCAATTTGTACACGCACGTTATTGTTTTGAATTTGCGAGTGAATGTAACTACTGAGCATTTGGAAGGATTTAGGTCCAGTTTGTTAATACGACAATAATTATCCAGCCGTTCCAAGTCCGCCTGCAAGCTTTTTGAATCTTCAATGGAGTCAATCGCCCTAAATATCTTCATGTCATCTGCGAAACAAAGTAGTTTGGAGTTTTGGAAACAAGTAGAGATATCATTGATAAAAATCGCAAAAGGCAATGGCCCCAGCAATGACCCTTGAGGCACGCCACTGGGTATCGTAACCCAGCTAGAAACATAGTTACTGACCACTACTGCCTGAGTTCTCCGGTCTATGTACGACGAGAACCACCTAAATAAATCCCCAGCCACTCCGAATTGTTTGAGCTTCGTTAATAGGATACTATGATCGATTCTGTCGAAAGCTTTACTGTAATCAGTGTAAACTACATCTACTTGACTGCGCCTATCCATAGTTCTAGTCAAATAGTCATTGAGCAACACTAAGTTAGTGACCGTAGATCTGCCTCTGAGAAAGCCATGCTGTGACGTATTAAACGCACTTCTCAGCGCACTATATGTTTGGTTGTAGACTATCCGTTCAAAAACTTTGGCTATAATACAGAGTTTTGAAATCGGTCTGTAATTTTCTACATCAGTCCGAGCGCCCTTTTTGTGAACCGGGGTTATGAAAGCTGATTTCCAAATCTGGGGAAACGAACACAAAGCAAGTGATTTATTGAAAAGAAGTGATATGGGAACAGAGATATTCCCAGCACAATTTTTCAAGAACACAGGGCCTATACGATCAGGTCCGGCGGATTTGGAAAGATCCAGCTCGAGTAAAAGTTTAGATACTACGGAAGCATCAATATGTACCTGAGAAATGCCCACAGAGTGAGAGAATCTACCCATGTCATCCACAGACAATTTGGCTGGCTCGGGTGAAGACGTAGTTTGATTTAAGAAAGTTGACAAAAAATAGGTAGAAAAAGAATCACATATACCTTCACCAGTGGATATAATATTACCAAGGTAATTAACTGAGCTGGGGATGCTGCTAGACTTAGAACGTGATTTGACAAAAGACCAGAAAAACTTAGGGTTTTTTTCGATAGAATTCTCCACACTTACAATGTATCGATCATAACTCTGTCTTTCTAGTAGTTTGGTACGTTCCCGTAGCACGTTGTAGCTAACCCGATCACAAATGTTGTTATAAACTCGGAACTTTTTAAGGTATTTAAATTTTTCTTTTAGCGCCTTGATCAATGCAACATTATACCAGGGCGGGTAATCCTCTAATCGAACCAATTTGGCGGGTACGTGTTTCTTGATTAAAGTTTCTAGGTATGAGTAAAATATTGAAACAGCTTCCTCTATTCCGCGACCAGAAAATTCAGAGTCCCAGTTGATTTTTTGTAGTTCCAAGTTAATTGAAATATAGTCACCTTTATTAAATAAATATTTAGTACGTGACAGTGGCTTTAACGCCGGGAGGTCAACAAACTGTATCATGATCAATATCGGCTTATGAAAATTGTCTACTTTCGAAAGAACATGGTCACATTCAAAAACACGCACATCATCGTTACACAATACATAATCGAGAATCCTTCCCTGATGGTTGACTACCCAGTTGTACTGATTCAATCCCAATGAAAGAAGATCATCCAACATAATCTTTCCTTCCTCAGTGGTAACATCTGAGGCAACCATTACGTGAGAGTCACTACTACGCGTCCACTTTATATGACTCGAATTAAAGTCGCCTACAAGTAGATATTTGTCATCCGGTTTAGTCATTATAATATAGTTGAGCTTAGTCAAGAAATTATTCAATTGTTCTCTGAACGAGAGGCCTAAATTTTGAGCTATTAAGTACAATACACAAATGTGGAATTTGACGGTGTGTTTCGTGTGACGCTGTTTAAGCGACAATGTAACCCACAGGTCTTCAGCTGAGGAGTGGAAATTGGGTGGTACCGAAGCTGCTATGTCTCTACGGACTGCGATGAGCACTCCACCTCCCTTGGTTACCTGTGTTAGTACATAATCTCTATCACGGCGCCACACAATATAACGCTCGTCAAATAGTTCAGAGCTAGAAATATTTTCATTCAACCATGTTTCCGTCAAAATAATTATATCATACGAAGTAAGGCGTAACTCTCGATAAAAATCTTGCACTTTAGTGCGTAGACCTCGACTATTCTGATAGTAGACACTGATTCTATTCATATCCTCGTTATCCATTGCTACTGTAGAAAAATAGATAAATAATAGAATCATTGTGTTGTGTAAAAGTTAAAAATTGTTGCTATTGACGATTCTATGTCATTGTAGAAACTTTCTACGTCTTCATCTTTCGCCGCGCTGGTGGGCGCATATACTTGTATAATATTCAGCGGAGTAGGTGATGCACTGAGCTTCATTGTTATGATTCTGTTGCTGACAGGGTTATAGCCTAAGACCGCATTAGTCCATTTTTTAGGAATTGCAATGGCCACTCCAGCGTAGCTACTGGAGTCATCTCCTGAATGACAGATGGTATGCTTATTCAAGTCTTGGTGGCCATTACTTCTCCAGTGAGTCTCGCTTAGACCGGCAATGGTGGTATCGCATCGCTGGAGCTCATTATCCAAGTTGTGTAATTTACCTTCATCACGGGGTCCTCGTACGTTCCAAGTGCCTATACGGGTGTTCTTTCGCAATTGGAGTTGTTTTCTTCCAGTAGTATGCTTTCCGGGGGAAGCCTGGTTGCCTACATTCCCTCGGCCGGTAGCCAATTTAACACTGTGAGTCCCGGAAAACCCAGAGCGCCGGTCGCCACGCGGATCGTCAGGCAAACGTACATCTTTATTTTGTAGCATTTTCATCATTCAACTCTCGTGGGAATTAGTAATGTAGTAGTATCCCGTTGCTTTCTACATCGCGGTACTACAGACTCAATGTCCATAGAAATCTGTCAGTGAACCAATTCAGAACATATGGTTCCTGTGCTTCACCACAGTGCTGATGGCTACCGCTGCCCTCCACCAGGGTCCAGGTACAACGCCCCTGTGGCTCGCCTCCTCCGCTGGTTGGACCGTACCGACAACTGTTGTCTCCGCTCTTCCCCACCGTTGAAGTCTTCACCCGTAACCCTGGGCACGGGCTCCGCAATATACCCTGCTGAATTGGGTCCCTACTGAACTTCGCCATCTACACATTCTGGCCTACTAGAGTGTAAGATGCCCACCCCCGCGACGTGGACGCGGCAGACAGGAATTGCTCAAGTGGAGCGCAGAGAAGGTGACTCTATTCTCCCAGGAGCCGGGTTAATGGACGTGTATGAAACCACGCCCAAAGGCAGATTAAAGTTTGAACAGATTAAAGTTGTTTAATTACCATGTATGAAAAATAATTGATAATGCTGCCACTTATGTATCCGTGCTTCAAACTGTGTTGGTTCTGTGATTGTTTTATTCAGTCTACATACACCCCTACACTATGGTACACGTTCTGCCGAACAACCTGTATAATCGATTACGCACGACACTACAACAAGCAAGCAAAACGTATTACATTTCAGCACTAGTTGTTTTTGCCCTAGTGACGTCATAAGCATACAGGCCGCCATTGAATGATGTTTAAGCGCCAATTTTAAAAGTTGAAATAAAAATATGGATTTCTAGTATTCCAGGACTCCTAAACAAAATTAAAAATGCTAGGTGTATATTTCAGTGTTCTAAATAATTTAACATACTTTAAAAAAACAAGTCAACAACCCTATTTGATAGGACACTGCAACTTAATAATCAGGCGAGACGCTTACGATCAGGCGGCTGACTTATTCGTTTCCTCACTTCACAAACGCTAAATGAGTAGCATGCCACTTCTCACGTGGACGTGAGTAGGGTGCTGTGTGCATTAGACGCACAACAGTAGGGATGTATACCATCTTAGCGCCCTGCCAGGGTTTCATACAATATGTGCTTGTGCTTCTGTCTTTTATATTGTTAGCGTAAACATGATATTATTCGTAATATGTTCTTGTGTTTCGTCCAATGCGTTAGAGAAAACAATTTGTATGACCCTGAAACTGTGCCCAGTCAATAGCAATAGGCTCGCCCCCTATTACATGGGATCAAAACCCAATTGGCGAAATGTGGATGTTTTCACACCTCTGGCTACCCCTTCGGGGAATACAGGCGTGATTATATTATGTATGTATTGTACCATAGTAAGATCTGTGCTAAAGTCAACCCACAGCCTAAATATTTGTATTATTTGTATTCTATATATATATATATTAAAATAAATATATATATATATATATAGCCTAAACCCTATATATGTATACACTGTGGTCATACCAAGTTTGACGGTTGCAAGTATTACCGATTTTACGAGAAATAAGTAAAAAAAAAACGTCTCTGTATGAGGACCCCCTTTATTATAAGTTATATATATATATTACTTATAATTATTTGTTAGGCTATCCGTCATACCTACATATAATCTATATAGATACAGCCCTTTAGAGGTCAAACGGACGGACGGACAGCCGAAAAAGATTTTTATCTACGTTGCCGTTCTATGCAGCTAAAGGCATACATAATATCACTATCATGTCATTTAAATATATACTTACATAAGTAATTGTCCTAATAGACATTATAATTGGACATTATATTTTTACTTAAAGTACACTAAGTACTTACTTTTAGTAAAACAAAATGCAAGTACCTAGATAGCTATGTCATAGGAAACTACCTGATTTTTTGGGAAATTATTCACACTGGTAACACATAACACTATCCGTGTGGTCCTTATTCCATGCGGGGATTTTCCCGTTCATAGTTTTGGCTTCGTCATAAATTACATACATTTTGAATGGAGTGCGTTTGTGGTTCTGGTCAAAACCCTGCGACAATCTGTATGTCGTCTGCTAAGCATTATGAATGTAAAATAGACTCGGCTCGGCATGGTCGATTAGGATAGTTTTGATAGTCCACTAAATTCAAATCGTCCTTATTGAGCCAATATTGATTTAACCTTGGAGTTAATGTACTTTTTCGAAGTCTGCTAGCACCTCGTATCTCAAAAGGAGGCAAATCGGTAGACCACTCTGTTTGACAGATGTCATGTGGTAAAAATTCAATAGATTGTGCACAGCTTGTCGACATAGGTAACTTCGTAAAGTTAATTGGTGCGCGTATACTATAGAGAGTTAATTATCGTCTTGACAACCAGACTGTTTTATAACATACTCAAAAAGATAATTTCCTTGTGGAAATATGTAAAAATTCTAACAATACTCCTAAACATTAATATCTGTTAAGGCTATGGTGTATATTAAAATTTATGGTGAAATAAAAACTTACATACCTATGTGAGCTCTTTATTAGATATATAAGTACCTACTTACACACATAAACCCTAAAAACATTATACACCTTTTGGGCAGACGTATCAAAAATAACAATATGCGCCTCATCTCTTTACTGTACGCATTTTCATATCTCGTACATTGTTTATTTATGTAGGTAATACAAGCAAATTTTATGCGATTCGATTCGGCGAGGCTTGTGGACACTGGTGTTAACCGGAACCGCGAACGTACTCCATGACTTATTTAATCTATGGCCATTCTCAAACTATGGGTAAGTACCATTTGGAGTTAAATTCGCCAAAAACGATAAAAACGATCACACTCCCAAAAAGTTCTTCCGCTTGTGTCTTGGCTTTATTTTCGCCATAAACGCTATGAAGCTACTGGAACAGTTTGAATTACCTAAATCTAATGTCAAAAGTGAACAAGAAGCTAATTTAAGTGGCATTCTTAGCGTTCTTATCCTAAATGGAACAGGGGAGAACAGTTGCAAACGATCACAGTGATCACAACCATAGACGCAAATGTGATCAAAATTATCGAAAATAACGAAATTAGCGTCAAATAGAATGTGCCCTAAGTTGTTTTAACTTCTATGAGGGAAGTACCTAAAGCACAAGATAGAGCAAAATTACATATGAGTTGCCAATGCAAAACATTTAAAAAGTAATAGAGCAGTTTTTATAAAAGTAATTTTCAATTATGCACTTTAACATATTTTGATTTGTATTATAGATTGGATATTGAATGAATTTATTGCTAATAAATAAGTGAATAAAATTAGCTGTCTGCTTGTTTCACTCATCTCGTAGAATAACAGGTAAGAGAGAGAGAGAGAGAGCCAAAGTTCAATTTGGAATATAATTTTATTTTCATGAATTTAATATTAGTATCAGAGGTACCTAAAAAAAAAACTAATAATAATGCCTTTTCGTTTATATTAATTATTTATATATTTTAATAATATTCAAGTAGCCTTTAGCTGGAATTCTAATATAAATGCAACGTAGATAGGACGTAATATTTAGGGTTCCGTAGTAGAAAGCGGGACCATATTACTAAAGCTCCACTGTCCGTTCCGTCAGCCTCTCTGGCCGCCTGACCTTTAACGATTAATATATTGTGTTAGTATGGCTGATTGCCTTGAGGACAGCCGCAAACAAGGAACGTGTTTTTTCAGCGTCTTTAGGGTTTCGAATCCGAAGCAAAATACGGAGCCATATTAACGAGGCTCGGATGTCTGTCTGTCTGGAAAAAAAAAACTGAAATTTCGATAAATTATATTATACTATATAATCACTATACCTAGGAAAAAGATACGATTTATTGATTATATTTCTGTTAGACTTCTTGGACATACCTCGCAATTTTTTTTATGTATTTATATAATATTACTTTATAATTACATAAAACAGGTAGGTAAATATTTTATTGTACAGTACCTATCTGATAAATAATAATGAAGTAACTAGTAATACATATAAATGGGTATTAATTTTTGGTATAATGGCAACATTACATAGGAAAGACGGTAAATCACCGGGATACGTTTCTCGTGTCTGTCACAGAACAGAACTCACATAAGATCAGACTATAGTATGTATTTGATTGAGTGTAGAGCTAGAGGTTAAAGTGCTTCTGTAACAAAGCAAAGCAAACAAATCAGTCAGTCAGTTTTTGAAATGTACTAGTTGGTGCAGTGCAGCAAATAAAATAATACAAACGAAGTATAACTGCTCTTAAAATTAATCTGATTCTCACCAGATTAAGCAGCTCCTAGGTAAGTTCTTCCCTTCATTATTTTCTAAATATTATTTAGACCGAATGCTACTGTATTGTAACATACACCACCATAGAATACGGTTCTTCTCGAAGCGTCTCTACTACCAATAAGTGAGTACCTAGGTATTTTAACTTTGTAAAAACTTTGATTGACATCATACATAGGTATGTAGGTAGGTTAAAGGCAGACGGACCCTGGTTTAATAAATTCTATGCTTTGCCGTTAGCCGTACCACAGAATACCGTAAAAGTAGTAAAAATACTTTACTTACACAGAAAAAAAGGAATACTTGAGCCAACGCAGTGTGTTTTTATTCAAGAATATTTGTGATTCATATATATTGAAAACAATATTTTCTTGAAAACAGAACACAATATTCTCAGGAATATATTCTTGAATCAAAGTATATATTGCATTCTTCTTTGGAGAAATCGTTAAAGTGTTTAAATACGAATATGGTTAGTTTTGAATCCAAGAATCTTACCATAAATATTCGTAAGTGAAGCACCTTAATTACATTCAACAAGAATATTTAAAAATATTTCAACTAAGAATATAGAAATTTTATTTAGAGAATAAAATGTTAACAGAAGAATTCCTATTGTATTGTTAGAAGAATATTTTCGTTATCTTGAAATAATAATTTGAATACTTTATGTGAAGAAATATTTCTTGGGTCAAAACAATATTCTTAAGAATATTCGAGTGTAATATCAAGACTCGATTATTTTTCAGTTCAGAATATATTCTTGTTGTAATACAGCATTGTCTTGAATTTATTAAGACAATGTATATTCTTGGCTAAAGAAGTCTTTTTTTTCTGTGTACTAGGTACAATTTTGTGCCGAAGAGTTACCGGCTATAGAGCTCGATATTTTATAGGTGATCGTAAATGGTGACGTAGGTAGGGAATAATGCGCAGAATGAGCAGCAAGCATCTACTCACGGATGGCGTGAGTAGGGAGCTGCTGCACATATAGTGCACACCGCGGTTGCTATCAGGAGTACCGCTGGCCATCGTAGTCAGTCATTAGGGTTCCATAAGAGCAAACGGGACCCTATACCTACTCAATCAGCCTATAGGATAGACATAGCGTAGGTACTTATATGTTATCCGTCCGTACATCCGTACGTATTAGTAATATGGAGGATAACCTATTTATATATTAAAAACAAAAGTATGTAGGTACCTAATGTTTAAGTAGGTAACATAGGTTAACAAGGTTTGGGTATCAAAGATCATGATAAAATTAAGGTAATCCCGCCGCGGGCTTCACCGCATGGTGGAAGGTCATTTTCGGAATGCCGCGACCACCCTCAACTAGAAAATCTGTCGCTAAGCACCTAACAGTGTGTTCCGGCAGCGGTCTTTGAGAGCCAGTGAAATTACAGGCACATAAGACGAATAAGAAATGTTTACAGAACATTTTATCTGTCCTATTATCGTCAGTCAGCCCCCTTTTCATTACTTCATGAAGCTATTGTAGTGTCGAAGTGCGTAGGTTTTCATTACTTCATGAGGTATTCTAGTGTCGAAGTGCGTATTTGTTAATTTTTGAATGCATCACGATAAATATTTCACTATCATACTGTTTTTAAAGCTGATTTTTTTCAAGTTTTCCTCGCCATTTAATAGCGGAAAATCTCGATAAAAACAAGCGCGTAATTATAGGTAGAGTATGTACTGTACTGTACGGATATGCATTATGCGTCAGCGACTGGTGCGAGGCGTCTACACGTGCCCATAACGCAACACTACTGCCATAGAACATAATAATAATAAAATACTACCTACTGCACATTTGTACGGACATTATGCTGAGTTTTCTCTTTTTGCCCACATTATTTATTTATATAATATCATCTTTTTCTTTTCCCTCTATGTTAGTTACGAATTATTATAAAGTTTTTCTTGTGTATTGGTTGTCATTGTTATTTCTATCTATATAATTTTTTTGTGTGGCAATAAACTAATTTTGATTTGATTTGATTTGTACTGTTGCGGGGCACGCGGGAAACGTAGATGGAGGTCACAGACGGGCGCTCTATTCACGCCAGAGCTAGCGGCCGGCGCGGCGGCGCTAGCTGGTTGGCTCATGGCTGGAAAATCTTTTTATATGATGCCAGCGTTGACTGCCTGTCTCACTGGTAGCCTTGGGTTACCGGGTGATGTGTGCTGGTAGCTAACGCTGGTTTCGTTAAACCATGCTTAGCCTATATTGTTACGGGGTCTACCTATCTAAAAAAATCGACTACCTATACCTACCTAATTAGGAGTCTGTAATTTCGGTATTTTATATAGGTACTTACTTAATTATGAACCATATGTTTGAAAATGGTGATTGATAGGTAATATCGAGTAGTTTGTAATCAATTTTGTTCTATCAAATTGCACTGGGCCCGTCACTTTGAGATATAGTTGTTAAGTCTCATATGCCTGTAATTTCACTGGCTTTCAAGGACAGCTCCCGGAACACAGCGTTAAACCAATATAATAAAGAGGAAAGATTTGATTGTTTGTTTGTTTGCATTGAATAAGCTCTGAAACTACTGGACCGATTTGGATCAAAATTGTTTTTTTTTTATGCTTGATAAGTTAGCCTTTGACCACTATCTCACCTGATGGTAAGTGATGATGTGGTCGAAGATGTTGTTCAGGCTAACCTAGAAGTACTGGCTCACAAGAACAGCTGCCGGAACACACCGTTAGGTGCTTGGTGACAGATTTTCTACTTGAGGGTGGTAGCTAGCCAGGCGGGCATTCGCAAAATGCCCTACCACCATGCTATAGCGACTGCCATCCTAAGACGACAACCGGGACCGACGGCGTAACGTCCAAAGCACGGAAACGCTCAGTAGTAATGTCACTAGCGGTCACCCATCCAACTCATGACCGCGGGCGACGTTGCTTAACCTTGCTGATCGGTTGAGAACTGCTAAGTAAACTTCGCTACGAGCGCTTAGGATGGTATGGAAATAATTTGAGACACGGGGAAGGACATAGGATAGTTCTTATCCAACTGCGCAAAAATAGTTTAAGGTTTTGCGCGATAACCGATATGCCCGCGGGCGGAACTGCGGCCGGAAAGCTAGTAAAGTATATTCAAGCGAATAAAAAAAAAAAGCGAATATGACAAATACATACTATGCCTGATAGAAAACCAAGATTCCATATATTTATCTCAATAGAAAAAAAAATATAGCTCTAAAAATTCGGTATTGAAGTTTTGTGTCTATATAGTAAAATTTTCAATAATTCTACTTCAGAAGAATTGCTCTTTATTAAGACGCTGTCAAATGCTGAATTTTTGTCAGTATCGGATTGCGTTGTAGTGAAAGAGAGACAGCGATGGTAAAATCGCGATCAGTTTAGGTAAAATCCGAAAGAAAGCTTGATAACACAAAACTAGAAACGTAAATCGAAAATGTAACTTTTCTTGTCTCTCTTGATAAAGTTTTGCCATTTTATTAATACAGTTTCATACACATTCGTTCGTAAATAATTAAGATATTTACGTAAGAAGCTTTATTTAGAGTCAACTTTGATATTTTATTCTATCGAGAAAATTTTAAGGAAACGTGTTTCGGACTTTTCTTGGCCTTAGATAATGTGATCAAGATTAACATATAATTTTCTTACTGCTACAAACTAAATACATTTTGCTAAAAATCTGTTCAAGTAAAGCTATTCAGCACTTGTCAGCGCCTTAAAAGATAGAGAGCGTAGGGCGGGGAAACCATTCGCGTGCAAGTAAGCGAAACAGTTTAACGCATTTTTTTTTAATATGTAGCGTTCATTTTAGTAAATTCATATAAAAAGAGCTTTTTAAAAACTGAATAAATTTTTAATTTACTTGAACAAATGTTTGCTACAAATTAATTAAAAATGTGTAGTTTTCCGACATACCTACTATATAGAAACAAAACTTGATTAAGTTTAATTTTAGAGCCGTTTTGATGTGTTTTTTATCGAGAGAAGTAGGCATATGGTATTGTCTTTTCGGATCAGGTATGTCATGTCCTCTAGAATATTCTATATATTATACGTACGTATACGCTTTCTAAAAAACATGTTCAAAATTTGTCATTTTGAGACTAACTTCACTTTAAGGGATTTTGTAACAGCTTCAAAACTGCAGTATAAAGCAGCGTTTTCAGATACACAAAAAGCATAGTTATTTTTTATAGAAGACCGTTGTACTTGTTTTTTTTAATATTAAGTTTTTGCGGTGATGCGTTTTTTAATATAAAAATTGTAGATACCTGTGTTATAGAAACCTTAAATTTTCTAAATATATTAATTCTATTCTTCTATTTAGTTCAACTGCTTTATAAAATAAATGCAAACATATACCTAGTTAGTGTGTATTTGTTACTACAAATTACCTCCGATTTCCTCCTATTTATTAATATAATGAAATGTACAAAACAGAAATTCTCGCGAGGTAGGTACTACGCAGCCGCGCGGCCGCCGCGCGTGGGAAGTTAATCTTTATTTAATAACTCTAATAACTCTCTAACTAAATAATATTTTTATTTAGTTTACCGCTCAGTTTTTTTTTAAACGACTTCAAAAACTGATGGGTGTTCTCTCAATGCAATGTGCAATGATTTTTTTTATATTGGAAAAGTGGTGATTATCATGTGGTCCCATTTAAATTTGAGTGACATCTGACGAGGAGTTTTGAGTTTTTTTTTTTTATGCCTGATAGGTACACTTTGACCTCTATCTCACCTGATGGTAAGTGATGATGTGGTCGAAGATGTTGTTCAGGCTAACCTAGAAGTACTGGCTCTCAAGTACAGCTGCCGGAACACACCGTTAGGTGCTTGGCGACAGATTTTCTACTTGAGGGTGGTTACTAGCCAGACGGGCATTCGCAAAATGCTCTACCACCATGCAAAGAGAGAGAGAGAGTTTAGATCCCTAAAAATGCGTGTTTTATGGAGTTCAAAAAAAAGTAGGTTTTCAATTCGACTGTATTTTATTGAGTGTATAACCTCAACTCCTTGCGGGGTGTAACGATTCTAGTGTTTATTTAATATTCGAGAACTGGTGCTTGTCATGTGGTCCCATTGCAATTCCTAAGAAAAATAAGAAATTTTATTTAATATTGTTAGGTTTTCAATAACGCCTGCTATGCGGATTACATTACGAAATCACAAATATACGATAGGAAAAATTTAAGTCATGTGCGGGATTTGTGTTTTTGTAAAGAAATTTTATGTTTGAAGTCGGTTTTTTTTAATGTAATTGTGACGGAACAAGCTCGAGGCCCACCTGATGTTAAGCGGACTAACCTCTGCCTATAAACGAAGCATTTCATCATAAGTCACGAACTGCACTGCGCCCGTCACTTTGAGACATAGTTGTTAAGTTTCATGTGCATGTAATTTCACTGGCTCTCAAGGACTGCTGCTGGATCACACCGTTAGATGCTTGGCGACAGATTTTGTACTTGAGAGTGGCAGCTAGTCAGGTAGGCAATCGCAAAATGCCCTTCCACCATGCGGTAAAGCTCAAGCCGGCGGTGGGGATCGAACCAGGGTACTGCGGCACAGCAGTCCGTAGCTATTACCGCTCGGCCATCATTGCTTCGGTGGTTTTTTTTTCATTTAAAAAAAAATATCTTAACTAATCTACAATATACATGTGTCTTGAAGGGTACCTTTCTACTTAAGCACACAGATCCACTACTGCGATATATAGACATGCCCTAAACTCAAACCCTACTACTGTGAAAACGCAGGCGATGCCCCGTCCACCCACTGGACTTTCCCACTGGTGGGTGGACGGGGAATTCCGACGAGGCAACGGTGATACCGTACACTGAGAAAAATCGAAGGTCAAAAGCGCCCTAATGACGGCCAATTTATATGGTATGAAGGCAAAAAACCGACCAAACGTAAATACGTACAAAAACGCCTTCCAACTAGAAGGCGTTAAACGAGGTCAGGGAAGGCGAATGTTTCTTTTCGTATTCATTTAAGGTGTATTTTGCGGTCTTTCTTAAATATTGACTTTTCGATGAGGCTGATTAAGTCGTACGTTATAGTGATAATCACCGTATATAAACCGCCGTAAAAGTAAGGTATATTTTATGGTCAATACTGCAATTATTTCGAAGCGCTCGTAGCAAAGTTAAGCAACATCGCCCGCGGTTATGTGTTGGATGGGTGACCGCAAGTGACATTACTACTGAGCGCTTCCGTGCTTCGGAAGGCACGTTAAGCCGTCGGTCCCGGTTGTTGTCCTAGGATGGCAGTCGTTATAGAATGGTGGTAGGGCATTTTGCGAATGCCCGCCTGGCTAGCTACCACCCTCAAGTAGAAAATCTGTCGCCAAGCACCTAACGGTGTGTTCCGGCAGCTGTCCTTGAGAGCCAGTACTTGTAGGTTAGCCTGAACAACATCTTCGACCACATCATCACTTACCATCAGGTGAGATAGTGGTCAAAGGCTAATCTACCAGGCATAAAAAAAAATAACAAGTTCAATTCTAAAAATACTTTACGGGAGGCGTTTTTTGACGGTTGTGTTTATTATAAAACATGGTACATTTTTATTGATTTCGCTTTGCGTGGTGAAAATCATCTTAAGAGTTGTGAATTCACCTTGCGTAGTTACAATTCAACGGTAAAAGGTCAAATTTGATTGACGCTCCAAAGTCGTTTTTCTCAGTGTACCGTTAGGGTTAACCGTTTCTCATCGTCACGTCAACAGTCCACCATTGAAGCCTCCAGGGTTGTTGTGGGTGGGGGGGTTTTGCAATAATGTTGGCACTCCATGGGAAATCAATCTTTAAGGGTTAATAAACTCTTTTCTTTGATTTAGGTTCATACGGATTGGACAACAAAGGAAGGACAATGGACGACGATCTGGATCCAGCTCCAGGTAAGTCTTTTCTTTGGGTGGCTTTGCACGATTTAACGAGAATATCTTCTCTTGTCGGTTAAACTTAAAGACTCAATAAAATCATAGAATTAAATCCTGTCTAATGTAATCACCCTCGGGGTGCCGGGTTAGAATTGCACCTCCCCATATCTACCCGTGGGTGTCGTAAGAGGCGACTAAGAGAAAAATACTGGGAGGTTGGAAGCAGCACCTTCTAAAGAACTGCCATCTTACACTGCGATCCTCAAACCGCCTGCCAAGCGTGGGGTTTATAGCAAATACCACCTTAATATGGGAGGCTGTGATCAGCAGTGGACTATCCGGCTGATACAGTAATGTAATAAGTACATATATTTTTTGGCATTTTCGTATTCATTTTGTGGTATATGTATAATGATGATTAATTTTTTTTGTAAATTTCGCCTAGTAGTCGTTGTGTGTCACATTCATCGGCCACATGAATCCAATTTCAAACATCATGTTACATATATACCTATTATTTTGTAGATATTGTTGTATTTATATGGGAAAAAATTTTAATCAATTCAATAGAACAAAATTTTACGGATTAACAAATTAACCAAAAAAACTTAAAATCATGTTCCGCTACCATTAGGCAGTGTCCCCAAATTGCTGGCCGCATTGCCACGTTGTATGGCAATGCTTATCCTCTGTGCAAAGTATAAAGCATTTTGGTCACAAGTAGCGTCGCCCAGACGTTTTGAGACGTCTTTGAATAATAATTTGGCGCTCGGTCCCCACGGTCCCAGCGTTTCGACCCCAAAAGGCACAAACATGTAACAACTACTGAGATTACTATATTTGCGTCTTTTGAGGCCTTCTGCTAGTTCAGCCGCTGCGCCGGCCACTTTTTGGGTTGCGGGAAGATGAGAAGGTGCTAAGGTATCGAAACAGGTAGCGTCCCATACCAGAGGCCTTCCCATCCTATGGGGAAAACATTCAATTCCATTTATATTAAGAAAATCTATACATATATTTAAAAATATAAATAATAATAATATAATTTATATAAATATAAATATACTTGTGAATGGTAATTATAAACAAGAAACACATCCTTTACAAGTAATAAAAGTGTGATATTATTTGATATACGAGGCATAGACATGCTAGTATAGGCGGCAAGGCTGTTGGAAACTTTTTTAATATCATACTTTGTTAACACACAGTTTAAAATTAAATTTAATGTGATAACTTTAGTAATATAGGTGATAATAAATTGGCAGTGTAGTGGCTGTTTAAAAAAAGTAAGTAGTACATTATTTTGCACTACTCAATGAGCTCTGAACGACGACCACCCACAAGAGCACATAATATGTTATTTGTCAACCATATCATGTATCGGTTATTCTTCATGCAATATAAAATAATAGTTAAATACTAGTAGTTATAAACAAGATAAAAACTAATTGAATATATAGATTCATTCGGCACCTAACATCTTTATCAAACATTAAAAAAAAAACATTCTAAATTCAGACTAATTCCGTTACAAAGGTACCATTCCTACGTGTCTCTCATCCGTGACGTACGGACAGACAGACAGAGAGACAAAAACTGAGTGACATTAATATGGCTACGTTTTTGGGTTTGAAAGCCTAAAAGGGGTTGCCCTCACCCTGTTGCTGCACTTCCCCCAACTAACCCTGCCCTCTTATCCTTGATGCATCCAGATTCCCGGATGGGTACGTAGTATTTCTGCTGTCACGTTGGTATTCTCTGACGCACTGAGCAAGTAACATATCTGACATGATGTCAGAAATTCCACGTAATTAGTAACTAAATATTATTTTTTACATATTTTAAATATCTGTTATTCTTAACCCCTATATCGGTATCTGATTCATAGCAATACATTACTTATTACAGTTTTTTTTAATGTTATTGGGACGGAACATGCCCGGGGCCCACCTGATGTTAAGTGAACTGACCTCTGCCTATAAAAGACGCATTTCGTCAGCGACGAATTGCACTGTACCCGTCACACTGAGACGTACAGTTGTTAGGTCTCATGTGCCTGTAATTTTTTTGGCTCTCAAGGACTGCTGCCGGAACACACTGTTAGGTGCTTGGCGACAGATTTTCTACTTGAGGGCGGTCGCTAGCCATTCGCGGCTCGCGGGCATTCGCAAAAAGCCCTTTCACCATGCAGCGAAGCTCAAGCCCGCGGCAGATTCGAACGATGGACCTGCTGCACGGCAGCCATAGCTAATGCCACTGAGCCATCACTGCTTCATAATGTATTGTTTATTATGAATATATTAATACATAATCCTCAGCGGTTAAATATGGATTTCCGCTAAGAAACACACACATTATAATACTAATATCCGACTTTATTATACAGGTCTCACTAGTTCTAAAAGAAGTGAGTCGATTAGTAGAAATGTGAATCCTGGAGGTGAAAATTTGAGATCATCATCAAAACAAAGTAACTGGCCCCCCGCCAGCTCTTCCGAGGATTGGAGAAATAGGGACAGCGAGCAAACGCGGGAAAGATATCCATGGCATGCTAAATCGCGTCGAGGCGGCAGAGCTGGTTTTAGGACTGAACATTCATTTCAGCAAATGCAACGACACTATGCAGGTTGGTATCACTGTTGTCTGTAATTAAATGAATCTGCAAAAACACAAAATTACAAACGAGAGAAAAAATTATAGTCATGTGCGTGTTGAACCCGTAAAGTCGTTATTTTTTTTTATTGTGAAGGAACAAGCGCGACGCTCACCTGATGTTAAGCGGTATCCTCTGCCTATAACAGATGCATTTCATCACTAGTGACGAACTGCACTGCGCCCATCACCTTGAGACATACGTGTTAAGTCTCATTTTTGCCTGTTATTTCACTGGCTCTCAAGGACTGCTGCCAGAACACACCGTTAGGTGCTTAGCGACAGATTTTTTACTTGAGGGTGGTCGCTAGCCAGGCGGGCATTCGCAAAATGCCCTTCCACCATGCGGTGAAGCTCAAGCTCTGGGCGGGATTCGAACCATGGACCTGCTGCGCGGCAGTCCATAGCCAATGCCACTGAGCCATCACTGCTTCAAAACCAACCTAGGATCACAAGCTAAAGAAAATTCATTTCATTTCAAGCTTGCTTAGTCTTTCTTAACCGATCAGCAACGTCCGCTGCGGGCATGACTTGGATAGGTGACTGCTAGTGGCATACTTTTCTTTAAACTTTCTTAAACTAAACTTATGTTTCTTAATCATTAACGGGCTAATTGCATTACTATTGAGCGCTTCCGTGCCTCGGAGGGCATGCCGGTACGTCGGTTCCGGTTGTTCTCAATATTATAGTTGCCAGGTAGGGACCGCAGAGAATATTACATAACCTAGCTGGTCGGCTAAGAACGAATGAGCTTTTTTTACGCCTTATAGGTTGCCTTTGACCACTATCTCACCTGATGGTAAGTGATGATGTGGTCGAAGATGTTGTCCAGGCTAATCTTGAATTACTGGCTCTCAAGGACAGATGCCGGAACACACCGTTAGGTGCTTGGCGACAGATTTTCTACTTGAGGGTGGTAGCTAGCCAGGCGGGCATTCGCAAATTGCCCTACCACCATGCTATAACGACTGCCGTTCTAAGACGACAACCGGGACCGACGGCTTAACGTGCCCTTCGAAGCACGGAAGCGCTCAGTAGTGCTACAAGCGGTCACCCATCCAACTCATGACTGCGGGTGACGTCGCTTAACTTTGAACAGCTAAGCAAACTTCGCTACGAGCGCTACTACCATTATAATTTAAATGGCACAAAACTGTGCGTGTCATAAGTTCGATCTGCACATTGTTATTATATATAATATAGATTTGATCCCGATTACTAATACTTTAATCACTATTAGTGTTCGGTGGAGTGCTATTTCTCTAAATTTACTCGTGACACAAGCGGAATATAATATAGCTATTAAATCATTTTCAGATAAGCAACCACAAAACCGTGTTCTAGAATATGGCAGAAATCAAAGTCGATACCAACGAAGGGTCTACTCAAATAATAATAGAAGACATTATGATAACAATGATAGAAACAGTAAGAAGGATATGGATTTCCAGAAACTCGAAGAAATCGTTCAGAATGACAGTGAAGACGTGCTTGCTATGCTTGTTGAAAGCAAAGCTAAATTTATTGAACTCATACAGTCGCCTATTGAAAGATGCGACATGTTTGTTCTGATAGTGCAGTGTCTGGCTAAAGTGTGCCAGTCGTCATTCAACGAACTCAAACTCAGCCTGTTGGTGGACACTTCCAATTCCAATTTTATCGTTAGCCTAAAAAGCTATTTGCTTGAGCTACCGTATGTACAGGAGAAAGAGTTGAACAACATGTATTGGAAAGATCAAGATTTATTCTGGAATAACTTGATAGCATTCATTGAATGTGTTGCATTGACGTCACCCACGGTAGCCCAAAATAAGTGTAGATCTTTAGTTGATGCCACGACAATAGCATGCTTGGATGGCCTTAAAGAAAAGCATTCTTACGATTTACCTGAAGAATACTCAACAAAATTAAAAAAACTACAAGAAAGAATGGCTGATTTTGAAAACGTTAAAGAGGTTAGTTCTTATTAGTCGGTGAATTCTCTCTGTCTGTTTTATTATTTCTTTACGCCTTAACTAGTTTTTTTTTTCCAAAATTCGAGACATTTATAACCGGGAGCTGTTTAAAAAGCCGTTTAGTTCACTTACACCGGGCATAAACAAAACTTTACGACCATGAGAAATGAAAGTAATATTATACAAGGACTTACCACATTTTTTCTATGTGAATACGTCAAAAGAATGTGGCAAACTGTTGTAAAGCTGTTTATGTTCGTTTGTTTTCATTAGACTTGCAAAAGATCAAGGAAAATATTAACACCTGAAGACGGGACACCTCCAGACGATTTTCGTGAATTGAGCGTCGTGCCCACGAGGGAAGACCTCATGCGACGAAGAGCGTTCATTCGCCCGAACATTGTGGATGGTGCCTATCAAGATGTGGAACATTATTTAGATGTCCAGTTCAGGCTATTGAGAGAAGACTGTTTTGGCCCCCTGCGCGAAGGTTTAAGTAAGTGTTATGTCCTCATCTGAGGGTAGTTCTATAAAAACCAGTCTGGTGTTGTCAACTCATCCAGTGAGCTTGTGCTGAACGATTATCGGTAAATTGGTGCGTATATAATAGTAAGATTTTTTATATATATTCTATTGTAAATAAAAATCCTATGATACGTGACGATCGTTGTGATACATAATTATTTGGAAATCGTAGAGTTTTTTTTCCGAAATATCCATAGGTATTCTTAATAGGTTTATATTTTATAATGAGTTAGTGTTTATTTAGGTTTAATCTAATGTGATAAAGAGTGTTTCTCTAGCTTTGTTAACTTTCACGTCTATACCTAATGAGGGGATAGCTAGAATAATATTTAGGTACTATAGGTACTTATCCCCTCATTAGGTATAGACGTGAAAGGTAACAAATTTTTCCTGTTTGATAACTTCCATAATTTTCATAAAAACTCTAAAATACAAGATAAAGCTCTTGATAGGCATTTCCGATAGTGACATCGCTTCCGCTACCCTGCGTCCACTAACAAAGTGTATAAGGACTCCCTTCAAACTTTGTTAGAGAGACTAAGTACCCGATCACACTCTTTATAGAACTATTTACATTATCTTCATCTTTAGTTGAGTTATTCAGAAGCACTCGTAAGACATTCCGCGAATGTGACACAACGCGCCGAAAGGAGAGTGCTCTGGTAGCCTTGCGAGTGGACTTTTACACGTCTTTTGATAGCTTCTCACTGACAGAGAGGCTACTGGAAGATGTGTAAGTCGGAGGTTGCGCTTAAATTCTGGCAGTAGTTCAATCCATGATTGATAGCAGATATACGCCAGATTTATGGTGTAAGCAGGCCTGGTTCACTCCGCACAGGTATATAAAGTTACAGGTGCATCGACGTGTCCGTCCGGAAAGGATAATATGACGGTGCATGCAGCGCCAGAAGAGATCAGAGCCATCCGTGGCTATGTGATAGAAAGAGCCTAGCCTTGTAGGTGAATATAAATATTAGTTACTCCATGCTCTGCGAGTACACTTTACTGCTTCGTAGCTAAAGTCTTGGCTTATTTCTTGGAAAGGCTTGAGTGATCCTTCTGGTCCTTTTTATTCTGTGGTTTACACTACATGATGCTCTCTGATGGATCGATGCGTCAGCCTGACGAAATTTTTAATATTTCTATATTTTTTGTCAATGAGTACCATACTGGGGCCCGATTCTCTTAGCTATTGAACGGCGTTAACGCAACTTAGATAGATAGATAGATAACTCTTTATTGCAGTTTTAAAATTATTAATACTAGTTACAAGATTAAAACATCATCTTAAAAATAGTACAATCGGCGGCCTTATTGCTAGGCAGCAATCTCTTCCAGGCAACCGTAGGCTGAATTGAAACATATTAATTTAGATGGAGGTATAGGCTAAAGTGCATTATGTATAAATCATAGTTATTACTACTCAAAATATTTAAATTATATAAAACATACGTTAATAAATATCTATATAATATAAATAAACTATAATAGATAAACCAAGTACAATAAAATACAAATATAAATAAAATAAAATAGATACATTATACCAAATTGTATTATATAGTGTATATATATACATAAACAACAATAATAATAATATAAATAAAAATTATAATCAACTTAATTGCATGAAAATTGTAGTTTTTGACAGTGTCTGTAGTCTGCCCGCTATTTAGGGTCGATCGCAAGTAAGTGGCTTGTTATCAATAGTTTTTTACATATTATATGGTATGCTGTAAGCTATTTTGTTGTGATTGCGTTGCTACGGTGGCATAAAATATTTTGGAGGATTTTATATAGAAAAATAGCTGAGTGATTTTAATATATTTATTTAATGTATTATTTGCTAGAAAACCACTGTATTGATGTTTTGACTGATGCTTTGACAAGTTTTCATTATTATTTAAGTGGCAAAATTTGCAAGCCATAGCACAGCTATACTATATCTACGCGATGCTATACAACTGCGATTAGGAGCTAGAATTAGCAGACTACCGAATTTGACATTAACAGCAGTTCGATCGCAGAAGCATCGCAATAGTGTGGCGTTTGGTCAATAGCTAAGAGAATTGGGACCCTCATGTCTGAATTAACGTGTGTTCGTTCACAGCATTCTCTATGTTCACTATTGCGACGGCGATCGATACACACGCATGTAGCTATGATATATATACACCGTGTCCCAAAATTCAACGATAAGCCGGCATCGCTGCATGGACCTACTCATGACTACTCGGGAAATAATAAAAAAAAAATTATAACTCTTTTTTTTTTTAATTTAGAGACTTTTATAAAGTTGCGCCAACTTTTAATAAAACTTGCCATGGTAGTGTCCATACTTTTTTTTTAACCCAGACTATAGAAAGTGCATAGAATGTTAAAATCTATGAAAATTATAAGAAAAAATTTTTTTTTACTGATTTTTGTAAAATAACTACAGACTTTCTGTATAATTTTAAAGGATTGTGGTAGATAGCCGTCCTTCTTAGGTTGCTAATGCACAAAAAATATCAAAAATATGTCAAAAATTGTGGTCATGGTAGTTGAAAATAGCATAATGGGTATCGAATATCGATGAAATTTATAAAAGTCTCTGTAATTAATAAAAAAAACAGTTATAATTTTTTTTTTTTTTTTTCCGAGGAGTCATGAGTAGGTCCATGCACCGATGCCGGCTTATCGTTGAATTTTGGGACACGGTGTATATATATGTGATATATATAGTACCATGGACTCGCAAGGCATGGGCCCCGGCATTCGTACGAGTGCTACTAAAGACTAAGATAATTTAAATCGTTCTTTAGAGAGTCATCGGGTACTTAGTTGATATTGTAAATCTACGCTAAGATTTGTAAACTATGTACCTACTAAATAACCTACGAGCACTCGTAGGTTATTTAGTAGGTACATAGTTTACAAATCTTAGCGTAGATTTACAATATCACTTTCCTATTACTTCTCTATTTACTTCTTTACGTACCTATGTGTAGAAAAAGGTGAATGCTGCCGTCAATGGCGGGTTTTTTTTGCTCTTTTTCCTAAGGTTTAATATGTAACGGGTAAATAAATATTTTTTCTTTTTTTTAAATCTGTATTCGCCTTAAATAATACGAACAATATTATTTAAGGCGAATACATACAAATCATGTTGAATGGTTTATGGTATGGCAATACCTATCGTTTGTAGTTACAGGCGTGATAAAACTATTTTCCGCCACATAAGTAAGTTTTCACCTTAAGTAAGAGTAATAATTATTGGTCCTCTGACCTGACACTAACCATTTTACAGGTCAGTATATGGCAGACCCAATGCGAAGAAAATATGATCACATTCGGTAAGTTTAAATCAATTTAAACAGTATTGTAATGTAATATTTTTTTTATGTCATTGTGACGGAACAAGCACAAGGCCCACTTGATGTTAACCGGGAACCTCTGCCTATAACAGATGAATTTCGTCACAACTTCGTGAGGAACTACACTGCGCCCGTCACCCCGAGACATACAGTTGCTGAGTCTCATGTACCTGTAATTTTACTGACTCTCAAGGACTGCTGCCGAAACACACTGCTAGTTGCTTGGCGACAGATTTTCTACTTCAGGGTGGTAGCTAGCCAGGCGATCATTTGCAAAATGCCCTCCCACCACGCGGTGAAGCTCAAGACGGCGGTGGGGATCGAACCAGGGTACTGCGGCACTGCAGTCTATAGCTATTACCGCTCGTAATAATATATGTATACTCGTATTTCTCTCTAAAGCCAAGCTTAGCCAAAACAATTTTTCGTTTAAATAATATTGCGCGTTTAGCTGCCCGCCTGGATAGATACCACGATCAAGTAAAAAATCTGTCGCCAAGCACCTAACGATGAGTGTTACGGCAGCTGTCCTTGAGAGCCAGTAATTCTAGATAAGCCTGAACAACATCTTCGACCACATCATCACTTACCATCAGGTGAGATAGTCGCATCAAAAAAACATGATAGTGCGTCAAAGTGTTTGATGATTGTAACATCCATTCCTGTGATCTGAGCACTCAGTTCGGCTTCTTGAAAAAACGTTGAGCTGTGTTTCCATTATTTGTGGAACCAAATCCTGGCTTTGGTTTGTCTACAATTAACGCTACTATAGGTTACTTATAAATTTAAATTTAATCCTTCCAGCTCTTTACAGTAAGAATTAATTCTTGTAAAGAGCTGGTTTCCTGGTAGCTAGTACGATGGCGGAACTTTCTTGTCTGAAATGTATATAAAAACGATATTTACCTATTACTGAAACTAAATGTTATTTTTCAGGGTGTATCAAAACGTGAAATTCGTCAAACCATACGTGTCTCACACGAAAATTGGATCGTTGGTACAACTTGATATCAAAAACAATCAAAAGTTCAAAAGGATGGATTGGAAAAACAACAAGAATCTCATCTATGGTTCACTAGTGTTGTTTACAAAAGACAACTGTAACAGTTTCATGGTTGGAACAATCTTGGATCGTGACGAGAAATGCCTGGTTCATGGTTTGGTAAGTTATTTCACAAGTAATGAATTGAATCGATAAGAGAGCAGGAGCAGCGAGGAACAATTTGCAATGAGGTAGTTATCGGCTGTTATCTTGCAGTGTCGTAGGGCGTTTTTTGAATCCATGCATGGTTAACTGCCTAACTGCAAACCTAGAGTAACATAATGTATTTGACGCGACATTTTAAACATAATATATCACATACATGTTTCGTCAGACTGCATATTCGGCGGCCAAATATTGGGCCGTCCTGCCGATTATTTGGCACAAATATATTTTTCTAAATATACATCTCTAATAAGTACCCAGAAAGTGAACTCTACCGGAGACTTATTCATAACTGTCCAGTTAGAAGCGAGATTTTAAATTTGGAATCTCCTACTGTCCAGTAAGTAAGTATCTTACAGGACAATAGGTCATCATCTTTAGATCTGCTTAGAAAAAAAACATAGTATCAGACACAGATTAGAGTTTAGCCATTATAACATGTTTATAGGAGGGAGGCTCTAAATATATATCTATCTCTCTTTTTGGTATGACATTTCATGAGATAGATATATTTTTAGATCCTTACACAGCCATTTTATAGTCTGTGACACTTAACGCGATGCAGAAAAAGTATGCACGTTGCGTTTTGTACTTAGTAATCTTATATAAGTATAGTGTGGGATTTAATGTTTGTATTAAGTAATTTTAGTTTATAAATTATTTTGGATTAAAACTTCCATTCTAAAATTAACATGGAGTTTCAAAAAGAATAATTTTATTTTTTATTAAAATATTCTTGTCATGTAAAAATAGAACAATGTTCAAAACTAAACGAAAAATTCGGAAATAAATGGCACTCCTCCTGATTTTAAAGCTGAGGCATTAATTTTTAGAAAAGCATTATACTAGCCTCAACCAGTAAGAAAGCCATCCTGGCCTCGTATATAAACGGACCTCACCTGCGGTTCGGTCCGGTTAACTCATACTTATCTAGGGAGGTTTACTTACTGAATTCTGCAGTTATTTGTGCCAAATATAGTGTGCCTTCAGTGGCCGAATATATTATTTGTAAACAAGCAACCTACGAAAAACTATGTAAAGAAGTGTCACTCTTATACAGTTACCGCTTTGATTTCGGACTTATCATGTACACCTATTAACAAAACACGCACTATCTTCCTAATTCAATATAATATATTATATGTATGTTTTTTTATTTTATTGTGACGGATCAAGCACGAGGCCCACCTGATGTTAAGCGGACTAACCTCTGCCTATGACAGATGCATTTCGTCACAAGTCACGAATTGCACTGCACTCGTTACCTTGAGACGTAGTTGTTAAGTCCCTTGTGCCTGTAATTTCACTGGCTCTCAAGGACTGCTGCCGGAACACACCGTTAGGTGCTTGGCGACAGATTTTCTACTTGAGGGTGGGCGCTAGCCAGGCAGGCATACGCAAAATGACCTTCCACCATGCGGTGAAGCCAATAGCCATATCCAATGCCACTGAACGATCACTGCTTCAAAAGTCTTAGTAAGTGTCCCGTAATCTGGTACTAATTTTGCAATTAAGGTTGAACTGGCCGATCACTTCTCCATACAAACGTCGTAGGGTAATCACTCCCTTATTTGAGATTTTAAGTCCAAACTTATGCATAAAACCGATTGATATCGTCATTATCTAAGCTTGTATGATGCCAAAATTTTAAAAAGATAATTATTTTGAAAGTTATGAGCCTCGAAAACTTTATATGAAAATGTTTCGAGGCTCATAATTCTCAAGTTAATTATTTTATTGAAATTTCGGCATCATACAAGCCTAGATAATGACGAGATTAATCGATATTATGCTTTATTTAGGACCTAAAGCCTCAAATAAGAGAGTGATCACCCTACGACGTTTGTATGGAAAACAGGCCGGCCAGTTCACCCTTAAGATAATTTTACAGTTAAATGGACGTTGTTATTTTACATGTGAATTTGGTATAATTTCAGGTACCAGTGTCGATAATGGATACAGAATTGGACGAGTGCCTCTATACCGAAGGAGACTCATACACAATGATTGAAAGTGAAGTGTACTACGAACCTTATTATCACGTGCTGCGTGCGCTGCAGGACCCCTTCTTCCCCCGACACATCGCGATGAAGCAGTACATTGTAGATGTCAATGTGAGTACAATTTTTCTCGCTTCAATAACAGGTTAGTGCCAAATAATACTAAAATTATAACAGTGAGAGATGGGTACAACCAAAAAAATAATTAAAAGTGCAAAAGAAGAATCCAAATGGAGCTCGCTGCTAGTTTTGATTGTATTAGAACATGTCTTATGTTGATGAAGTTTTTTCCATCAACCATTAAGATATCCATGTTTTAATTATCTTTGTAGCCTGATAGAGATACTTGTTATACATTTTCAAGAAAGCATAGTGCTTATGAAGCGTTATACAACCGAATTTCATGTGGACACCTAGGTCAGCTAGTTTGTAAAAAATATGTATTGTCTCAGCTAGACATGGCCTAAGGTAACGTTACAAATCATAGAGTATAACTACGTTTATTATTCTTGGTTTTATGACTGTGACTTATGCTACAGAGGTAACAAGAGTTGTCAAATGTCAAAAACGTTGAATAAAAACAATTAATGGACTGAAAAAGCGTAGCCCCGCAAGGGAGACTTTTAGGAAAGACAAAATTATGACAGTTGATTCTTTTCACATCTATAATACATATTATAGACACGTTACAATAATGCCTTATAATCCACTTTTGGTATATTGCGAAGCAATCTAGAACCTCGATGGCATGTCAAGGGTCTCAGGTGGAGATGACGTCACTAGTCCGATGTCTGGTGGCGAGCACAATGCTTCCGAAGAGTCCTGCTCCAAAGTAACTACATCAATGGTCCATGCACCATACCACATGCCTTATATCAGCAGCGCTGCCTTTATAAAGAATGACTCGATTTTTATGTTTTTTAGCACTTGAGAACTTATACTGTCACGAATCAGATACATTACTTTTCCTAACTTTTTTGCTATTGTTCCTTTACACCAATGAAACTAATCTTTGTTTGAATTTTTTTTATATGACACAATATCGCCAATATTATTTTTTTGTGTATTTTTTCCACCGTAACTTTTAATCTGCAAGAACTGTTTGTGTTTAAGATTAGAAGCTACGGTTGTGGGTAAGGGCGATGATGACTCCTTAGGATTATTTAAATCCAGTCGCTATTTTAGTCTGTGAACGAATACTAGCTGCGCTGGTGAAAAACCTATGACAGCGTGCAACGAATTCCTGTACTTAAAGAAGTATTTTAGCAGTTTCAGCTTAGCGGCCCTACGATTTTGTAACGATGGTAAACTACTTTTGATACCCTTTTTACAATTTGACGTAGCTTTCCGCTTGGCCGTTACTACCCGTTATAAGCAGCTGAAGACAAATGCTATATACCATTCAAAGAACAAAATGACCTTAACTCATGAGACGTGAACGCAGTCCCGTTATCGCTAACTATCGTATAAGGCACTCCAAATCTAGATATGAATTCGTACAGTTTTTCAACAAGGGCAACAGAAGTAGTACTATTAGTCATTTCATAGACTTCTACCCATTTTGAATACGCATCTACAATGACAAAATATACGCATTTATTTATAGGTCCTAAAAAATCAATATGAATTCTATGGAACGGCTTCGATGGAAAAGGCCATGGCGCTAAGGGAGCGCGGGGCGCATCCGCATGCATACCTAATATGCTCCTATCAGCGTCTCCAGAGCTGCATCTACTCCCGGAAACCAGAACCGAGATCGAATTTCGGCCTTGCTCTTGACAATACCCATGTGGGAACTATGCACTTCCGATAAAAGGAGCGTTTTAAAAATTTTCTGATGAACTACTTTATGTCCTCTCATAAGACAACCGTTCTCATATGATAATTAGTTACGACATAAAAAATATGGTCTCAATTTTATATCCGAAATGTTTTTCGGCCAGCCATTTAAAATAAAAACTGTAATTTAACTAAGAATTACATCTACTTGTGTTTGTTTTTTTTTCAAAACACTCAACGTGATAAGCAAATTGCCCTCAAACACAAAATTAATGTAAGTAGCTACATCAACCTAATTGAAGTCCGCGGCTCGAACAGCTGATGTTGTGCCTTCCCCTCTCTCTCCTGCGCTTGCTACACTCTCTGACGGGAATGGCAAACTAGCACGCGATAAAAAGTCAGCCCTATTGTCGGCACTCTTTACAAACTTGATCTGATAGTTATAGGCGCTCAGAAAGATCGCATATCTCTGTAGCCTATTAGCCGAAACTTCGGGTATGCCTTTGTGGGAACCGAAAATAGAAATAGGAGGCTTATGATCAGTGCGTAAAATAAACGGGCTTAACCTTCCATATAGGTACTGATGGAAGCATCGTACCAAATATTATTGCTGCAGCTTTTTTCAATCTGCGCATAGCGTTTCTCGGCAGCATTTAACGTCCTCGAAGCAAACGATAAGGGTCGTTCCAATATCTCTTCATCTACTTGGGATAGTATAGATCCCAGACCGTACGGTGACGCGTCTACTATCAAAATTAATTTAGCATTTGGGTTGAAATGTGCCAAAACCTGATCTGATCGAATTCTATTTTTTATCTTGGTAAACGCCTTTGGTTGCTCGGGGCCCCATGTCCATTTTTGCTCTTTTTTAAGCAAATCATATTTATAAAGGACATAATGTGCCAGAAGCAGTTAGCACGAAATTCTTGTAACAATTTACATGCCCCAGAAACGATGGGAGCTTATAGTCATCAGTAGGAATAGGGGCTTCTAGAATTGCCTTTACCTTTTCAGGTGTTCCTTAAACCGTTTCTACCTATTACGTAACCCAGTAATGTGTTTTTTTACCCGTTTGAGCACGGGTGCAATAGGAGAAGAGTAATCTGAGTGATTAACCTGTTTGAGTATGCCATAAGGCAGTTAATCGGTCTTTCTCTTTATCTACTTCAGGCCGTAAGGCATATGCCATAGGACGGGCTTTGAAAAATACAGGTTGAACATTTTCTTTGAAATGCAATTTAATCTTATATTTATTAAAGGTACCTAGTTCGTCAGTAAACACTCTGGGATATTGCTGCATTGCTATCTTATCCCCAAGGCATCAGCTGTAAGTTGCAGACTTAAAAAGTCTCTGCCTAAAAGTGGAGGGCAGCCATTACGAATAACATGAACTTTAACTTGATGCGTTCTATTCAAATACGATAGCGTCATCATTGCTACACCTACATAAGTACAAAGCGGACTTCTTATAGCGGAGAACTGAACACTGCTAAAATATTTTTTGTACGTGTCGTCAGAAATTATTGCGACGGGAGCCCCACTGTCAATCTCGAAACATAATTGCACACCATTCAATGTAATCGTTTCTGTCATGGCTCAATGAATGGAACTTCCGAAAGGCTGATTATCAACCTTTGTATGCTGACATATGTAGCTTAGAATGGAACAATGTTTATTTATCACGTGACGTTAACGAGGCAGTCAGGTACTATATTCTATAATATAGTGTATGCGTGTTTTGATCGGCACGTTCCGAAAAAAAGGAACTGGCAAAATACAAAATACCAGTATCCTACGTGGTTTACACACGAAATTATACAAACATTAAAAAATAAATATTACATTTGAAAAAAAATTAAGAATTCGGAAAGGAGTTTAACCGCGAGTTGTTTAAGTTTTACAGACATAGAGCAAAGGAACTGATTGATGTAGCTTATAAAAACTATATTAGACGAACGGAGGAGAATATCAGAATGGATCCTAAGAGTTTTTGGACATTTGTTAAAAGTCAGCAGGGTTCTAGGCATTCATGTAGGGAATTTGATTTTAATGGGCAAATGCTATCAGGCGCTGATGCTGCAGACGCGTTTGCTAGCTACTTTAAATCGGTATTTTTACCTGAAGTCCCTAAACTGTCTGTAGCTGATGGTGAGTCTCACGCAGCTAATCCACTGTGCTCACCAAGGGTCACTGTAGATGCCATTTGTCCAACTGATTTGGCAATAGCCTTTCGCCGCCTAAAGGCACAGTCGTCCGCAGGTGTACCATCGTATATCCTAAAAGACTATAGGTCAATTTTCACACCACCACTTCTTTTCATAATTAATTTAGCGTTAAAGTCAGCTATATACATATCCGTGTATTTGGAAAACCTCCCGAGTAATTCCAATACCAAAGGGTGGCTCGAGCTTGAAGGTCGAGGACTATAGACCCATATCGGTTCTGTCGGCTCCCGGCAAGGTATATGAGTCAATATTAAATCGTCGCATCTCAAATCAGGTTCATACCCAAATAGTTGACAGCCAACATGGTTTCAAAGCTGGTAGATCAACGGTCACGAACCATATTAACTTTGTTGACTATGTCATCAAGGGAATGGATAGTAAAAATCATCCGCATCCACCGGCTTATTTCCCATGTTTAAGCAAGTATTTCCATCACAAACCGATCGCGTAACGCTTCGTACAGATTTTTGAACCCGGAGTGCTCGCTGAGGCCCCATCTTGCGGCCCATTGATTATACGTTTCGCCCGCCTGCTGCACCGCAGCCTAAAAGTTATAACGTTCGGTAAATCCGAGGAGCTTGGGCGTAAAGTGATCATCTAAGATCTCGATGATTTTTTTCATAGGGCACTTCTTACAGATCCTTCGGCAAAGCGACATCCAATGCTAGTTTGTAGGTACCGTCGGTGAGTCCGCTTAACAAAATTGCTCGTCTTTTTATTCCATTCCCGTCAGTCTTTCCGGTCATATCATTCGCAATGAACCATAGCGTTATTCGGCTCTTAGGTATAGGTACTCCAAGTTTGCAAATTGTGATCAACCCTTTATAAAATTCCGAAATGAGTCATCGTTGATTTACTTGAGCGGGTAGACGACTGCGCCACTCTAAGGTATATGTATTATATGGAACGGAACAAGCAAAACACACGGAGGTTAGAGTCACACTGTCTTTATTCACCTATTAGAAATAAGATGGCGTGTGGTGGTCGCAGCCACATACATACACGTTTATGTAGGTACACATACAACACTTCCTCCCCCAATTGACAAAATACCTTGATAAACATCCATTGAACTTTAAATAAACTATAATACATATTATAGACATGTTACAATAATGCCCACAAAAGAGCTAATAAAACCTCTTTATATCTTTATTATTTTTATATTACAGCCAGAGCCGAAACATCCTTCCTACTTAAAACCTGACTCTGAATTTAACCTCAAATTGAATACACCAATTTTATTAAATTCTGGTGGAAATGAATCAATTATCGATACATACTTATCGATAAATAAAACACTTATAAGAAAAAGTAAAGAAGAAGCGAGATCGATCAAGAAATTTGTTGTATTACAAGATGAAACATGGCCCAATAAAGATGAACTGCAGTTTAATGAAAGTCAAATCGAGGCGTATAAATTAGCTTTAACGCATGAATTTGCTGTTATCCAAGGACCGCCGGGCACTGGCAAAACATATCTCGGTTTAAAAGTCGCCAACACTCTATTTCAGAATGTAGAGAAAGATATAAATGGCTGTCTTATGCTTGTTATTTGCTACACTAATCATGCACTTGACCAATTTCTGGAAGGACTACTGGAAGTGACAAATTCTATAGCTCGCATCGGTGGCCAATCTCGCAACGAAGCTATGGCTCCGATCAATTTAACAAATTTGCGGCGTCTCTCATGCAACACTTACGCACGTGAAGTGTATAACGAACAAAAAACAATACTGCAGTCAATTATTTCAACTTTTCAAAAATCATTGATCGATCTTGATGTATTAATGAACGGCGTTATGAAAAGCTCATGGTTGACCGATATACCGGAAATTGCACTTCTACGGAAATTTTACTGTGATTTGCCCAGTAAAGAAGACGCATTATTTCATTGGCTTTTCAAAAATGTTAAGCACTATTATGTTAATATCAACAAAAATTTTTTGATGAAAGAAGATTTTGCGTACAGCAATGTTCTTGCTGATTATGAAAAGGAAAATCGTGATAGGACCACTATACTCTTAGACGATTGGGAATGCAATGAGTTGGAACAAAAGGAACATCGTGCTTTAATATCATGCTTTTCTTTAGAGGATATAAATACCAAGTTGAAAAAATTAATTGCTAAATTGCAGTATAATTCTGATCCTCTCATGAAACGATTCATCCGAGGGGAGATTCAGCGTCATAATTCTCTCAAAGAATTGTTTAATGTGAGTTTATTTATTTCTGTAATGAAATGAAATATTCTTAGTAGGTACCTTTACTTTAAATCATCTTAATCCTAATATCTTCTAATGTGTTCTTGTTGATTTCATTCGTCTTGGAAGTCGCGAGAAATTAATCGTATATAATATAAAATTAAGTATGTAATAATGATTTTCAATTCGTAATTTTAAATCATAGTGAAGTTTATTATAAGGTATTACGATGCCGTGTGCGATATTTTACTCATATTTATTTCCCAGGATATGTCACAACATCGTTTGCGAAGAATCAACGTGGATATTACGAGCGACACAAACTTTAATAGCTTTGCACCGATCGACAGATGGACTTTGTATTTTATGTGGATACAAAACCGTGTGTCAGCAACGAAATACGAAATTGGTGATTTAAAGGTAAGCATTATGTCATCATATCTATATATATCATATCATTTCATTATTACGGCTAAGGTTTTTTAGGGATAGGAGGGCAACCTAGCAGTTGGCTCTCCTGGTGGTAAATTATCTCCGTCGCCCAAGAACAACCGCAATACCAGTGGTCTCTAGGTTGCGTTTCCGGCCTTTGAGGAGAGAATATGCTCTTTTCTTGAAGGCTTTTAAGTCGTATTGTGTCGGAAATACTTCATATGGCTGCTGGTTCCACATTTGGCAGTGCGAAGAAGAAAATGCGCTCCTTCGGGCTGGTTGGCGAACGGAAGAGAGGACCCGATGGACTTTCTTAAGGGGCCTCGGGCGTAGGTACACATATTTTTTAATATTTATAGGTACTATATGTAGGTACGTACATAGCTGTAATAGCATGTAAGCACACGATCACAACCCTAACCCACTTATCGCGTCAGAAGAGATATAAACTACGGGATAGAAAGAGAGGCGCCTTGTAGGTGAATACGAGTATAATGATAGGTACTCAGCGTCTGGATTGATCTTTATTGGCCTCGTCTTTAGAATCAGTAGGTATACATCACAATGTACCTAATGTAACCTTAATTTTTTACAGATAGATATAGTTATCTTGAATAATCTCACGAAATTTTATCTACCGGAAATCAATAGTTTTAAAGAAATAAATTTTTGGAGTTTTAATTTTAACCTTGACTATTTGTGTATTTTACACTTCTAACAAGTACATAGCATAGCCTAATGGATTCAAAATATTCGTCTGACTGTTCCTGACAGCGTATCATTAGGGTGGCTTAGATTAGGTCGAATGGTGTGACCGAACCGAATCGGAGCACCCACCTTCCAAGGAGTCTTGTCTGGCCTACCTCTAGAGTGTTTTTTTTATAATCCGGAGGCGCGGAGGGATGCGGCGATAGTCTACTCGGGGTGAGGAGCAGCGGATGACGCGAAGCCGGAGCGGCGGAGGCTGGACGCCGAAGGCGCCCAAAAGCCGCAGCTGCGAACGTGTAGCGAGTACACTGTGACGCGGTAGTCATAGAATTAATTGACTTCTAATAAGACATTTAAGTCTTAAGCCTAACCTTTTTTTATTGCAGTTTACGTGCTTGTGATTTGTGACTAATTATTTTTATGAAGAAGAAGAAGCTAAGTCTGAGTAATTTCATTAGTATTAAAAAACTGTAGGTTTCTGTAACCCCCTCCCCTCAGTGGGAAATATTCCGCCCTCTCTCCCCCTCCCATAGTACAAACTATGTACATATATAAAGTCCTCCTAATATATGTAGGTACACATATTATTTTTAACAATTATTATTAGTTAAAAAACATAGTTTCTGGTACCCCTCACCCCTCTGGGGGTATGCTAAAACCCCCTCTCCCCCCTCCACCCCTTCCTATAGTACATATGTATGTATACCGATTCTAAAGTCCTTCCCTTTATTTCGTCTTAGCAGAGTTGCATATTTATAAAAACGTATTTGCGGAGAGATCCTTCTGGTCCTTTTTATTCTGTAGTATAATTCAAATTTCAATAACCTATATAATGGTACACCAAATATCTTCCTATTATCCAAACATGCTGGACATCGCACACTTTCTTTATGCACATTACACAAAACCCACATAGTTACACACATCCTCACGCACAATATCAAAACTTGGCACCATTTATAAGCTTACTTAATTTTTGAGTACAAAAGCAAAAAAAAAAAAAAAGCTTATAAATGGTGCCAAGTTTTGATATTGTGCGTGAGGATGTGTGTAACTATGTACAGTTAGAGGGAGTGGATGAAAGCTGGCGAGAGAGATTGCGAAGAACAAGAGGACCCAAGAAGATTGCGGTTGCAACATAAATCTTATGATACAACCGTATTAGAACTCGTGGATTGTACCATAGTTCACCTGTTGAGAGGCATGTGTGACGGGAGGTGAGCGACGACGCCGCGCCGTTCACATTCAGACATTTAAGATGATTTTTAGCCAAAATGATAATGATGGCGTCTTCTTGCGTCGTGTGGGTGACACTGAGACACAGAGCGCCCGCCGCAGCAACACTTAACCGTGCCGCGCTACCTTTGAATGGAGTTTTCTATATTTACATCGGACTAAGTACTATAACATATGAAATTACAGGCACATGAGACTTTTTACATCAGGTGGATCTCGTACAGATAAAATAAACAAAAAAATATATATATTAAAAAAAAATATCTCTAAATGTTTGTTAGGACTTGCAGAAGTCCACCCTAAGAGTTTGTTTGTATTTTACCAATAACCCTTTATATACACTGTCATTTTACTGTATCACATGCATTTATATTGTCCCACGCTAATTCAACTTTTAACTGATTAGGTCGATTAAATTTCGTAAGTGCAAGGTTAAATTGCTCAGCTTTTTTTGCCAACGTTACGCACTTGACCGATCTTTTCATGAAGAGCTGCATCATTGGCACTAAGTTCATGGATAGACGCTGGATAATTCCACAGAGCAGCAATTCGAGAACAGCATAGACCGTGGTTAACTATCTGATTAACTTTAAGTACCATGGTCTTAACTAAATAAAATAATAAATATACAGAGCCAGGATACTGTCCCAAAATTGACGATATCCTATCGTACGACACATACTTTTGTATTAGATTGCTTCATACTTATACATAGAGGGATCAATTCCACTGGAGCTGCAAAGCCTAAAGGGCTTTGTTAGATATTCTTGGAATAGTCATCCTCTAATTGGTCTTGTTTTCGGCCACAGAATTTGTGCTGCATCCAAAATAACTAAACACGTCATTGGCGCATTAATCAAATAAATATTTTTAAACATTAATATTTGCTTTACTAGGAAGCAGTGGATACTGAGAAAAGAGCTTACGATGAAGCAAGGATGTTACTGGACATGCAAGTGTTGAGAACCAGAAAAATTATTGGCATGACGACAACGGGAGCTGCCAGAATGCGAAATCTCCTGCAGGCCCTAGCACCGCGTATTGGTAACCTACCTATTATTATTATATTTGCTAGATCTTTCCAATTTCTCAAATAATTATGAAATGAAATTTATTAATCGCTATAACACACATAATTTAACTGAAATCAACGATAATACAGTAAGTATTATATTCTTATAACACCTGTATTATTAGAATATGCTGGATCCAGCAATTCTCTACCAAAGGTGGTCAATATTGATCTCCTAAGCTGAATAAATACGGTTTTATGTCGTGCGAGTTCGTTCGTGGCATGGTCATATTTTCCTCTGAGCTCGCCTTGGCCACGTTTTCTAAATCATGTCATAAAAGTGTTACAGAAACATATACCTGAGTCAATCTCAAACATATCGTACGTGACACGACACCAACACAAAAGAATAATATAAAACTTTAGTCGAATGAAGTTTATAATGAAGTTATTTTTGTATGTACGCGATTACTTCCACACAAAGTTGAATACTCAAACCTGGGTCATTATGTAGTAATATTTAAATAGTTATAAAGATACCTAAATAATGTGCAATAAATGATTTGATTTACTTCGTCTATTATGAACTGATTTATAAGGTTTTTTTTTTGGGAAAAAAGTTAGTTCTATTTAAATTTCATCAAAATTGGTTGATTAGTTTTAAGTTATAGTCAATAGACTGAAAAATGCAATTGCATATCTACACACATCAAGAAAGTGTAAGCAAAATGCATCATGTCACAAATTTTACTAATTATATTAACCAATTTTTAAGTCTTTACTCACTCAAGGTGCGTAGGTATGTAAAGTTTTTTGTTTTTGATGACATAGGTACTGGCTGGTTGCAAAAAAACTTTTCGATAAATCTTTTGTGTTTTCATAAAGTTGAAATGAATGCGAATTTGTTTGAATTTAAGTGCGTTTTTATAGCTACGTTTAACCTTGATTTAAAATAAATTACCAACAATTTGAATAAAGTTAGCGAATAAATTGGATTATGAGACATTGTTTACATCGTGGAGTGGCTTCATTTGTCGGCAGATCAAATGCAAAGAGATCAGCCAAGTACTATAAACATAAAAAAATTGAGTGTTTAGTGTCGCACTAGAATGATGTCTAACTTCAGTGTGTCGCTGTAGCGTACACTAGTCATATGGTGAGTCGCAGTACAGTTTTGTCGCACAAGCGTTAATCGCACATCCGTTTGTCGCACTCACATAGTACTCTCGAGTTGTAGAGACTTTGCAGGCGGGAAGAAATCAATCTCAGGTATCTCGGCATTTTGGTATTCATAGAAGTGTTATTTGTCGTCTTTGGCAACGCTATAATAATACAGGAGACCCCGCTGAACAGCATCCAGGCCGTGGAAGAAGTACAACCACGGCAAGACCGGTACATACCTACAACTGACTGCAAGACGCCAGCCGATATTAACTGCTCTAGAGATAAGTTTGAGGCTACAGAATTCAACTGGTGTTGTTGTCAGCCCCCAAACTGTGGCCGTACTCATGCAATCGAAATCGATTGCATGAGTACGGCCTACGAGCTCGACGCCCAATCGGGTGCCCGCCGATACGTCACGGGAATCGCGCTCGTCGAATTGAATGGTGTAGAGAACGCAGAACATGGACCCAGGACCAATGGGATAATATTATGTTTTCCGATGAGTCGCGATTCGGGTTTAGGCCTGATACAAGAACGGTGAGAGTGTACCGTTGGCCCGGAAATACTGAAAGGCTCAGGTGCATTCAGGAAGTTCATCCACACAGCGGCTCAACAGTTTATGGTATGGGCGGGTATTACGAAGAACAGGCGAACTGAGCTCGTTTTTGTAAATGGAAACATGAACGCTGAAAATTACGTTGAGGATATTCTTAGACCTTATGTCCATCCATTTGCACAAACCTTTGGCTCCGATTTTACGTTATTGAATGACAATGCGCGTTTGCATACAGCTCGGCGAACCAGTGAATACTTGGTAATGGCTGGCCTGCACAATTACCAGACCTCAACCCCATCGAGCACGCATGGGACATGCTCCAGAGACGTGTTTTGAAGGACTTAGACGGAGTGACAACAACCTAACAGCTGAAGGATTTGCTACAATTCCATTGGAAGCGATTGCTGCAAGATGACATAAACAGTCTCATTAATTCTATGAATAATCGTTGCCGACAAGTTCTGAATAGCAGAGGAGGCCATACCTTGTATTAAATTATCCAATTCTTTCACAATAAATAAATTTAATTTAGTTTTTTTTTTAAGTTTCGTTTTCTTTGTAGGTAAGTACCTTAGTTTGTACAGTATTGTACTGTTTGTACATTCTATATTGTTAATTTATGTTATTAAAAGAACTATTCAAGATAAGAGCTGTTATTTACATCAATAGGACCCTAAAAAATATTTATTTAATAAAATACAAACGTTATAATGTGAAGAAACATCCTAAAATTTAAATTAGTAGATACATGTTGCTTAGACTTTTTTGGTGTGTGTATATTATTTAATGGTAATTCCAACTCTTGTTGATGAACAGTTTATTAGGCGAGTGAATAATCTTGTATGCATAGAGCGAGGGGCTTGTTGTTACAGTTTTCATGAAAACTAATATATCTTGAGATCCATTGCTTAAATTGCTACTAAATAAAGAGGGATGGATGCTGAAACTCTTGCTCTACCAAATCAAGTAAAATAATACCATTACTTTTTTTTATATTATTACCTTTGCAATAACGCCTGCTATGCGGATAACATTACAAAATCATAAATACACGATAGGAAAAATTTAAGTCATGTGCGGGATTCGAACCTGCGTCCATCCACCCCTTTAGCCGAGGTATGCTCTAATTAATTCAGCTAACATGACATGACGTCATAACTCAAATCTTTCCTATCGTTCTTTAACCATCGTATTGGGATGGAGCGACATCTATAGCACTACTTACGTAGTACTTCAACCAAGACCAGTTTTGCAATTGGTTTTATACTTGTAAATGATGACGCAACCTTATAATTTTAATATTGTTATATATGTTTGCAATAACGCCTGCTATGCGGATAACATTATTTTAATACAAATACAAAACAATTATTTTAAATTATTTTTATATGAAATATTCGCGGGTTCGAATCCCGCACATGACTTAAATTTTTCCTATCGTATATTAGTAATTTTGTAATAATACCATATCAATTGGTCATTATTTTACAATCAATTATTTTCTACAATAAGTGCGATGTTACAACTTACCTCGTACTTGGGGCAATTAGTAACGTCTGCCGGGGCAAAAAGTAACGACAAAAAAAAAACAACAATACTTGTAATCATTGATACTTTGTATATTTTTAACAATATTTACATCTTTCTAAAGTAGGAATTATGTAGTTCTTATCAAATATCAACTTAAATAAACTTTTTAAGTAATCAACACCTAAAAATTAAGTAACTAACAGTTTTATTTACCTAAACACTACTTATAATCATCATGGCGCTTTTAAATCACAGTAAGTAATTCAATTATTTATATCTAAGGTACGCTTCGTAATCATCTCTTTTTAATATCTATCTAACAAAGTATTGCACTTTTAAAGTTGATTACATTTCGTGGGTTTCATTATAATTAAATTCAGACTTCATCTGAGTTACAATTAATACAAATAAAAGATATAGTGTCTCCTGTAACACATCCTACAAGTGCCCATATCTTACAAATGATACACTCGACCCAATCTTCTTTATTTGAATCTGTGTAAGCTTCACCACATGCCAGACGATACCACTCTTCTGAATCAGATTCTGAATCTGAACATAATAGTAGATTATGATACAAGTGAGCTATATTGCTCACGAATTTTATACGCACTTTTTCAACACCCTTGCGAGGAAAAAAAATGTATATTGCACAAATGCGATACAAACAACATACGAAAATTATGGAAAATAGCGCGCAAGTCTTTTTTTTTGCGCGCGGTAAATGTATGATGGTTGATTACATATAAACCTCTTTGATTTTACAAATCTGTATTACTCGGTTAAATTGAAAATGCTCTGTTTACTCGCATATAATTTGCAGTTAGGTACTTACATAACTTTGTAGGGATAATTCTATTACGCACTAGTGTATAATATTATTATGCACGAGGGTGATATAGTTCGTTTTATGGCCCGAAGAACGATATAATAAAGCTCACTTTACGAGCAAGGGTGTTGAAAAGTATTTTTTTTAGCTCTGTCCACTCCGATTATATTTTTTGTTAATATACCTTTCCCTTTTGCCGTCCCCTTTCCTTTATCTTTGTCATATTTTTACTGTTTTTTCATCATCTTTTTGGCAAAAATGAAGCGCGTGCACACTTTCGCTCACTGCACCGGCCGGCGCATTGGCTATCAGTGTTGCTAACCCAGATTTACATTGTACCCCAAAGCCTGCTTAATTTTACCCTAGATTGGTAGCTACTAATGTAAAAATACCCTAAAGTTATTTAGATAAATAATTTAACAAGTTCATTCATAATCAATCCTTTTATTTCACTAACAAAAAAGCCCATATTAACAATTATACATCTATTCTCAGTGGCATTCTCTATGGACTGCCGTGCACCAAGTCCATGGTTCGAATCCTGCCGCGGGCTTGAGTTTCACCACATGGTGGAAGGGCATTTTGCGAATGCCCGCCTGGCTAGCGACCACCCTCAAGTAGAAAATCTGTCGCCAAGCACCTAACGATGTGTACCGGCGGCAGTCCTTGAGAGCCAGTGAAATTACAGGCAGAATAAGACTAGATAACTATGTCTCAAGGTGACGGGCGCAGTGCAATTTGTAACTCGTGAGGAAATGTTTCTGTTTAAATGTATTATTTTATATGAAGTATTCGATGTAAAAACTTATTCATTGATATAAAAACTTATTCAACTTACTTGTACCTTTTTATTGTTACCACAGAGGAATATGGACCAAATTAAAAAAAAAAGATAATGTAATGAGCATAAAGTAACTTTGTATATACGTAATGAGTTCTAACGGTATGTCACATGTAAAAAAACTCTAAAAGTACTTAATATTATGCGATACTAACAAAAACAGCTATTTGCAATAACTTGATAATAGCTTACTTTGGTCTGATATCGTATTGTAAGCATCTTGGGGTTGACATCCTACACAGGTAACCAGCTATTACGTGTCGCACGTTTTACGACGCCGCAACAATATTGCAGACGATAGGTCATCACACGAATGGCGAAATTATACCGTAGAAGATAAGAATAGCTGGCACATCGCAGGAAATAACAAAATGTTGTTCATTATTCAATATAAAAATGTCATAATGTTTTTTAGGACTAGCAGAAGTCAACCCTAAGAGGTTGTTAGCATTTTACCAATAACCCTGTATAGAATGTGTTTAATATGTAGGACTACCTGCCATAATTTATATCAAATATGTCACTATTTTGATTTGTAGTGATTGTGGAGGAAGCGGCGGAAGTTCTGGAACAACACGTCATTACTTCGCTCACGAGGAATTGCCAGCATCTTATTCTGATAGGTAAGTAGATTACCACACAGTACAATAGATACCTAAATATTTAATTACCATCGACCTCAGTAGAAATCGTGAAGAGCTCAGCACATCTAACGTATCGCTTTCAATATCTCTTTATGTATGTAGGTACCTACGGCAGTATCAATCTGAGTGTGGCTGCCAATAAGTTTATATGTATTAGCAATCGTGAATCGTTAACGCACGGTAACATAGGTACATGAATGAAGATAGCACTCGTGATTTTTGTAAAGGCTTTAAGGTACATGTGAGAAAAATTAATACCTATATTCTACAACAATAATGACTATAGTCCGTTTGTAGGGGCAATGCTGAAGGCAGAATGGTGTTTTGTATTCATAACACTTCTTTTAACATTAACCATTATTTTGAGGACTCAATAATAAGGGAGAACTCCACGCTTACTCGCATTACTATTACGTCGTCAGCTAACATTTTTTCAATTCCGCCATACCTTAAGAAGTTTCTAGACTCCTTGGTTACAATTAGAGAAAAGTTGATTTACGTAAAATTCACTCATTTTTTCTTTACCTAATTCATGTTTGTATTTTTATTTCCCTTTATTCGTAATGAAAAGCACAGAGTTTACCTCGGGTTTAAGACTTATTTAGCATCTCGACGGGGTTTGGCGACCAAGCGTAGCGAGAGCGCAAATACCTAGTTAGTGTACAATGTAAACAGTAGGTACTAGTTTCTCTTAGTTATTTATTGTCAAACATCGCTAAAGTATAATAAGATATTGTTTATAAGGTGATCACCAGCAACTGCGGCCATCGGCGTCCCACATATTGCTGGCTCGGCACTACGGCCTCGAAGTGTCCCTGTTCGAGAGGATGATCACAAACGGCATCCACAGCCGGAGGCTAAGTGTGCAGCACCGCATGCGGCCTGAGATCGCCGCGCTTATATCCCCGCACATATACAAGGACCTTCAAAATCACTCCTCGGTGTATGAGTTCCCCGACGTAAAGGGAATGGTCAAAAACGTATACTTCTTCACCCACAATCACAAGGAAGATGTAAGCAATCCCCACCCGTGATTCCTAAAATAGCTACTCTACTAATTTAGGGAAACTTGGATACTAATATCTATGTGTATCGACCAATCAGAAACAGACCTACCTACTAATTGAATAACGTTTTTTTTACAATTTATGTTTTGCTGTCAATATTTTACATATATTAAAATTATGAAAAAAAAAAAACATTGCACTATCTGCTGCTGGTACTAAAAACATACAGGCAGCAAAAAAAAAAAAGAAAAGTCAAAATAAATCTAACGTATACATACATTTTTTGGTTAACCTCTTCATTTATTAACACACATAGGCATTTTGTTCTCGCCGTTTCCTCCACTTCATTAAAAATACTACATGCACGCGGATAATGCATGAATAAGTACGTATATTATAACGATATAAAAAAAACGTTATAATATCCTTCAATGTTTAGAAGGTGTAAATGTCGTAGTTCATATATCTTAAAATTCATACTAAAAATAATAATTTCTGAAACTTTAGAGCCCTGAAACGTAAATAATTTTGAACGTGTTGTGGGTAAAAGTCATGAGCCATTTTCACGGCACCCACTTCACTACATTCCCCGCGGTGATACTTGTAAGGACATCGCATGTCATTGCAAAGGAACAAACTCAATTAATACCTTGGACTTGTGACCCAAAGTGTAGGGTAAAGGGCCCTTTAAGATGATCATCAATGCTCCCCATCACTCTTTGAGCGTCTTCCTCCACTGCATAGCCAATCTATATTTGATATGATCTAATAATTATGTATAAAATATATGATACGCGATCTATGATGGAAGTTACGGTTGTTCTTGACTCGCCAAAACCCAATATCTATTAATAGGCTATAGACGGATTTCATTCATTCTGGTATACCTCTCGTTCCGACTTCTACATCATAAATTAACCGCCAAAACCCATAGGCTACAGACTAATTTCGCTGGTATACCTTACGTTCCGACTTCTACAACATAGGTAAATTAAACACTGTACTAACCTGGGGGCCAAGTCAGCTAATTACATGTTCATATTCAGCATAGATTCATTCAAGATTCATACAAGACAGAATAGGAGGTAGTCTGCTGATCCTTTACGAATATCTATGATGAATCTAGGCTGGTTTGACGATATTTCCAACAAAAAATAAAAAGAGAAGAGTAAGGTAATTCAGAAAACAACTAAGTAATTATTTATTATTATTTTATTATTTCGTTTCGTTTTCATATGAAACCGAGATTGAATCAATATTGACTCAATATGAACGATATGACGTTAGTAGACTACCAAAACTGTCAAAATTTACCAAGTTGAGTCAAATATAGATTCATATTGATTAGCAGACTTGACGCCCTGGTTAATTCATACTGTCGGACGTACTTAGTAATAGGCTACGAATAAATGTTAACCTCACCACCATCAAGTAGAAAATCTGTCGCCAAGCACCTAACAGTGTGTTCCGGCAGCAGTCCTTGAAAGCCAGTAAAATTACAGGCACATGAAACCTAACAAACTGTACGTCTCAGTGTGAGGGCGCAATTCGTCGTCGAAGGCAGAGGTTAGTCCACTTAACATCAGGTGGACCTCGGGCTTGTTTTTTTTATAATGATTTTTAGGTAGGTACTTGTTTTTTCAACGATACGAGTAGGTACATAGGTATGATGTTGTAAGTAGTCACGTAGGTACGTGTTTTTTTTATTATAGAAATTTATACTTCTAGTATGCATGACGAAAACCGTAGTAGGTTATAAATGTAGTCGTAAATATGTAAATATAATTTTCATAGGCGGTGGGCGAAAGTACGAGTCGCAGCAACCAAAAGGAAGCAGACCTGGTCCTCGCGCTGGCTAACTACCTTATGCAGCAGGGATATACTCCAAACGATGTTACCATCCTCTCTGCGTACAAAGGACAAATGGCTTACATGATAAAGGTACCTAAATTAATTATGAGCAAATGATAGATATAGTAGACCCTAGATATTTTAACAAAGAAGTGAAACCGATGCGTTCAGTTCAGTTTTTAGGACTTAGGTCGAAACCGTTAAGAGGAACGGGTAGAGAAGCACCCACAGAGAAATAGGTATTTTAATTATTCAAATTCTATTAATAAAATGATAAAAATCAAAACCTATAAACCTGGATATTGATAACATCTATAACATTTCCAAAAATGATCAAAACCGGTGATATTTTAGGGGGGGAGAAACGTTTTCTCTTTTTGTATGAAAATTCGAGATTTCCTTCCCGTCTTAAGGACAGGAAACAGCATTAGTAAAGGTGCGGTGCTCAATCCTTAATTAAAAAAGGATACAGACCTATTGTTTTTCACGATGATTCTGCATGGATTGATTTTGTTACCTTAGACAAAATTTATATTCAAAGCGTTAAGTCTAAGGATGCTGACTATCGTACTGAAATGGAGGGCGAGACTTTCAAGGAATGGTTTATTGATTTTTTGAAGGTTTCAGAAGAACCGTTATACTTTATACCATCGATAACGCAAGCTATCTATGCAAATGGAAAAATACAAATAATCCTAAAAAAATATAATGAATAGATTCAGGCGTTACTTTGCGGAAATCCATTTTTAATAATAACAAATATTTTAAAAGTATTTTAAGAAAACATTTAATTAACTATTTAATAAAACACTTAAAAAATCTTTATAAAAATGATATATATCTAGTGACAATTCCGCCTAATTTCCTGTTAAGCCGACGTGACGTCACAAAAATATGTCTCGATCGTGCGCTCGTAGAGTCAAGACCTCCTGAGGATGCTTCGTTTAGAAGCGAAACGCGTCGAATACTCTTCCGGTTTGGCTGCGTGGCGTTTGTGACGTCACGTCGGCTTAACAGGAAATTAGGCGGAATTGTCATTAGATATATATAATTTTTATAAAGATTTTTTAAGTGTTTTATTAAATAGTTAATTAAATGTTTTCTTAAAATACTTTAAAAATATTTGTTATTATTGAAAAAAATATTGGTTAACGAAAAACAACATCGCATTTACAAATAATAAAATGAAAGATTTTCGCTTAGCATGCGATAATGATTGTAATCATATATAAAAAAAGAACCTGTGTTGACAAGCTGATCACTGAGCTGATCAACAAATGATACTGTCTTCAGAAAGCTGAAGACAGTATCATAGGCCTAAAAAATATTTAATAGTTCAGCTGGGAAATTAACATGGCCATGAATTGACACGACTGCCACCAATTTAATTCTATTGATCTCATTTGGACTCGGGTAAAAGGAGATAGTAAACAACAAACTTTTCAAATAGCCGATGTTGATGTTCTTCTGCATAAAGCAATAGAAAACGTTACCAGAGAAAACTGGGTTAAATGTGTGAAGCATGCAGAAGAATCCAGGAAAAATGCTTTTGTGATTGATCAAGTTGAACCTTTGATATTAAATCTACAGGCAGATAATGTTGACACAGATGACTCGGATGGCGAATATATTTTGTAACGTTATAAAATATTTATATAAATATATAAAAAATTTAGTTTTAATTTATTTTCTTGGGTTATTTTTAATTTCTAACATAAAAAAATCCGTTTTTGAAATCTTATCAATATCGGCTAGTCACTGTACATCGAGTGTAGTGCTATAGTGTTGGAATTTGAAAGTACTAGCTAGTCTAGGGCAAAGTCATATTTAGGTGCGACGAGCGAAACGAGGATGAGTGTAAGGTGACTTTACGTTTTCGTGACGTACTTGTGAAGACAAATTTTAAATCCTTGATGTAGGTGCTCTTTATAAATAGATACATAGGTACTCGTTGTGACAATGACATTTCGATAAATGTGAAAATGTAAAAAAAAAAAACAGAAATCAAAGTAGATTCCATACATTATATAAGAGAAGCGTTTGGTCGCTCTGACTCAAACTACCGGGCGGGGCGGGGCCACTCCTCGCCTTAATCCTACGCAGGTGTTATGTGTATATAAAAATGCCGATTTTAAAGCTCTTATTAGTATAACCCAAAAATAGACGAATTCCTCCCAACAAGGGATTCTTTATTATATATATCCTATTTTTCTCTTTTAGGAAAGCTACGCAAACAAATACGCACGTTTAAAAGGAGTAAAAATAACGGTTGTTGACAATTACCAAGGCGAAGAGTCCAAAATTATCCTGTTATCTCTAGTGCGCAACAACGAAGAAAACCAGATTGGATTTTTGGGAACCGCTAACAGGATTTGTGTTGCTCTGTCCAGAGCAAAACAAGGTAGGAAAGAAGACTTATAGTTTTTTCATGATTTCTAATATATTTTATACTATATTATGTATATACATATTGCCTATTTACCTTTATAAATACCTCGTCGTCGTTGCGCAGCGCCGCATGTTCTATGGCGCGGCTGCCAGGTTGCTCAAGATTTTTAATTAATAATACCTGTATACTACGAATAAACATTATTTGTAGCCTGTGTATATATGTCATAGTTCGGAGTGGATTTTTCTACCGTTTGCGCTTTTCATATACATGTATGTAGGAGTTCCGTCCGGCACCTTCATAGGTATATCTCTCCAGCTACCCCAATTGAAATTACTAAACTTTTTGCCAATTTTTTGAGTATATTTAGTGCAATTATGAAAATATTAGGTTTTTTTTTTGGTTTTTCTTATTCAAAATGTAGGTGCCAAATAAACTTCAAAGCTACGTGTGTTTATTAGTGTGTTAGCTGACGCTATGGTTCTCCAGTTGAAACATGTTGTATATGCGAAACGGCTGCAGATGTGGTTAAACACTATAGCCAGGAATTTATGAAGGTTGTTGAGCTGAAAATAACGTGTAAGCTGGGAACCCATGTCCCATAGGGGTACCATAACGTCAGCTAACACACTAATAATCACACGGAACATCGAAATTTATTTGGCATCATACATTTTGAGTAGGTATTCATAATTGCACTAAATAAGCTCTAAAAATTGGCGTATTCAGAATTAAGTAATTTCAATTGAGGTAGCTGGAAACATCCACACCTGCCTGCGTGGAGGACAATATTACCGGGATATATGGTAAAAAATATTCTAGAATACAGAATAATATATAATAATATATTTACTAGAATTGTATAGTTATGATTGTATTTATATTCTAATACATTTAGTCTGGTCAACAATACAAGAAAATTTCAAATAAGTAACAAACCTCCTAGTAAAGGATAGTAATATCATTTTTGTTCAGTGTGATATAACTCTTTAGTATAGTTTACCAGAATATTTGTTTTTAACAACATTTTGTTAGCATTCAAATATTCATGTTACGTTAACCATCAACAAGAAAAATATTTTTGCCAGTGTTTTATTCTAGATTCATATAGTTCCGACTTCCGTATAACCATCAATATTGTTCCTATTATCAGAGAGAGAAGCTGAGTGCTAGGCCATATGTCCACAGTACCGCAGTACTTCGGCTGATTGCACCCCTGGTGGTTGAGTTAACCTCAACCACCATGGGTGCAATGGAAAAACAGGAAATTAAGTTGTTCCTGGAGCTAACTTCGAGTTTCGTCTTCGTGCAGTGGGTTTTGTACATACAAAGATTATTTCCCAATCGTTTCCAGAACTCCTGCGAGTTTCACCTCAGTATCATTAAACGAAGATGTTTGGGTGGTCTTAGATCATTGGTGAATATGTTAAACAGGATGGGAACTAATACACTGCCTTGCAGCAAACCATTCTTTTGGTTTCGCCATCTGCGTTTTTTTGAACCGATGGTTTGAAAGATTGAATTGAATGTGCTTTGGCTTTCCATAATGGTGAAATTTTTTATATCTTTTTGAACCATCTTTGTTGTATATTCATGCAAATGCATTATATTGTGACTTGTTAACTTGTACATATGGAGTGTGCTAGTGTATCTACTACTGAAACCAAAGGATAGCATTAATGTAGTCCGCCAACTATTTGGTCTAGGGGGCGACGCTGTATCAGATTAATACATAGTTTAATAGATATTATTAGCGTTATATTGTTTTTCAGGCCTCTACATATTTGGAAACATAGAGACTTTGAAAGCCAACTCAGAGCTTTGGAGAAACATTGCGACAACATTAGAGAGTGGAAAATCAATCGGCACAGGCATCCCGTTACAATGCCAAAATCATCCGAAAACTTTGGTGACGGTAAGCACTTCCTGTTTGCTGTGACAAAATTTGTTCAGGGGGCGATTCTCTTAGCTTAGAACGGCGTTAACGCAACTTAATTGCATGAAAACTGACAGTATTCGTAGTCTGCTCGCTATTTAGGTTCGATCGCAAGTCAGTGGCTTGCTATCAATGGTTTTTGACATATTTGGTATGCTGTAAGCTATTTTGTTGCGATTGCGTTGCTACAGCGGCTTAAAATATTTCGAGAGCATTTTAGATAGAAAAATAGCTAAATGATTTAACTATATTTATTTAATATATGGTTTGCTAGAAAACCACCGTATTGATGTTTTGACTGATGCTTGATTGATAGAAGTTTTCATTATTATTTCAGTGGCAATATTTGCAAGCCATAGCACAGCCATACGATAGCGACGCGATTGCTATACAACTGCGATTATAGGAGCTAGAATTAGCAAACACCGAATTTGACATTAACAGCAGTTCGATCGCAGAAGCATCGCAGTAATGTGGCGTTTGGTCAATAGCTAAGAGAATTGGGGCCCTTCTGTCTAAAATTTAGGACCTATCTAGAACATTATAGTATAATGGAGATTTTATAATGGAGATGTTTGTGCAACAGCACATTGTATTTTTTTTGGAGTGGCCACTTTCTGGCGTTGACTATGTGCATGCCATTAAGGCCAGGTTATAGTCAATCAGTAGGCAAATTTAGCGTGCGAGAGTTGCGGGCTATGGACACTACGCGGCGCTGCGCTCTAGTCGCACAGCTCGTGTCAAGACGCTCACTCGAAGTCCCCAGCCGCACGCTATTAGCGTCACAGTGTAACTAAAATAGTTGATCAACTTTAGGTATCTGCTACTAAATCTAGAACTGCATCTAAGTAATTATTTTATTAAATTACCGAGTCAAAGTTAGGTAGGTAAGTACATACTCTTCAAGTGTTTTTTTTTATGTAAACACTCCTTTAGATATATTTTTTTTATTGCTGATAGGTATGCTTTTGACCACAATCTCACCTGATGGTAAGTGATGATGTGGTCGAAGGTATTACAGTAACAGGCTTAACCTAGATTTAATGACTCTCAAGGACAGCTTCCGGAACAGACCGTTAGATGCTTGGCGATAGATTTTCTACTTGAGGGTGGTCGCTAGCCAGGTGGAAGGGCATTCGCAAAATGCCCTTCCACCATGCGGTGAAGCTCAAGCCCGTAGCGGGATTCGAACCATGGACCTGTTGCGCGACAATCCATAGCCAATGCCACTGATTCAGATCAGATCTATAGTCGAATTTTTAATCAGACGGAGTAAACTGACAGATCAAAATGTCACATTTCAAAATAAAGTTGCCAACTTCAAATCATAGTGATTTTTCTAGTTCAGTTCTTATGAGCGGAACTATGAGTGTGTTGGACATTTAATAAATTAATTGAAATAATTGTTTGAACCTTGTATCAAAAAGTTAAAGCATTCAATTGTTTATCAACTATAAATTAATAAAAAAAATAAAAATCCTGACTGCAATTGTTTTGTTTATATTAAATTGTGAATTATGTTAAATTATACAGCTCACTGAAGTGACGAAGAGAAAGAACTAAATCATTTTACCACAACACTACTTTTGTATCTAATTAAAAATCCGACTATAGGTATCTGTAAATTGAAACAAAAGTAAAAGAAACTCAGCATAAAATCTACCTATGCTTATTAGTCACGCTTCTATTACGTGTATACTGTGATATTAAAGATTGAAGAGCCCAATTCGCTCAATTCGAAGAGACTGTATTTTTTGATTCGCTATAAATTAATTGTTATTATAATATGTTCAAAGTTTTTTTTTGATATGAAAGTAGTGTGTGCAAGTGATACAATTCTGATATTTGCCAATAGTTTTTTTACCAATATTCTAAGTTATCATTAAATCAATATTGATTATGGCGGTGACTTGGCACATATGGATATGCACTGTGGCAATTGTGTCTCTGTTGGAAAGCGCTAAAATCTGTATCGCCCTGCGAACGCAAAAGTCTCTAGTACTCTTAAGTAAGCTGTGGCAGTGACGCGATACTCTGCAGTACTTTTGCATAAACTGCGGCGCTAGCAGATAATTGAAGAGACAATGCAGCTGTATAGCAGCTGGTAGGTGTAGGACCTGTGTCGCTTTTGCCGACCAAAAGCGACGCAGGTCCTAACTCGGACACGTCTGCCAGACGACTGAAACAAGTCAGACGGGCCGCTCTGTTATATATAATATTGTATAAAAAAAATAAACCGTGTTATGGAAAAGTAACCATAAAATAATCATCTAAACATCATTGCCAATTTATGACATATTTTTTTAAAGTAAAAGATTGATATATTATACGTACGACCTAAAAAACGATTAAAATTTCTCTCTTGTCGTGATTTTTTATGATCGAGTGAAGTTATAATAATCGTGTTTTGAAAAAACACCGTAAAATAATCAAGCAAGTATATTGAACTACAACATATATTTTTGTCTGAGCAAAATAAAGAATATTTGATTGTTTACGGGTGAATCAAAAATAGGTTGATTTTGAATAACCTGGCCATAACTTAGCGCCAGTACCTACAGCGATGAGTTTACACAAAGTGTTAGAATTAAAAAACAATTATTACTCGTCTATAAACATCAGAAGACTACGACTAGGTGGTTCGATGTTGCTAAGATTAAAATTGAGTTTGTAACGATCCTCCATGCGTCTTGTTCAGTCCACAAAAATATAGAAATGTAATTTACAAAAAACTTTGTCAATCTTGGGCAGAGGGTAATAGAATCTTCAAAAGAACTCAAAAATTCTTTCTATCATACAAATTATTGGCTAAAAATATCTATCACAGAGGATTTGTACAAGAAACTAAACAACCTTCTCCAAGGACAGTTGGAGTTTAATAATAGTAGATTATGATACAAGTGAGCTAAGTTGCTCATTATACACGAGGCTGTGTTGCAGCCCGAGCCGTAGGCGAGGGCGTAAATCAGCCGAGTGTATAATGAACAAGTTGCTCACGAGTTTCATACGCACTTTTTCAACACCCATGCGAGGAAAATAAATATATGTTGCACAAATGCGATACAAACAACATACGAAAATTATGGAAAATATCACGCAAGTTTTTTTTTGCGCGCGGCAAATGTTTGATGGTTTATTACATATAAACTTTTTTGACGTTACAAATCTGTATTACCCGGTTAAATTGAAAATGCTCTGTTTACTCGCAAATAGCAAATAATTTGCAGTTAGGTACTAACTTAACATTGTCGGATAAATTACCCGATTAAATTGAAAATGCTCTGTTTACTCGCATGTAATTTGTAGTTAGGTACTAACTTAACTTTGTAGGGATAATTCTATTACGCACTAGTGTATAATATTATTATGCACGGGGGTGTTATAGTTCGGTTTATGGCCCTAAGAACGATTTAATAAAGATCACATTACGAGCAAGGGTGTTGAAAAAATTTATAGAATCGACTATGAAAGAGGATTTTTTGCGAAAGGCACAATGTTATAATAATTTATTAGAAACATTTGCCTCAAACGCAAGACGTCATCATGATGAATTTCCCAGGTTTAGAAATACTGGAAAAAAAAATAAGTTAGAGAGTTTCTTATTCTTATTCTAATTGGGGGCGATATGTCCTGCACTGACGTCCCGCTTGGGGTGTATTGTGCATTTCCCCCGCCAGCTTTTACCCAAGCCATCCCAACTCCTTAACGTAGCGGAGAAGGACTCTGGGTCGCTGGCATAGCTGCTCCAGTGACGTTTGTGGTGGTGGAAAGGATTTCGATGGTGAGAATGGCTCACATAGACCCGTTTCAACTCTTATTTGTTCCGTGGCTTCACAGTGAAATAGGACGTGCTCCACGGTCTCTTCTTCACGCATACAGCCTCTACATAGAGGACTGTCTGTTGCTCCCGTTTTGTGCAGAAAGTAGTTCAGGTTGCAGTGACCCGTAAAGAGGCCTATAACAAGGCGCAATTCATCCCGCTGTAGCTTTAGCAGGTTATTTGTCAGCTTCTTGTTTAGAGTTGGAAACATGGCCTTAGCATGTTTACAGTCTTCTAACTTATCCCACAGGTTTTGTTGTTCTCTCTCGGTGTGACGACGCAATAGTTCTCGTATTTCCATTACTGATGGTTTGCAAAGGCTCTTTGCGTCATCACATACCTGTTTTTTTGCCCCGTCTTTGGCCAGAGTATCTGCCATGGTGTTACCCGGGCACATGTTATGTCCCTTCGTCCATGTTATTATTACTTTATAATTGTTTGATAATTTTTGTAGGGCAGCATGGCACTCAGCAATAACTCTAGACCTGGTTACTGGTTTTCTGAGTGCATATATTACTGCCGCACTATCCGTAGTGAAAAGTAGGAGCTTACCCTCTTGCTCACTTTCTAAATTGGGTGTTAATTCTAGACGTAATAATGCCCTCGCAGCTAGCAGTAGGCCCATAGCCTCTGATTGCATTACTGTTGTCGTCTTATAAAGTCCTTTTGAGTCCAAGATTCCAAGTTCCGGTGAGTAGTAGCCACAGCCTACACCTGTTTTGCTTTTCGCGCCATCTGTGTAAATATTATATGACGGTGATATGTCTGCCGTAGCGCTGTTTTCAGTAACCAGCTTGTACTTCTTGTTGTCAAGGTAGGTGCTAGCTATTTTGTCCGTGCCTTGCCTTGATTCGGGTATTATTTTTGTGGCCCTGTCTAGTATTCGACAATGGTTTGTGATTTGACCCGTGCCTATCCACTGGTCGGTTGACTTTATCCTTAGGGCTGCCGCCATCGCCTCTTGCTGTATATGAAGATGCAATGGCGTCAAGCCCAGGATAGCATCAAGGGCAACTGATGGTGTTGATTTTATACAGCTGCTGATCAGCGAGCAAGCCAGTCTTTGGGTTTGCTGCAGTTTCTTTATTGTAGTCACAAGTCTTGTTCGTGGCCACCACACTACGCAGCCGTAGGTGAGGACAGGTCGTACTATGACTGTGTAGATCCATCGACAGAGCTTTGGTTTAAGACCCCAGTCTTTCCCTACTGCTCTAGTGCTTTGCATCAAAATTTTTGTAGCTTTTGTTGTGATATGTTCTACGTGTTTTCCCCACAAAAGCTTACTGTCTAGCCAAATCCCAAAATATTTGACCTCCTTACTTAAGGTCAATTTTGTCCCAAACAGTGTGGGAAGTTTGAGATTCCCTAACTTTGTTTTTCGTGTAAACATAACTAACTCTGTCTTCTGTGGGTTTACAGATAGACTGTGGCGTTTACACCACATAGAGAGACACATTAGAGAGTTTTTACAAGTTATGATTGTTAAATTTGCACAATTGGAACAGGTATCCGAGAACAAAGATTTCGAACATGTCCCCGAAGGCGGCTGCAAGGAACAGTGTGATTTCTTATTACGTGGCTGCGGACACAAGTGCTTGTTATACTGCCATGGATACGACCAGGAACATAAGACCCATGAAACACAGTGCACTCGCCGATGTGAAAGGTAAGTATCTTTTTTTTTACCTGCGATCTGATTTTATTAACAGAATACTACGAACTATATACCTACAACACTAAATCTACTACAATGAAAACATTAAGACAACCTACAAGTAATTGTAGACTCACAGGCAGTCCAAATGCTCCAGCCTACTACTAGTTGGCAGCGTGCCCATCATGCTGACAGCATTACCCCCTAAAATTCTAATGCTTATTCGTTGAGCCAAATAGGTGACAGGATCAGACCATGTGCTCTGATATATTTTGGAAAATACGATGATCTCCCGGTCCCCACGGACCCAACGTCTCTACACCAAACTGCTCAAATATGTAACCACTACCGAGATTATCATACTTATACTTACGCAACTTGAGTTGCTCCGCCGAAGTAGCCGCGGCGCCAGTGCTCACGTTGGTTTCAGAAAGTTATAACGGCGCCATATAACATATAATAATACTACGTATAGAATGGACACTCCTCACCTCGCCACCGATTCTGAGCTGTCGCTGAGCTGACTTGTGTACGGGACGCGTAACTCGCGCACGATGACGTGACGATTGTACGAGTATTTTAAAAGTTGAGAATGAGGTAATCTTGTGCTGTTTACGGTTGCTTATCAACTAAACGAGAAGAGGATAGGAGTTTCTATAGATTCCCTAAGGATAAAACGAGGTAAGTCATTCTTGGTAACCTACACTAAGTACCTACCTATTTGTCGTTCTATAGTTATTCATTAGGTAACTTATAAAAACCGGTAATTTACAGTAGGTATTGAAAAAAAACAAACATAATACTTTATCTTTGTATTTTATTCAAACTGCTATTCAAATAATGATTATCTGAGAAGATTTTCATTTGCAAAAAATATCCGTGCATATCGACTTCGTTTGCAGCGAAACAAGTGTCTTTGTAACCTATACCTAGGTCCTAGACCTATACCGACCATAGAGAAAAGCAATACACATATCAACCTTCGCCACAGTTGACACGCGGCACACTTCATGATTGTTTATTATACGAGAAGAACATTATTATTGTGATTGTAATTATTATCATAACTTGTATAAAATGTGAACTTAGAATGATACATTTTGTATAGTGTAGGTATCTATTATTGTTTATGTAATGTGAGTGAGATATGAAGTAATGTTACCTACTCGGTTGTGTGTTGAATATTCCTACGTCGTACATGGAGTTGGATTGTTGTGCTTGTAAATGTTTCTGAAAGTAGGTAAGGGAACCTAAGAAATCTAATAAGTCATATTAACAGCATCAAAAGATTGTTCGGTACGTAAGTAAGTACAACAATTATTCATACGATGACAACCTTAGAGTTCACGCACACATTTAGGCGTGTACAAAAACAACATTTGTGCAGTGTCTGTGTAATAGGTAGTTAGAACGCGGTTTTTGTATACAGAATGAGTCGAGTGTCCAGGCTGTGACGGCGCTAAAATGTGCACGCATGTAGCGTCCCAACTGCAGTACCTACCACACTGGCAGTGATGTGCAACACCACAACTTGCACGCAAGAGTAAGCTAATTGCGAGACGAAATGCAGATGGATCTATATATATATATTTTATTGGTTTACCTAAAGTAGGTACTTGGAAATATTGGTAATACCTACTAGATGCCACCAAAAACATCAATGTGATAAAGTGAGCCAAGGTTTAGGTACAATCGGTAAAAATAATAAAATAGTATAAAAATTAAAGAACACGTTACTCTAAAAAGCAATTAATAATAATTTGTTGACGACTTCAACAACCTATTATATAAGGCTATAAGTAGGTATGATTAAAACTAACATTCACTTTTTAATATTGTTAGGTTTGCAATAACGCCTGCTATGCGCATTACATTACAAAATCACAAATATACGATAGGAAAAATTTAAGTCATGTGCGAGATTCGAACCCGCGTTCATCCCAATACGATGGTTAAAGAACGATAGGAAAGATTTGAGTTATGACGTCATGTCATATTTAGCTCAATTGGTTAGAGCATACCCCGGCTCAAGGGGTGGATGGACGCGGGTTCTAATCCCGCACATAACTTAAATATTTTTCTATCGTATATTTGTATAATTTGTTTGTAATTGATTTAATCTACTTTACATGAATCATGCTTCGACATTTGATGAATTCAGTTACATAAGTACTCTAGAGTATAGTCTAACATTTAGTGTGTTACACAATATACGGTAACTTAAAATGTAATATTGCTCTGTGCATTGCCTAAACATGCATGTATGTAGTTGTTCATTAGGATTAGTAATATAGAAACTAAGTATACATTAATTATTACAAAAATTACAAATTAGTAGTTTAATATATTTTGTTCATTCACTTACTATAACACGTTCCTGTTTTTTTTTATTATTGTGACGGAACAAGCTCGAGGCCCACCTGATGTTAAGCGGACTAACCTCTGCCTATAACAGATGCATTTCGTCACAATTCACAAATTGCACTGCGGCCGTCACCTTGTGACATAGTTGTTAAGTCTCATGTGCCTGTAATTTCACTGGCTCTCAAGGACTGCTGCCGGAACACACCGTTAGGTGCTTGGCGACAGATTTTCTACTTGAGGGTGGCCGCTAGCCAGGCGGGCATTCGCAATATGCCTTTCCACTATGCGGTGAAGCTCAAGCCCGCGGCGGGATTCGAACCATGGACCTGCTGCGCGGCAGTCCATAGCCAATGCCACTGAGCCATCACTGCTTCAAATATCAGATACTGAGAGATTGAACACCTTCAAGACGCTCAGTATTATATAATTATATGATTTCAAATTTGCCCATACTGTCACAGTAGAGAAACATAATGAGCTATATTAAACTGATTTTTGCTTTTGCTCAAACAGAATACTATGTGAGCTGAACCACGTCTGCCCAAAGATGTGCGCCATAGAATGCGGCCCTTGCGAACGCTTAATAAGGAAAACATTGCCGTGCGGCCACGACAAAGACGTGCACTGTTATTTGGAGCCAAATGATCCCGGAGTCTTTTGCTATACTCTAGTCGAAGTCACTCTGCCTGATTGTGGACACAAGGTTCGTTTAATTTATCTTCAATGAAATAAAATATATTGAAAGAAAGATGTACTATTGCAAGAGAGATGGTTTTAACAACTTTGTTTAACTGTTTTTTTTTATTGTTGATAGGCTATTATAGCCCACGGCCATATCACCTGGTGGTAAGTGATGATATGGTCGAATATGTTGGTCAGGCTAACCTAAAATTACTGGCTCTCAAGGACAGCTGCCGGAATACTGGCGACAGATTTTCTACTTGAGTAGCTAGCCAGGTGGGCATTTGCAAAATGCCCTACCACCGAGCTATAACGACTGCTATCCTGAGAGAACAACGGGGACTGACGACAATGGCTTAATGTCCTACAAAGCATGGACGCGCTCAGTAGTAATGCCAATAGCGGTCACCCATCCAAGTCACGACCGTAGCGAGCGTTGCTTAGCTTATATGTCAAAACGGATCGTTTTAAATACGATCGTTTGTTTGGACCAGGCGTATTTCGAAAGTGTTTCTATAAAATATTACTGGGAACTGCAGGGGTCGAAACTGGTCAGTAAAGTCAGTAAAATTCAGTTTTTTTAACGTCGGTCAGTAAAAGTCAGTTTTTCCTGAAAATGGTCAGTAAAGTCAGTATTTTCAAATAGCGCTTTCCTATTGGACCCTGACTACAAAAAAATTGCCCTTATTGATCGCCAAGATGAAGAAGAATGTCAATATTGTAGCCATCCACGTTATTTCCGCCATTTTTTTCCCTGTGTCATGGTACCTAGTAGCGAAAGGAGATATTAATTAGGTAATGTGAATTAAAGACTAATGATGTGTCGAGGGGGTTCTCAATTCAATGGTTTATCCAGTAATTGATATTTGAGGACACGGGTTAGGCGTTCCCGGATACCCCGAGCTATTATTGCAACAAACATATTCATTCCTGTAGCAATAGCATCCATTCCCTGAAGAGCGGTACTCCGCTACCCTAGCACCGCCGTTTGAAATAAATAGATTTAATTATTGAACTGGTTAAATTTTTTTGAAACCTTCGTTTCTCTTACATTTAATTTTTTAACGAATTCATTGATCTCTTATAGTTTCATTTTTTAAAAAGAAATACTCCGGTGCATTTTAGAAAATGGTGAAAAATGAAAAAAAAATAATTGTAGCATGAAACTCGTTGAAAAAGGAAGAGAATATAACAAAAGTGAAAGGAATAGTACATTACTGCAGAATCCAGTAAGTATAAGCCTTCCTGGCCAAGTATAATAATTTACGGGCGATCTGAGGTTGGGAAGTGGAAGGGGTGAGTTTTTAAGGGTAAAAAACGGTTTATCTCGATTCCCGGCAAAACTACAAGCCCTATGGAAAAATAATATGACAAAGTTGTAGGTAATGAAAAGATCTACAACTTTTATATTATCACTTTTTTCCCTTAACCTCAAAATTTATGAGAAAAATTCAAATAACAAAATTTTGGTTTTTTATTTATATCTTATACAAAAAAAACTTTTCATTTTACTAAATTTGTTGAAAATTTACCTCTTTATGTCCCAAACACACTGTAATTTATTTTGATCTAAAATATTTATTTTTTCCCTATTTTTGACATAATATCGAAAAAGCACCTTAATTTTCAACCAAAATTCTCGCGTTAAAATATCACCTGTTTTAAATAGTAGGTAGGCTTTTTGTTCGTTGAAGTATCTTCTTTCTGATAATGTAAAAAATATACATTACCATGGTAAAATAGTTGTCAAAAAATGCAAAGAAAAGAGAAAAACTCAGACTTTATATAATTATCGATGAATAATAAAGAATATTCAGATTATTACATTTATTTATATACTACATCAACATCAATATGTTATTTTAGCCACCACAGAGAATAAAAATAAGTGTAGTGTGTTATATGAAAAAGGTGTTAGCAAACATACTACATACATTCCAAATTATCACAGTTAAGGTTGAACTGGCCGGTCCCTTCTCCATACAAACGCCGTAGGGTGATCACTCCCGTATTTGAGACTTAAGGTCCAGAATTAAGCATAATACCGATTGATATCGTCATTATCTAGGCTTGTATGATGCCGAAATTTTAAAAAGATAATTAAGTTGAAAGTTATGAGCCTTGAAAATGTTATATGAAAATGTTTCGAAGCTCATAACTCTCAAGTTAATTATCTTATTAAAATTTCGGCATCATACAAGCCTAGATAATGACGAGATCAATCGGTATTATGCTTTGTTTTGGACCTAAATCCGCAAATAAGGGAGTGATCACCCTACGGCGTTTGTATGGAGAAGCGACCGGCCAGTTCACCCTTAATACAAAAGTTGTAGATCTTTTTATTACCTACAACTTTGTCATATAATTTTTTCAGGACTTTTAGCTTTACCGGGAAATCGAGATAAACCGATTTTTACCCTTAAAAACTCACCCCCTTCCCGACCTCAGATCGCCCGTAAATTATTTTTCCTTTCATTTTTGTTATATGTTCTACCTTTTCAACGGGTTTCATCCCACTAATAATTTTATTGGTTTCAGAAATTATCTACCGTGGTCTATTTCTGATTTGTGCTATTTAAAAATAACAAAAACTATGTGTGGTTATCTGCTGTAGTGGAGTGTTTTATGGCAATCACGTACAAGACAATATTTTATCCTCTCGTAAATTTGTAATTTTGTAATAATAGAGTGTTTTTCTGCTTTTATAAACTGTTTCAACTAATTTAATAACCCTAAGATTTGATTTCTTGTTACCTGCTTATAAATAAATATGGTGGTACGGGTTGTCTATGGGGATGGTGGAGGCCAAACAGAAAATACAATATTCTTTTAATTAATTTACAAGTCTCAAGTTATCTTTTGTGAGTATAACTCTGTAAATTATCGACGGTCGATCTATATTATTAATACGTATGTAAGCATATTGGGAACAGACGGGCGAATTTATTAGGAAGTCAATATGTATGAGAATCCGGATTACCTACACTTTAGTTATGTCAAAATACGTATAAATAATTATACCTTCACATTTTTGGAAACTGTTTTGCAATCCCTTTTATATTTTTACCCATGATAAGTAACATATTAACAAAGTCTTGATTACCTATCGAAATATTCCATAAAGTGAGATTTTATAATGAGCTGCCAAAAATGCCTTCACAATCACCTAAATTATAATCGCTATTATAAAATAATACTGTTAAACAACGAATTTGAGAGTTACATTAATCTCAACATAATTTTTTTAGACATTCAGTACTTGTTTCCTTTAAAGTTTAACATAATTAATTAATCAATTTAGTAACTGTCAAATTAATATCCAATCACCCTGATAAATCTTAAATATGATATAGTAGCCTGTAGTAGGAGTTGATATAAAATATGAAAACGATTACGAAACAAGTAGTAAGTATTAATTACACTACAATATAAAAAGCATAATAAGTAATTGTTTTAGAACTATACATCCTGCACAATATATCAAAACATATGAGCACATAACATAGCAATAGGAAATAAATGTTTATAAAAACAATAATAACAACTAGATTTGAAAAAAAGTTATGGTAGGCACTTCACCACTCACTTTACCAGACCACAATCAACTATTATATGTGATATATGATGACGATCAATTATTATAAAACATAAAACTTAAGACAGTAAAAGGTCGGTAATAGGTCAGTATTTTTTTGTCTTACAGTCAGTAAAATCAGTATATTTGACAGTACAATCAGTTTCGACCCCTGGAACTGGTATTACTATAACAACTACAAACATAAATATTATTACGACCGATTGGTATCAAAGTCAAAAGTCAAAATCATTTATTAAATTTAGGCGACGATTTATACGACGCTCTTATGAAGGACAATTACAAATTTTAATATTGAAATATTCTACATTGTACTGCCACGTTCAGCAAATAAATTGTATAGAGCCACTGCGAGAAGAACGGGCAAGAAACTCAGGGCCATTCTTTTAACAATGTGTTTTTATTTTTTAACAATTACAATATTTGTTTAGACTATGTAGGTGACAGGCAATCGCTTGGCAGAGGCGGAATTGTCCAGGCATTTTTGTCGTTTAAGTAATTAGGAACTGTGTAGTAGGATATTTTAATCAATATGTTTTTCACATGCAACTTGAATTTCCCTTCTGTGAGCGTTGTAATATATTTGGGAACTTTATTATAAAACCGTACACAATTACCTAAGAAGGACCTTTTATTTGTCTTTGCCAATCTAAAACCTGGCACCGCTATTTTATCTTTATTCCTAGTATTGTAATCGACACTGTTTAATTTAAATTTACTCATTTTTTTACGAACATACATAATATTTTCAAATATATACAGACTTGGTAAAGTTAAAATATCCTAGGATCCATTTTATATATGGCTCGAATTGCACGCTTTTGTAGGATAAAGATTGTCTCTATCTCAGCAGCAATTCCCCAAAGTAATACACCATACGACATAATAATGTGGAAGTACGCGAAATAAACTAGGCGAGCAGTAGCTACGTCTGTTAACTGTCTTATCCTAAGAACTGCATATGCAGCAGAACTAAGTCTTCCGGAGAGATCATGTATACGGTATGACGAATAGCGGATGGTTGAATTAAAATATTATTTGCTCAGTGGGTTGAACGTATGAACCTGGCATTATGTACTTGATTAGGAGCGATTGCTATGGCGAGTAGCGGATGGTTAAGTCCAAATATTATTTGCTCATTGGATTGAATATATGAACCTGGCATAATGTACTTGACTACGAGCGATTGCTAATTGCTATGACGAATAGCGGACGGTTGAATCAAAATATTATTTGCTCAGTGTGTTGAATATATCAATCTGGCATAATGTACTTGATTACGAGCGATTGCTATAACGAATGGTTGGATCAAAATATTATTTGCTCAGTGGGTTGAATATATGAACCTGGCATTATGTACCTACTTGATCACGAGCGATTGCTATAACGAAAAGCGGACGGTTGAATCAAAATACTATTTGCTCAGTGTGTTGAATATATCAATCAGGCATAATGTACTTGATTACGAGCGATCGCTGTGACGAATAGGGGGTTTTAGAATTAGAATATTATTTGCTCAGTGTGTATAAGTAAGCTATGCTACGAGCGCTTACGGATATGTCAGTGCTACATGTTCCAGCACACAAAATTAAACTGAAAAAATAGAACAACAACAATAGAACACACAATTATAATTTTTCGGTATAACAATGATATTTATTCACGAAATGTATACCGTTAGGTATGCATATTACCCTTACGTCAATAAGAATAATAAATAATAAAGGATATTTTTAGAGTTATTTTTTTTACAATATAATAAATTATAAAATATGCTGCCTCGTTAGTGGAGTGGCGTAAAGCGTCGTTTCGGAATGTCTTGGATTAGGTCCCCTGGTCAGGCAGTATGTTTTGCTGACAAAAAAATTCTAGAAAGTTACATTGTGAAGTCTGGAACCGACTCTATAAAGTATCTCATCAATCATCAATATCAACAGCCATAACACCACCGTGAACAGATATCTCCCCCATCAGGTGGGTGAGGTAAGCCATAATCCCCACTCTTGACAGCTTTTTTTTATGTTATGATGACGGAACAATCTCTAGGCCCACCTGATGTTAAGTGGAGTAACTTCTGCCTTAAACAGATGAATTTCTTCAACGACTAATTGCACTTAGCCCGGCACACTGAGACGTACCAGTTGTTAAGTCTCATGTGCCTGTAATTTTACTGGCTCTCAAGGACAGCTGCCGGAACACACCGTCAGGTGCTTGGGAATCGCATTGTAAGGTGCTAGTTTATTAGAAGGCGCTGCCATAAATCAGCTAGTGCGTTGCTGCCCACCCGCTGAATTTTTTACCCTTTCTCGCCTCTTACAGAAAGATATGTACCCTATATATACATAGGGAAAGCATTCCTAATCCTTTGAAATAAATAAATCATTTTGTAGGCCCAGAAACCGTGCCACCGTGACATTAAATACGTCTCGTGCAAGGTGAAATGTGAAAAAAGGGTAGAAAACTGTGGACACAACTGCTTGCTTTATTGTCATGTGGGGAAAGACGCAGATCATAAAGAGGTATGTAACTATTTTAGGTATAAACATATCAGCAATACATCACTTTACTGTCAAAGTCTTAGTAAATCTCAATAAAAAGCTATTTTCATCGTAAATTTATTAACTTTTTTTTAATAGGTACTATTTTGATGTAACAAGTTCGAGGCCCGCTGGTGGCTAGTTGTCTCTGCCTATAACAGATGTAGTTCGTCACAAATAGCGAACTGCACTGCGCCTATCCTGAGAAATAAGGTTGTTAAGTCTCATGTGCCTGTAATTTCACTGGCACCCATACCCTTCAAACTGGAACACAGTAATGAGAGCATTAATGCTTGGCGACAGAAATAAGTATGATGGCAGTACTTGCCCGGACGAACTCGCAGATATAGTTCCACTGCTACAAACAAAATAATAAAACATGTACTATCAGTATCTGGAAGCTAATAAGCTTGAAATTGCGGTTTGCAAAACCTTTTTAAGATGCCTACATTGCCTACTATTACTGTAATTGCGTCTGCTAGTTATTACCTACCCACTGAGTAATTATTGCATATTAGTCAATTTGTTTCTAATAGTTAAACAAATATGGCATTATTGAGGACAATTATTAACATCAAAATAATAAAGCATGTTACTATGAATTTGTGTTTTCAGTATCTCTGCAGTCAATCGTGTGAGAAATCAAAGAAAGGCTGCACAGCTGCCCTTGACGATCGTGGAGACCACCAATGCGACAAGAAATGCCACGAGACATGCAGTGACTGCAATGTGCTGGTACTGCGTATAGTTTTATAGCTATGCTAAGGGCCTATTTCAGAATGTTCGAGTACGTTCCGGTTATAATACCCCGAACATAAAATAACTGAACAATAAAAATTACAGTTAACATGCAGCGCGTTTCAAGCTTTAACCGATGGATAGACTAAATCGATGACTGTGTATCGCAAAGATAGTGTTTTATTTATTAAATATGTTCTGGGTAGTATAACCGGAACTTACTCGAACATTCTGAAACAGGCCCTTACTCTTGGTTTTTAGTGTTTCGAACTTATCTCCTAATTAAAAAATAGAGCATTACTTTGTTCTAGTCCCTCTATCAAAACTCATTTTCTCAGCAACGGTTAGTAGTAATATAAAGTTTAAATAATTGCATGTCATGGTGGTGTAGATTATTTAAGCTTTTTTTTATGTTATTGTGATGGGGCAAGCACGAGGTCCACCTGATGTGAAGCGGACTAACCTCTGCCTATAACAGATGCACTTCGTCACAAGTGACGAATTGCATTACAACCATCACACTGAGACATACAGTTGTTAAGTCTCATGTGCCTTTAATTTTTATGGCTCTCAAGGACTGCGCCGGAACACACCGTTAGGTACTTGATTTTCTGCTTGAGGGTGGTAGCTATCCAGGCATTCGCAAAATGCTCTTCCACCATGCGGTGAAGCTCAAGCCGGCGCGGCCGTGGGGGGCAAACCATGGACTTGCGGCACGGCAGTCCCTAGCTATTATCGCTCGGCCATCATTCCCAGATAAAAAGCTTTTTTAATAACGTTATCAAGATATACAGATATTTAAATCACATATTATCGTAATATTCGACTACTCCCTCATCAAATCAAATACTTACCAAAATCCGAAAAAAAATGGACATGACTCGATAATATCTATCAAATTATAGTGATTTGTTATGAAAGGATGCAGTTTTTATTTGGAATTAGCAGGTACTTTTATTAAAACCTGAGGAAATGAAGGATTCTAAAATTTAACCATGAGCAAAGCGAAATCGAATCCTAAGCGTAGCGCTGTTTTCAAAGGTACGAGAATCAAAATAACTTTGCTGCCGAGCGGAACACACAATTTTCACCTCACTCCAACGAGGAAAATGATACGTGCAAGAGAAACAGCTTGTATAATATAGTGAATTTAGTGTTAGTTTGCATTGAAAATTATTTCTTTAGAACTGATGTAAAGGTTGTAATTTCGAAAACCATTTCCACGCTAGCGGATAAAAAGCACTTTTCCACGCAGATTTCGAATGATGAACAACACCTTTCCGAGCTTGTCAGGTGAAATAGTTACTTGTCATGCAAGGCTGCAAAGCAATTTGGCGCGACTACTGAAGAAATTAAAAAAAAAAAGTTTGCGGAAGCAAAAATTTCGAAAGTGAGGGAAAATTTTGCTGCCGAGCGAAACACAATGTTTCATATTACGACTAGTACTTAGCGGCCCTTGCTTGACGCGCTTATTAAAAAAATACATATTTTTAGACAATATTCTAAATCTATGTTGAAGCCTATGTTCATCAGGGATAATGTAGGATTCTAATGGTGAAAGAATTTTTCAAATCGGACCTGTAGTTTTTTATGTTTATTCGTTACATACAAAAATACAAATCTTTCCTCTTTATAATATTAATATAGATAGTATAGATGAGTGTTTTTTATTTTATTCAAAATTAAAACTCAAATGACATGAAGCAAGTGTTAAAATTAAAAGTTAATTGTTTTATTGCAAAGGTTTGAATTTTTAATAAAAGAAAAAGTTTTTTCCACGCTATCGGGTATAAATCACTTTAATACGCAGATTTCAAATGATAAACAAAACCTATCCGAGCTTGTGGAGAGAAATATTAATTTTTAGACGTGTGCAAGCCGTAGTCGAGGGATTACAATACTTTCATGTCGTAGTAGTAGGCGAGGGCTATAATAAATCAAGCTGATATAGGACAAATAAATATAGCACAGTGTCATACTGCTATTTTCGATAAACGTTTAGAATGCTATCTATACAAAATTATAACTAGTTATTAAATTTTACTGTGACCAAAATACCCTAATCTGTTTTAAAGTTATGGACCCGAGTGTCTTGTCCGTTCTTGTAGCAGTAAATCATAAGCTCTTATTAAAATGTTACTCACTTTGAAACATGTATAAACAAAAGTGTATACCTACTGGGTTTTCAACCAAGCTCTTCAGCATACAATATTCAACAGGTCACCAAGCGCAGATCCAGCTGTGATCATACGGAGCTGGTCACATGCATAACGAACATTGATGAGAAACCTTGCATGAAGAAATGTGACCGAAAACTGTCGTGTGATCATTTCTGCAACAAAAAGTGTCACGAAAAATGTGGAGACTGCACAATAATGGTAAGAAGTTCTTTAATACCTAGTGTCGTAACAGCAGCTAGTTTTTTTTGCTCTCTCTCTCTCACTTTCTAACACAATTTCAAATTTAAATTCCATCTGAGTATCAATATCATATTTTCCTTGAATTTCTATACAGTCTTATTGGTAATATGCTAACAACCTCTTAGGGTTGACTTCTCCTAGTCTTAACAAACATTTTGAGATAAATTTTTTTTGTTTTTTTTTTTTATATTTGCTTTTTATTTTTTTGTGTTTGTTTATGTATTTTTGACGGAATAAGCACAAGGACCACTTGATGTTAAAAATCTTTAGTAGGTGGAGTAGGCATTGTCTTTTCCTATGAGATACAGAACTTAAAAGTGTCAGACAGTAATAGTACTTGAAGCGCTCGTAGCGAAGTTTGCTTAGCTGTTCTTAACTGATCAGCAAAGTTAAGCAACGTCCGCCGCGGTCATGAGTTGGATGGGTGACCGCTAGTGACATTACTACTGAGCGCTTCCGTGCTTTGGAGGGCACGTTAAGCCGTCGGTCCCGGTTGTCGTCTTAGGCTGGCAGTCGTTATAGCATGGTGGTAGGGTATTTTGCGAATACCCGCCTGGCTAGCTACCACTCTCAAGTAGAAAATCTGTCGCCAAGCGGTGTGTTCCGGGAGTTGTCCTTGAGAACCAGTAATTCTAGGTTAGCCTGAACAACATCTTCGACCACATCATCACTTACCCATCAGGTGAGATAGGCTAACCTATCAGGTATGAAAAAAAATCTTATTGATTTCAGTTTTGAAAGTCTCTTGAGCCAAGGCCCGCCGCGGCAACACCGGAACCGGACCGCGGCGCGCGAGTAGAGTTTTGAATATTTACATCGAGCTAAATAATAAAAAATATGAAATATTAAACTACAGGCACAAAGACTTTTAACATAAGTCCTTGTGCTTATTCCGTCAAATAAACATAAACAAACACAAACAAAAATATCTTTAATAAAAAAAAATCATCTCAAAATATTTGTCAAGACTAGCAGAAGTCAACCCAAAGAGGTTAGCATTTTACCAATAACCCTGTATATATTTTTATAGAAGTCTCTAATAATTCTGTTTCATTTGATAGTTAATATAGTATGTTCCGTTAGTTAGTATTTTTTTGTCTCCATTAACCGATATTGAGCAAGTTTTATTATTAGCATATTTTAATATTTTATTTTATGGTTTATAATAGCGTACCGTATTTTTTTTATAAATTTTGACAACCTAGTGATTACTTACTAGTAGTAAGCAATTGGAAGCACTGCTGCCGAGCATGACTTGTTCCTAGTTTGTAATCAATTTGAATTATGATTTGCCTTATTTGTGTAACTTTCTAACAGATCCAGACCTCTATTCAAGTTCAGTTTACTCACTGTTTGGTAGGTCTGACCACTCTCTGGTAGTATCTGTGTCTGGACTGCATTAGACGCCAGAGCCCTGCCACATAGGCACGCTACGGATATGAAGATACTCGTACAAGTTGGCTGTTAATAGGATTAGATAGTCTTTCTTCGCGTCCTATCCGTGCCTGTTCCTTTGTTTCCCTTCTACCGTCTTTACGCGGATGATGTGACTGCTGGGTTGCGTAAGCAGTACAGTATTTTTTTGATTCCAGTAAGGAAGATATTCCTCGTATAGGTACGGCGTATTGTTAAGTCGTTACTACATCGCGCGTTCTTTTGTCGCCATCAGCCAAAAACCAACCAGACGACAATAGGTACGCAAAACAGAAGAGGTCGGGCACATTCAGTTTTCGTCATCATATCCACCTTATATAGCGGTTAACTTTTTAGGAAGATATCGTACATTCAAAATACATACGTAAAAGATTTGGTATTACCTTACTTTTCAAAAATATTTTTTAAATCATTACTTTACTTTTAAATCATTACACTTACGCCTAAAAACATATCACCTTCTCTTCTTAGTATTGATATAATGTTTCAGATAATGAAAGAAATACCTGACTGCAAGCACAATATCAGGGTTATGTGCAAACAAAATCCTACTAACGAGCTTTGCCTGAATAAGTGCGAACGTACGATGAGTTGCGGACATGTATGTAAAGGGATATGTGGCGAGAAGTGCGATCCTTCTAAATGCACAGAGTCTTCGAGCCGGAAGGTGGCTTCGCCCTGCGGTCACCAAGTCCCGCTACCTTGCAACATTGCCACCTTTCCAGGAGGTAGGTATTATTTATTTAATCCAGTTATCATTTGAAGCGGCATTATAATTTATTTAAATTCAGAAATAAGCGGACTAGATTTCTATGTACGGTGATGGCGCGGATGAAAAGAGTGTTAAAAAGTAAAAACAATGTTGAACTGGTAATCTTCATATATGTCCCTAAATGAAAAATAGCTTGCCCTTGCCAGGTTGGCATCGAGCTCAACTTAAATTGATTAAAAAAAGAGGCGTACCTCATAGAATACTTTAAATTTAAAGTCCAACCATCTAATACAGACAAAACAGGTGTATCAAAACGTTGGCTTTATTTGGTAAAATAATTTGCCGTGTTTGTTCGCAGACGCCTTGGTGGTGACGAAGCTGGCGGCTACATGTACAGCCCCGTGCGGCGCAGAACTGGCGTGCGGACACGCGTGCCGCGGGACGTGCGCACGGTGCTATGCTGGCAGGCTGCACGTGCCCTGCACGCAGCCATGCCGTCAGATCAACGTCTGTGGACACAAGTCAGTACTCTTTTTTAATAATACTCTAATAAACAAAAATTCTAAAATATTTTAATAAGCAGCTACCTCAAGAAAATCTAATATAGAAAATATTTAGATGCAATCTACTATATATCATATCTGCACCCTTGACTTTCAGCATTTATGTTAGCCTGTAATACCTTCTTCTACATCTCTCATCATATATCGTTTTGCAAAGATTTAAATCGTCAGCAAACAGTTGGGCACTTAAGGGTTTGTTGGGTTTGTAGCAAATCATCAATGAAGATGAGAAACAGAAGAGCACCTAGGTGATGCCCCTGAGGTACGCAAGATGGCCACTGATTCAATTGACCAAACCTCTGTCAACTATACTACTGCGCGAATGTTTGTGTAAAAAGGAGCTTAAGGTATGCAATGACATCCAAAATTATGCAGTTTGGCTAACAACCGGTCATGGTAGACTAAGTCGAAAGTTTTGCTAAAGTCCATGATTTTCTTTCCACTCTTATGTAGAACTTAGTAACAAGTCAGTAATATAGTACATAAGATTTGCGTAGGCAGTCTTTTGATTGAAAGATTGAAAACTCCAATCAAACAAGTGTGAATTTTCCCATTCCAAGACCATCGAAGCTAGTCTAGTTACAAGCCCAGGAAAATCTGCCTCCGCACGTTTATAAATGCGCACCGATATATGCGATACACAACAATATCATATTTAGTGAACAAACACTAAAATATCACCGCCTTTAGAAGCGACTTAACGGCTAGACTATTTAAACGAGCCGAAGAGTCGAAAGCTGAGCACCTAAGGGCAATATACCCGGTTCACGCCAGGCCGCCTGATAGAAAAGAGAAAAGACGGCAGAAACCTTACTCCCGGGACCTCTTTTTTATTGCTGATAGGTCTTTGACCATAATCTTACCTGATGGCAAGTGGTGATATAATGTGGTCGAAGGTGTTAACAGGCTTAACCTAAGATTATTATTATTAATTACCTCATCCCGAAAAAATAGACAGTAGAAGCCCTAATTAATAAAGAAAAAGAGAGACAGAGAGCGATAGTGCGGGAACCGCCGGCTGCCGCTACCAGCGCGCAGCGTTACCGATCGGAGAAAAATGAAACATTCATAATTCGGTTTCGAATAAGCTCGTTGGGAATAAACCAAAATAGTAACTAACGAGGATAATCTTTTTAATATGCACTTTTATTACAGTGTCACTTACTTACCTAAACGTTCGGCTGGTGGTATGAAATTGTGGTGTCGCCTGAAGCATACAATTATTGTGATAATTTCGCTATTATAGTGTTTGTATAGATATTGGTAGTCCTAATATTGATTATATATACATTAAGGAGGATTATAGCAAAAGCTATAATCCCCACGATTTGCTGGTGGTTTGGAGATCGCAGTGTTAGGTGGCAGTCAGAAGGCGCTACTGGCCTTTTTCTGGTATTTTTCTTTTCTTCGCCTCTTAGGACTCCCATAGCAAATGTGGGGGTGCATATCTAGCCCGGTAACTGTTTATCTAATCACTTAGAGTAATATCCGGTTAGACATTCATGACATGAATAAAATTCTTATTGCTTTCTTTATGTATCTAGATTATCGCTGCCTGGCGATAATACTGTAATGTTATATGAGACGACCGTATTGATTTATATATTTGTTCCTGTTACAGATGTGAAGAGCTATGCAACCAAATATGTCCACCGTGCAAAAAGCAATGCGAGGTACGGTGTCAGCATTCGCGGTGCAACAAAATGTGCGGCGCACCTTGTACGCCTTGTCAGGTAACCACAAGTCTCATACACTTAACTCTAGATTATCGGTCAAAAGGTTCTGGCTGGACAGTAAGCTATCTCTCAGTAGGTCATCTGTAACATCTATTAACTATTTTCTAGCGATTAGGCCACAGATTAGATAATAGTTAGTATATAGGCAAGCACTCTTTGCTCGTTGGGTTCTCGCGTAGTCATCGGGGCCTTTAGAGTATGTACCTAACTATATGCTGGTACATACCTACTCTGCCATAGAGCATGACCACAGTTCAAGTAAGAGGAACATAATTTCGTCCCGGAAGTGCATCGAGAAAACCCTGGGAGTGGAATTGATGGTCCGATCAATCTAGTAACTATTAATTTCGCACTCTTTCGAAATTTAAAATATTTTTATATGATAGCTTATATTAATTTTTCGTTTATTTTTTATTGCTGGGTTACTGTTTACTATAATAACACAACCTTAAGTACTAGGCCATGGATTTTCAACTTGAGTTACTACTTGGTAACTGGCTAGGCGAACATTTGTATCACCATTCGGTGCAGCTCAAGCCCGCAGCAGGACTTGAACCATGATATTTGTTTACAAAAGTAATACAATTTAGCACAAAGTTTCGGCTCGAAAGATGGCCGGTGACAGAGAGGAATAGGCATCCGGCGCGTAATCGGAGTACGTGGGCTCGATTCCAGTCGGGAACAAAAAAATTATGCCAATAATTTACACACGATAGTGCTTGTTGGGTCTAAAATCATTTCTTTCGGTTAGAGGAAGTCTAGTAGTCTGGTTGATATCTGTGCACTGTTCCCTATGATGGTTAAGGTAATACATTTGAAGCATAAAAGACTCGGCTTGAAAGAGTAAGGTTCCGGTGGCCGAGAGGAATAGAGATCCGGCGCGAAATCTGAGACACGGGTTCGATTCCCGTTTAGATTCGCAAAAAAATAAATTTGTAGTCATAATATTAATATGTAAATGTTATTAATATATATTTTACTAATTATTTTTCAACCTATAATAATTGTTCAAGGAAGATAGGAAGTTTAATAAAGGTAGTATCGGTCATACAAATGAACTATACAGGGTTATTGGTAAAATGCTAACATTAGCATTGAGAACTTAGGGTTGACTTCTGCTAACAAACATACATTATGAGAAGTTATTTTTTAACATTTAGAAATGAAAAATCTCATTTCCAAATATCTGTTAGGACTAGCAGATATGAACCCTAAGAGGTTGTTAGCATTTTACCAATAACCCTGAATAATGAACACTGCTGCCATTGTGCAGGAGCTCTGTGGACGGCGGTGCGTGCATGGTGTATGCCAGCGACGTTGCGGCGACCCTTGCGACCGGCCAGCGTGCCCGGAGCAGTGTCCGCGCCGCCTGGACTGTGGCCACGCGTGCCGCGGCCTCTGCGGCGAGCCCTGCCCACCACTCTGCAACCAATGCGATCCCGACAACTTCCCTAAAGACAACAACGGCATCCCCTTCGATGACGAAGCCAAGTAACTGCTTTATGATTTACTAGCATTTTCCACGGCTTCTTCCGCTTTAACTTTAGTCTTTTTTTTGAAGCGCTCGTAGCGAAGTTTACTTAGCTGTTCTCAACCGATCAGCAAAGTTAAGCAACGTCGCGCGCGGTCATGAGTTGGATGGGTGACCGCTAGTGACATTACTACTGAGCGTTTCCGTGCTTCGGAGGGCACGTTAAGCCGTCGGTCCCGGTTGTCGTCTTAGGATGGCAGTCGTTATAGCATGGTGGTAGGGCATTTTGCGAATGCCCGCCTGGCTAGCTACCACCCTCAAGTAGCAAATCTGTCGCCAAGCACCTAACGGTGTGTTCCGGCAGCTGTCCTTGAGAGCCAGTACTTCTAGGTTAGCCTGAACAACATCTTCGACCACATCCTCACTTACCATCAGGTGAGATAGTGGTCAAAGGCTAACCTATCAGGCATAAAAAAAAAAAAAAAAAAAGTCTTTTTCAATTTTTGTTTTATATTTAATGTAAACATTTATTTTCTCTCACAATTAATATAACGTTCATATTAGGATTTCATTTACATTTACTGTACTGTATGAGCCGGATAGTCCACAGCTGAACACAGCCTCCCCGAATATATTTTTGCAGTGATATTGGCTATGGACTGCCGCGCAGCAGTTCCATGGTTCGAATCCCGCCGCAGGCTTGAGCTTCACCGCATGGTGGAAAGGCATTTTTTTTTATGCCTGATAGGTTAGCCTTTGACCACTATCTCACCTGATGGTAAGTGAGGATGTGGTCGAAGATGTTGTTCAGGCTAACCTAGAAGTACTGGTTGTCAAGGACAGCTGCCGGAACACACCGTTAAATGCTTGGCGACAGATTATCTACTTGAGGGTGGTAGCTAGCCAGGCTCTTACGACACCCACATGTAGAGACATAGAGATGCGTGGGGTGACATTCTAGCCCGGCATCCCACGGCCATATTTCGGGTCTAAATTTGTATACCACTATTTTCATAAGCATATCTGTCATCGATCCTATATGCGGCGGAACAGCCACTTAGGCTGTTCCGCCCTAAACCTCCGTTGGTCCCCATTATCTTCCTACTGAATTCTCGTCCAGATGTATTTGACCTCTGGGTCAGGGAGATTATTAAATTCCAATTGTGACACCAACTTGTTACGATCTGGGGTTTCGGGATGAATAATGTATTACTTTTTCATCCAACTGACTGACAACATATAATTTATTACCAATTCTATAGTCACTTACATATGTTTACACGAATGTAAACTTTATATACAGCAATGCATTATAAATCCGGTAAATTTCTATAACCGATATTATTACCTACCCAGTTCAAGTTCTGCGTTGTTTAGACTGACTGCCTTCAGGTCCAGAATGTTGAAGCTCTCAAATGTAGAATTGTAATTATGTTGAATTCCCGTTATGTTGATATCCAAAATGTTGAATTTTCAACATGTTGAATTCCTTAAATTTAGGTTCGTTAGTAATCATTATTATAACCCATATACACCTCATAGCTAGACTGGTTGTTCCCGCGGCTGAACTACTGCGTCACAAGTTACAAGGGAAAAAAATAAAAAGTTTCATTGTGTTTTATAATGTACCTGCAGTTGTTTTTTCAATTGAAAAATTAAATTTATAACAGTTCTCCTGGTTAGATAAATCAATACAATAATAACAAATATTTTCAAAATATTTTACGAAAACATCAAATTAATATTTTAATAAAACACTTAAAAAATATAAAAATATATCTAGTGACAATTCCGCCTAATTTTCCTGCTAAGCCGACGTGACGTCACAAACGCCACGCAGCCAAACCGGAAGAATTTTCGACGCGTTTCGCTTCTACACGAAGCATCCTCAGGATGTCTTGACTCTTCGAGCGCACGATCGAGAAATTTCTCGATCGCAAAGTAACGCCTGAATCTATTCATTAAATCAATACATTTAACTCCTTCACAGATGTTAGATATGATGACTGTCATAGTGAGTGACAGTGATTGACATCCATTTTATTTTAGGGAATCAGTTTTCTATAAAATAGCCTTAGATGTGACAGCTGTTATAGTGATAGCTGATGCAGTGTATTTTTAAATTTATTTATTGAGGAAATTAAATATTTTGTTTTGAGAAGAAATGGTTCTAGATTAGTATTTATTTTATAAAAGTGATTTGTCACGTGATATGTGTCTTCATATAGAATGACAACTTAAAGCATTTTTTTCTCGAAAACTAATGACCACTAATTTCTTTTCAAAAGTAAGAGATCCCATAGGTATCTCTATTTTTGATAACAGCTGTCAAATGATAAAATATTATTAAAGTGATCTAAATTTAGCTCATGTAGCATCAATTAGGAATCCTCAGGTGGCATCAATTTGAAAACTACAAACAGGTCAGATTGTGGTAACAGTATCCTTTCGGCTATTGAAAATCTATAGTTTTTAAAATATGCCTGTTTAAGCTCGACAGCTACAGAAAGAAAGGTATCCATAAGATCTATTACTTTTATAAATAATGTAACTACTAGTCTAAAATATTATGTTTCGAACACATTAATACAACCCTTTTCAGTTAGACAGCTGTCACCTAGAATTATCACAACACGATCATATAAATAGCTTCTGTAAAGATACTACACACTTCTATTTTTTTTTTATTTTTTTTTTTTATACCTGATAGGTTAGCCTTTGACCACTATCTCACCTGATGGTAAGTGATGATGTGGTCGAAGATGTTGTTCAGGCTAACCTAGAAGTACTGGCTCTCAAGGACAGCTGCCGGAACACACCGTTAGGTGCTTGGCGACAGATTTTCTACTTGAGGGTGGTAGCTAGCCAGGCGGGCATTCGCAAAATGCCCTACCACCATGCTATAACGACTGCCATCCTAAGACGACAACCGGCACCGACGGCTTAACGTGCCCTCCGAAGCACGGAAACGCTCAATAGTAACTAGCGGTCACCCATCCAACTCATGACCGCGCGCGACGTTGCTTAACTTTGCTGATCGGTTGAGAACAGCTAAGTAAACTTCGCTACGAGCGCTTCAAAAAGTTCTAGTCTTAGATCAAAAGTGTAGATATTATTTATTGGTCTTTAATGGAACTTTGTGCCACACACGATCGAATAAGGCTATATATATAATATATAGCAGTATATATTCATACTTAATCGCATTTTCACGGCTGTTCATTACCGCAGTGCATCGGTGAGACATTGACTCAATCTATTTTTTATATTTTACGACAGAAACTGATTTCTATTCTTGTTAAAATGCATAGTACCGTTCTTTCACACTGCCACACTATCTATTTAGCAGGTTTGATTACGAGTACTTTCTGGATGAAGTGGTTCGTCCATGTAAATAGGTTTTGATAAGATGTTTTATTTGTTGCATTTATTTGTGTGCGTACTCCCAACATCAACATGTTAAACCACATGATTTGAGCTTAGCATATATTTAGATAGATAGATAATTCTTTATTGTTATACCAATAAAATACAAATTGAATTCTTACAAAAAACTTTGACTAAAGTGTCACAAAGGGCGGCCTTATCACTAATAGCGATCTCTTCCAGGCAACCTTTGTATGGAGAAGATATACAAGAAGTATGTTGGGGGTGTAAATAAGTGATATAAACAATTCTCGTCACCATGTTTAGTGTATGAAAGGGACTTTATTTACCTTTCGTTATAATCTAATTATTGGTATTATATTTCTCTTTTTAGTGAGGCCGTTTTAAAAAAAATAATATGATGGGTGAATGTTCTCCCAGCGGATAGCGGTTTTCGCAATTATTTCAAGAGTGGCTGGACACACAAATTTAAAACTACCATACACATTTACAGCAGGTCATACACTAAAAATCTACTAAACTCAAATCATGTAATTCAACATGTTGCCGCTGGGAGTACGTAATAGTGAGTTTAGTAGAAATTTGTAATAAGAAATAAAAAAATTAATGGTTGTTATATTATGTCACAGAACTAAGTTTAAAAACGAAATGGTCATAAAAAACTGTTCTTAATAAGAAGGACACCACTGTATAATTATATATTTAAAAAAATATATATATAAACGTTAGTGCTCAACCTAATAGCCCTTGACAGTAACTCCATATTAACATAAAAAATCATTTCATTTGTAACGGTCCACCCACATTCGCGCTTGATCGGTCTGACTGTAATTGCCACCAATGGCAGGGACAGTTGACACAATTAATAATATTAATCTTAACGACCCCCAGTGGTGGCAGTTGAGACAAATATTATTTGGAATGTTTTAACGTCCGCCACTGATAGCCGTTGGGACAAAAAATAATGCACTGATCTTTCGGCTACCACTGGTGCCTGTTTTAGTGGTGGCCGTTGGGAGTATACCAATTAATAAATGGTTTCTACTATTCATATTTTCAAATGTTTCACAATTATTATTTCAGGTTTATCCTGCTGCAAGACTGCGGTCACGTGATGGAAGTACAAAACATGGATACGCTGATGTTGGGTGACAGAGACCCCGTCAAAATACGCAGGTGTCCCTTCTGTTCCAAGCGGATTATTAACATGGGTCGATACAAGGATTCGAGCATGAAAACATTTAGAGAAGAAGTCAATCCATTGGGAAGGAAATTGTACTGGGACGAAGCTGAAATACTTGCTCAGAAGAAAGATCTCATCGGAAATATCGCGCGTTTTAGAGTTAAACATTTGGATGTGTTAAAAGGTATACCAATTTAATGCGATCTCTGTCTAGTTTTTTTTTATCGTTATATTTTTTGATTAATAACTTGGAGCCTGTATTTTCTCAAATTTCAAATGTCGCCATGTTAGGAAATTGTAATCTGAATACCTAAGCACATAAATATTTTATATTAGATATATTTATAATAAAATACATTTATATTAAACGTTTTATGAATACTTATTGTCTTGTTTTAGCGAATGCAAACATCAAAGCTGTATTTCTGAGTCTGCAAATGGTTGCGAAAACAACGAAAACAGTCTCAAAGTTACAACTGGACATGGAATCCATCAGATTGAACGTACTCGACATGATAGCAGAATGCTACAAAACATATTTGAATGAGAAATTAACGGAACTGAAGAAGGAAGTGGAGGCACAAACAAAAGTGCTATGTCAAGTTTTCGCCTTTAAGCTGAACCCCAGAGCGATGTTAGGAGTAAGCGAGCAGCAGCAGAAAGATCTGGGCATCGAGATAAAAAGGATGAATTCAATCGTCCAACTCAGCAAACTCACCGGACACTCAACATACATCACCTCAAAGAACCTTCCGGAAATACAAAAGCTTTACAACGCCGCCAAAGCCTCCGTCTTCTCATGGGCAGTTTTCGACGAAAGGAAAGCAATGGAGTCTCTCGAGAACTTACAGAACACTCTCATAGCATCTAACGTAGTGTTGGTTAAGGACGAATTTAATGTTCCAACTCAGCATGGTCACCGGGCACTCAACGTACATCACATCATAGAGCCTTCCGGAAATACAAAAGCTTTACAACGCTACCAAAGCCTCCGTCTTCTCAAGGACAGTTTTCAACGAAAGGAAAGCTATGGAGTTTCTCGAGAATTTAGAAAACGATCTCAAAGCATCTAACGTAGTGTTGGTTAAGGATTAATTTAATGTTCCAACTCAGCAAGGTCACCGGGCACTCAACGTACATCACATCATAGAGCCTTCCGGAAATACAAAAGCTTTACAACGCCACCAAAGCCTCCGTCTTCTCAAGGACAGTTTTCAACGAAAGGAAAGCCATGGAGTCTCTCGAGAATTTAGAAAACGATCTCAAAGCATCTAGCGTAGTGTTGGTTAAGTTCGACAAAGAAATGTTAGTGAAAGCGATTGCTTTGAAATCAATGCAATATTAGGTAAGAAAGAGACACAAAGCCCGCGATGAATAGATCGCTTTCACCGCCTGATTCCTGCGGAATGGGTAAAACAATAAGGCTTACTTTAAATTAGATTAAGCCGAAAAAATCCTACGTCTATGCATTTAGGAGATTGCAATGCAAGACAGTTAATTATTGTGTACCTACCATTTTTTTGTTTTGGATAATTTTGATTAATTTTATACATGATTATTATTATAAGGCAGACGATTATTCCTTAAAAGTACCTGTACAGGAACTTAGTAAATAGCATATAATTATTGTAAGAGAACATAATTTACTAAACTTTGAAGTTCGTACCGCGTGGAGTACTATGTGAGTCCGACAAACGGATGTGCGATTAACGCTTGTGCGACTCACTGATAAGTCGCTTGTACGCTAGAGCGACACACTGAATTTCGACATCATTCTACTGCGATAAACCATATAGCCTCACTAAGTCGACAGGACGGTAGTTCGACAAGCCATTTTGCGCTGGCTTGACTACGTGGTGGGAGGGCAGTAAAGTTGTCGTTGAGATCCGGTGTTTTCTAGATCTACTCTATTCTATTTTCCACATTGTCACTCACTATCACATGAGTGAGATCATGGTCAAAGTGAAGCATATAAGCTATACTTATAAAAAAAACATCAGCTCAACTGTCTGGTTAATTTTCTTACTAAGAGTAAAAATACATCGCACTAGAGTGATGTCGAGCTCCAGTTGGTCGCTCTAGCGTGCAAGCGACCTGTGCTGAGTCGCAGTACAGTTATGTCGCACAAGCGTTATTCGCACAACCATTTGTCGGACTCAATTATATGTCTTTAAATAGCTATTAACATTGTACAAAATGGTATATCGTATACTTTACCTACATAAAAGAGTTATTTACTAGGCTTGTGTAGGTGCGACTATAGACAATAGTTTTGCACTTTGAAGAATTTATGATGTAATTTTAATAATTTGAGTGTTTACCTATTTAACATCACTACACCTTAGTCTTTAAGCTTTAATACTTAATAACTAGACTTTTTACAACTGCAGCCAAACAGAATTTTGGGTTCATTGTCACTTCCCTAAATTTTTAAGAAAAAAGTTATTATTACTTCATTAAGTAGCTAGGTCGGGTATTGTTTAGTACTAAATCATGCGATATGCGAATTTTGAAGTAGATTTTATGCAGCTTTTAGTGGGTAATTAAGTATACCTATAAGCTACCTATCAATCTTGTTTCAAACAAAACATAATTTGTTATTTTTAATATTTGAATTTGTTTTAGGAGTGATTATTCTAATCTTTTCCATAACTGTAATTTTCAAAGATATTATTAGCGATATAATATTAGCGTCACAACTTATATGATTATGTACAATAGTTAGGTATCAGTTATCATACTATACTTATAGACAAAAATGTGTTTATTCATTTAATATTACCTGTCCGCCACAGTAGTCCGTTAACTTATTGTGCCTGTGAATGTGCCTCGGAGCTAGCGTAATTTACTAAATAATGTTAATGTGTAACAGGAGCCCATTCGATAATTTTTAATTTGTAGGTAAATTACATAGATATCATCGGTAATGTTGATATTGCATGTAAAATAAACAACTGATGGAAATTAAATGAAAAGTAGGTACGTAGTATCACCGTACTTATCTGTTTTCTTGTTACATTATTTTAAAGCATCGAAATTCGTTTTTGTGTTTAAATTTATAACCTAATAAACACCAAATGTAAACAATATAACCTACAGTCTTTTTGTGTATATTATATCCCATAAAAATTGTGGTCGTTTTGGAGCTTCGAGAAAGTAACCCGAAGAGACGCCATTCTATTAGCTTTGTAAAAAACAAATTTCTGTATTTTTTTCTCATATCGAAACACGTTCTAATTGGCTAAGCCACGACCACGTGATTTATAGTGATGGGACGGAATGAATGTGCAATTTTAATCGATATCGATATAGTGCATATTTAGAACATCAACGTGGTAATATATCTATAAACATCTTAAGCGTTGAGTGTGAATTATATTTATGCTTGGCTGTAAGAAGTAGGTAAACAATGGAAACTACTGTGTAACAAAACCTAATGTTAGCAAATCATAACGTCAAATACACTTATTAACTGCTGTATTGGCAGGATTGTCCACTTCCGAACACATCCTCCACCATTTAGGGAGAGTTTGCCATAATTCCCACGCTTGGCAGGCGTCTTGGGGATCGCAGTTTAAGATATCAGTTCCTCAGAAAGCGCTGCTTCCCACCTTTCGGTATTTTACCTTTAGTTACCTCTTACAACACCATTGACACCGATAGCAATTGTGGAGTAAAATTCTAGCACGGTACCCCACGGGATACTTATCAATTAACACTTATAAATTAACATGAGTCACTCACCGTGTCTATTCTACTAAGTCTATTTTTAATGAAGTCAGCGCATTTTAGCTAATCCACATAATGTAAGTTAATATTTTAGTTTTCACAGCTATCAATAAGAGAAAATAAAATACAGAAGAAATATGCAGCAGTGATGGCTCAGTGCCATTGGCTATAGACTGCCGTGCCGCATGTCCATGGTTCGAATCCTGCCGCGGGCTTGAGCTTCAAAGCATGGTGGAAGGGCATTTTGCGAATGCCCGCTAGGCTAGCGACCACCCTCAAGTAGAAAATCTGTCGCCAAGCACCTAACGGTGTGTTCAGGCAGCAGTCCTTGAGAGCCAGTGAAATTACGGGCACATGACAATTAACAACAATGTCTCAAGGTGACGGGCGCAGTGCAATTCGTGACTTGTGACGAATTGCATCTGTTATAGGCAGAGATTAGTCCGCTTAACATCAGGCGGGCCTCGTGCTTGTTCCGTCACAATTACAAAAAAGACTAAAACAACGGATTTTTTTTTAAGTTAGAATACTCATTCTAACTTATAATTTTACCAAACTCATTCTAGCTTACCAAATATTGTTTTATAAGCTTTCAGTTATTTACATAGGTTATAAATAAAGTAATTACTATGAAGCGCATCTCTTAAAATAAGTAAAATATTAAATGACTCCCTAAATAAACTAATCAAATATGAAACTACGACATTATTGAAAAAAATTAGATCGCTGAGTATTAAGAAATTCGGTATTTGAAAATATTAAAAATGGTTTATTACATAAGGCTTCCTTCGAAGTGTAACAGGTTTAGGTATAAAATAAGTATTTGAGTGTGTTTAGATATACATAAAACTAATTTAAACAAGTAAAATAAAGATCTTTTATACAATACATATAATAAATTGAATAATAATATTAATGGCTATATAATAAGTGTATAGGTGTAGTAGATATTTTACTAACTATGTAAGACAAAACTATATAGATAGAAATTAATAAGTTGTACGATATCTGTTTAAATTCCACTGTATCTTTTAGAAGCAGTGATGGTCCAGATGACTATGAATTTCCGTGCAGAAATTCCATGGTTGGAATCAAAAATTTACCATAAGAAGGGTAACATAATATTAACAATTATCTATATAAAATCGATATACACCACCATAAGCACTGTAATCACAACACTAGGAGGAAGGATATTTTAAATTTGGAGTGTGTCCGATACAACACACTAGTTGCCAGATAGACCGAACCATGAATTCCACTCGCGAGGTTAGTTTCTCGATGTTTTGGAGATATCCGAGAAGAAACGGTAGATATACTTATTTTACAAACCTTGATCATATTATTTAATTTGTGTCAAATTTGCTATGATGTCAAAACTCTTAAGGCGTATAGAGTCGCCAATGGCCTTGAGCATCTGGGCCCATCGAGATTACTTTTTTTTTACCCACGCATCGTATCTCATAGTCATTGTACGTTCCGCGCTCGCTACACCAATATAACGGTCACAGAATACGCAGGTGCGCGATGCGCCGGTACCTTTGCACTTAATATGCCTTCCGCAAAATTACTGGTTCTCAAGGACACCTAGCAGCACAAGCCGTTAAGTGCTTGGTGACAGATTTTCTATTTGAGGGTGGTAGCTAGCCAGGCGGGCATTCGCAAAATGCCCTACCACCGTGCAAAATTACTGGTTTTGAAGGACACATAGCGACACACACCGTTAAGTGCTTGGCGACAGATTTTCTTCTTGAGGGTGGTAGCTAGCCAGGCGGGCATTCGCTAAATGCCCTACCACCATGCAACATTTCTGGTTCACACAGACACATAGCGGCACACGCCGTTAAGTGCTTGGCGACAGACTTGACCTAGAGATAAGAGCTATCGAATGAACAAGATAAGGTATAGTAAGCAAACATGACGGTTTATAAATATTAAACTGGGTAGTGTTCTTGCTCAGTGAATATTTCTCTAACAAACTTTCAAAGTCAGCATATACAAGGTGGGCCAACGTGAGCGCTGGCGCCGCGGCTACTTCGGCGGAGCAACTCAAGCGGCGCAAGTATGCTAACCTCGGTATGGGTTACATATTTGAGCCGTTTGGTGTAGAGACGTTGGGTCCGTGGGGACCGGGAGCTCATCGTATTTTCCAAAACTTATCAGAGCGCTTGGTCGATGCGACGCATGATCAAAATGCTGTCTGAAAATATGATTTGGCTCAAAAAGAATAAGCATTGCAATTCAACGAGGCAATGCTGCCAGCATGCTGGGCACGCTGCCAACTGGTAGTGGGCTAGAGCATTTGGAGCATTTGCCTATGAGTCCAAATGCTTTTATTGTAGTAGCTGTAGTGTTGTATATAGTTTGTAGTATTTAGTTAATAAAGGTGGGCCAAAAGAAGTTAAGAAGTTGTCTGGCTCTCTTTTTTTGTTCTAAATTAAAAACTTCGATTGTGTTTTTTGATTTTGTTTATTTGAACCTTTAGAAGTTTATTGGTCAAGTAGAGAAGATTATATCGGCCAAATGGGCGGCGTCATAATTGATTGCCGTACGGGCTCGTTTTATGGCATTTTCCATCACTTCGGCGAGAACTTCGGGCGGGACAACATTCGACACGAGTGCGAGAATCTGTATTCTCGCACTCGTGTCGAATGTTGTCCTTGAGGGCTTCCAGAGTCTCGGGCTTGTTCACGTAAATACGGGACTTCAAAAAACCCCACAAATAAAGTCTGCGATCTTGAGGGCCAGTGCAAATCGCCAAAACCACATGAGGCGACCCGGGAACGCTGCCTTCGGAACATCGGTTGTGGCTCGCGAAGTTTGTGCCGTTGCTCCGTCCTGTTGGAACCACATGTCCCTCAGTCCTAATTCGTCCAATTGCGGCAGAAAAAACTCGGTCAACGTGGCCCTATAGCGCGCACCGTCCACTGTTGTCGTTTGCCCAGCGCATCGAGAAACTAACCTCGAGAGTGGAATTCACGGTTCGGTCAATCTGGCAACTAGTGTGTTATATCGGACACATTCCAAATTTAAATTATCCTTCCTCCTAGTGTTGTGATTACAGTGCTTATGGTGGTGTATATCGATTTTATATAGATAATTGTCGATATTATGTTACCCTTCTTATGGTCAATTTTTGATTCCAACCATGAAATTTCTACACGGAAATTCATAGCCATCTGGACCATCATTGCTTCTAAAAAATACAGTGGAATTTAAACAGATATCGTACAACTTATTAATTTCTATGTATATAGTTTTGTCTTACATGGTTAGTAAAATATCTACTACACCTATACACTCATTATATAGCCATTATTATTATTATTATTATTATTATCATAAATGTACATTCTCGAAATATTAAAGATATTTCGGTATTTTATGCATCACACGGGCTTACGCCAAGTGTGAAACATTCTCTGCATTATTTTGTATTACTGAATCTTCCTGTAAAAATTTCCTAACAATACGGCAGGTGTTTAAAATTGCCGCTTTCTGCATTGTTATATATGTATTTTCCGGTAAATCTATTATATTCAGGGAGCGCAGCAAATGTTTTGGAATTACGCCAGTGCTGGAAAGCACCAATGGTACTATGTACACACTCTTCATTTTCCAAATTCTGTGAATTTCATCTTTTAGTTCTGTATACTTTTGTATTTTTTCTGTTATAGTTTTTTGTAAATTGTGAGTATTTGGGACTGCTACATCTATAAGGTATACCTCCTTTGTCATTTTATCTATAAATGTGATATCAGGTCTGTTGTTATATATTGTTCTATCGGTAAGTATGGCACGGTCAAAGTACATCCTGTGGTTAGTATTCTCCAGCACTGGTTTAGGTGTATATTGGTAATAGGGTATCACTTTTTCAGGAATTAATTTATGTTTTATGGCAAGTTTTTGATGTATAATGTGTACTATTTGGTTGTGTCGATGGGTGTAGTCAGTTTGTGTTAGAGTTGGACATGCGCTTGTAATGTGTTGAATAGTTTCAGGTTGTCTATGGCATTTTCTACATTTATCTTTCTGTACATTTGGATCCTTTATTATATGTTTTTTGTAATTTTTGGTGTTGATTATCTGGTCCTGTATGGCAATCATAAAACCCTCCGTTTCCGGGAATAAAGATCCAAATTTTAACCACTTATTTGAGGCTTCAAGGTCTACGTGGGGCTGTTCGAGATCATGAATGTGCCTTCCGTGTAATTCCTTCCTACGCCATGTATCAATTTTACTACACGGTGGGTTTTGGGGCAAACAATTCGATTCGGGTCTATCTTTCAGGTTGAGTGGTGTGAAATTCTGATCAGATTCTATTACTGCTAAGTGTATATGACTGGTTTCAGCTTTTTCATAGAAAAACTTGCGTAGGTTGTTTACTTGTCCTTCCCATAAAATTTTCAGATCAATGAGCCCCCTGCCTCCTTTTTCTCTCTTAATGGTCATCCTTTCGATGGCGGACTTAGGGTGAAGATAGTTGTGTTTTGTGAGTGTTGTCCTAGTTTTTATTTCTAATTGATTGATATCAGTTCGGGACCATTTAACTATACCGAAGGAATATGTTAGTACTGGAATTGCATACGTATTGATGGCTTTGAAAAGATTTTTGGCAAACAAAGATTTTTTGCAAATGAGATTGAGTCTACGTGTGTATTCATCTGTGAGTTTCTTCTTTAGCTTGGGGTGGTTAACTGATTTGGACTGGTGAATGCCTAAATATTTATATGTTTCATTTATTTCCATAGTTAAGAAATCTGTTTCGATGCTGTTATGTTTGTCATTATTGCTTTTTACAACTTTACCCTTACGGATATGGAGTGTTTTACATTTATCTAATCCGAATGACATATTTATATTATATGACATATTTATTTATATCTTGACTGAATTGTGTAGTCGTACTGATTAAAGATGTGAGTTCTCTTTCTGATTTTGAAAATAATTTTATATCGTCCATATACATGAGATGACTAATTTGAGTTTGGTTTGTTAATTTGTATCCTATATTGTTTATATTGAGCAAATGTGATAATGGATTTAATGCAAGGCAAAACCATAAAGGACTCAGTGAATCTCCCTGGAAAATCCCATTTTCAATGGTGATCGTTTCAGTGATAATGGATTGTGTATTGTTGCATAAAAACAACTTGGTTTTCCAATTGCTCATGGCACTCTCCAGAAAGGTTATTATTGTCGGGTTTATTTTATATATTTGTAGAATACGTATGAACCAAGAGTGAGGAACGCTATCGAATGCTTTTTTATAGTCTATATATGATATGTGAATGTTTCTGCTATGTGTTTGTGCATGTTTAAGAATTGTAGAATCAATTACTAGTTGTTCCTTGCACCCTTTATGGTATTGCCGCATCCTTTTTGCTCTTCGGCTAAAATATTGTGTTGAACTACATGACTATTAATTTTATTTGTTATACAAGAAGTGATTAATTTATATATAGTTGGCAAGCAAGTGATGGGTCTGTATTGGGAAGGATCAGTCGATTCATTGCTTTTAGAAAGCATGTATGTTATTCCTTCTGTCACAAAAGCAGGCAATTCATCGTTTCCTTTAATAAGACCGGTAACTATTCTCGCGAGTGTGTCGTGAAGCATGAAAAACTTCTTGTACCAAAAGTTATGGACACCATCAGTCCCAGCTGCTTTCCAATTTTTGGTCTTTTTAGTCACCGTTTCAATATCTTCTCCAGTTATATCTGCAAATTCCATTTCTTCTATGTATGACCATCTTCTCTCTTCTTCATTAATCCAATTTGCTGCATCGTTATGGTCATTTTTTTTCTTCCATAGATCAGCCCAGTAGTTTTTAAGTTCTTCTTGATTCGGCAAATCGGTATTATTACTCCTAACTTCTTTATGTAATGATCTGTAAAATCCCTTTTCGTTGTTTGAGAACAATTTATTATTTTCTTTGCGTTCTAAAGATTTTTTATACCGAGCTAATCTATGCGATTTTAGTGATAGCTTCTGTTTTAAGGTATCTAAATATTCTTCTGGCCTGCTATTGTGTTTCTCGTGTGAAGAGTGAAGTTTTGTTGAATTTAATATTTTTTCTACGTGTTTAACTACTTTTTTTGACCTATTGTTGTTCATATATTGCGATAATCTACCTATATCTGCTCTTAGTTTGCTTATGTCATTTTCAATCCGTCTTTGCCATGCTAAGTTTTTGTCCGTGATATTTCGGTTGGTTTTACTAGATGTTTCAGTTTGAATTTTGTAGCCTAAGTTTTCTGAAATCACTACCGCACTACAATATATTAGAGTATGCACATCATTAATGTCAGAATCTATTGAAAAGAATCTACCTATTATTTCTTTGTTAAATATGTCAATTAACTGATATAATTTCTTGTTTTCTTTTAATCTGGGAAGTTTAGGCCTTACTGTTGGGTCAGAACCTGAGTACAAGATAAGCGTACGTTCTAGGTGGTCTATGAGTTTTTGGGTGGGAATATTAGTGCGTTGACTAGATGTTTGAGGTTCGTTAATGGTGTGCAAATTGGTCATATTAGGCGTTTGAGTTGATGCTTCGGACGTTTGAGTTAAAGTTATTTCTTCTGTAGGTGCTATAGATGGTGTTGCTTGGGTGTGGGATACTATGGTAGAAGTTTCCGATTGTATTGCTGCGTTCCCATTTATAGGTGGTAATTCTAAGCCGGTGAGTGAGTTTGTATTTGCTATTGTTTCTTCTTCACGATTCAACAGGTCTGAGATTTCTTTTTTAAGCGTATTCATTGTTTCATCTGATAAAAGCTTGTTTTTGATAATAACTCTTCTTTGATCAGCTATACGCTGGGAAGAGACATTTAGTTGTGGATATGTTAGTTTAAATTGATCATACATTTTTTTACAATACATTGTCTTGTCTGTTTCGAGTTTTGTTACTAGGTAATACGTGCGCATGATGAATAAATTAATATCGTCATTCCATTTCATGCGCACTCTTGGTTTGCCAGCTTTGGTGGTCGCAGGTTGGTTGACGAATGCCTCCTGCGAAACATCCTCAGCTGGATTTCCTACTCTGTTACTACTCCTACTACTATCGGCTGTAGTCCTTGAGGACCCACTACCATCATCGTCCCCGACTCCCGCCCAGCCGCCCAGCCGGGAATCACTGGCTAGCATTCTGCCACGTCCGACACCAGCAACAGACGTGCCCCGACGATCACCCTCGGGCAGCGGCCCTATACGTAATTTTCTATTTCTAGTCTCCATATTGATGGGTTACCTGAACCCTGTTGGCCATGTAAGTTTCATTAGAACATGTTGCCCGTCCCCCACGAGGTTAGATGTTCAACTCGGGCGTAGGGTAGGATTTTGGGGGACTTATTATTTATTATTATTATTATTATTCACTTTATTTATTATCCAACATAATTTTAAATTTTTTACAACATTATTAAAAAAATAAATATTATAAAAAACTTAAAACTAGGATGCCGCTGGTAGCGGGGCAGAGCCCAAGCGACCAGTGGTTAGGGCTGCAGAGAGAGGAACCTCCGGACAATGCGTGTTGTGTCCAGTATCACTGCCTTCTGCATCAGACCCTTGATCCAACCATCTAGCGAGAGCCTTTTAAGGTGTTGGTCGAGGCTCTTCGCTATAAGGCCGTTCGCCGAAACGACTATCGGGACAATGATCGTCGAGTCAACATCCCACATGGCGGTTACTTCGTGAGCCAAATCAAGGTACTTGCTGACTTTATCCTTTTCGGCCTTAACGAGATTCTCGTCATGTGGGATGGTGATATCTACGAGCACTGCCCGGCGCTGGGATCGGTCGACCACCACGATATCAGGTTTATTGCAAACAATAGTCCTGTCCGTGATGATAGAGCGGTCCCAGTAGAGCAATGCACGACCATTCTCGAGAACTGGCGCCGGTGCGTACTGGTAGTACGGCACCTCTGACTCAACAAGGCCGTATTGAAGGGCAAGTTGCTGGTGGATGATCTTGGCCACTTGGTTGTGCCTGTGCAAATACTCGCCGTTAGCAAGATGCGAACAACCGGAAATGATATGCCTGAGTGACTCTCCGGGTCGGCGGCATGCTCGACAAATGTCGACCGTACCGTCCTTCAAGATATATTTCCGATAGTTGTTCGTCATCATTACTTCGTCTGCAATTGCACAGGCAAAACCCTCGGTTTCCCCAAAGAGGTCTCCGAAGCGTAGCCAATTCACCGAAGCTGGTAAATCCACATCAGGCCCTGTTAGGGCCCGGAAAAACCTACCGTGCAGCTCCTTGCCTTTCCATACTGCCTTGCGGTCATCGGTGCTCAGCATCGTTGGTTTGCGCCAGTTATCGTTCGCCAAGGAGAGCGGTGTGAGGCCCTTGTCAACCGCCACGACATCGCGATGCATCCCGCACTCGTGGTTACGGAAATAATCCCTGAGAGTGCACACTTCACGGTTGTGAAGGGTCTTGGCATTTAAAAAGCCGCGACCTCCCCATTTCCGTGGAATGTACAGTCTCATAACGGACGAGCGCGGGTGTAGCATGCGATGTGAAGTGAGCAGTTGACGGACCTTTCTATCCAGGGCGTCCAGCTCAGTCTGTGTCCACTTCAGTATGCCAAAGGAGTATATCAGTAGAGGCATCACCCAACCGTTAAAGGCGCGCGCCCTGTTGCCTCCAGACAAAAAACTTTTAAGTACTTTTGTCAGGCGGAAAAAGAAGCGCTCCTTTACCGATTTTTTGATGTCCTCTACCGAAATACCCAACGACTCTGACATACCGAGGTACTTGTAGGTCTCGACTTCGGAGAGAGATCTGAAAGTCATTGTCTCAGAAAGCTGCAAATTCGGAGAATTTACAACGTTCCCCTGCTGTACATGCAAGACCGCACACTTATCTACACCAAACTCCATCCTAATGGCACTACTGAAAACCTGTGTAGTTTTAGCTCCATCAAGTCTTGGCGTTTCGGAGTAAACAGCTTGAGATCGTCCATGTACAGCAGATGACTAATGACCTCACCTCCTCTTCGAAGCCGAAAGCCTAGCCCTGAATCCTTCAGCAAAGTGCTGAGAGGATTTAACGCTAGGCAAAACCACAATGGACTTTGACTATCACCCTGGAAGATGCCCCGCTCAATCCTTATAAAGTCCTGCGGGTCAGAGGAAGTGTTGCTACCACCTGGTTGACGAAAGACTGTGGTCCACTGTCTCATACACGCAGCTAAAAAGGATTTTAGGGTTGCATCAATTTTATACAACTCTAATATCCTTTCCAGCCATGAATGAGGCACTGAATCATAGGCCTTCTTGTAGTCAATCCAGGCAACAGAGAGAGCCCCTCTGTTCCGCCGAACTTGTTGGCTAATGGTCATATCTATGAGGAGGAGCTCCTTAGTACCACGGGACCCAACCCTACATCCATTCTGAGCGGGGGCTAAAACATTGTTCGCAACAATGTGCGTGTTAATTTTTGTGGTCAGAATGGATGTAAGGAGCTTGTAGATGGTAGGCAGGCACGTGATAGGTCTATAGTTTTTCGGATCCGTGGTACTACCGGACTTGTGGAGCAGGAAGGTGATACCGGTAGTCATGAAACGGGGAAGAGAACCAAGCTCAAGGGCCTCTTGAAATTGAGTTGCCAATCGGTCATGTGAGCAACGAATCCATTTTATCCAGAAGTTGTGCAATCCGTCCGGGCCAGGACAAAAAACAAATATAAATAAAAGTTCATAAAAAAATTATATTAAACATTCTTTATTATTTTCTTTTCTTAGTGACCTGACTTAAATAGAAGGGTTTATGTGTTTGTGTAAAAATTATTATAATAATTTTTTTAATACCCGTGCGAAGCCGGGGCGGGCTGCTAGTTCTATATATTCTATATATGTATAGGATGAATTTTATGAAAGGTGTATGGTTGATATCTTTAAATTGGGTGTAAGATAGATCGACAGCTCCCAGTTAGCTTAAATTTAACCGAACAGCTTCAGTTTAACTGATAAAAATAATTCAGATCTAAGATCCGACTGCTTTATTTATATACCTAAGTTTGATTTGAAAAGTTTTAAACAGATAAATACTTTATTAATATTTCACAATCTGCACGGTCAGATCAACCTGACGCTGTCACGCATAACGGGTGTGGTAGATAATAAATGTTTGAATTGATAATTCTGATATCTAAATGTTCACTACCGAATGATTTTAATTAATAGTGTTTGATATATGATATCTAACCTACTGGTGACTGGTGGCGGTGAGAGCACAAACAGCAGGAGTGTGAATGAGCTTCGCGTATTAGTCGGTGCATTGTATTCGTGCCGATTCTACCTTCATTTTTTTTAACGTTTACTGACCCTACCGATGCAATTCTGCAATTTTACCTTCACCTAAAAGGTTTTATCAACAAGTTTTGCTGAAAAACAACTTTCTCAAGTGAAATAATTTTAGACTCCATAGAAAGCACTGGTTTAGTAACCAGACATTTCAAATTTCAAAAAATATGATAGTACGGAGCAATTGAACATGCGGTTTATATCTTGTTTTCCATTGTTCTCAAATTTTGGCTTATATCTAGTCATAATAGAGACTGTCCGTCTGTCCGAGGTTTTGCTAAGAGACCGTTTGCACTAGAAAGCTGCAATTTTGTAAGGGTATGTAAACTTATCACGCCGACAAAGAAGTAAAATAAGAATTGTTTTTGGGTAGATCCCGTACATTGATGTGAGGATGATTTATTCATAAAAGCTAAACTGCGTGTGAACCAGTTCATGAACTTTCAATTTTAGCGATAATTTTCCTTTAAGATAACTTTATTACTTTAGCAGTAATAGTCGTTGAACTTGGGTGTTAGATAATTTTATACCAAATACAAAATTCTTAGAATAAATCCTTTAAAGTGACTAAGATGAAGTAGTGGAAGGACTTTAGAATCGGTATACATACTATGTACTATAGGAAGAGGGAAGTTGTAGCATCCGCCCAGAGGGGTGAGGTATTACGGAAACTATTTTTATGAAATAATAATAACTAAAAAAATATGTGTATCAATGGGGATTATTCCGCCCTCTGTCCCCCTCCCCTTTTTTTTATATAACGAAATTTCTAAAAATTAGCTTCTTCTTCATGAAAATAATTAGTCATAAATCACAAGCACGAAAACGCCAACAAAAAAAGGTCAGACTTGGAGACAAATGTCTTATTAGAAGTGAAGTAACTCTATGACATCTCCGGCGCTGTGGGTACGCAGCTTTGGTCTTCTCGCTACCTCTTCGCAGCGTACTCATTACGCAGTAGACTTGCGCCGCGCCCCTCCATACCTCCCGCTAATAAAAAAACACTCTAGGGGTAGTATCTATCTGTAAAAAAAAAACCGTTTTGGTTTAACCCATTGGCATCGGCGATAATGATAACAATAGAATTTCATTCATAACTAGGACATAGTGGTCCAGTACGATCCCAACTTAATATACCGACTCTAAAGACGAGCCGAAGTAGTTTCCTGTTTGTTATGGGTTAAGACAAACTTTGAATTGAAAACTAAATCTCAAATTAAAAATCTTGTGTTGAAATAACAATACATTCGACGATGACACGGAATCGAATGCGTCGTGGCCTTGAAGCGATCACTAGCCAACACCCGAAATCGATTTTCAAAAAGCGTTCGATAGAGCAGATTTCAGGATTTTATTTGATAAAAGAGCTTATGATGATGGTATTCGAGATTATATAAGACGCTGGTTCAAATATATCCCTAACCGTTGCCAGAAAGTAGTGATCAATTTTGGTGGCTTTGAATCAGATGTGGTTCCTTTTATGGTGATCAGATGTTTCCCAATTAGTTCTGGGGTCCCCCAAGAATCAATATAAGGCCCGTTACTTTTTATCTTATATAACAATGATATTGAAAAATGTTTTAAGTTTTGTAAATTTCTATTGTATGCCAATGACCTGAAAACCTTTATCTATGAATACTCCTTAAAATTCCAACAGAATCTTGACAAATTTTTAGCGCATTGTGTTAAAAATAACAAGGTTACATATAATTAAATGTAAATATATTGTTTTTAATAGTAAGACAAAAATAAGCAATTTTACATATGTGTTATGTGATTCTAATCTTGACAAAGTTCAAGTCACAAAGGATTTAGGACTAATATTAGATATTAAATTAATCGTTGATGTAAATATTCAAATTGATTTGCACGTGGATTTAAAATGTTTAATTTTGTCATAAAGTTATCTAGTAACTTCAACAACGTAGTAACGTTTTTAGCGCTCTTAGCGAAGTTTGCTTAGCTCTATCAGCAAAGTTAGTGTTCGATCAGCAAAGTTAGTGTTCGATCAGCACAGTTAGTGTTCGATCAGCAAAGTTAAGTAACGTCCGCTGCGGTCATGAGTTGGATGGGTGACCGCTAGTGATTACTACTGAGCGCTTCCGTGCTTCGGAGGGCACGTTAAGCCGTCGGTCCCGGTTGTCGTCTTAGGATGCCAGTCGTTATAGCATGGTGGTAGGGCATTTTGCGAATGCCCATCTGGCTATCTACCACCCTCAAGTAGAAAATCTGTCGCCAAGCGCCTAACGGTGTGTTCCGACACCTGTCCTTGAGAGCCAGTAATTCTAGGTTAGCCTGAACAACATCATCGACCCCATCATCACATACCATCAGGAGAGATAGAGGTCAAAGATTAACCTATCAGGCATAAAAAAACATTTTCTTTCTGCAATGATGTTTGTCGTATTGCGTAAATAAAGGCATACCGCGCCGGTGAAAAAAAATTACGTTTTATTGTTATATAACTGTTAATTTTTAGAATCTGCTCGAAGATTGCCTCATTGCCCTGTATTACTGCTAACCTATATATAGGTATGTCACCGTTTTTTTTGTACGAACCGTTAGTTTATAATAAATCTAGTTAGATTATAAACTGTCGATAGATTATGAATGGAAACTAAAATTTGGTAATGGTCAGATTATAAACATGGTCAGTTTATAATCTGACGAAAATGTGAGCGTTAGATTGTAAATTTAAAGGTTCGTTCACAATCTATCGACAGTTTATAATCTCACTAGATTTTTTATAAACTAACGTTTCGTACAATTATCCGGTGACATATATATAGTGTGATAGCCCTTTCATAAGCTTAGGTACCTACTTGCATTTATCGGTGTAGGTATACTTTTCATATTTTATATATATATATATATTAATTATTATGCTTCACAAAATGCCGTTATATGTCAATGTACCAACGGATTCTGAATCGCGCTATAGTTGCGTTTTCATTCGAGTACCTATAGTAGTAGTATAGTAGTAAGAAAACAATTATTGTATCATGGTTCAAGCCATCTACTGTGGGCCTGTTCCATTAGTCGCTAAGAACGTAAATTTCGATAATTTTGATCACATTCTGCGTCTGTGGTTGTGATCACGTGATCGTTTGTAACTGTCATCCCCGTTTCATTTTTTGATAAGAACGCTAAGAATGCCACTAAAATTTGCCACTTCTGTCACTTTTGACATTAGATGTAGCGTTTAAGGCGAAAATAACGCCAAGACCCATTTGGAAAACTTTTTGGGAGTGTGATCGTTTTTAGCGTTTTTAGCGAATCTCACTCAAATGGTACGTACCCTGTATGTATTCTATCTGATCTATAATCAACATATTTCCATGATTTTAAGCTCTGAGTATCGTAGAATGATCTATGGCACAATCAAACCATCAGCGTTGCCGAATGTTTACATTTCTTACATTTTCGTAACTTTGCGTAAAAATGCGAGTAATATTTGGTTTGGAAGCAGTGTTCGTTACTTTCAGAATACAAAAATAGGCAACACAATATAAAGTATATATTTATTATTATAGCGCCAGCTCATTTGAACATATATTATTGATAATATAAACAAACGATAAATCCGTTTCGAGAATCTAAAAAAGGTTACTTACGTACCTGCCGACTTTAAGGCCGTGATTCCACAGCTATTTTGTGCATGGCAATATAGTATAGTATTATACAGCTGATTTTAAAGTTGTTATTTAAACGTGAGCCTACTCGTATGTCCTGTAAGTTACCTGAATTACCTAACTCATATGATTAAGATAAAAATTCTTATTATTTTATTCCACGTGATTTGATCAATGTTTTACCAAAAGATTTTGTGTCAGATCCTACCAAATTTACTCTGATATTTAAGTACCCTATGGTGTTAACATGGTGACTCTGCTATTATCAAGCGATCGGGACCAAAGTTTTTCAAATTTTTAGTTCGCATATACCCAGAGTGACTACTATTATTAGTAATAGTAGCCTTTACAAGTATGGCAGATGGACACATCGCATGCGCTTGCCTAAGCAAGAGTGACTACTATTACTAATATTAATCACTCTTGCTTTGGCATGCGCATGCTATGTGACTACTATTACTAATAATATTCACTCTTCTTTAGGCAAGCGCATGCGATGTGTCCATCTGCCATACTTGTAAAGGACTGAATCTAGGGAACCGTAATGAACAGGCGGTTGAAAAATTCAATTTGCTTTGTAAAAAATCATCAAGTGATAAAATTTCATCTCAGGAATCTCATGTTGTCTTGTCAGTAGTTGATACAGATATTCCCAGCATGTCTCAACAACAAAAATCTTATACATCGAACTTTTACATGAAGTGTAAAAGTTCAGTGTATAAGATTTTTGTAAACATATTACTATCAAAGAATTGCAAGAGTCGTGGGGCAACCATTTCAACATAGACGAGGAAAAAACCAAATCAAGTGGCATGATACTCCGAGTTGAAAAAGAAAACCCTGAAGCCCTATTTTACGAAACTTCATTTACTGAAGAAACTTATAGAAAAGCTTGTGTGCAAAAGAGGGTTGTCCGCATAAGGGGAACCGTGTTAATCACAGATTAATCGCTATTTTCAATTGGCTTAAAACAGGCATACAATGGAAAAATTGCATTATCGGATGCAAAAAATAAGACAAAAGAATTTATTGATAAGAACGTTATTCCTAAAACTAATTATGATGTTTTTTTGAAGCAGTGATGGATAAGTGGCATTGGTTATGGACTGCCGCACAGCAGGTCCATGGTTCGAATCCAGCCGCGGGCTTGAGCTTCACCGCATGGTGGAAGGTCATTTTGCGAATGCCCGCCTGGCTAGCTACCACCCTCAAGAAGAAAATCTGTTACCAAGCACCTAACAGTGTGTTCCTGCAGTTATCCTTGAGAGCCAGTAATTGTAGGTTAAGCCTGTTAACACCTTCGACCACATCACCACCTACCATCAGGTATTATATATACAGGGATTGTGCTCAAAGGCTTATCTAGATTGATTGATTGATTCTTATATTAATGGCTTCTGTGGCATAAGGCTTATCTATCAGCAATAAAAGAATAAAAAAAATAAAGGTACATAAAGATATTCAAAACACTATAGTGTTTTAAATTATTGGTGACTCTTCAAAAGAGAGCCAATTAAAAACATAATTCACTAGCACAGACTCAATTCAAAATAATAAAACAAATATTCATATATTTTTAAGCAATAGAGAATTAACGAAAAAGTTCGATTACCAGCTTCAAAACTTGATTAAAACACCTAGTTCCTAAGATTTGGTTATTCTAGCTGTGTATAAAAAACATAATTCTAAACAGATCACTCCTACAGTGCACAGGGACACAGAAATCAGTTTTTCGCTTTTTCTTAAAAAAGTGTTTTTTTTAGTTAATACCTCTTTTGATCTAGGTGTGCGATATAACAAATATACAGCGACCTCTGCGGAAAAGTTCAAAATAATCAACTCCATTCCGGAAAAAAAATAACTTTTCATAACATGAAATGTAACTATTTACTCTTTTGCCCTGGCAGCACTAAATACTGCACAGAACACAACAGTTTACTTTACGAAAATATCGTTTGATTTGCCAAAAGTTTATAGACCGAATACTGAATGGATTAATGTCAGTAAACCTGCATTACAATAGTAGCAATCAATGTAAATTTTAACGATAATTGTAAAAATGGGAGACGATACGCAAAACACCCAGACCCAGACGCAGAACTCGCAGATTGACTGGAGCCAGCACAACAGCCCATCTAGCATTCCTAATATTTGGGGAAGATTATATTCTACAAAGATATCCTTGAATGGAAAGCATTGCTGGAAAAATGCTAATAGTCCCGAATACTTTGGTACGTCAAGTTATATTAAAATGTTTTTTTTTAAACTACCTTCAAAGTATCTCATAACATTGTTCAGAAACATAAAAGCCGGTTTCTCTGTACACGTTGTATTAAAAGTACCAACGCCGATTTTAAACAAATCTCTAAACTTAAAATTATCTTATGGTAGTTATTATTTTGTTCAAGCTAAAATCCAAATTAATACAACACTTGAGAATGTGAAACATGGATGAAAATGGTACTTAGAATTTTGTTTAAATTAAAATAAATAAAATTACATTAAATTTGACTTTTGTATTCAATTGTGGTATGTTTTACACAAATTCACTGATGCTAAATCACCTAAAAATTGAATAGAGTATTCCTATTTTTAGAATGGCCGTGTTGTGTTACACAAATGTGGATTTTAGTGTGAACAGAATATGAACTGTCTATCTAAGTATAGAGATTTTATTAAATAAAGTATTTGTGTTGAATCTACACCACTATGGTGTAGTAAGTTATGGTCACTCTTTTGAAACAAGTTGTACAAAAATGTATACAGTAGGCAAACCCAGTTTGTAATAAAACTTGTTTGAAAATAAAAATAGACCATAATCCCTGGAATTTTATAGGTTTGGTAATATATTTTCTAGGTGACTTGCCCAGTTCTGTTTGCTGTCTGTGACTCCCAGATATTTTCCTCCTTTGACAGTTTTAGTTGTGTATTGAAAAGACGGGTAGAGTAAGCCTGCCTCTTTTTTGTTTGTGAACAATAGAAGTTCTGTTTTGTCAGGATTCATGGTGAGCTTGTATTCTGTACACCAATATTCAACTATCCTCAGGGCTTTCTTCATCAGGTCACATGCGATGCTGGCAAATAGTCCCGATTTCAAAAAGTTAGTATGTGTTATAAACTTTCTAATTTGAATATAATGGTTTTGCTCACAGAATAACATAAATCTGTTTGTTATGGCACAGGGTTCTATCAATATATGTATTTTGGAAATAGACACATTATGTAACAAAATAGAGGAACAGGCTATACACAAAACATGCTGCTTTCCTTAGAATGCTTACTCATTCAGTGAAATTTATAATTGAAATCTCAATAGATCATATTAAAATAGCTTTTTTATAGCCGACACACCATAATGTCTAAATGAGTGACACATCAACGAAGTAGAAAAAGTGTGTAACTCAATAGGCCTTTCCACTTGGATCAGTACTTGAATTAAATAGTATTTATGTATATTATTTTAAGGTAGTTAAAGTAGATATAAGGTAAAAAAATATTAGTAAAAAAAAACTAAGGTCACCTTATGGAAAAAAATAGTCAACAATAGTCTCGAAATATTCGCATTCTACAGTAGGACATGGTAAAAACAACATTTCTTCGTATATAAAAGCTGGAATTAATGTGATGTCTGTTGATTTGAGGCAGAATTTAAATTCTGCAACAATTTATGGTAGGGTGCACAGTTCAGCAAAGTTGGTTTTGGGTCGAAAAAGAAAGTTGAGGATAAAGAAATTGTAAAATCTTTTCTACAACAAGACGAAAATGATAGCTATAAAGTACATGCAATGAGCTTAGAAATGCAAAGCGAAAGCAAAGCTGCCTTTTAAAAATTTTAAATTAAAATTTTATCTAAACGCATTTCATATGAGTCTCCCAGACCAAAGCAATTTAGTAAGATGGAGGAAAGCCACTGAAAAGTCTTGCGGCCATAGGTACAGCAAGGCACTTGTTGGTAGGATGCAAGGTGCTCCTTGATAGGGGTCAGTTGTTCCCATCGCCTCTATAGAGCTCGAAATCATACGAGAAGCAGCGAGTCTCTCGGTAGCTAGAGCAACTAAATACAAGCCTTACTCCATCTTAGGCGCAGCTCCCGATTGGACTCTTTTGATGGACTCATATGAAATACACTCCTAAATTCCTGAGGATGTTGGTGTTTCGTCTTTCAGACCAGACATATCTCTATACTCAAAAAATCTAAATTACTGTGCCGTGGGAAACAAACATACCCAAAGACCACACAATAAAAACAAACAAATATTATGACCTAACAAATGAATTAACCAAAAACGGTTACATGGTTAATTTATATGCTGTAAAAGTTGGAGCAAGGGATACACCAGCGAAATCCCTATATAACCTACTTAAAGACCTTGGCCTACCAAGAACAACCGTAACTTTCATCCTAAAATGTGTATCTACGGTGGCATTAGTAGGATCTTACCAAATTTGGTTAGGTAGGGGAGGAGGCTGGAGCGGTGAAAGAGAGCATTGATATATCATAAAGGGGCCCCTTAACCCTACTCCTAGGTTGCAAGTCCCAGGCCCCTCTAGGCTCTTCCTCTGCAACACTACGGACCTGGCACCCGCACGATGAATCCATGGAATGCTAAGTAATTCAATTGAATGCATTCTAAGGCGTATCATCTAGAAAAATGTATACTATTCAAAAAATAAAAAATCTAACGACAACATGAAATGGAAATGCCCATACACAGTGCAGTTCAAACATCATATCACAGCTATAATAAGTGTGTATCTCTTATTTCTAGACCTTGTACAACCAGAATTTAGCCTGGGCAGAGCACTGAGCTGTACATTTATTATGAAGAAAGATATGATAAATGATAACATAATCAAGAATGTCAGCAAACTACACTTTACTATAAAGAGAGACTTAGCGTAAGTTACTCCATTTATATAGTTAATCTTTTGTTTATTAATGATGCTCCTGTAGCTGTAGACATATGTGTATGTCCCCCTTGGACAATTTGTGCAGTTAGGCATGTCCAACTTTGACTTTAAGGTTTCTGTGAAACTTTGTTTTATTTATGCACTAGCTGAACTCCGCAGTTACACCCGCAAGGTGTTGGATGATGATGATGAAAATTATCTTATTGTTTATCCAGCACCTCATCTAATTCCATACCAAAATTGGTCTAGCTGTATGAGCGTGAAGAAGTAACAAACATACAAACTTTCGCCTTTCTAATATTAGTGACACTAAATCGACATAAGATCCTGCACTGTATAGTACCACCAACTTAACTGTGCAGTTCTCGAGGGCGCTATTGGTCACGGAAATCAACTACAAACTGTCACAATTTGAAGGAATTTTGTAGTTCTTTTTTCTGCCGCCTGAACAGATAAGTTGGTCGAACTGTACAAAGTAGACATGGAAGCATGTTTGAACAAACATAAAAGTTATAATAAATTTATATAATACATTTTTAAAAATCACATAAAAAAGGAGAACTATAAATTGTTAACAGACCAACTTGAAAAGAAATAAAACTAACAAATTTTAAAAAATGTTTAGATTTGAAAGGGTTTAGTGCCACATTGAGACTTTGTGCTTCGCTGTAGCCTATTTGATAAAGCTCAACAGTCGCACAATAAATCATGGAGATAGCTATGCATGGATAATATGCTTGATAAAAGCCGAAAGATGGAGTCGCACCACCTTTTTAGAATTTGCATGTTGAAGTAGCAATGGGTAGACCCACATTACTCAGTGAACCAATACCGATGGGGATGAAAGTCTCAAGCGGCTATCACACCACAGTAGAAGTGGTGGAGTAGGCAACTAAGTCCACAAACATTGTGAGTCACAGATAGGAAAAGGATGCACATGAATATTAATAATTTATTTATATCAGTGCTAGGTAGATGGTTATATAAATGTATAATACATTTCTGTTAATTTAAGTATTACAATGTTTTTTTTGTTAAATGTCACAATTACATAATAAGAAAGTATGTTTTTTATGCTATAGGGAATCATTGTGCCCCGCTGTTTTGACTGATTTATCGTACAATGGCACATTTATCAATGGTCAAAAAATTGGCAAAGGTAACAGCAGAGTTTTGGATAACAATGATGAGATTTCAGTTACACATCCTATTGTTAAAAGTAAGTTACATAGGTATTTAAAAAAATTTAAAAGATCCTTTATCAATATATTTTTTATTTTATGTTGTGTGGTTAAAATTGTTTGTTTGTTTATTTTGTTACAGTTTTTGTTTTCAAAGACTTGCTTAAGAATGAGCAAGATCGAGTACCCAAAGATATCTCACAAAAGTATTACATATCTAGGGTCCTCGGACAAGGAGCTTGTGGTCTAGTAAAACTAGTATATGATAAAGTATGAAATTTATTAACTATTCGGAATTTTATATTTATTTTAAGTTATTACTGTTTTAATCACGTGATATTGTGTTTTAGACTAAATGTACAAAGCATGCAATGAAAATAATTAAGAAGAGCAGACTGACAAATGGTCAATTTAATCATTTGACTGACCCTGAAAAAATTATGAATGAAATCAACATTATGAAAGCTCTCAAACATGTAAGTAAAATATGTTTAGTATATCATCACATTGTCAGTGAAAAACAACCTTATATGAAACATGATACAGTACAATCATTTTATCATGGCCACAATGTTCCGTTATTATGTTATTCACTGGCATATCTATCTTAAATCAGTTTTGTTACTCTGTCTATTGGAAGTATTCAGTAAATCAGGATAAAAATTATCTTGTTTCTAAACAGTTAAATCAAAATCTGTTTAGTCGTTCCTATTACAGTTTCACTGTCTTAATATTAGTGTGGTGTTACTTGCATGCTCTGATAATGCATCTATGTTGATGTGTCTGCTTCTGTAGTCACTGTTGCTGTCTGTACAGTGTTTATGGGGGTTGATTTAAAATTTTACTCCTCCAATTAGTGGAGGCTACTCCTTATAGTATGTTGTATTTCGTTTTAAAGAAGTGTTTTTATTTTTATTTTGTTACTATGCGAATAAAATTTTATCGAACTGCAAGCACACATATTCTTATATACCACTGGATAAATAATAAAATTCTAATATAGGGTAGAATAGTGCCATGTGGAGTTCAGGTAGTTAGATTCCGTTTTGTAAGCTACCTGTAATTAAGAATAAAAGCTATCTGCACTGAAAATTAGAGATGGGCCGAACATGGGTTTCACCGAATACGAATATTCGGCCGAATGTTCGGTAAAACTTTTACCGAACCGAATATCCGGCCGAATGTTCGGCATAATTGATTACCTTACGTTAACAATACAGGTCTGAACTTGTTGACGCAAAGCGCGTGGACATGCGCCGCCCGCTTCCCGGTAATTGATTGATTTCTTAAATGAAATAAAACGCTATCACTTTTTTTCTTAAAAACAACTATTTTAGATTAATACATTTAGATAATGATTAAACTTCAAGACAAAAACTGATTAATATGAATAAATAAATTTCACTATACTACTATGAATCATATTTCTAGTTTGTACACTTCAAGGACAAACTAGAAATATGATTCATAGTTTGTTAAAATATTGTAATTTAAAAACGCAACTCTTTCTTAAAATCTATAAAAATATAATAAACTTGCTTAATTTTTCACTGTAATAATCATAATGAAATGTTATTTTATTTTAAAGATTTCACAGTAGTTTTACCCCAAAACAGCTACATACTTTAAAATTGTTTTGAATTACCATCTTTTTATCTGCTGTATCTATACTTGTAATACAACTGTAACAGATAAAATTCTGTACATGGGAGATAATTAAAAAAAAAACTGTAGCTGACACTGAGGCCAAAACTGTTTTTTTTGTCTGTCTTTCTGTCTCTCTGTCTGTCTGTATCTCGGCCGCGCATCACTCCAATACTACTGCATGGAATTCAATGAAACTTAACAAGATTTAAGTTCATACTACGAATAAGAAATTATTATTTACTTTTTTTCCCGAAATTCAGCACGGTTTCCTCTGGAAAGGGATGATAGTCAAAATGTACACGTAGTTGTAATTTATTAACGCGTAGTCCGATTTCAATCATTCGTTTTTTGTTAGTATAGTGATGAGCCCGGCACCCCACGGGCATCCCGGCACCCCACGGGCAGCTCTGCACCCCATGAGCAGCTCGGCACCCCACGGGCAGCCCGGCACCCTTATTTAGTTTTGCAAGCTTGCTAAGATAAACCTCTAAAATCTGGAACTTTCGCCACAATCAGTTTTTTAACTATCTATCTTTTGCCGGATACATTTTGGAGACTGCGCAATGGAAGTGAACAATATATATTCGTTCTATAAAATATATATATTCGTTCTACCGCCAAACAAGGAAAACCTCAGCAAAAAGACGCCGTTTTAAAATCGAAATTCCAAAGAAACGCACAGAGTACTTTGCTTTAAAATTTATTGTGCGAACCGCGAAGGAACTCTCTGAGAAACTTAACTGGAAAATATAACCCGGGAGTTTTCACAAATCAAAGTAAAAAGCTCCTTTCTGAGATAAGCTTTACTAAGAGTGCTACACCGAAGACCACAGTGTTGCTTAATATGAGATAAACAGTGCTCAAATGTGAATAATTAGTCTGCGTAAAGGCGAACGAAGTCGCAGGTACAGCTAGTTGGAAATAAAGCTACAGTGTCTACATAAACATAAAGCTACACTGCAAATTACTTACCACATTAAAATAAAATATAGGATACATTTAACACTCAACTCATGATCAATCATACACGGGTTAATACCGTGAAAACTGAGTACCCCTTTGCTGAATATTCGGCGATTTAACCGAATATTCGGCCTAATACGAATATTCGGTAAACCTGCCGAATATGCCGAATACCGAATATAAAAGGAATATTCGGCCCATCCCTACTGAAAATCAAAGAAATTGTTAGAACGGGCAGCCTATACTGACTATTAGGTTACTCAAAATTCGTGCAGTAGTGTTCTAAAGGCAACTCTGGTTTGTTTCCAGCCATGTATAATATCAACAGAAGAAGTATTTGATTTTGGTGACGCTGTTTACATCATCCTAGAGCTGATGCAAGGGGGAGAGCTGTTTGACCGTATCACAAAGAATGGCCACTTATCCGAACATCTAACGAGGTTCTTGTTCAGGCAGATGGTACTAGCGGTTAAGTATCTCCACTCTCAAGGTATCACTCACAGAGACCTTAAGGTGAGATTGTTATTCTATATATTACCTTATTTGTCTTGGTATAATATATACATTTTTGAAGCAACGGCCCAGTAGCAGTGTATAGACTGCCGCGCCAGGATCCGTGGTATAGCATTTTGTGAATGCTCTCCTGGCTGGGTAGCTACCACCCTCATATAGGAAATCTATCACCCAGCACTTGACAACTTCTATCTTTGGCGAGTAGGCATAATAAAACATGTAACTAAAACCTCTCATTTTTATAGGTTTTTTTATATGGTATTGTGACGGAACCAACATGAGACTCACCTGGTGTTAAGCAATGCCATCACCCTGAGACATAAAGTTGTTAAGTCTCATATGGCTGTAATTATCCAGCACCTTCAATCTATTTTTAAGTAACATTTGATGTCATAACATCACCAGATGATCAATTGAAAAACACTTTTTTGTTTACGTGTGTAATAGACACGTCTGAATATTAGATGTGTTGAATTTAATATGAATGGCATCACTCAAAATCACAGTTGTGTAATTATTATTAAGTATAATTCAAAACTCAATATCAAAATATTTACAGCCTGAGAATGTGCTACTAGAGAGCAAGGATGAACTATCCCTAGTCAAAATAACTGACTTTGGCCTGAGCAAGTTTGTTGGCGAGGACAGTTTCATGAAAACTGTTTGCGGGACACCCCTGTACTTAGCTCCGGAGGTAATACGCTCCAACGGAGTTCGGTGCTATGGACCTGAGGTTGATGTGTGGAGCTTGGGTGTCATATTCTTTGTTTGGTAAGTATAAGTATGCCTATTAAAGTTATATTTTACTATATTCTGATGAAACTTATCAAACATAGTGAAAACCATCATTAAAATGGATTAATTTTTGCTTTCTTTTATCTACCCTCTCTATATCCTTTTATTATTTCTCAAAAACCTAACCTCTGACCTTAATATCTCACCTGTTTCCAAAGTGATGATGTGGTCGAAGATGTAATGTATTATAACAAGACACTGGCTCTCGAAGTTGGATAACATTTGCATTGTAAGGTGCTTGGTGACAGATTTTATACTTGTAGGTTGCAGGGTAGGTAAGCTAAGCTGTGAAGCTCATGTTGCGGTAGGATTCCTACTACCCTGATGAAGAAAAATGTTCAAACCACAATCAAAGTTTATTCCTAATATTAAGTTTTTTGAACCTGATTAACAATTATATTTATTTTTTCAGTCTTGTGGGTTACCTGCCTTTCTCCTCAGAGTACAAAGACTTGTCGCTGACAGAACAAATCCTCAATGGAAGATACAGGTTCTCACATGAGCACTGGAAGGGCATCAGTTTGCCGGCCAAACTACTCATGAAAAGAATGCTCACCGTCCAAGTTAACAGGAGAATCACTCTTCACGAGATACTGAACCATGCTTGGATGCAGGTTAGTGTTTTATACAAAAATCACATCATTGTTGTGTCATTGTTACAGCAATCATGGAGTTATTTTTGAGTTATACATTTCCAGTATATAGTATTGTGTTGATTATGAAATATTTTTTTATAATCAACACAATTGAATTTAATTTTCTTTTACAGGATACTGACACCATTATAAGGGTGGAAATGTTACTTTCACACAAACTGATGGGCACCCCACAGACGATTTCATCAACCTGTACCGACGAGAATGAGAACAGCAGCAATGCCGAAAGCATAACTGTGATTGAACTGGTAGCTACAACGAAGCGAGCTTTAAGCACCAGCTTCAGTTCCTGCGAACCTCTCCCCAAGAAACTGAGGATTGATATCTGCGACAAAGAGAACACAAACTCCACGAATAGCTATTGTTCCGAGGAATGAATAACATTTAATCCCAGTTACAAGTAATCCCAGTTTTTAATTATACCTAAAAATTAAAAGTATTGACACGACTTTGTGTCTGTAAGACCAAAGTGGTAAAGATCTGTTCCGCCTTGACCATTATGTAACCTTGATATTAACTTACTGTTTCATCTGAGGGTTTCACCAGATACAATGTTGATTTTTATATTACTGCCTTAAGCAGTTCCCTACATCCATAAAACAGACTGTTATTTTTATGAAGAATTTACCTCAATTATTTTTAATTTTGCAATGTGATTTTAATATGTTATTTTTAGATTATGAATGTGTTCATGAACAACTATCCAAATGCTATAAGAAATAAGTACATAATAACTAAAATCGGGTATTATTATTTTGTCCGTGACTATTTTTAATTTAATATGGTGATAAACCTAATATTTGAATAATTTTATTGAATGTTTTTTTTTTCAAATTGTTAGTTTCGCTAGAATTGACTAAATATAAGCTCTTTCAAAATGTAAGTTTTAATTTTCAAAATGTGCCATGTATAATCGTATCTTATTAAAATGTTGATCATTAGCCAATTGCGCAAGGAAGCAATCTCTGAAAATATTCGAATTCTAAGTACTTATTGCAATCTATTTTAGTGGAATGGGCCTCCACATAAATGGCATACACAAATAGGTACAGTTTTGCTTCTCCAAGTTGTTTGTCTTGCACTTGAACTGACTGTAATTAGTAGAAATACATATAAATAGAATTGACGCAAGGAGATTAACCCCCAGTTTCAGGAACGTTTGTATAGTACCACCAACTTAACTGTGCAGTTTGCGAGGGCTGGTCAAGGAAATCAACTACAAACTGTCACAATTTGAAGGAATGTTGTAGTTCTTTTTTCTGCCGCCTGAACAGATAAGTTGGTGGGACTGTAAAAGCCTTGTTTAGTGGACAGACTAAATACTGAGCGCTTATTGGTCAACGGTAATCTATGACGCGATAGGTGACCAATGAGCGTTCAGTATAGTGTATGATTAACTGATCAACTGACAAACGTTTGAAAAACTGGAAGTATGATTTGTGTATGCCTGGGTTGTTTTGTTATTAGACTTTATTATATAAATTAAGTGGACCAAGTGATTTGTGTATCACAATCTGTGATTTAAATGTACCTCATAGTAGTTTGAGGATTTTTATTGTTGATTTTGATTTTTCTATAATTATAATATTGTTGATGTAGAATATGCACAAACTTTGTACTACAGCCCTGGCCAATTCAAACCGAAAATGTTATTAAAAAATAAGAGTAAGAGTAATAAAAAATTGACCCACCGCTTTCATAATTTGAGATGTTTTATTTTGGCTGGGGTGAATTTCCGATTGTATTATTAATTTTCATATGATACTTGGTTTTATTGTCAATAAAACGGCTGTTATCAAAAATAAATTATTTTTTATTTCAATTCCATCCTCTGTACACGATAATATGTACACAAACATGTTTGTTAGAAATTAATTTAGACAGTTATTAAATTAATTCAGTCTTGTTTGGTACAGTTTAACTGGTTATTATGAAATGAGGTTCGGTTCCTGACGGTCTAAGATACAGAATCACCAGAATTTTGGCGAAAACAACTCGAAAAAAAAATAGAAATATTCTAACAGTGTCTCTTACTCAGTTGTATCATAGTAAAACCAGAAAAGTAGTTAATTATATATATAGTTAGTGAGGTACGTAGGAGATCAAATACCTAATCTATCCTAGATACGCTGGGTAGTCCATAACTTAAGTTCGATATGTATCTATGTAATATTTATAGGTAATAATACATAGATACATATCCATGTTAGATACATATACATATTATAATAATTAAGCTCGTCGTAGCTACCTAGACACGATTTTTATGATTGTTGACAATCACACTTCTCTTTATATAAGTCAACATACTCTGGACACTATCTGATTCTAGATATTTTCCATAGTGTCCCTACTGTGACACGTGCATATGGGACGCACGCGTTTGGTATCTACTTGTCAGGTTTTACTTTTTTATAAACACAATCTGGTATAATAAATCGAAACATACAATTTTAAGAGCCCATTGCCTTAGTTGTTGGTCACAACTTACGGCTTTAACAACTAAATGGCTACCTTTTATGTACATACAAATACATTTCAAATTGTTTTTCTGAAAGAAACAAAATAAATGCATATGCTTTGTTCTTACACTAACCTCCGACACCGTTAATTTGAAAACAGTTAAACTGTACAAATACTTTAAAAACAGAATAGTAAATTAAATAGAAATTACTGTTGTACAAATAAATATAATGAATAATGTATCAAATAAATGATCTAAACAGAATCAAATTCAAACAATAATAAATTAAATAGAAACTGAATTATAGAATACTTTGAGAGTAACAAAATATACATTCGGCGACAACAAGCATAACTTCTTTAAAACACTGCTTAATCTATCAGATGTACTTTTTCACGATAACCTATTAGGACTGACAATTATTCTCTTTTATAGGCACTATTTGTAACACTTCAACAGACAGTGTTGCCTTAAATCAAACTTACATAAAATTTTCACACAATTACTTTAACAACACACCTTATCGACACATTGCATCACTATTCAGTCTTCTACAATAGGTTTCCGACTTGGATATAAATTACTTCGTAGTATTTTGCTTTAGCGAGAAGTTAAGTATGTCTACTGCACCACTCGAATAACATTATCTAGTGTCTCTAAAATGCTTTAACCGTTCGCTTATTACAACAGTCTTTGAACTAACACGTTTTATGATAGTTCCACTCACTGTTGAAGCATATTCTAGACTGAGGTCATACCATAATTATATTCTCACTAAATTATTCGCCACTAGCGATCTCTTCTTGGGCTGAACTGTGCGATGGGTCCGTGCTTTGTGCTTCCGCTTCTGTGAATAAGAAAGATATTCATGAGTTAACATCGTTACATAGTTCAATAATTTTCAGCCTACCAATAGCGTCAGAATGCTTTAATATATTTTGAAAGACGGCTTTCGGGCATTTGCAGATGTCAAACACGGTTAATAGAAATCAATCAAAGGGACTGTCTAATGGTACCACGGAAAATGAACGTTTCTGAGATTTTGTTGTTTCTATGGGGGACTGCTAGAGGAATGGTGAGTGTTGTTTAGTCCCCTAGGGTACTGTAGTGGAATAGTGAGTGCTGTACAGTCCCCTGGGAGACTGATATAGGGGATCGTAGTGGAATGAGTGAACTTAACAGTGGTAATGAATCTCCAATATGGCCCATGGCCCAGTATGAGTTTTCCACGCGATTCGCCGCGATCGCGATTTTGTACTGTAAATATCAGGATTCACTAAACTGCCGCCAGGGGCGCTGGTAACAACCACAATCTTGTGTTTACGCACTCGTGGCATACTGCGAGAAAAACACATTCTAAGCCCACATTTCACAAGGCGGAGTCGAAACCTATGAAATATTATTTAGTAGTAGGATATCCCGTCGCTTAATGTAAAGCATAAATTTATATAGACAGTTAGGAGGCAAGATTAGACGACGCTATAGAAATGGACGGTATGCAATTTTATGAGTACAGCCATAATTATTTTAAAATCTGGTACTTGCAATAATGTCATTTTGAGACCATTCTGACGCAATTGGCACTTCGAAAGGAAGGACATAAGTTGTAAACTAAGATTAGGATGTATATGAAAGTTTTATTGCCCGCATTTAACGATTAACATACATATATTGCCTTGTACAAAACAGATAAATTTAAGCGTTAGCATCTTACTGCAGTCCGGTGTGCGCAACATGCCTATAACTGGCTCCCCACACAAAGGTTACATAGCTAAACACCCGTGCACAGTAAGCTTTGTAACGAAGAACTCACCTATAAACACACACTAGCAGACTATACAACTTTTGATGTTACTGAAACAATGTGAAGTTTTGCATAGGCATAAAAACATTCACATTTCAGAAGAAAACAAATTGTAAGATAAGCTTGTACATATCAAACACGGGGAGTTTTTTTTTTTAGTAGATTAGGTATAGCGCAACAATATTTTTATATTTTTTTCTTCATAGCAAGACTTTTATCAAAAAGTGGACATAATAAACACTACTAAAGATATATGAAAGTGTACTTACCAGCAATAGCTCGGTCGACTTTAAGTTTATCTCTGACAATGAAGAACGCTGTCATCAAGAAGAAAATCCCTCCGATGACCTCAATGAAGCATGTGACATACAAAGCGTATTGTAATGATTTGAACTTGACGAGATCACTGGGTTCTGACTCTGGCGTAGGCGACAGAGACTTCTTCAAACTTTCTGATATCTGCAAAATAAAATATTTCATATATGTATAGATAGAATTCATATAAGTAGGGTTTGAGAAGCTAGCTCATGTAAGAATATTTCTGTAAAATTTTCATACAAATATAGCTTTATATTAGCCTTCTATTAATTGCTGAAAGGCGTACCGTAAGTTAGAATGTTAAACAACTTATCTTGGAACAGGCTCTTAGGGGTGAAATGGCCGGTCAGTTCTCCATACAAACGTCGTAGGGTGATCACTCCCTTATTTGTGGATTTAGGTCCAAAACAAAGCATGATATCGATTGAACTCGTCATTATCAAGGTTTGTATCATAATGAAATTTTTAAAAGATAATTAAGTTGAGAGTTATGAGCCTCGAATTTTCATATAAAGTTTTCAAGGCTCATAACTTTCAACTTAATTATCTTTTTAAAATTTCGTTACGATACAAACCTAGATAATGACGAGTTCAATCGATATTATGCTTAATTCTATATCTAAAATCTCAAATATGCGAGTGATCACCCTACGGCGTTTGTATGGAGAACTGTACGGCCAGTTCAACCTTAAGGACAGCCCCTGCACATTGTTAGACGCTACAGATTTTCTACTCGAGGGCAGTAACTAGTAACATAGTTGTCATGTTCTTGCTCTAGATATGTCCAGTGCAACGGAGCTGTGCAAATGATGACTCAGAGATTGATGTAATGAGTTGCACAACCACTCTGCTGGTGGAAAATCGGTAACTATCAAACGCGCTTTGCTTTCTGTTATCAAACATTGGAATAATCAGACAGCCAGTGTATATGTATGAGTCTACGCAGATAGCTAACCTACCGTAATTTAAAAAAAAAAAAAACTTTCCTTGCCATCAAACAAGGAAATAATTTACAGATAGCAAATGTTTCTTTATATGGTAGATGTGTGTCTGAAATCATAGTGATTTTTAAATAATCGTTTGCTTATATGCTTCTGAACTGACAATAAACAGATACTGACCACACCAACTAAATAGGGACTACCAGCATCTCCAAACATGTGGGATATTAATATCTGGAAGGCTTCTGCTGTTGACCGCCGCGGAGGTATCACGACATACTGAAACACAAAAGATTTGTTAATTTAATGAAATAGAACATCACAACTGGAAGTAGGTAAATACAAATAGTGAAAATGAAGCATGCATTTATCACAAATATTTTCTTTTTTATAGCGCCATCTATTCAATAACGCGTGCACTGACATCAATGATAACATTCAATTAGCCCAGTTGTAATGTAGTATTCAAGCATATCAATAGATGGCGCTTATTGCAAAAAAATTGAAACCAGTCCACACAGCCCAAACGTTACAACTTTTTTTATATTCCAATGAGACAAGTTTAAGGGCTTGATCAGAATACTTATCACAACCAGGCAATAACGCGGCGAGAAATATGCGCTAATGAGTGACTGATATCAATTCGCAAGCAATAATAAAAAGCCAATACAAAATAAACAGCTACATACATAACATGCTTCAATCATGCACCGAAACCACCGTCGCGTCACGTAAATACAAAAGAATCAAAACTATCTACGCAACAAAACAAAAATAAAACAAAAAAAATCCCCTGGATCGTTCTTAAATGCAATTGCCTTTAGTGAAGGCAATGGCAGGTGAGAAGCGATCGCGGAAGGCGGTCTCTTACCAGCGACATATCGGCCACTATTGCCCAGTTGAGATTCAAAGCGAGTTCGGCGATGCATATGAGGACGAAGGGCGCGTAGTAATAGCCCTGGACAAGGACCATAGCTAGGGTCATGGCTGGGGCAGAGATGAGCAGCCCCACTCCGCACAGTACTGGATGTGCCCTCGGGAACCTCTTCACCAGCGCCGCGCCAAGCCACGCCCCAGCGGGAACGCCAACCAATCCCGACAACATCGTCAGTCCGCCGAAGATTAGCGACACCCTTCGTGCAAATTTCAGCATGGGTCATTAACATGCACATTTTATTGCCAATTGTATGTTTAAACATCACATTTATACATTTATTGACTGCAGGGAGTTCATTAAACGCGATAAGAGCATGCTCTTTATTGCTTTCTCGGGTAGTGGCGGTAGGAGTTATAATGCATGTAATTTATCACTATTGAAACCTTCAATGCGTAGACATGCGCGTTGCTTTTGTTGTCAACAAGCCCGCATTATTCTATTATCGAATAGAAACGACAAGGCGGCAGAAGGCGAACAAATCTCACAGAAAATCTGTAGGGCAGTCGAATGACACCGGTAAAAAAAATCTAAATGGCCGCCATTCAAAGTGCTCCAAACCTCTAGGTCCGGTGTAAAACTATGTATAAGCTAATAAGGCACGTTTGGTTGTCACGTTGATAAAATTTAACGTACGTATCGCATTTAGTATGCTATAGGCTTAATTTTACCATGCAATTCATTAACGATAGTACCGCCACTACCGTCCGTTTTTATATGCTCATAAATATGGTTACGAGTCCAATCATGCTTATTATGCTATAGTAAATATGGATCATAAAATATATATTTGGAAGCTTTTATAATTATTGTGATAGTGTTTAATAAAAGCGTCATTCCCATAATAGCATGATGAATGAATAAATGTATTATGGAAAGGGATTTATTGTCTCATTGGAATATAGATTGCAACGTTTGAACCGGTGGACGATTTCTGCTTTACAACGCTTGCGTAACGCAAACGAAGGCTTTGGAAAATATTCATCACTTTCAATGTTCTCAATTTATGTTCATGTGTTTATTGTAGGAAGCTATAAATCAATATGGGCCATATTGGGAAAGTGATGGATATTTATCAGTGGATATGCAGTTCCATAACATTCAAATTATTTACATTACATACATCGAAAACGTTTTATAAAATCCAAGTTCAACATTACTCCTTATATATTGACATCATAGAGAATCAATTAAGGAACTGCACACAGCCAAAGCCTAAATTAAAGTCAGAAAGCGCTCACCAGTATTATATCGGCGACAATCGACCAGGTGAGGTTGAGTGTCACCATGCCCAAGAAGATGAGTAGATAAGAGATGGCGACGAGAGACTCGACGGCAGTTAGCGCGAGGTAGACGAGCGGAGCGGAGATAAGGAGAGCAGAGCCGCAGATGAGCGGATCACAGTCTTGGAGCCGAGGGCGAAGGCGCGTGGCTAGCGCCGACCCCAGCGGGACTCCCAGCGCGCCCGCGAACATTCCCACCAGACCGAACTTGGATGCCACACTGACGTACATACATATTTTAGCTAAATCCTTCTATATAAATGTGTCCGAGGTCTAAACAAGCTCATATCAATCTGTAATTCCGCGCTTCGGCGTGAACTACGTCTACGTGCAAAGGTGCTAATTTGCTCCGTTTTTTAACGATACATTTGTGGCGCGTAGTGCACATCTACCTCAGTTATCTATCACACACATACCTATGGTTTTATCCTTAAACGTAACAATTTATTATTTGAAGCGACGATGGCTCAATTCAGACCGAAGTTGCAGCGGCAGATTTACTGTCAAACAATTTTCGACTTTGTCTCTAACACTGAAATGTACAGTATCAGCCGGATCGTCCACTGCTGAACACATCCTCCCCTATAAAGGGGGTATTTGCCATAATCCCCACGCTTGGCAGGCGGCTTGGGGATCGCATTGTCAGATGACAGTTCTTTAGAAAGCGCTGCTGCCCACCTTCCAGTATTTTTCCCTTAGTCGCCTTTTACGACACCCACGGGATGATATGGGGAGGTGCAACTCTAACCCGGCAACCCCACGGGGTAAATGTACAGTATTGGATGAAAAAATTGGCGGACAAGGGCGGCCGCGCGACTTATGCAAGTATTACAAGCGATACTATGCATTGTGTGGATAGATACAAAATCGAAAATGGTTTGACAGTAAAACTGCCGGCCACTGTCACTTCGGCGTGATCCTGCGGTTCGAATCCTGCAACGATACTCGTAACATACCATCATCATCAGCCGGAACACGTGCACTGTTGAACAAAGCCTCCCCTATAGAACGCCACAATGAACTGCTATTAACCGCTTGTAACCATTGGCTACCCGCGACTTTTAACGATGTCGTCAGTCCACCTAGTGGGGCCTAGCAACTCGTAACATATACTACTCACTAAATATGTATTATTATTACTGAGATCTAGAGATATTTAATAATTATTGATAAAACTTTGTAACCCTATATTATGAAATAAATATTAAAGCCGCGGACGGAAGGTAATATAAATAAATTGTATTTAAAAAAAATACGGGCTATTTTTCTTCTAAAAATAGAATTAAGAAACATGATATGGTCTTGATTTGTTTCATATGAATCATCGTATATATCGTATATTCAAGGAACCTAAAAAATCTATTAGTATTTAGATAATAAACTTTTTTTTTCTGATAGGTAAGCCTTTTACTACAATCTCACCTGATGGTAAGTGATGATGTTGTCGAAGGTTTAACCTAGAATGACTAGCTCTCAAGGACAGCTGTCGGAACACACCATAAGGTGCTTGGTGACAGATTTTCTATTTGAGGGTGGTCGCTAGCCAGGCGGGTATTCGCAAAATGCCCATGCGGTTAAGCTCAAGCCCGCGGCGGGATTCGAACCATGAACCTGCTGCGCGGCAGTCCATAGCCAATGACACTGCGCCATCACTGCTTCAAAAAGGTATTAAAAATAATTTGTATTTATATAATAATACTGGTTATTTTTCTTCTAAAAATAGAATTAAGAAACATGGTTTTGGTATGTTTTATATAAGTCATCATCTATCAAAGGAACCTAAAGAATCTATTAATAATTAGATAATAAATTGCCTACAAATGATCACAGGAAAACTAGTAGGTCACGTCACAGAATGTCCGCTTGTGTCAGAACAAATTTATTATTTTATTTACATAATGTGAGTCAATCGCACAACGTACTTCCCAAAAACCAGTTTATCTTGTGACGCCTAAACATCAATATAATTTTTCCCTGTCATTTATTTCAATTCTAGATAGAGTAGTAGGAAAATAAATGTCAACATTGAAGTCATATATTTATTAATAAATCCAGTTACTAATTATAATTTCATTAATACTTTATTATTGTAATTGTGGGCGAGCATAATGTCATTTACGAGGCATGGTTCCATCGTTAGGACCGCTACTGAGAATGTGTTGTCACTGTCAACTACAATAGAATATCAACTTTAGTATCTGTTGATGGCGTAAATCTGCCATGTGCGAGTTAAACCCAACCGGAGGAGAGTTCCGTACTATAAGTCAATTCCCAAAATACTTTTTATGTTTAATTTAATTTTTGTATTAACCATTAAAAACCTTATATTTTAATTTTAGGCTATTTTAAGAGCAATCAGCTAAATATCTTTTTTAACTTGCGCCCCAAGATTAACATTCAAAATCAGAATTTGTTTAATACGCTATGTTATAACAAATATGTGACTAGATCATGTCATTCTATATATAAACCATTTTTTTTTGTGAACTAGATGTAGACAAAATAGGGTATAACAGACGGGAGAGTGATCCTATAAGAATTTCGTATTTTCATTGGACGTACGGAACCCTAAAAAAGAATTTACTCTAAAGTATTTTCTTTTTTAGGATCAATGTATCACTTCTTGCTTAATTCTTTATAGGCAACTTATTGTGTCACAAGAACATACTATATTCTTCAGCAACTGGTTGTGTGGCAAGACTTTTTTGACATTTGGTTGTGAAAAAAACTGAAACCCAATTGCCGTGGCGATCAAAACTAATATGCCAATGACTGTCTATGCTGGGAATCGAACCCTAGAGACGTGAAGCCCTCAAGACAAAGAAGCATTCACATATTCAATAATTGCTAGTATTATCAACCACTTTAACGACACATGTATTTATGTTTATTGTTTGATATCTTGTCCACAATCAACGCAATTTATATGCCTTTAAAGTAACATTAATTGCTATCAATTTTGTCATTACATTTTCTCTTTGTGTACCGATTAATTATGCAACTGAGGTAATAATTAAATACAATTTATTGAAATATTCGATTGTTTCTTTTATTTCAAGTCAATATTTTGCAAGGTATGTCGTAAAATTGTCATTTCACAAAATAGTTCACCCTCAAACATATCAAAGCATTTTTATAAATTGGACGTTTATTCGTATACTTTCACCAAATTTTTTTTAAATGTTTGTTACGTTTACCTTTGACCACTATCTCACCTGATAGTAAGTGATGATGTGGTCGAAGATGTTGTTCAGGCTAATCTAGAAGTACTGGCTACCAAGTACAGCTGCCGGAATGCACCGACAGATTTTCTACTTGAGGGTGGTAGCTAGCCAGCAAAAAGCCCTACCACCATGCGATGTTAAGGTGGAAACTCATGTCAGTGACGGATAACTTAACCAGTCCTCATCATAGAATTCGCGACACGTACAAAGTATTATCATAGAAATTAATTGATGAACATGTTTCTATATATGATGCTTCTGAAACCGTCAAACTATTAATAATTCACTTTACCCGCAGCAAATGCATGATTAAAAAGTCATTAGATATCCATCTTAAGATATTATCTGAATCTTGCATTTTACGTGGTGTTAAACGACTTGGCGACATAACCAAAATAATAAACGAATTTGAATTTTCCATAGACGTCAGCGTTCACCTTAATATTAAATTTATAATGATGTTTTTTTTTTATGAAATCGAATGTATTAGTAGATGTACATATATAATAATCAGAAACATCATCATAAGGTGCTCTATAAGCTTTTTTTTACTCATTTCCCCATCGCTAGTTTGGTTACGTAATGCTCACCTTTCAGGAGTCGCGTTAACGCCGGGCTGCATTTTGAGCCCTAGGTATATGAACTGTGGTCCCCACCAAGACAGCGCACCGGTGACGAACGCCACGCAAGTGAACGCCAATGTGGACAGCATGAACGATGGGCTGAAATGTAATAACAGTCATATTAGTAAAAATTACCAGGAGAATTTTTAGCTTATCCAGCTCCTCGACAACTGACATACTTTTGAAGCGCTCGTAGCGTAGTTTGCTTAGCTGTTCTTAACCGATCAGCAAAGTCAAGCCACGTCCGCTGCGGTCATGACTTAGATGGGTGACCGTTACATTACTGTGTAGTACACAGTAATGTAACGGTCAGTGTAGTTACATTACAGTGACATTACTAATGAGCGTTTCCGTGCTTCGGAGGGCAGGTAAAGCCGTCGGTCCCGGTTGTCGTCTTAAAATGGCAATCGTTATAGCATGGTGGTAGAGCATTTTGCGAATGCCCGCCTGGCTAGCTATCACCATCAAGTAGAAAATCTGTCGCCAAGCACCTAACGGTGTGTTCCGGCAGCTGTCTTTGAGAGCCAGTAATTTTAGATAAGCCTGAACAACGTCTTCGACCACATCATCACTTACCATCAGGTGAGATTGTAGTCAAAGGCTAACCTATCAAGCACGAAAAAAAATACTAACATTGTAAATTTTGTATTAACACCTGCTTAGCTAATATTGAATAAGCTTGTTAGCTTGGCTTGTTAATAGAATTATAGGGTTGCGTCATCGGTAAACAAGTTTAAAGCTAATTGAACAATTGTTGTAATTGTTTGTACTTAAATTCAGTTTGGTTGCAAATGTCACTCCATCCCTTTAAAACGCTTAAACTATAGGAGCGAAGGAATAAATTTGTTTTTGAAAACAAATAGCTATATAATATGTCGAACTAAGATATTTAATAAAAAATGTTAGTAATATGTAAATAAAAAAACTCCGCTTCGCAAAGTAACTATGTAAATAATTTCGGTAAATATAACATGTTGTCGATAATTTGTTTTAAATGGCATATTTAGTTTAAGGTCGAAGTTGTTAGCCGTTGAAATATTTACGTTTGATTAGTGACATTCGTATTCGAACAATCAATCAAAATAATCATGGGTATCTAAATCTTTCGTAGACGGAAGATGTCCTGTAGACACACATATACTTCCTCCATCGAAGGCCATAATGAACTGCTATAAGTCGTCAGTGCACCTAGAAGAAGGCCTCCAGAATCTTTCTTCCATATCTGTTTATCGATAAATAATAAGGGGCCTGCCCATTGCCACTTCAAGATGCAATTTTAAGTGCTATCAGAGAAAGCCAAGCCAAACTACCCCCATGGCTCACCGTGCTCCACACACCGTTTGAAGCGAAAGAAGATCTTTATAAGTATCAAATAAATAACACGCGGAACAAACTGTGATTGAATTTACTCTTTTTTAGTAGAAAGTGTATATTTTTCTTCTTTTTGGTAGAAAGTATAAACTTTTTTCTGGTAGAAAATATACACTTTCTACCAAAAATAAGTAAATTCAATCACAATTTGTTCCGCAATATAAAATATACACTTTCTACCAAAAATAAGTAAATTCAATCACAGTTTGTTCCGCAATAACATGCAAAACAAACTGTGATTGAATTTACTATTTTTTAGTAGAAAGTGTATATTTTCTACCAGAAAAAAATTATACTTACTACCAAAACTAAGTAAATTCAATCATTGTTCCGCATGTTAATTCTTTGATACTTATTAAGATCAATTGCTCAGTGATATGCATACAACGCCTATAATAAATAAAATATATCAATAGGTTTAGAATTGAGACGATACTATTATTATGTATTCTATGACGATACTACAGTAATGTTATTAAGCTTATTTAAAAAAAATATATACAAATTATAAGCGTTTCGTCGTTATGATGCGTGATCAAAAAGCTCGCACTTATATGGCTCAACGAATAAGCTTTGCATATAACAGACAACGCTGCCAGCATGCTGGGCACGCTGCCAACTGATAGTGGGCTGGAGTTTTTAGACTGCCTATGGGCCTGCAATGGCCTTTAGATTGCCTCAATGTCTAGAAGTAACTGCTTTACGCTATAACACCGCCTTTTGTATACGTTTATATGTTATTTCATTGTAATGTTATTAAGGTATGCAAATAAAGAATTTTCTATAAATCTATCTAAATGCTTTCGTAGTATTGTATATAGTTTGTAGTGTTTTGTTACTTAAGGAACATCGCCGTTACAAAAATATATATTAAATTAATCATCGCGGGAAAACCTGGACACTGAAAAGTAAATATGACAATACAAACGTTTTATCTAAATAAATTAGTCTTACTGACAACATACGTAGGTACGTACGTTATAATAACTAGGTATTACCAGTTTATGACCATTGTGTTTTAATTAAGCCGCGTCATACGGAATCACGCGATTTTTCACCCACTGACATTCGACCAACTACATACAGTCCCACCAACTTATCTGTTCAGGCGGCAGAAAAAGGAACTACAACATCCCTGCAAATTGTGACAGTTTGTAGTTGATTTCCTTGACCAGCAGCGCCCTCGCGAACTGCACAGTTAAGTTGGTGGTACTATACATATATTCGTGCTCGACAATCATAATATGAATATTAATTAACAAATACGAATGCCAGTTTCCGTTTCGTAATGATTACAACCAATTTTTATGTACAATAATACAAATTGTTTTTATATTCTATAGTACCTATATTTATATCATGTTTTTATTATTTTATTGCTGATAGGTAAGCCTTTGACAACAATCTCACCTGATGGTAAGTGATGATGTGGTCCAAGGTGTTAACAGGCTTAACCTAAAATTACTGGTTCTCAAGGACAGCTGCCGGAACACGCTGTTAGGTGCTTGGCAACAGATTTTCTACTTGAGATTGCCAGCCAGGCTAAGCCAGGCGGGCATTCGCAGAGTTCATGTTATAAAATCACAATGATTGTATCGATCGCATGATTTATACACCTTATACGCGGTCGCTAAACTTTAATTAAACAATTATAAATATTTAAGTGCCCTAGAATTGAAACGGTTCGCCTTTCCCGCTATATTATATAATAAAAAAACATCAAAAGAGGAAAAAACTAAACTCAATAATTACCAATTCATCGAATCGTAAATGAAAACGATAATAAAATATGTATCTGCTAAAAAGAGATGCTCGCCTTGCTAGCTACTATCTTCAACTGCCTTCAAGTTTGTCAACAAGCATCTCACAGTCTGTTCCAACAGCAACGCTTGAGAGCAATTTCCAATTGTAGGTTGAGCCAACATCTTCGTCCACAACATCACTTACCAACAGGTGTGTTAGTGGCCTATTGCTATCCTTTCACAAATAAAAACATAATAACCGTTTTTTTTCATTGTTACGGAACAAGCTTGAGGCCCACCTGATGATAAGCGGACTTACCTGTGCCTATAACAGATGCATTTCGATACTTGTGACGAAATGCATCTGTTATAGGCACTGCGCCCGTCACCTTGAGACATAGTTGTTAAGTCTCATGTGTCTGTTTTTTTTTCTTTTTTCTCTATAGATAAAAATTACTTACTTTCTAATCAAAGAGCGTATGTCATTCTTGTATGAGGTAGCTTTCATCCGGCTGTCCTCAGCCTGACCCCGCTCGGGGTCTTGCATCACCCAGCATATGAGGGCAACGGCCACTGCCCCCAGGAAAGGGGTTACCCGTAACCCCCAGCGCCACTTGCCGGTGACCGCGAATGCTACCGACCCCACGATGTAACCTAGACCACTGGGAAAGAAGACAGTCAATCAAGCTTAAGGTTGAACTGGCCGGTAACTTTTCCATACAAACGCCGTAGGATGATCACTCCCTTATTTGAGGTTTTAGGTCCACAACTAAGCATGATATCGATTTATCTCTTCATTATCTAGGCTTGTCTTGGCACCGATTTGTAAAAAAAATCTTCACATGATAGTTATAAGCCTCGAAACATCCCTGTAATATCACGAATTTTAGCGCATGTTTAGTCGTAAATAAACGACTTATAGAGCATGAAATCCCTAAAATTATTTACATAGAAGCATAGCTCAGTTCATGATCATTTTAGATAACATTTTGGAAAACAAATACATCCAGTAGTATAATCATAAACATCCTAGAGCCAAAGGTCGGCACACATAGTTTTGCGCGCTAGTTTTTCGTTCAAAATATTGGGCATCTCATGTCAATACTTCCATTCCGCGGTGAGGGAAGCGGGCGGGCGGCTCTCATGCGCAGCACACTAATATATAATTAACAAAACGCACACTACCAAAAGTCACGTGCACCGCGCCGCGATCTTAGAACATAATATTATATTGTAGGAATGCCCTGTTGCTTTTTGGTGTGCACGTATGTATACACTACCAATATGTAGTGCCTATGCCTACTTACGTACTTATATATATATATATATATTTACATATGTTGGGAGTTGGGGACCGGATTTTCTTTCGCATTTGATTAGTTTGTTCGTGATAGTAAGTGTCGGACGCCATAATCCATATAGATAGGTACTTGGGTAATATAAATACGTAACTATGTCTAGGTACTCACCTACTCTCACCTAAGTTAGTACCTAGTAGGTATTAGTCAATACGCAGGTCATGATAGCTATGGTGAGTACCTAATCATTTTAGCAACACTTAGACAATATAAAAAGCTGCATTTGGTTAGATACGGTATGGACGTAGGTAGTCCGCATTCTTTTTAGAATATAGTCTAAGCAGTAATATAACTTCGAGAAAGTACCTACCTAACACAAAGTAGTAAAGGGTTAGAATTAGAAGCTCAATGGAAGATACCTACCTATCTACGATATAATTATCATTTATCATATAGGCCTGCCTAGGCACGCAACTGCCAGCGATGTCAAATCGACATTCGCGGGCGCGCATTACATTGCATACCTATCTACATAGCTATAAGATCACAACAAATAATAAGGTTAGTACTATGTATCTACCTACGTAAATTAGTAGAATAAGTATGTATATTTGTAGTAGGTACTTATACCTAAGGTAGTACGAAAGTTTATATGGTAAACTTAGCGATGATTGTAGGCACTTACCTAATCAAAAATAACCTATGATTAGTTATTGATTTTTACTGGAAATAATTTAAATCAGTTACGGGTAGGTAGAGAATTTTTATTCCAAGTGTGTTCTACCAGGATTGGTAGATCCATGATGCCATCGTACATTACCGCTTAGAGACAGATTTTGAAATCGGTACGACACACTCGCATCTCAAAGCTCGCTAGCCGGGCGAGCATTCGCAAAACAACCTTCCACCATGCGGTGAAGTTCATGCCCGCGGCGGGATTCGACCCATAGACCTGTTGCGCGGCAGTCCATTGCTAAGAGCCATCACTGCTTCCCGTTAAGTGTTTAGTGACAGAATTTCTACTTGAGGGTGGTAGCTAGCCAAGCGAGCATTCGCAAAATGCCCTTCTACCAAGCGGTGAATTTCAAGCCCGCGGCGGGATTCGAACCATAGACCTGCTGCGTGGCAGTCCAAAGCTAATGCCACTGAGCCATCACTGCTTCCCGTTAGGTGCTTTCTGACAGATTTTCTACTTGAGGGTGGTAGCTATCCAGGCGAGCATTCGCAAAATGCTCTTCACCAACGCGGGGAAGCTCAATATCGCGGCTGGATTCGAACCATGGACCTGCTGCGCGGCAGTCACTAGCTAATGCCACTGGCCCATCACTGCTTCCCGTTAGGCGCTTACTGACAGATTTTCTGCTTGAGGATGGTGGCTAGCCAGGCGAACATTCGCAAAATGCCCTATGACCTTCCACCAAGCGGTGAAGCTCGAGCCTGCAGCGGGATTCGAACCATAAACATGCTGCGAGGCAGTCCATAGCTAATGCCACTGAGTTCACGTTAGTTGCATGGTGACAGATTTTCTACTTGGGTAGCTATCCCGGCGAGCATTCGCAAAATGCTCTTTTTTATGCCTGATAGGTTAGCCTTTGACCACTATCTCACCTGATGGTAAGTGATGATGTGGTCGAAGATGTTGTTCAGGCTAACCTAGAAGTACTGGCTCTCAAGGACAGCTGCCGGAACACACCGTTAGGTGCTTGGCGACAGATTTTCTACTTGAGGGTGGTAGCTATACAGGCGGGCATTCGCAAAATGCCCTACCACCATGCTATAACGACTGCCATCCTAAGACCACAACCAGGACCAACGGCTTAACGTGCCCTCCGAAGCACGGAAGCGCTCAGTAGTATTGTCCTAGCGGTCACCCATCCAACTCATGACCGCGCGCGACGGTGCTAAACTTTGCTGATCGGTTGAGAACAGCTAAGTAAACTTCGCTACGAACTCTCCACGACGCGGTGAAGCTCAATATCGCGGCGGGATTCAAACTATGGACCTGAGGCGCAGCCAGTCCATAACCAATGCCACTGAGCCATCACTGCTTCCCTTTAGGTGCTTGGCGACCGATTTTTTACTTGAGGGTAGTAGCTATCCAGGCGGGCATTCGTATAATGCTCTTCTACCACGCGGTGAAGATTAAGCCCGCGACGGGATTCGAACCATGGACCTGCTGCGCGGAAGTCCATAACCTATGCCACTGAGCCGTCACTGCTTTACAAAATATGTTGTAGTAAAAGCAGTAACTTGCTAATTATGTAATAAATAATTATTGTAGGTAAATATTTACTACATCAATATGAAAAGAACAAACTAATACATTTACTATATACCTACAAATCATTGTACTTACTTACTAAATATTTACCTACTATAGGTGAAATAACATCAGTATGTTATTATAAAACGAACGAAAATTATAACAACAGGTACCTACTGTCCGAACCAAAATGTATTCCTCTGTGAATACATAATATTATTTTATAAGAAATACCTACACACGTCGTGACGTAGCTTGAGACACTATCTCCGTCCGTCGTCAAACATCGTAATTCGTTCGGCATGGTTCGGCTTTCATTGATATATCGCAAACAAGTGTGCGTAATTAGCGTAGATGCAATACGGGTGTGTGATGCGCGATCACTATCTTCGTACTACTCATCACGGAGTCTTACCCTTTCCCACAAAGGTATAGGTGAAATAGCATGCTTTGTTCCCTCGCCCGCTGATAAGTTCGAGCCGTCGGCAAGTGCATCCTTAAAATATTAATACCAAGATCCGTACCATGAGCGGCTTTAAACAATAATATCCATATAGTGCTATGAATCGACTCGATGCGAGCATGCCGCTCTCACGTTGAAGTTCTGATGTAAGTTTACTTTAATAATATATTTGGGAGTACAAAAAACTTAAGCTTAAAATAATTCTGAATTGCGAAATGGTAGTTGACCCCTGCTCTGCGGCTATAGGACTGCTACGGAGTTTTTGTCCATGGAAATCCCTTCCCTCTTCTTCACTTCACACTTCGGCACATGACTGTTGCTTGTTCAGTAGCACTTCAACATCCACGTACAAAAACTCAGCGCTGAGATGCCATGATTGCACACTAATTTCAATGTTGATGACTAAAGGGATTTGATCAGTAGAATAACTTTCAATGCGGTTAATTCAATAACATTTGTTTTCTGAATTAAAAAATGACCTAACCATCTATGTGGCATTACATCTAAGTCATAGATCAATCAGTTTTCATCTATGGCATAGCTTAGGTTGAGACGAGTTTTTATTTTAGATAGCATTATTCTATTTACCTTCCAACCGGTATAGCGAAGTAAAAGAAGGCCAACATCTTAGAGCGCACGTTTCCCACGAACAGATCGCTGATGATGGTCGGAGCTATGGTGGAGTACGAAGCCTCTCCGATACCCACCAGCCCGCGGAATATCGTGAACCATGTGAAATCCTGTAAAACAATTCATACATCACTGTCAAAGCTGACAAATAATTACTTAATCACATTTACAATCCATTTCACTCCAATTATTTGTAAATGTGATTTTCGTTCAGCATGCGATAGTGCTTGTAAACATATTTAGAAAGAAAAAAACTTTATCAGTTCTAATTACCTAAGTTCTAAATAGAATATTACAAGTGTACATCCGTAAATAGATTTAATAAAACTAATCACTAGCTGACCCCATTTAAAAATGTTTAACTTCTCTTGTCTTTGCGGGACATTTGTGTTGATTGTCAAATATACGCACTGACTGAGCATATCCTATTTTAAAAAGGCTTCTAACCCCTAAAGTTAAAAGAACAAATGTGTTGTTCCGAAATAATTACCTGTCCTTATCATTGACGTGACAATAATAAGAGAGGACAGCTAATTTTACGTCATCTTAGCTGTAACCCGTTTACAAATATTATACTATAGTTAATAATTTATATGTATAACGTTTTACATCTATTATTTTTGTATTAATGGATGAATTCTGTAAACTCTCACACTCAGAGCCCCAAGATACAGGCTCACGCTTAGTTTGGGGCTCGCTAGTACCAATAGTTTGAAAAATGTAAACCATGGATCAGACAAAGTGTAATTAGGAAGATCGGCAGTACCCTGGTTCGATCCCCACCGCCGGCTTGAGCTTCAACGCATGGTGGAAGGGCATTTTGCGATTGCCCGCCTGGCTAGCTACCACCCTCAAGTAGAAAATCTGTCGCCAAGCACCTAACGGTGTGTTCCGGCAGCAGTCCTTGAGAGCCAGTGAAATTACAGGCATATGAGACTTAACAACTGTGTCTCAAAGTGACGGGCGCAGTGCAATTCGCGACTTGTGATGAAATGCATCTGTTATAGGCAGAGGATACCGCTTAACATCAGGTGGGCCACAAGCTTGTTCCGTCAAAATTACATTAAAAAAAAGTATACTTTTAGGAAATACACATTTATTATTATTATTATAATACTAAAAGCGCCGATTTATAATGCACCTTTGAAGCTGTGATAAAAATCAATAAACACTTTATTGTCCTTAAAAAAAACGAGATAGATTAAACTAGTAGTTCATCTGTCGGTAGTAAAGTGGTTAAAGATCACCATCGAGAGATGGTACTTGTCCAATAAACAGTAACAAATAAAACGTAATTATTACACGTAAGAATCAAAGTGGCAACATGACTGTAATTGCCTGAGACATCGATTATTCAAATTTTACATTCAGTTCAATACGGCAAATTCTTATCTTAGGAATCGGGAGTTTAAAACATTATTACTTTTAATATTCTTATAACAATAACACCTGCTTGGCTAATTAAATTACAAATTTACGAGAGAAAATATATATAATAGTCATGTGCGGGATTCGAAACCGCGTCCACCCACCCCTTTAGCCGGGGTATGCTTTAACTAATTGAGCTAACATGACACAATGACTCATAACTGTAATTTTTGCTCTCGCTCTTCAACCATCGCATCGGGATGGAGTTATAGTTAGTATATTAGTTACCTATAGTGTAGTATTATTAAGGGTATGTTCCATTTGTCGCTAAGAACGTTAATTTCGATAATTTTGATCACATTCTGCGTCTGTGGTTGTGATCACTGTGATCGATTGTAACTGTCATCCCCTGTTCCATTTAGAAGAACGCTAAGAATGCCACTAAAATTTGCCACTTCTGTCACTTTTGACATTAGATGTAGGGAATTCAAACAGTTCCAGTAGCCTCATAGCGTTTATGGCGAAAATAACGCCAAGACCCATGTGGAACAACTTTTTGGGAGTGTGATCGTTTTTAGCGTTTTTAGCGAATCTAACTTCAAATGGTATGCACCCTATATGTTGTATGCTATAGTTCAACTTGCGTTTTACTACACAATTTTATTACTTTAAAACCGTACTAACTAGCATGTCGCGTCGGTTCAACCATAGTACAATTCCATCTATCTTGATTGAAATAAGAATTCTATTTTTATTGTGATTGTCAGAACTCCGAAGATGGATGATTACGTATTTGGGATAAAATATTTGTAAGTATCTGAACTTTATACCTGAGCTCAACCTTTTTTCGTAACCTTTTGACGTAAACAGGCCAATTATGTTCACGATATATTAATTACAGTCGTAATAAAATGTTGCAATATCAATCGCGGGGTAACCTTGGCTCGGTTAATCACATACAATAATCTGGGAACCACGCTCCTATAACCAGTTATTTTAAGGTGATCTGTGTCTTAATTAAAATATAACCGATTTTAAACTTTTGTAGAATGGCGCAGCGCAGCTCTGCCGCCGCCGCGCCGTACAGCACGGCAACGATGTATCATAATCAACCATAAATCATATTTTGAAGCACATTCGGAATTCAAGCGGATAAAATAAACATGCAAAACCAAATCGGAAATTTATTTCTTAAATAGAATTATGGATATATGATATATGGGATCTATCGAGAAAAAATAGACCCACTTCATTTCACCATGGAATTTGCGGCCATAGATCAATATTTGTATATTATCTAATATGTTCCTCAGCCTTTCAGCAGCCTTATTGTATAACTGGAATGGTTTAGTTGTTCATCATCATATCACCATTAAATGGTTGAATGGTAAATGTAGTTTAATTACTTGATGTATTTGTATTTTCTGTATATTTCACCTTCTCGTTCATATTTGTGTATTGTAAATGTATGTTGTGCTAATGCAACTAACAAATGTCTGTCTATGTCTATTGGACATCCCTTTCGGAATAATTGAGTAAATCTGTTAATCCGATATGAATCATACAATTTGGATGTAAAATTGGATAATTATCATTTATAAAATGAAAACTTAACTACATGGTTATTTAAAGACTATAGAAGTAACATGGTGTTACATAAAAATAAAAATGTGTACCTATATTAACTTTAATGGTAATATGCTTGAAGAACGTACGAATGTAAAACCTATAATCTATGCATGTTGGAGATATCGTGATAAGTCCAAATGTCAAACTGACAGAAAAAACGCCAAACAGCGTAAACCATTTGAAGAAGAAGAAATCTATATCTCTAAATGAAATTAATTTACATTATCATTCATTCATTAGTTAGAAAATAATGCGGCTAGTATAATGGGTACCTTTGGCCAAAGGCCATTGCGGGGGGGTTTATTTGACTGAGTTACAGTAACTATTTTTTATTTTTAAGTATTATATTTTGATATTTGACTTTGTATTGACGAAATATATGTAATTGGTTAGAAAATATGGCTGCATGTCTGGACATGGCCTCTTCCGCACAATTCCATATTTTTTATGCCAGTAAGGTTAGCCTTTGACCACTATCTAACCTGATGGTAAGTGATGATGTGGTCGAAGATGTTGTTCAGGTACCTAGAATCCTAAACCACCTAACCTAGAATTGTCCATTCATCCATTACTTCCTGCCTTTTGCCTTGGCCATCCCGCAATGGATCACACCTGTGTCCTCGAACCACCTTCTAGAGGGCGGCCTTGAGAACACTCCTCTAACATTTTGGCAGCATTTGGTGCAAACAGGGAATTTTTAAGAAGTAAGCTGCCAAAGAAACTTGGCTAACACCACCTATGAGTCTTGTAGGATAAAAAATATATTATGTTTATTGGGTTTGCCTGTTGTTCTTTTTGAAATATATCCTAACCTTACCAACTTAATGTAATTCTAGAGTTTTTACAATAACATTAATTATGGTACCATAGAGCTTTTATGATAGACGGCGGAGGAAGGCGTGGTACAGAAAAAGCAAAAAAATATATTACAAGAAAGCAAATTGAAGATTGAAATTATAGGCTTTTAATCCGAATTAGATTTTTGAACGGACTTTTTACGATATATATGTCATAGCCAAAGTAATAAATCTGGATATTATATATACTGTCTAGCCATTATATATAATGTCTACTCAATTTAGATAAAGTGATAATTGACACAAAATTGTTTTGGTAAATGTGAATAAACGATCGAAATGTATTACTTTTAGTAGTAATTATTAATAATTCACGACACATATTTGTAAAAGTTATAAAAAGGGGTTAAATATCATTTAGTCTAGGGCAAAGTCATATTTAGGTGCGACGACGAGCGAGGCGAGGAGGAGCGTTAGGTTACTTGTGACTACAACAACGCGCGAGCCGAGCGAGCGAAGCGAGCGTGCCGTGGCAGCGGCCGGCGATGCGCCACATAAATTACTACTATTCTTATATTTATTTTTAAGCTCTTTAACCATTCTGGTGCGCCCTCCGTGACCAATAGAAATATGAGTCTCATGAATAATATCAAAATTTTGTGTCAATTATCACTTTATCTAAATTAAGTAGACATTATATATAATGGCTAGACAGTATATATAATATCCAGATTTGTTACTTTGGCTGTAACATATATATTTAGTTTTGAATACAAAACGAATGAAGTATTAAAAAAATAAGTATTTTCGAGACGTTCAGAACAAAAATAATCTTTGGTGGAAAATGGAGTTATTGATTTTTATAAGACAGTCCTTATATATCTTTTATTACCATTACATACTAAAAACGCGGTTTTACTATGTGGTTTTGAAGATATAATCATTTTTTTTTTTCTTTTAACGTGCTTTTGCTATGCTTAACCCTAAAAGAGCCCAATTAAAACTTGCCCAGTTTTAATTAAAGTATTATAAATCATATTATTAGTTTCTAGATATAATTAAAAGCATGACGTGCTGAGGAAAATCACATTTTCAAATAAACCCATCCTCATCGTAGGAATAAAAAAATAGAAATGGACGATATCGTGCACGGCGGATGCGAAGAGGTCATTGGTACAACATTTCTTTTATGCCGGGTGGTACAAAAAAAAATGTTGCAATATTTTGTAAGCATGTTATTAGTGTATCATTAAACATAAAGTTTAAATCTATGTACAAATTATTAATATAACATCGACTTCAAGGACTGTACTGTATCAGCCGGATCGTCCACTGCTGAACACAGCCTCCCCTACTTGGGGGGTATTTGCCATAATCCTCACGCTTGTCAGGCGTCTTGGGGATCGTAGAGTAAGATGGCAGTTTTAATATTTTTCCCTAAGTCGCCTTTTACGACACCCACGGAAAGATATGACCCAGCACCCTACGGGGAAGGACTGTGGTAGGTTAAAACGAGGTATCAACTTATAACAAACGAATACTTACATATAACAATGATCCCAATAAAGTGGTGGCGCTCCAGAGCGCGACACCAGCGGCCATAATCCAGCGTCTCGAGTACCGGTCACCTAGGTACCCGAACAATGGCGCGAATGCCATGTACGAGATGACAAACACTGTTTGTAACAGGCCAGCGGCGTCATCGCCGGCGTTGAACTCTTTCTTGACTTCATCAAGTACACCTGTAACAAAGTGATGAATTGATGAATAGATAATGTACATTAGCCTCTAAACGTCGAACTTGCGAGCATTATATGATATTTTAACATTTACTCTGTAATTGTACCCTTACTGTACTGTACTGTACTGTAACAGCCGACTCGTCCACTGCTGATCACAGCCTCCCCTATAAAGGGGGTATTTGCTATAATCCCCACGCTTGGCAGGAGCTTGGGGATTGCCGTGTAAGATGGCAGTTCTTTAGAAGGTGCTGCTGCCCACCTTCCAGTATTTTTCCCTTAGTCGCCTCTTACGACATCCACGCGAAGAAATGGGCAGGTGCAATTCTTACCCGGCACCCCACGGGGGGAACCTTAAATGATTCGTAAATTATTTACCTATAAATAACCATGAACTATGAAATATAAGTTTATTTGTAAAGTGCTAAAAAGATTTAGCAACATCTCACTCGTGTAATCGGCATCGTTACGCGAAACAGTTCTCCTTGCGTGCGATTTCACTTCACATTGTGAAGGTTTTGTGGCATTCCGTGATAGATACATTGATATTATAATTAGTACTATCAAAATACCTAGTCTTATGACTGCAGGTATAATGCGTGCTTACGGTTATTATCTGGGTAATTCTCATTCTTAACAAAAAAGTGTTCATTTGTACATTAAATTAATATATTAAGGGTATATTATATTTTTCATTATAGGGAAAGACGTTTAATGTACCTATTTACAAATGGTAATTTTGTGTTTTTAAAATATTATATATAAATATAATTAAAAGAAAACACTAAATGTCTCAACCATGTCATGTGAGATTTCCAGAATTCAGTAACAAGTCTACAGAAAAAAAAGAAAATGCTCTTACTATGTTTTCTTTTCTTATGGCGTTATATATCTAGAATAGTCATGTTACACAGCTGTATATTTTTTTTACAGAAAAATATAAATTTATTTACTAGTGGCGTCGAGTTATATAGCTGCGTAAAAGTAGGTTTATATCAGTTATTTTGTAAAACGGTCAACCTTAAGCTGTCAAGACCGTGGCACTTAAAAATATGTATATATAAATTATTTGTCTTCCCAGATTTTTATAAATATGGTGTGTTGAATAACAATTAATCAAGTGATAGTTTTAGCATGGCAACTTTTTATTGCTAAAAAGCATAAAAAGCCTTTGATTCATATCTCAACTGCTGATACCATCGTGTTGGTATGATCGAGCTTTGATATGATCGAACAGGCTAAGGCTAAAACGGGAACTGGCTCAGAATAACTGATCAGATTTTCTACTTTAAAGGCGAGCATTGGAAAAATCTAATTCAAACAAATTACTAAATCTTAAGTTTTATATCTTATATTACATACCTACTCAGGGCCAATTTCACCAATTTACCTAAGGTGTAACCATGTGTAACTAATACGACGGTAACTTGTATATTAACCAACGAAATATGACAGACTTTTATCATCATATACGTCCAATGAAAAGAAATGGAAGCTGTAGCAAAGAAAAAATCTAATCCAAGATTAAAAATTATACCGTTGTACTTGGCAGTACGCCCATAAACAATAAACAAATAGCCACTTTGCTACAGCTGATCATACACATTTCTATGTCTACAGATTCTGTCAAACGTCATAAAAGTCAAACCAAGGAGTTTTCTTTTTCCACTACATCTAACAAAGTTAAAATGTACTACAAGGTTTGACGTTCTATGATAGTAAAAGCATATCACATTTGAATGGTTTGTAGTATAAAGTTATCCGCGTATAAATTACACCTGATATTGGGCCTTAACCAAAAGTATCGATTGAATGTTATTGTTGAGTTCTCCGCATAAAGCCGTTATATAGAAAGCAGGGCTCATTATTTTACAGTGAGAGAGATTAAGTCTTTGACCCCTATTAATCTATCATAGTATCCTACATATCTGACTCACAGATATATGATGTAGATAACTTAGTTAGTATATTGCAACATATGACATCATATAAGCCTACCAGATATGATGTCATATGATGTCTTTGGATATATGATTGTAATAGGAGCCTAAGGTAATTTACTATTCGGAAAATAGAGGCAGACTGCCTCATTGGTGGAGTGTCACAAAGCGTCACTTTAGAAATTCAAATTCCTAGATTCAATTCACGGGTCAGACAGATTAGACAGAATTCTTAATTACAGTCCTGACTATAAACTTAACCTGCTAGATGACAAAAAGCTCGCTTTCTATTACATAGGACCAAAACTTGTGTGTATGACACCTCTGCCTATTCTTACGGCATAGGCGTGACGACATATATTGTTCCCGTTTACTTTTTTATTTCCAGATTATTTAAGGATATCCATCCGAATAAATACATCTCGCAGACATTCATGTAATTTATCATCGGTTTCGGTCGGACCCGTGGTTTATAAAGTTAAATTATAAGAACACGTAACCTAGCAAAATGCAGAACTTTCTGGTGATAAAACTCAAGCAGTCGTGACAGCTCGAATTTGAATTAGCCTTGTGAAGGTGCACTGGCCCCACATTTTGGCAGCGCAGCGAGGTGTAAACCGGTGCCGGGCCCACACACAATTTTTTTGCATCACCGCAAGTTTGAAAACATTTATAATGCGATGCACAAATAAAATACATGGTACGGGTTGTTTATGCTCTATAACAATATTGGCAAGTGTTTGTATTGACAAATTGGGAACTGCGGAGGAAGGGTGTGGCTCGCAAGCATCACGCCACTTGGCACTGCCCGATAAAGCTAAACAAACATCAGATTACGACAGATTTACCATTTTACACGACCGCAGTGTACGGCATCCGAGATGTTGAAATTTAGATAGGCACATTTTTATTTTTAACGCTATTACAGTAAATATGTGCGAGAAGCGCAAACGGATGTGACTGAAACGAGAAGTAACCATTAGCTAACAGAAGCCATTAACAAAGAAATAATAATAATAAACCATTAGCTAGGGTATAAAGATTCTAAAATTAAAGTTCCGGCACGTTGCAAATTTTAATTCCTGATCTTTTTAATTGTTGTCTATTACTTTCGACGAAAAGAATCAAAATGGTTTATACAGAACGTCCGTGGAGACGTTCGGTATTTGTATTAGTGGAGACGATAGGAATTTTCATGCGACGTTTATTGTTTTTATTCGAAAAAAATACTTGTCCGCGAGATAATGCGTTTGATATGATCATCGAGTCAAAGCTCGTTGGATATGATACACAGTTTAGTTCGTGTTTTATTGTTGTAAAATATACAATAAAAATATTTCTACATAATTAAATCCCCGACTGACACATTACTATTTAATCCTGAATGACTCCTGAATGATTCAATCCTAATGAGCAATGATGGCCGAGCGGTAATGGCTACGGACTGCCGCGCCGCAGTCCTCCACCGCCGGCTTGAGCTTCACCGCATGGTGGAAGGGCATTTTGCGATTGCCCGCCTGGCTAGCACCACCCTCAAGTAGAAAATCTGTCGCCAAGCACCTAACGGTGTGTTCCGGCAGCAGTCCTTGAGAGCCAGTGAAATTACAGGCACAATGCGACTTAAAAACTATGTCTCAAAGTGACTGGCGCAGTGCAATTCGTGACTTGTGATGAAATGCATCTGTTATAGGCAGAGGTTAGTCCGCTTAACATCAGGTGGGCCTAGAGCTTGTTCCGTCACAATAACATAAAAAAACCAACTGTCTAAGTTTATTTGAAATGGGGAAAAATATTGATAAAACTATCAGTCAAAAGCATTCTTTCAGCGGCCGCACTTTAACAAGATACAAAATGTCATCAACGTATTTCATCGTTATTATTTGAGTATTATTTATTGACCTACGAGCATCTTACGTAAGAAAAAGATGGACAAATAATAATTTACAGTACAAAACATCGTTCTAGCATAAATGGTCTCATCGCTTTGACACCGATTGCAATAAATCATTTCTTTTATTATTCCGTACCCTATTGTTTGCGTCAGTTTAATTGTTGTTCCTTCTTTTATTCCGTCCTTCATCGTTTTTTTTAACGTCTGGCTCCTTCAAACTAGAGATATTAAATTCAAAATGGAGAGGTAATTAAATTATAAGGAAATATTTGTTATATATGAATGAAAATGGTATCTTTAAATAAGTTGGCATCGTCAGGACCACTACGTCCTAGTTATGAATGAAATTCTATTGTTATCATTATCGCCGATGCCAATGGGTTAACATATAATGTCGTGTGGATGTTCCTGTTTGTAAACCTTTCTACCATGTCAGGGATAAACAAGTGTTATTGTGATTTATGTTTATTTTAATGTTATATATAAATATAATATACATATATATATCAAATGAGGTATTTCTACAATTTGTTCTATTCGATACAATTAGCAGTATTTCCACCGACTTCATAACAAAGCTAATGCAATTTATAATGTTATTTATAAAAATGGTATTTCCAATAAGGAGTTAGTATCCTTATTGGAAATACCATTTTTATAAATAACGTAAAAACTTCGATACTAAATATAAATTTGAATGCTTGCTTCAATACGTTATGGAACTGCCTTAATCATCCTATAGTCACTCAGCCATCTAAATTTACTGATGAGTCGATACACAGAAACAGCTCATCGGACGCCAGAAATAATACTGATTAAACACTCATATAACGTGTGTGAAATGCAGCAAAAGCAGGACAGAGAAATTACAAAATACCTCCCCATTTAAACTTTGGATTTGTAAGGAAAACAGCTAATAAGAATGTAAAAATCACAATACTCGTAATTCCATATTCCTTTCAGCTGGAGTAGGGACATACCACATACTTAGTAGTTACCTAGAATAGAACTGAAACTGAAGTAGGTAATATATACGATGTTATATGATGGAAATTCGTAAGCGATAAGGAATACCATACATACATAAAATCACGCCTCTTTCCCGTAGTGGTACGCAGAGACCACAGATTTTCACTTGCTACGATCCTTACATATTTCTTTCGCTTCATCTACACTCATCAATCCTTTCATACATAAGCGTCGGTTTAGGGTACTACTGATGTTTTTTCAAAACATTTTCGATTTGATTTCAGAACGTTCGCCTAGGTCTTCCCCTTCCAACACTTCACATGTCCCACGTATATCTCTTTAGTCAATCTCATTTCATTTATTCTCTCTACATGTCCAAACCATCTTAACATACCTTTCTAGATTTTTGTCACTACATCATTCACATATAAGGCATACCATAGAATAAAATATAATACATACCAATTAAAGTATGTATATATTATTTCCATAATAATTAACGCAAAACGTAGCCATGAAAAGTAATTAAAATAACTATGGTTATCGTACCGAGCTAACTGTGAATTAATAAAGAAAATATTTTGGCACTATGTTAGGGCATTTTGCGAAGGTTAGCTACACTCAAGTAGAAAATCTGACACCGAGCACCTAACGGGTTATTGTAAACTCGCCACAAAGTAAATTTGCCACAGACAAAAAACATGTGTTAACTCACCACAGTCCTGTTTTTGTTATGTATATTCGCCACAAATTATTTTGAATTATTGTAAACTTGCCACATTGGGGTTTTCCGTACAGACTGCAGAAAAATCAAACAAGAAGCAGAATAATACAGCAGATATTCATTTTTTTATCAATCAACAGCTAAGTTACACTTAAAATATTTTTATTGATCATACAGCGGGGTCACTCCTAAAAATATTTATTAATCAGTCATACTTTTTGGTACTTCCGAGTATCGTCGAATTAAAATCACAGTAAAAAAATATAAAATTTGAATTCGATAATGCAAACGACAGAAAAGCTGTACTCCACTACTTGTTGCCGTAAAACCTAGAAGTGCAAGGGAGCGCTCGATATCTGCGCTCTGCTTCCTTATTTTATATTGATATTGTAGCAAAATTCTGGAGACAGCGTACCTAACTAATAAACATTATTATGGAAAATATAAGCGCTATTTGAATTGTAGTTTTAGCGTTACATCTTTAATTTCAGATTCTTAGCTTTATTTGAAATAAAATACCTTGTATGCGGACGCTACTTTTTGGAAAATGAAGACTTGTGACGAAATAACAATAAGCCTTACCTACCTGTGACGAAATTACACATATTTTTTATGTGTGTGGCAAGTTAACTTTCAATGTATGGAGTTTACAAAAGTGTGGCGAATTTACTTTGTGGCGAGTTTACAATAACCCCACCTAACAACGGTGTGTTCAGGCAGCTGTCCTTGAAAGCCAGTACTTCTAGGTAAGCCTGAACATCTTCGACCGCATCATCACTTTCAAAGCGAGATAGTGGTGAAAAGCTAGCATGTCACCTATAAATTAAGAATAATATTTTGCACCATAACATTGCACCAGGGCATACGGTGGCGTGATGTGATGTGAGGCAATAATGACGTAAACGATTGTTCACGGTCAGTTCATGGTCGGTCGATTGGAATGATAAGTTTTAAACCTATGCTAATAGGCAAATCGTGAGGAATTTCAATTAAATGAATTTCCTTATTCAGATTCTCATCGCGTTCAATTTCCTATACATTAAAATGCAATTTACATTAGCGGCCAACAGTTACAATATTTGATTCAAAAATATGTATTTTTTTAATGTATACCTATCGTAGGTTAGCATTTGACCACAATCTCACCTGATGGTAAGTGATGATATGGTTGAAGATGTTGTTCAGGCTAACCTAAAATTACTGGCTCTTAAATACAGCTGCCGGAACACACCATTATTCGCTTGGCGACAGTTTTTCTACTCGAGGGTGGCAGCTAGAAACGCGGGCATTCGCAAAATGCCCTACCACCATGCTTTAACGACTGCCATCCTAACACAACAACCGGGACCGACGTTTGAACGTGTGCTCCGAAGCACGGAAGCGCTCAGTAGTAATGTCACTAGCGGTCACCCATTAGCTACGAGCGCTTCAAATTGAATGTAATTGTAACCTTTTAGAAGTGAAAGTTTAAATTTTTGCTACCCAGTCAAAACTAATACAGTGAGCATTAATGAACTACAACTTACATTACAGTCCCACCAACTTATCTGTTAAGGTGGCAGAAAAATGAACTAAAACTTTCCCTCAAATTGTGACAGTTTGTAGTTGATTTCCTTGACCAGTAGCGCCCTCGAAAACTGCACAGTTAAGTTGGTGGTACTATAATGCATGCTAAGGTAGGTACGGTAAATTGTATTATAAAGTAGGTAACGTTACGGTAAAAGTATAAATAATTAATAGTATCTCTATCTATGTATTTATCTTGAGTGGTATCATTATGGCGTGATGACACGAACGATTGGCTTTTAGGTTTTAGTCATGGTTTAGCTGCTTATTTATCTTTGTGCTCAACGTGCTGCTTTTTACTCTTTTCTAAGTGCATTGACTTTCACATTATGTAACTAAGTATCTTTCCATATCGCTTTAAAATAATTTTTAGTACTTACCAGTAGAACTCTTTAGTGCGAGACCGTCCGGAGAAGTACTGTCACCATGGGTACCTACATATTTCTACCGCCAAGCAGTAAAAGCATGGTGGTAGGGCATTTTGCGAATGCCCGCCTGGCTAGCTACCACCCTCAAGTAGAAAAATCTGTCACCAAGCACCTAACGGTGTGTTCCGGCAGCTGTCCTTGAGAGCCAGTACTTCTAGGTTAGTCTGAATAACATCTTCGACCACATCATCACTTACCATCAAGTGAGATAGTGGTCAAAGGCTAACCTATTGAGGCATAAAAAAATATGTTTGCACTATTGTGTTACGGTTTGTTATGGGTGCCGGTGAAATTATAGGCATATGCGACTAAACAACTTTATGTCTTAGGGTGATGGGCGCAGTGCTATTCGCCAATTGTAACGAACTGCATCTGTTATAGGCAACGGTTACCGCTTAACACCAGGTGGGCACCGTGCTTATTCCTTTACAATAGCATAAAAAGTACTAACTTAATTACATTTAATAGACTTTTAATTAAATCGATCGTAGAATACTTTTAATTTCCTAATTATTGTGATTACGTAAGTAGGTAATCGACATCTTTTGCAATCACAGCAAATGATAAAATTTTGACGCTTATGCATCGCTCTGAATACCTATGTTTAAACTAGAATAAGGTTTATATGACCGATATAAAGGTCAAGATACACATGCAATAATATGCTTAGTTAAAATTATAGTAAAACTTCAGACGGTTCTTTCGTTGACTCATCAAAGTCATCACACAGACAGAATATCAACTGGTATTAATCATATTGTTTACGTTGATCAGCTTTGTTTTACCGAGATTAGAACGGCGACCTTCAAAGTGAGTAGGCGTGATAGCACGTGGCGTGATCACCGAAAAGAACGGTACACTACGTCACCAGACGGCATACAACGTTGAAGCAGGTGGCAGCACAATCGCTGATACGGTCACAACTAAGTGCACACGCCTCCGTATCGTAACATCACGATCACGCCACCTTCGTAGACCAATCAGCGACGAGCACTCGTGGCGCGAAACCAACGTGAAAAGTAAATAGCGTGGCGCGCGTCGACCACTCGTGACGAACTGGCTAGGTGGCACCATACGCTGCGTCTGTTTTCTCGGTCATGAATCGATGACGATATTATGATTTATTTATATATAAAATTGTTATTCAACGACGGAAACATTCACCTTCCATCTACGAAACATACAGATCATAAGGGGACCAGGACTTGCTAGCGAACACTCCCCTATTTCTCGTACAATATGAGTGGGTATCGCCTAGTTTTACGTAGCTATCTAGATTCTGCCTCACGAATACCGCCACTTGGAAAATCACTATTGATGGTAGTGTAAGGATTCCCTATTCCTTGAAATATGGTATCTTGGCTAACTATCAACCTCAAGTAGAAAATCTGTCGCCAAGCACCTAACGGTGTGTTCTTCCGGCAGATGTCCTTGAGAGCCATTTATTCTAGGTGAGCCCGAACAACATCTTCGACCACTACAAAAATACAAATTTACTATAGGAAAAATTATACACATGTGCGGGATTCGTACCCGCGTGTTTTACTCTCGTAAATTTGTAATGTAATCCGCAGAGCAAAAATAAAAATATTTAAATCTTCGAGCACATCATCACTTGCCATCAGGTGAGATAGTGGTGTATCAGCTATAAATAAATAAATAAATAATAATAATAACTAAGGTGCAATGCTATGTATGAATTAATTGTATCTGTGACAACAGGCATGGATACAACTGAGACTGATGGCGTGATTATCCCATTTGAGAATAGTTTTGTTTTTAAGCTATCTTCACGACTTTGACTTTGTACGACAAAACAGAAATAAACACGCATCGCAGACAGTAGAACGAAACACAGAGAACATTCCAATCTACAGCTCCGCGGGTGGTAAACTAGTTTTCACTAGGTTGTCAATTTCGTAATCAACGAACGGAAAATCGAATGATCACGTCTGCTTCAATATCCGGAAACTGCGGGGGTCTGCTTGCTGTAAATGACGTCATGCAGGGGTGGATCAAATTTCCTTACATTTTATACTGGGAGGAAATGACGATAGCATAGAAACAAAACTAGTCTCAAAAGGGATAATCACGCCCTCAGTCTCAGTTGTATCCATGTCTGTTGTGACTGATGCAATTAATTCAGGCATTGCATTGCACCTTAGTTATTATTATTATTTATTTATTTATAGCTGATACACCACTATCTCACCTGATAACCTGGTAAGAGATGATGTGCACGCAGATTTTAATATTTTTATTTTTGCAATAACGCATGCTCTGCGGATTAGATTACAAAATTACAATATTACGAGAGGAAAACACGCGGGTACGAAAACCGCACATGTGTAAAATTTTTCCTGTAGTGAATTGTAATTTTGTAGTGGTCGAAGATGTTGTTCGGGCTAACCTAGAATTACTGGCTCTCAAGGACATCTGCCGGAAGTCAAGTCAAGTCAAAATCATTTATTCAATTTAGGCGTCTACGACGCTCTTATGAAGGTCAATGTTAGTATTGAAATATTCTACATTGTACCGCCACGTTCAGCAAATAAATTGTATAGAGCCACTGCGAGAAGAACGGGCAAGAAACTCGGGGCCATTCTTTTAAACATCTTTTAACAGGAAGAACACACCGTTAGGTGCTTGGCGACAGATTTTCTACTTCAGAGGTTGATAGTTAGCCATGATACCACCGTCAGACCATATTTCAAGGAATTGGGAATCCTTACACTACCATCAATAGTGATTTTCCAAGTGGCGGTATTCGTGAGGCAGAATCTAGATAGCTACGTAAACTAGGCGATACCCACTCTTATTGTACGAGAAATAAGGGAGTGTTGACTAGCAAGTCCTGGTCCGTAGTTAAGTCTGGCAAGTTAACGCACGTCATGGGTCCGTCAGTATACCTATAATCAAATCCCAAATTATGTCAAACTAGTGGTAAGTTTGAATGTGTTCAAAACGAGGCTCAAACGCTGACTACTTAGTCGTTCGTTCTAAGCTACAATGAATTCTTGACATTTAAAAATAATAATTCTAATATTTTAATTTTATACTTTTTTAATTATACACTTTTATTGACATTTAATGACTTCATTTAATGACATACCAACAATATTGGATGTACATGTACATGTCTTATGATTTTTGTAATATTATTGTTTAATATTATTTCGCTTTATTACTATTGTTTTTTTTATATGTATATCAAGCTGTACAAGCGAAATATTTTATTTTTGTACAATAATGTACCTATTGTTGACGTGTATATATGAATAAATTACCATGAGCTATTAGCCAGGCGGGCGTTCGTAAAATGCCCTACCACCATGGTGTAACGATTGCCATCTTAAGACAACCGGGACCGACGGCTTAACTTGCCCTCCGAAGCACGGAAGCGTTCAGTAGAAATGTCACTAGGGGTCACCCATCCAAGTCATGACCGCGACGGACGTTGCTTAATTTAACTGTTTGGTAAAGAACGGCTTAGCAAACTTCACTATGAGCGCTTCCAGCCTAAGGACTACTCAGCACTGACCTGTTCACTCACAAAGGCGCGCACCGCCATAGTAAATTATTGATGTTTATTTATGCGGGTAGGCCTAGTTTGTACACTACGTCTTAGTGTGCGTGTTAATGGTACTGTACTGTACTGTAACAGCCGACTCGTCCACTGCTGAACACACACTCCCCTATGAAGGGGGTATTTGCCATAATCCCCACGCTTGGCAGGCGGCTTGGGGATCGCAGTATAGTTCTTTAGAAGGCGCTGCTGCTACTAGTGTTTTTCCCTTAGTCGCCTCTTACGACACCCACGGGATGATATGGGGAGGTGCAATTCTAACCCGGCACCCCACGGGCTGCCATGGTAACATACCAATACCCCTCGTGCGTCCAATCTGTCCACCTCCTATGACGAAATCGTCCAAACTGCTCACGTTTTTTTATCCCGCGACGCCCCGTAACGTTTTTTTGTAGTACTAAGTAGTTTTCCATTACCTAAACATGTCACCCTAACATCCCCATACCCCAATATATTACCTATACCATACAAAAAATAACATTTTCATACATTTAGTTTGAGTGGATCAAACAGCGAATAAAAATATATTTTTCCAGATTTTGAGGTATTTTGTTTTTTAATCGAGTTTATTTGTGGCAGTCTCCAATCAACATATAAACTTCTTGGTACCAATGCAATCCTCATCATATTCTCTTTACGGGAAAAGAAATGAAAATAGACCTTTTCATGGAAAATTTTACAGGAAAATGGGTTTGAACAGACGACGAAAATGGCGGGAAACGGCATTTTTTATATATTTTTTTTATTTTTTTTTTCCGAAACTATTCCACCTACAACTTTGTTTTTTTTTTTAATGTGTGTATTTATTATGGTTCTTTACCCATGAATAATACCAGATTGTAAGGATAAATATTTTATAAGTAGTAACGAGATTAAAACAACGCGATTTTTTTTAAGAATTTTGGCGGGAAAACTGTACATAAGCGGATTTTATTTTTTTTCTCAAAAACTATACCATCTACGAATTTGGTTTTTCTTTTGATATGATTATTTAGATGTAATCTATACACCTGAATTGTTTCAGATGTTTAGGTTTACAGGTTTAAAAGTAGTTACGAGATTATTTATTACGTAAATTTCGATCGGTGAGTGTTTGCGCGGCAAAATGCATCGAGTGAAAGTTATTTTTTTTCATTTCATGATTTGAGTAACTTCTCGTTACCATAGAGTAATGCAGTTTTTTTTGTTGTATAGCCAATGATAGTAGCTTACTAACAACGTTTAAATAATAACGATCGGATAAATACAAGCTTCACACTAAACCTTTTTTTTAGACCACCGGAATTCCGGCCGTAACAAAAACGGGGGTCAAATAAAAAAATCTATAAAAAAAAAAGTTATCAATCCTTATCCTTTTAATTTCTTTTAACATCGTTATTGACTTGTTGCCTATAGAAATGCAAAATTACAGCTTTCTAGGTTAATTACTTTAGAAGTAGTTACGAGATTATTTTTAAATGACATAAATCTATACAAAATTTTGGCGCCAAAATGTAATTTGAGCTGGTTTCAGATTTCATATCAATTTTAAACATACTTTCTGTTATATCAGAATATTATGGATTTTTTCTCGCATAGCCAAGGATCCATTCTCACGAAAACCGTTTGAATTATGAAAATCGAACTTACGCAGATTTTATGGTGAATATGTAACCACGACTATTGACCGATCTCCGGCAGGCCGGATGGGACACATAAGGGAAATCCGGCAGACCGGTGGATACACGGCGGAGGATATGTAGAATACGATCTCTTGCGTAGGCAGTAGTAGTTGCAACTACACACGAAAAATATGGAGGGGTACACACGGGCGGTAATATTTTAATTGCTGCTTTAATTGATGCTGCCCGCATTCCTTGAGAATGAGCATCTTCACTGCTCGAACACCGGTTGGAGATTTCGACTAAACACCGTGAGTGCTAGCCGGTATATTTATTTCATAAATTTTAATTGCAATTTAAAATAATCGTCAAGTTTTAATCTCGAACGTACTAAAAAAAAATACCTTAAAAAAATCTTGATTCGTTCGAGGTTGTAGTTAATTTAAATACAGAATAGTCTTTGAGTACAATACAATGCGCCTCGTGATTCTCGTCAATGACATATTTTATTTGACGATTGAACGTGCAATAACGTTGTTTAGTGAAATAAGTTACCAAGAATGTTGAAGAAATAATTATAAGTGGGCAGGAAGTTTCATAAGACGTCCATTTCACTGAATTCACTATATTCTACAAAAACAAGCACTGTTGCGAAATGTATTTCATTGGATTTAGTACCTATTTATTATAAATATTACAATACTTGTAGTATATTTCCTTCAATGGTTACAGATAAGTTTATCGGCTAACTTTGAAGTAGGCACTTCACAAAATGTAGCGCATGGATGTATTTTTTGTACAAATTGAGATTCAAGGTGACTTAACGGTAGCTTTAATTATTTTATCAAGTATAGTGAAATTAAAGTTAAATGTTTTTGATGAGATTAAAGAAGGAGCAGTATATTTAACCAACAAACATAATTTACTACTACTTTTTACTTTACTTAATAAATTAACCAGCAATCCACTGGTTTTTTTTTTATGTGAATGACGGAACAAGCACGAGTCCCAGCTAGTGAAGCGGTAACCTCTGCTTATAAGAGATACAATTCTTCACAAGTGACGAACTGCACTGCCACCCCTCATCCTGAGAAATGAAATTGCTGAGTCACCCAGTACCTTCAAACCGAAACACAGAGAACATTGTTGCTTGGCGGTAGACATAATGGTGGCAGTATTTTTTAAATATTTTTATGTTTGCAATAACGCATGCTCTGCGGATTACAAAACAAAATTAGAAATTTGCGAGAGGAAAAATTTAAGTCATGTGCGGGATTCAAACCCACAAACCAATACGATGGTTAAAGAACGATAGGAAAAATGTGAGTTATGACTCATTGTCATGTTAGGTCAATTGGTTAGAGCATACCCCGGCTAATAGGGCTGAATGAGGAGAAGCGACGCGGGAGCGAATCCCGCACAAGACTTAAATTTTTCCTCTCGTGAATTTGCAATTTTGTGGTAGCAGTATTTCCCGGACGAACTCCTTCACAAACAGTTCTACAGCGACTAAAAATAATAGACTAGATAGACTGTGAAATACGAAGATATCGGGTAATAATGAAACTCATCGCGGTCAAGTATTGTTCAGTACCGAAATCTAAAAGAGATTTTCTAAGAAAATACACTAACGGGAATGTACAGACAGAATAGACATGCCTTGCAAATACAGACAAGTGACATAAATATGTAGCAAAAATTGTCGGTAAGACTACATTGTATTTTTAGTTCGTTGATGTTTTCAGTGCCAGGTCACAGTTATATGTATACTGTCGCCAGGTCTTCTGCCAACCGTGTAAACGGAATGCACGACAGCAAGTGTGTAAAACCTTATTACGTAAACTACATGTGCCTATAACGAAGACGTGAGTAGTTATGAATAGTAACTAGGCTATGTCGATTATAAGGCAATAATTTCTTCAGCTTTAATTAGAATTTAAGGCAATCTACAATTACGGAAGCACTTTTATAAATTGCATTTTCACAAATTACATTTTCGGTGTAGTATTCCAGTACTAGATACGTTTAACGTATACTAAATGAATGACGAAACAGCTCCGTGACTTACGAAAACTATGTAGGTATATATAGATATGTATTGTCAAAGTATGCAAATAGCGTGTATGTTGCTACTTGACATCGATTTTATTACAATACAATGTACGTATTAAATTGTACTCATATCATTGATATGCTTGTAAAACTAAAGGCTATTAAAGCGTCATTTTTATTTGATAGATTAGCCTTTGAACACTGTCTTACCTGTTGGTAAGCGGTAGAGGATGGTAAACAGACATAACCTAGAATTACTGGTTCTCAATGACAGCTGCCGGAGCATACCTTAATGTGCTTGGCAACAGATTTTCTAACAGATGAAGCTTTGCTAGCCAGGCGAGCATTAGCAGAATGCCCTACTAGTCCCCCCGCAGCGCGATTTAACCATGGATCCCTTGATCGGAAATCTATTTGCAATATTCAACTGGGCCATCGTTGCTTTAAAAGATATACTTATCTTGAAAAATATAACTAGGTAAGAGTGTTCGTGCAAGTGGCGTGGACTAAGGAAGTATGTGTGACCTGGTGAAACTACGACTCGTTATCAGGCTGTGAAATAAAACAAACATTTGTTAGCTATGCAACAATTTATATCAATAGGTAGGTAAACGTTTTTTCGTTTTATCATTTTATATCAAAGCGATATCATTACATAGTGAATGAAATTAAGACATCAAAATTGTGAAACCGACGAAAAACAAATTTAGGTGAAGGCAATGACGACGGCCAAAATCTATTGTTCAGAAGCAAGCTACTTACGATTGCAGAGTTCAAAACACAATTGCCTGAGTAGTTCATAAGTACTAACAACTTGAATGACATCAATGTATGCTATTGTGAAACGCGATGCACCGAAGGCGTGTAAACTTCCTATACGTGGAACGCGGCGTAAGGCAATCTAGCCTGACGGATCCACTTTCACAGAACCTCGAGTACCTTGGACTTTAATTGGAATTTTGACCACTGCGAAAGATGAAGTAGCAAGACGTAAACTACCTATATAAAGTTTTTTAACTTGGGGTACAAGGCACCGGATTACGCCACTTGGAATAACTATCAAAAATGCTGTTGCGGCACAATCAACAGAGCTCAGTAATGGTTAATGTAATAAAACGTAGGAAGTATAATTTACTTTGAGTTACTCAACGGTAATTATAGTTAAAAGCAAACGCTGGCAGCTGATGCTTGTTCAAATAAAGAGTTTGGAAGAGATAGGGGACCATTGTTGAACGTTCATTATATCTTGTGATTAGAATGATGTAACATTTAACGTTTTTTATCACTTGAATGACTAATATTTATTTGCTTTTTATCTGATAAACTGCTAAGTTTCCATATGGAATATTTTATTATGGAATATTTTATATTGTTAACAGGTCGGGTCATAAAATCTAAAACAGATATTTTACATCTACGAAATGATAAAACCTGAGCAAGGCAGGAAAGTCGATCTTTAAGTTTTATTGCCCTCTTAACAAAGTGCTTCCGGAGGCTGAATATTCAAGACGTTATAAAAAGTAGCTGGCATCTAAAAGCTCGGATAAATTTACAAAAGAGACATGTTGAATCTATTTCGGTGCGGATCCGGTGCATGCTTTCAGATTATCTGAAAGATAATACTATACTAGTTGATTATTTGAGTTAAGAGTTTAGTGGCGTCGTCTAGGCGAAGTATTTTATCAAAAACTGTCGCCAGTTCACGCAAAAAATGCCCAGAAGTGAGGGAGCTTTATTTGAAAGGGCGACTGTGTCAACGCGGCGATGTCGGTCGTTCCCACAGCACTTCTAACACCGCATAACTTTCACTGTTATTCAATGTCCCAATAATATTGCTTTACAATGGTTAGCACGATTGTTACAATCAAGTATGCATTTGCATTCATCCTATTGACAATTCATTCAATTTTACTCAATCAGATTCAGTAGCTGAAAAGCAGTGTGCATTTCCTCTCCCATAATAAAACTACATAGCTTTTAAATATTTTACATAGACAGACCTCTGGGGTTAATGACACTACGGAGAATGACACATACTTGCTAGATTTATCTTAAGTAATTCACATATATTATACCATAGCAGAGAAAATAAACAACCTCCAACTCAAGTCCCAACGCATAGTAAGTTAGTATGGGTTTAATTTACTTTATGAGTATGTAAGCTCTATACAAATAAGAACAGCCGTAATTTATAAAACAAAGCTCTGTTTACTCTTGCAGGCCTTTGTATTTCTTGGTCTGCCACGCCAGACTATAAACAAGAAATATTATTTCTGAGAGCTTTAGCCATACCCATAAGGGACTCTTTAGCGCACGTTGTTTTTCGCTCAGGGTGAAAATTATAATAAAGCTTCAAAAGTGTCTGGAAACAGCATGATTTGGTTCAGAACCGAAGTGAGGAGGAAAGATATCAACCCTAGAAATCGTGCCTTCTCTCCTCACTCCCTCTTGAAAAGCATATCTATACTTTGGGTCCACCTAACTTCATTTCTACATGTGGCATGAAAATGTTCATATCAGTATGTACATATATACCCGTGAAACGATGCACCTCTACCAATATCAAGATACCAAATGTGACTTGACTTGATAATTGCCTCACAATTGAGTAGCCATTGTCAAAAGAAAAAAAGATGTTGAGTAAAGTAAAGGAAAATCTTTCGTTGAGAATAAAGTGTCGCACTATTATGTTCACGCATATTACCAGATATTTCGTGAAATTAAAAATAAACTTACTCAGTGGCTATACTGCTGCTCACTGGCTTACTCACTGCCAATATTTTTATGTATTCACTTATTCAGTGAGACCCATTGAAACGATTGGGCGCAACTAGAATAGGTAATAAACAAATTATTTAGTAGAGCAATTATTTAGTATTTTTTTTAATATATATACTACCAAACGAGATAATGCAGAACCCCGCATGATGCCTTCGTTTTAGAAGTATTTTGAAATGCAGCTCCAGACGTAGACACATGATTTATGTAAAATATATATTATTACACTGTTGTAGTGCCCAAAAACGGCATACGGCCTTAATTGACAAGCCTAGATCGATCCGTATTAATCTGAACTATAATCCCTATCAATATGAAACATGAACAAATAATTTACCAAATGGCTGTCAGCTCCCGAATATCACTAATATGTTGATCCAATGGAAATTTATTGTATCCGCGTTCTATATTCTCCATTCACTTTACTAGGCTGGTTTCATCTAAAACCAACTTTTCTTAAAATATTTTGAGTTTATAACAACCTACAAAACAACTTAACTTAATTTCTCTTTATATTTAGTCTTTTGTTCGAATATCCAGTAAGGAGCATGCAGAGAGATGCGGATCTCCAGTTTTATCTCAAAGCTAAATAAACTTAGCAGCAGTTGTTGCACCGGCCATTTATCTTGATAGCGATCTTAAACATAACATCACTTTTTGCACGCAAAGACATTGTTACAAGAGAATAACTTGAGCCGCGTGCGGAATGGAAAGGAATCTTAGGAACGAAGAAAATGTTGATTCAAGCGAGTTGGGTTGGTTGGTATACTTTCTCCGCACTTTTCCATCTGGTGATATATGATATCTTGGTAGACATAAGAGTTCACCTTCTATTTCAATTATAACATATTAGGTTTGCCTTATTTATTTATAACTAAAACGATTTACATGAAATCAATTACAATAGTTGAGTAATATCAAATCGTATCCGAATCTGTATCCGTAACCGTACAAATAAATTTCACTACTATTATGTAGCATCGTAAATGTCAAAATAAAATATAAATTAATTGGATAAAATACAAAATAATATCAAAGCTAAAAATAGAAAAATAGGGGTATCACAGGAACTACAATTTTATGTTTAAGACCGTAATTGTTATGTGATAAGCAATAAAGATATTTGATTTGAATTAATGAATTAAAAAATTAATTATGAATCAATGCACTTGAAACTTCCTACTATTGTGGGGAAAAGCTAACACTTACAAAACACCTTGGAAATTCTTGAAGTTGCCAGTTTAAGCATTTCTGAGTTTATGTGTTATAATAAAATTTACACGACAAGACATAACGACGCCATTGCGCAGTTACGTACACTATAAAGGTTATTGTAATAATTTTTACGATCGTCTGAGCTTCTCTTTAAACCTGTTCATGGGAAATTACGAACTAGGTTATTACATATGTACTTCTTAGAATGACTGAAGGTAAATTCACAAAATACTGACTTAATTAAAGTATTGCATATCTATTGCTGATTTTAATATTAAAATAAGAGCATCGCCCTTTCTTTTATGGTAACACATAACTGTAGAGTACGACGACACGACGCGGACGTAAAGTTAGTTATTTATGGCAAACAAATTGATACAAAATGTTTATTTAGAACACACCTTTACTCGTTCCAAATATTTTTTATCCACTTGACGACGTGATAAGACGTTGGTCTTTTAGTGCATTGCATTTCATTTAGCAATTTAAGTAATATACGACGTTTCAGAATATAAGATAATGAAAACACATGCAAAATGCCCAATATCTCGTGCGTGTTACGAAAGCAATGCAGTAGTAGACATTTGCCAAAAGGGCTCAAGTATGGATCGCCAGTTTTTGTGTTTAATATCGAGCGTGACATTAACTACTACGTAAAAGTTAGTACTTTCTTCCTTGCTTGAATCTTTTTTCTTTTCATACTTGCTCTATTATTATTATTGAGTTGCAAAGGACTGATCCAAAGAGATGGTTCAGTGAAGAGGAGTTTTTGTGAAAAGTTTGTTCGGTCTCTGACCAAAGCAGGATTATGAAGGACGATTAAAAGCCAAGTCAACGAATATGGTATCACATTTAATAAAATTCTAATCGCGGTGTCACTAACTATACTTACAATAAAATAACGCAGCTCTAAATCTTCCGTAGAATTAAAACTCATATTTTATGCAAATTAACGAACTTTATCGAACTACTATTGATAATAGTTCTTGTTTTATTTTATTGGGTGGCTATTTGCTAATGGACTTTATGTGAAAATCGATGCACAATGCACATATTTCAAGGTCTCCGCAACATTTGCCAACAACTTAAGTTACGTAAGCATGACGCAAGTTACGTAAATTGGCACAGTCTCTACATTTGAAACATATGTATGTACCTTTTATTTTAAATATTTTCAAACATATTAAATATTATTCAGGATGTTTGATATGTACGATTTGGTTAGACACAATCCAATAGTCTACAAAATAATTGGCTACAAAACAAAGTTTGCACAAATTACTCTCGGAAATAATTGTCGAACTTTATAAAGCTCTGTGTAATTTAAAATTATAAGGAGCTTAGTGCTCGCCGGTGAAACTCTGAAGTCTGAGAGCATCACTAATTGGTACCAAGTGCAGTCTCGATAGGCACTCGAGTCCACTACAGCATCTGTGTTCGAAATGCTTCACTCAGATAGATAAATACAGCAATAACTTATGCAGCTGCATCTCATCAAGACACAAGAATCACTGTCTACCTATCATCGTTGATTCTTAAATGAAACCGTTGAAGCTACCCCAACAAGATAAAAAAACCAACGCCTTCGTTGTTAAGATTTTAATTTATTATTTAATAATAAGGGTAAGGTTTTTATTTTTATAGAAATATTATTTATAAATACCAGTGTCAAAATTAAATGTTGATTCAATTTAGTACCTATTATTTAATATTGTCAGAGTACCTATCTACACTAATATTATAACGAGGAAAGATTGGTATTTTAGTATGACACGAATAAACTTAAAAACTACTGGACCGATTTAGATGAAATTTGGTATGGAAATAGTTTGAGACCCGGAGAAGGACATAAGATAGTTTTTGTCCAACTGCGCAAAAAGAGGTTAATGGTTTTGCGCGACAACCGAAACAAACGCGGGCGGAGCAGCGGCCGGAAAGCTAGTATATTATATGAGCTCAATACGTGTAGGTTCTATGAAATTGTTCGCAACATCAGGCAATAATATGGAGCATACAATACCATAAATAAATAATTGGCTACCCATAACACAGACCATAATTCAATAAATTTTCTTGTTTGTTGAACCTGCAGATTAAAATCTTAAAGTAATTTCAAAAACAAAGGACATTTAACCAAATTAATGAAGGGTCATTTATAAAAATATTATAGAGAGGAATACATAACATACATTGTTGGTACAAAATAATTCCTTTACGTAAGTTATCTACAAGCAGTGCAACTTTACAATGACAACTAAAACTGAGACAACACTAACAACAACACAGTTCATAGAAACATCGTGGGATTACAAGAATTCCTGCAGTTCCAAAACTACTAAGCCGAAGACCACCCACGGCATGAGGATGCGTTATTTATCTCCAAGCTTGAATCATCAAACTTGAGGAACGGCGTACAAACAGAGCCGAACCAGCCATGGTGGCATTATCCGAAAGAGATAACGTCTTTAACATCAAGTGCTCTGGGAAATCAATAACACAGCACAACTTGCAGTAAGGGTAATCAAGCACCGACGCAACGACGACGGCTATAAATATATACTTCAGAAGAGCATAGAGCATTATGAAAACATTAAATTGTGTTAATTCTAAAAACAACACCACTAATGCTTACTATATAACTATCTAACGCACACGCGTTTTTAAAGTAAAAAAAAATGGTTATTGTAGGTTATCCCTAGGAGATACATATGTTATTATACCATCGCGAAATGTTTAGTAGACCTTTTTAAGGTGTACAATACTGCAGTTCATTATTTTGATCTATCTCGTAGAGTTCAGCCAGCGTTTGCAATGTAAGCGCAAAAAAGTGTTTATTTACGACATCAAATTAGAAACCTATAAATTTATCAGTGTTTCTATATTATGCATGTATTACACATATAAACCTTGCTCTTGAATTACTCTACCCTATAAAAAAACGCATCAAAATCTGTTGCGTAATTTAAAAGATCAAAGCATATATAGGGACAGACAGACGCCAGGAAGCGACTTTGTTTTATACTATGTAGTAATAGTGATATATAAGTGCCCTAACTAGATAATTGAACGCAGGTACAAACATGGTATAAGCATTTGTTTTTTACTCATTTATCGTATTGATAAACGTGGGACGACGTATTTCAATCTCTGTAAACCCTTCAAAATGGCATTTAGAAAACGCCTGAAAGGACAAGAAATATTATTTCTGAGAGCTTTAGCCATACCCATAAGGGACTCGTTAGCGCACGTTGTTTTTCGCTCAGGGTGAAAATTATAATAAAGCTTCAAAAGTGTCTGGAAACAGCATGATTTGGTTCAGAACCGAAGTGAGGAGGAAAGATATCAACCCTAGAAATCGTGCCTTCTCTCCTCACTCCCTCTTGAAAAGCATATCTATACTTTGGGTCCACCTAACTTCATTTCTACATGTGGCATGAAAATGTTCATATCAGTATGTACATATATACCCGTGAAACGATGCACCTCTACCAATATCAAGATACCAAATGTGACTTGACTTGATAATTGCCTCACAATTGAGTAGCCATTGTCAAAAGAAAAAAAGATGTTGAGTAAAGTAAAGGAAAATCTTTCGTTGAGAATAAAGTGTCGCACTATTATGTTCACGCATATTACCAGATATTTCGTGAAATTAAAAATAAACTTACTCAGTGGCTATACTGCTGCTCACTGGCTTACTCACTGCCAATATTTTTATGTATTCACTTATTCAGTGAGACCCATTGAAACGATTGGGCGCAACTAGAATAGGTAATAAACAAATTATTTAGTAGAGCAATTATTTAGTATTTTTTTTAATATATATACTACCAAACGAGATAATGCAGAACCCCGCATGATGCCTTCGTTTTAGAAGTATTTTGAACAGCAGCTCCAGACGTAGACACATGATTTATGTAAAATATATATTATTACACTGTTGTAGTGCCCAAAAACGGCATACGGCCTTAATTGACAAGCCTAGATCGATCCGTATTAATCTGAACTATAATCCCTATCAATATGAAACATGAACAAATAATTTACCAAATGGCTGTCAGCTCCCGAATATCACTAATATGTTGATCCAATGGAAATTTATTGTATCCGCGTTCTATATTCTCCATTCACTTTACTAGGCTGGTTTCATCTAAAACCAACTTTTCTTAAAATATTTTGAGTTTATAACAACCTACAAAACAACTTAACTTAATTTCTCTTTATATTTAGTCTTTTGTTCGAATATCCAGTAAGGAGCATGCAGAGAGATGCGGATCTCCAGTTTTATCTCAAAGCTAAATAAACTTAGCAGCAGTTGTTGCACCGGCCATTTATCTTGATAGCGATCTTAAACATAACATCACTTTTTGCACGCAAAGACATTGTTACAAGAGAATAACTTGAGCCGCGTGCGGAATGGAAAGGAATCTTAGGAACGAAGAAAATGTTGATTCAAGCGAGTTGGGTTGGTTGGTATACTTTCTCCGCACTTTTCCATCTGGTGATATATGATATCTTGGTAGACATAAGAGTTCACCTTCTATTTCAATTATAACATATTAGGTTTGCCTTATTTATTTATAACTAAAACGATTTACATGAAATCAATTACAATAGTTGAGTAATATCAAATCGTATCCGAATCTGTATCCGTAACCGTACAAATAAATTTCACTACTATTATGTAGCATCGTAAATGTCAAAATAAAATATAAATTAATTGGATAAAATACAAAATAATATCAAAGCTAAAAATAGAAAAATAGGGGTATCACAGGAACTACAATTTTATGTTTAAGACCGTAATTGTTATGTGATAAGCAATAAAGATATTTGATTTGAATTAATGAATTAAAAAATTAATTATGAATCAATGCACTTGAAACTTCCTACTATTGTGGGGAAAAGCTAACACTTACAAAACACCTTGGAAATTCTTGAAGTTGCCAGTTTAAGCATTTCTGAGTTTATGTGTTATAATAAAATTTACACGACAAGACATAACGACGCCATTGCGCAGTTACGTACACTATAAAGGTTATTGTAATAATTTTTACGATCGTCTGAGCTTCTCTTTAAACCTGTTCATGGGAAATTACGAACTAGGTTATTACATATGTACTTCTTAGAATGACTGAAGGTAAATTCACAAAATACTGACTTAATTAAAGTATTGCATATCTATTGCTGATTTTAATATTAAAATAAGAGCATCGCCCTTTCTTTTATGGTAACACATAACTGTAGAGTACGACGACACGACGCGGACGTAAAGTTAGTTATTTATGGCAAACAAATTGATACAAAATGTTTATTTAGAACACACCTTTACTCGTTCCAAATATTTTTTATCCACTTGACGACGTGATAAGACGTTGGTCTTTTAGTGCATTGCATTTCATTTAGCAATTTAAGTAATATACGACGTTTCAGAATATAAGATAATGAAAACACATGCAAAATGCCCAATATCTCGTGCGTGTTACGAAAGCAATGCAGTAGTAGACATTTGCCAAAAGGGCTCAAGTATGGATCGCCAGTTTTTGTGTTTAATATCGAGCGTGACATTAACTACTACGTAAAAGTTAGTACTTTCTTCCTTGCTTGAATCTTTTTTCTTTTCATACTTGCTCTATTATTATTATTGAGTTGCAAAGGACTGATCCAAAGAGATGGTTCAGTGAAGAGGAGTTTTTGTGAAAAGTTTGTTCGGTCTCTGACCAAAGCAGGATTATGAAGGACGATTAAAAGCCAAGTCAACGAATATGGTATCACATTTAATAAAATTCTAATCGCGGTGTCACTAACTATACTTACAATAAAATAACGCAGCTCTAAATCTTCCGTAGAATTAAAACTCATATTTTATGCAAATTAACGAACTTTATCGAACTACTATTGATAATAGTTCTTGTTTTATTTTATTGGGTGGCTATTTGCTAATGGACTTTATGTGAAAATCGATGCACAATGCACATATTTCAAGGTCTCCGCAACATTTGCCAACAACTTAAGTTACGTAAGCATGACGCAAGTTACGTAAATTGGCACAGTCTCTACATTTGAAACATATGTATGTACCTTTTATTTTAAATATTTTCAAACATATTAAATATTATTCAGGATGTTTGATATGTACGATTTGGTTAGACACAATCCAATAGTCTACAAAATAATTGGCTACAAAACAAAGTTTGCACAAATTACTCTCGGAAATAATTGTCGAACTTTATAAAGCTCTGTGTAATTTAAAATTATAAGGAGCTTAGTGCTCGCCGGTGAAACTCTGAAGTCTGAGAGCATCACTAATTGGTACCAAGTGCAGTCTCGATAGGCACTCGAGTCCACTACAGCATCTGTGTTCGAAATGCTTCACTCAGATAGATAAATACAGCAATAACTTATGCAGCTGCATCTCATCAAGACACAAGAATCACTGTCTACCTATCATCGTTGATTCTTAAATGAAACCGTTGAAGCTACCCCAACAAGATAAAAAAACCAACGCCTTCGTTGTTAAGATTTTAATTTATTATTTAATAATAAGGGTAAGGTTTTTATTTTTATAGAAATATTATTTATAAATACCAGTGTCAAAATTAAATGTTGATTCAATTTAGTACCTATTATTTAATATTGTCAGAGTACCTATCTACACTAATATTATAACGAGGAAAGATTGGTATTTTAGTATGACACGAATAAACTTAAAAACTACTGGACCGATTTAGATGAAATTTGGTATGGAAATAGTTTGAGACCCGGAGAAGGACATAAGATAGTTTTTGTCCAACTGCGCAAAAAGAGGTTAATGGTTTTGCGCGACAACCGAAACAAACGCGGGCGGAGCAGCGGCCGGAAAGCTAGTATATTATATGAGCTCAATACGTGTAGGTTCTATGAAATTGTTCGCAACATCAGGCAATAATATGGAGCATACAATACCATAAATAAATAATTGGCTACCCATAACACAGACCATAATTCAATAAATTTTCTTGTTTGTTGAACCTGCAGATTAAAATCTTAAAGTAATTTCAAAAACAAAGGACATTTAACCAAATTAATGAAGGGTCATTTATAAAAATATTATAGAGAGGAATACATAACATACATTGTTGGTACAAAATAATTCCTTTACGTAAGTTATCTACAAGCAGTGCAACTTTACAATGACAACTAAAACTGAGACAACACTAACAACAACACAGTTCATAGAAACATCGTGGGATTACAAGAATTCCTGCAGTTCCAAAACTACTAAGCCGAAGACCACCCACGGCATGAGGATGCGTTATTTATCTCCAAGCTTGAATCATCAAACTTGAGGAACGGCGTACAAACAGAGCCGAACCAGCCATGGTGGCATTATCCGAAAGAGATAACGTCTTTAACATCAAGTGCTCTGGGAAATCAATAACACAGCACAACTTGCAGTAAGGGTAATCAAGCACCGACGCAACGACGACGGCTATAAATATATACTTCAGAAGAGCATAGAGCATTATGAAAACATTAAATTGTGTTAATTCTAAAAACAACACCACTAATGCTTACTATATAACTATCTAACGCACACGCGTTTTTAAAGTAAAAAAAAATGGTTATTGTAGGTTATCCCTAGGAGATACATATGTTATTATACCATCGCGAAATGTTTAGTAGACCTTTTTAAGGTGTACAATACTGCAGTTCATTATTTTGATCTATCTCGTAGAGTTCAGCCAGCGTTTGCAATGTAAGCGCAAAAAAGTGTTTATTTACGACATCAAATTAGAAACCTATAAATTTATCAGTGTTTCTATATTATGCATGTATTACACATATAAACCTTGCTCTTGAATTACTCTACCCTATAAAAAAACGCATCAAAATCTGTTGCGTAATTTAAAAGATCAAAGCATATATAGGGACAGACAGACGCCAGGAAGCGACTTTGTTTTATACTATGTAGTAATAGTGATATATAAGTGCCCTAACTAGATAATTGAACGCAGGTACAAACATGGTATAAGCATTTGTTTTTTACTCATTTATCGTATTGATAAACGTGGGACGACGTATTTCAATCTCTGTAAACCCTTCAAAATGGCATTTAGAAAACGCCTGATGACAAAGTACTAAAATAATCCCAGCTTTAAACACAATTTAGTTATGATCCTTTTTCATTCCCTGAGCATATGATGTGTCACATTCGTTTAATCCTATCGATTAATGTAACAATTTGGAAGAGCGTACTATAGGGGATCATAAGCTTAACTCGCTCACAGGGGTGTGTCATTTATGGCTATAAAAAGTTATTATTATTTATTATGAGAATATGTTATGCTGTAGGGATATTTTAACTTCCTTTGCAGTGTAGCGAAATAGGTAAACTTTTACGATTTCTTACAAATTGTCTTTAGTTCGTTTTGTGACTTTGTGGGAAATAGTTTAGCCCTCGTACGTCGCTTTTACGATTCACAGTAAATAGCCATTCAACTGAAACCTATAAACATGTTAATGTATCGTTTGAATTCGTGAATTAAACTCCAAGTTCTGCCCTTCAACAAAGGTTCTACGTGAGAGCACTGCCCTCTAGTACCCTCGTTATCTCCGTTAAAAGATGTACGGATACAAAAATTACTGTTTTAACAAAAAAAACTATATCCTATAAATGAAAGAATGCTCATAAAACGGTAGACAAAACTAATAAAAAAAGGCGTTTCGATAGTCGTAACCACGGGCTCCCTTCGCCTTATCTAACCGCATTTTTAACCCCTCACTGTGCTAAGCTAATACTCACAAGCTTTCCCATATTTTTTATTACGTATAACATGTATTCATGACATAAATATCAGTATTAGTAATTACAAATAGTTCAGTAACCCCATTTTGTGAGAAATGGTATGGTTTAAACATGATTTAATGTTAACAGAAAACTAATACTACTAGTAACTATACTAACACTAATTATATAATTTGTTATTTTTCGCCCATGTTGTTGACACAGTTCTATCAAAATGTGATGCAACAAAGAAACTATTTTGACTATACCTATTTATAGAACGAACAAAATTGTCTAGCTGTATTATCGCATTGTTACTTTCAATTCATCAGTACAAATAAAAATGTACTCAACTGAGCGAGTGACTGGCATTTTTGTACACCAATGAAACGACAGAACTTTTTAAATTTTAGTTGCACTTTTTTCATATCATTGTACATCGTGTCACGATGTAGGAATACTTATTTTAGAGTATACAAATAAATTAAAATACATTACCCTACTCCAAAGTAGCATTCTGCTAGCCTAATATTATCTCTAGCCCCAAATCCAGATCGTGACTTATTTAGAAGTATATATCGTAAGTAGTGACGAGTCGCGTGTCATTATACGACCTGAGACCAAATATTACCTATATGTAACAAATTATGTACATTATTTACTTGATGACTGTAACAGATAGCAGATGAAAGAGCAAGATAGGATAATGCTTACTCATTATCTGACAATAGACAGATATGTGATAATTATCTCTATTTAGCCAGTTAGTCAGCTCCACCTGCATGACTAATTGTTTAAGTAAATAGCATACGTATTACCGCAAGTTAAAAAATGACGCTACAGCAATCTTATGAAGAGAACTATACCCAATCTACCATAGGCCTTGCCTTATTCAATATGAAGCACACTTAGTTGACTATATGTATTTTAAGTTATGTTGTGAGTCCGAGGTTTTACAAATGAAACATGGGTTGCCTACGTTGATGTGTCGACTTTTGATTTCATACCAGATTATAAACGAACAAAAACAGGTCTCAAGGTTAGCTGCCACTCAGAATAAAGTATAAACCTTTTATAGCATTAGCAGGTTTATATTGTCTTACATTATGGGCAGGTTACATTTAAATGTTCATCTAAAATACTGCAATGTAACAGAAAAAAATCAATACTATTTAGAACTTTCACAAGTTATTATTGTATTAAAAACCAAACGTATCTGCATGCTCACATAATTCTAAGGTCCGCCTGCGAATGGACAAAATTATAGCACAGCAGCTGCCTTGGTAAGACTTACAGATTGCTTTAAGATTGTAATCAAGATAAGGACAATCGAGGGTTTCATATTGCGGTGGCAACTCGACGATCGCGCCCTGGGGAAATCAACCCTCTACAATACTCGATTCAACAGAAACTCATCATGTTCACAGTAAACTTTCATCATGACAAATTATGTAAATGTGTACTTTTCTCAAGCGTGAACCAGTACATATTGTACTTTCTCTAACAGCTCAAACGAACGTGTCAAGAAAATAATAGTTAGCGAGTAGTTAAACCGTCGAGTCAGATGTTTTGACCTTCTGAGAAACATTCCACGGGTTGCTCTATTATAATGTATAAAGTAACGAAACACAATCGCCCTGATAATATTATTCTTGTACCTCTTCCATATTTAAGGGCACATTGTGTTCATTGATCGGAGGAGAGTACGTGGGCAGACACTGGAGATTATTTCACCGATTACGTGACTCAGTCACACTCTGGGCGTTCACATTAAAAGAAATTTATAGATGTCTACGATTTTAATCATCAAAATATCGAACATTCAACAAGAACAGGGGATATGCGGCACCCTTTTAAAAGTTCATATTACTCAACGCTCAAAACATCTCATTGATTTTTATGCGTGACAAGAAACCCATTACGATGCTTTCAATGTCTATCGGGACGGGAACTAATTTGGGAACACACGCCATCACGTAACAGTGGTTAAAATGTGGACTGACTGGAACTGACCAAAAGAATACCTTTTTTATTTACGTAGAGGTCCTGTGGTAACAAAAGTCAACGACATCGACACGGTCGAAGGCTTAACTTATTCTGTAAACATGACGCGTTCGTTATAGACCCCACTAGCGTCAGAATTTTGAAACAGGCTTACCTCACAGGCTACCACAGTATGTGTACTGTGCAGTAAGCCACCGGCTGATAAAGGTAATTCAAAGTTTACAGGCATATTACGCTGTAATCTGGTTTAAGCTTAATAGATTACCAAGAGACTGCATCACACTACTGTTGCGTAAAAAATATTACACCTTTTACATGAAAATCTCAGTCATTATTAGCGGAAGCGATACTTTGGGTTATACCCTTTTGGGAATGTAATATTTGTTAGTTTATTTGCATTAATAAGTAATAAAACTAAAATAAAAATCGTATAAGATAACAGAAACATAATCTGTGGTGTACTGATAAGTTGACTAATGTGTATAATGAGAGTTTCTGAGTTCCTGAAACACTTCTCTTCTGAACACAGTAGCAGCATAAATTACTGCCAGAAGACTTTCATTTTAACTTTTTTAAGGAAATTTAGAGATGTATCTCTAAACATATAGTCACGTATGTAATCCCCAAGGGGTAGAGTGGCGTTTCGCCAAACATATTTTGGTGCTATATAGCAGGGATTAATATTTTAGCCTATTTCCACCCACTGGGCACAGGTCCCAGAATACTACTATTGAGAATTTATATCTATCAAAAATCTAATAATTTTCCGACAAGGGATCAAACCGTGGTCTGTATTTAAAAACAATGCTTTCGTCACTCCGCATACTTGGCAGTGTACATCAAAAAGACCATAATTTATTTTAAGTTTCTCAAAAACACAGCAAATAAATGTTTACCCACCTTAATTATTATCACAGTTAAATCAAAATTTAATTTATTTACTTTTATTTTCCTAAATCATTATATTCGAGTGCAGAATTCGCCTTAATTCTAAATTATTCAATGAGCATTATATCTGTAAAGACATAATTTATTTTTCACACATAGCATTTTCGAAAATAACAAGCAATTTTAACTAAATTTACAGTGTAGGGTTTTCGGGGGCGGAAAATCGATTTAGGTATATCTAATCTCTGGGAAAACGTGTTTTACAGTGATGATCGGTATTCCAGTATTTTTTAATTAAAAAAATATATTGTAATGTAACATATTGATGTTCTCCATAGAACATATTTGTCTATATATCTCGTACCGCCGATTAGCTACTTTCTTAATAATATAAAAAAAATGTGAAAAAAAAATTAAAATTTTAGGAAGTTGGTTCATTGTTAACATAAATATGTTTAAGTCGGGATGAATATAGGTACACACCTCAGAAGTACCAAAACACAAAAGTACCTCCAACTTTACCTCCAACCTTAGTTCGAGGCTTCAATTCCATAAACAATTTATGATAGAACAGTCTAGCAAAGCTGGTTTTGGGTCGAGAAAGAAAATTTGTCTGAAATGCATTGTTTTTTTTAAAGAGAAATTATAAATTTTCGGTTATACTAATAAAAGCTTTGAAATCGGTAATTTTATACATGCAGGGCACCTGCTTATGGGGGCAGAGAGGGAGAGGAGTAGTCCCCAACCTATAGTTTTGGTTAGAGTTACCAAATACTTCTCTTGTAAACTATATCAAATTAAACTTTGTTGATTGTTAATTTTTATTTCATATCTTATTTTTTTTACATATTCACATTTAAGAAATTGATACCATCACAACGAGTACCTACCTATTTGTAAAGAGTATGTCAAAAATTTTATAATTTTATGTACCTAGTTCAAATTCTGCATAAGCATGGCACCACAAAATAAATCATATCATTGAGAAAAATCACCCAGGGTGATATTTTTTAGTTCAAGAATTAATTAAATGTTAGGACTATGGTTTTGATGTTGAGGCATGCTGCCAATTGGTTTACATCAAAAATTCTTCTGGTTGTTGTGGTCACAAGCAACCTAATGCTCTATTTCATTTTGCTTATCGTATTACCTAAATATGACTTTCCCCTAGAATAGCCATTGCCTCTGCCCGAAAACACACCATTATGCGTTTGGCGACAGATTTTCTACTTGGGGTTGGTAGCTAATCAGCTGGGCTTTCGCAAAATAATATACCACCATGCTATAATGACTGCCATTAACTAAGATTATATACAAGGAAAGCCCAACACTCCCACTACACTCAATCACAATAAAATCCAAAATTGCCAAAAGTTGTTTACAATCCATTCATCGCTGAGGGATTAGGCAGGGCAGTTATGATTCTTACTTGCACTGTTGACATCCTGGTACTGTTATAGATTTTCGGAATGCACCCAGAAATATCAGAGATCAAAATTATTTAAGTAAGGTAAAATTAAAAGTGAGTGTTTCCTCAACTCCTCCTTCACAGGGAAGTTCAAACACCTTCTTCCCCTTCCATCAAAACCCTTCTCTCCCGTATTATCATGCAACTGGATTATAATGCCAACCCCTATGGATGAGTGCACAACAATGAACTTCTTTTTCTTTATCACATGGTAAGCTTCCACTATAGAACATGATATAAAAATTAAAAATGTAAATTGTAGGTATGTATTTTTTTTACAAGGTCAAAATAAATCACTTACCCGCAATGGTGAATCTATCCATATAATTGATGAGGTTGACGAAACACAATATAAGCACGGTCATGAATTCGAGGAAGGTCACATCCCCCAAAGATTCCCGTCTCCTGGACTGCTTCTCCTGCAGTAGAGCCGTCGCCGAATCATTGTCACTGTTAATCACAAGCTGCTGATTCGAAGTGTTCGGAGATACACCACTCTGGTCCATCGTGACAACACTAGTATTTTGGGATATCACCGGCCACTTTCAAGTCTTTGATGCTGGTGTTGATTCGAATCTATTAGGGGGAAGTTACTTGCTAGTTATCAAATACGTGTAATTAAAAATTAGGTAAAACAACATAAGGCTGTTATTTCACAAACAATAATTCGTTGTTATTAAACTGACTCAAACAAGCATGCCCGGTGCACATACGGACTATTCCAAAACTATGTAAACCAATCAGTAGGAGCTCATTTATTAAATTTAAAACACGCTCGCCCCGTACAACACACAACGACCACCGACAACTCTTTTTGAAATAACTTCTGTAATCTGTCTGAGTTCTTATTACTACTGACTAGAGACTAGATAGATTACGTCTCATCATCTTGCTCTTGCCGAGTTGCCGTAAGCAAAGAGAATACAAATTGTATTCTCTTTGCTTACGACAACTCGGTACTAATACAAATACTACGTAAGCCATAGGGATGCTCGATGATCAATGATCATCGATCTTAAGGGGCAAAACATCGATATTCTAACATCAAAATTATGGCTTACCCACAATTGTAACATCGTCGTCCCAGCATGACATCGATGTCACGTGAAACATTTCTATCCATGTATTCAAGATCCAAACAAGAGGTTTTTTATGATCTAGCGTGCGTGAGCGAAGCATCTCTGTTACAGCTTGGGCAACAACGCTTTCCTTCTTTTGTCCGGTGGATATCCGGCTATTCTCGACTACAGGATGCATTTCTCATACGATTCTTGCAAAATTTTGTGAGCAGATTCAACATATATGCAGATTTTTTGTGTTATTTAGTAAAAAAACATTTATTAGTCTCAAGGTCTGCAAGCCATTCGTATAATTTTACACTAGGGAAATCCACTATGTTGTTTATAATATAGTAACTATTATGTCATAGTTGTAGTTCGAAAAAACTAATATATTTGTTTTACTTGTTGAAGTGAATTCACGCATGGTGGCGAAGGTGAGTTTCAGTGCAATTCAACAGAGAATATATTAATTTAATTTATAAAATTTACTTGCAAAAAGCTGAGCTTTGTGTGGGCTCACGTTTAACCTAATTTGAGGTTATGTCTGATATGGTTCGGTATCACCACCAACCAATATCAAAGTTTTGAGCTAAATAATCATCGGTCATCGATTGAGCAGCCGATGCCAACATCGATTTCAACCATCATCGATGGTTTTACAACATCGAGCATTCCTAGTTGCGGTGCATGCCTGAACGGCGATTCTCGTGCAGTGATATGAATATCATAGTAGATAAATATCGAGAAAACATGGCGAATATCGAATCGTGTAGTTTTGTGTTATTCTCGCAATATCACTATCAATAAATATCAAGCCCTAGCGATCGACACGCAACATTGCGATATCGGGATTATCATTATACTTTCTATACACATGAACACATGTTCATATGTGGACATATTTTTATATCTAACACTCGCGATAATAGCATTTTTCTGAAAAGTCGATATTTTTGGGATATTATTAGTCTATAGTTGACACGGGATAAATATCGAGAATCGATAAATTTATCCCAATTTTGAGAATTGTCCCCCTGATCAAAGAGAAATGTAATCCTTCATTTTATCCTTCCAAAGATTATTTAGGGTGTGTTCGGAAATCACTGGGTGAATATAAAAGTTACTCGATTTCAATCCGGAAATTACTTGATGAATTTTCGCATTCAATCGCGGCCGTTCAAAATACAAGTAAAATTTTACCAGACAGTTGAACATTTTATGCAAATCAGGATGAGGATTTTCACCAGTCATGTGAATGGTAGTCAGTTGTCATATAAATTTATTGTGTTTTTTTACTCCTTGTAAAAATAAATTGTATAAATGATTAAATATCTGTTTAATATAAGTATGTTTTTTGCTAATAGATAAGGCTCGCTTCGCTTGCCCTACACTATCCCACAACCTGAGCATTTTGTGGTACGCTCTACTGAAAAACTATCACTCCTATAGATTTATGTTTAAACATAGTAATTTAACTACATATCAAAATTCATCCTTTAGATGTGTTATCTGTGAAAAAAACATTAACATTTTGTATTAATTGGATATAATGTTGTTGTACTAATAACGCCTTCTGTTAGAAAACCAAAGAGTTAAACATCGCTGCAATAGCTGCATATTAAAATAACTACACTCTAATAAAACAATTTATCAAAGTGTAGTTATTTTAATTTACTTTAAGATAATGATAACAAACTCTGTATGTTTTCCGAAGAAAATAAAACTAAGCTCAATACTCAAAACACATCGTAGATCTCTTTAATACTAGATTATAAAATAAACGCGAGCCCTCACAAAACTCAGCTATTTGCTAGTATATATTATTTATCATGACATTAGTGACTAAATATATGCAAATTGGCATGCAGTTGGGAAACAATACTAAATAAATTTAAAAATTCACCTAGGTGATTTCCGGATAGCTCACGGGCAACTTTTATATTCTTCCAGTAATTTCCGAACCCACCTTATAATACCACGTAGTTCATACGTAGGTAGTATTATTATATGTTGTATATTTTTAGGGCGTTCGGATAGCCTATCGGTGCCAAAAATAACACTCACAAACGCTAAAAATGATCACACGGGCCGTTCGTTTTGGGACTTCGTGAGCAAAAATATCGTTTTCGCTCACCGTTCGGATAGCTTTGAAAACGCTACAAATGACAGAGAAAAGTGATATTTTTGACCCATGTCTTACCGTGGGATCGTTGTGATCGTTTTTTGACAACTGCTGTTTTGACAGTTGTATTTGGCGCGATTGAAGAATTCACAAGTTTTTTATATATTATTTATTTTATATATAAATATATAATATAAATACTATATTATATATTAGGTACCTACTTGTTTTGTTAATTTTAGAGATTGATTCCATGTTTCGTACTGTGCAAAATTGTTAAAATATTGTCGGTTGTCAAAGTATGTTTTAAGCCGTTCGGATAGCATGCAGTAATTGGTGGTCAAAAATAGCAAAAGCTTCTATCCGAACGCTAAAACACTAATGCCACTTTTGAAACTGCTACAAACGCAATCGAGCCAAAACGAACGCCCCTATTATCTGATCTATGCATGGATGTTCCATGGATCAAATCAAACCAAAACAATACATTTTTCGAACTCTTTTTTAAGTAAATTGTAAATACGGAAAGATTACTTACATATTTAGATAAGTTAGACAGCTTCTGGACTTCGTATATAAATAGATATGAGTAAACTTTGGTGTGTTGTGCTTTTATTATGTTGTACTGTAACTATTGCAAAGAAACGAAATCATGAAGAAAAGCCGGCTTGGGCGAAAAAAGACATTCGAGATTACTCTGATGCAGACATGGAAAGGTTTGTTAGACACTAACATTTCTTTTTGAGCTATCTATTTGAGATTACTAAGATAAGATGCAGACACATAGGAGCTTTGATAATACATTTTTGCGAGTTTTGTCGAATGTGAAATGTCTCATTAAAGTGTTTAGTTTTGATTTCTTTAGGATTAACCCTAGTTCACTCTCTACATATTCGAATAACGCTTTCACTTAACTTTCGAAGCTACAAATTACAAAACCAAAAAATTGTTACCAGCTATATACATAGAAATAGTATCAATTTTATTTTTGCGGTGACAGAATGTGTTTGAAATCCTGTACCTGTTCATACAGTTATTGCACATAGAAACTCGCTCGCCAAAAATGGATCTTGTGCAACCAATGCAGAAGTATTGGGTTGGCATTAGAATCCAGCCTCACAAATTTGAGAGATGAGAGCAGTTTTGATGGTAAGGTGTCCATACTATGAAAAGCAAGTTAGGAAACCCTCACTAAAAAGAACGGTAGTTTAATACTAACTGGTTTCATTGTTCATATATTTTTACAGAAAGGTCTTGTTATAGGAAGACTTCATGCAAAGCTTATAGTTAATTGTTAATTATTATTATATCATATATCATGATATATATCCCATATATACAAATTTTTTATGTTATATATCAATACAAAAAAGGTTTATAAAATTGATGTTGTTGTTATTTTTTTCAGTTTGCAGTACAGTTAAAACATACTCCTTAATACCAGGCCCATAACACTCATTGTAATGTGTGAGATTGCACATAGTTGACCTTGTGCCAGTGCGCATGAGCAAGAACATAATAAAATATAACTGTACCGCTTATCTACAAAATAAGTGTATGATGACTATTTATAAGTTATTATTTTATATACTTTATGGAGTTTGCTTTTATCAAATATTAAACAGCTTCAATTTTAAATTTATCACCAATATGAGTATATTGGAATACAAATTCTTGAATTTGTATTCCAAACGTTTCCCAAAGTATACATGCCAGTATGTTTCCCAAATTTTAATTTTGCAAAAAAATATTTGGCAAAACAACTTTTCGCAATTTTACAGTTAGCAATTCTATTTTCGACCATTGATTGTTAAACAAATAATTACGTGGCAATGTTTTATTTTACCAAGTATTATGTAGTCAAATGTGGTTTGACATAACATGCTTTTCCCAAAATATTGCAAATTAATTGCATTAAAAAGTTGGCAAATCAATTGGGTCTAATTTGCATTGGCAAAAAGAATCACTCTTGTTATTATGACAATAAGAATTTGTGGGTAGTTATAATCTAAAATGCAGCATTTTAAGAAAGTTATATAGGTATATATATGTATATATAACTTTCTTAAAATGCTGTATTTTAGATTTCGAAAAAGCTAGCATTTCAAGTTTAAGATCCAATTTTGAAAATACACTTCTGCACAATATTTTATTACAAATTTTGTGATTCTATAATAAAATACACTTCTGCTTGGATGTTTGTTTCACCTTGGGCTTAGGCATTTAAATTCTACCCATAATTAAGTAGATTGTTATTAAACAAATCAATTCTGGCCGCTCCCATGGCACGCTCGCTTTGCTCACTCAGTTCGCACTCTGTTGTGGTCACAGTTTTAACCTAACCCACTTTTCTTGCAGTTCTAATCTAGCCAAATTTTTTATTTATTTATCTGTAATTAATTATTAACGAGACATGCTTTTGTTTTAGGCAAGTTCAAGCTCAAGGTTGTGCAAAAAAGTATGTAACAGAAAAGCATGCAACATATTATATATAAAATTAAAATTGTAACAAACTTATTTTTGGAAAAGCATTTGCTTAATGCATATTTGACTTAATAAAACTTGAGCAAATAAAAAGTTGCCAAATTAATATTTGTCCAAGTGATTAAAATGCGAAATATAAATTTCCTAAAGATTCTTTTGGGAAATGAAACCAGCATGTTACGTTTTTCGGGAAGTATAATTTGATGTAAAATATTTTGCCAAACGGAAGGACCCCAAATACATTCTATCCTTACACTTATGAAATACTATTTATTTCAGCACATAATGACACAGAATATAAATAATTGGACTTGACAAATAAATAACGCACAGTATATACAGGAATATTGGTTATGTTACAGAAATAGAAAACGGAATGCAAGATTAATTTTATTATATTAAATAACATCTTTTTAAAATTGTAGGGTTTCATACCATAATCGAATAAATTTAAATATGATCAATCTTGTGTCACAAAATTACAATTACTGCAAATTATTTACTATGTACTAATCTACCTACTATGTATGTACATCAGTGGTAACTATAGTTTTCTGACACGAGAATGATTGTGCTTCTAATTTTTTGTTTCAGGTACAACAATAACTTAAACCTACAACAATACTTAGGTAGCGAAAATAATGTTTCTCGATCGAGCACTTTTGAAGCAATGATGGCCGAGCGGTAATAGCTATGGACTGCCGTGCCGCAGTACCCTGGTTCGATCCCCACCGCCAGCTTGAGCTTCACCGCATGGTGGAAGGGCATTTTGCGATTGCCCGCCTGGCTAGCTACCACCCTCAAGTAGAAAGTCTGTCGCCAAGCACCGAAAGGTGTGTTCCGGCAGTAGTCCTTGAGAGCCAGTGAAATTACAGGCACAATGAGACTAAACAACTATGTCTCATTGTGACGGGCGCAGTGCAATTCGTAACTTGTGATGAATTGCAACTGTTATAGGCAGAGGTTAGTTCACTTAACATCAGGTGGGCCTCGAGCTTGTTCCTTCACAATAACACAGAGCACTTGTAGAGTGAAGACCTCCTGAGGATGCTTCGTAGAAGCGAATGCGTGGAAAATTCTTCCGGTTTGGCTGCGTGGCGTTTGTGGCGTCACGTCGGCTTAAGGCCGGCTTGCAGTCAATCAGTAGGCAAATTTAGTGCGAGAGTTGCGAGCAATGGACACTACGCGGCGCTGCGCTTTAGATGCACATCGCGCGTCAGGTCGCTCGCTCGATGTAGTATAGCCGCACGCTATTAGCGTCATAGTGTAACTAAAACAGTTGATCTACTTTAGGTATCTGCTACTAAATCCAGTACTCACACACAATATCATCCCTCACATTATCTTATTATATTCTTGTGACTATTTCCTTATTGTGCAACTAACACAGTTGATAACTATTACTATTAACGAATAAAAATTTGCGATTCACAATAGGTACTAATTTTTATCAGATTGTTTCATCGATTTAGGTTCCAAACCAAACATGCAAAACGGAGCCCTATTTATGAGTGTCCGATGCCTGTGTGTGTCACTGGTCTTTGGCTCGTAAACGAAATGATTAACAAACCTGAAATTTTGATGTATTGTGTAGAACGTTTACCAAAAGATGAAAATTGGAGTATACTTCTTTTTTTATTAACAATACTCTTAACAGGTTGTACCAATTTTGATGTTTTTTTTATATTCGAAAGCTGATGCGGTATGTGGTCCCGTTTAAATTTGAGTGAGATCTGACAAAGTCTTCGAGTTGTTCCTAATTATTAATTTTGGAGTCGGTTTATTGTTTAAGTTTCGTAGGTGTAAGTTTTGGCTCAAAAATCTATAGGGAGTTGAACCATTAGAAGTATCTACGTGCAGATTATTAATGCAAAGAAGTGGTCCCCATGCAATGGCCATAAAAATATTCAATAAATTTCCGGACGAGTTAACGTTGAACGTTGAAAATGAATACCTTACTAAAAAACTGAAAATCTTATTGATCGAAAAATGTTACAAAAAGAGATTCAAGCTTGCTTTAAAATAGACGAAACAATCAACTAAGCTCACCAAACGTTGTTACTTATAATACTATACTTATATACAATACTAATCTTACATCTTGCCAACTAGCTCCTAAATACCTCAAATCTATTTTTAAATACGGTTTAAGTACGAGTAGGGAACTGGAGCGGAGGCTGTATTCAGCAGTGGACAATACGGATGATACATTTGTTATATGTTTAAACATTTCCGGTTTTGCCCTTTCGATATGGAGCGAGCCCTAAAAGTTACTTTCGCGGAACTTCAATCCAATAATTTCTAACGTAATTCGTGAAAGTATCGCTACTGAATGCCCTGTCAATGGTAAAATACGGCATTACCAAATATTTTGTTGGGCTTTATCTAGCTTTGGATAGAAAGCTAAGAGTCAGCTTTTGCATGAGAAGCAAACTTCTTAAATCACTTCCGTTATCTCTAAAATTTCAAAATTTTCCTTAACGTAAAAGGACACGTATAGGAAGCGGTGAAAATACTCGCTTTACAAAGTAGTTATTCCCTTTTACCTATTGTTGGATGCCCACAATTCGTGGAAGACGCAGCTAGTATGAAATAACTTGTAGACGTTGAACCATGAAAATGGAGTGTTTAGACTTTAGTTTGGTATAGGTATTCTAAAATACCATGAACTAATTGCTATAGTTTTAATGTTTTCTATTACAAATACAACGCAATTTTATGATGAATAAACAATGTACGTAGCCTTGTAAATACATTGCTGTAAAAACAGCAAACTATACAGCTCTGTATCAGCTGGATTATCCACTGCTGAACACAGCCCTCCCCGTTAAAGGGGAATAATTGCCATAATCCCCACGCTTGGCAGACGTCTTGGGGATCGCAGTCTACGATAAGGGCACTGCTGCTCACCTTCCGGTATTTTCCCTTAGTCGCCTCTTACGACACCCACAGTTAGTAATTGGGGGGTTGGCTTAGCCCGTCACCCCACGGGCTCGGCTACACTATTTATAGCTCACTGAACTAAAATAAGTGGATTGTTTAGAAAACAATACTGTATTTTTTTTATATTGTTAGGTTTGCAATAACGCCTGCTATGCGGATTACATTACAAAATCACAAATATACGATAGGAAAAATTTAAATGTGCGGGATCCCGCACATGACTTAAACTTGTGACGCGAGAAATTTCCTGAGGATGCTTCGTGTAGAAGCGAAACGCGTCGAAAATTCTTCCGGTTTGGCTGCGTGGCGTTTGTGACATCACCTCAGCTTAGCAGGAAAATTAAGCGGAACTGTCACATATTTTTATATTTTTTAAGTGTTTTATTAAAATATTAATTTGATGTTTTCTTAAAATATTTTAAAAGTATTTGTTATTATTGTCTTTGTTGTCTTAAAATCGTTTGGTATTTCACCTGTATCATAGTTTTAGTCATTTTTAATATCTCTTCGAGTAATGTATCGTTGTTTGAGTATTTTATTAATTCTATATATATTCCATCATCTCCTGCAGCTTTTCCGTGCTTAATATTTCTTAAAGCTTCATCAAATTCTTCTCTTATTATATCCGGTCCCAGTTTGTCCTGTTCTATATCTTCTATGTCAGTTACTGACAGCCCTTCGCCTTCATACAAATCTTCTATATAATTTTTCCATCTGTTTAAAATTTTTGTGTTATCAAATAGTATTTTATTATTTTCATCTAAAATAGCTGTAGACTTTGAGTTCTGTTACTTGGAAAGATTTCTAACAATATTACATGCTACATCAGTTTTACGTTTGCTCATATAATACTCTATTTGTTCACAGTCTTTTTCTATATCTCTTTCTTTGCGTTGTCTGCATTTAAGAGTTATTTTATTTGTAAGTGTCCGGTATTCTTCGATACTTTTATCATCATCTCGGTTGCGATATTTCCTTCGTTCTAATATTAAATCTATTATTTCTGCATCTAACCATTTCTTTCGAGGTTTTATTTTCTCTTTGTTTAGAGTTTCCTCTGCACTAGTTTTAATAGCATCTCTTATATAGCACCATTTGGATTCTATGTTACTATTACCTATATTATCTTCCATATATATCTTAAACTTATTATCTATTTTATTACTATATTGCGCTTTAATACTATTATCATTTCTAAGCTTATTGATATAAATATTTTTGGTTCTGTGTTTCCTTCTTAATTCTAATATAACATTTGTTAACTACTAAGTTATGGTCAGTATTTATTTATTTATTATAATAAGCACGGCAGTTACCACTTACACTTATTATCATAATTTATACATTGTTATAAGTATACAGTACACATAAGATTGACTCAATTCATTTAACTTGATACATATATAACAATATCATTATTATACAACGTCACTTAATTAAATAAATTTACTACAAACATTTTTAATGAAAAAATTATGAAAATGCATTTCAAATCAAATGTCATTAAAAATTAAACTAAATAGATCAAGTATGTCAAGTAAGAATATTAAAAATAATTATAAAGTATCACATTGTTCACAAAATGTCAGTAGCAATTTATGAATATAATGCCATTTATCACAAAACATGTCACATTCGGTGTTAGGGTCAAGGAATGCGTTGAGACCAGTAAGGGAACGACACAAGGGGGACTGAGCTCGGGCAACGGTGTGACTACTGGGAGTAGCGAACAGCGCGTGTCTACGGCTCGGCCTGTGACTGATATAACTATCAGGAACATACAGTGCGCATAGAAGGTTGTGCAGGTGAGGGCAGTCGATGTTGCCTCTTAGAATTTTGCAGCAGGTAGAAAGCTGTTCCAGGGACCTTCTAACTTCTAGCGAGTTAAAACTAAGCTGCCCTAGTAGAAACTTAGTTGGGTAAAGGTATGGGTAATAACAATACATTTTTTTGAACAGGTACCGCAAAAAACGCTTTTGAACCTTTTCCAGCATCAAGGTGTATGTCACGTGATGCGGGTTCCAGACAACCGCGCCCGCCTCCAGTTTACTTCGCACAAGCGTAGTAAAGCGTAGTAGTATTGAGATCAGCTCCTGGATACGTTTTAAAAATTTATTCTAAATTTTCAATTTTATTCGACTTACAGATATAAAAAAATGTTTAAAATGACTGCAACCTCGCCTTAACAGGAAAGTTAGGCGGAATGTCACTAGATATATTTTTTTAAGTGTTTTTTTAAAATATTAATTTAATGTTTTCGTAAAATATTTTTAAAATATTTGTTATTATTAAAATAATGTTCTTTTGATACTGCAACAACGTAAACACACCAATATTTACGCCCCGGCATTGTAACAAAACCTCAAGCCAGCCTATCTGAGAATGAGCGAGTGAACTCCTTGAATTAGAGGCACCACTAGACGCACCCGGCCCACACACCGCGCGGCCCACGCACCACCCGCGCATTCTGTCGCACTCACACATAGCCGCGAACGCTTGTAGCACATATACTTGAGTGTCGCTTCTTCTGGTGTATATGTTGTATGCCAATAGTAAGTTTTAATCCTTAAATGGCAAAACCGAATAGTAGCACACTGGCGATTGACACTTCTAGCGGCATTAATGGGTCAGTCTCGTCAGTTGACTTTATGAAAAAATTAATCACGCCTATTGTCGTATACTTGATCTTGATTTGTGATACAGTACGATAATTAGTTGAAAATTGCAGAGTGGTAGGGCATATCGCGAATATCCGCCTAGCTACCACTCTCGAGTAGAAAATATGACACCAAGCAATTAACGGTGAGTTCCGGCAGCTGTCCTTGAGGGCCAGTAATTCTAGGTTAGCCAAAACAACATCTTCGACCACATGATCACTTACCATCAAGTGAGATTGTGGTCAAAAGCTAGCCTATCAGAAATAAATAAAAAAGTTTGCTAAAATCATTGCATTAAGGGGCGATTAAGAGTTTGCATGGTGGTAGGGCATTTGCAAAATGCCCTACCACCAAATCTACCACCCTCAAGTGGAAAATCTGTCGCCAAGCACTTGGTGTGTTCCGGCAGCTGTCCTTGAGATCCAGTACTTCTAGGTTAGCCTGAACAACATCTTCGACCACATCATCACTTACCATCAGATAAGATAGTGGTCAAAGGCCAACCTATCAGGATTTTATAAAAAAAGAGTGACATCGAAATAATTCATTGGATTTGTTAGCAAGACTGGATTCAATCGTAAAAGCTTTAGATCGCTCCCAACAAGATGGCACGACAATTTCAGTAGCTGTCGAAATTTGGAACAATCTAGAGAAATACTAAGTTACTTATGGAAATTAATGAAGCCATGGACTGATTATATTTTATTAGATGTTTTGTGTTTTTGAGTAGATTTTCTGATTTTATATAAATAACTAGTCTAGCCATGTGTACTGTTACATAAAACTTTTTTTTTTACTTGTTAATTATTTTGTATTTCGAACGCGTTTCGCGCCATTTCACATATTTTTTCGTGTTCATCATCAAATTAAAATATGGGATGGGGTGTTAAAGAAAATAGGATTGCAGTGATCGCCATGCACAAAGCGGGTATGGAGCCGTGCGTCGGTCATATTCCAGACACTTCAAAAGCTTGGTAGCTTCAAAAGCTTCAGCCGTATGTTCGTATATCGTATTATCAACCGAAGACCATAAAAAATCGGAGCGGCCGAGACTACAAATTATGGTTAGTTTTACAGGACATGGCTTGCTCTAAATGACACGGCGACATTGAGTCTCTTAAAAAATGTCGGGAGCAAGTTCAAGTTGTAGTGGCGAAATTTCCCATGGAAACTCTGCGTAAATCCATAGATTCGTGGCGAGACAGGTTAAAGGCCTGTATAAAAGCCAAAAGTGGCCATGTAACAGAACTAATGGCCGGACTATACCGGTATATAAATAAATAAAATAATAAAAACACTTGTCTTTATTTTAATAATTAATTGTGCATAGAACACATATGCAAACAGAATACATAAATAATACAATAAAATAATAATATGGCAGTCATACAAAATGGACATATATCACATTTTTGATATATATATATCATGCATATCCGATATTTTGATATTTATAATAAATATTTTCGAGCCTGTTTTTACATTCTGTATATATAAAACTAATTTATGTAGCAAAGTTTTTAACGTAAGTGCAAGGAGGGCATTTAACTCCTTGGAAACCGCATGTATGGTATGAATTTTTATTGTCAGCATTATCTATGATGCCCTAGGATTAATCTAAATTTGAATATTTTTTATTAGGTAATTCTGAAGACCTACTTATGTTATTTATAGGATAATTTTTGTCCTGAACTTATTTGTTAAGTTTTCTGAAGGAGCTTAATAAATCTAAAAGGTAGCTGAAACCATAGGCAAAAAACCACTTTTGATTTCAGTGTCTATAGAGATTTAAGTTATAGGGGATAATCCCCCTATGCTTAGTGTCCAGTAACAACACAATGTAAGCTTGTATGTTCTACAAACAGGCACCAACCAGCAAAACTAAAACAGCATACTGTCATTTGGTGGGTGAGGTCCTTTAGTGCTGGTGTTACCTAAGTTTTTTTTTATATTATTGTGACAAAACAAGCTCGAGGCCCACCTGATGTGAAGCGGACTAACCTCTGCCTATAACAGATGCATTGCGTCACGAATTGCACTGCGCCCGTCTCCTTGAGACATAGTTGTTAGGTCTCATGTGCCTGTAATTTCACTGGCTCTCAAGGAATGCTGCCGGAACACACCGGTAGGTGCTTGGCGACAGATTTTCTACTTGAGGATGGTCGCTAGCCAGGCGTGCATTCGCAAAATGCCCTTCCACCATACGGTGAAGCTCAACCCGCAGATTCGAACCATGGACCTGCATGTTCTTTAATGCACGTGTGAACTCCTTCAATGCCATACAAAAAAACCGAATTGCTACTTTTCTGACCAGAGTTGAGAAGTGTAAAAATTCTATTATAAAGAGTCTCTCAGATAGAATATTTTTGACGCCGATGTATGGACGATGGCTACAAATTTTAGCTATATAAAAAAAAACTTGACCTAATAAAAATACTTATTGTATATTTTATTATTATTACTTATTTTAATTTTTAAGTATAAATTATGTGTATGTTTAATCGTGTGTCTATGGATCTTGTGTCTGCAATAAAGAATTATTATTATTATTATAGCCAATGCCACTGAGCTATCACTGCTTCAGTTTGTAAAACTTCTTATAATAATATACTCATCTTTTATATTGTCTTTATAGAATATGTAAATGCACAGATTTGACCTAATTAAATTTTATATTCCTATATGGAAAATGTCAGAGCAAAAGAAATGTGATTTTTACCATTTTCCACCTAATTTTTTGTATCTTGTTCACTTCTTAGGTTACTAGATCAGTGGGAAGAGGATGAAGAACCACTACCAGAGGATGAATTACCAGAACACCTTCGAAAACCTCCTTCTATTGATGTTACCAAAATGGACATGTCAAATCCAGAATCAGTGCTTCAAGCTACCAAGAAGGGACAAACTCTCATGATGTTTGTATCTGTTGCCAATAAACCAAGTAGAGCCAGATCAGAAGAGTTGACAAAAATTTGGCAATCAGCACTTTGGAGCAACCATATTCAAGCTGAGAGGTAAACAATTGTATTTAATATTTTTCAACACCCTTGCTCGTAAAGTGAGCTAACCTAACTGCAAATTATATGCGAGTAAACAGAGCATTTTCAATTTAACCGGGTAATAAAGATTTGTAACATCAAAGGTTTATATGTAATGAACCATGATACATTTGCCGCGCGCTAAAAAAAAACTTGCGCGGTATTTTCCATAAATTTGGTATGTTGTTTGTATCGCATTTGTGCAATATATATTTATTTTCCTCGCAAGGGTGTTGAAAAAGTGCGTATGAAACTCGTGAACAACTTGCTCATTATACACTCGGCTGATTTACGCCCTCGCCTACGGCTTGGGCTGCAACACAGCCTCGTGTATAATGAGCAACTTAGCTCACTTGTATCATAATCTACCATTACGTCTTTATCCTCAATTTTCTTTCTTGACCTCAACCCTGCTGGACTGTACAGCGATCTAAATTGTTTATGGAATTGAAGTCTTGAATCAAGGTGGGAGCAATTTAGTCTTGTGGGAGAGATGCAACTATACTGTCTTGAGATTTTACTTAGATGTTCGTTTTGGTGACTCTGAGGTGTTTATAGGGCTCCGATAGATTCTTTAATTTTAGTTTGATCAGTTTCGCCGCAATCACGCACTACTTAGTTGTGCACATTGTACATGATTGGAATTCAGCAAATATTTAGTGTATGAAAAAATTATCCAAATAATTTCCTCACATCATACTTCCAACTTTCAATTCAAAGAACATATTTTCTACTGAGATCGCAGCGGCAAAAGCTCGAACCACACACATCATAAGTGTCCTAGGGATCATGTATATTTTGAACTATAAAAAATTCATATAAGGCCGCCCACGTTTTTTGTAATAAGTCAAAAAGCTGTTGTGGGGTATGCACGGCATCCATACTTGGCAGAGCTCTTCTTAGTATATCCCATGCATGTTCAAATGAGATTTGTTCTTCCACCGATCTATCCTCCATACGGATGAAGTTCTTGACATAATTTTAAACGTACTTGACGTCCAGGGGTGCGTTCCCGCACGCCTTCGGCCAAGACAAATTTTGGTCTAAGCGCGGATATATGCCGTTCCAGCACTCCAATCGAGCTTAATTTGATCCTGGCAAGATTTGATCATACCCGTTCCGGGCGACCTGTCAGAGCTAATTTTGCTCTACTTGGCCAAAATTTTTCTACCTTTTGAATCGGCCAAATCTTGGCTAGCTGTCAAATGTGACAGATTGTACAATAAATAATAAATTGTGTAGAAGCTAAGCCAAGGATTGGTGATTTCTATGCTGTGTTTGCTTAATTACGTAATGGTGCTACTTCTAAAACATACAGAAAATATTTGATCACTTAAGAACATCGCTGTCAATTTCATATTGTGACAATAGCGCCAAAAGGTCGTTCCAGGTACCTTGGATCAAATTTAGCTCGACCAATATTTGGCCCGGCCTTACTGGAACGCACCCCAGAGCTCCTCCAAACTCGAATACGTCTTGTATCAGGCCGCATACCGAAACGAGACTCGTCCGAAAAGCACACGAATAAAATCCTCTATTGCGACAATACTCGAAAACGTACTTTATCCCTAGGCACTTTAGATGTGTGTAAATGATTTGAGTTTAGCACATTTTTTGTGTGTTAATAAAATTATACAATAAATTTCCTGACACCATAGTTGCAGCTTTCAATTAAAAAAAAAAAAATTTTACTCAGATAGACAATCTATTTTTTTTTCAAATGTAAAGTTATCATATAGGTACCTATAGTTTTTTGTATATTTTTTTAAAGACCACAAGCGTCAATCTTGTGTTGGGTAGTAAATATGGGAAAACATACATTTTATATTCTTCAAACAAAAAAACGATGGCATAAAAATGCTATAACAGACTTATCCTAAACTAATAACTTTACAATAAAAAAAAAGTATCAAAAACTGACTTTAGCAGACCAACATTTTATTTCTATTGTATGTTGATTTTCTGAATAGTTATGTTAACTCAGGTATCAGGTTTTTCTAATCTTAATACTACTCCCTGTGTGTAATAAGTTACTAATACATATATTTTTCTTCTAGGTATCTCATTGATGATGACCGAGCAATATTCATGTTTAAGGATGGATCCCAGGCTTGGACAGCTAAAGAGTATCTACTAGAACAAGATGAACTAAAGGAAATTCAGTTGGAAACTCAAACATATCCTGGCAAGAATCCTAATGTTAAAAACAAAGCAATTAGGGATGAGTTATAAGTAAAAGATCTGAAATTGTTTCATTTATAAAAACAAATTGAAAGCTCTACATTAGTAGTGAAATAATATTTTTTCTGACTTGACATATTGCACCACTTCTGTCTTAATTCATCAAAGTTAGTTTAGTCTTAAATTGTTTCCATGCATTATTTTAAATTTTATGGGTTAAAATATATTACGTACATAAGTACAGTTTAGTCATATCAAAAACACAACCTTCTTTTGTTTAGTCTGTTTAAATAACACAAATATTTAAAAACGGAATGTGCAATCTATGTTCTTGTCAGATAACTTTTGTAAAACACAAAATATGAATATTTCGTAACAGGTATGTAGGTGTTTATATTATAATTTATTACTGCTATGTAAATTAATGTTATCATGAAAAAAATAAAATCATATAATTTCTTACATTCCTATTGAATCTATGATTATTCTTTTTATTTTTGTATGAAGTTTAAATAAACAAATAATTTTTTTACAATCAATGTTTTATTTCAAAAACAAAAATAATGAAAATTTGAAGGTCCCAGCCTGTAGTATAACTTGAAAGGGCTTAAATCTTAAATTTAGAGAGGTTATTTGAGAACTAAAATGCATCTGTAGCTCGGAAGTGTTCTTCATCAATGGTTGAGTAGATGTGGCCTTCTCCACACATCCATTCTAGGATATTTCTGAAAATAAATATTGAATTGTTACCATGAATTCCAACAAAGTATTTTGCTACAGGGGGCAAACTGAAACTAGATTCAAGAACAGATAAATATACAGTAAAATAAATAAAATATATATTTATTACATTCCAGTGTTCATCTTGATATTTAATACACTTTATTTATATATTGTAACTATTTGGAACCAGTTTTTAAAAGCATTTATTGCTCTCTGTATTGGGCGTCAAGGTGGAAAAATGATCCAATTATCAGAATGTCAGCATCATACTATGTCCATAGAGCTTTGAGGCTAAGTAGTATAATATATGTCTATATATTTTTAAGGCAATTCATTCAATATTGAAAGAGTTAATTTTAAGAAAAGTTAATGTTAATCTATGTGTACCTTTAAAAAGCTTTATCTTAGTTACTGACTGACAGACCATATTTTGGGACCAAGCAGGTATGTCATATTTTAATATGATTTTCGTTGTAGGTATGATTCACATCCCTGACATAATGACAATTACGTGAATTGCCTGCTTGGCCGTTATACTTAGTAATTAGTTCAAGACTAACATTTTTTTTTTTATGTCTGATAAGTTAGCCTTTGACCACTATCTCACCTGATGGTAAGTGATGATGTGGTCGAAGATGTTGTTCAGGCTAACCTAGAAGTACTGGCTCTCAAGGACAGCTGCCGGAACACACCGTTAGGTGCTTGGCGACAGATTTTCTACTTGAGGGTGGTAGCTAGCCAGGCGGGAATTCGCAAAATGCCCTACCACCATGCTGACGACTGCCATCCTAAGACAACAACCGTGACCGACGGCTTAACGTGCCCTCTGAAGCACGGAAACGCTCAGTAGTAATGTCACTAGCGGTCACCCATCCAACTCATGACCGCGCGCGACGTTGCTTAACTTTGCTGATCGGTTGATAATAGCTAAGTAAACTTCGCTACGAGCGCTTCAACATTATGCTACTTGACATTTAGATGTTTAACATACTGCTACTTGGTTGATTTGCCTACTTCATTGTTTTGTTTAGCAGTCATTACGATATGCATAGTCCTAAATAAATGTATAAGTATTAGATTATTATTACATTCCTGAAATTTTTTGTACACCCCTTGTTTATGATTCTGGAGAATAAAATTCTGCATAAATGAATTCCTGAATTTTAGCACAGTATACTTACTCAAATTCTACCTGTGACATCTTGTCTTTGAGTGTTGCATACATGTCCTGTTTGCTAATTCCTTGCTCCAATGTTGACGCTCGAATAAGGTTGAACACTAGCATCTGCCTAGGGTTCAGTCCATTCACAGAGCCTGTGTCATTTATACCAACCATTGAATTAGCTGGCATTGCAGTATTGTTGAATGTAGGATTGCCATCTACTACTTTTTCCTGAAAAATATGTTGTCATATATGTATTTTCTTTTAAATATGTTTAAAAGTGTAAAAAAATATATATTTAGATTTGCAAAAACCTACCTTCTTAGATTCCGCTTCCATTTTAACCTTATTATTAATACACTGCAAGTAATGAAATGTGATAGCATTTGCATCATTTACAGACAATATTTTGAATGCCATTAATACTTTCTTTCCTTTGTTTGTTTTTACATTACCATAGATTTGAATGTAATCATTTACTTGAACTTTCGGTGTAGATTTATCCTGAAAACAGTTTTGAAATTACTACAATAATTATAATAATATGGCTAATCCTACTGTCAATGTAAAGTACAACTATTATGAATGCAATACATTAACACACACACACCATATTCCACAACCCTATTTTTACCACTAATCTACTTAACTGTGAGCAGGCTTTTCAAATAAGCGTTAGTGTTTACTAATTAATACAATAGTACCAAAAACGAGGTTTTGTAACATTCAAAGAACAATACAGATTGTTTTAGGTAAAGGCTGATTTGGATAAAAGTTGAATCATGAAGCAATTTATGTAGTCCAATTTCAGACTCTTGATCAGTGTGACATAACAAAATATACATGTATGCAAAATATCATGTCATAAACATCCATTTTCTGTAGTAGAATCGAAAAACTTATGTACTCTCCAGTAATATCAAACATCATCTAACAGAGTTGGTATGCCAAAAATGTATAGGCACCAATATTTATGGTAAGCTTCAATTATGGAGCTAAATTGACTCAAAATGGGTTTGTGAACAAGACATGTTACTGACTTATTAACAAATTTATTCAAAGAGTTTGCCTGGAGCCTTGCCCTGCCAATCTCAATATTGAAACGGATACTTCATCCCTAAAAATATTACAACATTGTTCTATCAAACGAGCAAGCTATATAAACTTACATCCTCATCCATAGCTTCTTGATCAAGCCAAAGGACGGCTCTCATCCTTCCAGTGATATCTTGAATGGTGTAAGTTATTTTAGTGCTTTGAATGCGGATATTCCGCACGCGTGCCACAATAGATACTATCTGAATTTCTGTTCCCCATATTTTGACGCCATCGTCACCACTGTGCAAAGCTTGTTTTATGACAATAGGTGCTGTACGTGAAGCTCTTCGTCCCTGTACAGTTCAAGGTTAGTTTGACCATAAATAAAATAACGAACGGGTACACTGATATGTAATACATCTTTAATTACCGTTTTTTGCTGTTGATTAGGTGTATTTGCATTTCCGAATTGATTACCAGCGTTGAAGAATCCACCACCAACCGCTGATTGATCTGAAAGTAGTTGTTTTAGTTAACTTGGAAGTTTTGTACATGATTTTATTAGCTATTTTATGATTGAATTAAATACCATTCCACATAGTTGTAAGCTCTTAAATTAATTTCTTCACAAAACTATTCTATAATCTCTTTATAAATAGGTATTTTGAAAATGTAGTGGTTTTGTTGATTTGTTTTCGGTTTGCTTGATTGACGTTTCCAAATAAATAAAGCGCGGGAATCAGTGCAGCCAGGACCATAGAGAAGAAAATTTTGTACAAAGAGAATACAAATACAATGAGTTTTGTTTTTCGCGAAAACATTGTTTAGTTCAAACATATCTAACCGGTACCATTTACTGATTTTGTTTCGTTGAGCAAAAGTTACATTTATGTTTTTTTTTTTACTAAAACATCATTGTTTTACAGCTTGCGTGTTGGGGATATGGAGGATCATATCGATAATATCAAGATTGCGATTTGGCCATAGCTGTTCTGGTGTACATATAAACTCACAATCAAAGATGTTTTAAAGCTGCGTGTTGGGGATATGGAGGAATATATCGATAATATCAAGATTGCGATTTGGCCATAGCTGTATTGGTGTACATTTAAATAAACTCAGAATCAAAGATTCCTCTATATGCGAGTGTGGTATGGATGAAGCCAATTTAAATCACATCTTCTTTTCATGTCCCAATTTCGACAATAATTCATTAATACAATATAAATATCCATTAGGTACATGTACATATAGACAACATTCTATGTAATATAAATAATATCTCAATATACTTAATATCGTGCTTTATAAATACAAACAATATCAAATTGTACAATGCGATTAAAATAAGAATAGGACGGGCTCTCGGCTAACTTCACACATATTCACTCTAATAAGTATGATCAGCAGAACAAACATAAAAATAGAGCAGTGCCATATATTTATAAGTAATTTTAAATGAGTGACCCGAAATTGTTAATTTTAATATATTAATATTTTTAAGGTTGACAGCACAGACGCCATCTTGGTTTGATGAAAACGCGGGTGTCAGGCAGGGTATTATTTCTCCGACAGTGTACTACTACGCGACACGTTTGCGAGTGTTTATTGATCTTCTCGTTTAGCTTGTTTTTTTTGACTGTTTAATATGTTTGTGGTGATTGTTATATATGTTTTTGTTTGAGTCTGACTCAGTGGGCCATCAGGACATGCGGCATCGAATAGCTAAGCGATTCAAATTAAGATACCTAAGTACAAAATATTGCTAACAAATAAAATCAGTTCAAATTATTTCTGTGTTTGCTGTACCTACAGTCACCTACATATTCGTTTAGCTACCTTTGACTACTTGTTTTTTACATGACTGCCCACATAAATGTGTATTAAGTTTTCAGGTTTCATGTTGTTGAGTTTCTTTATTTCACTATAAATTCTAAACGGCTAAACCGATTTTAATGTACGAGATATCGTTAGATCCATCTTGATAGCTCAAGTAACATTATGTACATAAAATAATAAAAAACAAACTTGTGGCTTTTAGACGGCATATAGTGAGAAAAACTATTTATTTTTTCTTCCATACATAGACATGGGTATCAAAATGAAAGGCTTTAAAAAAAGATTCCATAAATATATTAACTGGCAGTTTTCATTTCAATGGACCGATAAAACGCTTAACAAAAATAAATTATTTGCAGTCGGGATTTTATTTTCTATGTTAGTTTATACATGTTTTACCATTTCTTTTTTTGCACACTGTACTAAGTTCTAGTTTTGACGTCACAACATGGCGCTAGGCCGATCCTATTCTTATTTTAATCGCATTGTAGTTAGTCAGCAATTTTGTGTAAATAATCTTAAAAGTATCTAATGTTTTTTTTTTCTTATTTTTCATTATAATTAATACATTACCACATTGTATTTTCGCTTGGGTGCAAGGTGTTTGTTGCACATCACTGCCAGTGTGGTACTTCAGTTGATCAACTCGGTCACAATGGCCTCTCCCTGCTCTCGAAGTGCTGGTCGAATTTCCCGCTACGCCAGCCTTAACGATATTATTCGCTGGGCTTTAACCAGTGCCAATGTTGCAGCTGTTCTCGAACCGGACGGCCTGATGCGTGACGATGGTAAAAGACCTGATGGCATGACTCTGGTTCCGTGGAAGTTAGGACGGCCCTTAGTGTGGGACGCTACATGGCTAGACACTTTAGCGCCCGCGCCGTCACATCTTTCTGAAACCAACGTGAGGGTTGGCGCCGCGGCTATTTTGGCGGAGCAAATCAAGCGGCGCAAATATGCTAACCTCGGTATGGGTTACATATTTGAGCCGTTTGGTGTAGAGACGTTGGGTCCGTGGGGACCGGGAACTCATCGTATTTTCCAACACATCAGAGCGCTTGGTTGATGTGACGCGTGATCTTAATGCTGGCACCTATTTGGCTTAAAGAATAAGCATTGCAATTCAACGGGGCAATGCTGCCAGTATGCTGGGCACGCTGCCAACTGGTGGTGGGCTAGAGAGCATATGGACTGCCTATGAGGCTGCAATGACTTATAGGGATCTAAATGCTTTTATTGTAGTATCTGTAGTGTTGTAATCGTATATAGTTCGTAGTATTTTGTTAATAAACGCATACCGCCGATAATAATAAAAAATATTATAATCACATTAGATCATTGATGATTTCACGAATCTAATTATTTTCTCTATTGGCATACACGTTTATTTTATAGGTATTTCCAGTCCTCCTTAAAAGCTAATCTACACAGTTTGAAACCAAGGCCAGTAACCCATTGGCCTTGACGGGCCGCTTGTTGCTAACCACCGTCGGAATTTGCTACTACACAGTCGCTCACCACAGTATGTTTCGGACTCCCGCGCCGACAACACGCATCGTACGAATGCCCAACTACAAACGATATCGCTCCTTACGTTTTAAAATTTCTACTTCGTATGAAATTTTGAGTAAAAATATGTCTTAAATAATGAGCATGATAAAGAAACATATAGTATAATATAGTCCGATTAGGAATTGATTACTTTCACTGGTGTGTTTTTTTTAAATATATTTATTGATAACGTAGCACCTGCTATAATAGTCAGAGTAGAAATTGATGATATTAACGCGTGTTATACCTCTACTTTTCATTCTGAATATAGGGAAGGTAAAAATAGTAGTTTTTCTAAAAAATTACATTATTCATAGTAGTTACGTGAGTAGCCCTCCCTATTTAAAATTAATTGAGAAGATAGAACAACTTGTGACATTTAATAAAGTGGTTAGGTATAACTTAATTCCACGCGAGTGAATCCACGGGCGTACTTGATTAACGCTAGATAATAGGACATATATATCCTAACTACACTAACCTATATAAATATTGTTAATATTCTATATTTCTATATCCTACATAACTACTAAGATAATAAATCATATATTTTGCCATTGCATAATAATTAGGCGTTGAGCTCAATTTTTATGAGTACCTCATTTTCCAAATTTAGAATGCATTTTGTATGGGTGTGGCTTTTATACCTACGTATCTCAAATAGGGAAACGCGCCGCGCGTGCGCTCCCACCATACGTGCGCTCACGCTGGCTGCAGCGACATACTGCCCTCGCATGGTGTGCAACCGGCGTCCACACAGTCGGAAATAGTGGTTGCTCACCACGGTCGCCAACGCATGCTCATTCACCGAAGGCGTTGGACGGTCAAACATAATTTGGTGGCAAACTACCATCTCCACAGTCGTAAACCATGGTTGTCAACTTTAGGGTTAAGTTCGCCAAAAACGATAAAAACGATCAGACTCCCAAAAAGTTGTTCCACTTGTGTCTTGGCATTATTTTCGCCATAAACGCTATAAAGCTACTGGAACAGTTTGAATTACCTACATCTAATGTCAAAAGTGACAAAAGTGGCAAATTTTAGTGGCATTCTTAAGCGTTCTTATCCTAAATGGAACAGGGGAGAATAGTAACAAACCATCACAGTGATCACAACCATAGACGCAGAATGTGATCAAAATTATCGAAAATAACGAAATTAGCGTCAAAATATGGAATAGGCCCTTAATACGTCCATGGTAAATTCCACCGGCTAAGTATACATTCTTCAATCAAACGACAGTCGACACTGACACTGGCAGAAAAACGCCAAGCAGGGCCGCGTTCCAAGCCGTGAAGAGTGTAGTTGTCGGTTGCTTTAACTTACTCGAGGGCTTGGAACGACTCGGTTGTTTTATAACCTCAAATATCGATTTTTGGCGGAGAACTAGCAAAATATATAGAAGTTTTGTGATGTTTGAAAAGAAATAACTACCGTTACCTGCAAAATATATAAGGGTGTGTTAGTTGGATTTAAACAACAAAGTCAATAGTCAAAACCATTTATTCAATTTGATGAAATTTTAATATTGAATGATTCTACATTGTACTGCCACGTTCAGCAAACAAAATTGTATAGAGCCACTGCGAGAATAACGGGCAAGAAACTCGGGGCCATTCTTTTATAAGTCTTTTAACAATGTGTTACATACCTACTATATACACTTTATTGACACATTCACTGGATTATCAACTATTAATTAACATATAAAGTCATTGTTTACATAGACAGATATTTTCTTATTCGATATATAAATGTCATAACCTTTTTAACAAACCATGTAATGGTCCAAAAGGACCATTACATTTAAACGAGGTTTGTCGTTATGTAATATCAGAAAAGATAATAATAAATTACTACTTATAATTATAACTTCACAACATCTTGATCGGGCAGCACTTCGTCACTAAAGACTACTTTCCAAATATATTTCGACACCCCCGGACTCTGCTCGGCACGGCGGTCCAACCGAAACTGAATCAAGCAGCACTTTCTCGTCAAACACTATTTCAACACCACTGGAGGTCTGCTCGGCACGGCGGTCCGACAGAAAGTGAATTTACTCGCTTTACACTACCCCTTTTATAGGAAGGAACAAACAAGGTGACGAAGCGACTACCGTCACAAACACAGTACTCCTTAAATTTGTCAATTATGTGATTTCAAGCTTTATACATATGGCAATAACTATAATAAAATCATCAATGTATTTACACATAAAAATAAAGTACATAATATAAACTATTTTAAATAAGTATCTTTAAAATTGTCACATGATCAGTTAGACTACTTAGGGTGCATACCATTTGAAGTTAGATTCGCTAAAAACGCTAAATACGATCACACTCCCAAAAAGTTGTTCCACATGGGTTTTGGCGTTATTTTCACCATAAACGCTATGAGGCTACTGGAACAGTTTGAATTCCCTACATCTAATGTCAAAAGTGACAGAAATGGCAAATTTTAGTGGCATTCTTATCCTAAATGGAACAGGGGATGACAGTTACAAACGATCACAGTGATCACAACCACAGACGCAGAATGTGATCAAAATTATCGAAATTAACGTTCTTAGCGACTAATGGAACATACCCTTATAAGATATACATAAATTATAGTAAAAATATCATCAAATAATGATTCCATTGATCATGACAATCCCATGGAAGTAATAAGTACTACGTACAACAGGAATGAGCTGTTGTCGTAAAATTGAAGCCGAACGAGAGCTCAGTAACTGTACCTCTTATCCCTTTCTGGCGATGGTGACCATATTGAAATATGATTTAAGGACAATAATTACAAAAACTGATTTGTGATATGACGTCATTGCTTCAGATGGATTTTAACCGAAGATGCTAATGATAAACTTGCCCTATAAATACAAATAAATGCCAATACAAATATTTATTTTTTAAAAATCACATAGAACATTTTTAACTATACATTAATTACAATAACGTTGTTTTAATGGTATATGATCTAATTTTATAGTATAGTTATTGACATTGGTAACTGTGCTAGGTCGTACCTGTGTTATGGTTGTCAATGTCTTCCTCCAGTGCAGCAACATTCTTGGGTATTTAAAATAGGCACATAAAACATGTTTTTTAAAAAACACATCATCCATCTCACTGGAGTAATAAAAATAAAAAAACACTATACATGTAGGGTAGACAATTTAACAGCAACAGCAAACTGTATAAGCTTAGCAATACTCCGATCGTCCCATTTAAGGCAGATAGCAACATTTGCCTATAGAGCACTATAGATTTCCTGTTTTTGCTTGCTTTTCACACTCGCGTCATATAGGCAGGCCTGGTTCACTCCGCACTTTAGGTACAAAGCTACAAGTACAACGGCGGCTGCAACAAGTCGCGTTTACTCTACAAGGGTTGCCGGGCGCCGCATTTCAAAAGACATCGAAAGGTAAGGAAACGTACGCCTTCCTAGGTAGGTATATATAACCTATTGTTTCTAATGTTAACTTATTACCTACTATTTTAAGATTTTCATACACCTAGGTAGTGCCAGTTGTGCTTTAATGAGGACAATAAGTGTAAAGTACGCAAAGCAAAGTTTACATGCTGTTCTTAACAGATCAGCTAAGCAATTGTCAGCTACTAACAATTAAGTAACGTCCACCGCGGTCATGACTTGGATGGGTGACCGCTAGTGACATTACTACTGAGCACTTCCGTGCTTTGTAGGGTACGTTAAGCCGTCGACCCAATTGTTATCTTAGGATTGCAGTTATAATAGCATGGAGGCAGGGCAATTTGCGAATGCCCACCTGTGTAGCTTCCACTCTCCAGGAGAAAACCTGTCGCCTAGCACCTAACGGTATGTTTCGACAGCTGTCCAATTAATTAGTTAAGAAAAAAGCAGTTTAGTTTACATTTAAGTTTAATTCTAAATCAGACATTGCTAAATAAAACAGTCTTGTGAAGTTTCTGCCGCAAACCCAGCTTATTCCTTATATGTTTCACTGATTCTAATTTTGCATTATGAGTTAAACGAAAATTGAGATATGAATTCGCTAACTCCTTCACCAATAGAATATCATGTGGATCTTCAAATATATATTGAGGAGGTTGTGGTGGATTTTTTCCATAACATTAGGATCTTTAAGAAATCTGAAATTTAAACGAAGTGATTTTAATAGAGAAAGGAATAAAAAAATGCATAGGTATTTAAGTTATTTGTTCTTGAACTAGGACTGGATAGTCATGCATGGTCACCGTAATTCATCACTTACAAATTATGTTTAAAACTATTACCTGTGAAAAGATAAACCACAATCAGGATAATAATCGATTCCGCAAGCCTCCACGACAAAAATATTCCCCATTTTAACTATAATTCTTCCAAAATATCACACAATCAAAAAACAATCCGCCATTAAAGTCCGAGTCTGCGATTTCAAGTGGGGTTGTCAGGTCAGGTGTCCGTATTTCATACAAATAAAAGAAAACCTATACGCTATAGCAAAATTTTTGCGTTAATCTGCTTTACACGTAGCAACAAAAAATATGCTGCTTTAACATGTCGGTAATCAATTATTATTTATATTTAGAAACATTTTAGAAGTAAATGGTTTTACTTCATTACATAACATCAATCACATATTTTTCTACAAACAACGAAAGGATTGAAATCAACTTAACTCTGGCAGCTCTAGGTCACTGTTAGAACGAGACACAGGGTTCATTGGTTACCCTCTCACTCGGCTTCATTTTTATTTTGCGCGCAACAAAACTCTTACGCCCTTAGCATAAGGTTTTATTTTCTTTATTTTAGCTGCAAGATGTACAGATAGAGCTCATTCCTGTTGTACGTAGTACTTATTACTTCCATGGACAATCCATATATAATTTTTACTCACAGTCTCACAACAAAGACCTTTAGGTACAGTATTAAATTCACACCACAGATAAAATATACACAGATAATTAAACCAATACTTATTTTCATCTTAAAAACCACAGAGTATTTCTAAAACGAAATTAGTATGTCACATTAAACTTGTTAAAATCTTAAGCTTAAGGTTGAACTGGCCGGTAACTTTTCCATACAAACGCCGTAGGGTGATCACTCCCTTATTTGAGGTTTTAGGTCCAGAACTAAGCATGATATCGATTTATCTCTTCATTATCTAGGCTTGTCTTGGCACCGATTTGTAAAAAAAATCTTCACATGATAGTTATAAGCCTCGAAACATCCCTGTAATATCACGAATTTTAGCGCATGTTTAGTCGTAAATAAACGACTTATAGAGCATGAAATCCCTAAAATTATTTACATAGAAGCATAGCTCAGTTCATGATCATTTTAGATAACATTTTGGAAAACAAATACATCCAGTAGTATAATCATAAACATCCTAGAGCCAAAGGTCGGCACACATAGTTTTGCGCGCTAGTTTTTCGTTCAAAATATTGGGCATCTCATGTAAATACTTCCATTCCGCGGTGAGGGAAGCGGGCGGGCGGGTCTCATGCGCAGCACACTAATATATAATTAACAAAACGCACACTACCAAAAGTCACGTGCACCGCGCCGCGATCTTAGAACATAATATTATATTGTAGGAATGCCCTGTTGCTTTTTGGTGTGCACGTATGTATACACTACCAATATGTAGTGCCTATGCCTACTTACGTACTTATATATATAAGTACGTAAGTAGGTTTGAGATGATATATATATATATATATATATATTTTTACATATGTTGGGAGTTGGGGACCGGATTTTCTTTCGCATTTGATTAGTTTGTTCGTAATAGTAAGTGTCGGACGCCATAATCCATATAGATAGGTACTTGGGTAATATAAATACGTAACTATGTCTAGGTACTCACCTACTCTCACCTAAGTTAGTACCTAGTAGGTATTAGTCAATACGCAGGTCATGATAGCTATGGTGAGTACCTAATCATTTTAGCAACACTTAGACAGTAGTCCGCATTCTTTTTAGAATATAGTCTAAGCAGTAATATAACTTCGAGAAAGTACCTACCTAACACAAAGTAGTAAAGGGTTAGAATTAGAAGCTCAATGGAAGATACCTACCTATCTACGATATAATTATCATTTATCATATAGGCCTGCCTAGGCACGCAACTGCCAGCGATGTCAAATCGACATTCGCGGGCGCGCATTACATTGCATACCTATCTACATAGCTATAAGATCACAACAAATAATAAAGTTAGTACTATGTATCTACCTACGTAAATTAGTAGAATAAGTATGTATATTTGTAGTAGGTACTTATACCTAAGGTAGTACGAAAGTTTATATGGTAAACTTAGCGATGATTGTAGGCACTTACCTAATCAAAAATAACCTATGATTAGTTATTGATTTTTATTGGAAATAATTTAAATCAGTTACGGGTAGGTAGAGAATTTTTATTCCAAATGTGTTCTACCAGGATTGGTAGATCCATGATGCCATCGTACATTACCGCTTAGAGACAGATTTTGAAATCGGTACGACACACTCTCATCTCAAAGCTCGCTAGCCGGGCGAGCATTCGCAAAACAACCTTCCACCATGCGGTGAAGTTCATGCCCGCGGCGGGATTCGACCCATAGACCTGTTGCGCGGCAGTCCATTGCTAAGAGCCATCACTGCTTCCCGTTAAGTGTTTAGTGACAGAATTTCTACTTGAGGGTGGTAGCTAGCCAAGCGAGCATTCGCAAAATGCCCTTCTACCAAGCGGTGAATTTCAAGCCCGCGGCGGGATTCGAACCATAGACCTGCTGCGTGGCAGTCCAAAGCTAATGCCACTGAGCCATCACTGCTTCCCGTTAGGTGCTTTCTGACAGATTTTCTACTTGAGGGTGGTAGCTATCCAGGCGAGCATTCGCAAAATGCTCTTCACCAACGCGGGGAAGCTCAATATCGCGGCTGGATTCGAACCATGGACCTGCTGCGCGGCAGTCACTAGCTAATGCCACTGGCCCATCACTGCTTCCCGTTAGGCGCTTACTGACAGATTTTCTGCTTGAGGATGGTGGCTAGCCAGGCGAACATTCGCAAAATGCCCTATGACCTTCCACCAAGCGGTGAAGCTCGAGCCCACAGCGGGATTCGAACCATAAAAATGCTGCGAGGCAGTCCATAGCTAATGCCACTGAGTTCACGTTAGTTGCATGGTGACAGATTTTCTACTTGGGTAGCTATCCCGGCGAGCATTCGCAAAATGCTCTTTTTTTATGCCTTATAGGTTAGCCTTTGACCACTATCTCACCTGATGGTAAGTGATGATGTGGTCGAAGATGTTGTTCAGGCTAACCTAGAAGTACTGGCTCTCAAGGACAGCTGCCGGAACACACCGTTAGGTGCTTGGCGACAGATTTTCTACTGGAGGGTGGTAGCTATACAGGCGGGCATTCGCAAAATGCCCTACCACCATGCTATAACGACTGCCATCCTAAGACCACAACCGGGACCAACGGCTTAACGTGCCCTCCGAAGCACGGAAGCGCTCAGTAGTATTGTCCTAGCGGTCACCCATCCAACTCATGACCGCGCGCGACGGTGCTAAACTTTGCTGATCGGCTGAGAACAGCTAAGTAAACTTCGCTACGAACTCTCCACGACGCGGTGAAGCTCAATATCGCGGCGGGATTCAAACTATGGACCTGATGCGCAGCCAGTCCATAACCAATGCCACTGAGCCATCACTGCTTCCCTTTAGGTGCTTGGCGACCGATTTTTTACTTGAGGGTAGTAGCTATCCAGGCGGGCATTCGTATAATGCTCTTCTACCACGCGGTGAAGATTAAGCCCGCGACGGGATTCGAACCATGGACCTGCTGCGCGGAAGTCCATAACCTATGCCACTGAGCCGTCACTGCTTTACAAAATATGTTGTAGTAAAAGCAGTAACTTGCTAATTATGTAATAAATAATTATTGTAGGTGAATATTTACTACATCAATATGAAAATAACAAACTAATACATTTACTATGTACCTACAAATCATTGTACCTACTTACTAAATATTTACCTACTATAGGTGAAATAACATCAGTATGTTATTATAAAACGAACGAAAATTATAACAACAGGTACCTACTGTCCGAACCAAAATGTATTCCTCTGTGAATATATAATATAATATTATTTTATAAGAAATACCTACACACGTCGTGACGTAGCTTGAGACACTATCTCCGTCCGTCGTCAAACATCGTAATTCGTTCGGCATGGTTCGGCTTTCATTGATATATCGCAAACAAGTGTGCGTAATTATCGTAGATGCAATACGGGTGTGTGATGCGCGATCACTATCTTCGTACTACTCATCACGGAGTCTTACCCTTTCCCACAAAGGTACAATGCGATTAAAATAAGAATAGGACGGGCTCTCGGCTAACTTCACTCATATTCACTCAAATAAGTACGATCAGCAGAGCAAACTTAAAAATATAGCAGTGCCATATATTTATACGTAATTTTAAATAAGTGACCCGATAGAGACTAATAATAATAATAATAATAGTTTATTGTACCAGAAAAATACTTTACAACATTGCTTATGATGTACAAATAGCTACTCCACTAGGATTCCCTGTATCGGGGTAGAGACTAAATTGTTAAATTTAATAAATTCATATTTTTAAGGTTGACAGCACAGACGCCATCTTGGTTTGATGACAACGCGCGCATCAGGGTCTTATTGATCTCTTTTAATTTGTTTTTTTGACCGTTTAATTTGTTCTTGTTGATTTTCAATTCTCTTTTATACATGTTTTTTTTTGTTATACATGTTTTATTATTTATACCGCCTATTGTTCTCTTAGCGCTGCAGCAGCTACCTGTTATACGATTTGCTATGGCTTACTTTGTATCGATAATAGTTTCATTGCCATATCCATTAATGACAAAATTATTTGCTATTTTGAGCAATTACAGGCAGAACACATTTTTTATTCGGGTGTGCAGATGTTTTAAACGTGTAATGTTCCTTAATATTATATTATGTATTTAGTAGTCTTTCATTAACTTTGATCTTTTTTAAAGTAATACGTGGAAATTTTTAATTAGCCTTCAGAAAATTATTAGTTATGTTTGTTATTACTAGATAGCTGTTACTTCCCTAAGATTGTTAAATAAATAAATTTCTTTTTTTGCACACTGTACCAAGTTCTAGTTTTGACGTCACAACATGGCGCTAGGCCGATCCTATTCTTATTTTAATCGCATTGTATAGGTGAAATAGCATGCTTTGTTCCCTCGCCCGCTGATAAGTTCGAGCCGTCCGTCGTCGGCAAGTGCATCCTTAAAGCCAATCAAGTGAATATGAACAAATATTTCAATAAATAGTGAGCCAATTTTCAAATAATCTATCAAGTGTATATAATTCTATCATCAAGAAATGTCAAGGTCATGTCAGTTAAATATATTCAAGCTTCTAACGACCTTTTTTGATAATTAAAAAGTTGCGCTCTTCTCAAAGGTTGCGAACGACGCGATGTTAGAGTGAAAAGTTGCACTCCGAGTGCACTCCAAATGCGCTCTAACCGAGCTTCCGAACGACCCATCAAAAGAATAGCCATCCACAGAGTACTTTTTATAAAGCCATCTAAAGAAGAAGAAGAAGTAGAAACTCAACGACTCTTCTGAAAGTGTTATTCGATTTAAAATTCAAAGCTTTTCGAAACAGATACATTATTTTAACGCTACAAAATGACTTTTAAAACTTTTCACAAGGGCAAATATTACGTGACGTTCAAACGTGGTTTTGAGGAGACAAAAAGAGACATCACAATAACAGTAGACAAAGTTTTTGAAAGTGATAATTTGGTTAGTATTCTTTAAAAAAAGTCCTGCCCTCGGCAACATTGAAATAAATACCAAGAAATCCATCCAATATTCCAATGTTTATTTTAGAAAATAGCGTTATCTGATGAAGACAACCCGCAGTTTCTGTGTGTGCTAATTATTACCCGGATAGACTATGAAGATTTAAAGAAGCAACAGGGTCTGCTGGTGGATTTCGATAATTTTCCATCACAACTTGTAAGACTATTACAACAATGCGCTTCCAACAATATGTAAGTATGAAGAAGTGTTGCCAAGTACGTGAGTTAAAAATTATCAGAGAATTACTGCAAAATTTTCATGTTTTTTATTGACAGTTCAGCATTGGCTGGCTCTGGTTTAATATAATTACTAGCACTATCGCGTGCTAAGCGAAATATATTTAACAAATTATTGGAGTACAAAATTTTATGCCCAAGGCGGGAATCGAACCCGCGTCCTCCGATATCGCGTCGGATGCCTAAACCCCTGGGCCACTTGGACACGGCAATTGTAGCCGAAATTTACATACTCCAATCGTATTACTTTAACTGTCATAGGGGACAGTGCGCGGCCATCAACCAGACTACTAGACTTCATCTGATCGAAAGAAGTGTTTTTTTAAAACACTTAACTCCCTATGATTTTGCTACCCTTCTATATTTCTAAATATAATTACAAGCACTATCGCGTGCTAAGCGAAATATATTTAACAAATTATTGGAGTACAAAATTTTTTCTTAATTTTGTCCTCTCTTGAGGCATAAAAAATAATGTCTTGGAGAGCCTTGCAGTGCAGTGTCAAGTAGACCAATACTAATAACACTGCATCTGTTATGAAAATGTGTGATCCTTACCATCAGGCTGGAAAATTGTTGGTCTTAACAGTTCATAAGAGACTTCATTTTTAATGTCAATTTGTAATCAAAAGTAATTTTACAATTTACTGAATTCGTAACCTCTGGGCATCCATGTGGACAATATTGTCCATTTATGTTACTAAATATAGTGTTGGTACCGACACTAGTGTATGGTAGTAAAAGTTGGGTATGGCAGAAAAAAGATGTAAGTAGAATAAATGCAGTGGAGATGAGAGCATTAAGAAGCATGCAAGGGAGTGACAGGTTAAGGAATAGTGTGATAAGGAAACAATGTGGTGTGAATGAGGATGTAGTGACAAAAATCGAGTAAGGTATGTTAAGATGGACTTGGTGATGGGATTGGACATGAGGAGAGAATGAAAGAAATAAGAACGACTAAACAGGTATCATGGTACTAGTGAACGGATGTTTTTGAAGGAAAAAACTTAGGCGAATGTTCTGAAATTAGATTGAAGATGTTCTGAAAAAAGGCCAGGTCAGGACTACCTTAAACCGGCACTGATGTATGAAATGATTGATGGGTGTAGATGAAAAGAAATAGTAAAAATGTAAGGACTAAAGTATACAGATAACAAACGCATGCATATTGGTGTCATAATTAAATTTAGTATTCATCATGTTTGCATATAAATTTTTGAGAGGCGGCAATTAATCAAGCAAATTAACAATAACAAAGGAGAAAAATATGATTTTAGATATGTACTTGAACAAATCACTTTATTCAATATAATGTAAATTAAAAAATTCAGTTCTAGATACATACAAAAAAGTGGATATAATGTAAATACAAATTAATGTCACTAATATAAATTCCATTCAGATTTTTGTTAGACAAGATTTTGCTATTTTATAAATTTTTCTCCAAATAATATTTTCTTAAGCTTAATTTTAAACAAATTATTATTTAGGTGCTTTAAGGAGCTTGGTTTCCTATTTGTATATATTTGGTAACATACAGAAAATGCTTAAGACTCATTTTCGAAGATTGCATACAGAGCTTATATTTATCATGTCTATTACGCCCAACTTTGTCAGATAAAGAGGGAAAGTAGTGCTGATTAATTTAACAAATAAAGCTACTTATTATATAAGATTTTAAGATCTTACATGGTCATTTTGATTCTGAAGCCTTCAAGATTTCGAAAAACTGTTTGTACTTAATGATAATGTCCATCTAGGAGGCCACCATGTTAAGTTATGTACCACATCTTTGAATAAATGTTATCATAAACACTTTTTGAATATCCAAGTAGTCAATGCATGGAACAAACTTCCAGAAGATTCAACTCGACAAACATCTTACATGCAATAAGTAAAACTAGTCAAGTAGAAAATCTGTCGCCAAGCACCTAACGGTGTGTTCCGGCAGCTGTCCTTGAGAGCTAGTACTTCTAGGTTAGCCTGAACAACGTCTTCGACCACATCATCACTTACCATCAGGTGAGATAGTGGTCAAAGGCTTACCTATCAAACATTAAAAAAAAAAAAAACTAGTAGGAAATACCAGGATACTGGGCTCAGTTTTTACAACTGTCTTCCTGATAATAAATAATTGTATTCATATTTTGAAGTTTTTTCTAAATTATGGAATCAATGATTTCATAAAATATTTAAAAGTATTTGTTATTATAATGAGTTGATATATTATTTTTACAGGTTCCTCATCATGCAACAGACAAATCCAATACAGTACTTCTTTGAAGTAGTGGAACACAATGAATTCAAGAAACTTGTGCACCTATCATTGAGGACGGGCCCAGCAACTGATTTTGACATTAAACAGCACATGGCGGACTCAATCAGTTACTTAAAAGTAAGCTATCTGTATAATATATTACAAAAAATACCTCCACTCTTGCAGTGTGTGCATTACTTCCCGAATCAAGTGAGTTGCACCACAGCCTCGCAGATGTTGTTAGTGGTGTTTTGTTATGATGTGCTCTGTTCCACATCATATACTGTCAAAGCACCAAATACTGTCTTTGTACTACTTTAAGGGCGTTTTCAAGTTCGACAGCCATAAAACCGAACAAACAAATGCAGACTTTTTCATCCAAAATTATGGAAAACTGCAATGACAGACAGGGCACTTTCCGAAAGATTGTTTTCTGTTTTTTACTTTAATTGCAATAATACTTATAGATAGATCTTAGCTATAACAGTTGTCAATGTGGCATTCACTGTGTGTTTGACCTTTGCAAGGACCATCAACCATTTAAATGATTAGGTACCTAACTGTACATAACAATTATAATTGGATAAACATACATTGGTCACACTTTGACATTACACAGAAAAGTAAGTTTGCAGAATTAACTATTAACGTGATGGAAATCCATCACCTTTGTTTATTTTTGCGCTGGAAAACAAAAAGATAAATGTAGTTTATCAGAAAGCTTTATGTGAATGTTATCGAGATTTAATTTTTATGATAGACAAATTACTTAGCATTCCATGGATTCACCGTGCTGGTGCCGGGTCCATAGTGTTGCAGAGGAAGATGCCCAAGTTAAGGTGCCTGGGACTTGCAACCCAGTGAGTAATGTTAAGGGGCCCCTTTATGATGCATTAATGCTCCCTTTCACCGCTTGAGCCTCCCCTGCCCAACCAAATTTGGTAAGATCCTACTAATGCCGCCTTGGATACAAGTTATGGTTGCTCTTGACAGGACAAAGTCTTTTAGTAGGTTATATAGGGATTTCGCTGGTATACCCCTTGCTTGATAAAATTGAAAATATTTACGTAAAATGTTGTAGACCGAATTAATTTGATCTTGCAAGTTACAGACACTTTTCGCAGTGTTTTTTTTTGAGCTGGGTTGGTACCCAGCTCAATCGAACACTGCAGGTACGGCAGGCAGTCGAGGTATGGCGAAAACCTCTTTTATTGTATGGGAGCCCCCTTAATTATTTATTTTATTTTAATTTATTATCTTTAAAGAGAACATAAAACTAAATATTCTGTGAATAATTTGAAGCGTATACCTGTCACCGTTATTATTATCGAGCAAGAAACGGTATAAAAAACAAGTTTGTTGTATGGGAGCCCCTATTGAATATTTATTTTATTTTTAGTATATGTTGTTATAGCGGCAATAGAAATACATCATCTTTGAAAATTTCAACTATCTAGCTGTCACCGTTCTTGAGATACAGCCTGGTGACAGACGGACGGACGGACAGACAGCGTAGACTCAATAATATGGTTCCGTTTTTACCCTTTGGGTACGGAACCCTAAAAACGAAATCAAACCGTATAAGATGGTGCTAATAGTACCGTACTCACGTGATACGAATGTTTACCGGGTCATGTAGTCATAGAAAAACCAGCCAAGTGCGAGTGGGACTCGCGCACGAAGGGTTCCGTACCATTATCTGTAACCTGATCTTGCAAGTTACAGACACTTTTCGCAGTGTCCGATTGAGCTGGGTAGGTACGGCGAAAACATCTTTTACTTTATGGGAGCCACCTTAATTATTTATATTTTTAAGAGAACATAAAACTAAATATTCTGTGAATAGTTAAAGTTTCTACCTGTCACCGTTATTAGTATCGAGCAAGAAACGGTAAAAAAAAACAAGTTTGTTGTATATGTGTTTATTAGCCCCCTTAAATATTTATTTTAATTTATTTTTAGTATTTGTTGTTAAAGCGGCAATAGAAATACATCATTTGTGAAAATTCTAAATCACCGTTCTTGAGATACAGCCTGGTGACAGACGGACGGATGGACAGAGAAGTTTCATTAATAGGGTCCCGTTTTTACCCTTTGGGTACGGAACCCTAATGAAGAGCGAACAAATCCAAATGCAAAACCTATTGTTACTACGAGTACATTATTTTCGTAGCGCATTAATAGGGCGTATATTTAGATGACAGAGTCCATAATTTCCTTTAATGTGACTGCCGCAATCAAAAATATAATATACTATATGAAGTAGGCGCCAAAAGCCCACCTCCCGTCCAGGATGAGATCTAGTCATCCTGGACGGGAGGTGGGCTTTTGGCGCCCAATTTGCCCAGTTGGCTCCAAAAGCAGTGGGATCTGCGGCCGCCCTAGGGAGGCTGCTGCCCAACGTTGGTGGCCCTAATGCCAATTGCCGCCGTCTATGCTCCGGAGTGATCCGGAGTATGGTCCTGTACGGGGCTCCTGTCTGGGTAGACGCCCTCAACCGCGACAACAAGATTCTGCTGCGACGTCCGCAGCGGGTTGCCGCGACGAGGGCGATACGGGGATACCGGACGGTGCCTGAACGGCAACTTGCGTGTTGGCCGTTGATCCCCCATGAGAGCTACAAGCGGAGATCCTCGCCGAAGTTTACCACTACGTGGCGGCGAGGAGATCCCGTGGATAGCCTGCAGTGTGGGAGGAAGTCACACGCATGCGGCGACAGGCGAGGGCTGCCCTGTTGCGGCGGTGGACGGAGGACCTGGCTCCACCGTGCCCGCAGCGGCACACTCTTTCAGCCCTCAAAGAAGGGATCTCTCTCTGCAGAGCGTTGTAAACGCCATGCTCGGAGGAGAATCTCTCTCCTCCGTGGCAGGCGGTAGTCTTCTTCTGCGAAGCGGTAACGGCGCAGAAGGACGCGCGGCGGGTGAGGGAGGGCGATGTCCATGCTGCCCCGCTTCAGCGCAGACGAACGGGGGCGAGGAGGCGGCAGTTTGCCCGCCTCTCCCCATCTCCGTAATGGGGTCACTGGTGGAGTGTCGGGGGATTCTCCACTAGCTTGCACGGCCCCACACGTTTGGGTAGTGGCCTTGGTGAGCAAGGTATCCCCTCCCCAGGCGCAGAGGCCCGACGGAGTTCGGGCAAGATGGTGAATGCTAAAGCGACCCTGTCTTGCCCCACCTTGGCGGAGGACTGCTCACGGGGGGGTTTTAGTTGGTTCAAGTCCACACATCCCCTTTCACCACCCCCGTGATGAAGGGGCAGTGCGAAGTCATTTCCTCCCTCAAAAAAAGGGTTCTAATGGTGAAAAATTGTACAATCGGTCCAGTAGTTTTTATGTTTATTTGTTGCATACATATACCTTTCCTCTTTATAAAATTAGTATAGATAATTGATAATGGTGTTATTAAAGCAACAATGTGTGCAATTGCTTAGCAAAATACAAGTACATTGCACTAACCAATTATAAATATTACAATATATTTCATTGCAGAAAACACTGGCCTCACTGAAAAGTTCATCGTCAAGCAATGAAGCTCTTCTCAATGATAAATGCATCAATTTAGAAAGGAAAGTGAACGATTTGTCTCATGTAATAACCAAAATGGAAGAAGACAAGATGAGACGTGAAAGAGAATTTCAAGAATCACTGAGGCAAGAAAAAGAAAGGCTTGATATGGTAAGTAACATAAGTTCATTATAAATGTTATTCATCACTCCTGCTCCGAAAGTAGGTTGTATTTAATTAAAATCGAGGAGATTTAACTATGGGCTGTTGGCCCATAATTTAATTTATCCTTATCCTTCTTCTTTTAAATTTGCCATAGTAATTTATAGAACTAACTTCTTGATATAATATTAATATCATTGTTTTTACCTCGTGAGAACGAAGAAAACATATATATATATATATAAATCAATGACAACATTGCACATGAAATTGGTTTATTTTTATAATAAGCCCAATGGCTACCACGATGATAAAAAGAAGTACAATATAAAAATTTAAAATCGGCCAAATTCGAGTCGGACTCGCGCACCGAGGGTTCCGTACAAAGCTAGGTATTTAAGTAAAAGTTATGGTATTTTTTTTGCTAAATGAAATCCTAAACGTTTAAAAATTATTAAACATATTTTTATTATATGATTATTATAAGTATAGATATGTAACTAAAACATTATGCTTTTCGAAATTTTACCTTTATTTGTGCTCTGAGACATTGCTTTGTACCAAATTTCAAGATTCTGAATTCATGAGAAGTACCCTGTACGTTTTGATTCCCTTGCGAGTATATAAAAATTTGCGGCATTAACGGTTGTATCTTTTAATTGCGTTGGCTTAAAAGTTTGATTTTTCCACAGCTTCAAGGGACAGTATACCCGAATATTTGATATGAATTTCAGCTTAATACCTCCACGCGTTCCTGAGAAAAAGGGTCTAGTCAGACAGACGGACAACAAAGTGGTCCTATAAGAGTTCCGTATTTTTTCCTTTTGAGGTACGGAACCCTAAAAATGCTGCACGAAAATTTGTATCCTTTGTTGTATTAAAACCCAAAACGAGTGTTTCGACGTGCTTTATTGTGTTTTAAATAACTGTGAATTATTATCCTTTTTGTGTTTGTGAATGTGCAATAGTGTTGACAAATATGTAGTACAATGGCAAAAAAGTGTTACATTTCATGTTAGAACAGTATTTTTTTAATTTTATTACAGGATAGACAGCAATGGAAAAAAAATGCTGATATAAATATGAAATCACAAATGAGTGATTACCAAGAGAATATCAGTAGAAAAGATAGACAAATCGATGAAATGAACACCATCTGCAAACAGTTGAAGGATAATATAATGCAATTGGAAAATCAAATAAGGTACTACTCACAATTTAATAACTTAAAACGAGCAATATTTGTCTATAACTATCTAGATATAAATATTCGAAAGTCTATTTTAATACATGGCTTGGGGCAACTTTTTGGGCACCATACTATGTCGCCGGCAATAATTCGCGCGTAAAGGAACACTGGCACCAAAAGGGTAAGCTAAATTATACTTCAAAGGATCGAAATGTCATTTTACGGCGTGTGGGATGTTTATTTTGTATATAGAGTGGAGCAAAGTATTCTAGAGTAAGACCTGGACCCTAGGACCCTTCGTGAAGTATAATCCTGAGCTCTGCGAGGGATTTAATATACGTTGCTCGAGGAATATATTTTAAGGCCGAGTTATACCATCTAATTTTCATCTAACTCTGGGAAAAAAATAAATAAGATAAGCCGTAGGTCACAATTTCCCATTGTCATCCAATTCATTTTTTGTAATGCTTTCAAGTATTATATATATTATATTTTCACTATGTATGAGTATTTGAGGAATGAATTTTTGGAAATACATTACATTGTTGATTTTTCATGCAGATAATGTACGGATATTATGATTACATAGGCGACATTACGTCCTTCATATCATGTAATTGCGTGTTTTTTATTTGTCTGTATCGCATCACTCTTGATTGAGAGCAAGTGGATTAAACATATTATGTAAATTTGCACGCTAGAACAAGACCGAGTGAAAGTCGAAGACCAGGAGGTCTAGTCTCAAAAACGAAGTTCGAAGTTTCGTTTGACGGATCGCACCTTTTCTTACCACGAACTACTTTCGGATCCGAATTTCGTACTTCGTGAATTGACATATTGCCCGTATTTGACCTTACTCCCAAATGTTATTTGGCATTTATTACTTCGTATTTAGACAGTAAGTTGATTACGGATTAATAATAATCTCATGATAGATACGCCCTACTTTTTACGTCTGTCGCAGAGTTATCGTTTGCTGCGAAACTTTGCCTTAACAAAACTTGCGTGAATCCGTTTTTACAAATTTTAGTATAACCTATAACATTTTAAACACATTATATTTTATCCATATATATTATAGCAAGACTCCATTCAAACACAGCGTCAATGTCTTCCTGCAGAAATCTGAATTTATCCCTTGGATTGACTAACCCATATATAATATATTAGGTCCTTACATATGAAATTGGCGTTTTTCGTACTGGCCACTTTAATCACGAATTTCTCCTCTTTGGTAAGGAATTCCAAATTCAAATTTGTACAGCTATAGACTCATGTATTTGTGCTTCGATGATCGTCATTCATTTGTTTTTTTTCTTCTGTTTCTTTCTGTTTGCGTCACTCATTTTACAAAATGGAAAACCTTAAATATCGCATTATTTACGAGTACGAGTTCCGCCGTGGCACTAGTGCTGCGGAAACAACTCGAAGGGTGAATGATGTGCATGGCGGTCGTGTTGCAAAAGAAAACACAGTTCGTTTTTGGTTCCAACGTTTTCGTTCTGGAAATTTCGACCTGCAGAACAAGCCCCGTGGACGGCCTGAGACTCAAGTTGATAATGAAGAGTTGAAGGCTATTGTGGAAGCGGATCCATCGCAAACCACGTCCGAGTTAGCTGCAGGCTGCGATGTTAGTGATAAAACTGTTTTAATTCACTTGAAGCAAATTGGGAAGATTAAAAAGCTTGAAAGGTGGGTACCTCACGAATTGACTGAAACAAACCGGCAAACGCGCGTCGACTGCTGCGTTACATTACTAAACCGGCACAATAATGAAGGTATTTTAAACCGAATCATTACCTGTGATGAAAAATGGGTTCTTTACGATAATCGGAAACGCTCAGCGCAATGGTTAGATCCTGGCCAGCCAGCCAAATCCTGCCCCAAGCGAAAATTAACCCCAAAAAAGTTACTTGTAAGCGTTTGGTGGACTAGTGCCGGTATTGTTCATTACAGTTTTTTCAAATCTGGCCAGACTATTACGGCTGATGTCTATTGTCAGGAATTGCAAACCATGATGGAAAAGCTAGCGGCTAAACAACCTAGGCTGGTCAATCGCTCCACGCCACTGCTGCTTCACGACAACGCTAGACCACACACTGCGCTACAGACGGCTACTAAATTAGAAGAGCTTCAATTGGAAAGTCTAAGACATCCTCCGTACTCCCCGGACCTTGCTCCAACAGATTACCATTTTTTTCGAAATTTGGATAACTTCTTGCAAGGGAAAAAATTCAACTCCGATGGGGCAGTCCAAATCGCCTTCAAAGATTTTATTGATTCCCGTCCGACTGGTTTTTTTAGTAAAGGGATCAATGAACTACCTATGAGATGGCAAAAGTGCATAGAAAATAATGGTTCATACTTTGATTAATTAAATATATTATATTAAAAAATATTCGACTTTTTGTTCCTCCCATACAAAACGCCAATTTCATATGTAAGGACCTAATATATACCAACTTCAGGTCATCTGAGTAAAGCAGACACTTTGAATGTTTGAGAACAGCTTCGAGGTCATTAATCATAACTCCAAACAAAATAAGGCCCTATATAGAACCCATTTAATATCACTGTGAACGTTGTTTAGTATATTAAAGACTTTCTGTAGTATATTTAGTATCAATATTGCACCCGTGCTAAACCGGGGCTAGTCGCTAGTATTTAATGTAGGAAATATCTCGGGGATCGAAATCGTGACCTCTTGGTTTGGACGTGAAGCGTAATGCACTGAAATAAGGATGAAAATGTTATGACATCCAAATAACTCATACTCGAAGTTAACATGTGTAATCTTATCTCAAACTTGTATTTTTCCAGTGAAAAATCTCAGCGTGTAAATTGTATAGAGAAAGAAGTACAAAAAACTCACATAGAAGTGGCGACGCTTAAAGCTAAAAATGCTTCTATAGAACGAGACATTGCCGAAAAAGAAAAACAGTGCAATCAGCAGACATCAAGGTGTAATTATTTAGAAAAGGTATGTACAGTCGCGGTATGAAAAGCTTCACTACTTTTCAAATTTATTCGTTTAACGTTCCGCGAGCAAACACATGGAGCACCTTTTAACCCGAAACCTGCGGGTAACATCGCGGGCGCAGCAGTACTGTATCAGCCAGATTATCCACTGCTGAACACAGCCTCCTTCATTAAAGGGGGGTTTGCCATAATCCCCACGCTTGGCAGGCGTCTTGGTGACCGCAGTGTGAGATATCAGTTCCTCAAAAAGCGCTGCTGCCCACCTTCTGGTGTGTTACTCTTAGTCGCCTCTTACGACACTCACGGGTAGAGATGTGACATTCTATCCCATCACCTCATGGGCTAAGCAGGCGCTAGTTTATAATAATTCCAATAGAATTTAATGAAAAGTAAATCTTCAGGACCAAAAAATATTATAAATATTTAGATTAATTTATATTTATTCAATTTCATGTTTCAGATAGTGAAAGAAAATTCGGACACGATAAAAGAACTTAACAATAATTTAATGACGCTTCGCAAAGATAAGGTATTTATGATCCCACATAATCTTATACATTTCAATCATAGACTTACATACGATTTGCACAACTAAACAGATACTGGGTGTCCGACATGTTCAAAAGCCGCTTACAAAATGACGGTTTGCCTTCAAATGTAGGTAACTGGTATGATAGATTAGGATGGCAATACAAGTGGTTGCAGTTTATACTTAAAAACTTCTATTCTATATGCAATTACAGGGTGGCATGTGTTTACTATAATTTGAAAATTTTGATTTTACAAGACACGAGATGTGGCGTTGATTATTGCTAAAAGAATACGTTTCGTAATTTCTTAGACAAAGCAAAATCTTTATTTTGCAATCATTAATTGATCAAGTCGAACTTACGCATACGATTCGTATAATGGCTTAGTATTATGCGAGTAGCTTTATAGCAATAAGTAATGTTGATATAGTTTATTATCTAATTATATTATATAAAAAGAAAATTTTTATAAACACGAAGATTTTGTCTATCTATACAAGCCGAGGTCATCAAACTCACATGGTTCAAACAATTAGGCACAAGATCTATGGAGCTTATACTGCATATCTGAGAATAGCGCGTTTAATTTATTAAGAAAACGTGTTCTTTTTTTAAATAAATCAGAAATCAGTCGAGTAGCTCGATCTCGACCGGTTTCGCGACTTTCAGAGTCGCTTCATCATGGAGTACGTACGCTCCCGACCGCGTCCGCGCATGTACTGTTGCTGCGCCGGCACCGGCGCTGACGTGGGAGCGCGCCAGACGCGCAGCAGCGCGCGCGGCCTGTTCTGCCGCCGCCGTAAGTGAAATCGGATTCAAAATTGTTTAAATACGTGTACTACTTACGAAAGTTTTAATAAAATGTGTTCTTTATTTAATGTGATGGAATTTGTATTTCAATTGATAAAATGAAAAATCCTGTGGCATGCTGGCTGCTGGTGAGCGCTTGGATTAAACATGGCGTTAGTTTTTTACAACTGTACTGTATTACTCAGATTGTCTACTGCTGAACACAGCCTGCCCCATTAACGGGGCCCACCTGGTGTCCGTCAAATAAGTCTTAACCTCTGCCTATAACTGATGCAGTTCGTTATAAGTGGCAAACTGCACTGCGCCCGTCCCCCTGAGACATTATTCCCCCGAGTTGTTAAGTCCCATGTGCCTGTAAATTCACCGGCAACAATTCCCCTCAAACCGTAATTCCTTCAAACACAGTAATGCGAACATTACTGCTTGGCATAGAAATAGTTATGGTGAGCAGTAGTACTTCTCTGGAGGAACTCGCACCAAAGAGTTCTACTGATACAAATATTTTCGAATGTAAGATAGCTGTTCTTGAGAAAGCGATGCTGCCCCTGTATTTTAACCTTAGTCGCCTCTTACGACACCCACGAGAAATGTTAAGGGGAAGGGGGCAAGAGAGGAGGTGATTGTAGCCCGTAACTCCACGGGCTTGAATGTCACGCCTTATGTTTTTACAATGCTGTACTAAAATTATCACAGTTAAATTAAGAACTATATTATGATGACGTTTCTCTTCTTTTTCTAGACATGTTTAGAAGAAAGATTGGCACTAAGTGAATCTCTAAAAAACAAAAATAATGAGGCCGTTCAATCTACTTCGGAACAATTGTTGAAGGCGAATCAAATAATTTCTAAGCAAAATGCTGATCTTATTGAAATGAAAGAAAAGGTAAGATAAAGAAGCAAGTTTTAAGGGTTGGCAATAGAAAAAAAAAAGGGGTACGGGATATAAAATTTAAAAAAACTGGCCAAGTCCGAGTTGGAGCCGCACACCCGGCTATAGGGGTGGATGGCCTGGGTTCGAATCCCGCACATGAATATAATTTTAACGCACGTTGTAATTTTGAAAAGCGCGAAGCATGTGTCATTGCAATAATAAAAATATTTTAAAACTAATATAATAATATGTTGCATCCGCGCATTAAACAAAGCTTGGTATATTGATAAACTGTCGACCGTTATTCAAAGTGTTCACGTAACATTCTCCCGCTACCGGGCATGTACATCAGAAACGCTTGCCTATTCGTTAAAGATCATCCTGAACACTATAAAATAAAAAAAACTAAACAAGTTTGCAAACTTATTACACTAACCTATTTGTAAAGATATCTTTTTATTTTTTTTATTGCTGATAGGTAAAACATTTGACCACAATCTCACCTGATGGTAAGTGATGATGTTGTCGAAGGTGTTAACAGGCTTAACCTAGAATTACTGGCTCTCAAGGACAGCTGCCGGAACAGCTGTAGTTAGGTGCTTGGCGACAGATTTTCTAATTGAGGGTGGTGGCTAGCCTGGCGGGCATTCGCAAAATGCCCTTTCACCATGCGGTGAAGCTCAAGCCCTCGGCGGAATTTGAACCATGGATCTGCTGCGCGGCACTCCATAGCCAATGCCACTGAGCTATCACTGCTTCAAAACTGGCCATATTAAATATAATATCAAAAATACTTTTTATAATTTAAACACCTGCATGCAGGCAGAATACAAGAATGAATTGCCATAGTGTTTAAGACCTTTTTATGAGTATGTATTTTCGGAAATAAACTATTGATTTGATACATTGACTCCGACTCATTGACTTAATACAGAGCCTTAAGAATATATTATGGACACAATGTTATCAAAACCCATACAGCTGTTCGAAGCAGAGTAAACAGTACATAATATGCGGGAGGAGCTTAATTATTTTTGCATTATGTTTTCAGCTACTATGTCGAACCGCGATAGCCTTAGAACAAGAAAAAGTTATTGAAAGGAACGGAAAAGATATGGAAGAGCTCAAATCGCAAATAACTTCGACCAACCAGCTAGTGGACAAGTTAACGCAAGAATTGAACAGCGTCAAAGAAAAATATGAAAATAATGAAATGGCTCTCAAAGACAGGGACGAAACTATAAAAAATAATAACATGGGTAAGATTATATTTTCAGCAATGAGATATAATAACAAATATACAAATAAACACGGATTTAAATGTATTTTAATTAATATTTATTATGAATTTCCGCAAAGTAATATTAGGGGTTTCACCTCGGAATGAGAGATAGTCAGCTCAGCTATGAACTTTTATAAACCTTTATTTTGTCAAATTAAAACTTGTCACAAAATCTATTTATCGTAGGGTGTCCGCGACTACAGATTTCAAGATCAAAGGTTAAAAAAAATATTTATTACAAAAATCTATTTATCTCGAATATCTTTTTCTCGTCGGTATCTCGAAAAAAGTTCAAGAGAAGAAAAAAACTGTTGAAACAAAGGTTGTAGAAAATTTAATCCTCTACAATATTTATAATAAATACAAATAACATAAAACGAAAGGGAAAAGAAGTATTTGCAATAAATGTGTGAAAAAACCTATTTTGTGGCCTTTGACCTTGGAATATTTGTTATCGCGGGCAATCTACGATAAGTAGGTTTTAATTAACTTAAATTGTGCAAGGCATCTTTACCATTCTACTCTATTTACTACTTGAAGATATTATAGCTATAAGTAGCTAAAAAAGTTACTAGTCCTTATTTAAGTAGTCGTACTTATTAAGTATCTCCACCATAATTTAATAAACCGGCGAAATAAAACTACAGTAGCTCTAAACACTGATACAACATTTTAGACCCTAATATAGAATATAAGAATCGTAACATTAGATTATTGTATGTATGTTTTGATTTGTAACTCCTTATGAGCCTAAATGATTGATTTAAAATGATTATTATGGTTATTGTATACGAAGGCCATGCATGTCGTATGAATTGAACCTTATAAGTTGTAATTGAACACAACACTATTGTTGCTTAAAGTGCGATTTACTAACGAACTATCGTCCCTTATGTAATAACTAATGTTGCAATTGATACAACAAGAGCAAAAAAATAACATCAATCATTTAATTTTCAGTAATACAATGGCTACACAAGAAACTTGAAGACAACTGTGGTCCAAGCGATATGTTGCCCACTAGAACTAAAGCGGGCATTCAAACGGCTACAAGCTCCACACCTTATTTCCTGTCGAAAAACCATACTGTATCATCGCACGGTGTTTCTGAAGAATCTATAGACTTTTACGCCACATCTAAACTGTAAGATACCGCTTGTACTTTAATAGATACAATACTCAATTTACATGGAGGCAATGTCGAAGCGGATCGAATCGTCCAAACGTTTCCGTAAACTGTATGATCGGGCGAAGCACGGTAGCTCTGAGCAGTAAACTATTCACAGTAATATAGTTGGTATAAAAATGGCTATTACCACAGAATAAAAAGGACTAGAAGGACCACTTCGCATAGCCATTCCATTAAATAAATGACTCTAGCCACGAAGCAATAAAGTGCACTTCAGCTCGCAAAGCATGGAGTACATAAAACATATATTCGCCTACAAGGTGACTCTCTTTCTATCACATAGCCACGCATAGCTCTGATCTCTTCTGACGCGGCACGCACCGTACAATAATCCAGTCCAGACGGTTACGCCGATGTACCTGTAGGTTTGTACCTAAAGTGCGGAATAAGCCAGGCCTGCTATTACGGAGAAACTATACATATATCAATCTGAAGAAGGTCGAGAGGGTTACAAACAAGTCAGCTGTGGGACGATGGACGCAGCAGTTAGTCTTTGTCCATGGTAAAATATATTGTAGTTATACCCCTACCACCATGCGGTGAGGCATGAGTATCAATCGCTGTCTTACAATATTTAAAACTCCGTCTGAGCTATCAATCCATCATTCATCAAATTACACGATCAATCTGACGTCATTCTGTTATAAATCATGGACTGAACTGATGTCAGACCACGTGTAACCTCCGACATAGTCGTCAAAAATTGGCCTATTAGCAGGCCTGGCTCAAACCGCAGTTTATGTGCGTGGTGTATCCGTCCGTACGGGATTATTCTACGGTGCGTGCCGTGTCAGAAGAGATCAGAGCTATGCGTGTTCATGTGATAGAAAGAGACGCCTTGTAGGTGAATATATGAGGTAATCCATGCTTTGCGGAACTGAAGTGTACTTTATTGCTTCGTAGCTAGAGTCACTTATTTATTGGAATGGCTTTGCGGTGTGATCCTACCATTTTATTCTGTGCTATCAGCTAAAAATAAATGTACTTGTATATATCATCACGCCTCTCGAAGGACAAGAGGTTTTTTTTTTATGCCTGTTAGGTTAGCCTTTGACCACTATCTCACCTGATGGTAAGTGATGATGTGGTCGAAGATGTTGTTCAGGCTAACCTAGAAGTACTGGCTCTCAAGGACAGCTGCCGGAACACACCGTTAGGTGCTTGGCGACAGATTTTCTACTTGAGGGTGGTAGCTAGCCAGGTGGGCATTCGCAAAATGCCCTACCACCATGCATTTAACACCCACGTTTGGCCCTGATATGTTTGTTTTTTATGCGCGCGCGTCGACGATACATTTTGTTTTTAGGAAATTTCGACGCTTTGATTCGACTGGACACTACACATCTAAGAAGAGAGCCTCACAAATACAGAGCGCCTAATCAATATTTTAATAAGTAATGACAGACTGTAATTTTAGATCAAATATAGAAGATAGTCCTGGGCCAGATATGCAAGATAAGAATGTCAAAGTTGGACTGGATCCAAAATATTTAAGGCCTGCACCTAATGAAAACCACGTGATAAGTCATAAAGGTACGTGTGAATTAGAATAAAAGCATTAACATACATTTTAAAGAAATCTGCTCGCACAAAAAGAAAAAAATATATTGCTCCTAGGTAAGCCTTTGACCACAATCTCACCTGATGGTAAGTGATGACGTGGTCATGCTTAACCTAGAATTACTGGCTCTCAAAGACAGCTGCCGGAACACACCGTTAGGTGCTTGGCGACAGATTTTCTACCTGAGGGTGGTCGCTAGCCAGGCGGACATTCGCAAACTGCCCTACCACCATGCGGTGAAGCTCAAGCCTGCGGCGGGATTCACTAGCCACTGAGCCATCACTGCTTCAATAATAAAAGATAGAATAGAAATAAATAAAAGATTTACATATGAACCTGTAGTAACAGTTAAGTAGTAGTTGGATCGTTTCAAGTATATTTCTATCCACACCCAGTGGCCCTTTCAAGGAGGTTTTACTTCTAGTTCCTGTGCCGCCTCGTTATGGATGGGACGTTATGGGATTGGTATTCGACTACCAACACAATATCTTGCGATCACTTGGAAAATACTACCAGAAGCAATTGAAAAATATAGGGGGTATTCCGTTTTGCGCTTTCAATGCATACGTTTGTACCTAGGGATGTAGCTGTTCCGAAATTAAAAATCTACTGACAGTACTGATAATGCTCATAAGGAAATCGGAACGATTATAAAGTGCAATAGCGAGTGAACGAAACATCAGTACCCACGTGTTTTTAATCATGTAGGATTTTTACAACTAAAATAACTTGAACGGAAAGTCTTGCTTTAATCTTTATATGATAATCATTGATAATGTTTAAGCACAAACAGGCAACTATTGTTTTTTATTATGATGGCGATGATAGATGTGGCAGTGCCCTACCTCAGTGCTCAGAGTCGTGAGCTTTGTAAGTGCCGGTTAATAACGTCATATGGATTTCGTGTGTAGCCGTCATTGCATCTCGGAACGATTTTGTGCACGCTTAAGCTGCTCAAAGCGATTAAGAGCGGCCAACCCGTCTTACTTTCAGACAAACGCTCGTCATTATGGCGTTGTAACAGATCTTTATATAAAACTTTTAAGCTAATAGATGCTTAAAACCTTGTGCATTCTGCAATATATCTAGGTTTTTATGCAAATAAAAAGTAAAATTTTGAGAAATAACTTCAATATAAGCCTCCAAAAATCTGCTTTTTTGCACTAAGTTTACTTGAATTTTGGGCGTTCAGAATGTACTCATAAATTGTATAAGTAGAGAACATATTTTGATAGAAACCTTGCAAATATAATGGGGATTCTAAATGACAAACATTTATTTTACAAACTTATAAGGCTTATTGAAAAACACGTAATTCCTGGATTAAGTTTTATAATGTTTACGCACACTATTTTTCGTTCAATATGATCTCGTTCTCACTTGCTTGTTAGCCAAGTGGCGGAAAAAGGTGTACGCGAGACAGAGTGAACGAAGAGTTGAATGCCAAGCGCTGAAGATGAAAAAAAATATAACAACAAGCTTTTCAATCATGCTCGCTTTGACGATAGACGACATATTTTTCCTTCACTCAGTTGCGTTCTTTCGCACACAATATTACCTCCTTCACGCAGTACATGCATTCTAAATTAATTTAGGATCTCTAAATTATGTGTATGTAAATCCTTACATTGATCACGTTACTTTCTACAGTGAAATTTCAATGTATATCATAATAGCATTTTTATATGAACTTATTTAAAAGTATTACTATAAAATCTTTTTCAGTTGGCAAGCAGAAGATGGGTGAAAATCAAGTCCAAAAAGGCAAAGAAAATACGAACATCAACCTGCCTAAAGTTGATTACAGGGAGAAAAAATCCACTCGAGCGTCTACATATAGGACAACACCGGTTTCGGCGTATTTTCCATAGTTTTATGACTTAGTTTACCAAGAGTGTAGTTGAAATTTTTTCAAGTATGACATATCAAAATAAATACGTCAAGTGGATTTACCCGGTATAATCATGAAGGAAATATTGTGGTGTCATCGCGTAATTACGACTGTAAACACAGTTAAATATACTTTGAGTGTTAATAATATTAGTCGGATTTCGTTTTCTATACACTGAAAAACGACTTAAAGGCTTAAATCAAATTTGACCTTTTACCGTTGAATTGTGAATACGTAAGATGAATTCACAACTCTTAAGATGATTTTCACCAATCAATAAAAATGTACCATGTTTTATAATAAACACAACCGTCAAAAACGCCTTCCGTAAAGTATTTTCAGAATTGAACTTGTTATACGATAATAATTGCAGTGTTGACCATAAAATATACCTTACTTTTACGGCGGTTTATATACGGTGATTATCACTATAAGGTACGACTTAATCAGCCTCATCGAAAAGTCAATATTTAAGAAAGACCACAAAATACACCTTAAATGAAGACGAAAAGAAACATTCGCCTTCACTGACCTCGTTTAACGCCTTCTAGTTGGAAGGCGTTTTTGTACGTATTTACGTTTGGTCGGTTTTTCGCCTTATACCATATACATTGGCCGTCATTAGGGCGCTTTTGACTTTAGATTTTTCTCAGTGTACGAACCTTTACAGAGTCCCTTCAGTTTAAGTTGAGCAGTTTTATTTTCTCCAGATGAAGTTTCAGCAGTCTGAATCATGTGTACTGCTTGCCCTTCAGAAAATTCACTAATAGAGCATGTAAACCGTATATATTTATATATATATATATGCTATTGTGACGGAAAAAGCTCGAGGCCCACCTGATGTTAAGCGTACCTCTGCCTATAACCTGCATTTCATCACATTTATATTATTAATATATTATTTATGTATCATTTTTATTCTTTTATTTCATTTTTTAATGTAGTTAATTGGTTTTGTATAATAATGTTATTACTTTATTTTGATCTGATATAATTATTATATTACAAAACTTATAATTTGTAAATATTAATGATAATTGATTGTATAATTAAGTTCGTTCGATAACTAATGTAATTGTTGATATTACCGTATTAGTTTAAATAAATTACAAGTCATGATTTGTGCTGCGCCCGTCACTTTGAGGCATAGTTGTTAAGTCTCATGTGCCTGTAATTTCACTGGCTCTTAAGGACAGCTACTGGAACACACCGTTAGGTGCTTGTGGCCAGTCTAATAACAGAATATCATAAATCATACCTAGGTATTTTTTTATATTGTTATGTTTGCAATAACGCCTGCTTGGCGAATAACATTACAAAGTATTACAAAATCACAAATATACGATAGGAAAAATTTAAGTCATGTGCGGGATTCGAACCCGCGTCCATCCAACCCTTGAGCCGGGGTATGCTCTAACATCTTCTATCGTATATTTGTGATTTTGTAATGTAATCCGCATAGCAGGCGTTATTGCAAACCTAACAATATTAAAATTACAAAGTATGTTACAGTTATACCTAGGTATTCATAAAAAAACTACTAACGAAACCCCTAAGTAGGCCTAAATCCTACTTAGGGGTGCTAATTTAATGTTTTATAACTGCAACTCACCATCCTTTTGAATAATTAACAACCTGTAACTACAGTACCTGATACATATCAACAAAGATAACGACATCGGTAATAAGTTGGCATCGTCCTGGACCACTATGGCCTAGTTATGAATGAAATTCTTTTGTTATCATTATCGCCGATGCCAATGGGTTAATGCCCACCACCAACAACTTCAACCTGGAGATGTGTTGGCGCCACTTCTTTGGATTATGTCCTTAGTCCTAGCAAACATAATCCCACCCAAACTTTCGTACATTATGAAATGATGGCCTTAGTATATGTATACTACTATTTGTAATAATTATTTCGTATGTATGAGCAAGTAACTATACGTTATTTTTAAAGAACAATAAACTGTGCAATATTAAATTAACAAATATTTTTCTTTTTCAAATCCAACATATCCCCTTGGGGTGACGGGTTAGAATACCACCCCTTCACTTCTTCCCGTGGGTGCCGTAAGCGGCGACTTAGGGAAAAATACCTTAAGGTAGGGGAAGCAGTGCCTTCTGACGAATTGACAACTTCTACTGCTGTCTATTTAACAAATAATTAGAGTACAAAATTTTATGCCCAAGGCGGGAATCAAACCCGCGTCCTCCCATATCGCGTTGGATGCCTAAACTTTCTACTGCTGTCCCCAAGCCGCCTGCCAAGCGTGGGGATTATGGCGAATACCCCGTTAATAGGGGAGGCTGTGTTCAGCAGTGGACAGTACTGCTGTCCCAAAGACGCCTGTCAAGCGTGGGGATTATGGGAAAACTCCTCTTATGATATGTACAAAGACAACTCGGCCTCCAGTCCCCAGCAGCTCTATTATTCTTGGCCTCGGTACCAACCTAGAGGTAACGGTGGAGCAGGGGGTGCGAAGAATCCCCGGCAGATGCCCGACTATCGCGTACACGTACGCTCAGGGAGGACCACAAGATTGTCGGGGTGGAGGAAGAACTGAACAAGTTACGTTTATGTATTTTAAAAATTCTAGGTATGCTTTATTATGAATAGGTTCTGGGTGGCCATAGTGCAAAATAAACCAAAAACAAAATAGACTTAATAGTTATATTTTTTATATGAAATGGTTACAAAATTAAGATTCTAACAACTATTAGTGGGAGAGCCGGTTGCATAAATACCTACCTCATCGGGTACCCCAATAGGCTATCTTTGGATCGTTAACCGACATTTAAACACTTTAAAAAATGAGGTCTGCCAGCGCCGATCCTGCCGGGTCATAGAAATAATCGATATATATTTAGACTCAATTTTTTTGTGAAAATTACCTTATATGGTACCCGAATTAAAGTGATGACAACAATAAACCATTGATTAAATATGTAAAAAAAAGTTGGCCATTGCGCACCCTGCCGGAAGTACTTGGCAGACCTCCAATAATATGTCCTTTCGACACGCTCAACCTACCTCATCGAGTACCCCGATGGTACTTGCGCTAAATAATAGCCAAGAAACCCCTGATAATGGATCAAAAGGTCTGCCAGGTCTAAACTTGCCGGAACTTAGTGATCAAAGCATTTGAAGTCGGTAGGCAGCATAATTTCACTTAAACTTAAAATAGTACGTTTCTAAATTTCGAAATCTAATTAGCTAGTTTTTCATCAAAAAAGTAAATAAAACAAGAAATGTAGTGTTCAGAATGAATATATAAAATTGCATAAACATACACCACGAGTACTATAACATGTTTCCAATTTAGGTACAACAATCAAAACTTAGTTAAAGTGCGCATTATATAGTTATCTGAAATATGTAGGTAAAACAGAGTCTATAAAGTCCATAAACATCATACATTTTCAAAACAAGAATCAAAAATTGTAATGTAAACGGAACAGGGGAGAACAGCGGGGCGATCAATGTTACATACGATCACAGCGACACAACCATAGTCGCAAATGTGGTCAAAATTATCAAAAATACGTCATTGGCGTCAAGTGGAGTACGTCCCTACTCGTTTCCGAACACAGGGCCACATTCCAAGCCTCAGAGTGTAGTTGTTTGGTTGTTTTAACTTACTCCAAGGTTCGGAACGACCCAGTTGTTCTATAACCTCAAATATATATTTAAGACGAGGAACTAGCATTAAATATAGACGTTGTATGATGTTTGAAAAGCAATAACTACCATTACCTGCAAAATACAAAAGAGTGCCTATAATTATCTCATCAAGAAATGTTGAGGGCATATCTGTTAAAGATCCAACCTTATAACGACCGATTTTCATAGTTAAAAAGTTGCAACCTTCAAAGGTTTAGAACGAACAAGATGTGACAACCTTGGGTATGTTCCATTAGTCGCTAAGAACGTTAATTTCGATGATTTTGATCACATTCTGTGTCTGTGGTTGTGATCACTGTGATCGTTTGTAACTGTCATCCCCTGTTCCATTTAGGATAAGAACGCTAAGAATGCCACTAAAATTTGCCACTTCTGTCACTTTTGACATTAGATGTAGGGAATTCAAACTGTTCCAGTAGCCTCATAGCGTTTATGGCGAAAATAACGCCAAGACCCATGTGGAACAACTTTTTGGGAGTGTGATCGTTTTTAGCGAATCTAACTTCAAATGGTATGCACCCCTTGTGAAGAGTTGCACTCCGAGTGCGCTCCTACCAAGGTTCTAAACGGGCCCCTGTTGTATCGGAATGGAGTTATCGCATAAAATTGCTTTTGGTGTGTTTCGGAAAGCAGTCTCTGTCAAAAAGTAATAAAAAAAAACAAAATGACGAAAATCTGATGGACGGGATTGGGTGGGGAAGTTCATTATTTTGTTTGAGTGATTCATTACTGAGCTATTTTGTATTATTTAATTTATATTACTCGGCTTTGTGAATTGTGTCATCATGAATCAATGTAGTTGTATAAAAATCTTTACCTGATTGACAAATAGTTAAAAGTAATAGAGAATGATTGATGGAGTTGATACAAAAAATCTGTGATTTCTCGTGTATGATTGGAAGTGTCCTGTTTCCATCAAAACTATGCCATTCGACTTTTTGTGCTGCGTGAGGCCCGGGGTTGAAGATGTAGTGGAGCTGGATTATTCGCACCAATCGCTAGTTGACTTCCCAACAGAGGTGTTTGTTTACGAACGGACACTCGAAGTTTTATACTCACAAAGCAATCGCATCTCAGAACTACCGAGACAACTTTTCATGTGCCATGGCCTCAAGTACTTAGATCTCAGTGACAATGAGGTAGCAGCAATACCAGCCGCTATTTCTTCTCTATCTAATCTTCAGCACCTCAACATCAGCAGAAATTCTCTCACATGTATACCAGAAACTATGAAAGCCTTGAAGTACCTGATGTTCTTGGATTTGAGTGTAAACCCACTAGAAAAACTACCAGATGCCATTACAAACCTCATAGCCTTGCAAGACCTGTATCTAAATGACACATATCTTGAATATCTCCCAGGAAACTTTGGACGACTGGCAAATCTACGTATCTTAGAACTGAGAGACAACTATTTAATGATTTTGCCAAAATCCTTGTCACGGTCAACTGAGTTAGTAAGATTAGATATTGGGCAAAATGATTTTCAACAATTCCCTGAAGTTCTTGGAAGATTTACAAAATTAAAAGAGCTTTGGATAGACAGCAATAGTTTAACAAGCATAACAGGTGTTATAAAGCCATTGGAAAGCCTAATACATCTGGAAGCAAGCAATAATATGATAGAAGAACTAGCACCGGAAATTGGGTATTGTACACAACTAGAAGCTATAAGTTTATCCCTAAACAATCTCACACAACTTCCTGATTCTATTGGTCAATTAAGCAACCTAACAACCCTCAAATTAGATAACAATAAATTATATTGTCTACCTGAGAGCATTGGTCAACTTACAAACCTTGAAGAGTTGATGCTCATGACTAATTATTTAGACAAAATACCTTCATCCATTGGACTCCTCAGAAAACTTCAGTACCTAAATATTGATGAAAATATGCTAAGATCTATCCCTCCAGAGATTGGAAGCTGTATTAAATTATCTGTTCTGTCTCTAAGATCAAATAAACTCATGAAAATCCCTCCAGAAGTTGGTCATTTAAGTTCCTTAAAAGTGTTAAATTTAGTACGGAATTCACTGAGCTGTCTTCCACAGTCCTTGTTAAATTGTGAGAATTTAGTGGCTCTTTGGCTATCAGAAAACCAAAGTAAGCCTCTAGTGCCTATGCATTCTGAGGTAGACCCTCACACCTATGAACAAGTCCTCACTTGTTTCCTCTTCCCCCAAGTGCCTTTGAACCCAATTGACATGAAAATGGAGAATAATAATAAGACAGAAAATATTGAGAGCCAACCTATGGGTCGTCATATCAGTTTTGTAGACATGAAAGCAGCTCCAAAAGTCCCAGAAAAAGGTGGACAGTTACGTAGAGCTCCTACTCCTTATCCCAAAGAGTTGAGAGCTCTTGCTAAACATGCAAGAAATATACACAAAGATAGTGCACAAGATGTTACACCTATGCAAAATGCAGTACATATTAAGGCAGCCAAGATTACACCTACATTGCAACAAAGGTTTGCATCTGATAACAAGAAAGAGCATGAAATCAGCAAAGATGTATCTGATGATCCAACTCAAGACCCAATGAAAGTATCTGTTTATGATAATCTTCCCACTGAAAATACTTATGATAAGCCTTTAGACCTCACCTATGAGCCAAATAAAACATACAGAAGTGTAGATCATGCTTTGTATACTGAAAGCAATGGGGGCACAGATGATTATAAAGAGGATAATACTGATGAATTCTGTCCTCCACCACAAAGACCACTTAGTGTGAAACAAAATGAAACAATATACTCATCAAGGCAAGAAGTTGACCGAATGGCTACTCCAATACAACAGCTGCCACAAAATGTTTATGGAAATCACACTGACTCTAAAAGTTATGCAGTGCCAGAGAACAACTTTAGAAGTAGTCTAGAGGAATCACGGAATCGCTTACAAAGACTCAGTTTAAGCTCACAAGAGCGACATATCAATAATGAAAGTGTTTTGTCACCACATTTTAATGATAATTCCTATAATTCTAGACCAGTTATGGATAAGATTCCTTCTTTTGAACCAATGTACCCAAGGAAAGAGCATGTATGCCACTCAGCGTCCGACAACAGTTACCATGAAAGTGGATATGGTAGTGAAACATATGCCAGAGCAAAGGAGAAGATTTATGGACAACGTAACTATGATGCCTATGGCTATCATGCTCATGTTCTCAGAGATGCACCAAGTCCTCGATTACACACTGTGAGTCAGGTGGTCAGTTCAAACACAATGCCAAATTTAAGTAACTATAACAATATGTATGGACAAGCTGCAGATGGCCACAGTCATAATTATCATGGATCAATTCACCAGTCTGGCACTCCAAATGCTAATATTTATGGCATGTCTGCTTCAACTTCTAGTCCAACATATGTGGCTAACCAATCACCAGACTTATATTCTCCAACAGGCCATACTGATACTACAAATCCTTACCGTATGACTAATACGCCTCTCATATCAGATGATGGCAGCTACAGTCATATACATGTTCACTCCCCAACTAGTCAGAATATGTATGACTTATATGAAGCTATTCCAGCATCCTCCAATTCACCGAGTGTCATAAGCCACCGTCATAGTCCAAATGGTTTACCTGAACCAGTATATTCAAGGGGTCAACCACCGCCATACCATATCGCAGCTCCTTACACAAAACATGCTCAATATTTTAATGGGACAGGTGGATAGTATTGTCGTACACATGGAAAACCACAGTGTTTTCTGCAAAAGATGCATTCATATGAACATTTTTAGTCATTTATTAAATTAAATGTATTTGATCAGTCCGGATGTTTCTGGATGTGCAATTATATGTGATAAAGAAATAATTATTGATAGATAGCTATGTGAAATGAAACTTTAAATTGTTAAGGTGCTGATTATAAGAAATGAATGAAATTGTTCGCACTTTTTTAACATTTATGTGAGGCTGATAGAAATCTGAATGGTGTGTGTGAGAATGAAAATCTTGTAAAAGATATTACCCCCTTACATGTAATTATTGCATAACTTAAACTTGACATTTAGCCATTTAGCAAAGCACAGAATAGTTTTGCCTAGCCCAGTAATAAATCGTATTTATTAAAGTTAAGCAAGGTTTGTAAGTAAGGGGATAGTTTCTTTGACTTTGGTATGATTCGGCATGTACAAGAAAGTGTAGGTACTTATTTAGTACATCATGTAACAACTGTGTTGTTTTAAAAACAAAATTAAATGTATTTAGAACAAAATGTAATTAAATAATCTTTAATGACGACTATGATTGATGATTATAGAGATAAATTGTTATAAAATGACTAACTGTCTAATGTACATAAGTTATCAGAATCTGTACAGGAATTGTAGACTTAATATTAAATAATTAAGTAATTTATGTACTTACAAATTATGTATAGTTTTAGCCCGTAATTAAATTAACATCACAAGACATTTCAAAGCCTAATTTATAATTACAGGCTGAAAAAGCCCCACAATAATTATTATGAAGGTATCTGTACTACATTAGTTTAAATTAAAAAAAACACTAAAATGAATGCATGCATAGTGCTTTTGTAGGGTAGGTACTTTCATATTAGCTAAAAATCTAAATAATGTTATTTTTATATAAAATGGCTTGCTAAATCTACATTAAACTCTCCTATCCATGTGATACTATGTACGTAAATGTGTGCATTATATTAATAATAATTAACAAAATGTTTGTGGGGTAATAATTTTTAAACTCTAATTAAAGGGTATATTCATTTAGTTGAACATCACAACTGTAATAATAAAATGTAAAACAATATTTTATTTAAAAATAGCACTAAGAAATGGTGCATTTATTTTTAAATTTTATTTATTGAGAATTTACTTTAGAGATAATAACTTCACATATATTTTTTTATACTTCTATAAAGTTGTAAACTAATATATAACTAAAGATGACTATGAGTTTTAACCATAAGCGTCAAAGTGAAATTTCGTAAATATACAATATATAAGCCATTTTGCAAACCTGCCAGTTAGTTACTGATGTACACCAGCTTCAAGCAGAAAATCTTATGCCAAGCACCTAACAATGAGTGATTTCTCTCCGGTAGCTTTCCTTGAGAGCTAGTAACTCTAGGTTCGCCTAAACAGCATGTTCAACCGCACCATTAATTAATATAGAGGCCAAATATAAGGCTATAAGAGAAAAAGTATTCCTAAATATATATATATTTTTAATTGAAACAAAAATTTCACTTTGATTGCAGTGTATAAAATATATAAACTTTACATGTTATACTTATATGTACTAACAATAAAATTGCCAATTCTACTGAAAATAATACAAGCGTAATTTTTACAATTTATTGTGCTATTTTAATCATAATATACACATTAAAAAATTACAAATATACGATAGGAAAAATTTAAGTCATGTGCGGGAAAGCATTGAGCCGCATAGCAGGCGTTATTGCAAACAAAACAATATTAAAAAATAATATACACATGTTTATGTATGCATAGCTACATTGAATTATAGGTAAAATCCATTATGCGGTTATTTTTAAATTGACCAATCTGTTTTTTTATTCGATTTTTATACATTAATGCCAGTTAAAATATGTGTCTATTATTTTCATTAACCCACAAATACTCAGTACTACTATAAATATACCCACTAAAACTAGCTAGAATTTTTTGAAATAAATTAAATCAGTTGTATTAATATGTAAAGATTATAAGGTTTTTGTCACAATAGAAGGGATATTCCTCATAAGACATTTCTTATATTATATACTTAAATTGCACAAATTGCATATCGATGTTTCAAGCATTTATTGTTGACTGTAGAAGTACATATAATGATGATATAACATACATTCTTATAATTTGATAAAAATAGTGTTGATGGTTGATACTAGTTTAGAATATTTATTCACGCACAATGCACTAGGAAGAATTGGTTATATCATGTTGAAATGTCACTAGTAAGCACATAGCAAATATTTATATGTCATGTATAAATTCTATGCCTCTTTGTTTATATTATAGGTTTGTTAAATATATTTATATTTATTGAAATCGGGTACTTAAATACAAGAATTTATTTTATTGTGTGAAATAAAGGTAATTTTAATTATACGAGTATATTGGCAACAAATTGCCTGACTATGACGTTTACCTAAATCTTGTCGACTACATGATGATGTATAAATTGTCATAATATATGATTAAAATTATATACTTATCTACAATTTTGTACAAAGTTTTAAGCCTTTTCTCACTGTTTTTAAATTATTATTAATAATGAAGGCAAATGCAGCAAAAACAAACCCTACTTAAAACACATTCTTTGATATGTCAAATTGCAAGCAATAACAAAACGTTATATCATAATTATTAAAAAAGGCATACAAATTAAGGATTTACAAATGCCTTATTTGAACCTATGCAGTGTAACTTGCACCTTGCCTTTATTATTGATGTTATTTTGACATTGTTTTTACATATTGTGACCATTACAGGTATACTGCCATTATTGTTAATTGAGACATCAATAAAACAAATTATGAATAAATAGTATCTATTATAATTTATCAAAAAATATTAATAATACCAGACCCATTGTTGTCTTGATACTAAAAACTTATATTAAATTTTGAAATAAAATATTTTTTCTAATGTACTTAGTCATATTTTAATTTACATATTATTATGATGTATTATAGTTCTTTATAGGCATTAAAGGTATTCAACGTACTACAATCATCATAAATTTTTCGAAATTTTGGAAATTCGACGTTTTGGGTACCTAATAGACCGGAAAGGTAGGCTCAGGCTCAGTACCTTAAAGGCAAAGTGGAGCTGTATTAATGAGACCCTCCCAGAACCTACGAGACCCTCTGAGAAAGAAACCCTTCGAAAACCTACGTGATTAGGCTCTCGCAGATTTTCTACCAAACCAATAACTTTCGTGTTCCCAGTGACTATGCGATTTTAACATAAGGGTGCATAATTGCAAGAGCATTTACCATCAGAATACTACATGTAGCTTGTGTCCGTTACCTGATTAACAATAAGCAGTTGCTTACATATATCAAACTCAGAGAAAATAACTTTCATTTACAGACAGTACAGACACCCACATTGGTACAAGGCTGGTGCAGAGCGCGCACCGCCTGTCAGTATGGCCGTATAGACGCGAAGGCGTTACCAGGCTCCAACCATAGAACATTAATAATACTTCAACTACCAGTTCTATTCAATTAACAACTGTTCTATAAAAACTTCACTAGTGTTTAAAATGATGCTGCTTAACGTAATGTGATAAAACCAATAGTTAATGTGTAACTATTTGGTTAACGTTAAAACCATGAAATCATAGTTTTGTACTTTGATTAACTGTAAAATCACAAGCTCAGGCACTCAAATAATAACGGCCGCACAATGCAGCGTAATTCACTCCTCCGATCCCCACTTCAAACCTCCCTGACGTCACCGACCAAGGCAGGTTTTGGACGATCCGGATGACCCCATTCCGCAAGTCGTCTCGTTAACATCCCCAGGTGTGCGGTAATCAGAGGTTATACAATGAAACACCGGGTTCGAGGCAAAAATAAAGTTTCGTATTATAGTGTCTCTCCAAATAGTCACAGAGTAAATTTCCGTAGGGCACACTCTCAACGGTACGACACTGCACTTGTACCGGGGCAATTAACAAATTACAGCTTTCAAGTAGCTACTAACGGTCTCTTAGCAAAACCTCGGATAGATAGACAGACGGACATGATAAAACTATAAGGGTTCCTTGTGAAGACTACGGAACTCTAAAAAGGAGATAGAAAACTTGTTATTTTGTCTTGACACGCGACGAAGTCGGGGCCAGTTATTTAGCAAGCAAGCACACGATTTTTTTGTGAAACTACTATATTTTTACTACACACCTTCCAACATGCTTTACTATACCAACTGCCGTTAGTTATGTAGGTATGCGTGTTATTTATTTTTTGTTGATGGGTTAGTCCTTGATCACTATCTCACCTGATAGTAAGTGATGGTGTGGTCGAAGATGTTGTTCAAGGCTAACCTAGGCTCTCAAGGACAGCTGCCGGCACACACCGTTAGGAGCTTGGCGAATGCTTTTCTACTTGATGGTGGTAGCTAGCCATTCGGCCATTCGCAAAATTACCTAGATACGACCATGCTGTAACGAAAGCCATCGTTAGAAAACAAGCGGGACCGACGGCTTAACGTGACCTGCGAAGCACGGAAGCCCTCAGTAGTAATGCCACAAGCAGTTATAGGTACCTACATCCAAGTCATGACTGCGGCGGACATTGCTTAACTTAGCTGATCGGTTAAGAACTATATCTAATTTCGTTAGGTTATCGGATAAGCTAAAAGGGAGTTACTGCCCAGCCTAGGTGGTGGAGTAAGGCGGAGAAGCAGTTTTTTTTTCTTTTTATGCTTGACAGTTTAGCCTTTGACCACTATCTCACCTGATGGTAAGTGATGATGTGGTCGAAGGTGTTGTTCAGGCTAACCTAGAATTACTGGCTCTCAAGGACAGCTGCCGGAACACACTGTTAAGTGCTTGGCGACAGATTTTCAACTCGAGGGTGGTCGCTAGCCAGGCGGGCATTCGCAAAATGCCCTACCTTCATGCTATAACGACTGCCACCCTAAGACAACAACCGGGACCGACGGCTTAACGTGCTCACCGAAGCACGGAAGCGCTCAGTAGTAATGTCACTAGCGGTCACCCATCCAACTCATAACCGCGGCGGACGTTGCTTAACTTTACTAATCGGTTAAGAACAGCTAAGCAAACTTCGCTACGAGGGCTTCAAAAATTATTTGTAACATTTACTTTTTGTTTTATTTTTAAACACTGGTATTTGTATGTTAGAGCCCTATCTAGAGTTATGCCCAAGTAACATGGTTTGGGGCAGTTGTTCTATAATCGCGCCTCGCCAAGAGCATTTTCATCTTAGTATTCACCTAGTTCCTTTAGTGGTACCGTCAGACGTTCTTCAGGTCGTCTTACATCAGGAAGCTCTTTGTTTGAGGGGAGCAAGGCTGGTAATTTGTGTAAATATTAAATAAAACGGGAGCCAACACGCTACCTTAGGGAGATCTTTTTTTGACGGCGACATCTACTCCTACTGTTGCTGAGGTAAACTTTAAAACCTCTTCTTGCAAAATAATGTATAAAGCAATGTGCGGAACCTCGCCAATATCATTGTTTTCTTTCGTAGGTTTTCTACGAATGAATATGTACCTATTCGTTTTTCAGTTATCGTTGGGTGTGTGCGATCTTACCGAATGTGTCCAAGTACACAGTAAAATTGATGTACCTACGCACACACATTTGAATCATCACGTTTAGTGAAGGGGCGTGTATTTTAAGACTGAAAGATCTCTATGCGCTTATGGAGGTCGCTATAATTTATTATACATTTACGAGGAACAATAAAATAATTGTAAAAAACATTCTAAATTATTAAGTACGTCTAAGGCGGTCGATGCATATAATAAAATACATAGTGTTCTAAAAAAAATTATAGTTGCAAATTTTGTTTGCTTTGCGCTTATTAAATATACAAATTCCCGCCCAGTAGGTATGTTCGAAGACTCCAAAATAATTCTAAATAAATAAAAATAATTGTAAAGAACATACATCAACATAATTTAGATAATAGAAAATTTTGTTAGTCACTATTGGGGCCTAAATATTGCAGGATAGATGTATCTATATTATACATATTTAGAGGTACCTACCTACCTATATTGTATTTTTAAAATATACTTAGAAATGAAATCACATAATTGACAGGGCTTTAATGAATTAGAGTAGATTCGAGGTGGTGCCACTTCTTTGGGATTTTTCCTCAACCCCATGTTGAAGCGGCCGGAGGTTGCGGTGTTGTACGAGCCAACTATTTTTTAATTTTTTTTAACGTGTGAAAAATGCATTTACTCCTTCCCGTTCACCCCGGGGAAGGTGGCCGGGATATGTCACCAACTACTCCCACAGCAGCACGTTCCCCTACCGACTAAATAACATCACATTATCAATTACCATCAGGTGAGATAGTGGTCAAAGGCTAGCTATGTATAAATAATACTACACGATCATTTTGATTACTATGGTCCAAAGTCATCAAAATCTTGCTTTTTATTTTCTCGTATATCTAAATTATAGTCTCTTCTCGTCGGGCATAAATAAGCTGTGTTTGTTTTGGGTGAGCGTAGATCCCTCACAGAAATCAAGATTCTGCAAGGTCCTTCATTAAGCTCGCGGGATTCAAAATATTGCCTGTGACGCACCGATATAGGCCTGTCCCCATAGTACATATACTAGAGAGCAAGTAATTGATTGATACACGACTTTGACGATTTTCTGACTTATGTCTCGACAATTCACCGAATAACCAGTCACCGACATAGTTCTTAGTAGGTAACTGTAAGATGACGTAGTAATCCGTATCATTGGAGGAAGCTATGACACTTGAGGCCAACATATTCTCGAGAGAACGGACACGAACTGGAAGACGTAAAATGAACTTCTGGACGACATAGTCACAGTCGCGGGGAACCGGTGGATGAGAATGGCTTTTAGTTATTCATTGTGGCGTTCAAAAAATCTTCCAGCCTAAGATGATGATCATAGATGACTTCACCAGAGCACGTCAGTGATTGGAAGTACATGCCGCACGAATTCGAAGGCACGCCAAACCTATTCAAACGAACAATCCGTTACAGACCTTAGTGCCTCCACCGCCAACGACGCATGTTTGCTTTAATAAGTACTATAGCTATAGATTTGATTTAGCATGGCTTCAAAGCAGGCCCGCATACAGCCTTATTTGCATTCAGCGAGTTTCCCATAAGGAATAAAATTAAGTGTGATAAAACACCCTCATTGACATAGTACACAGTCGGGTTCAAAAGCTCTGAACATTTTCAAGACTCAAGTTTATTTCTCTGCAAATACCATCGATTCATAGGCTAGGATGTGTGATGATTTCTGTCTGTCTCTGTAATAACCTCTTTTCTCGGAATTTACTAGCAGGAATTCAGGAAAGTAGAGACTTGGTAAGTAAATTAGTACTCCCCGTGGGGTGCCGGTTTAGAATTGCACCTCCCCATATCATCCCGTGGGTATCGTAAGAGGCGACTAAGGGAAAAATACTGGAAGGTGGGCAGCAGCGCCTTATAAAGAACTGCCATCTTACACTGCGATCACCAAACCGCCTGCCAAGCGTTGGGATTATAGCAAATACCGCGTAAATAGGAGAGGTTGTGTTCAACAGTGGACGATCCGGCTGATACAGTAAGTAAAAAAAGTTTGGTGACCTAATCATGGACAATAAAAAACGTAGCGTAAAACAAACGAACTAAAAGTAATTTTAGCGATTTAAAATATTTAAATAATACTAAGTAATTAATGCGACAATTTATAGAACGGAACCCGTTACTATAGACGTTAGCAAACTCTGCGTTGGTACAACTCAGACTTGTCTAGTTTTTAGCCAACCTCAATAGTGGAAGAGGTACTTTTGTACTTACGTTTATTTTCAGGTATGTTCAGCGATAAGTATTTCTTTAATTTGAGGACTGTTTTTTTGTGATAGTGTATTTTCCATCTTGGTCCCATTCAAATTTCTTCAACTTTGATTAAGTAGTGTCTAGAAAAAAAAAACTGTATCTACTTTCAACACTGAAAAATACCTCAAGCAAGTCGGACCATCAACATGTGATGTCAGTGTGTGAATCAGCGTGGTATCGACTTCCACAAAAAAATATTTCACTCTTTTCAGTGTTGGACATCTTTTTTTAGGTCGGCACGTTTTGTTTAATGCGCTTTAACATTGTGGCCTTTTTGATAGTGATCTCACCTGTTGGTGCCAGCGGTGGTATGCTACATATTATGTTAGTGGACTTAACCTCTGCCTATAACAGACGCATTTCGTCAACGACGAATTGCACTGTGCCCGTCACACTGAGACGTCCAGTTGTTAGGTCTCATTAGCCTGTAATTTTTCTGGCTTTCAAGGACTGCTGCCGTTAGGTGCTTGGCGACAGATTTTCTACTTGAGGGTGGTCGCTAGCCAGGCGGGCATTCGCAAAATGCCCTTCCACCATGCGGTGAAGCTCAAGCTCTGGGCGGGATTCGAACCATGGACCTGCTGCGCGGCAGTCCATAGCCAATGCCACTGCGCTATCACTGCTTCAAAAGCCTATCGTAACATATTTCTACCAATGGGAACTGGCTCTCAACAAACCATTGAATGCTTAGCGACAAATTTTGTAATTGATAGCTAGCCTACGAATACTTTATTTATTCGTAGTAGCTAGCTATAGCTTTCATAAAATTCCATACCATCGTGAAATCAGAGTTATTTATACTTTTCTATGGATTACGGTACAATACCTAAACACACGATGACGAGTTGACGCCAAGTTCCTTATTTTCTAAATTATTAAAATAACGAAATTAGCCCTTTTTTTTTTTTTTTTTATGTTATTGTGACGGAACAAGCTCGAGGCCCACCTGATGTTAAGTGGACTAACCTCTGCCTATAACAGTTGCAATTCATGACAACTCACGAATTGCACTGCGCCCGTCACATTGAGACATAGTTGTTAAGTCTCATTGTGCCTGTAATTTCACTGGCTCTCAAGGAATACTGCCGGAACACACCTTTCGGTGCTTGGCGACAGACTTTCTACTTGAGGGTGGTCGCTAGCCAGGCGGGCATTCGCAAAATGCCCTTCCACCAAGCGGTGAAGCTCAAGCTCTGGGCGGGATTCGAACCATGGACCTGCTGCGCGGCAGTCCATAGCCAATGCCGTTGAGCCATCACTGCTTCGCTGTGTGGAATACGCCCATTATGGCAGATACCTAGTGCTACTACTGTTCCATTTTACACTGATATTATATTATTGAGTTAAGTATAGTAAATTAACTCGAAACGTCTCTCGAACTTAACTATCGTAAACTCCGGCTTACCTTTTTATAAAAAAATTGGAATATTAACTAAGCTGCAAGATTACTCATACCTACGTTACACATAAAATTATTCATAAATGTAACAGCATTTTACATTGTGTACTACGAAAGCGCTAATGCACTTTTAAGCACTTACCAATTTTGCTGCAGGTGCACGCAAAATATTTAAGACTTACTCTGAAAAATTTACAAAGATTTTTGTTTCTGACTGTAGTACATACATGCACTCTAATTTAAATACATAGATCAGTTTATAGTTCTTACTACACAATAAACACTATCATAGAAACATTAATATCAACTGTGGCTTCATCAAGAAATCGATTAGGTGCGCGCGCAGTATTTCCAACTTAGCGTGGGCTGCTGCTACGAAACAGGGCCCGTGCCATCTCAAATACCATCAGCTGAGAGCCATATAGAGTTAATAGTAATAAAAATATTTTCTTCTCGTTATATAAAAGGTTTTGATGTGTGTTGACGGTGTATTTCGCTGAAGTGATTTAAACTACGATTAATTAGGTAAGTAGGTACCTACTTAGGTGGTTAAATTTAAGTTTAAGTTATGAGGTCAATCACAATCCTGAAATAGACTGCCTTCGTAGTGTTCCTCAAATGAGTTTCATAACTATGAAGGTTTTTTCTGCACAAGAGGAATGTAAGTACCATCAAAGGAACTGTCTAATGGTAGCAAGGCAAATGAACAAATGTAAAGAACCCAGGCAAGAAAAATAGGTAGATATGTAATAGGGTAGGTATACCTAAGATATTATGGTTTGGTACTTTGTTACTTATTGGTACCTAGCCCTCATAAAAGTTAGTGTAGTCACATTATTTGCCAATAAATCTTTGATAACTAAGCCGGGATTTCGACATCGTGATACTGATAAGCATAAATGGGTTGACTTTACACAAAGCTATGTATTACTGTAGCAACGATAAGCTCTGGAAAAAAATAGGGTGAATAGTAATAATAGTCATATTATATTCAATAGAAATGCTTTTTTTTTCAAAGTCAACCATGCCGGGAGCTAGACACAAGATTTTGGGGCATGTCCTCTCAGGATTTTGTCATAAAATGAATCGACGTAAAGGACTCTATGGCGATGTAATGGATACCTCCCTGAACCGATGTCTTACAACACTGGATATCACTTTACTGGGTAAGTTATCGTTATCAAAATGAAAATGTGTTTCATAGACGAGACATTGATGGATTTCGAAGCAGTGATGGTTCAGTGGCATTGGCTATGGACTGCCGCGCAGCAGGTCCAGGGTTCGAATCCTACCGTATATGTTCCAGCTGCTGTACTTGAGAGCAAGAAATTCTTGGTTAAGCTTGTTAATACCTTCGACCACATCATCACTTACCATCAGGTGAGATCGTGGTCAAAGGCTTTATTTTATTTCTTTATTGCTGTTAGGTAATTATCAGCAATAAAGGAATAAAATAAAAAAAATAGACGCTTTTATCAGTCATGCAAGTGAATAATATATTTTAAGTATTAGTATTATGAAGATCATCATCAGCAAAAAAAGGTGTTCAATGTTTAACAAAGGCCTTCCCATAGAACGCCACAAAGAACGGTACTACCCGCTTGTAACCATTGGCTACCCGCGACTTTTACGATGTCGTCAGTCCACCTAGTGCGGGACCTACCAACTCTACGTCTTCCGGTGTAATGTGATAACCACTCGAGAACCTTTCTTCCCCATCGGTTATAAGTTCGTCGAGCAAATTCTGAAAGCTATGTCGGTGATTTTGGCTCTTTGGCGAATATCCACGTTCCGGATTTTATCGCGAAAAGAAACTCCGAGCATAGCTCTCACCATAGCTCGTTGCGCGACCCTGAGCTTGTCCATAAGAGCCACAGTTAAGGACCACGTCTCAGCGCTAATTGGCAACACACACTGGTTAAAGGATTTGGTCTTCAGCCTCTGCGGGATGTTCGAGGAGAAGATGTCTCGAACTTCGAGCGTATTGTTCCCAATAACTACTGGTACGGGGGCAACATGGACATTAGACATAATTTTCGTCTTGTCCATGTTCATTTTACGACCCACCTGCTGGGAAACTTTACCGAGGTCGCTGAGCATTGTACTGAGTTCTTCAAGCGACTCTGCCATTATGACTATGTCAACTGCGAAACGAAGGTGAGTAATATATTGGCCATAGATGTTGATACCGAATTATTTCTGAACAGTTTTTTATTTGTGAACAGTTTCAGAGAAATAACTTTTCCCTGTCTCAGGCCTCGTTGCAGTTGGATTGGTTCCGAGCTCTTGTATTGTAGTCGAATCGACATAGCGGCGTTCCCATACAAACACTTCAGGGCTTCGATGTACCTATAGTCGATTTGGCATCGCTGAAGAGACTGCAGTACAGCCCAGGTTTCGATTTAACGATTATGAAGATGTTAAGTTAAAAATGCTGTAGCAGCACAGGTACTTAGGGTTAGCGAATCGATTTAATAAGTAAGTAGGTACATTGTGTGTGTATTCATTTTAAAACTTGTGTATTATATATATCTAGTGACAATTCCGCCTAATTTCCTGTTAAGCCGACGTGACGTCACTAACGTCACGCAGCCAAACCGGAAGAGTATTCGACGATATCGATAAACGAAGCATCCTCAGGAGGAATTAGTCTCGATCGTGTACCTTGTTGGTTTATGTATTAAATCAATCACTTTTTCAACGTCTGATTTTTTCAAGATTTTAATCTTCTAGGATAACATTTACAAATTATAAGAGTAGTTCTTTTTCCGGCCCGGAATCGAACCCTCCTCCTTTGTATGCCTAATTAATTCGGCCACCGGAACCTTACTCTTACGAGTCGAAAATCGGTGCTCCAATTGTATTCATTTAACCGTCATATAGGGGACGGTGCGCGATCATCAACCAGACTACTAGACTTCATTTGTTGGAAAGAAGTACTTTTTCAAATACTTAACTTTCGCAATGATGTCGCTTCTATATTTCTTAATATGATAACAAGCATTATCGATCCTGCTTGTAATCATACTTCTAGGATAACATTAAAATACCTAAGTTATTTTCAACCGGTAGAAAGTTAGTATAAATTTAGAACATAGTTTGATAATGTGGCCAAATATTAAATCCGTTGTTTTTTCGGTTTTAATAAATAATTTTCTTATATTATGAATAGATGAATGTTTCTTTTTTAAACATACACATCCTCTTTTTAGGTGTGGGTCATATGGTTGGAGCTGGAATCTACGTCCTGATTGGCACCGTCGCGCGAACCTTGGCAGGACCAGCGACGGCTTTGAGCTTCCTGCTGGCAGGAGTAGCTTCTACCTTAGCAGCTCTTTGTTACGCAGAATTTGGTACTAGAATACCGAGAGCTGGCAGTGCTTATGCGTATACGTACGTAAGCATCGGCGAGTTCTGGGCCTTCATTATTGGCTGGAACATCATCTTGGAGTACATGATAGGTAAGACCTTATGTTACAAGTGTTAAGTTAGGTCAGATTATGCTAATTGAAGGGATTGCTGACAAACTTCTTGCTATTTCAGGAGCAGCATCTGTAGCAAGAGCTTGGTCGGGATATTTAGACGCAATGTTGGACGGAGCAATCAAAAACGCAACAATCTCAATCACTGGCGAAGTTCATGAAACTCTACTGAGCGCATACCCGGATGTCCTTGCGTTTCTCATATGTATAGTTGCATCCTTAATCCTCGCCGTCGGAGTCAAAACTTCTGCCTATATCAACAATGGCCTCACTGTTTTGAATCTTCTTGTCATATCTCTTGTGATATTCTTGGGCTTCTACTACGCCGATATCAGCAATTGGTCTGAAAAGAATGGAGGTTTTGCGCCATTCGGTTATCAGGGCATCATCACCGGAGCTGCAACGTGTTTCTACGCTTTCGTAGGGTTTGATAGTATATCAGCATCGAGTGAGGAAGCCAAAGATCCATCGCGGTCTATTCCTTTGGCCACTATTTTATCCATGGCGATTGTCGGTATTATCTACATATTAGTAGCTTTGGCTCTCACCCTTATGGTTCCGTATCAAACCATCAACCCAGAGGCAGCATTGCCTGCCGCATTGGGTGCAGTGCATGCAGGATGGGCAAAGTACGCTGTCGCAGTTGGAGCTGTATGTGGGATGACTACTACCCTTTTGGGTTCTCTGTTCTCCCTGCCTCGTTGCTTGTATGCCATGTCTGCGGACGGTCTTCTGTTTGGCTTTCTCAGTGACGTAAACAACAAGTCACTTCCAGTCGCCAATCTTATTGTTTCTGGTTTTTATTCAGCTATTATAGCCCTGCTGTTTGACTTGGACAAACTGGTTGAGTTTATGTCAATCGGAACCTTGTTGGCATACACTATTGTGAGTGCTGCTGTGATCATATTGCGCTACCGACCCGTACCGCCAATGGATGACAAGAGCTTTACACCGCAACTGGACTCTCCTGGAGATCGCGAGGACAGTTCTGCAACTGGAACTCCTGGTACCGACGGAGGATCTTCATCTTCTGAGGTAGATATCTATAAAACTATTCGAAGTAGCTGCATGTGATGATGCCCTACATCATAATAGGTAACCTACCCACTATTTAAACTTACTGATTGTGTTCCAGATGTTTGAAGCTTTAACTGTGGGTCGTCTGCGCGCCAAATATGCTTGGCTTGAACCATTGGTTGGGGGTAGAGCGCCTGGAGCAGTGGTCACGACCTGCGTGTATATTTTCATAATATGTGCGGCTGCACTTTGCATCCATGGCAACTTCTTCGTGGTTCCAACCGGTCTTTGGGGACTACTGCCCGTTACTATGCTTTCCTTGACGATGGCTGCTAGTAAGTAAATTATCGTGATAAGTTTATATATTTGCTGAATGATCTTAAGGGGGCAACAAGTGTTGCTTCAAGCAATCAGAAGAATAAGAGTATTAGCAGACCTGTTAAAGTTCCGTGACTTTGATACATATGCGTCGTTTAACTATAGCGACTTGGACATGTCGTTATTAACTGTCACACTAGTTAGTAGGCTTCCTGGTAACGAAGATATCTAGTTAAGTACTACCGCCATGTCTGTTGTTGGAACACTACAGTCGACACAACAGTGTTTGCTTTGTTGTATTCTAGTGAAATGACAGACACGTGAGATGTTCTGAATGGTTTACTCTGGCAGCTTGTCATCCACCACCTCTTTTCGCCACATACTATACAATTTAACACTGTAATATAAGCGGTAAATAGCTATGGACTGTGGTGCCGCAGGTCCCTGGTTCGATCCCCACCGCCGGCTTGAGCTTCACCGCATGGTGGAAGGGCATTTTGGGGTTGCCCGCCTGGCTTACTACCAGCCTCAAGTAGAAAATCTGTCGCCAAGCATCTAACAGTGTGTTCCGGCAGCAATCCTTGAGAGCCAGTGAAATTACAGGCACATGAGACTTAACAACTTTGTCTCAATGTGACGGGCGCAGTGCAATTCGGCACTTGTGATGAAATGCATCTGTTCTAGGCAGAGGTTAGTCCGCTTAACACCAGGAGGGCCTCGAGCTTGTTCCGTCATAATAACATAAAAAAACTATTATCTTATTTTATTCTCTCTTGGAATAGGAGTGAAATACTTAGTTAGTAACTACCGTTTAGAAAAATAACAAAAGACGACAACGAAGCTAATTTTGTAGTTTTTTTATGCATGATAGGTTAGCCTTTGACCAGTATCTCATCTGATGGTAAGTGATGATGTGGTCGAAGATGTTGTTCAGGCTAATCTATAATTACTGGCTCTCAAGGACAGCTGCCGGAATACACCATTAGGTGCTTGGCGACAGATTTTCTACTTGAGGGTGGTAGCTAGCCTGGCGGGCATTCGCAAAATGCCCTACCACCATGCTATAACGACTGCCATCCTAAGACGACAACCGGTACCGACGGCTTAACGTGCCCTCCGAAGCACGCAAGCGCTCAGTAGTAATATCACTAGGTGACCCATCCAACTCATGACCGCAGCGGACGTTGCTTAACTTTGCTGATCGATTAAGAACAGCTAAGCAAACATCGCTACGAGCGCTTCGAAATTTGTATTGAGGAGTTCCTAATGAACAAATAAGTTTTTTTTTTTTTTTATATAATTGACCTTTCTTTTTATCAGGTATCTTCATAATCTCGGCTCATCAGCAGAGCCCGGCGCGACTGCCATTCCGAGTGCCGCTGGTTCCACTGCTGCCCGCCTGTAGTGTGATGATGAACGTAGAGCTGATGGCCAACTTGGGTGCGCTCACTTGGGCACGCTTCGCTATTTGGATGACCATTGGTAAGTTCAACTGTTATGCTATTCCTAGTACTGACGACCACATTAGGAGCTACCATGGGCATGCTTCGCTGTTAGTTGCTGTACTGTATTATAACAAAAATATTTTAAAAATACCGGTTTAATTGCAAAATATATATTTACTGTAGTACTTCTAGGTTAGCCTGAACAACATCTTCGACCACATCATCACTTACCATCAGGTGAGATAGTGGCCAAAGGCGAACCTGTCAGAGGTAATAAAAAAAGAACTTATTAAAATGACAACAAATGCATAACTCCTAAGCTATGAGTTAGGTCGAACCTTACATGGCTCTTTTATCTTTTTACCGCCTGGTAAATTGTTCCCGCTACACCGAGTTTATTTGGCGAAACATTGCAAAATTAAAATGTTTAAGTAGGAGACCCTTTATTATTCGAGGGTCGGGATAAACATTCGCAAAGAACGACGAAGTAGAACGAAGGCAAAGACGACCGCGGCGTAGTGATACTGACTGGTAGGCGCTGAGCTACATCGTTAGATCGACGTAGTGGGAATGTTTTTTTGTTATGCCTGATAGGTTAGCCACTATCTCACCAATGGTAAGTGATGATGTGGTCCTAGATGTTGTTCAGGCTAACTTAGAAGTACTGGCTCTCAAGGACAGCTGCCCGAACACACCGGTGGCTAGCCAGGCGGGCATTCGCAAAATGCCCTACCACCTAGCTGTAACGACTGCCATCCTAAGACAACAACCGGGACCGACGGCTTAACGTGCCCTCCGAAGCACGGAAACGCTCAGTAGTAATGTCACTAGCGGTCACCCATCCAACTCATGACCGCGGGCGACGTTGCTTAACTTTGCTGATCGGTTGAGAACAGCCTAGTAAACTTCGCTACGAGCGCTTCAAGCTACCAGAGCAAAAATGTTTAAATGTGGAAATAGATAATTAGTTCCTTACTTACTTCCTTATTAAGGATGGCATTACTTAGGTTACCAAAGAAGAATGAGAATGAAGCCTGTCAGATGTTAAGTCGTTTTCCCTGTCTGTAACATGTGTCCCTCTGAAAATATATTAGGTACAATCGCCTGCAATAACAAGTCAACACTTCGTAAGTTTCAAAATAATGTGATGTCACTAAATTCTTAATTAAAGTTATATAAACATGCGTGCAAAAATTCAAATTAATCTTTGATTTTGAGATAGTGAGATACAGAAGTCTTTCCCGCAATTTTGATAATTACAATGTGTATATTTGTTATTGCCGTGTTATTGCCCGTGGGTTGCCGGGCTAGAATGTCATCCTCCCATCTCTACCCGTGGGTGTCGTAAGGGGCGACTAAGGGTAACACACCAGAGGGTGGGCAGCAGCCCTTACTGGGGAACTATTATCTCACACTGCGCTCCCCAAGCGGCCTGCCAAGCGTGGGGATTATGGCAAACCCTCCCATATCGGGGGAGGCTGTGTTCAACAGTGGACTATTCGGCTGACACAGTACAGTACACTTGTTACTGCAGGCGACTGTACAATGTACATGGTCTGCACAACTTACCGTACACAATTACCTAAGAAGGACTTTTTATTTGTCTTTGCTAATCTAAAACCTGGCACTGCTATTTTATCTTTATTCCTAGTATTGTAATCGTGATTGTCACATTGAATTTGCAAATTTTCTTAGTGACATTTTCTTTTGAATTATATCCTACGATTACTAAATGTAAGTCAAGCTCAAAAACAGCAGAACTCTATCGCGGCGTGAGTGGTTTAAAAAGTGTAGGTATACCGTGCGGCGCAACATTAACTTGACGCGACCAATCAGATGCGATCATTTCTAAGCGACAAATCAATTACACATCGAATTGGATTTATATAGATTGTGCGTATATTGATATTTGGGAACTTGAGTTCGAAATCAAAGCAGTAACAGTATGAGAGATACACTTCTTAACATATTTATTCGTAGATTATAACTTATTCAATCAATCAAATATATAGTTTGAATGGAGCAAGCTTCACCAGCTGAAACTGTCACAAAGCACCATACATGACCCTTGACCTAACGATGTGTTCAAGTCATGCACAAAAGGTGTCACTTAAAAGGAAAAGATTGCATTTTTATTAGTGTGAAATTGTGTTCCAATAGGTGTAATTGAGAGCCAGTTTCCCATTCTAATCTTAACCTTTACGATCATCAATTCAGTTGTGAAGCGCTCATAGCGGAGTTTGCCAAGTCGTTCGTGATGAATAACGCTCTTAATTAAGAAACGTCGCTGCATTCATTATTAGGAGGGGTGACCGCTTATGGTATTTACTACTGAGATCTACCGTGCTTCGAGTACGTTATCCGCCGGTCCCAATAGTAGTCTTAATACGGCAGTTGTAACAGATGGCACGGCATTTTACGAATGCCTGTCTGCCTAGCTACCACCCTCAAGTAGAAAATTGGTTGCCAAGCCTCTAACGGTGTGCTACGGCAGCTGTCCTTGCGAGTCAGTAATTTTGGGTTGGTCTGAACAACATCTTCGACCGCATCCTCCATCAGGCGAGATAGTGGTCAAAGAACAGCCTATCTATCCAACTAAACAAAAAAGTACATAGCTTAGTAACATGCGAAATAGAGGTCAATGGCTATCCTTCCGTTTGCAATAAAAACTATTTTCTAGGTCTACTTCTGTACTTCCTGTACGGAATCCACCACAGTAAGCTCGGTGAAGGAGTCACTGGTCTTCTATCCCGTTCTGCAAGCGGAGGCGGCGGCGGCAGCAGTGGCTGGGGTGCGGTTGAAAAGACCAGCGCTCTGGCCAGAAGGGTCGGCAGATTCGGCCGCGGCAGTAAAAGCGACGATCGGAAGCCTATAATATGCGACGATGAGCTCTCCAGGCGGGAACAGTGATTCTAAAACCCTTTGCTTCACATGTTGGACCCAATTATTAAGACCAAAGGCATAAATAGCCACTGGACAGTGTTATCGCACAACATTCTGAGGTATTTTATTGTCAAACCTGCAAATCATCTGATGATAGTTGTCCCAGTAGTTGGCTCCATCACGTGTTGTTCCGTAACTTGACTGGCATAGTTTGTATAGTGTCACGAGGACCCTTGCTTACGGTAGAGATTATAGATTACTTATAAAATACTAGGTTTGCATCCGTCTAAAGCAAAAGTATCCTTTACTGTCCCGAAAGTTTGTGCTTTTTTTCATGTCTCATGAAAAAAGCTTTCAGTTGATATTTAAATCAGTCTTCCTAAATCCAAAAGGATTCAAATTTACAGTGAGGGCCTGACATATACATGATCTTTTCGGGAAACTTTCTTCAGCTGTAGCAGTTAGTAAAATAAGACTTTGTAATTACAGCTCAGTTAGTATATTTCATGTATTTCAACAGCATAATGTCGTACGGTGTATTGTTGTGCGGAGCAGCGACTGATATAGAGTTCATCTTTATCTTACAAAAGCGGGAAACTCGTCTTATATATGTAATATATTTTGGCTAATCATTGAGAGATTTATTTGAAGACTCTTTTCTTCCTTTTTCAAAGAACTTTGATATATATAATATAATAATATACGAGCCCATTACAAAAACCGCATGCACGCACCTCATATTAATATAATTAACTATATTGAGTTTTTTTTTTGTAGATTCATTTTTTGGTAATAATTCAAACGGCGGAGATGTGGAGGTTAAAAACGTACTGAAATTTATATGTTTGTCTTTAGCTCACAGAGCCAATAGTGAACAGCCTTATGATATGGTAAGATAAGGCTAAGTTTGCTTTGGACGGATATGAGTTAATATGTATAACTCGTTACGTTATAGATATCATTATTTCGTTTAATTTTTCTATACCAAATTAATATATGTACATGATTAAGTATTTATTAGTAACGATACTGAACCCGAACCCATGGTTAATGTTTTTAGACTACGGTTAGACTAGTTTACTTGTGGGTATATAAACATACATATTTTTTTAACCGAACATCACTTTCTTAATGAACACGAAAACCTTGATTTTCGAACACACAGTATATGTAATATTATGTTCGAATACCTTATATACGGTAACATAACGTCAAAGTAAGAACCTCTTGTCTATTACTACAAATCCTGCTTGATGCTTGTCGTCAATAAACCGCAAAACGCGAGCAGGCTATAGTATATATTATATATAATTTATCAAATGTCTACTATGTAACATTACTGTAAATTACATGTCTGGACTTGGGAAAGGTATTTTTTTATTATTCCGATGTAATTCCTATACATTTTGTTATATACAATCAATGTAAAGTCGACACTAGGAAATATATTTTTTTTTTGTGTAGATTTTTAAGTTATCTGAAATTGTAGCACAAATGTTATTCAGAAACGCATTTGACAAGATTATTTTAAAGAACAAATAATGTGTTGTTAAGTGTGCCTTCCACAGTATAGCAGAGTAGCGAGCTGAAAAACGAATATGATTGCTTAAGTTTATAGTATTAACAAATAAAGTAGTCCTTTTGGTGTATTTGTTTGCTCGCAGTTCCGCTTTCTCACACAGATCAAGAACAAAAGGAAATGGTTGCTTTTTAACATGAAATGTAAATTTGCTCCAAAACATTTTCACGAAATGAATAAAATCAAAGAAGTGAAAAAAAATTAAATATGTAAAGGTCTCAATGATATTATTAGATACTAAAGAATATAATAACGTTATAATGTTTTTTCTATTTTGTTTATTTGTTTTTTTTATTCCTGCTTTTATGAGATAATATATACAAAATAGAAAAATGTGACAAATATAGTTTAAAATAGGTAATTTAAGCACAAATTGTTATCATTATAAAAAATTTACAATCTTAAATCGTTTCAGAACTTTATGATAAGTTTATCAAACATCATTAGTACTGCGCAAAGGAAAACTTTTTGCGCAGTCTTCAATTACTAACATAAAATTAGGAAACGATTATGAACAAGGGGGTTAATCAATCTCTAAAGTGCATTCTCCAAATCTTTAATTCTCTAATTATTGTGAGATGTGTCAAACAAATAATTGCACTATTAAGACAAGCGCATCTCTCTGTAAAAATCTAAACTATTTAATAATCCCAATTAAAAAAAAACTTGTACCCATCGGTATATCCCCGAAGGGGAAGGTAAAGGGTAGCTAACGGTAACGTGGGGATGTATAAATCACTTCTCTATGAATACGTACATTATCGAACTGTGTTTGACACATCTAATTTCAATTCAGATAATTTTATGTTTCGAGAATTCAATCTAGAACCGACAACGTAATATTATAACTATTAAACTCTTTGGCCAGTTAAATATCCTTAATTATATTGTTAAAAAGTAAATCATTACATTTATTATACCATACCAGTGGTAGTACTATAAAATAGCACAATGTTATGTAATCAAGAATATATTGTAAGATATACATGACGGAGAAAAGGGCAGTCAGTTGATGGAAAGTACAATATTAACATTTTTAAATATTGAATTTGTATATGGATAAGGTACTCGATAGAAATAAGACTTCAATTATCGGTTCTTTCTTGCCACAGCTGCTTTTATTTTAAATTAAGCATAATATTTCTGACATAAGTGTGGTTCTTATATGTTGTCTTATGCCAAATAATGCAATTGTCATTTTTGGCATTCTTGCCGGTTCAATTGCCTGATTGCGACTGAGTTTTTAATTATCTTTGAATGCATAACTTTTTCATACCTTCCGAGTAAAAAAGGCTATTACCAATATAATAAGATACTTCGCCTTCTTCTCCGCCCTGTATTATATAAATAAAAAACGATTTATTTAATTCAGTTGTTTATTATGTCACTTGTTTATAAATGGAATTTATTAAAAGATCATTATTGTATTGTTAAAATAAATACATTTATCTATATCATAAGTGTTGTTGTGTACATAAAATAAATAGAAATCAGTATAATATTTTTCCCTGTATTTAATTTTCTATTATGCTTAAAACAAAATAATAACAGTTTTAAATAAATACAACATAAAACATATTTTAAATATAACAAATTAACTAGTTTTGCCATAAATAATGTTACATAAAAACTTTTTTTCAGCTTTTTAATTGTTTTGAAATTGGAACGCGTTTATTATTTTAAAAAAATATTATTACGATTTCGCGCCATTTCACATATTTCTCGTGTTCATTATCAAATTAAAATATGGCATGGGGTGTTAAAGAAAATAAGATTGCAGTAAGCGCCTTGCACAAAGTTGGTATGGAGCCGTCGGTCATATTCCAGACACTACAAAAGCTTGGTATCAGCCGTATGTTCGTATACGTATTATCAACAAATACAACAAAAAAACCTCTGTCGAAGACCATTAAAGAACGGGGCGGCCGCGTGCTGTTTGAACTACAAAGGTTGTTAATGTTCTTGAAGCCAGAATTCGTAGAAATCCCATTAAGAAGCAAAAAATTTTATCGCGAAAAATGAAGATTCCCGCTAGGACTCTGTCGCGTACTATAAAAACATGACCTGAAGCTTGGTGCTTATCGTCGATGTACAGGACATGCCCTAAACTAATTTTTACAAGTGTTCGGAAAGGTGTACAATGTGGTCATCATCCTCTGTCAGTGATGGAGCGTCTCTTATCAAAGCGTCACAAAGGTAAATTTTTGTGATAAAGGAGTGAAAACTTTAGCCAAATAGTGTATCAACAGACAGTTTTGGATCATGTTGGATATCCTCTCAGCAAAACACTTTTTTAAAATGTACCGTGGACTTTCCAGCAGGACTTTGCACCTGGTCATAAGGCACGAAGCCTGGCTTTAAACCAACGTTCCGGACTTTATAAGAGCTGAAGACTGGCCCTCATCTAGCCCAGACATCAACACTTTAGACTACAAATTATTATCAGTTTTAGAGGACATAACTTGCTCTAAATGACACGGCAACATTGCATCTTTTAAAAAATCTCTGAAGCAAGCAGTGGCGAAATTTCCCATGGAAGCGTAAATCCATAGATTCGGGGCCAGACAGATTTAAGGCCTGTATAAAAGCCAAGCGTGGCCATTTCGACTAGAACGTTGTTTTTTTTTTCTGTGACTTTAATAAATATGTACTTATAAGTGTTAGTATACATAACTTAAAAAAAGGCATTTTCTTTTGTAACAGAACTTATGGCCGGAGTAGGTATGTCACTATGAGATGGGAATAATTATAGGACGGATATTGGTGTAATTTAGCATATTTTATAATTTAATAAAAGAATAATGCGAGCCACTAAAACATTAGTGACAAAGCGCCATGTATGTCTAAAGGGGACAACGCAGACGTGACGCTTCGGCACCACATCAGCGTCGACGCTTCGCCTCATTCACATGACTACTCACTAACGACTACCCGTGATATTGTCTCCAGCTAAGGCGATGTTGATACGACTATTTTGCGTTGTAGTATAGTTCTATACAAATAGTACGTTAAGGCACAATTCAGACTGAAGCAGCAAAGGCTGGCAGTTTTACTGTCAAACCATTTTCGCCTTTGCATCTATCACTACAATGCATAGTATCGGGTGAAAAACTTGTTTAGGCCGATTGATTATTGAGCTTTAGCCGAGATATCACAATGGGCCGATCACCATCAAGTCTTACTACATAGTGATAGAGATATTGTCGAAAATGGTTTGACAGTAAAACTGGTGACCGCTACCACTTTGGTCTGAATCGAGCCTTAGTATTCTAGCTTGTGTTTAGGCGATGTCGATACGGTGCCGGGTAGATCAGTGCGCGCCAACTATAAAGCCGGACTACAAGTTCGGACGTTGACATCATAGACATAATAATAATATATTTGTGTATGACACCAACTATCTCGAATAATATCATTGTGAAATTGACGTAAGCGCCAACAATGGTAATACCGTGTTGATGGTTCCGTAACCAAAGAGCAAACCGGAACTTTATTAACAAAAGTTCGCTGTCAGTCCGTCCGTCTGTATGTGACCGCTCTCAAGCTCATAATCTAACCTCTTTCATCACGTTATTTTTGTGAATAGCACCGTTTTCATCTGTCACAAAGGTCAAGTTCGTTTATACTTAATCACTCACAAATCTTTTTTACGTCTTTTAAAATTTAACTCATAACCGATTGACTTTGTTAAGTCTAGTCAATGGTTTTTGTCTTTATATCAATTGTAATTAATTACTTATTGAATTACGCATATAAGAAATAAAGTATTACTCGTACTGCGTTTATTTCCCGGGGCACAACATAATTGCTTGCGTTGGCCAGTAACAATAGGATGTTTTTCTTTACCGTGACAGTAAAGACGACAGTACGCAAAAATGTTGAAAGGATACATTTATTATTAACCCCCATTATATACACCGATAAATTCTATGTAACAGAAATTTATTGTTATCCTGTATATATTCACAGCGGATACTCAGGGGCTATTGCTTTTCTGCTTCAACTTTTGCATGTGACAGATGTCAAATTTGACTTTTGCCATATTTTTGTCCGGCGTCATCGAAAATACTCACTGTAAATAGGGTAACGTTTTTACAATGACAACATTAAAAATGACAGAGGATGACATGTTTTCTAATCTGTTTTTTTTGTTCTTATGATTTTTAAATGAACCTGCGGTCTTAATGTCGTATTTTTAGGTTTTGATTTCAAAATTTGGTCCTAAGCGAATAAGAAATGTTGCTGAAATAGATTCAGTTAGTTTAAATTAAATGATATTTTTAACAGGAATTGTCACAACCAAACTCTTCATTTGTACGATTTCATACCGTAAAAGAAGCAATAATAAATTAGCAAAAAGCATAGCAAACTAAAACCAACGCGTAACTTTAGTGCCATTTTGTTTTGCTACTACAATGCTTCGCACCCATCCATAAATCATGATCAAAGTTCATAAGAAACACAAATTCAATTCTAAAATTTGAGTACTTAAAGTACTAATTCATTTAATAAATCTATCACAACAACTCACCTATATCTAACCTATATTGTTAAAGTATACATATAAAACGTATATGGTTAGTATGCTTTGTCACATAGTAGATCTACGTCCATCGTGTTTAAACGAATATTGAGGGTAACGTAAGGTTATTTTCATCAGTCATGCTCGGATTGTCAGTAGAAATATTTCATTCAAATCGGCGGTAAATTCAATTTGCCGCCCGAGGGAGGTTATACGTATATTGCCTTAGGGATGTAAGCAAATTCAAAATAGAACGAGGCTTTTGACAATATATTTTCCCTCAAGAGAAAAGATGAAAGTAGATACATATATCATAATATACACGGTGAATCTCATTGGCCAGCAAATATCCTAGCATGACGGTCGCACAAAACGTATAGATACTTTATTATTTTTTCGATTTCCAAGGATTAAGAAATCAAACAAGGGAATACTCGGTTAGAACAGTGAAAACGGTCCACATTTTTCAAATTGGTGGTCTGTTTTCGATCAAATGATTCTTCATAACATAAGAGGTGGCATTCTATAGGGCCAAATTAAATACAGTCCTAATAGTAAGAAAAAGGTCGACCGTTCTAGATTCAGGGTGTACTCTAGGGGCACATAATAAAATATACACTGACAGCAAAATTTTCATCTTCCAAACATGTTGTTAATAACGTGGTAGCCCTCAGGAACATAACATCATTATAACTAAAAATGCTGAGGCACTTAACCATTAAAACAAAAATCTAACGTTTGTAAAATGCCAAATTAAACAAAGTGCTAGCGACCAAGGAGAATACATAATTACCACTGTAGACATCGGTAACAAAACACTCGCTATCGCGTTCAAAGTGTGACAGAGATTTTACTTTTCTTTTACCTAAATACACTAAAGGTTAATATTGGAATGATTGGGGTCAGGATTTTGGATATGCCTGATTAGGTACATGGATACAAAGAGAATGCTATAATAAGCTAATACTAGCTTTAATACAATATATTATTGATACTGATGGTTACGTATATTGCCCGGTTTAATAAAAAAGATACTATAGACAGCAATAGTGTGCGAGTTAAATGTTTAGCGGTGCCATTTTCGACTCGATTCGTATCTTTATTAAGCCGGGTTATATAGGTAACTAATTGCCTGACATGCGCTTTTACTTTAAGAGCCCTTTTACATTTTGCAGCCTTCTCACTCGCACTTTTAAAGATAATTTCAAATAGCAACAATATGGTTTATATTTTTTTAAATGTGGTCAATCATTATTTTGCTGCATGCAACTATAGATGTTCTCTACTAATTTTCATTTTGATATCTGTTATGGGGGATCCAAAACGCGTAATTTAGTTATTTTAAATTTTGGGCCTTTAATTCTAATTGGACTCAACATGTAACAAAGTAAAAATATGTTGAGAACATCTATAGTTGCATGCAGCGAAATAATGTTTGACTACATTTTAAAAAATATAAACCATATTGTTGCTATTTGAAATAATCTTTAAAAGTGCGAGTGAGAGGGCTGCAAAATGTAAAAGGCCTCTTAACACTGTTAGTAGCGCGAGAGCATACCAGACATTGCCAATTTATATCGGCATAGATTGAAAGGGAAATATTATTCAGTAATAGTGAAAACGGACCATAGCGGTAAAATATACATATCAGATAATACAGTGTGTGTCTATCTCTCTCTGAAACATGTAAAACGAGTTGTGTGAGCGAGACGTACAATCGATGTGGCATTTGTTTTAAAGTTTCTGAGTATAACTTTGATGTAATCAATACATTACTATGGGGCTCTAGCGATAGAAGCTCGTATTGAAAAGACTTATTTATAAATACCCATATATTATTTGTATTTGTTTAACGACAAACAAAACTGTTTTTTGTTGACAACGGGACTTTTTCATATACTATACGTGCAACGATTCGGCACACGATCGCATATGCTCGGGGATCTTCGTACACTATCGGATTGAAAAAATGGAAATTTTCAGTTGGAATAATATAAAACACTGCCTTTACAAACATGAATCGAAAATAGTGAGCCTATTATCTCTTTTCCTCCCCCATGATAAAGCGAAACCATGGTGAAAGCACTGTTTAGGTTTACCATTTTTGATTCCTTTCTTTGTGAGTGAATAAAAAGTTTTATAGATCTAAAAATAAAAAAGAGGCTTTATAGGTTCAAATTGCAACTTTGATAATGACTGGCAGCACACTAGACATACAAATAAATTACGTAAAACTATTTCATGAGGCCCATGAGGGTAATACTAAGCTGCCCAGCAGTTAACAAATTTACCTTACTATATATATATATACTATTTATTTTACTATATTAATAATGCAACTGATGAACGTTGCTACTATTAATTACGTTATGAAACGAAAATTGAAGCCAAGTTTGAAAATTGTATAAATAATTAAATGTCAATAATTATTACAACGAATTTCCCTAGTGAGGGGTTTCCACTGCTATTTGTTTATATTTGCACGCCTTCAGAAACTATTCAGTTAATATTAAAAGCTTCCCGCTTTTATTTTTGCAATAACGCATGCTCTGCGTATTATATTATTCGAATTTAGGAGAGGAAAAACATATCTATCAAATTTAGTAGCATCTACGAAATTTCATCCAAATCTGTTAAAGGTGTTGCGGCGTGAATATATGATAGAAATTATAGATTCCTCTTTCTCCGTAGCGTTATAAAAGTCCTATCTATTAATTTAAAACTATTTTCATAGAACTATAAAAGCACGAAAACTTGTATGTTTCATTAACACTGGGCCGCAGCGCCTGCACAGATTTATACATGTACTTTGTACATAAATTACTATACTATTGGATTATTATATGTCCTTTTATTAGCTATTTACGCTATCAGGACCTATACTGAAAGCGCGCGATATATGAAAATAGCGAGGAAAGCCCCGGGCTCGATTAATTAATTTAAATAACTGATATTTATACGTCCCTCCATCTCTTCACATGGGTGTCGTAAGAGGCGACTAAGGATAATATACCGAAAGGTGCGCCTTCTGAGGAAACGATATCTCACACTGCTATCCCCAAAACGCCTGCCAAGCGTGGGGACTATGGCAAACCATCCTTAATGAGATAGGCTGTGTTCAGCAGTGGACAATGGTTGATACAGTAATATTTATACTTTAACCGACCTATGCCCAAGAAAAATCTAATATTGCAATGTATATATAATGAAAAAGTCGCGTTGCCATCAAACCTAACAAATTAACTAAACACGATTAAGGAGATTCAGTCTTATCTGTTTTGCCTGTGTATTTGCCACTCGAACGGTGAAAGCCGCTGTAACCTGTTGATAGTAGGTCGGCCCCATTGCAGCCAGAGGAAACCGGCGATTAGACAAATCACTGTTTCTATGTAGAACCCGTCGATTTCAGTCAGACATGTACCACCTTTTGATTTGCAGAGCTGTGAACAAGGATATACACTACTTTATATTTATTCTCTGGCATGGCGATGTTTGATTATCGTTTGTATTATATAGGTAGAAAGAAGAAAGAAAATAAATTTATTTAGCACACAAAACATCACATAATACATTTCAAATATGTAAAACCAAAAGGGTACATAAACAATGTTTAGGTGCTGCCAAAAAGGTAATATCTCAGCAAAATGCCGAACGTCTGAGACATCCAGCGCTGGTTTTCAGATATACCCTGGCAGGAGGCTAACAAATAATAATATAGATAGCAAGTTAAAACCTCTTTGTTCCTCTAACTGGATGACATAAAATAATGTGGTCATTTACCTCAGACCGATAAGTGGGGCGTTCGTTTTGGCTCGATTGCGTTTGTAGCAGTTTCAAAAGTGGCATTTGTGTTTTAGCGTTCGGATAGAAACTTTTGCTATTTTTGACCACCAATTACTGCATGCTATCCGAACGGCTTAAAACATACTTTGACAACCGACAATATTTTAACAATTTTGCACAGTACGAAACATGGAATCAATCTCTAAAATTAACAAAACAAGTAGGTACCTACTATATAATATAGTATTTATATTATATATTTATCTAAAATGTAATTACTAAATAAAAAACTTGTGAAACTCTTCAATCGCGCCAAATACAACTGTCAAAACAGCAGTTGTCAAAAAACGATCACAACGATCCCACGGTAAGACATGGGTCAAAAATATCACTTTTCTCTGTCATTTGTAGCGTTTTCAAAGCTATCCGAACGGTGAGAGAAAACGATATTTTTGCTCACGAAGTCCCAAAACGAACGGCCCGTGTGATCATTTTTAGCGTTTGTGAGTGTTATTTTTGGCACCGATAGGCTATCCGAACGCCCTAATAAAGTACTTACGACAGAGCACAGCGCGCGATAGGAGTGAAGCCCAAAAAACGTGCTCATTTATAGTTACGCGCATACCTACATAGGCGATCCTGAAGAGGTTGAGGGGTTGAGAGGAGCATGGATATTTTTTCCCTCATCTATCGTGCTCTGTGCGCTGTCTATATTGATCTGAAGGTGCGGTTCGAATTGCGCAATTGGTACCAATAGCACGCTCTGAGCTGGTCTGAATTGTACGAAAAGGCACCAAATATTTGCACGTCTGAAAAGTCTGTCTGTCGTGTGATGTATGGCGCTAACAGTACTCACGGTCCCGCAGATAGGCACCGTGAGCACTACGTACCAATAGCGCTCTGAGCGTAATTCGGACCGAGCATTGGCTTGCTTATTAATCTGCCTCAGCTGTCACAACAATTGCAAAGTGATAAGTTAAAAATCTGAGACATAACTGTTGTTTTTACACGACTGCCCAAAAAAGGAGTGATATGTTTTCAGGCTTCATGTATGTTTGTGAGTTTCTTTATTCCACCATAGCTTTAAAACTGTTAAACCGATTTTAATGAATGAGATATCTTTAAATTCGTCTTGTAAGCGCAAGTTATATTAGGTACATAAAAAAATAAACTGACAGATTTTATTCACCATATTGTGAGATAAAAACATTTTTTTTCCTCCATACCCGTCGAAAGGGATATCAAAATGAAATATATATAACCATAAATATATAACTTGCAGTTTTCATATCAATGGAACGATAAAACGTTTAATGAAAATAAATAAACTGCAGTCGGGTTTTTACTTTTTTAATTAATTCGTACTTGTATAGCTCACAATTTTCTCTTAAGTATAGAGTATAGTATGAGAAAGTTGTGAGCTAAAACAACAGTTAAAATCCGTAATTATTTTGAGAAGGTAAGGAGATTATCTAGATACTATCATATATGCACGCTTTGGCTTGGTCCTGCAAAGACTTGACTTACTCACCTCACTTTCTAATGTAGATGAACACGTATTATCGCTCAGCTCTGGCAGTGAGCACCTCTTATACGTTAGATGGTCTATCGCCCACAGAGCTAACGTGTTAGGCCAATTCGTGCCTAAATTGGACACGGTATTCAGAAGTGTCATGTAAGTTCCGCCAACGGCCGGGTCCGATACTTTGGCGAAGAACGCCATTACAGCTACAAACATGCAGTAGAGGCATGTCTGAAAAAAAACAATACAGGTTATTATTTAATAAAGTTACACTGAGATATAAATAAGAATTTTTTTAAAATAGAACCGATTTCCATCCTTGAAAAGATTGTAATTTTTTATTTTTTTTATGATATTGTGGCGTAACAATCTCGAGGCCCACCTGATGTTAAGTAGACTCTCTGCCTATAACAGATGCATTTCATCACAAGTCCGAATTGCACTGCGCCCGTCACATAGAAACATAGTTGTTAAGTCTCATTGTGCCTGTAATTTCACTGGCTCTCAAGGACTACTGCCGGAACACACTGTTAGGTGGCGACAGACTTTCTACTTGAGGGTGGTAGCTAGCCAGGCGGGCAGTCGCAAAATGCACTTCCACCATGCGGTGAAGCTCAAGCCGGCGGTGGGGATCCAACCAGGGTACTGCGGTGCGGCAGTCCATAGCTATTACCGCTCGGCCATCATTGCTTCATAATCTTGTGGAAGTCGGTACCACGCTTATTCAAAAAACTGACTTCACTTCATATGCAACAAATCTATCATTTAGTCATTCTCTTTTACTCAGGTACTTAAGAAACGTCATGCGTAATTAGTACAGAGGAAGTTGATCATGGTTGACTTATCGTAGTTTATGAATTTCCTTGTTAAGAATACACTTTGCTTTGGTACTTTGTTGCAGATGGACATTGGTATCAATATCTTAAATGTTGAAATACATATTGATATAAACCTTCCCACATTCACCTACCAACCTTCACCACCTTCAACCACATGATATTACCATGTGGTCGAAGGTGGTATAGTAGGCTTGACCTAGTTATAGAATCTTTTAAAAAACAATGTATGATTGACATACCTGATGAAACACATACAGCATCATCAACACAAAGAGGTAAAAGTATGAAGGGCCGGAGTCTCCCAAAAGCTTCGGTGTGATCGCCACCAAACCAGCGGCCAGCGGGCCCACGAGAAGCCTCAGGGGAAAAGCACGCAGCCATAGTGACAGCGGTGCCGGCCCAGTCGTGTGCTTTGCTAATATCTGAAATTGATAAAAACAGAAATGTAGATCAATTAGCGAAAGATTTACGCGAAATTCTCCGCAAATAAAATTGCGTCACTGTTGCTTAATAGCCTAAAAACGTGGAATCGAAACTTAACGCTAGCATTCATACAACAATCCGACGAAGCTGTGCTAACGCTCGACGCATTCGCAATTCAGTATGTAAGTAATTGTCATGTAAAACCGAAGCGGGAAGCGGGGTTGCAATATACTTCTCGGTGCTTCATAGCTTTGTTTATATATAGTGGGTTTAATGGGCCCGGGGGTGCCGGGCTAGAATGTCACCAACCTATCTTTTCCCGTAGGTGTCGTAACAGGCGACTAAGGGAAAACTACCGGAAGGTGGGCAGCAGCGCCTACCGAGAAACTGCTAACTTTTACTGTGATCCCCAAGACGTCTGCCAAGCGTGGGGGTTATGGCAAAACCCCTTTTTATGGAGGAGGTTGTGTTTAGCATCAGACAATCCGGCTTATAGAGTTCATAGTGAGTATAAAAGTATCAAATTCTAAAAACAAATGGTTGTATAAAAAGGTTAAAAAAATATAATGGTACTATAGATTAGTCAGATTTATTATACAGAATTTTAAAAAAATCTAAATATTTGTTACAATTAGTAGCTAAAATTTTAACTCGTCACATAAAATTTACTTACCAGAGGCATTATAATTTGTACAGGCACTAAAGGCACTGCCAGTAAAGCCAGATCTTCGCGAGGTACTCCCGCCTCGACCAGCTTCAATCCTGACACCGCATCACTAGCTGAGAATCCAATCTGAAATACAATATTACAAAATCACAAATAACTGAAATACCATAACTTATATTAAAGTAAATAGTCGTCAAATTGTATACTACACATATTGTATATGAGTAACTATTTACAAATTATTACGTAATGAATGACCCAGGTTTGGTTATGACGACTTTGTGTAGAGCAGCCCAATCTGGTTTTATAAGGATTATTAATTTACAAGTAAATCAATAAGATTTTTAGTTTCTTAGTAAAGCATTGTTCATTTTCAACATTTTTGTATGTATTCTGGTATATTATTAAATATTTTTATGCCCATTGCATGAGGACCGATTACTTTCAATCATCATTTTATTTCTAATTTATAGTTAAATCTGAGCGGGTAAATGCGTGCATCAAATTTTTTTATATATTCTGGGTGTTTTAAACGAAAGTTCTATTGACGATTTTTTGTGATTTATGGACCTTTGATGTGAGATAGAGATTTCAATTATTCCAAAGTTATACCGTAACGTAACGGTAACAAAGCGAAAATTATACTATTTTCAGTTTTAGTTGACGGAGATAGCGCGACGCTTCTCCGTTTTAACTTAGGCAAAGAGGCGTCTGTCGGGCTGTTCTCCTCTACATGTCGCATTTCAAACGATTCTAGTGAACTTTAGTAAGCAGGTTTGATAATTATATGAATGTCTTTTGTCAATTCAGATATTAGAAAATTTTCGAAACAACGGAGGTATGGGGGTTTGAAACGTAAAAAAACATGTGTAGAGAGATGTCAGATACCTATTCATTTAATGTTAATTTTAAGCTAACCCTTATATTTTTATTTTTGCAATGAAGTATGCTTCACCTATTACATTACAAAATTACAATTAGAGGAAAAATTTAAGTCATATATTCTATCTATACTGTGAAGCACATTGGGAAGGGTAGATATTGAAGAACTACTTACTGAAATGTATAAATAAAAGTAGTATAAAATATGTACATAAATATGGATAAACATTACCTTAGCAGTAAACAGCACCAGTGCCAATGTCCTGACAGCTGGCAGCTTCACAATTGTGTACAGCTGTTTGTATGCATTGACAATGTCCTTCATTCCCTTCACTTTATTTTCCCTTGTGGGGACTGTGTCATTTGCTTCATGTTTGAAGAATGCTATCAGAGTAGTAGAAATTATGAACATCCACCCCCAGAATAATAGGAAGCCACCTAAAGTCACTAGGCCTGTTTCTTCCGGTTCTGAACGCAGGTACTTATTGCAGAAGTATGGAGATTCTAATGCAAGGAATAGGACGTAGCCAAGAAAGAATCCAGCTGTTTGGCCTACACTATTGCATGTTGATGCATGGCCTACATTATTTCTGAAATTGTAATAACAAATCAATAAATGTGCTGTAAACTTTATGGGCTATTGCAATTATAAAATGTTTATATGAGGAGTTCGCTACATATAAATACTCATTATTGATAGGGTTCCATCACACAAAAATACAATATAATTATATACAATATAAATGTCAATAATATTTTGTTTTTTATTTGTCATCTAGTTATGTATATTGATTGATCTGTATATTATAAGTTTTTGTATTGATGTTTAGAAATAAAAGGTATATTCACTGCTTTTTTTTATGCCTGATAGTTTAGCCTTTGACCACTATCTCACCTGATGGTAAGTGATGATGTGGTCGAAGATGTTGTTCAGGCTAACCTAGATGTACTGGCTCTCAAGGACAGCTACCGGAACACACCGTTAGGTTCTTGGCGACAGACTTTCTACATGAAGGTGGTAGCTAGCCAGGCGGGCATTCGCAAAATGCCCTACCACCATGCCACTGTATTTTTAATCATTTTCTATTAATATTCATCTAAAGATTATCGCACTGTCTACGTTTGACAGGCGTCTTGGGGATCGCAGTGTGAGATATCAGTTCCTCAGAAAGCGCTGCTGCCCACCTTTTGGTGTGTTACCCTCAGTCGCCTCTCAAGACACCAACGGGTAGAGATGGGGGGTGGGGCATTCTAGCCCGGCTCCCCACAGGCAATGATTACATTATGACTGAAATACCCGATAGTATACTTTAAGTAACGTAAATGTAACCTTAAAATATTCAAAACATTACTAATGTTATCTTTTAAAATACAAAATATCCTGGAAATATATAATTGGCATAATATACCAAAATTTTAAATAGATAATTAAGTTCTAAGTTATGAGCCTCGAAAACTTTATATGAAAATGTTTCGAGGAGGATATTATGCTTAAGTCTGGACTTAAAATCTTTAATAAGGGAGTAATCACCCTACGACGTTTGTATGGAAAAGTGACCGGCCAGTTCAACCTTAAGTTACCAGAGTGCTGTCCGGAAATCACCTCAGTGAATTAATCAATCCAGGCAAACAAGTAATAGTTCACTTAACATTTGAATTTTTACCTGATACCCGGCAAAATAGGTACCTGTCAGTAAAATGGTAGTCAGTTGTCATTTGAGAATAATAATAATTTAATGCATATTTAATATAACTTGTAAACAGAAATTAATTTATTATAAAATGTTTGTTTAAATTAAGAACATGTAACTTTTTTCTTACTTTCCATGTTCTTATAGAATAATGTTTGTCATTAAAAAATATAAGGGTCGGGAAATAATTATTCGTGAGTTGGAAACAAATAAGTTAACATCATGAAGTTTAATCAAGGTTAAACGGTTAACTGACGAGTGATAAACTGGTGTGAAATCACTTGTTTTCGAATGCAGCCTAAGTAGATATAGTATAGAAAATTTAATTCCATAATTAATATATTGTTATTTATTATCTACTTTACGGCATGCTAAGCAAGATAAGAGATCTCTAGCAACAAAAAATATCTAACCTTTTCAACATAGTTAGTGCCCAGCCATCTACAGCAATATCTTGAGTTGCCGCCAAGAAGTTCAAAAATAGAAATGAAACTGTTAAAATCATCATAGATGGCGCTACGTCATTTGACCCCAGCCAGTCTGTTATACTTCCTGACATGATTATCATTACGATTCCAATTAAATACTGTACTGGGACAAGCCATGTCTTTCTTCGACCAAATTCGGGCCAGAAGAGTGCATCTACTATTGGTGCCCATAGTAACTTTACACTGAATGGCCAGTTTACAAAACTGAACTCTGCCTGAAAGTAAAAGGGAAAACATGTATTAAATTTTGTACAGTAAGTATAGTACCACCAACTTAACTGTGCAGTTCGCGAGGGCGCTGCTGGTCAAGGAAATCAACCACAAACTGTCACAATTTGAAGGAATGTTGTAGTTCTTTTTTCTGCCGCCTGAACAGATAAGTTGGTGGGACTATAGTTTGAATCTCTATTGCAGTGTCTTTGTTTTAATACAGCTCAAATTTTAATCAGTTTGATAAGTAAATTTAACTTTGGTAACTTTTTTTACTACTGTTAGGCTAGCCCAGTAGTTTTTTAATATATTTTTTTGCTCATATGCTAGCCTTTGACCACTATCTCACCTGATGGTAAATGATGACGAAGTCAAAGTTGTTGTTCAGGCTAAACCTAGAATTAATGCCTGTTTTCTGAGCTAGGTTTGTAAACAAACTACTTATATATAATCAAACCAACACAAATATGGAACCAAACTACTAACAATTACATAACTTCTTGGTTTCTGTAATCTGAAGTCTATCTAATTGGTACAAAATCTGTTTTTTTTATGACATTTCTTGTGTGGTAATTGAGAACCAAACTGATTATGCGCAAAGAACCCATTTATTTTTACAAAATTACAAATATTTTTAATAAGAAATATAACTAGTTGGTAATTTTGTTTGTTACCTTTATCTTAAAATATAATTCTATTTTAAATATGATGAATATACATTTCATGAATAAGTTATTGTGGTATCTCTTCTCTGTTTTGTTTTTTTTTACCACTATCTCACTTGTTGGTAAGTGATGATGTGATCGAAGATGTGGTTCAGTCTAACCTAGAAGTACTGACTCTCAAAGACAGCTGCCGGAACACACCGGTAGGTATTTGGCGACAGATTTTCTACTTGAGGGTGGCAGCTATTCATTTCAGCATTCGCAAAATGCCCTGCCACCATGCTATAACGACTGCCATCCTAAGACAACAACCGCGACCGACTGCTTAACGTGCCCTCCGAAGCACGGAAACGCTCAGTAGTAATGTCACTAGCGGTCACCCATCCAAATCATGACCGCGGGCGACGTTGCTTAACTTTGCTGATCGGTTGAGAACAGCTAAGTAAACTTCGCTACGAGCGCTTCAAAATGTAGTATTATAAATGCTATGTGAGGGTGTTTTTAAATAGATTATTGACCCAAGGGTTATATTTTATTGATACAATGCCGGCAATATCAATTAAAAAAGTAGATAAAAATAAAAATGCCTAGCGAAATTTAACTACTTTTGAAGGTCAAGTTATTTAGCGACATCTAGCCATTATTCAACTGGCTTCTTAGCTACATTAAATACAGTCGGGTTGGTAACACATACTGGTACTTGGTCAGAAATTTAGCATATACATTGTTGTTTTGTGCCAGTTTATGAAACTTATGAAAAATATGGTACATTATCGTTTGAATATTGAATCCATTTGTTTAATGTGACAAAAGAATACATTATTTACCATTTCCTTACATTACATTAAACCAAATAAAATGTACAAGAAGAAAATATAAATACATATTTAGTGGATGAATAGTAACTTCTAGTTGGCGTTAGTTAAGGCAGAATGTTAAATACGGTATGTAATGTAACTACGTAATTTAAACAAATATTGCATTAATTTTATTATATTATATGTAACAGATTGTTAAAATAAGTTTAAAAGAACGGCCCTGAGTTTCTTGCCCGCTCTTTTCGCAGTGGCTCTATACAATTTTTGTTTGCTGAACGTGGCAGTACAATGTAGAATATATAAATATTAAAATTTGTAATTGACCTTCATAAGAGCGTCGTCGACGCCTAAATTAAATAAATGATTTTGACTTTCGACAGCTTTCTGAAATTTATTATAATGTGGCTCCTGTCACAACCTAGATAATAGATACATATATTTAGTTTCAGAAATGCTCTATACCTATAGGTCAACTTAACAACCAGTTATCGGCTTGGATAATGTCTTCTTTACTAAACTTGCCAGCAGTATATTAAAATGCACTTGAATTATACAAAAAAATGTTGTAAAAAATCCATAAAAATCTGAATGTCACAATCATGGGCCACTTGTCACAACCATGGATCTATGAAAACCGCGGCAGTGACGTTCACGGACGTGAAATTTTGGCACCATGTCAGCTAAAACCTCTAAAAGACTAAACAAAAGTAGCCACGCTTAAACAATCACTTGATTAAGTAGTATTTAACACAACATATTTATAAAAAAATCTGGGAAGACAAATTCATATATTACTTTTTTTAAGTGCCACAGTCTTCAGGATATGTACACAATTTTTTTTTCTTTTTATGGACCAACAAGGATATTTCAAATATTATAACTATATTTATACGTAGTGAATTAAAATAATAAAAAACCTGCAGAATATTTCGAAATAAACAACAGCTACTCAATTATGACTGAATGCTCCTTTCAAAGAACAATTCATTTTCTTACGAATTGTTCTTTTACGAGAATATTACGAAAATAATTCAAAAAACTGTATAAAATGTCTAAAATTTACAGAGCTTGCTTGTTAAGCAGTTATTTAACTTTCACTATTCTGGCTTATTCTACAATTAAACTACTTTTATAAAAAAAAAAATATTAAAATTCATTCACCACATCTGTTTCTCCGATCCATCTTGGCAGAAAAAAATGGCAATGTCACACATGACATTAAGTTTTTGTAGGTGGTCAAGTTTTCGATAGTTAAAGCTACGGACTAAGACATTTCTTTTTCACTTAGTGCATATTTTTTAGTTCAAAGCTAACATTTTAGTTTGCTCTCGGTATACATGCGTTACTTCCAACTTGCTTTCCAAAATATCTCAGTTTTAATGACTACTAAGTTTTAGTTCCTTCATAGGTACATGAGGCTTACAAGGCTATAGTAAAAAATATAATAGACCCTTAATATATTGATTTAATGTTGGTTTCAAAAATAAACACTTTTCTTCTTAAGAATGAGAACTACCCATTTAGTAAGCCTTACTGTATTTGTCAGGAGGCGATTACAGGCAAGGCACTTACTGGTAGGACGCAAGGTGCTCCTTGATAGTCGTTTTTAAATTACCATGATATAATCATATCCTCGAAATCATATTAGAAGCGGTGAATCTCTTGATAGCTAGAGCAAAAGATTTTTTGAGCATAAGCAAGAAACACATTCTTCTTCTTCTTTAGATGGCTTATAAACTCTGTTTGGTGATTATCTGCCAGCATCAGAGTGTGGCCAGTGTACGGTTTAAATGAAGAATGCCCAGTATAATAATTAAAGTTAAGTTAAGTTTGAAAAATTGTTGAGCATACATGCCCCAGGCACAATCTAATTATCGTAGAGGTTACCATTTTATAAGACTTTTTATATTTAAAAAACCATGGCTTAGCTGCTATATCGGGCTGAATATCACCATAATGTCTACCCCTAATTATTTTTGTCCTATTCCAAATGTCAGACCATTTTTCTTGAAGCTTTTTTCCTGCAAAGTACATAGGTGTGCCCAAAATGCCCTTCCATAATGCGGAGAACCTCAAGCCCGCGGCGGGATTCGAACCATGGACCTGCTGCGCGGCAGTCCATAGCCAATACCACTGAGCCATCACTGCTTCCAAAATTTAGATCCATCAGTAAAAATAGCCATCCAATTTGGCCAATCACGATTATAAGTATCATGAAAAATCTTATCAGTTCCAGGGGAATCTTTTTCAATACCAAAATGAATAGAATATTTGGTCTATATATTAGACAATCATAGGGAACACTAATAAGAGGATGTATAGGATACCAAAATAGGCATACTTGAAGTTTATTAAAATAATTCAATAGACAAGATCTTTATTACATCAATAGTGTGAAGACCAAACTAGAATAGAAAAACAGTGAAGTCTATTCAAAATTGGGTGAACAGAAAATTGAGCAGCTTGAAAAAAGAAACAATCACTGAGTAATTGTTGACGAAGATAAAGGAGAGCTTCAACACATTCCACTTGAAGAGGATTTATTGGAGAAGATTTCATAGCACCTGAAATTAAATGAAGAAATTTGTGTTGGATTGAATCAATGGATCTTAATAAGATTTTACTGCATGGTTCTAAGAGACATGTAGCATAATCTAAATGGCTTCTAATGATGGCATAATAAAGAAGTTTTTGGCCATATGGATGAGATCTCCAACAAACTCCTACAAAGCAAAAAGAATATTGATATTCGTTTATTTTTTTTAAGAAACACACTGGTTTTGTAAAAGAGGGCTCATCCTCTATTTTAGGCGCATCTTCAGATAGGACTCTTATGGTGGACATGTATGAAAGTCACTACCTATACAATTCCTAAGGATGTTGGAATTTCAGACCAGATAACTTTCTGGACTCAAAAAAACTAAAACACATAGTATTTATAGAACTTACTGTGACGTGGGAAACAAAACAACCAAATGACCACACAAAAAATATTAACAAATATAACAACTAAAGAAATAAAATAAACAAAACATTGATAACATTGTTAAGGGGCCCCTTAACCCTATTCAGACTTGCAACCCTACTTACTGGATTTCAAGTCCCAGGAACCTAGTTGGAGTTGAGCCACTTCCTCTGCAATGTGATGGACCCAACACCCACATAGTGAATCAATGGAATGCTAACTAATTCGTATCTCTAATAAATAGTTAAGATATGTATCAAAATATAATTGAAAGGTATGTAGCATTGACTACTTTGATGTGCAAACATACAACTTGCAATATTTATGAATCAAGATTACCTGCTGAGTATAAGTAATTCCTCGATTCTGAAGCAGCATAGGCACAGCTCCAGCTAGGCCTAGGGGGATGCCCTGTAGAGTGTATAGAAACAACAAAACAGCAATATTCAACTCATCTCCTTTGATATTGCTGCGTCCACTTTCATTCGAAGTTTCTCCGTTTTCAATCAATTCCTCTTCGTCAGCAGACTGTTTACGCTTCGTCAAAGTCATGATTATTGCATGTAGGGACTAAAAAACAACGATTATATTGTGATTTTTCTAACCCAATCTAGCTGATACACGTCAGTCATTCATCAGATGATTTCTTTTCTATAGAAGAAACCCACCTTAATTTTTACTGCTTTCGTGTGATATGAAAGTAAAATAAGCGTTACAAGCTCCTTATTACCCTAATACAAATTTGTTTTTCAAATTAAAAGCAATTCTTGGTGGTCGTCCAAAATACCTACCCTATACTCATTCTAGCTAGAGCACATATTATTTTTATTTCTTCAAATCAAATCAAAGGAATGAAGAAGCAAATACAAAGTTACTTTATGGCAAGCAGTGTTGCCAGAGTCCTTGAGTCGAATGATACAAGTTACAACAGTTGAACATTTTAGTTAAAAGAGGTGGATTTATCGTATTAAAAATTAAAAATGTCTTGCTTCTAGCCCTCCATAACAAAACAATTATTACTTGGAGTAGTCTCCCTACCCTTTTAGTCTGCTGTCATGTCAACGCGTCTTTCACTTCCTTTTAATTGATAATTCTACAAGAAATCCATGCATCCTATTCTTTTGTCATCCGACACCTTTTCATTCTTCCACAGATATATTTATCAATCTATAGGCTTTGTCACTCGTGAGTAAAAAAGTCACTACAGACTTTCTCACACGAGTCGTGAGTGAGCTTGTGCTAACAGACAAGGAGACTTTCTCACTCGTGAATGAGCAAGTCTGTGGATTCCTCAGTAAGTTATGATGCGCATTTGTATGGGTAGGAATGTAGGTAAGGTATGGGTCAATGTACATAAAGTCATAGTGAGGGTGTCAGTGATAATGGTACAGACAAAAAATAAATAAATTATTAATTTACTAGCGGCCCGCTCCGGATTCGCACGGATATAAAATATATAGCCTATGTCATACACTGAAAAAAAATTATTAAAATCAATCCAGTAGTTTTTATTTATTCATAACTGCCTGTGGCCCGTTAAATTTAGAGTAAAACAATTCTTCTTTCCCTAAACCATGAAGATTTCATGCTATCTTTGGAATATCTAAATTCACACACTAAATTTATACATATTTACTTTTTACATTTTTACCTATTTATTTTATTTTTACAACAATTAATATATTACAGAAGGTCTTTATATACAACGTTCACAGCTTTCTTGCCATTAGGCAATACAAACATGTTTTCTCTAGAAGTTACTCTTGAAAGAGCGACATACAGTTGGCCATGTGAAAAACAATCAACGCTCAAATCTAAGCCTGCAACGTTGAAGGTTTGACCCTGCGATTTATTAATGGTCATTGCAAAAGATGTCCGTACCGGAAACTGTAAACGTTTCAATTGGAAGGCTAAATCCGATGGTATCAGAGGAATTCGGGGAATCAATACATCTTCTCCAGTACGCCGGCCGAAACCGCCGCAAACGCTACGTCCCGCAATTTTTAAATCTGTAATATCTTCGAAAATATTCATTTAAATCATATGCTATCAAGAACTATATAGATCTATATTATATCAACAATGTATTTAAGGTATTTAATTAGATAAGAATTAATGCTGTATATGGGTTAAAATCGCTTCGAAAATTAGCCATTATTTGTCGTAAAACGTAAATGTCATTTTTTTTTTATTGTGGGATATCCATAATAGATAGACATACACTATAGCGGAGTTTTCTGTAAACCTTTTCAATGTGTACAATACTTAGTACATTATTTTGATAAATATCGTAGGGTACAGCCTGCGTTTGCAATGTAAGCGCAAAAAGTGGAATTATTTACGACATCACATTAGAAACTTAAAAAATAACAGTATTTCTCCACTATTTAATGTATGTTAATATACATATAAACCTTCTTCTTCAATCACTCTTTCTATTAAAAAAAATCGCATCAAAATCCGTTGCGTAGTTTAAAAGATTTAAGCATACATAGGGATATAGGGACAGAGAAAGCGACTTTGTTTTATATGAATATCATAGTAGATAAATATCGAGAAAACATGGCGAATATCGAGTCGTGTAGTTTTGTGTTATTCTCGCAATATCACTATCGATAAATATCAAGCCCTAATGATCGACACGCAACATTGCGATATCGGGATCATCATTATACTTTCTATACACATGAACACAAGTTCATCTGTTGACATATTTTTATATCTACCACTCGCGAGAATAGCATTTTTGTGAAAAGTCGATATTTTTGGGATATTAATAGTCTATAGGTGACACGGGATACATATCGAGAATCGATAAATGTATCCCAATTTTGAGAATTGCCCCCCTGGGCCCTGTTTCTTAAAGCTACATGACAAGCCACAACTTACCTCTTACAGGTGCGTTCGTTTTGGCTCGATTGCGTTTGTAGCAGTTTCAAAAGTGGCATTTGTGTATTAGCGTTCGGATAGAAGCTTTTGCTATTTTTGACCACCAATTACTGCATGCTATCCGAACGGCTTAAAACATACTTTGACAACCGACAATATCATAACAATTTTGCACAGTATGAAACATGATATCAATCTCTAAAATTAACAAAACAAGTAGGTACCTACTACATAAAATATAAATACTATATAAAAAATATAATATTTATATTTTGTGTGTGAAACTCTTCAATCGCGCCAAATACAACTGTCAAACCAGCAGTTGTCAAAAAACGATCACAACGATCCCACGGTAAGACATGGGTCAAAAATATCACTTTTCTCTGTCATTTGTAGCGTTTCCAAAGCTATCCGAACGGTGAGCGAAAACGATATTTTTGCCCACGAAGTCCCAAATCGAACGGCCCGTGTGATCATTTTTAGCGTTTGTGAGTGTTATTTTTGGAACTAATAGGCTATACGAACGCCCCAAAATATAGGTATTTACCATGCACGGCGCACGGAGTCCAATATTTTTCGCTGGTTCAACTAAAAAATATTACAATACACACAGACGGTATTACGATAGCCATTACGGACACAGTCAAGATCTCGGCTCCCGGGCTTGACCAACCTATCTTATTTTTATCTTGATCTTTAGAAACATACCTTAATATTTGTCCCGCTTCAATTCTCAAAGATTTTATTTTTGTAACGAAAAATTTAGAACTTTCAACGCCAGTAATCTACTGTTGAAAAAAACAAAACCGCCATACAGAGCCGCTACAGCGCAGTCGATCAGCGCAAGTGTTGTCCGCGAGCGGTTTTGACACGTGCATCTTCAGTGCGCACAGCACGCGACATGCTGCTATTTCAGCCGCCAGCACCATGCGCCACTGGCGGCATCAGTGTAGATACTATTCGTAAGACAGCTGGCTGGACCGGCACGTTTACCGTTTTTGCCCGCTTTTACAACCGATTAATCCTAGAGAATAATTCGAGTGAATTTGCTAGAAGCGTTGTGTTCTCGTAATATAATATTATATCTATACAGATAACTGTTTTAGGTAATATGGCCAATTATTTGCCTACGTTTGATACTAAGAACTATGTATATTATAATTCAGTTTATGATTCTTAATTTCTGTTCAACAAACAAAATTATCAGAAGAAATAACTGTGGTTTTATGAAAAACTATTAATTATAATAAGAAGGAAACAAACCTTCCTTCTCTGAACATCTGCCTGGTTATACCTTCTATAATTTGAGAAATGAATTGACGAATAATAATAATATATGATCAATCGAATTTGTGAAGTTTGATCTATATTATTTGAGTCAATTCATCCCCAGGCTAAAGGGGTGGATGGACGCGTTCGAGTCCCGTGTAAAGTAATTCGCAAAGCAGATCGATATTTGAGTTCATAAAACAAATCAGTCGTCCGTGCCTACGTGTAAGTTCCAAAACAATCAAACAACTACACCCGAGGTTCTGAACGTAGTTTTGGACTCTGTGACATTGTCTGTTTGACAGTGACATTTTTTGACTTTGACTCATGACATTTACAGTGTACAGGGTGCGTTCGTTTTGGCTCGATTGCGTTTGTAGCAGTTTCGAAAGTGGCATTTGTGTATTAGCGTTCGGATAGAAGCTTTTGCTATTTTTGACCACCAATTACTGCATGCTATCCGAACGGCTTAAAACATACTTTGACAACCGACAATGTTTTAACAATTTTGCACAGTACGAAACATGGAATCAATCCCTAAAATTAACAAAAAAGTAGGTACCTATATTATTATTATTTCTTTGTCAATGGCTTCTGCTAGTTACATATATAAAAAACTTGTGAAACTCTTCAATCGCGCCAAATACAACTGTCAAACCAGCAGTTGTCAAAAAACGATCACAACGATCCCACGGTAAGACGTGGGTCAAAAATATCACTTTTCTCTGTCATTTGTAGCGTTTTCAAAGCTATCCGAACGGTGAGCGAAAACGATATTTTTGCTCACGAAGTCCCAAAACGAACGGCCCGTGTGATCATTTTTAGCGTTTGTGAGTGTTATTTTTGGCACCGATAGGCTATCCGAACGCCCTAATTTTCTCAACAATTTTTTTTGTTTACATTTGTACCTTATTTTGAATTTATTTTCATCGTATCATAAAATAATAATTATTTTTTCCGTGACAAAACATTTATTGTTGAATGGTTGTTATTTATGATAGTTCACCATTCGTAGCAAGCATAATTGAATACACATTAAAGTATTGAAATATTTACTGTTCTAAACAAATGAGCCACCAGTGTTTTTTGAAATGTCTTTTAGGCTCCCATGCGCCCATTAAATTACTACATAATGTGGAAACTATTGTTGGACGTAGTAGAATTACTAAGATCAAAGATCAGTCTTGTTCTCGACAGCAAAGTAAGTACACGGCGAAATATAACCTACCAGTTTTTTTAATTGTGCCTGTTTTTATTAATAAGATGGCGTAGAGATCGTCAAAACTAAAATTGTGTACTTAAATTTTTTTATTTAAAATCTTATATTGTTTAGCATAAAGCAATTTATAGTAAACATTGACTTATTAGCGCTCCTAAACATTGAATAAATTTAGTATTATAATTGTGACATTGGTCCAGGTTCTATGGAACCACTCATCCCCTATGTTTACAAACAAACTGTAGTTTAAAAACATTTCACACATGAATAATTGATCACACTCCTATTAAAAAAAACAATAAAGTTCTTTTATTTAACACTCATTTTAAAAGTTAACTCGTGAAGAACTTAGATCAGTCATAATTGATACCTTTTTAGTATAAATAGATGTTCAGGACAACACTACACTGCAAATGTGTGAAGAAAACATGCAGGGGAGGATGTTCCTACCTTTTACCTCAGATAATGAATGAATTTAACTTGCTAATCTACCGAAGTTGTTATATGGTGAAACAGATTCGGCCAATTTGGCATTTAACCCTTATGTGTAACATGCATCTGATATGATTCATTTATGAATGAAATTCAATTGTTATCATAAACTAATGCATATGGATTAAACTTAAAAAAGTAGTAGTGACCAAGTGACAGATGAATTTAATCAATTTATATGTACAACTCTGCCTCTACACCATATAATTTTTACTTTGCATGAGACTAAACACAATAAAGGTGTGCAATTTTAGTTAAGACAATCTCTACCTAACTTAAACTTCAAGTGACCTAAATTAAGTTTTATTTCAGTTAGTCTGAAAGCGAATTGTGAGGAATGTGTTGTAGAAATTAAGCAGTTGGGAGTAAATCCCTCTGGATTGGATGGGTTCTCATTGAAAAGGGATGGAGTCTATCAAGTCAAACATGGTTCTAGAATTGAAGTCTTGTTAAACAATTATTTTCACGTCATTGAGTTTGACCCACCTCCTGAGGATAATCCTAAACTTAGTGTAAAAAGAAAATTAGAAGAAGAAGACGAGTCATCACCCAGAAAAAGAAAAACAGTTAAGGTAGATATGGATGATGTATCAAAAAATTTAGCAGAGACAGCTGAAGATATATGGGATGATATTGACAAGGGTGAATTGTATGTATTTACTTCAAAAGGAGTTAAATCTAGTTCAAAAATAGCAGCTTTTGATATGGATGGTACTCTAATCAAGACTAAATCTGGTAAAGTTCATCCAGTAGATACTAAAGATTGGCAGATTATTTTTTCCGAAGTTGCCCCAAAACTGAAAGAGCATTTAAATAATGGATTTAAACTTGTGATATTAAGTAATCAAGCTCCTATTGGTAATGGTAGGGTTAAAATTGAAGACTTCAAGAAGAAGATTGAACACATTGTTCAGAAATTGAATGTACCTATTCAAGCTTACATCGCTACAGGAAAAAGCTTTTACAGAAAACCTACTACAGGCATGTGGAAGGTTTTGACAGAACAAGTAAGTAGATCATTTGTTAAATTGCCTTTGCTCACATAAACAGAAGAAAAAAAATCATGATTCTAGGTTAGGACTAACATAATTAATAATTTTATTTTTAGATCTAATTTCTGTTATCTTAACTAATATAATAAAGAGGAAAGATTTGATTGTTTGTTTGCTTGCATTGAAAAAGCTCTGAAACTACTTATGATGAAGATTAGGATGAAAATTGGTATGGAAATAGTTTGAGACACAGGGAGGGAATAGAATTTATTTAGTTTTTATCCAACTGCGCAAAAAGAGGTTAATGGTTTTGCATGATAACCGATATACCCGCGGCCGGAAAGCTAGTCCTATATATTTGTGTTTTTTGATGTGTTACAAATGGTAGATTATTTGGGTGTTTCCTGTATATCCTTGGCTGTTCCCTTGATTTACAGTATATACAGTAGAAGAATAATTTTAACCACTGTACCTATGGTTTTATAACCTGAATAAATTAAAATAACTGGTATCAATATATATATTTTTATTTTAAAAATACCTGCTGTCCTCTTTATTATTTTCTTAGATAGTGTGATATCTTTCACACTGACATATGCAAAATCAAGATATGCCAATGTATTTCCATGGTCTGAAAATTTTCTGTGTCAAAGTTGTATCGTTACCCTTGACAGCTGACACATCTAAGACCTATCTCTGGTTAAATAATAGGTTGAAAATAGCCCAAATATGAAAATACAAACTGTCAATATGTCAGACATCTATGACAAATTCAGGAATATTAGGAATGAACCTAAATACACTACACCATGTATACCTTAATATTGTCAGTTGTCTCAGTCAACATAAGCTATTGTAAATATATTGACATATGTAAATTTTGTAGCTGACAGTGTGAGAAATATCCAATTTGACACCTGACACACCATTAAAAAATTATGAAATTGTGCATTAGGTAATTTTTACATATAGATATTGTATTGATAATGTTTAAAATTATTCTTCCACTACCATCATGGCATAGCAAAGGATACACAGGAAAACTCCTCCAAGATAATTAAGCAATATGTGTTCTTGAATGTAGAAAACAAGTGTAGGTAAATAGTACAATAGCTAGAAATGTTACTCAACATATTCTTGCCCAATCTCCATAAAAAGTTATGTATCCCCCTCTACTAAAACATGACTTGGATAAGTTTATTTTTCTATATATCTACATTATATCAACATGATTTGTGAGTGCCTGACTTGACCACAGAATAAATAATAAGTAGAGAAGGATCACTACACAAAGACCTGGATTGTTGGATGACAAATGGTCAAGTCTTATTTTATCCAAACATGGAAATCAGTTAAAGTTGTGTTATTAAAGTGGTATTAAGGTTTAATTTTCTCAAAGTCGTTTATATTGTTCAGATCTTATTGTGACCAAATTGCATACTACTGAGAACAGTATGCGATTGATATAACTGAATAACTAATTGAAACTGTGAATTAATTTAAAGCATAGCAAGTTATCCATTGACTATTATATTTACAGAAAAATGATGGTTTGGACATAGATATGAGACAAAGTTTCTATTGTGGTGATGCTGCTGGCAGAGCGGCCAATTGGGTACCAGGAAAAAAGAAGGACCATTCTATGGCTGACAAACTTATGGCTGAGAATCTGGGTCTAAGGTTCTATACTCCAGAACAATTCTTTAAAGGACATTCAATTGCAAATGTACCAATGAATAAACCAGAGTTCATTCCAAAGGAGGTTTCTGCAGAACCCTTCAATGACAAGCTGATTAGTGCTAATCAGGAGGTAGGTACATCTTTTATAGCATAATGTGATAAGGTTGCATTTAAAAATAGATAAAGCTGAAGGAAAATAAATTGAATACGAGAGTAATGTATTGTGGTACTTAGTTGGTTTGTATGATTTCCATCCATTATGGTAAACAACTATTAACATTGCCAATTTGTTATAGGTGTCATTACTATTTTATTTCTTATTGTTTTCGAAAGAAATAATGAACATAAAATAATGAAGAATCATTTTTCTTTCCTAATAAAAATATCTATTAATGTGATAATCAACTCTCTACTTTTTTGATGTTGATTACAAAAAACAAATATTAGGTCCTTACATATGAAATTGGCGTTTTGTATGGGAGGAACAAAAAGTCGAATATTTTTTAATATAATATATTTAATTAATCAAAGTATGAACCATTATTTTCTATGCACTTTTGCCATCTCATAGGTAGTTCATTGATCCCTTTACTAAAAAAACCAGTCGGACGGGAATCAATAAAATCTTTGAAGGCGATTTGGACTGCCCCATCGGAGTTGAATTTTTTCCCTTGCAAGAAGTTAGCCAAATTTCGAAAAAAATGGTAATCTGTTGGAGCAAGGTCCGGGGAGTACGGAGGATGTCTTAGACTTTCCAATTGAAGCTCTTCTAATTTAGTAGCCGTCTGTAGCGCAGTGTGTGGTCTAGCGTTGTCGTGAAGCAGCAGTGGCGTGGAGCGATTGACCAGCCTAGGTTGTTTAGCCGCTAGCTTTTCCATCATGGTTTGCAATTCCTGACAATAGACATCAGCCGTAATAGTCTGGCCAGATTTGATAAAACTGTAATGAACAATACCGGCACTAGTCCACCAAACGCTTACAAGTAACTTTTTTGGGGTTAATTTTCGCTTGGGGCAGGATTTGGCTGGCTGGCCAGGATCTAACCATTGCGCTGAGCGCTTCCGATTATCGTAAAGAACCCATTTTTCATCACAGGTAATGATTCGGTTTAAAATACCTTCATTATTGTGCCGGTTTAGTAATGTAACGCAGCAGTCGACGCGCGTTTACCGGTTTGTTTCAGTCAATTCGTGAGGTACCCACCTTTCAAGCTTTTTAATCTTCCCAATTTGCTTCAAGTGAATTAAAACAGTTTTATCACTAACATCGCAGCCTGCAGCTAACTCGGACGTGGTTTGCGATGGATCCGCTTCCACAATAGCCTTCAACTCTTCATTATCAACTTGAGTCTCAGGCCGTCCACGGGGCTTGTTCTGCAGGTCGAAATTTCCAGAACGAAAACGTTGGAACCAAAAACGAACTGTGTTTTCTTTTGCAACACGACCGCCATACACATCATTCACCCTTCGAGTTGTTTCCGCAGCACTAGTGCCACGGCGGAACTCGTACTCGTAAATAATGCGATATTTAAGGTTTTCCATTTTGTAAAATGAGTGACGCAAACAGAAAAAAACAGAAGAAAAAAAACAAATGAATGACGATCATCGAAGCACAAATACATGAGTCTATAGCTGTACAAATTTGAATTTGGAATTCCTTACCAAAGAGGAGAAATTCGTGATTAAAGTGGCCAGTACGAAAAACGCCAATTTCATATGTAAGGACCTAATATTACTTTCTTGTTACAGATTCTTGTTCTAGTAGGTTATCCCGGCAGTGGTAAATCTTTTGTAGCAAAACAAATTGAGCAGAAATCAGGTTATCAATACAAGTCTGTGTGCAGAGATGTACTGGGATCTTGGCAGAAATGTGCCGCTGAAGCCAAGAAGCTTCTACAGGTTGTTAATTTTTTTTATTTCCTGATGGTAGGTAGTTGTTATTCATAAAGTTCCCGGCCTAAATATCAGAACTGTTTTTTGTTTTGAAGCAATGATGGCCGAGCGGTAATAGCTATGTAATGCCGTGCCGCAGGTCCATGGTTCGATTCCCACCGCCGGCTAGAGCTTCACTTTGCAAATGCCCGCCTGGCTAGCTACCACTCTCAACTAGAGAATCTGTCGCCAAGCACCTAACAGTGTGTTCCGGCAGCAGTCCTTGATTGCCAGAAAAATTACTGGCACTTGAGACATAACAACTGTATGTCTCAGAGTGACGGGCGCAGTGCAATTCGTGACTTGTGACGAAATGCATCTGTTATAGGCAGAGGTTAGTCCGCTTAACATCAGGTGGGCCTCGTGCCTCACAATGACATAAAAAAAGTATTTATATTCGTAAAATTTATCTACCATTTTTTTGTTTTGTCTATAAAGACCGGAAAAAAAAATGTATAGCACAATATATTTGTATTGAGCGAGATCAGATCCCGCGTTCCCTACTTTACGTAACCAGCGCCTTGACCGCTCGGTCGTCGAGACTGTACAGAGACGCGAATTTTGTGATCTAATTTTATTATTTCAATTGTCATAGGGGATGGTGCGACCATCGACCAGACTACTAGACTTCATCTGATAGATAATTGCTATTCCAAACACTTAACTGAGATGTAGCACTTTGCATCGTTGTCGGTAGGACATTTAGCTAATGCCCGCCAGATAAATGCTATTCCAAACACTTAACTGAGTGATGTAGCACTTGTCCATCGTTGTCGGACATTTAGCTAATGCCCGCCAAACCAGCTACCAATCTCACGTAAAGAACCTGTCGTCAAGTACCTAACCGTTCCCACAGCTGTTCTTGGAGCCAGTTCTCAGTTTAGGTTACCAACTTCGACCATATCATCTTACCTTAAGGTTGAACTGGCCGGTCGCTTCTCCATACAAACGTGGTAGGGTGATCACTCCCTTATTTGAGGATTTAGGTCCAAAACAAAACATTATACCGATTGATCTCGTCATTATCTAGGCTTGTATGATGCCGAAATTTAAAAAAGATAATTAAGTTGAAAGTTATGAGCATCGATAATGTTATATGAAAATGTTTCGAAGCTCATAACTCTCAAGTTAATTATCTTACTAAAATTTTGGCGTCATACAAGCCTAGATAATGACGAGAACAATCGGTATTATGCTTTATTTTGGACCTAAATCCTCAAATGAGGGATCACTCTACTACGTTTGTATGGAGAACGGGCCGGCCAGTTCACCCTTAAAGTAAGATTGTGGTCAAAAGAATAGTAGTCATTCGGAATATATTCTTAACTAATTCCAGGCAATTCAATGCAATTTTTTTGTATTGTCTATGTACAATGTATTCTTCATTGTTCTTTGACAGCAAGGCAAAAGTGTGATAGTGGACAGTACAAACCCTGACATTGAATCTCGAGGACGCTGGACGTCCCTAGCCAAGGAAATGAAGGTGGAATGTCGCTGCGCAAAGATGGCGACCACCAAGGCGCATGCCCAGCACAACAACAAGTTCCGTGAACTGATGAAGATCAACCATGTCCCCGTCAACGATATTGTATTCCATACTTATAAGTGAGTATCAATTTGTATAATGGACCGTGCGGTATGGTCCAGTTCCGAAGACAGCTTTAACGGTTATAAAACGTCGTAAAATTTTATACTTACACATTTTGCCTCACATAAGCGCGCTCCTACATATTTTTAGATTACCGAACATATTTCACATTTTATTGTTTTGGTGTATCGTTAGCCTTTACTATAAAATGTTGTGTACAAAAGAGGCCTGCCCGTACAGATGTGGTAGGGTTTTGACCACTATCTCACTTGATGGTAAGTGATGATGTGGTCGGAGATGTTGTCCAGGCTAACCTAGAATTACTAGCACTCAAGGACAGCGGCCGGAACACATCGTTAGGTGCTTGGCGACAGATTTTCTACTTAAGGGTGTTAGATAATGGGCATTCGCAAAATGCCTTACCATATGCCATATATATATTACCATTATGCTTTAACGACTGCCATCCTAAAATAACAACCATGACCGACGGCTTAACGTGCCCTCAGAAGCACGGAAGTGCTCTGTGTTATTGCGACTAGCGGTCACCCATCCATGTAATGACCGCAGGAGACGTTGCCTTAGTTGTTCGGTTAAAAACTAAGCAAGCTACGCTACGAGCGCCTCAGAACGTAACGAAGACTGCCACCTTATTGGTCCTCATATTGTTTGGTTTTGTCCTCATTTTGTACAGTCACTTTTGGGTGTGGACATTAGAAATTATAGTCAATACTTAAATACTATTACAAATACTTGTTTCAGAAATAAATTTGCCGAACCTACACCAAGCGAAGGCTTCAAAGAAGTCGTAGAAGTCAAATTCAACCCCTATTTCGACGATAAGGAAGCGGAGAATGTGTACAGAATGCATTTGTTAGAGAAATGAGGTTTGATGTGATAAAAATTAAACAAGTTAGTCAACTCAGCAACTTTTTTATTGCAAACTGAACCTAGATATCATTTAAATAGCGTTTACATTAGTATTGATATAGGCCAAGGCTTACTCTATAAATTGCATGTTCATTTAATATTGTGAGGATCCTTTTTTCCATCTCGATCAGACCTAACGTAGAGTCATTTATGGTTGCCGCACACTGGTCCACCCGGCATCTGTTCAGTATTCATTGCATGGAACACCATGCTTCAACGCACACTAATCAACGCCGTATTGACATTGCCTCGACAAGCTCGCGAATAGTCATGAAAATTAAGTTGATACGGTGTTGAGGCGTTACGTGTGCGTTGACCTTTAGACCGCACGAAAAACTTCTGTCTGAAAATCTTCTCTTGCCGCACTCAGAGACGCCAATGAATTAGCATGAAATACAGCTTTAAATAACGATTTCATGCTAATAATTTAAAGCAAAAATAAATTAATGTTAATCGACATCTCTGAGTGTGAAGTGGCACCAACAAAGAGATCATTGCGTTCCACAGTTTTCTTGCTCGCACGGCTGCGTGGTATTGAAAAAATAAATACATTTCTATAAATGAACCGTCTACAATAATAAAATTAAAGATTTTCTATAATATAGAAAAATACTATAATTCTTATTTTAAAATCTTTGATGTTGAATGAATGTATACTAAGTGATTTTCATTTATTGTGATATTATGTATCATAATTCTTAGCCTATTAACATATAATTTTTAATGGCGCAGAGTCAGAATAATATATAAAAATTGGTTGAACTTATATAGTGTGCGCAAAAAAACTGTGGAACAGGTTGAGGGTTTTAACCGTTGTAATCTATGGTACCTACTTATATAATAATACACACGCTCTTTTGTTATTATTGTGCATAAATATAAACAGAAATGAATTATACACAAGTAATTAATGTACCCCGCTAACTTTAACTAAATATTCCGTGGGGTGCCGGTCTAGCACTGCACCCCCGCGTATCTTCCGGTGGGAGTCGTAAGACGCAACGGAGAGGAAAATACTAGAAGGTGGCAGTGCCTTCTGAAAAACTGCCTTCTTTGACTGCGATCCCCAAGCCGCCTGCCAAGCGTGGGGATTAAGGCAAACACCAACCTTAGTAGGAAAAACTGTTTAGCAATGGACGATCCGACCGAAACAACGAATAATTTTCCTTCACCTCCTTGTTGTTATATAGTGGTATATTGATGTACCTCTTCCAGAAATGAGTTTCTCGATGATGTACCTATATATTTTTTTACATTTTGTAATTAAATCTTAATTTAACCGGCTTAGCATTTATACAGCAGCAAAATCTTAATTGTTTTAGGGAATTGACAAACATTAAACATTTTTGAAACTTAATACATTATGGACATTAACAATCCGCTGTACATCCTGTGTGTCTTTTATTAAAATTATATTATCGCTGAAAACACTAGTAAAACTTTGATAGTTTACAAATAAAATTTATCCAAAGCAATAATATGAAAATATGTTCATCTTAATACCTACGTGATCTAAACTTTATTGTGTAAAGCATTATATTATAAGGCAAAGCGTGCCTAGCGGCAATGACAGTATGGACGGATGTATTTCAGATGTAACGTACATACATCATCTCATACAAACTTATAGAGGCTCTATGCAGTGAATATTAAGGTACTTTGGTATTCCAGCGTAATAATCCACCGAAATATACGGTGATTTGGTAGGATTCGTTTACTTAAAAATCAAGCTACTCTTTCTAGTATTTGTATTCCAAATTATGAAATATTCCAAAATCTGAAAGATACTTTCCTTTCCAAATGCGTGATATGTTTATGTAGATATTCCACCGAAATATTCTGTGATTCGATGAAATTCGTTTACAACTGTTAGAAAAAAAAGACAAGCTTTTCTCTTCAAAGTATTTCTGAGGAGCAAAACTCGATATATTTACTTTCCGTCCCAAGATGCGTGATTTTTTCGGTCAGTCACCACAGATTGCGTTATGTAATGTATAAGTAGAGATCACTTGTTTCAGTAAGTCAGTACTTATTGTTTGTTACTATTAATCGTTGAAAATACGTATCATTGGAAGGTAGATTTGCTAAGTAGGAAGACCTTAGCAACTGTCCCAATTTAGTGTTCTTTAATTACACTTATTCACTGTGTTGTTTGGGATATATGGTTAACTGTATTTCATTTTCATCATATCATTTACCGAACGATCTTTATATGATAGCTAGTTAACATCGCTTAGGAATCAAGTGGGTGAAAAATATCATGTGTGTAAACTATATCGTCGTTCATTACGTTTGAAATCCGACCGCTTATCCTGTATGGCTACTCGAAACTACAATGGTCACATAATGGAAAATACCCATAACTGTTCATAACTAGTATACCTACATAACACTCCCACATATGACCGGTTCGAAACACGATCTTCTTAACATTTGCAACCAAATATCTCTATTACAAAATTACAAATATACGATAGGGAAAATTTAAGTGCGGGATTCGAACCCGCGTCCAACCACCCCTTTAGCCGGGGTATGCTCTAACCAATTCAGCTAACATGACATAACATTATGTCATGTTAGCTCAATTGGCTAACCAATTTACATACCCCTTTAGCCGGGGTATGCTCTAAAGCATACCCCGGCTAAAGGGGTGGATGGATGATATAACATTATGCCATGTTTAAGGGTCAAAGGGTGGATGGATGCGGGTTCGAATCCCACACATGACTTAAATTTTTCCTATCGTATATTTGTAATTTTGTAATGTAATCCACATAGCAGGCGCTATTGCAAACATAACAATATTAAAAATATCTCTATATTACTATAACATATATGCGTCTTATTTGACTAGACAAAAAACTACAAATCACATAACGATTTCCAAATAAAATCGCAAAATGCTTTTAACTTATGTGTAGTAAAGCATCATATAAGGATAGCAAGTATTTCAATCTAGTGATAGAGGATTCCGATCCAATTTGATCATTGATTAATACTTTACGGAAAGGATTACAAATTATCTAATATATAATACCGGAATATTCATATTTATATTAATCTGCGAAATTGGTAGGTTTATATGAATATAACGAAATTCTTTTTATCTGATTATAACGGGATGTATCAGCACCATAAGCATCCTCCAGAGCAAATTGGGTTGGAATCCTCTATCACTCGATTGAAAACTTGCTATCCTATGATTATGCCAATATTGAAAAGAATTTAGTGATTAACCATTAAAACACTCGTTTAAATAATCACGTAAGTAGGTTGCTCAACTTATACTTCAGAAGTAAAATTTATCAAAAAATGGGAGTTAAGCAGTTCTCATAGAAATTACAATATTTTATTAAAATAGTTATGTAGGTACATATTTCAACGTTTTTAATAAAGCACCTTCGATACAAAGGAACCTTGCCTCCATAGGCGAGCATTTATGCAACCAGTATTACTGATTGTTCACCTGCGATGTTCTTTGGTTATGAAACATCTATCAAGTTTACTCTATCTATTTTGACCCGAGAGTGGGACTTCGATAGCACTCACAAGAATTTAACAATTATATGCATTCAATAATGTCACACCAAAAAAATTACATCAAAAAATATCAAGTAAACCAAACCAACATTGGTATGAGTCTATTGCCGCACCGTCCCAAGACCTCGGTGCGATCAGAAAATGTATGGCTCGTAGCGAACAACTATTTCACACATTTTTTTTTATGGAAACTGGATATTACGTACATATATTTATTGTTTTTCTATCACAAAAGCCGATGGCAAGTGCACTAGATGGCATTTTCGCTGGTAGCCAATGGTTACAAGCGGCTAATAACCGTTATTTGTGGCATTCTATGGGGGAGACCTTTTCTCAACAGTGGACTTCTTCTGGCTGATGATGAACTTAAATTATTTACTGAAGTTCTTCAGCTGTAGTAAATAAATAATTTAACTCTATCAATCTATATTTTATATCAAAAACCGCTTATCCCGCGATCTAAAATTATCTTGTCTTATAGCAAAATACTTCTTATCCTTCTGCATAGAACCCCTAACCTAGTATTTAATTTTGCTACACTTTCTTTTCAAATTGTGTAGTGACTTACAATAAATTTGATGAAGGCAGTAAGCTAGCTTATCGATTTAATTTATAATTTTTACAAACATTATTCTAATGTTATTACATAAACATCAATTGGCATAGATTTAAATCGAGAAGTTACAACAATAATTAATTTAGTACATGATAGGTAAGCGAGGTCGTGCTCGCGACATAATCAAGCAACTAGAGCTCTTTCAATTACAACGCATATCAAAACCACTGATTATAAAATGGCTACTTTGGCTAACAGTCCATCACATTACGGAGTATCGTAACGTAGCGGCTTTTCTATCTGTGGTTTTGAGTCGACTTGAACTGGGTAATATTTGGCGTGATCTATGTTGGTAATCAGACCACCCGGTCACATTTTTATTCTATGATAGATTGATGACTCGTGCTAGCAGCTTGCATATTGTTAAGCTACTGTCTAAGTATATGCACAAATACAGACCGTTCAGAACTCGTTAGGTCCGTGTGACCCTGAATCACATAAACTTTACAGAATACGAGCAATTTTACAAAATTACAATTTAAGTGTTTCAAATATCTTAAAAAGCACTTTATTTCACAATTGCTAATTGTTTAACACTATATCTAATCGATTGTGTGCGTGTGGACTGAGTGACCACATTTTTTTTTTGTTTATTTTTGTTAAGTTAGTAACTTCAATATTTAGTAAAAGTCATAAAATAATTTGTAAAATGCGTATTGTAATTTGTAATGAATTAATAATAAAGTTATGACTCTTAAACTATGGTCTCTCAGTTCACACACTCAAAGTTCCAAATCTGCTTAAATACATAACTTATAGTCACATATTGTATACAGATATTTAGTAAAACATATTTTAAAGTGTTTAGAAGATAACAAACCACAACGTGAAACTAAAATTACAAATTACAAAATTCTTCCTGGTGTCACTGAGAGACCACTTAAAAAACACATATACTTTATTAACTATGCCACAAAAACTATATATTTTAACTGCTAACATTAGTAAAAGTTACATATTAATTTGTAAAAGTAAAACAAGTACACCGTTTTTGGCTACTTTAGTAAAATTAACATTTAATTATTGTGGTCACTCAGTTCACACATGGCGAATATGTAAATTAATTGAAAGTTCTTGAATTATAAGTAGTAGATTAAAATTAAATATATCAGTATTTAGTAAATATTTTTTACTACAAGGATGTGTGTTTTTATCATGTATTGATTGCTCTTAAGACAAGATAACTGCTATTCAATATGTTCTGTAAAATGTATGTAGTAGGGTGACCACACTGACAATTTATTATGCAAGTGATTTAGTAATACAATTTGGGTTTTCTTAACCCGTGATATTATTTTGCATCACTTTACTGTTTTACAATGTGTAAAACCAATGCTATTAGAATTAATTATTCGTATTTTAACACTTCTTTGTGAGTTTTAAGATTTTTGTGCTATTTTCCTAATGGCGCCAATTTTCAGGTTTTTTTTTCGATTTTTCTGGCTTTTGTCTTCGTGTTCTTACTGCCGTTGTCGAATATTTGCTTTTTTACATCCTAGACATTTTCAACAGACTTGGGAAATTAGGGTAATAGTTAGACACTTATTTATGTAAAATTATAGAAACTACTTATTCACATAATTATAGTGATCTATTAGGGCCTCCAAACAAATATTAGTACCTACCTGTCTACGAGAATTTATAGGTGCATTCAATTTTTGTATGTATGTTTGTCCATGCATTTCTCCACAACTATGTGACGATTTTTAATGGTATTCACTTTTAGGGAACAGTGCAAGTTTGATTAAAATCGGTTCAGTATCGAATAGAATATTGAGATCCACCTTTGTAGCGATATGATAACGACTTTCACGAGTAATTTTATGCTTTTTAGTATAAGAAGCCGGTTATATTTTATTCCATATTTCATTTCATCGTTATATTAAATTCAGTGAGTCTAATTCGTAGTAATTAAACAACTTTAAATGGTTTAAATCGCGTATAGTTATCATTATATTTGTCCCGACGTTTCAAACACTTTGCAGTGATCGTGGTCACGGGGTGACTAATTGAATAAAAATAATGATAAGTATACGCGATTTCAACCGTTTAAAGTTGTTTAATTACAATGTGTAATAATCGCGAAAACCTAAGACAACATTAGAGTCTAATTCGGTGATATTTGCTTTGTCGTTATAATTTTTCTTTTAATCTTGAGAACGAAAGTTTCGCGTCATTAATTTGTTTGAAATAGATATTCGGTGCTCGTGCGTTTCTTTTGTTTTTTTATACTACGTACGTACGTACTACGTACCTACGTGGGTATATATATACCCACGCAGCGACGACGGTACCTACAGTGTTCAAAATGGTCAGTAAGTTTTTCATACAATATCTTCGTATAATCTCGTAGAGTGCATAAAGGTACTATATTACATGTTCCAAATTCAAACCTCATTAAATACTGCCCTCCAAAACATCTAGTGGAAGATTTAGGCGGGAACGAGTATGAGATGATAAGTCAATTTTAGGGACTTTGTATTTTTTACTGAAACTAGAAAACATAACTTTTGGTGATTTATTCTGAGCTCCATGAAAAATTCCTGTAAAATTTCCACCACTTCAACAAGGCATGAATGACTCACCTTTGTCTTGACCACAACAGGTACGACTTTCCATTGACGTCCGTCGAATCCAGGGGGTAGAGGGGGTGGGGAGAGGGGGGGGGTACCACTCCCCCCTTTTCAAAGGAAAAGTCCCGCATCCCCCCTTTTTTTACTTATTTTAAATTTTCCTCATTTTCTGGATTAAATTAAAATAATAATTTTAAAATCGATTGCCATTAAGGAGGGCAGTGGAAGGGGAGGGTCATCCCTTCCCTTTCCCACCACTTTTATTACAAGGTAATGCATAGTTTTCGAGTTATGCATATATTTGTAAAATCATCACCTCACTTTTTGTAACACTTCACTGATCAAATTTATTGTTTTGTTGGATGTGTAACAGATTTTTTAGCGCTTCGCCGGCCGCTGCAGCGGCACGCTCGCTACGCTCGCTCAGCTCGCGCTTTGTGTTGTCGCAGTTTCAACCTAACCTAAACTGTTTTTTTTAATATAAAACGTTACCGAACGTATTCCACTTGACACCAATTATTATCGCCGTTATTTTCAATTATTTTTACCACATATTGTATCTATGGTTCATATTAAATGTGGAACCATAGACGCAAAAATTAGCGTCAAGTGGAATACGCCTTTAACCGTTCGTAAAACGAAACGTTCATTGGCGAGAATTCTATATAATCTATGCTACCACAGATTTGTCAATCCCTATGGATTAGCATTAATATTGCAAAATAATTAATTTTCAATATTTTTTTCTCAAAAACTACGCATTTTCTGATTTTGAAACTTTGCGTGTGTGCTTATAATAATGTAACCTTTCTGTGAAAAAAATATCAACCCTCAACATTTTACTTGGTTTTGATTTCGACTTCACCTACTTTGTACTTGAAAATATCTGTATAACTGTATTTCTAAAACATGACACTGGCTAAATATACACATGTATATATATATATATATAGGTATATATACATACCCATATTCGTGAATTTCATCAGTTTTATAACAGGTATTAGGTGTGTGTGATGTCACGTGGTGAAATTTGTTTATGCCATTATTTAAAACGTCATTGGCAGTTCTAATGAAATACTTAGCGTAAATAAGCTTAATAACTCAAATGAATTTTCATTGTGTGGTCACCCTACTACATAAATTGTATTGAAAATATTATAAAGCAATTATCTAATCTTCAGAGCAATCAATACATGATAAAACACACATCCTTGTAGTAAAAAATATTTACTAAATACTGATATATTTAATTTTAATCTACTACTTATAATTCAAGAACTTTCAATTAATTTACATATTCGCCATGTGTGAACTGAGTGACCACAATTAAATGTTAATTTTGCTAAAGTAGCCAAAAACGGTGTACTTGTGTTAGTTTTACAAATTAATATGTAACTTTTACTAATGCTAGCAGTTAAAATATATAGTTTTTGTGGCATAGTTAATAAAGTATATGTGTTTTTTAAGTGGTCTCTCAGTGACACCAGGAAGAATTTTGTAATTTGTAATTTTAGTTTCACGTTGTGGTTTGTTATCTTCTAAACACTTTAAAATATGTTTTACTAAATATCTGTATACAATATGTGACTATAAGTTATGTATTTAAGCAGATTTAGAACTTTGAGTGTGTGAGACCATAGTTTAAGAGTGATAACTTTATTATTAATTCATTACAAATTAGAATTCGCATTTTACAAATTATATTATGACTTTTACTAAATATTGAAGTTACTAACTTAACAAAAATAAACAAAAAAAAATGTGGTCACTCAGTCCACACGCACACAATCGATTGACTATTATTCAAGTCGGTTCCACCGTTGCTATCTTACAATTTACACAAACAGCCTTCAAGTCTTTCAATAATAATACGTCCTTTTTGTCACGTATCATCACTATTTAGAGCATTTCCAATGGCTTCCGACTTTCTGGCATTTAAGTACTTGAAGCTTCATCTCTACCATATAGAAGATCATTCGATGGCTATCCGATTAAAGAGTGAATCCTCTTTTGTGGTTAATCTAAATATTTTTATAAATAGAAGTCTGGTTAACAAAACCAAAGGCATGACTTATAAATCTATCATATCAGTGGACCAAATACAGTTCAAAACAAATGAGATTTTTAAAATCATGATCAGTTTGAAAAATGCAATCTGCAAGTGTTTTGAAAATCGGCCTCACAGGATTTATAAGATGTCTAAATGACTTTGAGGGGTAATGATAACAATAGCGTCTGCTTGGTGTCATTCCTCGTCAGGGTACTGTTCTTCATCATCGAGGAGATTATCCAGACTCGAATCCGAGTCATCCTCCTGTCATCTATAATAGAAATATTGAAAAATCTAAGAGAAAAGGACGTGAATGCATGAAATAATGACAAAATATACTGTATTTCATTCAAACTATCTACATCTAAACCAATAATATTGTAAAGAGGAAAGATTTGTATTCTTGTATGCAACGAATAAACTTAAAAACTACTAGACCGATTTGGATGATATTTGGTATGGAAATAGTTTGAGACCCGGGGAAGGCCATAGGATAGTATCCAACCGCGCAAAAAGAGGTTAATAGTTTTGCGCGATGACATACGCGCGGACGGAATGCTTGTATTATATAAAAGGACCGACAAAAATAATATCACAGGCGTTTCATTATGTCTCCACTGCGATGTTAAGTATAATATCCATCGTAAGACAACAACGTAAGATCGGCTAAGCAAACTTCGCTACGAGCGCTTGTTCAACTGATAAATTATTTGGGTAATATTTTGACTCGTATTACCTGGTTATGTACACGGTGTCTATATGAGCAAGACGCGCTCCAGTTAGAGGTACTGCGGCAGAGATGGGTCTCAGTTTGCGTTTCTCCAGGGCGCTGCGAGCTTGCTGTACAGCCAGGTCACCGCACCAACGTTCACAGCGGGCGTAGATTACTACTCCTGGAACATGATGTTTAAATATAGTTGTTATGATCTTATTAAACCACACAACATAGTGGCCAGGATGGCGTGGATTTCTCTCGAGTGCTCCTCAAGTTCTGAGTCCCTCGAAATAAATTGAAAGTTTTCCGAGATTTGTAAAATTAAGGTTGCTTTAATTAATCTGATGAAATTATAGCCATGGTTCGATCACCATTGCCGGCTTGAACACACCGCATAGTGGAAGCGCATTTTTCGAATGTTCACCTGGCTAGCTACCGACCTCAAGTAGAAAATCTGTCTTCAAGCACCTAAGAGTGTGTTCCGCCAGCAGTCCTTGAGAGCCAGTAAAATTACAGGCACATGAGACTTAACCCATTGGCATCGGCAATAATGATAAAAATAGAATTTCATTCATAACTAGGACGTAGTGGTCCTGACAACTTATTAACAAATGTATGTCTCAGGGCGCAATGCAGTTTGTCACTTGACTAAATGTATCTGTTATAGGCAGATGTTACCGCTTAACATCAGGTGGGCCTCATGCATGTTCCGTCGTAATCCCATAAAAGAAGTTTATTCGGGCTTTGAAAGATTGGCTCGAACCACAGTAATTTGACATTTTATTGTTTTTTTATACGAGTACCACTGGTTACTATAGTTTCGCAGATGGAATAAAAAGAGCTGCTAAAAAAGCAATCGACGGAAAAAAATGGTTGTCATTATCAACCAGTTCATTCCTAGTTTAAAATTAAACTACAGATTATACGTATGGCAATTTGTGTTGGACTAAAATTTTTCGACATGCTAGAGACCTAAGAATTGTTTACTTTTCGGCTTCATAGAACGGACATCAAGGGAAACTGGATATATCAGCTCCGTGTATTAGTCACAAATAGTGAATTGATCTTATTTTGTAAGAAAACTTCGATTTTGCTACTCTGAGCCGGCTTTTGAGCTGAAGTGAATAAACTCCTTTGAAAAACACGAGCACCTTACAGCCTTTGGCTTTTCTATGGATAATTTTAGTATATTTCTTATGTCATTAGCTTAGATGACTATACATTTATTATCAACAATGAGAATATAGTAACACTTAAATCCTGAAAACGGTGTTTTAGTCAATGTAAGACGAGAGCTGTGTTAAAATGGTATTTTTTGTGGGTATAATGAAATTAAGACTATGAGTATTTTTCTAGTAGGAATTTGATTAAAAAAATATAAAAAATGAATAACTGTATGACCTCCCCATGCAGCGATTAACGAAGAGAGAAGAGAAGAAACGTTTAGAGAAAAAATGTAAAACTAAAATAATTGCAAAGAAGAAGGGAGAAACCAGCAACAAAGAAAGAAAATGTACCGCAGGAAAAGGAAAAAAAACGAGAGACGGCACACAACAAATAATAAAATGCTAAAAATAAACTTTTTGAGGATAAAACTGAACCTCTGAAGAAGAAGACTGAGAATATTTGCGAAGATGAGTCAAATATTCAGAAGAAGAGACATGATGTGCTATTTGCTGTGACACAGGAAAAAATATGAAATGTGGTACCTACTTACCGTTACAGAGGATGCGGTAAATGGGGACATAAATAATGTTCTGATTCTGAAAGCCAGGTTGATTTCATTTGCCTTTTTTGCATGGATCCTCAAAGTTATTTGTTATACGGTTACGTTTATATTAAAATTTATATGAATAAGTGAGATTTCAGACCGACATTACAAATTTCGACTGTCCCTACGTATACTATCGAAATAAAATATCGCGAATTTTAAGTTTCGTTTACGAGGACCAGAGACGTCACATTCCATACTTTACGACTTTATAAAACTGAAAATATTAATAATATTTGAAATAAATTTTATCTACATTGTAATATAATGTGATAGAAACAAGTTGCGATGGTAATAAAAAAAACCCTTTTTTTAGTTTCGATAGTCTACGCAAGGACAGTCGATTTTTGAGGCTAATTTAATAATTAAGTAGCTCCCATTACACACAAATTATGGGAATTTATAGGCTCTCATTTCCCGCAAAGTCGGGTAACGAGAGTGATTCTGTTTTTTTTCTTTTAACCTTAAATTAAAAGAAAAGAACAGAATCAGTGGCCAAATGCCTAATAACGCTGTGATTGAACTAGTCAAATAAATAGTCAAATTTGTAAGGATTTAGTTTCTAATGAAAAGTACCTCGAGTATCCATAAATTTGCCTTTTATTGAATTTTTTCCTTAGTAGACTCCAACATTCCTTCTCCCTACGCTACTCCAGTTACCTAGTGTCCAAGACAGGTAATTTCTAGCGAAACTCAATCGAGCAATCCGGTGCTCACGGAGCCCGAGCTCTACCTCACAGTCCATAGACTAACTTGTGCTCTTCGTACCTTCATGGTTTATTTTGAGGTCTAAGTAACTGCTGACGTAACATTGCCTACACCATCTTCCAACAGCGCTATAATTTTACTAGCTCTTATTGCTTTATCTGCCAATACAATAGGCACAAAGATGTCTGTTTTAAGTCACAATAAGGCAGGATATTATGCGACAAACATACATTATTATGCCTACTAAACATAAAAAGAAGTTAGTTTTAGTTGCCCGATGACCTTTTAATCGCAAACCCGCGAAAAGTACACAATATATGTGCCAGGAACATAATTTGGCTATTGAACCCCCTTTATAACTAAATTATCTAACTAAATAACTAATAACTAATTTACTCACCAGCACCAGCAAAGAGAGTTATAGCAGGCCAAGAGTCCAGCATCAGAGGAGTCAGGAACAACAACGCGGCAAGCATCACGATTGGACCTTCAACCCCTTGCGTCTTCCTCATAGCTAGATTGTGAGCCGGCTGCCATAAACTTGCAAACGTTCCCGCTAGCCACACTGAAATGATAAAATAGTTTTTATACCACACCCACTCAGAAAGCGTCTCATTACTCGTTCAAAAACATGTTATAAAGTTCGTAATTTTTCCCTTATATGGTACGGCGGGGAAAGTTATATAGATTTTCATTCCCTCACTCCGTAGCAGTGAAGGAATTTTGTATGAAAATCCATACCTGCCCTAGCAGTCCTGGAAGCGTTCTTTTGTTTTGTTAGCTGCTAACATAAAAAAATACAGTCTCAAAAAGGTTTTATATCAAATAATTAGAAAAAAGAGGTGTGATTTTTATTTGTAGGTACTCGATTTTCAATGAAAGGAGTTTGACCACTTTTTTTGCACTACGAGAAAATAAACGCGGCAATGCAAAATGTTTGGTTAATTTTTGTTTTTTATTAAATTGATATTTTAACAGTACGCTTTTAATTATTCTAAACAATTTTCCAAAATGTCATCTGATAGTGAAAGTGACGATTTTATAATGATGACGCCACCAGAAATAAGAAATGCAGCTCAAGAAGTCATAAAGAACTTACTGCCTGAGAAGTCTCGAGACAAGTACGACAAAACGTATAGGTAATGATTTTATTTTCCTCGTAGGTGTAGTATAGAGCACTATGTATCATTCTGGAAAAAGTTCTATTTCATATGAAATAGATCGTTTTCTCACCTCAATGTAAAATGTACTATTTTGCTACACAGGACTTGACAAGTTTTTTCTTTTTCCTATTTAGTATTTAATTTGTTATTGATAGTATCAAGTAATTTAAAATGTCATGTCTATATAATATAAATTAGCATTATGAAAATAATTAATCAGAATCACTTAGTGAATCTTATCATCATAGTCATCCTCTTTATCAAATTGACACCTCATTTCATATTTTGCTACTGTCCACATAGGTTTTGAAGCGCTAGTAGCGAAGTTTGCTTAGCCGTTCTTAACCGATCAGCTAAGTAAAGCAACGTCCGCCGCGGTCATGAGTTGGATGGGTGACCGCTAATGGCATTGCTACTGAGCGCTTCCCGCGTGCTTTGCACGTTAAGCCATCGATCCCGATTGTTGTCTTAGGATGGCAGTTCCAGCATGGTGGTAGGGCATTTTGCCAATGCCCACCTGTCTAGCGACCATTAAGTAGAAAATCTTTCGACAAGCACCTAACGGTGTGTTCTGGCAGCTGTCCTCTAGAGGTACTGGCTCTAGAGGACAGCTGCCGGAAGGTTTTAGGTTAGCCTGAACAACATCTTCGATCACATCATCACTTACCATCAGGTGAGATAGTGGTCACAGGCTGGTCAAGCATAAAAAATAAAACCTGTTATTTTTTTCTAATTCTTGACCTAGTTCAATGTTGTTCGTTGTTTTCTTGCTATTACATTTTTGTCCCTGCATAAGCCGACGTCGTGTCCTCAACCTTTAGTCCTCGTAGCAGTTTTGTCACACTGAGTCGTTCCCTTGAGACTTCGGGGAATATCCCTAGCACTGGCGCCCAACGTGCGGCATATTTAAATACACAAGTATCTATAAAAGTATATTAAGTTTTTAAAAAAGTTACTCCAAGTATGTACAACTACCAAATAAAAAAAAATACATGGACTTTAAACATTATGTATTGTTTGCGTTCGTTGTAAACTTCTGAATGTTGCGCATTTCATACAGTTTGGCTTTGCTGCAAAAGCCAATTAAATTTTCGAGGAGATAATGATGAGAGGTTCCACAGTCGGGGAATGGCGTTATTTAATTATTTGGTTAACGAAGTCTACAAGTGTCCTGATAATGTGTTAAATAGTAACTCACTGGGTATTCCCGTAGCAAACATAGGCACTCTGATGGCTTCGTTGCAGAAGGCAGCTGCTATGAAACCGTCAGCTACTATTTGGATGACTGCGCCTGCCGCCGCCCATCTTGCTCCACGCACGCTCGGGGGTGTCGGTGCGCTGGCTTCCGGAGTTGATGTTACCACCTGAAGATAGTTAATAATAAAGCAAATCTAAGAATAAACAAATGGGACACTGAATTGAAATAAGATGTTCCAAGTTTTGTATATTTTTTATCAGTAGGTCTATTATGTAATTTATTACTAACAACATCTGATTATAGAAAAATGGCAGTTTTGTACTTAGTTTTGTACTTACACATATTTTGTTACTAACTGAAGCTGTTATAAACTGATGGACTTCAATTATTAACAGCTTTTGTTATTAACAAATATGAATAAGTACAGTCGCCTGCAATAAGAAGTATACACATTGTAATTTTCAAACTAGTGGCAAAGAGTTCTGTGTTTCTCTATATAATCAAAAGTATCTTAAAATCAAAGAATAAGTTGAATATTTTTACGCATGTTAATGTTAACTTCGATTATTAATAACTAGGCGACATCACACTATTTTGAAAATTACGAAGTGTATACTTCTTATTGCAGGCGACTGTACATACTCGCCAAACGGTCATTGTGCAATGATTTCATTCAGATTTTGTTAGTAACAAATTATATAACTGGACCACAGGAAATCATGGTTATCATCATGGTATCATGGTCGACTATAGTATGTAAGGTAACTCTGAGCTACCTATGTGTAATAAATAAATTAAAAAAGTGGTAAAAATGGAATGGTTGTACTATGTTAGAACAACGAACAACAGAAAAAATTGGATCCTTAATTATTATAAATTGTGATATATTTACCTTAATAGATTAAAACTTATAATACTTAGGTACCTCTCACTAGTACTAATTGTCTTTAGTATAAGCATATTATTATATGTTCTATGTTATAAGTTAAAATATTATGAATAACTATAGAATGCTTGTGACTTGATTTCGTTGTATTCCTAAAGATATGGCTAGGTAGGAACGCTATATAAGATGCCTTGACATACCGCTTGTCAGAGCAAATGTAGATTTTAATTTTTTTCTACTTATGGCATGGCTTCATTAACAAAACAGTATCAGTTATGTACAGCACCTGAATTATATTATACTTAAATTTCATTATTATTCCTTTCATTTGTACCATGCACCGCGTTATGCTCGAAGGTCTCTGACATAACTTTCTGGGATGTCGATGCATGTAGGCACGTAATCTTTCGTGGCACTCTTGGTTTCGTACAGGTTTTACCTATGCTATAGCTGAAGTTTATGGAATATTGTCATATAAATATATAAAATATTAATTATATATATAAAATATAGCGAGTGCCTTCCAGTTTATCACGGATCTTGCGAAAGATCTTAATTGTCGACTTTTAGGAAGGTTCAGTAATTATGTTTAGTACCTAATAGAAATCGTATTCAGCCTACGAAGTTCAGCATATAAAAGACAAGGCACAGGTACAATTTTAATCCTAGGTCAATGCTAATCCGTGATTAAGGCTTATTAGATCAGATAATCTCAATAGATTAAGAAAGTATATAGTACGTATAGGTAGGTACGTTTTGCACAACATTTCAGAAGTTCACGCAGTTCTGCGCCCTGTTGTCAAGCTTAACCTTATGAATGCTGCATGTCCGTATCCTCGTTTTGTTACTGTGAAATAATCCTGACCGAAGAACGATAATATATTTGATTACCTGTATTCTGTCCCTGAACTCTTTCACCACTGCGTCAATATCAGTCGAATCGTCTCCCGAAGACAGTTCTCCCTCACTGACTTCCACATCAGACACTACCTCGCCGACTTCTGCAGTCGTCATCTCTCTGGCACCACTGCTACAGCTTGGATCCATCTCTTCCGTTGGACATCCTCCGTACTCGTCTAGTAAAAGGCATTCGCGTTCTTCTGTTTCTGAAATGTTGAAATTGATAACCAATATATTCCAAAATTCTTAATGATTTTTTTATCACCGCTTTTTTTTAGTAGATATCTAACAATGTTAGGTAAAGGTACAACCAATGTCCCTATGTATGTATAAAGTAAGGATTTATCAATCCATAAATAGTGTACATACTCGGATACCAACTCTCACAAACTTTTGACTTTTCAAATGCTATAGGATAGGATAATTGTTTGTGAATCAACTTTTGTTTTTTTTACGCAATTAAGAACTCATATATTTCTTCTGAATGTAAATTGCTACCTACTATATAATATATTTGAGCGGCAAGAGATATCCTCGTAACACCTGATTACCAAAAAGTATTTTTTATTTTGAGCACGACTACGATTAATGTTGCAAACATAATTTTCCTGGATATAAAATTCCAAACTTTATGTCTTACTCTCTCTCCTAACATTGTATTACTACATGTGACGAAATGTATCTGTTATAGGCAGAGGTTACCGCTTAACACCAGGAAAGCCTCGTGCTTGTTCCGTCACAATCTCATAGTTCCAAATTGTGCTGCCTGAACTACGTAAGTAGGTACCAACCTTTCGTTGTAACCTTCGACTTTATACTCTCTAGAGTTTTCGTATGACGTATTGCTGAGGGTATGAACCACAGTCCTCGTTTATTCTTACTCCCAGAAGATTTTGATCCTCTCGGTGCGTCTTTGCCCAACCGTTTGTATTCAACATCTGAAAAACAGTTGTCAAGATTCAAATTAGCAAGAATACTGGGTTTTGTAATTAGTGGAATATTATACAAGGTCTTATGCCGAATTCGTATCATCGGTAGATACAGTCTTGGCAGAGATCGATAAAGCGTAAATAACTACTAACAGTTAACATAAACATGCATTATTTACTAACCGCCAGCTTCTTTCTGTTCAAGAGTTGGCACACATCTCATAATGATGAAATGGAACGCCTGTATAGATATTCCCAGGAGGTGGCTCGCATTCATCAAAGTTATCATGTGGGATAGAGGACAGGCAAATGCGAGTATTGCTGCCAGACTTCCTGGAATTTATAATATGATAGTAAAATTAAACCTAGTTGTAACGATCAATAAATGAATGAATTTGGCTTTTGTTTATGTCACCCAAGACATTAACTAACCAGCAGTAAAAACAGCCAAAACTGGACTTCCCGTAGTAGTACTTTCATATGTCATGGACCTCGTCAAAACTTTCCATTCTGGTGATGCTAACGCAACTAGAACCGTGAATAGCAGCGGGCACAACTCTGTCAAGGCCAGACAAACTCCTCCAACGGTGACTGCAGCCAGTAATGGACAGATCCACCCGGCATCCCTGGCTTCCAGGAGAGTTGTTACTGGTAATGCTGCGTCAATCCTACTCCTGTGTTTACAAAAAGACATTACATTATTTAATGGTCTAGGTTATGAATTGTTTTATGAATTGAGTTCAAGATCAATAAGACTGTCTTTGTACTCACCCTTTTAGCATATTTGTGTAAAGAAAACACAGTCCAGATAATATTATAGTTGGTAATCCGATCATTAGAAATAGGTTCTTTTTTAATGACCCACTGTCTTTTGGCGGGAGTATAACGCTAAATGCATAAGAAATAGGCGCACCAGCTGCAAAAAGCTGCAAAATATATATCATTTAGTTGAGATATTCACGTTGGTTAAATACAGGTAGGTATCGTTAATGCCCAGTAGTGTAACCAAATAGTCTTATTTTAGCCAATTGACTGATTGTAGGACTTTGCAGGTACTAGATAGTATTTTTGATTTTAAACAGTTTTGATGTGCTTAACTTACCTCGTAAATTGTAATAGGTATTGACATCTTAATGTTAGCGATATCCAGATTTATAAGTCCAATTATAGCGAAGAATTGACTAAATATGTACAGAAGAATCAATAGCAAAAACGTGAACATCATGCTTTCCTGAAAAGAAACAAACAATGAATCACAATTTGTGGTAAGATGAGTGACGAACGTATGATGTAAAATTTTAATTTGCTCATCTAAGAACTGTGGCAGTAGGCATGTGACACAGTCAGAATTTTTTCTGCAACGAGCCTGATTCCATTGCCTAATCATTTTAATTGATGGCATTCGCAGACAGACTATTACTTACATACAAGATCGCACTTACCTCTGACCGCCACAGTGTTACAGGCAATATTTATTTATCATGTTATACAGTCATTAGAACTGTTGCGAAACTGATCTAAACATTGTTGTTTTCTTGAAATTTTTACAAATTCCATAGTTATTAGAAATATTTGTGAGTGAAATAATCCTTTCATCTCTTATTATGTGAATAGAGCTAAAAATATTAGTATCTCTTTAATTCCACATAATAACATCTTCGAGCAATGCGTTGAGAAATTTTCCGTTGACCGCCAATTCTTCTCGTCCGTCGATGCCAAACACAATTATTCATAGATATTATTTTTTACCTCATAAGCTCGGTTTTGTTTATTATTAAAAATGTGTATGCAAAAGTGCTTTTTTATCCGCTGGCGTGGAAAAAATTATATGATTTTTTTGGATGTGTTACAGAGTATCGAAATACTATACTCTGTAACACGTCTAAAAAAAATTACTTTCAACATTACTAATTGTAAACACTTGTTTCTGTTGTTTTAAACACTTACGATATTAGTTCTTATTGCACTTGCCTCGAAAAAGTATGATCGCTCGGCAGAAAATTTATTATGCGTATCGTAGGTACCTTTGGAACCCTTGCTACTCAGGATTCTACTTTTGCAATCTAAAATTCTTCGACTCCTCAAGTTTTAATACAAGTTCTTTACGTAGGTGTCTACCGTATATCCAAGCTGCAATTGTTTATTGTTTGCAGTTTTATCATAACTTCCGCTATTAGAATGACGAATAATGGATGGTACCTACCTTATATAATTTCTTTAACTGTAGGACAAAAACAACTGTCGATAGAAGTGTATGTTTTAAGCTTGCAGTTGTAGCAAATCCAAAAATGTGTGATAAACATTAAATTTATATTTACCTCCAATCCGCACATAAACATGGCACAAACCACCATAACGACAGTGACACCTAGAACATCAGGCCAGGGCTCGCCCAACGCCCGAGTCTCGTATCCAAACAACCACTTTCTTGTCCTTCCTTCTGTCACATGATCGGCTGTGGCACTCAGTATCCTGGCACATATAGCTACAGCAACCAGATGAGACAGGAAAGTCATCCACATGGCCATGAAATCTGCGAAAGATCTCAAATTCCTCTCTCGACGTCCTCTAGACGTTTTTGGTGGCGGAAGTATCTCGGCTAACTTCTTGAGGTCTTTGCATGTAAAAGCTGAAAATATTTGAATTACATGTAAGTTTCTACCTATATTTCACTGAATTTGCGATGATCTTTAAAAATAATATATAGTAGTTTGTAGAGCCAGAATCCCTTGAGACATATTACGAGCACCTATCTAGTACTACCTATCAAGACGTGGGAAAGCAGTATTTGACTATATAAGCCATACATTTCCAAGATCTGAATCCCTTTGTGGAAGACAATTAATACAAATTGATCCAAAAAGTTAAATTATATACATATATGAAAATTTTCAGACAGCTGGGTTCCACCATCACTTTGTCAGTTTATATAAATGGCTTTATTGAAGAAACGGGTAAAAGTGCTGGCACATACAATTTTAGATATTAAAACTAGTGGAAATGGCATTGCTGTATAGATAGGTACATATTGCAGAACATTAACGTGTCGTGAATGGTTTGTACCTATTTGTGAAATTAGGTGGTCAACGACACAATTAGGTGCAGCTGTAGCTGGAGCTTCAGGTCAGGAGTCCAGCTTGCGCCGGAAGCCTGGCTGCCACTGACAGCCCTTAGTGAGCTTCTTATTAAGTACAGTGCAGAAGCTTCATTTGGGATTAGTAAGAGGAGCAAGAAGCAGCGCCCTTGAGTCTAACTCGCGGCGTAACTCTCACTGCCGCTGTCAGCCCTAAGTGTATGCTCCTAATTTTTTTTATCACTTATCGGTAATCCTCTGACCACAATCTCGTGATCAAGTGATAATGTGGTCGACGTGTGGTGTTAACAGGCTTATAACTTAGCATGACTGGCTCTCAATGACAGCTGCCGGAACACACTGTTAGGTGCTTGGCGACAGATTTTCTATCTTGCCTCAATCCACTTGCTTGGAGAAGTATTTTAAACTATGAACTCACTGGCAACAGTGATGAAGGCAGCTAGCAGCAGTACAGCAGGCACGGCGCAGTAGCTGGAGTTTGCAGCAGTAAGTGGAGCTAGAAGCAGCGCCCCCAAAGTCCACCTCGCGCCGCAAGCCTCGCTGCCGCCGAAAGCGCTCAATGTGGTACTCATCTTGCCACGCTCCCGTTGTTCAGACATGTCCTTTATTCTATGAAAACACAAGGACTTTATCGGCGAGGGAAACATAAAACTTACTTGCTCTAAAATTAACTGCATTTAATCAAAAGTTACCCCCGCGAGGCACCGGGTTAGAATTGCACTTCCCCATATCATCCCGTGGGTGTCGTAAAAGGCGACTAAGGGAAAAATACTGGAAGGTGGGCAGCAGCACCTTCTAAAGAATCGCCATCTTACACTGAGATCCTCAAGCCGCCCGCCATGCGTGGGGATTATGGCAAATACCCCCTTAATAGGGGAGGCTGTGTTCAACAGTGGACGAGCCAGCTGTTACAGTACAGTACAGTAAACAAAAGGGCATGTGTCAAAAGTTCTAAAATCCAGGCTTCAAGGTACTTCTTACTACTAGTTCAAGGCTTCTCCAAATTTTAATGAATGATGATCTCTTATGTACTTTATGAACAAACTTTTCCTATCTCTTACGGTATTTGACATATAAAAATCGAATTCGTGACTTCTTAACTTATTACGTCCAAAACTATGTCTTTTGTTTAAACATACAATAATGATTGAGAATTAAATACCACTTACGGATATGTAAAAGTTGGGTACTAGATTTCAATTCCAAAAGTTAATCTTTGTATTTTATTACTAATTAAGGTAAATTGGAAGGTTTACGTATAATACAATATACCGATACGAATTTGAGCTTACCGCAGACTAATGACCGTGAAAAGACCTTCCTTAGTTATTTACGTTCAAATCTATTTACGTAAATACACGCTTCTTTGATCCCCGTTTTGCGAAAACTTAGGTAAGTACCAGCTTTAGTTATTCATGGTTTCTGCCAGTAATAATATATATGAGATGCATTAGTGAAAGAAAGTTATAGTGGGTTACCCTAGAAGATTATAGCGCGCCCACACGCTTTCAGAAAACGAGAAAATTACTCTAATCATTTATACTGCCTGCCTTCTCGTAATGTCATCGTACTGTACGTATATAAATTATGTTCTTACAAAATCTATAAAAAGCTGAAAATAATAGCCTTTGAGCCTTTGACTACATTCTTACCTTAAAGATTATATTATACCCAAGCCGCTTTATACATTTTTTTCATGAAAATGTGAAATGCCCCTAATCGACTATTATAATTAACAAAAATCTATGTGTTCGCTTTTATGCGTCAAAGCTATTTCAAATAATACCAAAATGTATTTTGATTGTATGAAAAAAGAGAGACCTTCAACAATAATTTCGCAGTAAATTAACTATGTAAACTAGGTTTGTTGCTTACATTATAATTTATAAGTAGATTACGGATTGAAGAAGTACAAAAGTATATCTTCAATTAGTTTCAGACACATTACTATATCTTATTTAATTTAACAGTTCGGGTAAGTATCTGCGTTATAGAAACAAAAACAAGTAACACCAGTAACGATTAGATAACTAGGGACTTACCATAATCTTCGTTTTGGGATTTCGATAGTTGCTCACGGTGAAAAACCTTGAATTTACATTTTCACTTGATTCCTGCACAGTCCATTGAAACTAACACTTTTAGCCCAATTTATTGGTAAATTTCAGTATGATCGGTGTATCGGTGGGATCGCCTACTGATGGCCGGTAAATAAGGTCGTGTTTTGATGGTTCATGCGGCAAAGGAACGGTGTGGACATATAGCTATGTCTCTTTTGTGCTCTCCCGATCGATACACGCCGTTCGCGAGGGTGACCACCTCTCGAGTGGAAATTCGATGAGGTTTTCACTGAACAAGCGTTACCTAGCAGTTTTCACGAGTGAAAGAGATAGTGTATTGGTTGGAACGGGCAAGCACTTGGCTGCTTGTAGTCTGGATGGATAACGATGATTAATTTAGTTACTTTATGAATCAAAGCTGAAATTGTATTATTTTGGAGGAATGTCTTGCATCAGAAACAGTTTTTGAATGATTGATTATCTCATGAATGTTTCTTACCGTTTTAATCATATTTTATTATTACAGACACATATTTGAATGACATTACTCTACAATGAGATGACTGACTTGTTGGTTAAGTGATGAATTGAAAATTAAATTTGCATTGCATTGCCTCAGGTCCTCTTTTTTTTTTTTTTTTTTTGCCTGATAGGTTAACCTTTGACCACTATCTCACCTGATGGTAAGTGACGATGTGGTCGAAGATGTTGTTCAGGCTAACCTAGAAGTACTGGCTCTCAAGGACAACTGCCGGAACACACCGTTAGGTAGCCAGGCGGGCATTCGCAAAATGCCCTACCACCATGCAAAATATATCAAATGATATATTTGGTACGAAATATATCAAATGATATAATGGTGGTCAAAAACAATCAAATGATATTATTTGATTGGGTTTATCTGATGAAGAAATTTACAGTAGCAGTTTGAAGCCAGGAACTTGTAGTTGGCGATAGAATCATTCTCTCTTTCATAGTTAAGGGCACCTGAGGGAAATGCGTCCAAGGGGTAAAAGCATGTTTTCGAGGTTTCTCAAATATAACTCCTGCCATCTAGGTGTAGGGACTATTTTTTATTAAATTCGTTTCTGGATTTAAAAACGCCAGCCAAGCGGGATTAGGGCATGTATTTGACTTTCGCCCATATCTTCTTACAGTGCTTCGCAGTGTGTGTTCTCAGAAACTAACTATTACATCAACTTGTAGTCCTGTTTTTACCGATCTTTGCAATTAATTTAGACTTATTACAATAGATTTAGTCATAATTTTTCATCTCATAGATTTGTATTGCTTTCGTAGCAGTAGAACTTTATGTGCAAGTTCATCTGGAGAAGTACTGCCACATTACCTATTGCTACCACCTATCAGTATTGATCACATTACTTAGGGTGATGGGCGCAGTGCAGTTCGCCACTTGTGACGAACTATGACAGATGGTAGAGGTTACCGCTTAACGCCAGCTGGGTCTCGTGCTTGATACATCATAGTAGCATAAAAAATAAATTACATTGCTCAAGACTTTTTACCTCACGAACACTGATACTTTTATATTTTTTATATGTGTATAAGAATTAGATCGTTTTTATCAATACCAAAGTATTAAAATTAAGTACATAGTTCTGAAGAATTTGAATTACTAAATACCGTTTATTAAAATGTTAAGACCACCTGCTTTGCTCACGGGGTAAGTGCGTCTATGGAAATTGTGACGTATTTTCCCGTTTAGACCAATAATAACTCTGGAAGACTAATTAATTTCATTAAATTATTCAAATATTGATAATAAATAATGATTTGAAATTATGTGAAAATTGGTATTGAAAATATCTAATTATGCCTACATGTGATAATTTGTTCTTGTATAGCTGACGAATTTGATGTATATTTTATGTGGACGCATTAACCCCAGTATGGGGAAAACACGTCAAAAATTCCAAAAAATAATAACTTGATATAATAACTTTTTTTTTTAATTTTTAAAAGATACAAATAATATAATCCTACTCATAAATCAATTTGCACAACACAATTTTGGTTACCAATTTACGAAAAAATCTAATGACAATTTGTGACGAGGTGTCAAAGACAGGTGAACGCAAAATGTCACACATTTCCTCCAGGTTTACATTTCATACCTCTGCCTATCTTTTCATACGTATCTATCGTAGTATTTTAGTACGTTTTAAAATCGTTTAGCATGAATGTGCATAGTTTTACGTAGTGGTTTAATTTTGTTTTAAGCTTTTACTTTTTAAACAAAACTTGTTAATTGACTTATTGTTATTGTTATTACCTAAATAATAATATTTTTATTAATCTTATGTATTAAACGTATAAAATTAGTATCTTTAGGTCCAGCTGGTCTTTTTTCTGTGTTAATTTAAAATAATTTATAACAAGAAAACAATTTTCATTATTATTCGAGAATTTCTACATTTGTATGCTTAGTGTGGTCAACCTTATGCACTAGTATACGTAGGTACTAATTTGCTAAGGCTTCTCACTAAACGGTTTGCTTTGTTTGTCTTACCTTGCTCATGCAATTCTTCACTTCCTTTTAATCTAATAGTTCTAATAAATAGACTCTATGTGTAGGTACCTAAGAAGTGTATGACGTTTTCATACTTACTCAATCGTTTAACCGCTGATTATCGGATGGGAATATATTTACATAGAACAATTAATTTCTTTTGTTATAAATTAGACACCGATATGTATGGGTTAATGTCCATTTATACTAAAAGATTTTAAAACGTGCTTGAGTAAAAATGTATTAACAACTAGCAATACGCACCGGCTTCGTACGGATAGTTAAAAAAAACTTGAAAATATTCTATAGCCTATGTTCATCAGGTATAATGTGGGATACTAATAGTGAAAGAATTTTTCAAATAGGTCCAGTAGTTTTTTAATTCTATTCGTTAAAAATACAACAGTTAATTATTGATAATAATTAATTATGTATTTATATTTTTAGTAGTGAATAAATAAATATTAATAATAATATAATTTAGTGTAGGACAGGGAAAAGCCTACTGAAAGCTAAATTTGAAAATTAAAGGCGCTACAAACACCTCAGATGCCGGCTTTGGCCATCTAGAGGTTAACTAGCCATATTTTGCCAATAGAATTCAAAGGTTATTTAGGTTACGTCCCTATGTAGGTATATACATTTTGTATACATATTGTCTTAAAGCCACTTGTTCTTTAAGGCTATAGTGCACGTAGCGCTTTCCATAGAAAACTACATCGTTATAAGCATTGAAATAGTAGATTGTTATACAAGGGTCGAAAGGAATAAATTCCCATACGAGGTATTTAGACGCCCGAGCGTAGCGAGGGCGGCTATAGTCCGAGTAGGAACTGATGACTTTCACCCGTGTTAAGCACTCTACTTTTCATTTCGAACATAAGGAAAGTAATAAATAGTAGTTTAGTAAAGACGTTGGAATGACGTTCATTTTTAGAGTAAAAGACCCCCTGCTAGTAGAGTAAAAGAGCTCACCTTCACTGCCAAATATATCTCGTCAGGGGCTTCATTTATAAATTTTTCTATTTTGTATGAGGTGAAAACCTTAGATTTTTTGCTCTTGAACCCCTGAGACTGTCTTTTCAAAAACGATGTTAGGTTATGGAATTTTTTCAAATCTACATTTTGTTTGACACTAAGTATACTCTTGAGCATTGAATACCTGCTCCATAGCGTAGAAGGCTGTATTTTGTTAGATAGTCCATTGAAATATGTAAGAAGCACACTTTCGGAAAATGTTTTTTATTTTCTTGTCTGCTCATCTTTAACCGAATCTGGGGTTAACATTACAGAATCGCTTGAACTCATTTTTATCAAATATAAGTCCATAAAACCAAGATTTTGTATTTCGGTACAGTTTACAGAGGTACTTAGTATCCCGCCCAATTATAATCTTTTTAAAATTTCACTTATGGAACACACTTGGTCACGGCCGCGGGCCATCCCGCTTAAAAGTTTTTTTTTAATTCACACGGCCATCGCTTTATTTTTATCGACTTTTTTCATATATTTTTTTGTATATCCTTAACCTTAATAAGTTTGGTTCTATTTTCAAAATTCATTCCCTAAGAGGGAAACAATTACTATGAGTTTTTCCCACCCTTAGGTGGGAAGCAGCGCCTCCCACCCGCTAGTCAGATCAATTAACACTACTTTCCGAGTATGAGAAATGAAAAATATATTTCTTTCTCTTTTCTCTGGTTATAAGTATTTTAAATAACAAGTGTTCACTCTGGGAAATTTTGCATGTAATAATAAACAAACCTGAGCATAATATCTATACTTCTGGTTTCTCAGTTTTTAGATTTAACATTTATCATGTCCCTAAACGTGAAAATAAGAATCCCAATACAAAATAATAACACAATAATTTTGAAAATACACACAATTACGGAAAATTGGCAAAGCAGAAGGCTCAAGGGCCTGCATGCAAGATTTCACCGAGTTTGAAAACATGATTAAAAATGACGTAACTACGTTTGTATGGACAGCGCTACGAAGATACTAACATTAAATTATTAATAGATTAATGGTGTCCATCAACTTCCTCGATAATATATCATCATCGCCGATTCAGTTTGGTACTATCTGAAGTGATCCAGTTACATTTTATTTTCTTGAATGCTTAAATTGTAATATGAATACGATTAATCCCTGATTTATTAGTAAGGATGGGTTTGTTTAGTTAAACCGCCGATTACCGAACCAGTACAGGGCAATTTTCAATGTATGTATATCTAAAGTTTAAATTATTTTTCTTTATTGCTTTGCTTTGGTTTCATGATCAAGCCTAGACTTTTTTAGCAGTTTTGCATTTTACTATGTTATCATGAATGAATTGAATCCTGTGCCCGGGCTGCATTTCATAACAGTCAGTGGAATCTTTTATAGTACTCAACTTCAGGATGCACTGAAACCTTAATATAAATACCTTAAAGCCTTAAATTAACGAATTCCTTGATATAACACATGTTTTAAAGCTAATTTGAAATACACCCTTATATCCTGAAAATATTTATTAAAAACCTCTTTATCAGGAATCTGTAGCCATTTCACAGACAGAAATTATTATTTACATCTATTTAACGACTTTTAGATATCATTAAAGTTATGAATTCTTATCGAATTCCACTTTTAAACCAGTTTTGGGCTAAATTCAATCTCCATTCATAAAAGTAAATTTATTTGTCTACAATACAATACAATACAAAATTCTTTATTGACCAACAATCTTAAATAAAACACGTAAAAACATTACAAACAATGATAATTGATGTGATTGGACAATGGGCGGCCTTATCGCTTAAGCAATTTCTTACAGGCAACCTTGCACGGAGAGGATTTACAGAAATGTTACGGTTTAGGGTGTACACCTGTGTATTTGTCTACCTGTGTGTTTGCTATTACAATCGGCACATCATATCACTTCATGATATGACCTTTATCACAAGTTTGAGGTGATGCCGGTATCTTTTAACTTAACACTGAACAAACATTGAAATGGTTTTGGCTAGGTGCTATCACTGTTTTATTCTTTATTTACATGTAAAATATAAAACAGTGATAGTGAACAGTAAACGAAGTAGAATTGGGTAAGTTCATAAACAGTTCAAACCAGAATAGGTTCATTTGGGGATGTTTCTAGAAACGGTGTCAGGGCACTTGGCTCATATTATGTGATATGACGCGTTTAGGAAATTGTCGGATTAAACGGTTAAACCCAATTATTATCTGACTCAATGGACGTAACTACCTCTTTGCAGTTCGCGGAAGAATTATAAGAACTCAGCTTGAGATTGTGAGCTCACTCCGTGTTTGTCTGAAACCTAATATTGTAATATTGAATTTCAGACAAACAGTTTAATTGAAGCTGTTAACAAACACGGATATGGAAAAATTCTAGAATTGTTTAAGCTCTAGTTGAACAGTTCGATACAGAAACTTCCACGATTCATGAATCTTTTGTGCGTTATAATTTGTTGTAATTAAGATTTCATGCAGTTAAGTTCGTTTAGTCCTAAACTTATCTCTTTTTACTCTCAAACACCATAAGAGGACAAATACAAATACAAATAATTTATTTATAGCTCCTTTGCTACACGTCAATACGATATAAACCTTTTATATCTATGACAACTGCTTTAAGATTAAAAGAATATCTTTTATTATTAATTTATGTATTAAATCCACAGCTTTTAGAAATAAACAATAAATCGTCTTTTTTTTCTTCTGATCCAATTATAATTATATAACCAATCACAATAACGGATTTACATTATACGTTGTATCATATTTATGAAAGTAGACAGCAAGTACATAAATAAGAGCTATACATTTGTACAATGTATATGGAATAGATGTGCGTGTTTTAAATAATAATGAGTGAGTCTGTCCATGTTGTTTTGTCACAGAATAAAAAGGGTTTTGTAGAAGTAGGAGACAGCTTAGCCAGCCATTTTTAATAACCCCAAGGTCTGGGTACAAGAATAAGACCATGGATGTATGCATGCATATGTAATGCGCGTGTGAGTGTGTGTGTGTGTGTGTCTGTGTGTGTGTGTGAGAGAGAGTGTGAAGGTGTATCATAATTGTTTGTGTAACAAAGATGTATAGATGTATTCGTTCTGGAAAAGGCAAGAATATCTAAGTTTGTTTATAATTTTTGTGCATTGTGCTAACAAGCAAATTTTAATTAGTTTTTGTATGAATTAGTAAAGTATTTGTATAAATGTAGACGCAAATATGTAACTTTGTATGTCTTGTTATAGATATAGGACAGCAGAGACTTAAGGTTATTGATATACATTCTGGATTATCAATGTACCCATTTCTCAAACCATGCAGGAATAAAATAAAACACGACGGGTTTTAATGTTGTGACAAGGTTCTTCACAGTCTCTGAAGCTAGAAAAAGAGCGATAACTTATGTTGGATAATTTCAACGCTCTGGATAAGTAAGTCTTATATACTGTGGGTTTCATACAGGTCTGCAGTATTCGAAAATATTTCTATCATACGAATAATACAGGATTTTCAGGCAACATAAAGTAAAATTAGCACATGAGTGAAAGGGCGGCTTACTTTAAATATAAATCCTAAGCTAAAGTAGGCTTTACTCACAACAGTACCTATATGATCAGAAAATAATATTTTTTCGTCCATCATCACCCCTAAGTTTCTAGTTGATATCATTTTGCTGATTTTATTTAACGCAATCAATTTCTTAATTAAATATGGTTGGGCTTCTTTTCCGAGTAAATGAGACGAAGTAACACTTACTTCTATTAACCCCTATGTGATTCTATGTATAGTAAATGGTGATTTTTTTGTAGTCAACACAGTCGTCTGGATTTCTAACTTTCAAATATATTTTAGTGCCATCAGTATAATCATATTATTCTATAACCTAGTAACCACATCGACATGAAGAACCTAGAGATTGATTAGACACTAAAACGAATACCGGTTAAATAAAAGTAATTATAAAAATTGGAAACCGATCCGTATAAAGCAATAAGGAATTAGCAGGTTAGTTTATCCACTATAAATATTGTTTCAAATAAAAACACTGGAGATTTTGTTGCGTCATTTTTTTATAGCTGCTTATAGATAGGCTATATAGCCTTGACCACTATCTCACCTGTTGTGATTTCCGAATCACATTTTTAGGTGCTTGGCAGCACATATTCTATATGAGCGAGCATTCGCAAAATACCCTTCCACCATGCGGTGAAGCTCAAGCCGGCGTTGGAGATCAAACCATGCATGCACGGCAGTCCATAGCTCGGCTATCACTGTTTCAAACAAAAAGTTGACGCGTCTACGATTTACCTTTAGATGTAAAGTACTCTACTTGGATATTTTGATAGGTAAGGCCAGTTGATTTGGTGCATTTCGTCGTTCGCGCGTCATCTATTTACAAGGAGCGTGAGTTCGAATCAATAGACGGCTCGCTGCCTCACTATTATTGCCTGATGATATTTACGAGCAAACGAAGTTGGTTTTCAACTCAACTAGTAGTTTTTGTAGGCACAAATATATTTTATTCTTTTAATCCTTATTTTTAATTACTGTTCGAAGAAATGAAGCATGAAAACATTCGTACGTACTTGAAGAATAATTGACCCTAGTTTGGTATCTAACAAATTTAAACAACCTCTAACGAAATTGTCTGAAATCTCGGTACTTCAATATTTTGAAGTTGTTCCGTATTCGTTGTTCGGAGAATTTAGGCGTGATAATGCTCATCTTCGTGATATTTTACGTGAAGTTCGGCCAGCAATTGCGGTTACAGAATCCACTATTGATACCGTACGACAACTGATTGAAACTGACCAAAAATTACTTGTCAGCCAATTCGTACCGAATTAGGCATTGGAATGAGCCAAATGCAAAACATGTTGCATGTGCATCTGGTCCGGAATCTTTGCACTCGATGGATACACCTTGATTTAGCGGAAAGCAGAAACGACCGCTGTTGAGTGGTGCAGTAAAACGATAAAAAAAGTTTAGTGGAAGACAGTCATTGGCTGCCTATAATAACGTGACAAGTGACGAAACCTGGACGTACTGCTTTGAACCGGAAAGAAAAAGACAGTCGGCAGAAAGGATTTTCCTCTTGAAGATTTTTTTTAACAAATGGTTGCATCGTTTTACTGAAAATCAGGACATTACACAACAGTATCACTTGAAGACCAAGGGATACTAACCGCAGATTTGTACGTCAACGGTTGCTTGCCCAGAGTCTTAGAAAAATTTCATGAAAAGCGTCCTCAAAGCAACGTCGTCCTTCAGCACGATAACGCGCCCTCACATTCCACTAAGGTAACGGAGCGGTATATGAAGGCTTCAAATGTAGAACTGACGACGCTACGCCATAAATCTCAGCCCTCGCACCTTGCGACTTGTTTTTGTTTTCTAAAATTAAAGGCAAACTTAGAGGCACACGTTTTTCGAGCCCGAATCGGCGGAGAATGCTTTCTACGAAGTCATTGTGGACGTCCCTAAGGACTGGTTCAACTGATTTTTACAATAATTGGAACCATTGCGAATGCTAAAATGTTTAAATTGCGAGGACATAAACATTCAAAAACAATAGAAGTATCATAATTCTAATATCTGGTCTTACTTATCAGAATCCAGAAACTTTCAGTATGACCTAGCATACCATAGTAGGTAATGGTAATATTAGTTAGTAATTGTATGAATACTGCTAAGGCAAACAACAAATCAGTACTCGGACGAAAGAGGTCCTGGTACCTATTTTACGGGTTCTCGAGAACCTAGTTTAGGAATCAGGAGTTTAAATTAAACTTATTTTGTAAAAATGCCTTTTTCAAGAAATAAACAATTATTATTATTATTATTAGTTAGTATGTAAAGAGTATACTACCATATTGCCATTATACTCCTTATTTACACAAGTGTCATTGATAAACTTCAACCATTTACTAAAAATAAGGGCTCTTAGTATACAAACAATATATAGATGGTAAGTTAAAATGGCGCAGTGTTGTTTATAGAAAAATCAATATCAATTCGAATTGAATATGGCCAAGAAATTGAAAAACCATTTTCAATATAGCGGTTGTTTTGCAGCCATTCGTCTTTGTCAAAACAGTAATGTGAAAGAAATCCAGTCCAGTTTTAGAACGAAGTAGGGCGGTTGTAGGTATTTGTTTGTTGGAGTTGTTTACTGTTAAGTTTTACCAGCTTAATTTGAAATTACAGCTTAGGAGAACTGGTTATATCAACATCAAACAACATCATTATCCATCTTCTCAACCTTAATATTTATTGTTATATTTAGAAATTGAGTCAATACACCATACCTTTCTCTAACAACGACATTCAAATAGTATTGTAAAATACTCTACATTGGTTTTAAAACTCACTAAATTCGTACATCTTAAATTTTGTTGATAAACTTATTTTTTATTGCTGTTAGCCTCTGAACACAATATCACCTGATGGTAGTGGTGGTATGGTCGATTAGAATTACTGGCTCTCAAGAACAGCAGACGCTGTGTGCTTGGCGACAGATTTACAACTTGATAGTGGCTAGCTTTCCAGGCAGGCATTTCAGAATATCATAACTATTATGCGGTGAAGATTAAGCATGCGTCGGGCTTCGAACCTTGCACCTTCTACTACAAATTTGCAGTCTACTTTTATTGTTTTGATAACCTACAACCTTAAAATGAGTAAACTCAATCCAACCCTCCCATACGTTTGAAAATGGTAGGAGTAGGTCTGATTATGCCTCGGTACCTTCCTAGGTGTTATGTAAAACACTAGTTTATACCTACGACTAAAGACATTAGACAACCTACCAAGGCGCTGGAAAAAAATGTTACGTTCATAAATTATGTAAGAAAACATATGTGAAAAACTCAAAGAAAACAATGTTAATTAAACACGAGTAATTCCAATAAAATATGTGTAATATAATCGTGAAAACCTACTCAAAGAACCTCGTATTATACGTATGACGTCATACTTACACCCTCGTCGAGGAAATGCATGTTTTCACTATTGGCTATAAAACCTCGTGATTTTGTAAAAGGCAACATGACATGACACATGTGTTGTGTTAGGATTGTGACCATGGTGACAGGTATCGATCGACATGCCTTTACAATGTCCCACAAGCATTGAGGTGAGACGATAATATAAATGTGCGATATGCTGCAAATATTCTTAATGTATGGATACTTTTATAAAAAGGTAAATGATGATAAATTATAATTTATCAATTTGTATACAAATACGTATTCTTGAGCTCCAGAATTACCTACTCATGTTTGAAATTTTTATCATGTTGGAGTCTCAACATCGCTTGAAAGATAGACAATAAAGTGTTTTCGTTCTGGCTGCAGTAGCTTGTAAGAAGTACCTATTGTGCTTACCGAATGGGATGATCAATATGCTCGCAGTCAAAATACTATGTTGGAGAAATATTCGTGATTGGTTTTTGAAGTTGGCTGTAAAACTGCATTATTGTGGCATGCGTGACATGTAGTTCCACATTCAGACTACAGAATTGAGTAGTAGCCTCAAAATAAATCAATGGATGGTCCCTTGTTTGTTTGTCGAAATAAAATTCAATGCACAAATCGCCGTCCGCTCCGCTGCGCTTCTGTGCCCTCTGGTTCAGTCTGGATGCACGACGGCAGCGGGAAGAAAATGCGTAGGCGTTGTATACCTTTATAACCACCGCACCGGTTCTCTATCCCGACATAGCAAAGAAATTACTCGCTCCCGAACCACGTCGCTGTGCCCGCTTTAATTAAAGCACAATTTACGTGTTCGTGCAAGTTTGCATTTCAGTTTATTTTAGTTCAGTGCGCGCGACAATGAAGCTCCGTCACGTTTGTTTGTTGCTTGGACTCATTTTGTGTTTGATGATTGTGACTGAATCGAAGCCAATTCGTGGAGGAAACATAGATTATGTGAGTGAATGTTGTATAATTTGCCTATTTGAAATTTATATTTCTTGCGAGGTTACTTTATTTAGAGCCAGAAATATGAGCTTGTTGTTGAAAGTTTCTGTATAGAGGCTTTATTTATGTCATGTAGATTTTATACTGAGCTTTTAAAAACCCGATAGTTAACTATATAACTGTAGTTTTTCCTGTAACATATTTAATACAGAAAAAAATACTTCAGGGTAACAATATTGTTTCGATATTCGGTTTTGTTTCGTTCTTTTGTTTTCAACACCCTTGATCGTAAAGTGAGCTTTATTATATCATTCTTAGGGCCATAAACCGAACTATAACACCCTCGTGCATAATAATATTATACACTAGTGCGTAATATAATTATCCTTACAAAGTTAAGTTAGTAACTAGCTGCAAATTATATGCGAGTAAACAGAGCATTTTCAATAAAAAGTGTTCTTTACCATTCTACATTATCTTTTACCTAAAACACTCACTTAGCACTTTTTGTAGAATTGTATTTTCTAGAAAAATCCCATGCGTTCTTTCTTTTATTTCAATAAGTACATAACTGATTATAATTTATACATGTTTTTTTTATTTTATTGGCCCAACAATTTAATTATGATTTTCCTTCCTAGCTGGAAGCCCTACGTCGTATGCAGCAGATACCACAGTGGCACTGCATGCGCTACCGCAAGTTTCAACTGCACGGGCACTGCAACCGTTGGCTACTCATGAGAAGGACCTGATACACAGGGAGACATCCTTGGAAGTACTGAGAGAAACTCGTCATTCCAGGAGGTCTTATTTTAGGTCTGAATCATACCACCTTTAACGGAAGGCACTGCGAATAGGAAATATTATTAAAGTAGGTTTATTTGTAATTTGATACTTAAAAATGCAAGTACCTATTCTGCTAAATGCGATTATAAGCCCATTATACTCACAATCAATGTTTGGTCCTAGATTTTATTACAAGAAGACGTACGATATTTTAACTTAAAAATACTCTAGATAGTCTTGAAGGTATGGTAAAATATATAGGTATTTCACCATACCTTACATGTTTCTAGATTCGCAATATTATTTATTGTAACAGATAAATATACGTATCGCTATATATTTTTTCTAAATTATTCTTTTGTGCTATATTATTTTACGTGAATTTTCTCTTTTGAACCTACGAGTATAATGTATTTTTGAATATATATTTATAGTTTATTATTATTAGCCTCTAGAAAAGTAAACGCGAACATTTTCTTTTGTACTAATGAGGGATAATCGCTTTCTTCTTGTTAAAAAAATGTAATAATCCTAACTACCTACTTATAAAAAAAATGGTATTTCAAGATACGTTCTAGAAATTCAGCAATTGGTATTTATAAAGTATTCATCATTCATAAGTTGATGTGTCTGAACATATAATGCAAGTTAAGTCCTTTAGTGGTACAAAATAAAATTTGGTAGTCGTGGGTCATGAAGATATGGGCACCGTTCATACTAGGTACCCACGACACTACTGCCACACTACTGGCCAGTTGTTAGAAGGGTGTAAATATTCCCCAGGACGATACTGCTAGTACCATTTGATAGAAAGGTTGCCAGACGTCCGGGAAATCCGGGATAGTCCCGGAATTAGTCAGTTAGGAAAAGTCTTGTCCCGTGTCCAGTAATTTCGCTCTACTGTCGCAGAATTCACGAGTTCTGGGTTCAAAGTTTAGTTAAAATGCCTATATAAGGTTACTGAGTTTTTTCTTTTAATGTTGATCCAAAGTTTCATAATTAGTAAATAGTTAGCCTTAAAGAGGGGCTCAATTTTGTTTTTAACTTAAATTTGATGTATATTCTATTTATTACCCAATTTAGGTGACGTTATCTTTGTCTCAAATAAAGATGTCTAACAATAATTGTCATTAATTTTTTCCAAGGAAAAACACTATATTTATACTTACTATATTTACTATATATACTATATTTATACAAATATTCATTTGCCAGTTAAACCATAGATTTATTACGATTCTAACTTGTATATGTAAGTACCGACTCCGTTTCTAACTCTAATGCAAATTTCCAGGAATTGCTATAACTTAATTTGGCAACCCTATTTGGTTGTGTCGTGGGTAAGGACCCGAAATTATCATGTACTTGTGTAACCATAATATTATATGTTAGTAAACGTATTTTTTTTTGTGAGAATGTATGGTGAACCAATTTTTATTAATTTTATGAAACTGTTATCTAAAGCGTTTTTTTTTCAATGTAAACGGATATCCAATGGAGTACAAATTCACTGTATATGTATGTAAAAAAGAAAATTAAAATAGCGAGATGTTTTAGTTAGCCAAACATTTGTTAGTGCTCAACCACTGTAAAATATGTATCATTAAGTTCTGTATAAGTATATCAACGCTATGAGGAGAAAAAAATACAGCTTTATATAGAGAAAACATAATAATTGAACCATATTTCCACAGAAACTTGAAATTATTATGATGCAAAGTATGTATTTTTTATAATAAATTATTGTAATTGCTCTTGTGTTATTAAGGAACATTATTATTATTTACTATTACCACATAAATTGTTTAATCTTAGTACCTACCTGTATAAGAAAATACGTGATCGAAGTATAAGAGCAATGATTTATTGTTAGTAATTATCATAATATTGGACTGAAAATTACCTTACTTTGTAATAAGTGAATGAAACATTGGCAACTAGAAATAAAACTGTCATTTGTACTTATATATAGTCTAATTCCAGTATTATTTAGTTATTATTAGAATAATGTATATAAATCTGGAGTTGCGTAGTAATTATATTAGGTAATCGTTTTGAATTTATTAAAAATCTAATGTGAATCATATGTGCGTTCGTTATTTTATTATAATAACCCGATACATATTTATTTTAAAGACCCAATTATAATTAACGTAATAATGGATTTACTTTTCACGTATTTGTTTAACTTGTACAACATGTCAAAACTGTATACACTCTACTAATTTAAATAATTTAGGTAATTTTAATTATACATCTTTTTTTGTGCTTGATAGGTTAGCCTTTGACCATTTTCTCACCTGGTGGTAGTTGATGTTGAGGTCTAAGATGTTGTTCAGGCTAACCTAGAATTGCAGGCTCTCAAGGACAGCTGCTGGAACACACCGTTAGGTGCTTGGCGACAGATTTTCTACTTGAGGGTGGTAACTAGCCAGGCGGGCATTCGCAAAATGCCGCACCACCATGCTATAACGACTGCCATCCTAAGACAGCAACCGGGACCGACGGCTTAACGTGCTCTCCGAAGCACGGAAGCGCTCAGTAGTAATGTCACTAGCGGTCACCCATGCATCTCATGACCGTGGCGGACGTTGCTTAACTTTGCTGATCGGTTAAGAACAGCTAACATCCTAGTAACATCCTAGCCCGGCTCCCCACGGGGCAATTGTTCCGATTCAGAAAAAAGATTAAAATTGTAGATCATAAAATTATCTACAAAAAATGTTTTAATACTTTTTTTACTACGAGCCACCGTTTTTAGATATAACGATTCAAAAACACTACACAACTATAGAGATGTACCAATATCCGATGAAAGTTTCCACCCTGTATACATCTCTATAGTTGTGTAGTATTTTTGAATCGTTATATCTTAAAAACCGTGGCTCATAGAAAAAAAGTAGTGACACATTTTTTGTACATAATTTTATGATCTACAATTTTTATCTGTAGTGTTTTTATGATAAAACTTGCCGTTTTGGTGAAAATCGAGAAAAACTATTGTTTTTGACCTTTGACCTTGAATTATTTTTTCCACAGGGGAAAGATGGGGAACTTTCATATTTTATTTTTAATCATATTTTAAACAATCTTACTGATTTTTAGCTTGTTGTAAATTTATGTAGCTTTACTCTAATTTTTGGTATAATTTGACCGGACTACGCGTACATGTAAGGTATTAATATATCCAATTTTCGCTATTTTTGCATAAACAAAATGTCGTAGCCGCTACGCGTAGCGTGCATTGAGATTGAACTTTGTTTATCATATTTTGTTTTCCGTTATAATCTCCTCTTGGTTCTGCATGGTCCCATCTTCAACATCTATGTCGGTCCTAACCTACCCGCCTTCCACTACTATCACCACTACCCATCTTTATGTTTGGTTAATTGTCTAAATAAGTGATGCGTTAAACCTTCTTCTTCCTGTCCTAATTTCACTCTAAACAGGGAAGTAATACTTTTTCTCACAACGTGAATTCTTCTTCCACTCTGTTTGATTCTTCACATCGCAGTAACATCCATTACTTTTTCCTTCCATTACATCTCACTTGTACACCATATATATTATTATAGAGTGCAAGTGAGATGTAATGATTTGCAACGCCATCTTCGATTGGTTTCTTTACTAAACGGGGTTATATATTATTTTATTAAGGACCGGCTTGGGCCCGCGTTATATTTACCGGAAATATTCCGACCAGTTATGGACTGTTATGAAGTCCTTGCGGGCCCTAGCTGGTTCCTAATAAGTTAATATGGATAAAACTCAGAATAGTTTTCAAAGTGGGTTATATATGTATTTACCCCTTCTCATGATCATGACATAAGCACGCTACCATTTCCCTCGTACTACGTCTACTCGTTCCCTATTATTAGCTTACAAAATACAACCAAAGTTATTTATTCAACCATGAGCAAAAACAAAATTACATTCGTTGTGATTTTCTAAGCTAATTCGCTTAATTACCTACAATGCATTGTAAGAATTCCTCGGATATTACTCACTCCTAATCTTGTCAATTCTAGTTAGACCACATATATTATCTATCTCTGCCATTTCAATTGAGAGCAACACAGGCAATTGAATTTTCTCGAATTAGTGTTAGATTTTTGCACGAAAAAATGTGAATTTGGCATGGTGGTAGGGCATTTTGTGAATACCCACCTGGCTAGCTACTACCCTCAAGTAGAAAATCGGTCGCCAAGCACTTAACGGTATGTATTTAAATAGTAATAGTTAAAGGTTATCAACTGTGTTAGTTGCACTATAAGGGAATAGTCACAAGAATATAATAATTGAGTACTGGATTTAGTAGCAGATACCTAAAGTATATCAACTGCACACTACACTTACACTATGAAGCTGATAGCGTGCGGCTGGGGACATCGACTTGACGAGCGCTGTGCATCTAAAGCGCAGCGCAGCGTAGTGTCCATAGCCTGCAACTCTCGCACGCTAAATTTGCCAACTGTGCAAGTACAGGAGGCCCTTAAGACATGCTAGATGAGATGCGAACTTTGTGCTCTAACTTTGTTATTTTAAACATCATAGGAGACAACATTATCATCTTAAGAGGGCATCAAACCTACGTCCCCACGTTTTCGCAATGGGTACCTTAAGAGCTCGGCCTTAAAGACATGCAAGATCAAATGCGAACTATTTGCTATAATTCTATTATTTCACGCCTCAAAGGAGACGGTCTGTCCATCAATCTGATGTGAGCGCACAGGTTCGATTCCTGCTAGAAGTGCAAGTTTGGTGCCCTAAACATTTGCAAATGTGATATTCGCTTAGCATGCGAAATTGTTTAAAATTATATTTAGAAAAAAATTATTAAAGACATGTAAATAGGTATGTCGTAATGTTGTTGTAGGTATGTTAACCGTGGGGTGCCGGGCTAAAATGTCACGTAAAATGCCAAGGGTGGTAGTGGTTGTGGTGGTAGAAGGTGGGTAGCAGCACTTTCTGAGGTACTTATATCTCACACTGCGATCCCCTAGCCGTCTGCCAAGCGCGGGGATTATGGCAAACCCCCCCATATTGCAGGAGGCTGTGTTCAGCAGTGGACTATCCGGCTGATACAGTAAGTATGTACGTATCTATGTCCATAGATATTCATTATACTAGATATACTCTATATACTATATATATATACTATATAGAGCGCATATATATATACTATGTACTAGATATACATATATGTGCTTCACCAACAGATACAATTATTCTACCTACTACGAAATACTGCTAAAAAAGAGTAGAAACTGTAGTATACCTATTAAACTGGTCTATACTCCAGACCATCTAACTGACCAGACCTGAATCGAAACGGTGAATGTCCTCTTACGCAAGATAGTGAGTCATGTAGTATTTGTGTCTACACGTAACTTATATCACTGTATCACTTTATCTGTGGTCATGGTGTTAGATGTCACAAGATGGCGTATAAAGATGCACTACTTACAATGTCAGAAACCCACCAACTTATCTGTTCAGGTGGCAGAGAAGAACAAAAACTTTCCCTCAAATTGTGACAGTCTGTAGTTGATTTCCTTGACCAGTAGCGCCCTCGAAAACTGCACAGTTAAGTTGGTGGTACTATAATAACAAAAGGCATGATTTAGTTATTATTTATTTGATAATCATTTTGTTAATATGAATATAATTGTTAGCCATTATCAATCTGTTGTTTACTCGAGGAGGTTCTGTAGTTCTTACAACTGGTTCATTATTAGTTACTGCTCCAACAGTTTTTCGTATTCTACGTTGCTCGTAGAGTTTCAAGAAATTCCCAGGGTTCATATTTATTTGTGGTTTTCGTTCCATCAAAATGTTGCTGATATAGCGAATAGTAAAGTAGAATATTAGTTCTACAAAGCTAAGTAAGCTTGCGCCAACAAAGAGGCCTGTTATACCACCAACCGACACTGTAAAAATTAGAATATGTCTTGTTATACCTAGCTATCCCCACACATTAAATAAATAAAAAATCGCTAAAATTACAGTTTTTACTTGATTTATAGTTTCACGTAGGCATGGAGAAGCGGTTGAAGTGTTTTTATGACAAGGCAAGGGAAGATAAAGGCAGAGTAACATAAAATACAGGATAATTCTACAGTTCTACTGATTATTAGTCACCATTCCGTTCCAATGATCAGTACTTTAAGTTGTTTTGCTTGTATCTTTCGCAGGTCTGTGGTCAAAAGCTATTTGTCCATGTTAAGCGAAGTCCCTGAAAGTCCAACCGTAGAGAGGAATAGAATTTGTAAAGGCACTTACTCTTAATAACTTACTTAACATACCTGCCATATTGTACCTACCAACCAAATCCAGACGGCTTCTGACAACATTCCTTCTGAATCGTTCTGTGGCCAAATAGGCTAGCATCACTTCAACCTGTGCTTTAAATTTATTTGCCTTGCCCTTGGCTCTGAAACAAACGCATGTAATACATCGAGATAATAAGGTCAATGATATAATATTCAAAATTATGACGCCTATATAATAATATATAAATTTGTATAAATAGAAAAAAATACTTTTGAAATTTCAACCAGTATTTTAAGGTTTTGCTGATAAATCTTTATCGTTACACTACATACTACACTGACTAATAATTCATAAAAAGACTATGACATAAGTACTAGGTATCACAATCGACGACCTTCGACGAGCGATCTCATCAAGGCAATCTTGACAGGTTCGTTTAATGGTAATATATAAAAAACTAGGGTTACTAAAATTAAATTTTACCAAGATTCAGAGCTCATAGCATGCAAGTAGTATTAATACCGGCTGCACAATAGCTAGTAGTAAGGTAAGGGTCACTACCAACCATGGTAGTGACTCCTACCTCCGAAACCTCAAAGCTCTGGGTATTTTATTGTGACTGTACAAAATTCACATCTGCTCTTGACTGTTTGTGGCGTGCTGACTGCTGATCTGTGTTCTGTGTTCATAATCTGTATAGATGTGTACACGTAGGTACGCAATTTCAGAAGTTATTATTCGCTTTATTATGGAGATTCTGGAAGCTGTTAGCTGGTGACTAATTCTTCTACTTACTTTTTGTCGATATCTTTAATAACAGTGATCTCAGTCTCATCACAGGATGGCATGCAGTTGCATGCAAGACCTGGACGGTTTACCCAGTGCGGCCTTAGTGTGGTTAAATGCATCTCGTATTGTTGGAGACATGCAACCCCCGATATGTTGCAGTGTTCGGAGAGTTCTGAAAATGTTGGTCAAGCCAAGTCTCAAATGTAAAAATATAACATGATGATATAAGTATACCTAACCATATTATGTATATTTTAAAACTTTGTAATACATGTATATATTATTAAACTTTACACTTGACAATTTTAAATTGTCACTTGTGTTGTTAGAAAAAAATACATATTTCCTACGATGAAATAGACTTATTATTTACTCGTAGCATATTTCATAATTTTCTGTTCTCTGCCTATCTACCCTTTCATAAATCTGTAATACAGTACAGTAAATAAATAAAGTTAATTTAAATTTTGACGAGGAACATTGGCTCAGTAAGTAGGTATTAAACTATTTTATTTTATATATTATGTTATAACAGAAAACATCCCCCGTTTTTGTGAAAATGACTATTCTGTTCTAGATGGCGCAGCGTCGTAAATAATAGATGACGTTAAATTTATAAGCTGTCGTCGCCGTCGGTTTAAACTTGTGAAAAGTCTGCTTACCTAATAATGAAAAAAGCCTCCTTAGGGGTTTAGACCCTGTTGTTAGACCCCTACGAACGATTAAAAATTTAAATGAATGTACCTATTGCGACTGCGAACCTCTTTGTGGTTATTATCAGTATTAATTACCCAATATTTGTAATTCTTGAGGTTATATTTTTTTTATGTTATTGTGACGGAACAAGCTCGAGGCCCACCTGATGTTAAGCGGACTAACCTCTGCCTATAATAGATGCATTTCACTAGGGACGAATTGCACTGCGCCCGTCACCTTGAGACATAGTTGTTAGGTCTCATGTGCCTGTAATTTCACTGGCTCTCAAGGGCTGCTGCCGAAACACACCGTTAGCCAGGCGGGCATTCGCAAAACGCCCTTCCACCCATGCGGTGAAGCTCAAGCCCGCGGCGGGATTCGAACCATGGACCTGCTGGGCGGCAGTCCATAGCCAATGCCACTGAGCCATCACTGCTTCAAAATGTAAAAAAAAGCGTAGGTCTGCAAGAATAGGTAACACAGTTTTAAAGTTTGAAGAAATATTTCTTTATGTACTAGTAATACAAAACTTTGGGCCAAGTGAAACGAAATTACTGTTGTATAGGTGGCCTTATTATATTGTTTTTCTTTGTTGTTTTTCAAAATATATACCTCGTTTTTGCTGTGTTAATTGCGGCCACCGCTTGCGGACCGTCCCTCGTGGTTTCACGTCAATATAGTTATAAACACAGAAAAGTATTATCTTAATAAATACCAGCGTAAGTTTGGCAATTTTATTGAAAATTTCGAGATTTTGGCTACTTAAATTCATTTCTATATTATTGTAAAGTGATATACACCACTCCCTATACATTCGGAAATTAACAGAGTTAAAACTTAAAACCACATAATGCGGGTCATACAATCAAGTCTCCGGCTGCACTTGCTGAGTGAACTAATATATTACACCAGAAATCAAATATAACTGTTTTGGCTTCAAAATTACAGTACTTACATTTTCACAGTACAGTAGATCACGTATATGTATGTGGATCTAAGATGATAGATAATAGTTAGTACTCACAATGCTACTTACTTGCTCCAACCATGAAGTGATCGTTACAGCCGCACTTTTCCATCTGTCCTTTCTTCCTACAAAGTACATTACAGGCGCTGTAAGAATATTGTGGGTACAACCCGTTCTCGTTCTCATGGTTGAACCGACAGGCGCGCTGCTCTGGTGTGTTGTCCACTATTAAGGGGTCGTTCTTTATGCTGCGCACTGTTATCTGGCGACTGAAGTAAATATAAGATAAATAATAATAATAAATGTTTATTGCCTGAAGAATAGCTTAACCTAATTACACTTTGTCTGATCCATGGTTTACACTATTCAAACTATTGGTACTAGCGAGCCCCAAACTAAGCGTGAGCCTGTATCTTGGGGCTCAGAGTGTGAATTTACAGAAATCATATATACAAAAAGAATAAATAGGAGTAATAAAGCGTTATACATAATAAATAAGATCTACAAGTCTAGTAAGTGATGGGGAAATTCTATGTTAAGTAAAATGTACCTATATTTTAAGTATTTAATAGACTATGCCATACGAAAGTTAATTAGTGGTTAAAAATCAGACACGAAACTTATTACCACGCTTTTATATTCCCATAAGAAAAATGGGCAGAAATGCCCGTCCACGTTTTGCCAGATATATTCGATCCCATGCAATACGGGGGCAAGCCTATTCAATTTTAAAGTAAAAATCATTTATTCAATTAACCCTACCATATACGACATATACCCAGGAAGTTCGCGAAATAAACCAGACGAGCCGTAAACTGCATATGAAGCAGAACTAAGTCCTCCAGATAGAACTCTTAAATGAAGATACCATTCAAAAATTAAATTTATTTTGACTTTCAGAAAACTGTTGCGTTATCAACCAAAAGTTTATCTATGCCATGCTTAATGTTATATAAAACTTCTATTTGATACAGTTTAACATTTCGTATTTGAGAGAAGATTATTAGAGGTGAACCATTTAGAGATAGTAGCTAACACATTATTTCCTTGAATTAACTCGCCTTTTTTGTGTACATAGAAACCAGAGAGGTAATATTTACAAATAAAAAAGCAGCGCAGAGATCTTTGACAATATAAGGCAGATAATTTATATAAGACGGAAACATAAAAGGTTCTAATATTTTTCCTTGTGGAAATATTTTTACTAGGGACCCGAAAGATGCATCGCCATTTTTTCCAACCTTCTGTAGCTTGTTTTTTTTTGCATATTGTATATAGTGTATATATTACAAAATCACAAATATACGATAGGAAAAATTTTAAGTCGTGCAGGATCCCGCACATGACTTAAATTTTTCCTATTGTATATTTGTGATTTTGTAATGTAATCCGCATAGCAGACGTTATTGCAATCATAACAATATAGTGTATGTATATATATCATACAATGTCATAGCTGCGTCTCTCCATTTTTTAAATGTTTAGTTACATTGAACATAACAACTTAATACGTAATTTTATTGTATACGTGAAGAGACTTATATATATTGCAAACACAGGGAACCCTACCGCAGTATCTATAGTGTTTGAAAATTCAACCTATAAAATGTGAATTTATGTACGTGAATATGTGATTGTATAACTGACATATCATAGCATATTTTGTAGTGTGGATAAATACATTAATATCATTACTAAACTAAAAGTAGTAAATAATTTCTCTTTTATTTTTATGTCAACTTTACTCTTTAAAATTTCGATGGAACTGTATCAAGATATATATTTAAGATTGGATAGCGTCGAACTTTAACAACAATGATTGATAGTCGAATCGTATTAAAGTTAAACATACGGCAAAACAAAACATGCAATTAAAACATCCCAATTTTACACGTAGGCAAAATTTATATTCTCAAAATTTATATACACACATAAATAAGCGCACATTATGTATTAGTTCTACACAATACGATGTTTATTTATTTTTATCTAAATATTTTCCATGTATAATGTACGTACCGTATCAGCATTCGTGTGTTCTATCGAGATTTAGGGCAGATCATGTCCTAAATGATCCCATTGGAATAATAAGCCAGCATCCGCTACTTGACCCAAATCGTCACTTCGAAATCGCGTGCTCACACCTCATTGTACAAGATTATCGGCAGCATCAAAATGTTGTATCAAATTAAATATTTAGGTCTAGGTGAATGAAGTTACAGCAATTGAAGCATGTAACCATGTTTACCTACCTATAGTTGCGTCCAAGTTGGATTCGCAAAGTGGATGATTGCAGTGATGTAATGCTTGGTACTTCGTCTTCTCCCAATGTGTACATCTGAATTAAAACGTTTTGTAATCAATTAGCAAGTAAAATATGTTTCGAACGCCTATTATATGTTATATTCTATCTAAGACAACCTTTTATATATAGTATATTCACAATAACTCTTTGTTATAGTTGTTAAAATTAATCAGCAACCACCTTCCCTTGTCCCACTTATGCGTGGGGTCGGTAAATAGAATAGAAAGGTAATAGAATATAATATTTTTATTGACCTTATAACATTGATTGTCATAATATAGGGAGTCAGGATAACAATTGTGCATAATATTAATTTAAGTTGTTATATAATACCCCGTGGGGTGCCGGGTTAGAATTGCACCTCCCCATATCATTCCGTGGATGTCGTAAAAGGCGACTAAGGGAGTTATACTGGAAGGTGGGCAGCAGCGCCTTCCAAAGAACTGCCATCTTAATATATTGCGATCCCAAGACGACTGCCAAGCGTAGGGATTACAGCAAATACCCTCTTAATTGGGGAGGCTGTGTTCAGCAGTGGACGATCCGGCTGATACAGTACCTTATACAAAACAGCAAAAAGGGTGTAGGTAGTATCATAATCATAAAATGAGAAATCAAAATAAATAAAAATAAAACAATATTTAACAAATAATATAATTAGTAATAGAATGTCAGAAATCGGTTCATATAATTAAAATAAATATGTCAAGACCTTATAACATAATAGAAGTAGAAGAAGTTAGCTGCTATACATTTTTGGGTATACATTTGGACAAAAATCTTAATTGGAAAGAACATGTAAATGCAGTTTGCCAAAAACTTAGCCGTTATACGTTTGCCTTAAAAAGGCTGAGACAAACAATATCTGTTGAGGCCGCCTTAGCCGCCTGCCATGGGTTTCATCGATTGTTGGTTACGGCCTTATTATCTGGGGAAACTCTGTTAGATAAGGCTTTCAATGTACAGAAGCGGTGTATCCGAGTCATAAATAAGGCTTGGTTTCTTGACAGATGCAAACCACTATTTAAAAATAATAATATACTTCCCCGACCATGTTTGTATATAAGAGACTTGTGTATCTTTGTAAAGGCAAATCCAAGCTATTTAAAAAAAAAAGTGATGTTATTCCAAGACAAAAAAGACCTAAGTATAAAAACTTGTTATACCATCCTCTATGTCAGAAAGTTATTTATGAAAAAAATGTTTATAATATGGCTATTACTGTTTATAACAAATTACCGGAAATCTTGTAAACTTTGGCCGGAATCAGCTTCAAAACCAAACTGCACAATTGGTTATTGGACAATTGTTTTTATAGCATGACAGAATATTTTAATGTATAAAATTTTATTATGTAAAAAAAATTATAATATATTTTAGGAATAAATACTAATATTTGTACGCCTGCTTGCAGGTTGAATGCATTGCAATATATTTTCCTAACATTTGAAATTGTAATGAATGTGTATTCTGATAAATAAATGATTGATTGAACAATTTTATTTATCGATCACATTTCTAGCATATGCAGCCAGTGTACTATAATAATTAAATTGTTATAATATGTAATGGTATTTGAATTCAAACAGGAATTAAGATTCTGTGAGTCGCATGTCCATGAATTTATCTATGTGTCTATGTTAGTATACAGTGGATGTGTTTCAAAAACCTCTAAAGTACATTAAAAAAATCAAATATATTTAATTGTATAATGTCACAGAAATTCCATATGTCATCTCCGATAACATATCAATACAATAGTAGATTGTTATACGAGGTTCGAAAGGAATCAATTCCTATACAAGGCATTAAGACTTTATTTGGCTATAGTCCGAGTAGGAATTGATGACTTTCACCCGTGTTAAGCTCTCTACTTTTCATTTAAAATTAAGTGATTGAGATGTTAGAAATATTTGTGACATTTAAAGTTTTATTTTTTTTGCAATATTTACGGACGGCTATCGTCCTAAAAGGAATTTATGACTTTCACCCGTGTTAAACACTCTACTTTTCACTACGAATATGAGTAATATAAAAAAATGTTTTTCTATAATATTTATTGATAACAAGAACATGAGTAGAAACTATTTAAAATCAATGCAGTTATAGTCGAAATAGGAGTTGGTAACTTACATCCGTGCAGTGGTGTAGTTTTTCTAAAGTTGTATAAAAAACTAAAATATTTACTCAAAACCATTAGTCGAAGAAACATATAAAATTAATTGAGGGATTAGAACCATTCGTGAAATTTAAGTGTATTATTGTTAGATTATTAATAATTCCCTTATAATTATACTTACTATCCTGTCAATTTATATATCTTGTCTTATTTAAATTTTAAACATGGAATACAAACGCTTCTCCCCCGGGAGCCATCCCACTTAAAAGGTATTTTTTAAAGTTTTTTTTTTAAATTTACGCTCATAAACATAGTTAGTGACATGTAACATAGTGACATGTTCATATAAGATACACTTACTTGAGAGAGTCACATTAATTCTGTTATAAACTAGTTCTTTTAGCCTTTACTAAACACAAATGTAGTCGTAATTAGTTTTTATAATACAGCAAAGTATTTTAGAACATGTCTAATTAAATTAATAATAAACGTGTAAAACCATGGTTGCCATTTTAAAGTTTTTCCCACCCTTACGTGTGAAGCAGCGTCTTCCACCCGCTACTCAGATCAAATAAACACTACTTTGCGAGTATGAGAAATGAAAAATAATTTCGATAACACCCAGAACAAGAAAAATACATAATTGTGAAAAGTTATAACGTCTGTTATAATTCCGGTTCCCTTTTTGACATTTACCCTCCATGGGAGTATAGCCGAAAGCTTTCGGATATTAGTATGTTAAATTGGTCATATTGTGCGCGCAATATGCAGCAACATCTCACTCACACTGACGTGAGTGGAGGCCTGTGGGGTGGACCTGCTCGTAGGGCACATATTTTCCCTAAGTCGCTTTTTAAGACATCCAACGGGATGATATGAATCGGTACTAATATGTTTTACCCAGGAACTGTACCTATTATTTTATTACGATAAGTATATTACTAAATAATATATTTAAGGTATATTTAATGAATAGATAAAACATGTAAATTCGTTTAGACTTTTTGTATAAAAAGTATTTCTTTTTACCAGGTACTTAGGTACTAAATATTCAATGGTGTTAATCTTACCATCGATGTTATCAAGACCGTAAATTTCAAAAGTCCTCGTTTCTGTTTCAAATTGCTTATCATAGGATAAGGATTTGGATACCTAGAACAAAAACTTCAGATAAATGCATTGTGTTTGCAAAAATTGCAGCATACTTCACATTGAAATCAATCGCGATTTCTATCCATATTAACTTATTAGGAACCGGCTAACCCGCTTTATATTTACCGGATAGATTTATACGTAACAGTGCGAGCACTGTTTTACTGACTGCTTGTCACTGCGTGCAATCGTGACTCTCAGAAGAAGGACGTCAAAACAGTTCGAAAAAGGTCCGAGAATCTTCCCGGTAAATATAACGCGGGTCCTAGCCGGTTCCTAATAAGTTGTAAAATAAAATAAGTTATTACTTAGTTTGCATTGAGTTTATTATAAAACAGGGGCCGATGTCTGTGTCGACCGCCTGGAAGTATTCACAGCACGGAAATTCGTTGTCATTGTAAGAACAGTTCTTCATAAGCTGGTCGCAGTTACTGCGGACCAGGTTTGCGTAATACCGGAAGTTACTAGTAAGACATAGCGGGTCCGGGTTCTTAGTATTGAAGCAAACATCTACAAGGCTGTAAGTCGTTCCTCGGAAGTAAGTTATATCATTAAGAGCTCGTTCCAGATCAGGGAGACGACCAGGAGGCCAAATTCTGCAAATAAAATTGTTATTATCAATTCCCTGCTGCTTACAGCCAAAATACATGCTGGCACCTATTTGGCTCAACGAATAAGCATTGCAATTCAACGGGGCAATGCTGCCATGCTGGGCACGCTGCCAACTGGTAGTGAGCTCAGAGAAATGATTCTTCTATTTTGTCAGAGGTAGTGAGCTGGAGCATGTGGACTGCTTGTGAGTCTGCAATGACTTATAGGATGTCTAAATGCTTTTATTGTAGTAGCTGAAATACAATTCGAACATTGTAATTTTTTGCTTAAAAAAATTACAAATCGGGTTCGGCTCCCCCTAGTAGTTGTAGTTATTTTGTAAGCTTCATCGCTTAGCAACGCCCAGCGTCACCGTTCTCGTTCCGCATGCCACTGCACTGGGCTCGTCATTCCAAGACGTAAGATCTTTTCTCTTTCACCGAGTTATTCCACTAGCTAGGGTCTTAAAGCATAATCATGATGTTTACACAGCTTTGAGGTTTTAACCAAGACGGGCTCTTGCCAAAGAGATCTACCTATAACACCTGGACCAAAAACTTATGTAACATATTATATAGGTATATATTCAATACACATATTGTTTCTAAATGTCTAGGCTAGACCACTTTATGGTTACTTCAGTCTAAAGTCACAGGTTAATCGTTACAGACAGATAAATTACTCATCAGATACTGCATAGACTCTGTCGTAATTTTCCATTTCGCAAATGGCCACTGCTGGCATTTTGGTGTCCCAGTTCAGGTAGTCAGTCTCCAAGGCAAAGCTGATGGGATTTGTGACGAAGTCTTCCCATGCTGCAATTATGAGCAATGCTGATCCGTACCAGGATAGGAAAACCAGTACAAGCCATAGCAATCTGAAAATATGCGGTGCTCTTTTGTAACCATTCATAACCTGGACTGACAAGCAATATTTACAATGTAGATTTCATTATGAGTAGATTGTTTCTGTTTTCATTATATGTACTTTTTTGAGATGTATATATGCATCTAGGTGTAAGTATGGCTAATAATAACAATTATTTTTAAAATATTTTAAGAAACTGACGTCAGACGTCACGTCGGCTTAACAGGAAAATTAGTCGGAATTGTCACTAGATATATTTTTATATTTTTTAAGTGTTTTATTAAAATATTACTTTGATGTTTTCTAAAAATATTTTTAAAATATTTGTTATTATTTAATATGGATTTCCGCAAAATAACGCCTGAATCTATTCATTATAGTAAGTATGGCTCTAATAAGCGAATTGAATAACAAAGAATAGTTTCATATATGGAGTATTTATCACTAAATGTGGTTTAATATAGTAGTAGGCGCTCGACTGTGTCATGTCCACAGATGTTACTGTTTTAGGGGGAAATATTGTTACATTATATTCCTTGGCCCGTGGGGTGCCGGTATAGAATGTTGCCCCCCTATCTCTACCCCGGGTGTAGTAAGAGGCGACTGAGGGTAACACACCAGAAGGTGGGCTGCAGCACTTTCTGAGGAACTGATATCTCACACTGCGATCCCCAAGCCGCCTTCCAAGCGTGAGGCTTATGGCAACACCCCCATATTGTGGGAGGCTGTGTTCAGCAGTGGACGATCCGGCTGATACAGTACAGTAATACTCCCTATAACTGTGTTTTCTATGTGCCACAAGCACGAGGCCCAATCAGTGTTAAGCGGCAAGCTCTACAATTTGTCACAAGTAATCAACTGCACTGAGCCCATCACCTTGAGACGGAGTTAAGTCTCATATGCCTGTATGGCATGTAATTTGCCTGTAGGTATGTACCGGCACCCATAACCTTCAAACCAGTACACAGTCATGTGAACATTAACTACTGCTTAGCGGTAAAAATAGGTAAGTGTGTGGTAGCAGGTACTACCCTGGACGAACTCGTTCACAAGGTGTTCTCTGGTTCAATGTTATTAAATAATATTCGATTAAAAAATTCAATGAATAGAATTCTCGAGTCTACCTGCTGTTACTATTTTTGATTGTTTGAAGTATGATATAAACAGATTAAAATAATTGATAAACATATTTTATGAATATATTCAGGTTGTGAGTGTATCAATTATCAATTTGCTGCGCTATGCATTTCTGTAAAACAGTGACCTTACCTTTCGGACCAATGTTTTGTAACATCAGCAATAAAATGTACGCCCGCAAAGGAACAATTCGAGCAATAATCTTTTATTAATGCTTTACAACTACCACTGCTTTTGGAACTCATGTTAGTTATTATAGATAAAACAATTATATTTTATTATTATATCGATAATAATATCAATTTTATCAATAAACAAATTTATTTTACATACTTTATATATATATTTTGGGATGTACGCATACTTCTTTTAATTTAATTAATACTGGTAGATTATTCGGTACTTGCAAAATTTAATCGCCTAAAGTATTCTTGAATTTAGGTACAGACGGGTTAATGTAGCATTAGTGTGCTTATGTATCACATGTTCTGAACTTTTAGTCAATAAGTCAATATATATTTTGAATCAACTGCATGTGTACACAGATGTCCAATCAAATTAACTTTGCTTTATCATGTATTGCAGGTACATGCATATATTATGTTTTAATAGCAAGCTAGATTGTCTAAGTAATTGCACGTTAATGTACATACGTGATTACTAAATGGCATTGCTGGGTTAACATATAAAAGTGTTTTTTTTTCGAAATATGTATGTTTTTTACTGGTCTATGGTGATGAAATAGCTAGGCAGGTTCTTTATAGTACCACCAACTTAACTGTGCAGTTTTCGAGGGCGCTACTGGTCATGGAAATCAACTACAAACTGTCACAATTTGAAGGAATGTTGTAGTTCTTTTTTCTGCCACCTGAACAGATAAGTTGGTGGGTCTGTACTACGACCCGCTGCTGCTCGGACATGGTAGAATGGTGTTCTATGGTCTCTGGGCACCCCCTTGGCATCCGCGTGGACGATATCGTCTACTTTTTTTATGTTATTGTGAGGCCCACCTCATGCTACGCGGACTAATCTCTGCCTGTAACAGATGTATTTCGTCACAAGTCACGAATGCCCTTCCACCGTGCGGTGAAGCTCAAGTGTGCGGCGGGATTCGAACCATGGACCTGCTGCGCGGCAGTCCATAGCCAATGCCACTGAGCCATCACTGCTTCAAAACTTATGTATTTAATTATATTGTTATCATTATTTATGATGCACGTGGATTAAAGCATCCTTAATTTACTTGACAGGTGTTTGGTGTCTTTACTGCCAGTATTGTTTTAGTACTACCCTGCCATTCTGAGTACAATCTGTTCAGAGCACGTGTATATGATCTTGCACAGGAACTCTATTTCCTTCGAGAGATATTTGATGATAAATTAACGTACCTACACCTAATCTCAACATTAAAGTAGCACTTATCTCAACCTACTGCTTGCGAGGGGGAAGACATTTTTTACAGCTGGTGAGCCTTTGACCATTATCTCACCGGCTTGTAAATAAAATTATTATTATTGATGCGATCAAAGATGTTGATCAGAATGAACTAAGAGTGCTTGCTTGAATTTATTATAAGGTGTTTGGCGATATATTCTACATCTGATCGGCGTCAGACGAGCATTCTAAAAATGCCCGATCCACTGTCACCGAGCACCTAATGGTGTGTTCCGGTAGTTGTTTTTGAGCGCCAGTTTCTATCACCTTCGACCACTGACAATCAGGTGAGTTTGTAATAGTCAAGGCTAATCAAATCAATAGCCTCGAGCTTGTTTCGTCACAGTATAATAAAAAAATAAGGCATCTTTTTGCTAAATGCGCCGGACTCATTTTGATTTTAACTACCGAGACCGATAGCAGAGGCAAGGAATTTTTTGTGTGTCTGTGTCCCAGTAGGTGTTGTGTTTTGAGGATATGACAAACAAGTTAAAGAATGGAAGAAAGACCACACCACCACGATAGGCGCCTTGGCTCGCGGCATAGCTCTCTATATACAGACCAGATCTGACACAATGCTACTTATATTTTTTCCGAAATAGACCTATTCTGATCGTTATACGAGACCCTGGAAGAAGAGTGGGCCCAACGCCCCTATTAGTCCATCTAATGCGAAGGTTTATATATATATCTATATATATATATGATTTACATTTATATAGCGCTTCTTCTGCAGAGTTACAGATATACTTAATATTATGCTTTGAATATAATCTGAGAACTCGGCCACACTGAAGTTTTATAGATAAGTAATGAATACAGAAAATTAAAACTGAATTGATCTAGAAAGTTCTTAATAATTTATTGGTTTACGAAGAAGTCTCCATTTCTCTTCTATATATATATCTCTATATCTATATATATTAAGTAATAATAAGGATATCACTAACTCTGAAAAGGAAGCGCTCGTAGCATAGTTTGCTTATAGTGCGTTCGGATAGCCTATCGGTGCCAAAAACAACACTCACAAACGCTAAAAATGATCACACGGGTCGTTCGTTTTGGGACTTCGTGAGCAAAAATATCGTTTTCGCTCACCGTTCGGATAGCTTAGAAAACGCTACAAATGACAGAGAAAAGTGATATTTTTGACCCATGTCTTACCGTGGGATCGTTGTGATCGTTTTTTGACAACTGCTGGTTTGACAGTTGTATTTATCGCGATTGAAGAGTTTCACAAGTTTTTTATATAGGTAACTAGCAGAAGCCATTAACAAAGAAATTATAATAATATAGGTACCTACTTTTTTGTTAATTTTAGAGATTGATTCCATGTTTCGTACTGTGAAAAACTGTTAAAACATTGTCGGTTGTCAAAGTATGTTTTAAGCCGTTCGGATAGCATGCAGTAATTGGTGGCCAAAAATAGCAAAAGCTTCTATCCAAACGCTAATACACAAATGCCATTTTTGAAACTGCTACAAACGCAATCGAGCCAAAACGAACGCACCTTTAGTCGTTCTTTTAACCGATCAAATAACATAAGGATTAGATGCTTGACAGGTAGTGGACGAAACACCCTTTTTATCCGTGTTATAGCATGATGGTAGGCCATTTTGCGAATGGCCTACCATCATCATCCCCCCCTGGCTAGCTACCACCCTCAAGTAGTAAGTCTGTGGCCAAACATCTAACGGAGTTTTCCGGCAGCTGTCCTTGAAAGCCAGTAATTTGAAGTTATCCTGAACAAAATCTTCGATCTATACATCACTTACCATCAGGTGAGATGTCAAACGCTAGCCTATCAAGATATAACAATAGTATATCTTGATAGGCTAGTATATATAGTAGAATAAGTGTTTTAAATAAAAGACCCTGATATACATTTGAATATTGTAAACTGTAAACTCTGATCTCTGTAAACTCATGTTGCGTCTGACAATTAATTTGTTTGATTGATCTGATTTGCCCCCATGTAACAGATATATACTAATTACATACTTGGAGACTATATCGACGGTCCCTACGTACAATCCCGCATATGGTAGATACGTGATTTGCACTTTTTATTTTCAGAACCTTCAGAACACTCATCAGTTTCAGTTAAGTTAAAAAAATTCAACGTTTCTACTCAATTTGCTCCATATAGCCATAAACACAAAATCTCGTTACTACAAAACTAAGGATGGTTTCCAAAGTAAAGTCGCAGAAGTGGTAGTTAGGCGATTTTAGGGCGGAACGGACGCTTAACCCCACCCGGCTGCCCCGCAACTGCCACTTACGTTCGCGCCGTCCAAGGTGACCGTCATGTTGTATTTATCAGTGTAAAAACCGACTAAATATGTCGACTAGAAAAAATATATCTACCATGCAGAACCACGGAAAACCAAGAAAACTCGTAAACAAATAAAGTACCCTCCAGGTATGTAAAAAAAAATGTTAAGTTTGACTTATTCTACTATTTAGTGTAACCTAAGCTAACCCAACGTAATTATCGGTATATGGTAGTTACGTTGTTTTACATGACAAGACTTAACAGACCATGGTTATTAAGTGGTACTTGCGTATTTTTACGTCGTGAAATTAAACTACCCTGAATCAGTAACTGCCACTTAACGTGTTTTACTTCGGAAATATTTGTTTCAAGATTGTAAGTTACTGGCACTTATGGTTTTTTACGTGGGAACAAATGTATTTTCAGTTCAATCTAGAGGAGATACGAAACATTACAAGATATTTTAAACCAAAGAACTGAAACTACTAATGACTCATTGCAAAGAAAATTTTGGTCCCTGCTACATAATACATCACCTACCGTAAGTCAGCTTCCAGATTCACTTAAACAATATTTTGACAGAGACCCCACCAATAATGTAGCGGAATCACTGAGGTTATATATCTTCATCCATGTTGCCTCAAGAAATTATTGCTGAAATTCACACGATCACGAATTTACCCATTCATTTTTTGCGATCCGAACTCCGTCGAAATGATAGACCCAACCTGAATCTGTACATACAATTTTGAAGCAGTGATGGCTCAGTGGCATTGGCTATGGACTGCCGTGCAGCAGTCTGGTCTGCTCTCTCAACTGTACTCATTGTGACGGGCACAATACACTTCGTCGTTGACGAAAGGCATCTGTTATAGGCAGAGGTTAGTCCACTAAACATCAGCTGGGCCTCGGGCTTGTTCCGTCACAATAACATAAAAAACAAACCAGTTGAAGTTGAAGAACAAGTTATAGAGGTTGAAAAAATATTAAGCGATAAACCTAGATGCAGAAGCATTCAATAATAAATAAGCACTATCTACATCAAGATTCTATCAAATCTGTAAAAGAAAACTAAACGTTTCCATTTCAAGATTTTGGTGGCTAGTTGTGTAAGTTTACTACTTCATCACATCAGAGATCAAGCTTCAAAAGGTATACTTACATACCACAAACTTGTATTCCGACATTAATTGTGGTGGCCAAAATAGAAACAATCGTTTTCGTGATGCGTTTGCTGGCTGCCAAAGAGTTCATAGTAAATGTAACTCACTGATTTCTTGAGAAAGGAAATAGAACGACAGTATTAATGTTTTAATAGAGCATTGTGCAAAACAAGGAAATTTATACACCTGATCAACTGTTTGCGCTAGCGAGATGGGCCAAACAGACTGGAGATCTTTATATCGTAAAAGAAATAGCCGCTGAAGACATATTGGATGTTATTAATGGGCAAAAACTGGACTATTATATATGAGAAATGTAAAAAAAATGTGGTCTAAGATTAGAGAGCTTAACACCTCATCTTCAGAACCCGATATGATCTATTATAAAAACCAATTCGATGAAACTTACCAGCGTTTAATTGTATGCAGAATCCAAAATCGAAGGCGTCAAAATCAAACTATTGAAAAGTTAACACAGGTTTACACGGGACCTTTGCCAATCCCTCATGCTAAAGTAGCAGATCTTAACTACCTTTGTGAATACAACTTAATACCTAGACAATATCAAGGCTTTTTTTACACTTGCATCATTACTAGCTAAATGAAAAATCAGGGTCTGATGAAGAGTAAGTTCTAAGTTTTATTACATATAATTATAGAATTTTCTACTAAGCTGACAGTCTTAATTTTGTAATATTCATGTTAAAAAATTGGGTTCTCTATACAAAATAAAACATTTTATATAATTATTAGATAATGTACAAAATATTCATTATTGTGCACCCCCAGTGCTGTTCATCATTTACTTATCCACAATTGATAAACAATTTCGCATCTAATTACTTGTATAAAAATTATAATATGTTAGTAAAAAGTTATTCATATGTTTCTACTACTTGCAAAATTCCAATTTATAAAATAAGTTTAATAACATGTTTCAATGATTATGAATTATACACCTCCTTTGATTATGATATTATCACTATAGCTGCATATAGATCTACGAGAAATAGTTGGTATAATATAAAAGAAAATACACAATTTAAATTCTAGCCGTTTTTGAAAAGTAACTAACAGCAAAAGTTCTAAATAGTTTCCATGTATAATGTTCTATGTGGCAGTTAAGCATTTGAACAAACATAATATTCCCACGTAACTGCCAATAAGTACCAGTTATGATATTTTATATTCAAAATTTCCGATGTATAAGTGAGTAAGTGACAAATTATACACATAAAGTAATATTTTTCAGTTATTTCTTCAAGTTTCTTAAAGTATACAGCAAAGAAACCTATACTACCAAATTTTATCACTGTGTGTTAGACAGAACACGAGCTAAACATGTTTCTATGTTTATGACGCTCTCTCCTAAAATTTGACGTTTGCAGTTACAGCATTTTACGTAGGGACCGTCGATATTAACTACGCTGCAAAATATCTATTTACTATCATTTGTTCTCTTACAGCTTTGCGCCCACTATTCTTATAGGTACCAAATATGATAAATAGTTACGGGCTACTAGGTTACCTACTGTCAAAATATGTAAATAGTTTAAACTGAGATTAAGTATGACTCTAATGACAACAGAGTATCTCGAAACTATAAGTGTCTCTTACAGATCCATCGTTAGAATCGTAAACGCAAATACTTCATGTACCTTCCTATACTGTAACAAAAGGTTGTAATGCCTACACGAGAATGTTCCACTGTGAGTATTTTTTTGTATGTACATATATATGTATATTAAATGAATTATGTACAAGCAACCAAGCAATCCTACTTTCAATCCAAAGTCTTGTGTCATCAGTTATCACTATCCCTCAACTTGAACATTTTGTGACCCCTTTTACTAAGAAACTATCACAACCATAGATTTGTGCTTTAACACAGTAATTTAACTTGTAGTAAGTCGTATGGAATTAGTGAAAATCCTTTAAAGACACAGGTTATAATTTTGGTGACACCACAGAGATATTCTGACCTATGGCTTTCTCCTTTTTTCTCACGACTTTTACAAAGTCATTATTGTTACACTGATTGTTTTGAGGAACCAGGGGTACGTTCATTGTACGAACAGTGTCGCAACGGTTAAATTTTTCTTCATTTCCCTATTTTTCCCTATTATTTAAACAATGCTTTTATTTTGTTGTCAAACATTGCTATTTCAGTGAAACCATAATATTATTTCATATTTATTGTTACACCTACTTCATTTTCTATTGTTTATTTAATCAAATACATAAAAGAACAGGTCATATTTTAGTTACTTTTGCATATTTGTACCTAATATATTATGTACTTAGTGTGCAATTTTGACTGTCTCTTAGTAAATGTTTTCTTATTATGCTGAGTTGGGGCCGGCATGTCGCAAAAGCTTTGATTAAGTAGGTTAGCGCCTACTTTTGTTTTTATGTTTGTATATTATTTTTGTTTTTGCCACAAATAAAGCTATGTCTATGTCTATTTTGAATTGGGGCAGGTTGGGCAGCAACGGCTGCGTATCTACGTACCGGAATCGACGCTGGAACGCTATCAGCGTGCGGCGTCGGAGCAGGTGAGGCGCGGGCCGCGGCGGCGGTGCTTCATTCGGCGTGGTCTCAATAGTGGGTTAGTAATCTTTGGTCTCAATAGTTATGAAATCGATTCTAGCGAAAGAACAATTCCCACAATAATCTTTGATCAAAGCCTTGCAACTGCCATTACTTTTAGAAGTAACGCTAAATACATATTGTACACGTAATATAAATCTTTCAATTACTAAGAGATCACACGGAACCCAGTAGTAGGCTATACGTGCAGATGGTTAAGGAAAGACCCCTTTTTATTATGAAATTATTATCAAAATAATTTCGTTATACCATGTTGTGTAAATGTTGTTAATAAATTATGTGATAATTGCACACCTTTGTGCAATGGACGTGAATTATAGAGGGCAATGGCGTGCCAACATTCAAGGTTTGATATTTCGAAAGAAAAATATTCGTGTTGTTGTTTGAACGTTATTTATTTAAACACTATTTGTATGTATTTTTATATAACTATCACTTAATTCTATATATACATCTCAATTGGATTTTTTTAACTAGTGTTTGATATTTCTATCCTAAAATAAAAGTAAAGTCCCCAGGACAAGGAATTTATACGTATTAAAAAAATCAGTAGACATAACACCATTGTCGACCTGTTAAAATTATTTTGGTTTCAATTTAGTTTAGTTTATTGACTTGGAAGATAGAACCAGTATTTTGAGCACTAGTAAAGTTGTTTGTGTATTTACATTATCACCTAGACGATTGTATGTTGTCACTAAAATCGTAGGTTCCTATTATTTGGCTCTACGGTACTGTTCACGAAATTTTATAGATAAACAGGTTCCTAATAGTAATATTAATAGTTTTTCTTATAAATATTGCAAAAGATCTTGCGATTGCAAGATGGATGGGTTCCAAATATCAGGGTCAGATGATTGCTGCACAGCTGGTTGGTGCAAGTCACCATGGGTTTGGGGATTCCGTCTAGGGATGAATCCGGCGTGCGTGAGGATATTGTAGATCTCCTTTCGTGAGACATTATGGGCTTCCCGTTCGAAGACCTGAAAGTAAATGAATGTTTACAGTTCAAAGTTGTTTTAAGGTATATTCCAAATTGTGAAGAAGATTTAACTGCTCGAAATTTAGGCAAACGATATTTGTATATACAACATAACGAAAATTTGAGTACAATTATTAGGTATTCCTAACAACGGTCATCAAACTACGCCTAGTCCTAAAGTAGGTAAGTAGAGGTATGAATATTTGATAACATTCTTGTACTGTGCAGAGGAGTTATTCAGTAGCTAGCTAACTATATATATAACAGGGATTTGTTGTATGATACGTTATGATAGAGTAGACTTGCAGTAACTTTCGATTGTGAAGAGAAAAGCTTTCCAACTAGATATGTCCTGCATGGATTACTTCAGACGCATAATTCATGATCCTCTTTTACTCCCTAATGATGTACTCAGATCAGGATCGTTATAAAGTGGATAGACAGATGAAGAACCCATCATAATTATAACGTACATTTCAATGTCAACTTCATCGTGAATAAATAAAGTGTGATACTTACTTCAAAATAACCAGTATTTTGAAAAAGAGCTGGGTAGGACTGTGACTGTACCCTTTTCGAAATAATATTTAAACTAAGTGGTTGAAACTATAGTCGGAGCTATCTGACTTATTCATGTGAGTTATCCCGCATTATTTACTAAAAAAAGCCGTACCAGTTTTTCTCCATGATGCAAGAGGCTGCTCAAAGGAAGCACTTCTTGCAGGTTAGGGTTGTGCAGAGCTGGACTGCGGAGGTGTGTAGGCAGGAGTGACTCTTCTCGTCTTACCGCCAGCACATCGGGATGTGGCGGCGGCAGGGCGGCAACTAGACCAGTGCAAGCCAGCAGGACTAATGCGGACCTCATCGTAGATGGCTTCGTGCACATGAAATAAATATATAAGTTGTTACAGATTTTATAAAAAAATATATCGTTCTGCTTTTTTGTCAGATATGTTTCCTCCAAGGTAATAAAGGTTCAATGGAATAGCGTATTGCCAAACATTTGCATAATATTTGCAAAATGCCCTTCCACCATGCGGTGAAGCTCAAGCCCGCGGCGGGATTCGAACCATGGACCTGCTGCGCGGCAGTCCATAGCCAATGCCACTGAACTTTTTTTTTTATTCCTGATAGGTTAGCATTTGACCACTATCTCACCTGATGGTAAGTGATGATGTGGTCGAAGATGTTGTTCAGGCTAACCTAGAAGTAACTCATCACGTTTCATACCCTTATGAGACGTTTTTCAAAAATAGTGGGGTTAGGTACGTGTTGTTTATTTATTTATTTTTATTCGCACCTTTATCTGGAATGTTTAATTTTAATATAATCTTATATATAACCTTAACGAAAAGTTGTCTATGATCACAAGAACTGACAGGTCAGTAAATTTCAGATTTGTTTACAAAAAATAATTAATTTTATTTTCAGATAGTAGATGGGCATTATCTGCCCATCAACCGCATTCTTCCAATTGGAATTTTGCGAGGTATTGTTTGTAGGGCTCCTGTGGGCCTCTGTAGTTAGTTTCATTAGCTTATTAATTTATAATCGGTTATTTTTTGTTTCCATGGCAACGCTGCCTGCGACACCTGCGCACTACGGACTTCGACGACGTTGTTGACGCGAGACTTCATCCGGGTCGAGACGTCACCCTAGAGATTCTAAGATAAGCTTTGATCAATTTTGTAAACAATGCTTTGTACCCAAACAATGAATGCAGTAGTTGGGACTTTTGTATCGCAAGACAGCCAGATGTTGTGTCCGCAGTGCCCCCAGGCTCGATATTTTAAAGGTCAAAAAGGCCTCAAAATTCACCAAAAAAGGTGTCATAAAAATTTGGAAATTCCCCTTTCGGCGCCAATAAATAATCAAACAATGAGTAGTAGCAGTGTTGCGAGCCCTGCTACCCCTGCCAAACCGTTTTGGGAGGTTTTAAGCTCGTACAAAAATAATATTCCTATTATAAAACGCATACCTCGGGGTGCGAGAATTTCTGTTGCCCAATCGTTATCTTGTTCGATTAAAAACGTTTTGGCTACTAATACTACGCAAGCCTGGGAGCATCTTCTAGCATTCCCGTACCACGTATTTCACGTAAATTTTGATCCTTCTAACAAAAAATCCCTTACAACTAGAGTAAAGGAAAACTGCGTGAAATACAGGGCATGGGAAGAGCAATCTTTTGGCTCAACTTTAATAATTCCGCCACTGCGGCGGAATACAAAAACAAATAATGTCGATTCAGCTACTATTAAAATAGTAGAAAACAAAATTAATGATGGTGACATCAAAAACGCGGCACGCATCTTGTTTTCGAGTGATACAATCGCCCCTTTCACATCTGACACGTTGAATTCCCTAATAGAAAAGCATCCGCCTGCAACTGCAGGTCTCCACGTTCCCGACTCTCCTGAACAAAATAATGACATTGTTGAGGTGACCCCACAGGATGTTTCTGCAGCCGTGGCATCTTTTCTAAGTGGCTCAGCCGGTGGTCTAGATGGCCTGACGCCTCAGCACTTAAAAGATATTTTATCTTATAGTTCTGGTGAGGTAGGCGAGACACTTCTAAGAGATGTGACGGCTTTGGTTAATTTGATGTTGTCGGCTCAGGTCAACAATGAAATTACCGAAATTCTGTACGGTGCGAATTTATGTGCCCTTAATAAAAAAGATGGTGGTATTAGGCCTATAGCAGTAGGCACCACTTATCGTCGCCTCACAGCCAAATGTGGTTGTAGGAAAAAGGTTGCTTTTTTAAGTAATCTTTTTCAACCACTACAACTCGGTTTTGGTTCGCAGGGTGGTTGTGAGGCTGCTGTACATTCACTTCGCACATTTCTTGATCAAAATTGTGGAGATGTGCTTTTGAAGGTGGATGTTAAAAATGCATTCAACTCGTTAGATAGAGGCACCCTTTTGACTGAAGTGAAAGATAAAATTCCGGAATTATACCCTTTTCTTTGGCAATGTTACGGCAAACCATCAAAATTAACATACCAAAACAATGTTATATTATCTTCCGTAGGATGTCAACAGGGTGATCCTCTGGGACCAGCCATCTTTGGCCTTGCCATCCACTCAATAATTCAACGTCTCCAATCAAAACTTAACGTTTGGTATTTGGATGACGGAACCTTAGGAGGCGATGCGAACACGGTATTGAATGACTTGCGAGTACTTATAGATGATTTTCGTCTTATTGGCCTTGAACTAAATTTTTCCAAATGTGAACTTTTTGTTTGTGATACTTGTCCGGATAAAATTTCGATTATTGAAAAATTCAACTTACTTGCGCCTGGTATAAAATTAGTAGAAAAAAGTTCGCTCCGTCTTTTGGGTTCACCGATTCTTGACGAATCTTTGTCACCATTTGTCGAAGAACAAATTCAAAAGTTTAGAAATGCTTCTAGCAGATTATTCAAAATTAACGCCCATATGGCTTTTACTATTGTTAGATTTTGCCTTTTCGTTCCTAAATTTACATACTTTTTGAGGTGTTGTCAGCTGTGGAAACACAGTGAGCTTCTTTTAAGCTTAGACAATTTATTAAAAGATACGTTAATTTCGGTTTTGAATGTTGAGATGGATGATAGGGCTTGGGTGCAAGCTTCCCTCCCTGTGAGGTTGGGGGGCATAGGGCTACGGAAAATTTCTAGTGTGGCATTACCAGCTTTTTTGTCTTCTGTACACAGTACACACAAATTAGTAGAAAAAATTCTTGCACCATCTTTAGGCTCTTTTGATGTAGCATATCTGGCTGAGGCCAAAACTACATGGGGACTGGCTTGTCCAAATACTGAGTTCCCAAAAATGTTGTCATCTCAGAAACAGTGGGATCGGCCCCTATGCGAGCTAGCACGGAAAGATCTTTTAAATACGTGTCCTAGCATCGCAGATCGTGCTCGTATTCTCGCTGTTTCTGTGTGGGAATCAGGTCTTTGGTTACAAGCCATTCCTTCTTACAAAACTGGTAGCCTTATAGATCCTTCCGCTTTTCGTCTCGCTATTAGCTTACGCTTGGGTGCAAGGTGTTGTGTTCCACATCACTGCCAGTGTGGTACTGCAGTTGACCAACTCGGTCACCATGGCCTCTCCTGCTCTCGAAGTGCTGGTCGAATTTCCCGCCACGCCAGCCTTAACGATATCATTCGCCGGGCTTTTACCAGCGCCAATGTTCCAGCTGTTCTCGAACCGAACGGTCTGATGCGTGACGATGGTAAAAGACCTGACGGCATGACTCTGGTTCCATGGAAATTAGGACGGCCCTTAGTGTGGGACGCTACATGCGTAGACACTTTAGCGCCGTCACATCTTTCTGAAACCAACGTGAGGGCTGGCGCTGCGGCTACTTCGGCGGAGCGACTCAAGCGGCGCAAATATGCTAACCTCGGTATGGGTTACATATTTGAGCCGTTTGGTGTAGAGACGTTGGGTCCGTGGGGACCGGGAGCTCATCGTATTTTCCAAAATCTATCAGAGCGCTTGGTCGATGCGACGCGTGATCAAAATGCTGGCACCTATTTGGCTCAAAGAATAAGCATTGCAATTCAACGGGGCAATGCTGCCAGCATACTGGGCACGCTGCCAACTGATAGTGGGCTAGAGCATTTGGACTCCCTATGAGTCCAAATGCTTTTATTGTAGTGTTGTATATAGTTTGTAGTATATAGTATATAGCAATAGCTGTAGTGTTGTATATAGTTTGTAGTATTTTGTTAATAAAGGCATACCGCCATTTTAAAAAATGACCTTAACGATTACCTATGTGTGATTTATTGGTCACACCATTGGTACTAACAAGGATATAACGTATAAGTACATTATATCATTGTTATGTACCTACAGAGTATACCTAATATTAATTATATTTCGTTCTCTATTCAATCCTGTTTTTAAATCCCATTCCGTTTATAATTCTCTACTAATCATAAACGGAATGTTTTACGAACCTGAGATTGGGATATTTTGGTGATAGTTGGACAAAAAAGTAATTAAATAATTTTAACAGGAAATTGCAGACTGTAGAAAAAAAATTGCACCCTGCACTGTTCGCATTGTCTAGAGCTCGTTGAGTAGAACATAAACCTATTTTATACACTATTTATCTAAAAATTAAATTATCGGGAAGCCGTCAAAATATTCAATTTTTATTATATATATATGTATATATACATATATATTATATATTTAAATAACTAGTTAATAATATCAAATTGAGGTGTATTATGAACCATATCTTCTATTTAATCAACAAATAATGAAAACGGTGATTTAAAACTATGGTTCTAAAGCTGTGATTACAACACAATAATTTTTGTTTACGGGCTTTTCTAGTGCGGAACCTAAAAGAGTGAGCCCGACTCGCACTTGGCTAGATGGTTACTATTCTGTTCAATATCTAATTACAAATATTTAAAAATATAAAATTATTAAAAAAGAATATACATAATTTTTTTGAGTAGGTATATACGCTTCCAGACGTTACTTTAAGCATTCATTGCTTAAAGTAACGTCTGGAAGCGTATACTACCTATGCAATAAAATCCACCTACATTTTATGTGAAACATTCAAAGTTTAGCTTAACTCATAAATTATTATTATTATTATTATAAACAAAGTAATTCATACGTAATAGTAGGTATACGTGCGGTAAGTAAGGAATTACGATCGAGGCTCTAGTAGAAGCATGATGTTGAAGACTGAGGGCTTTCTGAGTCGAGGTTCGCAATTACCGCCCGTGAAACATACAATGCTTTTAATCACATTTGCGAGTAAATAAATAAACCTCATAAAATTATAGCGCTGCTGGAAGAGGGGTGTAGCCAATGTTACGTCTCACAGCGGTCAAAGGTGAGTCCTCCAACGTCCAAAATACCCGGACTCGATACTAAACTACAGGTTCCATTCAGAGAAGGCAAGGTTCTGGAGTGAAAACGAAAAACTCGACACAACCACGAAATTACCGTTTTTAGTGACTCTGAGGAAACGCAAATGCGGATACTTAGACCTGAAATGAAACCTTGTAGATGATGTACGAGAAGCACATGTTAGCATATGGAGCATATGCGAGTAAGAGGCTTTAAGCGGGTGATATACGAAGTCGACGACCAGCTAGAGCCCCCTATTTACTCCGTAAGCACCGCATTGCACGATTGAGGTTCGCTAGAAATTGCCTATCGTGGACACTGTAACTGTTGTAGCGTACTCTTCTCCGATGAGGCTAGAATTTGTGTGCATATGAGGACCGACGTCGTCGAGTGTAACGAAGTCCAGAGCAACGCTATGTCGACGCGTGTTTTAAAGGAATCACCCCTTATGATGGAGGGTCCGGTTTTGGGCGGGCGTAACTTCCAGCCATCGTACCGAGATTGAAAATGGTGGATTCATTGAAAATGCCTCATTAAATGCGCAAAGGTACATAAAAGAAATATTTAATATAAACATCAGGTGCGCCTCGAGCTTGTTCCGTCACAATAAAAATAAAATAAAAAAGAACATTTTCACCCATATATTTTGACTAGACTGAATGACTGAAAAGCGAAAAGTAAATATATATTTTCAGATTTTGTTTTTCATTCGAGTTTATTTGATGCAATCTCCAGTCAACATATAAACTTTTTAGTACCAATGCAATCCTTAGGCTTTACGATCAATCATTAGGCTTTACGAGAAAATAAACGAATATATAATTTTCATGGAATTTTTACTGCAAAAAGTGTTTGAACACATGATGAAAGTAGCGGGAAACAGTTTTTTATTGCTATTAATTTTTCGATACTATTTCACCTACAACTTAGGTTTTTCTTTTAATATGATTATTTACTATTGGTCTTTATAAAATGCATTATTACAGATTTTTAGAATAAATATTTTAAAAGAAGTTACGAGATAAAAACAACGAGATTCTTTTAAGAATTTTTTCGCTATGGGGAACATTTTTTTTTCTTAAAAACTATAACACGTGCGACTTTGGTTCTTCTTTTGTTATGATTATTTACATGTAATCGGTATGCCGGCGGCATGCCGATGACAGATAAGGAGGTCAAGTTTAAAAATTAAAAATAAAACTCTTTAGTCCTTCTCCTTTTTATTTCTTTTAACACCACTATTCTTATACCTAAACACATGCAAAATTACAGCTTTCTAGGTTCATTACTGTGAAAGTAGATACGAAATTATTATTAAATGAAGTACTTAATATTTTGGCGCCAAAATATAATTTGAGCTAGTTACAGATTTTATTCACGCCCCGTGGGGTGCCGGGCTAGAATGTCACCCCTGCATTGCTACCTGTGGGTGTCGTAAGAGGCGACTAAAGGTAAAATACCAGAAGGTGGGCAGCAGCGCCTTCTGAGGAATTGATACCTTAAACTGCGACTCCGAAGCCGCCTGCCAAGGCTCTGTTCATCAGTGGATAATCCGCTGATACAGTACAGATGTCATAAAAATATTCTTCTTGTATAGCCAAGGATGCATCCTTTCAAAAACCGTTTGAATTATGAGAATCGGGCTTACGCAGATTTTAGAGTAATTCTGTAAATATATATATTTACAGAATTACTCTAAACTATATCTATATAATTATAGTGTAGAGTAATTAACTATATCTATATTATTACTCTAAACTATATCTATAACTATCGACCGCCGACCGGGATGCCGGTTTGTATAAGCGATAATAAAGCCGGGAGCCCATTTTTGAACATATTAGGACCTGTGATGCTGTGATGCCTCTAAATTTAAACTAAGCCAAGGAAGGCTCTCTGGTCTCTAAGATCTTTCGGTGGTTTTAAGAATATCAAAGTTCTCTCACCGCCTTTATATGGCATCGAGCTGCGTTACTACGAGTATCTCACGTAAGTACAATGACTCCACGTCTAGCGTCAAGGTCGCTCGCATCACGCATGTAAATAAGATTCACTTTCGACCTCTTGACCACAAAATAAACAAAATCTGTGGCAACATCGCGTTGGTCAATGTTCTAGCTAAAATTTTGTATAGCTACCTAGTTAATGGCTATAATTTCATACATGTTTCACGGTCTATTTTTGGCAGACAGGATTATAAGAGAATAATATTACTATATTATAAGTAAGTAGATGCGGTAAAGTAAATTTTCTAGCATTGACCTATTAGCTCAATGTTTTCTAGTTAGTGTGAAAGCTAACTTATAATTATTGGGGAATCCCTAGTTGATAGTAAATCCTCTCTTTTATGCCTGATAGGTTAGCCTTTGACCACTATCTCACGTGATGGTATGGTAAGTGATAATGTTGTCGAAAATGTTGTTCAAAATTATTATTTTTTGGTAAGTGGTGATGTTGTCGAAAATGTTGTTCAGGCTTTTTTTTAGCCTTTGACTACTATCTCACCTGATGGTAATTAAGTGATAATGTGGTCGAAGATGTTGTTCAGGCTAACCTAGAAGTACTGGCTCTCAAGGACAGCTGCCGGAACACATTAGAATCATTAAGATAAAAAAATACATTTAAAAAAGTTATTTTTTTAATAATAAAATGTAGATTTAAAAAAAAAGGACTATAGCCCTCCTGTTGGATTTCGTAAAAGGCGACTAAGGACAACAATACGCTTAATGAGCAGCACTCCAATATTGGTTGATGTTTGGCAGGGAATTTAATTATTTCGAAGCAAGGGAGAAAAAGTAGGTAGTTCAGTTGATAGTTCTTACTGAAAGTAAGTAGGATATTTAACTTATACACACACATTTAAAATTAAACTAAGTAAGTATAGCTTAAATAAAAATAATTTTACAAAGAACAGGCGTTTGCAGGCTTGCCAGTATACAATGTAGACATTACTTATTAAACCTCTACAAGCCTACGCAAAGAAACGTTCTAAAAGCGTATTATGCAATATTTTATGTTCAAAAATGTGTAGAATCGACATTGTTTTATTTAACTGAAGCACAGAATAAATACAAGTAAGAATTAAAGCAAGCACTCGAACAAAGAGCTTCAATGCGTATTATACAGTTTAACTAGGACGGTACGACACCATTCATATACGAAGTGTGCCGGGAGGTATTGTCTAGGACTTTGCTCTATTGTAGGCCACTGGCAGGCACTAACTACAAGCTGATTTATGTATGTTTGTTTGTAGATTGAACAATTTGCTCCTGAGATATTGTGGAACACACAAGTAAGAATATTTATTATTTTAAGGATTTTTATATTCTTATTTTTTATAAGTACCTAAGTACTAGATTTATCTTTAATGATGATGGACATGTAACGTCTAATATAAATTTTAGCAGCTGTCATAGACATGTATACATAGGTATATATGTACGTGTAACGTATATAGTATAGACATACGTATTGGTTAGGGGTTAATAACATAGGGAATCGGAAGAGCAGTAGAATGACATGTGTCAAAAATCGAAAGTGGCAGATTTTAAATGGTCCCCATAAAAATTCCTTCGTCCCCTTCTAAGGTCGGCCAAATAGACCATAGCCATTCATGAACGACTTAAGAAAACCGCATTCGCCGATAAGAGATCGAGATAAAAGTCAAATACATATCGACGCTTGAAAGGCAATAATAACCAAGCGACATGATGGCAACTTTACACCAGAGCATTTTAAAGTTTTATTTTTTGGAAAAAAATTCGTCAAAAATCGCCTATTAGTCATAGCAATTCGATTCTAACGATTTTTAAATATAGTTTATAAGCTTTGTGAACTGGCATTTAAAGATTATGAATATTCTCAATATTTCAAGAATTAGTGTCGGTTAGTTAAATTTTTATCAAAATCACAAACGGGTAAAAATGACTTTCCGACAAAAAAAGTTTATTATAAAACCTGTTAAATTAACTAAACCCCCGTATTTTACAATTGTGTTTTAAGCAAAATGATGCATCCAGAAGTAACAGCAGTTTGGCACCTAGGTAAAATGATCGAACTAAAAACCAAGTAACTTTTGCTGCCAGGCAATTTCAACCATATTACAAATTAAATAAGGTATGTGTAGGATTTTATTGAACAAGTAACATACATTTAGATTTTAGTACACACCATTAAAGATTTTAGTACACAAAAATAAAGATTTTTGACAAAGGTTTTCGACGGATATCGTCATTATCATCAACATCAAAACAGCCCTTGTAGTAATCTACTATCACTCACTGCTTATTATAGGCCGCGGGACAAATTAGAGCATACTTCACCAGGCTGCCCTAGTGCAGATTGGTGAAGGTTTAGAAAGGCCTGAGACTAACCCTTTGTCAAACACTTCTATGTAAGCCTCTAACGTCCGAATATTGCTGTGAAATACCTCGCAAAGTAAACACCTGATCTCATAAAGAACATGAGCAATCGTTGTAAATAAGTAAGGCAATTTATTTTAATACAAAATATTTATTAGAAATTTCAAAATATGAATAGGACGATAAAATAAAATTTTATTTTAAAAGAAAATTGCTATCTTAAACTGCTGATACTTTTTTTTAAATTGGTATGGTTTTCTGATACTCTTCTATTCATTATTTATTTAAATCAACCATTTTAAGTTTTCAGATCAGCCTTTTGCAGGAGTCTTACACTTTTATTACTCAGAAATTAAAAATAGAACTATCTGCAATACTTATATCAGTTTTTTACAGCGTGCGTAACCGACAAAACAAAATACTTGCATTAGGGATAAGGTCAGTTTTATACAAATTTAATACCAGTAATTAGCATCTATGTAACAAAATCATTAAAAAAATCGGCAGGTAAAATATTACCAAACGACAAAATATATCCTGTACACGGCAGGTAAATATTGCTACTTGACGTTTTAAAGTTCATCGCATTTAGGTAAAAAGTACTAAGTGACAATAAATGTATGGTTAAGGTGTGTCAAAAAGTCTTAAACTACGAGAAAAAAATATTTCTAATCAGGTAAAATGTCTTAAGCTATATTCATAACCTAGTAATCGCAAGGCAAAAAATACTTTATGTTCAAACATATTATTTCGAATCTAGGCAAAAATTACTAAGTGTAAAAAGTAAAAATCGAATAGATACTATGTAAAAGTTATTCATAAATTGGTATAATTTTAGTCGCTTGGACGCCGAAAATTGTGAAAATGTGTTTTATTATAAGTTACTAAGCGACAACAAATTTCGTCCTAGCGGCATGAGAGTAGGACCAATCGAAGCAGATTTTTTTTCTGATTTCAATGATATATATAACTCAATATTGCCCAAAATGTCGCTTGGTAATTATTGCCTTTCAACCGTCGATATCAATCTCTAAACGCCTTGCATTAACATATCGGTAAGGCTAATAATAAGTAGAAGAAAGTGTGGTAAACGCTGGAAATTGCGAACTATGGTCACTGTCCTATTTATGAGATTAACAGTTTTGTCCTCATTTCGCAACCGTCGAAAAAAATCGGGCTTCTTTCGATGATACATAAGCAAAACAACATAGCCGCGCACCTCTTTCAAAATATGAATCAGTGGTACCTATTCCCTCATTAAATATGATACTCCTCTACATGGTTAGCATTAAAATTGTATGGGCCATTTCCAGCTTTGTTGTTTTAATTATATCGGAGGCACGTAATCCGAAGCCTTAACGAGCTAATATTTATAAATAAAGTCCTGAGTAGGTATTATATATAGGCAACCATTAAGTAACTTTATTTTCATTTGCTTATGTTATTGACTTATTTTTACAACAGCCCTTGACTGTTATCTCGCCTATTGATATAAGTGATGATGATTCCGGCAGCTGCCGGAACATAGCGTTAGGTGCTTGGCGACAGTTTTTCTAATTGAGGGCGGAAGCTATAGCTAGATGAGTATCCCACCACAGGACTGAATTATTAGAGATGAAAATAAGATGCAAATTTAGTTATCACGATAACAGTGTTACAATAAAATCGTGTCGATATTTCGATTTTTATAATGGAGGCTGTAAGCTCCAAAGTGACTTATATTTTGCTGACACAATAGGTTTTTATTACTAATTGGCGCTCACCACTTTTAAGAATTTGTTTCACTTCTAAAGCCTATCTTCAATTCTGATCCATAGTTCAATTCTGCCAGGACATGTAAGTCTTGCTTGAGATGAATGCATTCACGTACAATATATCAATAGTAAATAATCGAAGACAAAAGTTTCTAGTAGAGACGTCGATAAACATACCTAATCGACTCCAGCACCCGACACTTCAATAGCACAATGATGGACGATCGTTATTCTCACTCACACAATTTTATATCAAGTTTGTTCACTGCGATAAAATTTTCCCAGCTTGTGCAGTTTATATCGATTTGTCACAGATTGATATAAAGTTTATACGGTTACACTACTGCAGTCCTTTCTATTGACTGTCTGGTACATCCAAGCAAGGTTGGTCAGCATTTGGTGGGACGAAGGGGCTCAAGAGAGCGGTGCGTCTCGACCACCACCACTGGTCTGTCGCAACGTCTTCTTGAATATATTAATTAGTACGATATTGCATTGTTTCGTGTTGTTTTGATCGAATATGAGAGGGATTGCCGCGGGTTACAACTTGAAGTCTTTTGAAATTGGTAATCATCATGTTTGCTAGCGTGACATCTTAACATTGCTAACTTATGTGGAAGGTTTCGAGCTTCAAGTAAATATTTGGTCGATGTTTTTATGCTTGTATATCACCAAAACAGAACGATATAGAAATTGGCAACTTAAGTATGTAGTTGTCTGTGATTATCGATTTAGGCAACAGTTTGAATACTTTGAATACTGACGTACATTCAATTTACCCAAATAGGATGTAATTCTTATATTTTATGAGCCATCCCACAAAAATTGCATCATTAGGTAATCACATGTTTTTGTATTAATTTTGTTTTAAACTAAAAAGTTACGGATTAGTAGAGACTTATATATGTCTTAATTACGAATTTATATTTATGAGATAGGGGGACAAACTAACAGGCACCTCTCCTGGTGGTAAGTGATCACCGTCGCCCACGAACATCAGCAATACCAAATGTTCTTTAAATCATTAGTAAAGCACTAATCACTAGCTATTAATTTATTAATCACTATTTGGCTCAAAGAATAAGCATTGCAATTCAACGGGGCAATGCTGCCAGCATGCTGGGCACGCTGCCAACTGGTAGTTGGACTGCCTATGAGTCCAAATGCTTTTATTGTAGTAACTGTAGTGTTGTATATAGTTCGTAGTATTTTGTTAATAAAGGCATACCGCCGGTAAAAAAGAAATCACTAGCTATAAGTACTTTTATGTAGGTACTTAACCATCTGTGCAAAAGTCAAACATGCTCCGATAATGCTTACATTCATACATAGGTACCTACTCCATTTTAAGGGCAATGCACACAAATGGGCTAACGAAGCCCTTGTACTGTAACTCTATTGTAAGTCTAGTAGAAAATCTGTGGAAAAGCACCTAACGGTGTGTTCCGGCAGCAGTCCTTGAGAGCCAGTGAAATAACAGGAAAAATGAGACTTAACAGGTATATCTCAAGGTGATGGGCGCAGTGCAGTTCGTCACTTGTGATGAAATGCATCTGTTATAGGCAGAGGATACCACTTAACATCAGTCGGGCCTCGCGCTTGTTCATTAACAATAACATTAAAAAAAAGAAAAAAATAGTTTTATTTTGATATTTCGTGTAAAATCTAAAATTTGGTATTATATTTTATTCACTAGAAAGTCAAATCAAGTAACTCAAGTAACATAAGTTCTACCTTCCCTTTGTCCAATACCTTACCATTTTCCGAATCTGCCTGGCTAACTCCTAAGTAGAAATCTGTCCTTGAGAGTTGATAAATATCCTGAACAACATCTTTGACCGCATCATCGCTTAAAATCAGGAGTGATGGTGGTCAAAAAATCCTGTGGGATGCCGGATTTTGGATCTCCATAAATCATTTTGAAGTGAAAGTATGGGCAGCATCGCCTTCTGAACAACTGGAAATATAATACCTTATCTCTAGAAGTATGACATTAGATTGGTATAGACGAAAACAATTGCTCTTGTTCCCTAGCATGTGCACATTGTTCATGTGCCCTCGTCAGGACCATACAGCGTAAAAAAAAGCCTTTTTGTGTTGTTTAAATGTGCATAATAAAAAATAAGAATTAGATAGTTTTATTGTTTTTGCTTTATCTTATGATAAAGTAATTCTTTTGTACATGTGAATGAATCATCATGAATAAATCAATTAATTATACAATTGATGTTTTAACGCCGCAGAAACAGCTCACATATTGCGTTTTGGAGAGGGGACTGCTAATGAACGCACCGTGCGATTTTGGGTTTAACGCTTTCGTGATGCAAACTTTGATTAGAAGAACTAATCACGTGGAAGACCCGCCCACACAGGTGAATAACAATGAATAGTTGAAAGAGATGGTGGAAGCCGATCCAAACCAAACTACCCAGGAATTAGCTTACCAAGAATATGGACTCATTTGCGTGAAATCCATAAAAAAAAAAAAATGGGTGCCTACAGAAAGTACGCGTGTTGAAACTTGTGTTGCCTTGTTGAATCGATACAGAAATGAAGGAATATTGGAATGAATTGTGACATGTGATGAAAAGTGGATTCTTTACAATAACCGTAAGCGATAAATACAATGGCTGACCCCAGGTCAAACGCCACAACAGTGTCCTAAAGCAAAGTGTGCAAGACGACATCAATATTTACGTTAAAGCATAACATTAGATTGCTTATATTGAAACATTGGACCTTTGTTCATATAGCTAGAATAGAACAGCTCATTGTTTAGCACAACATAAATATTTACTGTAGGGCATAGAATTACTTTGTTTGTTATTGGAACTTTAGATTTTTATTTATATTATAACTTTGTTTAGACAGGTGTTCAGTAGACGAAATATTTACTTTAACGCAATAAGTATTGCTTTGTTATATTAGACCCTTGTTATGTTAGAAATTTGTTTATGTCGGTACGACAGAAATGGATTCAAGTAGCTCTGATTATTTGTACGTGATTAGTAAGCAAATAAGAATAAAGGTTTATTGTAGCCAAGTTTGGTATATAAGTAGGAAGTTTTGTTCAGAGAGCATGTAGTACCGAACCACACTCCTAAGGGATAACATCTATAAGAAACAGGAAATAAAAGGAAGCAAATACTGAAAGGAAGCTTTTATTCAGGAAGAACAACTCCAACCCTCCAATCCAGCGATAGTGTATATGTGCCAGTACCCATCCAGTGGATACCTACCGAGCTTACAAACGGTGTGTTCACATAGGTACGACAAATATCGATTCTTTTTAGCTGTCGTGGGAGGTAAATAAAGTTTTACGCAAAGTTCCACAATAAAGGATTATCCAAATACCAACTTGCTAAATTGCCGCCATTAATTTTATAGCATCACATTAGGAAATGTTATCAAACCGAAAAAATTATGCGAAATCAGGGTATCACAACATTTTTATTGTGTTCTTATGCAGATTTGGTTATGAAAGAGCACGTGATCGGCGGTGACTTCATTTTAACAACTGATGTTTATTCTAGGGATTCGTGTAGAATAATTATGTGTGGAAATAGTAGGTATATTATGCACAATTGCTGTCTGCCCATAGGTTGATTAAGATGTGTTCTCACTCGAGAACTACTTGACGACACCCATTGTGCGTACTTCGCACTTCAACGAATTTCGGAAATTTCTATTATTAATAATTTTCATTAGCTTATATTTTGAAAATTTTCGTGAACTTTTCAGATAAGTATTTAATTTTGTTTTCAGCTTTTATTTTTCTCAGAACGTGTGAGAATCAGATTATCCAAACTCCGAGGATGAAAATCTGTCTTCGCGTTGCGCGAGCTTTTTATCCCTCTCTGCAATTAGGATTATGATTTTGAATTCTTCGCTTCACTTAAGAATTGACTATACATTACTACGGTTACGTTACGGTTGAAAGTTATCAATATATCGCATATACCTTCGTTACGTTCGGAACCTAAAATTTGAACACTGCTTATAAGTCTGCATTTATACATCTAAGCGAAGCATGATAAAAGGTATTTCAGTAAAATCTTTTTTTGTTAATTATTAATAATTTAGTTCTTTTCTTAGTATGTACAGAAGTGAAAAAGTAAATGTCATCAACATTTACACACGAACCATAACCACCGCTGCAGGATTGCACTCTTGAAGGAATTTTGCAGTATGGATTGCTGGATTCCACGAATTTGGTATTACGTTTTGTTCATTGAGTTTCCTCAGTTGTCTCGGTGTGGTTTACCCAGACCTTAATTTTCAAAAATTTTAGACATACTAATCCAAATGAATTCAAATTTCTTGGCCGGCCTGTTTTGGTCTCCAAAACGAGAGACACGACCATGAAACTTGGTTTGCAACATTGTTCCGCGTAAACTGTGACAAATGTTGCAATCCTGTTGATACCACATCTCATTTAAGAACATTTAGTCCAACTCTTGGCGAAAAAATCTGTCACATGCCGCGGCAATGATTGCTGTGGACAGTCAAATTCAGGCACATACTAGACACTTTTTGTAAGTGGAAATCGTCAAAGGTCTCCGATAACTTTTATTGAAGTTATTATAAAATATTTTAAAATACAATAGTAAAATATTAACCACGTATATATAAACATATAAGGTACGTAGCATGGCATCCGAAATTTGTAATACCTACCTTTTTATGTAATTGTGACGGAACAAGCACGAGACCTATAACAGATGTATTTCTTCACAAGTGACAAAGTGCACTGCGTCCGTCACACAGAGACATGCAGTTGTTAAGTATCGTCTGTAATTTTACTGGCTTTCAAGAACTGCTGCCAGAACACACTGTTAGGTGCTTGGTGACAGATGTTCTACTTGAGGGTGATACCTAGCCAGACGAGCATTCGCAATATGCCCTTTCCACTCAAGCTGGCGGCGGGGATCAAACCAGGACCTGTGGCACGGCAGTCCATAACTATTACGCCTCGGCCATCATTGCTTCCTATTCTAGAATTTTCTGGAATTAGAATATAATAGACAATTTGTTGTAGAAAACCTTACTACTACTACGACTTGGTGATAAATCTGGCGTTTTAAAAAAACTGGCAATGCGATATTGCCCTCTTTCTTTCAGGGTTCTGCATTGCCCGTAAAAGAAACAAAATATGTTGGTTTTCATCATATTTACAAAAATACATTATAAATCAGTGTTTTCAGTATTTGTTTATTAAATAGAGGTTATATGATACATAATGTACGAATCTTTCCACTCACGTAGGACCGCCTCCGTCATATTTTATATTTTATTGTGTTACTTAGGTTTTTTTGATGTGGATGAAGGTTAACAGGCTTAACCTAGAATTACTGGCTCTCAAGGACAGCTGCCGGAAAATACCGTTAGGTGCTAGGCGACAGATTTTCAACTTTAGGATGGTCGCTAGCCAGGCGGTCATTCACAAAATGCCCTTCCACCATGCGGTGAAGCTCAAGCCCGGCGGTGGAGATCGAACCAGAAACCTGGGGCACGGCAGTCCATAGTTATTACCGCTAGGCCATCATTGTAGCATATACACCTGGTCTATGCTAGAACGTAGTGTGCAAACGAGGTATGCGCAATAACAAATGCGCATCAATAATTTCTTTCTCTTCAATAACACAGGTCTAAAATTAGAGAATCCTGACTCATTTAGTTTTTGAAATGGATCCCAAACAAAAACGGTATAAAATTTGAAGGCCTCCATTTATTTATTTTCTAAATAAAATATACATTTATATATACTTATTTGTACTATAAGCTCTAGACGATGACATCCTACATGCTTGGGTAAAAAAATATTTGTTTCCGGATCATTCGCTTGTATTGCATAGTACCCCTCCTGAAAACATTTTAATTGAATTGCCATCCTATGTTCATTATCGGGTCTACATTTTACACATCACTTGTAATTTGTAACTTACTCCGTTTATGAGTTAGACATTTGGTGACATACGGACAAAAAGATTCATCTAAATCAAATCATAATTCGACTGAATGTGAATGAAATGTGATTCCTCCAATCTCGTAGCGAATTGAATGCTTCCTTCTTATTATGAAGTCAGTTACAAAATAACTTTCGGTATTTTTAAAATTCCGTAATTGCTGGTAAGTTTTTATATGTCTATACCTGTACAGGTCTAGGTTCGTAATTTCAGATAGGGCAGGAAGGGAACAGAGCTACCAGCTGCAAGATTTTATAATTTTCTCCCATTTTTACGGAGCAAAATAGCCATAACCGTTACTTTGCAGTATCTACTAAAATGTGGTTTGTAGGAAGATGGTTCTAAGTTTAAAACAGCTGCGAAAACGCTAATCAGAATAAGATAACAATAATGCAAATCAATCAATGTCATAGAAATCTTATAATTTATAAAACAAATATAAAAAGAAGTCATAGTCAATCAATTCTATATTCAAATATTTAAAAGTAGGACGAGCAAATTATGATACCTAGATCAAGTTAAGTAATATATAATATTTTATTCAATATTTGCATAGAGGCCAATCGTGTGGTTCGTTCCGTCAGAAAACCTCCAGTCTGGTCATGTGACTCACTTACACACAGTTATAAGTGATCTTCCTTTCTAGAACAAAATTTGCAAATGCAGCAGTTGCAGCACATCATGCAATCTGGCATTACACGACGTTTGCATTTTGATAAACTGAGTTGCGAAATCATTTTGTGAGTGTCGAATTTATAGGTACTTACTTATCTAGGTCTGGCTATTTTTGCTTAAGGACGCAGTCACCTTACTTTGTAATACTTAGATAAATGTAGAGTGCTGCTGCGGCAGTTTGTTACAACGAAAGGAAAAATGATAGTCATGTACGGGATTCGAACCTGCGCCATCTCCCCCATAGCCGGGGTATGCTCAGACCGGTGAGCCAACATGAAATATGACTCATAACTCTAATTGGTCCACTCATTCTTAACCATCGTATGGGGATGGAGCGACACCTATAGTTCTACTTACGTAGTACTACGAATAAGACAAATTTTACAAATTATATATTACGTATTATTAAAAAAAAACCATTGATAAAAAAACAATTGTCCATCTAGTCTCATGCACAGGTCAAAATATAATCATATGCTTACTACTCCATACATCCTACGTACAGCCCACTAACAGTCTGAACGCATAAGGTCGAAACTTTGATTCGACTGTAGTTTGGTGACAGATCGTTCCATCAAATAGTCACTAACTAAAAAATACTTTTTTTTTACTTGTAACTATTCGATTAAGCGAATGTTTCTACAAGTATCTGCCAATATGCCTAAGACGTGGATGACTTCATAATTGTTGCCGATATTCGATTATTTAGTTTGTCGTGGGCAAGTGACATGGTCGGTTCTAAAGCTACGCAGAATGAACATCACTAAAAAGAAACCGAATGTGGATGTTTGTTCATAAAAATGCTTAGAGCAACACATACTTCCTTAGAGGGTTTTAATTGGCAAAATACCAACTTCAAAAAGTTATTTTATGTCGGTATTTCATTGTTAGAAGTTGAATCCATTCTCTTATACAAATATTTCTAATAGAAAATAAAGCAAACCAATAGTGCGATTCAATATTTTATTCTTAAACACAAATAAAAAACTTACAAATCGTAATATATACCAATCCCATCAACATTCAAATGAGTATCGATAAAAACCAATAACACGAGAAGAAACGATCAATCACAGCAATTAACCACTCACCATTGCGATGTTATCAGGATATTGAATATTTAACAACCGCTATTTACTTGGAAATCATTTGTATTGTCAAGCAGTTAGAATTGCTGAACTTCACGTAGTTTCAACACGTTAATGAAGTTTAGCAAATGTCTAAAAACAGACACGGTAAGAAACGGCACTACTGTAAATTTTGTTGCCAGTAAAATATTGTATCACTGTTCTAATAAGTTTATGTCCAGGATCTATACAGAGTGCATAAAAAAATATTGTATCATCGGCTTTTTCTTTTGATATTTCCTTGAAGAAATTATGTGAATCAATGTCATAGATTATTTGAGAGATTATTTTAGAAAGTTAAAGTGACGGAATAAGCCTCCTGGGAACCGAAGAGCAGTTGCTAGCACGATCTTGATGAAGGTGCTTTCTTAGCACATATTCAAACTGTCGTTACAATTATATACCGATAGCGAAGGGAGACTCAAGCGAAGACTTATGAAACACGTAAAAATTTATGATAATATGAACAAGTTTTCGTATACATATCGAAAGAAACTCCACGAACCCTCGAAATTGAGGATTTTGAAAGAAAGTGTTGGAACTATAAGCAAGGAATACTGCACAGAGTCGTCCATTTGTGGGCTTAAACACCTTGTGAACGATGACACACCGATGTTTGAAAGGTTAGTTGTAAATTTCTACTAGGAATCCATACCTGCACATATACCTATCGATGTTATATAGGGTAGCAAGACAAAAATGCAGAAAGCGGCTATAATATTATGAAAGACTCACATTACTGGATCAAAGATGTTACGGCACAGCGTATTAAGAGGATGTCTCCGTGGTAAACTAAGTATCATACGGTCTGTGAATATTTTTTTAACCCTTTATTGTTTTGTAATCGAAATTGCTATTGATAAATGCCATATTTTTCAATGCCACAGATTTTAAATCGAACTTTTTTCAAATGTATGCCATTGTTTTACATTTCCACAATATCGATTTACCGTGATATCGGACTTCGGGTTATATACTTTTTTTTTATGCCTCATAGGTTAACCTTTTAACTATAAAGTGTTCGAACTTATAAATGTCAATGCTGTGGTATGCCAGTTTTCCGTCATTTTATGTATTATAAAAATTATTAAGCATGCGAATTCATATTTCCAAAGAAAATCTGGCAAACCAAAAGCTCAGATATAGGCTCAGGGCAGGTATACCGTGCAAAATGTTACAGAGTTTGTTAACAATACTACGTTAGTATGGAAAGCGCTATTCAAGCCATGATGAAAATTATGTTATTAAATAATTATGTGGTCGTAGTAAGTTGAAAATCGGAGCTGCCATTAGACCAATTATCCCATCGTAGGCTTCCAAAGACAGCTACCGGAAAACACCAGTAACCCTTAGGTGCTTAGCGACAGAATTTCCCATTTGAGGGTGATAGCTGACCAGGCGAACGTTCTCAAAATGCCCTACTATAATGCAGTGAAGTCACGTCCACAGCAGAATTCGAACCATGAACCACCTGCGCGACATTAATCAGTAATTGCCACTGGGCCACTATTTTTTTTATCATTTTCGATTCCTGGTTGACGGTTTCTGATGCAGGAAAACACCGGAGTTATTTTTTATCATATACTAATAATTTTAAAACAAACTTAGAAGTTTACCAAATACTTTTAGCAGGTAATAGTATGATGCAAGATTTTCCATAATAGGTACCTATTATGGAACATCTTGTCTTCACTGAGTAGGTAACCAAATTTTGGTGTTGAAAAAAATATCAGGCAATTAAAAAATCTGAAAAACTATTTAATCTAATTGAAATTCGAAATCGTTAAAACGTTGAAAATAATAATATAGGATGAATAAATGAAGCCACACATGCAATATGTATCAATAAAAATATTTTGTATGAATAGGAAAATAACCAGCAATGTTTATCATTCACATATAATTGATATATTTTATAAAACACGTATGCAATGTTTACATAAGATAACTATCGCGATTGGTAAAGCAGGTATTGCCAACTTGTTGTGGACTCGTTTAGTTCGCCGGTGGCTTTCTTGCTGCAACAACGCCAACGTCGCCAACGGTAACTTTTTCAACAGGTCAAGTCAAGATTTTGTGGTGAAAGTACCTCTCTCGTTTACAAATTTGTTCACTCCTTCGACCTCGCGCTATCTTAATGAACGTTTTAATTTCCTTTACACTGCAAATGGTCATCAGAAAACCTATCCCTTAGTATGCCTCAACATGGCACGATATTTTACGATCAATCTTTTTCAGCCTGATGACCTGTGGAATTCACTACCGATTCCTATCAGGCAAGCCCAATCTTTAGGTATACGTATTCAAAAGCCAAGTCAAAAAGTATTACTTGTCTTATAATTTATATATATTATATTAATTACACCTGTTCTGTTCGAAGCTGCTGATCACGCACCTCATTATCACAATTTTATGATAGGTATACGAAATGTATGGAATTATGTACAATCATAGCATGATAAGGTATATACGCCCGTGCGGTGCCGGGCTAGAATGTCACCCTCCCATCTCTACCCGTAGGTGCCGTAAGAGAGATTATGACACCCCCCCCCCCCCCCTCCCCATATTGGGGGAGGCTACGTTCAGTAGTGGACTATCCGGCTGATACAGTATATCATTTTTTGTTTTCAGTATGGGTTAATCGTGATTAGACAGACGGTGTACCTAGGTTAGGCAACGGGGTCCCGTTTATTTTTCGGAATCCTGAAAATAATGTCACATTTACTAAAAGTTCATTACTGTTCTTAATAATTTGTGTATACTTTCTGACCAATTTATTTTGTCTCTCCGGAGGATTCTGTCTGCTTCTTAGCTATGTTTTAAATTTACTCACATATAAGCTAATTTAATGTGATGAAAGATCATAAGGATTTTTTCCAATTGGTTAACATGATTGCTAACTTCCATTCCACCCTTAAGTATGAAATCTGTTGACCAGCAACTATATTAACAACGTATTTTAGCAGCAGATTTCCTTACAAAAAAGTACGTAAGAAAAGAAAAGCTATCCTAGCAATAGAAAAATCTGGATGAAATTTCAAACATACTATGCAAATGTATTTTACTCTCGTGTGTCAAAATATTCACGGCTTAAAATTTTTGTTCGTAAATTCATCAGGTTTACCCTATGTTCGTAGACCCTATGTATACATAGGAGATCCCAAGGAGGTCAATTACTCACTGAATTATGGTAACCTTGATCTGATGTTGTGACTTAGGCAATCTGTAGGCTATACCCAACCCCTCAACAGTTTGAATAGAAACCATCATAATTATACTTACAATGGCCCAATTGAAATTGACAAACCACTTAACTTATGTACTGTACTGTACTGTATCAGCCGTATCGTTCACTGCTGAATACAGCCTACCCTGTTAAGGGGGTATTTGCCATAATCCCCACGCTTGGCAGGCGGCTTGGGGTTTGAAACTTGTGTACTACTCCGTAACTGTTGGGTCATTACTACAAAAATCACATTCACCCATTGCTTTTATTTAGTCTTATTGCTTATGAAGCATCGGCGTGTTCCAGCAGCTGTCTGAGAGCTGGTCCATTCTAGGTTAAGCCGGATTTTCACCCTCGACCACATTATTATTTACCAACAGGAGAGGAGGTGGTCAAAGATTAACAGAGCTATAAAAATTTTTTATCACCCATAAACTTTTTCAGAATACTATGGGCAGTAATCCTAATAGTTGGGCTGATCTGCTCCGTTTCCTTAGTCTGGATGACCTTCCAAAAGTACTATGCAGCTCCATTGGTCACCACTCAAATGCCTGAAGGAGTTTCTGTCAGTAAGATAATATTCCCAGCTGTAGGCGTATGTTCTAATAACAGAATCAGCAAGAGTGCAGTCACTGAATTGGCGACGTCTCTGTAAGTACAATGTGAATCTCTGCATGATTTAGATAGATAGATAATTCTTTATTGTTACATCAATAAATACAATCTTATATAAAACTTTAACTAAAGTGTCACAATGGGTGGCCTTATCACTAATAGTGATGTCTTCCAGGCAACCTTTGCATGGAGAGGAAATACAGGAACAATGTCGGGGTACACCCCCGTTACATAAGAAGTATAACTAAACAATCATCGAGATAAAGAAAATTTGTCTACGTTATAATCTAAAACACATAATTTAAAATCAAGTAATACCTAATTATATATAATTATATATCTATCTAATAAATAAACATTTGAGTTTATTTTAGTGGACATAAGATCTGAACACATCGAAGATGTTGTTCAGGCTAACCTGGAATTACTGGCTCTCAAGGACAGCTGCCGGAACACACCGTTAGGTGCTTGGTGACAGATTTTCTACTTGAGGGTCTTAGCTAGCCAGGCAAACAAAATTTCACGGAGTTTGAACACTTGCATTTTAAAATATGACGAAACTACTTTTATATGGAAATCGTTGCGTGAACTCAACTCTACGATATAAGGGTTTATTTGCAAACTATTTTGATAAAGTGATGTATCAAATTCAAATGAAGGAATTATATTTCATCTACGTATATACATATAAGTATGTAGGTTATATGTAACATATCGACCACACAATATTTAAAATAAAAGATGCTACAAGATTATTTCTAGAATATCTATAAAAGTTAATCAAAACCAATCAAAATGTTTATTTCGGACAACTAAAATCCACATATAAGTACGTAAGTTAGTACAAATATCAAGACTAAAAACTATTGATCCCTAAGCTTGAAGATTTGACGTACAACTACTGTAACATTTTGTCATGTAACATATCTACGAAGCATTCCATGCGCAAACATCGTTCGTATGAAATGTCCAAGAAAAGGTGATCTCTGGTGATCTGCCACAGTTTTACAGATGATGTTGTTATTCTCTCGCACCCTCCTCATCAGAGACGCTATTTTCTTTATAATTAGGGCATAAAAGCCGTCGGTATGGACATGCGTTAACATGCCGGAGGCACTGCAAAAACGAGGGAGTCTCAACATCAACCTGAAAATATTATTATATTAGGTATATGCGCAGCGTCAAGCGATTTTTGCGAACATCTACTTACATTTTAGAATCGCCCATATATTAAATTGCTAGCATGGTAATTCTTCTGATAGACTACTTAATAATGCTGTATGATTGACACCCTTAGGCTTTATTCACGACCAAAGCAGTGCCTAGAATATTAATAAGTAAAATACTCTTTTTGAAATTTATACCTCCAGGTTAAAAGCTGAACGTAACAAAAACTACACTGAAGAAGAAATGCTGTCCTTGTTATTTGGACTGGGTCAGCTTTATGACATGCATCCCATGAATGACAAAATTGTGCCGCCATTGAAGCTGCATGAAGCCTTGGGAGAATACAACGTCCACGAACTGATGAAAAGCGTATGCCTATAATTAGAATCTACAGGATTTTTGGTTTTAGCACGCTTTTATTTTGCCTGACTTTTCCGGTAGCAAAAACTATGAATGGAAGCTGAAATGAGTGACCTTTTAGAGTGGGTGAGCTGCAGGACAATTGTGGTATTAATTTGTTTCTAGCACGCTTTTATTTACTTTGCCTGAACTTCATTTAGTAACGAAAGTTCAAAATATTGTTTTTTTGACACGACTGACCAAAAAAAGGAGTATTATGCTTTCAGGTTTCATGTCTATGTTTGTACACATACATTGTGTGTGTATTTTTGTGAGTTTTTTATTCCACCATAATTTCTAAACAGCTTAACTTGATTTAACTTAAACTGAATTAATGTAAGAGATATCGTTTGATTCATCTTGATATAGCGCAAGTAACGCTAAGCAAACTGGTGGATTTCAGACCATTTTGCTTAGCACATTTTATTTAGACCAGCCATATTGTGAGATAATATTTTTTGCCGAATCACATCGATGCATGTATGAAAATGAAGAGGTTTAAAAAACAATTCCATAAAATATTATAACTAGCGGCTTTAATTTCAATGGAACGAGAAAACGTTTAACGAATATATAATTTGCAGTCGGGTTTTTGCTTTTTAATTAATGTGTGTGTAATGTATACTTGTTTTATTGAAGATAGGCTATATGACCACTACTATAATTTTATTTGACGATGTGGTCGAAGATAGTAAACATAGGTCTTATATAGAAAATGAACTTGTTGCGAAAAATGTTGAGATGTTTATTCTATTACTATGCAAAGTGTTGGAGTTTTTAGGCTTCCGACACAACCTAACGACTACGATCGTAAGACAAACACCGAGACTGACGGCCTCCAAAGCACGGAAGCACTCAGTAGAGCTACTGGCGGTCAAGCCAGTCACCAATCCAAGTAGTGACCGCCGAGACCTTTGCTTTACCTAGTTAATCCATTGAGAATGACTAGGCAAGCTGTGCTCCGAGCGCTCTTTGGGCTAAGCGAGCTGCACTGCACGACAAGCAGCCCATGAACGATATGATAAGATATTGTGCCGTCGTTGAAGCTTTTCCAGTCTGGGAGAGTACAAGTTTATACGTAATATGGTAATAATCTTAGAAGTTAGATTTAATCACCTCTAAATATATCGGAAACAGGGCACCCTAGGGTATACCATTACGCAAAATATTTTGTTTGTATCCTCTTTCCGAATATACTACTTTTTCGGTGCGTGAAACTTTGCAAAAAAAAAAATGGTCGTGGGTCGATATGCCACAAAGGTTTTATGCCCTTTAGTTTTTATTTTGATTTATTGATTTGAAGATAATTATTCCAAGCTTTTAAACCGCGATAGTACCATAGCTTATTTTGAAATGATCATCTTCAACATTGTGAATTAACCTGCTTATTTGATGTTAAAAACTTAAGAAGATACCTATACTTTTTAATATTTTTGTATTTGCAATAACGCTTGCTAGGCGAATTATTTCGGGTTCGAATCCCGCACATGGCTATATTTTTTCATTTGTAATTTCGTAAGTTACCTATAATACCTATATTAATAAAATCGGTTTCTATTTATTTGAATGTTAACAAACTCATTATTTTTATCTGTATAATAATTATTTATATACCTACCAACGCTTGCGGTCGCTTAATACTGAAAGCATTGATTCCTCGGAAAAGCATAGTATGCAGTATGCACTAGTATATAGTTTATTAATTTTGATGATATTTTTGTTTTATGTTATTGTGACGGAACAAGCACGAGGTCCACCTGTTACGCGGAGTACTTATGTTAAGCGGATTAACCTCTGCCTATAAGAGATGCATTTCGTCGATACTGGGAATGAATAAGTATTCATTATTACCCAGCTTACCCACCAGACATTATTTTTAAAGCTTAATCATAGCAGAAGAAATTATAACACATTAACAGTCTATTTCTCCTATGTGCAAATGCTGATTAATATAATTCCATTTTATTGCATAACCTTCTGTAACTGTTCGCAGTCGTTTACTTTTCTAATCCGCCATTTGTGTTTCATTTCGTGAACCATTATAAATAACTGGTTTACACGGTAAGGCAAGACAAGCAAAAGTAGAGTTATGTAAACGCACAAGGTCAGTGCCATATTTTGATGCATTAGGCCATTGGCATGCGTTGCTTTGCTTGTCAAGTTTGAAGAATTACGTAGTTTTTCGGGTCCATTTATCAAGTTACAAATTACGGTTAGTTAGTGATAGTTCGAAGTACCTACTTAAGTGATTACGTGTCGAAAGAGCAGGTGTGTAAACTTGTAAAGGTTATTGATAAATCGACGTGGGACGCGTTTCTGTTAGTGTTATGAAATCTAAAAGGTAGAGATGATTTTAAAGATATATAAAACTGTGCCATTCAATATTACAAGATCTAGTACAGATAAGTTGTCTCCATATCTTTCTTAATTTTAACATATTTTTTTTTTAATTGTTATTTAGGTTAGCCTTTGACCACTATCTCACCTGATGGTAAGTGATGATGTGGTCGAAGATGTTGTTCAGGCTAACCTAGAAGTACTGGCTCTCAAGGACAGCTGCCGGAACACACCGTTAGATGCTTGGCGACAGATCTTTCAACTTGAGGGTGGTAGCTAGCCAGGCGGGCATTCGCGAAATGCCCTACCACCATGCTATGACGACTGCCATCCTAAGACAACTACCGGGACTGACGGCTTAACGTGCCCTCCGAAGCACGGAAACGCTCAGTAGTAATGTCACTAGCGGTCACCTACCAACTCATGGCCGCGCGCGACGTTGCTTTACTTTGCTGATCGGTTAAGAACAGCTTAGTAAACTTCGCTACGAGCGTTTCGAATTGGGAAAAAAGTCATAGTTTGAATTTGCAATTTCCATCTTAATATATAAGGAATGTTATCTTAATATATTACGATATAGATACTCTTTATGTATATGCTGACATAGTTGTATGTCATGAAAGGTCGCTGAGGGAAACAATGCCCCTAATGAGCAGCATGCCACTACTTACGTCGGTATCAGTGAAGTGAATTCTGCATATTGATGGGTGCAAAACAGGGCCACGTTATTTGTAAGATACACAGATATCAGGTACACTGCCATCGAAAGCATTCCCAAGGAGATTCACGCAGACTACCGGTCTCAAAGCTTCCGCTTTATTTTCAAAACTTATTCAAATTGTCCTTGTGTTATACTACTTAATATTATAACGAGGAAAGATTTGTATTTTTGTATGTATATAACGAATAAACATAAAATCTACTGGACCAATTTGAAAAAATCTTTCACCAATTGAATCCTACATTATCTCTGATGAACACAGGCTATAAAATATTATCAAAAAATATGCTTTTTTTTTGTTAAATACCTTTGCAAAGCCGGGGCGGGCAGCTAGTAATATTGGACCAAACCAACTCTTGTAAATATAAAGGGTAGGGTAAAAAAAACATATCTATGTAACATTTACATAATATGAGGACTATAAAGATGAATATGTAATGAAGAGTGTTCGTGTACTAAACTTCGGTTAGATGGAATAATAATTGCATACTAGCGGGATGCGAACCCGAAACTGGAGGCCTCCTGCTTTGTCGTTCGTTCACCTTCCATAAACTGTTCGTGTAGTTTTATGTCTTACCTACTTATCTAATCTATCCACAAGTTGATGCACCGTTTTATATTTAGATAAAAGTTGAAGCTCTCGTAGCGAAGTTTGCTTAGCTATTCTTAACCGATCAGCAAAGTTAAGCAACGTCCGCCATGGTCATGATTTGGATTGGTGACCGCTATAAGTGACATTACTACTGAGCGCTTCCGTGCTTCGGAGGGCACGTTAAGCCGTCGGTCCCGGTTCTCGTCTTAGGATCGCAGTCGTTGTAGCATGGTGGTAGGGCATTTTGCGAATGCCCACCTGGCTAGCTACCACCCTCAATTAGAAAATCTGTCGCCAGGCACCTAACGGTGAGTTACGGCAGCTGTCCTTGAGAGCTAGTAATTTTAGGTAAGCCTGAATAACATCTTCGACCACATCATCACTCACCATCAAGTGAGATAGTGGTGAAAAGCTAACCTATAAGGCATTACAAAAAATTTCAAGATCCGTGTTTGAACTACAAGATTCATCGTTAAGCAAAATGTGAACCAAAATGGAACTTAAAATGTGGTTGTCTTCTAGCCCATCACCTAAATTAATTACCTTAAACGGTATAACTAACCAAATATAGCGTTAGGTGTCACCTATAACAATGTGTGCTTATCTAAATGTTTATGTGTACATATTTGCAGTTGACACCCCGATGTGAAGACATCCTCGTCAGATGTGTTTGGAATACTGAACAGAAAGGCTGCCTTGAGCTGTTTGATTTTCGGTTGACGGTCAATGGTTTTTGTTGCACCTTTAATTATCTGCGCTCGACAGACATTTACTTTCAGGAGTAAGTTGGTAAAAACCTTTAAGCAATGTTAGTAGAGCCGAGTCCGGGTAGTGGTTTAATGTTATTTGAGTCGTATGGTAATTTTAATTGACTTCCAAAAGAGCGCTGGAGGTTCTCAATGCGACTGTATGTTTTTTACGTAAATATCCCGCCAATTGTTTGGAGCAAATTAAGCGGCGCAAATATGCTAACCTCGGTATGGGTTACATATTTGAGCCGTTTGGTGTAGAGACGTTGGGTCCGTGGGGACCGGGAGCCCATCGGATTTTCCTAAACTAGCAGAGCTCATGGTCGATGCGACGCGTGATCAAAATGCTGGTACCTATTTGGCTCAAAGAATAAGCAAAACAAGTAATGGTAACTGTTTAGTAGTCTCAGCATGGTGTTTTTCACTATAGCTTTCTCCGATCTGGTCAAGCAATAACGGCAGATGTCTACTGTGCCGAACTCCGAACAATGATAGCAAAACTAGCAGTGAAACAGCCCCGACTCATGAATCAATCAATCTTCACCATTATTGCTCCATGATAACGTGAGACCTCTACAGCACGAGAAACCATTTTAACTACAGTTCGAACTGCAATTAGAAACCATTCGTCACCCTCCGTATTCGCCAGACCTTGCTCCAACGGGCTACCATTTTTGTCGTGATTTGGACAATTTTTAATTTTAACGTGATAAAAAGTTTTCTTGCCAGGAGGCAGTACAAAATGCTTTCACACAGGTTTGTCGAATCTGGATCACCAGAGTTCTATCGCAAATCGGCAATTTCATACATTAACCCCTAATATGTATATCTAAAATGTTGGCACATTTTTGCCCCCACGAATAAGCATTGCAATTCATTTCATTTCAAAACAAGATTTGTATTGAAATAAACTTGCAACACATTGATGAAAAAAAAGTATATCCAGCATTTGAGATACAGTCCCACCAACTTATCTGTTCAGGCGGCAAAAAAAAGAACTACAACATTCCTTCAAATTGTGACAGTTTGTATAATTGATTTCTTTGACCAGTAGCGCCCTCGAAAACTGCACAGTGCAGTTGGTGGTACCATACGAGGATATAATTTATGTAAGATCAATTCATCAGTCAATAAAGTTTTTTTTATATTCTAGTAAAGAGGCATCTGCTTTCAACACCGACATGTATAATTACGGAAATAAGTCTAGTTTCGACTTCGACGAAGGATTGAAAGTGTTACTACGGTTGAATGAGAGTGACGACTTCTACTACAATACACCCTTGCAGGGAGCTCAGGTAACAACGTTTTCTACAGTTCTCGGTTAAGGAATCAGAACTATTCTATATAAGGTGAAAATATACGCCAAATGAGCATCATGCTATTATAAGAGTTGGTATTTCTATAATAGGGTCTTACAGGTCGACACGTAGCAAATCAACAACCAGTACAACATGGAGCCTAGTTAGCCTAGGCCCGTTATCATTATAAATACACCGAAGTATCTTCAATATTTCGAGACAAAATACATTTGATAATAACCTTCTCCATGTTTCACCTGCTATTTTAGTATCTAAGTAAAAAATAAATAGTAGATTAAGTAAAAAATAAATAGTAGATTAAGTAAAAAATAAATAGTAGATTAAGTAAAAAATAAATAGTAGATAAATAAAATAAATTATGGATGATGTATATCGGAAACGGTAACTTATAAGTTGGCAAGGGTTGCACAAAATGTCATAGATATATATATCAATACCACAATATGTCAAATATCCAAAATGGCGAATATAAGATTATTGTTCGGCCTGAATTACAAAAACGGCACGTTTGGAAATTAAAGAACTATTGCAATATATCGTGTATAGGTTATATCGTGTTCATATTTTCTCTTATTTTATCTTTTCGTTCATCGTATGGGTCCCCGCGGCGATGGACGACATGATAAATTAGTCTTACGTCAACATGACATACTTACGTGTTGGCTTAGCGGTTAGAACATACCCCGGCTATAGGAGTGGATGGCGTGGATTCGAATCACGCACATGACTATAATTTTTCCTCTCGTTGTAATTTTATAAAGTTATCCGCAGAGCATGCGTTATTGCAAAAATATTTAAAGTATAGGTTGTGTCATCGTCAACAAGTTGCAAAATTGGTCTTGTTCGTACGTTGTTTATACGAGGGTTAAGAACGAAAGGATAAATTAGAGTCATTCCTCATATGTCACGATGGTTTAGCGTTTAGAGCATTGGTAATTACTTTGTCTATAGGGGTGGATGGCGTGGGTTCGAATCCCGCATATGAAAATATATAATTTTACATTACGTTGTAATTTCACAATGATAATATGTGCTATTGAGTGTGACTTTTTTTAATTTATTTGTTTATTTATTTCCATACATACAACTACCTTTACAGGTACACACCCAATACAATAGAGTAGCTATAAACAATTAACTTAATGCTAATAATATAATATAACTGTAACTTTGTGCTTGATAGTTTAGCCTTTGACCACTATCTCACCTGATGGTAAGTGATGATGTGGTCGAAGATAATGTTCAAGCTAACCTAGAATTACTGGCTCTCAAGGACAGCTACCGGAACACACCGTTAGGTGCTTGGCGACAGATTTTCTCCTTGGGGGTGGTAGCAAGCCAGGCGGGCATTGACAAAATGACCTACCACCATGCTATAACGTCTGCCGTCCGCGGACAATAACCGGGACCGACGGCTTAACGTGTCCTTCGAAGCACGGAAGCGCTCAGTAGTACCTAATGTCACTAGCGGTCACTCATGACTGCGACGGACGTTGCTTAACTTTGCTGATCGGTTAAGAACAGCTAAGCAAACTTCGCTACGAGCGCTTTAAAACTTAATCGGCACCTGCCAATTTCTGTCTCATTAGAATATAATATCTTTGATTTAAAATTACATGTTCGATTAATATTTGAGGATAGCTCTGAAAAGTGGTAATATGTGCTGAATAATAACTGTAGCCGGTCTGAGTGACAACATTTACTAGAAAAAGTTTCAAACTTAGACTTGAAACCCTTGGAACTAAGTACTCGTTCTTGCGTCTCCATCTCTGAAAGCTCAATAAGGTAATGCAAGCTGGGGACAGGCGTCTCTCTCTAGTCTCTAACCCCAAAAAAAATGTGAAATAGACAATTTTGCGGTCTCATTATTATTACTAATATAGCCCAAATTTTCCAGTTACAATTCTCAGATGCGTACGACTTCCCCGACGCACCAAGTGGAAGCTTCGCGATGCAAATAATAAGCCCTGGCGTGCAAGTAAGTACAAACCTAGGAAATTGGGCATCTGTGGTACAAACCTACCTCTAATTTAAAAAAATATATATATCGAGTGACGAACATAATGAGCTGGCTTGTTATGGGCAGAGGCTGAATCTGCTTCATTAAACATTACCCTCCATTATAAACAGCTTTCCAGACCAACGAAGTTCTCTCCCATTAACGAATAAGCAATAAGGCATTTCCAAAAACTGGTGTGTGAGATGTATTTTAGTTTTAGGGTATTTTTGAATTATTATCTATTGCTGACCTCTGTTGAGGCTACCTACGGCCCTGAGTTATTCCACTTATCTCCATTCCCATTAACGGAATTTGTGTTTTTTTTTATCCTCAATGGGATAAGTAAGTGAAAAAAAAACTTATGATGGGTATTGTGAAAAAAGGATCACAAATCTCCATGGGAACTTTAATAAAATATAACCAAGAATATAAATAACTTGAAGCAAAATACGTTTTGGGTCAACCAATACTTAGCTAGGGATAAGAACACCAAAGGGACACAGGAACAGGTCTTATATGTGACAGCTGTCAATGTGAAAATAGTTTTTAGTTCCGTTTTCAGTTTAGGGCTCCTTTTAACTAAGTACTAGGTATCAAACGAGCGTATGATATAACAGCAGTCAACGTTACAGTTGATGTCGTTTAAGTCGTTTTTTCCAGATTTGGAACACAATTTACTAAAAAAATTAGAACTGGTTGTAATCTTCATTTTGTATTACAGCTCTTATCATATTATATCTTATATTAGAAAGATAGTTAAGTATAACAATCATACCCCAGTAGTTTCTTTACAAAACGTCTAGATTTTGTAAAGATCTTCGTATTTGATGAGAGATAAAGTGGTTTAATGATAGCATTATACGCGATTTAATCCGTTAAGTTTTAATTACTATGTGTAATCGCGAAATCCTAACAAATACTTAGAAATAAAAAATATTGGCTCCACGCGCTGTACTGGTCACGCCTTTGAATTACAGGCTTAGCACATCCAGCGCGGTCCGTATGTTTGCGTCTTTGCCCACGTGAGAATTGCTTGAAACGGGTCGCCACAGGCCTCTACAGACGTCCACAGACGTGGCGCATCTGGCTCGCCCTGGCAGTTTGTACTATGAGGGTACAAACATTACAAGATTGCTAACATTATCATTTTTTTACAGATGACGGTATTGGTATCGGCCAGCTTTACAGAGGCTTCGCGCGACATTCAGCATGTGCCCGTGAAATTAAGAAAGTGCCGTTTTTACGATGAGTCCGACTACCTCCCATTTTATACGTACAGCGATTGTATGTTGAAATGTAGAATGTTCTTTTTGCTTGAAAAGTGCAACTGCACGCCGTTTACTATGCCGAAGATGGCGAACACGAGGACGTGTGATATGAGGGATGTGGCTTGTTTAAGGAATGTTTATGGTAAGGATTTGCTTTCGATTGACCACTCTGATATACGAGTGGCCCGGCCCTATCAGGCTATCTAAGAATACTTCATAATAGAATTTCATTCATAACTAGGCCATAGTGGTCCAGTACGATGCCAATTTATTAAACAGACGAAGAAGAACATTACGGGTGGTATTAATGGTTCAGTATCACAGATAAAAATAAGAGTAGAAATTTATACTCTTATTTTTATCTGTGATACTGAACCATTAATACCACCCGTAATGTTCTTCTTCGTCTGTTTAATAAATTGGCATCGTACTGGACCACTATGGCCTAGTTATGAATGAAATTCTATTGTTATAATTATCGCCGATGCCAATGGGTTACTTAGGTAGATACCAGTATTTCGCGATAAGTATAAAATACCTAAGTAGTAATTGTCTTTCCTTCATCGTGCAAAAAGTTTTCTCTACCTATATCACGCGTACCCAACAATATTTGATCAAAATAGCTGTGGTATATATGTTATTAAATAACAAACAGACGGACACAAACATATCTAGACAAGACTGACATGGCCCTTGCAGCACAATTAATGCTAATAAAATCTTTCGGGTCGGGGATTTCCTGATGAGGAATTCGTCTATGTTGGTAGCACAATCCATGTGTCTTTAATTGCTCAGTTCAGGCGCCAAACAACATAGCTGCGTTCTAGATTAAAGAAATGGAATGTCTGAAATGGCGAACACAATAGACTACTACGGGAATCATAATATGTTTTGTACCTGTTATCTTTAATAGTCTTACTGAATTATACACCTGCTTGATTTATCCAGGTATATCATACATACCCTGTACATCGTTTGCAACTGCCCGTAATAATACTTCCCACTGTCCCTGAAATTATTTGTATAAAAATTTAGCAATAAGAATAAATTTTCCAGCGCAAACTATAACAGTTCGTCCTGACGTGGATCCAGTTCCTCCAGAGCTGGAGTTGGACCTGGTAGAAGGCGGTATCTATTGCCCGATGTGTTGTCCCACTTGCTCCAAGACTGCGTACAGCTATGATTTCAACAATGTCGTCATCTACCCGGAGTACCTCAACCTGATGCCCGATGAAGATAGGATGGATTGGCTGTAAGTGTTTAATTTTTAATACAGAGTGATATAACTAGAAGATCAGATATTAAACCAGTTTCACCAGTGCTGGAGCTAATGAGCCGGATCGACTGCATTATTTCATTTTACTTGATTTTCAAGGATTAAAAAACCACATGGTAACTGTGGTTTTTTAATCTGATATAAATCTTTTTTCACATGGTATGTACCATGTGAATAAACTGTGTACACAGTACAGTACAGATATAGCCTGGTGACAGACGGACGGACGGACAGTGAAATCTCAGTAAATAATATTGTATGGTATACATATGTATACCATAATATATGTATTGTAAATATATTGATTGTATATTTTATAATAGGGTGTGACAGGTGCCAAATACGACAGCTGGCAAAGTGACTCATGTGCGTCAGTATTATGTTTGGATTTAAAATATTGATCTATATTTAATTTGAAAAATACGAAAATGATTTACAAAATACGACAGCAGTCAGTGACAAAAATTGCGTTCATATTAGTTTTGATTTCCTTTTATTACAGTTGTAATATACCTACGAGTATGTTGGTGGAGCGAACTGTAGGTAATTAATAAATTAACAAAATAAGTTCACTTTACTTAAACTATTAAAATGACTGATTAATATTTAGTAGTATGCATCTAAACTCTGTTTACGCATTATCGCACATGAAACTGAATTTAGTTCTATAATAAATGTTTCATTACGTTACCCATATTTAAAAAAAAAAATAGGAATTACTTAATGCCAACATCCTACGATAGGTAATATAAAGATGGGCTTTTATTCTTTAAGTTACAATTGACACTACAATAAATTTAGTTTAATTAATTTACAATAAATTTAAAACATTACTCGGTACATAGTTCAAACATTTATCGACGTATTTCAAAAGTTCTAAAGGCGCAAAAGTTTATTGTTCCTTCGTTTCTAAACGCAGCTTTCTCAATCTTCGACTTGGGACTTCCTACTTTTTGTAGCCAAATCTTCATGTCCTCAACTGCATTAGAAGGTCCTTGCAGTTGTCCAATTACTGTACCTTGGGCTGTGTTCATGACCCAACCTTTGAGGCCCAAATCAGTAGCTTTCTTCTGAGTGTGTTTCCTGAAGTAAACACCTTGCACTTTTCCAAATATCTCGAAATCAGTCGTCGCAAGGGTTGCTTTTCGATTTACATTAGCCATTGCGGAATTATTAGTTGAAATTACTTTAAAAAAGTAGATATACTTAGTAAATAAAGGAAATTCACATAAAAATCTGTGTTTTGATTGCTGACCAGTTTTGTTTGATGACGTGACTTGGTAGTTGTTGACATAGTGATTACATACTCATTAGTTGTTGACGACCGCTAAGTTTTTATTGAAGGTTGCTATGGAAATAAAGTTGTCTATGATCACAAGAACTGACAGGTCAGTAAATTTCAGATTTGTTTACAAAAAATAATTAATTTTATTTTCAGATAGTAGATGGGCATTATCTGCCCATCAACCGCATTCTTCCAATTGGAATTTTGCGAGGTATTGTTTGTAGGGCTCCTGTGGGCCTCTGTAGTTAGTTTCATTAGCTTATTAATTTATAATCGGTTATTTTTTGTTTCCATGGCAACGCTGCCTGCGACACCTGCGCACTACGGACTTCGACGACGTTGTTGACGCGAGACTTCATCCGGGTCGAGACGTCACCCTAGAGATTCTAAGATAAGCTTTGATCAATTTTGTAAACAATGCTTTGTACCCAAACAATGAATGCAGTAGTTGGGACTTTTGTATCGCAAGACAGCCAGATGTTGTGTCCGCAGTGCCCCCAGGCTCGATATTTTAAAGGTCAAAAAGGCCTCAAAATTCACCAAAAAAGGTGTCATAAAAATTTGGAAATTCCCCTTTCGGCGCCAATAAATAATCAAACAATGAGTAGTAGCAGTGTTGCGAGCCCTGCTACCCCTGCCAAACCGTTTTGGGAGGTTTTAAGCTCGTACAAAAATAATATTCCTATTATAAAACGCATACCTCGGGGTGCGAGAATTTCTGTTGCCCAATCGTTATCTTGTTCGATTAAAAACGTTTTGGCTACTAATACTACGCAAGCCTGGGAGCATCTTCTAGCATTCCCGTACCACGTATTTCACGTAAATTTTGATCCTTCTAACAAAAAATCCCTTACAACTAGAGTAAAGGAAAACTGCGTGAAATACAGGGCATGGGAAGAGCAATCTTTTGGCTCAACTTTAATAATTCCGCCACTGCGGCGGAATACAAAAACAAATAATGTCGATTCAGCTACTATTAAAATAGTAGAAAACAAAATTAATGATGGTGACATCAAAAACGCGGCACGCATCTTGTTTTCGAGTGATACAATCGCCCCTTTCACATCTGACACGTTGAATTCCCTAATAGAAAAGCATCCGCCTGCAACTGCAGGTCTCCACGTTCCCGACTCTCCTGAACAAAATAATGACATTGTTGAGGTGACCCCACAGGATGTTTCTGCAGCCGTGGCATCTTTTCTAAGTGGCTCAGCCGGTGGTCTAGATGGCCTGACGCCTCAGCACTTAAAAGATATTTTATCTTATAGTTCTGGTGAGGTAGGCGAGACACTTCTAAGAGATGTGACGGCTTTGGTTAATTTGATGTTGTCGGCTCAGGTCAACAATGAAATTACCGAAATTCTGTACGGTGCGAATTTATGTGCCCTTAATAAAAAAGATGGTGGTATTAGGCCTATAGCAGTAGGCACCACTTATCGTCGCCTCACAGCCAAATGTGGTTGTAGGAAAAAGGTTGCTTTTTTAAGTAATCTTTTTCAACCACTACAACTCGGTTTTGGTTCGCAGGGTGGTTGTGAGGCTGCTGTACATTCACTTCGCACATTTCTTGATCAAAATTGTGGAGATGTGCTTTTGAAGGTGGATGTTAAAAATGCATTCAACTCGTTAGATAGAGGCACCCTTTTGACTGAAGTGAAAGATAAAATTCCGGAATTATACCCTTTTCTTTGGCAATGTTACGGCAAACCATCAAAATTAACATACCAAAACAATGTTATATTATCTTCCGTAGGATGTCAACAGGGTGATCCTCTGGGACCAGCCATCTTTGGCCTTGCCATCCACTCAATAATTCAACGTCTCCAATCAAAACTTAACGTTTGGTATTTGGATGACGGAACCTTAGGAGGCGATGCGAACACGGTATTGAATGACTTGCGAGTACTTATAGATGATTTTCGTCTTATTGGCCTTGAACTAAATTTTTCCAAATGTGAACTTTTTGTTTGTGATACTTGTCCGGATAAAATTTCGATTATTGAAAAATTCAACTTACTTGCGCCTGGTATAAAATTAGTAGAAAAAAGTTCGCTCCGTCTTTTGGGTTCACCGATTCTTGACGAATCTTTGTCACCATTTGTCGAAGAACAAATTCAAAAGTTTAGAAATGCTTCTAGCAGATTATTCAAAATTAACGCCCATATGGCTTTTACTATTGTTAGATTTTGCCTTTTCGTTCCTAAATTTACATACTTTTTGAGGTGTTGTCAGCTGTGGAAACACAGTGAGCTTCTTTTAAGCTTAGACAATTTATTAAAAGATACGTTAATTTCGGTTTTGAATGTTGAGATGGATGATAGGGCTTGGGTGCAAGCTTCCCTCCCTGTGAGGTTGGGGGGCATAGGGCTACGGAAAATTTCTAGTGTGGCATTACCAGCTTTTTTGTCTTCTGTACACAGTACACACAAATTAGTAGAAAAAATTCTTGCACCATCTTTAGGCTCTTTTGATGTAGCATATCTGGCTGAGGCCAAAACTACATGGGGACTGGCTTGTCCAAATACTGAGTTCCCAAAAATGTTGTCATCTCAGAAACAGTGGGATCGGCCCCTATGCGAGCTAGCACGGAAAGATCTTTTAAATACGTGTCCTAGCATCGCAGATCGTGCTCGTATTCTCGCTGTTTCTGTGTGGGAATCAGGTCTTTGGTTACAAGCCATTCCTTCTTACAAAACTGGTAGCCTTATAGATCCTTCCGCTTTTCGTCTCGCTATTAGCTTACGCTTGGGTGCAAGGTGTTGTGTTCCACATCACTGCCAGTGTGGTACTGCAGTTGACCAACTCGGTCACCATGGCCTCTCCTGCTCTCGAAGTGCTGGTCGAATTTCCCGCCACGCCAGCCTTAACGATATCATTCGCCGGGCTTTTACCAGCGCCAATGTTCCAGCTGTTCTCGAACCGAACGGTCTGATGCGTGACGATGGTAAAAGACCTGACGGCATGACTCTGGTTCCATGGAAGTTAGGACGGCCCTTAGTGTGGGACGCTACATGCGTAGACACTTTAGCGCCGTCACATCTTTCTGAAACCAACGTGAGGGCTGGCGCTGCGGCTACTTCGGCGGAGCGACTCAAGCGGCGCAAATATGCTAACCTCGGTATGGGTTACATATTTGAGCCGTTTGGTGTAGAGACGTTGGGTCCGTGGGGACCGGGAGCTCATCGTATTTTCCAAAATCTATCAGAGCGCTTGGTCGATGCGACGCGTGATCAAAATGCTGGCACCTATTTGGCTCAAAGAATAAGCATTGCAATTCAACGGGGCAATGCTGCCAGCATACTGGGCACGCTGCCAACTGATAGTGGGCTAGAGCATTTGGACTCCCTATGAGTCCAAATGCTTTTATTGTAGTGTTGTATATAGTTTGTAGTATATAGTATATAGCAATAGCTGTAGTGTTGTATATAGTTTGTAGTATTTTGTTAATAAAGGCATACCGCCATTTTAAAAAATGGAAATAAATATACAGGGCGTCCCACGGCTTTACCCATAGGCTAAGGATGAACAGCTAAAAAATCTTAAGTCTATGGCTTTACCACACGGAGTTACACGGAGTTATATAGGAAGTACCTTAATACTTCCCGTTAAGGTACTTCCTCTGACAAAGTATGCTCTGAGACCTTAAATTGCAAAATGACAAGAGGAAAAATTATAGTCATATACGGGATTCGAACCCGCCCCCTCTACCGTATAGCCGAGATATGCTCTCGTTATTTTGTAATTACGTAATGTAATTCGCGGAGCTTGTGTTATTGCAATAGTAAAAATATTAAAAGTACCTTAAATATTGAAGATGGGACATTTCTCTGAAAGTTTTTTTTTTTTTTATATGTAAGACTGTATTGACGGATATTTTAAATAGCGTCTGCTTCAAACGGGAATCGTACCTAAGGCATAGGAGAGGAATACAAGAACGATAGGGAAGATTTGAGTTATGACGTCATGTCATGTTAGCTCAATTGGTTAGAGCATACCCCGGCTCAAGGGGTGGATGGACGCGGGTTCGAATCCCGCACATGACTTAATTTTTTCCTATCGTATATTTGTGATTTTGTAATGTAATCCGCATAGCAGGCGTTATTGCAAACATAATAATATTAAAATTATAAGGTTGCGTCATCATTTACAAGTAAAAAACCAATTGCAAAATTAGTCTTGTTTGTAGTACAACGCAAGTGGTACTATAGATGTCGCTTCATCCCAATACGATGGTTAAAGAATGATAGGAAAGATTTGAGTTATGACGTCATGTCATGTTAGCTCAATTGGTTAGAGCATACCCCGGCTCAAGGGGTGGATGGACGCGGGTTCGAATCCCGCAACTGACTTAAATTTTTCCTATCGTATATTTGTGATTTTGTAAGGGTTATTTTATTTAGCGTCTTAATTAAAAGAAAGACCTTTTATATTAAATATTTTATTTAATATTTTGTGCAGGAAAATGTATAATAGACTGTTTTCTTACCTGCCGTGCTTCCAACTTCAAAGTTTAACTAACCAGTATTTGCTTAAGAAATACTTTCCTTATTTTATTATAATAATCACTTGAAAATGGAAGATGCAAAGACAATTAACAGGGAGAAAAGACTGAATTTGATACTTACTACAGAATGGATCACTTTTTGAGATTTTTTTATTATCTATGTTATGATACGATTTACTATATAGACACAAAACTAAAATTGTATTTTAGTTTTGTGTCTATTTTTATTTATTGTTAGGAATATATGAATTATTATGCCTCACAGATGCAATTAAAATATATAATATTTTAGAGGATATTACAAAATACTATTATTGACCTGAAAACACGACTTCATTTATAATATTTTTATTCTAAAAACATGTTCTAAATTTGCCTTTCCGAGACTCACTTTACCTCAACATTCAAAATCTCGCTCGGAAACCCAAAATTAAAATAATAAAAAAAAGCTATCGGTGATTAAAATATAAATTTTAGTGTTGACGCCAAATATGTTTGAAGATTGTTGAAATAAAAAAAAAATACTATAATACTGAAATTGGATATTGTTCATTGCATGTTTATTGTTCTCGTGCCAAGCAGCAGATGCCCTTTATGGCTTTATCCTTTATTTAACCAACAAATAAGTACATAACTAAAAACGTGGATTTTAATGTAGTTTAGATGTTTTGCTTTAATCAAATATAAAAAACTTTTTGCAATTTTAAATTTGCTGTTGCAATGAGGAATCCTAAGAAAGCGAGTCCAACTCGTGGCTGATAGGTCTTTCACTTCGAGGAAAGTAAATAAAAGCCTTAGTAGTAAAACAAAGAATATTTTATTTTGATAATTGCCCATGACTGTTTTATCACTAAAGCAGCCCGACTGCTTTAGTGATAAAACAGTCATGGGCAATAGTCAAAATAAAATATTCTTTGTTTTACTACTAAGGCTTTTATTTACTTTCCTCGAAGTGAAAGACCTGCCAGCCTGCAGAGAAGCCATAAGGCGTTAAATCCATATCTGAATTTTATGAATTCATTATATACATGTAATACTGAGTGATGAAATGTATATTGGTTTTCTGACTACCTTTCTGACGATTTTACTTGACTTCGTAACTTCTGGAGATATGCAGACAATATGGCAATATAATACTAAAAACAAACATACCGTTTGTTGATTATTCTATAGATTGTTCTATAGAGTTTTCTTTTTGCAGAAGAGGCGCTAACTTCACTGGAGCCTCGATTGTACACGTGAAGTATGCAAGGGAAGTCGCTGACTGCTACGGACAGAACGTTATTATGAAATGGTTCGATTTAATTAGTAAGTTTGATTTTTTCTGTTTTACTTTTACTTTTATAATATTCTTCTATAGCCCCTAAAGTCGCAGCGAGCCGAAGCTGTATGCAAATTGCTACCTAGGTATTAGGTAGTCTTTAATAAACGTGCATTTAAGTTAAACATCTGGCTGATGATGATTGCCCCTGCTTATAACAATTTGTACAGATCGCAGTACCTGTAATCTTCCCTGTACATACTTTAGGTCACCTATGTGCAGTGTAATGCCTGTATTGTGATACACTCGGAGCATGTAACCGACAGCAATATACGCTGGTTATACCTACAATAATACATATGTAGGTATGTACGCGGTCTTGGCATATTACAACAATACCTATGTCACAGAAGTTCCTTGACCATTGTATTATATATCATACTTCTGCCATAGTAGAAAGAAAGACCTCTCTTTCTACTATGCTTCTGCTATTTGTCAGGGTATGTATATATATGGTAGGTAAGTATGGCAAAGTGGCTGTCGATTATTTGTATACTAATTATCTCTGTGTCTTATTTGGGTTAAATGAAGTAATCGGCTATGATCACCAAAATCTAAATTTTACATATTTTCCACGAATAGCACCATTATGTCGCCATTACTTAGTTAAATATATGAAAGAATTTGAAAACGAGTGAACCTACGTGGAAGGGGAGAGGGAAAGCACGAGAAGGAAAGAGCTTATAATAAAAATCACTCCAAAACTTAATATATACGAGTACAAGCACACACACCAAAATACCAGGCAGTAAATATTTTATGAATTGCCTCAAAATTTAAAGGTCTACCCAGGTAGGAAGGTGACATCAGTGACCTTATTGGGACCTTTAAGTTTCATGTCTACGTCTAATAGACGTGTCAAACGTTACAGCCCTATTTAAGACGTTTAAATGGCGTATAATGGCAGCTGTAACAACATAAATAAAATTTTGTTATCAATTTTAAACGTAATCTTAGGGAACGTTTAAATTATTGAAGGACATATAATTAATATTCAAATGACCCAATCTTAGGGACAAATCCTATACTTAGTAATATAATCACATGATACGTCTATCGTAACGAACCTGTATGATGGATGATTAATAGTAAAATTTCTGCTACGCGTTGAGCTACACAGATATACAAGACTTAAGTATAACATTTAGAAGGATATCCTTTATTTCCCCGAATAAACAAAGTATGGATTGGAATTGCATAATATTATGTAACTAATGTCTCAGGGGCCCTCATACGCAATATTACATAAGTGAGCCATATCTAACAGGTCCAAGGAAACGTCGCTCGACTACCTGTTTGCCTTCACCGATCGCCTTTGCTTACGTAAAATGACCACGTGAGATATCGAGGAAAGATGAAAGTAACGTCCAGTTATTAGATAAGCGTACAGATAAGGATTGAATCGAAATAAAAACGATTAATAGAAATTCAAATCGAGAATGTAAACTTTTCTCTCGTCCTCGGTACGGTTGCTCACTGCTTAGAGTCGTGATGTTCCCGATGTTGTAAAAGATGGATTGGTGTATCGCGTCGAAGATTTTTGTGTCTAGCTCTTTTGACACTTAGTCGGTAATCAGGTTCATCATCATAACATCTTGTTGATAATAACATATAGTTGTATAAATTATATAAATTAGATCACTCTTTATGATAATCACATGTTGGTACAAGTAATTATCACGCTAATACTTAGTATCAGGCTAAACTGAGAACGTGCGGTCAAAAATCAAACCTCGAGAGCAATGAATCCGGGTCACTTAAAGAATGTTAAAAATCTCGGAAACTAAAAATGATAGGTTAATGCAATAAATTGTATTTAATAGACAATGTAATACTCCTTAAATGAAAGTAAAAAAAATATGAGTCACCATACATTTTATTAACACAAAATTACATAAAGAAAAAAACTGCTGATCTCTCCTTAAAACAAAAATAGGAAACATGAAATTTTTGAACTTTATTACGATTTTCTTGAATTTTAATACTTCGTATTGCCTCCTCGTGCTTCCATTACTGCGTTTACGCGGTTTGGCATGCTGTACACCAAGTTCCTTATACGATTTTGGGGAATATTCTCCCATTCCTCTGTGAGAGCAATTTTGAGCTCACGAAGCGTGATTGGGGGAGGGTTTCGTTGTTTTACGCATCTGCCTAGCTCGTCCCAAGCATGCTCGATCGGGTTGATATCCGGGCTGCGCGCTGGCCACTCTCTCTGAGTAATGTTCATCTCTTGAAGGTAGTCATTCACAATCCTACCTGTATGAGGTCGGGCATTGTCATGCATAAATATAGCATCCTCACCTAAATTGACCATAAATGGACCAACGTGATCATTGAGGATTTCTTCCACATATCTTACGCTAGTTAAAGAGCCGTTTTCTATGATCACCAGCTCTGTGCGACTTTCAGAAGAAATTCCGGCCCACACAAGTACAGACCCACCACCGTAGGCTACTTTTTCTTCGATGCATGCTTGCTTGAATCTTTCCCCTGGTCTTCGATACACTCTGTGTCTTCCATCGTGCTTGTAGAGCATAAATTTTGATTCGTCGGAGAACATAACTTTTGACCAATCTTCAATACTCCAATTTACGTGGCTCTGGGCATATCTTAGTCTCGAAATACGATGCCCACGCTCCAGTTTAGGGCCGTTTGCAGGTCTAAGGGGTTTTAAGTTAGATTCAGCAAGCCGACGTCTTACTGTCCATGCACTTGGGTTACTTCCTCCGAGGCGTCGAAACTGATTGGTGAGTTCAGTTCCTGTGAGAAAGCGATTTCGAAGCATGGTGTTCACCAAGTATCGGTCTTCTCGTGCTGTGGTACACCTGGTTCTGCCCGTTCCTGGTCTGCGTAGGTTAGAACCAGTTTCTTCGTAACGTCGGAGAACTCTTTGTACTGTTGACAGCGACACACCGACAGTCCTGGCTGTATCGCGCTGACTCCGGCCGGTTTCCAGCATTGTAAGTATTCTGGTGCATTCTTCAGGCGTAAGCGACATAATTTCAGCTTGAATAATGAATATAGAGCACTATCAACATGGTTTATGTACCCACATAAATGACAGATTACAAACAAAAGCAAAACCAAATGCTGTAATTTCGTAGTTCCATCTTCGAAAGTGGCCCTTTTTCAAATTTGATTTTTTTATGATATAACTTTACAATAACTAAGAAGTTTTAATACCTTCATTTAAGGAGTATTACATTGTCTATTAAATACAATTTATTGCATTAACCTAGCATTTTTAGTTTCCGAGATTTTTAGGATTCTTTAAGTGACCCGGATTCATTGCTCTCGAGTGTATATGGCAAAATTGCCATTTAGAAACGGTAACATAACCTATTTTTATTCGTAGTGAATTCATAAAAATTGAGATTGAGAGATGATAAATTGAGTTTGTATGGAATTGTTTGAATTACTTTGGAACGTAAAAATGATTAAATTTCACCATGGAAAATGTAGAATTGTTTACCAATCTCTCAACCGAAGTTGTAACACATAATTTTGAAGCAAAACCACAGAATTTATATACATTATTAATTCATATTGGGTATTGATACTATCTCAGTTCTTTTTAGTATGACCGATCAAGAATGACTATGGTAATGGTACGATACTGACATGAAATGAGAATTTTCCCTTATTTTCGAGACTTGAAATCGAATATAGGTTTTTGATAATTTTTTTCATATTACTGCAAAAATGATGTTCCCGCCGGAGCTATATTTGGTATATTTCTACAGGTAATATCGGTTCCACATGCGGCTTCGTAACCGGATTCAGCTTTGTATCCGTTCTGGAATTCATCTACTTCTTCGTGGTGAAGCTCATCCGAGAGGTTGCGGCTAGGAGACGCAAGAGGATCCGCACAGCATCCGTCGGAGCTCGCTTTGATGCTGCGGACATATCTAGATACAGGCCAATTTATTGGAACGAATTGACTAGATCCACCAACTATGGAAATAATTTTTCGATTCAGTGAGATAACATAGGTTTGGTTGAGCTTAAGTAATCAGATTGATGAAATTAAGTTATTATTAATATAATTATGCCCGGGGGATTAATAAATTGAAATCGGACATCGATCACTACTACTGTAAAAAGCACATGAATAAAGAAGGAAACAGAGTGAAAGCTACGAAAACTTTGTCCGTTCCCTGAGCTGGTTCAAACCCGTTCCTCATCCGAGCAGACATAGCCGCTGCAACTGCAACCCCACGCGTCTTGTTAGCGACTACTTGACTAGTTACGCACACATAGCTGTGCGTGTAGTAGTGAAGCTTTCATTCTGTACCGTACTTTATTAATGTTGTAAAAAGATAGCTATTCGTTGGTGTGTGTGTAATAACGCCGCTTTGCAAACTCGAGGCACGGTGTCTTGGGTTCGGACTACGGGACGGAAAAGTAATTAGGTTGTTCTAACAAAATGAATTTGTATAAAACTCTGGAGACTGGTACTGTGTCTGTGGGTGGCTCGCCACCTATTACATGGCACCAAAAATATGTTGTTAAGACCTCTCTCTGCCATTCCGATCGGAGAATCCAGAATAAGAATAAGGTAGATCTAATTTAATGTTATTAGATCAGTTTCCAAGAGTATTAACAAAATGTAATGTAAGTTGGATGGAAAACCTGAAAGCTGTATACCTAGCTCCTTTTTTGAAAGATGTTTATATGTCGTGTATGTATGTTTCACGGTCGTAATTGGTCATAATTTGGAACCGAATTTAGAGTATTTAGATAAAGAGATTATGACAATAGCCATTCGGTAAAATTGTTATAAATTACAAAACATTTACAGGTGGCGTACTTCTCACCGTGATAATAATCTTTACTAGATTTATTCGTGTTCACCATTGTAATCGCTTCACTAAAATATTTAATCATTTTGTTTGTTGTTCTTTTAGTACACACGAAAAAAGTAGTATAAAGTGGTTATTACCAAAATTATAGTTTTATTTGCCTTTGAGCAGAGCCTGTGTAAGTTATACTGGAGAGAATGGATTCAAAAGAGTCTATGAAGAGATATTTTGAAATATGGTGGAACGGAATCAAAAGTCTACCAGAAACAACATCTATTCATGGGTTTAGGTTTATTGGTGATTCTAAAAGACATTGGACAGAAAGGTAATAATAATCAGAAATAACGGTCACTACAATCTGATGCAATGGTTTTACATAAAGCAATATAAGTATGGTTAAACCCAGAAGCTGCCTGTGGGTATATGGTATTTAATAATGCAAAATGAATAAAGAAATTAATGGATCCTGAATAGCTCCAGGAAAGTTATTCTGCCTCTCGCAACCTACAGTGATAGTCAGATTTACGTGTACAACTGGTAAGGTTAAAAGTGTCCCAGGGTAAAGGAGAAACAAATCCTCTTTTTGGCTCTTTTTCTCTAGTAAAAAAAACTCGGAGATGGGGTGAAATTTACTGCCATATGTAACGTCTCCTGCACAGTGTAGAGATCACGGACTTCACTTGCTTAAATCTTGATAATATACAATAGGTACCTCTCAATATCTCAGTTTCGCCGTTTTCGCCTCGAATCTGGTCTGACTAGGTTCTTTCACCAAGATCTTCCTTTTAAAACTGTTCCATTCACACACGACTGTTACACTGGTTTTGTTCATCTCCCTTTGTCCAACCCTTCCAAGTGGAAATGTCCAAACAATCTCAGCATAACTTTTTCGACTAGCGTTATTTTATAGCCTCATTCACTCCACACTGCTTTTTATGACGCTGACTGTTTTTCAAAGTCACACTAGATACAGTCAAACCTCTTACACATTACTGCATTTGTTCGTTTTTCGTTACAACACCCAAACACTAACAATCGCCAGTCGTTCCTTTTTTGAAGAGTTTCAGATAGTCAAGAGAGTGTGGAGTGTCCCATTCATTTGTTTACCAGCATTCTCCATCCTCTCAATATCTTGCCCCTCTTTTTTCCATTCCTCGCACTTAAGTTTCCATATATTTGAAATCTTTCCCTGGTTGAACCAATTTATATTTCATTAATAATTATAATTAACGAGTCGACCTGTCATACGTTCATCCCTAACTAAAATCCTTTGTAACTTGCAATACTTGCTTTTGTACCTCTTAGATTAAATTATATTCCCTATCGTTTAAATGGAAGGGTTCCTACCCTTCCATTTACTGGCTGTATTACGCAAGATCTCTAATTTTGATACCTATACAGTTAGACCTTCTACGAAGTTGATGCTTATTCGATGAAATAATTACTTTCCGACCATAGTACATTCATCATCGCTCCCACGAAATCCACGAATATGCAAATAATATAATTTTGCATCGGTATATGTTTGGTTCATGAATGAAGGCAATGAGCCTCGTATTAATAAATCACAGCCCCACGTGAAAAACGCATCGGTATTTGCTCAATTCTACACGTATCGGTATGCTTCTGGACACACTTTTTTTATGTTATTGTGATGGAACTTGCTCGAGGCCCACCTGATGTTAAGTGGACTAACCTCTGCCTATAACAGATGCATTTCATCACAAGTCATGAATTGCACTGCGCCGTCACTTTGAGACGCAGTTGGTAAATCTCATGTGCCTGTAATTTCACTGGCTCTCAATGACTGCTGCCGGAACACACCTTGGCTTGGCGACAGATTTTCTACTTGAGGGTGGTAGCTAGCCAGGCGGGCGCAATCGCAAAATGCCCTTCCACCATGCGGTGAAGCTCAAGCCGGCGGTGGGGATCGAACCAAGGACCTGCGGCGCGGCAGTCAATAGCTATTACCGCTCGCCCATCATTGCTTCAGACACCATTGCTACACTCCATCAATTCAATATGTGACACAGGTACAGCATCAAATAACATACCGATATTTGCCTTAATTCTACGCCTATCAGTCTGGTTCCAGACATACTCCATTACTATGTGGTAATTAAACATCCTTTTATATATCACACACACCTCATCATTAGGTGACACTGTATCTGTACCTGTAGGTATCGCCAGTTTGACTTCCATCTTCCAAACAACCTCTGAGTAGCATATTAATAGAAAATGGTTATTAATATGCGTGTAATTTTTTTTGTAGAATATTCTGGCTAATATTCGTTGCTCTGTCCTGGTACGGCTCATCTTTACTTATCGCAGCGCAGTACAACGCATTTCTGAACAATCCTATATCCTTCGTGGTGGAAACCACTTACAAAGATTGGGACACCATGTTTCCTTCTGTTGTTGTATGCGAGAACGATAACGCGAACCGTATCGAAGAAATATCGGACGGGTAAGTATCGAACCCATACCAAAAATACCAGATTCCTACCCTTACTTCACTTCTAACGTGCGGTCGGCACATAGACTTTAGCTCACCAGATTTTGAAGTACCTATTGCAAAGTTTGATGTTACTAGAACTAGTTAGACTGTAAGTTCTCGGAACATAAACTGTAGTGCTTTTTTTAATATTGTTATAATTGCAATAACGCCTGCTATGCGGATTATATTACAAAATTACAAATATACTATAGGAAAAAAAAAAAAAAATATTTTTATTTTATCCCGCACATGACTTAAATTTTTCCTATCGTATATTTGTAATTTTGTAATAAACTGTAGTGGGTAAAAATTGCGTACATTTGTACTCGCTGGAACCAAAGAGATGCCTTGCATAAATAAAATTTAGGATCTCATTTCGCAGCTTATGGGGTGAGGATCACGATTTCAATATGGAAGAAGTGTTAAAGGAAATAGCTTATTTCAAAGGCATCACTTACTATACGTCGGAATTTTGTAACCTTGAAGATCCATTACCAGATTGTATTAAGACCAATTTTACTTATTACGCTAACCTGGTGAGTGAATCATCGATTTTCTTTTCCTTTAAAAACAGGAATATTTGTGTCTTTCATAAGATAATTAGGTACTTATATAACTCGCATTTCAATACCTCCTATGTGAAATATATCCAATTAACGTAATTTTTGTGCTACTCATGTATGCCACTTGTTCTTCATATTTTAGGTTCGAAGTACTTGTGCAGAATCCCTCACAGATTGCTCTTGGAACGGCGAAGAATTCGATTGCTGTTCGTATTTTAGATTAATGGATACAGAGCTCGGGACATGTTTTGCTATTAATACTATTCAGGGAAGGTAAATGGGCTGCAAATGTAAATGTTCTACATTTTATTACAGTTGCAAGATAAGTCGTAAGTGCTCATAGGTTTTTATTAATCTATGTTCAAGGGAAAAACATCCTCGACGATTATCAATGATAAGCAACAGTACGACGGGTCCTGGGCTGATAAAATTCAATGTTATGATGACTGCCAACGTCTATGTACTGAATGAGGAAGAGGTGCCAGCATTGACAACCATCGGATCTGATATATTGAGTGTTGGTCCCGAGTTATATTTCAGGTTAGATGTTACAAAGATGGTTTACCATTTTATAAAAAAGAAATATAGGTATGCACCTACTTAAATGTTTTCACTGTGGTTATCTTGAGTGGAACCTCAACTGGTTGTTGTTAATATTATCAATCAAAAGACGAATATATGCCGGACTGGAATTCCACCCTTCCATATATTCCTGTGGCAGTCAAAAAAGGCGACGTAAGGTAAAAATACCGTAAGGAAGGAAAGCAGCACCTTCCGAAAACTGCTATTTTAATCTCAAGTAAAAAATATTTCGCCAAACACCTAAGTGTGTTGCGGCATCAATCTTTGCGAGCCAGTAAAATTACAAGCACATGAAACTTAACAACTGTATGTCTCAAATTGACGGGTGCAGTGCAATTCGTCGTATTGGCAGAGGTTCCGACATACATTCCAATCCCCAAGGTCCTGCCAAGCGTGGGAAAAATGGCCCCTTATGTGAGAAGTCCAACGGTGGGCGTTATGGCTGTTGAAGTTGAAAAGGACATTTTGATGAGTTGAATTTTTTTTTCTGACAAGTAACATTTGAGAACTAAATCATTTTTTTTTATTCAGGCGTTACATCTCAATTCGTAACGTGGAAAACGACGCAGGAGCTCGAATGATATCCCCCGAAAATCGCAAATGCCGGTACACAGACGAGAACTTTCTGGAAGTCTACGATCACTACTCCTACACTGCTTGTACAGTACAGTGCAGGAAAGACGCGCAGTTAAAATTTTGTAACTGCACTAACTTCTTCATGCCAAATGTTCCGGAAGAAATGAAGTGTAACGTCAGCGGTATTTTATGCCTGAATAACAACGTCGGTGTTCTGTCTGTCAGTATTTAACAACCATATTTTTGACAATAAGTATTATATTTTGATAATCTTTGACCTTATATAGAAGCTTGAAGTGCCACATAGATAACAGCGGTACCACAAAAAGTTCTCAATTAACACTAACACTGGTTTGTACCTACTCGTACTAGTAAGTAGGTAGATGGTGATATCTGCCCGTGGCCCGCGGGCCCGTGGAGTGCCGGGCAAGAATATCTGAAAGTGGCAGTAGCGCCTTATAAACTGCTATCTTACACTGCGATCCCCAAGACGTCTGCCAAGCGTGGAGATACTGGCAAACCATATAGGGAAGGTTGTGTTCAGCAGTGGGTAATCCAGTGGGTAGTCCAAGGATACAGTACAGTTTAATAAAAAAACAGATGTATGTGGCACTCTAGAGGTACGCGCACAAGACCGCGTGGAGTCGAATGCTCTGTGTAGAATATTAACTGTCACTTTTTTCGAAACTAAACTCTAAGTCTACGTTAACTCAACATCGCCTTCTAAAAATGTTAAAATTCCAATTTTAACTGAAAAGTTACAGGTATTTTGTCTCGAAAACTTATCACACGTCACCAGCATGGAATTTAGAAAATTATCGTACAGAAAAATCAATGTATCCAGATCCTTGATTTTTCAGGTTTTAAGGGCTCCGTGGTCGTCGCGAGCTGGACTTTACTGTAACTGTCTGCCATCCTGCACAGAAGCTGAGATAACTATCGTGAAAGACTTTAAAACAGTAACCTCTGAAAGTTTTGCGACTGTAGAAATTGCACTGGCCATGCTACCAAGTGAGAGATATAGGAGGAACGTTGTTCGAGGCATTCTAGACTTAGTAGGTAAGGATAATCGAAAATTAGCACATTCACTTGCGTAAAGTTGTTTTCTGAACCCTATGATATGATACTTTAGAAAACAATGTAATTTAATGAAATAGTTATTTGTACATATTACAAAGGAACAAAGTAATATTTTGTTCCTAAAGGGCGTTGTTTTTAATTCAGCAATGCAAAGGATTTTAAAGTGCCTAGAAGTTAGAACCCTGAGCGTAGCGGGGAATTCATACCCCAAATAGTATTTGTTATGTAAGGGAGAACCAGAGGAAGCGAAGAAGCATATAGTATCTATGCAGAGAGCTCTATCTAGAAGAAGCATATAGTACCTACCATATCTCAGGTCCCTGTGTGCACCTGAGATATGGTAGGTGCAATTCTTGTCGTACAAGGCCACGGAAGGAAATCTAATCTCCAATATTGACACTGCGGTCCCCGAGCCATCTGCCAAGCGTGAGGATTGTGAGATCCACCCTATGCCTCCCCATAAAATAAAGAAAATCAAAAGCCAACACTTTCTTTTTCAAAACAGTACTTTAAAACAGCTATATAGGCCTGACGCGCACTTGGCCACCAGTACACCTAATAATAACTACGCAATTGATTTTCAGTGTCCACTGGAGGCACCGGAGGTCTCTTCTTAGGAGCAAGTATCCTAAGCTTCGTCGAGTTGATATATATTCTCCTCATTCGTCCTTTCTGCGATATCTACAGTCGGAGGGACGATGATCCTTGGCATAGGAGGTTTGGAAATCGTCATCTAACAAGCAACAAGGTGGTCAGCAACTGGAAACAGACCTACATAAAGACCAACTCAGGAAACTTGGAAAAACTAGACAACAAGTACCTACAATACAAACTTTAAAATGTAGAAAATCAATTATATTATATACTTATGTACTTACTATGTCGTGAAAAGACTTAATGGTGTGTTTCTGTAGCTTTCCTTGTGGCCTATAGTTCCTTTTCTAGCTGATAGGACAGCCTTTGACCACTATCTCACCTGATGGTAAGTGATAATGTGGTCGGAGATGTAGTTCAGGCTAACCTAGAATTAGGCTAATAATTAATTTAGGCTCTCAATGACACCGTTAGGTGCTTGGAGACAGATTTTCTACTTAAGGGTGGCAGCTAGCCAGGCGGGAATTCGCAAAATGACACAATGCTATATCAACTACCATCGTAGAACAACAACCGGGACTGACGGCTTATATAACGTGCCCTCCGAAGGACGGAAGCGCTCAGTAGTAATTTCACTAGCGACCGCTAGAGGCACTAGAGGCACTTTCTTCCTCCAAGTCATGACCGCGGCGGAAGTTGCTTAACGTAGCTGATCGGTTTAGATCGGCTAAGCTAACTTCGCTACGAGCGAGCGCTTCAAAATAATACACAAAATATAAGTCGAAGCCAGTGAACAAAATAACAACAAACAAAAATAGATGTAGAATCGTTTTATGTATGAGCGGAAAATGAACAGGAAAATTCATATGGTTGCTATAGATCACCTACTGTTTTTACTGTACTTAATAATTTTGTTTTAGCGCTAGTAGCTAGCTACCAATTGCCTATATTAAAATATTGTGGTGTTTTTGTAAATACCAGGCGAGCGATAACAATAATTCAAGCATCGACAATTCGACAAAATAATTCAACGTGTCGTTCTCTTTCATTCTAAATATAAGCATTTATAATATTCAACATAATTATATCTAAGTAACCTATTAAGTTCTGAATGTATTAATAAATGTCAAATTAAAATAAAGGAATTCTAAAATATTTTTATATCCTTAAAATGTATTAAAAATGTATCCTAATTTCTGTTTTGTTTTACCTAATACTAAACACTTAATTACAAACAATATCGCTCAGCAATCTCTTCGAAAATAGCCATAACATTATCTTTATAATAAGGATCTGAATGCATCATTTTTAAAACAAATTTTGATTTGTCCTTAGAAAGTACATCATCAAACTGAGCATTGTCTGTGAAAATTCTAGTCATAAGATCATCGTCGAGCCAAAACTGGGGCAGTAGACATGCGTACACGACGGCTCCCCACTGCCTTTGCTTTTGTGCACACTGGAAAAACTTTTCCTTGTCTATAATTCCAGCTTGCATTCCGTTATCAATAAGAATTATTTCAAGTTCTTCGCAATAATAATCAAGGAACTTATTCATGTTTTCTTCCCTAAACTTTTGGTCCAAGTTACAATAAAGTAGAAGCATAACATCACCAGCAGGTGGTTGGTATCTCGCAGCTTGAAAATCAACGAGCACACAGTGATCCGGTATTAAACTTTCTCCCACTTTCTTGTAATGAAACATAAAGTTGTTATTCCATAAATCCCTATGGCATATCACGTTTCTATATTCTATTGAAGCATTAGCTAGAGCTAAGCCACCAGACCAAACGCTTTGCCAATTTCTTTCAATTTTATTAATTTCATCTATACTGTATTTTGAAAATTGCTTGATTGCATCTAATCCTGCTTTCATGCATAGCAGAAACCATTTATCTGTATCCACATAGCCGGCTTCTTGTAAGTATTCCTGAAAATCTTCATTTAAGGAATAACTACGTCCTAGCTCTTTGCTTCTGATTTCTTCATATATTATAGAAGATGCATGAAATCTGGCCAGAGTTTTCAAAGATTCTAAAGTGTGTTCCATGTCAAACCTTTTAAACTTATCTCTGAGTTTGTACTGTTGAGCATTCAGGTCTTCAAATACCATTGCATTTGATAAACCAGTAACAAACTCAGCGCTCCATGTTAAATCTGAAAAAATAATTTTACAGTTAATTATATTAATTTTCAACAGTTAATAACTAAAGTGAACTGAACTATAAATATATATTATGTTATGATATTGATATATAGAATATAGAGTGATGAACAAACCAGGAATCGCAATCCTTTGTTTAATGACTGAGTAAAACGACATTTCTTTTTCAAATAACTTCAAGTCTTTGACCATTTCTGCTTTTGCTGCATTTGTCACGGACATGACTTTTAGGAAATAGTTTAGGATTTTCTCTTGAGGGCCCATATGCACTTGAAGTTTCCAATAATCACATAAAAATCCCAACATTTTATCACTAGCATTTTTGACAGTATAATTTTGTATAACACTTTCTCTGTTGACCTTTCCATGTTTGGAAACAATTATTTTAATTTCTTCTTCGGTTATGTACTTAGACTTAAGATCATTCTCTTCTGTCGATATTATTTCCATTGTCATAAAATATGACTTGTTCTGGTAAGTTATCACTTAAATCAAATATTGTTTGAAAGACTGCTTGTACTCACTTGGTTGTCACATAACAATTAACATCATTATTTAACTTACAAACATTTATATTTTATCGCAGAATACATAAATTACTAAATTACACATACACACATTTGATTAAATACTGGAAGTAAATACCATGCAATTTGATAATTTAGTTTATTTAATTTATCACTTAAGATTACGTATAAGTATTTACGCTACACGTTATAATGAAGTGATTTGCTAATGCAAACATTATTAAAAGTTTATATTATATTTAACAGTAGGTACCTACTATACAGATACCAACCAAATGTACCGACAAAGAAGAACCGCGTTGTTAAGTCAACCAAAACCATTATTGTTTACGCAAATTAAATGACTGTCTTATTATCTTTAGGATAGATGTATCTTTCAACTATTTCATCGAATAATTCCGTAACCCTATTCCGATATACAGGGTCTTCGTTTGCTATTTGTATAAATTCTTCGCTTCGTGATACTATGTTTGCTTTTACACTTTTCTCAGGATCACAAAATATTTCTTCTCTATTTTTACTACTCATGCATACAACTGGCACAATTAATGAAGCCTGTGTCATGCCAAAAACTAAGCTTTCCCTGTAAGCTTGCAAAATAGAATCTTTCGGGAAAATATTATTTATATTAACACCAGCCTTTTTAAGTACCGTAGCAAGGCTTTCGTAGTACACATTGATAAGCTCAACAGTATTTTTTTCTCTGCTAGATCTCGACGTATTGAAATATATTAAAGAAGACAGATCTAGCATGGGTGAAGCATAAACAATTGTTTGAAAATCAACGATCAGTGCATGAAGTTCCGAATTTCCTTCCTTTTTAATAAATATATTGTTGGCCCAAAGATCTCGATGGACTACTACGTTACGATACACGGTACTAGGTTTCATTGCAGACAATGCTCTACAAAACAAAGTTGGGATGACATACTCGACTTTCTGTACAAAATCAAGCTTAGATTTATATTTAGAGAACGTTTTAAGATAATCTATCATAGCATTTCTGCCTGTATCACGCCATTTTTGACCGCCAAGGGGCTCTTGCAAATATTCACTGAAATCATTCCAAATTCTATATGGTTTCCCGAGTTCTTTACTTTTTGTTTCTTCGTAAATATAAGATTGCGCGTGAAATCTCGCTAAAGTTTTAACTGTTGCACTCAAAGCCTCCAATCCAATGGTCTCTAGGTGGTGTGGCATTTCGTATCCGAGTTGACTGACGTCTTCAAACACGAATAAATCTTCGCGAATAAATAGTAGTTTCGGTCGCCATTTTTCTGAACCTGAAATTTTTTAACCCTTTAGCTGTGTTATCGATCGTATTGTTATTCAAGGTAAAACACAATCTAATAGATACTAAATTCACACATAACATATACAACAACGGCCATGAAATACTAAATACTTATGCTCTCTCTCTAGTAATAGGCACCTACCCTTTGGGGATATAGATTATACGTCCGTACTACTAGGTAGGTATTACAATTGGGGTATTTAGATGGATATGAAAAAAAAACAGAAATAGGGCTGTAAATAACCTAATAAAAGTTTTATTTTATTACTAGCTGTTACCCGCGGCAACAATAGCAATGGGAATGGTCGCATGAAATCATGTTAGATTGTTACCAACGTTCTAGCACACGCTACCACGTTTCTCGAAATGATCAGATGCCACCCGTTTCACAAGTAAGTTACCTGATATTTGTCTTTGATAATATTTTTCTAACTTAATAACAAAGTCTAGCTGTGATGGTTTAAAAAGTTCGAAGTAAGACGGGTTCGTCGTCGTGGGTTTAGTAAAAGGGTTCTGTTTCTTGGTGCGAACACTAACAAAAAGTGTCACACATTATGTATACCAAATTTAATTAAAATAGGTTTGGTAAGTAGTTTTGAAGTGATACGAATGCATACTGATAGACAAACTTAATTTTTATCTCAAAATATCTATACTCTTGTTCAGTAGGTTATTTTAAGTCTCCTGAGCCATCTTTTTTTATTTATATTGCTTGTACAGATGTTTTTACTTCTACTCCTTTATTATTAGCATATTAGAAGAACATGAATAAAAACAGTTCTTAATTCATGTGGTAGAAGATAAAAGTATATGTAGATTAAATTAGTAAATTGAAATGTAAAAAATTCGAACTAAACTTACTTCCAAAATGTGCGTCAAAAATTATCACACATTCCTTCTGTATAGTACATAGTAACAATAACACACGCCCAGTATTTTCTGCATATTAATATCCTCCACATCCCCAAAGGCTAACTTAGAAAGCATCTATATTTTATAGTCACATTTAAAAAGGTTCGTTATTTTGGTTCAAAGCATAATGTCTACAATATATTATAAATATTCGCAGTAATCATACCTTCGCCGTTCTGAAACTCTTGAAACAGCTTGCTCAGCATAATAAATTCTTTCTTGAAAAACTTCAACTCTTTCAGATACTCCGACTTCCACTGGTCGAACCTCGGCATGCACTTCACAAAAAGCTTAAGTTCTGCTTTCACTCCTTCATTATCTGTTTCTACTATCAACTTTAAATGATCTCCTAGATACCCTATCATTAGTTCGGAAAATTCTTCTGTGTACCATTTAGAAATATTTTTATGCCCTAATTGTTTTACAATTGCATATAATTCATGTTCTTTTATTAGCTCCATCGCTACAGCAATACGTTACAATAGTGTCTTGTAACTATAATACTTAATAATGATGCAGGGATTGGCCAAGGGCCCGATTAAATGAAGTTAGATAGTTAATGATCGGTGTAACTTTTCACTAGTGTAGATATTTTAATGTCATACAAAGGTGCTATGTGTACGCGGACAGTTGTATTTGGCCTCATATCACCTGTCTCATGTTAGAAAACCGTTTAATAATACCTACTTATAACGTGAATATATATTTACTCGTTACCGAATTTTATTTAAGTACCTGATATAATGAATAGATTCAGGCGTTACTTTGCGGAAATCCATATTTAATAATAACAATAATAACATATTTGTTATTATTACCTGATATAATTTATCTCTGTTATGTTTTCTTTCGTTTTTTATATCTTTGCTAACTTTATATGATATTTTTACCTACAACATACAAAATAAATGAAGCCATTTTATGCTGTTTCTCTTTTATCCATATGTACGTATATTGATAAATAAACTGTATGTTACAACTATTTAAACATTATTATATTAGGTCCTTACATATGAAATTGGCGTTTTTCGTACTGGCCACTTTAATCACGAATTTCTCCTCTTTGGTAAGGAATTCCAAATTCAAATTTGTACAGCTATAGACTCATGTATTTGTGCTTCGATGATCGTCATTCATTTGTTTTTTTTCTTCTGTTTTTTTCTGTTTGCGTCACTCATTTTACAAAATGGAAAACCTTAAATATCGCATTATTTACGAGTACGAGTTCCGCCGTGGCACTAGTGCTGCGGAAACAACTCGAAGGGTGAATGATGTGTATGGCGGTCGTGTTGCAAAAGAAAACACAGTTCGTTTTTGGTTCCAACGTTTTCGTTCTGGAAATTTCGACCTGCAGAACAAGCCCCGTGGACGGCCTGAGACTCAAGTTGATAATGAAGAGTTGAAGGCTATTGTGGAAGCGGATCCATCGCAAACCACGTCCGAGTTAGCTGCAGGCTGCGATGTTAGTGATAAAACTGTTTTAATTCACTTGAAGCAAATTGGGAAGATTAAAAAGCTTGAAAGGTGGGTACCTCACGAATTGACTGAAACAAACCGGCAAACGCGCGTCGACTGCTGCGTTACATTACTAAACCGGCACAATAATGAAGGTATTTTAAACCGAATCATTACCTGTGATGAAAAATGGGTTCTTTACGATAATCGGAAGCGCTCAGCGCAATGGTTAGATCCTGGCCAGCCAGCCAAATCCTGCCCCAAGCGAAAATTAACCCCAAAAAAGTTACTTGTAAGCGTTTGGTGGACTAGTGCCGGTATTGTTCATTACAGTTTTTTCAAATCTGGCCAGACTATTACGGCTGATGTCTATTGTCAGGAATTGCAAACCATGATGGAAAAGCTAGCGGCTAAACAACCTAGGCTGGTCAATCGCTCCACGCCACTGCTGCTTCACGACAACGCTAGACCACACACTGCGCTACAGACGGCTACTAAATTAGAAGAGCTTCAATTGGAAAGTCTAAGACATCCTCCGTACTCCCCGGACCTTGCTCCAACAGATTACCATTTTTTTCGAAATTTGGATAACTTCTTGCAAGGGAAAAAATTCAACTCCGATGGGGCAGTCCAAATCGCCTTCAAAGATTTTATTGATTCCCGTCCGACTGGTTTTTTTAGTAAAGGGATCAATGAACTACCTATGAGATGGCAAAAGTGCATAGAAAATAATGGTTCATACTTTGATTAATTAAATATATTATATTAAAAAATATTCGACTTTTTGTTCCTCCCATACAAAACGCCAATTTCATATGTAAGGACCTAATATTTTTTTCGGTTTAGACGATTATTACCCAAAAGTATAATGTTTGGTAATATTCCCAATATTATCCAATTTTATGAACGCATCCCTTCTAACTCAACTCCTACCTCCAACATATCCTTATATTTTTCCTTGGCTACCTTGGGGGTAGATAAATCTAGCCGTTGACGTCTGGCGTGCATACCAACGAGTCGAGCTCCGGTTAACTCCTCGCTAAAATATCGAAAAACCCAACGTTCAACAATCAGCCGCGATCCTCGCGCACGGAAAATCAACCGAAAGCATCACAAAAGCACATCATCATATTGGAGAAGGAAGAAAGGAACATTGCAGACGCGTCGCAATACATCCAGCACGCGGGGCGAGTTTCGAACCAGGTAGCCTTCCTATGTTCTATTTTTTCCCAACCATTCCTTGGTCCTTCGATCCTAATCCCTATTTCATCCCCTAAATCAATAACATTTCCAAAAACCTTATCCTTGTTGCGTTTCATTTTCGGCGCCATATTGCAATACTTTTAGCATACAAACACTATAGCAGTGTTACCACGTATTTAACGGAAACAGACGTTCAATCATATATTACTTGCTCAGTGGTTCAATCTCATTATTTGCCAATATCCATCTCTAATCTGTTGACAAAGCAATCAAATCAAACAAACAATCGATCATATTATCTTTGGTTCTGTTGTTGTGTATTTAATTTATTTCACTAAGATATTTTCCTATTTATTTTGTTTTGAAAGCTTATTTTGTACACAATGGCAGATTTACGCGTATGTTTAGTGAAATTCGACATGTCCATGAAATGGTTGCAGGCTACATACGATTTTTCTCAGGAATTGAGTTTAAAAGAAGATGTAACTAGCAAAGAAAAATTACGCTTTGTAGCCCGCCACAAAGACTTACAAAAATATCGTATGCAAATGGATGAAGCATATACAGTTATTGTTAGCAGTAAACAAGCTCTACCACAGGAAAAGCGTTCATTATCAGACATTGAGAAATCTTATGAAAAGTTCATGGATATTTTTTATTCGATCGAAGTTTTGCACAGCACACTGATTGAAGCCAAGCCTGAATCTGATGGACGTAAACAGACTGCGTATACTCAGCATGAGAACGAATTTCATCTACCAAAAATTACCTTACCTAAGTTCTCTGGTTCTCATGTTGAGTGGCCTAGTTTTGTATCAATCTATAAAAGTTTGATTCACGACAATCAAAAGTTAAGTGCAGTGCAAAAGATGCATTACCTGCTAGGTGTCCTAGATAGGGAACCCTCCTCGCTAGTGAAGCACCTCTCACTTTCAGAGCAAAATTACAGTATTGCTTTTAATTTGCTAAGGGAAAGGTATGAAAATAAACGAATTATTGCTGACAAACATGTTGAAGCAATTCTAAATTTACCAAACTTAACACAAGTCAATTCAAAAACTTTGAACAGATTTATCAACACTTTGAAAGAAAACACACAGGCTCTACTGGCATTAGAATTTGACATACATGCATGGAGTTTCCTTCTTCTGCATATAATACTAAAGAAAATCACTATTGAGCTGAGGTGTAAGTTTGAGGCTAGCATAGATAATCCATTGAATATACCAACGTTTAGTGACTTACTTAAGTTTCTCGAAAGCCAACTGCGAGTACTTGAAAACATTGCTGGTCCTTCATTAAAATATACTTCTAGTTCTTTAAATGTTGTCAATGCGGAAAGTAAACAAAATTTTAGTTCTTGTCCATGTTGTGAAGATGCTCATTCAATCTACTTATGTCAAAAATTTAACTCAATGACCCCAGAGGAGCGCAAACAATTAGTCATCAAACAGAAACTTTGCTTCAACTGTCTGAGAACACATCATGTTTCCAAGTGCATATCAAAAAGTGTGTGTCAAGTATGTCATGGTCGACACCATACAAAGCTGCACATCAATAATAGCTTAAATAGGCCATCATCAGACACCAGCGGTCAAGCATCTGTGTCAACTAGTTCAACTGTACAGTCTTTGTATAGTGCTAACAATGGGGCGACCATGATATTAGGTACTGCTTTTGTACAGTTGAAGGATGTCAATGGACACTTCCATTCAGCTCGTGCACTGATTGATTGTGGCTCCCAAGTGTCAATTGTCACAGAAAATTTAGCACAAAAACTAAAACTCCCACGCTTACCATCTGGGCCTGTTCTTGGTTTAGGTGCTCAACCAACTCGACAGACACATGGCCGCATATCATGCGTAATATCACCTGTGGGTATTTGTCCTCCTTCCATATCAGCTGACTGTATCATCCTAAAGCGTATCACCGGTAATCTCCCATCCGTACCTGTGGATAATTCAGTTTTAAATATTTGTAAAAATTTGGTTCTGGCTGACAAGCATTTTACAGTTCCAGGACCAATCGACCTCTTATTAGGCATAGATGTCTATGACCAAATACTCGACAGTGGAAGGTTCAGCCTTGGCAAAGACATGCCGACTGCCTACTCTTCAATCTTCGGGTGGATAGTTATGGGCACAGCACCCGCAGCATCAACACTTATTAATAGTGCTACAGTGATGGCCTGCACTTTAAGTCTTGATCAGGCACTAACTCGGTTCTGGGAAGTCGAAGAAGCGCCCAGTCAACCAATTTTAGATCCTGAAGATGTTCTCTGCGAAAAGCATTTTAGTGACACTCACTCCAGGGATGATTCAGGACGTTTTATAGTTCAGCTCCCTTTTAAAATCAACTGTAAACCCTTGGGCGACACATCCACAACCGCTCTCAAGCGTTTCTACAATCTAGAACGTCGTCTTCTTAAAGACTCTCATCTTCGCGAGCTGTATGTTGCATTCATGCGTGACTATGAGGAAGCAGGCCACATGCGTGAGGTTCATCAGGATTCTACCAAACGTTACTACATCCCACATCATGGTGTACTGCGTTCCCATAGCAGCAGCACTAAGCTCAGAGTAGTTTTTGATGCATCTTCAACAAGTTCAACAGGTGTGTCACTCAACCAGGTTTTGATGTCTGGACCGAAGCTGCAGAAAAACATAGAAGACATTATTCTCCGCTTTAGAACTCATCGAATCGTCTTCACCTGTGATATTAAACAGATGTATAGACAGGTGCTTCTGGCTAAGCAGGATTGCAAGTATCAGACGATATTTTGGCGTGAATCACCTGAAAGGCCTATTAAGCAGTACGAGCTTACCACAGTCACATACGGTGTTACCAGCTCTGCCTTTCAGGCGATTCGGGTAATACATGAGCTTGCTTACTTGAATGCATCGTTGCATCCAGATGCATCTAAAGTTCTTTTGGAGGATACATTTGTTGATGATGTGTGTAGCGGTGCCAATGATTTGCATTCTGCTCTGAAAATGCAGCAAAAGCTGGTTTCCATCCTCTCTCAGGGTGGTTTTGCCTTGCGCAAGTGGTCCAGCAATTCCAAGGATTTTTTAAAATCACAAATTGCTGATCACTGTGAGCAACCTTACCGGTTTGAAGAGGATGGTAACGCAACTTATAAAATTCTGGGAATAGAGTGGAATTCAGAAAATGACAGTTTTATTTATAATGCCTCCTCGATGAGTACCATTCCAACTAAGCGTGGCATCTTGTCAAACATTGCAAAACTCTATGACCCTTGTGGGTTTCTAGCACCAATTACTTTCTTTGCAAAACACATAATGCAAACTATCTGGTCTATGCAGCTTGGTTGGGACGATCCTCTTCCATCTGAAATCATAAACACTTGGAATGATTTTAACAAACAACTTTCTCAACTTAACAACGTATCCCTACCAAGATGTCTGTTCACTGATGAAACGTCAGAGATTGAGGTCCACGGTTTCAGCGACGGATCTGAACGTGGATATGGTGCTTGCGTCTTCTTGCGCCTTCAAGAAAAAGGCGGCAACATTTCGGTTAGGCTCCTTCTGGCCAAGTCACGTGTAGCTCCGCTCAAACAAAAACTTACCATTCCTAAAATGGAACTCAATGGGGCTCATCTGCTTGCCCGACTTCTTAAGCATGTTCATGGCGTTATTGGTCCAAAACTGAAAATCAGCCGTATGACAGCTTGGTGCGATTCCAGCATTGTACTTGCATGGCTTAAGGTTTCTCCCCATAAATTGCAGACCTTTGAGGGTAATCGCGTATCACAGATACAGGCTCTAGTGCCTAGTGTTACGTGGAAGCATGTACCATCCGCCAAAAACCCAGCTGATTTGGCAAGTCGTGGACTGACTCCTGCCGAATTAGTTGAAAGTGATCTATGGTGGTCTCCTCCATGGCTGGTTGAGAATTGCTCAGCGTGGTCAGAAGATATCTCTCTTCCCAATCAAAGTGACTTGCCTGGCTTAAAGTCCACAATGCCTATCTCCAACTTCGCTGCACTTACTGAAGAACTTCCGGTTCTAACCAAGTTCAGTTCGTTTCCTAAGCTACAGTCTGTTGTAGCTTGGTGCAAACGATTCATCTATAACTTGCGCAATAAAAACCATCGTCGAACCGGTCCATTGACTATCCCTGAGCTCAACGATAGCTTGCTCAACATAGTAAAAATGGTCCAGTCGTCGGAGTTTCCTGAAACCCTAAAATTGTTGCGCAATGATAAGCCTCTTAAGGACAGCGTTCGGCGTTTGAATCCTTTCATTGATTCTCAAGGCCATTTAAGAGTTGGTGGAAGACTTGTAATGTCAAATCTGGAATACAGTTCCAAACATCCACTCTTATTACCTAAATCACATCATGTAACGAAACTCATCGTGAACCATTACCATCGGTTGTTCGATCATCCTGGTCTAATGGCTCTCACTAGTATGATTCAACGAAAGTTTTGGATTTTATCAGCGCGACGAGTAATCCGTCAACAGATCTTTCGTTGTCAACGTTGTTACCAGCTGCGGCCAAAGGCTATAGAGCCCTTCATGGGAGATCTCCCTGTGCATCGTGTGACGTCATGTCGCCCGATTTCTAAGGTTGGTGTCGATTTTGCAGGTCCTTTCATGTGTAAAACATCGCGCATTCGAAATGCCAAGTCGGTAAAATCATACATGTGCATTTATGTATGCTTTGTGACAAAAAGTGTCCACATGGAGATTGTGTCCGAGCTATCCACCGACGCCTTCTTGGCTTGCCTGGACAGGTTCGTCTCTCGTAGAGGGCTACCCAGTGATATATTTAGTGACTGCGGAACCAACTTTGTTGGCGCTCGAAATTATCTCAAGCACGTGGCACAACATTTCAAGGACGCTCATGCTGAAATCAGCAAATCTTTAGCCAGCCGCCAAATAACTTGGCATCTAAACGCTCCTTCGAATCCTCATATGGGTGGATTATGGGAAAGCGCAGTAAAGTCAGCTAAACTCATACTGATGCGTCTTGTCGGTGACCGCTCGCTTACTTTCGAGGAACTTAGTACTGTGTTTGCAAAGGTAGAAGCAGCCTTAAATTCTCGGCCCTTGTGTCCTCTAACAAATGATCCAAACGACTTAGAAACTCTTACACCTGGACATTTCATCATAGGACAACCGCTTCAGTCCTTGCCTGAGCAAGACTTCGATGAGTTTAACCCGAGCCTCTTGAAGCGATGGCAGCATCTTCGACAGATTAGCCAGCATTTTTGGAAAAGATGGCATTCGGAGTTTTTGCATACAATGCAACAACGTCCGAAATGGCTCGCTAAAATTACGAATTGTAAAATCGGTGATCTGGTTCTGATTAAGGATTCAAATCTGCCACCTCTTCAGTGGAAAAAGGGTAGAATTATTCGTGTCTGTCCGGGATCCGATGGTGTGGTTAGAGTTGTTGAACTGAGAACATCTAATGGTATTTTGCTGCGTCCAGTTGTGAAACTATGCCCTTTGATGCCATGTCTTGACAATTAAATCATGCTTAAATCACCTTTAATCGTAAATCATCTCATGTTATTAATTTCACTTCTATTTTTAATTTAGTTATATGAAAATCTGAAAATCAACAAGAACACTGACACCAATTTATTTTCTATTCTTTTTTTTACTTTTTTTTTATACATTTTTAACTACTTGTTCCTCTAAAGAGCTTAGCAGCTCTTTGGGGGGCGGTATGTTTGGTAATATTCCCAATATTATCCAATTTTATGAACGCATCCCTTCTAACTCAACTCCTACCTCCAACATATCCTTATATTTTTCCTTGGCTACCTTGGGGGTAGATAAATCTAGCCGTTGACGTCTGGCGTGCATACCAACGAGTCGAGCTCCGGTTAACTCCTCGCTAAAATATCGAAAAACCCAACGTTCAACAATCAGCCGCGATCCTCGCGCACGGAAAATCAACCGAAAGCATCACAAAAGCACATCATCATATTGGAGAAGGAAGAAAGGAACATTGCAGACGCGTCGCAATACATCCAGCACGCGGGGCGAGTTTCGAACCAGGTAGCCTTCCTATGTTGTTGTATGTTCCTATTTCTTTTTTTGAAGCAGTGATGGCTCAGTGACTTACCGTCGGGTGAGATTGTGGTCAAAGGCTTACCTATAAAATGAAAAAAAAAATATGCACGATTTACTTAGTCAAGGTATATAATTTAAATAGTTTTATTTAGAGAAACTAAATTTTTTGAACAGGGATACTTGTTCACCCTTAATAGGCTTATGCTTGGTTACTTATATTTGGAAACTTTTACCTCTGTACCTACCGATATACTATTGTTTTTGTAAAATATAGCAACATTATTTTTTATGGCAGGATAACTAAAGGTTTCCGATTAAGTTAATTGTCAATAGATGTTATTGGCAAGAATGTAATCGTCTGTTACATATATTTATGTAACCGGCCTTGCAGAGTCTACAAACTGATAAAATACGTAATGAGAATAAACATTCTATGTGGGATGTGTTAAAGTATGATATGAGTAAGTAAATAGGTTTACTGATTTAGGAATGTATTTATTTATTTATCATTCTTGGAAAGTACCTACACTTGAAGTTACCTGATCAGAGAGATGAAAACAGTACTCTTCGTAACTAAAAAGGATTTGCCTGCTGAATTTTTCCGTCAATATTAAACCGCGGCGGAAAATTCTACTAAAAATATTATCAACTAACTAGTAACAGGTCTAAACCTCATAAATTACTTTTTTTGATCATACTTATGATTAAAAAAACTTAATCTTAAGTATTACCGAATAGGCCTTATTGTCGCATACGTATGGAAATTCATTTTGAAATTCAAATTCAATAACGGGCACCGTTTTCAAAGTAAAATGTCAAAATTGTGTCAAATGAACTCCAACTCTGTTACCATTTTAAGTACCTGCACAATAAGGTCCCGGGATCCTTAGCATCTGATTCGAATGGTAATTAAAATTATTATTTTGCATGGTGGTAGGGCATTTTGCGAATGCCCGCCTGGCTAGCTTCCGCCCTTAAGTAGAAAATATGTCGCTAAGCACCTAACGGTGTTTTTTTTATTCCTGATAGGTAAGCCTTTGACCACTATCTCACCTGATGGTAAGTGACGATGTGGTCGAAGATGTTGTACAGGCTAACCTAGAAGTACTGGCTCTCAAGGACAGCTGCCGGAACACACCGTTAGGTGCTTGGCGACAGTTTTTCCAACTCATGACCGCGGGCGACGTTGCTTAACTTTGCTGATCGGTTAAGAACAGCTAAGTAAACTTCGCTACGAGCGCTTCAAAGGTATGTTCTGGCAGCTGCCCTTGAGAGCCAATACTTCTAGGTGAGCCTGAACATCTTCGACCACATCATCACTTACCATCAGGTGAGATAATGATAGGCTTATCAGCTATAAAAACATATATACATTTAATTCGATCTTCATAATGGGCATCGTTTTCAAAGGGAAATGTCGAAATTCGTCCCTAGAGTCGGGACGTGCTCTGCCAAATGAGATATCGTAGTGGGGAGTCACAGCCACGACGGTTTAACAATAGACGGTAGCGAAAGAATAGATTTTTTAGTTATCTATAGATAAATTGTTATATAATCTCATTTTGTATAGATTGTCATAAGTTGTCAATTTTAAAATATTTAGAATTGTTGTAAAAGAATTGATTATTAGACGTTAGTCTTCGGAAGTTGTAAAAGTTTTCAGGAAATAATATTAATATGATTCAAGAAGTAAAGTCTATCATTATTTCTCCGACATAATACGCTTCAACAGCAACAAAAAAATATAAGCCACTATACGTTATGCTAAGTTATAATTATTACTATGATATCCTCAGTGTTAAGTTGCAATTGTACCAAATTTTGTGAAATAAATATAATTATTATTATTAGTACGTAAAAAAGTGAAATTCTCAGTTACCGCTTTGTTTGCGAACTCAAGTTCACAATTAGCAAAACACAATCTTACAAATTCAATTGAATTGATTACTTGATTTGACACTTGGAAAAGATCGCATGCGATAGGTTTTTTGTTTTTTATGCCTTACAGGTTAGCCTTGGACTACTATCTCACTTGATGGTAAGTGATGATGTGGTCGATGATGTTGTACAGGCTAACCTAGATCTACTGGCTCTCAAGGACAGCTGCCCGAACACACCGTTAGGTGCTTGGCGACAGATTTTCTACGTGATGTTGTTGCGTCGCACGGTAAACTTTTTAAACCACAGCCACCGCTATAAGGTTTACCTTCTGCTGTTTTTGAGGTTGACTTACATTTCTTTACATATTTATTCGTAGGGGTACATTGAATACTCGAGGAGGCTCGAGCGGTGAAGGGGAGCATTGATACATCATAAAGGGGCCCCTTAACCCTACTCCTGGGTTGCAAGTCCCAGGCCCCTCTGGCCTCTTCCTCTGCAACGCTATGGACCCGGCACCCGCTCGGTGAATCCATGTAATGCTAAGAAATTCGTCTCAATATAACAGGGTTTGTTAGATGGGAATGGGAACAGATTTGAAGCGCTCGTAGCGAAGTTCACTTAGCTGTTCTTAACCGATCAGCAAAGTTAAGCAACGTCGCCCGCGGTCATGAGTTGGATGGGTGACCACTAGTGACATTACTAGTGAGCGTTTCCGTGCTTCGGAGGGCACTTTAAGCCGTCGGTCCCGGTTGTTGTCTTAGGATGGCAGTCGTTATATCATGGTGGTAGGGCATTTTGCGAATGCCCGCCTGGCTAGCTACCACCGTCAAGTAGAAAATCTGTCGCCAAGCACCTAACGGTGTGTTCCGGCAGCGGTCCTTGAGAGCCAGTACTTTTAGGTTAGCCTGTACAACATCTTCGACCACATCATCACTTACCATCAGGTGAGATAGTGGTCAAAGGCTAACCTATCAGGCATAAAAAAATAAAAATATATAACTAAGAACTTTCTTGGCATCTGCCCTAAAATTAAATACAAATAAAATATGTATATTTAAAATATATTTTATTAATAACCACAATTTCATAACTGATATTTATACACCAAACAAAGAGCTCGTCGAATTATTATCTAGGAATGGTTCTTTAATGATTTTTCTAAGCTTCTTTTCATTGATAGCTTCATAGTTAGAGGTCCAGAGTTCCATTACTCTTGGCGAAGGTCCTTTCAGCGTAAGAGGCGTTTCTTCTTCGTCGTCTGACTCTCTGACAACTTCCACTTCCATCTTATCTTCGGTCAGATCTTCAGTATTTTCTGGTTCTTTTGCACCAGATATTTGTTGCAAGAACGATGTAACTAAGAGGCTCACCGGTGGCAACATATGCGCGTCGGCAGACTCTATCTGTAAAACACAGTCGGAATTGTTCACCTCAGTCATTCATTTATACCATAGGATGAAAGAAATTCAAGTTACGTGAAAACATTTTAATGAAAAAACCCAGAGGCATCCCAGGGCTCGTGAACCAACAACTGAAATAACTCTAGTTTGGTCAAAACACTATTTTAGTAAATAAACGAGGACTTGTCTCGTACAGCGAGGAAACAACTAAAACTGTAACCGAAATTGCAACAGCCTTTTCAACATACAAATTGTTTTAATATTGTTATGTTTGAAATAACGCCTGCTATGCTCTATCCCAATACGATGGTTAAAGAACGATTGGAAGAATTTGAGTTATGACTTCATTATCATGTAAGCTCAATTGGTTAGAGTATACCCCGGCTAAAGGGGTGGATGGACGCGGGTTCGAATCCCGCACATGACTTAAATTATTCCTCTCGTATATTTGTAATTTTATAATATACGTTGTTCTTAACCCGGCACCAAAAGCACAAATTAATGCGTTTGTGTATTGTAAATAACCACACGATACGATTGGTGTCGTGTGCTGCCCTTAGTCGCCTCTTACGACACCCACGGGTAGAGATGGGGGGTGAAATTCTAGCCCGGCACCCCACGAGAAACATATACATATAGATGAAACAATTCTACGTCTATACACTCTAACTGTGCCACAGCTATACTGACGTCGCCTCGATACTACTCAGCCTCGATGATATTTGTTGCTGTACCATCATCTCAACGAAATTTTACATAGACACAAAACAATATGAACCTGCGATAACGATTAATTGTTTATTTCGATTTATTTGAATCTTAGCTTCACTGGCCGCTTTGCGGACGTCTTTCGCTTCGGTACTATCCAACGCCGTTCCTTACAGCGCTGATTACTATCACTGTACTATGATGGCATCGCGCTTGGACAATGTTAGTTAGTAGACACTAAACAATTCTACGTCACTGCTAAATTACGAATAATTCTGTTTATTTCTATTCACTTACGCCATAGTGCGCCGTTTTGCGGATGTCCCTCGCTTCGATACCACCGAGCCCCGCTCTTTGCACAGCTAATAACTGTCACTGTACCATAATTGGATCGTAGATGGACAATGTTACGTAGTCTCCCCCGCGGGTTAGAATTGCACATCCCCATATCATCCCGTGTGTGTCGTAAGAGGCGACTAAGGGAAAAATACTGGAAGGTGGGCAGCAGCACTGCCTAAAGAACTGCCATCTTACACTACGATCCCCAAGCCACCTGCCAAGCGTGGGGATTATGGCAAATACCCCCTTAATAGGAAGGCTGTATTCAGCAGTGGACAAGTCGGCTGTTACAGTACATAGACACAAAATAATTCTACGTCACTGCTACATTACGACATATTCAGTATTTTTTTTGTTACTCACTTGTGCCAAAGCTCCACTGGCCGCTTTGTCGACGTCTCTAGCTTCGATATGACCCAGCCTAGGTCCATGCACCGCTGATAACTGTTGTTGTGCGATCATCGCCCCGAATTTGGACATCGGCTTATTATTCCACGTCATCGCTTCCAGCCGACTGTCGTCTGCCTTTTCCGGCTCTATAGTGTAGATCTCCTGGGAAACAAACAACAAATGTTAGGGAGTACAATATGAATTTGCCAAGCAGGCGTTATTGCAAACATAACAGTATTAAAATATAAGGTTGCGTCATCATTTACAAGTTTAAAACCAATTGCAATATTGGTCATGTTTGTAGTACAACGCAAGTTGAACTATAGGTGTGGCTCCATCCCGATACGACGGTTGAAGAACGTGAGCAAAAATTAGAGTTATGAGTCATTGTGTCGTGTTAGCTCAATTGGTTAGAGCATACCCCGGCTAATGGGGTGGATGGACGCGGGTTCAAATCCCGCACATGACTATAATTTTATCTCTCATAAATTTGTAATTTTGTAATAGTACAATATAAATTTAATATATTTCGAAAATGGTCCGGCACTCTCATACCCTAATCCTTCTTTGTGTGTGGTCGGTACAATATGCTTTCTCAAACACAAAGGACGCGATACAAGAATTTATCGAAAGGTATGTTTTCTTTAATAACATAAAGGACAGCAAACAACACAAGAACAAAATGTATGCAGCTTTGGTTTTGCTTTGGCCGGTCGCCTTTCGTCAACTCTCTTTGGGAATGCTCTTTTTTTTATGTTATTGTGACGGAACAAATTCGAGGTCCACTTGTTGTGAGGCACAGGAATTTCCCTTTTGTGAGAGTTGTAATATGTTTGGGAACTTTATTAAAAAACCGTACACAATTACCTAAGAAGGGCCTTTTATTTGTCTTTGCTAATCTAAAACCTGGCACCGCTATTTTATATTTATTCCTAGTGTTGTAATCGTGATTGTCACTGTTTAATTTAAATAATTTTTTTACGAACATATATCATACTATGCATGAGACGCCTTGTAGGTGAATATAAACATTAGCTACTCCGTTTTTTGCGAGCTGAAGTGCACTTTATTACTTCGTAGTCAGAGTCGCTTATTGAAATGGCTTTGCGGAGTGATCTTTATGGCTTTTTATTCTGTGGTGTTACGCAATCAAGTAAAATAGATAACCTAGCAACAAACTAAAAGCCTGCTATTTGTTTTTTTTGACGTCATCGTTTATCTTAAGAAAACAAAAGAGTATACTTACAGAGTTATTTCTCATGAGGAAAAGTCTGATATCATCGCCCGAGGCAGATCCAAATGTGATCTGCTTAAATACTCCCGTATCTGGGTTCAGTAACCTTTTCCGCGTTAGTATTGGTGTAGAACTATGTGGTGTGAAAACAAACACTGAAACAAAGAACAAACCGAGCTATAATACAAATACATTCGAGGGCCGAGGTGCCGCAGGTCCATGGTTCGATCCCCGCCGCCGGCTTGAGCTACACCGCATGGTAGGAGGGCTTTTTGCGAATGCTCGCCTGGCTAGCTACCACGCTCAAATAGAAAATCTGTCGACAAGCACCTAACAGTGTGCCGGCAGCAGTCCTTGAGAGCCATTAAAATTACAGGCAACGAGATTAAACAACTGTATGTCTCAGGGGCGCAGTGAAGTTCGTTACTAGTGACGAAATGGATCCGTTAAAGGCAGAGGTTACCGCTCAACATCAAGTGGGCCTCGTGCTTGTTCCGTCACAATAACATAAAAATATATTGATATTAACTTTAAGGGAGTATTTTAATTGACTCATTGTAATGACAAAATTGATTGATGAATAAAAAATTCCCCTGTGGGGTGTTGGTTAGAATTGCACCTCCCTATATCATCCCGTTGGTGTCATCGTACCCATGGGTAAGAGGCGACTAAGGGAAAAATACTGCAAGGTGGGCAGCAGCACCTTCTAAAGAACTGCCACCTTACACTGCGATCCCCAAGCCGCCTGCCAAGCGTGGGGACTATGGCAAATACCCCCTTAATAGGGGAGGCTGTGTTCAGCAGTGGATGAGTCGGCTGTTACAGTACAGTAACAGTAGTGATAAAATTTGGCTTTTTAGAAACTCACAGTCATTTTCCTGAGTGACAACCGCCATTCTGTTTGATTGTCTGTCAGCTGCTAAGCATGATGGCTTGATTTGGACCATCCATTTCATAGTCAATGATAGGAGACTCCATACGGCTAAGCAATTTTCTGTTGTACATACCAACTGGAAGGATAAAAATAATAATATTATATTTGATATTGACCTCTATTTGTAGTGTTTGTTCGCAATTGCAGTTGTCGATGTACAGTCACTTGCAATAAAAAGTTTAAACATTGTAATTTTCAAAATTGTGGCAGACTTTTATTTCTCTCTATATACACAAAAGTATTTAATTTTTTTTTTATCACTGATAATACAAAAAAAAATTAAGATACTTTTGTGTATATAGAGAGAAATCAGTTACCATCAGAAAATATTATGATGTGGTCGAAGATGTTGTTCAGGCTTACCTAGAATTACTGGCTCTCAAGGACAGCTGCCGGAACACACCGTGCTTAGCGACAGATTTTCTACATAAGGGTATTAACTAGCCAGGCGGGCATTCGCAAATACCCTACCACTTGTAACGACTACCTTCCTAACACAACAACCGAGACCGATGGCTTAACGTGCCCTCCGAAGCACGGAACCGCTCAGTAGTAATGTCACTAACGGTCACCCATCCAAATCATAACCGCAGCGGACGTTGCTGAACTCAGCTGATCTAGACTTTGCTCAAAAGACCTTTCACCTGAGAAAACATTTAAATAAATCATACTGATATTATGAATGCGAGAATTAGTAAATGATGATGTGTAGATGTGAGTGTGTATGTTTGTTTCTCTTTTACTCTGATATGGCTGCACCAATTAGGATGAAACTCGGAATATAGGTAGTTTATAGATACTTTCATCACATCATAAATTTCCATAATTATCTTCGTGGATGAAACCGCACAGCGCTGCTACTTACATAATGTGCTGCATCTTTGCTTCCGAACTTCACTTGAAGCCCTTTAGGCCTCAGTGCAGGATGAGACAGCGAAGTCCTTATGTGGCACAACTGCGAGTCCCATAACGTCAGCTTGCACCCAAACCACGCGGCAATCAAAGACCCATCCTGCGAAATCGCTATCCCGCCCATATCAGTATCATCATTTCTTCTCATACCAGAATCCAAAACTTTACCATCGACCAACGTATTCTCTTTATGGGCATTAGCCAGTTTCAATATAACATCATCCTCCAGTATCTCTCTCAAATATGGATATTTTTGCTTTTCATATGTATTCACATTGTGGTGTTTTATATTGTTCAGTATATCGTGCGATAGGTACTGTCCGATGCCAGATGAATAGTAACAAGCCGTCAAACATGTGAAGAGTCTGAGTTTTTTCCCCGTTAAAGATTTGTTTTCTAACTTCCATATTCGGAATTTCTGATCTGCGCCGGCGGAGACGCAGTAGTTTCCTTGGTTGTCGAAAGCTAGAGCTACAACGATGCAGCCTCCGTGAGATAGATTGACGCATGTGTTGAGTTCAAATGGCGTTGAACCTTTGAGCGCCGCATACCAGAATTTGAGCTTTTCTTCTGGGTAGTTTATCCCATCGTTTCTGTATTCAGATGTGGCCAACCAGGTACCGTTAGCGCTGATGGCGGCGCATGTCACTTCCGTATCTATTGGTATAAGATTGTGTCGTTCTGCGGGTAGCTCGTTTGTTTGGGTTATGTCAATCTGGAAACGAAATAATACCTGTTATACTCTTTAATATTGCAAGCTGAATGCGTTCTGCATTGTTTCATTCTTTATCTCATAATATTTATGTGACAGGAAGAGTTACAATTACAAAACTATACATCCAACTAGCTTCTACACGCGGCTTCACCCGTTGAGCAGCCAGTAACGGCTGCTCAACGGGTGAAGCCGCGTGTAGAAGCTAGTTGGATGTATAGTTTTGTGATGACATGTGGATTATATAAACTTTTTTTTTGAGTCGGTAAGTGGGAGTCGGACTCGCATACAAGAGGATTCCGTACGATGGTATTTTATACCATCAATATTTTTTCACAATGTCTTACATTTCCTATACTGTCAGTTGAGAAAGAGAGTACACTTGCAATTTGATTTCGGGAATGTGCTACATCGGCAAAAATTATAAATAATAATTTACATATGTAAATTATATTGATATATAGCTAATATATAACAATGATCATGAAACATGGGCTCTAGTTATAGTTTATTTAAATTGTAAATATATGTCTCAACAAGCAAATATATATTTTTAATTGAGTCATATATACTTTTTGTATAAAAGAATATTACTGAATATGGGGCCTAAGGTTACGTGATAGAGGATGTAATCATATTCAATTTTTACGATAGGTAAAGACTGTTCAATCAAATAAAACAATACAAAAGCCCTGAGTCAGCCGAACTCAATCCTGCGGGCCGCTAGGACCAGAGCGTGACCACGCGCCTTCAAAAAAGGCATAGTAAAGGCAATAAATGACTTGTGGCACAGAAATGTCATTCGATGCTTTTAATGGCCCAGCGAACCACGTACCTTCAAAATATGAAAGTTTCAGTTGATGGCAATGAAAAGGAACTAACGGCCGGTATCAATAACCTATCTATCGCCTACTATCAGTTAAAAAAGCTACTGCTGGTTAAGGGTGGCGCATTTTTCGGTTTCTATAAACAAAGATAGATAGGTATATCTATATTAAACATTGATCTATCTTTCGGAGGGTCTATCGCTTACCATAGATAATTTGTTCCATAGAAAAAAAACACGAGCGTTTCAATAACGTTTCGAAAGCTATCTGTCGATAGTTCATATTACCAGTAGTTAGAGATTTACCTATCGCTCGATTTCGATGGATACCTTTAAAGTTTTCTTGAGTTTCGAATTAATTTTACAAGAAATGGATTTATTTAGCGACGAAAGTGATAACAAAATATTTGAGGCAGGTGTAGTATTTGATTCTGTCGACACTGCAGAGTACAAAGATCGTCAAGCTTACAGGCTAATTAATTATATGAGTGAATTTTCAGAATATGAATTTATTTGTAGGTTCAGATTGAATAAAACCTCTGTAGAAGATTTGCTAATTAAAATGACGCCGGCCAAAAAAGCAAAACAAAACACCAAATGGTTTTGGTGTAAGAAAAAAATACCACGGTTAGTTCCAGGTAGTCTCGTCTGATGGCAATAAAAATGATATTGACATGACGTGCTTGACTGATATAGACGTCAATGCGCGTTTTATTTTTGTAAAAGCATCGTAAAAAATGTGTTTTATTTTGGTCATTATTGAAATATATGTATTAAGTAATAACAAGTACTTCAAAATAACTATCAATTAAAATATATCTTTATAATAACGTAATGTAGTAAAACAAATCTTTAAACGTGTGTAAAACTTAAGATAGCACTAGTTAGATATGCAAAATTAAAACGTTTCGGAGGGACGCTTTAACCAAGAGAGGAGTTCAATCTATCTCTGATCTTAGATAGGGTATGAACGTTAACGTTATTGAAACGGCAGTAACAGATAGATCAAACTTAACTTATTATCTCGGATAGCTATCTACATTTAACTGCAAGTAGTTTTGAAGCAGTGATGGCTCAGTGGCATTGGCTATGGACTGCCGCGCAGCAGGTCCATGGTTCGAATCCCGCCCAGAGCTTGAGCTTCACCGCATGGTGGAAGGGCATTTTGAGAATGCCCGCCTGGCTAGCGACCACCCTCAAGTAGAAAATCTGTCGCCAATCACCTAACGGTGTGTTCCGGCAGCAGTCCTTGAGAGCCAGTGAAATAACAGGCAAAATGGGACTTAACAGGTATGTCTGAAGGTGATGGGCGCAGTGCAGTCGTCACTTGTGATGAAATGCAGAGGATACCACTTAACATCAGGTGGGCTCGCGCTTGTTACTTCACAATTACAATAAACAATTAAAAAAAGTAGATTATTGAAACCGGCCGTAAGAGTCTTGTTTCTTTGGAAATCGAAAGATCAAACTATGAAAAAAAGGACTTCAAATAGATATCGTTTAGAATTCATCCACGCGGGTTGCTTATGGGCACACGAACCATGCACTTAGGGCAACGGAAAAAGGTACCGAAAATCTGGTGCCATGGAATACACTCATGCTTGAATAAATTTGTAAGGCATATATTGAAAAATCTGCGTAATCCGTGGTAACATATCATATTTTTATAAACCGACTTTTATCTGTGGACTTACGTTATAAAGCACTTTGTCTGTAGCCGTAGAAAACAACTGTAGATGTCCAGTGCGGCCCGGCATGAGGAGTCCTCCCAAACGGCTATGATATATTAGAGTGCCTCCAATCGCCCTCATCACTGGTGATAGACCTCCACATTCCAATATAGTCGCCGTCGTGCGCATTTGTGCATTTGCAATGACGATTGCTGTGACAAATATACGAAGCGATTGAGAACTTTCTTTTTTTAAGGAAGTAGGTTGACAAATAATATTAATTAACATTATATTAGAGCACAACATTCTTGACCGATAGAAGGGTAGCGGCATCATTTTTCGTTACATCCGACAGTTAACTGTTTAAAAAGAACTTCTTTCGATCTGATGAAGTCTAAAAATATAATTAGAACACAAAATTCGTCTCAATCAATCATGTTCCGATAGCCTAGAGGTCAGTGCAATCGGCGCGAATCAGGGCGTAGTGAGTTCTATTCCCAGTCAGGGCAAAAATTATGGCTCTAATAATTTTTAAATGTGATTTTCGCATATCACTCGTTCGTGCTTGTAATTTAGAAATAATAATTAACTTTATTTATAACTATGAGTAATATTTATAAATGACTTTTGAATATATGAAGACACTGTATGTAACGTAACACTGGACCGCGCCGCACTCCCTTTGAATAGAGTTATGAATGTTTACATTGAGCTAAGTAATATAAAATATGAAATAATACAGGCACAAGAGACTTAACATCAGGTGTTGCTTATGAATTTTACCAATAACCCTGTACTTTGGCTTCGCGTGTGAGTAGCTAAATGCGCAATAGGGTATTGGGCTTGAAATGACTGCATTTTCGCTAGCAGGTGCGACGTTTACTACTATGCTCCGTAAAGATATAGAGTTTCTGAAAGATTAATAAATCCCAAAATACCTATATAAGAGCCAGAAAGAAATACTAGGAGAAAATAGCAGAGGATGCTTATCTTAGCACTATCTTTTGTAAAATTTGCAACACACTTTATTGCGAGCGCCAAGCTCTCTAGCATAGCCGATTTTAACGAACCATCCTTTTTTTTGGAATCCTGTGTTTAATAGCGAACAATCCGGGCGATACAGTGCATTACAATAATAAATCGAACTTAGAGCAATACCACTTTCCACTTAACAACTTAATTCCTACAAGCTAAGTTTCCTATGATCTCTCCAGACCGATAGAAGGTCTTCTTACAAGGCAAAATATATTGCTAACCAGATATATTCAAGTTTACTTACAGTTATTGCTTAATGTGACAGCCACGTGAGTTTTGTTCGTTGCTATGTGCCGGATGGTTCCAGGGAGGCGCGGTATGAAAGCTTTCTCTTGTACCGTGTGTGCTGCGCTACTGATCGTCCATTTCACAAGCGTTTTCTCTAGCCCACCAGTATAGAGGGAATTACCTTTAGAAAAAGTGTTCATTAGTGTCAACTCAGACGTACAATGGGCAGCTGAAAAGTTCTGAGCTTAAGCTACTTGCTGTCGTGTTTATAATCACTCTCGATACCTGTCACTAGATCAGGGACGTTTAATCAGTATTTATGAAACGTGGTGTGTAATTAGGATCAAGTCTGGTGGAGTATTGTCGCCACGACGAAAAGCATCTAAATACATTGTATAGGTAAGTAAAATTAGGATAATTAAACTCAGATATTCAACTGTAAACATCACCATGTCTGAGTCATTCCAAATTTACCGAAATTGTGGAATAGCGCCGCGTCAAAGAGGAATATATTAGGTATTCAGTAGTATGGTCGCTATCAACTGTCAAAGTTCAAAAATCTTATTGGAAGATCTATTAGATATTATTATCCTCACAACTGTTTACCCCGAAAAGGCGAGGTTTCGTCACACATGTATTGGTGCAATTAAAAAGGGGGGAAGCTTATTTCCTAATACTTTCTACCAGGCACAACTCCTTTATTCTGGGTAAACAAGGTAATGATAAACTGTCCATTATTTAGAAGAGCCTTACCTTGTAATGAGAATGCTGAGCAAAACACTGGCAGAAAGTGCCAATGTAGCGTTTCCCTTCCTGTACTTAATCTATTATCAAACAATGATCCTCGTAATATGTTAACTCGCCCAAGTGCATCTGTGATGGCCACCATGCCATTGTGAGCTGTGACGGAAATAATCCGAACGTATGTATGGTTAATTTTCCTGAAATACACAAGAAATACTATATCTGATGTGAAAATTGGTTAAGAGTGTAATGCGACGCGCATTAGGTATGGTTCAGTAGCAATTGGTACCACATACATTTTGAAGCAGTGATATCCGAGCGGTAAAAGCTGCCATGCCGGTGGACCACGGTTCGATCCCCAGCGCCGGCTTGACCTTCACCGTATGGTGTAAGGGCATTTTGCGAATGCTCGCCTGGCTAAATCCTCGACTCTCAAGTAGTTAATCTGTCACCAAGTACTTAACATTGTGCACCCCGATGCTGTTCATCAAAAAACCTTTAAAAAACATTTCAGTGTTCTGTGGCAATGGAAACCAAAGACAAATTAAACTTGTATCTAATATTGTCCCACACTATAGATTTTGTAGACAGTATTTTTTCAAGGGCGCCATTTTAAATCCCTATCGTAAGTCCCCAGTGTAGAGAGATTAATAGAATTAAACTCCAAGTGTACAAGGTATGTGTACACTTGGAGTGACAAGGAATACAAGCTAGCCTTAAACACAGACAGTTTTAATTAAAAATATTCAGAGGCTCTCAAGTAGACATGTTTCCTTTAATTTTCTGAGAGCATTGCTTGGAGTATGCAGAGAACCAGTCACCGACACAGCCTTCAATGTTCAATGATGGACGTTTTCCAGCTATTGATGTTGATGATTGCTGTTTGGCAATTATGCCGCTCAGTTAAGAACACACTATTTTATTATTATTAGCAATTTAAACTTTGACTAACTTCTTATTGTTTTTCTCAAATGTAAGCAGTGTTAACAAAATCTTTATACACAATAATGTATTACTTGCAGCATATGTAATGAAATAAAGTGAATCTCTGCAAAAATATTGTGCGACTGATACTACTTATATTTATATCCCAACTGAATTAAGTTAATATAAGATTAGAGTCCTGATGTTCATCCTAAACAACATATTTAGTTCCTTTTATTGTTTATTTAGACCTTGACCCCAAAACCTGCTGTTTCCCCAGATGTTTCAATCAAGATGTAATCCAATGGGTCTATCTAATAATTATAAATGCATGACTTATCTTCTAGTGCAATTTGAATTTCTTAAACCTTTGAAAATATTACTTCAATATTTCTTAAGCTTTGCCTACAACAATGCCTTACAAATTGTTACCATTTGAAGCATATTAACAGAGTATATCTCCGACCACTAAAGAGATGGAGTTGTATGCCGTCATTTTGAAGGAGTCTCTAAACATAATTCCATATCAAGTACATACTAATAATAAATCAGAAACATACTTACTGCTCTCTTATGTGAGGTTGAGTTAAGTTTTGCAAAAAGAGCATTTTTGTTCCATTTGTTAATGCAGCAAATCTGTCTCTATCATACCATCCCAAAGATACTCGAACCATATCATAATATTTTGGTTGTGTTCCTTTATAGTCAATTTCAACAAGTCCGGTTTTTAATGAGAATGAGACCAGACGCATATGCTCTTGAGATGGAGATCCTAACGTTACCAGACATGTGTAACTATTCAGTAGGTTGAACGAGAGGATATTCATATCATCTGGTATTTGAATTTTCTGAAAAAAAAAAAAATATGTAGCATTAATTTTTTTTTAACAGCGGTGTGCCTTTACGCTGAATCCACTACAAACTATATACATTACTACAGCTGCTTACTTCAGGATCTGCGGGATCTTCGATGAGAAGATGTCACATTGGACATTAGACATAATTTTGGTCTTGTACATGTTCATTTTAAGACCCACCTGCTGGGAAACTATCGCTGAGCATTGTACTGAGTTCCTCAAGTGACTCTGCCATTGTGACCTTGTCATCGGCGAAATGAAGGTGAGTGTTGTATATGCCATAGATGTTGATACTGAATTCTTTCTAGTTCAAAAGCTTAAAAACTACCTCCAACACAGTGAACAGTTTTGGAGAAATAACATGCCAAAGTCAAAGCTCAGAGCTTCAGCTTCAGAGGCTTTTTACAAGCTAGACATAATGGCCGATTGTACTCCTCAGTTTTCTAGTAGCTGATATCTGCAATGTTCCCTAAATGTGGCAGTACCCACACAGGCAATTTCCTTAAAAGAATCTGACCGCCGCCTAATGATCTGCACTGTTGACCTAAACAGATGACAGATACAACACAGGTTTTTTTTTTCTTCCTCTTTGTTATCTGCAATCGGCTCTCTAGCCATAATCAGATGTGTTCCACGATTTTGAGGTGTTGGTGTCATTCCATTAAATGATACCGTATAATTATGTATTTAAGTTTTGTTTCTTTGGTCAAGGTCCAGTACATGCCATCTTTTTAGGCGTTTTACATTTTTATTTGTGTTCAATAGCTTCTTTGCCAGTTCATTTATATGCTTACTAAGCCTTTCTTTATATTTCTTGCTGTGGTAGCTGACTTCCTGCTTTACCGTTGGCATTTCCAGATATTCATGTATTTCTATGTTTCTTACAAACCAGTGTGTGCATGAGATGGTTCTTAGGGCAATGTTTTGGAATCTCTGGAGAATCTCAATGTTGGAGTTACTAGCAGTGCCCCATAGTTCTATACCGTAAGTCCAGATTGGCTTTATAGACAAGCAACTTGTTACTGACAGATAGTCGAGATTGACGTTCTAGTAGCCAATTTAGTGATTTAAATTGTAAATTAGCCTCTGTTCTCACATACAACACGGGTAAAGTAGCAGGCACATATATTACATACAATTCTCAGTTATCCTGAACAACATCTTTGACCACTAACAAGGAGCATTAATTAAGAGAAGTATAGAGATTAACACAACTTGAGATACCGAAACCTACACTGGTTACTATGTAAAAACTCAGCACTTAGCATGGACAACAAGCTTCTAATATACAAGTTTACTTGTGTCAAAAACTATCTGGACATACAGTATACAATTGTGGTGATCAGCTATCAACTCCAACATCCAAATCGTACAGAACCCAGAATGTCATACTTAGGAACCTATCAAATGCACAATGGTTTCTAAAGACCACAGAGCTGCACAGTGAACTGCATGTAAACATGGTTAGTCAAGAGATAAAAGAATAGTCTCAACAAAGAAAAAAAAATGCCTTAGTACACATCCTAACTACCTGGTGACACAGTTGACAACTACTAATTAAGTATTAAGATGCTTAAAGGACATCACATCATAGAGCTATCATCAGGCAGATGATATAAAGCCAAAAAAGGGAGAGACACTCAAAGGCGTACTCTTCTCAATGCCAAATTGCCCACAACACATCTGCTCAAAGTCTAACAATTGATTGCATTCTCAATTGGAAAAAAAACACACTAGGAGGTGCCTAAAGAGATTTAATAATACAGTTGTATCATCTGCTGTATTTTTGGAAGTAGTTTATGGGGGCTCATTTCGCTCAAACACATCTGTTACAACTCTAAAGACTGATTGCAGATTCAATTGAAATAAAAACAGCCTAGGAGGGGCCTAAAGAGATTTAATAATACAATTGTATCATCTGCTGTAATTTTGGAAATAGTTTATGGGGACTCATTTCGCTAAAACACATCTGCTCAAAGTTTAAAGACGGATTGCAGATTCATTTGGAAAAAAACGCACTAGGAGGGGCCTAAAAGATTTAATAATACAATTGTATCATCTGCTGTAATTTTGGAGATAGTTTATAGGGGGCTCATTTTCCTAAAACACATCTGCTACAAGTCTAGAGACTGATTGCAGATTCAATTGGAAAAAAAACACACCAGGAGGGGCCTAATGAGATTTAATAATACAATTGTATCATCTGCTGTAATTTTGGAGATAGTTTATAGGGGGCTCATTTTGCTAAAACACATCTGCTACAAGTCTAGAGACTGATTGCAGATTCAATTGGAAAAAAAACACACCAGGAGGGGCCTAAAGAGATTTAATAATACAATTGTATCATCTGCTGTAATTTTGGAGATAGTTTATAGGGGGCTCATTTCGCTAAAACACATCTGCTACAAGTCTAAAGACTGATTGCAGATTCAATTGGAAAAAAAACACACCAGGACCTAAAGAGATTTAATAATACAATTGTATCATCTGCTGTAATTTTGGAGATAGTTAAGGGGCTCATTTCGCTAAAACACTGCTCTCATCGACATCAATACAAACAAAACAAAAAAGACACCTTTCCTTAATCCATGCACATCAAAGATAATGAGAACAATAGAATTTCGTTATTTAATAGACCTATATTATCCTGCTGATGCCAAGGGGTAAGTACCAATCTACTTACCTAAATAAACTTCCGAAATATGACTAAAAACTGTGTTTTTATTTAGTAAATAGTAGTAGAGTTTAGAAGTCATTATTTGTTTTAATTGTTAAATTAAAATCATTATTACCTACGTACACACAAAAAAATTACAGCTTCCTATTGATTAATGTGGGAATAAGATGAACAGTCAATTTTTCACCAAAAGTCATAATGACTGAGGTAGGTAAGCAGGTAGGTGTAACTATACCAACTATTTTACTTTTTGTTGCTGAGAGTTTAGCCATTGACCACTATATTCTGTGATGGTAAGTGATAATGTGGTTGAAGATGTTAAAAGGGTTTAAAAAAACAGTCTTAAGCATTTTTTATCATGACAGGCTAGCATTTGACCAAAGGTGAAAATCTAAAATTTTTGACATGAATTCTTATATTTATGGCTTTTTTGGTGTATAGTCACATTTCTGCCAATGTCCGTACAAGATAGTGTCTTATATCATGTGGAGAGTGTTTAATGTTAATGATAATGGTTGGTGTTTACAAGGGAGAATCCACCAGATGCTTTCCAACCATAATTATTATTATATCTAAAACAAAGAGACATCACAACTAAGACAATAACATTGTTAGTAGCATGCATATATAAAATTCAGTCAACTTGGTAGTCAGTCAAGACAATCTTTAACATAGACATTTCTCTTATAATAATTAAAGGCTAATTTTAAATCACCAAATTGCATGACAACTAAATTTGTGTAAGATATACCCACAACAGATATATAATCTCAATTGTATGGACTATCATTGTAAAGGGTTTAATAAATTTAGCTTTTAACCAGAACACAAAATAAGCTAAGAATTATTAAGTTTAGATAATTTTAAATTTAAAGAATGCATGCTAGCATAGACAGCACTCTTTCATTCAGTTGAACACTTCAGATTGAATCCCTTGGCATGCTCATGGACAAGATTGACCATTTATGAATTAAATTCTATTGTTCTCATTATCAATGATGTGCATTTAAAACTTAGTTTACCTTTTCTCTAAGTACTGCTCCATTTTCCCAGGTCCAAACTGTGATATTTCCTTGTACAGAACATGCAAGAAGGTTATGTTGTTCATCACTCGGAAACTCGATGGCAATAAGGTCATTACTGTGTCTCTCTGTTTCGAGCACCCTTACAAAATCGCCTGTCTGAATATTATAGACACGGACTGTGTTCTCAACTATTACTGCTAATAATCTGAAATTTATTACATTATTGGAGGTTATGTGATAATATCTACTGTAATTATTTGTCATTAACGATTATTCCTTGAAATATGTTTCAAGGTTTAATTTGATATCTCTGATATCTGCCTGACACGAATATTTGAACAGTGCTTACTCTCCATCAGGTGAAAATACAGGGCATCGTTCAATAATACTTTTACCACCTCTTCTATTAAAATTGTATTTAATTTCACTGGCAGGATAGTCTTTTTGTAACTTGACGACCATTTTTATTACTTCACACTATATTTTATGACAAAACCAATAGTCAATTCATTTCGGATATGTACACATGAAATTTTATTTACGAAATCCAAATAATTTCACATCACACGACAAATCTCAAAACCAACCTCAAAAATCAAAACATTATTATTTTTTAAATTTTAAATGGCTTTGGATACTAGTCCTTATGCCATTATTGCCATTATAAAATCACAGCTCAGTCAGTGCTGCCTGTTTTTTTTTTTGCAACAGTTATGCCAGCATCATAGCAAAAGATTTGAAGGAATTTTAAATCTGGAACATAAGAAAAAATATTTTACATTCTATCCAAAGAAATAACAAACAGACAAATTAATAAAAACAATATAAACATTCACATCAGACTTCTTACAAATCTGTGTAAGGGCATTCCACACCACCTCAATAGTTTTTGCCCAAAATACGGCCAAACCGGTTTTTCTTAACAGTAAATGAGTCTGTAATCAGTAAAGTTCACTGCGGTTTAATATCGGTCCAGCGTGCGCCGCCTCGGTGACTTATTGATGAATAATAGTGAACAGTATTTCCTGAGCTCACTTTAAATCGGGACGAATGTTACAAATCCGATATTTTAATCTGTTTAGAAGTACGCAAGTTTTTTTTCAGTTACCATCTTATCGTTACGCATCAAATATCCAATATTGTCATACTTTATTATACAATTCGATTTATTTAAATTATTACTTTACACTTATATGAAAGAAAGAAAGAAGAAAGAAACAGTTTATTTTGAACATAAGGAACACAATAGCAAAATATTATACATATAAAATAAGAAACAAACAAATAATATATATACTGAGAACATTGCCGTCGTGTACCTTCAGTACAAAAAAGGCCCTGGCTCAGCATGACGCTGTGGGCGAACCTACAGCGCTGGTTTTCAGCCAAGGCCTAAGTGATACACAGACATGTAATAACTAAGTCCTTATATGGAAACAACAATACATGTACGACATACATAGATAAATATTAAAATAAATACACACATATATATATATATATTAAATAAATTTCAATAGACACATAATAAATATAAAATATAGATATAAAATATAAATGCAGTGAAAGATTGAGAACCAGACCAACCAAGAAACAGCCAAAATATATGAAATGTTTCAATTTTATAATTTGTATCAATCAAATTAAATTACAATAAGTAAATTAAAACTCTGCCTACCAAAAGATACTCTGCTTACAAAAAATTTATAAGTATATATACTTCATAAAATTATTTATTTGTTTAAAACTCTGCCTGCCAAAAGATAGTCACTCTGCTTACAAAAAATTTATAAGTATATTTACTTCATAAAATTTTATTACTTTTCCATTAAATGAAAATTAAAATAAAAAAATACAAAAAAATATATTTTTGTGGTTAATATATTGATATTCACATAGTTAATAATTAATTTAAATGAATATCAATATAAATAATAAATAAATTGAGAAAAATAAATTAATAATAATAAAAATATAATAATAATAATATTAAGGAGAAGTAACTTTATTGGGATATTTTCTGTAATTCTAGTAAATAATGTTTGTATTTATTTCGAAAATTAGACTTTGACCTAAGTGACCTTAAGGGTTGGGGGAGCGAATTCCAGCATTTAGTGGCAGAGAATAGAAAACTTTCACGAAATGCGACAGTTCGAAAACGAGCGGTGACTAATAAGTAGGATGATGCTCGAGTCGCGTATGCATTATGTTCCCTGGACCAAATGAGTTTTTGAAACAGATAAGGCGGCTGTTGGGATATGATCACACCGAACATCAAAGTCGCAAGGTGAACTTCTCTTCTATGCTTCATGTTGAGTATATTGTGATGGTTTAGAAAAGGAGAAACGTGACTTCGAGGGGGTATTCTAAAACAAAAAAAAGCACAAGCGAGCACAAGCGTTTTGAACCCTTTGAATTTGACGTGAGGTTTTGGCTAATAGACGAGGACCGTAGACAGTATCAACATAATTGAATTTGGAAAGTACAAGGGAGTCTACAAGTGATATTCGAAGATCTGTATTTAAGTAGTTACGAATTTTATACAAAATTTTCAAACGGTAGAAGCAGTTACTGACACATGCAGAAATATGACGATCAAACCGTTAATGTTCATCAATAATAAGACCAAGATTTTTAGTCTCGGATGCCCGCTCTATTTTGTCACTATCATATATAACAGCGGCTTCAATATGGATACATGTTCTATTTGATGCTTTGTACCTAAAATCATGTATTTTGTCTTTTTTGCATATAATAATAATGAATTAGATGTGGCCCAGGCATTAATTCTCTCTAGATCTTCATTTAACTTGACCTCTGCGTCTCTTAATTCGTCAGGTTTAAAAGACAAGTATATTTGAATATCATGAGTATATATATATGATATTTACAGTGTACAATTGTTGTAGTTACGTCTGCGCTGTATATAATGAATAATAATGGGCCGAGAATCGAACCTTGTGGTACACCACGGGAAACCTTATGATTATTTGAACGAGAGACCTGACCATTATCCTTTGTCAACTCTAGTAGTTGGACGCGATCTATCAAATAACTGTTGAACCATTGAATCACATGCGAATCAAAGCCATAATAACTTAGCTTAGCCAGAAGCAATGCTGTATTAATGGAATCAAAAGCGCGCGAAAAATCTAGTAGCACTAATATAGTACCCATACCTTGATCCTGCGCTGCAATTATATTATCCGTCACTACTACAGCGTTATTACATAATAACGCTGTAGTAGTGCTTCTAGCCCGATGAAATCCTGACTGCATATCGGGTAAAATTTTAAGTCTCTCCAAATAAATCATTTGGGAATAAACCACTTTATCGAGCACTTTGGATAGGCAAGGTAAGATGCTTATTGGTCGTAAATCTTTCGGTTCAACAGGAGTATTGACTTTTGGTATAGGTTTAACTACAGCAGTTTTCAATGCCGTAGGAAATACTGCCGTGGAAATAGATTTATTAATCAGTGCCGTGATTAAATCCGAACTTTGAGGCAGGCTTAGATTAATCATATCGAGAGATATTTGATCAATACCCAGAGCATTCGATTTAATTTCTTGTAAAAATTTCAATGTTGTAATAGAATTAACAGCTTCAAACGAAAATGTACTATTTCCAAACCGGTGAAACTCAATAAATGTTAAATAAGAAATGCTTATGGTTAAATTTAAGAAAAATGACATTCAAGACGTTAGGATTGTTAAATTGAGGTGGAAAATTGGCTAGCTTAGGCGGCAAAACTTTAGATTTTAGGTTTTTCCATAATGTTTTTGAATCGTTAATGTGTTTATTTATATTTTGATTAAAAATGCTCTCTTCTTATTATGTAATGCTAAAGTAACAAAAGTTGATTTTTTAAATCTTTGTAAAAAGTTTTATGACTTTCCAATTTAGTCATATGGTATCTGGCTAGGGCCGCATCGCGGAGTCGCATCATGAACTTAATATTATAGGTAAGCCATGGACTTGGTAATTCTTTTATAATGATTGATTTCAGAGGGGCGTGCAAATCAAAATTAGATGGATGACGTTGCTGAAATTATGTACCATATCATCAATATTATTCTCTACACCGATTCAATCTCACCTAATAGCTTCTAGGTCATTATTAAATAATTCTGGGCAAATATCCTTAATAGGTCTAAATAACAAACATCGTGGTAATACTTTAGGCTTTTTAAATATAAACTCACATGTAATAAAAGCATGGCCTGTCTCCGACCCAATAAGATCAATACAAGTATTACGCGAACGTACGTTAGAACATACCAAATCAATTAAGGGCTGACTGTCGGCTGTAAAGTGAGTTGGTTTGTCTATGAGCTGATTTAAGCCTGTGTCCTGCAGAAACTCAACAAAACGCGTAGTTTTAGTATCAGTTGTATACAACAAATTTATATTAAAATCTCCTAATAGGATTAGTTTATCACAATATGAAAAAGAGTCTACTGATTCCATTACTGCATCCAAGAAAGCATTTACGTTTACCCATTGGGGGCCATATGCTGTGCTAATAATAACTTGCGATGATTTTACTTTTAGTTTAATCCACATATGTTCAACGTTGGTACTTATTGGAAAAACAAAACTTCTGGCATTGACTCTACGCTTAATGTAGAATCCAACTCCTCCACCATGTTTTTTTACACACGCATCAAGAGGACGTGGAATGTGACGTAGTCTAAAATTAGGGACGAAAGGAGCTTTTTCTTTACCGGACTTTAGCCAAGTTTCATTTATTGCGAGAATATCTACACAGTGCTTTTCCATAGCCACTACAAATGCATCATGACCGGTACCTAGAGAACCAGCATTATGGAGTTTAAGCAATTTGTTGTTACCCATTATCAAAAACCTTAAATAAATTGACATTAAATGATTCATTGAAAATTAATATATTATCGCTGGATATAGTAGTAAGAAATAGGTGAAAATAAAATATCTTATGTGAATCACGATACATTGTACAAAAAGTTAATGGATTTAAAAATGAAAAGTATAATATAATAATAAATGGGCTCCTAAATTTATTAGCATCAAACATTTCTCTTATACAATCAACGGCACAACGACAGCAATATTCTCTTACAAATATAAAAACACGAACAGTATTTATATCGATCGTGAGTAAATAGGTACAGAGTAGACGTGAAAAAATACAGTAATACTTTAATATTTTGAAAATAATATCGCGTTTTTAATGCACAGGTATAATATGCAATAATCCGTATAAAAAATTAATTAAAAAATAAATACACCATATATTTTAAGACACTGTTCCACTCCGCAGATACACATAGATTGTTGCAATGAAATAAAATGATATTGCGTTTATTTTAGTAAACAAATAAAGTATAGTGGCAATAAAATATATAATTTTTTGTATTCTTATACCAATATGAAATCTGCTATTAAAAATATGTAAGGGTATTATTAAAATAATGCATAACACCTTAAAATCAAATAATGATGTTAGTTTTAAATTAAAACAAAAGTCTAGCAATTTCATTTCAGTGGTGTTGGTACCAGCTCTATAAAAATGTTTAAAATGAAAATTGTGATTTGCCATATGTGAGATAAAGAGTTGATAATAATATTCTACATAACATGTAAATAAGTTGGGTCTGAACACGTAGTTTTGATTATTGTTACGGATGGTGCCATTATAAGCGCCACATAGTATTAAAAGACGTAGAGACGTACAATATCAAACATATCAATGAATAAAAAAAATCTCAATGTCCTTTTCTTGACGAATGCGGGAATAAGGGGTACCGTGCTCCTTACGAACGTATATTCGTCCGTCTCTTGACCAACAGTTTTTCCATTTATATTCACGACATTTTTCTCTAGCATTTGCGAAAAGTTGACTGTTCAATCTGGTGAGGCGTTCATTAACGTATATGCGAGCTGTCGCCCCTTCCACGCCGAGGTCAGTAGTAGTCAGACCACGGCAGACGCGCGCCGCTCGGAGATAATCATCTCGAGTGGAACGCCGAGAGAAGCGTACTGCGATGAGGCGCGAGCGCACCTGCACCGGTGACTCAACCTGCGTGCGGTGAGGGGCACCCTCTCTCTCGGCAATAAGACGTCACGCTCGTCCAGCTCCATACCCATTTTCGAACTCAAGAGCAAAGCAAAATGTACCAGATTCTATCCTATTTTTTTCTGGGATGCCTGTTATCAATACATTATTTAGTAAATATTCTTGTTCCCGGTCATTCATTTGTAACTTCATCTCAACAAGAGCTTGTTCCAAGCAATTAACATCCTGTGGCTTAGGTGAGTTGTCACGGGCCAGTTCCAAAGCTACAATTCGCGCATCAATCATATCCATTCGTTCATTGAAAGCTGTACGCGTTGAACTTATTTCTTTTTTAAGGTCCCGAATTTCATCACATACTGTCCTTTCACTATCTTTTGACAATTGAAAATCGGAGGTCATAAGATTATTTATTTTTGTAAACTGTGACCGCATTTCATCTCTCAGTGCACGAACCGCTTCAGCATTTATTTGGTTTGTTGCATCAGACACAGGGGTTAATGATTCCTCACATCACGTAAGATAGGTGTACTGCATGCCGCGAACCGGCGTGGAAGGGTCGCGTCCCTTAGGTATTTTAGATTGGCAGTCACCGCATCTCCAATTGTCATCTACAGAAACGCCGGCAGGGACCCTAACGCACTCGTTGTGACTATTAGGGCCGCATTTCGGACAAGTAACGCCACCTCTCGTGCCCATAAATTTGCCACAAGTTGCACATTGCTTCATGATTGAGTTTGTTAACCTTGAGACTCAGAAACGCAGATCAGAATCACTGATTAGCAATGGAAGCGGGGGCGTAGTGCACCCACTCACGTACAGGTGGCAGTGTTGTACAATTTACAATTTGTATTGATATTTAAACTTTGTTTTGATCCAAAATAAATATTGTTATCTGCTGAGTAGGTACTTACTTCACTTAAGGTTTACACTCAACACAGATACGATCCGTGCAGACTGACTCTAAGCAGAAATAGACTTTGATTCACACCACCAAAAACAGATTCCAATATCGGGTAGATTGAACATAATCATTGCATTATTTTAGTAAACATTTCACTATCACAGTGCCATTAACATAGATAACAGTCTCACTATTGAATCACAATACTTCCTACTGATTTAATAAACTTTTACTGATAGTAAACAACTATTTATATTTTTATGAATAAAAAACGTAAGGTCCTAGAAGTATATGACAAGGCGTCCGTGATGTCACTCTTGCTCTCTCAATGCTTTATTGTTGAACTAGGTCCTGGAATTAAAACCAATTATAATCGAAAATTCTTCTGGTGCCACGCAAACCACTGCCGCACTGCACGCTCACTTCACTCGCTAGGCTCGCACGTTATTGTGGTCACAGGTAAATAACGCTCTTCCTCGCTCCGCTCGTCATCGCACCTAAATATGACTTTACCCTAGAACTATGTCATCAGATCGTGTGAAATGACTATTGCGATGGGGGTGGAAATCTCAACTGAATAATGCGCAGCCCATAAAATACCAGTACGATAATTGAAGTACAAGTACTTGAAGTATTTGGTCATGCTATATTGGGACGCCAATTAGAAAGAAAGAAAGAATGCGTCTATGGTTGTGATCACGTGATCGTTTGTAACTGTCATCCCCGTTCCATTTTTGGTTAAGAACGCTAAGGGTGCGTTCGTTTTGGCTCGATTGCGTTTGTAGCAGTTTCAAAAGTGGCATTTGTGTATTAGTGTTTGGATAGAAGCTTTTGCTATTTTTGACCACCAAGTACTGCATGCTATCCGAACGGCTTAAAACATACTTTGACAACCGACAATATTTTAACAATTTTGCACAGTACGAAACATGGAATCAATCTCTAAAATTAACAAAACAATGCGGTAGGTACATAAAATATAAATACTATATAAAAAACTTGTGAAACTCTTCAATCGCGCCAAATACAACTGTCAAACCAGCAGTTGTCCAAAAACGATCACAACGATCCGGTAAGACATGGGTCAAAAATATTACTTTTCTCTGTCATTTGTAGCGTTTTCAAAGCTATCCGAACGGTGAGCGAAAACGATATTTTTGCTCACGAGTCCCAAATCGAACGGCCCGTGTGATAATTTTTAGCGTTTGTGAGTGTTATTTTTGGAACTGATAGGCTATACGAACGCCCCATAAGAATGGGGTATGTTCCATTAGTCGCTAAGAACGTTATTTTCGATAATTTTGATCACATTCTGAGTCTGTGGTTGTGATCACGTGATCGTTTGTAACTGTCATCCCCGTTCCATTTTTGGATAAGAACGCTAAGAATGCCACTAAAATTTGCTACTTCTGTCACTTTTGACATTAGATGTAGCGTTTAAGGCGAAAATAACGCCAAGACCAATGTGGAAAACTTTTTGGGAGTGTGATCGTTTTTAGCGTTTTTAGCGAATCTCACTCAAATGGTATGCACTCTAAGTTACGCTGGTGATATCACTCGTTTCCGAACGCATCAGTCACAACACAAGTCACAAGTGTCACAACGTGGGCTTAATAATCTTTGGTCACAACCGCAACTCGTGGGTTTGTTTTTATTTGTAATATTGTTTCAATCGAAATAATAATTCTAAAGAGATTTGGAATAAATAATAATCACGTTCAAACATGTCTGGTGAACCCATAGAAGCTCAAGTACAAGTACGATTTGTCACTAAACAGGAACAGTAAGTGCTGTATATTTTATACGGTTGTATTTAATACGGCATGGTATGTTGACGATTTTAAATTCAATAGCGCTAATTTATTTGTAATTTTTTCAGGTATGCGGTTCCTGACAGTCCATATGCTATCCAGAGCAACGTACAGTCTTCAGACTTGAACAACTTGGTGAATGCGCTTCTCAAAGAAACAGTGCCTTTGTTTGAAAAAGCGGTAGATTTTGACTTTCTAGTATGTGGGGAACTTCTGTGTACGCCTCTATCAGAACATCTGCAGGAGAAAGGAGCATCTACGGAAGAGACCCTAGAAATAGAATACCTGGAAAGGTTTCCTGCACCTACACCACAAGATTGCTTGATGCATGATGATTGGGTGTCAACAGTACAGGCCAATGGCACTTGGTAATCATTTATTGTTCACCTTACATTTTATGGAAGTAAGCAGGATCTATCTAAATCTATGTGCATCATAATTGAATTACTCTCATCAATTTCCAAATTTGGGTGCATGTGTTTTTAACAGGTTAACCAGGTGGTAAGTCTTAAGTTCTCTCTGCGGTGGTACTTACTAAGATTCTGTCTTGGTGGGTACCACTACTGTGTCAGATATTCTGCCTTGAAGCAGTATTGTGCAATTGTTACCGTGAGTAGGCAGCCTTGGTGCTCCCCACACTATAACCCAACTCTTCTCGCTTCAAAATGCCATGTTTCCTGTTTGTATATATTCAATATCTGTTTAAGTACCTATTGTAGTAGAATAAAAAGGCGAAGAAAAATCTAGAAGATAGGTTGAAATGAGGGCAAGATTGCACTACATTGCATTTGGGTGCATTAATAAGAGCAAAGATCCATATCACATGTTTTTCTCACTTTCAAAGGTCATCAAAAGGTAAGGAAGTGAAGGCCTACCTACAGGTTTCTAATGTTAACTTTTGTTACTATTATTAGTTCCTTTTATATACTAGGTAGTGCAAGTTGGGTATTACTGGGGACAAGCACCTAACGGTGTGTACTAGCAGCTGTCCTTGAGAGCCAGTAAGTAATTCTAGGTTAGTCTCAACAACATCTTGAACCACATCATCTACCATTAGGTGGCATAGTGTTCAAAAGCTAGTTTATCAGCTATAAATAAATAAAAAGTCAATCCAGACTAAATAAACTCGTACCTAAACAGATCAAACAAACATTACATATATGCCTTTTAGATGTACGAGTATATAAATGCATTGTAAAACAGTTGTCTTTTAGTAGGTACTTCATATTTGAAATGTATTTCATTGTTTTAATAGTTATTGGTACTATATGTACATACATAGCATGTGAACACAAGATCATAACCCTAGCCTACAGGCCGCCTCAGAAGAGATCTAAGCTATGCGATAGATAGAGAGACGTCATGTTGGTGAATATAAATGTTAGGTATTCAGTGGTGTGCAATCTCAATTGCTCTTTGTTGTGTCATAGTTGAGTTTATTATTTATATAAATATCTTTCCGGAGAGATCCTTCTGGTCCTTTTTATTCTGTGGTATAGGCATAAAAGGCTCACTAGCAAGTAAAATAACTGGACAAACAAACAAATGAATACATCAGAATGATGAGTACAGTGCAGCGTCAACCAGAATGAAAATGATGACACTACATCTGTAACCGACTGTCATGACACTTCCATTTGGTGAGCAACTGGCCCATCTCATGGGCTGTACCTGAATATCTAAAAATAAAATATTGACAGTTTCAATGCATATAGTCATTGAATCCTAAGGAAGTTACGACAACACACTTAGACATCAGTTGGTCATCAAGCATATTTCATCACAAACCCCTAAAAACGGGTTTTACTTCATATCTTTTTATTTTAAGTGCTTTAGGTTTTATATTGTATTATAACAATTCAATAAATAAATATAAGTTTTTGCAAAATAATGGGACCCCTTTGTGCAATCCGGTGCAATCACTCATCTGGACCACAAATCTATAACTGCTCAAACCCTATATTGCACCACTGCACAATCATTCATAGTTTCTCCAAATGGATGTACTGTTAAGCCTGTGACTCTAGCTCTAAGGCTCAGTTTGTAATTATTTACTAAAATATTTGATTAATAAGTTGGCATTGTACTGGACCACTATGTACAGTATGATAGTTATGAATGAAATTCTATTGTTATCATGATCGCCGATGCCAATGGGTTAATATGTAATGAATTAAATTAAAACAATTTAATGCATTATATTATTTAAAGATAAAAATACATAATAATATTGGTATTTTGAAAATACTTCAAACAACCATAAAGTGTTATAATAAGTTTAGTGATTTTGACCATAGGCAACTGTTTATAGTTCAGTTTTATATTCAGGTAATACATACAAGAGGATCCCCTTCTCATCATTGTATTATCATAAAAAAATCCAATTATAATTAATTCCAAGTTTTATCTGCAATTACTTTCAGGATTCTCTCAGGAAGTTACGACAACAGTATCCACATCTGGAGTACAAAAGGCCAACACAAACTATCTATTCCCGGCCACACTTCTCCAGTGAAAGCTGTGTCATGGGCTTCATTTAATGGTGATCAGGCTGTATTTGTAAGGTAAGTCTAATACAAAACAACTGTCACTAATAATTTAGCAATGCAACAATTCCTGGTGATAATTGTGATAATAGCCGATTTATATTATAATTTGTCAGGAAAGGAAAAATTGACTAACAAATATCAGAGACGAATTTACTTAGCATTCCATGGATTCACCGTGCGGGTGCCGGGTCCATAGCATTGCAGAGGAAGAGGCTCCAGTCAAGGTGCCTGTGACTTGCAACCCAGTGAGTAAGATTAAGGGGCCCCTTTATGATGCATCAATGCTCCCTTTCACCGCTCGAGTCTCCTTTTGCTGGTATACCCCTTGCTCAGACTTCTACAGCATATAAATTAACCACATAACCGTTTTTGATTAATTCATTTGTTAGGTCATAATATTTGTTAGTTTTTATTGTGTGGTCTTTAGGTATGTTTGTTTCCCACGGCACAGTAAGTTCTATAAGTACTATGGGTTTTAGATTCTTTGAGTATAGAAATATATCTGGTCTGGATGACGAAACACCAACATCCTCAGGGATTTTGTAATGTTTTTCATATGTGTCCATCAAAAGAGTCAAATCGGCTGCGCCTAAGATGGAGTAAGGCTTGGATTTAAATTTTGTAGATGACACTTTCTTTTACAAAAGCGACGTGTCGTTTGTTCGTGGTCAGACCTTTTTTTGCTCTAGCTACCGAGAGACTCGCCGCTTCACGTATGATTTCGAGGACTTTATTATCGTGGCGACGGGAATAATGTCAAGGAGCACCTTGCATCCTACCAATAAGTGCCTTGCTGTACCTATGGCCTCCCGACAAATACCGCAAGACTTTTCGGTGGCCCCATCTTACTAAATTACTTTGGTCTGGGAGGGTCATCTGAAAGGCGTTAAGATAGAACTTTAATAAGGCAGGTGACCAATCGTATATCAAGGTACGCCACTTTAATGCCAGAGGGGTACAAAATTCACCTATGGTTAGCCACTCACTTTGCATTTCCAAGCTCATTGCATGCACTTTATAGCTATCATTTTCGTCTTGTTGTAGAAAAGATTTTACAACGTCTTTATCCTCACTTTTCTTCCTCGACCCAAAACCCGCTTTGCTGGACTGTGCACCTATCATAAATCGTTTGTGGAATTGAAGCCTTGAATCAAGATCCGAGGCACTTTTGTCTTTTGGGAGAGATGCGACTATATCGTCTTGAGATTTTAGTAAGACGTGCGTTTTGGTAACTCTAAAGTGTTTATAGAGCTCCGATGGTTTCTTTAATTTCATCCCAAAATTATTTTGATCCCTAAATAAAGTAGATGGGTCTGCCGAAAGTGCGAGCCCCAACCATGACTTCAATGTCCTAATGACGTTTACATCCAGCTTTGTTAAAAGGGATTTAGTAATGTCGTATATTAGAAAAGGCCAAGTCAGACGTGATGTTAAGTAGTTGTCGTATATCCAAGCTTTTTTAACGTTGCTTATTGGTTGTTGGTCTACCATACTAAGATCTTTCAGAAAGCTATCGACAATGCGTCTAGAGATGGTGTTCGTCCTTTGTAATCTATCTTCCTACCAAGAAATTTAAAGCCGGGTCCATAGCGTTGCAGAGGAAGAGGCTCCAGTCAAGGTGCCTGGGACTTGCAACCCAGTGAGTAAGGTTAAGGGGCCCCTTTATGATGCATCAATGCTCCCTTTCACCGCTCGAGCCTCCTCCCCTACCCAACCAAATTTGGTAAGATCCTACTAATGCCGCCTTGGATACACGTTTTAGGATGGAAGTTACGGTTGTTCTTGACAGGCCAAGGCCTTTTAGTAGGTTGTATAGGGATTTTGCTGGTATACCCCTTGCTCCGACTTCTACAGCATATAAATTAACCACATAACCGTTTTTGATTAATTCATTTGTTAGGTCATAATATTTGTTAGTTTTTATTGTGTGGTCTTTAGGTATGTTTGTTTCCCACGGCACAGTAAGTTCTATAAGTACTATGCGTTTTAGATTCTTTGAGTATAGAAATATATCTGGTCTGGATGACGAAACACCAACATCCTCAGGGATTTTGTAATGTTTTTCATACGTGTCCATCAAAAGAGTCCAATCGGGAGCTGCGCCTAAGATGGAGTAAGGCTTGGATTTAGTTTTTGTAGATGACCCTTCTTTTACAAAAGCAACGTGTCGCTTGTTCGTGGTCAAACCTATTTTTGCTCTAGCTACCGCGAGACTCGCCGCTTCACGTATGATTTCGAGGACTCTATCGTGGCGACGGGAATAATGACCCCATATAAAATAAAAATCACCGTAGTAAAATAATTTACATTTGAACTTATTAATTATTATATACATGTTTTTTTTATTATCAGGTATTTGTTGAGTCCTTTTTTGTTTACAGCAAACCATTACGCCCAGGTCCTATTTAGCTCATGGGGAGCCAGGTTAGAATTGCACCCTTTCATATCTAACTGTAGGAGTCGTAAGAGGCGACGAATGAACATACCAATATGTGGGCAGCAGAGCTTTCTTAATATATAACTGCCATTTTACACTGAGATCCCCAAGACGTCTGCCAAGCGTGGAAATTATGGCAAATCTCAATTGGCAGGCCAATTTACCGCATGGTGGAAGGCCATTTTGCGAGTGCCCGCCTGGCTAGAGACCACCCTCAAGTATAAAATCTGCCGCCAAGTACCTAATGGTGTGTTCCGGCAGGTGTCCTAGAGAGCCAGTACTTCTAGGTTAGCCTGAACATCATCTTCGACCACATCATCACTTACCATCAGGTGAGATAGTGGTCAAAGGCTAACCTATAAGACTTAAAAAAAAAAAAAAAAAAAAACCTCCAAAACGGGGGAGATATTTGTTCAATGGCGCATGTTCCGGTTCACGCGATGATAACCTTTTAAGGAAATTTTTGAATACACTATTTGTATATAAGATTTTAATGAAAACTAAGTCATTCTAAAAGTCAATATTACACGGAATATGCATTTTTGTGCAATATTTTAAAGCATGGTCAGTATCAAAGCTATACAATGCAGTCTGGGCAGTAATATAATGTCTTTTTATGTGCTTGTTTGTTAGTTTCCTTCTTTATGATGTCTGCGCAAATCCATGTAACTTTAGCCAGCTTTTCTATTGGCTGTATTTTGTCATAAAATGTCTTCCTTATAATCTTGTGGACTGGCAATGTTTACTTTATAAGAGTGACCAGCATCACCAGAAGAACCGCCTTCCACCAGACCTTCGCCACAAAATCTCATGAAATGTGGGAATCGCTATTTGCGCGTTTGTGATCTTGACTTGTTAGAAATGACATACAAGTTTACCATATCTAGCTCAGTTAAAATAAAATTATAATGTGTTAACCATAGGAATCATTAATATTTTAAATTGCCAATAATTTCTAATGAAAAAAAAACAGTCTGTTGAAATAAATCATGTGCCCAGACGGAATTTTTTTTGTTCTATCATGTATAGTTTTCGCAGCGCATGCCATGAAATATATTTTATTGGCATTTTTTTACACCTTAGGTAACATTATTGCAGTTTTAGTAGGGATCCTTATTTTTAAGGAATCCTTAGTATAACCGGAACTTACTCGAACACTCTGAAACAGGCCCTAAATTTGAGAAATTATTGTGCACAAAATTTTCGTGTTCCTAATTCCTAATCTATAAATTTATGCACAATATATTCAATGTTCATAGTTAGTCGCTATCTATTTAAAGTAAAGCAATCTGGAAATCTAAAAGATTTTTATTTTATTTCTATACAAGCAAGGAAAGACTCGCGGGGTACCGCCGCGAGCTAGCGGCATTACAGCTGTCTCGCCCGCTTTATCACATCTAAAACTTTAAAATATTTGTTACAGTGGTTCACATGATCAATCAGCAATGCTCTGGGTGTGGAGTGTGGGGAACAATTCTGTAGACTGTGTAGTCACCTGCAGAGGTCACGAGAAAGGTGTTGAATGTATTGCAGTGTCTGCTGATGCAAATCGATTTGCTACTGGTAGTTGGGACAATAATGTCTGCCTCTGGAGCGCTAGTGAGTATTGAAGTACACCCCGCTTTATGCGAAATATGTGTTCCGGATAAAATCATGAGCGAAATTCGCGTATATAAATATCATCCTAAATGACTAACTTAAGTGCTTTTATTGCAAAAAATAAACAGAAAAACTCACTTTTATTGTTACCGAAAAGTTAAATTTATTTAATCCTTACAATAAAATTGATCTCTGGGAAATATTTATCTAATGTATTTTAACTAGTATTTTGTCTGCGTTATTGCAATGTTCTTTCGTAGCAAACAACACTGTATTGTATTGCTTGCCGAACACTCACAACGCAAGTTATACCACAGTCTAAATTTTCTATAATTTTGAGGCCTGATTGCCTTTTGAATTGTCAAATAGGACTTTCTCTTTATTTCTATTGTCTCACAAACTCCATTTATGCAGGTCTGTTTTAATTCAGTCCCAGTGGCTTGAATGTTTTTACATACTTCAATATATTTAAGATTCCCACACAGCGCAAGGACGTTGTCTTTCTCCATCTCGTAAATTAACTGACCAAAGTACAGAAATGGTATTATGTAACCGACGAATTAATGTTCAAATTGGCCCAACTATAGCGCAATCACGCCCCTAACGCACTAAAGCACAACTGCTTAAAACGGAGTAAATCAGGTCGAATTTTTAAATTCGCGCTGTAGTAAAGCAAGGTATTACTGACTGAGTCTGTTTTTGTGTCTTATTTATATGACAAGTACTTAATCTTATATAGCCTTCTTCTTCTATCTTCATGACTGAAGGACTTGTTTACTAGCTGTCCCGTCTTGCGCCATCATTCATCATGAACGGCGGCCTGAAGGGTTCACTTTGGTGTACTTTTGCATCATCCAATCGTGTCCGCGAGCATACTCTGTTCGTCTTGCCCATAACACAGCCAGTGGTCTTATGCCTGAACAGACTATCTGGATCTCGCCTGATTATGTTTCCAAAGAATTTGAGAAATTCATAAAGATAATTCTCTGCATGCACATCACTGAAAGCTTCGACGCGTTATAATTTTGAAATCTCTGAGTATTCAGTAAAGTCTTCTGGCATACAGACCAGACAGGTCTGGTCAATACCCGTTCAAACTTTTTCAGCTATCATATGCTGTGTAGAGCACTGCACTCTGATTCGTAAACTTTCCCACTATGGTATTCGTGGAAAAGCTCTGAATCTTATAGAGTCATATCTGTCAGACAGGCTACAGAGGGTTGAATAAGTGGCAATACTTCTTCCGGGTCATTGGTAAAAATGGGAGTACCACAGGGATCAATTTTGGGACCTTTTCTGTTTCTAACATATATTAATGATCTGCCTTGCATGGTCAAAGATTTCTGCGATATTGTTTTATTCGCAGATGATACCTCTCTGATTTTTAAAGTAGATAGGAAAGACAGTGAACTGACGCATGTAAATAATGTATTATCTAAGATTTGTAAATGGTTCGCCGCTAATAATCTTCTCCTAAATTCAAAAAAGACGAAATGTTTAAAGTTTTCTTTACCAAATGTTCCTTATGTTGAACCAAACATAAAGCTTGGCCCAGATAAACTCCCTATTGACAAAGCGACAGTCTTCCTGGGAATCAAAATGGATTCCACTTTACAATGGGATCCACATATACATGATGTCTCCGGAAGACTTAGTTCTGCTGCATATGCAGTTCTTAGGATAAGACAGTTAACAGACGTAGCTACTGCTCGCCTAGTTTATTTCGCGTACTTCCACAGTATTATGTCGTATGGCGTATTGCTGTGGGGAACTGCTGCTGAGATAGAGACAATCTTTATCATACAAAAGCGTGCAATTTGAGCCATATATAAAATGGGTCCTAGGGAATCTGTGAGGGATCTTTTTAAAGAAATTGATATTTTAACTTTACCAAGTCTGTATATATTTGAAAATATTATGTATGTTCGTAAAAATTTGAGTAAATTTAAATTAAACAGTGACAATCACGATTACAATACTAGGAATAAAGATAAAATAGCGGTGCCAGGTTTTAGATTAGCAAAGACAAATAAAAGGTCCTTCTTAGGTAATTGTGTGCGGTTTTATAATAAAGTTCCTAAACATATTACAACGCTCACAGAAGGGAAATTCAAGTTGCATGTGAAAAACATATTGATTAAAAAATCCTACTACACAGTTTCTGATTACATAAACGACATCCGCCTCCGCCAAGCTATTGCCTGTCACCTACATAATTTAAACAAATATTGTAATAACTCTATTATATAGTATGTATGTAACACATTGTTAAAAGATGTTTAAAAGAATGGCCCCGAGTTTCTTGCCCGTTCTTCTCGCAGTGGCTCTATACAATTTATTTACTGAACGTGGCAGTACAATGTAGAATATATCAATACAAAAATTTGTAATTGACCTTCATAAGAGCGTCGTAGACGCCTAAATTGAATAAATGATTTTGACTTTGACTTTGACTATGGATTTTTTTTCCTTCAGATCATATGAATAAATATGTAAAGAAATGTAAGTCAAGCTCAAAAACAACAAAACGCAAACCTTACCGCAGCGGGCGTGGCTTAAAAGTGTACCATGCTGCGCAACAACATTACCATAGTAGAAGGATTGGGGAAGTAAGTTATCTTCATACAAACGCACCGCGCGCGGTTTGTTTGTGTGTGCCATAGTATCTATGCGTCCCGCACCCACACGCGAACAACACAATCTCGACACGTTTCTCAGTGCGCCAGCCGGGGCTAACACAGAACAAGGTTCGCGTCTAAAGGCTTTTTGACACCGCTAAATAAATGAAAAATGTTTGATAATCGCATCAGAACTTAGTGCTGTGTGTTCGGCTGTCTAAATAATTCATAGATTCCAGAGTTGTCTTTGTTCAGATAATAGACGTAGGATTTTTTCGCTACGCTCAATTCAGATTACCTACTGAGCAGGAACGGTAAGCAAGTCACTTATTCTAGCATACCTATGATTTTTACTTGGTGAGTGATGCCTACTTATTATTTTGTTGTATCAGGTATGCCCCGCGTCACACGTCTCTGGCCCCGCAACCACATAGGTATCGCCAGTCGGTATTTTTTTCATCGTGAAAGGTGTTCTCATCGTTTAGGTATAAAACCGACCTCACTTACCCTGGACCCAGACAACACAAGTAAAAAATACAACTTCCCGGCCCTTGCCTATTTCTAGGTACTGAATTAAAATTTAGCGTATACGATTACATACATTATAAATATGTAACAACCCTGAGCCAGGCAAGTATCGTAGGTAATTATATCGCGAATTGGGCCGGAGATGGCCTACTTCCGCACTCTTTCTACTATGACATTACCTTGACGCGACCAATCGAATTCGATCATTTTCTATCATCATCTAATTGCATTTTGAAGATTGTGCTTATTTTGTCAATTGTGAACCACAGATGATACCGGACTCATCTAGTCCGAAATCAAAGTGTTATCTGTATGAGAGTTACACTTCTTTACATATTTATTCGTAATTCAGATCCCATGTTTTAGCTTCCGACCCTATCAATGCTGCAAACCTTAGGCTTTGATATAGATTTTGATATTTTAGAACAATAAATAATTTCAGATAGAGCATAACACGCGATAGAAGTTAAGCCAAAAATAATCATACTCCTTTAAATCTGTTTTTTTTCAAGCTCACTTGTATAGTGTGTCCGTAAAAGGAACAGATTGAAATGAGCATGTTTATTTGTAGCTTCATTTCTATCGCGCCCTGTGTTCCATCTTAACTTCTGTATTCTTTATTTATTTGAGTCGCTGATAATGACAAGGATTTGATAAGAACATGTTAAAAGAGACGCTCAATAAGTTTATTGTTTCGTTTCGTCATTAATCCTCTTTTTATCTTATTTTAAGGTTTATCAGATGAAGATAATGTGCCGCCTAAGAAGAAAAGCAAACCTGAAGCAAGTAAAGCACGGGTAAGGTGCATTTATTAACATTAATTATAATTGTTTTATATGATTTTTAAATAACGTATTACTATTATTATACTTTTGTGAAATGAACATTACAAAAAATACCTACTAAGAGCAGAAAACTGTTTTTGCCGTTACTCGGTAATCGAATTTGGTTATATAATATTTGTCGTATAATCAAAAATAAAATGTTAAAATTAATGTTTAAAATTATATTAATGACAAATGCGTGCTCGAAATAAACAACTTTAAACGGTTTAAAAAATAAAGTTACTTATTCAATAAATAATGAGTTAACCACACACTCATAATTCGTGTAATTACGGCCCCTTTATAGTCAATAAGTAGGCCAATATAGCGTGCGAGAGTTGTGGGCCATGGACACTACGCGGCGCTGCGCTCTAGTCGCACAGCTCGCGTCGAGACGCTCACTCGAAGTCCCCAGCCGCACGCTATGCGTCACAGTGTAACTAAAATAGTTGATCAAGTTAAGGTATCAATCCAGAACTGCATCTAAGTAATTATTTTATTAAATTACCGAGTTTAAAGTTAGGTACGTAAGTACTTACTCTTCAAGTGTGTTTTTTTTGTAAACACTCCTTTAGATCTATTTTTTTTTATTGCTGATAGGTATGCTTTTGAAATCATTGCCTATTTTTTGACATATTTTTTAAAGTAAAAGTTTAATATAATATACGTATGACCTAAAAAACTATCAAAATTTCTCTCTTTTCGTGATTTTTAATGATCGAGTGAAGTTATAATAATCGTGTTTTGAACCGTAAAATAATCAAGCAAGTATATCGAACTACAACATATATTTTTGACTGATCAAAATAACGAATATTTGATTGCTTACGGGTGAATCAAAAATAGGTTGATTTTGAATATACTGGCCTTAAGTTTTTATTTTTTATATTATTGTGACGGAACAAGCCCGAGGCCCACCTGATGTTAAGTGGACTAACCTCTGCCTATAACAGACGCATTTCGTCAACGACGAATTGCACTGTGCCCGTCACACTGAGACGTACAGTTATTAGGTCTCATGTGCCTTAATTTTACTGGCTCTCAAGGACTGCTGCCGGAACACACTGTTAGGTGCTTGGCGACAGATTTTCTACTTGAGGGTGGTCGCTAGCCAGGCGGGCATTCGAAATGCCCTTCCCACCATGCGGTGAAGCGCCTGACGCTATTGTGACAACACCTAGCACGATGCATCTAGCGCGAACGCCTTGTTTCGTTATAACGATTGCGTATAATATAGCGCGTTATTCGAATATAGTTTATAGTCTCTAGCGCGTTGGTGCTGTATAGCGGATTTGAACAATACTAGGCTTAACATGCCCTCCGAGTGAGGGAAGAGCTCAGTAGTAATGTCACTAGCGGCACAGACTACATATGCAGTAAATCATCGCAGAGGATGTTGCTTAATTTTGTTGATCGGTTAACGACGACATTGCAAGCTACACTAAGAGCGCTTCAAAAGGTGTTCAACCATTCTTGGTTGAATACCTTTGATAACATTATTTTTTCACTCAACAATTGGTTCGATATTGGTCAAGACTCGAATAAAATAATTTTCAGGAACCTTTATCAACATTGAAAGGGCACAGAGAGGCGGTGTCAGGAGTGCAGTGGATGGACTTCAACACGGTTATTTCAAGTGGATGGGATCACCTTCTTAAACTGTGGGACTGTGAACTTGGCGGGATCAAACAAGATATTGCTGGTTTGTAGATTGATTGTTAGGTAGAACAACGACCACAGGAGAGTAGCAAAGCGCTAATGAAGGAAATATCTGTGTATTGTGAAGTTCAATTTATTTGTTATGGGATTATGACGAAACTAGCACGGTGCCTACTTGATGTTAAGCGGTAACCTCTGACTAAAACAGAAGCATTTCGTCTCAAGCGACGAACTGCGCTGCGCCCATAACCCTGAGACATACATTTGTTAAGTTTCATGTGTCTGTAATGTCACACTTACTGGATCGGAAGGACTGCTGCCGGAACACGCAGTTAGGTGCTTAATGACAGATTTTCTACTTAAGGCAGGCCTGATTCATTCCGCACTTTAGTTACAAAGCTACAAGTACAGTTCTACCAACTTATCTGTTCAGGCGGTAGAAAAAAGAACTACCAAATTCCCTCAAATTGTGACAGTTTGTAGTTGATTTCCTTGACCAATAGCGCCTTCGAGAACTGCACAGTTAAGTTGGTGTTACTATAAACATAGACTAAGAAATACCAAACTTTCTTAGTCTATGTCTTCTTCTGACGCGGCATGCACCGTAGAATAATCCTGCCCGGACAGATATGTCGATGTACTTGTTGCAATCCTTTACTAATACCGAATTGATATTTAATATTTGGTGTGTATAATATGTTTTATTTTAGCACCGTTGACCCATAAGTCCCCGTATAAGTCCAGGGGGCCAACTCTCACCTCTAATAATAACTTAATCTTACTGCATTTTTTTTTATATTCCTCCACAGACTTGAGTTTCCACTTTAATAAAGTCCCTCTTACAATTAATTTTGTAATTTAATAAGGCTAGCAGGCGTTATTGCAAACATAACAAAATTAAAATTTTATGGTTGCGTCATCATTTACAAGTATTGTAGTTACAACGTAAGTTGAACTATAGATGTCGCTCTATCCCAATAAAGAACGAGGGAAAAAATGGAGTTATGAGTCATTGTCATGTTAGTTCAGTCGGTCAGAGCATACCCCGGCTATAGGGGTGGATTTACGCGGGTTCGAATCCCGCACATGGCTGTAATATTTTCTCTCGTCAAAACTTGTAATTTTGTAATCCTTCCTACATATTAATAAATACCGTGTATAATTTTCTAGGTAACAAGGCATTCTTCGATGTGGACTGGTCTCCATTGAACAACAGTATCATAACTGCCTCAGCTGACAGACACATTCGCTTGTACGATCCTAGATCAACAGGTAATTATAGTTCTTTATACTTTACTACAATACTATAGAGTGCAATTCGAGTCATATATGAAATGGATCCTAGGGAATCTCTGAGGGACCGTTTAAAAGAAATATATATTTTTACTTTACCGAGTCTGTATATGTTTGATAATATTATTTATGTTAGCAAAAAAAATTGATGAATGTTATAGGCACTGTTTAATTTAAATTTATTCAATTTACACCCGGAATAAATATAGTTGTGTTAGGTTTTAGATTAGCAAAGACAAATAAATGTCCTCTTTAGGTAATTGTGTGCTGTTTTATAATAAAATTCCCATATTACAACGCTCACAGAAGGATAATTCAAGTTTCATGTGAAAAAAAACTTGATTCAGTAGTACTACTACACAGTTTGTGATGACTTAAACGATAAAAATGCTTGGACAATTACGCCCCTGCCAAGCTATCCCCTGTCACCTACGTAATTTAAACAAATATTGTAATACTTTTATAATATACTTTGTAATACATTGTTAAGAGACGTTTAAAAGAATGGCCCGGAGTTTCTTGCCCGTTCTTCTCGTAGTGACTCTATAAATTTATTTAGCCGAACGTGGCAGTACAATGTAGAATATTTAATATTAAAATTTGTAATTGACCTTCCTAAGAGCGTTGCAGACGCCTTAACTGAATAAATGATTTTGACTTTACTGACTGCCTCATTCATGGAGTGGTTTATATCGTCGCTTTGGATTCTCGAGATCTCACGTTGATCCCCGGGTCGGAGTGTATAAATGGCAAAGATATTTTTAGTAGCAATGTGGAGCTGTGCCTGGTGGCAATGGTTCGCCTCCATTACATGTGACCAAAACATATGGGTGCCACGGAACCTCGGCCTACATGTTCGGGGATATATAAACGAGATGATATTTTTTGCTGACTGCTTACTCAGTCATTGTTCATAACCCACTGCCTCACCTTCGGTAAGTGATTATCATCGAACAAAGATATTACCACGCTAGGCCTAGAAGAGGAACGCTCTCAAAGACAGCTGCTGGAACGTTAGATGCTGGGCAACAGATTTTTTTACTTGAGACCACCTTAGGCCACCTTTAAGTGTCGGAGTATTTAGAGAAACCGAAGGCCTGCGACAGAACCTAATGACTGCCGTTCTAAGAAAACATCCGGGACCGACAGCTTAAGGGGGTAGCAATGGTGAAATAGTTATTTAATTATACAGGCTTATTGGTAAAATGCTAACAACCTCTTAGGGTTGACTTCTGCTAGTCCTAAGAAACATTTTGAGCTAGTTGTTTTTTGTTTTGAAAAAAATATTTTCTTTTTTTCTTATTTTTTTTTGAAACTTTCTTTTTGGTTTTTTATATGCTTTTTACTGAATAAGCACGAGTACCACCTGATGTCAAAAGTCTCTTGCGCCTGTAATGTATTATTTCATACATTTTATTACTTTGCTCGATGTAAATATTCAAAACTCTATTCAAAGGGACCACGTCGCGGTCCGGTGTTGCCGCGGCGGGAGCAAAAAAATAATTTTTTTTTTATATATTTCTTTTTTCAAAACAATAAACAAAATATGTCAAAATGTTTCATAGGACTAGCAGAAGTCAACCCTAAGAGATTGTTAGAATTTTACCAATAATTCTGTATAAATGGTTAATATTATTACCGTTAGAATTCTTGGAGACAGCAAAATTTTTACATCACCCTTTTGTTTCTCACAAATAAATTGTATTGCTTATATTTCTGATATGTGTGTCTTGTTTTTTTGTACAAAAAAATAAAATTTAACCATATTCTGACATGGTTACTCGGACACTACTGAATTAAATCACTTCAAACCTTTACCGACACTATTTAACAATTTATATCTCTTTTATTATTCCATCGCATCGATAAAGTACAATTTTGTCTAATTTTCGCGCATTCAGACGAGGAATTTGATGTTTCTCCACGTTGCAGTGCGCGCTAATATGAACCTTAGTCCACGCGTAGTTTGTGTGATTTTCGTAGTCACCGGCAACGAGCTGCTAATTTTGTTATTGTTACTTCCTTAACGTGCCCTCCGAAGCACGGAAGCGCTCAGTAGTAAGTGCCACTAGGACCCATCCAAGGACGCAGCCAACACTGGGGTTCTATCAGAGTCGTACCACGAAGTGATAAGTGACCTTTGTATTTTTGTATTTCAGAGAGCATCGTAAAAACAACTTTCACGTCTCACACTGGGTGGGTGCAATCTGTGCGTTGGTCCAAAACGCGCGACACCATGTTCTTGTCGGCCTGCTACGACGGACAAGTAAAACTTTGGGAAACGAGGAGGTAACTATCATGTATATAGTTAAAAACAAACTTTTACAAATTCATATCACATCATTGACTGTTGATTCACAAATTGCCTGGCTATATAAAATTTCTTTAGGTTATTACGTTGGCATGATGACACATATGTAGGTAGTTGGCATGACAAATAATGTGACATTTTCGAAAAGTGGTATAAAAATGAACTGAATGTCTATTACCAGGGAGCACATAGTAGATTGTACTGACTACTTACTTGTAATAATTTATGCATTTCTACAAAGCAGACTTAAAGGAACTAGGGCATAAAAAGCTTTTTTAATATGACATGAGAAGTGAAATTAATATTTTTACAGCGAGGGTGATATTTTGATATAATAAGCGTAGTATGAGAAAAATAATATCAAATAATTTTTTTTTATTGTATTTAATATATATGCATTGTATTTTTTTTCGTGCCATCTCTTGGCTTGCGAATCACTTAGAAACATTATCCATATTCTTCATTAAAAACATTTAACTGAATTCCGTGAAAGATGAGTGATTAATAGACATACTTTGCTCGTACTTATCTGTGAATAAAATAAAAGTTTTCTCATTGAAGTATTAAAAAAAAATAAGGTTAAAAAAGTCCAAGCATTGGCTCGAAGCATACGTAGCCTGAATTTTAATACAATTGTTTATACATTTCAGTCCAAGAACACCGCTGTACGATCTAAGCGGGCACGAAGACAAAGTCCTGTGCTGCGATTGGTCCAACCCAGCCCTCCTCGTCAGCGGCTCTTGCGACAACACACTAAGGATATTCAAGGCAAAACACGCCGTGGGCACTGCGTGAAGGTTGTCCCGCCATTTATATAGTTAGTTTTAGAGTTCCTTTTTACCAAAGCTGTCCAAGGAAGCGTGGATAGCGAGATAAAATCCGCCAATATAATCCGTTCATTTCTATAATGTTATGAAGATTTTTTTCTCACCGCCCATATTTCTCGTATAGCTTTGGTAGAACGCAAGGTGGCCTTTTTTTCAATATATTTATAAAACAAGCATTCTTCTGAGGTGCAGTTCAATTATGAGGTGATTAAGAATAATCCTGTTCAAGAACACAAGTCAGCTATAAAGCTCGTACATCGCTAATGAGGCTAAGCGCTGCGTCAGTCGTAAGATTGTTAATTTCGATATTACTGTACGTTTTCACATGAACATGAACCCGGTTTCATTAAGATAGGGATCGTAGATGGCGCTGCACACTACATCTCACTTGCACACTATAGACAGTCTATAGCAGCCATACTCAAACTTTTTTTTTATAGGGGCCACAAACACGTTGTAGTTATGGTGTCGAGGGCCGCAATGAAAAAATATTTAGGTCTTAATTAAAACGTAATTCCAAGTTAACGATATAGTTACTTTATTAATGAAAAAAGAATTTTTACAAAGATGTTTCTGTGTTTTAATGCGATTTTTGACACTGTGAACACTTTTTCAAAACTTTATCAAGATCTGGCTTGTCGCTATCCTTATAACATCATCCAGGTGAGAATCTGTAAGTTCGTTGCTGTAAACGTTCTTTGTGTATTTCATTTTTGAAAAAGACGATTCGCTCACTAACTTTGACCCAAAGAATGTTAGTAGAATTTGGGCACATCTTTGGACGCTTTTATATTTTTGGGGAACAATACTCCAAAATTCCATGTATTCTCTGTTTTTCTTATTTTCTTTACACAAATACTTTGTCTCGCTCATGCAACCACAGATTACTAATAATAAGCTGCGTTCCGATTCACGGCAAAATCGCTGATAGCGCTCGGCTCACATTTCCGTTCTGAAACACCCCAAACTCTGATAGGCGCAAAATTGAAAATGGTTTATAATTAATTCTTATTTTTGCAAAACGTTTATTTATAAATTAATACAGAAACGATTTCCGGTTGTATTACTTTATTCTCGCCATAAATACGTTGAGTTTTTGGAAGTTTTAATGGGTCTCAGTTTTTTTCTTCAGTTAAAGTAATACATTGTACTCCATCTCCATCTTAGTGTATATTATGCATGTATTTCAAATGTTTATACTATATTCTAATTTAAAAAATAATATAAATAATGAATAGATTCTGGCGTTACTTTTCATAAATCCATATTTAATTATAACAAATATTTTAAAAGTATTTTAGGAACACATCAATTTAATTACTAAATAAAACACTTAAAAAATCTTTATAAATGGAAATTAAGCGCAATTGTCACTAGATATATATAATTTTATAAAGTTTTTTAATTCAGTGTTTTATTAAATAATTAAATTGATCTTTTCTTAAAATACTTTTAAAATATTTGTTATTATAATATAAATCTTTACACTTTATCTTCTAATTAAAAAAAATAATTAAACGTTATATTGTATTTTTATATTATTATAGCTAGCCCTGGACCACTATCTCACCTGATAGTAAGTGATAATGTGGTCGAAGAGGTTGTTCAGGCTAACCTAAAAAGGAATAACTGGCTCTCTAGGACAGCTGCGGGAACACACCGTTAGGTACTTTGGTGGCAGATTTTCTACTTGAGGGAGCTAGCCAGACGGGGGCATTCGAAGAATGCCCTATCACCATGCAAAAATTATTTCCGTAATTTTTTTATTATCAAAACGTGGTGTGTGTGCGATGTCAAATTATTAAGTACCATTGATAATGTACTTTAACGTCGCGAATAACTCACTGAAATCATATCGAAGCTTCCAGAAATAATTCTTAATATATACGGGATAACTCACGTGAATAAGTATATCTAACAGTGTTAAGCGAGACGACAACGTGGGCGTCTAGACCTCTCCTTGAAAAAGATCACCGAATGTGGTTGAAACTATAGTCTGAGCTATCTGACTTATTCACGTGAGTTATCCCGTATTATTTACTAAAATTAGTGAAAATCACGTTAGTTTTTATAATAAAATTTAATATATAATGTTCGCATCGGTGTATTCTCTGGTAATGTTACCTTGCCATAAGTGCACCGACGAAATTAGTTATTGTACAAACTAATATAAAAAAAATATTGCAAAAAAAAAACATGTACAAACCCACTAATCATTATGCTTGATCGGAACTACATACAAAATTGAGATTAGGACTGGAGAGAGTTAGGCTTGGTTTTCCATCATCAGAAAAAATAATATATGTTCATCATCATCATCACCATCATCAGTTGGAAGACGTCCACTGTTTTTTGAGAGCCAGTAATTCTAGGTTAGCCTGAACAACATCTTCGACTACATCATCACTTAAGATGGCTAAAAAAAACTGTTCAACAAAATCCTCACCCATAGAACGCCACAAAGAACGGCTACTACCCGCGACTTTCACAATGTCGTCAGTCCACCTAGTTAACTAACCAATATGTGTTATCCGACCAAATGTTAAAGAAATTAACCTTCCGTTTAAAACAACCAACATTCGTTCTTTTTATATTATACACAAGTATACATTTATTCTTATGAGTAGTAATTATCTGGTGATAGAAAAACTGGACCTTAGAGACGTAACTTTCTTATGACTGGTAGGCTAGCTTTTAAAACCTAGAAATAGGTACTGTCTCTGAAGCATAGTTACAGGAACACCCAATTGGGTGATTGGTGCATGATTTTCTTGATGGCGGTAGCTAGCCAGGTCATACCTCTTCAAATACCTCGATGCTTAGCTTCCCTTATTAAACAGGATTTGTGATTGGTGAGTATTTTATTCAACTAATTCCCCATTTTTATCCTGTTTTCTATGAAAACGCCAGGCCTTATATTATGTAAAACAAAGTGTCTTAAAGTCCAATGTAAAAATAGATTTAAGATAATACATACTGTTGTTGATGAAATATAAAAATAAAGTTTTTTTTCCTAAAATCTGTAGCTTATTTTATCTTTCCTGCTGCCAGAAGTGAAATGTTTTAGCTTTAAAAGTAACTAGCTATTTATTTCATGACTTTATCAGCCTTCATCTTATATTATTCGTAAGTATAGCCTTCCAAGTGATATAGCATATATGTAGTCTTGCTATACATACAATTCCACAAACATGCATATTGTGAAAGCCGTGATATGGTAATATTACTAATGACACTATAATTGTCACTAATGATAATATAATTGTCACTAATGCCATTATAAATGTCACTAATTACACTATAATTGACACTAATGATATTATAATTGTCACTAATGTCAGTATAATTGTCAATAATGACATTATAACTGTCACTAATGACATTATTGTAGTCACTAATGACTCTATAGTTGTCGCTGATGACTATAATATCGATCGAACTTCACTTCAAGTTCGTTTGATCATATATTATTATTCGTCAATTCATTTCTCAAATTATAGTATAATAACCAGGTAGTTTCCTTTAGTTTACAGGCAACACTTGCACATTTTCAGAGAACTCGATTAAAACATCGAGTTGTATCGATATTTTTCCCAACTCGTGTCCGTCCCTATCGAGTAGTCTCATTCCTTTTTTGTGCACGGCAACGAACGCACGCGTCTTCATGAAAATTTCAAAACACAGTGGCGAGGATAAAGAGTCAATTGCGATAACACAGGTAGCTGCGAGCTACCTGTGATAATTATGTAATAATTATACGCAGAAAATACGTGGATTCTAATGGAATTTCACGTTTATCTGCATATATTGTCTGCGAGACAATACTATTTCAAAGTACCCACATTGAATATCGTTTTCGTTTCTTTGTTCTTACAAAGTATCGAAACGAGTATCGAACGATAAGTGATTATTCTTATTTTAGATAAAATCATGTATATAACGCACAATGCGTTACTGGCAGACAATTCGGACGAAGACCGAATGCTGCCTTAAGTCTTAGTGGTGCCGGCGCACGACGCCGGACACTAAGCCGGCCCACGTCATCTGGGACTCCATCTGATCCAAGCCTTGATGCTGGACTCTTATCGGCACTGGGTGCTTCTACCTCAGATACTCCGTACTTTGGTGAGTCCATCAATGATAGTCTGGCTAAGTTATGGGACCCTTTACTAAGGAAAGGTCTTGCCAAGGAAGAAAAGTCCGATCTAATGCAGGTAATATAGTATATATATATATAATTAGTTCTGTCTAATTGTAAATTTTTACAAGCACCAAAACTCAAGGCTGAAATCTCAGCTGCCGTTTCCGAAATCGTAAAAGCAGACATTGTAAGGAACAAAAAACTTTAAAGTTTCCAAATGCTGGTACACCAGTGAATCGGGCCATGGACATATTGCTAAAAATGCTAAAACAAGGTCAGTGCTCTCAAATCATTGTGTGATGGATGTCGCCCCCTAACAGACTTACCATTTCTCGTGATCGTGTGATAGGAAAAAATTATTCACACATAGTCTAGAAAATAATTTTATACACGTGAATCAAGATGCTGAGAGAGACGAAACATTCTTGGGCAGTTCGCTTGCCGAAGAACTTAAGGCTAGCAATGCTATTGAGAAACAAGGTCAAGAGATCCGTAAACGAACGAATTCAAAACCTACAACTTCCTCAGCTCAGCAATGGTCGGTCAATCGTCCCGCTAACTAGGTAACTGGACGGGACCTCCTCATTACTCGCCTACACGAGGGGGGCGGGGAGGTCAAAGGAGAGGAGGCCATGAGGGTCGCCGAGCCTATCTGACGACTGCGACAAACAATCAAGCACTGCCTTCTCCGAGAAACTTATGTCACTCCAAGCCTCGTGCCGACACACAGCACTAACAATGATGCAGGTAAGTACACGCTGGCTGTTTATTATTACACTATAACTTTTGGCTAAACATAACTAGGAATAGTGTAGTCCTGACTTGGATAAAGCAAGGTATATACCAATTTGCGAAATAAATTCACAATCCATTATACCTCGTTCAACGATTACTCACACAGACAATCATGATATATATTTGGCTATTCAAAGGTTAAGCGAACTAGGTGCTGTTAAACCTTGTAAGCCATGTCATGACCAATACATTTCTACAATATTCCTAGCTCCGAAACCAAAAGGCTTCATAGTCAACTTAAAGCCACTAAATACATTTATTTTTAATAACCCCTTCAAAATGGAGGATTATAAGACGACATCCAAACTCATACCACGTGATGGTTTGTGGCTTTACTATTTATTTAAAAGAAGCCTACCTTTCCGATCCTATTAACCTCTCTGATAGGAAGTAACTTAGAGTTGAGTTTGAACGTTATTTATTTGAATTCGTATCTATACCATACGGTTTACCCCCCTAGGGTGTTTACTAAAATAATTTGAGGTAATAACTATCCTACGTACACAAGGTTATAAATCGGTAATATACCTTGATGACAACCTGTACATTGGCGACAGCTTTGAATATTGTACAGATAATGTACACTCTATTTTACAAATACTGAATTGTTTGGGTTTCGTTGTTAACTACGAAAAAAGTTCCCTATACCCTAAAAAGGTCGCCAAATTTTTAGGTTTTATGTTTGGTACCCATGATTTAACCTTGTTTTTGCCCTTAAATAAGCGCACAATCAACAATTACTCAGTAAGTAATCTTGTTTACCAAAAGCACCATTCGCGAGTTTGCAAAACTGATTGGTGTTCTGGTCTTGGCATGCTCGGCGTTACGTACGGGATTTTGTACATAAAAGTTTTGGAAAACCAAAATTTTTTAGCGTTACAACAGTATTACAATAATTATGAAGTCAATAAAACTCACAAAGGAGTTTTTAGATGACTTAAATTGGCGGAATGCTAACCCTTCATAGTTCCTTTCAACACTCCCAAAAAGGTCGTGTTTATATACGAAATCTTTACTGACGCTTCTCTTTCAAATTTGGGGGCGGTTTGTGGAAGCAATAGGGCAAACGGCACCGGGAAGGCCATTGAGAAGGAACACCACATCAACTATCTAGAATTATTGGGTTCTATTTTAGGTTTAAAATGTTTCATTATAAATGAATCTAATTGTGGGGTATTGCTACGTTTTGATGACACCATAGTTATAAGCTATATGAATAGGAAGGGGTGGAATTCAATTCCCACACCTTAAGAATTTAACGCAAAAAATAAATAAATTTGGGAATGGTTCGAGATGAGAAATATTTAGATATTTGCTTCTTACGTCAATAAAGAAAATTCAGCGGATTTGGATTTTAAAATAATATATCCAGACACCGAATGGAAATTACCTGATAGATAACCCTTCCCAAACAGTAGTTGACCTCTTCGGTTATCTAGAAATCTATCTTTTTCCTCTCGTAACAATGCCAAGTATGAAACGTTTTAGTTTTAAAATGTTTGCGAATAATAGTAGACGACGAAGCGACATTGGAAATCACAGGCGTGGTATCCCTTATTAGACAACTTATGGGTGTCTAAAATACATTTATTTAACCTTAGTAAATGCTTGTTACAATCGCATTTGAGATAGTACCATCCACCAGGTGCGCAACTTACCCTTGCTGGGTGCCGTGAAGTACTGCAGGCAGTATTAGCGCGGCGTGGCTGCCCACCCACGGCGCTTGACTTGTTGCTCTCTTCACTCGCCGACAATACACTGAAGCATTAGCTTAAAGGTCTGGTGGCAGTTTTGTATGAATAACGATAGTGAAGTTTTCATTGACTCCATTATATTAGTTTTAAATATTTTAACAGGGCAGTTCAACAACAATTGTTCGTATGACTCTCTTAATAGTCACCGTTTTGCATTGTCACTTCTCTTTAGTGATCACATCAGTGATTATCGCGTTAAACGCGTACTTAAGGGTGCTTACAAGATCAAGCCCCCACCGTCACAAATATACGTCCTCTTGGGACCCTCAAACTGTTCTTAACTATTTATCTGTATGGTGCCCAAATAAAGAATTAAGAATTGAAGGGATAGTTAAAAATATATGTATATATATATAAATACATGTGTATACTTTTATTATATATGCACGGCGCATAGATTCCAAACTTTCACGCTTACTCAATAGACAATATTACAATATAAACAGACGGTATTACGATAGCCATTACGGACACAGTCAAGATCTTGGCTCCCGAGCTTGACCAACCTATCATATTTTTATCTTGGTCTTTCCAAAACATAAATATCTGTCCCGCTTCTCTTCTCAAGGATTATATTTTTGTAACGAACAATTCAGAACTTTGAACGCGAGTAATCTACAGTTGACTATAAAACCGCCACACAGAGCCGCCACAGCGCAGTCGACCAGCCGCTGGATTAAGCAAGTGATGTCCGCGAGCGGTTTCGACACGCACACCTTCAGTGCGCACAGCACGCGACATGCTGCTACTTCCGCCGCCAGCGCCACTGGCGTCAGTGTAGATACTATTCGTAAGACAGCCGGCTGGACCGGCACGTCTACCGTTTTTGCCCGTTTTTACAACCGACTAATACTAGAGGTTAATTCGAGCGAATTTGCTAGAGGCGTTGTGTTCTCGTAATATAATATTATATCTATACAGATAATTGTTTAAGGTAATAAGGCTAATTATGTACCTACGTTTGATGCCAAGAACTATATATATCATAATAATTCAGTTTTATGATTCTTAATTTATGTTCAATAAACAAAACTATCAGGAGATAAAACTGTGTTTTATGAAAAACTATTAATTATAATTCGAAGAAAAACAAACCTTCCTTCTCTAAACATCTACCTGGTTATTATACTATAATTTGAGAAATGAATTGACGAATAATAATATATGATCAAACGAACTTGAAGTGAAGTTCGATCGATATTATTTGAGTCAATTCATTCGATAATTATAATAACCCAACCCACCCAAATAAACTAAGTCAAGTACTAGTTTTTGCGCCCATGATAGGAAGCTTTGTTTCTGAATAGATACTCTAAAAAAAATGAGACTACTCGATAGGGACGGACACGAGTTGGGAAAAATATCGATACAACTCGATGTTTTAATCGAGTTCTCTGAAAATGTGCAAGTGTTGCCTGTAAACTAAAGGAAACTACCTGGTTATTATACTATAATTATCGAATGAATTGACTCAAATAATATCGATCGAACTTCACTTCAAGTTCGTTTGATCATATATTATTATTCGTCAATTCATTTCTCAAATTATAGTATAATATATGATCAAACGAACTTGAAGTGAAGTTCGATCGATATTATTTGAGTCAATTCATTCGATAATTATAGTATAATAACCAGGTAGTTTCCTTTAGTTTACAGGCAACACTTGCACATTTTCAGAGAACTCGATTAAAACATCGAGTTGTATCGATATTTTTCCCCAACTCGTGTCCGTCCCTATCGAGTAATCTCATTTTTTTTAGAGTATCTATTCAGAAACAAAGCTTCCTATAATGGGCGCAAAAACTAGTACTTGACTAAGTTTATTTGGGTGGGTTGGGTTACTATAATTATCGAATGAATTGACTCAAATAATATCGATCGAACTTCACTTCAAGTTCGTTTGATCATATATTATTATTCGTCAATTCATTTCTCAAATTATAGTATAATAACCAGGTAGATGTTCAGAGAAGGAAGGTTTGTTTTCCTTCTTATTATAATTAATAGTTTTTCATAAAACCACAGTTTTATCTCCTGATAATTTTGTTTATTGAACATAAATTAAGAATTATAAAACTGAATTATTATGATATATATAGTTCTTGGCATCAAACGTAGGTACATAATTGGCCTTATTACCTTAAACAATTATCTGTATAGATATAATATTATATTACGAGAACACAACGCCTCTAGCAAATTCGCTCTAATTAACCTCTAGTATTAGTCTGTTGTAAAACCGGGCAAAAACGGTAGACGTGCCGGTTCAGCCGGCTGTCTTACGAATAGTATCTACACTGACGCCAGTGGCGCTGGCGGTGGAAGTAGCAGCATGTCGCGTGCTGTGCGCACTGAAGGTGCGCGTGTCGAAACCGCTCGCGGACATCACTTGCTTAATCCAGCGGCTGGTCGACTGCGCTGTGGCGGCTCTGTGCCGCCACACAGCCACACATTTTATAGTCAACTGTAGATTACTCGCGTTCAAAGTTCTGAATTGTTCGTTACAAAAATATAATCCTTGAGAAGAGAAGCGGGACAGATATTTATGTTTTCGAAAGACCAAGATAAAAATACGATAGATTGGTCAAGCCCGGGAGCCAAGGTCTTGACTGTGTCCGTAATGGCTATCGTAATACTGTCTGTTTATATTGTAATATTGAATAAGCGCGAAAATTTGTAATTTATGCGCCGTGCATAGTACAAGTATATAATAAAAGTTTACACATGTATTATATATATACATATATTTTTAACTATCCCTTCAATTCTTAATTCTTTATTTGGGTACCATACAGATAAATAGTTAAGAACAGTTTGAGGGTCCCAAGAGGACGTATATTTGTGACGGTGGGGCTTGATCTTGTAAGCACCCTTAAGTACGCGTTTAACGCGATAATCACTGATGTGATCACTAAAGAGAAGTGACAATGCCAAACGGTGACTGTTAAGAGAGTCATAACAACAACTGTTGTTGAACTGTCCTGTTAAAATATTTAAAACTAATATAATGGAGTCATTGAAAACTTCACTATCGTTATTCATACAAAACTGCCACCAGACCTTTAAGCTAATGCTTCAGTGTATTGTCGGCGAGTGAGGAGAGCAACAAGTCAAGCACCGCGGGTGGGCAGCCACGCCGCGCTAATACTGCCTGCAGTGCTTCACGGCACCCAGATAGGATAAGTTGCGCACCTGGTGGATGGTGCTATCTCAAATGCGATTGTAACAAGCATTTACTAAGGTTAAATAAATGTATTTTAGACACCCATAAGTTGTCTAATAAGGGATACCACGCCTGTGATTTCCAATGTGGAAATATTAATTGCCGGTCGCTTCGTCGTTGACTATTATTCGCAAACATTTTAAAACTAATGAAAATGGCGGAAAGGCATATAAGTTTCCAAGTTCTGGTAAAAGCATCTACGACGAAAGCGTCCGCGTCGGGTATCCATGATACGAACGTTTCGTACTTAGCATTGTTACGAGAGGAAAAAGATAGATTTCTAGATAACCGAAGAGGTCAACTACTGTTTGGGAAGGGTTATCTATCAGGTAATTTCCATTCGGTGTCTGGATATATTATTTTAAAATCCAAATCCGCTGAATTTTCTTTATTGACGTAAGAAGCAAATATCTAAATATTTCTCATCTCGAACCATTCCCAAATTTATTTATTTTTTGCGTTAAATTCTTAAGGTGTGGGAATTGAATTCCACCCCTTCCTATTCATATAGCTTATAACTATGGTGTCATCAAAACGTAGCAATACCCCACAATTAGATTCATTTATAATGAAACATTTTAAACCTAAAATAGAACCCAATAATTCTAGATAGTTGATGTGGTGTTCCTTCTCAATGGCCTTCCCGGTGCCGTTTGCCCTATTGCTTCCACAAACCGCCCCCAAATTTGAAAGAGAAGCGTCAGTAAAGATTTCGTATATAAACACGACCTTTTTGGGAGTGTTGAAAGGAACTATGAAGGGTTAGCATTCCGCCAATTTAAGTCATCTAAAAACTCCTTTGTGAGTTTTATTGACTTCATAATTATTGTAATACTGTTGTAACGCTAAAAAATTTTGGTTTTCCAAAACTTTTATGTACAAAATCCCGTACGTAACGCCGAGCATGCCAAGACCAGAACACCAATCAGTTTTGCAAACTCGCGAATGGTGCTTTTGGTAAACAAGATTACTTACTGAGTAATTGTTGATTGTGCGCTTATTTAAGGGCAAAAACAAGGTTAAATCATGGGTACCAAACATAAAACCTAAAAATTTGGCGACCTTTTTAGGGTATAGGGAACTTTTTTCGTAGTTAACAACGAAACCCAAACAATTCAGTATTTGTAAAATAGAGTGTACATTATCTGTACAATATTCAAAGCTGTCGCCAATGTACAGGTTGTCATCAAGGTATATTACCGATTTATAACCTTGTGTACGTAGGATAGTTATTACCTCAAATTATTTTAGTAAACACCCTAGGGGGGTAAACCGTATGGTATAGATACGAATTCAAATAAATAACGTTCAAACTCAACTCTAAGTTACTTCCTATCAGAGAGGTTAATAGGATCGGAAAGGTAGGCTTCTTTTAAATAAATAGTAAAGCCACAAACCATCACGTGGTATGAGTTTGGATGTCGTCTTATAATCCTCCATTTTGAAGGGGTTATTAAAAATAAATGTATTTAGTGGCTTTAAGTTGACTATGAAGCCTTTTGGTTTCGGAGCTAGGAATATTGTAGAAATGTATTGGTCATGACATGGCTTACAAGGTTTAACAGCACCTAGTTCGCTTAACCTTTGAATAGCCAAATATATATCATGATTGTCTGTGTGAGTAATCGTTGAACGAGGTATAATGGATTGTGAATTTATTTCGCAAATTTGTATATACCTTGCTTTATCCAAGTCAGGACTACACTATTCCTAGTTATGTTTAGCCAAAAGTTATAGTGTAATAATAAACAGCCAGCGTGTACTTACCTGCATCATTGTTAGTGCTGTGTGTCGGCACGAGGCTTGGAGTGACATAAGTTTCTCGGAGAAGGCAGTGCTTGATTATTTGTCGCAGTCGTCAGATAGGCTCGGCGACCCTCATGGCCTCCTCTCCTTTGACCTCCCCGCCCCCCTCGTGTAGGCGAGTAATGAGGAGGTCCCGTCCAGTTACCTAGTTAGCGGGACGATTGACCGACCATTGCTGAGCTGAGGAAGTTGTAGGTTTTGAATTCGTTCGTTTACGGATCTCTTGACCTTGTTTCTCAATAGCATTGCTAGCCTTAAGTTCTTCGGCAAGCGAACTGCCCAAGAATGTTTCGTCTCTCTCAGCATCTTGATTCACGTGTATAAAATTATTTTCTAGACTATGTGTGAATAATTTTTTCCTATCACACGATCACGAGAAATGGTAAGTCTGTTAGGGGGCGACATCCATCACACAATGATTTGAGAGCACTGACCTTGTTTTAGCATTTTTAGCAATATGTCCATGGCCCGATTCACTGGTGTACCAGCATTTGGAAACTTTAAAGTTTTTTGTTCCTTACAATGTCTGCTTTTACGATTTCGGAAACGGCAGCTGAGATTTCAGCCTTGAGTTTTGGTGCTTGTAAAAATTTACAATTAGACAGAACTAATTATATATATATAGTTAGTATAATAACCAGGTAGTTTCCTTTAGTTTACAGGCAACACTTGCACATTTTCAGAGAACTCGATTAAAACATCGAGTTGTATCGATATTTTTCCCAACTCGTGTCCGTCCCTATCGAGTAGTCTCATTCCTTTTTTGTGCACGGCAACGAACGCACGCGTCTTCATGAAAATTTCAAAACACAGTGGCGAGGATAAAATAGTGAATTATACACGGAAAATAAGAAGATTGTAAGAAAACAAAACGACGACGACGTCTTTTAGACACGTCCGACGGTGAAAATTCTGCTGATAAGTTCTTGTGAACAAAGACTTTCTTTGGGTAAAATCGGGATTGACTGCGAGTCAATTGCGATAACACAGGTAGCTGCGAGCTACCTGTGATAATTATGTAATAATTATACGCAGAAAATACGTGGATTCTAATGGAATTTCACGTTTATCTGCATATATTGTCTGCGGGACAATACTATTTCAAAGTACCCACATTGAATATCGTTTTCGTTTCTTTGTTCTTACAAAGTATCGAAACGAGTATCGAACGATAAGTGATTATTCTTATTTTAGATAAAATCATGTATATAACGCACAATGCGTTACTGGCAGACAATTCGGACGAAGACCGAATGCTGCCTTAAGTCTTAGTGGTGCCGGCGCACGACGCCGGACACTTAGCCGGCCCACGTCATCTGGGACTCCATCTGATCCAAGCCTTGATGCTGGACTCTTATCGGCACTGGGTGCTTCTACCTCAGATACTCCGTACTTTGGTGAGTCCATCAATGATAGTCTGGCTAAGTTATGGGACCCTTTACTAAGGAAAGGTCTTGCCAAGGAAGAAAAGTCCGATCTAATGCAGGTAATATAGTATATATATATATATATATATATATATAATTAGTTCTGTCTAATTGTAAATTTTTACAAGCACCAAAACTCAAGGCTGAAATCTCAGCTACCGTTTCCGAAATCGTAAAAGCAGACATTGTAAGGAACAAAAAACTTTAAAGTTTCCAAATGCTGGTACACCAGTGAATCGGGCCATGGACATATTGCTAAAAATGCTAAAACAAGGTCAGTGCTCTCAAATCATTGTGTGATGGATGTCGCCCCCTAACAGATTTACCATTTCTCGTGATCGTGTGATAGGAAAAAATTATTCACACATAGTCTAGAAAATAATTTTATACACGTGAATCAAGATGCTGAGAGAGACGAAACATTCTTGGGCAGTTCGCTTGCCGAAGAACTTAAGGCTAGCAATGCTATTGAGAAACAAGGTCAAGAGATCCGTAAACGAACGAATTCAAAACCTACAACTTCCTCAGCTCAGCAATGGTCGGTCAATCGTCCCGCTAACTAGGTAACTGGACGGGACCTCCTCATTACTCGCCTACACGAGGGGGGCGGGGAGGTCAAAGGAGAGGAGGCCATGAGGGTCGCCGAGCCTATCTGACGACTGCGACAAACAATCAAGCACTGCCTTCTCCGAGAAACTTATGTCACTCCAAGCCTCGTGCCGACACACAGCACTAACAATGATGCAGGTAAGTACACGCTGGCTGTTTATTATTACACTATAACTTTTGGCTAAACATAACTAGGAATAGTGTAGTCCTGACTTGGATAAAGCAAGGTATATACAAATTTGCGAAATAAATTCACAATCCATTATACCTCGTTCAACGATTACTCACACAGACAATCATGATATATATTTGGCTATTCAAAGGTTAAGCGAACTAGGTGCTGTTAAACCTTGTAAGCCATGTCATGACCAATACATTTCTACAATATTCCTAGCTCCGAAACCAAAAGGCTTCATAGTCAACTTAAAGCCACTAAATACATTTATTTTTAATAACCCCTTCAAAATGGAGGATTATAAGACGACATCCAAACTCATACCACGTGATGGTTTGTGGCTTTACTATTTATTTAAAAGAAGCCTACCTTTCCGATCCTATTAACCTCTCTGATAGGAAGTAACTTAGAGTTGAGTTTGAACGTTATTTATTTGAATTCGTATCTATACCATACGGTTTACCCCCCTAGGGTGTTTACTAAAATAATTTGAGGTAATAACTATCCTACGAACACAAGGTTATAAATCGGTAATATACCTTGATGACAACCTGTACATTGGCGACAGCTTTGAATATTGTACAGATAATGTACACTCTATTTTACAAATACTGAATTGTTTGGGTTTCGTTGTTAACTACGAAAAAAGTTCCCTATACCCTAAAAAGGTCGCCAAATTTTTAGGTTTTATGTTTGGTACCCATGATTTAACCTTGTTTTTGCCCTTAAATAAGCGCACAATCAACAATTACTCAGTAAGTAATCTTGTTTGCCAAAAGCACCATTCGCGAGTTTGCAAAACTGATTGGTGTTCTGGTCTTGGCATGCTCGGCGTTACGTACGGGATTTTGTACATAAAAGTTTTGGAAAACCAAAATTTTTTAGCGTTACAACAGTATTACAATAATTATGAAGTCAATAAAACTCACAAAGGAGTTTTTAGATGACTTAAATTGGCGGAATGCTAACCCTTCATAGTTCCTTTCAACACTCCCAAAAAGGTCGTGTTTATATACGAAATCTTTACTGACGCTTCTCTTTCAAATTTGGGGGCGGTTTGTGGAAGCAATAGGGCAAACGGCACCGGGAAGGCCATTGAGAAGGAACACCACATCAACTATCTAGAATTATTGGGTTCTATTTTAGGTTTAAAATGTTTCATTATAAATGAATCTAATTGTGGGGTATTGGTACGTTTTGATGACACCATAGTTAAAAGCTATATGAATAGGAAGGGGTGGAATTCAATTCCCACACCTTAAGAATTTAACGCAAAAAATAAATAAATTTGGGAATGGTTCGAGATGAGAAATATTTAGATATTTGCTTCTTACGTCAATAAAGAAAATTCAGCGGATTTGGATTTTAAAATAATATATCCAGACACCGAATGGAAATTACCTGATAGATAACCCTTCCCAAACAGTAGTTGACCTCTTCGGTTATCTAGAAATCTATCTTTTTCCTCTCGTAACAATGCCAAGTATGAAACGTTTTAGTTTTAAAATGTTTGCGAATAATAGTAGACGACGAAGCGACATTGGAAATCACAGGCGTGGTATCCCTTATTAGACAACTTATGGGTGTCTAAAATACATTTATTTAACCTTAGTAAATGCTTGTTACAATCGCATTTGAGATAGTACCATCCACCAGGTGCGCAACTTACCCTTGCTGGGTGCCGTGAAGTACTGCAGGCAGTATTAGCGCGGCGTGGCTGCCCACCCACGGCGCTTGACTTGTTGCTCTCTTCACTCGCCGACAATACACTGAAGCATTAGCTTAAAGGTCTGGTGGCAGTTTTGTATGAATAACGATAGTGAAGTTTTCATTGACTCCATTATATTAGTTTTAAATATTTTAACAGGGCAGTTCAACAACAATTGTTCGTATGACTCTCTTAATAGTCACCGTTTTGCATTGTCACTTCTCTTTAGTGATCACATCAGTGATTATCGCGTTAAACGCGTACTTAAGGGTGCTTACAAGATCAAGCCCCACCGTCACAAATATACGTCCTCTTGGGACCCTCAAACTGTTCTTAACTATTTATCTGTATGGTGCCCAAATAAAGAATTAAGAATTGAAGGGATAGTTAAAAATATATGTATATATATATAAATACATGTGTATACTTTTATTATATACTTGTAATATGCACGGCGCATAGATTCCAAACTTTCACGCTTACTCAATAGACAATATTACAATATAAACAGACGGTATTACGATAGCCATTACGGACACAGTCAAGATCTTGGCTCCCGAGCTTGACCAACCTATCATATTTTTATCTTGGTCTTTCCAAAACATAAATATCTGTCCCGCTTCTCTTCTCAAGGATTATATTTTTGTAACGAACAATTCAGAACTTTGAACGCGAGTAATCTACAGTTGACTATAAAACCGCCACACAGAGCCGCCACAGCGCAGTCGACCAGCCGCTGGATTAAGCAAGTGATGTCCGCGAGCGGTTTCGACACGCACACCTTCAGTGCGCACAGCACGCGACATGCTGCTACTTCCGCCGCCAGCGCCACTGGCGTCAGTGTAGATACTATTCGTAAGACAGCCGGCTGGACCGGCACGTCTACCGTTTTTGCCCGTTTTTACAACCGACTAATACTAGAGGTTAATTCGAGCGAATTTGCTAGAGGCGTTGTGTTCTCGTAATATAATATTATATCTATACAGATAATTGTTTAAGGTAATAAGGCTAATTATGTACCTACGTTTGATGCCAAGAACTATATATATCATAATAATTCAGTTTTATGATTCTTAATTTATGTTCAATAAACAAAACTATCAGGAGATAAAACTGTGTTTTATGAAAAACTATTAATTATAATTCGAAGAAAAACAAACCTTCCTTCTCTGAACATCTACCTGGTTATTATACTATAATTTGAGAAATGAATTGACGAATAATAATATATGATCAAACGAACTTGAAGTGAAGTTCGATCGATATTATTTGAGTCAATTCATTCGATAATTATAATAACCCAACCCACCCAAATAAACTAAGTCAAGTACTAGTTTTTGCGCCCATGATAGGAAGCTTTGTTTCTGAATAGATACTCTAAAAAAAATGAGACTACTCGATAGGGACGGACACGAGTTGGGAAAAATATCGATACAACTCGATGTTTTAATCGAGTTCTCTGAAAATGTGCAAGTGTTGCCTGTAAACTAAAGGAAACTACCTGGTTATTATACTATAATTATCGAATGAATTGACTCAAATAATATCGATCGAACTTCACTTCAAGTTCGTTTGATCATATATTATAATTGTCACTAATGTCAGTATAATTGTCAATAATGACATTATAACTGTCACTAATGACATTATTGTAGTCACTAATGACTCTATAGTTGTCGCTGATGACTCTATAGTTGTCAAATATGACATTATTGTTGTCACTAATGGCTATAGTTGTCACTGATGAAACTATAAAATCCTTACATATTATGAATTTTGTGTCTGTGAACTATCTGGACGTCATCACAGACCAGTGTCATACAAATTGATATATCTCTGTCCCCAATCTAATCGTAATTATTTACACTAAACAAAGCATATTAAAGGTAAATGTGGGAGAGAAATAAAAGAACGAACTAAATTTGGTTTCGCTTGTTTTATTCAATCATTTGCTCTTACAAAATATGTTCAATGCAAAGGAACATGACTCGTCACAATAAAACATGCTTCTTAGTACCATTTTGATTTATTTATATATTACTTTAGTCCATTCAGCATAACTATAAATAATGCGGGCCGCGTACGCGTAAAATGCTCATAGCACTATCTAGAAACTTGCAAACACTTTGTAACAAAATAGACACATAACTTCTTGTTCCTTTCTCTGCGAGAAATGCACAACACTATTAGTCATAGTTATGCCAAACTACCACACCATAACACAACGAAGCAACATGTTCCTTAAAAATATTCTTTCTTACCAACAATTTCATTTCACTTTTTTTTTTACATTTTATGAAGTTTTATTTTTGCATTTTCGTATTTCTAGGCTACCTAACTAAATTTTTAACTAAACTATTCTATGTTCTAGACTAGTTTTGCTGGGTAGAACACCACACTAAATTAATACACATGGACAAATACGTTCGTATCCACACATCCGACTGATTTTTTTAGTTTTTCCATTTGTTTACACTTAGTCAACTACATAACAAAAGAGGTGAAAGCAAAACGTTGTTCAACTGAAACTTATCTGAAGAATGTGTTCAACTAACTCGCTTAGGGCTAATGCCGCGGGACGTACGCGCAAGGGCCGTACTTCAGTCCATTGAAATTAAATTATTTAATAAAACTAACAAAGGAAACTACCCTAGAGTGCGTCCACCCGCGCGCACGCGCCCGCGCCGCTTGGAAATATATTAATCTAGGGCTCTATTCTATCTATCTTAGCGTCGAAACATTTTTTTTACTATTCTAACCTATCTATAATTAAGCTTAGAATCTAAGAACTAGCCATCGTATTCGTCGTTCCCATTGCTTCACTTCTCAGTTTAAAATCTTGTCAAACATCCACTTAACACTATAAAGACTTATATTTAAAACATTTACTTAGCGTTTTCATCTTATTCATCGACATGATGTAGTTGTATCTTAGTATTGGTTTCCGAGAACTGTTATTATTGTTTGTGCTCTTGTGGTGTGAATAGCCCTCGTATTATGTAACGAAGGAATCCGTAATCTCCAAGCATACTTCGTCACACATGTCTAGAACGCGCGGCGAGTCTCTAGAAACATCTAAGACATCAACTCCCGAGCTCAGTTTTACCATCATGTGTGAAAAATGCAACGATTTGACAGCCACATTACTATCCTTATTAGTTGTTAATACAAAATTATTTTTAAACATAGTTTTTACATTACCACTACGTTAACGAAATACGGTATGTTCACCTGTAAAAATATTATTTTAAGCACATGCAACTGCCGTGTATCTATTAATTTTAAGGGAAGCTGAAGGCACTACCATCAAATTAATGTTATTGCTTATACGGAAGGAAGCATTAGAAAAATAATTTAGTGCCAAAATACGTTTGCTTTTGACGGTTACATTCTACGGACTGTGCCGTTCTAGTTACTACAAGTCACTTCAATGGTGTCTGACTATTCGTACTATACATGTTAAATATTCATTTTATATATAAAGGGAACAACGATGTACAGTGTGGAATGAAACAATGAGGGGTGTCTTTATGACGAAGGAGTAAACGAACCTCGCGGTCCTCAACTAAAGATACGGTGCTCTCATATACAAAATTTATATCTTCTCGACATCAATTTAAATGCAACTTAGCGGAAATATCTACCGGAAGACTGCTTTTACAGGAAGCCACAGCGTACGTGGAACACTATACGATCACTTAACTAAGTACCACGACACTCGGTACTACATTGCACTTCATGGTAAGTATATTATTTTTTCACAAGTAAAAAGGCGGTATTTAAATCAGTTCAAAAAATTTGGCTTGATCAGAAATTATACGGAGATAACGCTGATCTGCGGAGTTTTATGGATCGAAAAGTTTTGTCGAATGATTCTAAGAAAAATCTCACTTTAGTTACCTTCGAGACGTGAAAGATACGTACTCGGGTCTAGGTCTAGGTCAGGTAGTCTGGTCAGGCAGTCAGCTAGATAACTATATGGGTCTACGTGTTGTCGTGTTGTCTGTACTGGCGGGTTACCTACTGAACATTGTGCCTCTACTTTAGTTGTTACGAGTAAATCACGTCTTAAATATGCACAATCCCAAAATATATCTCGTTACTGAACAACAGTACAATTTCAGCCTTTTCCCAAATGAAACGAACAAACAGAAAGTGTACAGATCTACATTTCGTCGAAAATCTACGTAGTTCATTCAAAACCTGTTGTTACTAGTGTCAGTTCCTGTATTCGTTAAGTCGGTTGACAGGTTTTGAACAAAGAGGTTACCGCTTAATCGTCAGTTAAAATACAGTTAATATATCAAACATTTAACTAGTCTTCAGTCCCTGATTGTATAAATAGTTCCCTACTTCTTACTCGACTTTATGATTTGTATACTTTGGTTCTGATGAAACTCTTGACGTGCCAAAATAGAATTAAACAGTTGCGATATAGTAGGTTTTACTCGTACCCATCAACAATGTATATACATGTATACATATCCATGTATAATTTATATATATTCAATATAAAAATATTAAATTTCATATAAAGTCATAAAGTGTACCCAAAACCTACGTGATGGTACAAAAGTGCTCATCCGCGCCAATACGGCGCTCACACCCGGATTCCGAATCCTTTACAATTCTTAGTGTGGAAATCAATCGTGGAATTTTGTTTGAAGTTCTCTAGTGGAATGTGCCGACCGCCTACAAATAAACAACTACACTTGATTCAGTACACGATTCTCAAAAAAGGATCACTTCAATAATCATGTGTGCGAACATGAGTTACCAACGTACAAAAATTTGTATAGACTCGTAAAATGTATAAATAGAATTTACATACAACTGCTTATTGCTAAATGTTGCCGTATTATCAGCACGTTCGTGCCGAATAAGCGCAGAAGTTACGTTTGGAAGTCACCCTACGCAGGGTTGAGGTAACAACGATATACGCTACATGCCCATAGCTGCTCTTTCATTGGTAAGAATCAAAGTTCGATAATATATATATGTGTAACTATAGTCATTTTGCTGTTTGCGACAGTTTACAGACGCATGCTCATATATTATACTTCATAGTTATTTACATGCGTGTATTATGGGCGTGCTTCGTATACAGTTGTGTACCCAGTGTTACCTTAGTTATTGCCATGACGTTAACCAAGAGCTACATACAGTTACTATAAAACAGAAATAATTTGGAAGTCAACAGTAGGTATACATATATGTCAGTCTGTGTTCGGGTTTGGCAACGACGTATTATTGAAGTTTTAGATTATATTAACAATTTAAAACTATGTGATGTCGATAATTATGCAAAATGTAATTATTGCAACAGATCCGGTACCATGTATGTTGTAGAGACACGACGTATCAAGCAGCTTGAAATATAGTCTCAAGCTCATACGCCTGAAAAACCGTAAGCTAATTTAATTTAACAGAAATATGCTCGAAAACTATTATCGAGCTTATATAGGTACTTTTTAATTTTAAATTGAAAGAATCTGCTTTCTGGAAGACTGCGCCAGCATGAATTATGACTTGCAACTCGTGTAAGATAAGATAATATAATACTGTATTATTTTGAGATGAAATTTAGAAACGAAGGAAAAGCACCATGCTTAATTTATTGAACATGTTCCTACGTAATACGTTTCTTTCGACCTTATACCACAAGGTTGTGGTCAAATAACTATCCAAAAATCGTCAACTGTAACTTTCAAATTCGCTTCTAGAAGCTGCCTCAATTTTTCAACAAAACGTAACAAATACTTCTATTGTATTTTAAAAATACTTATTCCATTGAAGATTCTAAATCTTCGGCATAACGTTTACACGACCCTACTCGGTGTTGCCACCCTTAACCATTACACACATAAAGCCTTCTCAATAACCTTCTATTATATTGGTTAGTATATATCTTTGATTCTTTGATTCCACATGATATGACCATTTCAACTTATCCCACTATGCCATCCGTTCCAGATATTGCTAACTCTCACTTATGCACGATGTCAATAAATATATGGGTGTATAAATTATACATATTCCTAAATAAATAAAAATCATAAAAAGTTCTCTAATAATTTCAAAATAATCTTCGATAAAATTCTTTCTATTTGTTCCGATTGCACTAATATTCAGTTTCATTTTTGTCTATTATCCAATTTGTAAACGAATTACCTCACTTACATTTTTATATGACACTGAAATAAAAACAATTAAGATAATGCCTCAGGGCAAATCAAATATACCGTCTCGACCGAAATTAAACTATGCTAAAAATAAATACCTAACTATCTTAAATAAATCTTGTCAACATATTCAAAACCTGCGCCTAAAAATCTTAAATTTATTTCTTCGTAAAACAATAATAAAATTATAATGTAAAAACACATTTTAAAATTGCAGCTATATCTATACAATCAAATCCTCCCGTCGTACCGTCAAAAGACCTCATCAAAACATCACAGCGTAGTCGTGCGTCTCTAGCGAGGGACAAAGGGCGTCTGACGAGAAGACGGACACTCCAAGCGATCAAATAAACAGAAGAAGGCGCCGGCGCCGGCGACGCGACGCGGAACTTTCGATGAAGTCTATAACGGCCGCAAATTAAAACTAAAACAAATTAACATTGTAAAAAGTCACAGTTGCTTTGAATTTTTGGCTCGTGTACAGCACGTTTAGTTGCAGCGTGGTTGTGGGTCTACTTGGGTGGCGGGTACGGCTGGTAGGCCTCGTCAGGCGACGCCGCTGTGGAGGCGTGCTCGCTCTCCATTGGCATCTGGATTATCGGCGGGGTCGGGCCCGCGAAGTACTGGTACGGGTGCGACGCAAAGTACTGCGGAACAACACGACATATTAGCTCATATGCGACCTTATCGTAATAAACAGAGACGACATCGCACAGTGCACAGTCAACACACACATAAATGAATCGTGTCCTAGTTCTAGATAAGCATCCCGATTGCAGCGTGCGATGTCCACGTGCGAGACAAAGAGCGATACATAAAAGCACATCCCATTAATTAAATATCATTCATTGGATATTGCGTCTATGAGTAGAATGTCAGGCGGGGTTCACATTGAGAGCGTGTAACAGTAAGCGTGAGGAGCGCTTATGGATAAGCAGGGTACGTAAGGTTAGCACAGCTTCGGAAACTTCAAGCACTCACGTATAATTCGCTATCCGGCCTTAAGCTGTCCCAGTTTACCTGGAAAACAGAGATTCGCCGTCAGTCGTTTGTATTGTTTTTTTGTTTGACTGGATGCTCCTCTTTGTTGTGCGCTGCGTCGATTCAGGCCGTTTTAATTGAGATATTTTGTGCTAACCACCGCGCTTTTGTACTCTCATTTCATTGTTACAAGTTTTAATCTGGCATATTTACCAGTCGTTTCTCATCGACACAATGTAAAAAGGAACAGTTTATCTTTGTTTACGATATAGTACATAACTCATTTAGTTTATCAGAGGAATCTTTTGTCATACAAGCGTGAATCATCGTGATGTTGTTTAAAATAATGAGAATATAAGCAGATAGCTATGAATTAAAGTCCGTATCCTGTTTAAATTGTGTCGACTGATCATCAGTGACGATTAAGTTAGTAGAGAGTATTTACTTATAGATAGGTAGGTACTCACGTATTGGCTAGGCACGGAGTCGATGGGTATGTGCGTGGGATGAGCCTGGTGCGCGGCGTGGTGAGTTGGATGCGTTGGCGGGATGAGCGCGGCATATGGTGCCAGCCAGGTGGCAGGGTGCGCCGCGTGGTGGTGATGATGCAGCTGCGGATGGTGGTGGAACGCAGCTACGCCGTACATCCCCGCCCCGCCGCGGTAAACCCCCGCACACTCCCCACCAGCCCCAGCACCGCCAACCCCTCCAGCGTACACCGAGCTAACGGCCATCGCCTGCAGAGCCAGAGAATAACTCTAATTTTCAATGAGTATGCACTGCCACTGTATATGTGGAGGAATTTGTACAGTCACCTAGTCAATTAACATCAATGGTCTGTCAATTGGTCGTAGTCGGTCAAAGTTCAATTTGGCTCCGTGTATGTTGAGCGCTTGTGATGAATATGGGAGAATACCCTTTATCCCTTCGTGTATAAGTATGCAAATGTCGTATTTGGCTTATATACTGAATGGGTTTTGCAGTTGTAAGATGTTCGCTTCGAATCGGAAATGTCATCTTAAGATTCTAAAATGGATCTTTACTACATATGGTTTAGAATATATAACTTACTTCCTATGGACTTGCTAGAGAATATATTATATTTACTAAACATAAACTATAGTGTAAGGGTGGATGATTCATAATATTACCGTACTTTTCAGGAAGAAAGGTACACACCTTGCTTTTATATATTAGACATCGTTGTAGTGAAATTCGTATACCTATAGGTATATTTAAATACAGCATTATTATCGTCCGGGGGTTCTAACTCATACAACTAAGCCAAATTCTGTTGAAATCGGTCAATCTTGTAAACGTTTAAAATGCCTATCTATATGCGTGCGCTATATGAGTATATATTCAAAAGCAGCACGAGTGAATGTTTTCTATAGCCATAATATGGAAGGACAACATAATCCCCATGTTAAACCTACGTAGGCGTACCTAATCACAAAATACTCGTGCTATCAAAGGAATGTTTCGAAATGCGTGCAGACTGCAACCCGATAAACAGGCTCCGTACATATCGCAGCCGGAAGCCGTTTTATGCAAATTTTATTGCTAATGAAGACATTGCATTGTAAACGTACGTCGCATATTGTAGGTACAGGGTTATGTACGGCCAGGTTCTCGTTGTAAATAATAGGAAGGCAAATGAGCGGCGGCTGACCTGGTGGTAAGTGATCACTGTTGCCCACGAACATCCGCAACACCAGAGGTCACGATGATGCGTTGCCAGTATTTGACGAAGGAAAATGCTCTCTTTTTTCAAAAAAAGATTTGGATATACTTCACATATCATCTGGTTCCACATTGTGGCAGTGCAAGGCAGAAAATGCCGTGAGAATCACAGGGTCGTAGACTTCCAGACGTCGACATGATGAAACATCATGAATTGTCGGGACGTTCGAAATGAACAACTCAGAACACTCCCCATGATCGATACGGTAAAAAATGTAGTGATCTAACATCACTACGCAGCGCCAAAGGATCTTGCCGATCGGAGAGAGCTTGGTCGTCGACGATTCGAGTCGCTCTGCGTAGAATGCCATCAAATGGAAGAAGTTGGTAATGGGGAGCTCCCGCCCAGAGAAGTGAGAGCAGTACTCCATGTGAGGCTGAACCTGAGCCTTATAAAATTGCAGGCGATGGATCGATGTGAAGTACCGTCTTGCCTTTCCGAGCACACCAAGCTTCTTAGAGGCTAATTTAGCCTTATCTTCCAAGTGACAGCGAAACATATCTCAAGGATAAAGTAATAATTCAACGTTATAACATTAATTTAAACAGCATTAAAACACAAGTTTTTCGAAAGCTATATATACAAACGACTGTCAGTGCGACTTGAACCACCGTAAACCATTTGTTTCTTTGTGTCTTCTTCCTACCGTCAAAGTTGTATTCAATGTTGTCAAGAGACTTGGCATATATAGTCTATTTAACTGAGAAAACATTACAATTTCAAAAGAATGTAAGTTTCATTCTGATCATTAGTTAATTTCTTTCGTTATTATTTTAAACCTACCTTTTGACCACTATCTCACCCGTCAAAGTGATTATGTAGTCGATAGTGGTCAGTTTACTAGACGTTTTTATTTAAGTACTTCCATATCTAACCGGACCTTCTATCAAATCATCAAGTTTGTAAGCTAATGATCAACTTTGAGTTTATATATTTCACGCATCAAAGCATTGCCTTTTATTTTTGGCATAGATTTTTATAGATAGGAACTACGAGTATATTTTGATAAAGAGTATTTGCTCTGTTGCACTTCAAATACAGTTGATACTAAGGGTGCGTTTCATTTGAGTGAGATTCGCTAAAAACGCTAAAAACGATCACACTCCCAAAAAGTTTTCCACATGGGTCTTGGCGTTATTTTCGCCTTAAACGCTACATCTAATGTCAAAAGTGACAGAAGTTGCAAGTTTTAGTGGCATTCTTAGCGTTCTTATCCAAAAATGGAACGGGGATGACAGTTACAAACGATCACGTGATCACAACCACAGACGCAGAATGTGATCAAAATTATCGAAATTTACGTTCTTAGCGACTAATGGAACAGGCCCTTAGATGCATATCAGTCATGACCTTATGTATGTCTTGTAAATCCTTAGCTTTATTTGCAGGGAGTAGTGATATCAACAATGCCTGTGCTACTCTTGCCTCGTTGACTGCGGGTTTCACCTGGGCTGGCATGGTAAATCTCTTACTTATTAATATGCGACGCCCAGTAATTACGAACTGTTTTGCCAGATCCTGCCCTGGCCTTGTAGCCTGCATTTGCCACAGCCTAAACATTGCAAGAGAATTTTCAAATGCTGCTGCATTATATTGACGGCTTGGTCTGTTCTTGCACGCTACCAAGAAAGCACTATCGTCTGTAAATAATGCTAGATTATTTCCGTTCTTTTGTTGGATTGTCTGTGCTGCGTTTAAGTTCGATATATATTACAGACAACAGCTTTAAGAGACGTATGTCATTATTTGCTTCACTTGAGTCTCGTTGTTCTACAGATGGTACATAGAACTTTTAACGCTTCAAGAACGCTTCTCTGGTTAGTAAGAAAGACAAGCGCATTGATCAGTAAAATACTCACTTGGGTAATCGAGTCGTTGTTGTCACGCCAAATGCGGCCGGTGCCGTCGTTGTTCTTGTACAGAGACTTCTTCTTGTTGCCGCCGTCGGCAAACTTAACAAGCAGCGGTTCCTTTGCACCCGGGATCGGGTTGCCGTTGAACATCTGGAAGTGCTATTCTCTTAAGTTGAAAAATCTGACCGAATATAATAAGGATCGAGAACCTAGATAGCCTAGAAACATAAAATACTGAGATGATAGTGGGGTGTGGAGGAAGAATACGTTGTTCAGATCTGACTTAGCCTGGGACAAAGTAAGATAAAGAAGGGAACTGTTCCACCTAATATATTGCTGACCTAGGCTCGAAGCAACGATGCCGAGCGGTAATAGCTTTATGGACTGCCGTGCTGCAAGTCCCTGGTTCGTACCCACACCGCCGGCTTGAGCTTCACCGCATGGTGAAAGGGCATTTTGCGATTTACCGCCTGGCTAGCTACCACCCTCAACTAGAAAATCTGTCACCAAGAACCTAACGGCGTGTTCCGGCAGCAGTCCTTGAGAGCCATAAAATTACAGCTACTTGAGGCTTAACAACTATGTCTCAAGATGACGGGCGCAGTTCAATTAGTGAATTGTGATGAAATGCATCTGTTATAGGCAGAGGTTAGTCCGCTTAACATCAGATGGGCCTCGAGCTTGTTACGTCACAATAACATTAAAAAAAATGTGTGTCTGTCCTTGAGTTCTTTTGTTTTAAGACAAATGAATTGGTCCACATTCCACACAACAGAACGTAATACAGATCTCACGTAGCCTGGGACAGAGTAATATAAAGAAGGAAACCTAGGCACACATGGATTCCAAAATTGGGCTAAGACAAGTCAATGGCTAAGACGAAACAAGAGTAATTGATGTTGGAATCTCAGCAAATTTTCAGCAAGTCGTTATATCAAATGTTTAACGCCCATACCGTTCAAGGACTCCACTTTTATCTCGTAATGGGTTTGAAGCAATCATGCCAGTGAGTATAGACTGCTTGTTGTGCAGGAGGTCCGTGGTTCGTATCCTGCTGCGGGCTTTAGCTTCAACGCATAATGGTAAAGCATCTTATCTACTGATGGTCGCCTGGTTAGCTATGTAACTAGTCAGGTAATAACCACCAGCTTTCCTTCAGGGCCAGTTCCGATTCTTGTTTTTTTTTCATGGAGATTACTTTTGAGTACATGACTGATGGTATATGATGATGAGGTCGAAAGATGTTTTAACATGCTAAAACTTTGCGATTTCGCAAAATGGTCATTTTGCGAATGCTCGTCTATCTGGCTAGTAGAAAACTCGTCGCCAAGCACATACCAGTATGCTCCGGCAGCTGTCCTTGATAGCAAGTTATCATTCTAAGTTAACCCTGTTTATTATTTTAGGTACTATATTTAACTTCATCATGACATACCGTCAGGTGAGTTTGTAATGAAAGGCAATGAAAAAATAACAATTGTGAAAGGTTCAAAGGCTTACCTATCAACTATTTGAAAACACATCAGAAAAATTATGCCCAAGTCACATCTTTTAGTATCGTCTGTCATCTTTGCCTCATTTCACCGGCTTCCATGCCCTTCAAATCGTGACACACGGTTGAAATAGCGGACGTTGTTTATCCGTATATACTTAGTACAATGACGAGTTGAAGCATTAAGCGATTATTTGCATGACATTGTTGTGGCTTCTGGCAAACATGTGAGCTCGCTATGTATGTAAATAAATCAACGTAACTGGCACTGTCTATACTCTATAACATGGTGACTCTCTATCAGCTGTGTACTGAGAGTGATGGTTTGAGATTTTAATGTATATTTTATAGAAATAATTAAACAGCTCGTTGCCTAGTATCAAACAAAATTTCGCTGACATAAGTTTCATATCACCATTTGCTTTTATTTATTTATTTGTTTGCTGATGCAGGTACAATTATGGTCCTATATGATAAAACATGTTTCTCTATATTCAATCAGAAGCCTAATGTGCAAATCTTGATTCATTATTTTATTAAAACATACAATATATAATCATATCTATGTCCCATAAAATTTGAATAGGTATTACGAATGCTACAATGCACTTCCGTAGACATAGAAACGATATGACGTTTTCTTAAGGTTGAACTGGCCGGTCACTTCTCCATACAAACGTCGTAGGGTGATCACTCCCTTATTTGAGATTTTAGGTGCAGAATTAAGCATGATACCGATTGAAATCGTCATTATCTAGGCTTGTATGATGCCGAAATTTTAAAAAGATAATTAAGTTGTAAGTTATGAGCCTCGAAAACTTTATATGAAAATGTTTCGGGGTCATAATTCTCAAATTAATTATTTTATTAAAATTTCGGCATCATACAAGCCTATATCATGACGAGATCAATCGGTATTATGCTTTATATTGGTCCGAAATCCTCAGATAAGGGAGTAATCACCCTACAACGTTTGTATGGAGAACGGGCCGGCCAGTTCACCCTTAAGAAATTCTTCGATAGTGTAAAAACTTTCCTCTACCAGCCAGCTCTTTAAATTAGTCAAAATCGATTATAAGGGAACCTCCCTTCTAATCGATTTTGTTCTAATACTATGTGATATAGATAATGATGACAATTGAATTTCATTCAACGGGTAAGTCGTTATAAGGCATGGCAAGATTGTGACAGAACCTGGAATGGTGGGCCTCCCACCTGATTAAGCGGACTAACCTCCGCCTATACCAGATCCATTTAGTCACAGGACGAATTGCACTGCGTCCGTCACCATGAGAAATACAGTTGTTAAGTCTCATGTGCTTGTCATTTTACTGGCTCTCAAGAACTGCTGCCGGAACTCAATGTTAAGTACTTGGCGACAGATTTTATACTTGAGGGTGGTAGCTAGACAGGCGAGCATTTGCAAACTGCCCTACCATTATGCAGTGAAGCTTAAGCCGGCGGTGGGGATCGAACCATGGACCTGCGGCACGGCAGTCCATAGAGGTGAGTGAGGAACTGTCCTCACTCACCTCGCTTGAAGCAATGATGGCCGAGTGGTAATAGCTATGGACTGCCGTGCCGCAGGTCCATGGTTCGATCCCCACCGCCGGCTTAAGCTTCACTGCATTCACTGGAATGTGGGCGGACGTAGGGGGTAGAGGAGGGCCGAAGAAGGTATCGATGGACAGTGCGAGTAAGGTTTGATAAAAAGGTTCGAGAAATGTTTGCGAAGGGTTTGATAAAGCGGAGTGGAGAAGGAAAACATAGTGAAGCCCTCACTTAGTCTGGCGGAAGTACGGAAAGACGAAGCTGCCAAGTTGTGCGTGTATTATCACAGGTGCTATTAAGTCTCTAGGCAATAATCATGATTTCTGATAGACGTTGTAGATATTTACCTGGATAATCTGCTCGCATTTCTCCCTAGACTCCATTCTTGCGAAGCCGACTCCCTTGCTTTGCCCATGGGTGTCACGCAAGATCCTCGTAGAAACCACTTGGCCAAACTTAGCCAGCAGTTGGTCTACATCGTTCTCCTTAAAATGCGGCGGCAGATTGGCCATATACAGGTTCGTCGGATCCTGCTCTTGTTGCTGTAAACACCCATTAAAGTATGTGTAGCAATCGTCCTGTAAGCGCACTAAACATATCTACGAAAACAAAACTTTACATAACATTTTCATTATAAAATTTATGAGTTCTTTGAATGGGACATTAAATAAACTCTGATAAAGTCATAACTCTGAGATAAAAGTTGTAAACAATTTGTAACAGTTCACACGACAACTTTACAGTCAAAACAAAACCTTTGATTTCCCTTGGACGCTTTGTCAAACTTCCAACAGAATCGAGTTGACTGCCTTTTGTTCTATTTACAGTATTCTTTGAATTTAAGATTAAACAGTTTAGTTACTTTTATACAAAATACGAAGGCGACATTAAAACTTTGGCATAATAATTGTTATGAAGCGTTAATCGTTAACCAGGTAAAGGCTGTGTCTGAGAATGTTTAAATTAGCTTGAAGCCCGCATATATTATCTAGACACTGAAGCGTCAGCATTGACGTAAATCAGCATATCGATCTAAATATACTAAATAATATTATGTATGTAGGTGTTATCAACGACATGGGCATAGTATAAGTACATCAGCATAGAGATTATGAAGCTAGTTAAAACTCGCATACACACTAATTTAATATCGAAAGCATAGAAATACCCGAGCCCAATAGCGAATACATTGTTATAACGCTGAAGCAACGACAATAGATAGAATTAACAGGATGAAATGTCTGAAGTATAGAATTAAGTAAGCATTATTTGCGTCCAAAATGCGCACCATTTAGGGAGTGAATACTTACAACACATTAGTGTTAGACCTTTCTGTTTGATAACTCGACGAACCGAATAACCACTCGTGATGTTCCCACAAATGGACTTACAAATGAATGATCGGAAATTCCGGTGACGATGAAATTTTCACCGTGACATTGCAAAACATGAATCGCCCATTTATGTCGATGATCTAAACACAGGACCTACTTCATCTAGACAGTTTCAAACATCTATTGAATCAAACAAACATAGGCATTATTTTGCTGTTAGTCTATTTACCTCGACAAGACAGGATCTCGCTACATGTAGATATGCATAAACTTTGAAATCTAGCAAGTTTTACAGATAGAGAACACGGCTTTATGTTTAACGCTCAAAAGTATTACAGCACTTTTAAGAAAACAGGGTAAAGTACTAAAGCTATAAGTAAAGGTAGAAGGAATAAGGGATGGGAATAACGGCAGAGGGCAAATGTTTGGGTAATCTGAATAAATTGTGAAGGCCACTAAAGCGTCGTTATGCTTTCAAATGTCTCGACGTAAGTACTATATATGAGACGCGACTGGCTTACTTTGTATTTGTGTTTTATTCGCCTAAAGAGGTATTATCCCCCGTGCAATAATGATCCTTGCTTTAATTTCACACTTGCCTTCCCCATTTTGCTTAATGGTTTTGTTTAATTTATATGTAGGAAATAATGGAGTCGGAGCTTTATAGTTTGAGGTCCCCAGTATTCGTAGAGGTGGAATGTTATCTTAGGAGAAAGACAGCGGATTAGGAGCAGGCGGTTAGTCATAATAGTATTACTTGCATGCACAACGTACACGGTTCAGTCTACGCAGGAACCAGATACCCACTTTAGCCATCTGGGCCTGAACACCTTTGGCTTGTAATCCTTTTACCGCTGCTTCCGCTGACGCGATCGTTTCAAAATCTACAAAACCGTAACCTGCGAAAACAAAGTGAAACATAACATGAAATAATATGCCTCCCTCAGTCCCTCGGATAAGGTAAAATGTATATTATAACTTGGATGATTCATGCTTATTATACTTAATTTCTAGAAAAACAACTAGATAACGTCAGAAATGTGTTTCTAATGATCACGATATTTAATATTGCCTACTCGAAAGTAGCGTGATGAAATTGTGACATCGATCAATTTTGAACACTGTGAAGATATTAAAACTTATGTACTGTGCAATATAAAAAAATATAAAGTTTCATATCATCTGTGCTCAGGTGCAATAACATAGTGAAAATGATATCTACTGACGATCGTAAAAATACATATCATAAGAAGAATGAGGACATTATAAATATGAAAAAAATCGCATGTATCTAGTGATCGTGCATATATTGGAAAAAAGTCTCACCATAGATGGGTTAGTTTAATGAAGGTAGGTATATGGTATTCTAGAAAATATCAATATTTTTTTAATCAATCCATTGTAATAGATGCAAAAATCTATTTTCATAATAGTATAATTAATTCCAAAATAAACGATAGGTATACTTTTATACATACGTGAAACAATTACTATGCACAGATTAAGTTCTATAGAAGTAGGTAGATTTAATGTATTGTAATTTATTTCTGATAATATGATAGTGTTAAAGACGTACTTTTATGAATTGTTTTTACCTTTACATTTATTCGTATTTTTATCCAATATTGCTTTTGTTGAAATTATGTTCCCATACCTGGAAATACAAATGTGAGTATCAAGCACACATCCATAATATGTAATAGATAATGACATTTATGATTAATGTAAAATGATATACATACATCTGGCACATTTGGACGAGGTCCTTATCAGTGGTGTTCTGGTTGAGGCCTCGGATGTATAGGTTGGTGCGGCTTAGTTGTTCCCCTCCCATGCCGATGGTAGAGGCCGAAGAGGCCGGAGGCGGTGGGGCGGTGCTCAGGCTGGTGGAGCGGGTGCCTCCGGCTGATCCCGTGTTAGAGGACGAAGATGAAGCAGTGTTAGCCGGAGAAGCGGCCGTAGGGACTCGGGTCCCGGTCGTTGCGCATCCACCACCCATCGTCGCTCCAGTGTACTGCAATAACAAGTCCTATATTACGTTATGCGTTTGTTCTACGAGTATCCTAGTTAATAGAGAATTTTAAGGGCCTTGGAGCAGAAGTCCAGTCATTGTCGCTGGGTGATCTACGTCGGCTTCTAAACCTTTTAAAACTAATTCTGAGTGATGAATAGAGGGCTGACTGGGACTGTTATCTGTTTCAAAACTCCGTCCTCTTTAAAACATATTTTACAATGTCTAACAATCCGGTCTTTCAGACCTTGTAAAATTATGGAATTGTGCTTCTAAACTGAGCCTACAAATCTTTAGAAGCGAAACGGTTTCAATTCTAATTGGTAGGTACGATAACACTTTTAGAAGTTCCCTTTTGGTCGTGTTCCATTTTGTTTCAAACTTTTGCTTTCGATTGTTGCTACAGATTTACCCTTAGATATTGCAAATTCTTTAGTGAATTCTGTAAATGAATATACTTTCTTCTTTGACCATTATCTTATCTCATGTTATTAGATGATGTTTTTCAAAAAGGTTAGCTAACAATATTCAATATTACGATACGTAGCTACTGATCTGTTGGCTTATTTCCATAGCATAAAGGTGTATTGTTGTGGGGAGTGCAGCTGATTAAAAGAGAGTTATATATAAGTAGTCACGAATTGTCCGCTATGTGTGGAATAGATTCTAGCGAGTCCTTGAGGCATTTTATTAAGGAAATCATATATACAACAAGTCTTTATATTCCTGAAAATATATATTGTACGCTCGAAGGAATTTAGTTAAAATCAAATTAAACTGTGATAACAACGATTAAATTACAACACAAGAAATAAAGAAAAAACAACGGTGCAGTTTTTAGATTATAAAGACAAATAAAAAATCCTTCATTGGTAATACTGTGCAACTTTATAATAGTATTCCTAAAATATTATTCTATTGGTGATGTATTTAGAATTCAAAATGATGAGACATTCCACGTCTGCCAAGCTCCCGCCAGTCACATGAGTAATGAAAATATATTGTAATATTTTTTAATACACTTAGGTCACAAATGATAAAATAGTAAAGATATATTAGAAAATACCCCGAATTTCTAGCCCGATCTTCTCGTAGTAGCTTCTTACCCTTTTAGCTGAACGAGGCAGTAGAATCTTTTTATAGTAGGTAATATTTTGTGATTCAAGAGCGTCGACGCAAAATTTTATAAATAATTCTGGCTTGAACATTGTAACCAAGTGGTGCATCTTCAGGTAAATTTAATATTCTTAGAAAGGATCACAATATAAAGTTAAGTCCGGAATCTTTCAACTACGCACCTATTCACATGTATGCATATGTACGCAAGTACCTGCGTAGACTCAAGTTTTTTAACCGTTATTTTTTCAAAACAAAAAGCAACTGTCGTAAAGGAATGATTAAGATTATTCTAGAAAGCGAAAGCTACAGATTTGCCAAGTTTATTCAGTTTCCCCAGAATCCAATAAAACTAAGTACGGTTTAGGGCGTCAATATTATTTATAACACGTATAAAACTTATCCTAAGTAATAATAGGGTATAGGTACCTAAGTGATTCACGTCTTGACGAACTGGCGAAGATCATATCCTACAGATTAAATTATAGTTTCCACGTATCGTACATACATTTAGGTACATCGACTGTTCTCGAGGAAGGCTATTAGTTATTTAGTAGAGTAATAAGAGGGAGTAATGAACGCATACCACTCTGAGTTTCCGAGTGCGTAGCGTACACACTTAGATCATTTATTCGCTACGTGACAAAATGATACCTTAATTTACCTAGCGTATCTCTATATAAGCACTAACTTATTGAAGCGAGACTAAATGGATTGTTATGGATTGATAGACATAAATAGAGGGTCAAAGACGGGGATGTGGGTTGTGTAGTTTCATAAAAATCCGATAAGCCTAATTTCTTCTTATTCAAGCATTACATGCATGGATTATTTTTCAAGTTTAGATTATGAGAATCTTTTAAAATGTTACTGCCGTTTTAAAATTAGTACACACCAGGTTTGTTCCCCCGTGGGGTGCCGGGTTAGAATGGCACCTCCCCATATCTTCCCGTGGGTGTCGCAATAGGCGACTAGGGGAAAAATACTGGAAGGTGGGCAGCAGCGCTTTCTAAAGAACTGCGATCTCCAAGCTGCCTGCCAAGCTTGGGGATTATGGCAAATACCCCCTAAATAGGGGAGGCTGTGTTTAGCAGTGGACTATCCAGCTGATACAGTATAGGTTTGTTCAACGAATAGCGCTAGTTTGTCTCGTTAATATTAGTTATTAGTTTATTGAAATAGTATCACCACCTTGGTTCTAATACACCCAATTCAACTGCTAGGTCTGAGATGAGAGAAACTTATTATTTTTTTATTACTCTACATGTAATATTATAAGCAGTTAAAAAACTTCCAGGAAAAGCTAAGCCTTAGGTGGGTATAATATATGTTACCAAACAACACGAAAACAAACTCCTAACTGCTAAATTTGTTTTTCCTCCAAACAAATGACAAATGGTAACAATTTACATTGAGGATTTCTCGCAAACAGTCATCATGGAGTTCGAATTACGTGCTATGTTTTCCACTGCTCGTCGAGGCAGAATTTCTCTGTGAAGAGCAATACCTAGAAATACGTGTACGGGCGCGATTGCGTGCGTAGTTTTTGTTATCCGATGCGGTCCATCTCGTGCCTACACGACTACCAACTGGCATTATACGAGGGCCATGAAAACTGCCGCCAGGGGCACCAAGCGTTAATCACTACACGCTCCTTGCGCTTAAATATTGTTTATCTAAATACCAGGACCGACAGGAGCTTATCGCTTGGTTTCGCGCTCTTCGTGAAACATGTTGGCTTAGCTAAGACCTTCGAGTAAAACGTTGGCTTCAAAAGTACCTACTCGTATAGCGTCTCTTTATTTGCATGGGTTGGTGGTGGCGCTGACATCGTTATGACGCCAGTTAGGACCAGTTGATGCTTGTAGCTTGGTTACACAGGCACGCGTGAGAAAAGTCTACTTCTGAAATCATATTGTCTTTGCGATTCATGGGTCTTTAACAAAACTTTAAATTGATAGGCTTGATACTCACCAAAGACACGAGAATCAGTCATAACGTTTCGCGCTAACGCGCTTAAAGCGTATAGAAGCTAGAAGTGATCGACGCTGGTCGCTTGTTTCGTGGCTCTCGTATTAATCGACTCTCACTACAATGGGAGCGAATGAAACCTACGGTAGCTCCTATAGTATACTAGTATAGGCACAGTCCTTACAAACGAGGGCATGAACAAACTTTATGTACAAAGTAATAAAGATCAATTTATTTTTTGTCAGTCGCGTGGAAGGCTTTACGCGTGGCACGTGTTTCAAGCATCGCTACACTTTGTATGTTCGTGTGAACAGTTAGTTTAAATTAACGAAGAGGCTCGTGGCAAACTAGAAATAGCAGTTTCGTTCGGTATACTACATACAAGTATTTAACAAGAAATTAATGACTGTAACGTACCTCTATAGTTTAGGTATATTGGTTGCCGTATGTTTGAATAGGTTTAATTAAACAACTTATCTGTTGGGTGATTAGTTCGAGAATAGTTTGTCTTATAATTTATAGTTGAGCGTAATTGGATGCCATGGAATTTGTACACCATCGACTTATATGTAACATCTACTAATTTAAGTGAAATGTTTTAGAAATGGCCAAATATATTTTGCGTAATTGAGGTTTCAGTATAATAGTAAATCTATAATGTTTTTTTAAACATATTCTTATAATGTACTTATCTTTCGAAAGTACTCGTACTTTTCAGAGCGACCGCAATGTTATCAAAATGGTCGCGAATAAAATCAAAGGCAAAGGTAAATAGCTATAGCAAAAAAACATAACAGTTGATGAATGTAAGTCTATGCCCACCTGGCTACCTACCACCCTCAAGTAGAAAATCTGTCGCCAAGCACCGAACTGTGTCAGTTATACTGTCAGCCGGTAAGTTAAGATGAGCCTGGACGACAGCTTCGACCCCATCATCACTACCATCAGGTAAAATCGTGGTCTAAGTCTAGCCATCAGCTAAAAAAAGGTTTTCAACTAGTAATTAAATAAGTGTGACCGATTGTGATATTAGAAAATAAATGTGTTTATTTTTAAAGTATGACCGATTAGGACTCGATGAATGGTTAGCAAAATTATACTTTATCGTGTGTTCAGGCGTTATTATTATATTTAATATGCAGTCAGTCACAAGCTGAGATTCGAACGAGCGGCAAGTTTAGTTTTGGGACAAACACACGATGGCTCCAATAGTACATTGTACATCGAGTGGAGAAAACGATCTATTTCTGTTCGAGAGTTTGTTTAAGCCCGACCCGTAGCGGAGGGCTTAATGGCAACTCGAGAACAGAAATAGAACTTTCTCCCGAGTGATACATAGTGCTGTATACTACACCTACGAGGAAAATAAAATGATTATACATTTTCTCGTACTTACCTCGACACTTCTCAGGCATTAAGTTCTTTATGACTCCTTGAGCTGCATTTCTTAATTCTGGTGGCGTCATCATTATAAAATCGCCACTTTCACTATCAGATGACATTTTGGAAAATTATTTAGAATAACTAAAAGCGTACTGTTAAAATATCAATTTATTAAAAAACAAAATTTAACCAAACATAAATTGCCGCGCTTTTTTTCTCGTAGTGCAAAAGAAGGTTGCCAACCTCCTTTCATTGAAAATCGAGTACAAATAAAAATCACACCTCTTTTTTCTAATTATTTGATATAAAACCTTTTTGAGATTGATTTTTATGACTCCTTGAGCTGCATTTCTTAATTCTGGTGGCGTGGCGTCATCATTATAAAATCGTCACTTTCACTATCAGATGACATTTTGGAAAATTATTTAGAATAATTAAAAGCGTACTGTTAAAATATCAATTTAATAAAAAACAAAATTTAACCAAACATAAATTGCCGCGCTTCTTTTTTTCTCGTAGTGCAAAAGAAGGTTGCCAACCTCCTTTCATTGAAAATCGAGTACAAATAAAAATCACACCTCTTTTTTCTAATTATTTGATATAAAACCTTTTTGAGATTGATTTTTTTTATGTAAGGAACCAAAAATAAGAAAAAAAAAAAGCGCGGGAAACGTTCAACTTGGCGGGAGCGTAAAATTTTGCATATTTTTTAAATTAAATTTTAATTGTAAATAGTGGTCAGTAGAGTAGTATTTGTACATATCTTTTATTAATTGTTTGTATAGTTTATTTTTTAGTGTACATAATCTGTAGGTAAGTCCATTTTGTGTAATTTTCGGAATGGAGGAGCCCCCTGACCCAGGGGGCTCAGTTCCTCCGGCTGCGTCATTTATTACTGTAGCTTCCAATGAATCTGGCATGGAAACCGATGGTTCATGGGTTTCTGCTAAAAATTTGAAAAGAAGCCGTCCAAGCAAGGTGTGCAGGCATTGCAATAAACGTAGACGTAAACGTAATTCTAATTCTGAACCCAAAGAAATTGATTGCGTTTGCGATCATGTCGAAATAATCCCTGAAAAAACAACGGTCGTAAATGAAATTATGAAACCAGATTCCATAATGCCTAAACCTAAATTAACACTGCCTAATAATGAAACCTTAATTGCCAAGACAACTGACACCCATCCTCGTCCTCCACCCATTGGTAGGACTTTGTATGAACCCACGGATGTAGCTCCCTTTATTGTACATGTTCAAAGAGAACAGACAAATCCAGACGACAACACTTCTTTACACCCTATTGCCTTCGGTAAATTTTTGCAAAAGCAATGTTTCAACAATATTGTAAATGGCAGTCTCAAACGGATCGGTCGAAACAGAATTTCCCTAGCATCACTTCGAAAATGCTAACGCATTTTTAGTGCATGACAGTTTAATTAAGAATAAACTAAAAGCATTTGTTCCTACATTCAATTTAACGCGCATGGGCCTTGTCAGAGGAGTCCCAGCTGAGTGGACCCCTGAAGAGGTGATGGAGAATACTACTGTTCCTTTAGGTTGTGGAAAGATCTTGAAAATTCGAAGGTTAAATTACAAAACTACTGTAGCAGGAACACCAACATGGAAACCATCACAGACCGTGGTAGTTACTTTTGATGGCCAGGTATTACCAAAGAGAATATACATCTGTTATAATGCATTACCAGTTGAGCTTTATACTTATCCAACAATTCAATGCTATAGCTGCTGTCGCTTTGGACATACTAAAGTACAATGTAGGTCTAAACCTCGTTGTTACAAGTGTGGCCAGGCACACACAGCTGATAGTTGCAATATAGTAGAACAAGGTGCATCCTGCTGTCTCTGTTCTGGTTCTCACTTTGCTACCAGCAAGAGTTGCCCAGAGCATGACAGACAGAGAAAAATTAAGCAATCCATGGCTGAATCCTGCATATCATACTCTGAAGCCTCTAAATATTATCCACCTGTCTCAAAATCTTATGCAGAAATTCTGTCCACAAACCAATCAATTCCTACAGAAAGAAAAATTTCATCCACCAAATTTTCATCATCATCCACCACCTCCTATAAAAAATCTGTAGCATCGAAACCACGGCAGGCACGTCAGCCTTCTGTAGGATATGATCGTGCTACTCACCAAGAAATTATAAAAGAGTATGATATGCCGGCTCCACCAAATGGATGTGCTATTTCATCCAATACTATTAATAATAATCAAACTTTAACTGAAATCATTATCATGTTAATAAGCACCCTTTCTCAGTCCAACCTTTTAAAACCGAACCATGCTGCCCCTATATTAGACCTTCTCAAAAATATAATGAATATCCATAATGGATATACACCATCAAATGATGAACAATTGTAATCATTCTTTGGCAGTTCCACTGCAATACCCTCATGTGGTGCTGCAGTGGAATTGCCGAAGTGTGATTGACAAAAAATCAGAATTAATTAACCTAATCAATAAATATGAACCATCTGTTATTGCTTTAGGAGAGACATGGTTAAAGCCAAACTCTCCTTTCAAAATCAGAGGTTACACCTGTCTTCGCCAAGACAGAAATGATGGGCATGACGGAGCAGCTCTGCTCGTCAAGAACAATTTAGTTATAAACCATATTCCTCTTCCTGATCATAATGATTTTTTTATAGTAGCAGCTGTTGTCATTAATATATGCTTTGTATCTATTTATATTCCTTATCTATCTTCCTCAATTCTACAAGAACTTAACCATATATTACATTCTCTGCCAAAACCACTTCTTCTATTAGGTGATTTTAATTGCCATCATAGATCATGGGGTAGTTCAATCTCAGGACGTTACAGTGGAGAACTGATAGATTTATTGGACCAACACAGTCTTTGTTTACTAAATACTGGTATTCCAACTAGACGCACAAAACCACATGAAAACCTTAGTGCTGTAGATCTTTCTATTACCTCTCCAACTTTAGCCTCTGCACTATCATGGAAAACTCTTTCATCTACTTTTGGCAGTGACCACTATCCCATAATTATATGTTTCCCCGGTAACAAAGTTAAAACTATTCCACCTAAACCACGAATGAAATATAGATTAATAAAAGATAACTTGCCAATATTCAAAGAATATACTGAGGATAAATGTCAACGTTTACCTGACATAGCTAATAATTGTAAACAGGAATGTAGTACAGCTCTATGTCAATTGATTACAGAAGCAGCTGATGCTTCTTTTCCCCTTAAGAATGCTTCTACTTGTAGATTACCATCTCTTCCATGGTGGGACAGTGAATGTACTGAGGCAGTAAAAAAAAGGAAAGAAGCAGAGATAGAATACAATACAAATATGACTGACGAAAATTTCAATATTTTAATAGACATAATTGCTAACACAAAAACATTTTTAAGAGAAAAAAAGTTTTTAGGTTGGAGACAAAACTGCACTTCTATTTCGCCTAAAACGCCTCCTTCAGTGATGTGGACCAAAATTAAACGTTTCCGGCTAGGTGTCTCCGATTCCACCTTTAGCACAATTCCACCATCTATGTCTGAAGAATTCCTCAACCATTTAGCGCCTCCATTTGTACCGGAACAAGAATTGTTCCAACCTTTACAATCGCCATTCCGCAATGATAATGACTTCCTTTATTCTCCTTTTACTATTAATGAACTCAAAGGTGTGCTTTCTAGCGTTCGGGATTCAGCTCCGGGCGAAGATGGCATTCCATATTCCTTTTTTTCAAATCTTGGAGATAATACATTAGATTATTATTTACAACTGATAAATTCAATAATTATGACAAGCGACACTGACATACCATTGACATGGAAATCACAGATAGTGCTGCCAATTTTAAAGCCAAATAAAAATCCTTCTGAACCTTCATCTTACCGTCCCATAGCGTTATCGCCGGTTATCGCTAAACTTGCCGAACACTTAGTTAAAAATAGATTAGAATGGTTTATAGAAAATAAAAATTTGCTTTCAAAGTCACAATTCGGATTCCGAAAAGGAAAAAGTACATACGACAATATCGGCATACTTATGTCAGATATACGATTGGCGTTTTCTAAAAATGAATCAGTTGTAGCCGTTTTCCTGGATATTAAATCCGCCTATGATAATGTCAGCATAAAATTATTAAAAAGAAAGCTGGAAATATTATCTTTTCCAATACACCTTACAAATTTTATCATAAAATTATTGTCTGGACGTATAATCAAAATAGAATCGCACAGTAAGTAGAATAATCTGGAAGGGACTGCCCCAAGGCTCCGTTCTAAGTCCAATTCTGTATAATATCTATTCACACGATCTAGAAGGCTCATTAAATGGATCGTGCAATATTTTGCAGTATGCTGATGATGTTGTTTTATACTGTTCTAGTAAATACGTCAATGCAGCTTCTTCTCACTTATCAAACTCCTTAACATTGCTGAAAATTTGGTTAGACAAGAACGATTTGGAACTTTCAGTGTCTAAGAGTTGTGCACTGTTGTTCACTAGAAACCGTATGCCTCCACCTATTACGCTATACTACAATCGGGAATTAATTCCTATTAAAACAGAAACAAAATTTTTGGGTGTCATATTTGATGCTAAACTTTCCGGTTTGTCACATTGTACCCATATTGCTGCAAAGTGTGAGCGCTCGCTTAATATCCTTAGAAGTCTCTCGGGCGTTTGGTGGGGTGCACATCCCTTTTCTTTGAAGTTGGTCTACAATGCCTTGATAAGAAGTGTTCTTGATTATGGAACCTTCTTGTTGGAACCATGTAGCCTAGCTGGAATGAAGAAATTGGATGCTATCCAGACGAAAGCCCTTCGGATAATAACTGGAGCAATGAAAAACAGCCCGATAAACGCATTACAAGTCGAATGTGTTGATCCTCCACTTTACCTACGAAGACAATATTTGGCCGATAGATTCTTTAGTAAAATGTTGCAGTTTTCTGAACACACACTTTTGTCAAAACTTCTTCTCCTTATAGAGCAAATCGATTCTTCTCCTTATTGGAAACATAAATCTCTACCGTGTTTAATCCAAGCCCACAATAATTATAAAACAATAAATGCACAAACACACTGTTCTCGTAATCTGTCCCTTTTTGAATCTGACTACCAAGCATTAATTATTTCACCAACCGTTCACCTTGATTTAGGGATCCATAAAGGTGATTTGTTGGCAAATATTTTTTTTAATTCAGTAGTTGATGATAATTGGCAGGGATGGCATCAAATTTATTGTGATGCCTCCAAACATTCTAACAACGACTGTGTTGGTGTGGGATTATTTCATAAGCAATACAAAATTGTCCAGAAAGTAAAATTTCCTCCCCAAACTTCAATTTTTACAGCTGAATGTTTTGGTATTTATAAAGCTTTAGAATACATTAATTTAATGAAACTTTCTAAAACGGTTATATTTTCTGACTCAAAAAGTGCAATACAGGCACTTGAAAGATTTCCTTTTAAAAGAAATGCATACTCCCCGATTATTGTAGCTTGTCGAGAAATGCTTTTGAAATGTGTGAATAAGGGCCTCTCTGTTTCTTTTGCTTGGATTCCCAGTCACAGCGGTATAATCGGTAACGAAAAAGCCGACGAACTCGCTAATAGCGCCGTACAATGTGGTGACTTGTATCCTTACAAAAATTATAGTGAAGACATTGCCGCTCTTTCCAAGCTTTATCTTCAAAAATCTTGGAGTGAAGTATGGAAAAACGGTGCTAGATTGAAGGGCAAGTATTACTACTGCATTCAACCCAACATTCCAGTAAAACCCTGGTTTTACATTGCTAAACTAAATAAGAGAGCTACATCCGTGCTTATAAGAATGAGATTAGGACACATGTGCAGTCCAGCACACCTTGCTCGTATTCGTGTAAAAGATTCGAATATTTGTGAATGTGGGCAGGATGTGGGTGATGCTAATCACATCTTCCTAAACTGCCCACGATACGATTACTCTTTCTTATACCAAAGTCTGATAGAATTTAATATACCTCTTCCCACTAATATACTATGTTTATTATCTTCTAATTCTATTTCTATATATAAAGTCATTGCTTCATTTATTGAAGTTAATGACATTAAGTTGTAAAAATGCATATATTGTCAATTATCCATTGACATGGAAATCACAGATAGTGCTGCCAATTTTAAAGCCAAATAAAAATCCTTCTGAACCTTCATCTTACCGTCCCATAGCGTTATCGCCGGTTATCGCTAAACTTGCCGAACACTTAGTTAAAAATAGATTAGAATGGTTTATAGAAAATAAAAATTTGCTTTCAAAGTCACAATTCGGATTCCGAAAAGGAAAAAGTACATACGACAATATCGGCATACTTATGTCAGATATACGATTGGCGTTTTCTAAAAATGAATCAGTTGTAGCCGTTTTCCTGGATATTAAATCCGCCTATGATAATGTCAGCATAAAATTATTAAAAAGAAAGCTGGAAATATTATCTTTTCCAATACACCTTACAAATTTTATCATAAAATTATTGTCTGGACGTATAATCAAAATAGAATCGCACAGTAAGTAGAATAATCTGGAAGGGACTGCCCCAAGGCTCCGTTCTAAGTCCAATTCTGTATAATATCTATTCACACGATCTAGAAGGCTCATTAAATGGATCGTGCAATATTTTGCAGTATGCTGATGATGTTGTTTTATACTGTTCTAGTAAATACGTCAATGCAGCTTCTTCTCACTTATCAAACTCCTTAACATTGCTGAAAATTTGGTTAGACAAGAACGATTTGGAACTTTCAGTGTCTAAGAGTTGTGCACTGTTGTTCACTAGAAACCGTATGCCTCCACCTATTACGCTATACTACAATCGGGAATTAATTCCTATTAAAACAGAAACAAAATTTTTGGGTGTCATATTTGATGCTAAACTTTCCGGTTTGTCACATTGTACCCATATTGCTGCAAAGTGTGAGCGCTCGCTTAATATCCTTAGAAGTCTCTCGGGCGTTTGGTGGGGTGCACATCCCTTTTCTTTGAAGTTGGTCTACAATGCCTTGATAAGAAGTGTTCTTGATTATGGAACCTTCTTGTTGGAACCATGTAGCCTAGCTGGAATGAAGAAATTGGATGCTATCCAGACGAAAGCCCTTCGGATAATAACTGGAGCAATGAAAAACAGCCCGATAAACGCATTACAAGTCGAATGTGTTGATCCTCCACTTTACCTACGAAGACAATATTTGGCCGATAGATTCTTTAGTAAAATGTTGCAGTTTTCTGAACACACACTTTTGTCAAAACTTCTTCTCCTTATAGAGCAAATCGATTCTTCTCCTTATTGGAAACATAAATCTCTACCGTGTTTAATCCAAGCCCACAATAATTATAAAACAATAAATGCACAAACACACTGTTCTCGTAATCTGTCCCTTTTTGAATCTGACTACCAAGCATTAATTATTTCACCAACCGTTCACCTTGATTTAGGGATCCATAAAGGTGATTTGTTGGCAAATATTTTTTTTAATTCAGTAGTTGATGATAATTGGCAGGGATGGCATCAAATTTATTGTGATGCCTCCAAACATTCTAACAACGACTGTGTTGGTGTGGGATTATTTCATAAGCAATACAAAATTGTCCAGAAAGTAAAATTTCCTCCCCAAACTTCAATTTTTACAGCTGAATGTTTTGGTATTTATAAAGCTTTAGAATACATTAATTTAATGAAACTTTCTAAAACGGTTATATTTTCTGACTCAAAAAGTGCAATACAGGCACTTGAAAGATTTCCTTTTAAAAGAAATGCATACTCCCCGATTATTGTAGCTTGTCGAGAAATGCTTTTGAAATGTGTGAATAAGGGCCTCTCTGTTTCTTTTGCTTGGATTCCCAGTCACAGCGGTATAATCGGTAACGAAAAAGCCGACGAACTCGCTAATAGCGCCGTACAATGTGGTGACTTGTATCCTTACAAAAATTATAGTGAAGACATTGCCGCTCTTTCCAAGCTTTATCTTCAAAAATCTTGGAGTGAAGTATGGAAAAACGGTGCTAGATTGAAGGGCAAGTATTACTACTGCATTCAACCCAACATTCCAGTAAAACCCTGGTTTTACATTGCTAAACTAAATAAGAGAGCTACATCCGTGCTTATAAGAATGAGATTAGGACACATGTGCAGTCCAGCACACCTTGCTCGTATTCGTGTAAAAGATTCGAATATTTGTGAATGTGGGCAGGATGTGGGTGATGCTAATCACATCTTCCTAAACTGCCCACGATACGATTACTCTTTCTTATACCAAAGTCTGATAGAATTTAATATACCTCTTCCCACTAATATACTATGTTTATTATCTTCTAATTCTATTTCTATATATAAAGTCATTGCTTCATTTATTGAAGTTAATGACATTAAGTTGTAAAAATGTATATATTGTATGCTTTTTTGTAATGATTTTATGTAGCATAATTGTCTCAATTTTATTCCTTAACTCTCCTGACCCTATCCTTTTATCCGTATCTAATCCTTGTTTATAAATACCGATCAGTTTCCCCGTTTTAAATTGAAAAAATAAAAACATGACTCTGGCAAATGCACAATGTGCGACGCCAATTCCTCACAATTCAGAGGAAAAAAGAAAAAAAAAAAAAAACAAAAATAAAAGAACGCTACCAGGGCAGGTATGGATTTTCATATTACATTCCTTCACTGCTACGGAGTGAAGGAATGAAAATCCATGTAACTTTCCCCGCCGTACATTTATAAGGGAAAAATGACGAACTTTATAACATGTTTTTGAACGAGTAATGAGACCTTTTCTGAGTGGGTGTGGTATAAAAATATGTACATGACCGTCAGTGCTTCTCGGACGTAGCTCGGTGCTAGTTTTGGTGATTTCTGCTGCTAACAGTTACATTTATAAAAGTGAGTGTGAGTGCCTTCACCCGGTGTTTAGGTTTGTGCAATAACCGATATAGTACACACATGGACGGAACCCTGCGAGCTGCTTAATAGTTTCAAGGTAAGTAGTTGGCTTGTATTGACTGTAATGGTAACCCTGAACACAATACCTACCTAACTAGAGAAAAATAAGGACTAGTCAGCTCCCTGAGCAATCGAAGGAAAGGGCCTGAATAGCAATAGATCTCATAAACATCGTGTTTGTGACCAACCGGTACTAACTCTTACTTAGAAAGTTACTCAGCATTGACAAACACCTTCAATTTGCTAATAGGATGTACTCATTGAAAACAGCATAAAACCTTTTTACTTAAGACTTTTCAATTAAACAATTCTAAAAAACAATTCTAGTTATTTCCACAAAATCTTATATAAAACCGGCCAAGTGCGATTTAAACTCACACACTGGGGTTCCGTACTAACACATAATGTAACAATAATCGTATTTTTTTCATACAGGTCGAGATCTTTACCGGGTTTCCGACCCGTACTTGGCAGGTTTTTATTTGTTGCTATACGGTAGATATTGGGCTACAATTATACCAAGTTCGACGCTTGTATTTATTACTGTTTTTATGATAGAGCAAAAATATATAAACTTTAAAAAATACGCGTTGCATAGAGATACCAATACAAATTGGGACCTCTTTGAACTGTTTGCTAATATTGTTGTTTATTAAGTAGTCCGCCATACTTACATATACTTTATGTGAAACTTTTAACTAGCAACCTCTCACGGTTCCAAACATTTTATGAGAGCCCTTGAAAGGTCGGACGGATAGACGGATAGACAGCCGAGGCTTAGTAATATGCTCTCTCTATCTAGTACAGAACCCTAAAAACTGCCCAAGTGCAAATTAGGCTTTTCTCTTTTAGGGTTTCTTATTGTGAAAGCCCGTAGAAGAACATTTGTTTGTTGGTATAGATTATAGGTAGAAAACAGCATATATATTATATGTAAAAAATAATATGTCTAACTCTACAAAATGAGCTCTGGACGATTACAGCTCACATACTGGAGCACCACTGAAACATAATTTTATTGAATTTTCAGTTTCTAGAATTTTAGGTTTGTAAATATTCCAGTCACGAACTAGAAAGCCGGGCATTAGGAAGGATGGACAGACACTAAAAAAGGTTGTACATGAAACTACAAACGCTGTCTTGAAAATAAAACTTTTATCCCATCTAGTCCAAGTATATACAATTCACTAAAGGATGTTATTACATTAAGTTTGTGACACACTCATTTAATTTACATATACCAGAGCCATTTGCATTTATTTAACATATTAATTGCCTAAAAATGTATGCCTTTGTCACAATGTGTCACAATATAACACTGTTCGCCTTTGTAGTAATATCAAATGGGTAAAAAAGTAAGCAATAAGTAAACTTCGATATAAGTAATTGAAATACAATTTATTAACAAAAAAAGAAGATGTATCCAATTATATTACAAATTGGTACAGTGATGTCGAATACTTTTTCCTATCATTCAGTGGGTTAGATTTAATTCATATGAATATTTTTCACGATCCTTTCGAAGCAATGATAGATAACCGAGCGATAATAGCTATGGACTGCCGTGCCGCAGGTGCATGGTTCGAACCCCACCGCCGGATTAAGATTTACCGCATTGCGGAAGGGCATTTTGCGAATGCTAGCCTGGCTAACTTAAGTAGAAAATCTGTAGCCAAGCCTCTAATAGTGTGTTCCGGCAGTAATCCTTGAGAGCCAGTGTGAAATTACAGGCACATGATACATAACTACTGTAGGTATGTCTTAGGGTGACAGGCGAAGTGCAGGGTGATAGATACTGCTCTAAGATCAATTGTCACTTGCCCACCATATTGGTCATCGCACCGTCGACAATCACTATTAAGTTATCCATTGCTATACAATATACAGGGTTATTGGAAAAATTCTAACAACCTCTTAGACTTTACTTCTGCAGTAGAGCTAACAAACATTTTTAGTAATTTCTTTTTTGTTATTGTATTTGTGACAGAATAAGCACGAGTCATTCATTTTTTCATATTTTTTATTACTTTGCTCGATGTAAATATTCAAAGGGAGCGCAGTGCGGTCCAGTGTTGCCGCGGCGGGCGCTCTTGGCTCCGAGTAGGCATTGTCTTTTACTACGTTTCCAAACCTAAAACGTTTTTCTAGTATGTACTGCTGTAAAAATATGAAATAATAAATTACAGGCACAAGAGACTTTTAACATCAGACTTCTTGATATGCTCATGCTTATTCCGTCACAAACGCATAAAAAATATAAAATATAAATAAAAACATTTAAACAAAAAAACATTCTACTACAAATGTTTGTAAGGACTAATAGAAGACAACTCTAGGAGGTTGTCAGCATTTTTCTAATTACCCTGTATATCCATAGCTTTATTTCAGAAGTATTATTTATACTAAACAGCTTTAATACTTATATTTCCAACAAGCGAATTGATTTATACATTAATTACTTACACTAGTAAAAGCACAATATATCTTGGGTGGCCAACACAATAAAGTGTAGTTAAGTTAACACAATTCAATGTTCGTTCCGTTAAGCTATAGTTTGTAAAGATTATTATAATATATACATTTGTACAAAATCTTATAGATCGAATCATTACAAATATAAATAAAAGCAATTATGACGGGTTAAGGTTATAGTTAAAAGTTGAATCATTTCAACTATAGTATATCCGGTAGTCTTCAATGACGAATATTGTGACAAAGCTAGTTAGCAGAAAGTTCAGTTTTTCTCATAAAACTTGTTCAATATTGTGTACAAATACTTAACTAGATACGCGTTGTAATCATATTGAAATGAGTCATTTTCTTTATGAGGCTGTTAACTCAATAATATAAGATTCATGTAACAACTTCATGCTTTATATAACGGTGCAGCTAAGTGTTAATTAAAAGAAGATAATGCGATCGTAAGAAGTGATGATGATTCTTATTTTCCAAAAAAAACATTGACCATATAGAGGCCCGTGGCTTCAAATGCCTTACGAGAAAAGTTTATTAATCTAGACAGAAACACTATTTACTCATGCGATATTTGTGACTGCGTTTTCTGATATAACATATAACAATGTAAAATAAATATCACATAAATAGTGGACACTATAGGATCCGGGTTTTTTGGTTAAGGATATTAAAAATTCATGAATATACAAGTTGTATTGAAGCTAAGAGGTTTAGAATTTTTAAGATCGCGTTTTCTGATAAAAGCACTATTTATAAATTTTAAATAAATAGCACATAGGCCATTAAAGCAGCTGTTTTAAGACTATGAAAAAAATACGAGTATTATCAAGTTATAATTGGGGAGTATAGATTGTACTCAAACGAACCAAAATTATATTTGTATAGGCCTAGAAGCTATTTTGAATCCAGAGTGGAACGAAGAAGTGTGTAGAATCCTGCAAGGTACCTACGTGTCATATCATTAATTGATATATATATAAAAAACAGACATGATTCGGGTCACTGACCTCTATTGGTACTCGTACGTTGGACTTGCGGTTGACAATATGCAGCAGGTAATTCCATGTAGAATATATAACGTCGAACCAGGAAAATTATATTGCACATTAGTGTTACAATATTTTTCATTTTAAATAATAAAAATAACAACATAGTTTGCGCGATTTGCATATTTTTTATTTTCTACATCAGCCGTCGTGGCACCCCGTACAAACTTTCATACAATATGTTGGTTTAAACATGAAAGAAATTCCTAATTCGAAATTCATTACTCCACGCTATGAAAATCTCTTGCAGGAACTTGATGGAATGAACTACTTACGTCTTTACTACTTAACTGTCTTGCTATTATTATTATAGAACAAATCATCGTATAAAACACGAATTATTTTAAATTTTGGTTGTTAAAACTTTAACATTATATGGACTGGCGGTAGTTTACAATAAAACCTAGACAATGAGGAATTAAAAAAGCAGTTTATACCAGTAAATGTACTCACATGAAGTGTAACTTCAGATAGTTAAATCATCTTAATCATAAGACACTCAAATACAACAATAGACAGACTTGAAGTCTTGAAACTAAGTTGTACTTGTATGATATTACTTAGTTATCCTATATTTGAGTAAATTATTTGTTACGCTGTTGGCTTAAGTTGAAGGCAAACTTGACTAACTCGATTTAACCCCGGCATCTAACTTCTAAATTCGGTATTTCGAGAGCATCTTTGAGAATATTTCGCTTGCAAATTTAGGATGTAGGATGTCCCGTACACGAATTTAGATTCGTAATCCAATCGGAATCTTGTAAGGCCAAAACGCACCGTACTTGAGTCATTCTATTTAATATTATTGCTTTGAGCCTTCCACCACAATCTCACCTGATGGTCAGTAATAATGTGGTCGAAATTAAAAGTGCTACGTGTACTTTACGTTTTGTACCATACACAAGAGAAATGTACACGTAGCACTTTTAATACAAACGTAGTGTAGTTTCGTCATATTTTAAAAACCCTTTATAGTTTCTGTGATCTGTGCTAGCATCTTTGCTTCTGGTTTGTCAATTATTCTTAAAATTCGTAGTTTCAAAAAATATTCGTAACTATCGTTCTGTATTCTGATTTTCACATTTGGAGATAAAATAAATGATAAATCGAAAAACTGGAAAACCAGAAGCGTAGACATTAAGCTCAGGGACATAAATGCAAAATTTCACCAACTTTGAACACTTGTTATTGAAACTATGATGAAACTACGTTTATATGGAAAGCGCTATGAGCTAATCCAGCCTAATTACGAAATGCAACTGGTTCTATTCTTTTTAGTTATGGTAACTAGCCAGGCGGGCATTCGCTTGTACCAATATGTAAACAATGCGAAAATTATTGGAAAAATACCTACCCTATAAAGAACGAAATACAAGTGGTGCGCTGTCAAAGTTGTCTATATTAAACCATTTTTGTGCGGCGCATATTTTAAATTGCATGTGTTGTGCAACAATGGCGACTGAGAAAAAATTTAGCTCTAAAATTTAGCACATTATATTACTTCAGACGTCATGATATTGGCAGGAACAGCTAGATTCTTAAAGCTTGGAACTGTAGGGCGTAAACTTTTATAGCTTACCTAGTTAATCAACAAATTATTTTTGTCTAATTAAATACAGTCTTTTTTAAGGCATGTCCAAAGTTTTTTCAAATATTTATTTAACTTTTTTATGGGCACATTGACTTAAAAAACGTAGTGGGTTTATGGCTCACGATAGAAACGGGTAATTGTGGCAATTTGTGGTAACCGCCGGAACGACCACCGCCGCGATACATACCTTTGGAGTATAATACGAGGAATTTATCATAACGAGAGGCGATTGCATTACAACAAAATTTCAAATCTTAGTGTCTCTTCCGTGTCTTCATACGCGTGAGAGTTGTTTTTTCCTGGGTTTGGTTATACACATGAGTCATCCCATACTGAGTTCTATTTTAATTAAATAGTAACTACCTACCTATACTTTAGCTTCGTCCGGGTATTCATGTCTGTGCCAAATTTCATAACAATCTGCTAAGCCTCTATTTTTAACGTCATGCCCTAGTAAATGCCTACTACCCAGACAATGGAGTGGTTTTGTATAAGATAGTGTTTGTCACTTTATATATTGGATCAGGCGTTAGGTATATATCAATGACTTGGATTATCAATGGCGAAGCCGAACTCTGTACCGTTTTTCAACTAAACTAACATAATAATGAGGAATGATTTAAGTAATTGTTTGTTTGATTGCATTGAATAGGCTCTGAAACTACTGGACCGATTTGGATGAAATTTGGTATGGAAATAGTTTGAGACCCGGGGAAGGATAGTTTTAATCCAATTGCGCAAAAAGAGGTTAATGGTTTTGCGTGATAACCGACATACCTGTGGGCAGAGCCGCGGCCGGAAAGCATTTTTTTTAATAAATATTATGTTTTATTGAAAAAAAAACTAAGTTGCCCTATATTTTTTTATTCAAGTAATGACGCTTTTAAATAACTATTTATTAATTATTAACAGTAAATTTTATGTGTCGATATAGATGGAAGATTTTTTGTATAAAAAGGAAGATTGTCGATATGTAAATGTAGCACACTCACAATTATTAACTATATAAGATTGATAGGTCGTAAATATGTCCAATCAAGGTATACTTATTATCATATTATTAATTATATTGAAAGTAATTGATACACCTATGATAAGACCTATAAAGATATGTTATTTTGTTATAAAATTCTTATTTTAATAGTCGGTAAAAGCAATATGCCTCTGACTCGCTTGGCTTTCAACTAATTTAGAAAACAACTTTGGGTTGTATTCTCAGCATATGGGTAGCTTTCTAAAATCTTATACGCAGTCAACAGATCTTAAACTTCTTTTAATTGTAAACGTTACTGAAATGGTCGAAAGAATTACTTAACCATTACAATTATGTTTACAAGACTTACTGTAGCAACTCATTGGTTCATTGACAAATTCTGTCGCCAAGCTCCTAAGGCTGTGTTCCGGTAGCTGTCCTTGAAAGTCAGTGACTCCAGGTAAGCCTGAACAATATTTTTTAACGTATACATACTTACCATCAGGTGAGACAGTGGTCAACAACATGCCTATCAGATAAAAAGAAAAATAGTAAAAAAAATCACGCTAACAGCTAACATATCAGTTATAAATAATATAAAATAAACATTAAATATTTCAAAGGCAAAAAGGCTACCAGCACAGAGTAATTTGCAAAAGCACTCATCCTATTATTACCTTCAAAATTCATTTAGCCATGTCACAAAACGATCCGATAAGTAGACTAGCCGACAGAAAACACTATTAAAACTACGTCGCGTCCAGTCGACATCATGTCGACCACCTGCAATTTAGTCAATTTAACTTTATTATCTGCTGGGCATTTCGGAGGGGTAATTAAGTGAGTCAGACCAATCCTAGCGGGACTGTTAGGGCTGCCAGATAACAAGGTTACCGGTTAAAACATACGTTGCGGGGAGCTACGAAAGTTTCCACATTAACGTACAGTAAGGATCTACGAAAGTGTTTATTTGAATTATAAACCGTCTCCGATTACATACGTGGATAACGTCAGTATAGTAGCAAGGAGTAATAGTCTTTTATATTTCATCGCAATAGAGTAAATTCAATCATAAGAAAGTTTTTGATCCCATGAACCATGAACATATTACTATTTCGCGCTAAAAATTCGTCGTTTTGATTTACACACCTATTTAAGGACAATTGGGTTTTTAGGATGAATATAACCATATCTTAAATGTTAAAATCCATCCAGCCGTTTGGAAGATACGAGGTAATAAAGAAATTTACAAAGAAACATACAAGATACACGTAAAGAAAATAACCCTTACATGTTAGTAAAAAAAGTAACAAAGCTCAGCTTTTTGCTAGTTTATATATTGTTCATTTGATTTGTCTGGTTAAATTATGTTCCACTTACTGAATATACAATTAACTGGCATTTCCACGACTTTAGGCTAGCTTTTAAGCGCCATTTTACCTACAAGGCGATGATGCGGTAGAATAAGGTAAGCAGGTAGATCTAGAATGGGTAAAAACACACCTTAATTTGCTTGGCGATAGATTTATGCGGTTGTATCCAGAAGAGCATTTAAATAACCTAACCAACATACAGGTACCACTTTAAGCGATGACGTTTGGTTGTCAGTAGTTACTACCATTGTGTTTGCATAGAACAATATTATCCTCTACCTTTGTAGATGGGCAAGGGAAAAAGCTGAAATGAAGACTCTCCTCAAACCTCCTCAAATCAAGAAGACCTCCCAGAAGCTCTTAAATTAGCTAAAGTTTCTGGCTTACAAATTTTTATATATTTACAATCTAATCTAGGGGTGTCACGCAAAATACCGTGGCGTTGGGTTGCTCCGTGTCTCATGCCTTCTAGTAGTACCGATGTAATTGGTGGTATAATTTAAAACGTATTTCCTGGATCCTATATCCTAAATAGTCTGAAATATTTAGGGTTATCACGGATCAGGCCTCCAAACCCAAATCATAATTAAAATCGGATATCTGATATTAACACTCAACCCAAAACTAAACATTATACTAGTAACTACTTACTCTCATGTATAATAGAGTTAGTTACATTGGTAAAATAGTTTTCTACGGACGATATTAAAAACACCGATCGGGAAGATTATTTTTCGGGTTTTCAGCGGAGGCACTTAAATGAATCTAGTGCTAGAGCCATGCCTGGAGGAAAACTTTGTCGTCGTTCGCCATCCTAGCAATACTACCTAGTATCTATATATGCTCATACCTCCAGTAAGTTTTGTTACTGTTGTAGAGGAAACTCCAGTGTTTTGGCGAGATTTAGGACCACTTCGACGCTCCGTAGAGACACCGCACCGAATGAAATTAAACGTAATATACTTCAGCGGAATTAAATGCCGTATTGTGGAATGAAGTTGTGAACTGCTGGGGAATTGGAGGTAACAAAAGATTTATTGCGTTGAGCAGATGATTGCTTGGGATTTCTCGGATGAGCTCTGTATAACTCTGGACTGCTAAACACACTTTTCCTTTGGCTTGTGCTTTGACTCAATAATTCGTTGCGTTACGAACTACGTAAGTTAAATCAAGTAACGATGTTCAAGATAATTTTATTATATTCTGTACCATAATAAACATGTAATGTTAATATAATATGCAATAATTCCCCTTGGGGTGCCAGGGCTAGAATTACACACCCCATGTCTTCCTGCGAGTCCTGTAAGAGGCGACGAAGAAAAAATACCGGAAAGTGGGCAACTGCCATCATATACTGACATCCTCAAAAAAACCTGCTAAGTAAGGGGATTATCGCAACTCTGCAACTATTCGCAACGTTTTTCTGAGGCTGTTGATGATGTAATAATAAAGGAGGTGTTTTTTTTTATAAATTCGCTCCTTAACCAACACCCACGTATGTATTTCGCAGATATTGTAAAAAAATTTACTTCGGTTTTAAGGCCGGCTGACTTTTGACGCCTTTCCTCATTGCGAATACTCTTGTTGGTATCGATACACAACTTACGTGATGAGTGTAAATATAGAACATCGAAGTATATATACTTATACTATATACTTCTATATATGGAAGTTGGTATATCAAATAATCTTACACTGAACAAAGTTAGTCACGAAGTTTATTTTAGATGAAAGGGTCACTGACGCGATCGTCTAAAAATGGCAAACAAAGCTGTGGAAATTACCTTCAAAGTTCAAAGAATTCACAGATGGATTCAAAATGAATCTACCCACGCGCCTAGCTCAGTCATTTTCTTGACATTTCAGCCTCAATCCGAGAAGACTTCAAATCAGTCTGGCTCAACTTCGACAGGTGTCATGTCAAGACTTGGAGGTAAAATCGTCTCCACACCACCCACATCCCCGCACTTTACGTAGGAGGGTGACGACCGACGAAAGTAATCAGGGAGCATGAAACTTGGCAAAACTTCGACGTCGACTTAACAAGTTCGTGAATAAAGCGGTTTTTTGTAAAACCGCGAAACGCGTTTTGATATCGAGATCGGTGGTGTCAAAAACTTGCGAAAAGATTACGCCAACGACGCCGTGTCCCTTTCGTTGTAGGAATAAATAACTTTGAAAATCGAACTAAAAAGTTAGGATTTTGCACCTGTTTCTTTTGAAGTTATATCCGGCTTTAATGATGAGTATAAAATAGAAGCGGATAAGGCCTAGTCGCACTTGCGAACTGAAGGTTGCCACTTTAATCAATTAAAGATAGATAGATAAAGCCAAAATTGAAGCCGTCAAACAGGAAAACCTTAGATTTATGAGAAGTCTTTGTTGTGGTTGGTGAAAAACAATCATTAACCTAAGATCAAAATGTAATTCGAACAATTTGATGATCGATTTCTCCGTAAATAATATAAACAAACGTAAATCTCACTCGTAACGACTGTGTGAAGGAGTTATGAAAAATGAAACCGCCCAAGTGTAAGGCGCTCACAGGTTTTCGCCCAAACGCAATATATTTTTTGTATATAATGTATTATGTGCGATGCTGTTATGGTAATACTATAACCCCTGCGCGTCGTCTTTGAGCGCTGGAAGGGCATAATTGGGCAACAAGTCCAAAAATCCTCTTATACATTTAACTGGACAAAACGACCAGCCATCCCTTAACTAATTATTTGCATTAATATATTTAATAATAACAATTATAATTCGTCAGCATCAGCAATTTATTTTTTAAATACTGAATCAAACCAATAATTTTCATTAGCATATTTACACTTCCATAAAATCTATCATATAGTTACTATAAAACGGCTATGTTAGTGAGAATCAGTCGACAATGTCTGTTAAAGGTTAATTGCATAGCCTATTGCCATGCCGGCAAAAAGTTAAGAAATGCTATGTGGAAATATTTTCCATAGTAAATTTTTAATAACAAGTACGAAACACAGTATTACAGCTTTAGTGCTGTAACATAGGCGCAAATCCAAAGCTCCTCGTAGCGACATAACGTTTCTCAGAAAAATATTACGTTTTTGTCAAGCAAGTTTCAAATTGTTGGTTTTATACACTTTATATAACTAGATTTCGAAGTATATGTATATAATTACGAAAATTGGTTCTACCTCTCTGCTACTCAAGCAAGATGAGTTCAAATGTAGGTAGATGGTTTTTCTATAGCTTTTTATCGTCTTCGTAGAATTTTGATATTTTTTTTAGATGAATACTCGTAATTACGAAAATTGGCTTTGCATATCAGATTATGAAACCGAATTATTATAGGAGCTTTGAAGTTAGAACTATTCAACTTAATATAAAGGCTATAATTATGTCTAATAATTTATAAAGGTTCAACGTTTGACATTAGTGTTTTCGAGGGACTTGTATTTCACAAGGTCGGAAGGATTATTCCTTTTCTCTGGACAAATAAAATCCACAAAATATTTTAAAATAAAATATATTTTACTTATCTGCTAGGTACTTTTAAGTAATTTAAGATAATTATTTATATCTTATTTTGGCTATATTGTAGTAAATAGTAAACTAAGTAATATTATTTGTAATGCTGTATGGATAACTAAATAAATAAATAAAATGGCATGGCGACACTCTGCACTACAAACGTAAATAAAGATTAGCCTATTATAATAAGCCATGATATTACTAAGCAGTGGCTATATACAAATATTTCGTAATTGATATATCATTGTTTGCCTGGGAGATGATATTTATATTTTCTAACTACTAAAACTAACACACACAAAAACTCTAAAACAAATATATGGGTGACAGGAGCACCTACTTGTAGGTATATAATATCATAAATTATATAAAAACATCTTATTTTCTTAAAAGGAGGTACAAAATGGTATATCGATCTGTCGGTACAAATAATTATTCTGGAATCGAAGATAAGTGACCAGTAAAGAGAGAGTAATGGCGTAAAATGAGAACTGACAAAGATTGATTCCGATTATGGGTCCAATAAATCGAGAGCGATCTGGAACTAAGAGGAAATCCGATTCTTATTCGAGGAAAAGTGCAAGTTAACTATGAAAGCAGACGAAATACTTTTTATGATAAGGAATTGCTTCTACCCATAACGTTTCAAAAACCGCTCTAAATAATATTGTCTCAAATATGCTAGCTTTTGTCCCAAAAAAAAAATGAAATAAGTATATAAAAAGTAACGTCAGAATCTATTTATTATCTATATAATTTAAAATAATGACTTCAAAAGTTATTCTAAATATACATCTACACTAATATTATAAAGGGTAAAGATTTGTAGTTTTGTATGCAACGAATAAACTAAAAATTACTGGACCAATTTTGATGAAATTTCGTATGGAAATGGTTTGAGACCCGGGGAAGGACATAGGACAGTATTTATCCTAATGCGCAAAAAGAGGTTAATGGTTTTGCGCGGGCGGAGCCGTCATCGAAAAGCTAGGGTTTTTTTTTTTTTTTTGTCCTTTTTAGATTAGCCTTTGACCACTATCTCACCTGATGGTAAGTGATGATGTGGTCGAAGATGTTGTTCAGGCTAACCTAGAAGTACTGGCTCTCAAGGACAGCTGCCGGAACACACCGTTAGGTGCTTGGCGACAGATTTTCTACTTGAAGGGTGGTGGCTAGCCAGGCGGGCATTCGCAAAATGCCCTACCACCATGCTATAACGACTGCCATCCTAAGACAACAACCGGGACCGACGGCTTAACGTGCCCTCCGAAGCACGGAAACGCTCAGTAGTAATGTCACTAGCGGTCACCCATCCAACTCATGACCGCGCGCGACGTTGCTTAACATTGCTGATCGGTTGAGAACAGCTTAGTAAACTTCGCTATGAGCGCTTCAAAAATATATTTAATAATGCAAGAAACTAGTACAAAAATCAAGTATATAATTGGTACGATTACCTATTTAGGTATACTTGATCTGGTTAATAGGCCCTAGTTTATTTCGCATTCGCATCTCGCTATATCCCAATACCCCTCTTTTGCTGAACACGGCAGTAGAAGAAACAAACAAAATTAATTATTTGATTGACCTTCATATAAGAGCGTCGTAGAAACCTAAATTCAATAAATTATATTAACTTTGACTTCTGTATCTAGATAAGTGATTAATTCACTTTAAAGAACAAGTCATACTTTAATAGAAATAAATAACGAAAGATTCAAACCTATTGCAGATATCACATCAAGGAAAATCAATTGAGCCCAAACTCGTAATGTATGTCTATAATGTTTGCCAAGATCCGTACACGGATTATGATTAAACCCGAATGTCTTGGAAACGGATGATCAGATTTTCATCAAAGATGGCTAAGAAGCACCGTATTTATACCTGCTTTCGAATAAAATAAACATTAATATGGAGCCGAATGTCGCCAGACAGGCTAATTTAGCGACAACGTAAAGGCTTCAAAATCATAACACATTAATTCGCGTCAGGGACTAAAGGTGAATACTATCTAATATTCAAATTATCCCCAGTCTACCAAAAAGATATATCACGAGTATGCATTCTTAATTTCAGTAAACTAATTTTACTGTTTTACGTTATGCAGAAATAGCAACCAAATCTCCTTAAATTTTGAAAAAGTAATTAGCGTTTAAAATGTTTTTAATCAACCTAAAATCCAGTTGTTTCTAGCCAAATATCACCCAGGTCTTTGACACCATAAAAGACTCAAAGGAAAATTCCAGCCAATAAAACACATCCATATAATTTCACGTTGTTACATTACATTGAAAATTGATAGCGTGCCATTTTCCGAGTTTTGTTACACAGCCGAATTTAACGATACGATAACGGGCACGCACACATACATACATACAACAGCTATAGCGAATGACGTAATGACGTTGATGACGTCACGCACAGAGGGGAGGCGTATCTCGATGGCTCTAGGGGTGGTAAGCCTCAGGACTATTATTGGTTAGGAAAATGTTTTATGTGTGCTGTATACTTATTACTTTTGTGCGTAAGATGAAGTCATAGAAAATACTGCTTATTTAGTTTAGATACTATGTTTACTGTATACCAGAGCTAAGTAGGTTCTAATCACATGCCGTGGTATGAAATTAAAAGTTAAACGGATGCGACTTCTAATCCTCAAAAATGAAAAATAAATGTTGATGTCGACCTACTATCTTCATTGTACTGTGTATTCAAACACTCTTACTCTACCTACTCTCACTTTATTCTATTGTTTAGTATTCTGGTCATGATTCTAACTATTAAAAGATTTTTCAGTGTTTTCCTTGTTAGTAATATAATAATAACAACATTGTTTATTACAAATAATCAATCTATCAACACTTATATTTTAGAACACAGTTAACAATTTTATCAAACGGATACGTAAGTACATACGTTGTTTTTTTTTCATTTTATCCATTGCGTGATATTAATATAGCAATTATGTCAATTATTACATCATCTTCAGAGAAGATAAAAATTAAAAACATGTATGTCATGAAATTTAAGAGAAGCAAATATAGAAAGTGAGAAGAATAATACCGAAAGTCACATGAATCAGTGAAAAGTATTTAAGTGTTGCGTGGTCATCGTAAATACATAAAAATATATCCACTTCAGATCACATTTTTGCAAGTAGTTTTCCAATATTTTAAGTGATTACTTAAGGACAAGACATTTTTTATTTTATTTTCAATTGACATTTAACTTCTATATCTAAACTATTTTACACCACCTAAACAACACTCCAATTAATGAAAAACACTCAAATAACTGAAAAAATGGTTCCTATCTTGATTATTTAGTCATTGATAGTGAATGACAATTGATCCCTTAAGTAGCAAGGGTCACTAAAGGGGTGAAAATTTCAAATTCGACAAGTTATTTCACACTTTTGAGTGATAGAGACGGTGCCATTTTAAAGTAAAAAAAAAATTTCTACATGTTCTATTAGCAGTACAAGTAGTAGAACAGATGTTAGTAACCCAAATTGACTATGATTTTATAACCTCGACCTGTAGATACAGGTCTACAGGTTTACGAAATGGTAGTTTTCTTTAGTGATGGCCCGTCTTGGTGGGTACCAACGCAGTGACAGATATTCTGCGACGAACCAGTTGTGTGAAAACACTACTGTGTGCAAAGGAAGGAAGTGAAATGGCTAAGCATACGAGACATAAAAACGAAGTCTTGGAGTGACAAGTGCAGTGCAGTGTCATGCAGAACTAGAGCTGTTGAAGTGTGGCGCGGTCTATAGACATCTAGGTACTATCGTAGTAAAGGCATGTCTTGAGAAGAGTCGAAAGAATTAACGAGTAGAGTATTGAGTATGAATGTGGTCAGATAGAAAAGAAGAGAAACATCTCAGAAGGTATGGATGGGCTGTGATGAATGACGTGTGCTAAACGTGTGAGGGTAAGTTGACTATCAGAACATAATGGAGGCAAAGTACATACATGGTGTGCCGAGCCGACCCCGCTTATGAAGGAATACGGTTAGGAAGAAGAAAACTCCTACCATCGCCACGATCCACCACGTTTTCAGATTATGATTTGATGACTGACTGACTAGATTTTTTTTAGATTTTATATACTACTGTTACTAAGCAAGGTCTCGAAAAATCTGGATAAATATTCAAGTCTATAGCTTTTGGAAATATATATATAAAAGACCGGAATAGCGTAGCTACTCCAACCAGCCAGTCTTACACTAAATTTGAATCGAGATATAGTGCAATTATCTTCGGACTTAGCGCGAACAGTTTATTACAGTAATATGACTTTCTGTAAAGTGCGCAACTCAGTTTAGTGAGTTATTGCTTTAGTGAAGTTTATGTAAAGTTATGTTATGGTAGAGGTGCTATTCAAAAAGTTTCTATTCGGTAAAAAAAGTAGTGCATATTTTATCCCGAACGGTACCCCCAGCTCCTTACACTATTATAATACAAATATTTTAAGAAAATATTAAGTAACAATTTAAATAATACACCTAAAAATATATCTAGTCACGATTCCGCCTAATTTTCCTGTTAAGCCGACGTGACGTCACAAACACCACGCAGCCAAACCCCAAGAATTTTCGACGCATTTCGATTCTACATGAGGCATCCTCAGAAGGTCTTGAGTCATCGTGCGCTCGATGAGGATGCTTAGATATATTTAATATATTTTTGAAGTGTTTTGTTAAAATATTAAATTAATGTATTCCTAAAATATTTTGATATATTTGTTATCATTAGATATAAATTTCCGCAAAGTACAGCCTGAATCTATTCATTATTACAAAATAAGGGTAAATTCACACAGGCATTTCCAATACACTCATGGAATGACGCCGCCATGCGCCAGCCCTATTCAACAGTTGTTCCGTGAAGCGCGTGCGTGCCACGTCACTACCACAGTATACATTACAGTTACTATACACAAGCAATCCCGATACAACAGTCCTCTAAAATATAATTTTAATTATTCAACTCCCTATCAACGCTAATTAGGAACATGTGTGAATGGACCACGAGATTTATGCCTAGCACGGTTAGAATTTAATTGATAAGTCATTAGTGGAAATACTTCCTGGTGTCAATTTGGTAGTGTATTATTTAAATGTAAAACCTCTTAATTAAACGTTGTCTTAGGTTTTAGACAACTTTAAACGGTTTAAATCACTGTTTGTCATTATTTTTGTCCCGATGTTTCAAACACTTTGCAGTGATCGTGGTCAGAGACACTCCGTGATCGTGGTCAGATTCACTCCGTGACCACGATCACTGCAAAGTGTTGGAAACGTCGGGACAAAAATAATGATAAATATACGCGATTTAAACCGATGAAAGTTGTTTAATCTCTTAATTGAAGTTGTGTTGAATAGAGTTCGTTTTTCTGACGAGCTCATATATTTTTGTAATTTTCAGGGTTTTATATACTTATCTCTTTAAAAAAGTCACATCTGATAGGGAACGTAAAAACTTACCCTTGCGTTTTTCCTACCACTAAGTACCTTGGGGTAGGTAAAAACGTTAGATATAAAATCGGTAAAAACAGTGTGTAAAATCTTCTTTGAAAGTTTTTAATTTAACCAAACCAAACTTTTAAAAACTACAATACATGAAGATTATTTTAGATATAGATAACGTTCCCTAAAGTCGAATGTAGTATTGATTTATAAACCAGCAGTAGTTATATTTTAAAAGTTTTATAAAAGTGAAGCCTTACATTTTCTTAGGTAACCTTCATTTGTATTTAAAACACTTATATTTATTACGTAGCTACGAAATAAGATTTTCTTCTCCGACTTCATCATCGGCACTTGTAACTTAGAAACAACTAGTTACTACAGTGTCAAATAATATATGTAAGCAAATGAAGCATTGTTTATATTCTGAGTATATTTTTATCTCTCGAATTTCAATCAATTATAGCATATTTACTTGATAATAGAACTAAAAATATTACTAGAATGTAGAATGTATCATGTTTTATAAAAAAAAGGAAATGTGTCATTTACCGTCCTCGATGGTCCTCTGAATCCCAGTCCATCCCTCTTCTTCCAAGCGAAAAGCAGCGAAAAAAGAAAGAGCATAACATAATGATACATAGATATTTCCAAGCATATAATATAAGAAAAAAATGCACGCAATATAAAAAACGCAAGCTTATATAGCCTAGAGAAGTTAAGAAAAGGATCTGTGTAAAGTAGTAAGTAAGTAGTTCTCATATTGATACTCATATTTGTAACTTAGATAGTAGTAAAATTGTCTATTATAGATGCTTAGTTACAAAGATGCTTAGTTATAATAGTCTATGTATGTTTAATATTAACTTTTTTGAACAATAAAAAATATTTGTATTTGTATTTGTAAATAATTGTTAATTAAATTGCAATAATTTTAATAATTTGTCACCTAGATTACCATTCAACCAAACCAAAATTCAACCAAAATCTTAGCTCAAGGAGTTTACCGCAGCTTCGTCAATGTTGTCTATATTGATAATCATTTAGAAATTCGTTATATTTACTTCGTTCGTGATTTAAATTATTATTGCTTACAGGAGACTACCCCGTGGGGTGCCGGGCTAGAATTACACCTCCCCATATCATCCCGTGGGTGTCGTACGAGGAGACTAAGGGAAACATAATGGAAAGTGGGCAGCAGTGCCTTCTAAAGAACTACCATCTTACACTGCGATCCCCAAGCCGCCTGCCAAGCGTGGGGATTATGGCAAATATCCCCTTAATAGGGGAGGCTGTGTTCAGCAGTGGACGATCCGGCTGATAGAGTACAGTACAGGAGACTGTACCTACTAGGCTATGAGGCTTCATAAACCAGCAAATAATCTAAAACTACGTAAAGTATTTCGATATGTACGCTGTCTAATTTCGCAACAATTTCCAAATAGCGAACTTGGCTAGAGCTCCGGTACAAATGACTAGCACTCGCCGCCGAATTCACGCCGAAGCTCGTGAAATGAAACATAAATCCATTCAATCTATTTAAATTGAACACTCCATTTGTTTTATCGCTGTTTCAATCAGGGAATCGATAAATTCATTCGGTCTACGTCGAGACGCTACACTTGTTAGAATGTCTGTAATAAGTACATTAATAGTTTATTTTCTTAAGTTATTTCTAGCTTTAACTTGCTAAGTGGTTTTTCTAACAACGACATGTTCCTTGCAAATGACTTTTTTTTTGTTTCGATCCCGAAGCAAAAGAGAATGAGAGGAGGTTTTCTTAGTTAGACATCGAGCAAAGAAAATATATATATTTTTTTTAATTATATTTTTTATACCAGATAGGTTAGCCTTTGACCACTATCTCACCTGATGGTAAGTGATGATGTGGTCGAAGATGTTGTTCAGGCTAACCTAGAAGTACTGGCTCTCAAAAAACATAAAGTAATTAGATTATTACAGGCGGCTCAAGTCACGTATACAAAGGCGTGTTAATTACCTAATATTTAAGAAATTTTAATATAAATTATGACGTATGTAATATGGTCGGAGGAGGCTTAAGAATACGTTGGAACTTAATTTTCAGGGGTTAAAGTTACTATAGCAAAAAAAACCTAATATAATTCACACACGACACTTATTCCATAATGTGTTCAATCGTTGATTTTAACACAGTACTTTACACATGCTCACACTAACACCCTTATAAAGGGTTTTTCAACAAGAACTCTGATTTCTGAAACAAAATAAAACAAAGAATTTATGAATTATGAACAATTATGAATGAAAAATTATATCGGGAAAATGTCCACCACGAGCACGCTGACAGATGTCGATTTTTTCATAAAAGTTTTTAATCCCTTATTGGCAAAAATAATTTGTATCATCTTCATCTAAATTCTTTGTTTTAGAAAACAAAGTTCTTGTTGAAAAACCTTTACATTACAATAATAACAAACTGGAACTGAATTTTGCTAGTTTACGGTTCGTAGTACCATACCGTTGTATACATATATTATGATATAGGTAACCTAATTACAACGTTTCTTACCATGTTACAAGGAAGAGGCTGAACCTCACAACACAGGTAATCCTAGTGTGAGGTATCGGGAACTATGTTATAAATTCACATATTCTTATACCTACAAACTGATAGTTGTAAACATTAGCTCATGTTTTGGAGATAATAAAAGATTATTATTATATTTTTCTGTTAGTACGAGTAACTATCCCCAATGTGTATGCTTTACTATGTTAAATTTATGGGGCATATATTATAGAGCGGAATTGTATCCGATGTTGAGGTGCAATGGCATCGATGTCCACTTTGGCCGATAATAATTAATCAAGTGTGTGAACATCGATCAGGTTTACGTCTAACATAGTGAGAACATGCGTCCAACAGCTCGATTATGACGTGACGGCAATGCATTGTTAGATTACCGTGAGACTAATCAAGCTATGGCTAGCTATAAGGCTACAGACAGCATGCGCCTAAAACATCTTAATTTTTTCTAAACCCTCCATCATTATGGTGCTATTATTATTATCATCGTTTTAAGTGTAAATAATTTATGACGTAAATATTTCTTCTTCTTCCCTTGAAGCAATGATGGCCGAGCGATAATAGCTATGGACTGCCGTGCTACAGATCGAAGGTTTGATCACCACCGCTGGCTTGAGCTTCACCGTATGGTGGAAGGGCATTTTGGAAATGCACGCCTGGCCAGCTACCACCCTCTAGTATAAAATTTGTTGCCAATCACCTAGCAGTGTGTTCCGGCAGCAGTCCTTGAGAGCCAGATAAATTACAGGCACATGAGACTTAACAACTGTATGTCTCAGCGTGACGGGTGCAGTGCAATTCGTGCGGGCGAAATACATCTGTTATAGGCAGAGGTTAGTCCGCTTAACATCAGGTGTGCCTCGTGCTTGTTCCGTCACAATCACATAAAAAATACTATATATAGTCTTTAGTAAGGGAAATTTATCTCGCGTAAGCATACTTTTCTATATATATAACTGTAGAAATCAAAATTACTTGTCTACGTCTGGCCTCTGACAAAAGAATAGATATACGTAGACACGTGGAATTTATAGACATCAAAGCTAGCTACCCCTACAACACAACTGAGTAGGTAACATTACTTCACATTTCACTCCATAACATATACAAAAAATATCATTCCAAGTTCATATTTTATACAAGTAATGATAATAATTACAATCACAATAATAATTTATGTTCTTCTCGTATAATAAACACTCATGAAGTGTGCCAACCGTAGCGAAGGTCGGAATGTGTATTGCTTTTCTCTATGGTAGGTATAGGTTACACGACTTGTTTTGCTGCAAACGAAATCGATATCCACAAATATTTTTTGCAAACGTAAATCTTCTAAAATAATCATTATTTGAGTAGCAGTTTGAATAAAATACAAAGATAAAGTATTATGTTTGAATTTTTTACCAATACCAACTGTAAATTACCAGTTTTCATAAGTTACCTACTGTATAACTGAAGAACTACATAGGTAGGTACTTAGTGTAGGTTACCAAGAATGACTTACCTCGTTATCGTAGTTAAAGTATTCCACATTTTTAAGGCTGAATCTTTAACACACGTAAACATTACGTAAGCTTACGTTAGGTTGTTATTTTCTGTGTTTTGGTCTCAAATTATTCTCAAAATTAATTTAACTGGCCAGAAGCAGAGACAAACTACACATAGTATTGGTTGAATTAGTACACGTGAATATTGGTTACTATGCATATGTTTATAGTAAGTAGTACCTATATAATGAAATTGATCACCATTACTGATAAAAAAGGCATATAAGCAGCATACGCAAACTGAAGATACATCTTGCTGCTTTAGAAGTGAGATCCTTGATCGGATATTGTCTTAGTAAAAAAAGAGTAAGGCTGCGTATTCAGAGAATATTGAAGACGTCTCAAGGGTTTCGTTCTCAGCAACAATTAGCAATCAGCGCCAGGAGGCAGCTGAATGCAAGGTAATTCAATTTGGCCGTCCATCAGGAACGGGACTGAGGATCTCTCTTCAATTATCTAGCGTTAATTCAGTTAGGTGTATATTTGTGTAACAGATCTTATTCGAAGTGTTCCATTTATTCTGTGAAAATGTTTTCAGGGCGTGCCTTTTGTCTATAACTTTGATAATGGGGCGTAGGCGTTATTATTAAAAAATCAGTTGTAAAAACCAGCTGTTTAAGTGCAGATAAACCTCAGTTAAACAGCGCCTTTGAGCCGAACCATAGGTCCATATTTGAGTGAACTATATACTTGTATACCTTCCTATTTCTACGTGAATACTATTTCTCTCAAGCTAATTAAGTAGATGCGCTCGCAAGCGATGACTCACAGCTACGTTTATTGCTAAGCTCGTCCGTAGCCCGTTCAACTAAAGAAATTAAACGAAGAAAAATGAAGCAGCGGGGTGAAATATTACTCACCCTTGTTTCCCGTCTACGTAATAAATAGGCAGGGTCAAGCGCTTCCAGAGAAAAAAATCGCTCGTAGTTCGAATTTAAATATCGGCAGCGGACCAAGCCCGCGTCACTCCGACATTAACATAATTCAAGAAAAAACACCCCAAGGAAAATTCCACGTTTTTTCAGCGGGACCCGACCTGACCCTATCACCCTTGGGCCTGTAGTTCACAATATTGGCCTAGTAGTAACGGAATTGTTTTACCTACTCGTATATTATTTCTTGGCTTGCTAAAAATCAAAGCCTTAACCCTTGTCAAAATATAAGTAGGTAGAAAAAAAAACCTTGATTGGCGACATGATTCACAACGAAGAAAATGTATGATAATGAAACAAAAGCAAATTGTATCATGAACAGATAGTAATCCGTTTACCTAGAAATATGGTTTCGTCTCAATTTTATGGAACCAGATATGCTTACTTTCTCCAAAAGCTATTTATCCTTGATCCGTTGACAAAGTACGTACCCTCTGAAATAATGCCCCGAGTGTCTCATCACTAATGGCGTGAAAAAAACACTGCTTATTCGAGATATGTTTTAAAGGCCCACGGGGGTGAAAGACCCCAAGACTTCCGGTGTGGCTGAAATAAATCTAATTCTTCAGATGACAGATATCAGCAAGCCTTGTTTATTTATACTTTCACCCCATGTTTAGGGTCGCACATGTGGGCCGCCCTATTCTTATTGTACAGAAATAAACTATTACTCTTATGGTTTATACTAAACGTATGGTACGATAAAGGTCACCGATTTAAGAATGAAACACACATACCATTCATATGTGTGTATATGTATACAACAATTTTTTTTTATTAATGTAAATCAAGTCACATCAGTCATTTTAAATTATTTAATAGGACATTGATCGTCGAATTAAATCATTACAAGATAGGTGCCTAGTTTCCTTTTTCCTTATTAGTGAGGGTTGCTTTTTCCATTAGCAGATATCACAATTTATTTGTAGAATAGGTAAGGTAAAATGTCACCAAAATAAAAAGAACTTACTCTTGTTTGTTTCGAATTTATTTGACTTAAATTTCATTAAATAGATATCTATCTGAAAAACTTGGCCTTAGTATTCACGAGTTATATTCTAGATACATAACTGGTTAAGGTTGAGCGGATAAATAACGTTTAATAGAATAAAATGAAAATAGAATGAGAAAACTAGCACAGAAATAAATCTGCCCCAACAGTGTAGCACCTATTTTGCACTAAAAATAGGTCTACTGAAGACATACGAGGATTTCAGTCACTGAAACACGACCCGACCTCTATCTAGCGCTGTAAAATAAACCAGGTACTCGTATAACTCAAAGCTCTCGACATGAAAAAGGTACTCCCAAATAAAAATTTATTCCGGCAAAGCGAAAACCCGCGAATACATAAATGTGGTAATTTCATTTACAAAATTTTTATTCCGTACCGCATTCATTTTAATACATCAGCATAATCTTTGAGTGCGTGAGAGACCACAGGACTTTGGTGGTTAGATATAACCAAAACATGTCTGTTGAGGAATAGGTCATTTTTTCCCGAAAATATATTGCGAATGTTTGGGTCTGTATTTATATCACGCATTCATATGTTGGATTAGTTTTTTGGTATTACATATACGATAATTTTATATACAAATTTACTAATTATATAACTACTTCGTTGGTCGTGGGACTGCTTTAAAGTTCCGAAATAGTGGAGTTCAAACCCCTGCGCCCTGATTGGAGAATTATTTGGTTTTTCTGGAAATTTGTTCAGTATCAGAAAGGTATCTGGAATTGATCCCAGTGAAACATTACATATCGTCCCTACCCCTATGGGATATTCATTGGTTTACCGATATGTACCTACTCATATTTACTCAGCATTTTCTGAGTTTTATTGCCTAAAACTAGTAAATTTAAAACAAAATGTAACTTATGTGACAGACAAAAAAACTATGTTATTAAATATAAAACGTCATCATTCACTTTATATAGCTTTAATTTACTTCAAGGATGAATAGAAATGATATCATATTATTCTTTGAAAATGATCATATGGCTTCAAAGTATCAAGACGCTAATCACATAAACCTTCACTTTTATCCACAGGGTCGGATTATGCATCCTACACAAGACGCATTAAAGAATTAGGATGACACTCACGACACGATAAAAAACTCGGGTTCCGCACCAAAAAAGCTCTATCTAGGGTTGCCACACACGGGGGCGCGACGAATCTAACAAGCTCCCAGTTGTGACACGAGTGACAGCTGACGTATTCTGCTCGTTTATCAAACGGTCATAGATGTATGTTACAGCTCGGGTTCAACTCGGGGAACAACCGAGTTGGTACTGCAGACGCATCGGATTTGGAGTCGTAAAAACTCGGAACAATAAAGTTATTGGTCCCATTAGACTATGACTTTTGCTTGGCATTTGCGATTTCGATGGCAGGAGAGGAATTGTTTTTTTTTGTTTGGTTTGACTGTTGTCTCTTAAATAATATTATTCAAAAGCTGAAACACATATGAGAGTGTGCAGTATACGGAATAAACGATTTTTTCAATCATTACGTCAGGTTTCTAAGTAGGTCGGCTAAATCTTGTATGCAACAACGATTATGTTTATGACTCGGTTAACTGATGTGAGTCAGATCTTTTTCCAGAAACCAATCTGATTTAATGAACTTGATACGTTATACCTTACATTATTGGTTTGCCTATAAGTTTCCAACCGCAGACCGACCGGCGACGGCTGGTTCTAGTAATTGGCACTTATTACTTACTCAGAACTAAACAAACCTAGTAAGGTAGACATTTTCGAAGGTAAGACGTAATATCTTACAATTTATCTCACGCCTGTTCTTTGGTAACAATGAACGATACCAATTCGTAAAGTAACATTAACCTTTGGAATAGAAAGAGATTGAACAGTTTGTCCAATAAGTTGTTTTTCAACGCAACTTGCGAGTAACTATATCAACACCGCGTAAGCGCTAAAACACAAAGTAACAAAGCAGAATCTCTAGCCGGAATCCTTTTCAAATCCTATAAAAAACGAGTTCTGCGAGCGTCGGCGACCATGAGATAAATCCTGAAGGAGTCGTGTAATAAAACACGTACGACGCGGACGCTACATTTTATTTCTGAAAGCGATAAGGGGCGAGAAATTCCTTTTACGATACTTATGGAGTTTGAGTCGTACATGGCTGTAGCAAGGTTTACTGTAAGGGGTTTACTGAGAATCGATATGCACTGAAAAGGAGCGCAGCCTTAAAGCACTCACTATTAAAATGGTTGTAAAAGTACCAAACAAGGAGCATTTCTGTCAACAATAAAATTTAGAAAATTGAAGCTAATGTAGTACGTATCTGAAGTATTTATAAATTACTATATACATAGGCATACCAGAGACTCTAATACAGTCGTTATTGCTCAAATCATGGCTTTCTTTCGATGATACACAACAATACATCGTTTTTATAGACACAAAATAGATAAACACAAAGTAATTAAGAGATAATAATGATATCGTCTGCAATTATAATTTTAATATGTTTATGTTGTATACCACGTTTGACCCCCTCATTTAAGCCCTGGATGCGGCCAGGGTCGCGTGAGTGCAACGTGAACGCCTTTGTGAAACATCTGGTTTGTGTCTGGTAGGCCGACTCGAGCCCAAGAAATTATGTGATGAGTGGGTTCTTTCGATAGAGCAAAAAATGAACCAAAAACGTCGGATAATATAGTAAGGTGTTAAGTGTTAATGAACTTTGTAATTTGTTTCACTGACAGATTACTGTATGTATGACGTCTGCTTGTTTATCAGTATTTTTATCGCAATACACGTAGTAACTTACCTATCTTATCTGTAGCAATACTTAGAGATATCTAATGATGCTATCGCATCAGTGAGTACTTTTCACTCTGTTCTGTTGATTAATTTCTCTGTGCTATGTACACCTTTGTCATACTTAAATAATAGCCATGAGTATTTTAATCTGCTTCAAGTATTTCCTAATCTTATTCAGCACGCAACCACATTATACAGCAACTTGCTAGCTCAAACACAACTTCTACATTAACTAGTTTTATGCAAATCACTGCCTAGTGTTGTTTTAAGTGCCCAACAAGACATTAATCATTTAATGTAATATTGTTTATGTAATGTATAACGGGGGCGCAGAAATTGATGGCGACATGTCAACGAGCAGACTTTATGGTTAATTATCTGACTTTAGACTTCGCAGAGAGTGGGTCGCCGATTCCGATATTTTTCGATACAAATATGTTACAATTTTATTCCGTTTAGAAATTGCAAGCAAAGCTCAAGGGACGGAATGCTAAGAGGTAAATCTAGACCAGTATCGATTCTAGTATGAAATAATTGAATTGCATCAAGTAAACTATGGGTGTGGAAAGGTAGCTTTTGGAATGGCTTATGTATGAATTTTATGGATAGAACAAATGCGAAACGTGTTCGTTTTGGCCAAAGAAGCATTTCCAAATTCACATAATATCAGGAAGTATGGAGCCTGACAAACAGCGTCATGCGCTCGTAAATCCGATCGTAAACTTAAACACACCTCATTAGAACAAGCAGAAGATGGCGCCAGTTAAAATCAGTTTATTTACGGTATTGTTGCGACGTAAACTCTTACTTATCCTTCTACCGAAGGCTGCGTAATGTATAAAAAACAACCCGTGATTATTGGGCAAGGCATGTGTTTTGGGCACGTTTCACCACGCATATTTTATGCTCCTTTGTAAAAGAAGCTAACGGTTCGGAACGCTGAAACGAGCGTGGAACTTATACGAGCCATTTCAAAGAAACAGATGCCGGGATCATCGATGACTCAATTCCTGAGACAGTACACTTACTTTGGAATCTTTGAATAGATTTTATTTGCAAGCCACGGCCTGTTTATGTCTGTCTGGAAAGTAGAGTTGCTATTGGTTGAAATAAATTTTATGTCAGTTAACTCGTATGGTGTTCTATGTATATTTTGTCGAGTATAGGTAAGTAGTTAAAAGTGCCAGACTGATATGAAAAGAAAATTCCATTCGTATGAAGGAACTATCTGCAAAATAACCGGATAAATTATTTCATATTCGTATGGATGCGTCTCGGAAAATAGATCTTTATGAAGCTTTCGAATTAGGTACCTCTTATGATTGGTCTGTTACATCTACAAGAGAAGATAGACGAGCGGCGTATAATTTACAACTTGAGAGTGTCTACGTCTTTTTTAATAGCACAATTTCGAAGTTTTTAATGTTACATTCTGTTATTGAACTTCACAAGATCGTCTAGCGTATTTGGACTTTGATGCTCATGGCTTAATAAGTCAATGCGGCGATTTACCTGCATTATATGATATTTATTATACTGAATCTAATTTGGCTCATTACCCGTTATCCGCCTGGATGGACTACAGGTACTTATTATGACTCGTGCAATACACTAAGAAGGTAGGTAAGTGGACTGCTTGGTGTACTTTTGTGTATGATACCTGTTTAACTAAAATATTTAATAAGGTTTGGCATTACTAAAATTTCTTCCTTGGCATCGCTATAATTATTATAACAAACGGAATATTTACGGTGTTTTTGATTACTTTTGAGCTCTCATATTCCTTGGAATCGGACTAACACAGAAAGTAAATTATGCTAATGAGAATCATCATGCATGCAAGGCGGATAAGTTGTTATAGTACCACCAACTTAACTGTGCAGTTCTCGAGGGCGCTATTGATCAAGGAAATCAACTGCAAACTGTCACAATTTGAGGGAATTTTGTAGTTCTTTTTTCTGCCGCCTGAACAGATAAGTTGGTCGAACTGTAATTCTTTTTGGACACACTCTTAGTGAAGTAGGTTTTGGTGTGTTGAGACGTGTTTTACCTGATGAGGCGTGTAAGAGCTAGGAGCCGCCGCGTATTGCTGCGGCTGCGGCGGCGGGTACCGGCAGGGTTGCGGCGCGTACGCCGCCGCCCACTGCTGGCCGCCGCGGAACTGCGCGCCCGCGCTCGCCATGCGCGCCGCGCACGCGCCCGCGCCCGCGCCCGCTGCTGCGACCGTCACCGCGCCCACGGCTGCGCCGCTAGCGGATCTACAACCGCCGGTATTCTGAAACAATACATCACATATTACCTTTGTGGAATATTTTCGTCATACATTTACGAAAACAGATGCTAAGGTCTCGATTTCAATATGTCCGATACGGCGACTTCTCGTAAATACCTATAAAAAAGATAAATTGCCCTCGTGAACGCAAATAATATACTTCATTTAAAAATAGACCGAACATTTTTTTTGTTTCAAATATAGCATTTAGACTATTTAACACACACACATGCACACACTTACAAAGCAAGACAATACGTCTCATAACACCCGTTAGTCGGGGGTTGATGAATGGGTAAAAAGCTTAAATAGTGAGTAGATCTATAAGTAACGTCGACATTTTCTGGAGGAACCATTTACTATTTAAATTTAAATTAGTAAGTAAATGGTTATTTACTAAAATACGGCACTGCCTACCTCAAAAACATATTTTGAGAACTCTTTCAGTTACAGTGATTGTTCAAAATGTTTGATATCATTTGGAAGACTTTTTGTACCTAGCAATAAAAATATCGGTTATTGAAATAATGCGCCCAATCCTACTGAAAACTTATTTTATTTTAACTTATCCCTAATATAAGTAACAAGCAGTCAAAAGATATTAATGTAATGTTTACGCTAAAACAAGAGTCCAGAATTGCGAAGAAAATCGGTAAAGGGTATCGGCTCTAGCTTCCCTCTGACGTAGAGCCCGTAGAGACGTCGTCGTTGACAGCGTTTATACGTTTCCGAGCCATAAACCCCAACGTGGGTGGACTACAGAGAGGTATACAATGAGCACATACACGCCTCGGTTTCATTTGTTCTGATTTGATTAGGGTTTGTCCACCTTCAATGTCACGTTTAACTTGATCTCGTATGTCAATGAAACGAGTCGCAGAAATATTAGCTTTCGTAACTCCTGACATTTCATTTTCTCATTTGACCATTCATTACATCAGACTTCAAGCACATTTTGACCTGATTCTGTCACAATATCCAATTTAGCCGACAACCAAAAAACCCCGGCGAATCTCCCTCAGGACATCAAAATGAGGGACCGAATCTAAATCCCGGGAATTCTCACAACAAACCCAATAACATTCTAAAAAAAGTTAAGTGCGTTCTACCATGGTCACAGTTGAGGCGACAGTTGCTTCGTTTGGAGTATAGAGGTGCTCAATAATTTTAATGGTGTACAGGAAAAAGCCTTACTAGAATCGTTTGACAAATTAAAGCTTCGTGCCGGGATTACACGTTCGTGTTCGCTTTCACTATAAAGTGGTCGTTTATTTGATAAATTAGAATATCCACGAGCGAGACTTGAAATAGAAGAAGGTTTTGATGGCAGCATTATCGTCTCAAGAAAATGCTTTAATATTCTATAGTTCTTACAGAAATAGCGCTTATTTTTAAATGTTATTGTTACGGATTGTTTCGTAAAAATAACAATAATAAAAAGCTTGTGACCCACCTGATGTTAAGCGGACTAACCTCTACCTATAACAGATGTATTTCATCACAAGGCACGAATTGTCCATCACCCTGAGACATAGTTGTTAAGTCCCATGTGCCTGTAATTTCACTTGCTCTCAAGGACTGCTGCCGGAACACACCGTTAGGTGCTTGGCGACAGATTTTCTACTTGAAGGTGGTAGCTAGCCAGGCGGGCAACCGCAAAGTGCCCTTGCCCCCATGCGATGAAGCTCAAGCCGGCGGTGAGGATCGAACCAGGGATCTGCGGCACGGCAGTCCATAGCTATTACGCCAATCATTGCTTCAAAAATTATTGCAGTATTTTATTGCAGTTATTCCGCATTTAATTTGGTATGTAAATGTATTAGAATCATAGCGTCTTTTTTTATTTGATGAACATTAGTGCTTTACTGACATTTGATTACATTATGTAGATTAGATACTACTTTCGAAAACATGTTTTGATCTTAATCTCATTGTATCACTTTGATTTACCGCATTCGAATAATTGCTATACATTTGCATATGGGCTGATCTGAAATTGATCCAAGCTGTCAACATACCTGATTCATCACTACTATGCTAGATATTGCATCACGTTACACGTAGCAGTATGACTAGATAGGCATCTGCAACACCCGTACAACCGTGACGGCCGGGCCGACTGCACTTTCGCAACCGTCTGGCATACCTTATGTGGCGGATGTAGGCGCGGATCTTAGTCGCATGTGAAAACTACTGATGCGGACCTATTTATGGACTGCTGTATCTGTGTTTAAAATTATTCATTCTACGATCGCGGTACAGATTTGTAGAAGAAATGGGCGACACTGCTGTCCAGATTATAGCCACCGCTGATTAAACTATTAGGGTGTTTGTCACTTTCCATCTAAAGGAAGACGAATTAGAATAGGTTTCTTTATTTAACCAAAGAAAAAAATCTTTAGTACATGAAAAAATTAGGAAAAAATGATTAGGAACTAAGGATTAAGGAAATATTTATTTCAAGAAAACATACAAACATAACGCACGTACCAATATCATGATATTTTTAATCCATATAGGTTAGCCTTTGACCACTTTAAAAAAATAGATTACTTACATACCGACAGTTATAGTTTGGTTATGTCTTGCTAAAAACGGAGGGCGTTGTTGTCTGTATTACAGTTTTAATACTACAACAGGCATCAACGATCTTACTAAGAAATGTTTCATGTCCATATTTGTACAAATAGTACAACCCAAAGCCTAATGTTTTGTAAGTACCTACCACCTAAGAAATATGTCAAATAAACATTATTATCATTATTATTATTATCATTATCACTATTTCATCTGAAGGTAAGTGATGATGTGGTCAAAGATGTTGGTCAGGCTAACCTAGTATCACTGGCTCTCACGGACAGCTGTCGGAAAACACCGTTAGGTGCGACAGATTTTTCACTTGAGGGTGGTAGCTAGCCAGGCGGGCATTCGCAGTATGCCCTACTACCATGCTAATAATAATAATTTATAAAATTAAAATCTCTTCGAAGACCTTGATATACGAATACAAAAGGCAATACCCGTTTCGACTACAAGAATACCAATACCTCTGATATTAATAAAAACATAACGCACTTTACCACCACGCGTTACAATCTTACATTTATACCGCTATTTGTTATTCTGAACAGAGCGTTCACCAAAAATGAGATTTATAGTGGGGAGTAACAATGTATAATTTTATGTCGACCCTCCTGCACTTAATTATTATTGTCACGGCATTCTAAAAGAAACTCAGGAAAGTCGAAGCGATTTGATCCGGGTTTTTATCATAAAAAAGTGAGTATTACTTAGCATTATTTTTTTGCTACTGTATAAAAATATGTGAGTATGCCCGTAAGGCGATAAGCTGACAATCGGCTTATACGTGTGGAGTAAGGGCTGGCCAAGGAATTAGGGTATATATAGACGAGTGGCGATAGAAACTTCAAGGTTGTACGGAGTGGTTTGTCATGCGGTCTATGCAGCAGGTTGTGTTTGATGTACCAACCTATATATTTTATAAACTAAAATAATAACAAATACTGTTGACTTATTGAAAAAAAAAATATTTTAAAGTAGCCGGTCAATCGATAATGATACCGATTTTTTTTTACCACAGTATAAAAACTTTATTAAAAATCGGCATTTTCAGAATTACGTTTAACAATACATACACATTTAAGCAATAATGCTTAAAAGTAGGCAGATGGCAGAATGCCATTAAAAGGGTGGGTAAGTCTGCACGTCTGCGTCTGACTGCAGTCTCATTAATTGGGCTCCGTTTTAGCCTTCGGGTACGGAATCCTAAAAACACACACACAATTACGCAAACTTTTTTTTGATGTGGTGTACCTACCTACGCATAGTAGCGTCTCTTGTATAATCCAGACATAATTTACGAGATACAGTAGTTAGTTTTTTGGTATTCTGTACCATGTAAAAGAAATTCAAATCACTGACTCATAGGGCACCGTTCTTGAGAGCAGAAAGACAAATAAATGAGACCACCAGAAAGCATAGAATTGATACTCGAGACAGTGTTCACGTCGTCTTCTAGAGTGCTATCGCGTTTTCTCGTCTCCAGTCTTGGGAGATTTAGTTTTATGTTGAGTGGGATTGTTGGCGTCGTCGGGACGCGCCGCTTCCGTCTCGACGCTCAGCTTGTTGCTGCCTCCCCTATAACCTCCCACACGCCACCCGTAGGGAGGGACATTGACTAAACCCAGATGAAACCAATCTGGAAAAGGCAGGCCGACCGGTAACTATCCAACAACGCCATGCCAGTGTGACCCGTCCTGAATTAATACAACATTACGAATCACCCCGAGAACGTAAACACTTTGCGACATTTAAACAGATATCCTCCGCGAAATAGGTAATAAACGAGAAAAGTCTCAAGGAAAATCTAATAAATTATTCTCAAGACAGACCGTAAAAGATACGATTTCCGAGAAGTTCAGCGTGCTGGATAGGGATACATTCTAAGACGGTAGAACATAGATATTAGTGACGTAAACTAGAATATGATTCAAGTGTCGCAGAACTTTTCCTTCGCAAACTTAATATAAGGGGTTTATTAAGTAGAAACTTTTAGATGGAGCGCTATAATTCTCAGCGAAGACCACTCGCGCCGAACTAACAAAGTTATTGTCCATTCAAACTTGGATGGACATAAACTCGATACAAGCACGAATCAAAACCAAACTCAATTCGGGTAAGAGTACATAGGTACTGTCTTATATTCCTCGTCTTTATTGTATTTGGTATTTATTTAAAGCGAAAGTCAGTCTTGTGATTTCACTGGTCGTTTAACGGAATTACGAGTGGATATCGCACTGGACTCTAGACGTTTTATTTTCATTGAGGCTCGTATAGAGGAAAGGTTTAATGTTGTCGCTTTAAAGGCTAGCCAATAAGAGGCAATAAAATTGGTCCCCGCAGCTTTAGCACTCCTAGACCTGCGGCGAGACCGAGCAAGCTTAAATAAAATGAAGATTTACTAAGAGACGAACACCACGTATTTTACACTCATGTGCGGTGGCTTTTACTTCTACCGCTAGATATTTTATGTTGTTCGACTTTTAAAGTGAAATGTAATACCGCTTTATGTCTTAATGTACATTATTAAATAATCCAATAAAGCTCGTACTATACAACCTAATTCAATAAAGCATTAGACAGCCCTATAATCCTCAAGGCGCCTGTCTTATAAAAGCTAAGTGTGTTAAGTGAAAATCCTAGCGAAATGGGCGATAGTATAGCGAGGTTAATCGTCTCCACAAATTAGAAGCCTGACATTTCAACTTGTCACAGAACACCCTCTCCCAGTCCCCCTTGTCTGATTACTAGTCAGTAGGTACTTGGTAGTCTCGGTAGTGGCCGCAAACAAAGCCTCTGTGACGAGCCATGAGCGTAGTTGTCTCTGGATTCCGGATACCGAATCGCTGAGCGATGTAAATAATTCGCAGTTCTCCCTGTCTATAATCTCTGGCGAACCAATTAGGGATGCAGACGGAGTTATGTCTGGAAAGTGTTCAGACTGCTAAACAAAGCGAGGTGCAAATAAGCACCTGGCTGTTTAAATTTAACGCGTAGGTATTCTCCGAATATTATAGCCGAGGTATTTAAGATCTGTTGACTCTTATAAAGAATTACCTAAGTTTTTGAGACGGTCCATTATTAGATTTATAATTCGGTAGAATTTGTAGGTATGCAGATACTTAAGTGTTTGTAAAGTTAGTAATGCAATTAAGTAAACACCGTCTAGACGCGGCGGACATTACTCACCGACCATGACGCAAAACCTTTCGCAGTGCTGCTGTAAAGAAAACGGCAAACTTCGATCAAATGTACACATGTAAAAATAACATTATTGGAAATCAACCTGCTTTGCGCAGGTCAGTAACTTTACGTGCGATTTATTTTATGTTATCCAAGGATATAGAGCACAGGTTCCTACAGTTTATAACTTTGCAAATGTGACGACGGTATAAACAAACATACATGACATGTGCAACGACCGTATGTCAGCAATAAAACGATTGCAAAATCAGCTGCTGCTCTGGAGCATAACAGATTACATTATCCTCGAGTAAATTTACAGAGCTTTAATGTTCTTTAAGATAATTATTCGATATATTTTGTCGGCCAAAATATTTCCAGCGAAATTTTCTTTATTTTAAAACCAGCGACGACGTCATAGTGCTTACTTATTTAGTAGTGTCATCCGAGCTAATGCCAAGTGACGCAGTTGGCACATGCCAGTAACTTGAGCTGGAATAATTATCTGTCTGCCAGCCATATCGAATATGGCAGCCTTAAACACAATTAATTCTGTCTTTGAATAAATAATGCAAGATCCATACCGCTCGTAGAGTAAATGCGCAAGATGACGTTGTAAAATGCATAGAGCGTGCCGTGACTGCATCATTACGTGCTGTATAAAGCTCGTAGGAGTGCAGTGAGGGAATATTATTCAGCAGTTTTTGCCACGGCTGGCGGCGCATTTGTATGCGATTCGCCTCGGCGCGGTCGCCGCGAGATTAGCGCCTGCCAGCGTACAAGCTGCGTGATTAAACAGTTTCCGCTTCAGAGGTATTCCGCTCTACCCGCGGCGTATAGCCATGTAACATCCAATATCGATTCGCTCATAATTTACACGATAATACTCTGGTATTTGTTAGATAGCGGGACCACAGTATGCGGCTCACTGCGTAACAGCTACGAAGCGATTTCGTGAATGCAACGTGTTGCATCGTAATAAGAAATTCCAGCGTTAGCTAGCGGTATACCGACACCCCCGAGAAGGCGTGCTGCAAAAGTGCCTTAGTCGAGTGTTAATGTGTTGTTGCACACACACAGAGAGCTGGTACGCGTTGGTATGTGTGCCATCTCGGATGTAGTGGTGCGGAGCGGAATGCGGCCGCGTCCTTCGCCGTACGCTGTCGCCGCCGCGCCGCCCGCAGCCCCGTTCATTTGCACATAGGCAGCTACGGCTCGCCTCCTTCCAATCCAATCAGACATTTCATTATTTAAGCACTTCCCAATTGTCACTTACCCACATGACATGTAATACAAGCTTTATAATTTCGTGGAAAATATTCGCAAGTTAGTACTTACTTGGAAATGCAGTCATCAATCCTGCAGCGGACTTGACGTAATAAATTATTTTTAAGTTGAGTCTCGAATGCAATTGTTCGCTTGTAACACCCGACTCAACTCGACTGCAACTTTTTGTCACAATTTACATACGTTGGTTAACTTTTTCTTTTCCGCTTAGTAAGTTCTGAGAAGCATGGTAGTAATCATTAATCTTAGGCATGTCTGTTATAATAATATAACGGAGCGTTCATGGATTTGAGGGCCACATATATTGCAAACAAACATTGATATATAGACAAAATCTAGATAAACGCGTTCACTTACGAAGCTTTTACAACATAAGCAACTTGTAAATCAATGTTCTCTCAAATGTTGCAAATTTTCACAAATATTGCGAAAATGTATGCAAATTCGTTCCGTGCCGAATCCTTGACACTTCGTGCTCCGTCGTTTACCAAGTATTCTTTATTAACTGAGCAACCAAGTAAAGTTTAGTTAGTAACTTACAAAGTTTGTAAAGTTTGCAATGTCTTCCAAAAGAAGTAATTGTGAATAGGAAGCTCGTTGGCCAAATGCAGACTACGTTGCGGTAAAAGCACAATTTATGGGCGGTTCGCGGCCAGAATTCCGAAATGGTGCGCCCAAAGTGCAAGTCTGCCGGCCGTCCAAATATGAATGTCTCCTCTTTACGGCCATAAAAATTCTTTGTTGAACTTTGATGTCCTATTTGAGCCATGAATACGTACTTACACGGTTTCAGATTTGTTAATATTTAATGTTTCGTGAAGTGGCAAGTAAATAAAACAAATGTAAATTGTTTGTTGTAAAAGTAGTTTTCGGCAAAGCAAATATCAATTGGCATTGCAATAACCTAAAGTATATTTTACATAGAAATGGAGGTAGTGAAGAGTTTTTAATCGCTCTAAAACGACATTGTGTAAAAACATGTGTGGTAAATTCAACTGTAACCAATGCAAAAATAATGTTCAATCTAGATAAAAACTACATAACAAGATATTTTCAAGCTCTTATTACTTATACGTTTGTTTTTCTCCGACAGTAGCACGATATGGTCAAAGCAACCGATCTCTAATTAGATTTGTTATGGTAATTTTCTGCCATGCATTAAATAACTCTTATAAAATTCATTCGTATAATCTAAATTTCATAATCCGGGAGGATTAAAACAATAATTCTAATCAACTTTTCGACCGATAACTGAATGAAGATTGTAAAGTTTAAGATCGTTTTAGAAACTTTAATAATTTTGCCAAAGTGTTTCAACTCGCAATCGGATCCGAATAAGAAGAATTTTAAAATTCTGCTCACTTTCTGGGAATTCGTGTAACTTGTACCTTTAATCCCAAATATCAATTTCTCTGAAAATTATCAAATTGCAAAACGAACAAAAATGGTAACTTCTTGTGTTAGTATAATTTTCGCTAAAGGAAACCAATAAAATATAGTGTAGGCTCTTCCCGTAACGGGGTTATTGGAAAAATGCTAACAACCTCTTGAGATGATTGTTCTTTTAAAGTTTTTTTATACCGAATAAGCACGAACACTACCTGATGTTAAAAGTCTCTTGTGCCATTAATTTAATATTTCATATTTTTATTACTTTGCTCGATGTAAATATTCAAAACTCTATTCAGAGGGAGCATTAGATAATTTAAGAGCTATAATACAATATTATATTAAAATTGTCGTTCCATGTGATTTATATTTGCATACATTAGGAACTGTAATTAATTCTAGAACATACCAGATAGGACTGAAGTCACTTTTAAAATAACTTCAGGAATTTTACAGGAGATTTATTTAAAGAAGAATACAAAAACATTTTTTGTATTCATATAAGTTTATAAAATTAACAAAACTCTGGCAATATAATTTGAGAAATTCAGTTTCATACATATTCAGCTTTGAAAAACTTTGTTGGTTAAGCTAATTTTTTGATGTCAATTACTTCGTCCTATAATTATAAGGTGTCACTTATATTTTTATGGATATATAAATTTTACTTTGGATTAAAAAATATATTTATATATTAATATAGGCAGGTATAGTAGGTACGTGCCATACAACTAGGTATTTTTAACATAGCTTGGTACTACTTGTACTTGCCCGTGGGGTGCCGGGCTAGAATGTCACCCCCACCCACTGCTACCTGTCGGGTAGCAATAGTGGTAGCCGGGTGTCGTAAGAGGTGACTAGAGGTAAAATACCGGAAGGTGCCTGAAGGAAGCAGCGCCTTTTGTGGAACTGATATCTTGTACTGCGATCCCCAAGACGCCTGCCTAGCGTGGGGATTATGGCAAACCCGCCCCTTAATGGGGCTGTGTTCAGTAGTGAACAATCCGGCTGATACAGTAGCACAACTTATGTAGAAAAAACGTATCTAAACAATTGTATACTCTTATACCCGATAGATATTCGCGCTCATGTAAAATTGAAAATAAATTAAATTAATGACGGACACGTGCGATGCGTAAATCTATCACTGTCCACAATGAAAATTAATTATACATCTACTAATAAAACAGTTTTGAGTTCAAACCTCTGTTGTAATATTACATACACATAGTTGAACAATAGAAAAAATAAAAGTTTGCTAAATGAACAATTTTGTTGTGGTATAGCTATATTGTACAACATTTAGTATTTTGTTCATAGGCTTAGTAATGTAGTGAAAAAGTCTATGGCTTTGTTAATAAAGGCATACTAGTAAAAAAATTGTTAAATATTTCATACTTCTGGAAAACCTTTCTATTTGTTACAATAAGTCAGTGAACTGATAAATTCAAATGTGTTACTTTGCAGAAATTAATATTAAGAGAATGTTTTACAATTAAAATAAAAAACCAGTATATTTTTTTAGGGGGGGCCCACTTCAGGAAGAGTAAGCCGAAGAAAATAAGTTTTTGGCATCCTAGTATGCGGGATATCATCGTTTAGAATTCATTATTATTTTATACACTCAATCATTTTTATGTATAAAAATAAATGAGTAGGCTGTAAGGCTCTAAATGATAAAACATTTTTGTTACGCAGTCTATCTTAAAATCATTGTTGATTTTATTTTTGATAGCAACCAAGAATAATTCGTCGAAACTCGTGAAACGGAAATGTCCTTATAACAATTGAAAAGGGCGCTATACACATTTTACAGTAAGTGTCTAACCTCAAAGCAAAAGTCAAAATCATGTATTCAATATAGGCGTCTAAAAGACGCGCGATGCTCAAACTTTATAGAATACATGCTGCTGTTCAGCAAATAAGTGTTACAGAGCCACTGGGAGAAGAACACCTACAAGCTATCAGTTTATCTTTAAAATAATATTTAGATCGATCTACTGAGTCTCAATTGTTAACAAAATTGTTGAAAAACCTGACCGCAAACATAAATTCGCGTGACACAGGACACAGCATGAGTTTTGACCCGCAACTTTGTCTACTTATTTCATTTTCTGTCTATTCCGTTGAACTGCAACTGCCCATTCTGACAAAATTTGTACCGATCCGTAAGTCATAACTGTTTAAAAGGCCTAACATTAACAAAAAATAATTAAAGCTAATATATGTGCGTGAATAGTCTCGATAATGTCATAAAAACAATTATCCCAGGCTTAATCAAAACGAATGGCGAAATTAACTGAATCTAGATAAGAAAATTAGATTTCACAAAGCTAATAATAAAACACTCGGAATACGTAATAACATTTGAAGTGGTAGGGGGCAGTACGGATATAGGTAGGTATACGGTCTGGCGGTCACGCGAACCTCCGTTCACTGTTCAACCCTTGTTTGGACATCAGACCGCATGGAATTGAGCTCGCAAGTCGCTGGCAACGCATTTTAAGTGCGTTTACGTGTTTACTACTGTTATATATTCATATATACACGCGTTTACGTGTGTATATATGAATATATAACAGAAACGGCCATAACTTCATTGCGTGGGATTTGGTTAAAATCTATTTGTTTAAACGGCATAAATAGTATTGTATGTATACCTCTTAACAAGCCGCAGGATATATTAGTGCAAGTGATGACTAGATTCCAATACGATGGTTAAAAGAACGAAAGAACAAATTAGAGTTATGAGTCATATGACATATTGGATTAGAGGTCAGAGCATACCCCGGCTATAGGGGTGAATGGCGCGGGTTCGAATCCCGCGACTATAATTTTTCCTCTCGTTGTAATTTTAATGTAATGATATCTACCTTTTTTAAATCGGTACAAAAGCTTAGTATATATAAAAAGTAGAAACATATATATATAATACAAGAAAAAAGAGCTGAAAAACCTTACTTTTGCATTTTAGTAGGTATTAGGAGTGATAAATGTATTGAAATCAGTTAGGATTTTGTAAACTAAAGATTTCCAAAGCATTGAATTACAAGTTGGCATGATTTCTATTTGTGTTTTAAAACCGTTGATTATAATGAACTACACTGCGCAATCCGGTATTTAAATTTTACTTTGTTTTTAATGTGTTTCTCTGTAAGTGAATATTGTTATTCTTAAGAGAAATAAAATTCTTATACCACAATGTGATTATCGGAAAGCGATAAATTGCTTTCAGTATATGTAAGTATACCTACCATAAGGTGATATAATGGTCAAAGGCTAGCCTATCAAGCATAAAAAAAAAGTGATCAAAAATAGCTGAGCTGATCATTCATTATTCCAGTTCAACCAATTGTGTTATTAAAACGTAGAATATATTTGCTGATGTAAATAATGTTATATCATTGTTGAGACCGTACAATAGTCGCTAATCACCGCCTGACAGCAGACGCGGCGTCGGTTTGGGCCGGAAAGGGATTTAAATCGATTTTGACAATTATACCGAAACTTAGTTGCATATTTATGACGAAATTTAACGAACTGTTGGTGAATACTACCTACTATGGGCATATTCAATTTGACGCTAAATTCGTTATTTTCGATAATTTTGATCACATTTTGTGTTTATGGTTCATATTAAATGTGGATTCATAGACGCAAAATGTGGTCAAAATTATCGAAAATAACTCAAATGGAATACGGCCTATGTTACTACTACTAGCTACTGGGTACCTACCTTGGTAGAAATAGATTATGTCTTTCCTTCTTTGTTCTTTAGTTCTTTGTTGTTTAATGCGTATGGCTTTCACGTATTCAGTTTTCAAATAATCTACAAAGTAACTACAATTAAAAATATTTTAAATGAATAATTTTGTATCGACCAGGTTAAAATTGCTTAAAGTATAAGTCAATCAGGAGGTGCCTGTATGCGGCTACGGCAATCAAAGACCGTTGCACGTGTGATTTAAATGACCTCCCGATGTAACTAACCTACTACGTATATATTATATAGCTATTGAATACCTGTTTTGCTAGTTTGACTCATTTATGCAATTATTGAGTGGAATAATTGTAGAAACAACAACATATATAAAATTTGAACTTAACAAAGCGCATGAAGATTTCCAAATTAAATGCCATATTTATTTCGAATTTAAAGACGCTCAACGGCGGTGTGCCATCTTAGTGCCCTGCCAGGGTTTCATACAATATGTTCTGGTATTCCTGTCTTATATGTTGTTAGCATAAACATATAATACGTAATACGTTCTTGTGTTTCGTCCAGTGTGTTAGAGAAAACATTTTGTATGACCCTTATACTGTGCCCAGTGAATGGCAGTAGGTTCGCCCTCTATTACATGGAACCAAAACCCTACTGGCGAATTGTATGTATGAACTGCCTACTGGAGGTTGTACACGCGCCTTTAATATTGGCAACTCTATCTGAATTTACCAACCTTTGCAAAAGGTGTTGCGTCTCATACCAATTGACGTCATTACATGCCTAACGTAAATAGGTATTATTAATTAGTAATACATCTATGTAGGTAAAGGTTAAACAATATGCGAGAGCATTTACGTCAACATAATTAACATATTTATTCAAAGTGAAAAGAGATTTTTTTAATGGAATTGTGACGGATCAATCCCGAGGCCCACCTGATGTTAAGCGGACTAACCTCTGCCTATAACAGATGCATTTAGTCACAAGTCACGAATTGCACTGCGCCAGTCACCTAAAGACATATTTGTTAAGTCTCATGTGCCTGTAATTTCACTGGCTCTCAAGGACTGCTGCCGGAACACACCGTTAGGTACCTGGCGACAGATTTCCTACTTGAGGGTGGTATTCGCAAAATACCCTTACACCATGCTTTGAAGTTCAAGCACGTGGCGGGATTCGACCTGCGACACGGCAGTACATAGCCAATGCCACTGAGCCATCACTGCTTCAAGTTTGTTATTACTTACCTTATTTATCTGATATACAGTTACAGAATGACACCTTCTTCAAATGTTCATTTGAAGAAGGTGTAATTTGCATCTGTATACTTTCAAGACGTTATGAATACGAAGAGAAGTTTCGAATATTAAGTTTTCATCGATACAAATACTTACATATATTATATACTTACTTATATCGTATATACTTATTTATACCTCTGTAAGCTATTTTTAATCCAAAGGTTTCAAAAATTGTTCATTCAGTATCACATGAAGACGTTATTGTCATTCGATATATAATTTTATAATAGGCACCTGATGACAAAGTGGCTTTTATCCGCTTTTAAGTTTATAGTGCAGCTTATACAACACGCGGGCTTACATTACATTAGATATGTTTACCACACTAGTGGGTTTTGCTTTGCAAGTGTTTTGTAACGAGCCAAGAGTGTAATTACTGACAAACATAGCTCAATGATGGTGATAGTGTCCTACCTGGTTCGTTTGCCTACTTAGTCGATTTGCTTAGGAGTCGTTCTGTTATGGATTCGCTTATTCTATATCATAATAAGCTAATATGAATTATAATGTTAAAATACAGCCAAAGTATAATGTGTAGTATCCGCGTTTACATACCTAAAACAGCGGCCAAGTGCAAGACGGACTCGTACATCGAGGGTTTCGTCTAATATAAAATGTTAAAATGTACCAAAAAAACGTAATAAACTTTTGGACTATAATCAATCACGCTAAGATTGACACTTGTACTCTTATGTGTCACTGTTTATAAAACAGAGTTAAAAAATCGTTTAAAAACACATATATTCTATTACATTTAACTTTCATTAGTATTTGTTCGGCAGTATATTAAGACATACTCTGTGAAAACATCAAGCGGCTGCATTCAAAGTTAGAACAGACGGACGGATGAACAGACGAGATTTAGACTCTGGTTTTCTAGTACAGACTCCCAATTATAAAATATTCCTAGTTCAAATGACTAACTACGCCCAAAATAACTTATATATGAAATTATTTCAACAAAATAATTCTGTACCATTACAAATGTGTTTATACAAGATAAACATGACACATTACTTTTGAAACTGTAAAAATAATCAACTGAAACCATTACAGAGATTAAATAAACAAACTCCGTCCCATCAACGCTCAAATCACTCACATCAAACACGGAAACCTAATCAAGCGAAAAACCTCAATCAGGGTAAAATCTCCAGAAGGCAAACACACGAGCATATGTGGGGGCTAATCGGTGGGAATAAAGGAGCTCATTTGTGTCCGTCGGATTTCGATCCACGTGGCTTGGACAATGGGTGAAGGGAAGGCCCAGCAACGGGGACGTCCGAGTGCGTATTTGCCGGGACTTTGAGGTACGACGTCATCAATCAAAGTCCTCGCGGTTTCTACTGCCCTCGCTATTCCCTGTGTCACAAGTTAGATAGTAGTTACTACTGTGCGTACAGGTAAACAATGTTTAACCACAGATTACCTACTGTTTAACTCTTACGAATGGATTGCATTAAAAATACGAGTTAAAAATATATAGCCTAATTGTAGGTTAAGCCTGGTAATACACTTGACCAAATTTACTCACCATCACGGTCAAACGCTAACTTATATCTTCTAAGCAATAGACTTATATATAATTTGTACATCCTAAGATTTTATGACTGCTTTGATTAAAATACGGAAATTATGCAATTTAGTATTTTTAACCAAGACAGTTTATTGTTTCTAATAAATAAAATGTTAGAGCATATATGGATATGTATAATATATAAAAGAAGCAGTTAATACTGTTCAGTCTTGTCATGATTCACAAACAGAGTAGCCGTTGCCTATTAGTTAGGATTTGTTTACCATTTTTATGGCCAGCATAATGGTTTTATAAACAACGGGAGCACTAACTTCAAGTTTATTGCTGTTCAAATTACGAAAGCAGTTAAAAAGAAGTGTATAATTTATACTTACGAGAGTTCAGAACAATTTCAAACGAACAAGAGCAAATTTTTTGTCTTGATTTTTACGTATTTGCTTTATCTGAAAAGTTAATAATTGACCGAGCGAAGCGATTTCTTCATGGCAAGTAGACTTGGGTTGGGTTTGACACAAGCCAGAAATTAATATTTTGTGCTCTTAATTTTTTAGGTGTTTCTGATCATTTATTTGGATGTTTGTCTGCTCGATACTAATAATAACTTAAGAACGTCTGATCTGGTCTTTGAAGAATACTGAAAAATCGTAGCAGGTTAGCTCATTTGTATACATATTATAGAATTGACAAGCTTGTAAACAAGCTAAATCCTAAATCGATTCCTTGTTCTTACTGAGTATGCACGTAGAGCTTTTCAATCAAACGTAGCTTCGCCATATTCTAAATACCAAGTGCTCCAGCTAGATGAAGTTTTGCACACATTTATTTGATCCAGATATCAGTTCTATGCTTTTGGTTTGTCAGTTATCGTAAAATTATGTTCTTCGGAAAAATCTTCAGTACGGGAATTCATCCTTTAACATTAGAGAGATAAAATAAATATAAAACGGAAAACTGGCATAGAAATTAGGCTTCAAGGACACGAATCTAAAAAATCTGTGAGTAAGAACACTTGCGTGACTAAACTACAAACAAACGTAGTGTATGGAAAGCGCTATGTGCACACTAGTCTTAAACAATATTAAAAATTGTAATTTCATAGTAGGGTTTTATATGAAATTGCACCTTTAAAACTATGTTGTTTGATTCTTGATCTTATTATAATTTTTTCAGCCTAAATATACGAAAATCAGTTCAACGCAATCTTGTAACGCTTGTACGTCATTTCTATTATTAGAAAACTAAATTGAAAAATATATCATCGTCACATTTCTATTTTACTCAGAAAAGTGATTATTCTCCCGGCAGATGTTTATTTATCAGAGCTGTCTGTGCTATTGTGTGGGTGGAACAAAAAAAATATAGCATAAGGGCGCGTGGAAAGGAAACGTTGAAATCCCTAATGATTGGGATTACTGGCGAACTAAAAGTATTAAATGTGTATTGTTGCCGCACGTTCTATTTAAAATTGATTTATTTATTTATTCCCTGTGTGTACTTTCAAGTTCGCCGTAGTTGTAGAGCCAAGTACCTACTAAACTAAACAAATTTCATCAGAAACTCGAACTTAGCTCAAAACACTATTTCTTATTAAAGTTTTCTAATTTTTTTAAAGTATACCATGTACCTATGTATTTTTATTTATTTTTACATATTAAAAAAAGCCACAAACACACAAAATATAAATTGAGAGCTTTCTTTTAAAATGGCTTCTAACTGCGACTTACAGCTATACCGAATTGAAACATTTTTATTTAAAAAACTAACGTGGTTTTCACAAATTTTAGTAAACAATACGGGATAACTCACGTGAATATTCTGATTCACGTTAGTTATCCCGTATTATTTACTAAAATGATTTTAAACATGTCGCTAGAAAATAAGGCTTTAATTAGTTTTGGAAACATTATAATATCTTTCCAAACTATTCTAATATCATATAATATCAGGCTTTTAATAACGACACTACATTTCTCTCTTTTATATCATTCATCAAATTTCCTCTCCAATTCCCAAACCAATTCAGCGCCCATACGTTCCGCAAATTCTTTTTATATCTAGAAACCTAGGTACATTTCTTCTAAATTTCTTCAAAATCAGATCAGGCGTTCAAAAGTTATCGTTGGACATTATGTACATACATGTAAACGCTATCGTTGTCATTTCACAACTAGCCACAAACACTGACCGCAAGAAATAAAATACATCATAGAAAATCAATAAAAGATTGGGTACAATTTTATTCATAAAATTTAATTACGCCCCTAAAACAAATGACTTTGGTACTTAAACAGATACCCAGCAAAAGAATCGTATGAATGTCAATATTTTTGTCTCCATTTCGTACTGAAGCATGGACCGTGTAGCCATAACAGATATCGGAATCGGATCGGACACAATAGTAGGCATAACAATGCGAAAGTGTTAGCTAAAATGTGACGCATAACTTTATCGATTTTTAATCATACGCCCTCGCACTGCGATCGCCGCTCGTGACGTGAGAGAATGGTAAGCTCTACTGATAAAATGTACCTACCTACCACGGCTTAACATAATTCTACTCATGTTTTTGTAACAATGGATATGAAATCTAAGATTTTTTGACCTGTGGATGAGTTTTGAGCTCCCCATATTTACTAGACGAATATAAGGTAATTGCCGTAGTCGCTATCAGTCTTGAACTTCCGAGCGTACGGTGAATACGTCTCGCCGCTAATCGTGTTTTTAGAAAAAGTTGTGGACCTGTGCCACTCTCTCGCACAAAACGATCCATAAATTCCGCTCATCCATTTCATTATAAGAAGTTCCTAAGACAAAACAAAATATTTTCTATTTCAATAACAAAAGAAATACTTACGCGTGAAATGAAATATTTTTCTTATCTCTCACATTGCCTGTATAATTAGTGCAGTGTCTAAAGACACAGGAAGGCACATTGTTCACAACTTTTTCATAAAAAGCAGCGCGATTAGCGGCAACGTATTCACCGGACGCTCGGAAGTGCAAGACTGGTAGCGATTACGGCAATTACCTTGCATGCGTCTAGTAAATATGGGGAGCTCACAACTCACCTAGAGGTAAAAAAATCTTAGGGCAAACCCCCTCTGATTAGGTAGGCAATTGTTCAACGGTTAACGGCTGTGGATGATATTATAAAATAGTAAACATAATTTATTGAATGCAATTTTATTGATCTTTAAACGTCCGATCGAGCAGATCTCATCATAGATATAACTTGAATTTCATTAATAAATTAACCCGAATTCGTGTGCGGGTGATATTAACGATTAAGTTCTTAATATAAATCTTATTGTACTGACCATACAAGTGTTGAGATACGGGTAAATATATGATGTTGAATCGTACCTTAGAAACAAAGATATAAGAAATAACGTTAATATTACAGAAACTAACCAAGTGTATTTATGATTAACACAATTACTTAGGTACCATTTAAATGTTTCACGCAATAATATTATTAAATTCTAGGCATACCTACCTGCCTTTATAACATAAACAATGTAAGCCGGTAAAGCTTCAAAGGTTTATATTAAATTCATGAAACCATTCATAATTTTTACCCTCAAAGGTCAGTGGCAGAAACAGGAAAAGTGTACACATAAATACATAACGATATAATGCTCGTAATTATTCTTAGCCATTTTCCCTTTTGCTTTAATTAAAGGTGTTACGATCGTACGCGCTTTTTGACTTAAATGTTGAGTATTTTTGAAATAATACAAGTTTTTCACAGAGAGCTAAATGATTTGTATCACTGAATAGATAAGGTGTGCTTGAGTGCCAGGTTTAGCCTTTGATTCTCGTTTAATCTCTTATCATTTTGACCACAGACCACATCATCACTTACCAACAGATGAGATACCCAGGAGTCCACGGGTATCAACGGCTAAACCTATCAGTAAATATCAACATTATAATAAACACTGAAATAGGTTTATATGTCCTTTTTTCTAAGAAGCACTTGCACTAGCTTTCCAAGTATTTTTTACCGATCAACCAGGATAAGAAATTTCTCTGCCGTGACTTTTGTGTGGGGACCGCTAGGACATTTACACATAAGTATACATCCATATTTCAGGGGGCACGTTAAGCCGTCAGTCTCGGTTATTGTTTTAGGACGACAGTTGTTAGGCTATTTCGGAGGCCGTCGGGCGATCTAAAAATGCTGACAATAAAGCTGGCCACTGGCTATCTTCGACTAGCATTACTGAAACCACGTGATAGATAATGTTTTTTGCCTGTACTCCTCTCTCTCTCTCTCTGAGAGGGGCCACCCATGTACCAGCAGTAGTGGATGAGATGAGTCAATACGGTATCTGGTAGAAGCTATGTAAAGTGTGTTAAGAAAGACAGTGGACCTGGAATTTATATTTAAAATTTAAATAAATTATAACTTTTTTTATACCAATTATGGTAAGCAGTTACCGTAGCCTATTGCCGTATGGACGCTTGCAACACCAGGGTATCACTCGCGCGTTGCTGACCCTGAAGATATCTCTTCACGCTCTTTATATATATTTTATAACTATAGCTAATGTCCCATTTTCATTGTTATATAATTTATGTATGTAAATAATTATATAATATTTATCATTATTATATGAATGTAGCACAGTCACAAAGTCAAAGTTATATTCCAAGTCCACTCTCTATCTGAACATACTATAACTTCAGTTGTAATTCACTTTCACATTAATTAATATATTCAGGCGTTACTTTGCGGGTATCCATAATCAATAAAAAAATATAGAATCGAAATGCTCCGAAAGCTTTTCCGATTAGGCTGCGTGGCGTTTAAGACTATACGTGGTCTGTAGGAAAATCAAGCGAAATCGTCACCAGATAAATTTTCATATTTATTAAATTATTTTCATAACATATTTATTAAATGTTTTCTTTAAATATTTGAAGGAATTGTAATTAATACATGATGTTATTATTTATATACAAAAATATAGATAGCAGGTATCATATTCTGATAAGAAATGTTTCGATTACTTAAAAATCAGTATTTATTTATTACATATAGTTAAGTGCCAAATGTCCACAATTAAGATATTTAAATATTGTGTGTTGTGTGGCTTTCCAACGTCGTTTATGTTATTAACTTTAAGTGCATGGGATAACCAAACATTTTCTTAACCTTGAATTTTGATGTATTACCCGTCAGCCTACTTACATATTGTCAATAAGTATACTTTCATCCGCAGTGACGCAAGTAGTTATTGCAAACGCACCCATGTCTCTAATCATAAAAATAACGATGTTTGCGTCAAACAAGGTTGTTGTGAACACAACAAGGTCTCCAAACAAATAAATGAACTGTGAGAAATTTCTCGAGAGGGTAGACGTACAAATATGAGACGAACGAGTGCAGGCTTCGAAGCCGTGCCACCAAATAGGTTGGAAAATAACTTCATTCCCCGAGGCGGCTCGGATTCAATCAACTCACTCACTCTCAGAATTTTGGAGTTCGTTTATCGAATGCGACAGCAAGAATTGAAATAGTGACTGGATTGGTTCACGGATTGGAGCTAATGCGTTTGTTGGTTCCCCGCATAGTCAATTAAACATCGGGCGATGGGGAACCACTCCAATCGATTTGATTTTATCGGATTAGATTGATTTCTACGAATTGTAATTTTACGATTTCTTTGTATAGTTACTGTCCGTAAACCATATGACACACTGATATCTTTGCAGATAAGCTAATGTTAGTAACTTTTATTGGTAAAATATCGTATAAAATCTGCCTCACTCTCATTATTTTAGTTGAATATATTGTGATGGATGACCAATACTGATTTCAGTGCAGTGTCTTTTAAGTTTCCTGGAAAAGCTCTGTTAAAAATATGCTGTTTTTTGTTGTGACCTAAAAGTAAACAAGAAGCAGAATAAAAACTTATTCACACCAGCTATCAAAATGTACAATATCGGTTATATGTGAAAACTATAAAAAAACCTTTTAAAACTACTGAGCATTATTTAAAATACGGTTCAGTCAAATATAATACAGGTTTCATTATTTATGAGAGGAAGCTGTACATCCGTTGAAAAATATCCACAATTTATTTGCCCTCATGAGGTATGCAAAGGACTCTCATCTCATCTCATATCTCAAAATGTCTAGAAAGTCCTTTATTCAAATAATAGCGAGACTTACATAGCATTGAGCCGTTTGAAGACATGAATTGCAAATAGAAACGGGAAGAGGTTCCAATCATACGGATGTTTAGGTCGCAATACTCGTCGGTGCTCAAGAGGCTGACGGCTGGCAATTAAACCTCAATATTGTATTTCTAATTTAGTGGGTGGCTTGAGTTTGGATCAGGAGTACTTGAGTAGATTAAGTTCGGTATTGCGTTTATTTGATAATTCGCAAGGACTTCCCGAAAACGCAAAACAACCAAAGTGAACAATTCTGAAACACAGTTTATCGATACTGAAAGCTTGACCAATTTTAATATAGGTTTGCAATTGTAACAGTGAACAGGGACGAAGTTCTGTGATGTAGCAATTAGAATTGTACATTAAATAAGTATGTACAATAAACAAAACCTTCAGACTAGCATTCTATTAATAGGGCAAAATCTAGATCGTTTTAAAAAATGGTCCCCAAGAATATGGTTATAATAATGATGGGTTCGTAAATGGTGAACAGGGTTAACCTAGAATGGGACCTTGGCTATATAGGACAGCTGCTAAAAATACCATTAGGTGACTGTTTTTCTATTTGAGGGTGATAGCTACCGCTAAAATGCAATATGATGTATATTGCGGAGCAGTTCAAATCCGCGGCGGGGTGGCAGTCCATTGTCACTGAACCATAACTGCTTAAACATAATACATATATCTAGTGTTTGATAAAGAAGTTACACATGTCTAAGTGAGAGTCAGAATATGTAATTATTACGCTGTGATCTAATAATATAACAACCGCTTTTATCTGTCAGTCGTAAATTTATTTGTAAAACAGTAAAATGATTAGGTGTTACTGCGAAAATGGCTAAAAGATATATGTCCACGTTAATTGATGATCAATTAAAAGTAAAACGCATGCCGACACTCTCATAAGACATGGAAAAATTTGTTGTGTACGTGATAACAGTCATGCAATTATAAAATTAAGGCTAATGAATCGAAAACTCAAAACTTGTTCTCGATAACGGAACACGTATCACACAGTTTATGTACTAGTGATAAAGTATTGCTTCAACATTGGTGAGCACCTGGGAAGAATGAAACATCGGATCATTTAGCATGGGAAGTATCATTAAAATTTTATAACATGTCATATGAATGCTCGCTAATTGACTTGTATTTAATTTGAGTACTTAAAATATCGAGTTTGCGCCGACGATAGTAAAATGATAATCTTTTGGTTAGTTAAAGAGATAGCAACTCGTGTTTTAGAAGAAGAAAAACGTGTTAAATTAAATCTTGATGCACATAATATTACATTATATGGTGCATAGTTTTGACAAATTATTAATGCTTTCTAGCTACCACCTTTTAGTTGAAAATCTGTCGGCGGGAAACCTAACGATTACTTACGGCTGCTATACTCGAGAACGTTCTCATTCTATTATATTACTCATAAAATTTTGTACCTATTAAAAACTGCACCAGTTTTAGTCATTACCTTTCCAACGATTCAAAGAAACATATAAGATATTGGTGAAACACGATTACGGAAAACGAATTTTAAACAGTTTTTATACATAACATACGTAAGAGAAAAAGTCTTGTCTGATTCCAAAGGGCATGATTATAAACTAGAAGAGGCACAGTGGCTCTTTAATTTCTGTTTTAAGCCTTTACTAAGCTTACGTAATTCATAACATTAAAGTAAATAAACAAGTGTTAACTGCATACTCATTTTTTATTATTATCTGAAATACATTTCAGACTAACGTGTTCATACTGCAATGTGCAGTCTCGTATATTAAACGAACAATATGTTTCAAGGCCTGCGTTTTGGCTCGCTTTCGCCGGTCGTTCGCCCGCCTCCCACCCTATAAATACATCGACCAGATGCACACAAACATTTTTAATTTTAATGACTAGCAAATTCATTTTACACGTCTCGGTTCTGTTTTACTGCGCCGACTGGTTCTAAGCACTAGAAGTAAGTACTGACTTAGGATCCCAGGTAATATATACTCAAACAAAAAAGAAATGAGTGTGTGTAATGTGTTAAATAAAATATAATTTTCTGTCAATCTTATACCTTTGACAATTCAAGACCAAAAAACACTAATTAGTATAAAACAATTTTATACAAATAGTTAATTGAATATAAATATATCTATGCTTACTTTACATTCCGTAAATAATAATAAGAACATATTTGAAATACTTCAGATTCAGTAGTGATATCTTAAAAGAATGGTTCAAAATTGGATTACATTCGTTAGTGACCAGTGTATTGAATAATTGGTTTTATTCGTTATCAATACCTTCCCAACTACTATAGCACTGAATCAGCCGGATTGTCAATTGCTGACAACATTTTCCATCCAAGCCCATCAATAGGGTTGCCATAATCCCCACGCTTGGCAGGCGCCTTGGGGATCGCAATATGATAGCAGTTCCTCAGAAAGCGTTGCTGTCCACCTTCTGCGATTTAGGCCTTAGTTGCCTCTAACAACAACCACGGGTAAAGACGGGGAGAAGACATTCTAGCCTGGGACTCCACGAGTTCCGATTATTACAAACAAATTCAAAACAAATTCGTGAAATATACTTCAGCAATAACAAAATTTCTCTGTATATGGCAGTATGATTCTATCTAATCTGGGCCAACACACCAATCCCGTGTATATCGACGTTACACGCCACAAATCTGGTGCAAAAGGAAAACAATTAATTAACTCATTTCCCACAATTAGCCGGGGACGGACACGAATTACTTAAGCATCTCTGGGCAATCAGTACCGGTGTAATGCAGAGTCAAAGATTCAACATTTGCAATATTTAGCTACCGACCTGCCAAATGGATAAATCATGATTTTATTTGACACAATCATATTTAAGTACTTATACTTACTCAGGCAGGCGAATCTCCGAAAAAGACCAAACAATCCGGGGGTATTTTGTAGTTAGTTTCTTTTTTATTGATGATATTTTCACATACAGTAAAACAGATGGGTAGCCAGCTCTGACATGAAATAGCTATCATCTAAAACTCGTATCAAATTACCTCATGGCTTTAGTTACATGTTTAGTTCACAGACACCATTGCTATTTGATAGTCTGCTCTTCTTTAGCATCGGGCCTTTACACAAGCTATAATTTTGAAATAGCAAATCAGGTTAACATTTCAGGTTAAAAATTGAGGTTTAGTCTCTGGTATAAGGAACATTGTACCTATCTATAAGTAGAACATAATACATAACTACGATTGTAGAAGCAACATTCTTAAAATTTCCTGTAGACTTTATAACTGCAAATATTAGTAAATTGTCAATTGGATATCCGTGGCTTGTGCTGTCTGTTAGCGGAAACCGGCTTTCCCCGCGCCAATCGCGCGATTGCCGACGATGCCTCGCTTCCGCCCGCCCTTTGTCACTCCTAACAACAATAAACTGCTTTCGGTAAAGGCTGCTGCTTAAACAAACGACACACTTCCGCGTTTTTGACAGCCCATTGTTTTGCTTTCTTTCCTAATCACAGTTGTTTCGCATAATTGTATCTTTGATGGACAAAATCAGGCGCCGAAAAGGGGATCGCCAGCTATTGAAACAAATTGTTTTTGATTTCCCAAGGGGCTACTTATTGTTCTCATAAAACAAGCCCGATTTATATTCTCCGTTAAAAAATCAATTAAAACCAGAAACAAGTTGTAACGGAACCTAATTGTTCAAACCACAAAGATACAATTGGAATACTGCGGATTCCTATGTTGAGTTGAATGTTTTAATTCGTTACAAAAGAGAAACGGGGTATTCAATTAACTTACAATCTTTGTGTATTGGTACTCAGCTACGAAAATACGGCCGTATATGTTCAAAGCAGTCCGATTTCAAAGAAGGGAATTCAAGTTAGTACATACCTACTTTGTGGTGTCGTAGAATGGTGCGTTCTGTGAAAATGATGAGGTGAATACTGTTCCAGTGTCTACCATGTTTACAAACAAGCATTTAATTGACGCAGGAATTTCAAACACACCGAGCGTCGAAGGAAAACACGACGCCCTCCACTCAGCCTTTAACAGGCAGCCTTGTGGGCGCACACAATTTTGCAAGAGAAATTGTAACAGAGAAAGCACCTAATTGGCTAACTTGGTAAAATATGTAATTTAATAAACGCTCGCTGTAATTATTCGTTGAGATCGCGTGAAAGATTAAAATAAAACGTTTGTTTAAGGGGGTTGTCGCAACTTGCAACGAAGGTCTTAGTACCTACTGTCTGGAGATTGTTATCATCGGGATTGCTGCATATTACTTTTACAAACGTAGCTAACAATTTGCAATATTAACAAGAAAGCTATTACTTGGGTAAATTCGCAGATATAAGAAAGTGGCTGTGAGAGTTACAAAGAAAACATCACGACTCCCTTTACGAATTCACGTAGAGGTAAACTCAACTTCAAACACAAAGAGGCTAAAATATTTAAGCTTCGTGTATGTAAAAATATAAGACACGGTACGCAGAATTGTAAAATAAGTAAAAGGACAAACATGACAAAGTAAATTCTGAGTTTATAAAGCTCTTTATGTTCCTGGCACCTACACCAATGCATAATTCACTGAGGAGAATAATCTGTATACCGAGAATACAATGTTTTGCACAAAGCACAGCGGGAGATGTTGTCCTCTTTTATTTTTGATGAAGTCTACTTGTTGGTTAATTGGCTGTGTGTGTGTCAAATTTCCAATACTGTAAATTAGGCCATATTATAACTATTAAATAGGTTTTAACTGAAGACTTACACACACTTCGAAGCTTTTTGAAGCACTCGTAGCGAAGTTTACTTAGCTGTTCTCAACCGATCAGCAAAGTTAAGCAACGTCGCCCGCGGTCGTGTGTTGGATGGGTGACCGCTAGTGACATTACTACTGAGCGCTTCCGTGCTTCGGAGGGCACGTTAAGCCGTCGGTCCCGGTTGTTGTCTTAGGATGGCAGTCGTTATAGCATGGTGGTAGGGCATTTAGCGAATGCCCGCCTGGCTAGCTACCACCCTCAAGTAGAAAATCTGTCGCCAAGCACCTAACGGTGTGTTCCAGCAGCTGTCTTTGAGAGCCAGTACTTCTAGGTTAGCCTGAACAACATCTGCGACCACATCATCACTTACCATCAGGTGAGATAGTGGTCAAAGGATAACCTATTAAGCATAAAAAAAAAAGCTGAATTAGTGGTGAGCATGGTGTATTATGTATATCTTTAATTTACATATTCAATGGCTTTGTTTTATAGTTATATGTATTTTTAATTTTTTCACTGTGCACTTACCACGGTTTCACACTATTCGATGTGTAGAATCTTGACGTCTATATCGTTCTATTGTAAGGTAAACTTTGCCGTAAATTTACTTACATACCTAAATATTTGCCTAAGATAATCGTGCATGAAATCCACCACGAAAAGACTCACACACATAAAACATAATGCTTTGAAATAATCTACATTTAGACAAAAGACGAAATAATACAAGCGATTCTCACACAAATACAAACAATTTGATCCTAAAAGATTTATAACCGTCCGACTGGCATGGCGGGATTATTTCTTGCAAATTCGAGACAAGCGGTGTCAGTTTGCCTGAATATTCATCAGATACAAACCACACAGAAACACGCAGTAGGAGATTTAGTTAGAAACAATCCGATAAGTCACCTTGTAAAATTACAGAGACATTGACTTTATCTGTCCAAGTAACAGAAAAATAATTATTAAATACTTTTACGTTGTAATTTGCTGAGAGTTTTTCAGTCGCTAGTTGTGACCTTATCCACGATAATTGGATGTTCTGAAAGTGCGTATATTTTTAGATTGCTCAATTAGATAATTTATTCATTAAAAACCTCTCAGCTTGATTAAGTACTTGTTATAGAATGATCACACTTATATAGTACAAGTGTTGACTTGTTTAAGTGAGTATACTGCTTATTGTAACACTGTGTGAGTGGTAGGGGGAGTTAATACCGCATCCGATTATAGCTGATATCACCCGCTACGTGTATAATCTGTTATTTTGCGAGCGGTTAACGATACAATTTGTACGGACTCGATGTTGTTTCACTGAATTTAAAAGGATATAACTTGGGAATAACACACAATGAAATGTTGAACCGGAAGAAGCATTGGTGGTAGGTATATCTAAAATTTTACACGAAAATGTACAACACGCCCATTTACATTTTCTCCCGTATAAAAAAGCATTTTTTAACAAACATCCCTGCTGCTGTGCTAAATTTCAGTATAAGTGATTTTAATTCTCCAATATGTGTAATTGTGAAGTTTCTGAGCATATGAAATAACTTAGTACCCTTTTTACGAGTATATTGAATAATGCGTAAAATTTTAACAGCAGATCTCTGAAAAAGTGAGGTTGCCTTTAATAACCACGCTATGATCCAACATTAAGGCAAAACCCTATGAAAATAACATGGCCAGTTAATATGTAATGACGAGAACGACCCAGGATTTCCCGGATGCTTATTTAAAGCGTTAAAGTTTATACTCGAAATAATACAGAGCATCGCATCAACTATTTACGTAAAGAGCGGCGCATAGCGGCGCTTACCTTCACAGGCACTAAAACAAAACTTAAATCGCCTCACAAAGCCACAAGAAAACTCCGTCGGCGGAAGCCGCAGACCGTTTTAAGTAAAATATTAAATGCGCCGTTGGATTTGTTCGCGTACCGGGTCCGGACTGAGTTTAATATTTGATGGAGCAGTGTGCCGTCGACGACGTTTTGTCTGGCCCTTAATTGCGGACTGATGCGTCCGCAGCACCCACCAGCTCTACAGATTTAATAACAGTTACTACCCCACCGGTACCGAGAGAAAATATTAAAAAGTCCCGTGGCGCGCCGCACTAACTGTTTACTGCCAGCCTAGAGACTTTAACGCCTATAAATTTTATGTGTGTTCACAATGCCGCAGTAAAATGTTGCAATACCGGTAAATCCCGTTGTTTTTCTTTGGATTTAAAAGAAATATGTATTTTTGCCTGTTGGAATTGCTTTTCCTTTGGCGGTTGGTGTGAAACGAGCGCCGAGTGAGGGCGCGTTTATGAATACTGTCGATTCTAATTTCCGAACGGATGTGGGGGGGCAGACACCGCGCCAAGGCAAAACAATATTCTGATATGTTTCTCTTGTCACGACATGAAATCAATTATCTTTTGAAACGCACATACATAGGTAGGTTAATACTTTATATTTGAACGAAAGCACCAATATAAATTCTGCCCGATCTTCTACGTTTAAACGTATATCAATGCAATTACTAATGATAATATATACATTAGAACAATGTCAATTTCTAATCTATAGAACTTTAGATTAGATCAGCTTCGTACCAACAATTATAATAAAATAATTGTTAAATAATGTTCATTCATAAAATTACTAATATTTATATATCATAAATTGTTAATCTCACACTCATTAACCCCACAAGCATGTATAAAAACAAAATTATCAATAGTATCTTAAATCATATTAGATTTATACACCGTGTCCCAAAATTCAACGATAAGCCGGCATAGGTGCATGGACCTACTCATGACTACTCGGGAAAAAATAAAAATAAAATTATAACTCTTTTTTTTTTTATTACAGAGACTTTTATAAAGTTGCGCCAACTTTTAATAAAACTTGCCATGGTAGTGTCCATACTTTTTTTTTTAACCCAGACTATAGAAAGTGCATAGAATGTTAAAATCTATGAAAATTATAAGAAAAAAATTTTTTTTAACTGATTTTTGTAAAATAACTACAGACTTTCTGTAATTTTAAAGGATTGTGGTAGATAGCCGTCCTTCTTAGGTTGCTAATGCACAAAAAATATCAAAAATATGTCAAAAATTGTGGTCATGGTAGTTGAAAATAGCATAATGGGTATCGAATATCGATGAAATATATAAAAGTCTCTGTAATTAATTAAAAAAAACAGTTATAATTTTTTTTTTATTTTTTTCCGAGGAGTCATGAGTAGGTCCATGCTCCGATGCCGGCTTATCGTTGAATTTTGGGACACGCTGTATATATAACACTATTAGGTACATATATTAAACATACCTACGTATACTACGTGTTTATATACACTATACTAATTAGCGAATAGGTACATTGTACCGGAGTATATTAGCTAAATTAAAGGAAGCACAACTCATGTGGGGTGTAATGGAGCAAAACATATTGATCCATTGAATGATTCTACTGAAAAGGGGATACAAGCGGATATGGAATATTGCCTTAACTCACACATTATCATTATTATATACTTATTAACGGCCTAAGTGTATTAACAAAATTGGATTTTGAAGCAATGATAACCGAGCGGTTACGGCTATGGACTGCAGTGCTGCAGGTCCATGGTGCGATCCCCATCGACGGCTTGCGCTTCATCGTATGGTGGGAGGGCATTTTGCGAATGTCCACCTGGCTAGCTACCACCCTTAAGTAGAAAATCTGTCGCCTAACACATAACAGAGTGTTTCGGCGGTAGTCCTTGAGAACCAGTAAAATTACAGGCTCATGAGACTTAACGACTGTACGTCTCAGGGTTCAGGGCAGTTCGTCACAACTAAAATCTTTTAGAGGATTTATATTGAGGATTAAGTTAACCTATCTTCTGTTTTTCTAATAATTAATTATAAATACTATTGATAATTAATTATTCAGGCGTTATTTAGCGGCAATTCCAAGAGACATTTAAAAATATTTTAAGGAAACAAAATTAATATTTTAGGCAAATAATAATTACAAAAGAAAAATATTCTGGTCATATCTAATAGCTCCGCCTAATTTTCCAGTAATAAGCCGATGTGACGTCATAAACGCCATGTAGACCAACTGGTAGAATTATTATTGACGAAAGATTTTGTCACTTTTATTGTACACAAAATATTAATTACTTTAATTTTTCCTTAAAATTGTCAATCAACTTGCACTGGTTCGAAACAATTTCTTAAGTAAAATTTTGCACAAGTTAAATTAAATAGTAGTAAAGTTTAAAATAGCAGTTTAGCCCCAACTAGTAGAAGTGGAGTCAATAAATCACAGTCGTCTCCGAGTCATGTCTTGGTATGGTGGTATGAAGTTGTAGAAATATATCCATTACTTAAACTTCATAGGGAGATTAGGGTGAACACGAAAAGTAATATTTTTTGCTAATGTACTATTTGCTTACTTTCATACGAGGGTAGGTTTAGCGACAATTGGGGCCCCGAAAAAACAGTTCAGGTGACTACGAATACACTCGTACGCTTAAGCGTTATGTGTCGAGTGAAAAAAAACAGCTTGCTGTAATTAGCTAAAATCACCGGTAACAGCAACATAACATGACGCTCTTTCATCCTGCGAAATAAGCAGTCTACTGATTAGGCAGTTAGTGTTTTAGACAAGTAACGACTTAGGCCAACTTAAGAATGTAGTTAAGACAAAACGCGATTTAGACTAATTACGTTTCAGGCGTACAGAGAACAAAGGATCTTGGAAAGTATTAGTGTTGTCACTAACAAAGAGTGTTCAAGTGTTTGATACCATATAATAGAAGGCGAACCAATTGTCTACTTGGCACAGGCAGACAATGGACTACACTAAGAATTTTTGTATCCGAAAAATCGAATAACTCTGCGACCCAGGGATCGAACCCTGTACTTCGGCATTTTAAAGCGACCTTTTCACCACTCTACCAACGATGTAATGTTGGTGTTATATTTAAGCTTGAAAATGTTGTTTTATAAGTATAAAGCTCATTTTGTTCGCTATGATGGCCAATGCACTTGTTGAAAGCTTCACACACATTTCACGGGTGGATGCAGAACAAAATCATGACAATATAAGAAAATCTCCTGGCCCGCCAACAAACAGGATACTCGCTGTTAGGCTTACTGATACCCAAGATGAAATGTATTCTCTCAGACATCAATAACTAATGCCACATAACGTAGTAAGTAAATATTACACAAAGAAATGATGAAATTTCCTCGCCGCGCATTTATACGGTTCTACGTAAACGATCCAGGCTGGTTCTTGTGCGATTTGTTCAATTGACGTAATTTCTGCTTGAAAATAACGATACCTCACCACAGTATTAGGAGTATTGGTTAATTTCAATCCGATATTCACGATAAATCTCTGAATTAATTCCTTTGGCATGGCGCTAATCCACATTGGTGACGTGACGGCTGCTGCTCTACAAGTTATTGCTTTAATGGGACGGTGCATATAGCGCTAAATAGCTATTTTATTTAATAACAAGTATACATTAATAAAAAAAGTAAAAAACCCGCCTGCAAAGTATTTATTTTCGTTGAGCATTTCATCATACTCGAATTGTTAAATTAGTCTCATAAGATATATTATCAATAAACATTATTATTATTATCATTCCATTGAAATTAAAACTGCTAGATTAAATATATTTCTGGAATCATATTTTAAAGCCCTTAATTTTGATCCCAGACGCTTTGAGTTTGGATAATTTATATTCTTTTTCTCACAATATTGAGTCTAAAATCAGCCTGTTATTGTTGATTTTAATGTACCTAATGTTGATTGCACTATCAAGGCAAATCTAATGATACCACATATAATTATGTAATATACACTAAAATCGGTTAAGCCGTTTAGAAGTTTTGTTAGTACATAGAAACTCATAAACATACATACATACATGAACCCTGTAAAATTACACTCCCTTTTTGGGTAGTCGTACAAAAATAGGAAACTCTAAATTTATTTTTTTTAAATATTTTTTTAAGAATGATCTTATTTACTTATATAACCTCAAAAGTAGCAACAAACAGTTGAAATTAATAACCTTACGAGTCACTGAGTCTGCAAATTAAAATAGTGTAGTAGTACTGTTTTACTACGGTTATATTAACGCAACCTAATTTCTTCGTCTCGAAAACATATATGAGTTTTGCATGTACGAGTAAGTAGCTTAGTAACTGAGCAGTGACAATTTACCAGAACATGTAACGTGTGGCTAACTTTAACCTACTTACCACCTTGTACCGGCCGAGCAAGGCGTGATTTCACGTGGCAATAAACATTGTTTGAGGGTTTTGTCTAGACAAGATCCGAACAAAACGGCTATTCTTGGGTTATATTGGAACAAATCTTATATCGCTTGTTAGATACTGATTGGACATCATTGATCTGAGTAGTTTATACTATCAGTATTATCTGTCTCTACATTCTATTTTATTATGCTATTACTACAACTTTTATATATCATGCTTAGGAACATCTAATTGTTTCTTTATGTGTACATAATTATCAGAAAAAAATTGATTATGCTACAGTTATTATCCATTTAATCGTCAAAATCAACTCCTTATTGATACATTTGAGTCATGGCAAATACTCAATGGTTTTGACTTCATATAATCGTAAACAATAGTAATGCCATAATTATATTCTTTGAATAGTTTCTGGTCATATTTCAGCAATCCGCAACCTTAAAGCCTCATAAATGATCCCGTATAAAGTATAAAGTAGAAAATGCAGGCAATCCTGTAATGCACCCATCTATTCCGCACCAAAGCCCATAGATTTGTTCCGAGATAACCTATGAATAGCCTTTTTGTTCAAACCTAATCTAGCTGAAACCCTTTTCAATTAGTGCTTCTGTCGGGTCGTCTATCTCCCATTACCTATCTACATTTTATGCCCATTTACTGGTAGGTATAGCTTTACAAATATTGGTATCTACCTAGGAAGAGTTGTTTAGCTGTTTGTGTGATAGGTACCTAGTTGAATTCTGGATTGCCGTTGATAAGGACATTTTAGAACAAATAAAAGAGCGGGTAGTTTATCTGGTGAATTATCCGTGGCATATTTAATATATTTTTTTAAATGCTAAATAATCTTTGAAAGCCATCTATTCAAAAGATAATGATCCAGAAAAGTTATTGAAAAATAATGAATATGTTGAATAATTACGGGAATAAAAGCAACGTCACTTAAATTCTTGATACTTGATATTTTTAATATTGTTATGTTTGCAATAACGCCTGCAATGCGGATAACATTACAATCGTGTATTTGTAATTTTGTATTATATTGATATTTTGATTAATTGTAGATAGGTGTAAAATGATAGATAAATCCGGAAAATTTATCTCCTTAACCATTCGTTTACAAATTACCCACCAAATACTTTGATATCTTAAAGGACTTTTCTGAAATATGCCGATATTTTTTTTTAGTTTGTGAAACAATAACTCATTGATAACTTGAATGCGGAATCAAACCGCAATTCATTTGAGAGTGTCATATTGGAGGCATCTTTTTCAACTACCCGAAAAGAACGTAAAATATAAAAATATAATATTCAGCGCTAATCCGAATGATATTCATTCAAAGAGCCGTGAAAACGTTATCATTATCGTATCATATAAATGAGCTCTTCATACTCACTCCAGTGGATCGTGACTGTACTGTATGACCGAAATGCTTCCAGAATATTAATCAGGAACGTACCTGTAAAAAAGAAAATGAAGGTAAAAACAAGTTACGATACTATATTCACATTAAATGCTATTAACTTTCGTATAAGGTTGGAATATGTCAATTTGACAAGTTTTATTGCAGTTTTATATTGATGATTGGCTAACTATTGACCACTATAATTTCTTTTAGACTGATTGAAGATGTCCAAAGGCTAGGCCTAAAGGAGTACTGGGTGTCAGACAAATTTCGTAACACATAACGATGGGGTACTGACAGAGTGTGCAGACTATTTTTTTACTATTTTTATTGCAAATATGCAAGCCTTTGACCATAATCTCACCTGATGGTAAGTGAAGATGTGGTCGAAGGTGTTAACCTAGAATTACTGCCTCAAGGGACAGCTACCGGAACACACCGTTAGGTGCTTGGCAACAGATTTTCTATTTGAAGGTGGTCGCTAGGAAGGGCATTCGCAAAATGCCCTTCCACCATGCGGTGAAGCTCTAGCCCGCGGCGGGATTCGAACCATGGACCAGATAGATAAGCATGCGAACAAATGGCTTTTATTAGTCTGTGTGAACAAACCAAGATGGGCCACCTCATGTGAAAATCTATCTTCAAACATCTTGACTCGAATTTCATAAAGAGGCGCTTTGGGGTTCCGAGGTCCTGGGGTCAACGCCCAGGCTGATAGTTAAAGGGTTTTTTGTCATGATATTATTTTATCTTTGCATGGAAAGTACCTTATAATAAAGATTATGTTCTTCTTTGTAAAAATCTAAAAAAAAGCAGATCTTAGTAAAAATCCAAATATAAATAGGTTTGAAAACGAAAAATATTAATCTTTCCATATGGTAAGAAATATTTTTTGGCACTGGTGTAAAAGAACCAAATCATATCGTTTTTTCATGCTGTAATATTAAGGATCACTTAACAATAAATAGCAAGTAGCCTAAATTTATATTGCTACGAGTATGTTTTATAAACAAAACTAGAGATCAGAAGGTTAAAGTTTAGAGAAGCATGAAAGTATATATACCTAAAAGGTTTTCTTTTGCGACAAGTACGAGTATTAATTGAGTTTTATGTTTGTTATTTATGTGAATATATGTATAAATATCTAAATTCATCAAAACAATCCATTTCCACTATCACTATTTTGAACCCGAAACTCTATTTAAAATGAATCCAACAATAATTTCGTTGTTATTGAAACAATTTAATTGTTTTAATATAAATGTTTGCTTAGTTGATAAATTATTTCATCAGTTGTACAGGCGTCGAAAATGTATTCATTTTATCGAAATTGCAATTACTGTAAATTTAAATTGAAACGATAATGAAACATAAATTGTTGTTTTTATTATGCTTGGACTTGGTAATAATTATAATAAATTATGTACCCACTTGGTTTTTTATAATTAACAAGCTTTCCCGGACAGACACGGGTTCCGCTTTCCATTAGTCCAGGAAAATGCTCATTTTCTCTTTTTATTAAAACATTGCAATGAAATTTATGAACACTGATTAGGGTTCATAAATTTTATAAATTAACACTACTAGCATTATTAGATACTAGCTTCTAACCCCTGCTTCGCTCGGGTGAATTTTATGTTTTTGTAGATCTCCCATTGGAAACTACCTACTCAGTAAATTAGGATAAAATATATCTTGTGTGTTGAGTAATTAATAATAATCTCTTTATCAAATTTTATTTAAATTCTTTATTTTAGAAGTCAGTGGTAAGAAACATGTCACACAAACTTTCCCGTTTATATTAATAATATGATTGGATATTCAATATAGCTTTAGGGGTACTAAGATACCGAAGCAGTGATGGCTCAGTGGCATTGGCTATGGACTGCCGCGCAGCAGGTCCATGGTTCGAATCCCGCTCAGAGTTTGAGCTTCACCGCATGGTGGAAGGGCATTTTGCGAATGCCCGCCTGGCTAGCGACCACCCTCAAGTAGAAAATCTGTCGCCAAGCACCTAACGGTGTGTTCCGGCAGCAGACCTTGAGACCTTGAGAGAGCAGTGAAATAACAGGCAAAATGAGACTTAACAGGTATGTCTCAAGGTGATGGGCGCAGTGCAGTTCGTCACTTGTGATGAAATGCATCTATTATAGGCAGAAGATACTGCTTAACATAAGGTGAGCCTCGCGCTTGTTCCTTCACAATAACATTAAAAAAAAAAAACAACTAATTACGCAAGAGGTTCTTTAATTTCGCCAATAGTTTTTAGGTTTCATTTTATTGTACTTATTGTATTATAGATCCTTTGATATAATGGTTAAAGAATTAAGTCGCCTTAGTTAAGTACTTTGTTCTCTTGCAACAGAGACTAAGTTACGCTACAAAAACAAAATAAAATCATCAGATAAGCAGTAACTAAAAAAAAGCGTAAATAGTAAAGCCATTCCGACATACTTTCCAACAAATTACTTTTTACCGGGCTCATCCACCCAACCACTTTTTCTAACATGAATCATACATACCGTAATATAATGGGTGCAAACCAATTATGTTTCACACACAGTTACTAATTATCATTTCCTCGACTCTACCATTCGGAAAACTATGTTTAGTGTGTTCTATTTATTAATTATTAGTATCCGTACTAAGTTCGTATGAACGTCGATATGGATAGTAGAAATTGTTGGAAATTCTTTGAATTATTCGCGTAGCAACGCATGTTTGGAATTTATATTAGAAGCTAAATGTTTTGTGTTATGACCTGCAACACTGCATCAGAACGGAATACCTTAAAGTTTTAAATTAAGTGTTAAATTTTAAGGAGCAGTATATGTTCGATTACAAATTAAATTTGAACTAATTTCAGATCAAACACGAAGATATGGCGAAAATAGTATAATACGCTTGCTGTGATTGAAATCTATCTCTTAGCCCGTACTTATTTTGATGATAGATATTTGGTAGTGTATTATCTCTGCCCATAACTGAAAGAAAGCAACCGTTAAGATTAATTCTACAAAATTCAAAATAATTGGGCATGAATGAATTGATTTAAACGCAACTATCCGAATAACCATAAACCACGCCTTGACAACATTACTTTATAAGCCGTGAAAAATTGTTTCACGGCATTATTTACGGTATTATTTCCGAGAACTGTTGCCTTCATTTTTATACAATTAGATAATGCTAAAAGTTCTGTAACGATACATTTGAATTACAAAGTAGGAACTTAAGAATTATGTACTTGGTTTAGTGCTACGATTATGCATATTTTTTATATTTATTTGTCATTTAATTCAACTTTATTTCAATTTTAAATCCGACCTTGGAATTAATACAGCCATTTATCATTATAACTAAATTAGACGATTTGACTAACTGAAGTTAGGTTTCTTTTTGTATATAGGTAAATATCATTTGATTTTTTAAAGAGGCGCTATAAATAGGTTATAGATAACCGAGGCTCAAAACAATTCAAAAGTCTGTATATAACAATTTTATTGTTTTTATTATCCAGGTCGTGGTTTATGTCATGTTTTGCTCGTAAGGACAACATTGCCTTGGGCTTCGCCATTCAAGAACTGACAAAGCAGAATATGCTAATAACTCATTTGCAATTAAGATCAGGACGCCCACTGGGGACGCTATTGTTTCACACATGCAAAACGTCATCAAGTAGGTACCTATTTATTAATGCTATTCGATTTCACACTCGGCGTTAACGACAGTTGATCTCTGTGGATTGACTATTTGATTAGGCAGATTCATATTCAGCAGCATTCCACGCCATCAGGATTCAACGTAAAATAACACTGACTGCGTCATTGATGGAACATTTAAAAATAAACTAGAACCTGCAATACCTTTTACAAACATTGTCACGCTAGCTGGCGCCCAAGTTTAAAGTATACAAGATCATCTTTATCATATCAAGTCGATAGACATATAATACGCTTAGGAGTCGAGTGATCGGACATTATGCCCGCGCCAAAGGAACTTACGTAAGTTGGCAAAAAAAATCTTAGGAAATCGAAGAGCTCAGTTGATTCAACTTAACGCGCATCATTTCATGCACAATATTTAAAATTTAATTCGATGCGATTTTGCACTTTGTCGATGAGTCTCTCTCAAGATTTTGACAATTATTTTTCGGGATATTCCGTTTGTGGAGGGAAATTTAAATATATTATTTGTCTATGGTATAGAGTTCATCTGGTGAGTAAGGCGATCTCGTAGACGTGAGAATCAAACACTTATGGTTGGGCGATACATCAATTTGGTTTGATATATTTGATGATGACAATATTTAGCCACTAATACCTATCAGAAAAGGTACGTATTTCAAATAGTCGCATTGAGAGTTCTACATAAATTATATCATTAACTTAAGGTACCCTCTATCTCGATGGATATCTACAGATATTTTTACAAGAATTTTATTGGAATCGGACGTTCGACAAGGTATAGGAGCGGAATTTAATACTTTGATTATGAAAACATTTCAAACAAACTTTCTTTTGATACTAATGGAAGGAATTTTCAAAGTAAAAGTTGTACAACAAGCAATCTCCTGGCATGGAAAGTTTAGGTGAATTTCAGTCGAAGCGAGCGGTGAGCATCACCGAAAGAATGTAATAAGGCGCAGGTGCCGCGACTTCTTTATTGGATTTCGCGCGTTCCCCGTCGACGTGTTTGATGGCCAGAAGATTCTTGCAAAACTCTTTGTAGGCACCTATTAATTTCCCCCAAATGATCTTTGGGATATCTTCCCGATGTCCGAACTGGGTCAAGTGAAAGGGTGTCTTTTTGTGGTGTCGATTGCCTTCGTTTCTTGGTTCGCTCTTAACAATAGGCGCGTCCCTTGGGAGAGACTCGAAAAAAGTAGTTCATTAAGACACGAGCAGGTACTTTTCGTACAGTCAGTAAATATTTCTTGTTAGATTTCTTTGAGTAAGGATCAAACATCATCAGTAACGAGCATGAAACTCATGCATGTTTCATGGTTTTAAGTAGTACGGTACAATCCTTTTAGATTATAAACAAATTCATGGTAAGTATGTACGTAAATATGAAAGCGTTACAACGTTTTTAGAACTTCTTGCAGTAATGTGTCAAAAATCAATTAATTCCAAGACTGCAGAATAGTGTAGGCCCCAGACAGACGGCGGCGGGGGCGGCGAAGAAACGGAGGCGGCGGAGACACGGCTGTGTCACGAGGTCGTCCAAAAAGTATTTCGCGGTGAGCGCACCACGACGTTGAAAGGAAAAGTATAGGCCGCACCGCTGCACGCCCGCCGAGTCATTGACACATGCAAATTGAACCACATCGACGCCAGGTCATCGAACCTTCCATTCAATGACTGTCGAAAGTTGTCCATGAATAAGGCCGCCCGTCCGTACTCCGTAGAAAGCTCCACCAAGCGATTATAGTGTCTAAACCTCGTACAAATAAATCTCTTAACTCAGTCTGCGGCCGCTTCACAAGGCCGTACAAGACCACTGAATTATGTGCTAGTTCTTCAGACCATTATTAAGCCGAATAGGGTCTTCTGGTTAGGGCTTAGAGCTTCATGTACCATGGCCGCCGGAATGCATCGTACACATGCGGCAGCACACAAGGTGCGTCTGGCTATTGTATTATTAGCATTGCGAATTTCGACAAGCGCTGAGCTCTAGACGCCATTCGCAAAACGGGCGATATGCAAATCACTCTTGTCTGTAGGACGACATTTACATGGTGTGTTAGCAGCGGTCTCTAAATATGCTAGGTGCCGTTCCTATAGTACTGTTATTACGCTATCAGCAGCCAATATCCCGCGATCCCAAACACTAACAGGAAAGTAATAAAGCGCTTCGCAGATTTTCCAACATGAGCGCCTCTATGTGAAAATACACTCCAAGTTATTATGTTTGCAAAGCGACCATCATAGCGGACACGCGGTACAGCCGGCGAGATGACCGTATCTAATAATGAAATATACCTAACGACCTTGTCAACCACTAGCAAAAAGTAAAAGGACGACCTTAATAACAAGATGTGCAGAGATCTCTTCTCATTATGTTGATTGTTGACCTAATCTATCACGTAAATGACGTCACACTGCAACGGCTCGAGGCCAGACGGTGGTGGCGGCGCGCGTTGGCTAAGTGTTAACTCTTTGAATACACCGAATCATCTCTACTATTAGGAAGGTAGGTATAGACGGCGATGAAAGTTTAGCATACACTCCACTATCTACACAGAGATGCTCCCTGAATCTGAATAATGTATTTGCCATTCAATTGGGATTAGGATTTTGTTTCTCACCGAGAGGGCTTGAAATCTGTACTCACAGAGGTCTGCGTCTGTACTAGACATGCAGATTTTAAACGGTGTCAAATTATATTCCTTTTCAGAGGTAAATATTGCTGAGCTCTAAATTCAAATACAGTTCTCGCTTAATGATTTCCTTCTTCCCGTTTCACTTTTCGCTTCATTTCATTTTCTTTTCTATTTACGGAGCGCAGCGAGATATTTAAAATTTTGTTGGAACTTTTAATGTGGACTATGAAGATATTGTTTGGACCTTCGTTGATGGGTAATTTTAAAGCTTTTACCTACCTTTTAGTGGACTTCCAAAAAAGAGCAGAGTCGAAATTTAATGCGTATTTTTTTCAGGATTTCGTGATCAATTTAAGTAATTCCTATTTTCTTTGATATTTTTTTTTATTTTTTTTTTATGCTGGATAGATTAGCCTTTGACCACTATCTCACCTGATGGTAAGTGATGATGTGGTCGAAGATGTTGTTCAGGCTAACCTAGAAGTACTGGCTCTCAAGGACAGCTGCCGGAACACACCGTTAGGTGCTTGGCGACAGATTTTCTACTTGAGGGTAGTAGCTAGCCAGGCGGGCATTCGCAAAATGCCCTACCACCATGCTGTAACGACTGCCATCCTAAGACAACAACCGGGACCGACGGCTTAACGTGCCCTCCGAAGCACGGAAGCGCTCAGTAGTAATGTCACTAACGGTCACCCATCCAACTCATGACCGCGCGCGACGTTGCTTAACTTTGCTGATCGGTTGAGAAAAGCTAAGTAAACTTTGCTATGAGCGCTTCAAAATAGCTTCATAATAGATATGTCGAGATTTGATTGATTCTTTGGTATGTCGTAGTGGTCCCATATAAATATCAGGTAAACAGTTTTGTATATTCAGTATAAGAAAATATGTAGTATGTAAGTCATAGTGATTGCCATACTTTGCATATTTATAATATACAGGGTTATTGGTAAAATGCTAACAACCGCTTAGGATTGACTTCTGCTAATCCTAACAAACATTTAGAATTGTTTTTTTAATTTATTTTTAATTTTTTGAGTATTTTTATGAGTATTTGACGGATTAAGCACGAGGAACACCTAATATCAAAAGTCTCTTGTGCCTATAATTTAATATTTCATATTTTTTATTACTTAGCTCGATGTAAATATTCAAAACTCTATTCAATGGGAGCGCGGCGAGATCGAGTGTTGCCGCGGCTGGCGCTCTTGGCTCGGAGTAGTTTACTACAACACACAGAACTTAAAAATCTCACATAGTTCTAGAAATACTTATTGTTTTATGTTTCTAGTCTAGTTAAAAAACCGAAGTTACAATCATCATACAATTTATAACTTGTGTTCTTATCATAAAACATAATTATTAGTTATATTATTATTCTTGAGTCGCCATCTGTTTGTGTTGTTAGAGTAAATATATGCTTGCATGGTGGTAAGTTGGGCATTTTGAAATCGCCCGCCTGGCTAGCTATCACCCTAAAGTAGAAAATCTGTAATAACATTAATTCTAGGTTAGCCTGAATAAAGTCCTCCACCACATCCTCACCATCAGGTGAGATAGTGGTCAAAGGCTAGCCATGTAGCTATAAAAAAACTGACCTCTACATTAAAAGGGGCAAGGGTAGGAAATATGATGCCACTATCTTCGCTTATCCGCTTGTCTAAAGAACTATTAGCATCTGCCTGTCATAATCTGTCTGTCACACCGCCTCTAGTACATCGAAGAAACAATGACACGACATTTATCGGTCATCACCTTGTTATGACTGTTTATAGTATCTAGTATATATGTACTACTGCAGGACATTGCGCCGCGTCTGTAGTCTATATGTTTGTATTCAGATAAGATTGTGCGATGATTGATTTTGAAATATGGTCAGTTAGAATTATAAACAATCTTTGTGGTCCCGATGGAGTCATCATATACCTAACCTAGTTCCTCAGGAAGGAAGACAAAAGCAATTTAAAAAAAAATTTAGTGGTCATTTCATTTGCAATGTCACTACCCTCTTTCTGATTGACACTGCACTGCGCAAGAGCGGTGTGAAGACACTACTTTGTCTCATTCACAAATTAATATCACTCTACTGTGCCCTTCACGCCTAAGCACGAGGCAGTAAATCTGTATCTAAAATATATATATATATATATACTCGTATATATGTCAAAGATGTAGTATATGAGTATTTTTTATCTATAGAATTAAATTTATTCGTGTGATCATCATTTACAATAGTAGGAGTGTAGAAGGAGACAAGCGGGTGGCAGTGCAGTCAATGCTGGTCAGTAGCCGCATTCCTTTCGCTTGAAAGTAATATCCGGGTGCGAAAAATCGCAAAGAAATTACTCTTTGTTCATTGCAACTTCTATTTATTTCCTATAACATTTAACAACATATCATCACGCAGGTATATTCCGGAAGGAGTAGGCAGAAGGTGTCTTAAACTCCATAAGAGTTAAATGCAATAAATTATTTTGAATTTAACTTGGACCCTCCTTTTGCCGATTTTTTACCTATTGTGTAAAGATGATGTATGATTTGATTGTATTCACGCTGTAGATTGTTACGTATATTATTACCGACATCCATAACGTCAACAATCGAAAAATGCTCTCTCATAAGGGGGTGAACTCCATAATTCCCACGCTTGGCAGGCGTCTTGAGGATCGAAGTACACGATAGCAGTTTTTCAGAAATGGATACCCACCATCTGGTATTTATCATTTCGTGGCCTCTCACGACTCCCACAGGAATATTGCGGGGGTCGAATCTAGCCCGGTACCCACGGAGGGTAGTTAAAAAATATGACAAATAGGCAGACATTTTCTAATAGAGTCGCCACATAGATACCGAGACGGCAGTAAACGGTACATTTGCCTACAGTCACGCGGCCCCTGAATGCAAGATACTATCAAAGGATGATTTAGGTGATAATTCAGTGTCAATGTAATATTAATGAAGGATCGACGCGACGGCATATTACGGAAAGTTCAACAGCCCCGAGCGATTAAACAAAGTTTACACAATCGATTTTATACTCTCGCTGCTTTTCATCGCATAAAGATTTTTTTATAGCTTTTAAAGTTTTTAAAAATTATACAATCTGGTATAGATTGTATAATTTTGTTTACTTAAGTAATTTTTTGCATATTTGTGTAAAATTTCTTTGCTACTCCGTTTCAAAACGGTTAAAAAAGATTATGATACATTTTTACCAAACTAAACCCAATGACAACCATAGAGACGGCTAAAAGAGAATTGCTTATGGCAGAGATAAAATTAGGATGAATAAAATCAGACATTGGTATAGCTTGAATTTAATTAGTTAATAGTTTAATTAATAATTGAAATTTTAATAAAGCCAGTGATATATCGGCATGGTTTGGGCATTAGAGAAGAGATAAAAAACAATTACAAGAGGGTTTAATATAAGTGTGCATAGGGCAGGGAAAGGCCGACAAAGCTATGGATGAACTGAGTAAAGAATAAGTTCAAAACATACAACCACAAGTAATAGAACAAAGTAAGAAAAGAATAAACGTTGACCTCACTTTGCGTGTGCTAAGGACGGAAAAGATGCAGCCTAAATAAGTATAATGTACACTCGCGTATCTGCGTCTTATATGATGGAATACAAATGTGTTGATCTAACTCATTATAATACAGAACTATAAGTAAATCTATAGAGCCCATTTGAAAAAAAAACTCATCTTGCAATAAATCAATAACATAATTTAAATACCTCAGACAGTATATCCGTTTGGTAGAGCCTTATAAGTTTAGTTCGATGACCTGTAAGAGTGACTTCCTTCTATCTATTTACAGGGTTCGTGACGAAACCGATTCTATAATTAAATAATCGAATGATTATGAACTGTCGAATCGATTAACATAATTTATCATTATTAATAATGAGGTAGCGTCAAATTTCTGACGCAAAACCGTGTTGAATGTTGTATTGGAAATTAATGTTGATTGTATTTTGTTTCGGCGTACAACTCACCAAATTATTGGAAAGCGTGACAGATTAACTTAACTATACTAGTTATTGTACTGTTTAATTAATATATAAGCTGACTGGTTGTTAAAAAAGCTATAAATATAAATGATGAAGTAAGTCGTGCTAATACCAAAACTGTGAGCTCAAAAACGTGGTAATACCAAATTTTCACGGGCCTTCTTCCATAACAGAGTTAAACAGAGTAATGTTATAAAGTAACCCCTCGTGAGATGCCAGGATACATCTATCAGTGAGAGAAGTTAGAGGCGAACAATGTAAACATACAAGAAGGTGGGCAGCAGCATCTTCTGAAGAACTGACACCTTACACTGCGATCCCCAAGACGCCTGCCAAGCGTGAAGCGTTTCAACCTCTTTACTACTCCCAATGGGGGAGGTATTTGTTTAACGGTATACAAATAATGATCTTACAAAACATATTTGAGTGTTCCATGCTGCATATAATCGATTGGTGGATTCGTGATCATAGAACTTTATAGCTGTGGTTTATTTTGATCTCGTGTTTCTTTCTACCCGTAGCTAAGTAGGTCGGTACGACATAATCTATTCTTTTTCTCTTCTGTCGTCTTAGTTCTTCTTCTACTTTTCGTACACAGCATTCTTCACGTGGTCCATCTAAAGATGCTTTTTGTGTTCAAATAATTCTGAGATCAGTACAATTTTTCTATTGTTATGTATATTTTCTGCTGAATTAATGTTGATTACATACAATTATTCATAATAGAATTGTCTAGAAAAAGTCACCACTTGTAAACACTTCCCGCCCTTTTGGAAGTTACTAAAAAGAAGTACATTCCGTTTCTAATGTTTCATACAAATAAGAATAAGGTTTTATGTAGATTGATTCCAAACGTAAACGTAATATAAAGTATTTGAAGATATTTCGGACACTGATCATAACTTAATATGGCATACCGAAACAAATGAATCTGTCCGTTGTGATTTTGCACGCCCTTTAATAATTATATTATAAGCTATCCCTAGAAGTTTTTGTATAATTTCAAAGTAGTAATAATAATAATAATTTAAATTCCATAAAATATTTCATTTGTTTTACAATTTTCTGTACGAGCTTACCTAATAAGATGTTAACAAAAAAAAAAACTTTGATACCCAAACTAGGCTATAACCTGTGTCTTGGGACTTTGAGAACGATTATCATTAGTTGATACTGAGACAAACGTAGAATCGTTTCTGTTTTCGGGGAAGAAATAAGTAATGATTACATACACCTACATATACATACACAGAAATACAGCTATACTACGTACTTTCTATGCTGGACTAGTTGCTATTCCCGCAAAACTGAACTTTTATTGTCTATGCGTCTTAAACCGGCACTAAACATGAATAGTACGTGGACAAATAATAATAAATAAAAGATGCAATTTTCTGTGTGTAAACATCGTTTGATTCACGATACAAAGGGAATCGAACCTTTGTGTCTGCATCAAAACTGGTAATACACGTCAAGTGAGCTTTATGCTATACATAATGGGGTGTAAGAATGACAAAAATATATTAGAAATGTTTACAGACATGTCTAGTGTTTTTATTGTTTATAACTTTTTAGCTTCCTCTCGAGCCTTCGCCCGTATATAATTTAGCTTATATCGTACTCCTTCGGGAACAAAGAAGGTAAATCGGGACAAAAAGTAATGAATATCTATTAATACCGGATCTAATTAATCTTTACGTAATTTTTATATAAGTTTTGTTCATCCACTTCAGACTTAAGTGGTAACAAAATAAACATTTTGGGATTTTATATTAGCGGAAGTATTGTTTCTTGAGTTTAGACTATTTACACCGACCGTTTTCATTCTTCGAAATTAATGGATCACCATGAGGCAAGTGGATAGTCACCCGCCGTTCAAAAAAGTGGTGTCTCAATTACGAATACCGAGTGAAATGACAGGGTTAAATCTCACATCATGAGAATCAAGAGATTGCATTCAATATTAGCTTATAAAACACAAGTCATATTTTAACATATTTTTGTAGTCTACCAACATTTTATAAGTATACTACAAAGCGACAGATTCAGATCCAGATTTAGATCATTTATTGCTTCCATAAGTAGTACACACAAGTTGTTACAATAAATATGAGTACAAAGTCATATTATGGACCCCGTCAGGCACAGCAACATAGAAGAGAGGAGGACGTCATATAAATTTTAAATTCAAATTTATGTATTGTATATAATAAATGTCAAATAAATAATAGTAAACCAATGACACGTAAATCTTACATACTATATAACATCATGCCTCTTTCCCGTAGGGGTAGGCAGATACCACAGATTTCCACTTACTACATATATCTAACGCTTCATCTACACTCATCAATCCTTTCATACATAAGCGTCGTTTTAGGGTACTCCTGACCTGGCCTTTTTTCAAGAACATCTTCAATCTGATTTCGAAACGTTCGCCTATGTCTTCCCCTTCCAACTCTTCCTAAATCTTATTCATAACATATAGGGTATCTCTGGTGCGTCTTCTAATTTCGCGCTTCTCAAGGGTACAGAAAGCAGCTTGAGAAGGAAAAATAACAAATGCATTACAACATGCAGATAAACGAAAGAAAAAGCTTTTCAAACTTCATTCATTCAAAGCTGCGAGTAACTGCAATTCGCTTTTTCATTAACGTAACAAAACGGTAACAAACATTACAATAGCAGGTCGCGTGCGTCGTTGTGAGACCAAATTACGACTGAAATGAAAGTGTGCAGTTCTTTTCCTGTACAATTTGGGAGGCTCTGTGCAACCTTAACATCGTACTGCATTTAAGAAAAGACTGTAAAATGGGGTAATAAAGGTGAATTTGGCTTGTTTCATGGTTATAAGTTGTGGTGGATTGTATCTGCCGTGCGATTGCTTTGCGCGAGTTTTTTGCTCGTCTGGCGCGCAGGTGGTTCGTTGAAGGTAAGGTAGCCAAAAGCCGGGAACCGACACTTAATTTTTTCACTATAGCCATCGACCCGAATCAGATTCAATGTTTGTTTTGATCGTTTTTTCGTCTCGTCGCCTCCTGACGTACGATTATGTGTGCGGTTTGAAAATAATGACTTTTAGCTCAATTGCAACTATAGGTTTTTTGTCGAATCAGGCAATTGATTTACTGTTCGATTTTGCTAGATGGATGTAATTTACTACAGTGATGACACTCGTATATAATTTGATGTAAGGATTATTTTCCTGCGTTATGTCCGGGAGAGACTGAAGGGCCGGTGTGAGGAGCAAATCTCACTGAATTTGATGCGGTTGGAGCAGGTTAGGACTACTGAAGTCATATACCCTTGAGGTCTCAGCAGCTCAATCCAAGATGTTCCTGACACCGGACTTTTGGCCTGCAGGGGTGGTATACCGTTTGTTCAGGGAAAGGAAACAGAGTCAACCTGTTATGTAGTGTCATGGAATAATATATTTTTTGATATATATATATTTTAGATTAAGGTATTTATGTTCTATGGGTCCGTACATCTTTAAATTTATTTATTGTGTCTGTTACCTGAAAGAAAGATTTATTATTATTTCTGTATTATAATTGGGCGAAAGTACGTATCGAAATAAACGGAAGAATTATATTTTCAGCTTTGCAATAAAACTATGTTCCTTTATCTTTCAAATGTATGCATTTTTTTTATAATAATAATATTTTTATTTCGCAAATAAATGACATAGGTAGAAAATCTTATACTATATAGGTAAGTAGTTAACTAGTAATAAGTAAAACAGTACTAAAGTAATTAATACCTATAAATTAATTAGACGCGTCGGCCCTAATTCCCGGAGCAGATAATTATTTACAATATACACCTTATAAAAGGTTTGTTGTACATCTCAAATATTAACGCTGAAACCACTTTTCCAATTTCTGACTACAAAATGTGGCACAAATACTATAGGGCTATCATTCATCGTTCAAAACAGCTGCTGCACCGCCAGACTGACATTAAAGAAACCGGTTCCACTTTCAATCCCGAATCCGCAATCACGGGCCATAATGAGGCGTTTGTCCAAGCTCTCAGCGACTGCTTCTCGATCTACCGCTATTTCTGCGGACCTGATTGTAATAAGCGTCTGTCTCAATGAAAAATCTATCTAAATACATACTTGCGCAACTTTAACATCCTACCGCAACCTTATAGACAACTGAAACATTTATTTTTATATCAGGATGAGGTAATTGTGAACCGTATTTTAGGCGTAAAGGATATTGTAAGCAGTATGTTTCACTAAATTGAGTGAGAGTAAGTAAGATTTTTTTTTCAAATCTCTAGTCCGTAGTTCGGTGTGCAATGATGAACGTAAAACCGATGTATATAGTCTATACATTAGTAATATACTTACTACTTATATTAAAGAAAAACAAATTTTATTTGTACAATTTTGCACTTGACCAAAATGTTGATATCTATGTTATTATACCTATCGAAGAAAATATTATAGGTCGCAAGTTTTAGCACTGTATTTTTTGGGTTTTAATTTCTAACATTCTAATAAAAGGATTGTCTTGCTTTTGAATAGTAAAGTATTAGCAATGTTATAAAGTAATTCAAGATCAATAATAAAAACTATTTGCTATAATTAAATATGGATTTCCGCAAAGTAACGTCTGAATCTATTCATTAATTCAAGATCATAGTGCCTTGCCAAACTCGCCCTTAGCTGTAAGTAGTACAAACTTAATGCACGCATACCGGTGTTCCAAGTTCCCAAGCGCGGGCACCTTAGGGCGGAGACCCGTTATCTTGCGGTCATCATTCTTACGGAACAGGCCAACGCCGGAACTGTCGTATACGGCACGCACGTCCCTCGACTCACGGTACCTGACGTGCATTGACGAGTACCTGTTATAGCTGTTATGACTTTAATGACTTTACTTTCGAGTCACAGTGGTTAATTTACGCTGATTCGTTCACTGATCTCGACTGCTCGACACGTGTTGCGATATTGTTATTTATTGCTGGTGATAAACTGGTTAACATGCTATACTGTTCATATTACATCACTCGAGTTACTTGAGTAAGATAAATGAAAGTCTTTGCTCTCCGAAAATTAGTTTTGTAATTTTATTAATTCTAGATTATCTTTAACTAGGTAAGAAAAGGTATCAACGCTCTTTTATATATGACATAACTGAACAAATTATAAACTGTGTCCGAAATATATTACGAAAAAATTATATAAAATATGAAATCTAACTCACAACGAAATTAACTCAACATATTATTTCATGATTTTGGGTTCATTTAGTTAAATAAAATCAAATAAAAAACTTGAAAATATTTAAACAATTTTGATTAAAATTTTTGTTGTCAAATTTAATTTCCTCTTTTGTTACGTAATATTTAGTTTTAAATGTATTTACTGTTACAAGAATTTAGTTGTGTATTTATGTTGTTAGTATTTATAGATTTCTTTGTAATAATTACATGAATGTTTCAATATTAAAACTAGTTTAGTTTATTGCAACTACGGATTACAACCGTGAGGCCAGTTTGGTTTTTGTCATTTTGATATATCATACATGTTTTCTCTTTGAAACCACTCCCGTAGCTCGAATCAATAATCGAAGCCATCACACTTACACATATCAGTTTATATTTAGAAAACTACTGTACCAATTTAATTAAATTTTAAATTTTCATTGAGTTGATGTTGATGTTGAAGCCAAAAAAAATGCGCATAATCCTATGCATATCCATAAATAAATACATAGGCATTTACAATTTAGTGTATTTGTTTGGAAGCTAATAAATAATCACATTTTTATATGATTATAGGTATTTCAGTTCTGATAATATACATAACTGTCGAATTGATTACCTCCATTTTTGGGTTCTAAATACAATGTGCTTTTTGGGTAAATTATTTCAATTCCGATGACTATACATTTCTACTGTTAACTAATCAAACGATCTATATTGTTAAAGCATCTACTATTCAAGGCATAATAATACCCATAAATTTAATCGAACGTTCATAAAAAAGTTAATAGTTGCTGATGCGCTGACAATAGAGTCGATTGACGATTCAATCTGTGTAATTAATTGTTCTGTGCCTGTTATAGCGGTACCCGTATAACTAATGCATAATCTGTGCCCTTATATGCGTGTGCGCAGGAAGGGAAAAAATAGGGCGCGATATGAATTCGATATAGGTACTTCATGTATTTGAATTTATTTTTGATCAATTCATTCTTTCAAATACGTAGAAGAATTATTGGACTGAACCAATGTTAATGCATCTGTTATAGGCAGAGGTTACTGCGCCAGGAGGGCCTTGTGCTGGTTTCGTAACCTAAACAGATTAAAAAACCTAAATATCACAAAAAAAAGTATTGTCTGTAGGTTTGAAAAAGCTTTTAGGTTTCTTTATAGTATCTGTAGTGTTGTATTTAGTTTGTAATGTCTTTCTTTATAGATAGTGGTTTAGGTTAGGTTTAAAGATATTTATTATCATAAAGACAAACAGTTTGTCACTTACATGATAACATAATTACAAAATATTTTACAATTTTAGTCGTACCTATTTATCATATTTATTTTCAAAATAAATTAACTAATTGAACATAACAACAATACAATGAATAATACAGACTTACTTCACACTTCTTTTCTTTTACTTATAAATATAACGATACATCTTCTGTGATGTATTCGGCTAAAGTATTTTTAAAGGCATGAAGTGAGTTAACATTTTTTATTTGTGAGGGTAGCGAGTTATTAAGTCTGGCACCTTCATAGTGCTTCAACATTAAAGTACAAAAAAATCTTTCTCATCTAATTTTTTTGTGAGTTTTGTGCCTTTTAGGATTTTCATTGACACACGTAGATTAAATTATATATAAGTATAATGATAAGCTGTTAAACATCGTCGTAGTGTCGTACAACTTTGGTGTAATTATTTCCCTGTTATATATGTTTTTGTTTTTATGGCTTGAGTCTTGACTTACAACTTAATGTTTTAGTTTTTCAACTAAAGCAGTATAACGCTAATTCCATACTGTTTTTATTCTTTTAATTACGCTAAGGTACTAAAGTCATTAATATTAATGTAACTATAACCGTGCAACGCGTGCGCACAGTATTTTTTTATGTGGGTCGTTTATTACAGTGATGAAAAGCATACACTGAATATTCAACGCTGCACTTCTTTCATCGTCCATTGATCTTAATAGGGGGCAATCGACATTGATAAGTGATTTAAAGTGTTACGCTATGTATCTATGTTCGTAAGAATGTTTAAAAATTTCCTCGAAGTCAGCCTGATAATATGTTATTTCTCTTGTACTATTTTGTTCTTAAATGAATTAGAATAGTAAAATCTCTTGTCATTCTACATTTCAAAAAGTTCTAGTCAAAAAGCCGTATTATAAGTTTCTTCCGTTTTCGTTTCTTTTTTCCATATGATTTTATAGGATTGTGACCAAACGAGCAAGATCCCCACCTGGTGTTGAGCAATAACCTTTGCCTATAACATATATATTTCGTCACCACTGATGAACTGCACTGATCAACTCGCATCACCCTGAAACCTAAAGTTCCATAATTTCTCCGGCACCAATACCCATTAAACCGGACCACCGGACAAAGGTATGGTAGCAGTACTTGCCCTGGCGAACTAATTCAAAAAGAGTTCTACGACTAAGTCTACGTATGCAACGCCAGAAACCTGCAAAATGTTTAAGTAATATATATTGTAATGCTAAATCCGATTGGAAGCTTATAATATAACAAGAACAGGAAAGAGTTACGGTAACATACAAATCGACTGTAAATCCTTCAAACAAAAATACAATAAGTAAGAGTATTCAAGACACATAACTACGAAGGTTAAGAGTCCTCATACGACCTTACGATAACACTTACAGATTTACCCGGAGTCTTTTCAATTACGCTAAGAAGGGTCCCTTCATTGAGGCCCTTGCGGACCCTACTAAAAGACCTCAATGAATGAGGGGCGAGTCCTACAGCCTGTATACTAAAAAGATTATCTGTCAAAATTAAGAGGTGTAACAATTACGAGGGTCAAAGGAAACTGCGTTACCACGGAACAAATATATTTGGGAATTTAAATTAAGGTTTTCCTCCAAAACAAAAGTGTTTACAGTCAGGTTTAATTGTGGCCTCTTTAGGTTGAGCTTGAGAGGGGTTGCGAACAAAAATAACGACACGGTGAAATGCGAAAAAGAGCTTTGCCTTTTTGTTGATTGTTCTACTTTTGGTTTTGGCACTATTTGGGGGACGAAGCTTTTATTTGGCTCATTTACCAAGTCCCAGGAGAATAATTAATTGAAATACAATTGCTGGTAAAAAGATTATTTGTGGTTCCATTAATTCTGAATATAATCTTATTATGATAAAATAAATTCAGCGCATGTATTCAGTAAAATACTCCCATAACTCTCCCCTTTTTCCCTCATCTATGATAAAACGTTCTTTGTTCCCAATGATTTGTTCTCATTTCGCTGAAATTTCAATAGAGTTTCAGAGGCTGTGATGCGATGACTCGACGTCATTGTTTCAACCGGCACAATATTTTTTTTCAATAGAATTTTGTAACTGTTGCAGTCTCATCGTGACTCCCTTTCATTAATTTTGCTTTAGCGAGATTTCTTCCCCTTTTCATCCATCCATTCTGAGTAACGAAGGTCCCGTAGGACTATAAATTGATTTTATGTTTCGTGTTTGCGGAATGGAATGTATACCTATCTAAAGTATTTCCTTTCAAAAGAAATGTTTAATTTGTACGAGGTCAATAAAATTCTATTAGGTGTATTTGTTTGTTTTGTATTGCAAACAATTTTTTATTCTCCCTGTTGGGCTACGTATTATGATTAAGTTATATTTTAGGGATTTTCAGACGCTTTTTTTTTATCAATGACTACATATTATCGTTTATGGCATTTTGTCTATCAATAAAGAGCAATATTAAAAACATGATCGGCACCTACCGGCTTCCAACACTGAAAAGTATAAAATGACTTGTTGTTATTGGTACCATGCGGAATCAAAACACTCTCTGTTCATATTTTCATGGTCCGACTTCCAAAAGATATTTTTTACTTTCCACAGATGGAAATCGATTGCGTTGTTTTAACTATCTTTCGTTGTTTATACTGAAACAATTCATTTGTGCATATTGATTGCAAGATCGATTGTGTCCACAATACTGATTAACAACGGCAGGAGTTGTAACTATAACATCCATGTCGTATTGACAAATGTTTTTCTTTTAATTGAGTGTAATTAAAAAAAAGTTCATTAACGCGTTCGAAGTTGATAGAATTTTAACGTGTCCAACTTGAAGTTATACTGTACCTCAACAAGAAATGATCAGCTAAAAAAATATACACGTCTATTTAAGAACCATCCTACTTTTTTCGAAGTCAGTTTAAAAAGTAAACCTCTATTTTCAAAAACCTGTATACACAGTGACAATCAACTTATGATAAAATTATATATCTTTTACATTTCTAAAATTGTTGCAATGATAGTAGTCTAATGGGACTTCTATAAAAATATCAAAACACTTTAAGTCTGCTCAAAAACAATAAAATTTAGCCCCTGCTTTAAATATCATCGCCTGTTTTCTCAGGTGGTCTAGCCAGAAGTGTTTTAGCACCCACTTTAACCTCAAAAGTTTTCCCAACGGGTAAAACTGTTCTGTGTTCTGGAGTCGAATGTTTTGCTACAATTGCAAGAACGTAATGATAATCTTTATCTGTAAAAAATATCTCAGTGTAATACACCGTATGTCATTCTGCTGCAATTTATCAAGCAAATCTTTCATTGCAACCGGAGCGCGACCGCGGACGCCAGCTCAGATATCGTCGGGTCCTCTTACGACCATAATAGGGCTACTTCAATACAGTACATGACAGTATTCAAGCTTTGGATATGCCGTTACCTATTAGCGAGTTACACACCGAGTAAGGAAATATCAAATTTTGTTCTTAGAAATTTTGGATAATAAATATATTGATTTCCAACGAGAAGTTTGGCAAGTATACTGTTAAAAATATTGATATTTTGTCGTTGACTATGTGTATTTAATTTTGCCTAATGCTCACGATTTTAATGTTAGATTACCTTGATACCTACGTCCGATGGATTTTCAGTAATGCGATTATAATCACAGTGTTACATTAAAACTACTAGCACTGGCTAGTAGTTTTAATAAATAATAAGTTAGCTACAGTAAATCTTATATGGAGTACTTGACTTCCTAGATATATTAGATTTAATTTTATATGCTTATTAGTGTAGAATTTCAACTTATTACAGCTATTCTGTTCTTAAATTTATAAAATATTCTTCCATATACGGTACATTTTTAATACTGTTGAAGTTCCCAGGTTAACATATAAAGACCTTTTAGGACGACCATGCAGAAAATAGTATCAAAATGTACAAGAAGCACGACTAGATGACATAGTTAAAAAAAAAAAACAAGAATATTGATCCGTTTTCGTCCCGCATCAGGATTGTTTGTGATACACATGTTCGTGTTGGATGTCATAAAGGGCGAATAAGACAATGCGACGAATTAGTAATGTACCAATACTCACCTCGGAATGAGTAAGGTGCTGCTGTATATTAGACATACAACAATGATCTTTACCATCTTAATTAACTAGTAGGTATACTACCAACATTAGCATTCCCAAGGAGGTTTCCGTCGTCAGGTCAACTCTTTACTATATGTTCTTGTGATGTCCCTTGTGTTGTTGTTGAAGAAATTTATAGCACCACCCCACATGTATGTATAAGGTTGTGACGATGATGATTAATACTCTCAAAAAGAATCTAATCTTGTAATTAAGCTACCATCTATGCTTAGAAAAGGTACTGACTGGCACTTATACAGTAGCTTCGAGGTGGTCTGGCCATTTCTAGAATTAATGTACTTAAGACGGGCATATTTGTGCAGATTTCATGATGATAGCATTTTATCTCATGGGTCGTCAGGTAACTGGATATGAGAGTCGGCGCGAATTCTAGAAAAAACTTGGACTGTATAATGGTAGAAAGACGCGTGTTGCATCTTATTTGGAAGTAGGTATTTTTAACATTTATAAACTATAATACACATTTCTAGCTAATATAGCATACCTACTTATCAGGGATGCTTTACGAGTTTGATTATCGAATGAACAATATTTATAAGAAAATCATAAATTATATAATATTATACGAGTAGACGCAGTAATGCAGTTTTACTAATAAAAAATACTTCCTCGATGAATCTCAAAATTTGTAATTAAATACCTATAAATATGTAGATGAATATTATTTCAACCGCGGCTAGAAAAAGTTGTTAATCAATAAGACTTATATTCTATAACTGGATCCGTGTATTCTATTCTGTCAAGCTTTTCTGATGTTTATTTAAATATGGGATGATTTTTTATTAATCTGTAATATGCCTATAGAGTTTGCAAACGTAACGGTTTACATATTATGGGGCGTATTTTTAACAAAATCAAATCAAGTACACTAAAGTAGGTAAATGTTTGAATTTAATTCGAGTTGTTTATAAATGATATCGATGTAATTATGTTTTAAAAATCCCCACTTACCAGTCTTCCCCATTGTATCTTTAAAATATTCTCACTAACCAGTATTGTCAATTCTATTATCTTTGAAAAATCCCCACTTATCAGTCTTCCCAATTGTATATTTGAAAATTCTCACTTAACAATATAGTCAATTCTATTATCTTAGAAAAAATCCTGTTTACTAGCCTTGCCAATCGTACTGTCTTAAAAAAATCTGCACTTACCAGTCTTGCCAATTATATTATCTTTGAAATATCACCACTTAACACGCTAGACTCGGATTTGCACTGAGTATTAAGAGCTTGGTCACAGACTTTCTACTTGATATACCTAACTATATTATCAGTAAGTAGAATAGGAACGATAGCTATGCTGTTGCAAAAAGGTGTAAGTTACAGTAAATCATTTTATTTAGAGTAGTATGATTAATGGTAAAAAAAAATACTTTTAATGACCTACTAGGTATTATTATAATAGAAATAAAAATCAGTCACGCAACCAGATAACATCACACCACCTTAAATAACAATAAAATAAAAATAAACGGCATGATTAATTAAGGGTACAGCAACGGTTTAATCGTTTTTGTTTCGGTTATTTTGTAGACGAATTCATTGGTTTTAATTGCATAGCTCGTATCATGGACTAATACTTTATTTTTCACCCTTATCATCAGAACTGAGTCTAGCGTAAGTAAGAGGTATACTTACTAGATATAACGAGAATTTATAAAAAGCGTTCAGTCAAGCCGGAAGCCGGGCTAAACACTAAAGGCTTTACAAACGCGTACATGCTGTTTTGTTGTTAAAAAGATATCAAAAAATGGAACCAACTTCAACACTCGATATGTGAAATTACTTGTTGAAGTCGGTACCATGATGTTTCAAACGTACCTTTTATCACAATATTGTGCGCATTGTACTGATTTTGACAAGTTATTTCACATATTTGAGTGTTGTTTCATATTTTTTTCAACCTTTTTAGTGGCCGTTGCTACTTATGGGTTCGATTGTCATTCACTGTCAATGACTATATCATCAAGATAGGAAAATAGTTTACAGATAATGGAATGTAACTCAAAAACGGTTTGACCGATTTTGGGTTACATATATATTCTCCTTTTTTTGAAGACGGTAAAAAGACTATATATACTCGTGGTACCTATAAAAAATTATATCAACCTCATCTCAACAACACTACTAGTACTCAATAAGACTGAAATCTTTAATCAAAAACTACAGTAACCTATACTATAAACAAAAGCATAATCGGCGATATGCATAGCTTCATATTGAGAGCTCTTCGAAACTTGAGTTTGTTATCAAACACCCATCGCATTGCAATCGCAGATTACTGTAAAATATTTTTTGTTCTTTCATTACATAGCTCTATATCTTCATAAACATGTTTTGTAATGAAGTGCGTAGGTACTTGCTTGAACGTTTGTTGGTTACGTTGGTATGCCCTCATTACAACAACTAGGGCGTTAGCTAATTGCACGCGCTGGCCCTTGAGATTCACACAACAGATCCAATGAATCATTCGATTACAGCTAGTGCTGAAACGAATAGTGCTATTGTTATAAAAATAAATAATAGACATTGTTTTGAAAGTTAAAAATACACCAGATGTTATATAGGCGATAATTAATTGGCCGTTACCCTAACCCTAGTGTCATCTTAAACTAATTAGAAAAGTTATCAGATTTCTTTTGCTTATTAAAAGAATTGAGACAGTGAAATATCATATTTTGACTTATACAGTATGAAAGATAAATATTTTATCAAGTATTTCATTAAATATAGGGCAATATAACGAATTCTTTTACAAAATATGTATGTAGAGTCAATCAAATCAACCGCCCCTTATACGTGATATTAATATAAAGACTAGTAGTAATGCCTTACGGTAATAAAATATGATTTATCATAACAGTGAAATTATCTTATTAAAAGATAAATGCCTACCTTCAAGAAGTTTCACTTAATAAATAATTTTGATAGGAATATCTAGTTCATGAATTTCCCCGATTTCATTAACTCATTCCCCGAAACCAATATATGTCCATTATACTTATGTTGAGAATAAGATAAGGGTTGCCCCTTAAATCTTTTCAAAATGTTTACTTAAATTTCTTACTTATTTAAGTCAGAATTCAAATTTTGGTTATTTCTAGGAAAGCTTATTTACATAGAGATGATGACATAGACTAGACGATGAATTTGTGGAGGAATCGAATTTTATAATCGTTTGTGTTGATTTCGAATCACGCTTTTTAACTCCCCGTCGTGCGTTACCCTCTGTCCCTAATGACAGCCATTGACTAACGGTGACTGAGTACGGTGAGCTAGCCAAGTTTCCAGTGTACGTGGTCAAACAGACGACAATTTCCCTAATTAAGCAGCCATACAATATGCAAACAGTAAGGCCGGTACGTGGTATGAGATGGCACTCGTGTCGTAGTTTTACTAAGTCATATTTTTCTTTGAATTCTATTAATTGTTCCACAGTATTTATGTTGATTTCGTGTACAGTGACAAGTTATCTAATTATTTATTACCTGCCAATACCTACGTGGCTACGTGTTAAACTTAGCAGAAATATTGGTTCTGCAATGTCCTTATCTAAGTACCACTTATCATATGCACATATTGTTACAGAGGATGGTTTATGTTTATTTTAATGGCTACCTTTGCATTCGATAAGTAGTGGAATACATTTTCCATTTAAAGCGAACCCTGGAGTTTATAACGGTACATATTTCATTGTTTTTTTTGCTGGGTAGTCTACTTAATCACATAATATGCGTAATTCGGATATTATTTTTTTCGATTTCTAATACGCTTTATTTATTTAATTAAGTACATTTGAATTTCAGCTGAATTTTGAGGGGGTAATTAATGAAACCACGTGTATTCGAATTTAATAACTTTGCTACGACTAATATTATTTTAATTCTTTGTATCACGGTGGTTATCAAATATTTACTAAATGCGCAAAAAACTGTAAACAATTTATATATGATCTTATATATGAGTTTCCATTTTAACTATTATGCATTTTAATATATCATATTGTACGGCACTGTAGAAGAAGGCTATTCAACATTCCATTTTTGTGATAATATTTTCAATAACAGAGTCTAGGTCTATTGTAATTTTAGCTATATCATACGATTGTAATAAAATTATTGTTTAGTATAACATTTATTCATTATGTTAATATATTATATCTTAGTCAATTAATAAAACTGAGTTTGTTCAGTGTATACCCATACTGTTGTTTATAACACCTATAGAGTGCATTAGATAGTGTTTGCAATGCGAAGCGATGCGCGGTCGACGCTTTCGTAAATAATTACACGTCGGACTGTGCATGTTTTGTTCATTTGGGGAGCAGCCGGACTTCCCAAATTTATTAATCTTTATGTGATAATGACTTTAAGTTACTTATGTGTTCATCTAAATTGTACTTTAGGCCAAATTACACCTACATTGTAGTATTCATTATCACTCATATCTAGGTACAGCAGATACTAGTATTCAAAAGTAACAGAAAACATCAATCTGTTATAGTAGGTTGCGATTATCATGAAAATGTTACTCATGTTGTGCATTATTAGGTCACATCTTGTAGGCAAGATACAATGTGTTAGAAAATATTATGTCCACGAAGTTAAAGATAATGATTTAAAGTGTTCCGTGTAAATGTAAAAGTAATATATGTTAAAGCAACGAAGACCTTTCAAACTGATAGATATATAGTAGTTTATGTGAATAAATTTATTATTAGCAATAAAATGCAGATAGCAGTGCAATGTCGTGTGCATGCGCGAGCGCATGGCGCGGCGGAGGCGCGGATGCGGGCGGGCGGGCGTTCGGCGGCGCGTGCGCGGCCCTGGCGTGGGCAAGGTCAATGGCACGCGTCTCTCCCGCTCGCACACCGGAATTCCATATTTAAATCTCGTCCGCAGAAAAATGGCGGTCGACTCCATTCCGCGGCCGCACTGCACTGCCGTGTGTACGGAGAATTAATAAAACATGCCTCCACCTTTTTCTACTACTTTTTTCCGCGTATCATTAACAGTGCGGTTCGCAGTTATGTAGCGACCAGCAGAACACCGTATGCAGAAAATTAATGTTATACTTTATATGCCTTTGAATTTTTGTAGCGGCTGCATTTCATACGGAGCTATGTCGGTAACGGTTCTTAAAAAGTCAATAAAGTTAAATCGCTGTTATTTGTATAACACGGCTGCCTACTTAACGAGGTACGCTATAACATGTCATAAAGCAGCTACTATACTATTAATATACGTCAGTTGCGTAGTGGGTAGTGCATTAGTGTCGGTTTTGGTACATTTAAGTTTCGTAGCCGCGCGCCGCTACGAGGTTTATTATGCGGGTACTTACGTACGTATGTATAGCTCGAGCGGACACAATTAACTCCGTGTACGGGAAAGTGCAAGTCATCGGCAATCGGAGACGCTTGAATTTCAGCACAAAGAGGGATGGCGACGTGAATTGGGGACCCGAAGTTACATAGCTACGAGCGACGCTACGCCAGCTAATGTGATCGACAATGGAGCACAAAAACGACCGGTCGAAGTTCATTAGCTTTATGTATTTATGTTTATACTTAGCGCGTCCACGTTGAGATATAATGTTGAGTTATTTACGAGCTCGTAGGTCATTGGGAGCGTTGGAGGGTGAACAAACTAATACGGCATTGTCTGTCGACGCCATTTTTAAAACGTATATAGCTGCGAACATTTTTTGTGTATCTTATTATTTTTGATCATAAGTTACGGCTAACAAAATTGAAATTAGTAAAAAATAATAATTTTGTTATCAAAAGCTTGAAACCTATTACGGTGAGCAAAAAAGTCTGAGACTTTACACGGTCGAAGCAAAGCAAAAAATGGCAGAAGAGACAAATCGGGTTCGTGAACGAAATTAATTATTTTCCCTTCCGTGGTTAGAAATGTTTTAAAAGCGTCAATTCTTGGAGGGGGCGTAGAGAAGTGCAAGTCATTGGCTCGGCGGCGCTTACACTAAATTTACAGCGCAATAAATTCGAACCGAGAAACAGAGGAACCTTATCTGCTAACAGAGCAAATGAACTGTCTCGACAAGCAAGAAATAACTCCGAGGCCGGATCGCTAAACGCAGTAATCACGATTGAAGCTTAGTGCTCGGCGGATGAAACGTTTCTTGTGTAAGAAGAAGAAACAAAGTTCGCTTCTAGATAGGTTTAGCTAGAAGCGTTGAATCAATTTAACCGAGCGTACGCTTCGAGTTTACTTAGTTATAACTAAAGTGCTACTTAATTTACTTTGAATGGGTTTAACATAGTGTCTTGCTAGAAGAACGAAATGCATGAAAATTGGTGAGGTTTATCAACCATCAAAGTAAAGTGATACTTTGAATGAAAACTTATTATAAACTATATACGTACATAAAGTAATATTTTATAGAGTATTTATCAACGAGACAAAAGCCGATAAGTAATGCATTTATAAATAAACCGACTTCCATTACAATATAACTATCTGTGGACATAAAGATAGCACCATAAAACAACAAGTTAGTTTCAAAAATAACGAAACTAAGATACTTATGTAACTTAGTTGCAAAATATTAAAAATTAAATAAAAAATATATGTTAAAAAATATTGCGCATGTATAAAATGTCTACTAAGTTGCAGTAGTTACACTAATGTGCATTTTATATGTCAGTAATTCCGCTACAAAAATGCTTCAGATCCTGGCCAAGCAATGTCGGAAAAACATCCTAAAGCAACTGAATAATATTGGATTCTTTACGAAGAATGGACCGAAATAAACTCTTCAAGCACTCGATTAGCATTGAGGATTTACTTCCAGTTTCTATTTCATGTGTAATTTATACATTTCCAAACAAGTTCAAAAACAATCCTGGTATGTGGAACGACAAAAGTAATTTTCATTTCAGTCCGGAATGAAACCCCCTCCTGTTTAAACGTGTCAGTTGTCCTCCTAATGAAACTGCATTCATGAATATTCGCACGTTATCGAGCTGTCATGTCGCTTCTAGTGAACAATGTATCCTTCGTGCTTGGACACATATAGAACCACAGCTAAGTGTTGTGACTGTCATTAAGTCGTGTACTGTTTTATAATTAATTAAATAAAATGTTTCATATCTTTTAGTATCGAAACCTTAGCTTAGACAAAGCTAAGGTTTCGATTCTAAAAGATATGCAGCATTTTATAGACGAGGATAAGTGAAAGATTGACACCTATCAGTGTTTAGACATACTTATTTTACGAATGAAAATGCATTTTTAAAATACTGGCTTTTCAGTTCTAGAGTAAACAAAATGCTATCAACATTTTGTCACAATTATTTAGATGTACAGTTTCACTGCTGATTGAAAAATACCGTACGATTGAAATAAAGCTCAGTAATCGTCAAATGTATTGTTAATCACTGCGTATTTAAATCCACTCAGTATTTAGACGTACATATTGTCCGAATGAAAATTCATGCGGGAATATTCGCGCGTAGCTGTCATATCGTAGAGAACAATGTACCTATCCTTGGAGCTTGGACACGTATAGAGCTGCAACGAGTTGACGTTTCTGTCGTTTCATCGTGTATTTACACAGTTTTATGAGTAGTTAGAGTGATGAACATTATGAGTGAGCATGAGTTAGCGGTGAAAGGGGGCATTGATGCATCATAAAGGGGCCCCTTGACCTTACTCACTGGGTTGCAAGTCCCAGGCACCTTGACTAGAGCCTGTTCCTCTGCAACGCTATGGACCCGGCACCCGCACGGTAAATCCATGGAATGCTAAGTAATTCGTCTCATACCGCGGGAACCCAGCCATGGGAACAAACAAAACCTAGTTCTAACTCGTATCAATTAACTAACTAGGCCATGCCTATACGTTTTTGTTGATTGGAATTTGATAACATCGCGCTATCCAGCGAACTAAAAATCTCGTACTATTATCAAAATTCGTTCACACAATGCGGGATTGAGATTTGAGTGACAACAAGCACGAAAGCTTTTGCATTTATAACCTGACTGAGCGAAGTATTCGACGTTTGAATGTATGACTGTATATACGTTTACGCCTAATCTGATCTTCATGAAATTTTGTAGCTAAGTAAAGGATGGTAAAGGTACAACTGTTGATAGGTTTCCTTACCTTTAAAAAAAGACAATCCACCCCGGCTTCGCACGGGTATTTAACAAAAAATTCAAAAATTATAAATTTAAACACATTAAATTTATTATATTATATAAGTTTTAATATAGATTGACATTTTCAATGTGCCAAAAATATATTTCGCTTAGCACGCGATAGTGCTTGTAATAATATTTAGAAATGCCAAAAATATGTTAAATAGGTCACCACTAATGAAAGTCATGGACGTGTTGGAAAGAAACAACTATTCTATTCCCAGGCTACCAAATAGCCTGGGAATAAACCATATGAAGGACCTTTCTATAGGCGGGGATGGAATCCGCATCTTCCAGCTATACGTGCCTAAAGCGTTAATTTTTTTTACTAGCGATACCGATAACAAAGCCGAATTTTTAATATTTTTTACGACCGAAGTTTTTAATATTTTTTTAAACCGTTATACAATTACGTAAAAGCTTCGACTAGTAAAGTATAGAGGCAATTTGATAAAGTAGGTACAAACGGAAGGCTGATATTCCCAGCAAGGTATGATCCTGAGGGCTGTCTAAATGTATTCGAATGCGATTGAATGTCCGGGTGGAGTGACACCGGAGATGAGAGCCAGGCGCGATCGCGTTTCATCCCCAATTTCAAGCTCATCTCCATTTCGAGGGTGTAGGCGTGGAGATCGATACCTACTCTATGTTAACGCACAGACATACTCATAATTGTATCCTATCCTACTAATATATTATATTTTTATTTGTGTACGAAATACACTTTGGAAATTTATACTCGTATGAATATCATATCTCTATTTATCGAGTATCTATTACAGTATGTAAACTTAGTAACTAGCTAGAACTTTAACACATAATAATTTCTTCCTTAGGGTGGCTGATAATCAGGTCTTTTGTCTTAGACAACAAGCATTATACTGAGAAAAGGCTCGTTCAATACTACTAGACATCTCACTAACGCAATAATTACATAGGAAAATTGTTTATTAAAATGTTATAGGATTAAGGTGTAAATGATATATTTATTGGAATATTTTGTAGCGATAAACTTCTTTTCTTTTGATATTAAAACTCATAACTGGAATATATGCATACGGCAACAGTCTAAACCCCTATTACATGAGACAAAAACCCAATTGGGTGTATACAGACCTCTGCCTACCCTTCGGGGAATACGGCGTGATTATATGTATGTATGTATAGTTAATGGTTATTAGAAATAAGTTTTATAATGTCATAAAATAATTAGTGACTACCAAGTTCAGTCTAAATAGAAAAAATATAAAAAATATTGTAATTGATCACTTCAAACGCGAGATTCGGAGAGTCTAATTTTGCTTTAATACATGTTGAATTGGTTACATTCGTACGGGTAAACGTAATTTTAAAATGTTACTGTTTAGCGGTAAATTATAGAGATGTGTGTTCAAGATTATATGATCAATAATATTTTAAGCTCGCCAATACCATGATCATGAAGAATATATACGCAACCTAGCTAGAAACGCAATAAAACTGATAAATAATAAGGCATCAAAAATAACGAAATTTATTTTGATGAAGTACACAGTACAGGTATACCTAATAGTTTTGAGTCAGATATCCGAACACGAATATTTTTATCACGAATTAACGTACAGTCCCGCGAGAGACGGATTAACAGAATTTCATGTGAACGAAGTTGTGGGTAGATTGGCTTATTTCTAGTATCTACTTTGGTATATCAATCTGAATAAAATAACGTTTCAATATGTATGTATTCGATTAAAAACTAAATATAATTTACAACTAGGTTTAAAAAAAATATATATAGATTCAGGCGTTACTTTGCGGAAATCCATATTTAATAATAACAAATATTTTAAATATTCTTAAAAATTGCAAATATATATCTAGTGACAATTCCGCCTAATTTTCCTGTTAAGCCGACGTGACGTCACAAACGCCACGCAGCCAAACCAGAAGAACTTTCGACACGAATCATCCTCAAAATAAAAAAAAATTAAAACGAATCGTTAACAGCGTGTTTTATCATACGTGTTTAACAATGCATTACATATACGGACATCAGATGCGTCTTCAAGGTTTTAATCCGTAATATAATCACACATTGTTCAATGTCACATACTGCAAACATTGTACCTAACTAGCAACGTAGAATTTTAGCTCATAATACAGGCATTCTAAGCAAGTTTCAGCTACGCTAGTCTGAGATACACTGCGGTTATCAGCCGGTCGTCCGCTCTAATCTAAGCTCCCCAGGAATAGACTATTATTTAATCTACACCTCACTATCTCGCAAGCAAAACCTCCGCTACCGTGCTTGCATTTTGCACATCGTAAATTCAAGCTGCATTTTGTTAATGTTTCTACTCGTAGTTTCACTCCTTTTCGTACAATCTAGAAGTATTTCGCAGTTCTTAATTCAAATTATATAAAAACCCTTATTAGTACCTTTCATTTTACTTTATTTGCATTTATTTAGGACAGACGTACGAGTTCACTTGATCAGTTGGTTATAAATGATAAATATTCCGTAAAAAGAAAATGCTTGAAAATTGAAAATATTGCGAGTGCTTATGGCGCTGGCATTCAGATTTATGAATTCACTTTACGGTTTCATAGAAACGTTTCGGTTTGCGGGTATTTATTGTGTTCGAAAATTAAAAGGAAGATAGGAATTCCCCTGTCGGCGCGGGTGGCGGTGCAAGCAATCAGAGCACACCGGTGGATAGCAACCTTGAATACCAGACTTAATTGAACTCCTTCCGCTTCGCCTTTCTTGCCAACTACATAAATATATTTCACGGAAGTATTTCCCCGCAAAGGTATTCCGTTCTAAACATTTTCTATACAAAGTTGCGTCTATAGATCCGGATCATAGCTCCGCAAGCAAATATTTCTCAATTCAAAAATCTTGCATTTCTAAATGCTCCTTTGATACTGTCTGGAGTGCATATCGTTTTATAAACATGGCTAGCATTTTAAATCCCTAGACACAAAAGAATGGAGGAAGAACTAAATCGCTGTTTCATGTTTTTGGCTCTCGTAGAGCCAGCACACGCACGCGGAAACCGAAACAAAGTCATAAATTCCTTGTAGTACTTACGTTGAACAGCTTAGTTTCAGCTAACTAATGACGTTATAAATCACCTAGAATATATATTGCACTTTTTCATGCGTATAGCCCCGACGTTTTACGGTTATATTTAACGTACTTTGTCTCGGAGAAGCACGAATCCTCTGCTTACATTCAAGTGAAGAAAATAACTGGCTATTTCATTATAAATTGAATTATTACCCGTCTACGAAACTTATTAAAACATGAAATCTGTTTAGCCCATTCCAAGTGCTTTAATTTGGAAGAGAATTTGAATGGTGATAAAAGCGAAGCGTGCGTTGAAAGATGTTCGCGGAAGCTTAAAATAATATTTTCGAGAGCATTGCTCGCCGAGCGGGGAGTTATCAGGAAATGAGTGTCTTTGCCCTTCGGGAAATTGTCCCTCCCAATCATAACGCTCTAGAATCTCTCTGCTTTGAGAGACTTTAAAAACGGGACAGATTTGTCTCCCGCTGTATTACAGGGAATACCGAGTTCGCTTTAAAGGCTTTTATGTAATGTAATTCGACGTTTCCTTTACTGTTTGCAAATATTAAGGATTCCGAGATTATTCAGAGAGAGCTGGGATTATTTTAATGTTTATGAAATATAAATCTGATATATGAGGATTTGGTTGCAAATGAAAACTCATGTATTTTGTAATCGAGCGTTACTAAAATTTTCACACTGTATCTTTCAAAGATTGACAAAATGTAATTTGATATTTTTTTCTTCTACCCCTTTATGTGTGTTCGGCGCTTTGTGACCCCTAAAACATATAAGTGAAGTAATTTCAAAGAAATTTGTCCCTCACAACCGTCGATATGTATCATGTTCCTGCCACTAGAAATATTTGCAATGTGCAAAGGGCTGTTACGTGGTCGAAAAGGGCCATGTCGGGCTGTCGGGGTGTATGTTGGGTCGTCGCATCCGTCCGCCGCGCCGCATCCGATTCAATTAATCACTCGCAAACGATCTGTACGATATATGCCTCTTCATACATATATATATTCCCACACACATACACGACCATAGATGTATTTATTTATTCACAAACTATCCACGTGGTTTACGCAGCCTGCTCGCTGATTTGTCAATGAATATTTTATATACATTCTCCGTTTTCTTTTTAAACGAGCTTAGCCCATGTTTTTTAGAATTGAGTTTTACGAAAACTTTACGAAATGTATCATAAATCATCAAGGTGTTTAAAATAAACGTTAAATTACTTCGTAAAAATAACATATTTTTTTGTTAACATGAAAGTCACAGATAGAAAAACGTTAAACTATATATTCTAGAAAGAAACTTGTATATATTTTTTCATGCTGTCGAGATAGGACAAGTACGAGGCCCACCAGTAACCTCTGCCTATAACAGATGCAGTTCGTCACAAGTGGTGAACTGCAAGCGCCCATTGTTTTTTTTTTTATGCCTGATAGGTTAGCCTTTGACCACTATCTCACCTGATGGTAAGTGATGATGTGGTCGAAGATGTTGTTCAGGCTAACCTAGAAGTACTGGCCCTCAAGGACAGCTGCCGGAACACACTGTTAGGTGCTTGGCGACAGATTTTCTACTTGAGGGTGGTAGCTAGCCAGGCGGGCATTCGCAAAATGCCCTACCACCATGCTATAACGACTGCCATCCTAAGACAACAACCGGGACCGACAGCTTAACGTGCCCTCCGAAGCACGGAAGTGCTCAGTAGTAATGTCACTAGCGGTCACCCATCCAACTCCTGACCGCGCGCGACGTTGCTTAACTTTGCTGATCGGTTGAGAACAGCCAAGTAAACTTCGCTACGAGCGCTTCAAAAGCGCTTGTTCTATGTTTTGTTGTCTCATGTGCCTTTAATTTCACCGGCACCAATATCTTCAAACAGGAACACAATAATGTGAACATAATTGCTTTGCGGAAGAAATAGGTATGGCTGCAGTACTTCCCTGGATAAACTCGGACATTGATTTCTGCTGGTATAAATCAATGTCCTATAATAATGTAATACTATGTATAGGAACTTACTTTTTGATCACGACTTCAAATAACTAACTTCTTCGTAACGAGAGCCAGTAATTCTAGGTAACCCTAAACAACATCTTCGACCACAGCATCACTTACCATCAGGTGAGATACTGGTCAAGGGCAAGGGTTCTATACTACGTTCGAGTCAGTTCATTGGTTTCCAATGAATAATATAAATATCACAATTTTATAATACAGTTAAAATAAAATGTGCAGTGTTATGAAAAACCAAAGTATTTTATCCTGTAATTAAAATAATTTATATTTTAACGAACGCGGTAACAATAAATAAATACTCTTTTGGCCAACAGAGTTTCTGTGTATTAATTAAACATTTAATCATATTTTACGTCATTTAGTTAAAAGAAAAAAGTTACTTTGCATATTAGTTAGCTGTATTTCCCAATATTATTCGATATTACATAGTTTTTCCACCCCGTGGGGTGCTGGGTTAGAATTGCACCTCCCCATATATATGGGCACCAGCGCCTTCCAAAGAACTGCCATCTTACATTCTGCAAAGCGTGGGGATTATGGCAACCACCCCCTTAATAGGGGAGGTTGCGTTCAGCAGTGGACAATCCGGCTGATACAGTACAGTACATTAGTTTTTTAGTACACATTGCTAAGTAAAATTGAAAGTGCATTATGCGAACATACAAACAAACGGCATTGAGACTGACTCATGAGTATAATATGGTTCATGTTCTATCACTAATCTGCGGTTATATAAACAAACATGGACACAATATGAATAAATATCTGACACAATTATGATAAATAGGCTTGGAAAATCCCACTATCTGTTAAAGGAGGTAAAGTGCACAAGGAATTGTGTGTCACTGTTTGTTTATGGATTCGAAGGTTTGCTTGATATAAAGCAAGGACATAACATGAATCATGAGGAGGGATGATAACAATGCCTTAACCAAATGTCTATATGTTACCAGATGTAAGGTCAGAGGAAGGCCGGAGAAGGTAAAAAGTTGAGCAATATATGTTGTAAAAATGCCATTTGATGTGGGATAAGGAAAGAAAGAAGAAGCAGGATAAAATGCTTCAGTAGATTTTATTATGGTAAATAGAGCTACTGTACCTACTGAAAAGTATCATGAATCTGGTTTGTAGTGGACCAACACTTATTCTGGGTCGTATTGCCGCTGGATGTTGCATAGAACCACATACACTGCCGACTCATGTGAGGTCATTAGCATATATATATATATGTAACAAAATTACAAATATACGAGAGGAAAAATTTAAGTAATGTGCGGGATTAAAACCGGGAACAAATTTTCCTCTCGTATTATTTATATATTATTAATTTTGTAATGTAATCCGCATAGCAGGTGTTATTGCAAACATAATAATATTAATATATATAAACATATATTCTATAAAATAATATTTCTCTAAGAACAACACAACTGTAGGTATGTATATAATATAAAGCAAATGACCACACGCTTAGTGATTCACTCATTTAACATAAAATCTATAAAAGTATAACGTCTATAAAACTTAAATCTCGCACAGGTTTTATATGGTCAGTAAACACATTAGTTAACTTCAGAAGGATTCTATGTAAGGACCGAATTAAGGGAATCGAATAGGGCTAGAAGTTTGTATGAAACTCCTGTTTCCGAAGTTAGAACATACAAATCTTAGTTTATATTAAAAAGAAAATGTTTGTACGATAGGGAGGAATTAGGGAACATTGGTGTGTTTTATTGAGTTATGTGAATATATCTGTTGAAGGTTCCTAAAACAATTATTTATAATCGGGCGAACCATATCGAATATATATCATACTACAAAAATTTTAAGAATAAAGAGAGCTTACAAACAACATATTACTTGTACCAACTACCATTTAGTCGTAACGTAATAAGAAAAAAAATGGGACAATAAAAGATAGGAATTTGTAACGTTATTAATAATTAATAGCGTGAATCGTCCACTTGAGGGCTATTTACAGACCAGCAGGATACTGACGAGAGCATGACAAAAGATCAATTGTTCGGACAATGGACTGACGCCAAGATTGAATGTCGTGGCGTGAAAGATCGTAAATCGTAATCAATGCTTTTAAAATATTTAATGTACTCAGGATTTGGGATATCAACCAACCAATTTATAATGAATAGATTCAGGCGTTACTTTGCGGAAATCCACATATATTAATAACAAATATTTAAAATGAATATTAATTGAGTGTTTTATTAAGGTATTAATTTATTGTTTTCTTAAAATATTTTAAAAATATTTGTTATTATTCAACCAATTTATGTTTAGAAATCAAGACAGGCGGCCCTGTAACGTACATATGCACGGAGAATTGATCTTCAGTGAACTAAAATATCTTGAATGACAGAATGTACTTACTGACATATATTTTTTATATAATAAACAAAGGTGACGTTTGTTTTTATCTTGACAGACATACTGCGTCCAATTTTGTGTATGACGGCTGCCTATCTATCAATCAATATGTAAAACTAACAATATTTTTAGTTTTGGCATTACAACCCGACATTCAAAATTATATTTACAATGTTCTTGATTTTATGACTCTTTAATGATAATTCCATTACGGATATTGGGAAATTGTATTAATTTATGTACTTATAATACTGTGGATTTGTGAGCTGCCGAGCACGCGCCTAAAATATGTTTTTTACGTTTTCAAACGACACAAAAAAACCTTACATTATTTGGCGAGGTTTAGTTGCGACCTGTAGGGGAGAACAACTGAAAATCCGGAAACCCGGACAAAGAAAAGGATTTTGGCCCAAGCTGAAACGGAGACGCTTGGCTCGCGCATGGCGCTCGCTTGGTCAAAAAGGTCAACACAGTTTTAAGTCTGAGTATAAGGTTTTATTTAAAAAAATATGGTCTAGATGACTATCTACTAAACCCTACTAACATAATAACAGTATTTTAAAATACACTTACTAGCTATTTTTAGGAGAAATTGTAGTTAGTTCGCTCATAACACGAACGGAACATTTTGTAACTCAATTCCAAAAAAAACGGCAAAAGGTAGCTTTGTTTACTCATATGCGTTAAATGGATCCAAAATCAGCAAGGGCTCTCTATAGTGTATACAGAGGTTCTATACTGTATAGGAGAGGTGTCACAAATTGATAGGGAAACTTAAACTAAACTAGTAGCATTAGTTTCATTCACGGAGCCGTCACATATTTTTCGGACCTCCTCTCCGGCTATGTGCCCTAACATGTCATTAGTACTAAAATTTATGAAGAGGTCAGTGGGCTAACCGCCTGGTAGGTGGCAGGATGACATCGTCCGTAGTTGTGGGAGATAACAACTCTGGACCGTAATCTTCTTCTTCTTCGTGTCGACGACTGACGTATATATGGTTGACTGCCAGTATTGGGCTGCAGCCACCCCAAGGGTAGACACCGTAATCATGAACGCAATAAAGGAGATGCCTTAAATGATGTATTATCTGATATACAGGAACTCCAGTAGCAGTGATGGCTCAGTGGCATTGGCTATGGACTGCCGCGCAGCAGGTCCATGGTTCGAATCCCGCCCAGAGCTTGAGCTTCACCGCATGGTGGAAGGGCATTTTGCGAATGCCCGCCTGGCTAGCGACCACCCTCAAGTAGAAAATCTGTCGCCAAGCACCTAACGGTGTGTTCCGGCAGCAGTCCTTGAGAGCCAGTGAAATAACAGGCAAAATGAGACTTACCAACTATGTCTCAAGGTGATGGGCGCAGTGCAGTTCGTCACTTGTGATGAAATGCATCTGTTATAGGCAGAGGATACCGCTTAACATCAGGTGGGCCTCGCGCTTGTTCCATCACAATAACATAAAAAAAAAAAAAAAAAAAAAAAAAAAAAACTCCATAAGAACTTGTGTTCACACTTTACGCACCCAATATTATATTAGAAAAGAAACTAACGTATCTATACTATATAAATGAGAAAAATACGCCAATTCGAGAATGAAGCAAGAACTTTAATAAAAGCATCTAAGTTAAACTGACGATAGCTTAATAACTAGTTTTACGATGACTAAGGGTCTCTCAGTTTTACGTTTATTATTTCCTATAAATAGTTTGATTTTATGGTCTATGTATAAAAATAGTTGTATGAAATAGGGCAGGAAAGGCGAGGGTGTAGACCACCAGATGGCTTGCGATGAATGAAGTGTTAACGAGATAGGAACATGCACGGTTAAAGGCAAGGTCGGTATGAATTAAAGCATTGTGAACGAATACTTTACAAAAATATTATGACATGCTGAAAGTTATAAAATTAATGATATGTAAAAACATTCAACAAAATTTGATTTTGAAAACAATCAAGTGTCAGCTACGTCTGGGAAGAATATAACTTTTATCATATACATTTTCACGAAAGAGATATACGTAAAAGTGAGTACCGATATCTCTACGAAACTTGGCATAAATACAGCTACATTTTGCAACAGCGTCAGAGCGGTCGGAATAAATAAAACTCTTTTGTATCGAACACAAAAGCGTATTCGGAAGTCTGGAGGGCGGAAGTTTTATCTGTTATTACATTAATGTCACATCTAGCCCGGTTTGTCCGAAGTCCCATCAGATAATAACTAGCGTAGGACGGATAGCGATTTCGTCGAACAACCGGGATGCGCCCAATTCTCGCCAATAAACGCCCTCCAGATATATCGACCTCATCGTACAGCCGATCGTCAGGCGATCACAACCTCTATATTTAACTCTGTAAAGGTGGCATTCCCTTATTATATCTGACGTTTATCGCTTTCCATGATAGATATCCTTTGAATTGACCAGCGTGTTCTCTCGCGCGCATACCGGACATTCCACGCGCTTACACATAGACGATTGAATGATAGCGGAACCATTAAATATGGATGTACGATTTAGAACGAGATCTGAGCCTCTATATAAATTCCTTTTGCACACGTGATCACGTTTCGTTCATTACTTATTCATTGGCAATTTCGTTAAAGATAAATTCAGTGCGGGGAAAAATGTTTGAGTGTTCGCATAAAACCTTCGGAGAAAATACATCGCTTCCATTAGCCGGGCAAACACCGTCAACCAGATGTTTTCTTGCAAAAAGCAATTTGCGAGCGCAAAAGCGGCGTATAGATAGCTATCTCAGCTTTCGACATGATGTTATTTGTAAACAAAAACATGTGGTCAGCCAAACTAAACCATCTGTGGTTCGTTCATTACTTTTCAGTTCATTTTGTGCGTCCACTACATCGACATAAACACAGCCTAAAAAACGTTATTATCACGTCTCAAAACACTATTCCAATATAGCAAAGAAAACAAGATACGATAAAAGCTAAACAATGTAAGTGAAAAACAAATAAAACTATACCATCACATTACAAAAGAAGGCCCATTTATCATCAAATAAAAAGACGTAAACAGAAGCGAGAAGAGTGACGTGAACAGTGGTTCTACGTAGCGATTCGACACCGTCTTCCACAACGTAATGCGGTATGACGGCATCGTAACGCCACGTGACCTCTAGGCCACAACCCGCACTGAACTCAACAGCAAATCATCCGCCCTTTTCGCCCTTACGATCTTTGCAATAAAGTCTAGTATCCACTTTTCTAATGTTGGTAGTGTTTAGTCGTGAATCATGGTCGGGTTGGTCGGGCGCTTTGCATTCCTTCCTAAACCGCATAGGTAAGGTAATAGGAAATGCCATATCGTAATAAATTTACGAAGACTATGCTGATAATTTAACTGCAATCTCACTGCAGTGTACGTGTGACCTTTCAATATTGAAGTTCTTGCCAGGTTTGACTCATTTAACATAAGAAAGGTCAGATTATTTTCGGAGCGTTTCTGAATTCGAATACAGGTAGGTACTCGTTTGTGCATTAATTGTGTTAATTTGATATGTGGGTAGATAAAGACTAACATGATAATCATGTTAAATCTATCTACAAAGTATAATCGTATCGATTATAATACTAAGAATATATGATTAATTTAAAGCATGTAATACTACCCCAAAACATATTTGATATACTCCTTATTTATATTTACATCGTATAAACTCTATAACTTTGGCATTCTAACGAATTTCAAAATCACAATTAACGAGTTCCTAAAGTACTTGTAATTTAAAGGACATTCATTTGTTAATTAGTTCATAGAAACTGCTTTTAATCTACCGGCAATCAGTATTATAATTTCAAAGAATTTCAGATTGCAGTCTTACTAACGGATTGCTAATCTTTGCCACGATTTATGAAGAATTCCGTTGTTAGCTACGATGCGCGCGCGCAACTTTCGAAAGCGTACAGTTAGCATCAAAAACCTAGAGTTTAAACCAACACATACTTCTAAGAATATGAACATCAATTTCTTGGGAAAATCCACCAAGCTATGAAAATTGATGGGCGATTGTGGAGCGTTTTTGCAGTAGCTTTATTATAATAATTATATATGTACTGAAATGAAGAGTATAATGTATTTTAATATTATAATCTATTCAATATTGGTAGAATTTTTTTAACCGGCGGTATGCCTTTATTAACAAAATACTACAAACTATATACAACACTACAGCTACTACAATAAAAGCATTTAGATACCCATAAGTCATTGGTGACTCACAGGTAGTCCAAATGCTCCAACCCACTACCAGTTGGCAGCATTGCCCCGTCGAATTGCAATGCTTATTCTTTGAGCCAAATATGTGCCAGCATTTTGATCACGCGTCGAACTTGACATCCATGTAAGATAATGTCAATTATTTAAAACGAAACAGATTTACAAACAATGGAAACGTTGCTTTTGAATTTTCAATAGATGTTGAATGGAATATTAGGCACCACCGCATTTGCAATAATCAAATATTATTAAAAACTTTTATCGAGTAATAAAGATCCAATAAAAACTTTAAAGGTCCGATTGGACAAGTTCATAATTTATTCAAATTAAGATGTCTCTGAATCGTAAAATTTGTATAACTTATTTTTGTCATAATATCGAAATGCATAATTCTCCGCGAAGCATCATCTGGATTTATTTATGGACTCTCTGAGCGCCCGATTACAAATACGAAATTGAGAACTTCTCAGGCTAGGGTGGCGTTTCTGACTTCATGTCCGCCTTATTGTACCTACATATACAGTGAAATAATACTATTTTTATTATTTGTCAGAAGTTCGCTCATTACGCAATTACTTCAAATGGTAAGTCTTATTCCTTCGAACTCCTACGCATTTCGTCCAGAACGCATTACATCCAATACGAAGTCAAGCACCCGTATAGCATTTTTGTATTTAACAATTTTTAAATATTTTTTTTATACTTTTCTGAAAGTATTTTATTTGCGAAACAATTTGCGTATTTAGTAAGTGTGTTGCGTGTCTAGTCTAGGCACTCTATGGAAGTGTACAAACATTAAATTACATCAGACGATAAAGTTTTAATTAGTTAGAAGGGAAGGAGGGAAGGGAGGGGGATAGAACTGATGCCACCCCCTTGGTTTTCTGTGGAGGTATATTTGTCAGGTTTCTAGTGCTCATGAAACACATTTTTTTAAACCGTAGTCTAACCGCTTTAACAATCGATTGTGTTATTATTTCAAGTTAAAAACAAACATTTAAAGCATATAGCTCTTGAACACAATTTTCAATCTATCTTATACTCTTCATCTATGGGAGCAAATATGCACACTCCCCCAAGTGTAAACTTCAATTCGCTTCCAATAAGAAAGTACTGCGCAGTGTTTTGCAAAGGCTATCATATGGCTGTCAATAAGGTCGATCGGTTACTCTACAAATATTGTGGCTGTAAGATCGAAGTAAGCCCGTTCCCGCATACCTTGACACATTGTAATAAGGATGATAATCCCTTGTGCCGTCGCCGACGTTGTGGTCAACAAATACGGTATCGAGTAATGCCGGGCAGGCGAGACGGTCACCTCAGTTCCAATACACAAGTCCACTTACTTGGGATGATAATACGAGCTCCATTTACGCTGGCTTGCAGTGTAAACCTAGACCGGAGAGATTCCGGGATACTGTACATTGGAAAATGTTCTGAAACATCTGTTTAATGTTAAACTGAGCTCCTTTAGGTACATTTTTAGACGGAAAAGATTTTCGCTCGCAGCACACGTAGAGCTAAGAGGTGCACAGACTTTATCATAAAGAAAGATAAAGTTCCCTCTAACACACTAAAGAAAAGAAAAACCGAGTACTTACTTAATAAGTAAAAAGGCTGGTCAGCTAATGGGATTAAGATTCAATTAACTGAAAGAAACCTTAAACAGACGACTGACTACGACCTAAGCCTTATAAAGAAAAAATAAAATACGAAAATATAGGTTTGTAGGTATACCTAGTATTGTAACAATATAAGTAAATTTCAGCATATAAGAAATGATATGTACACTCATAAAAACTGATTTAAGGAATGTCGACCTTCGGGTCACTAATAAAACATGCAGTTTAAAAAGCAATTTAACGCTGATGTCACTAATTTAAATAGCAACGATCGTAAATCCCTCTGTCCATGAGATCAACACACGTACTATTCTGCGTATTCGTTATGACGACCATTTTTATTGAAAATAATGCTATAGGTACTTCTGTTCATTTATTATTCATTATATCTATAAATTTATAAAAAATATATCAACTAAGTAACTGTAAACTTACTTTTAAGTTATCTTTTGAATCAATATTTTAGAACTATGCAAACCTGGTGATACGACAATAATTAGAAGATAGACTTTCATTAAAAGGTAAAAAAAGAAGAATTACTTAACAAAGAAGATTCTCATACAAAGTATCAAGAAGTGCACTGTCAGCTGATATTATTTTGATTTTGATGAATCAAATACCATACAAGATGTATGGCTATCGTATGTCATATTAACTACATATTAACTTTTTTACGATTACATATGTCTTTGGTGAAGTCTTTGGCAACATAATAAGAAAAGAAAATGAAGTTATTTTTAAACCATAACATATTTCTCATTACGAAATTTTTCAGGCATAGTAAGCCTTTATATCGAATTATCGAAATGAATTTGATCTATCAACGTATCGTACCAATTCTCGTGTATTCGTAAATTCATCCGTGTACAGTGGGCGCGCTAAGCCTGAGCATGATTGGCTCCGACCGGGATGATGCGGGCTTCGATAGATAGAGGTTATGAACCCCTGATTTAATTGAAGATCCTACAACATAGATTAGATCATAGTTACCATACAGCCCCAAGGCACAGATTACATAATAACATCTACGTAACCCACAGTCCATGCATTGTCCGGTGGGAATCCGAATGTAATAATCAAATACGATTTGTTATTATGTCTGTCAAATCTATTCATACACATGAAGGTCGGGATTGTTACACGATTTAAACAGTGGCTCGACTGTATACAGATGGTGTTAGTATTGTAAGCGTAGGAAAGCAAACTGAGTCATAGGAAAATATATCGGTACTGACGAAATGTGTGTATCGTTTGTGTGTCGATGTAACAATATTAAGGTACCTGCTGGTAATAAGTTATTACCTAAGTTATTACAAATTGCTTTACATCATTTTTGCCTTAAAGTATTTGTCTCGTGGAGTTTGCACTTCGTACAAATTTCAAAATACATTTCTACGATTTGTTGTACAAAATAACTATTCCAAGTAGCTTAGTAATAAAGGCATGAGTCGTTAATGAAGCCTTAATCATTGTTCCTGAAAAACAAGTCATTTGACTAGGTTTCTTACTTCATTTTAAGTATCGGTAAGCACTCGACAATTAATTGTCGACTTACATTAGGTATAAAGTTCCAAAGAGAGTATTATTTTTAATCTAAATTGACTTTCAAGAAGGAGCACGCTTTATTATGTGATACACAGTGGCCTTATTCAATATAGTTATTATCGAACGTAATTTTAATGATATTGGTTATACTGAATTTTACACATGTTTTTCGTCATTTTAAACTAACACTTGCACCATACTTTATTATTTTTATATATTATGCAGTCTATATCTCTATACATAGCCTGTAGATTCTATATTTCTATTGCTAAATATCACTACATACTTACCACCACCTTACTGTTTGGTTTGAGGTCGAGAAATGAACATACCTGAAACAGAAAAATAACAAAAATTTGAGATCTCTGAAGTAAAATCTCCGTACAACCGCATAAACTGTTATCTACGGGAACGATTTCATTATTTGCCATAAATATTTAAAATGGAAGAATATATTTTCGTATAATATTTGTCATAAAAATTCTTTGAAAATGTCGTCTCTACCACGTTGCTGTACATGACGAAATAGACAAACATAGGAGTACTTACATTATTATGTTTAATAAATAAGTATTTTAGTATCGATATTCTTGCTGGTTTTTCTCATCTCTTTAAACGCCGTTTTACTTAACATAGCGATAAAATCCTTTACAGTTATGTTTAAAACTACATAACGTATAATTTATAAAAAAATATGTATACCGAATCCTAAAAAATAGAGGGATGTTGTGTGAGTGACATTCTGTATGAAATAACACAGTTACGATTAAAAATATGTTTGCATTGTGACTGAAATAAATAAGTAGATTAATTTATTACAAAATTGGTTCTCTTGATCGTACTCTTTACAGCTACGTAGGCTACGAAACTAACCGTCTGCCGATACGTAGGGTTGCCTTCAAACCCCTGGAGGTTGCATTTCAACTTATCTTAAAAAATATAATGGAGGGAATTATCTTTGCCTGTTTTAGGTAACTCATAACAGGATTCCATCTTAAACATTCAAAATACACGCTGGTAGAACAAGTGACGAAGAATATTATGCGATAGTATACCTAACAACTCTTTGATTTGATTTTAGGGCATTTATTTCGCATTTAATCTTCTTTAAAAAACATCAAACTACAACCTACCTTTCTGCCTCAACATTGAACAGTAACCAACGAGACCCTTTCACCATGACAATTCTCAAACTTGGTCACCTGACACTTGACAGCCCTGCGAGCTAATGGCGTCAATTATCAACCATGCTAAGGGTGCCATTACTCCCCTCGGGCAGCTTCCTGAAGCCGAGAGCTTTTCACTGCCACGAACCACTGGAAATCATTAAAATCTAGGCCGTGAATGTTCTATTACCGCCCTTTCTTGGCATTGTATTTAATCTGAAACAAGTTATTGTACTTATGTAAGTTTTATTCTACGATTCAATTTACTATCAAACTTTTGTTATTAATGCATAACATTAAAGAACTTAAGAGATAAATATTTTTTAAATTTCTTTGTATTTTATTAAACAAAAATAAATAAGAGCTTTTATAACTATTTGTTAGATTCTAAAAATAATAAGTTCGAACACGAAATGTGTCTGCAATCCGGGAGACAAATCGACGAACTTTCCAAAACCGTGAAGTTGTCAAAGTTTTAAAATTACTTTAGCAACACCTATTGCATTGATTTACGGGCAGCCATAAACGGGAATGCAATGACGCGTGAGTCACTCGGAATGTGGGGGGCGTTTGTAATATACTTGGGACGGGAAATAATAACACACCGTGTAGGCACTGTAGGGTTAATCACGATTGCAATCTTTGTTTATTTGTTCCGAGAATGGTTAATATGAAGTCATGTATAAAAAAGGTGGATGAGAGCATAATTCATAAAGGTTACGTAAATATCAATATCAAATCTTTTACTAGTTTTATAGCAAATTGCCTAGTTGCTCAAAGGTGGTTCGATTACGTTTGAAAATCTTGAGGTACAAACGAACCCAAGTTCGTTTCTCGTGTTGACGGTTACTGTGTTTGTCAGACAATATATTTTCAACAGATGTCCAGAGTTTAGTACTGTACCCGGAAGATCACAATCGGTTCCCCTATATTACATGAAATAAAACCAGAATAGAGGAGTGCCGATAAAATTTGTTTTTTTTTAATAAATATATCCTATAATGACTTAGCTCGACGTGTCGGCAAAGTTGAAGTGACCTCGGTCAATGCAATCTTGTATAAATAGAGCCTTATTTACAAGAGTAACTTTGGCTTATGTTTGTGAATTTTTTTTAGTCCACCATAACTTCTAAACGCTCTAAACGATTTCAATGAAAGATATATCGTTAGATTTGTCTTGACAACGTAAGTGACACTAGGTACATAAAAATGAATAAAAACACAATCTGGTGGATTTTAGACGCCATATTGTGAGATATTTTTTTTTTCTTCCGAACCTATCGTGTTGTTTATCAATGCTTGAAAACAAGATTTCATAGATATATATAACTTGCAGTTTTATGTTCAATGTAACAATAAAACGTTTAACTAATTTGCAGTCGCGTTTTTTACTTTTTTAATTCACTTATACGTGTTTTACAAAACAAAGTTTAATACTTTCAGTTCATTCATTAAAGGTTCAATAAAAAATTCAGCAACACTTGCCTATTATAAACCTAGGACAGTAAATGGCAACCTGAAAGTTTATGATTAACGTATGACATCATCTATGAGGATGTATTATATTTATGAAAATGCCAGATGTGATCTAACATTGTACATTATCAGTTGAGTTAGGTAACAATGTGGCATATGACGGCAGCGTTATCACTCGCATCCGTAGAGCGCGTGACAAGGGAAACGTGTTTTCTACTTTATGACGGATGACAACCCTATAATGAGGTTCAAGTCAAAAATTACAAGCGGGTAAGATAGAAGCTGGTTGCTAAGCGGTAATCCATAAATTTTAGCTCCGAGCGCACAAGCAAGAATAAGTCTATCCATCTATCTATATACAATGATATAATATTATATAGCTATATAGCTAGAAGTTTTGGTGGAACGATCATTAATTTATTTTTTATTTTTAGGTTAGTGAGATTTTTTTTCGTTTGGTAATATGTATATCTTAAATCTTTCAGCAAGAGGTAAAATGTATGCTTCAAGCTACGCGTAGATACATTTTTATGCCTGATAGGTTAGCCTTTGCCCACTATCTCACCTGATGGTAAGTGATGATGTGTCGGTGTGTGGTCGGAGATGTAGTTCAGGCTAACCTAGAATTACTCTCAAGGACAGCTGCCGGAACAGACCGTTAGGTGCTTGACGACAGATTTTCTACTTGATTTTCTAATTAATAATATAGATTTCTAAGTAAGACCAAATTGGGAGTGAAGTGAATTGAGAAGAGGATATATAAAAGAGATGGAAGAAGAATTTTAGGCTAGATAGGGAGTAGGACTTTTATAAATGAAAGTGATGAGAATGGTAAAACTGTGAAAGCATTAAAACGAACAGAATCAGATATAGGCTGTAGGCTACGACAGGATATTGGTCAAGATACCCTAGCATGGATAAGGCAACGAAGTGAATCACCGGTATCGCTTTTTAACCTTTATAAAATACCGGCCAATGTACCAAGTTTTTGGTGCAAGACAATTTATAAATGGAAAGGTCCCAAATAAGACTAAAAACTACAGAGGTCTTTAGCATACTCAGCAAATTGCTTGCAAAAGTGTTGATTGGATGAATTGAGTAAGTAACCAGTCGAAAGAAATGAAATGATAGATTTAGTAAAGCGAACGTTGTGAGTATTGAAAAGGACGAATGTGACAACACGTACTTATATGATTGATGGAATATATACGTTGAAAGGAGAGTTAATGCTGGAAATTAAGTGAATGTGGCACTCTATATCTTTATCAACAACCGCAACGTGGTAAAAAGACACGATTAGTAATGAGTAGAGAACCGACGTTAGTCAAGAAAGGTATGTTGTGATGTTGTGGACATGTAGATAGGATGGAGGAAAGAAAAGTTAGTACAAAATGTTGAATGGAACAGTTGCAAGGAGAAGAATTCGGCGAAGGTATTCTGACCAGATTAGAGCTATGTTAAAAAATCACCAGGTCATAGGTTCCCATAACAAACCAGCGTTTATGAAGAATGCAATGCATAGCATGAGTTCCTTATAGCAGGTGGAAAGTCGTGTATTTGCTACCCCTTCGGAAAACAGGTCGTTATGTCCGTTTGTAGATACCTATGTTATTAATGCTATTAAAAGTTATCCTGTTGTTTCAGAAGCTTTGTCTTTATTGCTAAACATAAACCTATTTCCGAAATGAAATTCTATGTGTTTCCCTTTAGTGAAACCACCTAAAACAATCCTCTATTGTGTTAAAACACATTCTAAAATCTCTACGGATTTAATGCAAGAGTAACTAGGGAATTCGCATACATGCTCTGTGAAAACTCATGCTGACTGCTCGGGATAGGATGGGATTGCCAGCTGACTATTCGAAACTAAACTATAATTTTATTATACATTATCAACAGAAATGTTTTATTATTAAAAAATTTAATTTATTATTCAATAAATTATTTTGTTTGATTTTTACAACATTAATTATTTTAATATTTAAATTACCAAGATTTATAAATGTTTGTCTTAGTTTATCTGTTAATTTGATACTTGCGAGTTTTGAATTAAAATTAGTTAAGGACATCCTTGCAATATAAACAAAACTTTTCAAAAATATACATCAAATGATTCGGGATAAACTTTTGATACCAGAGTACCTCCAGATTAAGACATTGTTGTGAAAAAAAGTTCTACTGCCTATAACTCATTATGTATGTGGAATATCATGACAATATTATTGATTAAGAGTAGAGTACACGGAGCATTTTCCATACAAACGTACTTTATCCATATTTTTAATACCATGTGTTCAAACTCGGTCAAATTTTGCATGCATATTGTTTAGCCTATTATCTATGCTGTGCCATATCTATAGTTTGCCAGTTTTTCGATTTATTATTTATTTTATCCCTACATGTCAAAACTTCAATTCCCATACAAAACGATTTTGGCTGAAGGATATACATGCTAAGTTTCACCGAGTTGAACACTTCCTATTTAAAATATGACGAAACTACATTTGTATGGAAAGCGCTCCGTAAACTCTACTCTTAAATCCCTAATCCATCTCACTGACTCAATACATTTCGGTCATATAAAACACAATTAATTAAAGTTTTCGCTGCGGAATAAAATACTTAATGTAGTAAAGAAATTATCATTTCGAAGGTCTCACAAAACACAATTTTGGTTTGCGTGGTTTTCGTGTAATCAGTACTATTTTTTTACTATATATAGCACTCGAAAGTATATGTTGGTTGCATTAGATGTAGTCTCATGGTATTTACTAGTAAGCATAGTTTTTCAACTTTACTAGCAGCTTATGAGCTACGAGAGAACGGAGTACGAATCTCTTATAATCCACCGCTTTGAAGCTTAATAATTTATAAGCGGAATTATTTGTACCGCAAGAGACAGTAGGGAAACAAGTATAAATTAATTAAAAAAGTCGGGTGCGACTGTAATTATTTATTTTCGTTAAATGTTTTATCGTTGCATTTAAATGAAAACTGTATGTTATGTATATTTATGAAATCGTTTTTTAAAGCCCTTCATTTTGATACTCAAATCGACGGGAATTAATGATTTTTTAAAGTCTCATGATAGTGTCCAAAAATCGGGCATTTTTTTTGTACTTATTGTCTTTTGAACTATCAAGACGAATCTAAAGATATCTCATACATTAAAATCGGTTAAGCCGTTTAGTAGTTATGGTGGAATAAAGAAACTCACAAACTTACAGACATACATGAACCCTGATAATAACACTCCTTAGTTTGGGCAGTCGTGTGAAAGTAAGGTAATATTTTTTTTAACCATCAAACGAACTATTGCAATTCACTACTGAACGACCAATTGAATACTCGGTTGTAAATGTTCCTTCATTCACTATTGACTGAACAAAATAAATGTAAAACTCGACAATTGCAAGTGAAAATTATTACACATGTTTACCTTTAATCGTACTCGTACATAAGCAAACGTTGCAGTAGCAACTTGTTTACATTGTGTGAGTAATATGGCTTAATGCAATTTGGTTAAACATCTTTTGTGTCTTGGAATAAGTCAGTGGAATGTAGATATTAATGCAGGCTTCATTAATACAGTTCAGTTGCTTTGTCTCTAAGAACAAACAAAGAGAATAATAATATTTTATGGCTGTATCCAGATGGTTACGTTTTAATAACTATGTGCATTTAACCATTCTACCGCTGAATAGTCCGTAATCATAGTATTGTGTTTGTGACTTATTCCAGATAAACTAATGGGACAAAATAATCATCATCAAGACTTTCATCCCCCATTATTTTACTAGAGGTACTCTCTCGTACGAGGGTATCTATAGTATAACTATCTCTACCCGTGGGTGTCGTAAGAGGCGACTAAGGGTAACACACCAGAAGGTGGGCAGCAGCGCTTTCTGAGGAACTGATATCTCACACTGCGATCCTGAAGACGCCTGCCGAGCGTGGGGATTTTGGCAAACCCCTCCATAATGGGGCTGTGTTGAGCAGTGGACGATGCGGTTGATACAGTGTTGTCTAGACAATACTTTAAGTTGGAAGACATAATGTCAATCATTTCTTATAAGTTACAATGCATCAGACATAAAAGTATGTCTATTACTTTGTAACAACGGATCGATAAGCATTTTTTAGATAAGGTTGTTTCACCTTTATTTACAAGATGGTTTTAATAACATTTTCTTACAATAACGATTAAAGATCTTGTAATTTATAGAGATATATATACTCTATAAATTACAAGATCTTTAAACGTTATTGTTAGAAAATAGTATTCAATAAATATATATGAATACTATTTATATATGTGGTCAAAGATGGTGTTCAGGCTAACAATTCAAAGAAGATGGCGTTCGCAAAATGCCCTACCACCATGCTATACCGACTGCCAACCTAAGACAATAATCGGGACTGACGGCTTAACGTGCACTCCGAAGCACGGAACGGTGAACGTTAGTGGCATATATATATACTGAGGTATATATAGGTATGCCACTAACGGTCACCCATCCAAGTCAAGCCCGCAGCGAAATTTATTGAACACCTTATTTGATCGATTAAGGACAATTTAGCAAGCTACGGAATGAGCACTAGCAAAAATATACTTTTATATTTTTGGACCTTAATATTATTGATTTGCATCAGTTCATTACATGCTCATATTGTATTACTTTTTTGTAGTTTCAATAAATATAACTTTTTCAGTATTTTAAGCACATCTGTATGTCTGATAGAACAGCAGTGTCGTGCTTGGTAACTAACATAAAGTTGTTATCGTAGCCCGCGAAGCACCTTTCATTTTATCGCGAATTGCAACAAAACATTTTCTGATAACACTTAATAAAGCAGCCAAGTAGAGTCACTATCTTTATAACGTTATTTCTTTGATGGTTTTTTTACTCATGATAGTGTACGATGTAGGATTTACTTTGCAGAAATCCATATTAAGATGTATCCGAATCTGAATATGCGGTGGTAAAAAAATATGATAAAAATTGTGACATTATATTTTAACCAGGAAAAAGCTGAGCTTTGTGAGGGCTCGCGTTTATTTTACAACCTGATTCTAGTGGTGACATCTAGTATTAAGGTTGAACTGGCCGAACAAACCAAACTTCTCCATACAAACGTCGTAGGGTGATCACTCCCTTATTTGAGATTTCAGGTCCAGACTTAAGCATAATATCGATTGTTATCGTCATTATCTAGGCTTGTATGATGCCAAAATTTTAAAAAGATAATTAAGTTGTAAGTTATGATCTTCGAAAACTTCATATAAAAATGTTTCGAGGCACATAATTCGCAAGTTAATTATTTTATTATAATTTCGGCATCGTACAAGCCTACACAATGACGAGATCAATCGGTATTATGCTTTATCTTGGACCTAAATCCTCCAATAAGGGAGTGATCACCCTACGACGTTTGTATGAAGAACGGGCCGGCCACTTCACCCTTAAGTGCGATGTATTTAAGTATTGAGTTTAATTCTGTTGCAGAGATTTTAACTTTTTGATTTTCTAACAGATGGCGTTAGTAGTACAATAACATTCTATCCAATGAATACAAAATTGTTAATGTTATTTTTTTTATGGTTATAAAATTATATTTTGTTAGACAAATAACACATCTAGATATGAAGTTAGATTACTATGTTAAAGCACAAACTTATAGGCGTGATAGTTTTTCAGTAAAAGGGGCCACAAAATGTTCAAGTTGTGGGATAGTGATAGGGTTCTCTTCGTTATGTTATTATTATTCATGATATTCTTTCCTGTGAAGGCTGTCTCTCCTGATCTTAAGTGACGAATGCGGTCGACTTAAGAGTACCTATGCTTTTGCCTTACACACTAAGTAATATTTACATGTGTCGGAAAACGTTGCAGAAACGATACAAAGGTCTGGAAATCTAATGAAATTATGGACAATAATACCATACAAGGTTCATTCATAATGCGCGTGCAATGTTGCGGTTACGTCATTCGGTCTGTCCGAAACACACGAAAGTTACCCAAAATATTACTAAACTGATGAATGATCCAGGGACAAAAAATATTCTAGACACTTTTCTACACGACTGCCCTAAAAAGGAGTGCTTTATTTTTAGGGTTCATGTATGTATGTATGTTTGTGAGTTTCTTTATTCCACCATAACTTCTAAACGGCTTAACGTATTTTGATGTAGGATATATCATTAGGTTCGCACTGATAGCGCAGGTGACACTAGGTACATAAAAAAAGTTAAAAAAAAACTAACTTGCGGATTTTAGACGCCATATTGCGATAAAAAAAATGTGTTTCTCCCAAACCCTTCGAGTGGGTTATCAAAATGAAGGGTTTTAAATAATGATTCCATAAATATATATAACTTGCAGTTTTAAATTCAATAGAAAGATAAAACGCTTAAGAGGCCTTTTACATTTTGCAGCCCTCTCACTCGCACTTTTAAAGATTATTTCAAATAGCAACAATATGGTTTATATTTTTTAAAATGTAGTCAACCATTATTTCGCTGCATGCAACTATAGATGTTCTCAAAATATTTTTACTTTGTTACATGTTGAGTCCAATTAGAATTAGAGGCCCAAAATTTAAAATAACTAAATTACGCGTTTTGGATCCCTCATAACAGATATCAAAATGAAAATTAGTAGAGAACATCTATAGTTGCATGCAGCAAAATAATGATTGACCACATTTTAAAAAATATAAACCATATTGTTTCTATTAGAAATTATCTTTAAAAGTGCGAGTGAGAAGGCTGCAAAACGTAAAAGGGCTCTTAAGGAAAAAATAAATAATTTGCAGTCGGGTTTTTTAATAACTTTATACTTATTTAGTATATGGTTATTTCCTATTTTGTTTTATATATATGGTTATTTTTCAACATGTGAAAAGCCTAAACGTTTGTTGATTTAAAATAATAGCGTGAAAAAAAAAATTAGATTATTTTCTAAGACTATTATATATTATATAATTATTACTATATATTTTTCGCAAAACATTAAATAATGTATAAAATTAATAAGTTTAATTAAAACATTTAATAAGTAAACATAAGTAGGGTTTTATTTCAATGGAGAACTAGAGAATTACCATGAGTTAGCAAAATTAAGTTGTGAAAATTGCTACCTTCAAATTAATTAACCAAATAGACTGTAATTTACAAATTAATCTGAATTTCTACATTGAACTTAGACCCTGTGGAATATAAAAAAGTCAATTTATTAATGCTATAAAATTACCTCAGCTGGTTATGTTAAAGCCAGACACTGGAAGAACCTATGGGACTTGACTTGAGGTTATTGCTGCTAGTAATATAGTAAAGCAACACCGATGGTTACTAATTAATTAGTGACTTCGAATCTATAAAGGCTTATTTAGAACTCATAAAAACCCAATAAATAGTTTTATTAAATAGTTAAAAAGGTATTTAAAATTGATTAATAGAAGTAATATAAATAAAAAATCTTTTATAGATTTCAATGCAAGACGTTAACTTATCATTAAGTACCTATTGATTAATGAAATTTCTGTGAGAAAAGTTCTATAGATTAGCAAATTTCGACTTATAAGTATTAATGAAGGTTTACAATAACTTGCCAGATGACTTTAAGAATATGAATGCCAACATGTTTCGAGTTGGATTGCATAAGTGGTTGTTCAAGATGTGTTTTTATTCACGAACGAATTCTTAAACTATAGAAATATTGCAACATAATTTTAATAAAATTTCATTGACATTTATTCACATCAATTAATTTAATATTTTTATATTGTTTAATGATTATTAGATTTTTTTTTCTATTGACATTAGTATTGTATTGATTATTATTGACATTTTAATAGTATAGATGTAATTATTAATTATATTATTACATTGTTACCATGTTTTTAAGCAAATAAACATTATTGTCATTAATGAATGATGAATATGATGTTAGGAGAACATAATGAGATTAGGTTCTCCTAACATTATATTAGTAAATGAATCTATGCATACTCTGTTCTAATAAATATGAGTTGCTTCATACAAAAAAATATACTTGGTGAAAATAAAAGGTATAACAGTAAAGTGCCAAACATACTTGGGATTCCAACAGAAACTCCCACAAAATGCTTAATGGATATGCCATAGCCAACGGCCTTGGGTCGCATTAAGTTATTGTAATAACATCTCAGTGGGGCGCCCTATAAAGTAAATTAAGTGTGACTGACTGGCTGACCTCTCGCGAATCGAAAACTTCATGTAGCACTTAACTGTTCACGAGTCTATAGTCTTCCTGATACGAAGATGCGTTGCCGGCCTTTAAGGGGAAAATATGTAATAGGTTAACGACGTTCGCTGCAGTTATGAATTGGATGGGTGACCGCTGGCGTCACTAAGCGCTTTCGTGGTACCTAGAGCACGTTAAGCCGTCGGTCCCTGTTGTTGTCTTAGGATGGCAGTCGTTATAGCAAGGTGGGAGGTCATTTTGCAACTGCCCACCTGATTACTACCTTAAAGTAGAAAATCTGTCGTGAAGCTGTGTGTTCAGGCAGCTGTCCTCGATAGCCAGTAAATGTAGGTCGGCCTGAATAACTCTTTAACCGTAACATTCCTCACTATCACGTGAGTGTGGTCAAGTACTTGCCTATCGGCAAATTGCGATGTCCTTGGGGTTCAACTGTTTTGATGATAGGAACGTGGTGAGCAGGTAGCAGGAGTCAATGACGAATGGATAGTGGTAATCATCGATGTTTTTATTTAAATTCAACAGCTTTGTGACCCTTAAGTGCAGACTAAGCTAGTATTGAAATTCTCTTGTGTTAGTTGCTAGTTTGTAAGTGTATATTAAGTGACGTCATAGGAATAAAACAGCGCGACGGAGACGCGATGAGTCTGTGGATGTAATAGCGTCTGACCTAGCAGGCGCCGCGCCGCCGCCGCGGCCGACGCACCCCGTCTCCAGACTAACTACAATCGAGTCAGCGGTTATACGGGACCAGTGCCGGACTATACTAGATAAATAGGGCGACATCAGTCTCAATTTTACATACATTGAAAAGTAAGTTCGATAGATCTTGGCACTCAAAGTACCCGTTGTTTCGAGTACCATGACTCAGATTTCCATGTATGAAGGATGCATGAATAAAGTAAAAAAAAAGTGAAATTCGACGTATTTTCATCTGTTACAATGTGGTCAATACGGTGCAAAAATAAATAGTAAAACAAATGAAGTTTATTTCATTACAATAATTGACTTGGAGAAAGTGTATAATGGTTTTGAAAGGATTGGAATTTGTTGAGAAATAGAGGATATTTTATTTATAATAGCAAATTTAAATACGAAGCGCCGGTAATTTTCACATTCACATTAGGTTTCTATAACCTATATAGATAGGTTATAGAAACCTATCTATATCATGCTCACAGACTAGTTCGAAGCATAAGTTGATCCATTTTTCACATTGGCAGCAGACATGTCCGTGATACATGAGAGTTAATCGACTCGTATCGCCCACCCCCTTTCGTCCGCCCCTGTCTCCGCTTGCCTTCACATCCGATATGGTATTCCATGAGCATGACATGACATATAAATTATTATGATAATAATCTTGGCGGCAAAAAATACGGACACTAGGCTTTCCGCAGTGATCGACCTATTTCATGTTATAGTGTTTTGTGTTGGTTATTAACACAGTAACTGAAATTCTATTTTAAATTTAAGGAATATTGATTTATCAATCAGTAATTTCTAGTTACATCATTTGCATTTGATAACAACTACAAAAGAATTAACACACTCACTATCACATACTGAATATGCATGAAGAACAATCGTATATCAAATTAAAACATATTATTCGTAGCATAATAAGCAGACGCGCCGAACCCAGAATTTCTTAAGCCTGTTATATTGAGCATATATTCCACCTTCCCTATTCTTCCCATCGGACCCATAAAGTTCTGCACGAAAAACGTCTGCAATCAACTTCACTGCAGTGCATGAACAAAGACTCTTTGGGGAGAAATCCTTTCAGCCAACACACTATTATGTATTCTACGCCAACACAGTCTGATCACTGAGAAATACTAAGAACACCTACATGTGAACTCGTCCCCACAGATTAGCCAGTAGTTACTGGCTGGTAAATTATGGCTTAATGTAAGACTGGCCTTAATTGGTGTCAAGTAAATTTTCTGTTTGCGGATCTCGCGGTAAAGTAGGCATCGGGAACCGTTCTTGCGGTTAGCTACGGGTACGTGACGGATTGTGTTTCCGTCTGATCTAGTATATGATGTTGCTTTGAAATATATAAGTTAAGCTATTAGATACCATTTAATTGAATGTTCGAAAGACACAAAGAAGTTAACTAGTAACTAACTTACTTTGAAGCGCTCGTAGCGAAGTTTGCTTATACGGTCTGATTCGATTAGCAAAGTTAAGCAACGTCCGCCGCGGTCATGAGTTGGATGGGCGACCGCTTGTGACATTACTACTGAGAGTTTCCGTGCTTCGGAGGGCACGTTAAGCCGTCGGTCCCGGTTGTTGTCTTAGGATGGCAGTCGTTATAGCATGGTGGTAGGGTATTTTGCGAATGCCGCCTGGCTAGCTACCACCCTTAAGCAGAAAATCTGTCGCCAAGCACCTAACGGTGTGTTCCGGCAGCTGTCCTTGAGAGCCAGTAATTTTAGGGAACAACATCTTCGACCACATCATCGCTTACCATCAGGTGAGATAGTAGCCAAAGGTCAACCTAACAAAAATAAAAAATACATTTTTTTCCTTAATCTTTGCGATTTATCTGTATATCACAACATGCGTTTAACGATGAAATATTTATTGTCTCATGAATTATGCCACAGAATAAGTGAACAGCTCGTTGTCGGTGAATAGAAAAATCAACCTTTAATTTTCGTATCAGCGAGCCCTGATATGAAAATGAACGAGGCAACTACGACATTAACTTTGTTAACGAAGGGTAAAAATTGGAAAATTATAATACTTTTTAATGAGATGAATAATTAACCATTCAAATTATTAAGACATAGGAGTAACGATTTGTTATGGTAAGGTATCAAGTTGTTTTAAATTTATTTCAAAATAAGGTTTTATTTCTCATTCTCGTACAATAATGGTTAATATTTACAAGTGTTATTTATAAACAATTCCTAAAATTGCGACGACAGTAAAAAGCGCGTTTCTTGCCATAGTTTTTCGAAACAGTGAACAAGAAAACATGAAGTTTCGGCAGGAAAATTATTGGCAGGAGACGCGCTTTAAGAGTGGTGACATTTTGTATATATAATATATGTCAATAAATAATTTACCAACGAGTCTCATAATGATGGGTTACGTGCGCATTATATTCAATAGACTACTATGTAACAAATTGGTGCCGTTTTTGATACTGTTTTATATTTCGTTTAATTTATTTGTAAAAATATATTTATTTTTATATCAGCCGTATGCCGTTAATGACAAAACACTACAAACTACATATAATTATATGTACAAAACTATCAACTGCTACAGTGAAACACAACGCAATTAAGATACCTAAAAGCCATTGCAGGCCCTCAGGTAGTCCAAATGCTCCAGCCCACTATCGGTTGTCAGCGTTCCCAGCATCTTTTAAAAGCTTATATAAACATTTTTTTTTATCTTTAGTTAAAGGCAATTGGTATATGTACTGACAATTGACTTGACCTTTCTTGTGTGCGTAATCCCGTGCAAAATGTGAGGGTATTAAGGCTGCGTTCGGAAACTGTGACAGAGCGTGTTGGTGTAGGTCAGGCATAGACTGCATTCCTGCAGCGCCAGCGCCGCGCCGCGGCTGCCACGCCCGCGCCTCTCTCACTAAATATAGCCCGCGGTGAACGAACGCGCCGCGGCCGATACGCGCACGCGAATCATTGCTAAAAGTGCGTTTTGTTTCGCTACCTTGTAATATTTGGTTGATTTTTTATTATAGTTAGCTGCGGTTTTAATCGCTACTCTGTAATCACGTCATTTGATCTGTGTTTTTTTCTTTATAACCATACCAATGTTGATATGATGCTATAATATATAAATTGCTTTAAACTTGACGCACTTATAAGATAGTAATTATTGACCCGAAGGGTAACTTTAAGATTTTTGCGACATAAATACATAGTAATAAGTATTTCACAGGACATTTTAGCGATTAAAAAAACGTTCTTTTTAATTTTACTTTGAAGTGAATTTAGATTAAAGCGAAATAAAAACAAAACCTAGCGAAAGAAAGTATTTTTTTAGAGGGCATATTTTTTCTGTTTTACAAAAGAGATAGCAATATATACCATAACATGTGTGCTTATATTCTACTCCTCACAATTATCTTACGATATGAAATTTACCTAAATGCAAAAAACACACATCAAACACAAAAGACAGATAAGAGCCATCTGTCCTGATTCTCTGTGGCTTGCTATCAAAGCTGACAAGGCCTCAAAGCGAGGTGAAGACTTTATTGTTTCTTATTCACCTTAACAAGCTATTCAAACTTATCTCAAAAATATTTCAAAAGCATATATATATATATATATAGATAAGCGCTTAGTCATAAGCATATTTTAAGGGTTTTTGATGAGAAAAAATCGACTTGCAGCTTGAAGACGCAATCCCAGGATACCGTCCTGTTTTCCTATCCAAACATTTTTACGCTTTCGAGTTAAAGCTATTTTAAAACGCAGAGGTTTATTGTAACCAAAATTCATACATTACAATTTATTACAAGGACCAAAAACCATTTGCCATGAAGGCTTTTAAACCATGTTATTTTAAAAATAAGACTGCCTAGATGTAGTATGTAACATAGAATTTTTACCACGCAGACATTAAACTCACACATACGTTTTACAATCCAGACTATATGAACATAACCCTTCCAAGTGATGGACTTAATTGTCATTACGCGTTCAAGTTAGGTCAATCAAGTCAAACCTAGCCCTAAACCTAAACATATTTTGATTTGCTGCTACGAGTATTATAAATATCTTGTTTTTTTTTCTTTCCATCCGAAAAAATACTGTTTTCGTTTATCATGCGTCAATGCTGCTTGAATAATTCTGATATAGTTATTGAAATGTATATATAAACTATCTAATATACAAGTAACAGAAATAAAAAATATTCATAGTTTATTATCACGCCGGTATATCCAGAAGTAGTAGGAAAAAGTGTTTCAACACCCACGTTTGACCCGATATGCTTTTCTATGGGCTCTAGAAAATTTCTTCCACGCTATTCAGTGGTAAAAATAGTTTTTTATTATATTTTATAGAGAAGCGCACCAAACATAAGTTGTCCGTCTAAAGTTGAGATGGCCCGCTCGTAAATACAAGTTCACTCAGGCCAAAGTATGGACGTATTTTATTAGTGTTTCAATGTACCGACTGAAGTGAAAGATACATAAGTTAAATTTCTATCTGCCGTGGCTTAGTCTGTGTAGATTTGTTGTGTATTTCCTAGTACTAACTACTTACTTAACCAATCGAAACAAAAAATATGCTTTTATTCCGCCTAAAAAAATAAAATTATTGCTTTTTAAATAATTTTTCTGTTCAATAAAATTCTGGTTACAACAAAAAACGTATGTTTCAATCAGAATTGAATTTTAACATCGTCGTTGCTTTCTCCGTAGAATGTATATGACATTTAATGTAGCAATCTAACTTTGCTCATTATTGCAATGTCGAAGTTGGAACGTCAAAGTCAACCCCGTTCCAGAGACAGCAAACATCGAAGTCAAATTGAAACTGTTTATGACGTCATATGTGCTACAAATTTCGGCGACGCGCGTAGCACGTCGTAACGCCGTAACCGTAGGAGTCTACGACTACAGTCTACGGCTACGGAATTTCCAAATTACATATTATTTTATGATTTTTTTTCACGACATTACACGGTATCCTAATGATTTAAGTTTGAAAAAAGTAAAGCCTGGTTTGTACTTACTACTCTCAGATACTTTGTAACGCAGAAAGATGAACATATAAAATTAAATGGAAACATAGAGCACTCACAGGGCTTAAGTTTCTAAATACTTAATGAAAAAAGGTTGCATAAAAGTGACCAAGAGCACATACAGCCATATGTAGTGAAAGATACTGTATCTGTTAGTACAAACGATATTTTTATATTAAATAATCAGTATAACTATAGGTATTCCCGACAATAAAACCAGGGCCGTGTTTAATGTGAGTTCTTAATACGGTCAGTATTGACTTTCTATGATGGGCCTCCAAAACTATCGGATTCTGTTAGTCGTAATTATATATAAGGGTAATTATGTTTGTTGCAAACACAAAGTACCTTTAGGGTAAAGTGACACGCTACAGCTATGACTATAATATATAATCCAATATGGCTTTAAACTTAGAACTTTAATATATTTAAAGTGATTTTTAACAAGGTCATCATTCATGCCAGTGTAGCAACATCAGAAAAATTATTCATAATTTTTTCGTATATCGGATTTAATTATTTAACTTTGTGTACCAATTTTCAGACAGACACAGTGAAACTATACGGATGTCGTTATTGAACCTAGAACGAAAAGAATTAAACTATACGTTTGCAAAAATCATTGCATACATTTCAGCAGACCACAAACTTGCCACGACGCGTCGCACAAAACATTCTTTATGGGCAATAAAAAAGCGGACAAGCATCAAGCGACAAGTCTGACGACATCAGTACGGGCATTTATTTGCTTATCGCCCATTATAATGCGCTAACCGTACATGATAACGGAACAATGAGTATAAACCAGTCGCATGGATACCTACATTAGAGTGTACACTCAGATACGCTTATCTCGCTATGTCAATACTCTTTTGTACCAGAGATACGGGAGTCTATTTGCCCTTAATGCCTCGCGCGCATTCTTCGATGTTGAATAACTCTCTGACAATGGACTGACCCATTAGTCGACGATTTCGATACTTTTTTTAAGAGTTTATCTATAAAAATAAACGTGGAATGTGCCGTGTTATCTGTGGCTAGACTTGTTTAGCGTTATCGGGCCTGTTACATAAATAAAAGTGGCCTCACAGTCCTCGCACACGGTAAATTTAATTTCCAGCGGAGCGCGTTTGTTTTGATGAATTTTAAAACGTTTGCTGACCCGACCGGTTGCTGGGCGTACGGTGATGAGACGACCAGTTATATATGTTTAGCTCCGCTCAAAGGTGTGTTTGACTTCACTACTACTAAAAAGTTCAATCAACGGTAAATACACGTTACATATATATTAAATCAAAGATATACGGAAGTTTATGACAAAGTGAGACTAAGATATAATATCCTAAATTATCATTTTAAGATAATTAACACCAATAAATGAATACATTACCAATGATAACATGCTGCGCGAGTATTTACGTATTCTAACAATAAATTAGTCGGTGTTATCATTTCTGACGGCTGTTATGATAACAGTAATGTACGATGTTAATGAAAATCAAATAATGAACAACAGTTGACCTTTGCTTTCGTGTTATATAATTAACGAAGTACTTATGTTGATGGCTTGAGTTCCTGACCCCGCGACACTGTTTGTGTTTAATTTAAAACAGCATTTATGGTCATCTCCTAAACTCTTTAAAAAGAAATGAATTCGTCAAAAAGATATGATGCTCTAATAATAACTTTTATAGTTGAATGTTGTCTGATGATAAAAACATGTCGTGACGTATGAATTTGTAAGTTGTGCAAATTCGTTAGTGTTTTTGGCACAGCCTTTGTGCTCGAAGATGAACGAATTTGCTGGGTGAAAGAATTGCATTTGATCGAGATGTACATGTTACTGAAGATAAGAAATGTGTCGGTATATTACAGGATGCATGACAGCACCAGTGATAGAAAATTTGAGCAATGATATAAGCTTGGTGTGTGCAGTAAGTGCAACGTCATGAGGATATTGTAACTAAAATAGTATGGAGAAATATCGGTGTAATAGAGACAGTATGGTATAAGTGCGTCATAAACGCCAAAATGCAATGAATTACCTTGACTTCAACTTTGAGTATTTTATTAGAATAACGCCGATAAATGAGAGTATAAGAAAAATATAATATACTACTAATTATAATGTATACTTCGCTCAGCGTGGCACGAAATAGAAAATTAAAGTAGAGAATGTAGTAAATAAGTGAATTAATGTAGAGCATGTCATAGAAATAAATAAACACACAATTTCTTGGTATTTGTGAATTAAAATAGAAAAAATACTTTTCTGTTGGTCGAGTGGCATCATGCGTTGCTTTGCGAACTCAAATTACTGGGTTCGTTCCCTGAGTTATTGAATTTTTCTAACTACGTTTGTCCGGTAGATGGCAATGGGACCGCCCCTATAAAATAAAACATAAATCATAATAACCTTATGTGGTTGTTTGGATACTTCTGCATATCCATTTGAGGATATAAAGGTTTGAAGATATATGACAAATATATTAATACAATAAAACTATTTTGTATATAAGTATAGTAGGTAAATGACTTCACATTGGGTATTTCCAATAGCTATAGGTATGACAATGTTTTGTAATAACCAAAACACAACACCAATCTAGTAATGTATTGGGAAAAGCAAACTTAACCGTTAAAATATATGGAATATTTGTTTTTTTTTCTAAACGAATCGTTTTATCTCATTATTTGTGAAAAATTTGTACTTTTGATTTCGGAATTGATTTGACCGATCAGTTGAATATTAAGTCCTTCTTAACTATTTTAATATCGTTTTATTTTTTGTGAAAGCTGTACTTAAATTCTGATTTAAACATAGATCCTCTTGTTTCTTTTTAAATTCTAATAAGAATGATTTTAATGAGATTTGGATTCTCATTCCTTCACGCAGCATGCTTCGTCGGATCGACACACTGTGATTATATTTAAAGGTGGCCGAAGAACAAAAAGCTATATCTAGGAATCTTTTCACTGAGACACTTCCTTCTAGTACTAAATAGTTTCAGAAGGAGTGCAATTCAAGCGAATTACACGAGGGATAAATCGTGGTTGGAAATAAGTACCTAGTAGTAGGCAATATAAAGTTGACATGGAAATCACGAGTCAAGTTAGTTACTGCCTTGTCTGTCTCCCCGCACGCGTAGCTAGTTACCTAACTACTCGTTATCGATAGCAAGTTTCAAGTAAAATGGTTATTTTATACGACGTGTACTGTTTTATGGAAGTTGCGGAATTACGATTATCTAATTTGTATTCAATCGAACCGGTTTATTTCTAGTCTAGCTATATTGGATGTTAGTTGATTCTAATTTCTAACTAGCTTTTGTTTTAACTCGGTGTCTTAGTTATTTCAATGTTTGTATGAACCTTTTATGTAAGGAAGCAAATATATTATTGTATTATGCTTTTGCGTTTTTTATATCATTATACCTTTAACTAAAAGTTTATTTCTATATAGTCAGTTCAAGACTGCGCTCACATATAGGTACAAGTATTGTTTGGATGTATTTTTTCAAAGAAGCACACGACTTTTGTTAGAGTAGATAGGTAATCCTACGCAAAAAGAATGTGTTGAAAATTTTTAAATACCAACCTAATTATCTTTCTTCAGTAATTGAACAAAGAATCTTCACAAAAATATATAAAATTAAATAAACTAAGCCATTATATACAAATGAAATATTTCTAAAAACGTAGAGTTGGTACCTATGTGAAAATTTTATTATGTAGGTACGTACGAATTTTTCGTTATAAGTGTTTTAGCTAAATTTTGCTTTTTGGTTATTACCAAGTACCTACTTATCATGAACATTTTGTAAATGAATAAGGCTTTCAAACTATGTTTCAGAGTTTACAGCCACTGGAGACATGTTATCAGCTCGACCTTCACAAGAGTAGATTGATAAGAGATAACAGGTTGCTACATAGTGATTGTGTATAATGTACATTTTAAAAATAAAGGTTCATATCAAAATTTTATTTTTCTATTCGCAAATTGTGTGATTTTGTACGTATGTAGTGGTGGTCACTTGCAAGCAAGCTGAATGATTACCTAAAAGTAAGCGGAGAATTTATAATTTGTAAGTATGGTGCCTTAAAACAAAACATGAAATATTGTCTAGACATAAAACTGGTACTGTTCCAGTTGTAAAGTGTCGTGTCTACGAGACCGTGCATTTTGCGCAATAGCGTAAGTAACGAGTAGTCCATTGCAACCCGTCTCTGCTGTCGCGTCGAGATATCAGCTGGCTATGTGAAAAGCCGAGAGGGGAACTAAACACTTATGCACCCTCACGAACTCCTGGTATGTTATAGGTACAATCCATTGAAATGCATAATCGAACCCAAACTTCCTCAATCCGTGCGATGTTTCCACGGAGCACGCTCGTAACTCGCCGATCGGTAAGCCGACACTGTTTATCAACACGGCCGATCAAACGACACTTAGAGCACCGTCGCCATTTCTCTGCGAAATCATCACACCCTTGGCAAGTGTCGCAATCGGTGATGTTTGAGACGCGTGCATACGATCCATCAATTGGGAGATGTTTCGCGAGCGACTCGAAATAGATAAAGCGGAGTGGAGCGCTTGCATGCAGTGATCGATCGCACTCACCGTGCGCTCGAAGGCAACAGTCGTGGCGGCGATCAGCTGAGTCGTCAGCTGGGGAGCGCGAGACGCCGGTGTCACGAAGTGCACTGGAGTTGGGAGCTGCGCTGCTGGACGCGGGGTCCTAGCTGCACTGGATACTGGCCGGGGGCACTGCACGCGGCTCAACGAGCTCCAATCTCAACAAGGAGAGGGCACACACACACGGATCGCGACCGAATGAGTCAAGCGTAGGCGACTTGCATCACGGCTCTCGCGTGCTAACGGCGAGAGTGTCGGCGAGCGACTGGGACCGCGCGGGGGGCTCCACTGACACCCGCGCCGCCCCTCGCCGCCCACTTCCTCCGATGAATGACAATAATGGAAGACGTTCAACTCGCCCGCAAACCGAATAATATGAATCATTGCATTAGGGTGCAGCCCCGCCCGAGTCCGGCCCGTGAAACTCAGTCCGCGCATTGTCGCGATAAATATTCATGAAGGCCCTGGAAAAGCTCCTGTAATGTCCGCGCCGAATGCTAGAACTCGGTTAACGCTCGACACGTTTGTGGAATGCCCACAACCCATCATCACTTACTTTTAATAACGCCGTAGATGACGTGGAGTGCTTGTGTGTCAGGCCAGCGCTGACGCCGGTCGGTGCCATGCAGTGGGTGCAATGGGTGGAGTCTGCAATTAGTGGTTCACATGACAGACGACCGCGGCGGGCTTGCGACGCCACTAATCTTATCTGCGCTAATCTAATCCAGTGCGGCGCGACGCCCTCTCTTGTGTTTTCTTCCAATTGTGTCCACTCGAGGTAAATTAGACGTTTTCTCTCGGGAGTTCACAATAAAGTGACGGGGTTCATTGTTCCTTTAGAAAAATCTCATTTCAACTGCTTTTGTTTTAAATCTATTCCATCTCAATGGAAGACTCAATGTCTACAACAGCCATCTTGATGGGCGATCTTGATAACATTTCTGACGCTCTGCTGTTATTTTCAGTTAGAATTGTTGCAAACAAAGCTAAACACGCTACCTATGCAACAGATGGACTAAATGACAGAATAATATATATTTACAGAAAATATTTCAGTTCCGTCTACATAATTGCATAGGTAGAAGTACGTATATAATTGTGTCATTGGGAAAATCAAAAGAGCTTTTACAAAATTAAGACCAAATACTTTGTCAAGGATATTTTTTACCTTAAACATGAGCAAAAGATCAGAGGTCGAATAATTCAGAAAAACTGTACACGCCACCGTCGATCCCAAAGTTGTCTTTGATGTCGACAAAAAAGGGAGTCTTCAAATTGTTTAAAATTCCTTTTAAATTGTACTAAATCAGCCCACGTCTAAAATCAGACATTAAGAGGCCCGTCCCCGGTTCGGTGTCGCGATATAGCATGCGAACTTTTATTTTATTTTGTCGGATCCTTAAAGTTCATCTCGTCTAGACCGGTTCGTACGCCCACACTCGCACAGATTTCTGCATCTTGCAACAGGCCCACCATACAAGTTACTTTATTTCCCTTTTTATCGTTTTGTAATACCCTGAGATATTAGCCTCTTCATCGCGTTAATAGTGAAACGATACATCGCTTAAAACCGTGTTTTGAAACTACCTCAATCTGGCGCTCAGCCTCTAATTTCGAGCGCAACTATTCATATAAGCTATTGTAGGTAAACATCGACCTTTGTTACATTGCATCCGACTGCGAATGTTAGGTGTTAGTTTCCACTAGGCGTGAGTAACTACTTAGCATTCCATTGATTGCATTTTAGGAAGCGACATTCCATTGCACGCAGTTCTGATCTAATAATAGCAAGTACCTTACCTAAAACGTGACCATACTGTGACGATAATTCCGCGTAAATTGTTTTAAAAAGAAATATTAAAGGCGATAGTTCTACTATAGAGAAAAGTCCTTTCTCTATGGTTCTACTCGCAAACCTATTAAGTATCTCTTTTGCGACTTTGTCATACTATTATCACTAAATGACATCATAAAGGTTTAGGGTTTTCCTCTATAGCATTAGTAGTCTGTATGTAGAGTCTATCTTATAGTAATAAGACATTATTTTCAAAAGTTTGTAACCTAACAACACAAGACTCGTATGACAACGATCATAACATGAACGTAGTACAGTACTATGAACATGTTACGAAAGATTGACGACATTGTTATTCACCGTTTTTATGTTTTTATTACAGATGTAACATGAACGTCTGATATTCTTTTATCACATTGATTATGGTGAGTGAATTAGGTTTTATTTTGATTTGATTGGACGAAAGTACTAGCAACCTGATGTATTATCACTTACCATCGGGTGAGATAGTAGTCAAAGGTTAACCTATCCAGCTAAAAAAATAGTACAAATAGAAATAAAATAAACCAGGAACAGTGAAAATCAGGAATACAATGATACAAAGAAATGGCATATATAGGTAAAGATATTATATACAAAATAGGTAATTAGTTAAGCTAATAATGAAAGCTCAGGTAGAAAAGCGTCAAAACAGGCAAGTGCAAGTGGTGATTGTTTAGAATTAGAATAACTCCTGGAAGGGTGAAAATGTATGTGGACAGACGTAAATTTTTAAATGAGGTAGTAATTCTCTATCGTTACATTATCATAATGATAGGGAATTACTTCGTCATAACTTATTTATCTAAAAGGACACAATTAAGTACAACCTAAGTTAGGAATTTCTTGAAAATAAATTTAAAATAACCTACGGAAATATGTATACACGCCGCGCCGATTACTCAGAGATCCGACTTAAGTAATTTATTGCTTATTCTTTAGAAGGTCGTTGCTACACAAATGTCACTTTGCTGTAGTATTACAAAATTATTATTGCTGTAGTTGCTTAAAGCTTATTTCCGTACATAAATAAATAAATAGTAAATGAGGTGAATATGGATAATACTTATTTCAGTATTACAAATTCTGCACATAGTCATATATACCCAAAACATATTATAGTCATGCCCCTATTTTATTTTGCAGATGATTTCTAAACACAGAAGTTTCACCAGACATGTTTTGGTCCCATGTAATAGAGGGCGAGCCAATTGCCATCTACCGGACTTAATTCCAGACACCGGACTGTTACTGAATTATTTTTGTCAGAAACCCAATAAATTTTCTGACCGAGACGAGGGTTTGAAATTAGTACTTATATTTCATAGCTAACATGTATTTTTTTCGGAATGTTGTTATGGTATGCCTGTATTAAAAATATACTACGAACTATATACGACACTACAGCTACTACAATAAAAGCATTTGGACAACCTATAAGTCGTTGCAGACTCACAGTCAGTCCAAATGTACTAAAAAGGAACAATAAGTGTTTAGTACACATCTCTAGTCATTGTAAAAATTGCCTTTGAACAACAGATACAGAGTTAATAGGAGAAATTCATTAATATTGGAGCTGCAGCGGGTCTTCTACTGCGGTTACACATTGGAGATGTAAACAGGGCGTGAAACATTACGTACAGTAGCTGTGTTGGATATATAAATAGATTACTTGTTATCGGCATGGATGTCACAGTTGGCGGTCTTATCACTCGAAGCGAAGAGAAAAGCCACTGAGATATGCTAGGCTTTGCAAGGCGCGCATCGTGTTAGGGCATTTTCCGAAAGCCCATCTGGCACCATCTGCGCGTACCACCATCACCAGCAAAGTTCTTAAAAGTTTAGTCAAGTCGAATAACAGAGAAGCAAAAAATATTTTAACAAGTTGGTTAAAAGGATTAACCTATTACGAAACAGAGAACCTGCTGAAAGTACTTGTATGAAGATGATCATGCCACTTCTGGGCTTCTTCACAATAACATATGCATGCACACACACACACACACACACTCACACACACACACACACACACACACACACACACCACACACATGACATTTACTTTTATACATATAATTTTTAAAATAACTTAATTTCATTGTTAAAATGTCTCTTCTATAATTATATTTTTACTAGAACTTTTAGGCCACGTTTAATATTATACTTGAACATTGAAGGGTATGCAGAATCTACGATACAAGTGTATTCTTAGTGTAGATTCTGCACGTCAATATTGTAACAAAATAATAAACTCAAGCCACTTTAGCTTAGTATTATATTATGTACAATGTTATCTTGTCCATATAAGTACTAATGCAATGCACATATAGATAGTATTGATCTTAAGTATAGAAGTTAAGCATTGTACTTTAGTTGAGCAATAAATTATTATTATTATTATTATTATATATATTTAGTAACAATTCCGCCTAATTATATATCATTTTTATAAAGTTTTTTTTTTATAAAGATTTAAAGACCATCAAATAGAAAAACTGTCGCCAGGCACCTAACGGTGTGTTCCGGCTGAGAGCCAGCTCCCATTATAACCCTGTTTACCGCTTTCGACCATATCCATTTGACGAGATTGTGTTCAAAGACTAACCTATTTATCAGTATTTACATGTCTTAGGTATTACTTTGCGGAAATCCATAATTAATAACAATAAATATTTATAAAAAATATTTTAAGAAGGTAAAGCAAATATATTTTAGTAAAATATTTAAAAATACAATTATAGCGAGCTCACGATTGTCCAGTAGAAGAGTCGAGACTTCCTGAAGATGCTTCGTGTGGAATCGAAAGGCGCCGAATACTATTCCAGCTAGGCTACGTGGTGTTACTTACGTCACGTGTCGACTTAACAGGAAATTTAGGCAAACATCTATAATTATAATAAAACTAACATCTGCCATGTACAGAATTGGATCCAATTCTGTACATGGCAGTGTTTTGGAAAAAATAATTGTAGCACTCTGTAGCTGACGTTGATGCCAAAACTGTATTTTTTTTTCCTGTCTGTCTGTATCCCGGCCGCGCATCGCTCCAAATCTACTGAATGGAATTCAATGAAACTTAACAGATTTGAGTTCATACTATGAAGAAGTTATTATTCTGTACTTTTTATCCCAAAATTCAGCACGGTTCCCTCGGGAAAGGGGATGTAAGTCAAAATGTACACTTAGTTGTAATTTATTAACGCGTAGTCCGATTTCAATTATTCTTTTTTTGTTAGAATAGTGACGAGTGATCCCGGCACACCATGGGTAGCCCGGCACCCCAAGGGCATTCCGGCATCCCACGGGCAGCCTGGCACACCACAGACAGCCCGGCACCACACGGGCACCCTGAAACCCCAAGGGCATCCGGGCACCCTACGGGCAGCTCGGCACCCCACGGGCAGCATGGCACCCTTATTTAGTTTTTCAAGCTTACTTGATAAAACTCTAAAATATGGACCATTCGTCACAATCAGTTTTTTTACTTGTGCCAGATACATTTTGGAGACTGCGCAATGGAAGTGCAAAATTTAATATATCTATATTCGTGCCACCGCCAAACAGGGAGAACCTCGACAAAAAGACGACGTCTTAAAATCGAAATTCCAAAGAAACGCACAAAGTACTTTGCTTCAACATTTATTGTGCGAAATGCGAAGGAACACTCAAAGTAACTTAACTACTATCTTCTGGAAAATACAACCCGGGAGTTTTCAAACCCTAAAGTAAAAATCTCCTTTCTGAGCTTTGCTTTACTAAGAGTGCATCATCGCAGACCACAGCGTTGCTTAATATGAGATAAACAGTGCTCAAATGTGAATAATTCGTCTGCAGTTACGGCAATCGCGAACGAAGTCGCAAGTACAGCTAGTTTACAATATAGAACGAAAGGAAAAATTTGAACTACGAGTGAGAATCGAACCCACTGAGATATGCTAGACTTTGTTAAATCAAACAGTCTGAAGACGGTTAAACGATAGGAGCGAAGGGATAAATTTAATATATGACTCACTCACTACTGTTTAAACTATTGTGACGCATTATTTTATAAATGAGGCAAATAAGTAAATAAATAATTGATCAATGTCCAATAAAGGAGGGTTTTTCTAAAGTGACGTGTATAGACATAAATATCTATTTTGTATGTGATAGTATTATAATGTATCATTCCATATTGATAGTCCATTTTTATTGGTTAGAGTCAACTTTAAGTCATTTTATTTGAATTTGATTAACTTGGTCGAAGAATTGTGTTATGACTAGGTAGTTAGAATCACTATCGGCATGCCGCGTTACCGTTAACTACGAACTTATACTCAATCTAATGAAAGAAGTGTTTGACAATACGACTGACTAAATCATTTAATACTTATAACTGTCTTATATGGCGTCTATGTTCAATCGAGTAACACGATCGATCCTGCGCGCAATAAGCATCACCGTATTTTTTAAAATATATTATGGAACTGACATTCTACTAAATATATGAAGTGTTTTAAATAGCGTAATTACTACTTTAGTAAGTTATAGCGCGTGGGCTCTACTTTATTATTCATCACTGTACATTGTACACCGAGGGGAGAAAACGATCAATTTCTCCCTAGTGATACATAGTGATATATACTACACCTACGAGAAAAATAAAATCATATAAGTTATCTCGTGTTTGTCCCGAGACTTCTTAGGAAGTAAGTTCTTTATGACTTCATGAGCTATATTGTTTATTTCTGGTGGCGTCATCATTATAAGATGAGAATAATTAAAAACGTACTGTTAAATTATCAATTTAGTAGAAAACTAAATTTAACAAACCAAAATAAATTGGCGCGCTTTTTTTTCTTAGTGCATACAAAGGTTGCCAACATGCTTTCATTAAAATTCGAGAGAATAGACGTTTGTGTTTTTTAAATGTTCGCAGCTAAAAAACAAAATAATTCCATGACTTTTCCCGCCGCACATTTATAAGGGAGAAATGACGAACTTTATAACATGTTTTTGAACGAGTAATGAGACGCTTTCTGAGTGGGTGTGGTATTTTGTAGTTCTAATTTCAAACTGAAACCCAACCTCATCACCAGTTTAGTTATAAAATATACCTACAGCCTGGTCTCATCCTATAATTAGTCTTAAACCAGGTTCTAGTTTAATCTCGCGCAACTCTCAAGATATTAAATTAATATCAAGAGCATAAATCCCGACAAAATTCCCGGTAGACTGTAAAGGAGCTTGCACACTGTACGGGCGTATCGGGCGACACTACGCATCGGTAAGCAACAAGGTACCTTACTCATTTTAATCCACACAGGTATGGTGCTCGCTTTGTGAGCCTAGAACGAATGGTTGAGTGTTAAATAATTCCTTTATACTCATGGTGCTTTGAGCGATTACGGTCGCTAAGGGTAAAGGAATGCGATTAAATCTGCATAAGAAATTATTGATTTATCTGAGATTATTGTCGTACCATGTGGTGAGAGCTTTAACGCTGTTTGGGTAATGAGAACATATTTCAAATTTATCAAAAAAGTTATAAATATTATATTAAACTACTTTGTATCGTCTATATGGCATCCTGTGTTTGAAAAATGTTCTCTACGGGCACTACTTGGATAAGTGACCGTTAGTGGCATTTACAACGGAGTGTATCGGTGCCTCGGAGGACACGTTTAGCCGTCACGCGTCGGTGATGTTTTCTATTAGGATGACAGTCGTTAGGCTTATTAGAGGCGTTTAGGCGGACTAAAAACTCCGATACTGCATGGCGGTAGGATATAATTCGAATGCTCTACCAATTATTAAGTTGAAAATTTAACAAGTGTATATAGACCACAATCGCACAAGTAGGTAAATCAATAAGAATGCATATATCAGTACTTAAATGAAAATATAATTTTACACAAACAAAACTTAAAATACAGCATAATATCTTTGTTGTCTAAACGGTCTATATATATCTTAAAATTCATCTTCGTGCTAAAAGTTTATCCACTTATCGTTCGTAGCTGTTAGCCTTTGACCACTATGTCCATCTACCTGATAGTAAGTGATGATGCGGTTGAAGATGTTATTCAGGCTAAACAAGAATTACTGACTCTCAAGGATAGTTGCCAAAACTCACCTTTATGTGCTTAGCGGCAGTTTTTCTACTTGAAGGTGGTATAGCTGCAGGCATTCACAAATGCCCTACCAGCATGCTGTAACGACTACCATCCTAAGACAACAAGGGGGACCGACGGCTTAACGTGCCTCCAAAGCATGAAAGCGCTCAGCACTAATGCCAATAGCGGTCACCCATCCAAATCATGACCGCAGCGGACGTTGCATGACTTAGCTGATCGGTTAGGAACAGCTAAGTAAACAACGCTACGAGCGCTTCAAAATCTCTGACTGAGGATAAACATTACATTTATGTTATAAGCATTAATAGCTGTAGATTTATTAGAAATACAAGGAATAATAATATTTACATATTTTGTTTGATTATTTAGAAGCAATGATGGCCGAGCGGTAATAACTATGGACTGCCAAGCCGCAGGTCCCTGGTTCGATCCCCACCGCCGGCTTGAGCTTCACCGCATGGTGGAAGTGGCATTATTGGCCTGGCTAGCTACCACCCTCAATAGAAAATCTGTCACCAAGCAACTAACGGTGTGCTTCGGCAGCAGTCCTTGATAGCCAGTGATATTACAAGCACATGAGACTTAACAATTATGTCTCAAGGTGACGGGCGCAGTGCAATTCGTGACTTGTAATAAAATGCATCTGTTATAGGCACAGATTAGTCCGCTTAACATCAGGTGGGCCTTGAGCTTATTCCGTCACAATAACATAATGTCTCAAGGAGACGGGTGCAGTGCAAATCGTGACTTGTGATGAAATACATCTGTTCTAGGCAGAGCTGGTTAGTGCGCTAACTCCAGGTGGGCCTCGAACTACTTCCGTTAAAATAAAATAAAATACGAATATGATGATGACTTTTACAGTTTAAATAAGAATCTATACTTTCACATTCATATTTTAAACAACGGTGTATTTTTTAGTTAAATTTCTATTAAAAACTTTGTTGTTGCATCACATCTGTTCATTTATCTTTCGTTAAATCCAGGGGTAGCATGCCGTTGTTGACATTACGTTCATTTCTCAAATCTTATTACCGACTTTGTACAACTTTATCCAATCATAAATCTACTTAGGGAACTGTTTGGTTTTTGTTTCTTTGCTGGAATAAGCTTGCATGACTCATTTTTCGCTGTCTGTTGGTTGTTACTAGGCTGGTAAAAACATCCTATGACAAAATTAATATCTGCAACCGCTGCGGTGGTTAATATCGTAGGCTGTCTGATCTCGCTCTATATTAAAATTAGTTGTTGCCTGTTTATTTTTGTTTAAATTCGTTTATCCATTATTTACGTTGGTTAATGCATAGTTTCGTGCCCATGGGGTACCAGGCTAGAATGTCAACCTCCCACCTCTACCCGTGGGTGTCGTAAGAGGTGACTAAGGGTAACACACCATAGAAGGTGGGCAGCAGCGCTTTCTGAGGAACTGATATTTCACACTGCGATCCCCTAGCCGCCTGCCAAGCGTGGGGATTTTGGCAAACCCCCCATATTGGGGTAGGCTGTGTTTAGTAGTGGTAGTCCACTACTCTTATACAGTAATGCATAGTTATACCGTCCTGTCATCTCCTATTAATGAAATATTTTAAATCGAACTAAACCAATATCATCAACGCGCCTATTTTTAACCAACTTCCAAAAAAGGAGGAGGTTCTCAATTCGACACGTATTTTTTTAACGCACAACTTTTACAGAGCAGTCTGATTTCGATAATTCTTTTTTTATTGAAAAGGGTATACGTCTTCTTTATATTTATCTTTATCGCTGTTGTTGACGATGAACACTATTTTAAGCGAATGACTGCTTACAAAATAGCAGTCACTATCACTAAATAGTGCAAAAACTTTATTTTTAAATTGGCGCCTACTTTTGAATCTGAAAAGTAAACAACTTGTGAAAGACGGACCATGCTAATGAGAGGTCGTTGTTTTGAATCAGTATGGCTGCTTCCACAAGTTATTTAATGTTTCGCAATTTGGGATCTGGGTTTCATTTATATTGATTTTTTTTTGTCCAACTAGACAACCATGGCTTCCTCATTAGTATTTACACCATTCATGACCTAAGGCTAGCTTTTGACTATAATATCACCGAGGAACGATTTGGCATCCTCTACTACAAGCACTTCAAAAAGTTAACTTAGGTGGTAACATTATGATTCAGCAAAGAAATGGTGTTACAAAGGGGTATCCTCCATCCCCACCAGTGTAGTTATTTCTTAGAAAGATCAACATATCTGCCAGGCCAACCACCTAACTCATTTACATCGAATAATTACTTATCCACGAAATTTTTATAGAACATATATCACCAATCAAACTTCAGCTTCCCTCACAACATCCGAAACTTAAATTACTAGAAGAAAATCTAGTGAATTTCCTGCAAGACGATAACAAAACCACGAAATTGGATTTCCCGATATAATCTGCTGCTGGTACTGACAGCGCGGCCCGAGTCGGGGCCTTGCCATTATAGCAACGCCATACTACAAACTTAACAGTACAGTTCAGGACGGCACTGTTTGCAAAGAAAAACCAATCAGCAACTGTCAAATTCTAAGGAGAAATCGTAGTACCTTTTTTCGCCACCTGCAGATATAACTTGGTGCCTCGGTCTATATAGTATCTATCTTTTAATCTGTGGCACGGTTATTTCGTACAGATCTTTTTGCCGAGCTGAAATTAGCTGTGATGCCCTTTTATGGTATCGAAAGAATACGACATTTAAGATTTTAACGTAAGATACACACGAGAAATAAGTGTAAAGTGGCGCTGACTTTTTTACGGGTTTGTTTCGTATAAGCCTTGTACTTTTTTTATGTTATTGTGACAGAATAAACTCGAGGCCCACCTGATATTAAGTGGACGAACCTCTGCCTATAACAGATGCATTTCGTCGACGAATTGCACTGTGCCCGTCAAACTGAGACATACAGTTGTTAAGTCTCATGTGCTCGTAATTTTACTGGCTCTCAAGAACAGTTGCCGGAACACACCGCTAGGTGCTTGGCGATAGATTTTCTACTTTAAGGGTGGTGGCTAGCCAGGCGGGCATTCGTACAATGCCCTTCTGAATGTTGAAGCTCAAGCCAACCATGGACCTGCAGCACGGCAGTCCATTGCCAATGCCACTGATCCATCACTGTTTCAAACTTTTTCTACAGCGCCAATGTGGCAAAGATATTCTTTTCTTATCAATGCCTAGAAAAGGTTTTAGTGTTTATATCGTCATTTTCTTAGGTTTCTCTTTATATACGATAATATACAAAGACATTTTTAACTTTATTAGTGTTGGCTTACATACGATATGAGTAAGAATGTTGAGAAAACAATCATTTGCATCGATGTTAAATTAGCGGGGACTTTGTCTACTCCAGATGAATATGGAATCTGATCTAAACTTGAGTTATTTTAATATCTCTTATGATCTCCAATTAAATTATAGTTTCTCAGATATTTTCTGTTCACATTGTATTTTTGACTAAATATCAGTGATATCATAATATCACAGCTTCTACAAAATTATCCGGTATGTGTGAGTACAATTTTTTGGGGATGATTAATTAAGAAAATTAAATAACACATGAATTAAATAAAGTTCAATCGTGGCAGCCACGGCCTTTGGTTTGTACAAACTGCGCAAAAAAATAAGATTGTGCTATTTCTCACATGGATGCAATTGTCCAATATTAAAATTTTCAGCATGGATTTGTTAAGGATATAATTAGTCACATTTTAGCTACGGTTAGAGGTGAAAAAGCATGAAAAATAAATAAAAAATTGCTATACTTTAGATTTTTCTACCTATCAGTTATGAAACCTCCTTTGAACACGGATTTTTTTGCCAAAACGTCCTTACGTAATATATTTTTTTTCTGGATTCAAATAATGATATGTATAAATGGACTCCAAGAATGATAGAGATAACTTATATAAAAAACTGAAAAAAGACTCCAAGAATGAGATATTGAAGCTAACATATAAACGCTATAGAAATTTTTGTAATGCACAACTAAAAAAAGCTAAGAGGAATTTTGAAAGACAGGAACTTGACAACGCCAAAAATGATAAGAAAAAACTATGGTGTGCTATCAAAAATATAACTGGTCAAAGAAAAATTGTTGACCACTCAACGTGCTTGTTGTCCTCTACGGATCCAATTGGAGACATTAATAAGGTTAATTGTTTCTTTGCGAATGTGGGAAGAAAACTAGCAGAAGCCAAAACATTAAGTGCACCCTTGAGTTCTGTAACTGAACCTCACCTATCCTTAGCACCACAAAACTCATTTTCTTTACTTCCCACAGATGAAAACGAAGTACATCAATTGCTCAATAGACTAAAAGATAATGGTACTGTTGGAGTTGACCAAATATCTGGTAAAATAATCAAAAGGTACTTACCCCTTCTGGTTTCTCCATTAACCCACATCTGTAATTTGGTCTTTAGTACTGGTGTTTTCCCCCGATCGTTCAAAACTGCTCTCATTAAGCCCATATATAAAGATGGAGATAGAGACTGTGCCAACAACTTTCGGCCTATTTCTTTACTGCCAACTCTTTCTAAAATACCGGAGCGTCTTATTAACAAGCGTTTGACTAACTTCTTGGAATCCCATAATCTTCTTTCCAACTCTCAATACGGCTTTCGTTCTGGTCTGTCTACGAATCATGCTGTTGATGAGCTTGTTAACTCAGTTATTACAAATTTAGATGGTAAAAAGAAATGCGTAGTAGTGTTTCTTGATCTAGCCAGAGCATTTGACACAGTCTCTATCCCTCATCTGTTAAGTAAGTTGGAAGGCTTTGGAGTCCGAGGATTACCCCTGGAACTCTTCAAGAGCTATTTAACTGATCGTAAGCAGCGTGTTAAGATAGACCACTGGATTAGCGATGAAGAAAGGGTAGTTTATGGCGTGCCGCAGGGTAGTATCGTTGGCCCTACCCTGTTTCTTACCTACATAAATAGCCTTTGTAATATCCAGCTTCAGAAAGGAAAAATCCTAACATTTGCCGATGACACGGCACTTTTCTTTAGCGGAGACAACTGGACTGAAGTCTTCTCTGTAGCCCAACGTGGTCTAAATCAAGTTTGTATGTGGCTTAATAATAACGTTCTCACGCTCAACGTTTCTAAAACTAAGTACATGACCTTTGCCTTCAAATCAAACCAATTACCGCCTTCCAATTTTAATATTACTGCCCACGTCTGCAACGAAGTTTCCATACGATGTCAGTGCAAGCCCCTTCAGAGAACCGATTCCTTTAAGTACCTAGGTGTCACTATAGATCAAACTCTAAATTTTAAACCCCACATTGATATTCTTGTCTCTCGTACGCGTAAACTCATATATATTTTTAAATCTTTAAGGCAAATTGCTGACCGTGACACAATTAAAATGGTATATAGTGCCCTCTGTCAACCTATTATGGAATACTGCATCACCTCTTGGGGAGGCGCCGCTAAGACTTATCTAATCAGGCTGGAAAGGGCACAACGAGCCATCCTCAAAGTTGGTGCTGGGCTCCCCTACCGATTTCCTACCACTCAACTTTACAAAGATTGGAACGTTCTCACGGTAAGGCAGACCTTTGTATTGAGAACCATTCTCAAACAACACTCTCTCTCTGGATACGAGCCGGATCTTTTAAACGTTAAACGCCGCACGGGTACCGTTTGTCCTACGAATAAGTTTCGTACCATGCTATCCCATAATTTCTTCTGTTTCCTTGGTCCATACTTATACAACAAATTTAATAGTAGGTTAGAAATATACCCATTACATAGTTATAGTTGCAACAAAAAAATAACGACCTTGTTAAAAACCCTCGATTATGAAACAACAGAAAAAATACTTGAAGTTCTAAATTGATCATAATTGTGCATACCGTAAATCAAATAGACTCATCAAAATTACTCATAAAATCTTCTATCATGGAAGTGTTGATTAAAACTCCTGATAACAGATGCTATTTAAAAATAAAAATAAAAAACTGTTCTCTCTCACTGTCTCATTAACTCTTTTCAACACTCTACACTCACATGATTCCCTCACATACAGACACACTTTAAAACAAAATACACACATTCAAACATGCATTATATGTAGTAATATTAGAATACTCACTCCTTATTGTACTTTCCGTTATCTATTTCCATAAATGCACTTTTCACTTTTTCACCTATAATCTGCGGATTGGGGGCCCTGGTGACTTGTAATACAGGTTTTTAAACCTAACTCAGGCACCAGTCTCTCACAACACAGGTATACGTGTAATACGTGTAAATATAAGTATCACATAATCTTTAATAAATTAAGATACCTTTGTGGAGAGAAGAATAAAGAATATTGTATTGTATTGTATTGTATTGTAATGATTATCAGTAGAGCAGTTGACCTTCAAAGTGATAAGGGAAATGAAAAAAAAAAAAGAAATCAAGGAATAGCTCTCTTAATATTTTAGTAGATATCTTTATTCTATGGTAGGTTTTAATTAACACAGCTGCATGAAACAATTATAAAAAAAATATTTGGTTTAATCAAACAATATATGGGCAACTGTATAAATCTTATAAACATCTACATTGCAAAGTTCAAACATTTCTCGATACATTTCTGCGTGAAACATGTTTTCTTATCTTTGACAACTGCGTACGATAACGATACTTTATTGCAGCGATAGGCCAATAAACTAATGTTAAATTGCTGATTACAGAGGTACATACGCCTATCTAATGGCAGCGGAGAGAAAAACACGTAGGCATTGTAAAAACTTGTATACTTACCTGCTTAGCTTATTTTCACCGGCACGCAGCTTCACTTTAAGAATTATATTTCATCGAAAATATTTCTTGAGACCATCTTTTGAATTCTTAGATTATTTGATGATATCTTTTCAATTCTTAGATATAGTTTTTGTAGATATATCTGTCACTATATTACATCTGGAACAGTTAGTTAGGCCTTGGCTTAATAAACTTTCTATTTTGCCAAGCAATTTTCGAAGAAGTGCGATAAAAACTAACTTCAATACAGGCGAATCCGCGAGCAGAGGCGATATTCTGGCATAAATAAGTTTAAGGGTCAGAATAACGTGCAACCAACTAAGCAGTATCGTTATTTACTAAGAAATTTCATCAAGTTTATTGTTTCCTTAGGCAAAAAAACGGCAAATCAGTACCCAAGCGTTTATTCCATACGAGTATTATCCTCAGAAACGATAGTGCAGCGAAATTTCTAAGAAAACACTTTCGGTGTCTTTATTAAGATGATAAAACAAGATATCGTTATGCCGTCACCATACCAATAACGACAAGTTCGTCGACTTTTTGGATTTAATATTATCTTTAACGAGTAATCGTAGCACAAACAATCAATACTTATGTAGATAACACCGTATCCTGCATGTGGTCAAATATGAGCACGTCGTTAAGTACTTACCTGAATTTTGCCGTATCTACTGCAAAACATTACGTCATTATTATATGTAAGATAAACGAATCGAAAAAAAAAAACCTCTAAAACGCGAACTCGAACCCTGCATTGACTTGGCATTACCAAAGATATCATCTATATAGGATAGGCACTGAGATCCGTTCTTAAATTTTTCGTTGTTGTGTTAACAGGCTTAACCTAGAATTACTGGCTCTCAAGCACAGCTGCCGGAACACACCGTTAGGTGTGTTAGCTATAAACTATCCTATGTCCTATCCCGTGTCTCAAACTAATTCCATACCAAATTTCATCCTAATCTGTCCAGTAGTTTCAGAGCCTTCGATGCAAATAAACATTCAAATCTTTCCTTTTTATTATATTAGTTTAGATGAAGAGCTTGGTGGTAAATATGTCTTCTGGGTATACTTACCCAGAAGACATATTTACCACCAAGCTCTTCATACTAAAACTGCCCAAAACTGCACATATTCAAAGAGTCCCCAGGATTATATTAAAAGATAATTTAGGCTAACGACGATATTAAAATCGAGTTGCATCGACCGTTTTTTTAAATAATTCAAATCGCGAATATTTAAAAGCAAGCAAGCCAGTAAAATTGTATTGTTAGATTTATGTACCATTGCCTCTTTCTTGGGAATAATCGTTATAGACCAGAATCGATATAGTTACACAAAATACCTTAAAGTATTGTGGTATAAATCCGCTAGATTTTGGGTAATAAGAGCGTTAAGATGAGTAAATAGCGAAGAAAAATCCTATAAATTCACTATTTCGGTATTTTTTTCCATTTTATGATTACTTTATGGTCTTTCCATTGGGTGATCTTAAAATGATAGAAATGTAAATAATTCAGGATTTTAAAACAAGGAATTTTGTTACATATACCAAATTATCTGTCACATAATATTTTTCTTAAAATGGTTAAAGGTAGAATTGATTACATAAACCTTGTTCTATTTTAATTCTCTTTTACGAGTAAGTAGCATGTAATGTATTATTACATAAACTAATATCCCAGAATAACTAAATTGATCGTATCTTCCCGACAATACAATGGATTTCATTGTTCCCCAATATAATATACCAGATAAATTGGATAAGGAAACAGAAAATGGATTTATATGCTCGCCATTTAATATGTGCCAACGATTCTTTGTGCGTTATATGTCTGATTCTTTATTTTTGTACTTTTGTGGTTGCAGTTACGCGTAGTTTGTTCAATTCGTTTTTTATTGACTGGCTCGTTGGTCAAGAGGCAATCTGAGTCGAGAGATATTGCATGGGTTCGAATCCTAGGTCAAACAATGGTATATGGTTTTTCGGATATGTAGACCTAATAAAATACTGGTGAAATGTCGGTATTTAGATATCTCTGTAGGTATAGGCGTGGTATAAAGTCGTGATTTAAAGTTATGCTGAAATAATGTTATTGAATAAACTGCTGAAATAAACGCGATGAATCGGCGCAAGCCTGCTATTTTGACTTCGATAATGGTCGAATTATGTTGCATTAATATATTTTTCATAAGATAATATCATGTTCTCCGTATATTAAATCATATTTCAAAGTCTTCACTTCAATACATTTGAAATGTACTAGCATTAGCAAAACAAAACGGTTTATATTTAAGATACCTTTAAGACACCAGTAGAACCCTATTGAAATACCAGAATTACCCCCAAGACTATAATTAATGGAGCAACAAAGTCGTTTCCTGTTTACACCCTCGGAGATCTCCAGACCCTCAATTTGCCATTCCCCAATTCCTGTAAACAGTTCCCAAATAAAATCAAAGTAAGTACGTAATGAAAACATAATGACTTAAAGTTGGTGAAGTCCCCGAACGGCCGTGAACTTTTAAGCACAAGCCAGATAAGCAGGGTATTGTTACTATACTATAATTTATTCTGTGGTATTGTGCTTGAATATAAAAAGAATGCGAAGAGTTCCTTTGCCAACACATTATTTTTGTACGAAACGCCGAGGTTCTTAAGCGCCCACAATAAAATTACGAAATAGTTATGTGCTGGCTGCCTTATTCAGAAGGCTGAATAGCTCTGAAATATTAAGCCAAGCTTCGAGATTTTTGCAATATAAATGTATCGCTTTAGGCTTTTAGAATTAAATACTATAGAAAACAGGACCTAAACCTGCACTGTCCATTATTCCGCCCGTGTTACCTTTAAAGAGCTACGAGTATAACTTATGGAACGTAATTTACCGTAAACATTTTCGCAAAATATGTGTTAATAAAGCAGAAATGTGCTCGGTATGGGTCGCAATAGGCTAAATCAGAGACAGCTCTGCCTATTTCTTCGGGGAATATAGGCGTGAATATATATAGAGTTAATATACACGAATGATGACTGGTAAAATATCTTCATTATACGAGATCTTTTTTAACACATGTAGTTAGGTCTTGTCAAAAGAGCCCAACTCGGACAAGACTTAATCCAGCCTATTAAATTCAAAATTATATGTCACGTAGGCTGGTGGTCTTTGCTGGTACTGATGTGGTATTAGAATTCTTAGGCTATCTTGATTCCTGTGGCCTTAGTATAATTTTCTGACAAAACCCTTATAATAAATATGAATATCTTTATTGAAAAACATAAATAGTATATACTTTTTAGTCACTCTTCCTTTTGTTTAAGTAAAAATTTAAATAAAAGACACAGTCACAAGTGAGCAAAAGGAAGTATTATCCTTTAAGTACAAATGTTGAATTCATGAGAAATATATATAATAGTCTATAAATTATGGCATATCTATTTTACAATTAAGTTCATACTTTTTACTACAATTAACTAAAATAATATTTACAATTACTTAATTTGATACGAGCTACGGGTGCGTGTCAAGGGGAAATCATAGGATTAGAAGTATTGTGGCTAAGATTTTATTCAATTTAAGAACATTGTTAGATTCATAAAAAACGGTTTAGTAGTTCTTAAGATATGGATGTGTAAGTTTGACGGTTCAGATTTTTATAAGTCAGGAGTGCAATTTAAGGGGGAATCGTCTCAAACTCTTGGTCAATCGGTCAAATTCTAGTGTATTTCAGATAAATGTTAATGACTTAAACCATAAATTCTTTGCGGTTCAAATCCGCAGCTAAGAAAAAAGGAGTTCTAAAACCTGAAAATATGTATAAATCTTCAAATTATCAATAAAAATGTTCAACAAAACTGATAATGACCTATTTATACCTTTGATTAACTCCGAGTCTTTTTGAAGATGATTTATACGAGTGTATTTATATGTATATATTACTTTAATATATTTATTTATTAATAAGTATTTTTTTACATAATAAATATAATATTTGCCAGCCTTTTTCCACCTGTCACTTCAATCAAACATTACGATACATCAATATCCATAAATGCAGTTTGCGCCCACCTCTACAAAGTCAAAGTTTCTACCAACAACGGCAAAAACTTGTAAAAACGTAGTAAAACATTTTTGTTTTTCTTTCCAAGTAGAAATGTATTTTATATGCAACATACTTTACTCTATCGAAAAATCTGCGGTGAACGTAAACTTTAACATTTTCACAAAAAGGGATCAATGTAGTCAACAGTTTAGTTTGACTTCAAAATGCTTCACACGTTCCAATAAACGTGAAGTAGCGGTTGGATATATTGGTTCTTGCAATAGCCGACCGGTATTCGCGGTTACGAAGCAATTGTAAAGCGGTAGCTAATTTTAGAGCTTTGAGACTCCTGACGATGCTTCATAAAGAACTCAAGTAGAAACGAAACAGAAACGCTTCCAAAAGTTTCACTCGTATCTTAAATCTTCATGCCTTACTTTGCACGGAAACATTATTGTGGCCAAATTATCACTATATGTTTAGCTTAATTGTTAAAATGTTGTTTTTTGCAAATCAATGCCAAAATATATCTTTTTTTTGGAGCTGTTGGTATGTAAACTCATTTTGTATACGCTTTAAACCTCCTGTTCTGATTTATAGTCGTTCTACATCCATACATAGTAGAGTTGTAGAGCTCGATCTGCATTTTCTATTGAAATGAATTACGAATGCAGTTCACACACTGTTGGCGTGCAAACTAAACTTGGTTGGTATATTTTTGTAACATTAAAATGCAAAGGCTAGTTCGATTGAATCGACGTCAGGAGTATTTGATAGGATTTACAACAAGAAGAGAATGATAAGCTATTTGTCGCATTTAGCAAACCATTTGAGTATTGAGGAGTTTTTTCTTAGAAAATAGTATCAACTAATAGATTAGTATTGAATAATAAATTTCTAAACTCTTGTGATTATTTTATACAGTAAACATATTTTAATTCATTTTTAACCGACCTCTATAAAAGGAAGAATTTATCGAATCGAGAGTACTCATGTTTTTTTTGTATTGTTGTTATGCGATCACTCGGCCAATTATTAATTGATTTGGATAATTCTTATTTTGTTGGCTAGGGTATACTTATATGTTGGACCCATTTTAATTTCACCACCATCGATTAATTTTTAAGCTAGAGTCAATATTAATTTTATCAGTCAGTCATTTTTAGTGTTAGAAATCGTTTCAGTTTATTTTTAGAAAAAAAAACCCTTCTTATTTTATAGAAAACTGTCATGAATAGATTATTCAGGCACCTCGATCCCATATTTCCTAATTATTAGATTCGGAAGTAAATTACTAGGTTTAGGCGTAATTTTGCGGAAACCTATAAGATATATATATATATATAAAAACTATAATCATAAAGCTACAGCTTTTTCTGGTTTTACAAATCATTCATAAGCTTTCACAATTTCTTTCATACTAACATTACTTTCATCAACGCTTCCATTTATAATTGGGACAGGAATTGCTTCCTCTTCTCTTACAAAATAGCTTTCTAAATACTGCTTCAATCTCTTTTGTATAAACTCTTCATTATTTATTATACTTCTAGTATATTTATCCTAGAATATTTAGTTCCAACTCTGAGTTTCAAAACTTCACTCAGGAAAAGTGAAAGTCCAGTAGTACATTGCTGTACTGTGAGTTGAGAGAAATACATTGCTTAGCCCGAAAATCTTAAAAAAAACGAGATGACGTCTTTATTATTTTGCTCACCTTTTATTGTTTATAATAATTGAGTATGTCAAAGTCAAAATAATTGATTCAATTTAGGCGTTAATATTTAAATATTCTACATTGTATTGTCACTTTCAGCAAAAAATATGTAAATATGAGCCACTCAGAGAAAAAAGGGCAAGAGACTCGAGTACATTCTTTTTAGACGTTTTTTTAAAAAATAACAAACTCTATTATAAAATGATTACAATATTTGTTTCAATTACTTACGTGACATACGATAGCTTGGTAGAGGTGGAATTGTCCAAGCATTTTTGTAGGTTAAGTAATCACAACCTGTTTCGTAGGATCAAAATGTCTTTCACGTGCAACTTGAATTTCAGGTATTCCAGTTAGTATTATTACTATTCTAGTTCTTCTGCTGGTAAGGTTGGCATGAACTTATGAAGAAGACTTGATTTTCTGCGTTGCAAAATTTGATGTAATTTTTTAGTTTGTGTTTATATTAAATTATATCGAAATCGGAACACTCAACAGGTCAGACAGGTGTTTGTTTTAAGGCTGAAAATTCCACTTGTGATTGGTTTTTTATTTCACTATTGGATCTATGCGATGCTAGCAGCGTAAAAGTGAAAGCGAAATAGGGATAGACTGTGCAAATGAGCAGCAGAGACACTATTAGGCAGTTGGTGGGTAATCTATTAACTGCAGCCTGCTACTAATCGGCTATAAAACTGAAGAAAAAAATGTTAATTACCACATATATAACCACTTATCAACATGAGATTTTTAATTGTTTAGTTACATATAAATTTGTTGATGTTCATAGATTTGTACCTATTGTACAGTCACAACTATATTAGCCTATAAGATTTCCTAAATCCCTTAATAATTAAATAGTTTTTAAGTTCTTACATTATTTATTCTTAAAGAATAGATATATTTAAACTTAAAATGAAGAAATTACATCATAAACTTTTGACACAATCGTGTTCTAGTATTTACTGTATCCTAACGATAAAATACTCTCAAGAACCACTTACTCTACTAAAGCATACATTTCTCCATTAATTACAAAGTTCCATAACTTTAAAACACTCTCGTCTCGTACAACCACTCGAGTCTATTATTTAAACGCTCTGTGACAACATTCCATCCTGTGGAAATAGTTTGCAGTCTTCACAAGTTTGCAAACTTCCAGATTAACTAGGGATAAGAGATTAAATTCACCTCTATGTGGACCAGGAGCTAAATGCGTTAAAACTTGCAGTATTTTGCTTTCTGGATGTGATATAAGCTCATTTATTCGGTATTTTAAACGCGTAGAGTTTTGCTATACAGATATCGCATATGAAGCAGTGATGGCTCAGTAGCATTGACTATAGACTGGCGCGCAGCAGGTCCATGGTTCGAGCTTCACCGCATGGTGGAAAGGCATTTTGTGAGTGTCCGCCTGGCTAGCGACCACCCTCAAGTAGAAAATATGCCGCAAAGCACCTTATGGGGTGTTCCGGTAGCTGTCCTTGAGAGCCAGTGAAATTACAGGCACATGAGACTTAACAACTATGTCTCAAAGTGACGGGCGCAGTGCAACTCGTGACTTGTGATGAAATGCATCTGTTATAGGCAGAGGTACGCTTAACATCAGGTGGGCCTCGAGCTTGTTCCGACACAATAATATAAAAAAAAATAAAGAAACGAATTTAAAATGGCGCCGATAATTATTACCTCTTACTTGTACACTATAGACAGCACAATGCGCAAAGCAAATTGAGAGATAACGGGAAGCGCTCGTAGCGTAGTTTGCTCAGCTAAGTTAAGCAACGTCCGCTGCGGCATGAGTTGGATGGGTGATCGCTATTGGCATTACCGCCGTCGGTTCCGGGTTGCTCTCTGAGGATGGCAGTCGTTATTGCAGTCGTTATGGTCATTTACCACCCTCAAGTAGAAAATCTGTCGCCAAGCACCTAAAGTTGTGTTCTGGCAGCTGTCCTTGAGAGCCAGTACTTCTAGGTTAGCCTGAACATCTTCGACCACGTCATCACTTACCATCAGGTGAGATAGTGGTCAAAGACTAGCCTATCAGCTATGTAAATACAAAACTGTTATTGATGTCATTTTAGAATATTTTCCTTATTAAATGGTGTTATGTATTGTTACTTCGATTTACATTAGTATTGGTTACTCTGTTAGGAGCAAGTGCTTAAATTTTACCACAAACATCTGCGAAGACATATCGTTATTCGTAGCCAAACATACAGGTGTTTGGTAGTAGTAGCATCACGTTTGTTAAGTCTCATGTGCCTGTAATTTCAATGGCTCTCAAGAACTGCTGCCGGAACGCACCGTTAGGTGCTTGGCGACAGATTTTATACTTGAGGGTGGTAACTAGCCAGGCGGGCAATCATAAAATGCCCTTCCACCACGTGGAGAAGCTTAAGCCGGCGGTTGGGATCGAACCAGGTGCCTGCGGCACGACATGCCATAGCTATTACCGCTCGGCCATCATGTAGCTGTAGTTCTCATAAGGAATAGTCAATGTACTAACATGTATTGATCCTTTGATATTAAAGCTTTTAGCTTAATAAATATGATATAACATTTACAAATATATAATATATTTCTTGATAATTTCTGTAAAAATACCTCTATAAGTAAATCCACGTTAAGTTAGAAAGGCCACGTAGCCGATTGAGGACAATTTTCAATACGTTTCAATTCTACACCAAGCAAGCGTCTCCAAATAATATGTTGATTCCTCAAACGCGGGATCGGAAATATTAAATTATTCTATAATAAGGTAAACTGAAATATTTTGTGCTAGAAATTTTGCCGGCTTTTTGATCGGATTACATTTTGTTCTGTAAAGTAATTTGTGATTGGTTTAAAATTTTATACAATATCATCCAACCTTTATCCTACTTAAGTGAGGTACATTATATTTTATCTGCTGATATACCTTAAAATGTTTAAATATTTAATTCCCTTTATAGTACGATCCTACATGTTATCCCAGAACATTCTCATAAAAAATAATATAACCTCTGTCTAAGGTAAGTATTGAAAAAGATTTACCTACGTCTACCCTCCTGGGAATTCTTGTTACTAGGCAAAACTGGTAGATTAATGACCTTGGGGCTGAAACATGTTTTACGATTTCAATTCCCAAAGACAGCCGTTTTGAGAAATATTGCCAAATAAATCTTCAAAATCATCGAACCTGTTGAGAAATTCGATCTAAAAAGACATACGAAAGCATTTTTTCCAAACTGAAATAAAGTCACTTCGCTTACGCTTCGCGCTCGCTCAGTCTTAAACTAAGTATTTGGTTTAATGTACTCAGCACAAAGAATTTTCTCTATACAAATTACCTATAATCTTTTTCAGTTCAGCATCAATTTATATCGGTAATCACATCATTTTCCTATCTAGCCACATTTCATCCAAGAACTGCGACCGGAAGACAGGACCGTGTTTTTCTCGGAAACTGTCAACCCATCCAATCATCGCGCAGTTGTGTTGTTGAGCACAGTTATAGAATCACTTCACAGAATATTTAATACCTTCTTACATGCATTTTATAACCAACAAGTCACATATTTTTTTTTAATACAACAAGTTATTTTACACATTTGAGTGTTGAATTCGGTTCCATTTTTTGGTAACATTTTTTTTTACCCTTTTTAGTGACCCTTACTACTTATGGGATGGGATCATCACTGTCAATGACTATAACATCAAGGTAGGAAAATACTTTTCAGTTATTGGAGTGTAACTCAAAAACAGCTCGATCGATTTTGATGAAATTTAAATGGGACCACACGGCAGGCATCAACTTTCATAAAATCATCAAAATCGGTTTACCCATTCAAAAGTTATGAGGTAACAAACATTAAAAAAAAATACAGACGAATTGAGTACCTCTTCCTGTTTTTAAGCCGGTTAAAAAGCCGGGCACATTGCGTACTGATACATATAGCTTACGTTTTTTTTTTTTTTTTACTGGCGGTCTGCCTTTATTAAACAAGACTACAAACTATATACAACACTACAGCTACTACAATACTACAGCTACTACAGTAAAAGCATTTGGACTCATAGGGAGTCCAAATGCTCTAGCCCACTATCAGTTGGCAAGAGCTTACGTTAGCTAAAGTATTTTAGACATTTTTTTCAGATGAGTTAGTTCACATCGGGAACTATACACTAAACTAAGGCAGCTAACTGAACTATTTGGGCCAGCTGAGAGTTCTAGATAAGCTAAATGAAGTTTGTCACAGTTCAATGCCACTTCATTCCGCAATTGTAACTCCATATAAAGGATAAGCTTTGCATACTTTTGCATGCTGGAAGGGCATTTTGCGAATGCTCGCCTGGCTAGCTACCACCCAAGTAGAAAATCTGTCGCCAAGCCCCTAACAGTATTTCTACTACTCCCTATTACTATTATATCTGTTGCTACACCCAAAATGGGTCATATGTATAACTTTAATAAAGAATTGAGAATTAACAGTGCACAACAGTCCTTGAAAAAATTAAAATTAATCCAGTAAAATTAAAAGCACACGAGACTTAACAACTGCATATCTCAGGGTGACGTGTGCAGTGCAGTTCGTCACTGAAGACGAAATGCTTTTGTTATTGGCATAGGTTACCGCTTACCAACAGGTGGGCTTTTTGCAAGTTCCGTCACTATACAATAAAAAAATATATGGGAAACGTTCGTATATTAACTCACTATTTTATAATATTATATATACGCAATATGGGCTGCGCTTTAGAGCCACATATATAGCAACAGTAACTAAAGGCAGTATTTAAATGCAATTGGAACGAGAACTGTGTAAGTTAGGATGTGTAGATTCTTTACTTTCTTTAACATGCTTTATTTAGGTACAATGTTGCGAGTCGAGGTCAGATCTTGCAAGTTGATTAGGACATCTTGTGCACTCTTGACTTCCCATTGACCTAGAAGCTCGTAGGTATGTACTTTACTCGTAAATATAGAGTCACCGTCAAAGTCTTTTCGAGTGATTATAAAAGAGACGCAAGCTTTACATATGAAAAACAAAAGCTATATTCTTACTGTCTTATTTTTTTTTTTTTTTTTTTTTTTTTTATGCCTGATAGGTTAGCCTTTGACCACTATCTCACCTGATGGTAAGTGACGATGTGGTCGAAGATGTTGTTCAGGCTAACCTAGAAGTACTGGCTCTCAAGGACAGCTGCCGGAACACACCGTTAGGTGCTTGGCGACAGATTTTCTACTTGAGGGTGGTAGCTAGCCAGGCGGGCATTCGCAAAATGCCCTACCACCATGCTATAACGACTGCCATCCTAAGACAACAACCGGGACCGACGGCTTAACGTGCCCTCCGAAGCACGGAAGCGCTCAGTAGTAATGTCACTAGCGGTCACCCATCCAACTCATGACCGCGCGCGACGTTGCTTAACTTTGCTGATCGGTTGAGAACAGCTAAGTACACTTCGCTACGAGCGCTTCAACAATATATCGTTCCAAAGATTTATGATTGGTTTACCAAACGACATTAGTACTGCGCATAGGAAAACCCTTTTGCGCAGCACAAATGACGTTTGATAAACCTATTATATAGTTATAGAGAGATAATGAATAAGGGGGTTAGTTTATTAAAAAAAAGGTTTTTTAATAACAAAGTGGCATTAAAACCATGGACAGTCATGTTCAAAAGTTTCAGTTAAAGAACGTGTAAAGATCGCAATAAATAACGAACAAAGGTCAAATCCAAATAAGTTATCATTACGTAAACAGCAACCGTTTTATGTAAATGATGTCTTGAATCTTTTTAATGAGACACATACGGTGTATGAATAAGTTTTAGTCAATCATCCTAATTGCATTCATATAATAATATAACATTTAAAATTAAAGCCTCGATGACGCTTTAAATAAAGCCAGGTATCCACTAAAAGTCCTATGAGCAAACAGCAACCTCCAAAACTAAGCAACTAGTCCATTTTGGGGGCAAAAATATATATATTTACATAACAAATATATTCATTTGATATAACATTCGTTCTGTATAGCAATTAAATCATATAAAAATACGTGTGATATTCCTCCACAAGTCATATGATTTAGTAGACACAGATAATATGATCAATTAATAAAATTTTACAAATTAAAACAAATATTAAAACTTATGTATTAACTTTTATTTGTACTGATATTGCTGATCTGATAATACAATACAACAACACTTTTATCACTATACCAAGAAAGAGTAATATACAACAGATAATAGAGGGCGTCAGTGCAATGGGCGGTCTTATCACTAAGCAGTGATGTCAGATAGACAACCTTTGAATGGAGACGATATGAATGTGACTAATGAGTAATGCATTATAGCAATATATCGTAACATAGTTATTTTTAATTTCTGATAGATTAGCCTTTGACCACTATCTCACTTGATGGTAAGTGATGATGTGGTCGAAGATATTGTTCAGGCTAACCTAGAAGTACTGGCTCTCAAGGACAGCTGCCGTTTTTAGAACACACCATTAGGTGCTTGGCGACAGATTTTCTACTTGAGGGCGGTAGCTAGCCAGCCGGGCATTCGCAAAATGCCCTACTACCATGCTATAACGACTGCCATCCTTAGACAACAACCGGGACCGACGGGTTAACTCCGAAGCACGAAAGCGCTCAGTAGTAATGTCACTAGTGGTCACCCATCCAACAAATGGCCGCCGGTGACGTAGCTTAACTTTGCTGATCTGTTACGAACAGCTAAGCTAACTTCGCTACGAGCGCTTCAGAGTATCGGGGAAAATCTCGAGAAAAAACAAACATCATTATCACATCACCCCCGCCTACCCTGGATATGTAGGCAGAGGTGTGAGCTGCAAAGTTTTTAGGCCCCACGTAAAATGGAGCGAGCCTATGACCACCAACCGGACACAGTTACATTCTACGGACTGAGTATTTGATGTACAAAAAGAACAACAGCACATTATTCGTTATTATGTGTGCCAATTTTCATACATACCAAACTAGGATCAACTTTTTTTTTAACTGTCCATTTAGGTTTGAATTCGAAGCATTACAGTGCTAATGAGTGTGCTGTGCGGTAAACATTAGTACCTGCTTTCAAATTAAATAAAGCATCTAAATCGGTTCACCCGTTTGCGAGCTACACAAAGCACAAGACAAGACGACACACAAACACACACTCCCTCATATATACACAGGGGGAGTAAGGCTTCAAACTTATAACACCCAATTGCAAAATATATTTACCCGTTCTACGACCCCACTTTTGCATTTTTAGGGTATGTTCCATTAGTCGCTAAGAACGTTATTTTCGATAATTTTGATCACATTCTGCGTCTCTGGTTGTGATCACGTGATCGTTTGTAACTGTCATCCCCGTTCCATTTTTGGATAAGAACGCTAAGAATGCCACTAAAACTTGCCACTTCTGTCACTTTTGACATTAGATGTAGCATTTAAGGCGAAAATAACGCCAAGACCCATGTGGAAAACTTTATGGGAGTGTGACCGTTTTTAGCGAATCTCACTCAAATGGTACGCACCCTTAGATGAACACAGCGTCGCCAGTTTATCATAATTCCCACGTTTGGCAGATGACTTGGGGATCGCAGTTCAAGATAGTAGTCCATCAGAAGGTACTGGTGCCCACCGTCCTTTACCTCCTATTTTGCCCTTAATCCATCTTACGACACCCACAGGATCAGATGGGGGGATGGATTTTAGATCTTAACAATACGTTCCTTACTGTAAGTGATTTTCGGCACTTAACAAAACGTTAACATAAATAGTCAACATAGAATACTCGCCTTTTTTTTTTTTTATTGTCATGAGGAAAATGCATTTAAGCATACACACCCGCCGGGGTGCAGGTGGTTATGTCGGGCTCAGGGTCAATAGGGACCCCACTATCGACTAAAAACATCATAGTGTTCCGTCATCTTCGACTAGTGACAGGTGCCGCGGGGTCACTCGCGCTCTCATCCGCAGCCCCCATCGACGTCGCTGCCCGCTTGTACGGGCCCAGCCTCTGGGAATAACCCCCCCCCCCCCCAATGCCGGGATGCCCCGGAACATGAGGGCATCCACACCTCATGAGGACCTAACCCTGATGGGGGGTGCCGGCTGTCCCCACGGCCGACACCCCAGTAGAATACTCGGCCTAAGAAAACCAAAATACATGTTTCGTTTTCACATGACTCATAAGTCCATTTCAGCCGAGGTGGTCATGTTTCCTGACGACATACCCTTACTTATATCCTTATCGTTTCCGGTTTTCCGACGTTGAAAATACTTCAATCATATTTGACCCGTACCCTCTTGTTTCGTTTAGAAAGATATCGTTTTATTGTTTAGCTAAGTTAAGGATATTTTTTGATTATATTAACTAAGTAGTCTTGTTAACATAATACATTGTCGAGTGTTTCCCCAAACGAAAAGTTTGGAAAAGTAGACTAGAAGCTATTATAGTACCGTCAAAAAATATTTTCATGTACTGACTTGAATAGTCAGTAGGAACCATATTAGTACTCGGGTACATTATTACTTTCAGCGTTAACAATGCTACGTAATTTAAATATTTAATATAAATTATCGGACACATTTATTCGGTTTTGGTTTTTCTGACACGGAAATTTTCAGTAGCTATCTGTAACAGTACCGGGTAGGACTCAACATGCTCATAGTCTATTACATGCTTACATGATATTTTAATAGGCTTAAATATTATGATCATTATCTATTTAACTGCCCTAAAGAGAGCTAGGAACTCAATACAATAATGTTTACAACATCTTCATGGACTCAAAAATAATATTCGATGCAAGCATTATGCACTGCATTCACATGTTGTACAGTAAATATCCATTCAAACTAATAGAGCAATTTGTTCTTTCGCTACATTGACATTTAATGTGTTTCCAAAGCAATACCATGAACATTGTAAAAGATGCACGTATGGAATCGACTCGTTATTCCGAGAACTGCAACTAGCCTCGATCTTGAATGCATTACAACTCAAGGTACCATCAGATAGTAAGTACTCTATGAGGCACATTAGGAATATTCTACTCGCAAGAAATGTACCTTAAATATTCTTGAACAGATGCCATTGCAATACCTAATACATTGACGAAAAAAGTAATAGACATTTTTCTTATATTTGTTTCTAGCGGATAGGCTACCCTTTGACGTCTATCTCACCTGATGATAGGTGAAGATGTGGTCGAAGACGTTGTTCAGGCTAACCTAGACTTACTGGCTCTGAACTACAGCTGCCGGAACACACCGTTAGTTAGTTGGTGACAGATTCTACTTGAAAGTGGTACCTAGCCAGGCGGGCATTCGCAAAATGTCCTACCACCATGATGTAACGACTTACATCCTAAAACAACAACCGGGACGTGCCCTCCGAAGCACGGAAGCGCTCAGTAGTATTGCCATTAGCGGACACACATACAAGTCATGACCGCGGCGGACGTTGCTTAACTTTGCTGATCGGTTAAGATCGGCTAAACAAACTTCGCTACGTGCGCTTCAACAGAACTATCAGGCTACGGTTTTTGACCCCGTCATTAAACATTTTCGGCTTCAAGTATCCTAGCGATCACATGGAAAGAAGAAAGCCTCACAGAAACTACTTTGCTACGTACGTGTTTGGTACCATATATTTATGCTGCTTTCGCTATACAGCATCGATAGAGCTTATAAATATGGCTTCGTCCCGAAATCCATAGACTTGTACCTTCTTTGACTTAGGTATCTACTGCAAAACACGTAATAAATTGATCAAACAGTTATCTGTAAATGAATTTAGAGAAGTCATCCACCTACGCGACGCTCCAAATAAAACCTATATATCCTAATGTATAACTGCAACAACAGTATAATATAATGATGTTTGAAGAACGTAGACCTCTTCGTATGTCGTGCCCACATTATTATAAGTCCATTCTACAATAGCAAAACAAAATCAACGTTACGTGCCGCGTGGCGGAAGGAGTAAATGAGAAAATGATTCTAGGACGAGGCCACATCCCGCTGTGTGCGACCATAATGCGACCACTCTCTATCAAATTTACGTTCCGCTTTTTACAGTGGCTACAAAATGAACATGAATGTGTTGACTTTGAAACCTTCATAATCTTAAAAGTTCTTGAAAAAATTTTAAAGAAATATTTACTACTAAATACTTGACTACAATTTGCAAAGTAACATTTTTCAGTAACATCTAAAGTTATTGTGTGAAAATATTGTTTGTAAAATAAATTTATATTATTTACACCATGATCATTTGATTTCATTCAACGATTTTTGAAAACGAACAATTGTTTCTTTGTAAATAGTAGGTATGATTCTCTTAATTTTTCGAGTATCTCTATGGCAGAGCTATTATCGTAACAACAATTTGAACCTTATGTCAAAATATTTTGTTTCATAATTGTACTCACCGGGATCGGTAATTACTACTTTCTGCCTATATACCTGTAGGGCATTACACTAATTTAACACCTGTTTCAAGTCTGTGCGAATCAGCCAGAGTTTTCGTTTTCTCTGAGTCTTCTTCTCTAACGGGTATCAGTTAAAACAAAATAACAGTGATCAGTAAAACCACTGTTTTGCATGGTTCAACAAGAAAGTTTCCTTTTGAGTAATATAAATCTGTGGGTAGGTAATAAAAGGGATTATCTAGAACACCAGTATCTACACAAAGAACTAATACTATCTGTAAAACCTACTTAATAGGAAAATTTATTTGCACACCCTGTCGCATTTAGTCTGCGCCCGTTGACAGAGGTAAGGATCTAAAAACTTATTTTCATATGATCTTATTGCACAGAGCGCGATTTCGAGACAACAGGAATCGTATCTAGATTAATACCTGATTTTTAATTAGATGTTAATCTACGTTCAATTAGGTCTTAATCAGGTTACCTTTCAGAAAAAGTTTAGTTACGACAAGACGCGTCTGAACTTAATCCAAATGAGATATCATTGAGCACATTCCTTGTTGGATTAGAACTTGGGTGCTGTTGGTAAAGAAATCTGATATATTTTAAAATACGATTTCGAAGCAATAACAAGTCACGCAACATAGCACACACGATCTCAACTTCTCACACGTCAACTCATCTACAAATTAAACAGTTATTTTCCATTTGATGCTCAATAGTTTCTGACATGAAACAAGCGCATCATAAAACTGAAGAAAAAGATCATGCCAAGGTCGGATTATATCACCGAGATATCGCTATCAAGCCGCGAAAAATCTATTTCTACGCCTGCACCACCGGTCAAACAATCTAGTACTACGGTGCTAAATTAAGGAGTGGTTTCTAAAACAGGGGCTAGTGTAGTTTTGTGTCTATTTTAATTCGTACGGCATGTTAGAGAGTAATGTCACAATATACCTACCCAGTACGTAATCTCTTAGGAGAATGAAACCGCGTTTAATGTTCTATAATGAACAGAACACACGAGCACGTTGGCATATATTAGAGAACACTCATGTCATTAACTAAGTAGTTTCTTAATGTTATGAGGTGTATCATTTCTACAAATGGAGGGCGTAATACTCGTATTGGCAATGACACGCTTGTAATCGTGCAAATTTAAGGAGTAAAATACAAAAACGTGCCTTAAATAACATAAAACTGCGTAAAATCCGTATAGTTTGATTGTTTCGAAAAGTAACCACTTAAAGTAATCGGAGTAAACTTACATAATTCAATTATTAAGCTTCTAATATATTACAAAATATACTAGCACAGATTGTTTTATTTCAGTACAACTAAAAACAACTTAAGGTACTTTACCTAAAACGCCAAAGTGGTGGTTGGTTTGCATAGTATTATTGTATAAATATACTATGCGAACCAACCACAACTTTGGCCATATGTGACGTCATCTTCATATATTCCGATCTCTTTGCTGTATGCACATTAAGATACGTGACAAATAACATATCCCATATGTGAAATAACATCGACCATAATGGATAGAACGGAGATTCCAAAAAGAACTATGCTGAAATCTATTGCATTCTATAGTCATATAGTATGCTTTACCTTGCTGAGCGTGCCGAGTGTTACTTCCTCAAAATTTTAATTTATAGCCCTAATAAGCTAAAAATATGCGAAGCATCTTAAACGTGAAGCAAAAAAAAAAACGTTTCGAGTCCGCCTTCTTTGAGGGACTGTCTCGACAAAATTTTGTATAACCTTTTCAAAGTTTAGAGTTCAAAGTTATGTGTTGCTTTCATGAGTAGATACATTTGATGGGTACAATATTTTCTCAACATACAAAAAACCAATTCGGGCATAGCTTATGACAATTTATTGGAGAAAACGTAATTTAATCGTGATTTTCATTCAAAATATCTGATGACTAAGGGTCATTTTAAGTCTCCTTAGTTAGATACATCCAAGAAAAATATTTACACAAGTATTTTATATCAAGTGCGCCCAACTTGCACCTATCTTCTTAATAAGTAATGTTTCAAAATTGAACATTTATTTCCTTTAAATTTGCATTGACCAAATATTAAGTAAGTATAATGTGAATCGGTGTTGACCCAACATAAAACCAAAGAACTGTAAGCACATTAATAAATAATAAAACCTACTTTCTAACCGCTTCCGCAAAATCCTATGAGTTAAAGTACTGTCGATAAAGAAGTATATAGTAGTATCGTGCGGTGCGGTCACTCAACCGACTCAGAAGCCCGTTACGTCAGCGGCACACCACAATTAGATCACATACTAGACTGCAATGGCTAGACCAGACATCAATCGGCAATACTTTTTAGTACCGTTAAAACTGGCTTTTTGCATTGGCAGGGCAGCGGCATTCCGTCCACCTCGAAGGCGTCATTTTCTAGTGTACATTATACTTAATGCTTGTCAAACGGTAGAATACCTCATTTATCTAGCGTGCTAAATAAAGCACAGGTGAATATAGTAGATAGAGCTATTATTGAATCGCCCAGATGTTGTCTTCAATATCAACTGTCTTGAATGTTGATAATGTCAGATGTGTCACTTTATATAAAATAAAAACCTAGTGACATTTTGTCACGGATTTTACATTCTAATTTAATGAGCAATTAAACATCATACATCCACGTGATCAAGAAATTTTGTTCAATTTGCTTTACATGTTATACAAACTCGATATCTTGTAATTCACGGCTTAAATTACAATGAAAATAAGTAAAGTACATATTAGGTAGGATATGTCCTTTTCCGGGAAATAATATATCTATCCTGAAGGAGTATGCGCATGCATTCAGAGAGTGTTTCGACAGACATATTTTGGTGCCATGTAATAAGGGTTAAATGCCAGAACAGGTAATGATAATTTCTACAGGCTATCTTTGTATGGAATTTAATCTAAATCGGTTTGGATTAGGAATTAATTGTGGATCGTCTATCAGAATTCTCACAGATACATTTCTATAGTCTTAACTAATTACAGATCTATCGATATAGATATAGGATATCTCAAATTCTGTTCACGAATTCAGGCACATTGCCTTTCAGCACTAGATAAACGAGCTCAATCACGTTTAAATTACTGGTAGGAAATAAAGCATATCAATTTATGATTTAGCTAATTATCCAAGACCCATAGTCAAAAAAACATAGTCAAACGCTACGTTGGCATAGTAATTAAACTACTTTAAACGGTGCCAGTGTCACCCTGTGACCACGATCACTGCAAAGTGTTTGAAACGTCGGGACAAAAATAATGATTAATATACGAGGTTTAATCGTTTAAAGTTGTTTAATTACTATGTGTAATAATCACGAAGAGTTATGTTGGCATCTCAGTGAATATATTATGTACTTCGAATGACTGTAATGTTAACGAGCAAAATTTAAAATGCAATTTAAAGTTTAGCTACAAACAAGTTGGTTTACATTCCCTTTGGTGAGTCGGCTTCTAGTTGAGTTTGTGGTTAGTCCATTCTAAGTTTCTCCTTCTTTGTAGAACATTCGCAAGTTTCAGATAATTGGCTCCACATTTAAATGGCTTTGGAATTTATTTTAGTAGCTATTTGTCGTGTTTGAGACAAATTGTCAGCAATAGAGACATGGTTTGAACTTAATTAAGTTGCAATACATCTAATACATACTTAGGACTTTGACACTATTATTGTAAATACAAAATTTTGCGAGTGTGCTTATTTGTTACTCCTTCATACTGAAACGGTTGAATCGATTGGGGTGAAACTTGGAATACAGATAGTTTAGGTCCTGGATTAACACATAGGATACTTTTAATTCTCATCATCGTCACCCTTCATCAATGTCTACGCGGGTGGTACCGCGGGGCGTAGCTTGCTTCAATGATAAATCCGATCATAAAATGTCAAACGTATTTATAATTTGTTCAGGGCAAATTATAAATAGCTTTGACAGCTTCAGTATGAGAATGTTCTTCTTTGGATGTCGTAAGAGGCTACTATAGGAAAAATGTACTGGTTTGAGGGTAGTATACGTGCTATGTTTCGAATAATTAATAGGGTGCATAAGGAGTTCTGTACGCTTGATGCACAGTAACACCTCACTCAAATCAGCGTGAGTTGTGGCGTACTGCTCATCAGGCGCTTTTTCCTTTAGTTGCCTTTTACGACATCCAATAGAAGGATATAGAAAGGTGATTATATTCTTAACCCGGGAATTCCCGTCAAGTTTGTATAGCATTTTATCGTAACTGAAGTTCCACGAAACACAAATTTGTTTCTTATCTATGGAATTCCAGTACCTACATACTAATTACATTCGTGTATACCTAGCTCTTCGTGGGGCACCGGTTTTTTTTTTAAATTTATTGTTACGGAACAAGCCCGAGTCGTGGGGCTCGTTCTAATGTTAAGTGGACTAACCTCTGCCTATAACAGATGCATTACGTCAACGACGACCAAGTGCACTGTGCCCGTCACACTGAGACGTACAGTTGTTAGGCCTGAAATTTTACTGGCTCTCAAGGACTGCTGCCGGAACATTTAGTCTTTTTGTATTTAGTCGTTCAAGAAACGTACGCGCAAATAAATTTAAAAACTATAACATACAATATATAAACATTGTAATTCGATGTATCAACTGATAGTTTCACCTATTTTTTTATGTGCTTGTGACGGAATACGCACTAGGTCCACCTGATGTTAAGCGGACTAACCTCTACCTAACAGATGCATTTTGTTCGAACAAATTGCATTGCGCCTGTCAGGCATACAGTTGTTAAGTCGCATGTGCCTGTAATGTTAACAAGAGTTCACATATCCCATCTAGTTCATTTTTTAAGATTGTGTAGTGATGAGACAGTCAACTAGTCCGCCTGATGGTAAGCGTTACGCCTGTCCATTACAGTTGCAGCGTCACCGTTCTTATTCTGCATGACACTGCACTGCTCTCGTCACTCCGAGACGTTAGTTTATATATCTCGTTTGCTCAGTAATTTAACTCACTACAATGCACTTCACGCCTGAACACAATAGTGTTTGTACACTAATGCTTTGAGACATAATATCTGAAACTGCAGTCGTAGCACTAAGACGGACTCTTCCTTCTAAAACTAATTAAATTTTATGTATTGTTAATGCACATATATTATGTCTATTTAACATTTCAACAGCTTTAAATTATCACGTTAATTATTTCAGAAACATATCATATATAGATAATTAATAGATTCAGGCGTTACTTTGCGGAAATCCATATTTAATATCAACAAATATTTTAAAATTATTTTAAAAAACATCAAATTACTACTTTAATAAAACACTTAAAAAAATATAAAAAATATATATGACAATTCCGCCTAATTTTCCTGCTAAGCCGACGTGACGTCACAAACGCCACGCAACCAAACCGGAAGAGAGCGTACGATCGAGACGATGCGTCGATCGTGTGCTCGTAGAGTCAAGACCTCCTGAGGATGCTTCGTTGAGAAGCGAAACGCGTCCAATACTCTTCCGGTTTGGCTGTGTGGCGTTTGTGACGTCACGTCGGATTAGCAGGAAAATTAAGCGGAATTGTCACTAGATATATATACATATTTTTATACTTTTAAAGTGTTATTATTAAAGTATTACTTTGATGTTTTCTTAAAATACTTTTAAAACATTTGTTATTATTATATAAGAAACATTTCTTTAGCACACATCTAAGTACTTTAGCACTAAATCTCATCAAAAAAGACAAGAAAACTAATCAAATACAATCAAGGTTTTATCTGCAGACAAGTTAATAGACTGGATATTGCAATAAGCAGTAATTGATTGCGCCAAGATAGGACGTCTGGGTAAGACGACGTGATGTCACATCCTGGTACACCGTTTAGGTAACTTTGTCGTAATGCTTCGTGTAGTATTTCGAAACTATTTGAGAAATCAAACGGATTCAGCACAAGTAGTAGAAGCAATAATAGCCCAGCAGTAATAGATATGGACTGCAATGCTGAAGGTCCATGGTTTGATCCCCGCCACTGGCTAAAACTTTATTGCATGGTGGGAGTGCATTTTGCGAATGCTCGTCTGGCTAGCTACCACCCTCGAGTAGAATATCTGTCGCCAAGCACCTAACAGTGAGTGCCGGCAGCAATCCTTGAGAGCCAGTAAAATTACAGGCTCATGAGACTTAACAATTGTATGTCTCAGGGTGACGGGCGCAGTGCAGTTTGTCACTTGTTACGAAATGCATTTGTTATATGCAGATGTTAACGTTTACCATCAGGTGGGCCTTGTGTTTATTTCATCACAAAAAAAAAAAACTGATCAGAGTGAAACTATAGTTCATTTTTATGTTGAGTGCTAAGTTATGATGCGGTCGAAGATATTGCAGGTGACCTAGAATTACTGCTGTTCAAGTACAGCTGCCGGAACACAGCGTTTGGTGATTGGTGACAGATTTTCTACTTGAGGGTGCTATTATCAAGCTAGTTTAGCGACAGACCTTCTTGGTGGGTACTACCGAAGTTTCAGTTATTCTGGATCAGAGCAGTAAGATGTCAACTAATGGGTTAACGTGCAGGTTACTGTAGCAATTAAAATTACTGGGCGATAGAGATCAGAACCAGCTTGTCGTATGTATCGTATAATTTTTTGTTTAATGTGTTTGTGACTGAACAAACACGATACTCCCCAGATGTAAAGCAGACTAACCTCTGGCTATAACAGATTGTGACTTTTTCAAATTGTCTCGTCAATAGTGACGAATTGCACTAAGCTCGTCATTCGAAGACACAGTTGTTAAGTCTCATGTGCCTGTAATTTTACTGGCTCTCAAAGGTTGTTAGGTGCTTGGGGTCATTTTCTACTTGAGGGTGGTAGTTAGCCAGGCGAGTATTATCAAAATGCCCTTCCAACATGCAGTGGAGCTCAAGCCGGCGGTGGGGCTCGAACCATGGATCTGTGGCACCGCAGTCCATAGGAATTACCGCTCGGCTTTCCTTGCTTCAATTCCGTTATATGTCTTTATAACGTATGACACGTGTCAAAACTGAATAAGACAGTGTATTTATTATTAATATATTTTATTGAAACTTAGTACTTACATTACAAAATCACAAATATTGGCAGGCGTTATTGCAAACATATAGATATTAAAAACTTAGTACATACATTCTTTAGGTCCAGGATTAAGATACATTTATTCTGATTTACTATGTATTTCCGGAGAGAGCGCGATATCACCATTATAAACACGTGTGAATCCAAAGCGGAAGTTAGTACCTAATATTATTATACGGCAACATGAACAACACTTTATATTATATGTTTTGTGTCGTCCTTTATGTTGTTAAAGAAAGGATGAGGGTAGGCATATAATGATGTCAGGATATTCTTAAGAAATGTAATCTGTGACCAAAGGGGTACCGGTCACATACAGACTTGAATATTACAAAATTACAAATTTACGAGAGAAAAAGATAGAGGATATAGAGGAGCATATCCCGGCTATAGGAGTGGATGACGCGGGTTCGAATCCCGCACATGATTATAATTTTTCCTCTCGTAAATTTGTAATTTTGTAATGATGATGACCTGGTTGAAGATGATGTTCAGGCTAACCTAGAATGAAATTATTCTATGGGTACCGTTAGAACTCCGATAAGCAAGTGTTTAAATGTTACATTCTAATAAAAAGTAACCATATTCAGTTTTAAGTGCCTGTGCGTCAATATTTAAACTTCAACTATATATTCAAACTTCAAAGAACTGGTGAATTTATCTACATCAACAAAAAGTTATGGTAATAAAAGATAGCACGATGAATGACCCACTTCGACATAAGATTGCTAGTATTGCTACAAATCTAAGCCTTTAGTACAAAAACTGAACGATAAACTTTGCGTACATTCGGAGATATAATATCTAAGTTATACGAGAAATCATCCAGAATTATCGCAAAAACGATTGTCTTACGCTTGTATTTTGGATACTGAGCCAAAGTTGTTATGGAAAAAAGTAGAGTGAAGGGGTTTATCTATTTTTTGTCTTACCATAGAACATTAGATTTATAAGGGTAAAAATATTGAGGACAATTTATTCAGAGACAGTAGAGTAGACTTTATGATTGGTGTAGATTTTATATTGACCACTTTTATGATAAATTCGTCGTTTGGCCACTTTTTGACATGTTATCACGTGTAAAACTTAATTTCCTCATTTTAGTAAATAATACGGGATAACTCACGTGGATAATTCAGATAGCTCCGACTATAGTTTCAACCACATTCGGTGGTCTTTTTCAAGGAGAGACCGGGAAGCTCGGGACGTCTTTTTCAAAGAGAGCTCGGGACGCCCACCGCGGAAAAAGACCACCAAATGTGGTTGAACCTATAGTCGGAGCTATGTGACTTATCCACGTGAGTTATCCCGTATTATTTACTAAAATGAGTGAAAACCACGTTAGTTTTTAAAACAAAATTAATTTCCTCTTTGATCCAATTCCTTAGAGATTTTTTTATTTTCAATAATTCTATAGCCGTGATATTAATGCAACCACTTTATGTCTCACCTTCATAAAAGTCGTAAAATGTGGTAGTGGTACATTGGTATTCACAACAAGTACGACGACATTGCAAAGATTTTGCAATAGCTCTCTGCCACTGCGATACCTAATTTAACAATGGGCTTTCTTCAAAGCCGGTATTTATAGAATGCTATGCCTAGCGTTGCGGCAGGGCTGGCTGCCATAAATATTCAATAACTATGCAGAATATTGCGCAGTGCTATTTGAAGTTCGTAGCTGCTGACAGACTGACATAAATGTCATCAAAGGAACAATATAATAGTCATAGAAGCGCGTAGTAGTAATATACATACACACGAATAAAGAAGGTTATTTAATCATGTGGTAGAAGCGCTTATAGAAATGGGTGACCGCTATAGACATTACTACTGAGCACTTCCGTGCTACGGAGGGCTCGTGAAGCCGTTGGTACCGGTGTTTACACGACTGCCTAAAAAAGGAGTGTTATTTTTTCAGGGTTCATGTATGTATGTTTGTGAGTTTCCTTATTCCACCATAACTTCTAAACGGCTCACCGATTTTAATGTATGATATATTCGATCTGTCTTGATAGCGCAGATAACAATAGGTACATAAAAAAAAACTAGCGGATTTTAGACGCTATATTAAAGGGATAGAAAAGCTATTTTCTCTCTAGCCCATCGAGTGGGGCATAAAAATTAAGGGTTTTAAGAAACGATTACATAAATGTATATAACTTTCAGTTTTAATTTCAGACACAATAAAACTCTTAGAGATAATAAATAAACTGCAGTCGGATTTTTTAATTTTTATTTATTTTATTTGTTAGTAGCAGTTGTTATATGTTGATATGGTATTTTGGGAATGCCCGCATAGCTAGCTGAAACCCTTAAGTTAAAAACTCTGTTGCCAAGCACGCAATGGTGTGTTCCGGCCGCAGTTCTGAGAACATTCATTTTAGGATAGCATGAACATTTTCGACGTCATCATTTACAATGAGGTGAAATTGCGGTAAAAGGCTAGCCTCATTAATCATATAATACCCAGAAGTAAATAAAAGAAGACGTAATAAATAATTAATACGAACTACGAAATATACATGTAGGTAAATATTCATGTACATATTTCTAAGATTTTTCCTGGATGGTACATTTTCAAGGAAAAATGTGACTGAATTTTCACCTTCTTCTGCTAATATAAGTAATAAGTAATAACTAATAACTATGTTAATTGTTATTTGGAAAAATATTAATAACAAAAATTACTTGTTCCTCATTAATATTTTTATATATTTAGCTACTTTATATGAAAAGACTAATGAGGAACAAGTTGCTTCACTACCATCACTGCATCATTCTTGTGGGTATTAGTGCCTAAATAGAAGAGTGCTATCGTTTTACAAATATGTATGTATATATCAAAATAAATAAAAAATACACACCAATAGACAATCATAATAATAACAATCTTTCTTTTTTGGATGTCGATTAAAACGATATTTTTTAGGGTTCCGTACCCAAAGGGTAAAAACGGGACCCTATTACTGAGACTTCTCTGTCCGTTCGTCTGTCCGTCCGTCTGTCACCAGGCTGTATCTCAAGAACGGTGATAGCTAGACAGTTGAAATTTTCACAGATGATGTAACTATTCACAGAAATTTAGTTGCGGAACCTTTCGTGCGCGAGTTCCACTCGCACTTGGCCGGTTTTTTTAATATCTCTAATAAAATATGAATGCAAATATTACAGAGCTTTCAATTAAAATTATTTAAGAACTACCAATCTCGACATACCTATATTTTTGTCACTGAAAATGTAAACCTCCTACCCTATGCCTTTCATAACAATATACTATGAACTCTAAACAACACTACAGCTACTACAATAAAAGCATTTAGACAACCTACAAGTCAGTATTTCAATATCCCCTAGGAACAAAATTCATATCAGGCTTAAAACTCTTAGATGAAGTAAACTATTAATTTATAATCACTACCGCTACATAGTATAAAACAAAGTCGTTTCTTGTGTCTGTCTGTCCTTATGTATGCTTAGATCTTTAAATCTACGCAACGGATTAGGACACTTTTTTAAATATAGATGGACTGATTGAAAAGGAAGGTTTATATGTATAGTACATGCATAATATAGTAGAGAAACACTGATTATTTTATAGGTATCTAATGTGATGTCGTAAAAATATTTTTTATTGCGCTTACATTGCAAACGCTGGCTGAAACCTACGAGATAGATCACATTCATGTACTACAGTATTTTAAACCTTAAAACGGTCAACAAAAAACTAGTATATGTCTATGTGTTAGGGATAACCCACAATAACCATTTTTATCCTTTGCTTTTTACGGGAAATAATGGTATATTTTCGTAGCAATTTTAGGAATACAGCATTAATAACCTTATATAATTAAGTACCGTAAATATATTGTTCATTTAATATAGATCACTGTGAACGTTGTAAATAAAGACATTCTGTGCTTAATATTTTAGTACCAGCATTGCACCCGTGCGAAGCCGGGGCGGGTCGCTAGTTTATTTATAATCTTCTTTTATTATCGATAGGTCTTTGTTGTAAATAATGCATCCCGAAATTTACGTGAACAATGCTTACAAGCGTAACTTTCAGATGGTTGACATAAATATCTTAGTTGTTTATTTATAGGATTTATTTTACTCCGTAAGCAACAGTTCACATGTATTTTCTGAATTTATTATGTAATTTGTCTAAAATATGTGATTTGGAGTCTTTGTAAATCGTTCTCAACATCAATAATCCACGCCAGCCTTAACGATATCATTCGCCGGGCTTTTACCAGCGCCAATGTTCCAGCTGTTCTTGAACCGAACGGTCTGATGCGTGACGATGGTAAAAGACCTGACGGCATGACTCTGGTTCCATGGAAGTTAGGACGGCCCTTAGTGTGGGACGCTACATGCGTAGACACTTTAGCGCCGTCACATCTTTCTGAAACCCACGTGAGGGCTGGCGCCGCGGCTACTTCGGCAGAGCGACTCAAACGGCGCAAGTATGCTAACCTCGGTATGGGTTACATATTTGAGCCGTTTGGTGTGGAGACGTTGGGGCCGTGGGGACCGGGAATTCATCGTATTTTCCAAAATTTATCAGAGCGCTTGGTCGATGCGACGCGTGATCAAAATGCTGGCACCTATTTGGCTCAAAGAATAAGCATTGCAATTCAACGGGGCAATGCTGCCAGCATGCTGGACACGCTGCCAACTGATAGTGGGCTAGAGCATTTGGACTGCCTATGAGTCCAAATGCTTTTATTGTAGTAGCTGTAGTATTGTAGTAGCTGTAGTGTTTTATATAGTTTGTAGTATTTGTTTAATAAAGGCATACCGCCGGTTAAAAAATACATCAATAACGATGATCACCTTTCAAAATTGAATCTTGTCGTATTAGTTATTAGCTTCTGCCCGTGGTTTTACTCGTGTTGAAATATTATAGGTTTCACGTATGGCATATTCTACGCCGGGGATTCATGGGTATAATACACTATGGGTAGTAAACCCGGACACAGGTTTGAACTACGCCGCATGGTTCCGGTATAGCAAATTCTCGTTACCACCCTCACTAACCTGTAATATTATCTACAAAATACAATACACATACTCTTAAACTTTTTATTATAGTCGTATCTTATGGACAGTGACCTCGGTAATAACAATATCTGCACACCTAGAATATTATAAGGGTCTACTACTCGTCGTAGCCTTAAGTGAGTACGGGAGTCTCAACTGCAGGGGGCTCGTCTGAAGGGCCAACACTCGATCGGTCCTCGGCCACCGCATCACTATTGTCTGCCCCTGTACAACGTTACGATGTAGACTGTCAAGATAAATCTTATATTAGATGTTCTTCCAGAACAAACTTACATATTCAAGGTCTATATAATGTCATACACCTAGGTTTCGTGGGACACAAATAGCTTTCTTTGATTATGTTGCGGAACAGCAACCCCGAAATACGTCGTAAAAATAATTAGTCCAGTTTTTGTATGTGCCTATTCCGGTAATTTACTTCATTAAAGTAAGACATTTTAGCGGAATATACGTTGTAAATCATCTAAGGTTACACTATAGGTTGTGAGAATACTAAGGAGGAAGAAATAAACAACCTGCATCCGTGCTTTTCACCCTAGAGAGACAAGTCAGTATTTGTTGGTGTTGTATATAATGTAATCTTTACCTACTTCCAAGAATGGGTTTAGGCGATACTTTGCAAAATCTATATACGGACAATCGTCCTTGCGTCGTTATCCTCAAAGCCAAGGGTCGTGATACTCCTTAGAAATAACCTTTTTTTTGATAATTTGTCGCCACCTGTTCCTATTTTTGGCGATGTGACTGGCACTGAACACTTGTTTCAAGGGTAATGCGGATTTGGTCTGACCATCGCATGGGATTGCTCGTCTTGGGCGTTTCCCTTCTATCTTCCCAGTGACAACTAGTTTCTCTAAGTTGTCGTCACTCTTCCTAACTTACGGACAATATTTGCATGGTAATAGGGTATTTTGGCGAGGTGAACATAAGTAGTAAAGTAAAAAAAATGTCGCCGAGCACCTGACCGTTAGTTCCAGCATCTGTTCTTAAGACCCAATCCCAGTATCAAGCCATCCATTCCGTTCTTAAATTCCTCTACCATGTGGTAGAATTAGGCTAGTCCATATTGATATTCAATACCCTTTTACATTCCCCATCATGACATGCACATATCACGTCAATCTTAAAGTTTTCTATCACTGGTGTTACTTTCAAGCTTTCTCTTGTTTAGGTACTGTACTGTATCAGCCAGATTGTCCACTGCTGAACACAGCCTCCCCCATTATGGAGGGTTTGCCATAATCTCCACGCTTGGTAGGCGTCTTGGGGATCGCAGTGTGAGATATCAGTTCCTCAGAAAGGGCTGCTGTCCACGTTCTGGTGTGTTGCCCTTAGTCGCCTCTTACGGCACCCACGGGTAGAGATGGGGGTAACATTCTAGCCCGGCACCCCACTGGTATTTGTGTATACTTGTTTAGGTACTTCTTCCCAATCTTATTAATTCTAGTTAGGTACACATTTCTCATGAAAATCGCATCTCTAGCTCTGGTACAAATCTTAAGACCATAAGTCTTAGCTTCGTGGGCATCTGTGGATAATATGTGATCTCAGAAACCTGTCACATTTCACAAACATGACTATCCTATTACTAAAGAGATTGCGGTTTCAGTTCTATCAAAAACAAACAGTATGTATTTCGCATACCAGCTCGAGCAATGAAAAAAATGCCGGCTGACCACTCGGTAATCGCTTTATACGCTCAGACATGCCTGCATAATCGTTCGAGAAACCACAAGTGTGATTGAGCGGCCTGTAAACAACAAGTGGTTAAAAAAATAACGAAAATACTACGTTGTTACAAAATTGCACACATTCACGCACTTCACATGTAGTGCATTATGATGTGTCCAAAGTTATTTGACGATGGATATTATGTGTTCGGTTATGACGTTTCGTATACCAATATTTTTGTACTAAAACAGTAGTTTCAAAGAAATGTTAATACAAAGGATATAAAATATTTTTGTATATGTTTTTTAAATGCTTGTCAAATGTTTAACAGCAATTACAATGCGAATAATTTTTTGAGAATATTCCGCATTAGCCAAATTGTCTCATAGAAGATTTTGTCATGCTAATTTGGTCTTAATTACAACTGTCGTAGGTTTATTATTACGAGTTTACATGCATGCCACGATGACGGGACGGGATGACCATTCGTTTGTGGGGAATCCACGGTTTGCGTGGAAAAACAGCCCAGTGTCGTTTGACACTTGTTGTTCCCAACCAATGTTTTTCCCTCATAGGCTAATTGTGAAATATGTACACTTATTAACTTTTTACTGTGTGCGTGTGCTAATATACCCTACCAATATTATTAAGTGTGTGTGCGCCACTATACCCACCTATAAATTGCATCGTAAATAGAACACATAAAATAATGCACACACGCATTCTAAGCAGTAGGGCTGACTATATATTAAGATCTTCGTAAACTTTTCAATACAATACAACTGTTCTTCAAATTATTTTTAAGATAATACTTTCCATATTAAAGAATAATGCTTCGCAATTGTAACAAACCAAACAGTCCCGAGAACACTATTTCAAAGTAATAAAATCTACGCAGTTCCTACCAACCCAAACAGTCTCAAGAACATTATTCTTCTTTTAATCCGGCTTGGCATAGCAACCCGCAGTCTCTACACGAGTCCACGTATGCAATTCCGTCGGTGAGTCGCAAGTATATAGGCGTTCGCATCGCATCCCTCATGCAATGACTCGACCACTGCAATTCAACACATGCCTGCTATTGTCCGCCGAACAAAGAACCGCATGACACTATGAGGAGAACTTCGAGAGAACTTAAAAAACTAGAATGAAAGTATTCCGTCCGCATTTTCTTGAGCAATATAAAAGTTTCTATGGTGGGTTTCAATTAGATGCTGTCGCGTGACTTTCAAGGCCGTGACGTAACTTGCAGGCTTTCAATGTTAATTATTGGTTTTTTGTTTTTATACCAGATAGGTTAGCCTTTGACCACTATCTCACCTGGATGGTAAGTGATGATGTGGCCAAAGATATTGTTCAGGCTAACCTAAAATTACTGGCTCTCAAGAACAGCTGTTGGAACACATCGTTAGGTGCTTGGCGACAGATTTTATACTTGAGAGTGGTAGCTAGCCGGGCGGGTATTCGCAAAGTGACCTACCACTAATAAAGGCTGCGATCCTAAGATAACAACTGGAACTGAAGGCTTATCGTGCCCTCCGAAGTACGGAAGCGCTCAGTAGTGTCACTAGCGGTCACCCATCCAAGTCATGACCGCGGCGGACGTTGCTTAACTTAGATGATCGGTTACGAACGGCTAAGCAAACTTCACATCGAGCGCTTCAAAATAGTTCTATACTCCGTTCATAGACATAGACAATGAAAAGTTAAAGTAAAAAGAAAAATCAAAAAGACTGGTACATATTCTCTTGAACAACCAGTATGCACATATTATGTGATTTTGTCAAGAGCAATGTATATTCAAACTCGTGAAAACGATCTCATGGAATGCGTCAAAATTGATGGATTAAAAATCGGGTCCCAAGCACGATGTTCTAATCAATTGTTAAATGATAAATCGTAGTTCGAAAAAGTTATTTACGCCTATGCTTTATACTACACAAAGTTAACCGTTATATTTTTTGCTTTAGTATCAAATGAATGAAACCTTAAGTTGACCAGTTGTTGAAGGTCGTTAACCTAGTAAGTAGCACAGTAAGTTCATCAGATCATTTTACATGTGGGAAAAACTTGAGGGCATTGAACTCGAGTCGGCACTTAAGAACTATTGATAACTTAATAAGTAAAAGTAGCTATAGTGTGCCGCTTCTGTGCTTGTCACTTATGGTACAGTAATTAAGTGTAATTTTAATGTTCGTGTTGCTTTCTGTTAGTGATGTTAAAAACTAAAAAGTAAATTAAATACTTAGAAGAAACTAGCCATGGGCTAATTAGGCCTCGTTCTTTTAGGATTCCGCATTGCAAAAGGCCGTAACAGAAATAAATGTTTGTAAGTTTCGATTCTGTACTGTTGCACTGCGAAGCCACGGAACAGATACGATTTACAATCGGACTACAAGAGTCATTCTCATCGACGACATCCTCACCACCATCACACAAGTCACTGGAGCAGCTATGCCAGCGACCCAAGGTCCTTCTCCGCTACGTTAAGGAGTTGGGATGGCTTGGGTAGAAGCTGGCGGGGGAAATGCACAATACACCCCAAGCGGGACGTCAGTGCAGGACATATCGCCGCCAAATAGAATAAGAATAAGAAGTTTCGATTCATCACATCAAACAGAACTTCCGCTTTTGAAAAGGTGTCTGCCATTGGGGGGATTTGCCATAATCCCTACGCTTGGCAGGCGTTTTGGGGTTTGCAGCAGAGTGGTCAGTACTTCAGAATAATAGAAAGGTGATTTTCCCTTGGTCGCCTCTAACGACACACTAGGGAAGAAAGGGAGACATTCTAACCCGGCACCGCATTGGGTAAGTTTAATTGTAAGTTTCGATAACAGATTTAAAAGTACATTTTAAATCGGTGTTTTCAGTATTTATAGAGCAAATTGTTTATAACATACCCAAATTTCAGAATTAATTTCGTTTTTGAGATAGAATCCGTGACAAATATTTACTACATTGACCAACACAATTTTTTTTGTACATAATGTCTCCTCATTTACAAGTGTGCTAAAAAGTTTATTTTTTGGACTATGTACGTAACCCTTAAAATTGTTTAAATGATTAATAGTTCGGTACTTTTTGTCTGTGTACGTTACCCTGATAGTTAAAAATATTTTTTGTTCAGTACTCACCTTGTGTGTGTCAACGTTTTACTTCACAAAATATCAAAATTCCAGGTTTATATCTCATTCAGTTAGATTGGTAGTTGCTAGATGTTTAATCTCATGTGCCTGCAATTTTTTGGCAGTCCACAGCTAATACAGCTCAGCTATCACTGCCTCAAAAAGTGTAATCAAAGTCAAAGTCAAGTATACACTTCTCTATAATATAGAGAAAATATCGGACACCTATCTATATAACACAAAACAATATATGAATGTGCCTATAGGTGTATTGCCGGCATAACGCCCGTTCGTTAAACACATCTGCTGACAAAATGACATGACTCAAATGACATTGTGCTCAATTTTGGGGTCAAAACGCTTAATCTTGTCGGTTTCACTAATTTACTCTTCATCATTGCATTTAGCCTCCACGAATCCCATTTTTGTTCACTTTGAAAACTGCATTCGAGTTAAACAATCAATACAGGAAGTAGGCAACAAATTTTATTGACTAAAAAACTGGCAATTTTTTTTACAATTCTGTACGCAGAAAAATCTATAAGAATTGAATTTCGTGCAATATTTTATCTGAGAGGTGAGCCATTGTAAAAAAAAAACTTTCCACGGTTCACCCAGGTGGTCTCAGGAGGTGGACAGTGGGTAATAACTGAAGATATTGTGGCAAACGTCTTTTTATATACACTAGCGTAAAGCTAAATATTGCCAACTGAAGTAATTTTACTTTCAATATTTAATATAGATTAATACCAATTTATTGAATTCTTGAAGCTGTTTCTCTTGCACCTAGCATTTTCTTCGCTGAACTGAGATGAAAAATCGTGTGTTGCGCTTGGTAGTTATTTTGCGTCTCGTATCTTTGGTTGATATCTTCGGCACGCTCAATATTCTATGTTTTGAATCATTTTATATTTTCAATCCTAGAATCTTTCGCTACCTCGGGTTTCAATAAAAAAACTCGCATCAAATAAAATATATGAAGCCTTGCATAAGAATAACTATTTTACCGGGCCTCCAATACTTGAGAAGTTATCAATAAAAACATTCTTGCACCCTAGGATTTGGGATATCATTGTGTAGAACATTGAGTACTACATTATTAAATAAATAAATAAACTGTATATTTATTTATTTTTATCTAAGAAAAAATCAATGGGAGACTGTCAAAGTTGTCAATTATAGATAATTTTGGCTACAGTTTCTGTTTCTTAACTGAACTAGTTAGGATTCCGAAATTACGTACCTATGGAAGGTATCCTCCATTTAACAAATAATTACTAAAAATCATTTTTTACGGGCTATATAATAGAGCAAGGTCATTTACAAGTATAAAACCAATTGCAAAATTGGTCTTGTTTGTAGTACAACGTAAGTGGTAGGTACTATAGATTTCGCTCCATCCCAATACGATGGTTAAAGAACGATAGGAAAGATTTGAGTTATGACGTCATGTCATGTTAGCTCAATTGGTTAGAGCATGCCCCGGCTACAGGGGTGGATGGACGCGGGTTCGAATCCCGCACATGACTTAAATTTTTTCAAAAGTTTATTTGTATTTTTGTAATGTAATCCGCCTAGCAGGCGTTATTGCAAACATAACAATATTAAAACAAATCTAGTCATAAACGTCTTGAAGAAGATTAATCTAACTACATAGTTTTCTTTTGCTTTATAATTAACCTATATATTTGTTCTTATGCCACAGCCAATGACGAGTATATTTTAAATTTTCTGTTTTTGTGCAAAGTAAGTGAGCAACAATGTATTTAAAGAAGGCCGCATAAGTTTAGACTTAATGAACCATAAGATGAATCACGAGAGAAAAACCGTGGGTAACAGCAGCGTTGGGCGTTTACACATAAACTGTGGGAATTCATACTTAGTTATTAATTATTCACAACATTCAGGATAAAATAATACCAATCAAACACGAGTTGAGTTACTAATTAGTCTACAGATGGATAAACAGAGATTTACATATAAAAATTATAATGGATATAAATATCGTAGAACTCATTTTGTGCATAATATTTAAATTGTAGTATATATATAAATATGTATACTTTTATTGTATTAGCTGTAGTGTTGCATATAGTTCGTAGTATTTTTGAAAAAAATACTAATGAAAATAGTAAAAAAATTTAATTTTATATAAATAAACGAATAGAAAACAGAACTAAACAAAATGAAGGTAATGTAAGACTTGTGATACTAATGGTAAAAATGTTTTAAAAAAAAGTGTTTACATGTTACCCTATTTTAAGAAAACCTCTGCCAAGAGGACGTAAATACAAAACAAGTTAAGTAACAATTGCCATGTTACAACAGTTGTTTTAAGGACCTTTAGGTCACCCAAACTTAAAATGCCTTGTTACACAATTTCTAACCTACAGCCAAACACCAAATAACACGGTAAACAACAAACAAGGCGTACAAAACTCAACAAAAATTGGCAAGCTTACACGCCGCTTTATCACAATAAACTATTTTTGTCGCGTAGTGCTGGACGCTGGAAATAGCAGCATTGTCGTTTACCACGATCGATTGTCTAATGAGTCAGTGTACCATTCGCTCGTAATTGTACGGACAGTTATTAACGTCAATAGTTGACCCACCCGCGCTCTCTCAAGTTTTAGTATATTATCTTTATCACACTTTTTTTTATCAAATTTTATTGGTAATTGCCTTTATGCATTCCCATCCACCCACAGGGAGGTGGCAGGGTTATGTCGGAATCACTACTTTCACAGATCAAGTGCGGTGGGATTTGCCGGAATGCAGGAACGCTTTCGCACTGCCAGCGACCCCGCCGCTGACAGCAGCGTTTCCGTACTTTTTCCTAAGGGGAGATCCCCACTGCGACAAGGCAGGACACATGGTGTGCCAGAATTACCTCGGGGACCAAGCCCGCAAATGGTGGCCAGATGACCCCGTACCTGGATGCCCTAGGCGACGGGGCTCTTATTTGAATCACTGCAGGGTCGAGTCAGATAAGTAGCCAACCGTTACTTCAGCCGCAGATAGAGAGCCCAATCATTGGAATACCGACATTCTTTTAACTTATGGCCCACCGCATCCGTGACCCCGTTAAGGCTGGGCGCTCCACAATACTGGCACTCGTCTCCTGCCATGGCCTCTATCCCATACGATACCGCTGTGTGTGTGTTACCTACACAATACTGCAACCTGCGGCCGCTTCAACACGGACTCGAGGAGCAAAGCAGCCCCACGACATGGCAGGAATCCACGGGGGAAAATGGATTTGTAGCTATGACAAGCTAGTAATACTACAGGATTTGGTAAGAAATAGAACATATGATTTGGTAGATACCTGTTTAATTTGGCAAGTTGGTAATATCTGCTGGACAAAATGAAAAAAAAAATGTGAGAGCATATTGTTTTACTGTAGGGCTTTGTATAAAGGTGCTCGTCTTCCTGCTATCGATGATGATGACATTCAGAATAATGACCTAATTAAAATTATATATGTACATAAAATAAAGAAAAAAATCGGAATGAGGAAAGTTGAAGAAAAATAGATATTGTGCCACCCTTACTCTGCGTGGGATAAAGACATAAAGAAGTAAAATAAGATGAAAGAGAAATGAAGAAGACAGATATCGAATAAGTTGTTTTACACTTTTCATAGCATATTTCCCCCATTAACTGGAATATAGCCACCTCACACGCGAGGGAAACCGTGGCTACAGCTAGTCCACAATAAAGATAGGACGACATAAGCGACCAAACAAGTACCTAGCAGTTTTGGCAAAGCATCTACAACCATTAAATTAGCTGCCTAAGTATTCACGTACAAAGTTCTTAGAAATTTCGCCGAAATGCTTACATAATGTTCATAAATTATGTTTCAAATTTAAATTACAATTTATGATTGTTATATGAACTTTTTATGTAATATTAATATTGTTATGTTTGCAATAACGCCTGCTATGCGCATTACATTACAAATAATAACAAATACTTTTAAAATATTTTAAGAAAACATCAAATTAATATTTAAATAAAATACTTAAAAAATATAAAAATATATCTAGTGACAATTCCGCTTGATTTTCCTGCTAAGCCGAGGTGACGTCACAAACGCCACGCAGCCAAACCGGAAGAATTTTCGACGCGTTTCGTTTCTACACGAAGCATCTTCAGGAGGTCTTGACTCTTCGACCGCACGATCGAGATTTCTCGATCTTCGAGCACGATTTCTCGATCGTGCGCTCGAAGAGTCAAGACCTCCTGAAGATGCTTCGTGTAGAAGCGAAACGCGTCGAAAATTCTTCCGGTTTGGCTGCGTGGCGTTTGTGACGTCACCTCGGCTTAGCAGGAAAATCAAGCGGAATTGTCACTAGATATATTTTTATATATTTTAAGTATTTTATTTAAATATTTATTTGATGTTTTCTTAAAATATTTTAAAAGTATTTGTTATTATTAAAAATGGATTTCCGCAAAGTAACGCCTGAATCTATTCATTACATTACAAATATACGATAGGAAAAATTTAAGTCATGTGCGGGATTCGAACCCGCGTCCATCCACCCCTTGAGCCCGGGGTATGCTCATTGTCAATATGTTATGTTAGCTCAATTGGTTAGAACATACCCCGGGCTCAAGGGGTGGATAGACGCGGGTTCGAATCCCGCACATGACTTAAATTTTTCCTATCGTATTTTGTGATTTTGTAATTTCTATGTAATACATATAAAATTCTTTGATTTTTATATACTATTTATATAATGCCTAAGTCATGGCGCTTTTATTAGTACTGTGACTTATATTCAGTCAGTGTTCGTTGCGTAGCATTTAAAAACTCGTAAAAGTGGGACGGTCTCTGAAAAACGGAACGTGTGGCCCCACCGCTAATGAGTCACAGACGACATGGTAGTGCACTTGGCGGGCCCGCCCGTGTGATGGATGACAAATCGCTTTTAGATCCCGCGATTCTGTTTGCGATCCCTAAATTGCCTACGGTTTAAGTCTTTTAGCCGATGTTAAATGGGTTTTTCTCTTTCTTTGTTTTTGAAGCTAGGATGTTCAATAAATCCGTTTAACGATTTATTTGTAAATAAACTGATACCTATTTAATGGAAATATTTATTGAAGGCACACAATAAAGGGGTAAAATATTAGAAATGAATCCCTAATAATATTTATTTATACCGAGAAGTCATGTGATGCGGACAACTATGTAGTTTGCATAAAAGCCCTCTTAACGGAAAATGACGTTCCAATACACGTAGGTATTTTTTTTTTAAATAACTTTATCCTACCATATCCAAATATTGTTATTAGCCCACATTTATGCGGCCCAATTCTAATATACACATTTAAAGTTATGTAAAGTTATCTAAAATCTCATAGCTTTTGCAGCAGTGATAGCCAAGTAGGAATAGCTATGGACTGTAGTGTCGCAGGTCCATGGTTCGATACTCACGATGTATTCCGGACGCAGTTCTTCAGAGCCAGTACGTAATTATGTAAGACAGACAAGTGAAACTTAATACTGTATGTTTCAGGGTGATGGGCGCAGTGCAGTTCGTTACTTGTGATATCTTTGTTGAATACATCTGTTATAGGCAGAGGTAACCGCTTAAAATCAGGTGGGCCTAGAGCGTGTTTCATCATAATCCAATAAAATAATGCACTTTCAGGAATATCAAAAACACCCTCAAGAATATTCTCAAGAGTATTTTTCACTATTACACGTAGATTTGGGTTCAGTCATAACTTGAAAATTTCACTAAATAAAACTATACTGCCAACTAGTTCGATAGATATTATTGACGTATTTATTTTGTTTTGTTACTGTATACAGGGTGTTTGGTAGAGGGTTAGACAAACTTGGTGGGCGTGTAGGTGGATCTGATATTGTAAAATACAAGTTCACGTAAAAGCCGCTAGGAGTTTTTTTTTTATTGTTTAGTTTGTTATTCTTGAGTATTTTCCGAATTTTGCCTCTTTTGCCTTACAATTTTTTTTCATGCATGTTTCTGATGATATTTTTTGATTATTTATAGTCTCGGATTTATCTTTCGGCTAATTAAGGTTCTTTTAGATCCCTACTATACCTAAATTGTTCGCCTAAGCTCTTAATTCTATGATAATTAAAAATAAAAACATAGAAGATGAACTTCGTACTCAATTAAAAAAAAGTTAGGGAATCACATGATTATAAAAACTTTCCCAATTATCCCTTATTAGAATGCTACGTATGGTAAAAAAGCCTATTAAACTGTGAAAAATTAACGTGTTAGGGGAAATGGAATAAAAATACAAAGAAATATATATTAAGTTTTTTTTTTTTTTTTTATGTTATGGGTTGGCAAACAAGCAGACGGCCCACCTGATGGTAAGCGGTTACCGTCGCCTATGGACATTTGCAACACCAGGGGCGTCACCAATGCGTTGCCGACCCTGTAAGACTCTTTTAACACCTTTTTTGAAGAAATCCATACTGTAGCCCTGCGGAAAACGCTAGATGGAAGATCATTCCACATTTTGCAAGTATGCGGTAAGAAGGAGCGCATAAATCGAGCTGTGTGAGACTTCCAGGACTCGATTATGTGTGGATGAGCTTTTAACCGGTGACGCGAGGAACGATGATAGAATCGCGATGCCGGTATAAGCTCAAACAGCTCTTGGGAGCATTCCCCGTTATAGAGCCTGTAGAGTATGCAGAGCGAACCGATGTCTCTACGGAGGCTCAGTGGCTCAAGGCGGTCAGAGAGCTCGGGGTCGTCGACAATTTTTACCGCTCGACGCTGAATAGCATCGAGAGACTGGAGTTGGTACTTTGGTGCGCCATTCCAGAGGTGAGAGCAGTACTCCATGTGAGGGCGAACTTGTGCTTTATAAAGCAGAAGTCGCTAGCTCGACGTGAAGTACCGCTTTGCCTTATTAAGCACACCAAGTTTCTTGGAAGCCAATCCAGCCTTACTCGCGATGTGACAGCGGAACTGGACATCTTTAGAAATGTCGACGCCAAGAACTCCAATACTCTCTGCGATTTCTAGGGGAACACCCTGAAATTGCGGAGCGATGATGAAGGGGGTCTTTTTCGCGGTGAAAACGCATGCCTGAGTTTTTTTAGGGTTGAATTGGACAAGGTTCTGCTGTCCCCAATGAGAGACGAGTTCCAATGAACCCTCAACTTCAGACACAAGACCAGTTCTGCTTCCTTCTACTTCGACGCGAGGGGCATTAGCACGGCCAGAATATTGCGCATCGCCCGTGCTATCATCTGCATAGCAATGCATGTTACAGATTTGTAGCATGTCATTGATATGCAGAATAAATAGCGTAGGCGATAACACTGATCCCTGAGGGACGCCAGCATTAATCGGCATGGGATCGGAGCAAGCTCCGTCGACAACGACGCGAATGCTCCGTCCAGATAAAAAACTGGCGACCCAAGTGCAGAACCCCTTGGTAAGACCGTAGGATGGTAACTTCGAAAGAAGTGCCCTGTGCCAGACCCGTTCGAAAGCCTTAGCAATATCCAAGCTGACAGCTAAAGCTTCTCCTCTACTCTCGACTGCATCAGCCCAACGGTGAGTGAGGTAAACCAGAAGATCACCAGCCGATCTGCCTCGACGGAAACCGTATTGACGGTCACTGATCAGTTGGTGATCCTCTAAGTAACCTAGGAGCTGGTTGTTTACTACACGCTCCATCACCTTACAGAGTAGAGAAGTGATTGCTATAGGCCTGTAGTTGGATGGGTCTGTACGGTCACCCTTTTTGGCAATAGGGTGTACGAGAGCAACCTTCCACGAAGACGGCACGCATCTTTTGGAGTAGGATAGCATGAAAAGGCGCGTTAACACCGGAGTCAACTCAGGAGCACATGACTTGAGGACAATAGCTGAGATGCAATCCGGCCCGCTCGACTTTCGCACATCAAGGGATAAGAGTTCCTTCCGTACCGCTCTCTGCGAGAAACGTACATCTGGCATGGAACTCGCACATCCGTGGATTACCGGAGGTGTTGCATCCCTATCGTCGAGAGTCGAGTTAGAGGCAAAGAGAGGTCGGCTTTCTCTTTAGCACTGTGGGCCAGAGAGTCTTCCGGCTTACGTAATGCTGGTAAGGAGGTCTGGCAGAAATTACCTTCAGCAGCTTTAGCAAGAGACCAGAAAGCACGACTTCCTGAGGGAAAAGTTGCTAGCTGGTCGCCAATTCTGCTGATATACTCAGACCTTGCCTTAGCGATTGTCCTCTTATTGGATCTGGAGGCAGCATTCATTTTCTTCTTCAACTCGGCCGTATTCGGATCTTTACGCGCAAGTGCTTCGGTCCAGATTTTTTAAGCAGCGTTTTTCTGACCGGATGAGTCAGCGCAAGACTTATTAAACCATGGACGGCTCCGACCACCAACGCGCACTACAGATTTAGGAATGTAACATTCCATACCCTGAAGCACGACGTCAGTGATGGAGTCTGCACACACGTTTGGATCATCCGAGGAGAAGCAAATCTGCCTCCAAGGGTAGGACGAGAAAAATTCTCTTAGTCCATCCCAATCTGCAGACTGGTAGTGCCACACCGTACGACTCCCGAGAGGCACGTTACGATGGTTGCGCACGATCGCTACCTTAGATCGTACCAGGCAGTGATCAGAAGAACCTAAGGGCGCTTCAACTGTAACCTGGTACTGATCCGGGTGAGAAGTCAGCAACAGATCCAATAAAGATGATGTATGGTTCTCGACATCTGGTATTCTGGTTGGTGTGTTAACCAACTGCGAGAGACCATACGCCAAAGCGAAATCGAGGCATCAACATATTCAAAAAAGTTAGCGATCTAAAAAACTTCGATAATGCAACCCAACTCGTGAAAAAAATACCAAATAAAATCTTGATATCGCGTACGCTGCGGAAATGATTGACAATAGAGCAAAGTGATGTACTACAATTTTAAAGAGGACATCAATATTTACAAAAAAATCCGCAATACGCATATGTCTAACTATTACTGTTATGACACAATACCTACTCTTTTATGTGTTAAAAATTTTAAATTTTTTAAATTTTTGTTAAGTACCCGTGCGAAGCCGGGGCGGCCCGCTATTATTTATATAAAATATTTTGGATATATTTGAACAATGTTTATTAGCTGTATGTATAATATAACAGGGGAATAATAATTTAATATTTTCAGATAATTCAAAAGGTTTTTGAATTCGCTCTAAAAAGATACTTACGACAAGTAAATACGAAACTACAACCGAAACCACGTAAATACATTTGTGACTAGCAATTCTCCGTCTACCCGCCCGCCTCTCACATCGTAGTTGGCTCCATTCGAGAACAATACGCGTTTGCGAGTGACTCCTTCCCCAGTTTGACACGGATGTGACACAAAGAACACGTCACTTACAAGCGGTTAGACTAGTTCTCGAGCCTTGGAACGTTTTATTTTACTTAAATCTTCAGAAGCTAAGAAACCTTCAACATTGCTTTACAATAAAAAATAGTATTAAGTTCTATTAAGAGCGCCAAATTGACTTTCAATATTTTTTCGTAGCTAAAGCGACAAAGATCAATCAATCTTCAATCAAGAACGCTCTAATCTATTTATTAAACGCAAACGTCTACTTATATGAAACTTTGTGTCATAATCTCTAATACCTACGCAATCCAAAAATTCAATTAACGGTCGTCAGGGCCCAAAACTTTGAGCGCTAAGTAAAGACATCACCGTTCACGGAGTAACCACTTAACGATAGTGTACTCACTGTTTGCGGCTCGTAAGTTTACGAATATGTGCTAATGTCAGCTTACCGAGGACGTACTCAACCTTTCACAGGACTTTATTTCTCTTTAATGCAGTTCACCTCACGAAAATAGAGTACAGTGCTTTGAAAGATTCGCTTCATATTTTCGCTACTGAATAGTGAAACTTTTAAGTACGTACTTACTAAAAATGCACTTCGAATGGATAGATGAAATTTGAAGCGGTCGGATTCTTGTCCTCAAACCTTTCTGGTTTAAATTGGACGTGACAGCCCTTGTTTCTGTAACGACATTAGGTAAGAAGGAATTTCAAAAATGTTGTTAGGTCTGGCACTATAAACTTCCTTAGATACCGGGCGTGGAATTCAATAAAGGACCGAAAACGGAGAGCGTGTTTTCTTAAAGTGTGAATTATACGTTCCGAAAAAACTACAGCGTTGTGTAAGGTAGGGATCCCTCTGTTGTAACTTTTCTTTAAGGATGAGGGAATTACTTACGACCGACAAGGGGAAACAAAGTAGAGAAACAACATATCCTAAACTTGTTGTTTTCGACGCTACCTTTTTGATAGTTACCGTTATGTAAAGTGTTTATACATATTTTGAATACATTATACATGTAATCGTGTCGTTGACAGGACGCGTGGGACGTTAGCAAAATGCCACATCACGGTGTACCCACTGCGTGTACAACTAATTATAAATGGAAGTCAATATACCGCAGGGAATGCAAAATGCCGTGTAAAGGGAGATTGAACAGGATGGCTGATCTAGCACAAAGCCGCCAAGCTGATATTATGATGGAAAACATACAGCTTAGATAAGTATAAGGCGCGCAGTTTTCGATCGATGTTAATGTCATAGAGTTATTGTGTAAGTTGTGGTATTATGATTTCATAAGTGACATATTTACCGCATAGACATATTTAGTACTTCGTCTCTTGAGCAACTTTAGGCATATTTTAACATCACTGTACAAATGTTTCTGTAATTTTCTCCCAAAGGATTGACTACCCATATGGCTTAACTTAATATATTAGCATGTTCAAAAAAATAACTTAACCTACGGGGATCAGATTCAAAACTACTTTTAAAACTGGGACCAAGTTTCTCATTTAGTAAATTGACAAAATCCAATGACCATAATGTCACTGACAATTTTAATATGAGTAAAACTCAATGGTCCATGCTATGGATGGAATCGATTGACAAAATATCTGTGCTATAATATCAATAGTAATACTATCACAGCTTTCACAATAAAACTGCGGTAAAGACAAAACAACGATCAAGCATAAGCTGAACCTAGATACATCTAAAATGGACGACCCTTACGGACTATCATTTTTTACCGCCGTCTCGCTGAAATATTACAAACCCCTTGGCATCGGTAAAAACTGTCTGGAAAAAGGGGATCTCGTAAAAACTGTGTGCAAACTCGAATTAAATAGTCGTATCTCTATAGTGACAGTGGGAATCCATCAGCGGTCTCGATTGCAGCGATAACCACCCACTGCCACCCCCCTGAACGCGAAAAATAAATCGTAATTTGATAGCAACCCCCGTACTCAAGCTTAGTAGACGACCAAAGAACAAAATGTTAATGGAATGGATACCGTTTAACGCAGAAAAAATGCGGTCGATTAAGATTTCTCTTTTGTTCTACTTGTGGAATACTCGTAATGGGTACTTATGCTTTAATTCGTATGAATAGAAATTATTAGAATTTGAAGATTTCATACCTATCTGATCATTCTTGCGTGCTGCCTAACCCAACACGTACGTTGAAAAATATGGCATATTATATAAACTAAGTGAAAGAATTCAAAATATGCTATGAATAAAAAATAACTCAAAAATATGTATTTTTCTATTCTTTTTTTTTTTTTATTCTTGATAGGTTGGCCTTTGACCACTATCTCACCTGATGGTAAGTGATGACGTGGTCGAGGATGTTGTTCAGGCTAACCTAGAAGAATACATCAACGACTCAATAGTGGTTGGAATTGCTGCTGATAAATTCAGTAAGACTTTCAAACTAAATTATTACCGCCTCTGCAGATCATCACGCAAGCGCCTCCTTTATATGTCTTTAATATATCTTTGTACTAAGTATACGTTCACTTTAAAAAATCACACAGTCTGGAAGAGTACCTAACATTTTTCTTATTAATTAATTTTGTGTACACGCTATCATTTATCTGATCAACATTTTCCATATATAAAATAAAACACGGATAATAAGGCCGTCAGATAAAACACCTAAGTAATACATCCTCTAGCCGTGTCATCGCGCCTTCATTACTCACATCAGAACATTCATTACTCACTAGGAATTCTAGATTACACACTAGGAAGCTATATCTACCTACAGCTACTACATAGCATAACTCTATAGTTAAGTACACGTTTTCTGGTTACGTGGATATATAAGGTGAATAATATAAACGAGATTGCCGACGTGTTATTTATTATACTGAGAATTATATTTTGACTCCCGTTAATAAAGAAGCTGTGATGATATGAGTTAAGAGCTTTTTTCTCTGTATCTTTATGTCTAATGGCAAACGTCAAAACCAATTTCAATGTACTTTTTCAGGCATTGAGGTAGCGAAGTTTACTTAGCTGTTCTTAACCGATCAGCAAAGTTAAGCAAAGTCGCCCGCGGTCATGAGTTGGATGGGTGACAGCTAGTGACATTACTACTGCGCGCTTTCGTGCTTCGGAGGGCATGTTAAGCCGTCGGTCCCGGTTGTTGTCTAAAGATGGCAGTCGTTATAGCATGGTGGTAGGGCATTTTGCGAATGCCCGCCTGGCTAGCTACCACCCTCAAGTAGAAAATCGGCATGGTTTAACGGTACCTTACCAACAATATTGACTCATTTGCGTCAAATCAATCAAATAAAAATATATGAAAAATGGGTGCCTCATGATTTGACTGATCTGCAGAAAGAAACGAGTGTTGAAACTTGTGTAGCCTTGTTGAATCGATATAGAAATGAAAGAATATTGGATCGAATTGTGACATGTGATGAAAATTGGATTCTTTACGATAACCATAAGCGAAAAATGCAATGGCTGACCCCAGGTCAAACACCACAACAGTGTTCTAAAGCAAAACTTGTCAATAAAAAGGTAATGGTAACTGTTTGGTGGTCTCAGCATGGTGCTATACACTACATATAGCTTTCTCCGATCTGGTCAAGCAATAACGGCAGATGTCTACTGTGCCTAACTCCGAACAATCCGAAAACTAACAGTGAAACAGCCCCGACTCATGAATCAATCTTCACCATTATTGCTCCATGATAACGCGTGACCTCATACAGCGCAAGGAACCGTTTAACTCTACAGGAACTGCAATAAGAAACTATTCGTTACCATCCGTATTCGCCAGACCTTGCTGCAACGGACTACCATTTTATCGTGATTTGGACAATTTTCTACGTGATAAAAAGTTTTCTTCCCAGGAGGCAGTACAAAATGCTTTCACACAGTTTGTCGAATCTAAATCACCAGAGTTCTATCGCATAAATAACCTTCCTGTTAGATGGTAGCAATGTATAGATAATAATGGTAATTATTTTGATTAAATAAATATGTTAAATAAAAAAACTAACGAATTAAAAATTTTCAGTACTAATCGACAATTTCATACTTTAACCCCTATTATTTGTATAGAATATAATTTGCGAGACGCTGTACAAAGTTATGTAGTCAACTTTGTAAGAGCTGCCAAAACACGAATAACAGAATTAAAAGTGTATCTCAAACTAATAAATACATCAACTTCTGTATGTGTTCCAAGAGTACTAAGGAAATGTTTCGAGTTTGGACTTGTGAATCGAATCTACGAGTAGAATGTGTAAAATCCTTGAGAAAATTTTGGATTTATTGCTGTGAAAGACTGTAGAAAGAAAGGTCTGCAATTTTTTATGAATCACGCCATCTTCCTTCTTCACGCCCTGACTAGTCAACGAGAGCATTTCCAAGGAAGCCATAAAACTAAGGGCAAATATTTTTACAATTGATGTCCTTTATGTTGTTGGAGAAGACCATGTTGTACCGACCTCAAGTGACTGGGTTGGCATGTAATGATTGATTTAGTACGTCACTTTGTATTTATCTACATTTGTTATTAATAATAATAATATATACAAAAAAAAAAGAATTTCGTTTTCCAATTATTAAAGCCATTTTTTTCTGCGCTCATAACCCTGAAACATAAAATTGTTAAGTCTAATGTGCATCTCATTTTACCGGCACCCATAAGCCTTCAAACCGGAACACAGTATAATGTGAACATTACTGCAAATACGAGTCAGTGGAAATTTATTGAGTTTATAGGTGATATTGTAAGAAATTTTTGTGTTGTTTGGTATATAGGTTTCGAGCTAGTTGTAGTTCAATAAAATTGTAGAAAACAAAAATTGGAATCTTACTTTTGATATGTATTTTTTCTATTGTTTTGTTTATTGACTCACTTTCATATAATTTTGCAAATAAGTTATTTTTTCAACGACGTAAGTAAGTAGCGGAGTGAAATTTACACAAACAAATGATGTGTACGAAGCATATAGTAACAATGCGTGTGATTTTCCTAAACTTCCGTAAAAATATAAAAGTGGGGAAATAGTACATTGTACGTCGAGGGGAGAAAACGATATATTTCTGTTCGAGAGTTTACGCGCAGCGGAGGGCGTAAAGGCAACTCGAGAACAGAAATAGAACTTTCTCCCGAGGGTACATAGTGCTTTACACTACACCTACGAGGAAAATAAAACATTATAAGTTTTCTCGTACTTATCTAAAATTAATTAAAAAACAAAATTTAACGAAACATAACAAATTGCCGCGCTTTTTTCTCGTAGTGCAAAAAAAGGTTGCCAACCATTCATTGACAATCGAGAACAAATAAAAATCACACCTATTTTTTCTAATTATTTGATATAAAAACTTTTTGAGATTGTATTCCTTTATGTTAGCAGCTAAAAAAACAAAAGAACGCTACCAGGGCAAGTAGGGATTTTCATACAACATTCCTTCACTGCTACGGAGTGAAGTAATGAAAATCCATATAACTTTCCCCGCCGTACATTTATATGGGAGAAATGACGAACTTTATACTCGTAACATGTTTCTGAACGAGTAATGAGACGCTTTCTGAGTGGGTGTGGTATAAAAATGTTTTTATTCCTGTCTGAGGCTGAGTAGTCAATTCGAAACGTTTCAAAAACCTACAAAATACATCCTGTATATCGCCTACACACTAGATGTGTAGAACAGTGGTTGCGCGCTATGGTAAACACCATAGCGCGCGTAGGAAGAATTACAGAATAGGTGATTGTTACTTAGAATGTAGGCGCAGGCGCGGGAGGATTCCGCCCTTGCTTGTCAGCCCTGTGTTTATACGTGTGTAGTGATTGTTGGCTCCACATTGTAAAGGTCACAAGGTTATAGAATAAAATTTGTATAAAACATCACCGACCGACCACACCGTATATATAATTGATTTTTGTCTTTAATGCGTTGAAAGTTAGATATAACACAGTCATACATTGACTGTGTTTTATTTATGATAATGTCTGTGCGTTTTTTGTATTTTAAGCCAGTGCTTCTATTATTCAAACCCTTACAACTGCATTACACGTTAATGGCCCTGGCTTCTACAAGTCAAAGGTAAGAATAGATTTGGCGTGATCTGGTCACTTCTTCTGATTTCAAATCGGCGCGACCGTTGTATTAAATTTTGCTTGACCAGAAAGCAGCCATTTCGATTGCCTTCTGTTGTGTGTGAACTGTGAATGTGGGGACATTCACAGCTGGTGTCTGAGTCGTAAAACCCCACCTCCTTAACTTATCTTTGCTTCGATCAACTTGAGACCTGAGCCTGTTAAGGCTTCTCCAGGTAGGCCATGGCTCCTTGTAACCAGGAGGTAAATATTCGCTAGGAGGGACGTACAAGTTTTTCGGGTACTTTGCTGACCATAGTTCGCACCTAATATCGAAGGGCCTGTGGTCGGTAGGCTGCACTTTCCTGATGAAGCTGTTACGGCTCTTTAACTTGCGTCTGGCAGCTGAGTAGCCGTAAATACACCCTGGTGTCTCAAGTTGGGGGTTCCTGTTCTTGCTTTTCTATGAAGTAGGTAATCTCTCTGCGTACACTTGGTGGGAGTATTCCTGCCAGAGGATACAGCATACCGACCAGAGTAGATTTGAGACAACCCGATACAATGCAGCAGGTTTTATTTAGCTCCATGTCCACCTCCTTAGCGTGGGTAGACTTTGTCCACACCGGAAACACGTACTTACCTGCAGAATAATACAAAGCTAAACCCGTAGTGCGTAGCACTGTAGGGTTTGCTCCCCACTTGGATGAGGTAAGGCTACGAACTAGGTTGTTGCGGGGACTAACTTTTTGTTTTGTGTTTCTGCAGAGGGTCTTAAACATTAGTGAGCGGTCCAGTGTCACCCCGAGATATGTTGTAAATGCAGTGCTGAATGCCTTATCCCAGTAAATTTTCAGTACCTTATTGGCCTGCTGATTTCGTAAGTAGAAAACGACAAACATAAATTAAAAGAAAAAGCACCCAAAAACAGCCACAGGGCCCAAATGCTTTAGCTGCTGGACTGTAAAGTCATCAAGGCCAGCAGCTTTACCGTTTTTGAGCGCTTTTATGCCTTTTATTACGCTCACGATGATATCAGTGAGCGTAAAGGGTCTCCTGATATCATTGCATGTCTGTGACTGAATCGGAGGTGCCCTTCGTGTTCTTTTTTGTCTCCATGGAGGTCGTCCGTTCAGAATGAGCTGATGAGCTACATGGTTAGCTGTAACTTGGCCTGGTCGTGCTGGGGCAGGTGGGTCATTGGCGAGCTTTTGAATTGTAGACCAAGCTATTTTACTGTTGTGCGTCAAATTGATGTTCATAATTGTGTTTATGCATTTTTCCTTGCGGCTGTCGCACAGCACCCTAAATAATTCTTCTTCGATAAGGATGGTCTGTTCGGAAAAAGGGTCTTCTGAGAAATTAAGACACTAAAAAGTATGAACCGATACCATGCTGATCAAAACACTATACATACATTATCATGGTCCGACTTCCACAAGTTATTTAATACCTTAGAAAAATGTTATTATAGTTAGAACAGAAACGTACAATGTACCTAATAATAATATATTGTAAGCGCTTTTTACTAATTATAAATAACTAACTAACTCATTCAATATTCCGTAAAAGCTATTCGCTTTGACAACTTTCCCGTTTAAGTAAGCAAACTAACAACAAATAAGTTTAGATTTCAAACTTAGCGAGACAGGCGACTTTGTTAGGTAATTAAACTTCATCCGATACCTATCCCTTTATAGACATAGGGCTCGTCTGAAGAAACATTTTATTTTACGACTAAAATAAAATAAAAACAGATTTAGTAGTCTTGAAATAGTAGCAATATTATTTATGTTTGGCAATAAAACAAGGCAATCAAGCGCACCCTCTATTGTCAGTTGCCAAAATATAAACTTAGTCAGCTAAACTTAATAAAATTCTGCTTGTTAAAGTCTTTATGAGATATTCGGGTGGGAAAATAAAATTTTCTCTCATTTGTGCTCCAAGTTCTGAGTGGCTCAACAGTGCTGCTACAAGTGGGTGATAAAGGTGCTGATTTATTTTTTGTCACCATTTTTTTCTGCTCTAAGAATATATCACGCACGTATACATTTTAGCGAAATACGACGATACAGAATTTACTCTTATAAGCACATCGGCGACTTAATAAAATGGCAGCAGATTAGAAAGGTCTACATTTTCTTTAAAACACTACTGTTTCCTATATGTATAAATATAATGTAACTATAAAAAATAACCATGTATATGAGTAAATGCAAATATAATCATATTTACTGATGAGATTGGCAAAATATAGAATCACTATTTTTGAATGGTATCATCAAGTCGCAGAGCAATGGGAGGACTTTGTAAAAAAGTTAACTAAAATACATTATAAATGAATAGTTGTCACATAAGGGACATAATTGTACAGAAGTTGGAAAATAATGTTACTGGCTGCAAAACTTTCTCTGTGTAGTTAGCTCAGCCCACAATTTATCGCCCATTCATCTGCATTTTAAAATTCAGTGTATGTTTAAACATTTTCAGTGCAGTGTAGATGAATTTTACAGTTTTAATAGATATGTCTGTCAAATTATGAAATCTGCATTATGTTGAACCAAAATATAATATTATAATCAAAAAATCTATATATAACAAAAAAATCTAAGTAAACTAGCGTCAACATAATATAAAAGCAAGTAAATGATATCAGATATGTCAATCTCATTTACTTGCTTTTAGCTAGATATATACTGATATTTTAAATAGGAAAGCTTTGTAGTTTTTAGAATATGTGTTTTAAACGGCTACTTCTGCTTTCCCCTAATAATAATCATCAAAGAGTCTCCTTGCTTGTTTTGTCACTATAACACATTGGAAAACAAAGCGCTTACTTCGTTTTACTCGTACTGTATAAGAGAAATCTCGAATGTCTTCTGAGATACGAGTATTTGATACAAACCTGAAGGCCGGGGCACCCACGTTTACCATGGAACCGTCACACGTTCACGCTTATCGCACTGATGCGAATATGTTTTACCGATGATCGGTGGACCGATAATCGAGATAAAGTTATGAATAAGTTCGCAGTACGATCAGTTTATACGGTCAGATAGCAATAATACTACAAAAGGTTAGCATCAAATCATTCCGAAATCTTATTTTCGTCTAAAACTTATGTGTACATAATATACAGTTTATTTTTATTCTTGTAGTTAGTATATTGTATTTGAAGGTAGTAAAAGATCAAAGTGATAACATTTTACAAAACCCTTCAATTTAAAACCTATAGGTTACGATTATAATTTCTTATTAGATTGCCAATAAATCTCAATATGTCAATATTTTTTCTTTTACCGGCGGTATGCCTTTTTTAACAAAATACTATGTTAACTATATATACTACAGATACTACAATAAAAGTAATTAGACAAACTATAAGTCATTGCAGACTTACAGGCAGTCGAAATGCTCCAACCCACTACCAGTTGGCAGCGTGCCCAGCATGCTGGCAGCGTTCCCAGCATGCTGACAGCATTTCCCCGTTAAATAGCAATACTTATTCGTTGAGCTAAATAAGAACCAGCATTTTGATCACGCGTCGCATCGACCAAGCGCTCTGATATGGTCCTGGTACGGACCCACGGACCCAACTTCTCTATCAAACCAAACAGCTCAAATATATAACCACTACTACAGAATAAAAAGGACCACTACTACAGAATAAAATGCAACTACTATATTAAAAATATTTTCATTATTTTTAAAAATCTGCCCGAAACCATGACTCTCGACTCAGGAACTGCACTGATAAAAGTACAAGTCGTGTGCGTTTCAGTCAGCTCAAATGATTTATTATGTATACTTTATATACCTACCGTGTATACCTTATATACAGGGTTATTGGAAAAATGCTAACAACTTTTTATTTAATTTTTTTAACTGTACAATTAACTTTTTCTAGTAGATTCAGATAGTACTAGAAAAACTTCATGTTTTAAGTCTCGTAGTTAAAGACAATGCATACTCCGAGCCAAGAGCGCCCACGAACACTGGACCACGCCACGCTCCCTTTGAATAGCAAATTAATTATTTACATTGAGCCAAAGTAATAAAACATATGAAATAATAAATGACAGGCACAAGAGCCTTTTAACATCAGGTGGTCCACATGCTTATTCTGTCACAAACACATAAAAAAACAAACAAATAATTGAAAAACATTCTTCGTAATATGTTTTTAGGAGTAATAGAAGTTAGAGGTTGTTAGCATTTTTCCAATAACCCTATATATATATTATTATGTAAAACAGATATAGCAACTATACATACGTGTCATGGATAGGCAATGCGTCTGATATTTATTTGTACGGGAAGGGCGCCGGTCGGCGTCTGGCCTGTCTGTCTCCGACCTAACCAAGGGTCAAGGATCTATGCCGGCTCGTGTAAATGTTCCTTACCATAATGTACTGGATACTTTGTATTCGATGCGTTATAGGAGATAGTTTTTGATTTCGCTCAACTGATATCGATTTCAAGTATTTCAAGTTTGGGTGTTTTTGAACGAGCCGATGTGTGTGTGGCTTGAAACAAAATAAAACACACAAGTGAATATTAGTAATATTCCTCGATCTATCTATTTCTTTCAGGCATTGAAACTTATGTTATGTCGTACGTATAAGCTTATCACTATTAGGTACCATCCTAAAGGCTAATATTTGCCTGATATTTACATTTTAAGTTTAAAAAAATCTGACGATTGGAACATTACTAACATTCATTCGGACTATAGGTACTTGTCATTTAGGAGGTACATTTTAGCTTTAATATACGAGGACGAACAGATGTATTTAGGTCTCCTTCATCGTGGTTCTACTAATGAGCCAAATTAGTAAGACCAAGAAAATAAATAATAAGTTGATAAATATGTTGTATATAAATACTTACTAGTTAATTTTCAAAACGTGTAATTTGTGGTTTGTGGCTTTAATTCTTCTGGATTAAAATACTGTTTTGATTTTGATAAAGCTTGCTAAATAGATAGCCTATTATACCAAAGCAATATGTTTATTTGTAAAGGATAATTCAAAGGAGTGTTTCATAAATTGATTGCCCACGATTTGTAGTTTCCTAATACTCTATGTATTATTAGGATATCTATTCTACAACAGAAGCAATGATAAATCTGTAGTTATGGCTTCCAACGTGGTGGTTCATGATGTAAATCCTCAAAATCGCCTAACTAAATGCCATTAAAATATCACCAATAAGAATATTCGAATGCTAAAAAACGACGAGCACGTTGCAGACTTAGTCTGGTCTATATCTACGACCACATCATCTCTAACCGACAGGTAGGACGAGTGGAGAGGAGATAGTGGCTAGTCAAAGGCTAGCTAGACTATCAGCAACAAACAAAAAAAAAACATGTCAAGTCGTTCTTGAGTTGACACACACCAATAGGTACATATTATATGAGATCCATTTTAAAGGAAAATTTTAAATAGGCCTACACGGGAAGCACCATCTTTTAAATAAAAAGAGAATCATCAAAATCGGTTTACCCAGTCAAAAGTTATGAGGTAACAAACATAAAAAAAACAGTCCAGTAGCGAACCTTCTCCTTTTTTGAAGTCGGTTAAAAAGGTCGTAAATTGTCCCTTCGATCAAACATTTCTTAAGGAAGTATGTCCTACAAGGTAGCATTATTATTTTTAATGTTCAAAGCGTATTTACTTTCTATACTTTATATAGAATTCCTGTAAGGGAGTGATAAGTATGAACGAAAATTATGTATAACATTGGGATTTCCCTTGTTCCTGTTTTATTAAACACGGCAAAAGCTTCCAACGAGGCTCTCCAAACCGTTCGCCTCGTGCGTGGGTTCAAATTATTTGTGTGTTTATTTGTGCAAACGAGTTGTTATTTGCTTTTAGAACATAGGGTTAGGTGCAACGTAACGTGTTTTGCATTTAGGGCGGGTAACGCTCTTTCTGCCGTTTAAAAATTGGCGTCCTCAGCAATTTTGTTATTTTAATACAAGTTACACTTTCTTGTTAAGTATTAAAATGAATACTGAACATAAGTAAGTGTTCGTATGTAGTGTATGTAAAATGTCATTGACTAATACAGTGGTAACACTGTAATAGCAGTGTATTAAAACAGGTCTGTTTATTTTTTACTGAGGGACATAATTTTATTTCAGAATTTTTTCTATATAACCTGTACAACATGACAGCCTAGACGACCTCTAGTAACTATTACAATATAAACCATAACCTTAAAAAACGAAGTACCACAAATGATAATAAAAAAGATAATTGGAGAACCCTGTTCACTTCTCTGAAAATGTATAGGATGATGGCTTATTTAATATGTTTGAGAATTCATTTAAAATATATTTATTGGCGATTTATTATTATTTTATTGATTTAATTATTGGCTTTATTGGATTATTGGCTACTTCGGCAGAACAACTCAAGCAGCGCAATTATGCTAACCTTGGTAGTGACACTTTATTCTGTGGTAGCGGTTTTATATTATAAAGAAGTTGGGTCTGTGGGTACCAGGAGCATATCAGAGCGCTTGGTCGATGCGACGCGTGATCAAAATGCTGGTACTTATTTGGCTCAACGAGTAAGTATTGCTATGCAACGGGGTAATGCTGCCAGCATGCTGGGCACGCTGCCAGTATGCTGGGCACGCTGCATGCAAAAATATTTTTAATCTAAGAATAGTCTCTACTATTCTAAAAATCAGCTAAGTGCGAGTGGAATCGTACGAGTCTCTAGGTCAAAGCTGTAAAATTATGTCTATCTCAAAAACTAAACTAGTTAGATACATAATACGAGTATACTATTAAGAATATAATACATATTTCTAATATTGTTATGTTTGCAATAACGCCTGCTATGCGGATTACATTACAAAATTGCAAATATACGATATAAAAAAATTAAGTTATGTGCGGGATTCGAATCCGCGTCCTTTAGCCGGGGTGTGTTCTAACCGATTGAGCTAACATGACATGACGTTATAACTCAAATCTTTCCTATCGTTCTTTAACCATCGTATTGGGACGGAGCGACATCTATAGTACAACTTACGATGTACTACAAACAAGACCAATTTTGCAATTGGTTTTATACTTGTATAAATGTATTATTATATAATACATATATTGAGGAAGGATCTGTAGATCCAAATGCTAACGAATACCTCACCATGACGGATGTTCCCTGTCATACACACACTATTGTTTCAACGATTACATGCTAAAATTGCAATGCGAATATATCGATTGTTCGAGGTCTGTTTGAGAGATGTTAATGATCATTAAATTTTGAATAGAAAAAATACCTCGTTACAATAAACTTCATAGTCTTCTTTAAATTGTGTCTTCATGAATCGTGCTAAGGCTTTTGACACAATGTCACGGTCTATTCTACTCAGGAAACTGGGGATTGTGGGATATCAGGCCATTACGAATACAGTGGTTTTAATTTTATAGACTATAGAATACATAATAGAAGGCAAAAAGTAGGTGTTGAAGGTGCTTTTGCTGAAGTAGTATATATTAATTTTGGCGAGCCGCAAGGAAGCGTCTTAGGCCCAATACTATTGTATACCCCTACCTACATACTTAATACATGATCGATTCCCGAATCACGTTTGACCAGTTTTTATTAATTTGAGAGCTAGTTAGTATTTGGTATAATTATTAACTTGAAATAATATTAATAATGTTGAAGATAAGAAATATCTCCATATCAGCAATTAATGTTTTGAATTCTAGAGCGAATTTGGTCTGTCTTATCTGATCTGTATGATAATATATATTAGTTTACAAAATTACTAATTTACGAGAGGACAAATTTAAGTCATGTGTGGGTTTGAACCCGCGTTTATCCACCCGTTTAGCCGGGGTATGCTCTAAACAATTGAGCTAACATGACAATGAGTCATAACTAAAAAATGTCCTATCGTTCTTTAACCATCGTATTGGGATGGAGTGACATCTATAGTTCAACTTACGTTGTACTACAAACAAGTCTAATTTTGCAATAAGCTTAATTACGGGTTCGAATCTCGCACAAGACTAAATTTTTCCTCTCGTAAATTTTTTATTTTGTTATGTAATCCGCAGGGCATGCGTTATTGCAAACAAAAAATTTAAAATTATATATTGTTTTGGAACTATTGAACATATTTTGATGGATTTTCTCACAAAACTTGCTGTGATTTACTGCCTTATAGCCTACAGACGGAGATATGATACATTACATCTCGATTATAAACGTATTAAGAGCACCGTAGGGAATCAATACTTAACTATAAATATAAATTTTAGGAGTCTTCGAGTACCTACGAGTTCTAGTATCGAGTATACTTCTAATATCTTCAAGCTTAGCATGTTGCAACGTAGACCACGTAACCACGTCATCACTTTTCGGTAGGTGATAATTAAATGTTTACCTTTCTGTTTATAAAAGTTCCTGTGATAACCAAACTTTAATTTTGCGCTAACGAAATCACCAGTGAATCAGCTATTATACAGCTAAACATACCGTGAGTCGAGAACACAGTAAAATGCAAAGAATTTCGCCCTGTAGGTACTTGCTCCACTCTTCGAGTTGTCGACTCGAACCAATAATATACATTCCGTTCTGCAATAATAAAATAATTCTAGCTTCGGAAAGCAATTTGTGTTTCATTGACGATATTGGTCTGCGAGTCAATAGTCAGACCTTTTTTAATTTGACGTAAAGGTTGGAGATGCTTTTTACTGTTCAACTTATTGTAGATATTGAAAGGTTTGGGCTTGGGTTATACCTCACTATTTTTACTGGTTTTTTATTCGCTACCGTTATTAAAGGCTGGGATAGTTTATTCATTATAGTAAGAAGTAAGTTAGATATGATGTGCGTTTGTGACATTTTTATTTGGGTCTTGTTGAATTATTAGAATAAAAAACATAATTTGAACGAAGTTACTGCCTTGTTAGTTAAGTGTTTAGTGTTAGCTCGTAGGGTGCTGGGTTAGAATGCTATCACCCATATTGCTACCTGTGGGTGTCATAAGAGGCGACTAAAGTTAAACACCAGAAGATTGGCAACAACGCCTTCTGAGGAACTTATATTTTAAACTGTAATTCCCAAGACGCCTGCCAAGCGTGGGGATTATGGCTCATTCTCCCCTTAATGGGGGAGGCTGTGTTCTGCAGTGGACAATGCCGCTGATACAGTAGCTTAGTGTCAAGGGCGTTGTTGAGATCTTTTTTTTTTTTTATGCATGATAGGTTAGCCTTTGACCCCTATCTCACCTGATGGTAAGTGATGATGTGGTCGAAGATGTTGTTCAGGCTAACCTAGAAGTACTGGCTCTCAAGGACAGCTGCCGGAACACACCGTTAGGTGCTTGGCGACAGTTTTTCTACTTGAGGGTGGTAGCTAGCCAGGCGGGCATTCGCAAAATGCCCTACCACCATGCTATAACGACTGCCATCCTAAGACAACAACCGGGACCGACGGCTTAACGTGCCCTCCGAAGCACGGAAACGCTCAGTAGTAATGTCACTAGCGGTCACCCATCCAACTCCTGACCGCGCGCGACGTTGCTTAACTTTGCTGATCGGTTGAGAACAGCTAAGTAAACTTCGCTACGAGCGCCTCAAATCTTGGGAATGCTTCTCGGATTTACCAATGTTCTTAGGTATTTCGCCCCCCATTTAGTGCTCAGTAGATGTCAGCGCGCCCTCTATTATACATGATACCTAAAACCTCTAGCTAATTATGTATGCTATGACTGGCTAGTGTAATAATCTTATTTTTTGCGATTATTTTTGTCATTTTTGTTGTAATGGCTGTAAGTACGCATTACGTAACTGCATAAATATGGTGAAATAGATGCATCCATTTTGAGGGAAGAACTCTCTTGTTAGAAAAATGTTAACATAATCTAAGAGTTATATAGGCACAAGATACTTACAACTTCAGGTGGTCCTCGTGCTTATGCCGTCGGAGACAAAAAACTGTTAGGACTAACAGAAGTCAACTCTAATAGTTTGTTAGCATTTTTACAATAATCCTGTATATATCCGTCCGTATGTGTCACGCATAAGTTTGCTTATATGAATAAACTAAGTACTCGTACTAGCTGCAACGTGCTGCAACTTAGTAGAACTTATCTGTTTCTTCCATGGTCATTTGTAGTAAGTTTTTATAGAGCAATTGTGTCGCGTCTCTGTTTTTCCTGGGTTTTTTGATGAAGAAATATATATTGTATTTTTTTTATAAACCTATTAATGCTTTAAAAATTTCTGAGCGGCAGTGGAAAGTTTTTCAGTCGTAGCATAAAGAAAACTACCACGAAAAGCAGTAGTCCCACACTGAGTTGTAGAAAGTTGAATCGCACATTGCCGCAGTCCAAATGACCTGTGAATTGATACCCAGGATCGAATAAGTACACAGATTGGAGTTTTAAGGTCTATAACACTTATTACTACTTAACACTTAACTTTTTAATGATTTAGTAATTTAAGTATGCTTTATGATTTTGATCTATTCTTAATAGCCGACAATATACTTGTACAGCATAGTATTTGAAGCATTTGTGAATAATAATATGATCAAATTTACCATTACTAAGTTGTGGCCTTTCATGTTCATTTATGTATTACCTAGCCGTGGGGATCTTTAGTTGGCTAAATGTTTCCTAATGACTTTTTCCTAAATGATATACTGGTCTTTTTAAAATAAATAACAATATATAAACAGTAAAAAGAAGAGTGGACAATCATAATTTACAATGATGCTTTATTTTCAATATTCAGCTGGTATAGCCAGGCTCGACTCACACTTGGCGGTTTTGTTTACTTACTTCACCGGTTTCTAGTTTATTATTTTCTGCATATAACCTTATTTCTAAAATATTTCCAGAGCACCTAGTTAGTGTTATTAAATTACTGTAAATAATTTTAGAAAAAAGATACTAAGATTACGAGTTTAATAAGCCCCAAAGTCCATGTTAATATCTACCTAAAGGGGTTGCAATAACTGTGATTGGTTGGACCTACCTATTTATAGCTCATTTAATTATTAGCTTTTTTAAAATAAACTTTGTTTTCTTAAAAAAACTACTTTGTACTCGCGATTAATTTGTCTACTTTCACCAAACAACATTGTAGGAACTACATAGGTACTAGGTTTATTTAAAAATGTAGGTAAATCTGCCTTAAAACATTTACTAGTTATTCTCGAGTAAGGTGAGAATCGTGCATTTATTACCATACCAATTTTTTAATAAAGTACCAAAGTGTTTTATTTTTAAAGTGTTAAATAAAACATAAAATACGGACTCCACGTGAGTCGAATAAGGGGAGGAAAAGTAGGTGGGATTATTCTCTCTTAACTCAAATTTCCCTAAATATATTTCACACAATCGCGTGCTCGAATATTCAATGCACATAAAGAGAACAACAATACATAACCATGACAAATATTCTAGGTTTCGTAAAGCAGTGTTCACAGCCCCATAGACTCAGCCATATTTCACTATATCTATAGATGTATATATAGTATTCATGCCGGCCATTCTTTTCATAGCTCTGGCATTCTACCAAGGGACTTTTTATTCAACTACAAGCCTGTGGTAGGGGTACAATCAATACTCAAAGATCGCCTAAGCTTCTTTTTATTTCCATTTCTTTCTCAAGGGAAGATTTCAATTGCGTAGATATTAAAAAAGATTGATTGGTGGAGCTATTTGCCCCTTCTGAGTTGATTTAAAACTAATATATTATTAGTGACTAGCGGTTACGTTTACATGATATTGTATTAGTTAAATAGCTGCCACTGCATGTGCGTGGGTTTTGATTAAAATATCAGCCACGGGAACGACCTTCCTCTTATTATGGATAGATTAGAAGACAGATTGTTATACCTATCCATAATAAGATCTATTTGTTTCGGTGTGGTTAATATATAATAATATACGGTGTGAGTTGTTATTTTATTACAGATTAGAAGTGGCAACACTGTAAAGTTTCATGATGGCTGATGCTCGAAATTTGACATTTGATTAATATGATATTTAATTGTACGGAATGAATGGTTATTAAATATGTTAATTTTATATGGCATTAATGTGGGTAGACCTTTGAGATTTGTTAATTTAGTAAATGTTTTATTAACGATTGGTGATATGATATCCAGTTTTTTTTTATTAAGAACAAAGTATAATGTTATTCTTATAAATAACTTGTATGAGCGCTGGTAGTATATATAAGTAAGTACATAATCTAGTTTATAAGCAAGGCTTGGACCTTTACTTTTGCATGCCAAACATGGTGAAGATCTGTTTACAGTTAATTAAGAATTTTACTGTATTGTATAAATATTTACTTATATTCTTGCAAATAAATTGAATTTGAATTTGAGTTAAAGTGTAAACTCAAGTCTGTATCTTCTATGTCACGGGAAGTTAATGATTTAAACAGTTTTATCGCGCTTATAGCTAGTTTTGGTAAACATTCTAGGCGAAAAAGAAAGGCAGAAAGGCATTCGCGAGTATAAAATACAAGTGCTCGTATTATGACCAAATTTCATTGAATGCACGCACATGATTCAATAAGTTGCCCTTAAAACTGTCAAAACAATTAAAGGTATAACATATAAAGTGTGTTTAATGTTTTTAAACAAGAATCTCTAAAAATAGTAAGACAATATTTAGTATGTGAAAAAAATTTATAGTCGTAAATAATATTTTTTTACATAGGTATATACGGTACGTTTATAATTTGTACAAGTATTCAAAAATTTGTTAACCCGTGATGAATTGTAAACTCCTGTGATTGATTACCAAATATTTAATGAATAGATAATGAATAGATTCAGGCGTTACTTTCCGGAAATCCATATTTAATAATTTAATAAACATCAAATTAATATTTTAATAAAACACTTAAAAATATAGAAATATATCTAGTAACAATTCCGCCTAATTTTCCTGTTAAGCCGAAGTGACGTCACAAACGCCACGCAGCCGAACCGGAAGAACTTTCAATAAGTAACCTAAAAATACAGCCTGTGTATTGGTATATTAGATGATATACTTCAGGCAAGCTATTTTACAAAAAATATTACGAGAATGAATTTAAACAAATATTTTTTTTCAAAATTTTAGTGTATTTGTAAGGAATGCCATTCAATATTGAAAAATAGTATATTGTACACCGAGGGGAGAAAACGATCTATAAGTGTTCGAGAGTATGTTTATGCCCGACGCGCAGCGAAGGACATAAAAGAAACTCGAGAACAGTAATAGAACTTTCTCCAGGAAGTTTCTTTATGACTTCTTGAGCTCTTATTTCTGGTGGCGTCATAATTATATAATTGTCACATTCATAAAAAAATCACTTGGATCATCATATAAATTAATAATACCCATCAGAAACTTTTCTTTTCTCACTCCACCATTAATGTTTTCAATCTCGTAGTTATTTGCTATTTGCCAAAATTTATAAAATGTATAAAATTGACGCTGAAATATTTACCAGTTTAGAATAAGGCACTAGGCTACTCGTGCAATATGTTTTATCTTTATATAAACATAGTACGAGAATGGACCTTAACTGCCAGTGAAACTTTTACTTCGCTTATACCACATAAGTTAAATCAAATACAAATCCAGTAAGCTGTTGTGAAATAGTAAAGCAAAGTCACGCCATTTTTTTGTGTTTTTCCAACTACCCTGCAAATATAACGTCCAAGGCGGAAATGACAAGGTCTTGTTATAACAAATGTGTTTACCACCATCGCCTGTCTCGCTCTGGCCGTAAAACGATTTGTCCTACTCATGAAATATTTTTGAGAACTACTTGTTTGTAGAAAACTTACAATGTCTATTTTCGTCCTTGAAGGGATAGTTTCATCTTAAAATGTTTTTCAAAGAGAACGAAGCAAACATGTTATGATTCCAACTATACTATAACTATTATAATTTATAACAAAAGAAAGTTGCAATTCCTTTACATTTAAGTATATTTACGATTATGTGAGACAGTTCTGACTCTAAAGTTCTTGTCTTATACGCGATTTTGGCGCCCATATATGTAAGTACCCCGCGTAGAAGTTAGTTTACACATTTTAACTTAATGATTTAAAATACATCCCGTTTTCATCTAATGTTGACGTTGAATTGTAAGAATCGGACATATGCAAACGTCAGAATATAGATTTATGTCAGAAAACCGGCCTTTCTTTTGGTACCACTGATAATATCCCAACTTCCAAAAAAGGAGGAGGTTCTAGATACGACCGGTTTTTTTTGCTATGTTTGTTACTCGATAACTCTGAATTAGAAATTGATTTTAAGGATTCTTTTTTGTTGGGTAGAGTATACGACCAAGTTGGTCGACCAACCTTTCTCGATCGTGCGCTCGTAGAGTCAAGACCTCCTGGAGATGCTTCGTGTGGAAGCGAAAAGCGTCGAAAATTCTTCCGGTTTGGCTGCGTGGCGTTTGTGACGTCACGTCGGCTTAGCAGGTAAATTGGGCGAAATTGTCACTAGATATATTTTTTAAGTGTGTTATTAAGATATTAATTTAATATTTTCTTAATATATTTAATAAATATTTGTTATTATTGGTCGACCGAGTTGGTCCGCCAACTTCTTACTTGTATATTTGGATGATATAATGGTAATTACAACTCTTTTCGACAGTGAACAGTATTTCAGACGAATGACAACGATATTGTAAGTAGTCTAAATCACCAAAATTTGTAAAAAATATTTTAAAATTACGGAACCCTCTTCCAACACTCAAAAATATGAATTAACTCGTGGAAGTTGGTCCGTGACAATGTGAGGCCTAATTTTGAATCAGCATGGATCCGACTTCAACAAGTTACTTCATACTTTTCAGTGTTAGAAGTTGGTCCCGTTTTCTATTATATATTTTTTTCGTATTGCAGGACAAATCACCTCAATGACAGATAAGCGAGGGTAGTCGGCTGCTTTTAATGCCTCATCTAAGTTGTCAGTAATCTCATCCAAAAAATATCTAATTATATCCCTTTTAATCATGTGAAACGGCTGCTAGAAGTGGGTGGTGAGGTGGCTGGTGGTGGGTGGTACCGGTGATAGGACTCGACTAATAAGGTAGGTAATATATATATTTAAGCATAAAATAGATATACATGCCGTTACATAATATGATGTTGGTAGATAAGGCTCAATCTACTCTGATCTATCTACTCTTATCCTCGGTCATCAAGTAACTCAATTGTAGCCATTCAAGGGTTTCGTTACCCATCTTCCAGCTCCATAATTAGACATTAGACAGTGTTATGACATAAACTAACAATAGGCAAGTTTTCTTACGATACTTGAAGCAATGATGGCCGAGCGATAATAGGTATGGACTACCGTGCCGCAGTACCCTGGTTCGATCCCACCACCGCTTGAGCTTCACCGCATGGTTGAAAGGCATTTTGTGTGTCCCGCCTGGCTAGCTGCCACCCCCAAGTAGAAAATCTGTCGTCAAGCACCTAACGGTGTGTTCCGGCAACAGTCCTTGAGAGCCAGTGAAATTACAGACACATGAGATGAAATGCATCTGTTATAAGCAGAGGTTAGTCCGCTTAACATCAGGTAGGCGTCGAGCATGTTCCATCACAATAACATAAAATAATAATAATAATACATAAATTGAAGTGGGTAAAATGAATTTGAATACCTAATATTTGATTACCTGCATAGAAATAAATCCAGCTAGTGAAAATGTTATTCCAATATTGAAAACAAAATTATTTAAACAATTATTAAAACTTGGTCAGAACAGGCTACCGCCAATGAATAATGTAATATAATGAAATAGTAGTATATATCATGTTATCATCTTCTGTCAGGCGTCAAGTGTCCTGATAGTATATGCTTTAGTTATCGAGCAATGACGTCAACACCGATTTAATGAAAATATTATGTTCGAAAACAATGTATAAAAGACGTCAGGTAAAACTAGGTTAGGCAGGCCCTAATTAACAAAGCACAACAATCACTTGCTTTGTCAAAATCCGAAATCGCTAGTTAAAAATAAAAGTCCAAATAATCACGTCTAAAACGTTATTTAAACACAAAAGTTGTACCCAACACGAACCCCCGAAATAAGTTTGAAAACGGACAACGACAAACCACAACTCGCGAACAAAAAACAAAACTTTACCAGACAAAATGATTAGCGAACTCAAACAATATACCATGGCCTGGCCTTACTCAGTAAAGCCCTGCAAACTTTCGTGATTAACGTTTTTTCTCCAAAGAAAATTAAAGAAACCTTTTAAGAACCTACAAAAGTCGACAACATGAATCAATGGCGAGAGGAAAAGTTCGGATTTCTTTCTTGGTCAGAATGATCAATAATCAGAGATATTGATAACAATACGCTGTTGGACTTTTACAGATCAAGTATATTTCTAATCTATCCACGATAAGTTTCCAATACATTACTTTTTATGAAGATTTTTTTTTTTTTTTTTTTTTTTTTTTTTTTTTTTTTTTTTTTTTTTTTTTTTTTTTTTTTTTAGGGAGGACATAGATGCTGTCTACCGCTATACGGACGTACAGCTCCACCGGACTTTGGGCGAGGGGAGGCCCTCTTATAGCCCAGGAGGAAGAAGCGCTGAGGGCACTTCTTCTGAGACGGGCGTATAAGGCGAAAAGCGCCTTATACCTCCGTCTCCTGCGGGCGCCGAAAACGCCACGCTACTATCGGGAGGGGTGACAGCGAGCTCAAGGGCACCACTGTGGTTCGGACCTCGGCTTGTCTCGCTGCCGAGAGACAAAGGGGGAATCGGAACTAAATGCCCCGGTACAACTGCAGTGTTGTACCGTTGAGAATGGGCCCTATTGAATATTGCTCTGTGACTATTTGGAGAGACACTAATCGGGTTTTTATTTTTGCCTCGAGCTCGCCGGCGAGCTCGGTGTTTGATTGTGTAACCTCTGATTACCGCACACCTGGGGATGTTACCAGGACGACTTGCGGACAACGCTAAAGCTGCCAACGTAATGGCTGCGATGGGGTCATCCGGGTCGTCCAATACCTGCCGTGGTCGGCGACGGGGGGGTTTGAAGTATGGGTCGGATGAGGCAGTCGAATAGTTCGCTGCCTGGACAACCAGAGGGTTCGGGTGGTGGGGGGCTCGATCAAAGTGTCGGCGGACGCAGCCCTTATTGAACTGCGCTAAAGAGGGAAGGTTTAGGTCGCAGTGCAACTCGGCGCTCCGGACGTACCAGGGAGCGCCGGTTGCCCTGCGAAGAAACCGGTTTTGGAGGGCTTGAAGCTTATGTAGGTGGGCCTCACTAGCATGACTGAACACTACGGATGCGTACGTCATGATGGGGCGGATACAAGCAGTGTAAAGTGTCTTCTTGTTACTAAGAGACATTTTACTTTCTTTACATATTAAGGGACTTAGGCGACCCATGACAAAGGCCGCCCTGTTACGGACCGTATTAATGTGATCTTTGAAGGTGAGATTCCGATCAAGGGTTACTCCGAGATATTTGGTTGTTCTCACCCAGGGAATGGGTTCATCGAACAGAATTAGTGGCTTCGGATAGCGGGGGCGGGTTTTCTCAGTAAAGCACATAGCTGTGCTTTTAACTGGATTGACCGCTATGCGCCATTTTCGGAACCAGTCACCGATCTCGGTGATGGCCCGTTGAATGACGAAATATGTCTGTCTATTTACATGCCAGCCAGTGGAATAAATGGCGGTATCGTCCGCGTATTGGGCTATAAAAACTTTGGGTTGGGCGCGAGGGATGTCACTGGTATACAGTGCGAAAAGGATGGGTGATAGCACGGAGCCCTGAGGGACTCCGGCTCTGACTGGATGAGGAGTGGAGAGGGTGCCTTCCACGCGGTAGCGAAAGCTTCTGTCCCTTAGGAAGTCTTGTAAGGTGAGCACAAGACGCTCTGGCACGCCAAAGTGGTATAGCTTGTAAATCAAGCCATTGTGCCAGACTTTGTCAAAAGCTTTCGCTACGTCGAGGAAGACTGCTACCGTCGATTGGGGTTTGGGTTTCTTATTGAAACCCTCTAGGATGTGCTCCGTGAGGCGGTGCACCTGTTGGACGCATGAGTGTTTGGGTCTAAAGCCAAACTGCTCATCGGGAATAAGGTGGTGTTCCCGGGCATGGGATTGAAGACGGTTCGCTAGGATCCGTTCGTAGAGCTTCCCCAGGGCGCTGAGGAGGCTGATGGGACGGTAGCTGGTGGGATCAGAGGAGTTTTTGCCTGGTTTGTGAATGCCAATGACATTTGCACATTTCCAGGTGTCAGGGAACACACAATGGTTCATAGCCGCATTGAAGATGCTGACTAGGAGATGAATGAGAGGGGGGGAGAGGGTTTTAAGAACCTTGTTAGAGATGCCGTCGGCACCGGGGGCTTTACGTTGTTTGAGGTCCTTGATCAGTCTCGTCACCTCAGCGAAGGATACTGGGGTGAGTCGGGGGAGTTCAGAGATGACCACAGAGCTTTTACGTTCGACTTCAGCGTCCACCGTATCGAGGTGAGCTTGGTCTACGTGATCGACATTGGGGGAGCATTGAGCCTCTAGGCTGTCGGCTAGGCACTCAGCTTTGTCTTCGTCAAAGAACGCTGGGACGAGGGGGACAGGTCTGTATAGGGGGGGCATGTCGCTTTGTCCGACACCTTTCATACCTCGAGCGAGATGCCAGTAAGCCTGGTGGCTCGGCACGAGGTTTGAAAGTTTGTCGCCCCAGCTCTGATCACGCAACTCGGACATGCGACTTTCAACCATGCGTTCAAAGTGGCGTTTCCGAGTTTTGTTTACTTTGCTTGGGTAGGAGTCGTAATGTCGGGTCACTGCTTTACTCTTAGTCACTAATCGTCTCACATCCGCTGGAATGACAAGGCGCCGGTCGTCCGGCACTATGACTTCCTTTGCGGATGCACCTACTACGGTGGAGAGGTGATTAGTGAAAGAGTCGATAGCGAGGGATACGTCATCTTTAGTCACAATGTCGTCAGGGATTTTGTCAAGGTCGGGTGAGCTGATAGCCTTTAGGGATTCACCTAAGAGCTTCCAGTTCACTATCGTCTTGGTCGGGCAGGGTACGTCAGATGTTGGGTCGGGGCCTAGTCGCAGTATTATGGGGCGGTGGTCAGAATGTAATTCGTGACACACCTCCATAGAGCGTAACTGAAGTGTTACGCCTTTGAAAAGTGCCATATCGAGTAAGTCGGGACGGCCGTGGTCGAAGTAGGGGTAGTGAGTGGGCTCGAGTGGAGCTATTATGTCAAAGTTTAAGTCAGCGACTAGGCGTTCAAGGTCAACACCGTTGGAATTGTTGACATTACAATTCCACAGGACGTGTTTGCTGTTGAAGTCACCGATCAGAAGGACGGCGCTTCCTAGTGAGAAAAGTGCTACTAAGTCAGCGCGGGCGACACGCTTTTTACAAGGTAGGTAACAGGAAACTATGACTAGGGGTTGATGACCCGTCATGGCTAGCATGCAACAAGATGCTTCCATAGTAGTGAGAGTCGGGGTAGGTATGGGGATGCAGTGCAGGGACCTTTTGTAATAGATAAGAGTGCCTCCTCCACGACCGGTCACTCTATCATTACGTACCGTTCTGAAATTGGCAAACCTGGGGTTCGCCTTCCCCGGTTTTAGTAGGGTTTCCTGCACGCATATAATGTCGATCAGGTGGGTATTACAAAAGTCGTGTACAAGGTCACGTTGTCTGAAGAGGCCGTTAGCGTTGAAGGACGCTAACGAAACTGAGCGCGGTTTATTCCTTAAGGTTGTACTACCCATAGTGGGTGTACTGAGGGGGAGTTTGGGGGGCGAAGCGCTTTAGAGCGCTAAGGAGGCTGGCATGTTCCAGCGTATATTGGATGACTTCCGCAGGTGATTGTGCGGAGTGCATCTTGCGTGCTAGAGCACGGACCTCATCTATATTGATGGACATAGCAAGGTCGCTGACTAGCGCTATATCCTCTTGAAGAGAGGAGTCCATCAGTGGCATAGGAGGTGGGGCCACGGGCCGGGCGACGCGAGGTGCGGCGCGTGGAATGAGGGCAGGAGGTGCCGGGGGTGCCGCGCGGACCGGGGCCGGTGCGCGGGCAGGGGCCGCGGTACGGGCGGGGACGGGTGCGCGGGCCGGGGCGCGGGTGGGAGCGATGGTTTTAACCATGCTCGGTGGCTTTGACCACGCGTTTCTAGCTGGGAGAGGAGCGGGAGTCACCTGTGAGGCAGGTGCTACTGTCAGCTTAGGGCTGACCCGCTGCCACCTATCATAGGTGGGACGAGGAGGTGGCGGAGGTCTCCTTTCCGTTGCCACCCTGCGGTTTGTGCGTGGCGCCCTCGGGCAACCGCGGTAGTTGGCGGTGTGCCCCTGGGTGCCGCACAGAAAGCAGCTGGGTGGGTCGGGTGAGTCCCTCGTGCGAGAACAATTTTCTGTGGCGTGATCGCCTAGGCACTTAACGCACCTAGGACGAGCGAAGCAGAATCGGGCAGCGTGCCCGTATAGTTGGCAGTTATGGCACTGTGAAGGAGAGCCATTCCTGAATGGGGACTGAACATCTAGTCCGGAGAGACCGCAGACCGTCTTCAGGTTGAAGATGGTCTTGCCCTCCGGGGATCGGTCTAGTACAACGAGTACTAGGTCGTATGGGCTTTTGTCTTTGCCACTGTACATACGGTGTACGGCAAGGACAGGGAAGTCCTGTCTTTTAAGGTCGTCATGTACAGCGTCTGTACGGACTTCCTTCGGGACACCGCGTATGACGACGCGTAGGACTTTCTCCTCTTCGAGCGCATAAGTGTGGAAGCTTATGCTCTCTTTACGGAGGAGTTTGGTTAACGCTCTGTGGTCGTTAACAGAGGAGACCTGAACTTTAATGCCTTGCTGCGTGGAGCGGGCGTTCGTATAACTGATCTTTCGATCCGTGAGGAGGCGGGATAGCATATCCCATTTGCCTTTGTCCTGGATGAACAAAGGCGGAGGCGGCTTTTCGCGGCGTGCGTTAGCGTCCTGAGAGGGCGCTGTAGCCGAAGCGGTTGCGGAAGGCGGGGACGCGGGGCGCGGGGCGGGGGTCGGCCTATTGCCGGCGGTAGGTGCTTTGGCGGCTGCCTTAGCGGGCGGGGCGGAAGGCCCGGAGTTAGCGGCCTTAGGGGCGCGCTTGCGTTTTCGATCTACGACGGTATAGCCGTCGTTGTCGGAATCCTCTGAGTCTGTGCGTGAGGCGCGGGGTTGGTCGACCTCCATGTCCGTTTCCGAGTCTGAAACTGACTCGACAACGACATAGGCAGGTTCGATGCTCGCAAACCGACCGATCGGTGAGCGAGAGCGAGAGCGGGGTGGGGCTACTACCGCGCGCCTGTTATCAGGGCCGGGGGCGGGGGAGTCCGGGCTCTCCTGTAAGTAGGATGGCGCCGGAGGGTCATCGTAAGTGGGGACGGAGGTCCCGGAGGGAGCAATGGGAGTGTCCGTGAGGCGGGCACTCTCTGCGTCTAAGGTGAGGGCTGCTTGATGAGCAGCGTAGAGGTCGGGGTACCGTAAGGCAAAGGTCTGAAGGACCTCTACCTCACTATTGGTAGGGCGGGGCTGCATCCTGAGGGGTGCACTCAGGATGCCCTAACCAGGGTAGTGTCTCCCTCGCACAACCTGTGAGCTCACTGTGTGAGAGGGAGTGAGTACCTACTGTGTATCCCTAGGTGTGTGTCCCTATCCGCACTTTTTTTCTGGGGCGGCGAAGGGGTGTCCTAACGACTCCGGGATTGACTAGGGGCGACCCCAAGGCCAGTTGCCCCGGAGACCTGCTTGTTTCGGCTGATCCCGTGAGGCGGGAAAAGGCCGCGGTACAAGGTTAAACCAAAAATCAACAGAGGTAGTTGGCACCGTTAGGGATCACTCTGCGACCGCAGCAAATGGCGGATTTGATCGTTCGAGCGAGCTTAACCCGGTAGGGCTCCACCTGCCTGAACGATGCCGCTTAACAGCACAAAGTGTGTTGTTGAGCGGGTGTTGTTGTTTGTGCAGAAACAAAGACGCGAAACAAGAAATAAACTGCACTTTTCAGTGCAGTTTAACGCAGCAACACCGACCCGGGCTTGTCCGGGGCGGTGGTTGCTCGACGGTGGAGCGCCGCCTCAGCAAGCACGAAGCTCGCGTCGCACGGCGTTCGACGAAACTCTCGGCTCCTGCACAGACAAACACAAGCTGAATCGGGATCACGCTCTTCAATGCGCACTGTAGCAACTAGCGTCGGAACGATGGTCCAGGCGAGACGGCAATAGTGCGGGGACTATTGCGGTCTCACTGGAGGGTCACTTGCAGCTGCGGAGAGGTGCGCTCGGCGTGGCGGCGCAAGGCGGAATGTTCGTTGTGTTTTTTATGAAGATGCTGGTTTATAATAATTATAGTCGGTTGAACACTTTGGGGATAAAAAAAATTGTTTGGTTACTTTATAGAGAAAAAAGATATCATTAAAACCTATCTATACTTATAATAAAACTGTAACAGGTCCAATTATGTACATTGAAGAAATTAAAAAATATATATTTGAGTGCACTCTGTAGCAGATGCTGATGCCAAAAATGATTTTTTTATTTTGTTTTTGTATGTCTGACAAAATTAAAAAAAAAATGTCAGTCAGACAGACGTCTGTATTCCGGCCGCGCATTACGCCAAAACTACTGAATGAAGTCCAACGATGAAAAAAAATAAAAAAGGTAACACCGCCACAATATACGGACACATTACTGAAATTGCATACTTATGCAGGGTTATCAAGAACAGGAATATGAACAACTTTAACCACGAGGGTAACCTTAAAATCATGAAAAAAAAACAGCTTTTCTATACTAAGATTCCATTTAGGCGCAGCTAAGGTATGAAACAACTGTGGTTTTTACTCTCATTCGGCTTAGCTTCCTAATATCCCTTTATTGACATTTTGTTGCAATCTTAGTACTTAATATTATTTATGGCTTTTATTACACAATCTGTCAATCTACAATAATACCATTGTATTATTGGAGAATGCTGAAATTTATCCGTTAAATATCAGCTAGAGACTTTTACTTAATTGAGAAGCAACGAGGCAAGAGGCAAAGGTTGCCTTGCCGAGATAAAAGTCTAAAATCTGGAACATTCGCCACAATCAGTTTTTTAAACTATCTATACCCGGATACATTTCGGAGAGCGCAATGGAAGTGCACAATCTAATATATATTCGTTTTACCGCCAAACAAGGAGAGCTTCGGCGAAAAGACGCTGTTTACAATTGAAACTCCAAAGACACGCACATAGTACTTTGCTTCAACATTTATTGTGCGAACCGCAAAGGAACTCTCCGAGCTACCTACTGTCTTCTGGAAAATTCAACCTGGGAGTTTTCAAATCCAAAGTAAAAAGCTCCTTTCTGAGTAATGTTTTACTAAGAGTGCTCCACCGCAGACCACCGTTGCTTAATATGAGATGAACAGTGGTCAAATGTGAATAATTAGTATGCATAGATGGCAATCGCGAACGAAGTCGCAGGTACAGCTAGTTTAATAACAAAAGTAAACAAGCCAAATCGGGACTCGCTCTTTAAGGGTTACACATCGCAACAATCCGTGAAAGAAAAATGTGTTTGCTGGTTTTGATCGCAACCTAATTATAAATCGGCTTTTTCTTCTTTTATTATGAAAACGCCGGCCCCGTAACAACATTGTTAAATTAACAATTTGATATTACAAAATGACAAATATTCTATAGGAAAAATTTAAGTAATGTGCGGGATTCGCACCTGCGTCCATTCACCCCTTTAACCGGGGTATGATCTAACCAATTGAGCTAACATGATGGACGCGGGTTCGAATCCCGCACATGACTTAAATTTTTCCTATCAAATATTTGTAATTTTGTAATGTAATCCATCCGCATAGCAGGCGTTATTGCAAACATAATAATATTAAAATAACAATGTGATAGTCCTCCGTTTATATATTTCTTGAAATTAAATAACATAAAAACATATCTAAACTAGTAGAGAGTATAGACTTTACGATTTCTAAATGATGACAATGAAATGTAAAATATTTTATTCGGCTACATTCTCGGCCCTGAGAAATAATTTCATAAACAATATTTAGTATCTAGTTCAAATTATCACAGAATAATGTCTTAGTATAAGGGATTGCCTAGCAAATAATAAACCTAGCAAATAGTCAAAAACAAAAGAGGTCATATAAGAAACTTGTTTTTTTACGTTCTTTTCTCTTTGCTCTATACGTACGGTAATATGTATGCAAGCGTCAAACTTGGTACAATTATAGTTTAATATCTAGTAGATAGTAGAGTAATACAAAAAATACTAAAAACCGGTCAAGTGCAAGTCGGACTCTCGCTCAGGATCTCGATCTTTATAAAAAATATTTTTTGCTTCATTCTGTGTTGGTACGAAAACCTACCCTCTGTACGGAAGTCCAAATCGCACTTGGCTGGTTTTGTTTCATTCCGGTATTTCCAGTAAAGTCCATTTTAAAAACATAGCCATTTTAAAAACCTGGGAGTCACGATTGTGCACAGCAGCGAGCGCGGGCCTCAGGACGTAACTGATTATATTAAATTATTTCCATTTTGAATGATGACCCTGACACTGTGCCATTATGCCAATAGCAACAGGCTCGCCACCTATTACATGGGACCAAAACCCAATTGCCGAAACGTGGGTGTTTACACACCTCTGCCCACCTCTTCAGGGAATACAGGCGTGATTATATATATATGTATTTATTAAATTATTTCCGTATAAAATTTCGTTTGGGTGGATTGTATTATTTTTTATTTTTTAATGTTTTTTTATTTTATGGTTGATAGATGAGCCTTTGACCACTGTCTCACCTGATGGTAAGTGATGATGTGGTCGAAGATGTTGTTCGGGCTAACCTAGAATTACTGGCTCTCAAGGACAGCTGCCGGAACACACCATTAGGTGCTTGGCGACAGATTTTCTACTTGAGGGTGGTAGCTAGCCAGGCGGGCATTCGCTAAATGCCCTACCACAATGCAAAATGCACCATGTATTACTATTTTTACTGCAATGTTGCGTTAAAATACACTTCAGAAATATACTTAGTGTCAAGACTGTAGTATCGGATTCAGTTTAAAATCAACTGCAAAACAAAAAATATTTAAAAGAATATGTAGGCAAGATTAAAACTAAAAAAACGGCTAAGTGCGAATTGGACTCGCGCACCTATAAGGCGTTGCTTCGTGCTTAATTCCAAGATTCTGAGTTCACGGGAAGCACTTGATTCCCTTACAACGTGACGAAATGCACCTGTTATAGGCAGAGGTTAGTCCGCTTAACATCATCAGATGGGCCTCGAGCTTGTTACAATTCGAGTTACAATAACAATAGCATGGTGGTAGGGCATTTTGCGAATGCCCGCCTGGCTAGCTACCACCCTCAAGTAGAAAATCTGTCGCCAAGCACCTAACGGTGTATTCCGGCAGCTGTCCTTGAGAGCCAGTACTTCTAGGTTAGCCTGAACAACATCTTCGACCACATCATCACTTACCGTCAGGTGAGATAGTGGTCAAAAGCTAAACTATCAGGCATAAAAAAAAACATAAAAGAAAATAAAAAAATGAAATTTGAATGCAAAAATGCCATAAATAATTACAAACGACTGCGTAGATATGTTTATTATTGACGTTGGCGCTAGTCACCTACTTACTACCTACCGATCCGAAACCAGATATAAATTAGGCCCGAATGACCACGTTTTGATAACAAGGTATGTTTAATTTTCCAGTGTCGCGTTTGCTGAAATAATAATTGTGGTTTTGGTGTCCGGATGTTCGTTACAGTACGTGTCACGCTGTCTCTCAGTTCGAATAATTACGGATGTGCCGACGTTTTGATACATTCTATTTTGGGAATGAAAATTAAATTTCGCAGCGATGAAGAGCAACGAACATGTACAGATTAGTGCAAGTAGAATATTTTTTAATGTGTCGAACCATTTCGGCACTTTTATGGGCTTTACTGTCTTAAGTACTCGAACTCGTAGTGTTATCGAAATCTTTTGAAATGTTCTCCAACGGATTGTGATTCCTTTTTCTTAATTTTGATATTACTATTTTTGACATTAATTTTATATGTTTCTCTAATAATTATCATTGTCATTAGTGTAATTCGTGAAAGCGGTACTATGTGAATAATAAATAATAATGTTTAGATAAAACTTTTAGTAAAACACCTAGGTACTATTCTTATTTTTCTAAACTCAATACTTTATAACGCTAGAGCGCAAGAAATATGCCCTCTGAACGCGTGGTTGAACAGTAATACCTACACAAATATAAAATATACCTTACTTGTTGAAAAAAACCTTGAAGTTGGATTGGTCGTTAGCCCTCGCTTTGGAATCTCTTGGGTTTAGGTTTTGTGGGTCGGTCAGTAGGGTTTTTCTGACAGAAATTTTCAATTGTAATGCAGAGTCTGCCGCTAAGCCCAATAGGTGACAATAGACTCGCTCCCTATTACATGAGGCGAAAACATATCTGACCTCTGCTGAAGTGGTGAGCCTTCGTTACAAAGGCGCGATGATATGTGTATGTGTTAGTAACTATAAACTTAGCTGTAAAAAATAATAATATAGCATACAAAATTCACGATATTCTCTCTGCATAATTGCTATAAGGAATAATAAACCTATGCATATACTTTTATATTTTACTAGCTGTTATTAACAAAATACTACGAACCATATACAACACTACAGCTACTACAATAAAAGCATTAAGACATCCTATAAGTCATTGCAGACTCACAGGCAGTCCAAATGCTCCAGTCCACTACCAGTTGGCAGCGTGCCCAGCATGCTGGCAGCATTGCCCCGTTGAATTGCAATGCTTATTTGTAGATCCAAATAGGTGCCATCATTTTGATAACGCGGCGCATCGACAAAGCGCATCTATTTTATTGGTGGTTTTAAGTTTAATAATAATAATCTTTATTTATAAAAATTGTACTAGGGTTCGTTCTTAAAAATTTGCTAGTTAAATTGATAATTTATTTGTGCAAAAGTATCTGCTGCGGTACTAGGTGCTTAACCCGTGTTCCAGCATACAACGCTCTTCCCCGTACGTTGGACTTACGGGTATACTAATAGGTCTGCTAATCAATATGAATCTATAATACATTCTTTCAACAATGTATTATAAGCTAAGAGATAGATGGTTATGTTTTCGTTCCTCTCTTTGTGTATAATGAGGGTCTGTGTGAGCTCTAAGAGGGGATTTACATCTATGTACGCAAAACAGGATGGAGCATGCAAACGAAAAAAGCAAAATCTTATCTCTATATGTAATGCTGTTAATACAGGGTCATGATGTGCTGTAGGTATAATTCCTGTAATAAGTTAAAAAGTTCCATCCAGGGCATCATTTAAAAATGTGGTTTTCATTTCGCATTGTGCAACTTCCAGGTGCTGGGCTAGAATTGCACCTCCCCATATCATCCCGTGGGTGTCGTAAGAGGCGACTAAGGGGAAAATAATGGAAGGTGGGCAGCAGCGCCTTCTAAAGAACTGCAATCTTACACTGCGATCCCCATGCCGCCTGCCAAGCATGGTGATTATGGCAAATACCCCCTAAATGGGGGAGGGCTGTGTTCAGCAGTAGACAATCCGGCTGATACAGTACAGTATAGTGTTGTGCAACTACCATTATCGTCTATAGATATTTGAAATCATCAACTTGGGTTCATTATCATCAATAGTGATAACGGGTGAAATTCCTACCTTGATAGTAATCTACGCTTCGAAGGCGTCTAAGGGGTCGCAGTGAAGATGGAAGATCTTCAGAAGACGCTGTTGCCTACCTTCTGGTATTTATTTCACCGTATTTTTATCTTCGTCACCTCTTACGACTCCCGCAGGATAATATAATTGGGAGTGCAATTTTGGCCACACTAGCGCCTCACGGGGTACAGTGGTGGGTATAGTTGTTATGTTTTATTAAACAGTATTATTGTTATCTCCGTAACAATTATTCAAAAAACAGAAGGAGGTGGTCAAGCTAACGCATTTTTTTAACTTAAAATAGGAAGGATTTAAACTATATTATGTAATGCATTTCTTATATAATTTCCTGTTCAAATTTTATGGTCTTTATTAAGGCGAGCGCTGAATGCTTTGGTGGCAAATTCATAGTATTGTTATTATTTTATTTTTGTTGCTAGATCGTCTAACTATTGTAATTGATCAAGTAAAAGGCGAGCTTTTGAGGAGAGTTTTCACCAAATAGTTTTTTTTTTATACTTATTGAATTATTTACATACGTTACGAGTGTACGTAAAAAATATTATTTTTGACAGGTTTAGGGGTAAATTATGGAATGGATGTGCATTGGTATTCAATAACTGTTGAAGATAATACGAAAACTATGATTTTCAACCCGCGAATATCATGATCTTGTAGAATGGTTACGAAACCTAGCTGCAAAGTGAATAAACTGATAAAATGTTGAATTTCCGCCATAGACGTCAGAAAACGATAATATATTCCATGACGATACTTCATTGAATGTTTTCCTGGAATGTCGTAATATGAATAATTTTGACAGGTTTAGGGGTAAATTATGGAATCATGTGCATTGGTATTCAATAACTGTTGAAGATAATACGAAAACTATGATTTTCAACCCGCGAATATCATGATCTTGTAGAACGGTTACGAAACCTAGCTGCAAAGTGAATAAACTGATAAAATGTTGAATTTCCGCCATAGACGTCAGAAAACGATAATATATTCCATGACGATACTTCATTGAATGTTTTCCTGGAATATCGTAATATGAATAATTTTGACAGGTTTAGGGGTAAATTATGGAATCATGTGCATTGGTATTCAATAACTGTTGAAGATAATACGAAAACTATGATTTTCAACCCGCGAATATCATGATCTTGTAGAACGGTTACGAAACCTAGCTGCAAAGTGAATAAACTGATAAAATGTTGAATTTCCGCCATAGACGTCAGAAAACGATAATATATTCCATGACGATACTTCATTGAATGTTTGCCTGTAATGTCGTAATATGAATAATTTATAAGGAAAAACTTACAGTATGGGTTGCAATGTTTCACATTGTTTAGGTAAAATGATAATTCATGTCGTTCTTAGAACCGCTTATTTAGGGTGATTGATTTTCTAAACAAAATAGAAGCTGTGCTAGCGTTGCTCGTTGTGGTGATTTTTGTTACGTCCACCATATTAGTCATGAATTAGATTCGGGAATTAGTACAAATTCTATCGCAATTTTAGCTTCACGACATGGTAGTAAGATATTTTGCAAACTGTACACGCTATTTACAACGATAAAAAAAACGGTCGTCCAAATTATACAGTGAAATATGTAATAATAACAAATATTTAAGAAAACATTAAATAAAACACTTAAAAAATTTCAAAAATATAACAAGTGACAATTGCGCCCAATTTACCTGTCAAGCCGGTTTGGCTGCGTGACGTCACAAACGCCACGCAGCCAAACCGGAAAAATTTTCGACGCGTTTCACTAATAATCATTCTCGATCGTGTGCTTGTAGAGTCAAGACCTCCTGAGGATGCTTCGTGTAGAAGCGAAATCCGTCGAAAAGTTCTTCCGGTTTGGCTGCGTGGCGTTTGTGACGTCACGTCGACTTAACAGGTAAATTGAGCGGAATTGTCACTAAAAATATTTGTTAAGTTTTTCATTAAAATATTGATTTAATGTTTTCTTGAAATATTTGTTATTATTAAATATGGATTTCCGTAAAGTAACGTCTGAATCTATTCTTTCATGAAATGTGTGTTCCACAAAGTGTTCAGGCAGCTAGTCTAGAGTTTATCAAAAAGCTTGTTTCCATTAAATGTCTATGTTCATCACTTACCAACAGTTAAGAAGTGGTCAAGGCTAGCCATTGTTGCCCAAAAACACCTTGTAATACTATAATATATAAGTACATCACATAGGTATATGTATGTATATTTTTTTAACATTGGATAATGAATCCGTTGCACTAAATTCCTACGTACACGATGACATTCAAATAATGAATGATCAAACCATGTCGTTTTAAATTGAATTCGATACATCTGCGAACATTGAATAAGGATTTGAATAATTTAATTATGACATAGCGCTTAATCAACGGACACAAAGGATAACAATGTGTAATGGAGTAGTGTTTAAATGAGTCATGATGATGCATGTGTTAACTGGGAGTGATAATAATATTCATATAAAAACATCGACTAAATTAATTTTTGCACAATGAAACAAAGGCTATATTTTGAATGTCAATTAATATGATGGCGACAAAGGGAATGCCATACCTGAAGATGGGCAGCAGCGCTTTCTGAAGGACTACCTTCTTATACTGTGTACCCCAAGATGCCTGCCAAGCGTTTTTTTTTTATGCATGATAGGTTAGTCTTTGACCACAGTCACACCTGATGGTAAGTGATGATGTGGTCGAAGATGTTGTTCAGGCTTACCAGATTAATAGATTATGGAAAAGCCTTAGGCCCTTACGCCTTTATCCAATTATAGACGTCATATCTGTTATATGTGGGATACTCTGAAGGTTTGCGAACAAATAAAACAATTTACAAGTAAAGTAATATATTTAATGCTTTTCAAAGCATTGTCCATTATTTTTGAACACTTTTATTCTGTAACTGTATATAACTTATGGTGTGGTAAAAGATAATAATGGCTTAACCTAGAAAGGGAAGTGGCTCTCAAGGTCAGCTGCTGGACACACACTTCAGTTGCTTGGAGACAGATTTCCAACCAATCCATTCAAAAATTATAAATAAATATAGATAAGTGAAAAAGATGAAAGATAGTTTTCTAAGTGAAACAATCCATTAAAATTACCTCTTTGGTGTACGAACTGATGGATGCATTGATATTACTAAATTACGAGAGGAAAAATTATAGTCATGTGCGGGATTCGAATCCGCACATCCACCCCTGTAGCCGGGGTATGCTCTGACCGCTAAGCTAACAAGACATATGACTCAGAACTCTAATTTGACCTCTCGTTTTTAACCATCGTATTGGGATGGAGCGACATCTACAGTTCAACTTACATTGTAAAACAAACAAGTTTTTTTTTAAATAGCTTTAAACTTGTTAACTATGTCGCCACCCTATAATTTTAATATTTTTGTTATTGCTTTAACGCATGCTCTGCGGATTACATTATTACGAGAGGAAAAGTTATAGTGTGCGGGATTCGAACCCGTGCCATCCATCCCTATGTATGCATGGATAGTTCTATATACAATTTGGCCACAGGCCATACAGGCCATACACACTTATCGTCAGAGGTCAGTGAACTCACACCATTTTTGTATTAAATCGATTACATTACATCTAATTTAATATTAACATTTAAGTGATTACAGTCAATTGTCTAGGTACATCACAGAGAGATATATTTCTCTATGAGGTACATAGTCGTCTTGACACTACACTCAAATAATTAAATTGAGTTATTTCGTAAGTAAACAAATCCATTACTCTGTACATGCTGTAAACGCGTGTCAGAGCTATGTAGATATTATATAAACGTTCATAGTATGTATAGATGTATACTTATCGTAAATGTAAACTTATTCAACACGGTGTTTATGTGAGCAATCGCTGTTCATTGACCATTTGTATACATAAATGAGCAGATTATATTATTTACACTCGGTTGGTAACTTTTCCATACGAACATACCTGTAGTGTGTTATAAGGTATATCAAAATCAATCAGTGCAATTTTTACACGGTACCCCACGTTTTTTTTAATCCATACTGAATTATAAACAAAAAGGGATCATCAAAATTGTCAGTTGATAGCTTTTTTGTTACAGTTTACATCTCAAAAAGTTATTAATAAGAAATCTGGAATTTCTGTAGGTATATTATGTATTCTGTACTCTATTAAACAACAAATACTGAAACCACTGATATAGTGTTTGAGCTGAATAAACTTATAAACAAACTAACATCTTTTTCCTGAAGCCCGTGAAGGCTATTGTGATTCCGAACATGAACTAATATAGCCAGGTTCGATTATTTTTCAAATGAGAGAAAATTAATAAAATGTACCAAAAACCATAGGAGGTACGGGAAAACAGATTGGTAGCTTTCTTATTTTTTTACGATGAAATATGTTCCACAATGTGTTCTGGTAGCTAGTCTAGAATTTATCAAAAAGTTTATTCCCAATAATTGTTTATCTCACCATCACTTACCAACAGTTAAGTAGTGATCAAAGGTTAGCTAGCCATTATTGCCCAACATTATTTTTCAAGTAAAATAAATAAAATTGGCATGTTTTTAACTTTTTGATTGTAAAATGCTCATTAAATTTAATAAGAACTTTATTTCCTAGTAGAGTAACTAAGTAGTTCCTCAGGGGGTTATACCAAACTCTACGGATGAAGTTGGGGGCATAATTCAGGACGTAGAAGGGTATACTTAGTTACACACTTAGGTACACTTAGTTTAAGCAGACATTTGTAGTAGATATAAAGTAGAGTCATTAGCATTTACCACGTTTAGGTTAAGACAATAAAGTTCTACGCCTAATGTATCATGTCTATCGTATACTTTTGTAAAGTTTTATAATAGGTATATAGAAAATGTATAACGATGTATAACGAGTTTATTCAAGGCACTCGACGCGATATGTTATCGTAAGTGTTACGAAAGTATTTTTGCTATAGGTACTTATATAAATGTAGATACTTATATTGAAATTATTTGCTTAAATAAACTTGTCACTTTAGAAGTAAGTTTATTTAGTAATAGGCAATTATACATATGCATACAAAATGCATACAAAATGACTAGATCAAACAACTGTTTGCCTGTGACCAAGTATACTGCTATGTGTAACAGAACAGGACATTATGTTGTAAATATTGAAGTTAGCGGTTTTTCTGAAAGGGAAGATGAACTGAATGATTAAGCTTGAGTGAAATGTAAATGGCAATTTGTAATTTTACGGTACAAAGCAAGAGGGTAAATATTGACCAATGTCTAAGTTTTAGTAGTAGTGTATCTTAAATTAAAGAAAAAAATATACTAGTGGTTAGTTTTTTAAAAAAAGCAGGAATTTTTCAATTTGTCTTTTTTTTGACTGTTTTGTGATAACTCTGCCAAGTACGAACTGATTTTGATGATTATTTTTTGTTGGGATGAGTATATTTTCAAACGAGTCCCATTTAAATTTCATCAACACGCTCATGTAGTTTTTTATTTATACTTAGTATAGTCATTACCTGAAAAAAGTATTTGCGTACCTAGATAATGAAATGGTACTTAATTGAAACTTTTGTTGATGGTGAACAGTATTTTAGACGAGTGACAAAGAAAATATTATTTTTGTTCCTGAAAATGTAACATTCATTACATGAAAATTTGATTCTTAACATAAAAAAAACGCCTTAAGAATCATAATGGAAGAATCTTGGACTGTAGTCCAAGATTCTTCCATTATCTAGTCCAAGATTATTCCATACACCAGCTGCCAGAACACGCTGTTGTCTGTCCTCAAGGGCCAGTTCTCATTCAAGGGTTTGCCTGTTTACCACATACATACACATCATCACTTGCCATCAGGCATGATTGACGTCAAAGCTAGCGTGTCAGTAAAAAGACAACGGTGCCGGAAGCTGAACCCGCCCGTTGTTAACAACTTCCTCAGGAAACAACTTACTGCGATCAGCTTACGAGAAATCGAAGTCACGATAAGATAATGACCTATCCTGGCATAAAAAAGTCCATAATAAAAACATAAATAAATAATGCTGGATAGAATTTCCATAGTCATCGAATCATGGGTACAGAATAAGTAGTAGTGCTAAATAACAGTCAATTACAATGGGCTCTCCTCGCGGGGCCCGCGGCTTGCCACAGTTCAACACCCGCTGGCGATCGGATTTTAATACTGATATTTATAGGCAAAATTACAGAGGTACTACGGTACGGTCAGCTTCAAAGTAAAATATATTTTAAAACAGCTATGATAGTTGTCTAAAGTAGGAACTTGTAAGGTGTAAAAGACGCTTTCAAGCGTAGTCTGTAAGTACGAAACTATGACCAGGTGGTGATTTTGGTGTATTCCGTTCTGATCCCACAAACGGATCCCACACTATTTATTTATAAAATAAAATTCCATTCTGATCCCGCCCTTATTTTCCGTTCCGTTCTGATCCCACACATTGTTTTATGGCCCTGAATTAATTATAATAACATGTTTAAGTACGTTAGCATAAAAGGAAGATATTGATTTTGAGTATTCGTTACGCCAATGTACGAATTCTCAAACTACAAGGATAGCAGAAGTTCATGGGAGTTTCATACTTCAACTCTCTTTGAATCAGATTTGTGAATGTTGTATGATTTATTTATTTAATAAACTCAAAGTACCAGGAAAGCAGAAGTTCATAGGAGTTTCATATTGTAGATCTCGTAATAGAAAAACTACATTTACAAAATTTATTTACACCGAGAGAATGTCACATTAACATTACCTATTTATTGTGGGAATCTTATCTGAATTCATGTCAATATAGACTCAAGCCATATCCATAGCTGTGCCAGTTAAGCCAGGCAATAATACAGTACTGGATTTCATTATAACCCGCCACCGGTATGTGATTTGAACAAGATGAAAACTTTTACCGTGGATATATATTCACCTAAAATGTTAAATGTTTCTACTAACCTAAAAGGTTGCATTTAATGAGAATTAATTTCGTACCCTTTAAGGTTTATTACATGACTGCCCTAAAGGAATAATGTTTTACGGTTCACGTGTATATGAATGGATGTAATGTATGGCAGTCTTTATTCCATTATTTTTTAAATTTCTGAACAGATATGGATGCATGGGTCTTTTCATTGGCTTTAATTTCTATGCCAGGGCAGTCGTGTTTTGTCAAAAAATACTATGTATTGCTTTTTAAGGTAGAAATACGGTTTTCACATATTTTTACTTCAAGGTTTAACCTTTCTCTAACAGATTCAAAAAGTGTATAATTACAATAGAAGGACAGGAGTATAATAAGAAAGAAAATAAGAATAGTAAATCAGAGCAAGAATCAGGTTTTTGGCTTTAGGCATTACCGTCTGCCAACATTGGGACGCTACTGGAAAATAAGTCGTTTGCCCTTTCTATCAGCCAGTGAATTGGCTCAAACACAAATGAAACACATTATTGCTTTTGCGGAGCCCCAGTAGATCGCCAAGAACACCACGGCCTCTCCTGCCGTCGAAGTGCAGGCCGCTTTCCTCGCCACGCCTCTTTAGATGATGTTATCCGTAGGGACCTTGCCACCACAAACGTGTCGGCTATTCTTGAACCGAACGGTATCGCACGTGATGATGGCAAGAGACCTGACGGAATGACCTTAAGACCATGGAGTCGCGGAATGTCTGCTAGTTTGGGGCGTCTCATTTACCCTCCACCTCTAAGACAGCAGCGGGAGCAGCGGCAGTGGCAGCAGAAGGCTCCAAAAGGCAATAAAATGAGAGTGTCGGCGATGGTTACATATTTCTTCCGCATTTTGGAGTATAAAAATTAGGTCCGTGGGGTCCAAGCACATGGTTTCTATATAAAGATTAACAAATCATGTGCTTGCTGTGACAAAGCGGCTGATAGAAAAGACAAACGACCAAAGAGCTGGCGCTTACCTCGGTCAGAGAATTAGTATTGCAATTCAACGGGGTAATGCTATACCAGTCTTTTGGGTACTATGCCCGTGGATAGTGATCTGAGCTCTGTTTTCTACTTATGATTGCCTCCTGGTAGGAAACAGAGCTTACAATTTTTATGTATAACATTTTTAGGTTTTTTTTTATGTTATTGTGATGGAACAAGCGCGAGGCCCACCTGATGTTAAGCGGTATCCTCTGCCTATAACAGATGCATTTCATCACAAGTGACGAACTGCACTGCGCCCATCACCTTGAGACATACCTGTTAAGTCTCATTTTTGCCTGTACTTTCACTGGCTCTCAAGGACTGCTGCCGGAACACACCGTTAGGTGCTTGGCGACAGATTTTCTACTTGAGGGTGGTCGCTAGCCAGGCGGGCATACGCAAAATGCCCTTCCACCATGCGGTGAAGCTCAAGCTCTGGGCGGGATTCGAACCATGGACCTGCTGCGCGGCAGTCCATAGCCAATGCCACTGAGCCATCACTGCTTCTTAGGTCATAAATATAGTTACATTGTTTAACTATTTTTGTGTTGCTTTTCTTTTTATATAATTTATCATAATAAAGTATTATAATAGAACATAGCTTCCCTTACTGCACCTCCTTTTAACACTTGTAAAGGTTAAACTTACAAAAGTATTTTGTATGTTTTAAAAATATAGGTACCTACTTCCGAACATAGAAAGAATAATATACATATATTCATTAATAATGTATGGTGTTATAGTTTATACGAGTAAGTTCGTTCGAGTATTTTAATTCCTATATTTCATTATTCGAGGCGAAGTCACTTTGACGAACAACTATAAAAAAACTGGGCACAAGCTTTTCTTTTTATTTTTATGCCTGATAGGTTAGCCTATGACCACTATCTCATCTGATGGTAAGTGATAAAGTGGTCGAAGATGTTGTTCAGAGTTCAGACTAACCTAGAATTACTGACTCTCAAGGACAGCTGCTAACCTTGAAGGTGTAAGAAAATGTGTTTTTTTAATGATATCGTGATGGAACAAGCACGTGGCCTACCTGGTGTTAAGAGTTAACCTCTGCCTATAACAGATGCAGTTCGTCATAAGTAGCCTACTGCACTGCTACCTTCACCCTAAGACATAAAATTATTAACTTTCATGTCTTAGGGTAATAGGATGTGAGTTACACGGGTACCCATGCCCTTCCAAATGGAACACAGTACTGCGAAACTCCTTGGCGGTAGGAATAGATGAAAATATGTACCTATTATAAAAAAAAAACTGTACGTACCTATACTAAATTTGTAACTAAGTTTCAATGCTAGTTTAACTTCTTTGATCATTCACGCAGCAAAGAGGAAAGGATCCACAATGAAGCAAGTTTATTAACAGATTTTTGTATGGTATTATATGCTCCCTATGACATACATACTTCCTAAATTACGTCATCCGTAGTTGTTAATAATAATAATAATAATAATAATAATATTTATTTGCTCAAAAACATATGCACTACAAAATACATCTACTAATCTATATATTGAGATGTACATACCATTGAGTCCGTCTTTTTACGTTTCCACTCGAGGCGGGTATGTACATCTGTACATTATTAACTTAGTGATTAGAGGTAGTCCCTAGTCCTCACTGTAGGATTCCCTGAGTTTGTGAGGACTAGTTCACTTCCAGGGTGCTAGTTACATAACGTTAGTTCGTGAGCAGTGTTCTAAGCATGAATCGTGATGTGTAACGTATATGTGTGTAATTTAAATATTTACTAAAGCAGTGGTGAAGTAATGTTAATGACAGTAAATTTATATTTCCTTTTGTACATTTAATTATACAATGAAAGAAAAATGTAAGCATGTACTATTCTGTTAATTATTCTAAAAAAATAATTTTCCAAAGTCATAAAAATTCAAGCTTATTATAATTGGGTTGATATTATTGTAAATAATTAGATTTTATTAAAAATTATTTATGAATACGGAAATTAGAAAATAATTATTATAATTTAATTTAATGTTATATATTGATTCTAAGCAATCTCTCTGTATTTGCGTAATCCAATGATAAAAGATAGTTTGTTATTTTGTTTCTACATACGCGTTTCGTATCATAAATTACCTTTAGTATTTTGTTAAGCTGATTATATGTAAATGGTCCTATATATTTGTGACACATTTGCCCTATTCTTCCATATGTCTTCACTGTGTCCCATTTGGGTGTTCTTCTGGGTCTAGATAGTGTTTTGTTTCTGGTTATTATGGCTGATTTATGGAACCTCACTGCAGTAGCTAAAACAAAAAGTTGACGCACTCTGAGTTCGCTGGTTTCTTGGTACAATTTATCAGTGGGGTACCTAAAAGGTTTTTTATAAGCAACTTTTAGTACAGCCCGTTGTGCACGTTCTGCCCTCAAAATGTGGGTTGCATACGCTGCTCCCCATGAGGTTATACAATAGCTGATAATTGACTTACATAGTGCCGAGTAAACCATTGCTATAGTTTTCAAGTCTGCCACTGCTCTAAGCCTTTTGAAAATGAATATTAACTTCCGTAAGCGATTACTCAATATCTGTATTTGTTTTGTCCAGGATAAGAGCTCGTCTATATATATTCCTAGATATTTGATGTCTGTAACTTGCTCTAATGCTGGACATATGCATTGGTGACGTGTATCTGAAGTGCAAGAGTGAAGTTGAATAAGTGGAGGCATTTTGGGCGCGGAACGGTTTGACACTCTAAACGCAACAACTTTTGTCTTGCCAGCATTTAGGGTGAGTAAGTTATTGTTAAGCCACTTTACTATAGTGCGTAGACCTTCATTGGTTACGATGGACAGACGATCCCAATCAACGTCATGAAAAATTATAGCAGTATCGTCAGCGAAGGAAAAAACTTGAGCCTGGGGGATTTTAAGTTGGCATAGGTCGTTAATATATGCTAGAAATAGAGATGGTCCGAGCACACTTCCCTGTGGGACTCCATAGGTAATTTGCTGGTAGTCACTGAAGTGCTGGTCGACTTTGACACGCTGCGTTCGATCCGAAAGGTATGAATGAAACCATTTTAACGCTGTGCCACGTACACCAAGGTTTTCTAGCTTTCTTAGGAGAATAGGTCGCGAAACCGTGTCAAATGCCTTAGCTAGGTCAAGAAAGACACCAATGCATCTCTGACCTTCATCCATTTTACCAGCTACGAAGTCTGCCAAAGATGTGACAGCATCCTCCGTTGACCTTCCAGCCCTAAAACCGTATTGGTTATGAGAGAGAATATTTTCTTTTTCAAGAAAGCTCATAAAACTCTTATTTACCACTCTCTCTAGAATTTTGGCAATTGAACTCAGCAAAGATATGGGGCGATAGTTCGATGGCTGTTCTGTATCACCCGCTTTGTAAATAGGGGAAACAATAGCATATTTGAAAGTATCAGGGAAGGTACCCGATTCTAGGCTCAAGTTACAAATAAAAGCTATTGGGGCAGATAAGATGTGTTTTGCAGACTTCAGTAACTTATTAGAAATATTATCACCACCAGGGGCAGAATTATGTTTTAGGGCGTCAATTATTTTAGAAATTTGAATGGGATCGGTTGGGGCCAAAAATAGAGAACTGGATGGGCATGATTTAATCTTTACCAGATTTGCCAATTCTTCCTGGGTTACGTTCAGTTTGTCAAGTATATCTTTTGCCAAATATTCTCCTATTGTAGCGAAATATTTATTGACATTGTTTAGGGCTTGCGTCGGATTGGGGGCCATTCTAAGGAGATCTATGTTTTTTGTTGTCGCCGTTTTTATCTTACATACGTCGTGTATGGAATTCCACAACTTTTTGATGTCACGAATATTACTTTTTAATTGGTTTGAGTCATACTCATTTTTAAGATTTTGTAGCAGATTATTACAAAAGTTTCTATAATTCTTGTATTTGTCCACGACAATTTTATCATTTTGTTTCAGCTTCGCTTTAAACTGAAGTGCATCTCTCTTTTTAATGCATTTTATTAGACCTGGAGTTATCCAGTCCTTTCTTATGTGTTTAGAATTTGGAATTAATTTAATGGATTTATTTGCATTTAAAATCTGGTCTATAATTTGCACAAAATCTAATACTGCCTTGTTAGGATCAGAGTGTCTGTAGAAATCCGCCCAATCGATACCGCTTAATTCCTTGATAACCCCGTTATAATCAATTTTAATAACCTGCTTAGTTTTATTACATAAAGTTTCTGGATACCCTGAGATGGCAACCAGCGTGGCTTCATGGTCTGTTATATTATTGAAGCAGACTACTGTTGAAGACTGCAGAGGACTTTTAATAAATACATGATCCAAACAGTTGGAAAAACGCGTGGGAAACTGATGGCTTGGGGTGTAACCGTGACATGCAAGTAATTCAAGATATTCATCAGCTCTAGGATCTTTAGTCGTCAACTTAATGTCTATATTCATGTCTCCGATTACAACACATGATTGTTCCTTCATTCCGTCTAGTATCACTTCCAATGAGGATAAGAAATTATATATACTATGGGAAGAAGGTGATCTATAGAGTGCTAAGATTGAGTATTTATTAGCAATATTGACTAAAAGGCCAGATGAATCCATCATTGGAGGCTCTGTTATGCTTGCTTGTATGTCAATTTTGGACAGCACGACTACTCCGTCATTTTGGTTATGATAGCGAGTCGTGAAGTTGCAGTTATAATTTTTTAGCGATACTCCGGTAAAAGATGGGCTAAGCCAACACTCTGTCAGTATTATCAAATCAGGTGAAAAATTAAGGCGACTGAGAAATACAACGAACTCGTCGAAGTTTTTTCTTATGCTTCGAATGTTTTGCGAGACAATAAGGAGTTGTTTATTATTTTGTTTAAGGTCGAGATATATTTCACACATCTCAGGTACAAAAGTTTGATAGTTTTTGACGAAATTAGTGTTGTCCAGGTTTTCAATTACGTAATGGCTACCTTCCATAAATTAATACAATTATTGATTTACATGTGCGAGCGTTGACGCCATAAAAAATGCATATTTTGTTGTGTGAGATTGTGAGTGACAAGTGAATAATATAAGTCCGCCCAAACGTATGACTAACTATATCCAATAATATACTGTAAAGAAGTGCACTATCAGAGAACTTCAGTTTGCATGAGACATGCTGCGGTGCGGTCGCATCTAAAAATAGATAAGTGAGTGTTATATTAATGTCAGGTAACTTAAACGTTTGAAGTGTAATAGCTGCATTTGTGTTCATTACATTACCGAAGAATAAAAGTACTTGTGAGGATATTGGGAAATTGTTTATACTCGTAGGTAAACAAAATTTCCAATGTGAGCCAATGGTGATTGTACCAGTATTAAATGGTATAAGCGAAACCTGTTTCAGAAATTGGTAAGTGCTGTGTGAGTGTGGATTAGTATTAAGGTATAACCATCCCTGACTAGGTAATTTTATATACACCACAACTTTACCTCGATACTTAGGGAATATACATACATTGATGGTTATATTTTCAGGTTTACAGTAATATATACAAGTGTAAGTATAATAGCAAGCAAGCAGAACATATATAAGAACTTTTTTATAAAGTTGAAAACAAAATACATGGTTACAATCCATCAAACTTATACTATTCATTGATCCAATAATAATTAAATTATGCATTGCAAGTAAACGACTACACAGACTATATTTATGCAATAACAAATCATACAACGTATCACTAGTTAGTATTAGGCACGCAAAATCATAACAATACCTGTTTCGCAGTAATTTATAAGAAAGTTTTATGTGGGAAATATTATTCATCCTTTCATTACAAATTATCACAATTTTTTTGCTTTGAGCTGAGAATAAAATGGTTGTGGTTATAACAAATAAGACTGTTATCTTGTTTATAACTAGTTGATGAGATGTATTAACAGATTTTTGTATGGTATTATATGCTCCCTATGACATACATACTTCCTAAATTACGTCATCCGTAGTTGTTACAATAATGTATTTTATTATTGTCCTCAAAATATCGTAATATCTGTAAGTGGAAACGGAAATCGTAGATTTGAGCCAACCAATGGAATTAAACAACAATATAAAACATCCAAGGCAACAAAACTATTCTATGAATTTTCCGACGGTACCTACACTTGTCTGACGCGCTTATGACGCGTGACGCTTTGTTGACTCTTGATGACGAGCATACACTTATTCATACATCTCTCTATTGTAATAAACTTTAAGCTCTTAAGTAGGTAGGTACCTAGGTACCTACTGTACTTACGTCGCAATGACGTGCAGGATCGTGAATGTACATTTACTTATGTTATTTATATATAAATAGCAGGTACCTATTGATGACTAAATTGAACAAAGTATTATTAATAATGATTTTTAATTATGTAAGCTATAGTATTAAGTAAGTATTGTAGGTACTTGTATCCATTTTTTTATACAGTGGAAAGTAGCGAACGCTACCTATTCTCATTGATTTGCTTCCTTTTCTCATGCCTGTACTTTTACCTCTGTTTTTAGGTTACTGTGTGTACCTATATCATTATGAAACAGAGGTGCATTAAAAAAAACTTCATTTAAGTTTTCCACCGAAGGTTCTGTTCGATTTCGGACTAAGTCATGGTTTCGGCTATTCCGATATTAGTCAAAATTGGCCTGTCGGCTTAACCAAAACTAACTGATTTAATGTCATCAAAGCATCTTCTGAGTGGCCCTCACATTTAAATTTACTAGACAAATTCACCAGCTAGCAATTCATTATCCAGCGTACGCTTGTACATATAAAATATCGATTGATTTGTTTTTTCTCTTTCCATTACGATATACCTAATTCAATGATATCAGATAGTGACACACGTACTACATTCTAAGCAATGAGAAAGAAGTTACCTTTTTCATAAACAGGTTGATATTATATTATTAGTATTCACTGTTCTTTAAATATTTGCTAATTAAATTATTGTTCGGAAGTCACTATCGGCTGTTCCTCTATTGCCGAAGAAAAAAAACATGACAATATTTGGAATAACGTCGAAGATTTGGTCAAGTTGGTTTTGGCCGTAGCTAGTTAGCTACAAGTAGGCTGAAGAAACAGGTATCATCTTCTTGCAGAACAGCGGAAGCCATTTGAATATCGTCTGATTTCGAGCTATTGTCTTTACATCATTGCCACATCGACACACTATAGTCCGTTTACAGTAATGTTACCTCTAGCTTTTTTTTTCTGCGGCTACTTTGAATTCAAGTTCACAAGTTATTAGACAATAATTACCGATACAACAAACATATCTAAGAAGATTTTGAACTCAACTGAAGTACCTACTAGAAAGCAAGTAATTCCACTTAGCAAGAAAATACTCTTAGACATATTAGAGGTAGAATAACTGTGAATGGATTCTAGGTACACAAAAGTATCAAAACTTACACGCGGAAGTTAATAATGGCGTTTTTAGTACAGATTCCATGTCCTATGACGTAAATACATCCATTCGATTAACATTTCTTATATTCTTCTTAATATCAACTACTCCACGTACTTCCTCAAAGTGGAGTCGCCATGAAGCTCAACTTACTGGTTAGGGCCTGACTCGAGTACCTTATTAATGTTCAGCGATCGCAAATGTGTGTCTCCCGATTCTTCGCCGTTGCGATATGCTCTTTGGCCCTTTCTGCGAGAGTGCATTAGAACTTAGATCAATATAACAGCATTTCCAATGTAACATTTGCCATAGCTGCAGACAATATTTGGCGGATAATATTTCATTTACCGTTAAATACGTGACCTCCGGATTAAATCTTTCGGTCTAGGTTTCGGGCATTAAAGTTATGTAGCCGAATATCGGTCTCGGGTAAAAATTGTATTTCCGACACTTAAAATTATTTACAACAAGAATAACATGTAATAATACATTTAATTCGTTTAGGCAGGTAGGTACTCGATCTCAATAAAATGTACCTAAAGCTTTTTGTATTTAATATATAAAAGTCATCAAATATCAGGATATTTGATTTACCAGAGTATTTGATTATAGTAAGTAGAAGAAATATAAAATATAAATAAAACTAAGGATCCTACAAAAAGTGCAAATAACAGAATAATAAAGAAGTAATTAAGTTGGTACCTGTTTAATACAGTAACGAAATCATAAAAATATTGCAGAAATTTAATCTAATAGCTGCTTCACGATTAAATTCTTCGCCAAGATCGCCTTATTACGAAGCACGGGTATTACGTATACAAATTAAAAAGATGCAAAATTAGTTTCTCTTCAACTGTATTTTTCTTCTGAGAGAGCCTTTCGCTTCTCAAGTTAGCTCTGATAAGTTTTTTGCTATGAAAAAATCAAAGGCGTTCCTTATACTTGCATTTTTCTTACGCTCCTGCCACTCTGAACTTTATGTTTTGTTTATTAGAACCTGCTATTTTTTGTAGAGGTGTTCCAAAGGTTTAATGAACTATTCGAACGTACTACAAATTATGTACCTATGAAACGGATTTAAAAATAGAATCACAAGGCTTATGGTAAGACTATGAATAGTAATATTCGTAGCTCATCCTACATATATTATAAACGCGAAAGTTTGTAGGCATGGATGTTTTTTACTCTTTCACGCAAAAACTACTGAATGGATTTTAATGAAACTTTACAATGATATAGATTACACACCAGAATAGCACATAGGGTATAATTTATAAAGATATTGTGTAAATTGTCCAAAATATAACGAAAAGTGTCAAGTAAGTAAAAGAAAATTCTGCTCTGATCAAACTGATATTATAAAGGCGAAAGTTTGTGAGTGTGTTTTTATGTTTGTTACCTCTTCACGCTCAAATGGCTGGACCAATTTTGATAAAATTTGATATGGAAATAGATGAGGCGCTGGACATAGGATACTTAACAAGTTACTTTCGTTGAAGTTTCACTTAATATGTATATGTTATAAATTGGTTTTATTATATATAGTTTCTAGCATTGTCGCATGGTAAGCGAATTACACATTGATTTAGTTCATCTCGGACGGGTCTATGCACTCCCATAAGGCGATTAAAAATAATGAGTACGAAATTCCCACCCCATCCTACCTGTCTCGGTGGCCAGTGGGTTATAGAATACTTTGGTACTTGGTACTTGGTGTGCGGGCTCTTTTCCGCAATTTTGCCGCTCTTGTGCAGCCTATTTTGCGTCGAGTTTGGAGGCTGTCGTTAATCCAGCCATCCAATATCGGCCAGGAAGGCCAGCAGCTCGCTGACGCCGGCGCAGGCCTCCCGGACGGTCCCTGGCGTACCAAGGTGCTCTGCTCTTTGGGACGCCACACTGCTGCACTCAACGAGCACGTGTGCGGCTGTCTCCTCTGCTTCCATACAGCCTCTGCACAGGGGGCTGTCTGTGACACCTATAGTAAACAGGTGTTTGTTTAGATGACAGTGTCCAGTGACAATTCCAACGACCCGTCGTAATTTGTCTCTTTTAAGCTTGAGGAGCCTTCTAGAGTACCTTAAGTTTAACTCTGGGAAAGCTTCTTTCGCCTGTCTACAGTCTATTGTACCTGCCCAGTGATTTTGATGTAAGTTTTTAGTTCTTTGGCGGATCCAAGCTCGGACTTGGCTGAATGGTAGCGGTATCAGAGGCTCTGGTCCTGCAGGGTGAAGACCAGAACCTCTCCGCGCCAACTCGTCTGCTTCATCGTTGCCTCTAGACCCACTATGCCCTTTTATCCACTGAAGAGTAACTTTGTTATTGTAACTACTTACTTCTTCTAGTAGCTGATGACACTGTATGATCAGCCCCGATGATAGGTCATGTCGTTTCAGGGCTCGTAGAACTGCAGTACTGTCCGAGAGGATTTTGATAAAATGACCATTTACCTTTCTACTCAGTAGCGCAGTCAATGCCTGGATAATACCCACACATTCAGCTTGAAATATGGAGTTGTGTGCACCCAGGCCTGTTGCTATGTGTATGTTAAATTCTTCGGAGAAGCTACCTGCTCCTGTACCTGTAGTCATTTTAGAGCCATCTGTGTAAATTCTATATTCGTGTGTACCTGAACTGTCAGTAGGCTCTTCGTGTGTTTGTATAGTGTAGCTCTTAGAGAAGTGGTACTGCTTGTTAACTTTGTCATAGAGAGATAAGATCAAACCATTATTGTTATCAGTGTAGTTCTCTATGATGTTAGTGTGTGGTGCTTGTTTACTTAGTTTCCAGAGATTTAATGCTTTGAGTCGATATGCGGATGCCGCTGCTTCTTGCTGTATGTACAGCTGTAGCGGTATCATGCCGAGGAGAGCTTCAATCGCGACAGTAGGCGTGGTTTTCATACACCCAGTGATGGCGACGCAGGCTAGTCTCTGGAATTTTTGCAGTTTGGTAATGGCAGTTTGTAATGTGGTTCTGGGCCACCACACCACTGCTCCATGTGTAAGGGATGGTCGGATAACCGTTTCATACAACCATAGGGTGATCTTAGGGTTAAGTCCCCACGTTTTACCGATCATTCTTTTGCATTGCCAGAAAGTAACACTGGCCTTGTTTAACTTATTCTCAAGATGGCTTGCCCAGTTCAATTTGCTGTCTAGTATGATGCCCAGATATTTCACCTCCTTTGACAGTTTTAGTTGTTTATTAAAAAGACGGGGTAGTGTAAACCTGCCTAGCTCTTTTTTGTTTGTGAACAACAACAGCTCTGTTTTATCAGGATTTACGGTGAGCTCGTGTACTGTGCACCAAGCTTCAATGATCCTCAGGGCTTTCTTCATCTGGTCACATGCGACGCTGGCACATAGTCCCGATATTAGAATGGCCAGGTCATCGGCATAGCCCACAGTGAAGAATCGGCTGGAGTTGAGTCTAGTGATCAGGTCATTGACCACCATATTCCAGAGAAGTGGAGACAGGACTCCCCCCTGTGGGCAGCCCCGCGATACCACCCCCCTGGTTTCGCCATTTAAAACTATGCGTACCGCCCTTAACTTAAGCATGTTAATGACCCAATCGCTTAGGGTGAGATCAACCCCATGTCGCCGCATTGCAGTTCTAATGCTGGTGAAATTCGTTTTGTCAAAGGCGCCCTCTATGTCAATGAAGGCGCCTATACATAGATTTTTATTTTGTAAATCTCTTTCTATTCTGTGTACCACGTTGTGCAAGGCAGATTCAGTAGACTTACCTGCGCTATAAGCGTGTTGTTCAGGATGAAGAGGTGTTTTAGTAAGTATGCTATCTCTGATATACCTGTCACACAGCCTTTCCAAGGTTTTTAAGAGGAAAGATGTGAGGCTTATCGGTCTGTACGATTTCGCTTCTGTGTAATCACTCTTACCTGGTTTGGGTATGAAGATAACCTTGACCTCTCTCCATTCCACGGGTACATACCTATATGCTAGACATGCCCTAAAAATGGGGTTGAGTACTCTGGTTATATGAGGCAAGCCCCATTGTAGGAGTGCCGGGAAAATCCCATCCAAGCCTGGTGTTTTGAATGGTAGGAAAGTATTAATAGCCCAACTGATTTTTTCTTCCGTGACCACTTTCTGTGCGACCGACCAGTCTGTCAGTGTGGGTGTGGTTACTTCATCTGGACTCCAGCATATGGTATCTACGATGTTGCACCCTGGGAAGTGTGTTTCTAGTAATAGTGTGTTTGTCTCTGTGTCTGTTTTTGTGTAAGTGTTGTCCTTTTTCTTCAGAGTACCAATATCTTTATTAGAGTTGGTCGCCATTATTTTTCGTACTCTGTTAGCTTGCGCGTTGGATGCTATGTTTGTGCTGTAGTTTCGCCAAGACCTACGAGATTTAGACCGGATAAGTTTCGTGTAAGCTGATCTAGCTGCTGTGTACCTGTCCCAATCCTCGTCTTTGTAGGTGTTCATGGCTCTGTTAAACAGTTTGCGGACTTTACCCCTCTGTCTTTCTAGTGCTTTTGTCCAAATAATTTTCCTACCCTTTTCGTCACTGGGCAGTGACAGAGGGCAGGCACTCTCGAAACTTTTAGTGAGGTCAGTTACAAGCTGTTTAACATTCTGCTCAATGTCTGTAGTGCTGTCTGGTTGTGTAGTGTTAGCCCCTTTAAGATACTGGCCCAGAGATTTTTTAAAGATTTCTTTGTCAGTCCTTCGGGGGTTTCGTGTGGGCAATGGTGTAGTTTTAGTTACCTGTAATTCAAACCTTATCCACCTATGGTCCGAGGCTGAGAGTTCATCCGAAACTCTCCAGTTCGCGATTAGGCTTGAGTTACCTGATACCAAGGTTAGGTCTATGATGGTGCGGCTCTGATTTCTCACAAAGGTAGGTTTCGCACCCGTGTTGGCTATAGAAAGATTGGTAGAGAATAAGAAATTTACCAGATCGTTTCCTCTGCTGTTTTGTGTTGGCATGCCCCAGATCGGATGGTGGGCATTTGTGTCTGCTGATATTATAAGATTAAGATTATTTTGTTCACAGTATCTTACCAGGTCTGCTACGTCTTTCGGAGGAATCTCCTCGTCACCGGGCATGTAGGCTGACGCGACGATAACGTCTCCTGTCACCTCCCCAATCACACTCTGGAGCCTGGCTGTTGCCAAGTCTCTGGAACAGAACTGGGTTAGAGGCATTGCTATTGTATTTTTTGGTACATAGATGCAAGCTCGATGCTTGTCACAAGTGTTGTCGAGGATCAACTTACCGCTTAGATTTGTGAGACCACACACACGCCCTGCCCTGATCCACGGCTCCTGGATCATGGCGATGGTCTCCTCGTTGTCTGCCTCCAGCACTCTGCGTAGGTTAGCCGTTGCAGTGAGGCTGTGCTGGAGGTTGATCTGGATCACGTTACTGGTCAAAGGGGTTTGGGTCGCCGTCATTCGAGCTTCCCTCCCCATCTGACACCGTCTGGCTCCTTCTTGGCTTCCACCATGCATCCTTATTAGGGTGGTCAGAATCCACACTCATGCCTTCCGTCACCTTTGAGGTTGATGGTCTAGGCGATGAGTGAGACGGTGCAATCGGAGTTACTTCCATCGTCCCGTCTGTTGGAGCTGGTTGTTCTGCTGTTGGCACCGGAGGTTGAGACTCACTCACACTAGATGCCTCTAGTGCGGTCTTCGTCGTCATTCCCTCCGGTGGTTCGTCCTGAAGCGATCCGTTTGCCGCGTAGAAGCGCACGTATATGTTCCCCAGGTTATACCATAGTCGTCGACCGTTATCCAGGAGAGTCGGTATGACGGTTTCTGGTATCCCCAATGTAAGGAACATTGTGTCTTTCTCCGGCCCGTGCAGAGAGTGGGAGAACAGCTTCCACGTGTGGACAAGTGCCCACTTGTTCTGGTCTGCAAGGACTAGGCTAGTATCTTCCACTGTGTCCTCGCATTCCGGAACAAAGAGAGCTGCTCTAACCAGTCTGGTCAGGTCCGCCTGCTTCTTCACGATCAGTTTGGTGTCTGTTTCAGTTGGTATACTGTCTATAGCTTTTTTGAGCCACTCAAGTGAAGCGTCGTTCTCACACCACAACTTCAGCGCGCCATCTGCTATAATGGGTTTGCCTCTGAAGAGGGGGGAGAAGGAGATGGTTGGGTCCTTAACATCCGCCAGAATCCGCGCTGTTAGGAACTTCTTCACCTTCGTGGCTTGTTCTGCTTTCAGTTCGTAGTTTGCTCCTGTCACAGCTACGCAGAGGTCGTTCTGGACGATCTCGGCATAGCTGGTCTGGGCCCTGCGTGAGCTGTCAAGCTTTGTCTTCTTGTGTTCCCCTCTGGGTGACACTGTATCGTCCAACCGCGTCCTCTTGCTAGGTTCGGCACGAACTGGGGCCTGTGCCGATTTAGCAATCGCCATCGCTGCTCGTTTTTGGCGGTTGTAGCGGTTGCCGTGCTTAGTGTGCATCCATTTACCTTTCGATCCTGAGGGTATGGGTTCTACCACTGGTAGACCAGCAGCGATCTTAGGCTGTGTGGATGCTCTGCTAGGTTGAGAGGCTCTGGGGGCGCTCGGGGTTTGGTCTCCAGTCGTCGGCTTTTGTCCCGTCGGACGGTCACCCGCTTTAGGGTCTCCGGCTTGATGCCTTTGTCCCGTCAAGCATGGAACCGAACTAGGGTCTCTGGCTTCCGGCTTTTGTCCTACCCGTGTTGCCTCATGTTGCAGTCTTTTCCTCTCTTTCTGCCTCAGTTTTTGTTTTTGTTTTTTCGTCAAGCGCTCCGGGACTTGCGCCACCTCGAGGCTTGACGAACCTGCTGGAGGGTCTCCGGCTTTTGGCCTTTGTCCCTTCTTCTTCGACGGTCTGACCACCGTCCACGATGAGGTACAAGGCTCCGGGGCCGATAAGGCCGCCACGAGGTCTTGCACCACCTCCCCCATACCCGAGGGAGAAGGGTTATTTTTATTTGTTATGTTATCGTATGCTGGTTTGATTTTGTTGGTATCCATACCTGTTTAAATTAATTTCACCTTTCTGACTCCCCACCCTCCACGGAGCCCGCACCTGGGGATGTTAATGATTAACACCAGGGATATCAGTCAGGTATAGAGGGGTAGATCACGTTATCCACGAGTCCGCACGGCGTAAAGGAGCCACATCAACCAGCTTGATTGACGCCCGTACTCCGCCGACTGTAGACCCCATTGATCCCCCCCTCTCGCCGTGACGGAAGCAGAAGGCTGTCCGTCTGTGCTGCGTAACCAAGAGTGGCTAGCTCTTGGCCCCCCGTTTTGGGTGAAATCCACACCAAAGAGGAGTGTTGCGTTTTTGCGCTCAGCCTCCAGGTTTGTTTCATCCACCCATACGGGCCCCCCACGTGCAGCACCAAGACACGTGGGTGGTCCTTGCCCCTCTTGCCATCACTCTTTTGTGGGATGGCAAGACCACAGTGACCAGACCACCTTCCTGTCACTGTAGCGGTATGGGATAGATTAGAGTTGGGATAGGATTAAAATCTACTGGATGGGATGGGAAACTTAATGTTTACTGTTTGTGGGTTGGGATGGGATAGGTGGGATGGGAATTAGAATAAGAGTTGCGTCTAGTGTTTTAGTTTCATCTGTTCCTGATGGGACCAGACCAATGACAGGCGGCACCACGAGAAGGTAACATATTAGACTTGTTATGGATGTCTACACGACCTGCGCTCCTTTCCATAACCCTACGCCGAACCTGCTCACCGGATAGGTGGCCAGGTTAGGTTAGCCCCATAAGTAACGTATCAATACACCGCTACTTGGAAATAACCCCCCTATTATATTAGGGTTATAGAATATGGAGCGTAAAACCGAAAGACGCGGGTTTGATTCCCGCCCGAAATGAAATTTGATGTGCTCTAACATTTTGTACCGTAATATTTTTATTTGTTGTTTATATAAAGATTTTTGCAAAGTAACGCCTAATATACATGGTGATAACATATGTACTTGATCAGATTTTTACTAATACTAGTCGTCGGTTTAGAAGAAATAGGTAAGTTGATGAGAATATATATGTGAATTAATTTTCAATCTTTACATGTGTTTTAGTATATATATAATTATACAGGGTTATTGGTAAAATGCTAAAAACCTCTTAGGGTTGACTTCTGCTAGTCCTAAGAAACTTTAAGAGATGATAAATTATTTGTATTGAAATAAATTGTTTTTTTATTTGTTAGTGTTTTTTTAGCCTACTCCACTACACTATCTAACACTGGACCGTCGTGATCCCTTTGAATAGAGTTTTGAATATTTACATCAAGTAATAAAAAGTATGAAATAATATATTACAGGCATAAGAGACTTTTGAGATCCGGTGGTCCTCGTGCTTATTCAGTCAAAAACATACAAAAACACCCAAAAGAAAATTTCAAAAACAATATAAAGTTTTTTTTTTCTTCAAAACAAAAATAAATACATCTCAAAATGTTTCTTATGACTAGCAGAAGTCCATTTATCAACCCTAAGAGGTTATTAGCATTTTACCAATAACCCTGTATAATGTAGTAACAGGTATATGAAATAGGTACATAAGTATATGAATTATAAAACAATACGTCTATATTGTTTTATAATTCATATACTTATGTACCTATTTCATATTATCTTGTTGAACACCACCGTCTACATTTTTTTGCATAATTATGTCCTGTCCATCCAAAGGTTGTCTGTAAGAGATTGCATTAGCGATAAGACCGCCAATTGTATTGCCGCTGTGTATTTAAGTTAAGTGCATCCCGTATTTTTAGTGGTACGCAATAAAGAGTTTTCGTATCGCATTGTATCGTGTGTGATAATTACATTACATATATATCTGTTATTTTAATCATGTTTGATATTTTCTGTGTAATTTTGTTCACCACCCTTCTCAATATGCATTCACTTTTATATCCATTAAGTAAGAAATTGCACTTAGCGATAAGGCCACCCATTGTACATCCTTCTCCTTATATCTCTCTGTAACATGTTTTTATGGGATAGGAGGGCAAACGTGCTCTCGGCTCACCTGGTGGTAAGTGATCACCGTCGCCCACGAACATTTGCAACACCAGAGGTCTCGAGGATGCGTTGCCGGCCTAATAATAATTATTAAAATTGGAGTTCAATAAAGAGTATTTGTATTGTATTGCATTGTTATATTCCATGGCTAGTACCACCCTACCTATAAAGTAATCCAGAAGGAAGTATCATGTTTCATTTTCTCAAGTCTCGGAAGCCTAGTAAACTACTCTGTAAGTAATACCAGTTCAATTAAAAGTTTGAATGTTACAAAAGTATGATTTAACTTATAAATAACAGAAGATATTCCAACGGTGTTAAAATGTTACAGGTGGCAATTGGAAAAATTAAAAACTGCCACGAATGCCAGTTAATTCAGTATATAATTAGCGAATATTCATCATGCCATTAGTAGAATATACCTTTATTTTTATTTATTACAAAATCCACATATCTTTAAAAAACATAGATTTGCTCATAAACTGTTTGTTGTAACAAAGTTTTGTTGTAATGAAGGCTCTACTTTATATTTATTATATACATGCAGAGGTATCTATATATTTTAATGGTGTGTGATTGCGTGTAAGAGGGTTTACGTGAGTGCGAGTGTAACCTATTTATCTGCAATTAAACAAATAATTTATTAGTCACAAGATTTTTAATTTGTTTTATTATTAAATAAGTCGATTGAGCTAAACTGTACGTTATAATTTAGAGTTCTACAAATAATTGAGTTCGGTAATAAATAGTGTGCGAGCGCGGGAGATTGAAAAAAGGATTATTTCTTGCGCTTCTTTTGCGAACTAATGGGACTTGCAAACTCATAAACTTTTCTAGAAGCTCAGTACTGTTTATCATTCTAACACAGTTTTTATACCAAAACGTCATATCTAAGAGTGTTCGTCTGTCATGTGAGCTCAGAATGTTATGGAATTTGCAAGATTCATTGTAGTCAACATACATATGATGTGTGCGGTAAGTTAGATGTTTTAAAAAAAATCATTTTTATTATTTCAAGATCTTGTGTGTATTTCACGTGATGTGCGTTCCAGATACTAGTACAGTATTCTATATAGAACGCTGCGGACGAATGCAAAACTTTGAGACACATATTATTAGAAAATAGTTTGCTGACTCGTAAAATAAAACCTAGGTTATCTTTTAGCATTTTTTTTACGTTACTGTGCGGGAACAAGCTCGTGGCCCACCTGATGTGAAGCGGACTAACCATTGCCTAAAAAAGATTCATTTCATCACAAGTGACGAATTACATTGCGTCACCTTGAGACATAACTGTTAAGTCTCATGTGCCTGTCATTTCACTGGCTCTCAAGGACTGCTGCCAGAACACACAGTTAGGTGCTTGGCGACAGATTTTCTACTTGAGGGTGGTAGCTAGCCAGACGGGGAATCGCAAAATGCCCTTCCACCATGCGGTGAAGCTCAAGCCGGCGGTGGAGATCGAATCAGGGACCTGCGGCACGGCAGTCCAAAGCTATTACCGGCCATTATAAAGCAATGTCTGATATGTGATCGTTAAAAGATAACTTGCTGTCTAAGAGAACTCCAAGATCTTTAACTAAGTTAGTCTTGTTGACGGGAGTGCCAGCTATTATAAACAATTATACCTACCTGGAAGTGATTGCTAGTAGTGATATGGCCGCTTATTGTGACACTTTTAACATACAAAATTACAATCAAAGGAAAAAATTGAACTACGAGTGGAATTTGAACCTGCGGTCATCTGTCCCTTTAGCCGGGACATGTTCCGCCAAGTGATCTATCGTAGTGAGTGAGTTAAAGCTCAAATGTATCCTTTCGTTCCTATAGTTAAGCCGCAAAAACAATAAATAACAGGCTAAACAATTGGAACTAAAGGATAAAATTGACCATTTTTTTTAATTTCCTTTAATTTTTTTTTTTTAGTTTATTAGCAGCATGCGTTAAAGCTATTTTTTTTTAGCTTATTGGTAGGCCTATAACCGCAGTCTCACCTAATGGTAAGTGATGATGTGGTCGAAGGTGTTAACAGGCTTAACCTAGAATTACTAGCTCTCAAGGACAGCTGCTGGAACACACCGTTAGGTGCTTGGCGACAGATTTTCAACTTGATTGTCGCTAGCCAGACGAGCATTTGCAAAATACCCTACCACCATGGAAAAGTTATTACAATGTTATTACTTGTATCATAGTTATTTTTATATCGCGCTTTATGAAGCGAAATAATACGGAGTTATCTATCTACCTAGTTATATTTTAAACAAATATGAATCCATTTTTTTTGTTCAATAAGGATATTATTAGCAGGCGATAGTGCTTGAAATGTAATTTAAAATCGATCGTATATCGAGTTGTGGAGCACCGCTCCGGAATCTCGAGAACGGACAGTTAATGAAATTTTATGAAAAATAAATTTCCAATAGCGGCCCGGAGACTGGAACTGTGCCCATTATATGGCAATTGGGGCCCGAATGTGACCAAAACATATCTAGTGAATAACTTTTCCTACCTCTTTAGGATCTGGCATGATAATAATTATATCAAATTTATATGTACGAGGGTGAATCAAAAAGTTCTTAGAAGTGCATATATATGAAACCTTTTTGGATCAAGTTCGATATTCAAATTAAAGAGTGTCTATCACACTATATTTATGCAGACTGTCACTTATTTTTGTCAGTTCGTTCGCATGTAATAAATTTTTTTGTGCAACGAGTTGCTAAAAAGTCAAAATTATGGATAAAAGTGAGTTACGTGCGGTGATAAAATATCTCAGTTTGAAAAAAATGTCTACGAAGGAAATTTTTTTGGACATTCAGCAGACATTAGGGGGTGATGCTGTACCCTATTCTACGGTTGCGTACTGGGTGGCTGAATTTAAAAGAGGTAGATCAAGCTGTAAAGATGACCCGCGTTCTGGGCGGCCTTCAACCTCCGTTACAGAAGAAAATGTCAAAAAGGTTGAGAATCTGGTTTTGGAAGACAGAAGAATGACTATAAAACATATAGCTGAGATCCTAAAGATATCTTTTGGTAGCGTTCAATCCATTTTAATTGATTCACTGGGGTTCAAAAAAGTGTCTGCAAGATGGGTGCCACGAATGTTAACCGACGAAAACAAAAAGCGACGTTTGGAAATTTCCAAGCGTAATCTCGAAATGTTCCAGCGTGATCCGGATAATTTTTGCCGTCGTCTTGTCACCATGGATGAAACGTGGGTCCACCATTTTGATCCTGAAACTAAAAGACAAAGCATGTCTTGGAAACGACCATCCTCTCCATCCATTAAAAAATTTCGAGTTGCTCCTACCGCTGGCAAAGTTATGGCCTCTGTGTTCTGGGATAGTGAAGGAATCCTTTTTATTGATTACATGCCAAAAGGCCAGACGATTACTTGACCCTATTACGCAAATTTATTCCCGAAAGTGCGTGAAGCGATTAAAGAAAAACGTCGTGGAAAACTGTCGTTGGGCGTGTTGTTCCTTCAAGATAACGCTCCTGCTCATTGATCGGAAGTTGCGGTCAACGCAATCCGCTGTGCTGGCTTCAATCTCCTTGACCACCCACCATATTCTCCGGACTTAGCCCCAAGTGATTTTCACTTGTTTCCAAAATTAAAAGAGGAAATTCGTGGAACAAAATTTCACGATAATGACGCGGTTATAGCTGCCGTAGAGGACTTTTTCGAGAGTCAAGAAAATATTTTTTTTTCACAAGGAATAAGGAAGTTAGAAACGCGTTATTCTAAATGCATTGCATTGGAGGGAGATTATGTAGAAAAATAAAATATTATTATTTAAATCTTTGCATTTTTTAATATTGATTCCAAGAATTTTTTGATTCACCCTCGTACGCTTATATTTTTTCTATTTGATTTTTTTTATGTGATTGTGACAGAACAAGCACGAGGCCAACCTGAAGTTAAACGGACTAACCTCTGCCTATAACAGATGCATTTCGTCACACATGACTGCTTTGCACTGCGCCCGTTACTGTGAGATATACTGTGCCTGTAATTTTACTGGCTATCAAGGACAGCTGCCGGAATACACTGTTAGATGCTTGGCGACAGAGTTCCTACTTGCGGGTGGTAGCTAGCCAGGCGCGATGATCTTCCAACAAGCGGTGAAGCTATATATGGACCTGTGGCACGGCAGTACATAGCTATTACCGGTCGGCCATCATTGCCTCGCTAATTATTCTTTATAATTAAACATTATTATATAGTTCCTACATAGACAATAATGAAAAGATGGTGATGGAATTAACCCAATGTGTTATCCAGGTTCTAAACAATATAGATAGTTCTAATTCCAAGGTCCTCCAAATCAGTCTGAAATTTCAGCTTGAAGTAGTAGCAAACATACATACTCATTCCCACACAAATTTTCGCATCTTTAATTTTAGTGAGATGCAGATGTGATGATCCATAAGAGAGAAAACATTACCGCTAGGAAGAAATGAAGTAAGAAAATCATTATTTTATTTTATTTTATTTATTTATTTATTTTATTTTAGAATTTTACAGAAAACTTACAGCTAGGCAAATAACATTAAATGATTCATTTATATACTACATGAAAAACACATGTAATGCTGATGGCCAATTACAAGTTTCCACTTATAGGTTAAAATATTTATAAAACAAAATGTTTTGAGTGGACGACTAACTTATGAAAATAATGAAACAATACAATACTTAAGGTTCAAATTAACTAGTACAGAAGAATTTTTCATTAAACAAACGTTTCAATTTGGTAGTTGAGGTATTGAATAAATCAATATCTTTATCTGTCAAGTTGTTGAATGAAGCACTTCCACGCGTAATGAATGCATTTTGCCTATAATTTGTCTTAGCTAACGGAACAGATAAAGTTCTGGGGTTTCTCAATACAGCTGCATGAATGCGTAATCCTATCAGCTCGAGGAGCTCAGAACAGTCCACCGTGCCATTTGCAATGCTAAGAAGATATGATAGGTCGGATATATTCCTTCGTTCATAGAGAGGCAAGAAATGAAACTTACGACATCTAGCTAAATAATCCGGAAGGTACAGTTTTGCACGAAACTGAAGATAACGAAGAAACTTCATCTGGATACGTTCTAAGCGCATAGAATATACTTCATAACAAGGGTTCCAGACTTGTGATGCGTATTCCAAGTGACTGCGAACGTATGCACAATAAAGGATTTTAAAGGTTTTTAAACTGGAAAACTCATTAGACATTCTTAAAATAAAACCAAGTGCACGAGATGCCTTGCTTACAATGTTGCTTACATGTGTGTCGAATAAAAGTTTACTATCAAAAAAAACTCCTAGATCTTTAATTGTATCAACCCTTGTGACTGGTGAGCTTTTTATTGCATATTCAAAATTGATAATGACTGGCTTACGAGTAAAAGAACAAATGTAGCACTTGGACACGTTTAAATCTAGTTTGTTCTGAGTACAATAATTTTGAAAACTATGCAAGTCGTCCTGCAGACGGTGTGCATCATCAATAGTTTTAATTTGATGTAAAATTTTCACATCATCCGCGTACAACAGAATTTTAGAATAACGAAAGCATGAAGAGATGTCGTTCAGAAATATTGTGCAAAGTAACGGTCCTAATAAAGATCCCTGCGGGACTCCGGAAGGGATATACATGGACATGGACGAGTAACCGCCAAGAACCACAGTTTGACACCTTTGTTGGATATAGGACGTGAACCACCTAAAAAGGTTTCCCCTTATACCTATCCGCTGAAGCTTTTTCAATAGTAGCAAATGATCGATTCTGTCAAAACACTTACTGTAGTCCGTGTAAATAACATCTATTTGAGAGGGTTCAGACATAAAACGAGACAGGAACTCGGTACACAATAAGAGATTAGATGTAGTTGACCTGCCCCTTAAAAAACCATGCTGCTGAGGTGCAAGATCATGCTTGAGTGCGCTGTACAATTGGGTATAGACAATTTTTTCAAGTATCTTAGCAAACAGACATAATTTAGATATAGGCCTATAATTCTCTATATTATTTTTTGGTCCTTTTTTATGAACGGGAGTGACTAAAGCCGACTTCCATTTGTAAGGTACAACGCCTTCCGATAAAGAGCGGCTATATAATAGACACAGGGGTAAAACTAAGCTATTCTTTCTTAAGCTATTTTAATAGTTAAGTGTGCAAAGCACACTTAACTATTAAAATAGCGGGGATATTATCTGGTCCCTCTGATTTATTTAAATCTAAGGACATGAAAAGTTTAAGAACCTCCGCTGGAAGCACCTCAATCATACCAATATCAGCAGAAGACGCTGTATGGTGTTGAGGTTGATTAAACTCTGTACAATCAATCGGTGTATTATTTTGAAGAAAGTTTGATTGAAAATATTCACCAAACATATTGCATATGACATCACCTTGATCAGAAGAGCGAGTACCAAATTGCATCACTGCGGGGTAAGTGTTGGAGAGATTTTTACTCTTTACATAAGACCAAAATGTGCGTGGGTTCCTTCTTATAGAACATTCAATGTTTATTAAGTAATTTTTGTACATATCACTTTCCATCATCCGCGCTCTTTCTCGCAATATAACAAACGTATCCCGATCACTTATGTTGCCGTATATTTTGAATTTATTGTGATATTTAGATTTTTCCTTAAGAAGTTTTATTAGAGGTCGCCCGTACCATAAAGGATACTTAAACGATGGAACCACAGTTTTCGAGGTAACATATGTGTCGCGGAGGCTATAAATTGTAGTATAAAGAAAAGTTACAGCATCATCTACAGTTCCACATTTCAGCACAGAGTTCCAATCAATAGCGTCAAGCTTAGTACAGATCGAGTGATAGTCTCCGTTTATGTAATCAAACTTGGTATAAGGAAGAGGCTTTATTGTGTGCAATTGAACAAACTCAGCAGTTATACACAAAGATGGATGGTGGGGGTCTTCAGGCACCAAAGGGCAGTCACAAGCATGCACTGTGACGTCATTATTTGAGAAAATTAAATCTAAAAGGCGACCATAACTCTTATTTAGGATAGAATTATACTGTAATAGATTACATGTATTAAGGCTATCTATTAGATCGAATTGATGAGTACCTTGTAAATTCCCAGGAACCAAAGAGCATCCATCATCACTGGGTAACCATGATACATACGGCATGTTAAAATCGCCCAATACAATGACCTTATCGAGTGGATTATCTAAAACTATTTTAGACAAGTTGTCAGAGAAATTGGATAGTTGTGTTTGCATTGAATTACCTAAATTCTCATAAAGGCTTATGCTGCCTACGATCCGGGCGTTGACACAAATAAGTAAATTTAACAGATTTTGTTCACTTTTCCCATACACTTCTGAGTTTGCCATTGGAAGATGTGAGTTACCAAGTCTACGATAACCGTTAATGGGTGTGGCGTCTACATTAAATTTGGACGTGTAAGGTGCAAAGACCCCTTGAGTACACAATACTGTCTAGGAGTCTACGACATGAAAAAGTAAAGAAAACCAGACATTCGAGTGGTCTTGAACTCAAATCGTTCGAGTTCAATTCAGCCTTTGTTTACACACAGGTCATATCGAAGATGAATAAGTAACTGTTTCTTATCTTGATGAGATTTTTATAGAAGGGATCAGTTTTATGTTCTTGGATATTTGTCCGATATGGTTTTAATATTGAAATTGCAAGCTTGCGGCTGCAAGCTTTGAAGCAGTGATGGCTCAGTGACATTGGCTATGGACTGCCGCGCAGCAGGTCCATGGTTCGAATCCCGCCCAGAGCTTGAGCTTCACCGCATGGTGGATGGGCATTTTGCGAATGCCCGCCTGGCTAGCGACCACCCTCAAGTAGAAAATCTGTCGCCAACCACCTAACGGTGTGTTCTGGCAGTAGTCCTTGAGAGCCAGTGAAATAACAGGCAAAATGAGACTTAACAAGTATGTCTCAAGGTAATGGGCGCAGTGCAGTTCGTCACTTGTGATGAAATGCATCTGTTATAGGCAGAGGATACCGCTTGACATCAGATGGGCCTCGCGCTTGTTCCTTCACAATAACATTAAAAAAAAAGTTCTGTCAGACTAACCATAAACGACGCATTTGTGAAATTTCGTAAAATTGACTACCTCTAATTTTAAATCTACTCAACGATCAATCTACCATTTTTTAGTAGTTAGGTATTTTTAATAGTTAAGAATCATAAACAGCTGAATGCAATTTTTTAAAGCTCTTTCTATGACTGATAAATGTTGAAATTCTGTCACTATCGGACTGTATAGGAGTGAAAGAGAGGCAGCGATGTATTTTATACCTGTAATAAATACTTCTTTGAATCAACAGTTGACGTGATGGGTTGCTGTAGGGTGCTTGAGGTAACCCTGTAGGCCCGGGTTACAAATAATACGGCGACGGTCACCACTGCCTGTAGTAAGAGCCGACTAAAAGGGGACTTAGAGCTCGGGGATTGTAGGGGGGCTCTTATGATCCCACCAACGAGCTTGAAGAAGATAGCGTCACTGTGTGGCAAGTGATGTTATGCCATTTTACATGGCTCCAGAAGAAAAAAGTAATACCTAATAGATGAGCCTATGGGCAATGTGACAGGATGGTTACGGTGCGTTCCTCAGGAGAACCCGGGGCCTTCCGTTAGCTAGTCACAGAGGAAGACCACCGAGGGGGTTTTAGTGGGTGAAAGCCCCACATAACCCGACATGCTCCCCATAGCACCCAGATACCTGTCAAGATTTCCCCCCCGTCAAATAAAAAAAGGGTGCTTGAGGTGATCATTTTGAATCCTATTACGGATACGTACTTACACATTACAATATTATCATTTGGTACAACGTGCCTTTAACTAACCATAACATAATCTTTTCCATTAATTGTCAATCTTCATAGGGTACAACTCCACTCAAACAACACTAGCAAACTCAGGCAACACAAAAATGAGATCTATTCAATTCACAACACGATCACAATACTATTGTAAATCTTTTTTTGTTTTATTTTATATTAGACTCGTACAGTTTGTCAACACCCAGTCATGTAGAATTTATGTCAACAATTCACAGTCGTGTACAATAGTACATTATGCAACAAGTGCGCAAAAATGTTTTTCAACACCCTTATTCGTAAAGTGAGCTTTGTTATATTGTTCTTAAGGCCATAAACCGAACTATAACACCCTCGTGCATTATAATATTATTCACTAGTGCGTAATACAATTATCCCTACAAAGTTAAGTTAGATACCTAACTGCAAATTATATGCGAGTAAACAGAGCATTTTCAATTTAATCGGGTAGGCTGTGTGTTGCAGCCCGAGCCGTAGGCGAGGGCGTAAATCAGCCGAGTGTATAATGAGCAAGTTGCTCACGAGTTTCATACGCACTTTTCAACACCCTTGCGAGGAGAAAAAATATATATTGCACAAATGCGATACAAACATCATACGAAAATTATGAAAAATAGCGCGCAAGTTTTTTTTGCGCGCGGCAAATGTATGATCGTCTATTACTTATAAACCTCTTTGATGTTACAATTCTGTATTACAAATATATAATTAAGCTCACATTACGAGCAAGGGTGTTGAAAATCATGTTATACTAAAGTAGATGTCCACTGGACTGCAGTGCGCGAAATTTAAATGCTTACCAGTTCCAAACATAGACCACCAACCATTTACGGTAAAAGTTAATTAAGTAATGGAAGATTATTTAATGTAACTAGGTATAGTTACCGCTAATTGAACAGTAAATTAACTTTCTTTGACGCGCACTAACCAAATACCTACTACCTCCCTAATCTATTTCATCTCAGAATTACTGGGACATGATATTACTTATAGATACTTACTTATCTAGGATATATAATAAATGTTGTTAGTTTTTATTATCTTTTTATATTAATACTAATTAATTATCTTTTCATATTAATACTAATCGATATGACAAGGTAATTAAAACTATTTTTTTTAATTTGTGACGGAACAAGGACGTGGCCCACCTGATGTTAAGCGGACTAACCTCTGCCTATAACAGATGCATTTCGTCACAAGTCACGAAATGCACAGCGCCCGTCACCTTGAGACATAGTTGTTAAGTCTCATGTGCTTGTACTTTCACTGGCTCTCAAGAAAAGCTGCCGGAACACACCGTTAAGTGCTTGGCAACAGATTTTCTACTTAACTTGCGTAAATTTTGACACTTGAAACGTTAGTGCGATATAAACATGGATTTAGGACAAGAACGTTCAACAAAATAAGTTTCCTTAGATCAAACCGTATAAACTGTAAAAGTAATAAAAGCTTTTAATAAGTAAAAATAACACTAAACACGGTTAATGAAAAAACAAAGTACGCGCTTAGCATTGTTACGACGACAAGTGTAGCGAGAGCGTAGCATCCCGACTCCCGACGACACTCGGTCATGTTTTTAGTCTTAATTGAGGCGAGAACAGGCCCAACTTGGCTGGCAGTGCTCATTAAGAACAACAAACAAGTAGCTAAGTACCGCCGGAAGGCACAAACGAACTAATCGGCTTCAGCAGCGGAACGCCCAAAATGTTAGGACAATTTCGGAGGCGCGACTTCATTGATTTACATACGGAAATGTGGCAAAAAGCGAGAGAGTTGTCTGTGATTTAGGGACGTTCTTATGGCTTGTTTACATAGCAGATAAGGCGCAGAACTTATTTGAAACTTTATAATGTAAATCTCGTGGTACAAAGACGGGCAAAGTCATCGCGTGTTGTCGTTAGTTGAGCTACACAAAGTCGCAGCTAGGTTGGTGTAATTTTATACCTTAATAGTCGGTGTCTATTCACTTTCAAAAACCCAATTTTAATACATTTCATGTGAAAAGGATTTTGTAACCGTTAATTGGAAATGTTAACTAATTCGCCGTTAGAAATTTTACTTATAACGTCCAATTCCTTCAGATATTCAGTTACCAACACGGTTTATAAATAATTTAGGATATTTTGATTATTGCTTTTTATTAGAACGTAGGACATTATTACATATAGTAACATACCAATCTTACAATCGTAACTTATATTTTACAATTTGTTACAATTTTAGTTTTCACGTTACTACGAAAGTCACGTGGAATGTCGATATAGTTTGGGCTACGTGTTAACATAGGTTAAAAACAAATATATATATACAAATATACGATAGAAAAAAAAATCATCCCGCACATGACTAAAATTTTATTGTAATTTTATAATGTAATCCGCATAGCAGGCGTTGTTGCAAACATAACAAAATTAAAAATTATATGCATAAACTTACGTGCAAATATAATATTTGTTAAAACGGATTCAATACTGTTAAGGTATTGCTAAATAATAGCTTAGATATGTCCATACACAACTACACATATCAAACAATAACTTATTGAAAGAAATTTCCAATGAGCCAAAGAAACAGGCAATGAATTTAACACATATGTAATAATAACTTGCACCATCGGGGGCCTAAGCAAAAAAACACCGCTCTCGATGGTATTCAAAGTTACGGAACTTGCGTGGGTTTCAAACAACTGTTATGAACGGAAATCTTTACGAGTCTCGAATAAAGGTCGGAACCTGCTAAACGTGCCGAAAAACACACGTAAAAACTTACTTAACAATATCGAGACAGGAAGAAAACACAAGAAAAAGGCAATCCCCAGTATCGCGATAACGAGACAACAACCTGCCAATGTTTTGGCTGGTATGTAGACCCTCACCAACGATGCGTTGCGTAGCAATATTTTCTAACCTGCGCACTGCTCGTAATGTTTCATCTTGATTCAAATGACAACGTAATATGACGCTCCAAAGCTCACACGGACACTTGATTCAAAAGAGGAAAACAATGAAGCCCCTTTTTTTTATCCCTGATAGTTTAATAATAACAAATATTTTTAAAATATTTTATGAAAACATCAAATTAATATTTTAATAAAACACTTATAAATACAAAAATATATCTAGTAACAATTCCGCCCAACCCTCCTGTTAAGCCGACGTGACGTCACAAACGCCACGCAGCCAAACCGGTAGAATTTTCATATTTGTTATTATTAAATATGGATTTCCGCAAAGTAACGCCTGAATCTATTTATTACCCTGATTGTTTAGCTTTTGACCACTATCTCATCTGATAGTAAGTGATGATGTGGTCGAAGATGTTGTTCAGGCTAATCTAGAATTACTGGCTCTCAAGGACAGCTGCCGGAACACACCGTTAGGTGCTTGGCGACAGATTTTCTACTTAGTTGCTAGCCAGGCGGGCATTCGCAAAATGCCCTACCACCATGCTGTAACAACTGCCATCGTAAGACAACAACCGGGACTGACGGCTTAACGTGCCCTCCGAAGCACGTAAGCGCTCAGGAGTAATGTCACTAGCGGTCATCCCTCCAAGTCATGACCGCGGTGAACGTTGCTTAACTTTGCTGATCGGTTAAGAACAGCTAAGCAAATTTCGCTACGAGCCCTACAAATTGAAACTCAATCAATCCAAGTACCACATCATTAGAGATGAAAGTGCAAGTACTAAGAATTTTGCCACCGTACAAAATTTAAATGTTTAATTTAGAAAAAAAAAGTATACAAGAGCTTCAAATCGGTATATAAACTTTTTCTGGAAACTAAAAAGGTATTTATAACCAGTGAAATCTTTAATATTCCTAGATTGTGTTGATATTTGTATATGTATATACATTTATATGTGTCCCTTCAAATAGGATTCCTTTTTTTACAATATGTGTACCAGGTGGGTTCCGGCCCTCATGAACGGAAATCTTTTCAATCCCCGTATAAAATTTCTTCAGGAACAGTACAAGTGATTTATGGTATGTAGCTTTCTTTTGTTGCTGTCGAAGAAATATTCAACAATCTTTGGGTACATTACCAGAATATTTACGGAGAAAAAATAACAATCGTGGAGGTACAGTAATTTTCCTTGTTAGGAAATGGTGACTTTGTTTTGTTACTTTGAAATGGATTAGGTCATTTTCACTTACCATCGTCCGTCAAACCATATCACAGGTATAACACATTGCTATGCCATATCTCAGGTCTTTCCTAGTTTGGGTACCAATGTGTTTCCAATGTTAATGTAAGTATTTAGTGCCGTATTATTGTACTCTGATATATTTAAGTTAAATGATGTTTGTTAAAACCTAAACAATAACGAAATAAATTTCATTTCATACATGTTCAAGTTCCTTATATCGTTTTCTTTTCGTCAAAGGTAACATTATTAAGTTAAAAAAAAACGCTTAGACCTAGGTATGTGGTTAATAACTTTTATAACTTTAAGACCATTCTGATAGGAAGTCGGTTTAGGTTAAATTTAAATCTTTTCAGTGATGAATGCTACGTACAAGATCGTTTGCGTCAGTCTTCCACATAAATATTGATTTGCCATGGCCAATAGTTGCCATTATTAGGTTTATTGATATTTTATAGAAATAACGACAAACACTTTGTTTTTATTTCATTGAGTGTAACTGAAATACCAATTGAATTAAATAAAACAAAAAAAAAGCCTGAATAAGATTGGATGATCCAGTAAAAAGATATGCGTTGTTATGTATAAGAAAATGTATTGACTTCATAACCTCTCTCCATTTATAAACATGAAGCAATGATGGATGAGCGGTAATAGCTATGGACTGCCGCGTCGCAGGTCCCTGGTTCGATCTCAATTAGAAAATCTGTCGCCAAGCACCTCACGGTGTGTTCCAGCAGTCCTTGAGTGCCAGTGAAATTACAGTCACATGAGACTTACCAACTGCGTCTCAAAGTGACGGGCGCAGTGCAATTCATGATTTATGATGAAATGCATCTGTTATAGGCAGAGGTTAGTCCACGTAACATCAGGTGGGCCTCAAGCTTGTTCCGCCACAATAACATACAAAAAAAACCTTCGGCACCTAAAAAAAAATATTTTAGAGATAGGTGGCGATACCGCAAGAAAACTAACATTAAACTTGACAAGAAAATCAATCGACAATTTAGTAGATGATGCATCAAATCTCAAAATTTTATGATTATACATACAAACAACCACAGGTATATATACCAACGTAGTGATCCGACGTTCGAAGGACGAGGCGGTGGTTTCAAAATCGTTTTAAAATTCAATTTCACTGGCGAAATATCCTTACAATCAATTCGGGAACAGTGCGCCAATTACTGTTGGGGTTAAAAATTAATTGGGATTACCGGTAACAAAGGTAAATAAAATTAACGGATACTCTTTCTCAGCAATAAAATTATTTAGCTTTCGAGTTACCCTCAGCCATGGGATTTGCAGTTTGATGTATAAAATGTATATATTATTTTTACCTCACATAAACGGAAAGATGTAGTTTATTATTTGAAATCTGCGTGGAAAGGTGCCTTTTATCCGCTAGCGTGGAAAAGGTTTTTAAAATCCGAACCACTGTAAAAGTTCCAGAAAAAAATATTTACTCTAAATGTTAATATTTTTAGTAATTATATTTAACCATAAATTAATGAAAATTTACTATATTATGGTATTTTTCTTGCACCCTAGGTGGAAGAACAACAGGTCCAATGTAACTCAACGAGGAAAAGGCTAGCCTTTTCCTTACTGGACTGAGGTGTAAACTGTGTTTTGAGCTGGGCAGTAAAGTTATTTTGAGTCTCATACCTTTAAAACCTTTGGTACGCACAGGATTCTATATTTTGAACCACTCGTTTAGAATCCTTCGCTTTCTCAGGTCTCAATGAAAGTAATCGCGACAAATTACAAGTTTGCAGCCTAGCATAACAAATAACTAATAAGCATTTGTATGCTGTTCTTCATCCTAATAGTGAAGGAAACTATTTTTTCGCTGATTGGTAATATGAACGAAAGAGATTAACGGCTCTATTTGTATACAGAATTATAATAAAACAAAATTTAGAGTTTAATCGACCATGGTTATTGGTTACGAGCGGGCAAACTAATGACCACAGTTAGTTAAAATTTCTTAGAGATTTGTCAAAATATTATTTTGATATAATTAACCGCCGGAACACACTGTTATGTACTTGGTGACCGATTTTCTACTTGAGGATGGTAGGAAGCCAGGCGAGCATTCGCAAAATAACCTTCCATCAAGCTGTAAAGCTCAAGCCGCGGGTGGAGATCGAACCATGGACCTGCGACATGGCAGTTCAAAGCTATTAACGCTTGACCAGCACTGCTTCATACATTCATATATATGTTTTCCTGTTTGCTCCTCAATTACCAACTAACATCAACTATTACATTTCTAAACACCAATAAAGTTTCCTACAAATACGCATAAATCAATGTTTTCTTAGGTATGCATAACATCTCACATTCAAACATATATCCTCACATATTCTCACATATCCCATTTCAAAACATTATTTCTAGATCCAAAGCATATTTCCGATACAGTAAAGAAGCCGAGGCAAGCATCATTTAATAGAGGGACTGAAGCGACCCTTCCATGCGGATCCACACCGATTCACCTATAGGTACATGTGCGACGAGATTGACAAGATTTACAGATCAGCAATAAAATGTTCTACGCACCTACTCAGTTTAAGAGCTTACTGTTTAAGTACATGGTTTTGTTGGAAGAGGAAAAAAGATACGATAAATCGTATTACTTGTAATTAAGAAGGTAGACCTTCTTTTGGGATTTTCACTTTGATCGGCTTATATAATTATGGTACGAGTATCTTCAAGTTAATCGTCGTACCATGAGTCGCACTGTTTCTTTATAAAAGCGCCATCTTTGCATTTTTAAGCTATTTGCATCAATATTTGTGATTTTGTAATATTTGCATCATGTTATCAAATTTACGACACAAAGGTACTATCTGCAATGCCGGAAACTGACACTCACATGATTTCTTTTATCGAATTGCTTTCCACACTTAACCTATACGAAGAATAGGAAAATACATAAGCCCCGAATTTTTGTTTGTTTCGTAAGAAGCGTTTTCTAAGAGTTAAATGCCAGAAGGTGGGAAACAGTACCTTCTGAGAAACTGCTACATTACACTGCAATCCCCAAGACGCCTGCCAAGTGTAAGGCTTATAGAAAACCTCCCACACTGAGAAAAATCTAAAGTCAAAAGCGCCCTAATGACGGCCAATTTATATGGTATAAGGCGAAAAACCGACCAAACGTAAATACGTACAAAAACGCCTTCCAACTAGAAGGCGTTAAACGAGGTCAGTGAAGGCGAATGTTTCTTTTCGTCTTCATTTAAGGTGTATTTTGTGGTCTTACTTAAATATTGACTTTTGATAAGGCTGATTAAGTCGTACGTTATGGTGATAATCACCGTATATAAACCGCCGTAAAAGTAAGGTATATTTTATGGTCAATACTGCAATTATTATCGTATAATAAGTTGCAATTCTGAAAATACTTTACGGAAGGCGTTTTTGACGGTTGTGTTTATTATAAAACATGGTACATTTTTATTGATTGGTGAAAATCATCTTAAGAGTTGTGAATTCATCTTACGTAGTTACAATTCAACGGTAAAAGGTCAAATTTGATGTAAGCCTTTAAGACGGTTTTCTCAGTGCATTAATGGGGGAGGCTGTATTTAGCAGTGGATCTCATACATATCAATGGATGCAATACAATAGATACATAAAATCTAAAAGCACCTAATTTAAATTAAAACCAACAATCAATATATACCTACGAAACAATGTTATTACTACTACTAATATAACAACTTTGGTATAAGATCTGTTTTTTTTTTCATGAATAAAAAGATGTTGTAACGCAAAAGGGCTTGTATTGGGGGTCATTATTTTGATAACCTTCTTTTAGCTAGGTCTACCTTTCCTGGCTACTTGAATAGGTGCCAGCAAAGTTCCTTAAAAAATTAAAATTTTGCATAGTGTCCTGTAATGTTTTGTTCCGGCAGCGTGAGCCAGTAAGTAATTCTAGGTTAGTCTGAACAGCATATTCTTCATCACTTATCTTCAACTGAGTAAGTGGTCAAAGACTAGCCTATATATATATATATATATAATCCTTTTAGCCCTTGATAGACAAGAAGTATCCATCAACGGGTGCAATGCTGACCGTGCTTTGATGGCCTGGACCCACGCTACACTGCAATTTCAACTCCCATTATCGCTGACAGCTATTACGCAATCATTACAGACTACGACAGTAATGAACTATATTATCAAAACACATGATATAAAAACTGTATAGAATTGAAGCGTTAACTTATTAGGGATCGACTAGGACTCGCATAACTGATTAGTCGCGTCAGTTACGCGCTGAAGCCCGTGCTCGTCGCTTCGCGCAATCGTGACTCCCAGACGAAGGGCTTCAAAACAGTCCGAAACTGGTCGAAATCATTCCGGTAAATATAACGTGGTTCCTAATAAGTTAATGTGGATAACAGTCGCGATAGTTTCCAAAGTGATAATTGAATTTATCGACTAGAAATCGTTAAGTATCATAGTTAGGCTTAAAACACAACGTCCTTTATGTAGCAAAAACGTTTATATAAACATCGTCGAAATAGGTTAAAATGGATAAATTGTGCCAGATAAAAGATGTACTTAATTAAACACAGGTAAAGAAGATGGATGTACATATATCTCAGCGCTTCTTTAATTATTAGATACGTCCAACTTTACGTTAGATAATTAAGATTTCGCAGGTTTTGTGGGTTAATTTATGCGTTTTGCTTTACTAAGGTTTGAACAAATAACGTGACTATCATATTAGTGAGTAGCAACCTTTTTGGAAGGCCTTGATCGAAATGGTAGATTTCATTTTATTATACCTTTATGCAGTTTATAATAGAACTGCATAACCTTTATCCTCCTACCCCTCACATTTAGGTCGGTACAATCGACTTACCCTAACAATTTCGTAGCACGAGAAAACAAAAGACCGTCGTAAGAACATTAACGTAAAAGAAATTATGCTCGTCGTTGTTTCTAGCTCCTTGGGAATCGTCTTGTTATTAGTATACTCCCGGTAGTCCCGCTACGTGGGCCCAGCCAAGACCGCACATGACATAAACTTGAAATATGTTGATAAACTAGGTATCAGCAGAACTACCTAAATACTCCATTGTAGAACATAGTTACCGCAAATAATCCTAAGCATGAAAGATTTGTTGTCTAAGCATGATTGTCACCAACATACTGCTTAGCCTCCTCATACTTATCTCGAATGAACTTACTTTTAACAGGTACAGCGGGAATTCTACTGGAAGAACTGTTACTTTTGCGGCCTGATGCAGACACGTAATTTTCACAATTGCATATATAGCACTATTTGCTCATTCATTCAACAGTTGGGGTAGAAGCGGCATGCCTTTATCACTCATACAAAGTATCAGCGTGCTCAGACTCGTGTGAGTCGCAGAATGTCCATAAACCTTTCATATTGAGATTCAAATGAGATGCTCGTGTTTAGCAGAGAATGTCATCGAGTGATGATTCAGAGGATTTGAAGTGTGTATTATTTGTACTCGGAATGTTACTGACCCACGTCAGTAACATTCCGAGTGTAGTTTGCATTAGCTGAATCTCAGAATACATGTGAGAAGCCTTAGTCACATTCAGTAGGTACTTTAGGTACAATACATAATAAATAGATTCAGGCGTTACTTTGCGGAAATCCATATTTAATAATAACAAATGTTTTTAAAATATTTTATGAAAATATTTTTCTCGATCGTGCGCTCGTAGAGTCAAGACCTCCTGAGGATGCTTCGTGTAGAAGCGAAACGCGTCGAAAATTCTTCCGGTTTGGCTGTGTGGCGTTTGTGACGTCACGTCGGCTTAACAGGAAAATTAGGCGGAATTGTCACTATATATAATATATTTTTGTATTTTTAAGTGTTTTATTAAAATATTAATTTGCCATTTTCATAAAATATTTGTTATTACTTTAGGTACACCTGAGCATAGCAAAAATCACATACGGAATGAAATTGGTAAACTTGAAATCTACCTAAAAGGCAAATGAGAAATTTCGATGAGTATGAGGCAATATGAACCAACATTAACTTTTAGCCGCTTAAAGCAAAAAAAAATGGTGTGTTCAGTGTAAATGTGATTATAACAAACAAACCTTCCACATTTGGAATATAAAATGAAAATATAATAATGTCAAGACATTACATTAAACAGCACAATAATCTCTTAAAGTTCATTGGAGCGTATCAGCTTCCTTAAATTATGGTTATCTTTTACCTGAAATATAATTTTAGTAACTTCATTCATAAATATATTGTTTGTGTTATCTTTCTTCGGAGTTTCGTTACTTGGAATCCAGGGACTATGACTAGATATATAACTATTGTCTGTTGTACAATAGCTTCGGTCGCGTTGTGTTAAATAATAGAGTCCCGATTAGATATGTTTTTGGTCTTTAATTTAGTTCTGTTTTGATCATAATAACGGTAATATAGCAGATTATACACCAAGGGTAAAAAAACGGGGCTTACCTCACGGATTACTTTTTGAATTCCGAGCTTACGAAATATGGTGGAAGTGGGGTCAACATCCGAGTGTAGTGAGTTGATTAAGAGAAATTAAAGTTTCTCTTAGACTAAAAATTATGAGTGGAGTGAGAGATTCAAGCTCGTCCGAGACGTACGTATATTATATACTTTTATTATTGTTTACTAATTCGAATAATACTACTATTCCTGGGTAATTAACGAGTTTCGATGTATATTGATGACCGAAACACAGTACAGAAGCAACATTGGCTTAGTCTTTTGTATATGACGACCGCTGTAAACACAGATTCAAGCACAGACCTTTTTTTATAGTTTTCAGATATCGAAATCGTTAAAGGCCAAGTAAGCGAAAACGATTGACAGACCACGGGAAAGCCCTCGCCTTTGACTACTATACCATAATAATCATAAAGTACCTCACCGCTAATATAAACAAGTATAATTCATAAAATGTTTTATGAAAATTAAGTTCTTTCCTTCCTTTTCATTGAAATGCTTCCTGAAGCTGGAATTGACATTTAAAAGTATATTGGAGTAAAATCCCGAGTGAAGTTATACACGTATAGTTTATGACAGAACTTAGTATTTACAATAAGTCTACAATGCTTAAAATGATTATACATCTTTTTACTACCTTGTCTAAAATGATTATACTACTTATTACTTCTACTTAATCGCTACACTCTTGACAGAGTGGTCGTGGTCGTCACATCAGGAGTGGTGACACGCCTCACAATCCGTCGCCATTCCTCTCGCACCGCTGCCTTCCTGGTACACTCGTGGAGTAGACGATCTATAGCAGCTTTCACTTTACTACCTACCTTGTCTAAAATGATTATACTACTTTTCTACCGCCCACGTTATGCGATGATACATTCATAATCAGCATAGAGTCATTGGTTCAAGGACTTCACCTAATTTCAAACGAAGCATGCACACTAGTGCATGCTTTCAATGCAAACGTAGTTTCGTCATACGTTTAATACCACTTAAATGTTAACACTTTGAAATGTTACATGCATGTCCATGAGCCAAATTGTTGTGCCCCAGGCAATCCTTTCAAGATTTACGAGATATTATTTATTAAATCATTTTACGTTAAAATTAGATTTCCATACAAAACTAGTTTCATACTCGGCATTGTATACTGCGATAGTAGGCTGACCTTTGCAAAGTTTGTAGGCGTATCAACTTAATAAACACCCACACAAAAGCTCCATCTTGGACCTTTGGAATCGTTTGAAGTTAGGTGACACATTTTTCACATGAAGGGAGGTAATTAACAACTGTACTTTATGACTTGAAAAAAATAATTGGGTCCTTCTTTATTTAACATGTTTTATATTGTAAGGTGTACCTTTGCCTGGACAATTGTGGGGCAATTCAAGAACTAAATGTAATTTTAATATATAAGATTGATGATGAAGATGATTTTAATAAATAATAAACAGATTCAGGCGTTACTTTGCGGAAATCCATATTTAATAATAACAAATATTTTTAAAATATTTTATGAAAACATCAAATTAATATTTTAATAAAACACTTAAAATATACAAAAATATATCTAATGACGTTTTTAGTGACGTGAAATTAGGCGCAATTGTCACTAGATATATTTCTGTATTTTTAAGTGTTTTATTAAAATATTAATATGATGTTTTCATAAAATATTTTAAAAATATTTGTTATTATTGAAGATGATTTTGGTTACTGTCAACCTCTTTAGCTCCACCAAACTTTCGGCGAGGGTCTACCATCAATAGCCCTAGAGTAAATGCTGAAGGCACTGTACCCGAGACGGGAGCAATAGACGCGAAGCGCCTTCTACCTTCGTCATCTGCGGGGGCCGAAAACGCACAGATGGACCTCGGAGTAAGCCTTCGCCAGGATTATTTGGGGAGATTGAAACTTATTGTATTGTACCGTTGCGTGTGGGCCCTACGGATATTTGCGCTATGATTATTTGTACAGGCGCTAATCCGAGCTTTATGCTAACATAAAGTCTGGATTAGTGCCTTTAGAGCCTTTAGTGTCCTTAGGCTTTTTTATTAGGCTAACCTCGAACTCACTAGCAAGCTCGGTATTTGATGATATAACCTCTTATTACCTCTAAATTTATTTATGTCATATTAATTACCAGGACAACTGCTGGTTGACGTAAAGCTGCCATGTTATGGCTACAATGGGGTTATTTGGCTTGTCCAATAAATCCCTGAAACTGTAATGTAGTGGTGCACTAAACGGTGCCATGGTAACCTTACATTGAGAATCGGTCCTTTTGATCCTTTCATTTGACGCCTCTAGAATAGTTCTACTGAAGCAGGGTTAATTTACCGTTTCACGCAGACGTTGCACAGAAGCCTTTGATCAACAATGACGAACAATAATTGTATATTATGTCACTTTTGCCTACCCATTCAAAGATTAGAAGGTTGAATATTAAAGAAAATAGTTCTTATTTTGTTCCATGAGATTGTATACATATATGATAGAAGACGAGATTTTATGCTAATAATGCTGTAGATACTATGTAATAAAATTGCAGCAACGTGTTTCCTAAAGATACCCACGTTAAACACGCCGTCATCGGCGTAGCGTCGCTAACAAGTGTTTATTTACATAGTTACGCACTCTACAGCATAACGATTACTACATCTGAAACTAAAGTTTGTTATTTAACAATCAAAAGCGAACAGGCCGTTCAACGCGGAAACTGAGAGGTTTCAAAACGTAATCGCGTAGTTACGGAGCTACGCTCTCGTAGCGGCCACCATATGTTCCGGCCACGAGGGCGGCGATCGATACCCAAGGCGGCATCGCGGCATGCACTCACCGTGGTCAGCTTGTAGCTCAACTTCCGCTGCAACGCTGTCTCCAAGTGCAGGGCCATCTTGATTTCACGAAGTAACGATTCAATTATTAAATAATGTTCGTATAGGCACTATATCATAGTTCGTTAAGCCGGCGTCGAGTAACAGGTTCACGCGTGACGTACGTAGTATTCAGCGTGGCAGATCGCGTGTTCACGCAGCCATTTTAGCCGCCTGTCACAAGATACGAATTTCGGTCGCGCGGCGCCACTGTCGAAGTTGTACGGCTGCGCGAAAATCGCCAACGTGTGATTCACGTAGATACTGTTTATTATTCTATGACACGGGGTGTTGGGTTGCATCGCCACAGGTTACTAGGTACCACCAATTGATTTATAGTCGAACTTATAATTGAGTTAAAAGTTACATTTACGTGACATATTGCTCGGTTTATTTTAATATTGGCTGATTTTTATATGCGGAGCTACGTGGTTTATTTTATGTGTTCAATAAAGGTACGTTCTTTTGATTGTCCATGGGATGTAGTGCAAGAACGCACAGCTCCCTATCTCTACCTGTGAGAGTCGCTAAAGATAACGAAGATAATATATGGTATGAACAGCAAGCCATCAATCACGGTGATATGGCATTTTAGATTGCTGAACATTTGGCGCATATCACTCCTCAACATTTTATCGCTCTAATTATCCGAAACCCAGCTACTAGGTACCAACAACAGCATTCCCAAGGTGAATTTGCAGGAAGATGATGTCCTAGTTTTGTCATTTTTGTTATTAAAAAGATATACTGATAAGTGATATAATGGTAAGAAGAAGAAGACGATGATGATAATGATGGTACGTGCCTTTCTATGGGTACAAATTAGCTTATATAAGCTCTTAAAAATAAGCAATATTAATTAATTATTGTTGCTACTTTCCCCTTGGGGTACCGGGTTAGAATTGCACCTCCCCATATCATCCCGTGGGGGTCGTAAAAGGCGACTAAGGGAAAAATACTGGAAGGTGGGCAGCAGCACCTTCTAAAGAACTACTATCTTACACTGCGATCCCCAAGCCGCCTGCCAAGCGTGGGGATTATGGCAAATACCCCGTTAATAGGGGAGGCTGTGTTCAGCAGCGGACGATCTGGCTGATACAGTACAGTACAGTTGCTTACTTTATGATAGTCTCAGTCCCTGACTTAGGTATTAGACTTATCTAAAAGGTGTTGCTCCGCATTAGCAACAGTATAAATCAATTAAAAAGTTAGAAAACCCGACAGCAAATTATTTATTTTCGTTAATCATTTTATCGTTCCATTGAACATAAAACTGCAAGTTACATATTTATGGAATCGTGTTGTAAAACCCTACATTTTGATACCGTACCTAACAAGTTTGGGAGAAAAAAAATTTTTATCTCACTATATGGTGTCTAAAATCCGCCAGCTTCTTTATTAATTTTTATGTACCTAGTGTAACTTGTGTTGTCAATACGAATCTACCGTTATCACTTACACTGAAATTTGTTAGACCGTTTAGAAATTACGGTACATATACCTTAACCCTGAAAACATAACTCTCCTTTTTTTAAGTAGCTGTGGAATAAAAAGGTTGATTTCCATTTCTTGCGTACTCATTAGCAGTCTTTTAATCACATATAGCGAGAATTCTTAAGGATGTGGCGGCAGACAGGCAGCCAAATACACAAAAAGCAAAACTTTCTGACAAGGAATTTTCAGTAACGGTCTGGAGTACAAATATAATTATTGTAGGGTTAAATTAACCCTTCGTGAATTTACAGGGTGATAATGACATAGCGATACGAATTTTTACTTACTTAAAAAATGTGTAAGCTTTCACATTTTTTATGTAAGTAAAAATTGTAGCGCAAGTTACAAAAACACAATTTTACAAAATTGTTTTACAAGTACGAAAGTATTGTCATTATGTAAGCGAATGACAAGAAGGGTCTCTTCGAGTGTTGTTTTCTGAGTGAGCGCTTACTAAAGGCTCTTTTCGGGCCCATTAGTAAGCTTTCAGAATAAGTATTTTTGTGCCGATAAAAAACAATGATTCCACAAAAAAATACAAGGAAAAATCCAAAATGAGCACTTTTACTATGATGTCTTATTAATTAATTACATTTATTTAGGAACTTTTATAATTTCACCGTGTCCTCCTGCATGTTACGGTAATTTTATTCACAGACTGTATATAATTATATATAGTACTAATATTTGGTACACGTTTATAATTAGTACACAGAAAAATGCGGATATAAAACACATTGTGTAATAATAACTCGCTTATACGAGTATGAATAGTGAGGGAGAAATAATGTAAGAAACGCTCGTAACGAAGTTTACTTAGCCGTTCTTAACTGATCAGCTAAGTTAAGCAATGTCAGCCACGGTCATGAGTGCGATAGGTGACCGCTAATGTCAATATACTAATTACTGAGCGCTTCCGTGCTTTATAAATAAAATATATAGTTTTACTCGGATTGTGTTGGATGTCGTTGAAAGGGTGATTTGATATAACAGGAAATATTTTTTTCATTAATATTTTTCACCAATATACACACACACTTTGACGATTCCGCCTAATTTTCCTGCTAAGCCAACGTGAAGTCATACCGCCTAGTAACTCAATCGGAAGAATTTTCGGCGCGTTTCAATTCGAAGTTCAAAGTCTCGACTCGAATTGAATAGTAAGGAGGCTCTTCGAGCGCACGATCGAAGGATTTGAAATAATTATCGGGTTGCTAAAATATCTTTTCATGATCATTACTTTTATATATTCAAGTCATATACGACGTAATATCGTGTGCGATTTTTTCTTATCCTATTAAATCTATGACCGTTCATTACTTTTTAAATTTTTACGATGAACTAGATTCTAATAAAAGAAAGATAAAACATGTATAAATTAATTTAAAAGTGGAAAACCCGACTGCAAATTATATATTTTCGTTAAGCATTTTATCGTTCAATTATAATTGAAACTGCAAGTCATATATTATGGAATCGTTCGCTTCATTTTGATAACCTTACTCGATGGGTTTGGGAGTTTTTTTATTTTTTTATTATAATATGACGTCTAAGATCTGCCAGTATGTTTTTTTTTAATTTTTTTTATGTACCTGCGCTATCAAGATAAATCCAATGATATACCTATCGCATATTGAAATCGGTTAAGCAGTTTAGAAGTTAAAGTGGAATAAAGAAACTCACAAAACTACGTAAACCCTGAAAACATAACACTCCTTTTTGTGGGCAAAAAATCCTGTTTATTTAAACCCGACTCTGGTTATAAGAGTATGTTTAAACCTAGATTACCCTACACACCTAATAGCAAACTAAAGACCACAATCCATTGAAATAACTAAAACTTCCTCGTACAACATACCATCGCAACGCCGGCGTACGTGCAACATTAATGAGTTCGAATCACGTTAGGTAAACAATTCAATCACAACATCGACTGTTTCATTCACTAGTTGTTTAATGAGGGTTGGTCTGAATGTAAGCGGCAGTGTATATCGTTTCTAGATTTTTGGAAGACACAACGGGACTCTATGACTCTACGAATCCTACGGGCTGTACGTCTGTCTTATACCTATAGTGTAGTCAGTTGAAATTTTGCACAGTAGTATATTTTTATAGTTTAGTGTGGGGCCAGGCTAGATTTTTTTCAGTTTGCTACCTGTGGGTGTCGTAAGAAGCAACTAAAGGTAAAATACTGGAAGGTAGCAGCACCTTCTTAAGCATTTATATCTGGGGATGGATCTTGGGGATCACAGTTCAGATCCCCAGGTTTCTTGGGAATCTATTGGGGCCAAGCGTGGGGATTATGGCAATTCCCTTTAATGGGGGAGGCTGTCAATCCGGCTTATACAGTACAGTATACAGTATATTTTAGTACGGCGGATATCTCAACAAAGAATAAAAGTTAACGCTTTAAGGAGGTCCACTTAAAACAAACGCATTTTTATTTGTTTTTTTGGTAATAGAGATAAAAAAATATTACTTTAATACAATACATAGCGTTTTACGTAGGCATCAAGCTATGTATAATTAGTTGCAAATTCTGAAGTAAAACAAATATAAATTAGCAAAGTGTGATTCGTACCTTTCGTAAAAGGGCCAAGAACATAATGAATAAATTTTTTTTGGTAAATCTTTGTGTGGTGGCCTAGGGCGAGTTCGGCTCTCACTTGGCAGGGTTTTTATGCTGAAACCTCATCAATCACATGCTGTACTTAAAAATGCATGTTTCGAATTCATGCCACTGAACTTTGACAGGGTAAAATCAGATTAATACGTCTTGCGTTAATAAAAAACCGTTACATAATAATTATAGCAGTTTGCTACAAACGGATATTCTGGTTATTTTCTGAAAAACTCTTTAATCTGTTTACTTAATGTATTGACTGAACAATATTATTATATTGTAATTTCTGTATTAGCGCTTGCTAACCTTACAAAATTTGAAGGAAAGGTTCCCCGAACACGGAAACGATAGGAGTGAAGGGATTAATTTGAGATATGACTTTCATAGTTCTGTGTGAAGAGCATATAATAATAATAATAATAAAAAAAACAACTACCGCTGACAGAAGTCGCCTTTTTTCACAAAACAATTTTAAAATTGTGTTTTTACAGTTTTTGTAAGAAATTTCATTACTTTATACAATTCCCAGTATTTATTAAAACCTGCTATAACATAATAGCAAAACAGCTAAGAGAATATTGCAAAAGAAACAGCAAAAATGACTCCAAAAAGTAATATTGACACCTTACGTCAAAGAAATATAAACAACAACAAATTACGAGTTAAAACAGAAAACTAAATGATTAAATGATTACAAGATCAAAGGCGAGGGAGAAAACTACAGCGGAGACCACCTGCGCACGTGTCCAATCATCGCCTACCCCGTCATCTAAGAGCTCCTCGTCGGGAGACGAATTCCACACTCCCCGCGAATCGAGTGCATCGAGTGATGGGGGTGGGCCACCGACGCCGCCGCCGCCGCCGAGACCTGTGCGACGGGGACGTCCCCCGCTACCGGCACGCTTGGAGCCTGTGGGGCAATCTGCTCCGCGCCCGGCCCCCGCTACCGGTGGTGTAGTGCGCCGCATGCGATGGACCCCATCAATAAATGAAAACTGCATGCGTGCCTACTATGAGGCTACAGAGGGAGGAACCATCTTGACTGCGTACCGTGATCGTATGCTGCCTCTGTTTCAGACCCTTGAGCCGACCGTCGCCGTATCCGCTCAACGCCTGTCGGATCAAGTACGAGCTATCCACCGATGCAAGCTGTTGGACCAATCTGTGCTTGATCGGCTCCGCCTGGAGGCGCTTACTACTCGCGCGGCTCCTCCCCTAATGCAGGATCTACCTACCGCGTTGTCGACCCCGGCCCTGGCTGTTATACCGTCACCGGAGGTGACACCAATGGCAATGGTTGATCTTGATGTTGGGGAGGGAGATTGTGCGAGTATGAGCGTGACTAACCAGGTGAGTGAGCAATTGAGGAGGGCTTTGGAGGACGCGATTAGCCAATATCGATACACACCCGACTCTAGGCCGCGACTACCACGTTTGCCTACTCATAGACGCAATCTAGCGTTAATGGTGGCCTTGAATACTTTGCTGGCCCCGTATTTGCGAACTAGCGAAGATTTAGTTGATACCCATTCGATATTGTACTGTGGCGCCATTGCGGCGTGTCGTGTTGCTCGTGTCAAGTTCCCGGACACTGACCGAGCACCGCGTCCCGCCGGGTGTGCGCCCGCATGGCAAGTACGGATCGAGCGACGTATCAATTCATTCCGGACTCTCATTGCTAAACTACTCTGCTTCAGTCGGGGCAATAACCGCCCCCGAGTGATGCGTTTCGTGACCCAGGCCTTTGCCGGAACCGGTGTCCTGCCCCGAGACTACATGACCTGTGTCACGGATCGCATTGACTTTCTGAAACAGAAGATCTATGCGTGGGCGAGTCGTATTCGTCGCTACAGAGAGCGTGTTGATAGATACTGGCTTAATCGCCTCTTTCAAAGTGATCAGAAGAAGGTATACCGGAAGTGGGAAGGGACCAATCAGAGTGTGATCGACGGACAACTACCTGATGCCTGTACCATGAATGATTTCTGGCGTGGCATCTGGTCGATACCCGTCGAGCACACAGAAGGTGATTGGATTAGTGTTGTCCAGCGGGAATGTGAGTCTATCGAATCCATGGGGTCTGTTAATATAGACCCCGTAGACGTTACTTGTGCAATTCGTTCGACCCAGAACTGGAAAAGTCCTGGCCCGGACGGATTGCACAACTTCTGGATAAAATGGATTCGTTGCTCACATGACCGATTGGCAACTCAATTTCAAGAGGCCCTTGAGCTTGGTTCTCTTCCCCGTTTCATGACTACCGGTATCACCTTCCTGCTCCACAAGTCCGGTAGTACCACGGATCCGAAAAACTATAGACCTATCACGTGCTTGCCTACCATCTACAAGCTCCTTACATCCATTCTGACCACAAAAATTAACACGCACATTGTTGCGAACAATGTTTTAGCCCCTGCTCAGAATGGATGTAGGGTTGGGTCCCGTGGTACTAAGGAGCTCCTCCTCATAGATATGACCATTAGCCAACAAGTTCGGCGGAACAGAGGGGCTCTCTCTGTTGCCTGGATTGACTACAAGAAGGCCTATGATTCAGTGCCTCATTCATGGCTGGAAAGGATATTAGAGTTGTATAAAATTGATGCAACCCTAAAATCCTTTTTAGCTGCGTGTATGAGACAGTGGACCACAGTCCTTCGTCAACCAGGTGGTAGCAACACTTCCTCTGACCCGCAGGACTTTATAAGGATTGAGCGGGGCATCTTCCAGGGTGATAGTCTAAGTCCATTGTGGTTTTGCCTAGCGATAAATCCTCTCAGCACTTTGCTGAAGGATTCAGGGCTAGGCTTTCGGCTTCGAAGAGGAGGTGAGGTCATTAGTCATCTGCTGTACATGGACGATCTCAAGCTGTTTACTCCGAAACGCCAAGACTTGATGGAGCTACTAAAAACTACACAGGTTTTCAGTAGTGCCATTAGGATGGAGTTTGGTGTAGATAAGTGTGCGGTCTTGCATGTACAGCAGGGGAACGTTGTAAATTCTCCGAATTTGCAGCTTTCTGAGACAATGACTTTCAGATCTCTCTCCGAAGTCGAGACCTACAAGTACCTCGGTATGTCAGAGTCGTTGGGTATTTCGGTAGAGGACATCAAAAAATCGGTAAAGGAGCGCTTCTTTTTCCGCCTGACAAAAGTACTTACTTACTCTTTTGTCTGGAGGCAACAGGGCGCGCGCCTTTAACGGTTGGGTGATGCCTCTACTGATATACTCCTTTGGCATACTGAAGTGGACACAGACTGAGCTGGACGCCCTGGATAGAAAGGTCCGACAACTGCTCACTTCACATCGCATGCTACACCCGCGCTCGTCCGTTATGAGACTGTACATTCCACGGAAATGGGGAGGTCGCGGCTTTTTAAATGCCAAGACCCTTCACAACCGTGAAGTGTGCAATCTCAGGGATTATTTCCGTAACCACGAGTGCGGGATGCATCGCGATGTCGTGGCGGTTGACAAGGGCCTCACACCGCTCTCCTTGGCGAACGATAACTGGCGCAAACCAACGATGCTGAGCACCGATGACCGCAAGGCAGTATGGAAAGGCAAGGAGCTGCACGGTAGGTTTTTCCGGGCCCTAACAGGGCCTGATGTGGATTTACCAGCTTCGGTGAATTGGCTACGCTTCGGAGACCTCTTTGGGGAAACCGAGGGTTTTGCCTGTGCAATTGCAGACGAAGTAATGATGACGAACAACTATCGGAAATATATCTTGAAGGACGGTACGGTCGACATTTGTCGAGCATGCCGCCGACCCGGAGAGTCACTCAGGCATATCATTTCCGGTTGTTCGCATCTTGCTAACGGCGAGTATTTGCACAGGCACAACCAAGTGGCCAAGATCATCCACCAGCAACTTGCCCTTCAATACGGCCTTGTTGAGTCAGAGGTGCCGTACTACCAGTACGCACCGGCGCCAGTTCTCGAGAATGGTCGTGCATTGCTCTACTGGGACCGCTCTATCATCACGGACAGGACTATTGTTTGCAATAAACCTGATATCGTGGTGGTCGACCGATCCCAGCGCCGGGCAGTGCTCGTAGATATCACCATCCCACATGACGAGAATCTCGTTAAGGCCGAAAAGGATAAAGTCAGCAAGTACCTTGATTTGGCTCACGAGGTAACCGCCATGTGGGATGTTGACTCGACGATCATTGTCCCGATAGTCGTTTCGGCGAACGGCCTTATAGCGAAGAGCCTCGACCAACACCTTAAGAGGCTCTCGCTAGATGGTTGGATCAAGGGTCTGATGCAGAAGGCAGTGATACTGGACACAACACGCATTGTCCGGAGGTTCCTCTCTCTGCAGCCCTAACCACTGGTCGCTTGGGCTCTGCCCCGCGACCAGCGGCACCCTAGTTTTAAGTTTTTTATAATATTTATTTTTGTAATAATGTTGTAAAAAATTTAAAATTATGTTGTATAATAAATAAAGTGAATAATAATAATGTTTATTTCTCATATATAGTATACAATTTGTTAACAAACTAAATTGGCACTTATGTTACATTAACTAATTCTTACAAAAAAGACAATGCTTGTACAAAATTCCTTAGTATGTTTTTTTCGCAGAACCTACACTAAGAAAGTGATTTCTTGTGTTGCAGGTTCTGCAAACCCTTCAAGTGTACTTTAAAATATTACGTGTGTTACATGACTATGTCTAAGTATTAGTTACATGATACAGATTAAAAAAAAAAAATACATTAATATGAATATAGATTCTTTCAGTTTCAGAAATGGTAAGTACAATTTTTCTTTTTTAGTTTTTACATTATTGAAATAAGTATTTACTTTTAGTAGTTGTATGTATGTGAGTATTGTGAAAATGTATAAGGAAAAGAGTGAGCGTATGTGTGTGTATTTGTGTGTGAGTGAGGTGTGTTATGTGTATTTGTGATGGGGATGTAAGGTGTAAGTAGGTAAGTGTTGGCTTGAAACGTGTCTCAGTGAGAGTGTATATCTGTGTATTAGAGAGAATAATAGAGGTTGACAATGTAGGTAAGTATTTAGATTATGTATCTACCTTTAGTAATTTCTCAGTTTCCTCATAATTGAGGTTTCTTAGCCAATTAGAAATAGCAAATTTAGCATCTTTCCTGTTATATGTAACGAGGTTCTTTATTATTTTGCTGGCTTTATTGTACAAATGTGGACCAAGAAAAGAAAGATATCGTTTCGCATGTTTCGTATTAACTCTAGGTGCCTTATAAACTATATCCTTCCTTCTTTTGTTGGTTAATTGATATGATTGCCTGTGTTGGATCATTATAAGATTATGTATGAATAATTGTCGAACAGTTAGTACTTTACAATCTTTATATAGTTCTGATGTCGAATACAGGAATGGTCTGAAAGTTGCTACTTTTAATATTGCCCTTTGAGCACGTTCGATCATCATCATGTAGCAATTAAATGTTCCGCCCCAACATGTATTGCAATATGTAAGAATTGATTTGCAAAGTGCGTTGTAAACATCAAGGATTAATTTTCTATCTGCTATATCACGTAAATTTTTGAATATATAAATTAACTTACGCACTCTTCCACTAAGAGCCTCAATATGCGCTTTCCATGTCATTGTTCTATCTAAAGTCACACCTAAATATCTGACATTAGGCACATATTGCAATTCTGGACATAGACAATTGTTGTTCATACAGTTTGAGTGAACCTTTATGGTATTAAGCCTAGGTATTGGAGCACGAGGGTTAGAGAAAGTTATGCATTTAGTTTTTCCTACATTAAGTGAGAGAAGATTGTTTTGTAGCCATTTAGTGACAATGTTTAGACCTTTTATCCTGGCTATAGGGACATCGAATCCCGCTCGTTGTTAAAATTTTCGCTGTAATTCTACTATCGTTATATGTTTAATTAATTGTCTAAGTATAATGAAAATAGGATTAGGTACCCTTCAAAACTCATCATCAAAGAAACGATAATACAAAAATACTAGTTTGATTTTAAATCTGATCCCATACCTGTAGACATAATTTTTATTTCTGATAGGATAGCCTTTGACCACCAACTCAGCTATTTGTAAGTTATGATGTGGTCGAAGATTATAAAAGGCTTAAGTTAAATGGGAACAAAGTCAGTTCAAAGACGGCTGGGCCACATTTTTAGGTGTTGGGCGACAGGTTTCCTATTTCAGTAAAGGGTTGTAGTTCAATAATTAGTTTACAAGCTATGTATTATATACAGAATTATTAAAGATAGCGGTAGCGTATAAGGCGATACTTACTATAGATTAATATTGAATTAAATTAAAAGAAAATGTATAACGAAAAGAAATATGAACCACAACCGATACTACTAGTGAAATAAAATTGATTCGCTTTTTAACTCACATTATGACTTTGTACGCTTGTCGACTTTGCAGGCGTTCATTCCGAATATAATTGGTGTATAGTGTTAGAAAACAGACACAATTAAAAAGTTATTTTACATCGGCCAGAGAATTAGTATGGGGTAAAGCTGCCAGCCTTTTGGGTGCCCTACCCGGGGGCAGTGACTTGAGCTATATTTTCTATATATGATTGCTTCCAGGTAGAAAACGGATCTCACAATTCTTTACAAATTAATAATAATTTTAAATTGGTCTGGAGTCCATTAATCTATGTATACAAAATATTAAAATACAGGTTTGTAACTCGTACCGTTTACGAGCTAAAGAACCGTGTCACACGGACGGAATGTAAGACGGAAGACGGAGTCTTTCTGTCCTTTGGGTATTTAAATAAAAACTGACTCAAAGAAAATACAGAAATACCTGATATCTTTTCCCACACATTTCGTACGAAATTATCGCTGTTTTAATTTGATTACCTTGTACAAGTAAGAAATAAAACAACAAGTATAAAGAATTAATAGTACATTATGCAACAAGTGCGCGAAGTTGTTTATTACAATCGATACGGGTTTTAAGCCTGAGATCGAAGATCGAAGGCCTAAAAGGAATAGAGATTGTAATATACAACGCGCACGAGTTTCATACGACGTTTTTTAACACACTTGCGAGGAACGAATACGAAAATTTCAATATGAAAATATTTTCTTGATCTTTTTGATAGCAATAATAATCTGATTAAGAAGGCTAAACTTGTGAAGGGAAGGTTCTTCAGTAGGTAAAACTCTTGGGTTTGTTTTTATATGAAAAACGAACGCAACAAACTACAATCTCCTTGGTGAGAAGTGTGGAAACATTGTTTTTTTTTCTATTTAAAACACTGGCGCTGTAAAGTAAAAAAAAAGGACGAGTGCGTAATAGACTATATTGTGACACTAAAATCGGCGCATATAATGACCCGTTACGGGCGTGTGTGTTGAAATAGTAGATTATGATACAAGTGAGCTAAGTTGCTCATTATACACGAGGCTGTGTGTTGCAGCCCGAGCCGTAGGCGAGGGCGTAAATTAGCCGAGTTTATAATGAGCAAGTTGCTTACGAGCTTCATACGCACTTTTTCAACACTCTTGCGAGGAAAAAAAAAATATATCGCACAAATGCGATACGAAAATTATGGAAAAGAGCGCGCAGATTTTTTCTTTTTGCGCGCCGCATTTATGATTATTGATTACATATAAACCTCTTTGATGTTACAAATCTGTGTTACCCTGTTAAATTGAAAATGCTCTGTTTACTCGCATATAATTTGAGTTGAACAGTTAGATACTAACTTAACTTTGTAGGGATAAATTAACCGATTAAATTGAAAATGCTCTGTTTACTTGCATATAATTTGCAGTTACCTAGGTACTAACTTAACTTTGTAGGGATAATTCTATTACGCATTAGTGCATAATATTATTATGCACGAGGGTGTTAAAGTTCGGTTTATGGCCCTAAGAACGATAAAATAAAGCTCACTTTACGAGCAAGGGTGTTGAAAAGGTTTCATTTAAAAGTAGCATATACAATTTATGTAGCACTTACAGATTTTTGTTTACAAAGAAAAAAAAATAAGCTACTATTTAAAAAATTGCAGTTTAAATGTATTCGTCTATTTTTGCGATCAGTTATCTCAGTAATGATCAGCATAGCCGAAACAAAAAAATGTGTAAGTTTAGTTGGATTTATATTTCCTACAAAATGTATGGGAAAAGTCACAAAATGTTACGTTACTATATAGAGATTCTACACAGGTACAGCATAAAGAGACCACTGCCTGAAAAAAGGAAAAGTATTTCGAGCATATATTTTAAGATCTTACTCTTTTTTCGATGTGTTACTGTTACATAAATATATAGTAATAATAACACATCTTTTAACCTCAAGTACATACGTAGGTGATGCTGATGACACTAATGACGGTGGCATAGCAGTCGTGCGGAGTATTAGTTTATAGTGCGAATGTTTTCCAATACGTGTATAATTTATTGCGCTGCTGTACTAAATAACATTATGCAACAAGTGCGCGAAGTTGTTTATTACAATCGAGACGGGTTTTAGCCTAAATATAGTAGAGATTGTAATAAACAATGCGCACGAGTTTCATACATTGGTTTTATACGATGTTTTTCAACACACTTGCAAGGAACGAATACGAAAATATTTAATGAATAGATTCAGGCGTTACTTTGCGGAAATCCATATTTAATAATAACACATATTTTTAAAATATTTTACGATAACATCAAATTAATATTTTAATAAAACACTTAAAAATATAAAAATATATCTAGTGACAATTCCACCCAATTTTCCTGCTAAGCCGACGTGACGTCACAAACGCCACGCAGCCAAACCGGAAGAACCTTCGACGCGTTTCGATTCTACACGAAGCATCCTCAGGAGGTCTTGACTCTTCGAGCGCACGATCGAGAAATCTTCTCGATCGAGCGCTTTTTATATTTTTTAGTGTTTTATTAAAATATTAATTTGATGTTTTCGTAAAATATTTTAAAAATATTTGTTATTATTACGAAAATATTTTCTTGATCTTTTTTTAGCAATAAATCTGATTAAGAAGGTTTGGATTTAAAAAAAAGTTCTACTTCAGTAGGTGAAAAACTCTTTGGTTTGTGTTTATATAAAAAACGAACGAAAAAACTACAATCTCCTTGGTGAGAAGTGTGGAAACGTTGTTTTTTTTTCTATTTAAAACACTTGTGCGGTAAAGTAAAAAAAAGCAAGAGTGCGTAATACGAGCGAGTGTGTTGAAAAATATCTTAAAATACGCAGGTGGCACTTCAGTATTAGTGGTCATGGACAGTCTCTTGAGAACGTTATTTTGTAGCTATGTTATAACGTTTAAGGTATCAATCAGCAGTCCTGGGTCACTCCGCGCTTTAGGTACAAAGATACAGGTACATAATCGTATCCGTCCAGACGGGATTATTGTACGGTGCGTGCCGCGTTAAAAGGAGAGCAAAGCTATGCATGGCTAAGTGATAGAAAGAGAGACGCCTTGTAGGTGAATATAAGTATTAGGTACTCCTTGCTTTGTGAACTTTATTGCTTCGTAGATAGTCACTTATTATTGGAATGGTTTTGTGGAGTGATCCTTCTGTTCCTTTTTATTCTGTGGTATCATCCAGCTTACTTTCCCTTCTTAAAAAGCCACATAAAATATATACTTACTTTTGCTTTTTGGTAACTTTATTTAATAATCAAGCCAATTCACAACATAAAATACAAGCTATAGAAATATCTTTTTGGGATACAAACGTAACTCTTGTATATAAATCTCCTCACCCTCATTAGGCTAATATAAGTACTTATTTCTATATATCTGACAAAAGGAAAACTCTCTCGTGGAAAAATAATCCCTCCCTTAGTACTGTATACCATAAGAAAGCTTACATTTGAAGTCTATATCGTAGAAATATTGTCATACCATCTATTCTGTGTTCTACATTTTTTTTTTTTTATGCCTTATAGGTTAGCCTTTGACCACTATCTCACCTGATGGTAAGTGATGATGTGGTCGAAGATGTTGTTGAGGCTAACCTAGAAATACTGGCTCTCAAGGACAGCTGCCGGAACACACCGTTAGGTGCTTTGCGACAGATTTTCTACTTGAGGGTGGTAGCTAGCCAGGCGGGCATTCGCAAAATGCCCTACCACCATGCTATAACGACTGCCATACTAAGACGACAACCGGGACCGACGGCTTAACGTGCCCTCCGAAGCACGGAAACGCTCAGTAGTAATGTCACTAGCGGTCACCCATCCAACTCATGACCGCGCGCGACGTTGCTTAACTTTGCTGATCGGTTGAGAACAGCTAAGTAAGCTTCGCTACGAGCGCTTCTACATTAAGTAAAGTAGGTACGCAATCAGAGGATTCCCAGTACCCTACAAACTGGTAGAGCGATGGAGCATTTGGACTACCTATAAACTATGATTACTAATTAGTAACCGGCTAGGCTCGCGTAATATTTACCGGATATTGATCCGACCAGTTTCGAACTTATTTGAAGTTCTTCGTCTGAGAGTCACGATTGTACACCTATATAATTATATAAGTTGCCTAAATTTTGTAGCTATAGATAAGTTTGTAGTGGTATGTTAATGAAGGCCGGAAGAATACAAATATATTACAGGCAATGTGCACTCAAGAACGTTTAGAGTACGTTTTGAAGCGCTCGTAGCGAAGTTTACTTGGCTGTTCTTAACCGATCAGCAAAGTTAAGCAACGTCGCCCGCGGTCATGAGTTGGATGGGTGACCGCTAGTGACATTACTACTGAGCGCTTCCGTGCTTCGGAGGGCACGTTAAGCCGTCGGTCCCGGTTGTCGTCTTTGGATGGCAGTCGTTATAGCATGGTGGTAGGGCATTTTGCGAATGCCCGCACAGAAAAAAAAGACTTCTTTAGCCAAGAATATACATTGTCTTAATAAATTCAAGACAATGCTGTATTACAACAAGAATATATTCTGAACTGAAAAATAATCGAGTCTTGATATTACACTCGAATATTCTTAGGAATATTGTTTTGACCCAAAAAATATTTCTTCACATAAAATATTCAAATTATTACTTCAAGATAACGAAAATATTCTTCTAACAATAAAATAGGAATTCTTTTGTTAACATTTTATTCTCTTAATAAAATTTCTATATTCTTTCTTGAAATATTTTTAAATATTATTGTTCGAATGTAATTAAGGTGCTTTACTTACGGATATTTATGGTAAGATTCTTGGATTCAAAACTAACCATATTCGTATTTAAACACTTTAACGATTTCTCCAAAGAAGAATGCAATATATACTTTGATTCAAGAATATATTCCTGAGAATATTGTGTTCTGTTTTCAAGAATATATTGTTTTCAATATATATGAATCACAAATATTCTTGAATAAAAACACACTGCGTTGGCTCAAGTATTCCTTTTTTTCTGTGCGCCTGGCTAGCTACCACCTCAAGTAGAAAATCTGTCGCCAAGCACCTAACGGTGTGTTCCGGCAGCTGTCCTCGAGAGCCAATAATTCTAGGTTAGCCTGAACAACATCTTCGACCACATCATCACTTACCATCAGGTGAGATAGTGGTCAAAGGCTAAACTATCAAGAAAAAAAAAAAAAAAAAGTAAAACGGCCGAAATATTACGAGGGTCAGAGTGAGCAGACTCCATGCTGCATCTAGATTAACATTTTCAATATCGCAACAATATTTGAAACATCGCTAACAGGCTGGCCTCATCGAGCCGCCGACCGCCGATGAAACGTTCTAGAATCTATGAGAGAACAGGATGTGTGTGTGAGTGTGTGTGTGTGTGTGTCAAACGGAAACTCTACGGCGGCGCCGAGCTTCGAGCCGAGTTGTGAAGATGATAAGAGTAATGTACTAATAGCTATAACTCTGGTGGGTTGACTTCCTTTCTATCAGCGTGAGTTCAGTATGTCTCTAAACTTATAATAACTTCTCAAATTATGGTGCATTTTAACTTCTGCAGTCTGGTCATAGTTCAATCAGCACAAATATTGTAGCAAGAAAATAATAAGAAAAGGTAGATTTGTGGAATCTATATACTTATATCTTGGCCGCATGTATTGTCTGTATCTTGGCCACGCATCTTGTTAAAACTACTGAATGAATTTTAATGAAACTTAGCACGATTTCAGTTCATACTACGAGGTAGGACATTGTATACTTTTTATCCCAAAATTCAGTTCCCTTAGGAGAGAACTGAAAGTCAAAATGTAAACTTAGTTGTAATTCATTAACGCGTAATCTGATTTCATACATTCTTTTTGTGTTAGAATAGTGGTACTTTGACGATAGTCCCGTAAATATTTCAAAATCGTCGGTTTCGTACTTCAGAAATTACAGACATCACCACCTAAATATTTCGTTCCAAATAACTTAAAACCCGAAATGTACAGTTTTTTTTAATGTTATTATGACGGAACAAGCTTGAGGTCCACCTGATGTTAAGCGGAATCCCTGCCTAGAACAGATGCATTTCCATCATAAGTGACGAATTGCACTGAAGCGAAAGAAGAAAAGCAAGGCATGCGCCTTGCTAAAATGTGGAACATTCGCCGCAACTATTCTTTTTTAAACTAATATTATCTATTGTCGGATACATTTCGGAGACTGCGCAATGGAAGTGCAAAGTATTCTATATATAGTATATTTTATATATTCGTTCTACTGTCAAACAAGAAGAGCATGGGCGGTAAGACGCCGTTTTGAAATCGAAATTCCAAAGACGCAGAAACTAATTTGATTCAACATTTATTGTGCGAACCGCGAAGAAACTCTGAGTTACCTACTGTCTTCTGGAAAATACTGAGAGTTTTCAAATCCAAAGTAAAAAGCTCCTTTCTGAGCTACGCTTTACTAAGAGTGCTTCACCGCTGACCCCAATGTAGCTTAATATGAGATAAACAGTGCTCAAATAAGAATAATTGTCTGCAGGAATGGCAATCGCAAACGAAGTCACAGGTACAGCTAGCATAATAATAAATCAATAAGTAATGGGCAACACAAAATAATAGAGTAATAGCATTTGTGTCAGAAAAGATTTTTCTTACCGTATAGTTCCTATTTATAACGATAAAAATCGTGTATTCAGCATACGTATAATCGTAGTAATGCCGCATACCGTTACTTAGACATTCTGGTATCGGTGAAGCTAATTGTCAACCATCTCACAATTAAAAGCCGAATGAACGCCGGTGTGGTCGCACTCTAATCGTTTGCACGTGACTTGTCTCCAACTTTTTTTCACTGTTACTTTACTTTTCCCGGAGTCGAATGTACACAAGTCTATGTAGAAATAAAATACGAGAAAATGGTACTATTCTTACAACAATTCAAATTGACGATTCCTAGGAACTTCCTCCGCTTTAGGAATGTATGCGCGCCGTTTATTACAAGTAAAATTATTAACAATGCCTTATGTATATATCTATAAAACTTGTGACATTGAAAAAAAAACTTTCCTTAATTTATTAAATAAAAAAGGAGTCATGATTAATTATAACACTCGATTTCCTGAAAAACTATCACCTCCACATAGCAAGACAGAAGTGTGTTCTACAAATACCTACAGTGTGATAATACACACCGACAATGTCTAACACATCCCTATTTGCTGCAACTCGCAGTAAATGAATTGTACTGGCAGTCTTTTTTAAGGGCGGCTTGCACCAATTACTTAAATCACGAATTAGTGAAGTTAAAACTCGATTTACTTAGTGTAAATCGATTCTTAACTTCACTAACCAATAACAAAACCAGCAAGCATGGCGGTTTATCTCGTAAATCTCGTTTTAGTAGAGTTCTAGTGGTAGTTTTAAGTCGTATTCGATCAATACTATTATGTAATGTTATTTACGGATTCGTCAATAATGGATATTAGCAGTGGTGAAAGAAATAACCACTGGTACCTAAATATAACAAGGAACTGCACACATAATGGCAATGGCTGTGTTCAGCGGCGGACAATCAATACAGTACAGTTATCTTGATTTTTTGATTTTTATAGCACGCCATAAAAAATATATGCAGTTCCAGGTAGAGAAGTTACATTATATTCATCAGCAAGCGCCAGCCTTTTGCTTATTGGCAAATGTTACTGCGTCTATTTTTTTGGTTCTCCATAATAGATACCATGTCTATCGGCAATAATGCATAATTTTCACAGTAGTATAATTAAGGACTCTAGATGTTTTCACTTCGCTAGCAAAAGTCTTTAAAGTATCAAATCAACAACACAAACCATATAGAAGCAAATAGCGATGACAATCGATGAATTGTGTGCTAGTTTTTACTTAGAGTGATATTTTTTTTTGATTTGTTTGATAATTGAAAGTCCGAATTAAGTTTCGTTGTACGCATTTGTATTAATCGTGATTATAATAATAAAATTTTGCGTGAAGCAGACCGTAAGTCCGTAGCCATACCTAAACTAGACTTAACTAATTCGCACCGTAAAGTTTTTGGTGCAAGACAAAGTTAATCTAGTTTATGCCAAACTAATCTTAGCCCAAAATCTTTCTCAGTTTGCAGCGTTTCGGCGCAAGCCGCCCAAGAGTGTTTTAAACGTGCCAATAGTGCTAATTTGGTGATAGATCGATTAAAACTAAACTAAAATGCATAAAATGTACTTTATTTTAGTAGTGTAGTGCATATGGAGACGAATTACTTAGCATTTCATGAATACACCGTGCTGGTGCGTGGTCCTTCGCTTTACAGAAGAAGAGGCTCAAGTTTCCTAACAGGCCAAGTTCTTTAAGTATGTTATAAATGAATTTCGCTCGTATACCCTTGCTCCGACTTCTACAGCATATAAATTAAGTACATCATTTTCGTTAATTCATTTGTCAAGTTCTGAAATTTGTTTATTTTTAGAATTTAGGTATGTTTGTTTCCCACGGAACATTAAGTTATATCTACTCTATTTGTTGAAGTTTTTTTAGTACAAAGATATATGCTGGATGACGAAATACCTACATCCTCGGGAATTTTATAATAGGTATACACATACGTGTCACCAAAAGAGTCCTATAGGAAGCTTTAAAATGTAAATAATATATTATAATACGATAAAATTCTTTCATAATTAAATCCTTTTGTAAACCAGCACGAATAATTATTTTTTCGGCTACCAATATTTCATAGCAGGCACCACAAACAACTGCATATAAAAAAGATGGCTACGCGTCAAAACTGTCAAGTATACACAAAGCTATGCCCGCAGTCTGATTGGAATTTTAGAGTAGCCAATTTCGTCGACAACGATGGTGTTCATAGGAACAGCACTTGTCTCTATCATAAAACCTGTATGAATTCACACCAAAGGCACTACAATAACTTATTTGATGTATCTAGTGTCCTTTAAAGAACCAATTTTAGTGACAGTACAGCTGCTACTATTTAGACATGAGACACAGTGTAAGAGTATTTTGGACGGCCCTTAAAAAAAGAAAGAAATATGTACTCAAATCGACTGTTTTTTTTATTTGTTACTTCAGAACTTTTGACTGGGTGAACCGATTGTGATGATTCTTTTTTATTTGAAAGCTGATGCTTCCCATTTGGTCTCATTTAAATGTCATGAAAATCGTTCCAGCCGTTTTTGAGTTGCACTCCAATAACTGAAAAGTTTTTCCTATCTTGATGTTATAATGTATTGACAGTAAATGACAATCAGTCCCGTAAGTAAATTCACGGGTCACTAAATCGGGTAAAAATCTTTACCTAAATATGGACCCGACCTCAACACTGAAAAGCCTGAAATAACTTGTCAAACCACAGTTGGTACCATGCGCACAATATTGTGATAATAGGTATTTAAGCTATCATGGTACCGACTTTAACAAGTTATTTCACACTCTTCAGTTTTGAAGTCGGTTCCATTTTTAGGTAAAAACATTTTTTTCGTATATAACTGTCGAGATAAATTATGATAGTTCTCGTTACGGTGATATGTTCAATGAGAAACGAATGTATTTTAGAGTTTCTTTAACCATTTTTTTATTCAATTGTAGAAAGTTTACATGTTATAAAAGTGAGCGTAGCTGGCCAGAGGGCAATAAGTATTGATTTATAATTTCACTGAACCGCAAATTACTTCCGTTTTAAAACTTTACACGTAGCTACGGTTACGAGTATGTTCATAGAACGATATAAACCTAGGTTCAATCAGTTTCCATTAAAAATATTAATCTGTTTATTGGAAAATGCTAACAATCTCTTAGGGTTAACTTCTGCTAGTCCTAACAAACATTTTGAGTTGATGAATATTTTTGGCGGAATGGGCACGAGGACCACCTGATGTTAAAGTGTATTTTTCCTGTAATTTACTATTTCATAGTTTACTTTGCTCAATGTAAATATTCAAATTTCAAAACTCTATTCGAAGGGAGCGCGGGGGAGTCCAGTGTTGCCGCAGCGGGCGCTCTTAGCTCAGAGTAGGCATTGTCTGTTACAAAGAGAGACAGTATTACTTAAAAGTGTCAGACAATACTAGAAAAAAAAATAAGTTTTTATAAGTTAAGTTCTTTTGTAAATTATATGAATCTTCGTTAGAGATGATTTGATACTTGTCTAGAGGATGCTGGGGTGGTAAAATATACTTAAGTTAATAGTGTGAATATTACTTATTAAAATTAAATAAGTTGGATGTATTCCAATACCAGATTATGCATTTGATAGAACTTACAACGTTATATACAATATCTCTTAATGGTTTTCTTCTCATTAATCTGAAACACAGCACTACTCAAATCCCTGTTTTCAGAATAATAATTTTATGGACAATATTTACTTTAAGTTACGATATCCTTTCCTTAATAGGTAGTGTAAGAGTAACGTCAACGCTGGTAAAGAGATGTCTCTTACAGTTTTAATTGAAACAAGGCACGTATTTCTGGATATTAAACATATTTGCATCTAATTATGAATTTGTAAAAAATACAGTTACTTAGTTGTCACAACTCGGGCGACGATATGTTTCATCCATACTGTATGCATCGGAGCCACGGGTAGGCCGTTACTTAAGGGTATGTAATTTTGAAAGATTACATATGATGTGGAGGCTGAATGAAAGAGAGACAGTAGTGAGGTTTTGTAAAAACCATCGAAACATAAAAGGAACAATAGCCTTTTTTGCTTAAGGCTAGTGTATTCGAAGCGTTTTCGAAACATACCCTATTTCACCATATTACAAACAACAAGTGTTAAAACTTAGTAAAATATATTTATGCTTCCTATTTGCCCGTTTACCGTTACTAAAAAAGTACAAAAAAATCGAAAAAATGTTTTGTATCGGAATGTTTTTCAATTTAACATTTAGGGGTAAAATAAATGATAAATTGAAAAACAGGCAAACCATAAGCATATATATTAAGAAAGTAGTTATATATATATTAGGCTTAAGAAGATGCAAGCAAAATTTCACCGTGTTTGAACACGTGGCTATTGAAATATGATGAAACTATGTTGGTATTGAAAGCGCTACGTGCACTCTAAACTACTTTCTTAAACTATTCAAGAAAGGTTTTAACCCTGTTCTTTGTTACACACTCAAATCATAAATACTATTTCAACTATTTTATCATCGTCCTTTGGATTAGTAAATCATTTTAACCGTAAGTAAAAGCAATTCCAAAGAATATAAATCTAGTAAGTTGGACGTGCATACAATTTAACCAGTCCGTAAGTTAACAACGGTTTATTATTCCCTCCGGGGCTGCCAACTGAATGCAATATACGTACCTAGTACCAACCTACACATGACTGAGTCCTGTTTCTCAATCGTTACTTTAAATATTTCTCCAGGACGTGTTCTTACATTGTAGAGTTACAATTTCTATAAGTGCCTATGCTAACTTCAGTGAATAGCGTTAGAATCACGAGTTATGGGTTAAATTTCTATGTCGGACATTGGAGTAAACTGACTAATAAATTCTCATTAGCAGTTCAGAATTGTTGAAGCACTGATGACCGAGCGGTAGTAGCTATGGACTGCCGTGCTGCAGGTCCCTGGTTCGACCCCCACCGCCCCCTTGAGCTTCACCGCATGGTGGAAGGTCATTTTGCGATTGCCCGCCTGGCTAGCTACCACTCTCAAGTAGAAAATTTGTCGCCAAGCACCTAACGCTGTGTTCCGGCAGTAGCCCTTGAGAGCCAGTGAAATTACAGGCACATGAGACTTAACGACTTTGTCTCAAGGTGACGGGCGCAGTGCAATTCTCAGAAATGCATCTGTTCTAGGCAGATGTTGGTCAGCTTAACATCAGGTGGGCCTCGAGCTTGAATGTAACCAGCATAATTATACCAATATGACCGTTCTATTTTATATGAGATTTAAAAACATATCTACCAATATTAAGACACTTTTTATAAGTCTTCGGTCATGATATATATATATGATGTCCCTTTCTGCTATGATATAGATATATCCAAGCTGTTTTTATTTTTAGTAACAACATGGTGGATATTAATATCACAACTTTTATTTAATGTGAGGATTCTTCTTAGTAAAAAGACAGCCCGGCTCAAAGTAGAAGTAGGACAGGTCACTCAGACAGATATTTTCGAACTTCTAATCTGTTGGCATTGATATATGTATTGCACTTAGAAAAAAGCATTTGCTTTCGATACAACATTGAGATTCTAGATCTTATATGCTCATTGGAAACCACCTCTTAGATTCTAGTAGCCTCTTAGGTTCCATCAAACCACTACCCAAAATTCTGTAATTCTAGTCTCTCAAATATTTTTTATACATTATTATGAACTAATTGACATTTCCTTAGGAAGATCTTTAAAAACACGGGTGATGTACAAGATGTTAATAACTACTGACCAACAAATAAAGCTCATTCACATGCTATTCGGAGGTTCGGAGAAAGTGATAAAGTCACAAAAGAAAAGACACAGATCAAGTCCGGGTTTATGACAGGACAGGGGCAATCGACAATTTTAAAATTTAAATATTATATATATCCTCAAGATGTTTGGTATTGAAATGAAAAAGTGTCGAAAATTATCAAGCCGGTAATATAAAATTCCGACTAAGCGTCACGTTGGATAAGTATGAAATTTAGGTAGAATAGTCACTACACATATTTTTAAATATCAATGTTTTTCAATATTAATCCAAGGACCGGACGGATAAACCGAAACCTCGTTTTGCGTGCGGCTGAACGAAAAAGAACTACGCTATATTTACATCGCGTGAGCGTTGCTTTTTAAAAGTAGTTTATGCAACTGTCATATAATATAGGGTATTAAAACATGAGTGTAGTCTTTTCAAACAAGCCGCAGGTGAGTTTCGAAATAAGATTACACGAGTTACACGACAATGTCTAAAAAAAACATGTTCAAAATTTGCCATTTTGAGACTCGCTTCATCTTAGTGAAACATTCTCACTAAATATTTTTTTAAGTAATTGTTACTATGAAATAATATATTTCCGACCTACGAGTGCGGAATAATGTACTATTTCGAGTTTATATCGCAGTTATTGGCGCGTGGGTCACTGAAGCATGGCTTTAGGAAAGAGCATTTTACGCCTGGCTGGGTACGCGCGCACAAGTAGTTTGAACACCAATACTTAAGTATTTTGATCGGTGAGTCTTTTGCATGGGAATGAATTGCAATTATGTTTTCTCTTAATCTTATTTTTATTATAAGTAAATGTTTATGAAGTGACAAATTGCAATAACGTAGGGTTAACCATCCACTGGTCAATATTGTTTAGGGAAAAAATGTAGCTGTTACTTTAGCAGGTAACCTCTATCTCACCTGTGGGTAAGTCATGGTATGTAGCGTTGTCTTTTAGACTTTACGCTTGCTTTGTTATTTTTTGTCTAGGAGCATTCATGAAGAAAAGGGTCACAATTACCCTTTTCTTCACGAATGCTCCTAAACTGCCTAGCTTGTATCAAAGGGCCAACGTTACTGAACTTATCGTATCTACCAACTATTATATGAGTTAATCACTGTCTTATCTGAGTGAACTCGCTCTTACTAACCGGTATTAAAGAACATACCGACACCTTACAGCTTAGCTCTCTAGATAGTACTCACTTAAGGGTGAACTGGCCGGCACGTTCTCCATACAAACGCCGTTGGGTGATCAATCCCTTATTTGAGGATTTAGGTCCAAAATAAAGCATAATACCGATTGATCTCGTCATTATCTAGGCTTGTATGAAGCCGAAATTTTAATAAAATAATTAACCTGAGAATTATGAGCCTCGAAACATTTGCATATAAAGTTTTCGAGGCTCATAACTTACAACTTAATTATGTTTTTAAAATTTTGGCATCATACAAGCCTAGATAATGACGAGATCAATCGGTATTATGCTTTATTTTGGACCTAAATCCTCAAATAAGGGATTGATCACCCAACGGCGTTTGTATACAGAACGGGCCGGCCAGTTCACCCTTAATGATTAAATCAGGGGCTCAGCTTAGCTCAGCGGAAATGCCGCGGGGTAGATTCTTCTCTAGAATGGGTACTTCTATTGCGTGACAAAAAAGGGTTAGTAATAAAAAACAAGAAAACCAACCATCAAAGTTTTAACACCGGCGTTTATTTAAATTAATAAATTCCTAACCAAGCCCTTACTTATCGACCTAAACCCGAAGGTCCTAACATTCGACATCCTTATGTGCGGTAACCCGTGCCTCGGAATAGCTAAGACTTAGCGTCGGGTCCAGCCAGACACCAGATCGCACACCAGAGGTCCACCATCTTGGATGCGCAAATCGGTTCACTATCTACCCTCAGAATGTTAATGTATCTCCACATTGGACACAATGTCATTTCCTTCCATTTCTCAGTAAGCAAATCACAGGTCATTTACCGTGCATATTTCAAATTGTTGCAAATTTCCTCGAATCGTTACATGTCTTGTCTTTAGGGTTCCAGAAACACCATTCCAAAGCTATGGCACCGAGGTAGCCGAGGCAAAACACTCGTCATGAGGGCAGCTAGAGACGGTATTATTTAGAGGAGCGAAATTCAAACACGAAGCATAGATGATGTTTCCATTTAAAGTGAGACACAGACTGTGTTCTGAAATGGCGAGGCGATAACAATTAACAAAGCAAGCTTAAAACCTGAAAAACAACGCTACGATAAGATCCCTATTTCAACGTTGGTTGATTTGATTTTCGTACTGACTGACAACTAGCTGCTATGTTGAGTCTTATAAGGGCCTTAAAGACAATTCCCACTCTCGGAACCTGAACAACATTGTTGACCAGATCACATTAGGATAGCAACAAATAAAAATCAGTCCAGTGCGAGTCAGACTGGCGCACCAAGGGGTATCGTGCGAGAACACAATATTAAAAAATAGTGAGATGTTCGGGATGCGAGTCCGACTTGACCAGTTTTTATTATAGATTGTTTTAAAACAATACATGATACATTACACAGAAAGTCCTAATTACTCGTACTTTGGTTTTTGAGATAGACTCCGGAATAAAACTGGCCAAGTGTGATTTGGGCCTCGCTGTATTAGGATTCAGCATCGCAACAACCCGAGAAAAGTAAAATATTGATTGTTTAGATCACAGTTAAAAAATATATAAATTATAAATTGGTGTTTTGTTAAGAGGTTATGGTAGTTTCACTTATTTAATGTGATTGTGACGGAACAAGCTCGAGACCCACCTGATGTTAAGTGGACTAACCTCATCAGATGAATTTCATCAAGTCACGAATTGCACTGCGCCCGTCACTTTGAGACTTAATTGTTAAGTCTCATGTGCACGTAAGTTCACTGTCTCCCAAGGACTGAAAAGGCTACTATATAAATATGTGTTATTTTACAAATGTGTGTGCGTGTAGCAATCTTACTGTGAACTTGGACTCATTCGTGTACTCCACCCACCAATGATACTGACGAGGTTACATGTAATTGCGTCTATACATTATTCTGTATGTAGGGGTAAAGCTACGAATAAATATGAAATTTATACGTAGGGGTAAAGAGATAAGGTCATAGGAACGTTGTGCAATTAAAAATTGTAAGAAGCGTGCTGATTTTATTTTCAGGTCCTCTCTTACTACTTTTGTTTTTGTGATAGACATAACAAAAATGATCTGAAATATCATTTATAGCTTTATAAGTCCCCCATTTATGAGTATTTTTTATTATTAATAAATAAAATGTACCTAATCTAAATCCATTTATGGTTCACTTTCACTTGAAACTATACTTATAATAACTTATTAATAACCATTCCATTAGCGAGCTAAAGACTCGTGACATTTACGGACGGACAGATATACAGCAGAGTCTCATAATGCTCCATTTTGCTCTTTAGATACGGAACCTTAAATACGGTTTTTAAATTGGAAATTAAACGAATTTATTTTTAAACGATAATTATTGTTGATAATTAATAATTATATAATATAAGTAATTAAACAACTTTAAACGGTTTAAAGTTGTTTAATTATTATGTGTAATAATCGCGAAAACCTAAGACAACATTATATAATATAAGGTTTATATTTGTCCCCCACTTATTGAGTTTAGACGATGACATACCTTCCTTCTTTTCTTTAAATATTGTTTGTAGTAGAATTAGATTTAAAAGCCATTATGATACCAACGCAAGGCACCATTGCCTTGTCACCACCCTCGTAAATTTTCATTTACAAATGGGTACACCTGCAAGTGCTTGCCATCCAGAGTACAATTTTGTTTGTCTTGTACCAAAGGACATATGTACGACTTGCTCTCATCTCATCACACAAGAGTAGCACGTGTCCAAGCTTTGCATGGTAGGGCATTTTGGGAATGCCCGCCTGTCTAGCTACCACCCTCAAGTAGAAAATCTGTCGGAGAGCCAGTAGTTCTTGGTTAGCCTGAACAACATCTTCGACCATATCATCCCTTACTATCAATGAGATAGTGGTCAAAGGCACATACCTAAATAACTTTTTAATGTCGTAACCATAGCATTACGTGCAAAAAGGTGTAAATACTTTCTATTTACACATTTTTTAGGTATGATAAAAATTTAATTAGGTATGTGCCTTTGACCTTACCTTAGTTATTTAGCAGAAAAAAGGCATAAATCTAATATCTTCAAAATGATAAAATCATACCTCATTGTATAACAATGACCTCATGGAATAACAATCAACTAATATTCAAGTAGGAACTTACCGTTGTCAAGCAGAATAAAGTTGGTACCATTTCACCGCCAACAATAAAAGCTTCTATGGTACCACTTCAAACGAGAACGTTCTCTTCATTGCGATTGTGTGTTTACCGACCCTATTGTCTATAAAAATCATAAGTTAAACAAGTCTCCCCTGTAATCACGATTAGAACAACAGAACGCAAGTGCTCACCAAACTGGGAAAGAACAATGGCCTCACTCGTGGGCCCTTCGTTCTTAACAACAAATCTTCCCTATGCCACTGAAGCACACGGTCACATTTTACAGACAGTATGGGTATTAATTAAAGTTATTAATATCATCAAATAAATCCGAGTGACAGTATCATAAACGTTTTCTCAATGCATTGATATCTGCATCTTGCTAAACTCAGTTTTAGAATATTTGAACTTTCATATGTGCGTCATAGATGTAATAAATGTAATTATAGTTATTGTAGCATTCGCATCGAGCCGAAATAGCTAGTGGCAAAAAGTACACTGGGACATACATATAATCACGCCTGTATTACCCGAAGGGGTAGGCAGAGGTGTGTAAACACCAAAGTTTCGCCAGTTGGGTTTTTGTCCCATGTAATAGGGGGCTAGTCTATTGCCATTCACCGGGCACATTTTCAGGGTCATACAAAACGTTTTCTCTAACACACTGACTGAAACACAAGAACATATTACGAATAATATGTTTACGCTAACAACATCTAAGATAGGAACACAAGAACATATTTTATGAAACCCTGGCAGGGCACTAAGATGGTACACAACCCTGTTGTGCGTCGAATGCACACTTACTCACATCCACGTGAGAAGTGACCATGATGTTCATTTGGCTCATTTTTCCCTTAGTCGCCTTTTACGACTCCTACGGGAAGAAATGGGAAGGTGACATTCTACCCCGGCACCCCACGGGCTTACACTGGGAAAATTGCAATAAAATACTCGGTAAGATTTTGTGGGACAACGAGATGCCGGAGACAATATCAAACAGTATACCTGTGCATCTCACTTAGGTTCCATCCAAATTATCTTCCATGAAATGCTCTAAAGTCGTCTTCTTCGCCGATGTTCTTCGTGTCACATGTGTATTCACAACGCACGTATATGCTCAGAAGCTTTTTACAAGCACCAGCCGATATTTTGATGAAAATGACGCGATTAAATACTAATTTCACAGATATGCAAGGCTCCACGAATCTAATTAGAGCGCACTGTCCCGCAGTCGAAAATCAACTGCTTTGTCATTGAAAATACTCGCATACCCACAATACCGATAGAAAAAATATTAAATGGATAAAGTGAGATGCGGTATGCTAGACCTTTATGGGTATATTCCATTTGTCGCTAAGAACGTTATTTTCGATAATTTTGATCACATTTGCGTCTATGGTTGTGACCACTGTGATTGTTTGTAACTGTCATCCCCTGTTCCATTTAGGATAAGAACGCTAAGAATGCCACTAAAATTTGCCACTTCTGTCACTTTTGACATTAGATGTAGCGTTTATGGCGAAAATAATGCCAAGACCGAATCTAACTTCAAATGGTAAGCACCCTATGTATATAACAAAACAGTGATTTTTCTACTTGGAATTTGGTAAGACATTTTTCTTTCGTGTTGCAAAATATGCTGCTAGTTTTCTAACTGTTAATAAAATATACTGTGTCTGTAGTTTGCTCATTTGGAAGAAATGAAAAACCCTCGTCTGGCCTAGTCTTTTGTGATGAACGCGTTTGTTCGTCGGCCATTCCACTAATTGCGGGCACGTGCTTTTGTCTCCTTCAATTAGATTGAATCTCTCAGTTCGTCTCGTTAAATCATCAACATAAACATTACTTTCAGGCCAAGTTTTTCCGACTCTCAGATGATAAGGTGGTTTTAATAGAAATTTCAAAAGCTTGCAATATAGCTACTCCAGGAAAAATATAATACACCAACAGGTGTATACATACAGTTTTTTTTACACCTGGTAAGTTAGCCTTTGACCACTATCTCAACTGAATATGGTAAGTGATGATGTGGCCGAAGATGTTGTTCAGGCTAACCTAGAATTACTGGTCCTCAAGGATGGCTGCCGGAACACACCGTTAGGTGCTTTGCGACAGATTTTCTACTCGAGGGTGGTAGCTAGCCAGGCAGGCATTCGCATAATGCCCTGCCACCATGCTATAACGACTGCCATCCAAGACAACAGCCGGGACCGAATGCTTATCGTGCCCTCCGAAGCACGGAAGCGCTCAGTAGTAATATCACTAGCGTTCACTCATCCAACTCATGACCGCGGCGGGCGTTGCTTAACTTTGCTGATCGGGTAGGAACAGCTAAGCAAACTTCACTACGAGCGCTTGAAGCGCTTCAAACAAGTAAACCATTTTCGATAATTATAATAATACAATTTGCAATAAGTTTAAATAACATTAATTATTAGATACCTGTGGATCAGCAGGAAGGTCTGCTGATGAACATAAACACTCTGAATGGTAAATATTGGCATTAGTATTGTTATATATAATTTTATTACTTTGGTAACTCACAGACGGATTGTAAAAGTGAAAGTCTGATAATAGTTAAATATTTTCTGAATTATAGAATAATTATTATATATGTTTCACCTTTATCTCGGCAGTAAGATCTGTATCTTAATGAGTTACTCACTAGATACAATAGACCTTATATTTTCTACTAAACATCAGCACAAGAATGCCATGATTCTTGATTAGTAAAAATATAAGATGTGTAAGATAAGCACGATATAAGTACCGATTTCTAAAATTTTACTCAGTACTGGTGTTAATTATATGATAGTTAGCAAATTTAAAGCTATATAATATCAGAATAAAAGTTGCATTCTTTCCTATAACGCAAAGAGTAACTAAAGGAAAATGCCCACTTCTTATCTTTCCCGTTTCGGATGATTATAAGACTGAATTATTGAAATGTAAGGCTTTATACCCCAACAACGTAACGCACGTAGGTGCGAATGAATATTTTTGGAGAGTACAGCTACCTCACTTCACAGCCACTTGAATCCGTTCGAAAAATACACATAGCAATACAAAACTGGCTTTTACGATCGTAGCTACATTCAAAACAGTCTGCAAATACAGACGGAATGCTCACATATAATCAATAAAAATACATATGTATGTACAAAATGTTTCTACGCCCTTTGAAACTACACGAATGTAAGTACGTTGCTGTGATACGTATCTTTTTGTAGTTCTTTACTTTATGTAAAATACTCGTTCGGTCGCATAATGTAAGATTTTTTGGTATCTTCACACTGCAAAGCGTTTAGCTACTTTTCTTAGTTGTTGATTAGTATTCAAGTAAAATAAATTTTAAAAAGAGCTACTTAGGATTTAATCATAAATCATTTTCTTATATTGTGATATCCAACTATAAATGATATAATTATTCCTTTGGACACCTTCCAAGCAAGGAAAATAGAGCGGACACGTGCCATTATCGACCCTTCAGCATCGTCATATCACTCACAAAATATGTTAGGGTTGATGACGTGACTTCGGCAAAGCAACTCAAACTCGTTGGCGCATGGCGGTGCAAACATTTATCTTTAGTATTGAATCAGAATCAGAATATTTTATTGATTAAAAAAGTGTACATAGACTTTTATAGAATAGAAAATGAACATTTCGAAATCATTAAAAACATTGTGAAATATGTATTGTCTGAAAATGGTTACAATGATTGTATAAAACATAAATATAAATTATAAAAGATGAGAGGGAGGGTGGAATATTTTTTTATACTAATAAACATCGAGTGGCAAATTGTCATAAACTAAATTTGTGGTATGGAGCAGTTTTTGCTCGTGGCATAAAAAGGGTATATGTTCGTCTGGACCAAGTGCCAAAAAACTATGGAAAAAATAAGTAAAAAAAACTGATTTCGTAATAATGTATACGAGTACATGTAAGTTAATTTTGTTGCTTAAAAGTATTTCTCTTTAATATTAAAGTAAGTTTAATATTAAATAAAAATTGTTGTTATTACTTCAATGGCATAAACCCAAATTATAACCTTATACCTAAAATGAGGATTAATACAATTTAATAAGCATTAATAGCATTTTTTCTACCAGTATACTGAGCACGTTGCTAGCTATTAGTGCTAATGCCTATAATACATGCTACGGCCAATGGGTTGTGAAACACATCTCGTTGTACTATTAGTAGCTAATAATTGTTTAGTGATGTCTGAGACCTATCAATGGGTTGAGTTTAAAGGATAAACATAAATCCACCTATACATAATCCGGCTGCATTCACATCATATTTATTGGAATAACGCCGGCCAGTTTCAGACTTTCTAAAACTACTTCTACTAGTGAGGATAACAAAATGTCTCAAAATAGAAGAAAATGGGTATATTGAGGGGATTACAGTACAGAACTGTTCACTTACGCGGGTACTTATACATTTTCAATGGTAGTGGGACTCATAGTAAAATAATAAAATGTATAGTAGATTGTTATACAAGGGTCGAAAGGCATCAATTCCCATACGACGTATTAAGACTATAGTCCGGTAGGAATTGATGACTTTACCCGTGTTAAGCACTCTACTTTTCATTTCGAATATAAGGAAAGTAAAAAATAGTACCTAGTTTTTCTAAAGTATTCATTACTAATAATAAGATGAATATACTATATAATAACTATTTAAAATTAAGTAATTGAGATGTTAGAAATATTTGTGACATTTAAATCTAAATTTTGCTTGCATTATTTACGGACGGCTATCGTCCAAATAGCAATTTATGACTTTCTCCCTTGTTAAACACTCTACTTTTCACTACGAATATGAGTAATATAAAAATTGATTTTCTATTATATTTATTGATAACAAAATTCTATTACAAAAATCTAAAATATTGAATGGAAACCATAACATGAGTAGAAGAAACATATATAAAATTAATTAAGGAATAAGAACAATTTGTGAAATTTTAGTACCTATATGATTTGTTAGATTTTTTATAATTTACTTACTATTCTGCCAATTTATCTATTTAGTCTTTTTTAATTTTAAACATGGAACACAACGCGTCTCCCCCGGGAGCCATCCCCTTGCAAGGTATTTTTTTAAAGTTTTTTTTCAATTTACTTTTATAATCATAGTTAGTGCCTAAAATATTCATATAAGATACACTAACTTGAGAGAGTCACATATATCTGTTATAAACTAGTTCTTTTAGCCTTTACATAAATACAAATTTAGTTGTAATTAGTTTTTATAATACAGTAAAGTATTTTAGAACGAAAAAATATAGACGTCTAATTTTGTTTACAACCATGGTTGCCATGGTTACAGTTCAGAGTACTTTAGAACGAAAAAACATATACATGTAATCTTGTTTACAACAATGGTTGCCATGGTTACAATTCATTCCGGCTCAAGAGAGGGAAGCGTTTACTATGAGCTTTTCCCACCCTTAGGTGGGAAGCAGCGTCTTCCATCCGCTGCTCAGATCAAATAAACACTACTTTCCGAGTATGAGAAATGAAAAAATATTATCGTTTGGGCAGGCTGAAGTAGTTGGAACTATACTCAAAAAATATGGATGCGCGAGCCTTTGTGAGTGGCAAGCTATGTAGCGATCTAATGTAAGTTTCTGCGTGAAAATTAGTAATGTGTCATTTTTGACGTATTTAAGGTTAACAACATTTACATTAAGAAACAGTACATACGAGGCATTGATCTATATTCTAGACATATATAGTAGACGCGACATCTCAAACGAGGATAGTCGACCGGTGCAGGTAAGTCGGCCGGCGTACTCTCCCCCACACGCAGCTAGGCATGCGAAGAGATTACACGCGCTTTACGTTCGAAAATTATGTATTATCAATTGTGTATTTTGAATACGATTCCCGGTTTAACCATGTAATTATTTAAATATCTATGAATGCAGTTTAAATTGTTTTTTAAATATAAATAATGTCTTCTTTCAGTAAAATGTTTCATCTACAATATTCAGGGTACTTTCCCTCCATGTGCCATCGCCGTGGGACGCCTTGTATATGTTTTAGACTCATGTGATAAGGGGCAAGCATATTTTCTCGTATGCTGGACATAGTCATCTACCTATGATAAGTTTTTTATGAGATAAATCTGATAATCTTAGATAATAAGCTTAACGCTACCCAACTAACGAAACCATAACGGTAATTGTAATTTTTTTATACCTGATAGGCTAATATTTGACCACTATCTCACCTGATAGTAAGCGATGGTGTGGTCGAAGATGTTGTGCAGGCTAATCTAGAATTACTGTATCTCCAGCCAGCTGCTCAAATATATCGTTAGGTGGTAAGCGACAGATTTTCTACTCGAGGGTGGTAGACGGGCAATTGCAAAATTCCCGACCACCATGCTATAACGACTGCGATCCTAACACACGGAAGCGCTCAGTAGTAATGTCACTAGCAGTCACCCATCCAAGTCTTGACCGCAGCGGACGTTGCCTAACTTCCTGATCGGTTAAGAACGGCTAATCACACTTCGCTACAAGCGTTTCAATCATTTCAAATGTAATTGTAAGAATTGTATTTTTCGTCTTTTGTATTGTCAGCTTTGGCCTTTTTTATTGGTAAGTACTTATTTTATTTAGGCTGGCTTTGACCCCTATCTCACCTGAAGGTATGATCATGTAGTTGACTTGCTGTTCAGACTAATAACTGGCTCCTAATGACTGCTGTTAGAGCAAATACAAATATACACAGCAAAGCTTGGTAACAGATTTTCTTCTTGAGGGCTGTATCTAACCAGGCCGGCAATCGCCAAATGCTCTACCGCCATGCAAAATAGTGCACATAAATGTTTGACAGTATTTTATCAACATTAGATTCGTCTCGTCTCAAGTATTTACAAAGTTCTCCGTACTAAAGCTAGACGCAAATTTATTGCAGTTATGCAGGTAAGCGGAAATAGATCTTTATTATGCAATGCTCGAAAGTTGTTATTCGGCGAGAGTATACTTGTATTGAAACCCGAGGAAACGACGGATCCTAGGCTAAAAAAATATATAATCGTGAGCGTAGAGCGTAGAGAAGGTTTCCGAGGTACGAGTCGCAAAATAACGTTGTTGTAGTAACATACAATTTTCACTTTACTGCAGCGAGGAAAATTCTTATAATTTCTAGAGAATCAGCAAAAACATGTACAGAACACAGCTTAAGTATTATTGTAAATTAGTGAATATTTCAATTAAAAATTAAAACCTAAATTATTACAATCGCTAATATATATATATATATATTTACCGGCGGTATGCCTTTATTTACAAAGTACTAAGAACTATCTACAACACTACAGCTAACACAATAAAAGCATTTTGATACCCATAAGTCATAGCGGACTCACAGGCAGAATCTGCTATGACTTTCCAAAAAAAAGCAATTTAAATTTCATTATGATTGAAAATTAATAATATTGAAATTCAAAATTGTTTTTTTTTTGGATATATTTTAAAAGCACCTTTTTCACGCTACCGGTATAAAAAGCACTTGCACGCAGATCTCATATCATAAACACAACCTATGCGAGCTTCTGAGGAGAACAATTTACTAAACATATAATATTCACTTTAATATTGATGTTTCTAAAAAAATTACTACAATATAAATACATAGTTACGGTTGGTCACGCAAAAGGCGCCAACAAGTATGTGCTTAATTTAGTTTTCCGTTAAAACATTTATTGCAAAAAATCTGATCAGAAACTTCTACTGGCTCAGGAAGCCTCTTCATCTGTATCAATATAATTACGTTTTTGGGGCACCTACACCGGCACATACATGAAGATGTAGCCGAAAAAACTACTTTATTGTGTATGTTTTTTTTATTGAGCAATATCTTATAGGGTGTCATCTTATTGTTAGTAAATAGATTACATTACAATAGATTACACTTTTTTATTTTAAAAAAATGGTGTGCTGCTTAAATTTCCAATTAGGACATTCTTGATACGGGGTCTATTTTAGAAAGTAAATAGTAAGGAGTCTGATATTTTGCTATATTATGTGTACCATATCTTCCAAAGACTGAAAGGCCGATTTTTAGTGTTGTTTTGAAGCTGTGATCAAAACCAACAAGTATTTTTTTCTTTAACGGGCTTTTGCTGTGCAGAACCCATTTAGAGCGAGACACTACTCGTACTTGGGCATTTCTTGTCTATATGAGTACATATTAAAATATATAATTCATTAAGTTACGTTTTTAATAAGCATATTATAAACGTCGTCGGGACAAAAATTATGTAAAATACCTAATCATCTTTTAAATCCGTTAAACTTGTTTAATATATATATGTATTATGTGAACTACAATTTATTTACATTTTTATATTAGGGTAAAAATACAAATACTTATAAAAGTATAATAACCTCCTTTTGTAATATTGAGAGTATAACAAAAGGAGGGTATACGTTATATCACTTCGAACATCATATATAAACAAGTTTTGATCGAAGTATCAGTCGTATACATACTTTCATCCATAACATGACTAAAATTATGGACGCCATAAGTTATCCATACATTGTTTTCCCACAAGCTGATGCCGTGCCAAAATAATCCAAATGGATTGGTTCTAGGCTGTCCTACGTGCTTTTTGATAGAATAAACTGCGATATACTTATTTGTGAGGATCGAAGAAGGTGATGTTAGTAAGTAGTTTAACATAAAATGTGTAATATTTAATGTCTGATTTTCGATGAATTTAGTTCGTTACATGAATAATATGCCTAACATAAAAGAGCAAATGAATCTGCAAATCGCCTGCATGTGACTTCAAAGTTGTTTTATAAGCACGTAGGCACATACCAAGTGCACCACAACAGCAATGATGGCCGAGCGGTAATAGCTATGGACTGCCGTGCCGCAGTACCCTGGTTCGATCCCCAACGTCGCGCGCCAGCTTGAGCTTCACCGGATGGTGGAAGGGTATTATTATTTAACAACTGGCGTCTGCAGCTGGCGTCTGCGTCTGGCGTCTTAGTCTGGCATCTGCGTCTGGCGTCTGAGTCTGGCGTCTGAGCTTGGCGTCTGCGTCTGGCGTCTGGCATCTGCGTCTGGCGTCTGCGTCTGTGTCTGGCGTTGAGTCTGGCGTCTGAGTCCGGCGTCTTAGTCTGACGTCTGAGCCTGGCGTCTGCATCTGCGTCTGCGTCTGGCGTCTGCGTCTGAGCCTGGCGTCTGCGTCTGGCGTTTGCGTCTGAGTCTGGCGTCTGAGTCCGGCGTCTTACTCTGGCGTCTGCGTCTGGCGTCTGAGTCTGGCGTCTGAGCCTGGCATCTGCGTCTGGCGTCTGCGTCTGAGTCCGGCGTCTGAGTCTGGCGTCTGCGTCTGGTGTCTGCGTCTGCGTCTGCATCTGCGTCTGCGTTGGCGTCTGCGTCTGCATCTGGCGTCTGGTGTCTGCGTCTGGCGTCTGCGTCTGACGACATTATCGTATCTTTTAATAAATTGTCTAAGCTTTAAAGAAGCTCACTGTGTTTTCACAGCTGAAAACATCTAAAAAAATATGTAAATTTGGGAGCGAAAAGGCAAAATCTAATAATAGTAAAAGACCTATGGGCGTTGATTTTGAATAATGCTAGAAATCTGCTAGAAGGATTTCTAAACTTTTGAATTTGTTCTTCGACAAATGGTGAAAAAGATTCGTCGAGAATCGGTTAACCTAAAAACGGAGCGAACTTTTTTCTACTAAATTTATATTAACCGCAATTTTATCAGATATAATCATTTTTCATTATCTTAATAACTCGTAAATGTATCGTCTAATTTATTAAAAGCATTCTGGTAGATACTGTGTTATAAACATATGATAGCTCAAGCGACGAAAGTGATGGCAAATTTTAATTCTTGATTCTCAAAAATGTATGATGTTTATGGACTTTGTGGACTCTGTTTTTTGCACCTCACCACAATGTTAGAAAATAGGTCTTGTCGTCATCGTAGCTAGTTTTGTTAATTTGTATTTATATAAGTATTGTTCTTTGTTGGGCATTTACAGGCAATGGCTAATGAACCATTAATAATTCAACTTTGACCGTATTTCCGTGAATTTGAGTGATCTCCGGTGGTAAGATTGACTAGGCGTTGTCTATATCTACAAGTTCTAGACTGAAGCCTACAATAAGTATATATTTTGAGTAATCTGCAAGATTTGCATGCCCGTAATTTGGTGAATTGTGTCAGTTTTAATCTCATTACCTTTATAACTCGCACATCTTGCAACAAATTTTCATTTAATTTAAACCCACATATTTCAGATAACTATAATGCGCACTTTATCTAAGTTTTGATTATTCTACCTATATAGGAAACATGTTATTGTACTCGTGGTGTATGTTATTAAATTTTATATTTACATTATTAACACTACATCTCATGTTTTATTTAATATAATGATGAAAAACTAGCTAATATTTATAAATTTAGAAACAAGTACTATTTTAAGTTTAAGTGAAATTATGCTGCCCACCCACTTCAAATGCTTTGATCACTAAGTTACGGCAAGTTTAGACCTGGCAGACCTTTTGATCCATTATCTGGGGTTTCTTGGCTATTATTTGGCGCTAGTACCACCGGGGTACTCGATGAGGTAGGTTGAGTGTGTCGTAAAGGCATATTTTTGGGGGTCTGCCAAGTACTTTCAGCAGGGTGCGCAATGGCAGACCAACTTTTTTTTACATAATTAATCAATGGTTAACTGTTGTCCTTACTTTAATTCAGGTACCATATGAGGTAATTTTCACAAAAGAATTACCTCAAAAAATATTGATTATTTCTATGACCCGGCAGGATCGGCTCTGGCAGACCTAATTATTTTTACGTGTTTAAGTGTCGGTTAACGATCCAAAGATAGCCTATTGGGGTACCCGATGAGGTAGGTATTTTTGCAACCGGCTCTCCCACTATAGCCAAACACATGGCATGGAAATCCTATAACATGAGTTCCACTTGAGCAGCGAATGGGAATTGACGTGACAATAACATAAGGGGCTTTATTGGAATAATAAATATTAGGTCCTTACATATGAAATTGGCGTTTTTCGTACTGGCCACTTTAATCACGAATTTCTCCTCTTTGGTAAGGAATTCCAAATTCAAATTTGTACAGCTATAGACTCATGTATTTGTGCTTCGATGATCGTCATTCATTTGTTTTTTTTCTTCTGTTTTTTTCTGTTTGCGTCACTCATTTTACAAAATGGAAAACCTTAAATATGGCATTATTTACGAGTACGAGTTCCGCCGTGGCACTAGTGCTGCGGAAACAACTCGAAGGGTGAATGATGTGTATGGCGGTCGTGTTGCAAAAGAAAACACAGTTCGTTTTTGGTTCCAACGTTTTCGTTCTGGAAATTTCGACCTGCAGAACAAGCCCCGTGGACGGCCTGAGACTCAAGTTGATAATGAAGAGTTGAAGGCTATTGTGGAAGCGGATCCATCGCAAACCACGTCCGAGTTAGCTGCAGGCTGCAATGTTAGTGATAAAACTGTTTTAATTCACTTGAAGCAAATTGGGAAGATTAAAAAGCTTGAAAGGTGGGTACCTCACGAATTGACTGAAACAAACCGGCAAACGCGCGTCGACTGCTGCGTTACATTACTAAACCGGCACAATAATGAAGGTATTTTAAACCGAATCATTACCTGTGATGAAAAATGGGTTCTTTACGATAATCGGAAGCGCTCAGCGCAATGGTTAGATCCTGGCCAGCCAGCCAAATCCTGCCCCAAGCGAAAATTAACCCCAAAAAAGTTACTTGTAAGCGTTTGGTGGACTAGTGCCGGTATTGTTCATTACAGTTTTTTCAAATCTGGCCAGACTATTACGGCTGATGTCTATTGTCAGGAATTGCAAACCATGATGGAAAAGCTAGCGGCTAAACAACCTAGGCTGGTCAATCGCTCCACGCCACTGCTGCTTCACGACAACGCTAGACCACACACTGCGCTACAGACGGCTACTAAATTAGAAGAGCTTCAATTGGAAAGTCTAAGACATCCTCCGTACTCCCCGGACCTTGCTCCAACAGATTACCATTTTTTTCGAAATTTGGATAACTTCTTGCAAGGGAAAAAATTCAACTCCGATGGGGCAGTCCAAATCGCCTTCATAGATTTTATTGATTCCCGTCCGACTGGTTTTTTTAGTAAAGGGATCAATGAACTACCTATGAGATGGCAAAAGTGCATAGAAAATAATGGTTCATACTTTGATTAATTAAATATATTATATTAAAAAATATTCGACTTTTTGTTCCTCCCATACAAAACGCCAATTTCATATGTAAGGACCTAATATGATATAATAGTTAGTAGGATTAAAATATTTAGAAGACACAATTAATTGTTTACCTTATATTTATATAAAAAAACTTGGAAACACTTCACACTGCAGCTGCTACAACAAAAGCATTTAGGCAAACTAAGGGCATTTCAGGCCCACAGGTACAAATGCTCTAGACCACTACCAGTTGCGGTATCAGTCAGCGTGCCCAGCATACTGGCTGCATTGCTCCGTTGGATTGCAATGCTTATGCGGGCCAAATAGGTGCCAGTATTATGATCACGCGACGCAACGTACAAGCAATCTGATAAGTTTAGCAAAAGAGAACTCCGGCCCCCGCGGATCCTATGTCTCTACACCAAACATGTTACCGGTTCACGCTCAAATATGTTACCGGTGCTGAGATTAGCATACTTGCGCCGCTTGAGTCGCAATATAATAAAAACTAATGAAAATTATATTTTAATTAAACTGAACCACAAAACGATAAAAACTCGAGAGGACAAAAACCTCGTATAAAATTCCTTACTTTTATTTCTTTTTATCATTACGCGTTCAATATTAATCGCCGCTTTTAAGTAGGCAAGAGCAATTTACCGATTCCAGTCCGCATGGATGACCCCTTTGTAATGAAATGAGCTATTACAAACCATTCGATTATTCTGCAGTACCTGAGAGGTGGTCTTTGAGGCTTCCTTACAATAGGTACTTATATATTCTTTTGTACAAATTGCTGAAATTAACTCTTTGAATTTGCCTTTTGCACGCACAATACTGATGTGTTGTGCGTCTTGTATATTCTTGCTGTGACTAGCAAATCGTTTTCTTGACCTTTATGCATCGCTATTGTCACCACATTGCCATGAGACAGCTGCCGGAGAAATAAACGCGTCTGTAGTGGGAAATTCAGAATTTAAACAGTTTTATCGCGCCTGTCACCTATGTAATCAAACAAATATTGTAACAATTTAATAATATAGTTAGTATATACATTTTTTTTTCTGAATGTGGCAGTACAATGAGGAATATTAATTTGTAACAGACTTTCATAAGAAAATCGTAGACGTCTAAATTGAATAAATGATTTTGACTTTTGACCAATCGAAACCACAGCGCAAACAGAATAAAAAAAAATTATGGCATAAAATGTGACTAAGAGAAACACTACTCCAAATTTTTTAAGCGTTCGTAGCGAATATTGCTAAGCTGTTCAAAGTTAATAAACGTCCGCCGCGGTCATGAATTGGATGGGTGACCGCTAGTGACAATACTACTGAGCGCTTCCGTGCTTCGGAGGGCACGTTAAGCCGTCGGTCCCGGTTGTTGTCTTAGGATGGCAGTCGTTATTGCATTGTGGTAGGACATTTTGCGAATGCCCGCCTGGCTAGCTTCCACACTCAATTAGAAAATCTGTCACCAAGCACCTAACGGTGTTTTCCGGCAGCTGTCCTTGAGAGCCAGTAATTCTAGGTTAGCCTGAACAACATCTTCGACCACATCATCACTTACTATTAAGTTATTGCATATGATTTCGTACGCTACCTAAAACCGTCAAAAGTATTTATTTAGTATTTTATTATTCATTGCGCCTTGCGGTTTCACCCCCGTAGACAATGATTGAAAGTGACGATGATGACTTGATGATTAAAAGTCATTAATCCATAACGTACACTATCTTTCCGTCTTAGTTTCATCTAAATAATTTCTTTAGTGAAGACGTAAACAATCATACGCGCTTACTCACAAAGTATCCCATTTGTAATAATAATGTGATTCTTGCTTGCTTAGAATTATATTGAATTTTATTTGAAATACTGATAGAAAATATTATTGTACTATAACATAAAGGATGATTTAGTGTTTTAGTTTAATGCGTGATTAAATAAAGGATGATTTAGTGCTTAGTTTAATGCGTGATTAAATAAAGGATGATTTAGTGTTTTAGAAATCTACTTTTGCTAAATATAGACTGAAATGGATTTTTATAAAAATAGACCATTTAATGAGAACATTTTTTTATTTAAATAAGTTATCCCTTATAACGTATGACTCAATATAACTGACTTTGAAGTTCTTGCTCCATAAACGTCAACATTCAAAATTTTGTCGGTAATTACGGAATATATGTGTCGTTATTTTGTGGTAAATAAACGTAATTGTTGCAAAAATGTACTATTACCTACTATAGTTACTTTTTCTATGATTGCACCTACTATATCTTCCTGTGGGAGTCGTAAGAAGTGATGAAGGAAAAAATACCAGAAGAGGGCAGCAGCGCCATCTGAAGAAATCCACTATAAAACTGCGATTCCCAAGAAGCCTGTTGCTAAGCGTGGGATTATGAAAAACTTCTTAATGGGGGACGCATTTCTTCAGCAACCTTATGTCTTGATGATGATACATAAAAGTATGTATAACTAGCGGGCCGCATCGGCTTCGCAAGGGTATTTAACAAAAAATTCTATATAATTGTATTGGTAATATTCTATAGCCTATGTTTATCTGGGACAATGTAGGATTCTAATAGTAAAAGAGTTTTTCAAATCTGTCCAGTAGTTTTTAAGTTTATTAGTCCATACAAAAATACAAATCTATCTTCTTTATAATATTAGTTTAGAAGTGTAGATGTAGGTATAAGAAAACATACCTACTATTTGATTTTTCAAAGTAGATTAATAATAAAAATATTTTAAGAAAACATTAAGTTAATATTTGAATAAAACACTCAAATAATATAAAACATATATCTAGTGACAATTCCGCCTAATTTTCCTGTTAAGCCGACGTAACGTCACAAACAGCACGCAGCCAAACCTGAAGAATTTTCGACGCGTTTCACTTCTACATGAAGCATCCTCAGGAGGTCTTGACTCTACGAGCGCACGATCGAGAACATATATATTTTGAGTGTTTTATTAAAATATTAATTTAATGTTTTCTTAAAATATTAAAAAAGTATTTGTTATTAATATATATTTTTTTATGTGACAGGAGGGCAAACGAGCAGGCGGCTCACCTGGTGGTAAGTGATTACCGTCGCCCACGAACATCCGCAACACCAGAGGTCTCGAGGATGCGTTGCCGGCCTTTAATGGCAAAGTAACGCCTGAATCTATTAATTATCAAAGTAGATTACTATCTACTCTGAAAAATCAAATCGTATTTTGTAGCTACAGTCGTTAGATACTTGATTCATACCCTTTTCTTGACTCCTAAAGCAAGGAATATGCGAGAACGCATTTATTACATTATCTCAAACAAAACAAGGAAGGTAACATTACAAATATATTCCATAAATAAATAAAAGTAGGTACATAAATAAATGTACGGATTTGTTCCGTAATAATTCACTAACATCTTTTCAAAGCTCTGCTGATATTACATATGAAAATCGGATCGTGCTAAAACGTTTTGTTAGAGGAAATAAAGTAAGGATGAATATTTTTCCTCGTAAAACCAGCCGGATCGGAAGTTCGCCGCCTCCCGGCGTTTCGACGCTCACCGATGTTTGTTGAGTACTCCCGACACCTCACAACTTTACGAACTGTTCATCCAAATTACTCTAGCCTGAATTGTTACAGTGTACCACAGCTGATTACCTACCTATTTGTACCATCGGCCCTTTTGAGGTGTCTACAGGTATCGTCTAATATGTTTTGTTCCCATGAGGCGAGCACATTACCATTTACCTGGCACAGTGTTTGCACGTACTACGTTTATTTTTTTACACGACTGCCCAATATAAGGAATGTTATGTTTTGAGGCTTCATGTATGTATAAAGTTGTCTTAAGTTTTCGCGATTATTACACATAGTAATTAAACAACTTTAAACGGTTTAAATCGCGTATATTTATCATTATTTTTGTCCCGACGTTTCAAACACTTTGCAGTGATTTTGTCACCCCGTGACCACGATCACTGCAAAGTGTTTGAAACGTCGGGACAAAAATAATGATAAATATACGCAATTTAAACCGTTTAAAGTTGTTTAATTCATGTATGTATATTTGTGAGTTTGTTTATTCCACCATAACTTTTAAAAGGTTCAACCGATTTTAATGTATTATATCATTAGATTCGTCTTGAGAGCGCATGTGACATTAAGTACATTAATAAGATTTAAAAAAACTGGCGGATTTTAGACTCTTTATTGTGAGAACAATTCTTTTTCTCCCAAGCTTATCTAGTCGGTTTTTAAAAAGAAGGGCTTTAAGAACCGATTCTATTAATATATATAACTAGCAGTTTTAATTTTAATGGAACAGTAAAACGTTTAACAAAAATAAATAATTTGTAGAAAATGTTTTTTTTATTTTTTTTATTAATTTATAGTTGTTTAATGATGATTCTGTGGCTTTTGTACAATTTCTTGGTATAGAAGTAGAATTATAGAGACAACTTAAGATACGTTATATAAATAAGGCCTTACAAAATTACAAATTTACGTGAGGAAAAATTGTAGTCATGTGCGGGGTTTAATTTTTCCTTTAATTAAAACTAGATTACTACTCGTATATACTCTGAAAAATCAAATCGTATTTTGTAGCTACAGTCGTTAGATACTTGATCCATACCTTTTTCTTGACTCCTAAAGTAAGGAATATGCTAAACGAATTTACTACATCTCAAACAAAACAAGGAAGTCAACATAACAAATATATTACATAAGTAAATAAATAAAAGTAGGTACATAAATAAAGGTACGGATTTGTTCCGTAATAATTCACTAATATCTTTTCAAAGCTCTGCTGATATTACATATGAAAATCGGATCGTGCTAAAACGTTTTGTTAGAGGAAATAAAGTAAGGATGAATATTTTTCCTCGTAAAACCAGCCGGATCGGAAGTTCGCCGCCTCCCGGCGTTTCGACGCTCACCGATGTTTGTTGAGTACTCCCGACACCTCACAACTTTACGAACTGTTCATCCAAATTACTCTAGCCTGAATTGTTACAGTGTACCACAGCTGATTACCTACCTATTTGTACCATCGGCCATTTTGAGGTGTCTACAGGCATCGTCTAATATGTTTTGTTCCCATGAGATAGCACATTACCTTGCACAGTGTTTGCATGTATTAAGTATATTTTTAATTATTAGTCTATCGCTTTTCGACCATTTTTGGATTAGAAGTAGAATTATAGACACAACGTAGGACACAACTTAAGATACGTGATACAAATAAGGCCTGCCTAATTTCATTTTTTTTATGTCTAGTTAGTTATTCATGACAACTGCAAGTGTTGCTTTTTATAAATACATTTTTTTAAAGACACACATTTAAATTACTTCTATGTCTCTATGCGCCATATTTCTTTATCATATTAACAAAAATTTGGTCATATATGTTAGTCTAATAAGGCTTCTTTTGTTTATTAAGGCCTATAGCTATTTACAGTAAACAATCATCAATTTGTAATTGTACTTTTCATTCATCAATTTCTTTGTACTCTGTAGATATATGTAAAAAGTAAATATTACAATTTTAGGGATACTGTTTATACCAAATTGTTGTCAGCTGTGAATTTTGATTCGTCATGTTCCCTAATAGAACTCCTATTATGCCCTGGGCCTTATTTGTATCACGTACCTTATTATAAATGATACAATACGAGCAGATATTAAAATATTAATTATTAATTAGACAAATTGTTATTTAATATATTCATTAGAAATAAATATATATTATTTGATATATTCGTTTAGTTCCTAATCCTATGAATATAATTGTGTCAAATTAATTGGGTAAATTTTATATGTGCATAAATTATATAAGAAAAAATATTTTACTTATGAACAAAATGATTATTCAAAAATTGTGCGGTATATTGTAAATTTTCTATTTTTTTCTCTCAACATTTAAAAGCAATAGTTAACCACAGTTTTGAACAAAACTAAGTGCACAAAGTTGTTGTGCGGATTTACCGGAAGCAGCGTCGACAGCGACCGTCGCTTCCAGATCGCAACACGCTTTCATTCATCCCTCAGATACGTCCTTTTACCGTCGAGCAAGGTTTTACGCGGAGACTCTACACTAAGCATCAGCCTCCCACCACTCGCCCCCCTCTCGCTCGCACCAACGCGTAAATCCAACGCTGGAATGAAAAGAGAAAACAAAATCAATACTGTCTGGAACCGCCCACCGGTTCAACTCCGTAACTGCGCTTCCTCACTGGAAATTCGATAAAATAAAACTCGGTAAAATATCATTAAAACTGCGTGCCCGTATTCAACAGTAATATCTATTGTAGTAGGTATACCATACATGTTAAAGTTTTCCTGAGCTTTCACCGAGCTTGGAGGTCACATGTTTCGCACGTGGTCGGGTCACGTTACAATGTTTACCTGCGACCGCTTGACGGGCAGGTGAGATCCACCACCCACCTATCTATAGATAGATACGCCACGCCATGCCACCCTGCCAGCTGACTCCCCGAGCCGGAATAACTGAGCAAATTCCACTACTTTTCTCAGAATATTGGATGATCCGTGAATGTCAGGCAAATTATTTGCTAGCTCACAAAGTAAATAAGCCTTAAAATGTAATCTTATCTCAGATACCCATATTCAGTGGGCGTCGAAGACGGCGAGCCCGCGGCTACGGTTTGCATTTTTATCAACCATCGGCGACAGCAGCAACATTTTATTTTTCCTGTCATAAATATGGAACTGGTGAAGACGAACACACGCCGGAATATACAACGTCTCCGTGCAAACTTATCTGAAACTATGCATAAATAAGTAAGCGGCAACAAAAAGATGCCTCTTATATTCTCCGGGAAAATAAAAGTTAGTCCATTGATTCTTTATTTCCTCCGTAACGTTTTCGTGCTCTTTGTTCACATAAAAGTCAGTTTTATTTCGTGTCTACAACTTTTATATATATCCGTGGGTAGGTATAATAAGGAACAAAAAAATCTTCTTTTACTTTATTTTATAGTTTGTAAGTACCGTTGCAGAATTATAATGGTTGCAGAAGTGGCATTATACTCGTACTTTGGAGAAATCCGGGATTATACTACATTGACGTGTTGGCGCCAACGCACTAGGCACTATAAGAACATTTTCTAAGACAGGGTTATTGGAAAAATGCTAACAATATCTTAGGGTTGACTTCTGCGTAGGTATAGTAGGCATTGTCTTTTACTACGAGACACAGAACTTAAAAGAGTCAGACAGTACTAGAAAAACTAATTGTTTATATTGTAAGTTTACAAAAAAAAACATTCATCTCAAAATGTTTGTTAGGACTAGCAGAAGTCAACCCTAAGAGGCCAATTTTTCAAAAACCTACCTACCTTGTATTATATATATAATATATTATGCTTGATAGGTTTGCCTTTGACCACTATCTCACCTGATGGTAATTGATGATATGGTCGAAGATGTTGTTCAGGATAACCTAGAATTACTGAATCTCAAGGACAGCTGCCAGAACACACCGTTAGTTGCTTGGCGACAGATTTTCTACTTGAGGGTGGTAGCTAGCCAGGCGGACATTCGCAAAATACCCTACCACCATGCAAATATATATTCACTTGAAGACGTTATTTAATTGTTTTTGTATGCATCGCTGTATAAATCCCTTTATAAACCTTTAAGTAACAAAAGGCTCGTATTATATAATTATTATAAAATACGCCGCAAATTACGTAGATAGAGCCACTCTAGATAAAATTTATGAAGAGAAAAGTTGTGAAATTGTGATAAACCACATCTCTAACTAGAAAATATGAGAGTAGTCGGAAAGTTCTGCACCTGAAATAACTTTTATTTTATAAAGGTAATATAAAAGTATCCTAAGAACTAATGGTCGTGCAGGGCATATGATTTATCTCAACATTCCTGAATTTGTCAAACACAGGTGGACTTGAAATATGGACGAAACTAAAGTACCTCGGTCTACATGGAAACTTTCAGGTTATACCGAAATGGGAATACGAGAAATTACTTATTTTAGAACAAAGTTATTTCAATTTATTCTGGAACTGAGACGTACAGTTGTTAAAGTCTAATGTGCCTGTAATTTTACTGGCTCTCAAGGACTGCTGCCGGAACACACTGTTAGGTGTTTGGCGATAGATTTTCTACTTGAGGATGGTATATTACCAATCTAGCATTCGCAAAATGCCTTTCACCATGCGGTGCAGCTCAAGCCAGCGGTGGGGATCTAGCCATGGACCTGTGGCACGGCAGTGCATAGCTATTACCCCTCGGCAATCATTGCTTCAAGATTATTACCGATATTTTATCAGCAATTTGAAGGATGATATTTGGACATTGTGACTATTATTAAATTACTCTTTGATAACAATATTTTATGGAAGCCCTTATGAACATAAAAGAATACCGCCCCGCCACATGAAGTTAAAGTACATCTGCAATACTGCTTGACTGAACCAATTATCTATCCTCTTTATTTTGCCTAGTGTCTAGCTATTTTTGAAGTATTATTAATTGTATATGACAAAGATATTTCGATTTTGAAAACGTGATTATATGTTGTTATTTTTTATTAGATATCCTCATCATTTACTATCAGATTGTGGTCAAAGGCTATCCTATTGGCTATACATGATAGATATTCTAAGAACATTATTTTGTTTAAGAGAATGACCACTCTAATAGAATACTATTACTTTCTATATACTTTATTAATATTTTATCATTTTATATAGGTACGAGTACTTTATTGGTTCTAACCCCCACGTAGGGCAGTTTTTCGGTTTCAATTTAAAAATTTTTTGGTCAAAATTTGTTTATATTTACTTTGACTTTTATTTGATTGCAAGGTTCAGAGCTTCGTGGTAGACTAATCCAGATGTATAATATTCATGTTGTGTTTACTTTAAATTGGATTGTTACATATGACTCTTTACCTCCATACCATGTTAAATAAGTAAGTCAATTGTAAACTGTAGGCTGCAAAAATAAAAAAATGGGTATTGTACATTTATTTGTATATTCGAACTATAGTAGCGTATGATGTAGCGGAATTTTATAAATCTTCGTCTTGCTAGCTACATATCTCAAGTATAAGAGTAGAATTTGACTATCACCTAAAGGTGTCTTCCGTAAGGTTTACTTGCAAGCCAGTTTCCAGAATCCAGTCTAGGTGAATCTCTTAACTACCCTCGACTACATCATCACATACCAAAAGGTAAGGTAGTTGTCAAAAGGTAGCCTATCTGCAGTAAAAAATGTAGAGGGTTTGTACCCCAGTCAAATTAAAGACTGGAAGAAGTGAATACATATATATTTCTGTAATTTGTGAAATTTTGAAGTTTGTTAGTAGGAAAAGACTGCGAAGTCAATATATAAATTATATAATGTTATACATATATTAACGTTTTACAACATATCAAATAAGTAATGAAATGAAATACATTTATTCATAGCAATACAAAACTATAAAAAGATATTTTGAAGCGCTCGTAGCGAAGTTTACTTGGCTGTTCTCAACCGATCAGCAAAGTTAAGCAACGTCGCGCGCGGTCAGGAGTTGGATGGGTGACCGCTAGTGACATTACTACTGAGCGTTTCTATGCTTCGGAGGGCACGTTAAGCCGTCGGTCCCGGTTGTTGTCTTAGGATGGCAGTCGTTATAGCATGGTGGTAGGGCATTTTGCGAATGCCCGCCTGGCTAGCTACCACCCTCAAGTAGAAAAACTGTCGCCAAGCACCTAACGGTGTGTTCCGGCAGCTGTCCTTGAGAGCCAGTACTTCTAGGTTAGCCTGAACAACATCTTCGACCACATCATCACTTACCATCAGGTGAGATCGTAGTCAAAGGCTAACCTATCATGAATAAAAAAAAAAAAAAAAATGTATGTTAGTATACTCATTTGTAGTTATTAATATAAAGATTGTATTGCCACGAACCAGCCTCAACTCAGCATAATGCTAGTTGCAGAAAGTGATCAACCAGCGCTCGTCTTCCGTTGAGACTGGCGGTGACATCACGGACGTACGGGCGTTAGCTTCAGTACTAAAAGTGCTTAAAAAAAATGAAATATTATAAAACATAAACTGATAAAAAAAAATTAGAAGAAAATGAGTAATGATTACCGCACTTCACCGTTGCAGCAAAGAAGCTTAGATCCGCTATCAAGAAGAACTAGCAATAGCTAGATCTAAGCTTGCTTTTCAAAATCGTAATAAGAGGTGCAGTATTAGTATTACCTTAGGTTCTATATATCAAGTTCTGCACTGAGTACGAGTCTTAAGCTCCGGCGTCAATCCTACATGTTTGTTAGTCTTTTTCCTTATATTATTTATATTTCATTACAACATAAGCACGTTATAGCGACCCACGGAAATGCGTTCCATTACCAGTCGTGTTTTCACGAAGTGTGCCTATGCGAAATGAATTCGCGATGAGATGTCCCCGTCCTTTTGATATGTTGGAACATATATTGAGAACAATATGAAACGCCTTATTTATTATTTGCCATTAAGTCTTGAATATAAAATAGGCTAGGGTGAAATGGCATTTTGTTGATTTATTTGAGTTTTAAATCATAAAATGCTACGTAAATTTTACAATTTCGAATTTTGTTTTGTGCGCTTTTTATAAATTTAGCCGTGGACGTGATTGGTGCCATTTGTTCAGGATTTCAGAATGAAATTTCAAAGCGGAAACCGTGCTCCCTTTTTTTTTTTTTTTTTTTTTTTTTACGTGTGAAAAATGCATTTACGCATTCCCGTCCACCCCGGGGAAGGTGGCCGGGATATGTCGGGCTCGACACCAACTACTCCCACAGCAGCAAGTGCCCCTACCGACTAAATAACACACGGTGTTCCATCTCTACCGCTTCTCGGCGGGATCGCAGGGTCGCTTTAGCACTCAACCACGAACCCGCCACGGTTGTCCGTTGCCGGACCCCTCCTGGGGTGCTACCCCTCACGACGCACCAGAACACATGGCACGTCGCTACCACCCGGGGACCAAGCCCGCAAATGGGCGTCAGACAACCCCGCTTCCGACGCCCAAGGTCCCCCTGCGACGGGTCAGATGAGTAGCCCCGTCGCCTGCTACTTCGGCCGCAGAGGATAGGGAGAGCGGCGCCTCGCTATACCAACACTCCTCCTCCCCTGCGGCCCCTCCGCGTCCGCCATCCAACGGTGGCGGCCCCGCCGTGGCCACGGAAGGTAGGGAGAGCGGCGCACCGTGATACCGGCACTCCTCTCCCGCCGTGGCCCCTCACCGTCAGCTGTGGTGTCGCCCATACAACACCACAGCCCGCCTCAGATGCGGTGCTGCCCATACAGCACCGCAGCCTACCCGTTGCCGCTCCAGTCTGGACTTAGAGGCAAAGCCCAGTGGAGCGGCCCCTCTGGGGCCGGCCGACTGCCCAAGCCAGCACGGCCCCTGGTTCCTCTTCGCTTCACCGTGGGTGACGAAGCCACGGCTACTAAGCCCCACCGCCACGACAAGGCGGGAACCCTTCGGGGGGAAACCGTGGTCCCTAGTCCAAGGCTTAGTTTTTACTTAGCTTAATACTTATTGTGTATAAGATACAAAAAAATACTAATAATGAGAACTAACCTTTGAATATAACAGATGCATTTCGTCACAAGGCACGAATTGCACTGCGCCCGTCACCTTGAGACATAGTTATTAAGTCTCATGTGCCTGCCTGTAATTTCACTGGCTCTCAAGGACTGCTGCCGGAACACACCGTTAGGTGCTTGGCGACAGATTTTTCTACTTGAGGGTGGTCGCTAGCCAGGCGGGTATTCGCAAAATGCCCTTCCACCATGCCAAGAAGCTCAAGCCCGCGGCGGGATTCGAACCAGGGACCTGCTGCGCGGCAGTCCATAGTCGAAACCACTGAGCCATCACTGCTTCAAATGCATGCATGCTTATATAGCGCTGTTATTACACTTATTTCATATTATTCACATTTTTGCGATGACGAACACATACGTATATTATGTAATAGTTAAATTATGTTAACGCGTAAGTGACTATCTCTTCTTAGTTTTTGATGATAGTAAAGTTCTTTAAACCGAACCGAAAATAGCACGTTCGGTAGGTTCATAATTTAAGCGCTTTTAAATAACAACTTCATTTTGAAACTTAACTGTACGAAAGCTTCAACTTATGCACTGAACTTAAGAACTAATGAGGCAGACTGCAGTATTCACTAAGTATACGTACCATCGCTCATTAATTTTACTGTAACAGTTCCACGCTGAATTTATATTTTGTACATTGTTCATTACTGGTACCCGAGGGTTGCCGGGCTAGAATGTCACCCCTCTTCTCTACCCGTGGGTGTCGTAAGAGGTGACTAAGGGTAACACATCAAAAGGTGAGCAGCAGCACTTTTTGAGGAACTGATATTTGACACTGCGATCCCCAAGCTGCCTGCCAAGCGTGGGGATGGCAAATCCTCCCATATTGGGGGAGGCTGAGTTCAGCAGTGGACTATCCGTCTGATACAGTAAATTACACAATATTATCTTTTTGTGGACGTTGTAAGAGATGACTTAAGGAAAAATACTGGAAAGTAGGCAGCAGCGCCTTTGGCAAATCCCCCTTAGTGTATCCCCGTACTTCCCCAGTAGTGAACGATCTGGCTCATATGTACGGTATTAATGATATAGTTTCCAACAAGTAATTTTTGTCAACCGGTTGTGAAACTAAGTTGCCATGGTGTCCGGCGGATCTTAATTTGCAAGCTTCACCTTGTTTAATTGAAATTTAAAAAATGGAATTGAATCCCATCGCTCAATACTATGAAATACTTTGTTAAAGATGGTAACATACTCATACAAATTCCCTGAACTTAAATTTTTATAGAACCGACTGCCACAACTTACTTCATATTTTTATATATGGCGACTGTACATAGAAGAATCGCCATGTATCTACTAAAAGGTTTCTGTTTTTTATTGGAAAGTACAGACACTGGCAGGTTGATTCATAAATAAGGCCAGCAGTTATGGAACAGTACTGGATTCTTAAGCTAAGAACTAAAATTATAGCCATTTTTTTACTGGCGTTTTGCCTTTATTTACAAAATACTACGATCTATACACAACAATAAAAGCATTTAGACAACATATAAGTCATTGCAATCTCACATGCAGTCCAAATGCTCCAGCCCACTACCAGTTGGCAGCGTGCCCAGCATGCTGGCAGCATTGCCCCGTTGAATTTCAATGCTTATTCGTTGAGCCAAATTGGTGCCAGCATTTTGAACACGCGTCGCATCAGCCAAGCTCTCTTATAGGTTTTGAAAAATACGATGACCTCCCGATCCTCACGGATCCAACTTCTACCATATATATATAACCAACCTCGATAACCTCGGTGACATATATAACAATATGTCACCGAGGTTAGCATACTTGCGCTGCTTGAGTTGCTCCACCGAGGTAGCCGCGGCGCCAGCTCTAATGTTATTATCAGAAAGCTGTGATGGTGCTAAAGTATCTACACATGTAGCGTCCCACACTAATGGCTGCCCTAATTTCTACGGAACCAGAGTCATGCCGTCAGGTCTTTTAAATATAAAATAATAAATATAAAAATAATACATAAATTTCTTTTAATTTTAAATATACGTTAGTATATATATAATGTTCGGAAGGGTATCCATCCCTATAGTCGATTCCTCCCCATATTTCCCCATTACCCAGACAGGATTTGCGAAGACGTCCAATCTTTTCAGTTTTATTGCACTGCAGCGTAGGGCATTCAGAGTGATTTGTTTGGTTGCGAACAGTATAATTGCCACATTTAGTACGAAACTACCAAACAAGTGGGAATCAGTACCCAAACTCACGAGCTTATTAGCGTACGCAACTAATAAAATAAATGTATTATAATAATTCATAATGGTAGTGTAAAGAACTGGAGAAAACTATTATTTGACAAAAAATGGACAAATATCAAGCCAAAAAATGGACACATCTCAATAAAGACAAAAATTATATAGAACTATAACACTGTCCCGTGGGGTGCCGTGGGTTAAAAAATCACAGACCCATTTCTATCTGTGGGTGTCGTAAGAGGCGACTTAGATAAAATACCGGAAGACTGTTAGCAGCGATATCTTCAACTGCAATCCACAAGGCGCCTGCCAAACGTGGGGATTATGGCATTATGGTGTTCAGCTCTGGACAATCCAGCTGATACCTACAGTATAGCATTAATATAGTAGATTATGGCGATAAAGAATAAGCATTGCAATTCAACGGGGCAATGCTACCAGCATGCTGGGCACGCTGCCAACTGGTAGTGGGCTAGAGTATTTGGATTGCCTATGAGTCTGCAATGACTTATAGGGATCTAAATGCTTTTATTGTAGTAGCTGTAGTGTTGTATATAGTTCGTAGTATTTTGTTAATACAACAAAAAAAATTGTAACACAGTTATTTAATTTTTGTGTGCTAACTAGTTTAGAAATATTCACAGCTATTTGATTCCAATTTATTTGTAGATTATGATGAATGAAACCAAACTGTAATTTACATATGGTGGTTGTAAGTTATACGACTCTAGTTTGTATTTACTTTGTTTGGATTACAATTTATTGAACATATCAAAAAATATATATCTCAAAAAAATATGTTCATAAATAATAAGTGTGCCATATTATATCCCGTTACTAAACTAGATAGAAATTTTACTAATATAAATACGTACTGAAAGCCATAATACTTATTAACATTGGATTTTTTAAATCGACCTTGCATTTAAAATAATCAGACTAAATGCTATACGATGTGATAATGATTTAACAGAATTAAAACTTAATTTGTTGAGCAAAACGTGAACGAGGATAATCCTTACAAAACCGTAAGATTGATGGCGGAAAAGACATCTCAGTGGTCTACTACTATGGCTAGTCTCTCCGCCTCGAAGTTTTCTATGTATTTTCTTGCCACCAAACAACATTATAGCGTATTTTGGATTGAATGATACGTCAGTATAATTACAGGCACATGTAAAACGAGAACCAATGGCTTGGGTGATGAACGCTATTTTCCATTCAGAATTTATCACAACAATGTTGGAGGTTCTACATTATTTACGATAACTTTTTCAATTTTGTCTGCTCTTCGTATAAACTTAGATGTTCATCACGAAAGGAAAACTGTTAACCTCGAACAGCATTCGTTCCCGCGACTATGCGCGGCAGACGGCAGATGGTTGAGTTCCTTTCATGAGAATAGAATTTCGTATATGTTGTTTTAAATATACGTAGGTACAAAAGGAATGGAACAATAATTTTGCAAAGTGTGCCTGGTACATTTTACCAAGCAGCGATATGCAAACATTAGGTAGTTAAATTCATTGCAGTTATTACATTAAAATATTTAACTTCGTTTTTACTGTCATAACATACACATTACATTATTTTATTAAGTAATTTGTTCAATAAAATGATACAAAGCTGCTTTAGATTGTTTATCAATGACCAGTCTGTCTTGATTTCCTATATTTGAAGGGTAGGATGAAGCTCAGTGAGATGTAATTAGAGATATCGTGTAGTTAAAAATTGTAAGCTGGAAGTATAGTTCACTTATATTTCTTAAACACAAATTGTTTTTTTTAAATTAAACAGAGTTTAGTTATTGTTCTTTTTTTGGTTTCGAATACTATTGTAAGTATTGATATCAACACATTCGCCCGAATGTCGCATTTATTCAATCGTACGCACATTTTTTTTCTGTCATTTTTATTAAATAGCGGCTTTTAATTTGTCGGAAAGACTACTGTCTCTAAAATTAGATTGATTAAAATAGGTATTTAAATGTTTATCCTAAATTGTATGACTTTTGTAGCAATATCGACCTCGTCTATTTACAATAACGATTTTTGAAAAACCTTTCAATATGTCATCATAATTATTTAATTTATATCGTTATTTTCTTAATCACTGTGTCCCACCATTGGACCAGTCCAATCAGGGCACCCTTTTTGGATTTTCAGTCACATTCATAGTAGGACTGACTTAGTTAGGTACTGTACATGACAAACTTCGTAGATTAAAACAACGCAGTTATTACTGCAAGTGATCTTATAGATATGCATGTATTTGTTTTTTTCTAACAGCCGAAAATTTGAGTGTACTGCGTCCTTTAAACTAAAACTGCTTGATCTCATTTGATGTAAGTACCAAAATGAAAAAATCATTATCTTTGGTTGGTTACTTGTAGGAAGGCTGTATATTATATGAATATAGTATGTATGAGTATTGCCTGTTATTGTGTGTCATTATTCTAAAAAAATCAGGTAATAATAGTTGCCTTGACCGAACCGGTAGAACAAGTTTGTCGCAACTTCGTATTTCAATGAAGGTTCCTGTGGTCCAAAGAAGGCAACAGTCCAATATTTCATTTTCTTCATTCTTTAAAAAAAATACTGTTTGTGATTATTAAAATAGACCTCTTAGCAACCGCAGTGGACGTTATCGTCCATTTCTATTGTTATAATTATCTACGATGCGCAATTTATTATTGGTTAAAATAAAAATAAGGTAAAAGAAATAAAAATAATTTACTGAATTAGTTTTTACACATACTCATAGAGATTTCAAGCCGTAAAGTTAAGTGGTCCATTTACACTAACCTTTCAGTTAAGTGATGGATGTGACGAAACTTTTGTGAAGATCTGCAATAGATGATGTGTAATGTGATGGTGACAGGCTAGAATATCAGCCCCAAATTCCACCTTAATAGGGAGGCTGTGTTGACAATCCGGCTGATACAGTACAGATGTGATTGTGCTATATATAATCTTTGTTAGTTCAAAAAATCTTTATAGCGGTAATAACTAAGGTTATTAAAACTAGTTTTATTACTTTTTATAAATGTTTAGTAAAAAACGAAATTTACTTTATTGTAAACTATTTCTTACTATTTTTAGATGTGTTACGTTTGTACTCCGTGGGGTGCCGGGTTAGAATGTCACCACCCCATTGCTACCTGTAGGTGTTGTAAGCGGCGACTTAAGGTAAAACACTGGAAGGTGGGCAGAAGCGCCTTCTGAGGAGCTGATATCTTAAACTGCGATCCCCAAGACGCCTGCCAAGCGTAGGTATTATGGCAAATCCTCCCTAGATGGGAGAGGCTGTGTTCAGCAGTGGACAATCCGGCTGATACAGTACAGTAAAGTTACGTTTGTAATCCTACTGTTTATAAATGCAAAAGTTAGGGTGTCACCAAAATATAAAGTTATTGGTGTTTTTCAAACATAAATACAAATAATTCATAAAGTTTCAAAAATAGGAATGAAAAGAGCACAAAACACTTAAAAACATCACATCATATTTGTGATAGGCTAGCCTTTGACAACTACCTTATGGTAAGGAAGATGCGGTCAAAGATGTTGTTCAGTCTGATCTAGCATTATATGCTCTCAAGCACATCTGCCGGGACACACCATAACGTGCTAAGCGACAGAATATCTACTTTGGATTTCTAGGTGGTAAGGCGGGCAATCGCAAAATGAGCTACCACTGTGCTAACACGAATGCTATCCTAAGACAATCACCGGGACCGACTGCGGGTGAAGAATTCTTATTTTCTATCTTAAAACAACATAACCGTAGTAAACGAAATGATAAGGCCCCAGCCCAAGATTCATATTTATAGATAGGTATATCTCATGATCATCTTTATATCAAAACAAACCTCAGTACATGCATAGTAGAGCTTGCTTAGTCGTAGGTGAGTGTTTGCGTATCGCTTTCCATACAAGTACAAACGTAATTTTGTCATATTTTAAACACCAACTGTTCAAACTCAGTGAAATTTTGCATGTATGTTCTTGGCCCTAATATATGTATATTATGCGTGAAGGTTTGCCAGTGTTCCGTAAAATTATGTTAGTAGGTACATATTTTCAAAATTGTTCGGAGTTTTCGTTTAGTATGGGAATTATTATTTTAATATTTAAAATATGTTAAAAACCACTCGCAAACTAGAAGCATATACAGGTTTATTGGAAAATGCTAAAAACCTCTTAGGGTTGACCTCTGCTAGTCCTAACCAACATTTTGAGATAAATGTAGGTATCTTTTTTTTTTCTAATAGACCATCCCTACTCCTAGCTAAGAGCGCCCACCGCCGCGCCGCGACAATACCGCGCCAAGCTCCCTTTGAATAGAGTTTTGAATATTTACATCGCACAATGTAATCAAAAATATAAAATAATAAATTACAGGCACATGAGACTTTTAAAGTCAGGTGGTCTCCGTGCTTATTCCGCCAAACACAAAAAAACAAACAAAAAAATTAAAAAACTTTCATCTCAAAATGTATGTTGACTAGCAGAAGTCAACCCTAAGAGGTTCTTAGCATTTTTCCGATAACCCTGTATATCGGGCTCGAGGATAGGCATCCAAAAAATCACCGAGTTTGATTAAACACTTGGAATTAAATTAAGTTTATTGTCTCCGTAGCCCTTTCCATACAAACGCAGTTTATTCACATTTAAATACCATGTGTTCGAATTCAGTGAAATGTGGCATGGATTCATTGAGCCTAATATATATGCTTCTTCTTCTACACACTTATCTTAAGTTATTAGTTATCATCATGTCATCATCCTCAAAAAACATTGCCAAATTTCATTTATGTCCCTTAAAACTTTTCTAAGTAAAACCTTACAACAGAACTTTCTTAACTTTATATCATTACCCTTATTGTCAATTTCATGCCCATAACTAAGAACATAAAATTCCAAATAACATCTCAGTCCCCATTTCAATTCAGTTTCAAATAACTGATGTCTGATCTTCACATGCCAACTTTCAGCCTTGCAAGTCGTGTTCTTTTCGATATTGAGTGAGTAGTATTTCGCTTATATGATACTTATTTGCCTATAAACGGGGTAAGTATTCGTGTATATATATTCGCCCTACACCACATTTTTGCTCTCAAATTTCACATCGACCACAGGATGCTGGCGCATAATTAAAATTTGCGTTACGGCAGCCATTAATTATTTAGCGTAGTTTGAACATCTTTAGAGGCGAGCCGACACGACCTACTATAAATGGGCCTTATATTCCTTATATTCAGAGGACAGAAGCAGCGCGTGCCGTGAATGGCTAAACCGGAATGAGCCTAGGGTTGGGCTGTGGTAAGAAGCACGACCTGAATTTTACTTCATACATATAAATTACAATATAGTAAAACATCGTTCTTAATCTTTTTTCTTTAGATATCTATTTTTTTTTTATTTTATGTTATTGTGAAGGAACAAGCGCGAGGCCCACATGATGTTAAGCGGTATCCTCTGCCTATAACAGATGCATTTCATCACAAGTGACGAACTGCACTGCGCCCATCACCTTGAGACATAGTTGTTAAGTCTCATTTTGCCTGTTATTTCACTGGCTCTCAAGGACTGCTGCCGGAACACACCGTTAGGTGCTTGGCGACAGATTTTCTACTTGAGGGTTGTCGCTAGCCAGGCGGGCATTCGCAAAATGCCCTTCCACCATGCGGTGAAGCTCAAGCTCTGGGCGGGATTCGAACCATGGACCTGCTGCGCGGCAGTCCATAGCCAATGCCACTGAGCCATCACTGCTTCAAAATTATATTATTATTATAGAACTATATTATTATAGAACTTAGCTATATACTCTGAAGCAATGATAGCCGAGTGGTTATAGCAACGGACTGCGGTGCCGCAGGTCCATGGTTCAATCCTCACAGCCACCGCCATCTTGAGCTTCACCGCATGGTGATAGGGCATTTTGCGAAAGTAGAAAATCTGTCACCACCTAGCAGTGTGCTTTGCCAGTAGTCCTTGAGAGCCAGTAAAATTACTGCTGCATGAGATTGAACAACTATATGACACAGGGGAGCAGTGCAGTTCGTCAATTGCGACGAAATGCATCTGTTATAGGCAGAGGCTCATGACTATATAGTTAATTCAAAAGAAGTAAGTTATCTTGGTGATAGTAACTTAAATCATTAGAACACGTAGCCACCCCATGTTTCACATCACTAGTAAAACCTCCCCGTCTACATAAAGATTTATTCCTGTAACTGAGAAGACTACGCGACACTTTTTCCCAATTATGAGGTAAAGCGCACCATTTATTAACACCTCGTCATAGGAGTCACGATTTGTAGGATTTTCCTAACTTTTCCCCTACACATAAGTAAGGGCGTGGGTGACTGCGAGTCGATTTCAATTATCTTTCATTATGACATCGTGTATTATTTGGACATCATATTATTTTTTGGACCTACGTAATACGTTCATATAGCAATTAAACAACTTTCCCTGAGTCACTACGTAACCACGATCTTTGCAGAGCTAGGAATAAACATTAATATTCGTAGCTGCAAAGTGTTTGAAACGTTTCGGGACAAAAATAATAATAAATATATGCGATTTAAACCGTTTAAAGTTGTTTAATTACCATGTGTAATAATCGCAAAATTTGAGACAACTTTATAAAACGTCCATAGTTTGAAAAAACAGGAGTGGTCTTTATAAGCAAGTAAGCAGCAAACTATATAGACAGATTACGCTAAACAGCGGCATGCCACTACTTACATAGACAAGGTGCTACTTAGTGGGAAATAGCTACATGCATCGATATTTACTCATGTGGTATTGCCGCAATAGTATGTTGAGAAAGAGAAGAAAATAGGTAAAAAAAACAATAATCTCCTTGGTGTCAATCAGGAAAGTAAAAAGCACGTGCGCGGAAAGCAGCACATTACGATATTTGTTACGCCTACGTAATAGACCCTTTATGAGCTAGTGTGTTAAAAAGTAATTTTCAGTAGCCGTCTGAAATAGGGAACTAGACCGATAGATAACAATAGGCTCACCCCTTATGGCATAGGATAATTACGTAATTCGAAATGTGGGTGATTAGGAACCTCTGCCTACGACTTCAAAGATTAACAGGGTTGATTAGACAGAGCAGACATTGTATTTTTTGGAGTAAAGACTGCTAAACCTTAAATTCTAATAAAAATATAATTAGCTTACAAAATTTCAACTGAATTGTTGTTTTTTTTTTTCAAATCTTGCTTGTACTTGTAGTATTTTTTTTCCTTTTGGTAAAATTTATAAGATATTCAGGTATGATGATGTGTTATAAGAGAAGGTATTGCTGACCCCCCGAAGGGTTCCCGCCTTGTCGTGGCGGTGGGGCTTAGTAACCGTGGCTTCGTCACCCACGGTGAAGCGAAGAGGAACCAGGGGCCGTGCTGGCTTGGGCAGTTGGCCGGCCCCAGAGGGGCCGCTTCACTGGGCTTTGCCTCTAAGTCCAGAATAGAGCGGCAACGGGTAGGCTGCGTTGCTGTATGGGCAGCACCTACCTTCCGTGGCCACGGTGGGGCCGCCACCGTTGGATGGCGGACGTGGAGGGGCCGCAGGGGAGGAGGAGTGTTGGTATAGCGAGGCGCCGCTCCCTATCCTCTGCGGCCGAAGTAGCAGGCGATGGGGCTACTCATCTGACCCGTCGCAGGGGGGCCTTGGGCGTTGGAAGCGGGTCGTCTGACGCCCATTTGCGGGCTTGGTCCCCGGGTGGTAGCGACGTGCCATGTGTTCTGGTGCGTCGTGAGGGGTAGTACCCCAGGAGGGGTCCGCAACGTTTTAGACTGCCTATGCAAACTGGCTGTCAAGGACTGCTTCCGGTACATATGTACTTGGCGACAGATTTTCTACTGGTGGTAGAAGGAGAGCAATAAGCGATATATGCTGTAATGCCTCGTCCGCAAAAGGATTCATCATACCATGTACACGTCAGTCCACAAACATTGCAACAAGACTATCAATAACTGACAATTTTTTTTACAGAATGAAAGAATACACAAACTTCACTTAGTGATGTAATTCTGATACGTTACGTGGCGGGTTCGTGGTTGAATGCTAAAGCGTCCCTGCGATCCCGCCGAGAAGCGGAAGAGATGGAACACCGTGTGTTATTTAGTAGGTAGGGGCACTTGCTGCTGTGGGAGTAGTTGGTGTCGAGCCCGACATATCCCGGCCACCTTCCCCGGGGTGCACCGGAATGCGTAAAAGCAATTTTTCAAACGTTAGTCCGTAGGTATTGTTGGCTAGATTGTAATACAATGAGGTACAAAAAGTACGTCATTTCCGAAAAAAAAATGATTGGTCCTAGATAATTAATAGATTCAGGCTTTACTTTGCAGAAATCCATATTCTATAGCAATAAATATTTTTAAAAAACATGACATTGTCACTAAATATATTTTTTAAGTTTTCTAAAGTTGTTTTTAACTACTTATATTTCTTATTATTGTTAATTTACATACACAAAGCTTACATTTGACATTGCATTCTAGTTAACAGCAATTGCTCTACGTTTTCCTTTACTTTTTCAAAAGTGCAACAAATTTTAATATGGGCCCACTAAAACGTTTTTAAGTGCAGCATTACCTCACAGCAGTCGTCATGCAGTATTCAATCTTGTTACAAATCAGTGTTGCTAATTGATTAAATTATTATAGGGCTCGGTGTCAGGTATCTACACCAAGTAAAACATTATATAAATACTACTGAATGATTTTTCTTTCCACGCAATTTACAACCTCATTAATCTGTTCAGTCATGCACTCTTTCTTGGTCTGTTGTTTTATGGGGTTGTTCGAGCATGAGGTCCACCTTGTGTTAAACTGTAATCTGTGTCTCGAACAGATGCATTTCGCCAGAAGTGACGAACTGCACTACGCCTCTCATGACATAAAGTTGAATCTCATATGCCTGTAATGTCACTGGCAACCACTCATCAAATAGGAGCACAGTAATGCGAACTATGTAAAATCATAAATATATAAAAAAATAATGAGTTAATCCCTATTGCCTTAGGATAGTCTTGTGATTTAAGCATAGAGTGGTGATGTATACAAGTATAATAATTTTATAAATGTTGTGTTAAATGTTTAAGATAATATATAAGTTTAAGGTAATTACCTATGTATTATGTGTAACATTACCTAGTTACTCATGGCAATAAAAAAGTATTTTATTTATTTATTTAAAATAGGCTGATAACTTAGCCACCACCTTCTCCCCTATTGGTAAGTGAGGATGGTATACCAAGGAGTTACAAGGTTGGGTCTCAAGGACAGCGGCCGGAATATATTGTTAATTCCTTGGCGATAATTTTTCTACTTAAGGGTACGTACCAAGCCAGGTGAGCATTCGCAAATTGCTCTACTATCATGCTGTGAACTTTAAGCTCACGGTAGTTTTCGAGCCATGGACGTACTGCGCCGTCCATAGCTATTGCCTCTGGGCCGTCGCTGCATCAAAACCACCACCATCGCTTCTTCATGTATTGCACTTATAAGTTTATATTAGAGCCATTGCATTCTAGATTAATCCTGTTTACCGATTTCGACCACATTATCACTTGCCATCAGGTGAGATTGTGGTCAAAGGCTAGCTTTTAGTAAAAAATTACTTAATTTGTCTAAATATTGTCTTTTTGAACTGTTTGTATGTTTAAGTACACTGAGAGCACCACGCTAAGGAATGTTTAAAGTAATATACGAGTATAAGGTGATAAGCCACCACATAATTATGTTCAAAATGTTTAATAACTCAGGACGGCAAATATAGAACACCCTTATTATCAATGTAAAATTTTACACCCGAAATGTTTTGCCAACAACCTACCTACAACATTTAAAAAAAATTGTCGTAATAAACTTTTATTTAAGTACTAGCTGATACACCAACGACTTAATCCGCGTAAGATTTCGTTAAGTATATCACAATATTCCATTACTTCGTTAAATCTTATAAAAAATGTTTTCTTGCTCAACTTATAATAATTTTTATTACAACCGATTTGGTACTTTGACGAAGCCACAAACAGACTTGCTTTACCTCGCTACATCTTACAAAATGTTTTGTTTTTCTAGCCCAAATTGCAGTATTTTTTGTTACAAATCGATTTGGTACTTTTATGACGAAGCTACAAACAGACTAGCCTACGGTCTTGATAGTTGTTAGTTATTGTTTTTTAATTCCTGATAGGTTAGCCGCTGACCACTATCTCACCCGATGGTAAGTGATGATGCGGTTGATGGCTCTCAAGGACAGCTGCCAGAACACACTATTAGGTGCTTGGCGACAGATGTTCTACTTGATGGTGGTAGCTAGCCAGGCGAGCATTCGCAAAATGCCCTACCACCATGCTATAACGACTGCCATCCTTAGACAACAGCTGGGACAGACGACTTAACGTGCCCTCCGAAGCATGGAAGCGCTCAGTAGTAATGTTACTAGCGGTCCAACTCATGACCGCGGGCGACGTTGCTTAACTTTGCTGATCAACATAAACATAAAAATATTTAAAAAATATACCGTTAAATCTATTTTCAGGCTTCTACAAAGATTGAGGTACTTACTTAAGTTTAGATACTGTTATAACAAGTGTATCTAGTGAAGCATTACCGTGTACCTCGCTGTAATTGCGCCCATCTGCCGTTGTTACAAATACGTAGCTTTAATAACACTTTTTTGAAAGGAAAACACCGTTTAAAACGATGTTTTACTATGGAACTACAGAGGAATTACTTAGATTATGTATGCAGACTAGGTAAATTTAGTTGATTGTCTGTTCAGTATCCTAAATTCAGATCTACGGCTTCTTTTAGCCAGAAACTTCGAAGCAGTGATGGCTCAGTGGCATTGGCTATGGACTGCCGCGCAGCAGGTCCATGGTTCGAATCCCGCCACGGGCTTGAGTTTCACCGCGTGGTGGAAGAGCATTTTGCGAATGTCCATCTGGCTAGCTACCACCCTCAAGTAGAAAATCTGTCGTCAAGCACCTAACGGTTGGTTTTGGCAGCTGTCCTTGAGAGCCAGTAATTCTAGGATAAGCCTGTATCATATATTGCACTTATTACTTTAGAGCCAGTTTTCATTCTAGATTAATCCAGTTTACAAATTTCACCACATCATCACTTACCATCAGGTGAGATTGTGGTTAAAAGCTACCTATCAGCAATAAAAACAAACCAGTGTTTTCATTTTCCCTTGGTTGTAGGAGCTGGCTACAAGTAGGAAATCTGTCACCGAGCAACTAACGGTAATTTTGAGCAAGTTTCCTTGGGAGCTACAGCCAATTCATCTACTTAATAATAAGTGTTTCTTTTTTTATGCCTGATAAGTTAGCCTTTGACCACTATCTCACCTGATGGTAAGTGATGATGTGGTCGAAGATGTTGTTCAGGCTAACTTAGAAATACTGGCTCTCAAGGACAGCAGCCGGAACACACCGGTAGGTGCTTGGCGACAGATTTTCTACTTGAGGGTGGTAGCTAGCCAGGCGGGCATTCGCAAAATGCCCTACCACCATGCTATAACGACTGCCATCCTAAGACGACAACCGGGACCGACGGCTTAACGTGCCCTCCGAAGCACGGAAGCGCTCAGTAGTAATGTCACTAGCGGTCACCCATCCAACTCATGACCGCGGGCGACGTTGCTTAACTTTGCTGATCGGTTGAGAACAGCTAAGTAAACTTCGCTACGAGCGCTTTTGTTTTCCGAGAAACAGCAACGTATTTATTTTATAATTACTTTCACTTGCTCGTCTTTAGTTTATCAGTTTTTTAATTAAATACTGCCTCAAACTGAATTTGAACCAGTGTATTTTTCCTGACCAAGTCGCACAACTTGACCACTGCCTAACAAGACATTTTTTTGCTGTGAGTGATTATTTTGACTGTTCTTTCCGAACGATGGTCGCAATTACAACGTGGTCACCTGTGATCGAACCAAAATCGAATTACTTCAATTTAATGGATTACGAAAGTTTAAAAAACAGTTCTTTAAATAAAGTGTGTTGTACAAAAGAATAGTGTTATATCTTCGTAAACATTTATCGAACCGCGACGGTCTGGTGTGGGAGTGAAAAAGAATCTATGTCACATCTGCCCGAGGGAAGCGAACTGTTGTGTGAGGCGTGTCCCGAACTTCGGAAGTTGTCCGCTGTCCGACCACCGCGCACCGCCAAGTTTCTTGCGGAATTAGTATGAAACATTCTGGACATTTTAATTACCGTACAGGCAGCTGCTGCTCCTCAGATATAGAATCACATGCATACATCCATATAATCACGCCTGTATTCCCCGAAGAGGTAGGCAGAAGTGTGTAAACACCCACGTTACTGCCTGTTGCCTGTGCCGGGCTAGAAAAAAGGTGGGCAGCAGAGCCTTCTGAAGACGTGCCATCCTTAACTGCGATCCCGAGATACCTACCAGCTAAGGATTATAGCAAACCTCCCTGATGAGGGAGGCCTTTGTTCATATGACGTTGGCTGTTGATATGACATCAAATATTATATTCACAAATCAAGCATAAAACCCAGCGCACGATAAACTTTTCTTTAAAGCCCTTACCCACAATTATAACTTATCAAATCAAGAAATTAATAATTCTTATGTACCCAAAAGCTTCCTTGGCTCCTTATCTTGAAGTCTTGTAGAACTTGTAGGTGCAAGAACGGCTAGTTTTCTTTACCGTTAAAATGCTTTATTGGTTCAATATGCCCTCCTTTATGGCAGGTGATAATGTGCACTCAGTAGTAACTAGCCAATTTAAACTTAATGTGACAAAGTACTCTCGAAGTATTCTTCATTTTGCAAGTTTCATGTACCGACAGAGAAAAAAAGTTAAAATAAATATTCCTTTATAAGATGACAGTGTAACAAAGTGAGAGTTGGCTCTTTTAAAAAAAGAGTTGATTATTAAAAACTGGACAGAAGATAAAAATGTTTTCTTGCATACTTTTTATTTATTTATACATACCTTCATTGTACATTTTACACATGCTTGACGATGGTTGATGATTGATGCTTCATATGACAAAGTTTTGTAAGATAAAATGATTTGAACCTATAAAAAAATATATGAGCCTATAAGAATAAGGAACAATCTTTTTTAGAATGAGCTTTCATGACGTTACGGTCACGGAACTAAAGATATGTAGGTATATAAATATACCTGGCATTTGATGATTTTCAAAACAAAATTTACCTACGTAAATTGGAGGTTTTTTTTTATAAATGGTGTGCGCCACTCATGATCACACTAAAACTTATGACCTTTTGGGATTGCAGCTGAGTTTATAAACAATTTATATATTTATGTTGAAAAAAAAATGTATCACTACAACACCCAATAAGTAATTTTGAAGCGCTCGTAGCGAAGTTTACTTAGCTGTTCTCAACCGATCAGAAAAGTTAAGCAACGTCGTGTGCGGTCAGGAGTTGGATGGGTGACCGCTAGTGACATTACTACTGAGCGTTTCCGTGCTTCGGAGGGCACGTTAAGCCGTCGGTCCCGGTTGTCGTCTTAGGATGGCAGTCGTTATAGCATGGTGGTAGGGCATTTTGCGAATGCCCGCCTGGCTAGCAACCACCCTCAAGTAGAAAGTCTGTCACCAAACACCTAACGGTGTGTTCCGGCAGCTGTCCTTGAGAGCCAGTATTTCTAGGTTAGCCTGAACAACATCTTCGACCACATCATCACTTACCATCAGGTGAGATAGTGGTCAAAGGCTAACCTATCAGGAATAAAAAAAAATAAGAACACGGGAATATTCAGGTAATCTTGCAATTTAATTCAAACAGTGTCAACTATATGCATTATTCTGTGAAGGTAAGTAATTACTTTCTTATAAATTCAAAAGCTATATTCACGGCTCTAATTTACGTGGTTCCCGTAAGCATATATTTTTCAATATTTTTAACTTTTGCTAGAATAGCAAAGAAGAAAGGACACAGTGTTCTTCAGTCACACTTCTTCATTTTAAATCTATGGTGTGTTTTTTGTCTATGTACGAATAAAGCGAGAATAGTAACGTAAACGTTCATGTAAGTGTCATGAGAACATCACTATACAGAAATTAATTAAAAATCCCATTTAAATTAAAATGTTATTTCTTAAAAACCGCACATACTACTACTAGATCCAGCAACTACCTCAATGTGCTCTTACAAATATAATTCTAGTTGCACAGAAAGTGGAGCAGTTATTTTTTTATTGGCGATATGCCTTTATTAAACAAATACTACAAACTACATACAACAGTACAGCTACTACAATACTACAGCTACTACAGTAAAAGCATTTGGACTCATAGGGAGTCCAAATGCTCTAGCCCACTATCAGTTGGCAGCGTGCCCAGCATGCTGGCAGCATTGCCCCGTTGAATTGCAATGCTTATTCTTTGAGCCAAATAGGTGCCAGCATTTTGATCACGCGTCGCATCGACCAAGCGCTCTGATAGATTTTGGAAAATACGATGAGCTCCCGGTCCCCACGGCCCCAACGTCTCTACACCAAACGGCTCAAATATGTAACCCATACCGAGGTTAGCATATTTGCGCCGCTTGAGTTGCTCTGCCGAAGTAGCCGCGGCGCCAGCCCTCACGTGGGTTTCAGAAAGGTGTGACGGCGCTAAAGTGTCTACGCATGTAGCGTCCCACACTAAGGGCCGTCCTAACTTCCATGGAACCAGAGTCATGCCGTCAGGTCTTTTACCATCGTCACGCATCAGACCGTTCGGTTCGAGAACAGCTGGAACATTGGCGCTGGTAAAAGCCCGGCGAATGATATCGTTAAGGCTGGCGTGGCGGGAAATTCGACCAGCACTTCGAGAGCAGGAGAGGCCATGGTGACCGAGTTGGTCAACTGCAGTACCACACTGGCAGTGATGTGCAACACAACACCTTGCACCCAAACGTAAGCTAATAGCGAGACGAAAAACGGTTATTAACAATCCCAAAAATATTGTTTACCAACTTTTATATAACAGTTAACAGTGGTTAAAATAACAGCTGTTACAGACTGAAACTTTCCCCATTGCCATTACCGACACAAACTCCATATTCAATCTAAATAGCCATCATTGTCTGCGCATTACAAAGTAATAACGGTGCAACGCACCGCCGCCGCCGACAGGAAGCATCTGCCTACGTATACCTACGTTTAGATAATAAAAATTAATACAATGCAACGTTACGTACAGAGTTCCGTATTCATTTCAAACTCAGGGCACAATGTAAAAACGGCACTACGGAGTCTCTGTAGCCTTAATATCCGCTGTTTCAGACTCGTAACCGGCTAACAATATTGCATTGCGTATGCCACGCGCTAGTTCCGTACTTATCACGAAAGTTTCAGCCGGCGCACTGTGTTTCGCCTAGAACAAGCTAGCTGGACAAAAATATTTTATAATGAGTTTCGATTGCTTTTGCCTTAGACAATGATAATTTGTTAATTTCATAATTTCCAGGTAGGTACAGATTAAATTATAAGTCTAAAAATGAAAAACCAAATACTTTATAAAAAAATGTATTGTATTTCTTACAAAGGCACAAAAAAAAGCAAAAATACAGCAGAAATAAGTACATTAAAATAGAAAGAAACAATCAATAATATATTACAACATAATTATACAATAAAAAGTAAAAAAATACATTATTATTTATAACTTAAATATTATAAAAAAAGGTAAACTCAAGATTTTACAAAAATGCTACATCATACTCGTAATTATCCTAAATATCCTCATCTGATGATTCGTCACTCTCACATTCAGTCGAGTCTGGTAACAAGTAATCACCTTCATCAGTCGGACTCGGAAGAACGTTACTTGTAACCCGATGTGATTGTATTGAAGGCGGAACAATCAAATTTAAAACTTCTTCAGGTAATTTGTCAATTTTCTTTTTGGGTACCTCTCTGAGAGAGTTGATTAGAGGATCAGACGTTATTAAAAGCATATTCAACAAATCTGTATTTGTGGCAATACGTGACAGTTTCCTGGTGTGGTGTTCACGGAATCTCCGGCAGTCTTTATTTCGAGCCTCTTGAGCTTCTTCTGAGAGCTGTCCGATTGGAAGAATGCAAGTTTTTATCACTTCTGTGCTATGTACAAGTATTTTGTGTACAGTAGCTGGCATGTAGTACCACGAATACAGATTTAGTTAAAGTGTTCTGGTTTCAGAACACACTTTCTCAAATTCATTGTAATTAATATCGTACCCAGAAGATAAAGTTCTTAACAAAATGCAGAATTTTTTAATGAGGTTAACGTCTAAGCCTGTAATCTCTCCACTCAGTTCCGGGTTTGTAAAGAATCTGCGAGCTGTGTTCCCATCATTTGTGTTACCATAACCAGGTTTTGGTTTGTCTACAATAAGTCCCATTTGGGTTTTAAACTTTTGCTTTATGTCGTCTGAACGCTGTTTCACACTAGCTTTATCGTCATCACCTCTAACCTGCCACTTCTTAATATCCAAACGATAGCTAATGTGCAACAGACATTCAAAACAGCGAATCCAAGCATGTAATGTAGACAAACCAAACCCATAATGTTCTACATTACTTTCCAATCCACTTAAATCACCATTCATCATCTTAGGAGTCGCACCACAGATATAACACTTTTGTGCAGATCGTGTGTCAGTCATAGCATTGCATACTTTGCCGTCTGTCATTGTTAGCAAAAGAGTGTGCTTCACAGAAATTTGTGATTCACAAACACTACATGTTGTTGGAAGAAGTTGAGATACTTCTTCCAACACTCTGTTAGTTTCTGTAGTCGTAAATTCATTTGTTTCCTTTGAAAAAATAAATTTAATTGGCCTGCAATATAACGTGGAGGAAGGTCGTGGGTTTTGCCAAATAATATTTTGACCATCACACAATCTCAAAGGCACAAATGAAAATACAAACAGAAATTCATCAGTAGCCTCAGTGTTTTCAAACTTCTGCTTGTAGGTACTGTGACCAGAACTACCATCACATCCCCATTTGCTAACTAATGTGAATGACGATCTGGGCAGCACACTTTTAATGACTTCACTTTGTGCTTCAACTAGTCGTTCAGTTGTTTTATCCAAAATAGCTTGGAGTTTTATTTCCGCGCGCGATTCCGTTATAGATATATGGTCATCAGAAGGATAACAAAGTTTTTTTGACTTACATAGGCTATGGTATGATGGAAACAATTGATGTCCAGCCTTCATTGCCCACTTTCTCGTCTGTTTGTAAGAGTGAGAAGTGCACTTAGAATCTACGTAATAAGCTAGCGCTTCGTCACTATTTAACTGCCTAGCACTACAAAGAGATTCTTCAGATGCCTTTCCTTCTGTGCTGGAATGATCGCCACTTTTTCGGATTCGAGAGGCAACCGCTCTATGACCCGATAAACGATTTGCCACTTCCGCAGCTGTGGTCAATTCACTAGCACTCCGCAATTTCACCAAGTCTTCAACCCTGCGTTTTTTTGTTTTGAAACTGGCGTCTTCGAAGTCTTTTCGGGGTCTACCTTTAGGTTGATTATCTTCTGATGAGGAGGAAGCAGAAGGCCGATGCATACAAACGCTAAATTGTATGTCTGCTCCGTCCAGCCAACTTCTATTTTTGTTTAAAAAAAACATCCATTGTTTTCGAAGCAGCCCACTTTTCAGCAAATTTTGACGATATGCTGGCAATTTTTGTTTGCATATCTCTTCTTGAATCGGAGGCCAAATCTCTCAGATTGTATTTGTTAAAAATAAACTCCATCAGGTGAGCATTTCTGGCTTCTTTGTCATATTTACGCCATTCTTCAAATAACTCCATTTTCGAAAAAGTGTACACATGATCTGAAAAAAAAAATAAAAAAAATGTTTAGCATTCGTTGCGGTCTCCATATTATATATCATTTAAAAGGTTAATGTTGTGGCTGTAACATACATAAAAATCAACTTGGATACACGTGGATACAAAAAGTTGCGATCCTTGAAAGTTTAGATATGAAGAAAAACTTGACATTCTTTTAACAGATTTTTCAATTGGATATTTAAAGCACATGTTGGCAAATAATATATTAAGTCGATATTAAGTAAGAAAGTACTTACCCTCAAAGGTAAAATCCATCACAGAAAATACTAAAATAATCACTACAAATTTTAAGAGATGTTATCATAAGTGCCGCAAAATTGCAACTAATTTAATTTCACAAATGCAATTAACTTATCACTTACCTTCAACCCCTTATAACTCACCACTATGGAATGTTTGCCCTAATTATTACCTGTTATCGAGACCTTGGGGGTTTTGTTAATGGCATGTGACCCTTAATTACCCGATTAGGTAAATGACTTTTGTCCACCTACGTTGTTCTAGGCAAAACACTGTGCGGCGGCGCGAGGGAGCCCCCCCACGCCCGCCACCCAGGGGCGCCACCCGATGCAGTATCGATCGCGTCTGCAGCACGCTGCAACGCTGTCTTTCGCAGATCAGTCCTTATCGTCTGCCAGAACGAGCCTTCTACACCCGAGCACTAAAAGGCTTTGAGAATCCAACGTGTATGGAGACGGTCCCACGCACACCGCGCCGGCTGCAGACGTTAGTATCGAGGCGCTCACGCTTCACAGCACTAAGCTTGTTTATTGAAAATCGTTCACTGTTATGTCTCCAGATACCTACATCTGTACTCGCATGCGATTTATTGGAACATGAAAATAATGTAGTTTCTAATATTGTTGTGCTGCTATGTTTACCTGCTCTGCAGATTACATTACAAAATGACAAATTTTCGAGAGAAAAAATTATAGTCATGTGCGGTATTCGAACCCGCATCCATCCACCCCTATAGCCGGAGTATGCTCTGACCGACTGAGCTAACACGACATTTGACTCATAACTCTAATTCTTGCTCTCGTTCTTCAACCATCGTATGGGATGGAGCAACACCTATAGTTCAAAATACGTTGTACTACAAACAAGACCAATTTTGCAATTGATTTTAAACTTGTAAGTGATGACGCAACATTATAATTTTAATATTGTTATGTTTGCAATAACGCCTGCTCTGCGGATAACATTACTAAATTACAAATTTATGAGAGGAAAAATTATGGTCATGTGCGGGATTCGAACCCGCGTCCATCCACCCCTATAGCCGGGGTATGCTCTAACCAATTGAGCTAACATGACATTTGACTCATAACTCTAATTCTTGCTCTCGTTCTTCAACCATCGTATGGGATGGACGACACCTATAGTTCAAAATACGTTGTACTACAAATAAGACCAATTTTGCAATTGGTTTTAAACTTGTAAATGATGACGCAACCTTATAATTTTAATTATCTTAATGTTTGCAATAACTCGAATCGACTATAATTTTGTCTATCGTAAATTTGTAATGTAGTTTCTGTAATATACTGACAATACAAGATACTTCTCTGACAGCCTTACGTTTACCTGTAAACTCAGCATAATGAAACGTATTTGGAGAAAATATCAGGAAACGTGCAACAAGTGGAAAGCGTAGATAGTTAGAAGTTTCTTCACATTTACCAATAAATTCATTAGACCAGCTAGTCTGGGCTTATGTATAAGGTATTCGAGCCAACAACGCCGGCTGTCGTTAACTATGAAATTTATAACGAAGGACCGAGTCAAAAGTTGCAAGCGTTGAAAATATTGTAAGCTGCACTCGTTCCGGGCAAATTAAATGAAAAACGAAGTTTTGCGGCGTGGCGGACGAAGTTGGCCACTCAAGTTTCAAGCTCGGTGGAGAGGCTCGCATACAGTACTCTGTCTGTTCCTTTCATTTTGTATCTATATAAAGTATTTGGTATTTTATTATATTGACCGTCTCAGTTCTTTCTTCTAACTCGTATTATGGTTACGCTGAGGGTCGTTTAACAAAAATGTGCCTTGGATCTGAAAAATTATTCTAACGTACTTATATCAAAATTAAGTACGAGTACATACATAAGTTCTTCTAATATGTAGATTACGAATAGAATATTATCTTGTTCAGGGTCGAGTTGTGAAGAAGTTGTTGATATTACAGTCTTATATCATATATCAGTTAAAGTTGATTTCAAACCATGTTTAACGTATTTATCTTACTATGTGCTAGTATGCCTTTATTCATAAAACACTACAAACTATATATAATACGACAGCTACCACTAAGAATACCTTTAAGCAAAATAATAAACACCCCGCGATTTCACTCGCGTGGTGTTGGATAATGATGAAAAGTATCCTATGTGTTATTCCAGCGCCTCATCAATCTTCATACCAAATTTGATCAAAATTACTTCAGCAAACGGCTGAAGTAACTTAAACGTCAAGAAATAACAAACGTACAGACACACTCACAAACTTTTGCCTTTATAATATAACTAGCCCATTGATTTCACCCGCGTGGTAATGGATGATGATGAAAGTATCCTATGTGTTAATCCAGCGCTTCATCTACCTCTATACCAAATTTCATCAACATTGCTCCAGCCGTTTGAGCGTGAAGAAGTAACAAACATACAAGCACACTTACAAACTTTTGCCTTTATAAAATCGGTGTGATTAGTGTGATGAGTGTGATGAGTGTGATAGTGTGATGAGTGTGATAGTGTGAGCAGTGTGATAGTGTGATGAGTGTGATAGTGATCGACATAAAAGCCATACAAGCTTGTGATATATCTTGCTACAAACAATTTAAAAATCCATCAGAACTCAGTTTGTGCTAACTGACCACACAAAATGACTAAAACATACACACGCCCTAAAAGTTTAGACTGTTAGATTTATTCCGCGACTATAAATATTAAAGCTGAATAACCGCTGAGTAGTTATGTGTTAAGGGCATGAAATAGACACCGTTAACCCCATAGACAGGTAATTGTCGGCATACCGGCTTTGTAAGGGATCTGAGAACAAACTTGGAGACAGAATTTATGTATTCCACGTCGGTATATATACTCGTGGCTTTGCTTTGAGCGAATTATAATTTTATCTAGTTAGTATGATGAGCGGAATTTGTCTTTTGTGGATAGACTATGTTGCAAAATACTTGAATGTCATAAAGGTATTAGAGTAACTTTTAGTCACTGTTTGATTCTTGCTATTAGTTTTATTTTAAGCTCTTGATTTCACAGTTTGCTGTTCAATGTAGTGTCTGTATAAATTTTTATTAATATTCCTAAGAGCCGTATCAAGTACCTAGTTTTTTTTTGTATTCCTGATTGGTTACTGAACGCTTACGTTACGCGCGCGGAGACCCATCAATAATCTAAGACTATTTTATATGTAGGGATGACGACATTGGAGAAATGCAAATTTTTTGACAGAATGATCTCTACTGCAGTTCACACTAGGCGGACTCTACGCTCTACGTAGAGACTTTCAGATTTCTATCAAATTATGTTTTAAGTGCTCGTATTGGTAGCTTACCTAGTCGTTCTTATGGATCAATGACTTTAAGCAAAGCTTAAAGAATAAGAATAATAAAAATAATAAGAATAAGCATTGCAATTCAACGGGGCAATGCTGCCAGCATGCTGGGCACGCTGCCAACTGATAGTGGGCTAGAGCATTTGGACTCCCTATGAGTCCAAATGCTTTTACTGTAGTAGCTGTAGTATTGTAGTAGCTGTAGTGTTGTATATAGTTTGTAGTATTTGTTTAATAAAGGCAGAACGCCAGTAAAAAAAAAAAAAACCAAAGCTTACTTCGGTCAAGCACTTTGATAGGTGACCACTAGTGGCATTTACTACTGAGCACTTTCGTGCTTCAGAGGGCATGTTAAGCTGTCGGTCCCAGTTGTTGTCTTCAGATAGCCGGCATTATACCTAGCATGATGGCAGGGCTTTTCCGACTGCCTGCCTTGTTAACTACCATCCTCAAGTAAAAAATCAATCACGAAGTACGAGTATTAGCAGCGGTGTATTTCGGCAGCTGTCCTAGAGTGCCAATAATTGAGTGCCTGAACAACTTCAAAATCACATCGTCACTTACCATCAGGTGAGATGGGTGATGGTTTAAACGCTGGCATTTAAAAGAAATATAGGCATTTTAAACATAGTCTAGCCTATGTGAAACAGAAACAATATCTGAGGCACATTTAGTGAGAAGATAACGATAAAGAAGGATATTCAATTGCTTCAAAGAGAAAAACAACGAGCAACAATACATCAAGTATACCACCGGTAAATTTAATTGCATTAAAGTGTTGAAATAATCAAGCTCATAACTTTTGCTGTACCACAAAAAGTTTCTAATTGATAGCAACATAATCGCCAACCCTAAACATATTTTACGAAATGTTGTTATTTGGACACCGTGCTTACCTCTTCCGGAACACAAACTCTGGGGTACCACCTATAATAAATCTAAAATCCGATATTACATATACTATACTAATTGGAAGCTATTTACACTGGTAAATCATTGCTCAAAAACAGTTTTGAAGTAATGATGGCCGAGCGGTAATAACCATGGACTGCCATGCCGCAAGTCCATGGTTCGCAGGTGGCAAAATCCCTCTTAATAGCGAGGCTGTGTTGAAGCAAAAACTTGTACCCAAAAGCCACAAATATTGTCGCTTGGTGGAAGCGCATTTTGCGCCTAGCCTCTCTCAAGTAGAAAATCTGTCGCCAAGAATTTAGCAGTGTGTCCCGACAGCAGTCCTTTAAAGTCAGTAAAATTACAGGCACATGAGACTTAACAACTGTATGTCTTAGATTGACGGGCGTAGTGCAATTCGTTACTTGTGACGAATGCAGCTGTTATAGGCAGAGGTTAGTCCACTTAACTTCAGGTGGGCTTTGTGGTTGATCCATCACAATCACATAAATAATTTTGAAGCGCTCGTAGCGAAGCTTACTTAACTGTTCTCAACCGATCAGCAAAGCTAAGCAACGTTGCGCGCGGTCATGACTTGGATGGATGACCGCTAGTGACATTACTACTAAGCGTTTCCGTGCTTCGGAGGGCACGTTAAGCCGTCGGTCCCGGTTGTTGTCTTAGGATGGCAGTCGTCATGGCATGGTGGCTAGCCAGGCGGGCATTCGCTAAATGCCCTATTTTGCGAATGCCCGCCTGGCTAGCTACCACCCTCAAGAAGAAAATCCGTCGCCAAGCACCTAACGGTGTATTCCGGCAGCTGTCCTTGAGAGCCAGTACTTCTAGGTTAGCCTGAACAACATCTTCGACCACATCATCACTTACTATCAGGTGAGATATTGGTCAAAGACTAACCTATTAAGCATAAAAAAAAACCAGCCTTAACGGATTCTTGCACAGCAAGCCATTTAGTTAGTCGTTTTCCACCCAGATCAACAAGCCATAGCTAATAGAAGCGAACACCGAAGTTATACATTGTTTATGTGGACTAGTATTTTAGTTAAGTCAGTTCGCAAATTACAGAGGAATCGATAGAGGCGACAAATACAGCCTAACAGCGGTTGGATATACGCCAGCAGTCCTCGACCTCGTCTGAGCTCCGGAGATAGCATAGCGTCATAGTTAATAGCGGACATACTAACAAATAGTGCCATAGTTAACTTTTTTGTGTTTTATACTAGAAAACCCTATTACTTAGCCTCCGATGTCCGTACATCCATTTGACCTTAAAAGGACTCTATCTATGAAACCTCAATAGGCACACTTTAAAATCTGCAGGTCCTAGGTACGATTGCTTCGTCGAACAGTTGATTCCTGCGTCAGACGTTCATTGGGATTATCATATACATCTTTTCTGTATTTCTCTGGAATTCCCCTCTATTGGGACCACTGTATCTTTTGAGTGGCATTAGTTCGCCGAGTATTGGAGCCAAACAAATCTTGCGCAACTTAGTTCGACACCTCAGCTTAAGTCCTAACTCCTCGGCGCTATATTTTGTCAGGGTAGTTGTGTTATATGAATGAATATATTATTAAACTGTAGAAGTCTACTACTAACTAAACTATTTAGTCATCTAAGAGTTTCGAAGTCACAAAAAAGTGGAAGCGAAGGTTTCTGTGTCTAGAAGTAATTTTCAATGCCCTTTAGGTTGCCTAAATGCTTTCGATTTAGTACATGTAGTGTTGTATTTAATTTGTAGTTGGTTGTTAATAAAAGTAATTTATTCAAAAAGTTAACAAATCATAGCTTTTACCGCTCGGCCATCATTGCTTAAAAAACTAGACCAATTTTCCATTTTGACAAACAATATGAGGGCTTGCACCGCTACTTCGGCAGAACGACTCACGCGGCGCAAGTATGCTAACCTCGGCAGTGCTTATATATAATACATTATATATATAATATACTAACTCATATATTATATGAGTTAGTATATACGTTTGGTGTGGAGACGTTGGCTCCTTGGGTGCCGAGAGCTTATAGTATTTTCCAAAACTATATTGCACATAGGCACGCTGGTAACCAGTGGGCTGGAGCATTTGGACTGTCTGCGAGTCTACAAATGCTTGCAGGTGGTCAAAATGCTTTCATTTCTTTAGTGTAGTAAATAGTTTGAAAAATAAACGCAAACTTGGAGTATACTCTATGTTCTACCCTAAAATAAAACAATCACATATTGGATTTTCCAGTTTAAGGTTTCGCGTTGTAATACATAAAAAAGACTTGAGAACCTTCCTCCTTCTTTTCGAAGTTAGTTAAAATTAGGCAATACGCGTCACGAGGTTTAATTTTTAATGTAAATTAAACTCCATAAAACAAATAAATTGTCCAAAAACGTAGCGCAAGTGAAGCGTTGGCAGTATTTGCTACGAGCTGCTACGCTGGACCTACGCCAGATTGAATAATATTATTATAATCAGAATCACACATCGCTAACATTAGGACCTTATGCTGTCTTGGCTCTATTTAATCTTACTATGCGCGAGGGGTCATTTTTAAGCTCGCGGAATGGGGTCATTGATTGAAGATAAAACTCTAAAATTATTTATGGTTTTCTATATACCTATTCTTCTACAAAACGGACACATTTTTTGGATGTAATGGTTACCATGTTTACTGTACTATATCAGCCGGATTATCCACTGCTGAACTCAGCCTCCCCCATTATGAGGGGGTCTGCTATAATCCCCACACTTGGCAGGCGTCTTGGGGATCGCAGTATCAGATATCAGTTCCTCAGAAAGCGTTGCTGCCTACCTTCTGATGCGTTACCCTTAGTCTCCTCTTACGATACCCACGGGTAGAGATGAAGGAGTGATATTCTAGCCCGGCACCCCACGGGCACCTTGCTTATACCCTCATAAAATAATAATCGGAAAAGTTCGTCACCACACTGAACTCAATCTAGTCTTGACAGTTTATGCTGGTTTTTCATTCCTACCGATATCATCAAAAATTATATGAAAAATAAGCTCCAAACTCTAACAAAAAATAAGTCAGATAAAACGACAAATTTAACTTGGCAATGGCAAAAATATATCTCGTAGATCGGTCTCCGTTATATTAGATGCTCCTACAGCAAATGTAAGTTACTAATCATATCTATAAATTATCAATTTACGGGTGGCGAACCTTGTTTTTGCTAAATTTCATGAACTATGGCAACAGAAAAATACTGATGTGTATTGATGTTTAAATGTCATACTAATATTATAAATACAAAAGTGAGTACGTATGTTCGTTACTCATTCACGCTAAAACGGCTGATTCAATTATGATGAAACAACCAATATCGATAGTTTACGCCCTGAAGTAACAGAAAGGATACTTTTCATCGCCATCATCATCACTTTTCATCGTTGTCTACGCGAGTGAAACTGCGGTACACACCTAGTGTGGAATAAATGGGCAAATGTTTTCAGAGGGACTAGTATAGTGACATCATTACGAGACTTGAGTGTGCAAAATTACTTTTATCGTTCAGATTAAGTATAATTCTTTGATTTATTAATAAATGCAGGTATTACTTTTCGGAAATCCATTATTAATAATAACAATTATCATAGAAATATTTTAAGAAAACATTAAATTAATATTTTAATAAAAAAATATATATAAAAATATTAATTTAAAGTGATCTCAGATTATTTTGAAAATAATTGTTATTCTTATATAGTATTTTGGTTAGTCACAATTTAAAAATGACGGTTTATCAATAAGCTTATTTTATATTCGCGTCTCTGCTAACGGTGTAAGTAGTGAAAATGGAAATACGTGTATCTTCCGACGTGTTATACGCTATAAATTTGCATGCTAAAATATTTTATAAATGAGGCCGTATATATAAGTCTGAGAAATGTATAATACGTAGCTTTTTGATTGTTTGAATTATAACTTTTTAACAAGATTTAGGGCGAACACCTCAAAGTTTTACCAGCATATTTACCTTGAGTTCAACTTTAAGGCAAAGTAAATAGTCCCGGATCTTCAGGGATTCTTATGATGAATGCTTTAAAGACGATAAGAGGATCCATATTTCTTTTCAAGATTGTCTGACACTCGTCAGATTTATGCGAAAATATTATGACGGAACTTCTTCCACGATATAAGTTTTTGGTAGTTTGACTATTGTAAGGTTTGGTTCGATTTACATATATTGTTACAGCTTATTCGATATAAAGAAATGAACATGAAACATATCTCCACGCCTGTATTACAAATCTCTAAGTTATATGTCCCACGCTTGGCAGGCGTCTTGGAGATCGCTGTATAAGATGGCATTTCTTCAAAAGGCACTGCTTTTAGTATTATTCTTTTCGTCGCCTTCTAGTTCGGCACTCCACGGGGTATCATAAGGTGCTTGACTAGATTTGTTTCTACTTTGCGGGCTTAGGCAGCCAGGGGAGCATTCGCAACATACTCTAACGATATTCGGAGAAACTGAAACCTGCGAAAGCATCCGAACCACTGGCAGGCCATCGTTTGCCGTCATTAAGGCGATCCCACGCAATGTGGGGGTTTCTCGTCCCGCAGGGGTAAGTAGAGGTCTCTGAGCACACACTCTGAGCGTCTCGGCAGACAGGTTTTGGTTATATGTATCATTCATGGTTAACTTTTCTCCAGAGGCTGTTTCAAATTTAGCTACGTGGTAATCGGACACATAATATTTAAAAAAAAAGTTTTTTTTTTCTTCTCACAGTTCGTGCATAATTTGCCCAATAATTGAGTGTCGTGATCTAAGTACGAATAAATATATAGTGTAACTCTCATATGCTTTGATTTCAGACTCATCAAGTTCACAATTAACAAACCGGCTCAGCGTTCAAAATTCAATTCGATTGATTAATTGATTTGGCGCTACGAACAATTTATTCGTATTTATTCGTAGGTTTGGCGCTTAGAAATGGTACGATTGGTCGCGTCGCGGTAATGTTGTTGCGCCGTACGGTTTTAAACCACGTCCGCCACGGTAATGTTTGCGTTCTGCTATTTTTAAACTTAACTTACATTTCTTTACATATTCATTCGTCGCTCACGATCTAATATAAGTCCTATCTCAAGTTTTCTGTCATAGTTCTTTATTATATTGACTGAGCGAGGGAGAAGGGCTAGCGAGGCGTCTTCGCTTTAGCTGTGGTAAAAATGCTTTCGTGTGTCTGTCCAGATGTTTGGATTTATTGGTGTATGTCTGACGTTCGGTTGTTCTCCCTTACAGGTCGCATTTCTGAACCGATTATTATGAAGTTTTGTGAGCAGGTTCGATAATTTCATGGTTGTATTATAGCCGATTCAGTATTAATCTTTTTTTTTTCAAAAAAGGGGAGATATGGGTGTTGAAAACATTAAAAAATACATATTTCAATTGAGATGTCATCAGCTTACAGAGCCACGAGTAGACTCTGGATCAGAAAAACGCAATTACTGGCTGGGATAGAAATCAGGACTTCGAAATACGAAAGCGGTGCTATCGCCCCTCCATCAACGTGATAGTAAGTATGTAGTATAAAAGATTCAAGCGAATAACAATATCAGTCAGAGAATCCCTGTAGTCAAAGTCAAAATCATTAATTAAATATTGGCATCTACGACGCCTTATGAACGTGAATTACATAATGTACTGTTAAAATATTCTACTGCCGCGTTCACCAAAAATGGGATAGAGCCATTTCGAGAAAAACATGCAACTAACACGGGGCCATTTCTTTATATATGTCTTTACTTTACAATTTGTATATAGAGATAGTACGTAGAGATCAATAATTCAACTGGTGCATACGAAGAGGTATGATTGAAATGAACTACGCAAGAACCAGGTCATAGGTCTTTTAAAAAAGAGTACATCTTACGTACCTACGTTTCCACCGCAGTGTCAGATATTATGCCTCGAAGCAGTATTGGCCAAACACTACTGTGTTTAGTCGTGAAGGGCACTGTACCACGTGAAATTACTGGGTGAACAAACCATAAAATCTAACGTCTCTGAGTGATGAGCGCAGTGCAGTATCAAGCAGTACGAGGACGTTGATACTGTGGCGGTAATATACTGTCATGACAATGACTATCAGGTAGTCAATTTGTGCGTCTCTTCTTTCATAACAAAAAGATATGCCGGGACCGTAGCAAAAGGAAGGTTTCCTTTTGGTGCGATCAAGGCTACGGTATTTGCGGAAACTTACGATATACACTTGCGACAAAGACATATTTACTCCTAACTATACTACAGGAAATCAGTGCAGTTAGTAGTAGGATACTCTTAGTCCTAGACATAGTCAGGATACGAACCAAATCTAACCTGTGTGTTTGAGTAACCGGGATATGACAATAAATTACTATAGACGTATATTAAATCAAATATAGAACGTTGATCATCCAGCATAGTTTTAATTAGACGCTGCTGCACAATACAAATTAATCGTAACTAATAAATTCAGATAATTGAGATAATTATGGAAGAGTTGGTAGCAATTAGCGTCAGTAGAGGGCGCTCTCCGCGAGTGCCATCTGGCGGGGTTCCAACCTACTCTCTCTTCAACACAGTCGGCATTCACTCGTGCATAGATTGAACTAGAATAGAGATATGACGTCAAAACTGAGAGGTTATGTAAAAATCGTCAACCCATTTCCCATTGTAGGGTATGTTTTCCCCAGGGACGTGATGCAACACAAGACTAATAATTTACAATAAGTAAGTTTGTATTTTGGCTTCACTATGGGCGATGTAGTCAATTAGCGTAAGCTCATTAAATAATAAAAAAATCTTAATGTATATATTAATTAAAGAAACGAGATTAAAGAGACAAGAACATATTGTATTAATTTATAGCATCGGATGTATGGTCGGCCGCATGTCTGACGCAACACTCGTTGGTAATTATCTTGATGGGTATAACATATATACCTGTAACTCACTAACTTTTGGCTAGATATCGTGAACTCTGTAATCCGCATAATGTACATCAATTATCCCTTACTCACGTCACGACCGCTAAAGATCGGCAAATGCGAATTCGCACTTCGCAATTGTTTTAATTGGAGTGGACGGAAAAACAACGTGAAAAACTTGATAAAATTGAACAAATGTTTGGTCAATATAACGAAAATCATAGTCAAATTAAGTCTACTCTCGAGTTTATATGTAGCCAGCACGAAGACATGAAAGTTAAATATAATGGTCTTAAAAAGGAGAACGACTCTCTTCGAGCTCACTGTCAGGAGTTAGAATCTAAGTTGGAGAAGATAGATCACAACAATAAAATATCTTGTTTAGAGTTTAGGAACGTGCCCACATTGAGCGAAAAATCGGAAACAAAAAACCAACTTCTTGAACTCGTATTAGAAGCGGGGAAAAGCTTGGACATGGCGTTGCAGCCCTGTGATATCAGGGATGTATATCGTACTAATGCGAAACCGGGCTTCAGCAAACCCATCATAGCGGATTTTACAAGTATAATCACGAAAGAAAAGTTTATGACAGCCTCAAAGCTGTATAATAAAAGGCACAAAAATAATCGATTTAATACTACACACCTTCAAATGAACTGCCCAAAGACCGCTGTGTATGTTTCTGAAGTTCTTACCCCACGCATGAAAAAATTGCATTTCCTGGCGCGGGAACACGCTAAAACTTATTGTTACTCGTTCTGCTGGGTGGCTCATGGGAAAGTTTATCTGCGAGCTAAAGAAAACTCACCGTCAATCCGTGTTAATAATGAGAAGGACCTTGAGAACTTGGCAACGAGAAAATGACTACACCCGGACCTATACAGAAATCGCTCGTCTAGTTTTATAAATAGTAATAACTCATATCTTGTAATCAATGTATTTTATGCTTACCTATTTTGTTTAGCTATATTCCTCTTTATGTCTTTTGCGCCTTTCACTTACATTAATTTACATCTATTCAATGGCAACCAAGTTGTAATCTTTTCAAACCGTTTAAAACCACATTCACACATTGTACACACACAACCTCATAAAGATACCCATTTCCGAGCAAATGCCTTCCCACACTTACACAAAAAGATCAGTTTCATAACATATTTTCTTGGTTGCAGAACAATAAAGGTATTCGGTATATCTGTTCTAAAGCTCGAAACTATAAAAATGATAACCGTGCCACTTATCAATACTTTCTTTGATTTTAGACCTTTAGCTAAGCCCCTCATAAATCTTAAAAAATTAAATGGATAATTTCAGTGAAATTAATAATGAAATTGATTCTTTGATGGGGTCTTCTTCCTTTAAATGCTCACCCGAAGAGTGTCTTAATTATATTGATCAATACAGTAATTCTTCTTTGAAGGTCTTACATCTAAACATACGTAGCATTGAGTGTAATATTGATAATGCGAAAGTCCTTCTATCTAGACTCAAACTGGAATGTGATGTTATCATTTTAACTGAGTGCTGGTTGAGTAAATCTGTAAAAACACCTTTAATAGATGGCTTTGTCAGCTATAGATCAGGCTATAAAAACCAAAATGATGGAGTAGTGATCTACGTCAATTCTTGTATAGTTTGTCACATAACCGAACCTACTTTTGTAGACGCAAGTGGCTTGCTATTTACCTATCAAAAGTCCTTAGCTATGATTGCGGTATATCGCTCACCTTCGAAAAAAAATGCGCTTGATTTTTTGTACAGTCTAAATGACTTATTATCCAAGTTATCTAGCTTTCCGAACGTAGCGGTCATTGGTGATGTTAATATAAATATCGCACCTCAGAGTAAGGATGAAAACTTAAATGATTACCTAAGTATAACAGCTGCGCACGCAATGCTACCAGGTCACATTTTGCCTACCCGATTGAATAACTGCCTGGATCATGTGATAATAAAAACCAACAAAATAGCCACCACATTAGTCCTGGATAGTGTAGTGACGGATCACGCTCCAGTTCTCTTATGTATTGAAATGAATAACAGAGTTAAAAGGTCAAATAAAACTTTTTCTCGAGTTGATTACCCCGCCGTTATCTCCAAACTAAAGGAAACGGACTACTCCCAGATCTTTCAGCTTAACGATGCAAATATTGCTACTGAAACCTTCATCGCAATAATAATGAACCTAATAAGTTTAAATACCAGAATCTGTAGGGTCCCATGTAGAAAAAGATCTATTAAACCATGGATTACACCTGGCCTGATTAAATGTATGAGAAATCGTGACAGACTATATAAAAACTATAAAAAGGATTCAGAAAATCTTGTTTTAAAGGTAACTTATGTACGATACCGAAACTTCTGTAATAACCTCTTAAAAAGAATAAAGGTAGAGTACGAGAAGAGTGAATTTCAAAAGGCTAAAGGAAACTCAAAAGCCACGTGGCAAGTAGTCAAAAGATTGGCAAATATTCACCCAAACTCTACATCAGCAAAACAATTATTAAACTCCACAATGGACCCAAAAGATTCGTTAGATAGGGTAAATAAGTATTTTGTAAGTGTTGGGCAAACATTAGCAAGCAAGATTACACCCCTCGAATCAAGTGTTGTTGAAACACCTACATTTTCTAATGTAGACTCTATGGCTATCCATGAAACTGACTGCGCTGAAGTTGAACAAATTATTATGAACCTTAAACAGGATTCTGTAGTGGGTTGGGATGGGATACCAGTAAAATTACTCAGAGAGGCTAGAGAAGTACTTATTCCTCCCCTGACCCACATTTTTAATTTATGTCTATCAACAGGTACGTTTCCAAAGTCCTTTAAGAAAGCTATAGTGCACCCGATATTTAAAGCTGGTGATGGAGGCAGTGTCGAAAATTACAGGCCTATTTCCGTATTAACATCCTTATCAAAAATATTAGAAAAGCTCTTACACAAGCGACTTACAATTTATCTTGACAAACATAACATTTTATCTAAAAACCAATACGGCTTTCGTAAACGTGTTTCAACTGAAGATGCTGTAATGGATTTGACTAACTCTATTATTCGTCATCTTAATAACAAATCAAAAACTATTGGTATCTTTCTCGATCTCTCTAAAGCTTTCGACACTGTCTCCATCGATAAGCTCATTTTGAGGATGGAACGATTGGGTATCCGTGGGGTAGCCCTAAATATATTTCGTGATTATCTCACTGATCGAATACAGAGTGTCAAAATAGAAAATTACCTTAGCGATGATGAACCTCTTAATTTTGGTGTACCACAAGGCAGTATTTTAGGTCCAACCCTGTTTTTAATATACATCAATAGTCTCTGCAATCTTAAACTACCCCATTGTGAAATTTTTACCTATGCGGACGATACAGCTCTTATAGTACATGGAAAAACTTGGCTTGAAGCCCAACGCTCAGCTGAGGCAGCTCTCAGTAATGTTATGGCGTGGCTAAATACAAGTTTATTAAGCCTTAACGTGGACAAAACAAAATTTATCACATTCTCATTGAATACTCTCTCACAGCCTGATGAATTATTTTCTATAGTGGCTCACAGCAATTGTCAGTCGTCTCATTCTGCTTCTTGTGTCTGTCCAACTCTTGTAAGAACTGAAGCGGTTACTTATCTGGGGGTTAAGGTAGACAACCTATTAAACTGGAAATATCAAATTGACATGCTCTCATCGAAAACGCGTAAATTGATCTACGTTTTCAAAAAGCTCAGCGCTGCAGCCAATATAGAAACCTTAAAGGTTGTTTACATTTCGCTTGCACAATCTATCCTTTCCTATTGCTCCACTACATGGGGATGTGCCTGCACTACTATATTATTGCAATTAGAACGGGCACAAAGAGCAGTGCTCAAAGTAATTATTAAAAAGCCGATTTTATATCCTACTACACTTTTGTACATGGAGGTCGAGCTTCTAACGGTGCGACAACTCTACATTCTCAATGCAATACTCCGTAAGCACAAAACCATAACATATGATCGTCGTAAGGATCAAACCCAACGAAGGCGTAATCGTGTTTGTCCCATATTTTCGTACAATTGTCTTCTAGCTGGTAGACATTTTACAACAAGTAGCCGGCTTTACAATAAATTAAACGCCCAGCTTCATATTTACCCACTATCGTCATTTCAAGTTAAACATGTCACAACAAGGTATCTTTTACAGCTAACTTACTCGGAAACGGAAAATCTTCTAAAGGCTATTATTTAACTAAGCATAAAATCTCTAACAATATACTCACCCTCATATCATTTTCAAACACACACTTACACACACACTTTCACCATCCACACTTGCACACCCAACTTGGTAAGCGCAATATTATTTAAGAATCTTTATGTAATATAATTAATTATCTTCATATATTAAAGTTTATTTATGTTTATATAAGTTCAAATATAACATGCAAATTTTAGATTATGTACTTAGGTCATTCCCAGACGGAGGGCGCTGATGACTGTAACACAGTTTATAACTACAACAGGCATCATCGATCCAAATAGATAGTTTTTACAACTTGTATACTCGTTTTAAGTGCATATAACTACAAACTCTATCCAAAATGTATGTAAATTCCAAAAAAATGGTCAATAAACTTTATTATTATTATTATTAATTAATTATCGATCTACAGTGGCTAATAGTAAACTGCTGCTCAATCAGCGCATATTTCCTTACTCAAGTTTCACGACATCCAAGGAAGACATCAGTTTCATTCTTCAACCGGAGCTGTAGTTTTCTTTTAATTAATTGTAACGGATCAAGCACAAGACACACCTGATGTTAAGCGTTAACCTCTGCCTATAAAAATACATTTCGTCACAAGTGATGAACTGCACTACGCCCGTCACCCTAAGACATACAGTCGTTGAGTCTCATGTGCCTGTAATTTCACTGTCTCTCAAGGAAAGCAGCCGGAACACACTGTTAAGTGTATGGCGAACGATTTTCTATTTGAGAGTGGTAGCTAGCCAGGCGAGCGATCGCAAAACGCACTGTCATGTTTGATGTCATTTGGCGCAAAAAGTCAGCTTCTTTACTAAACAGAATTCGCTCAAATAACAACAACATCCTAAATGCTATATCAGGTAAATTTGATTGTCCATTGGTGTGGAAACTCATTCAGAAGACTAAATCACTATTAGTAATAAAGTACTAACCTACAACCTACTAACAAAAATTGGATCAAGTTGTCTGAATAAAGAAATTTATTATTATTATAAAATGCTATCCCACATTGCGGTGATGCTCAAGCTGGCGCTGGGGATCGAACCTTGGATCTGCGGCACCGCCGTCCATACCTAGCTATAACCGCTATCATCGGTTAATCGTCTCGGTTAATCTGTATTGCACATATATACAGATTAACTTAAAACAAAGGTTTCAGGTGCAAAATGAGCATCACAGTGTTCGTATGTCACAAATTATACTGGGACGCACAAATCTTGTTAGCAAAAGTCATACCCAGACCTTGTTATAATAATCCTACGGGAAGGATAAGGACCTAAATAAATACTTTGATCCCGGAAAAGCGCTCTCCGTCCAAAAAGGACATACGAAAAGGTGCGATCATTCACGTCAAAATGAAATAGACTCAGGCCTAAACCTATACGGTATAAAGGTTTTAACAAGAAAGAGTACGTATACTGGTAGGGTATACTTAGCTTACCTTTTTTTCGCTAAACCTACCAACCGGTGCCATCTACCGGACCCTACAAACACTATATTTCGATAGTCTTATTTCTAAGCCAGCAATTTTAGGTTAACCAATAAATTCCTAACCACATCATTACTTAATAAAAGATGGGAGTGATCAAAAACTCTTATCTTACAGTTGTAAAAGACCCACAATTCGCATGCAATATCACATCTTCTTTTTACATCTGTTGTGCAGCTCAAACTGTTTCACAATTACGATTTCACTCCAAGAAAATATAAAACGTGAAAATGGTGGCGCGAACTGAACAGTCGTTATGTGGCTTTGGAACTAACTGAAGTTCAAGGTTCAAATTTGTGCTTTAAATGTTATAGCGACGTGTTGACGACTAGTCAAGAGGAAGCATCTCGCTGATATAAAATAACTGAATATATTGAGTTCATTTTTACACAACCTGCTCGAAAATGTCTCATACAAACCTAAGTCATTATAATCACAAATTATGTAGATATGTCTAATTATAATAGTCTAGAGCCATAGATTATCTAGGGCTTAGCTGGCCAAGTACAGACATCTGAAACTTTTTAAAATTTCGGCAATGATGAGTAGCTACCTCCTTAGCCATTAGGAGAACTTAAAAATAAGTATTTACTTAGCCGAGAATGAGTGCGAAAACCAAAAAGTATCTACTTGCTCCGTTTACATATAGTTACGTCAACTGTAGGTGCTACGATGAGTACTTGGGTACATAAAAAAGAGAATTATTTCAAAAATGTCAACTCACAAACGTGATCTGAATCAGTCTCAATCAGTCACTCAGACGCCTTAAACATTGATAGTAATATCTTCTCCCAGAAAACGTACCATAATAACTGATCGTTAGTAATCTTTAATAGTCTGCAACGACGATTTTTGAAGATTATAGCAAATTACAAGAAGCGTCTAGTCTCTGACTGAGTTAGTGCTACTAACCTCTCTTCAGCACTGGTCACCTAGAAGCCAGAATTATTGCAATTTATTGTGCAGGTCAACAATATGCATCAAACACTATTTTATAATACCATATTGAGTGCGAATCAGACCCAGATAAGGTGTGGACGCGTTTAGTTTGCTCGAAAAATCCCTCCGCTCATCCCACACAAATTTCGCTCATAAGTGACTTGCAATTAGCGTAATAGTGGAGTGCACTTAAATTATAAATATCTCGCCGACAGTGCGCTTTAAATCAACGAAGTGGTGCAGAATAGTAAATAGTAGTCGAGGATTCTACGGCTTGCAGCGCACCGTGCACTGAGGTACGCTCCTCCTCACCTCGGCGAAACGAGACGGACTGCGGTATTAAATAATTCTTCTCCCTCTCTCTGTTTTACTGTGTTGTGTAGCGTACAGCCGTACATTGATCTGTGTGCGTGCTTAGGTAAGTGAGTACCTGAGCGCTTGTGATTACTGATAACAAAGAGGTAGACGCGCATCTTTGCTACGCACAATTGGTGCCCCTGCTAACTGGATTAAGTATTATCGGCGTACAGATTAATTTACACTTAACTCATACAAAATGGTGAACACTTGTGCAGCCTGCACCAAAGCAATAAGACCTGCTCAGCCGAGTATTATGTGCTGTAAATGCAGTAATAGTTTCCATCCATTATGTGTAAACATTTCAGACCGCAGGTTAAAAGAGCACTTGAAATCGACCTGGGTTTGCCCTACGTGTATTTGTAATGAACCAAAACAAGATAACTCGAACACACCAGTACGAGCCAGGGAGACGGTGGGGGCGGTAGCCGGGGCGTCAATTTTGTCTAGAGACGAAAGTGCAAAGGAGCAGTGCGACGATATTCTAAAAATTGCTACTACCGCCAGCCCAGCTAACGTTGTCCCCACTGGAGCTGAGGATTTATCAAATTTGACATCTGAAATAAGATTACTACGAGGGGAAGTCGGGGATATGAAATCCCACATTCAGTCTTTAACAGATCACATTAAACAATGTTTTTCTCTTATAGACGATCAAGGTAAAAAGCTAGAGGATACACAGGCGCGGTTACGTATACTAGAAGAGCGAGAAAGCGAACTCTTGATATGCCGTAATAAGATAACGGAACTTCGTTTTGAACTCAGTTTGCGAGCCCAGATCTGCTTGCGTAACGAAGTAGAAATTTCAGGAGTAATCGAATCAGCTAATGAGAGCCCGATGCACTTAGTACAGGTGATCTCACATAAAATCGGAGCTGAGCTTGACATGAAAGACCTTGACTACGTATCTCGCGTTGGTCCCCGTAACCGAGACAAGTTGAGCAGTACTGCCATACAGGAAGAGTCTTCCAGTAGGACTCCACGTCCTTTAGTTGTTCGTTTTCTCCGTCAGCACGATCGTCAAGCTTTCTTGAAGGCGGGTAAAAGCAGACGAAACCTAACTTCGTCTGACCTAGGCTTTGAAGGGACTAGACATAGCATCTACATAAATGAGCGCCTTACTCAGGAAAATCGTAATTTATTTCGCTCAGCCAGACAACATGCTAAATTGGCTGACTACAAGTTCTGTTGGGTTAAAAATGGTACGATCTACGTTCGCAAGCGAGAGGGCAACCCCGCCATTGCTATTAGATCCCCAGAAGAACTCTCACGTCAATTCAGTCCTCAAACCGCGTCAGAATAGCAAGGAGGAAATACCTACAGTGATAGCAGCTTGCTGCAGCCCATCAACTCTACTTTGGATTATTATCTGTGCTTACTGTTTGACACTTATTAACTGCGTTACATTTATTTCAATTTATACCGTATTTGTGTGTATTACTGTGAACTTAGTTCGAAATCGGTTTAAGTATATATATTCAAAGTTACTTGTAGTCACGCAATTATTACCACACATTAACATCACACACACTTACTACACCAACGCTGTACATGCCATTGCCTACTATATATTATTAAATGACACTTGTTTTGGAATGACAATCCAAATTCAGACTATTTCACTTTTATATTTTTTGTGTTATAAGGATGGCTTTACTTAACATCGTTAATGAAATTGAAGAAACCGTAGTTATAAATTGTCATTCATTTGATTCTGTTGATTGTTGCAAAAGCATCTTAAACAAGACTGACTACAGGTTTAAAATCCTCTCATTTAATATACGAAGTTTTCAACGTAATTTTGATGAATTTGTTGTAGCGCTAAAACGAATGGATATTGATAATCTTGATGTTATTGTACTGTCGGAATGTTGGCTTACCGATGGGTTAACAATAGATAATCTGCCAGGTTACAACACCTATCGCACTTCAACGCAGCAGAACAAAAACGGGGGTGTTATTATGTATGCTAAAGTCTCCGCTCAAATCACAATCCATGAACCTAACATTAAAGACGCTGACTCGCTTTTAATTACATTGGACAACAAAATAGCAGTTTTAGGAACATCACACATTCAGGCTGGAGAGTTTTGCATCGCTGTATTCCTTGATTTAGCAAAAGCTTTCGATACCGTCTCGGTTGGCCTACTTTTAAAGAAAATGGAGGCTCTGGGTATAAGAGGTGATGCCCTTCAATGGTTCAAAAGTTACTTGGAAGGTCGCAGACAATTTGTCACGATAGGTTCTTATTGTAGTGATAGCCTTCCAATTGATTTTGGGGTACCACAGGGAAGCATTCTCGGTCCTACTCTCTTTACCTTATACATGAACGACATTGTAAGCTGCACCCTGAAAAACGCAGAAATTATCACCTATGCTGACGACACAGTAGTTCTTTTCCATGGAAATGACTGGACTCAAGTGTATTGCCTTGCAGAGGAAGGCCTTGCACACATTTCAACCCTACTAGACAAGAGCCTTTTAACTTTAAACGTTGCGAAGACCAAATACATTGCTTTTTCCAAAACTTGTGTCGGTAGCCCCCTTTCAGACATGATGTTAAAAATACACACTTGTCCATATCGCATTAGGACGAATAGTAATACTGGATGTTCATGTCTTAGTATTCAACGTAGCAGTTCAATCAAATATTTAGGTGTTACGATTGACGAGAACCTTTCATATAAGAACCACATCATTGATCTATCGGGTCGAGCGCGGAAACTAATTTACATTATGAAAAAGTTGAGGGACTGTACCCCGATAGACATTTTAAGACAAATCTACCTTGCATTGTGCCAGTCTGTGTTACAGTATTGTGTCTCTGTTTGGGGTAGTGCTGGCAAAACAATTTTTATTACTATAGAAAGAGCACAAAGGGCCCTTATTAAAGTCATTCTTAAAAAACCTTTCCGTCAACCTACAGATAGCATTTACAAAGAATTTAAAGTTCTACGAGTTAGACAACTATTCGTTTTAACTGCAACTGTTAAAGCTCATAAGGCTTTTCTAAATCGCGATGACTATGACGTCTTGATTTCAAAACGTGTTTTCCGACTTCCACTACCGCAAGCTACATCTTTACTCACAAGAAGAGGTCCCACTTTCTCTCACTTTAATGTATATAACAAAGTTTGTAAGCACTGTGAAATTAGGGATTGCAAAGTCTCTCTTTGTAAAAAAATTGTCAAAGAATTTCTCATAAAGCTCACCTATGAGGAAACAGAGGATTTAATATAAGTTAGATAATATCAAAACCGGCATGTTCAGGGATACTTCTACCGACTCTCACTCTCTACACTCAACCTACTTCACACATTTATATTTTATACTATTCAACATATTATATATATATATATGATACTTAATGCTTAAACTTCTGCACCTAATTGTTATTTTATTTTGTATTTTCGCATCTCTGGGTTCCAAGACACAGGCTTTTGCCTAGTTTGGAACTCGTCGTTACTCCACTTCTGTTTAATAGATTTGTTAACTGTGTTCTAAATAGAAGTGTACTTATTGTGTAACTCTTTATGGAAATAAATATTATTATTATTATTATTATATTAATCTACTTATACTGGAGCGCGTGCAGTGTAAGATATGCGCTACTAACCTATTTTCAGCAGTCACAAAAAAGCCAGCCTAAATGAAAATAATTTTACGGTGCAAGTCAACAATGTGTATTTATCGAATTGTACTGGAACGCATGTAGAGTTATATGCGGCCTGTTTCCACCACTTGTAATCTAGAAGCCAGCCTATATGCAATTTTAGTTGTGATGTCAACAATATGTAGGAAATAGTAAAAGACTAAAATACCGAATTATACTGGAACGCATGCAGTGTTATATATGCTTGGCGGCCGATTTTCCACTTGAGAGACCTATCCAGGCTATCTATTCGAAAAAAATATTTGGTGCTCTATTGCCAAAATCTACTATATTTTTTTCTATTTTTGTCTGTCTGTCTGTCCGTCTGTCTATCTGTTTGTCTGTCTGTATCCCGGCCGCACATCACTCCAAAGCTACGGAATGGAATTCAATTAAACTTAACAAGATTTGAGTTCATACTACGAAGAAGGTTATTGTATACTTTTTATCCAGAAATTCAGCAAGGCTCCTTCGGGAAAGGGGATGAAAGTCAAAATGTACACCTAGTTGTAATTTATTAACGCGTAGTCCGATTTCAATTATTCTTTTATGTTGGAATAGTTCCCACTTCACAGACAGCCCGGCACCCCAGCACCCCACGAGCAGCCCGGCAACTCACGGGCAGCCCGGCACCCCACGGGCAGCCTGGTACCCCACAGGCAGCCCGGCGCCCCACGGGTAGCTTCGCACCCCAAGAGCAGCCCGGCACCCTTTATTAGTGTGGCAAACTTTGCTAAGATAAAAATCTGAAATCTGGAACATTCGACACAACAAGTTTTTTTAACTATCTATCTTTCGCTGGATATATTTTGGAAACTGCGCAATGAAAGTGCGCGATCTAATATATTTTCATTCTACCGCCAAACAAGGAGATCCTCGGCAAAAAGACGCCGTTTTAAAATCGAAATTCCAAAAAAAAAAACGCACAAAGTTCTTTGCTTCAACATTTATTGTGCGAACCGCGAAGGAACTCTCTGAGTTACTTAACTACTGTCTAGTGGAAAATATAACTATGGAGTTTTCAAATCCAAAGCAAAAAGCTACTTTCTGATCTATGCTTTACTAAGAGTGCTTCACCGCAGACAACAGCGTTGCTTTATATGAGATAAACAGTGCTCAAATATGATTAATTATTCTGCAGGTACTGCAATCGCGAACGAAGTCGCAAGTACAGCTAGTAAGCAATATAATGATAATAATGTTACTTCTTCTCGCAGTAAAGGCCGAATGAAACTTGTAATAAAAATATTTTACAGTAGTAAATTTTTTTTCCAGGTCTGATGACATAGGATACTTTTCATCATTGTCAACACCGATGAAACTGCGGCGCGCTTTCCTCATAATAGAACAGGAAAAGTAACCTTCTTGATCGAGCAACAATATAATCACAATTTTGATGTCAATAAAGCATTCAGATTGTCTTTCAATAAGTACCCAATGCTAAACGCGATCTTCGTTTAAGTTCTTCATCCGAGAGCAATTTGGTTGCAGGGAATAAAAATACACATTAACTTAAACCTACGTCCTCAAACTCATGTGCAATTTCGTGTAACATTAACTCCATCCCGCATGGAATATCAAACTGTATCCAAAGGTTTTGACGCTGGAGGGAAGCCAAAACACAATGTCTGCACATGGTTTGGTAGTTACATGTAGATATCTACTTATAGTTAATTGCTGTACGAGTACGGCCGCAATAGCCTTTAAAATTAATGCAACCAAAGCTACAAAACGTACCAGACTTAGTTAAATAAATTAATTTAGTTATAGCGCACAGCTTAATGCCCTCATATGTACCTAAAAAAACATAGAGTCTGTATTACCCATTGAGTACTATATGGTATGCTTAGCAAACACAATCACATTTTTTTAGGGAAGCTGGAAACGTGTCCTTTGCTGAGGCGAATTGATGATATGCGAAGTTGAAGGATCCAAATGCAAAAGTTTTATAGATTTAACATTTTATAAATATGTAGGTAACGATCCACCATGCGTGTCGTTCAGTCCACAAATATAGAAATATATAAAAAGCATAGTCTTTTCGTAAATTACTAATCGTCGTTTTGTAAATCAATTTAGGGCAGAGGGTAATAGCATCTTCAAAAGAACTCAAAAATTCTTACTATCATTCAAACTATTTGCTAATAATATCTACCAATGAGGATTCGTACACAAGAAATTGCGCAACCTTCTTCAAGGAAGTAAAATACACAACATTGAATGAAGGCATTTGATTGGTGGAAAATTGGCGTCAAATTAGCTTCATTCCAAATTTGAATCATATAGGGCGTTCGGATAGCCTATCGGTGCCAAAAATAACACTCACAAACGCTAAAAATGATCACACGGGCCGTTCGTTTTGGGACTTCGTGATCAAAAATATCGTTTTCGCTCACCGTTCGGATAGCTTTGAAAACGCTACAAATGACAGAGAAAAGTGATATTTTTGACCCATGTCTTACCGTGGGATCGTTGTGATCGTTTTTTGACAACTGCTGTTTTGACAGTTGTATTTGGCGCGATTGAAGAGTTTCACAAGTTTTTTATATAGTATTTATATTATATATAAATATATAATATAAATACCATATTATTTAGTAGGTACCTACTTGTTTTGTTAATTTTAGAGATTGATTCCATGTTTCAAAATTGTTAAAATATTGTCGGTTGTCAAAGTATGTTTTAAGCCGTTCGGATAGCATGCAGTAATTGGTGGTCAAAAATAGCAAAAGCTTCTATCCGAACGCTAAAACACAAATGCCACTTTTGAAACTGCTACAAATGCAATCGAGCCAAAACGAACGCCCCTAATGTTAACGCGCACAAAGATTAAATTGATACCATATAGGTAATTTGTAAAACATTTGAAATTGGAACAATAAATGTCTTTATAACGTTACAAATACCTAAAACAAGGAACTATAGGATTACTGAACGTACATAATAACTTCATCATAGGTACCTAAGTAGGCACTAACCTTCGAATTCTACGTTATTGCGCTATAAAAGACGTTTCGATGTTGTTTTCTGATCAAAGTAAACATCATAAAAACGATTCCTCGGGCCATTAAAGACGTCCCGCCCGCAAACGGGATGTCCACAAGTTGAACATTTATTAACGACCACAGATTCAGATAAATACACAAAAACATTCGTGTACTTGTCCATGGCGACGATTATTTCTATAATAGAATATGATAATAGTCAGTACGATGTGTAATTTGGTGTTAGTCCATGCACATGCATACATTGTTTTTGTTAATGCACAGAATAAAACACTGGCCAAGTGAGAGTCAGAACACGCACTTTTAGATCTCATGTAGTAACAGCCGTAAATTAAAAAAAACTATACCTACTACACGTAACTCATTACTATATATATATTAGTTTAGTCTACCTTCTATGTATGCCCAACCAGAAAAAATATATTTATCTGAATTTCTGGTCCAATATTTATATTTGGAACAACGTTTTGAAGCAGTGATGGCTGAATGGCACTAATTATGGACTGCCGTGCTGCAGGTCCATGGTTCGAATCCCGCCGCGGGCTTGAGCTTCACCGCATGGTGGAAGGGCCTTTTTTCGAATGCCCGCCTGGATAGCGACCAAGTAGAAAATCTGTCGCCAAGCACCTAACGGTGTGTTCCGGCAGCAGTCCTTGAGAGCCAGTAAAATTACAGGCACATGAGACTTAACAACTATGTCTCAAGGTGACGGGCACAGTGCAATTCGTGACTTGTGACGAAATGCACCTGTTATAGGCAGAGGTTAGTCCGCTTAACATCAGGTGGGCCTCGTGCTTGATCCGTCACAATAACAAAAAAAACGTTCTACACAAAATATAAAAAATTCAAATTTATAAATCAATGCGTTTACGATGACATGCAGTTGGACAGACAGACTGAAAACGGATTCTCAATAATAAAGCTCCCTTTTGAATCAGCACACTGAGAAAACCATCTTAAAGGCTTACATCAAATTTGACCTTTTACCGTTGAATTGTAACTACGTAAGATGAATTCACAACTCTTAAGATGATTTTCACCAATCAATAAAAATGTACCATGTTTTATAATAAACACAACCGTCAATAACGCCTTCCGTAAAGTATTTTCAGAATTGCAACTTATTATACGATAATAATTGCAGTATTGACCATAAAATATACCTTACTTTTACGGCGGTTTACATACGGTGATTATCACCATAACGTACGACTTAATCAGCCTTATCAAAAGTCAATATTTAAGTAAGACCACAAAATACACCTTAAATGAAGACGAAAAGAAACATTCGCCTTCACTGACCTCGTTTAACGCCTTCTAGTTGGAAGGCGTTTTTGTACGTATTTACGTTTGGTCAGTTTTTCGCCTTATACCATATAAATTGGCCGTCATTAGGGCGCTTTTGACTTTAGATTTTTCTCAGTGCATGGTCCGACATCCACAAGTTATTTAATATTTTCCATTGTTGGAAGTGCGAGTAGGTTCCATATATTTTTTCACTCTTTTTGTGATGCATACAGCTTACAAGATTCTTTTTTAGTGAGGGCTTAGATGCTTGCTGCCGCTGTCGACCTTCCAGCTCCACTGGATATTGGGCGAGGGGAGACCCTCTATAGCTTGGGAGTGGGAACTATCGAAGGTATTTCTAAGCGAAAAGCGCTTTCTACCTTCGTCTTCTTGCGGGCGCACAAAACGCAATGCTACTATAGGAGGGGTTGACAGCGAGCTTAAGGGCACCGCACTGTGAAAACCTCGGCTTGAGTCGCTGCCGAGAGGGCATACAAGATTGTCCATCGCCTTAATTGATAATATTGTTATAATAAATACTGTTCACCACCAGTTGCAATTACTATTAGGTACATCACCCAGGTATGTATAAACTTATTTTAACTAATTTGTGACTTTGTTTATGTTATTATGACGGAACAAGCTCGAGGCCCACCTGATGTTAAGCGGACTAACCTCTGTTTATAACAACCATGACCGAACCATGGACCTGCTGCGCGGCAGTCCATAGCCAATGCCACTGAGCCATCACTGCTTAAAATTGACTTCGGAACTACTCAACACATGTTGATGAAATTAAAATGGGACCAACTTGGAGGTATACTCTACCCTTCTAGGAACAGGGTTAGTTTCTCGATGACTCTACCCAACAAAAAATAATCATTAATATCAATTAATAATTGGCTGAGTAGTCGCATTATAAACATACAAAAAACATACAGCCGAATTGAAAACTATAACCTTTATTGGAAGTTAATTAAAAGGAGTAAAACGTCCACGATTCAATAGGTAAAAAATTCGTAGAGGTATACATTATACACCTTATGTATTGCAATAACTAAAGACTGACATTGGCGCTTACTTTGCACTTTCATACTGTTCATAATTTCACATCCGTATTACAAACTTCTATTATATATTCCACTATTTATATAGACTTCGGTAGAGCTTCCGTCATATTCAGTCCCAAAAACAAACATTGCTTTAGTCAAACGTTTCCTATGAGACTCAGCACAAGTTCAAAGCATAAGTAACTGTCGTAATACTATCGCAGGCATGTACACGGTAAAGCGTGTATCTGAAATGCAAACTTAACTTCGAAACTCCGAGTAACAGGCGATTTTAGAACTGTCTCTTGGTACCTGCCCGCGTAGTTTGTGAGCGAATATACTATAAACGTACCTACTTCTATATATTTTGTAGCAAAATAAACTTTCGTCAAGATCTCGTGTTTGGTATGTAAATTAATTTAGACTAGACTCTTAAATGTTTTATGAAGCAGTGATGGCTCAGTGGCATTGGCTATGGACTGCCGCGCAGCAGGTCCATGGTTCGAATCCCGCCCAGAGCTTGAGCTTCACCGCATGGTGGAAGGGCATTTTGCGAATGCCCGCCTGGCTAGCGCCCACCTTCAAGTAGAAAATCTGTCGCCAAACACCTAACGGTATGTTCCGGCAGCAGTCCTTGAGAGCCAGAAAAATTACAGGCTAATGAGACCTAACAACCGGACGTCTCATTGTGACGGGCACAGTGCAATTCGTCGTAGACGAAATGCGTCTGTTAAAGGCAGAGGTTAGTCCACTTAACATCAGATGGGCCTTCACAATTACATAAAAAAAATGTTCTTGAGTGGTGTTCTTACTCTGTTATTGTTACTTAGCCAATACTTTCTAGTTTACTATACTGTATCAGCTGGATTGTCCACTGCTGAATACAGCCTCTCTCATTATGGGGGGTTTTGCCTAAATCCCCACACTTGGCAGGCGTCTTGGGGATCGCAGAGTCAGATCAGTTCTTCAGAAAGCGCTACTTCTGGTTTGTTACCCTTAGGCGCCTCTTACGACACTCACGGGTAGACGTGAGGGGGTGATATTCTGGCCCGGCAGTCCACGCGGCAACCCCTTTCTAGTTTAGATGTAAATAAATTACATTTTTATAGCAGTTACCTAAGTATCTAAGCACCACCATGCTGGGTACGCTGCCAACTGGTATTGGGCTGAAGCATTTGGACTGCCTGTAAGCCTGCAATTGCTTACAGCCTGCAATTCATGCATAGAAACTAGATATGTCAATAGATCGTCACATGAAATTAAAGGCAGGTTAGGCATATGCAATAATTTATACATATAAAAGAGGGTCTTTTGCTATATGATTTTTGCGGTCACTCACTGGCTAAACAAAAACAATTAAATAATAAATAGATTCAGGCGTTACTTTGCGGAAATCCATATTTAATAATAACAAATATTTTTAAAATATTTTTTGAAAATATCAAATTATTAGTTTAATAAAACACTTAAAAATACAAAAAAAAAAAATATGTAGTGACAATTCCGCCTAATTTAAAAAAAACAATCTCGAAAATTACTTATGACGCTGAAGTATAGCAGGTTGGTAGTTTATATCAGACGTCAGTTATGAACCGATTTTGCAACAGGATCGAATTGAAGGGATTAAATCTGGGCTCAACGTTTGTAAGAAAAAAACCTGGACTTCAACAAGTTAGAATCATGGACTGGAAATAAAAATTAAACAGACTACCAACACTGAAAGTATGAAATAACTTGTGAAAGTTGGACCTGGATAATGTGAGGTCAGTGTTTTGGATCAGCATGGTACCTACTTCAACAAGTTATTTCAGTGTATACCTACAGTATATACCTCAGTTCCATTTTAACTGTCTGCAAATAAAGAAGGAGGAGGTTCTCAACCAACTGTTTTTTTATAGTTTTATATTCGAAAGTTGGTGCTTGTCATGTCGGGACCACATGGACTAACCAAATAATTGAATTTTTTTTTTAAATATACCCACATCACTACCACCACCACCCCACATTTCAAATACCTACAGCCATTGCTGTGATCACGATTAGACTTAACCGTGACCACGATCACTGCAAAGTGTACAAATGAAACGTTATGATAAAATTAATATATAATAAATGTGTTGAAACGTCAACAAACTAAGAGATCAAGATCTAAAATGCATGCGAATTTAATTAATTATTTAATAATAGCGTACAAGAAACACTCTGTAACATTTGTGTTTGAGGGGACACTCATGTAATGGATCAGCATAGGACAACTTATGACGATACTGGCCATAGTTTAATTTATGATCATAAGGTGAGTGTCACTGTTCGACCTTGTCAACCTCATTTGGGTCGCCAAGATACAGGGTTTGCCTAGTTTAGGACCCGCTGGGATTTTTTAGTAAGTTAGTGTTCTGTTTTAAGTTTGTTAAACCTTAGTCTTAGTTAAAAAAATAATTGTTACACACTTAATACTTTTCTGGCAAATAAGTTATTATTATTATTACATAAAATAACTGCTAAGGTAAAAAATCTTAATCATAATATATATACTTAATATAAACGTAGAATAAGAATTGGCAAACAGAGCGTTCCTTAATATATGTAAGTAGATGTATAGAACGCCAGACCTTCACAAAGATAAATCATGTATACATCGTTATGGAGATAGATCGCAGCCATCAAAGCTCGCCAGTGCATTAATCCGGCTCGAAGGACTGGGCCCTGAATAACTATTCTGATTTTATTCCACATGGTTTGAGAGGAAGGGTCGCACGCAACACAAACGTCTGCTCGGTTTTCTTTTAGATAAATAGAAAACACTTTATTGTACATCAAATATAAGAAAAACGTGAGCTTAATATTAGCTTAAATATAATGTTGTACAATGGGCGGTCTTACCTTAGAAGCGATCTCTTCCAGACAACTTTTGGATAGAGGAGTTAAAATACTTTTATTAACGGTGGTGCGCGATTAAATAATATAAGTCAGTTAACATTTTCCTACTCTTCAACTCATAAAATATATAAAGATATTACTTATAATAAAATAAATACACACACTACATATTATATGGACTAAATGAATAGTTTTATACACACCTACTTACATTATATAGGTATATACTTAGGAGCAACATTTGCTTCTATCATTCTTGAGTTACGTCACAACAACATTAAAAAAAACTTATGTTATTGAAGTATTCGTAACGGGACTTGCCTAGTCGATCTTCACCGATCAATAATGTTAAGTGATGTTCGCTGCGGTCATTACTTAGATGGGTGACCGCTAGTGGCACTTAGGTACTACTGAGTCCTTCCGTGCTTCGGAGGAGACATTAAGCCGTCGATCCCGGTTGTTGTCTTAGGGTGGTCGTTATAGGTGGTATGGCATTTTACGAAAGCCCGCCTGGCTAATTACCACGCTTAAGTAGAAAATCTGTCGCCAAGCACTTAACGACCTCTTCCGGCATCTATTGAGAGCCAGTAATTCTAGGTTATCCTGAACAACATCTTCGACCACTTACCATCAGGTGTGATAGTGGTCAAAACCAGCGATAAAAAATAAAGTTTATCTACTTAAAAGACTTGTGTAACTTTCATTCAACAGGGGTGGCAGAAAATGCTAAAGTATTTGCGTTCCCTGAGATTAATTTCTCGTGTGTGTGATTTCGCTATCACTAGATACTATCTTTTCAAATCACTCTAATTAATATACTATTTTAAACGCGAAAGTACATAGTTGTGAGTATGTTTGATACTCCTTCACGCTGAAATGTCTGAACCAATTTGTAGTTTAGATCCTGGTTTATAACATATTGGATACTTTTCAATATCATCATCATTTTCATCATTGTCCACGCGGACACGGACAAATCTGCGAGGCGCAGCTAGACGGAAATAAATAAATGTTATGGACGTCAGTCGCCTTTCTTATCAGGACAGTTTAAAGACCAATAAAAATTGAATCAGTTCTCTAAATTAAAAATTAAACTAGTATGCAAGTCATGACATAAACCCTAAACGGCTCTTATTTGAATGGCATGCTGATGCAACTTGATTATGATATTATAAGAAGGTATCTTTATTTCTTTCTCGGTGATATAAAAATAAAATGTGTGAACACTACATTCCAAACCTCCCAGTTAAATAAAACCCATTATACGTATAAACCACCATTTCTATATCTGGTAAAAGTTCCAAGTAATAACGTTACATTATAGGATAATCGCACCCTCACGCAATAACAGGAAACCGAACGAGCTTACTTTCAAGCTTACTTTCAAGCTTCCTTATTCTTGAGAATTTAATTTTATCGCGACGTCTATTTCTAAAACTAGACACCCGCGCTCCATTAGAGGCGGTGAGTATTGGCGGGGTTTGTGGGAGACAGGGGGGGGGGGGGTGAGAACTGAGGGTATTCTGCAAACAATCCTTGCGGATATTGAACGAGCGATGCGTTAGGAAATGCAGTCGCCGGCTGCGTGCTTCGCGTCTCATCGCACGGAGACGAACGTGTGAAGATATGGATGGCCTCGTTCAGTTTCATCTTCTTTTTATTCATATACCTATCGTGTTACGATGAAGAAATACAACGTATAACGTTTCAACTTAGCAACGCAATAAAAACTTAGTTGTTTGTCGACGTATTTCTAATACTTAATAGGTTTTCTTAGTGTATAGGTACTTACTTAGGTATTGCCGATATGAAGTCAGTTAGCTCAACATTAGTAACATAGAATCTCAGAATGGTAGGTACGCGTAGCGTTACTAATACATTACCTACCTAGGTTTGTGATGAAGGTAGGAAATAGCCACACTCGCCTGGTTAAATCAAATAAATCACTCTCAAGCAACAATCTACCAAATATTATGTGTTTCGGCATATTTCCCTGTAAACCAGTTTTCACTAAATAGTGACCTCATTAACTCAAAAGATAAATATCACCTTGGCATAGTAAGTAATTCTTACATTGTTGATCTAAGTACACAGATAAGTACTTATATGTATATATATACTGTGAAAGAGAATCGTGACCCACGATCACTGCAAAGAGGAATAATAAAACAGTATAAAAAAGCCGTTGTGGAATAAATGTATCCGTTAAAGTACGAGGTAAAAATAAAAAAAAAAAAAAATTAAGTACATACAACATCTTGGTCATAGACTGTTAGGATGTAATATAATTTTGAGAAAGAATAAAAAATAATAAATACTTAGTACTTTGGTTTTGAATTTATTATGTAGTGCTCGACGATGCCCTTCTGATAATATTCACTATACCTTATCATGTCAGCCAAGTATCTACGAATCCATTACAAGTCTATGGCAAAAATCCAAGTCTATCTGACCATGGAAGTGCCAAGATTGCGCAAGTGAAGGAAAACTAACAGTTTTCTTAATAAATAGGTTCGAACCTTAACAATATAAACCAATATGTATCTTACTCATTAATTGCATTACAGAACGGAGCTAAGAGTAAGTATATTCCCTTTAAGGCTAGAGTGTTCGTGGCGCTTTCCACATAAATGTATAGTTTCGTCATATTTTAAGTACTAAATGTTCAAACTCGGTGAAACTTTGCATGTATTCAGTTAATTTGCATAATTTCAGCCTATGCTTCTGGTTTGTCATATTTCCGTAAAATAAAATATTTACAAAAAGAATTAGTAAAATCGATTTTTACGGGAATTCTTGTTTTGACATTTTGGGTTAAAATAAATAATAAATCGAACAACGTGAAACTCAAAAGCAAAGAAAAATATTAGGCTCAGCTACATGCATAAAATATCACCGAGTTTGAACACTTGGTATTCAAAATATGACGAAACTATATTTGTATGGAAAGCGCTCCGTGCACTCTACTCTTTTAAGGAAATTACGTACTTATTGGGAGTAATATGTTAGCAACACCTTTATATTTTGATAGGAGTACTGGATCTCAGAACAGTCTAGTACAATCTCTCTATTGATGTTATATGGTAAAAAGTGGCCTAAAGCCAACAACCACGCACGACTCCACAGTGCACCAAAGTTTTTTTTTTTAATAGAAATATTTATTTGTTATGAAAGGCTGCATAGTTGTTATTTAGCGTGAGTAAGGAACGAATTTAGGATTGAACCACGAGCATAACGAGTAAGAAAAATAACTTACTGCCACAATTTTGCATCTCATTCCAGCGAGAAAAATGCTAGGTGAAAGAAAAACAGCTTAAATAATGTAGTAACTGTACGTTCATTCATAGTAAATATAAGTGAGATTACTTAAATTGGTAATATTTAAGATTAATTCATTTTTCTGGAACTCTGCGCGAGGTTCCAATTTCAATAACATTTCCACGCTAGCGGATATAAAGCACTTTTCCATACAGATTTCGAATGATAAACAACACATATCCGATATTGTGAGGTGAAAAATCTATTAACTATCCATAAAATCAGAAATCACACCAACCACCTTTTGATTCCAAAGCGAAGCTTCACGGGAGTTGACCAACGACATATAAAATAATGTAAAGAACAGCAACTTGCTAACCTATCAACACCTGTCGCTATGTTTTCTATGATCATAAAAGATAAAGTTTACGAGATTAGCTGAGGGGGACTTGGTTCGTTTTGTTCCTTACAAAAATATCTAAAATCAAGTCTATGCACCAGACAACAAAGCGACACATCTATAATAAGCAATATCCATACTTCTTAAGGACGTGCTTTCTGTACGAGCTCACAGACCTTATAATACTAAGTTTTATGTTGGTTTTTTTAGAAGAAACAAATCGATACACTAAATAAGTCATTGCACAGCGTGCTTAAAATGTCATATAGGAAAACGTGCTAAGTTAGCGTCTTGCTTTTTATTTTCCCCCAGGTGTAAAAAGTAGAGAACCAACCACACTTGGGGATAAAGCTGCTTTTGTTTTGGGAGATCTTGAATTTAGTATTCTAGTCTTAACTAAACAATACTATCTTGGTTTGAAGGTTGTAATAGAGGTTTTAGCTACGAATAAATAGACTTATTATTTATTCGTAGGGTTTTAGTAAGATTCTTGATAAGCATGGGATTCGAAATGTCGCCCGTGTCGCAAGACACTATTCTTAATCCTTATCGCCTTGCTGTATAATTTACTATTTTATTAACGTGCGGTGATAGCGCCCTGCTTTATAATAGTGACTGTCGACTGTCGCTCAGACAGACTTAGATTTCGTTTCCTACATCCAAGTACCTAGATGTGTAAGTATATGTAGAGGTGTTACGGAAGCTATTCTTGTAGGAGCGTTCGAAGTTTATCCTGAAAGCTATGGATTCTTTGGCCATTACATAGCAGTATGTAACAATGGTGAAAGACATAATAATTTCAATTAAAACATCGAGTTTTTTTTTATGTAATGTGTTGGCAAACAAGCAGACGGCCCACCTGATGGTAAGCGGTTACCGTCGCCTATGGACATTTGCAACACCAGGGGCGTTACCAATGCGTTGCCGACCCTGTAAAACTCCTTTAACACCTTTTTTGAAGAAATCCATACTGTAGCCCTACGGAAAAACGCTGGATGGAAGATCATTCCACATTTTGCAAGTATGCGGTAAGAAGGAGCGCATAAATCGAGCTGTGTGAGACTTCCAGGACTCGATTATGTGTGGATGAGCTTTTAACCGGTGACGCAAGGAACGATGATAGAATCGCGATGCCAGTATAAGCTCAAACAGCTCTTGGGAGCATTCCCCGTTATAGAGCCTGTAGAGTATACAGAGCGATCCGATCTCTCTACGGAGGCTCAGTGGCTCAAGGCGGTCAGAGAGCTCGGGGTCGTCGACAATTCTTACCGCTCGACGCTGTATAGCATCGAGAGACTGAAGTTGGTAGGTACTTTGGTGCGCCATTCCAGAGGTGAGAGCAGTACTCCATGTGAGGGCGAACTTGTGCTTTATAAAGCAAAAGTCGCTGGCTCGACGTAAAGTACCGCTTTGCCTTATTAAGCACACCAAGTTTCTTGGAAGCCAATCCAGCCTTACTCGCGATGTGACAGCGGAACTGTACATCTTTAGAAATGTCGACGCCAAGAACTCCAATACTCTCTGCGATTTCTAGGGGAACCCTGAAATTGCGGAGCGATGATGAAGGGGGTCTTTTTTACTAATGTTAATTAATATGTTTAATTATTACTAACGTCAATGAATTAACAGGCATGTAGTACAGGCATACATTAGTACTTATACAGCAGTAAACGACTTGTCATTGTGTGCCACGCTTGCCACCGGTTGCTACATCACCCAGGACTAAACTTCTACGATATGGTACTTTTAACATAACAAACATACTATAATCGTTTTCCTTACTCTTTGAAACATAAAATCGCACAGATGCCTAGTTCAATAAGCACTTTACGTGTTTTTTCTTTCTGCTGATAGGCTAGCCTTTGACCATAATCTCACCTGATGGTAAGCCGGATGAATTGAAGCAATGCGTGGTGGAGTTTCACCGTATGGTGGAAGAACATTTTGCGAATGCCCGCCAGGCTAGCGACCATCCTCAAGTAGAAAATTTGTCGCCAAGCACCTAACGGTGTGTTCCGGCAGCTGTCCTTGAGCGCCAGTGAAATTACAGGCACATGAGACTTAACAACTATGTCTCAAAGTGGCGAGCGCAGTGCAATTCATCGTTGACGTAATGCATCTGTTATAGGCAGTGGTAAGTCCACCTAACATCAGGGCCTCGGGCTTGTTCCATCACAATAACATTAAAAAAAACTGTCCTCATCCAAATAACTATTTGGATGCAAATACAAGGGTATACTTACTTGCTATTAGTGTAATATTTGTTACACATATGCATATCCTATGGATATTCGACGCCTGAGAGAGAGAACAGGCGAACTTCACGTGTCTAACTTTTCATCGCATACAACATGAAAGAAACCCTCCAATGTAACTTCTATTAGTAACACTATAGATGGGTGGGTAGCGAGGCCATCTGTTGCGGTCAAGTGTGCTTCGCGGGTGAGCCTCCCCATGGACCGAATAAACCGCCGGTACCGGTAGGTATTACTATGTTGGGTTAGTGGGAGGAGGTAGTAGTACCATGATGCTTTGGAATTATAGGACAGAATATGTTATATTAAAAACTTGTTTGATAAATTGTTTCTTTTACATCGTATGAAAGCAGTTGGTATAAGTTACTCGTAGATAGGCTACGGGCTATGTTATTTAATATTTCATTTAATTAAAAAAACGGTATGTATTAAATAATTTCTTTATAACTACTAAAGTATAATATTACTAGCGGCCCGCTCCGGTTTCGCACGGGTATAACATATATAGCCTATGAAAATTAGGCATTATATGTCGTAAAAGACAAAAAAATTTAATTGTGGGATATCCATAAGAGATAGACATATACCATAGCAGAGTTTTCAGTAGACCTTTTCAATGTGTACAATACTTTGATAAATCTCATTCATTATTTTGATAAATCTCGTAGGGTTCAGTCCGCGTTTGCAATGTAAGCGGAAAAAATGAAATTATTTACGACATCACATTAGAAACCTCAAAAATAACAATATTTCTTCACTATTTAAGTGATGTTATTATACATACAAACCTTCCTCTTGAATCACTCTATCTATTTAAAAAAACCGCATCAAAATCCGTTGCGTAGTTTTAAAGATTTAAGCATACATAGGGATATAGGGACAGAGAGAGAGCGACTTTGTTTTATACAATGTAGTGATATATATGATATTAAGCAGAAAGAACTTTCACTATTTATAATAATTATGGGTAGGTATTTAACGTGCAGTTAGATTATAGTTTATAAACTATGTAAGTACGAGTAGCACGGAACAAATTTAGTTAAAGAAGAAGAAAAACGAAAATATAAGGTACCTAGTTTTATTATGGACTAATTTTTTTTACCGGTGGCAGTATATCTTTTTTAACAAAATACTACGAACTATATACAACACTACAGCTACTACAAAAAAGTATTTAGACAACCTATAAGTAATTGCAGAATCACCGGCAGTCCAAATGCTTCAGCCAACTACCAGTTGGCAGCATGCCCAGCATGCCTGCAGCATTGCCCCGTTGAATTGCAATGCTTATACGTTGAACCAAATGGGTGCCAGCATTTTAATCACGCGTCGCATCGACCAAGCGCTCTGATAAGTTTTGGAAAATATGATGAGCTCCGCAGACATTATTAATTTAATTATATAAAAAAAGATAACTTGATACTCGTGTGTAAATAATACAATCCCTTAAGATGCTGGAAGAGTGCCCTGGTCGTAGGTTCAGTGTTGACAATCGTTGGTAAATAAAATGTTTGAGATATTATGGCAATACAATTTCTTGCAATACCTTCAAATTTTATTTAGGTTGTGTTTAAAATAAGAAAAGAAATTAAACTATTATTTACTTTACCTTTACTTAAATATTTTTATTAAGTATAACTGACCAGATAACATGTTGATAACATTATAGTAACTTAACGTATCACACACACTGTCTCTTGGTGTCAGTCATAGTCATAGACGCCTGTATCATAAGTCCATATGACGTTGATGGAATCTTATCTAACCTTTATGACTGAACTATTAATTATTCGTATCACAAATTTATTTTACATTTTTCTTCCATGCATAGCTATAAATATCTCAGTTCAGACACATACATTTTGTTGCATACCGCAACACACTGTCGCTCGGTGTAGGTTCTGGTAATCTATTTTGTGAGGCTATAGAATGATGGTACTGTATCGCTAGTAATCAGAATTAAATATCAAATTAATTCTATTTGAGATTGAGTAGGTGTTAAGCTAGGTACTTATTTCTTATTTTACAGCTTTGAATGTTTCGAATGCGCAAAAGCAGTTATTAAAAATCTAACATGTAGGTATAAAATCCACGACACATACCTACATGTTTGTAAAAAATGCGAATCGTGTCCGAAAAAAACAATGAATTGTTGTCAAAGTAGGCGTAGTGCAATATTCTTCACAATGGCGGTTGATAATGGAAAAGTTTAACATCAATATACTTACTGATAATTTGTTATTGGGTATTATAATTGAGTGAAAATATAGCTAAAGTGAGTTTGTTATTTAGTTTTTTCAGCGACACAGTAGGTATAATAATCTATCCATTTTGATCATATGTATAATAATAATATTTTGATGTATATAATTAGTATACATAAAAATATTATTATTACATATACATATGATCAAAATGGATAGATTAATAATTTCGGTTATTATACTTTCGAAGTTTAGTTATAACTAGTTTTAACGCTAACATTAGACATTGTTTTATTAGTTATGTATTCGGCTGGTCTGTAACTTTGTAAGTCATCGTAATTTTGACAATAGCAAATTAGTTACACACAAAGGTTTTCTCTTGTAGTTAAGTGATTGAATGTAGTAGAAAATAGTAAGGCTAGATTTAAACGGAAACTGGCTTTCAATGGCACGCCGTATACAACGCCAATCATATAAGTACGTGACCTTGCAAGAGTGACAGACTCTGCCCAAGGCACCTAAGATAACTACCATATTGGACTGGGTAAGGAGCAATACCATAAAGATCAAATTAGAGCTAAAAAACTTTCGCGAGTTTTGTCCATAATTATTATTTAGTAACCGGCTAGGACTCGCGTTATATTTACCGGATATTGCTCCGACCAGTTTCGAACTTATTTGAAGTTCTTCGTCTGGGAGTCACGATTGTGCACAGCGGCGAGCGCGGGCCTCAGCACGTAACTAATAAAATAATATAATAATTAAGATCAAATTAGCTTTGAAAATAACTTATTAATTTAATTAAACGTAGGTATAGGGTTATAGATAAAAAAGCGTTGCAAACTTGGTTAGATGTTTGAGAAAACCTAAAAATGCAGTAGCCACACATAGATGAAACTTAAAACGAATATAGAGAGTGAAATAGCTTTAAGAAAGAATAAAGGAAAAAGTAAGTAAAAGAAAGAGATTGATGGACGGAAGGTACCTAAAGTTACTTAAAGATTTCCGAAAAATATATACTCAGTGTCTTCAAAGCGCTTTACAAAAAACCTAATTTTGCCATTTTTCAAATTCCCAGTTTTTCGTAAATGTAACTATTTTCAAAATCTTTGAAATAATCGTTTTGTACATTGACCTATAATTATATACTCGTACAGGTCAATGGTTTTGTATGGTAATCCAAAACATCAAATTTAGGGGTAAAATAAATGATGACAGCTCAAGTATACATACGCAAAATTTAGTGATTAAACTATGTATAACGAAACTATGTTTTTATGGAAAGCGCTACGTGCACTCTAGCCTTAATGAACATTAAGGCTAGATTGCACGTAGCGCTTTAGCTTTTCTAGCCTTAATGAACATTAAGGCTAGAGTGCACGTAGCGCTTTCCATAAAAACATAGTTTCGTTATACATACATAGTTTCTGGAAATCCATTTGTCCTGGTACAATTCACTCAGCGAGTTAACTGTATCGCTGTATTTTAAACATTAGCTGGAACACCAGAAAAATAACAACTGATAAAACTATAATATACATATATATATATATATTAATGTTTTCAATAACCGGCTGTACTCACGCGTAGTGGTCGAGATTGTCGACCTAGGTTTCGGGCATGTCCGATGCCCTTCATCAGGTGAGTTCACGCGTCTAAATCGCGGCGACGACTCCGCGCAACTGCTCGTTCTGCGCGGCGCGAGAGTGGAGGCGCGGGCGCGGGGGCGGCCAGTGGGCTGGGGGAACGCCCCGCGCACCGCTGTGCTGATGGTGGTGCATCCTCTTCGTCAGTGAGTTCTTCGTCGAAATCTCCAACACAAACACTGCTAACTGTATCACACTCTAGACTGCCTAGCACTTTTCGTGTTGAGGTAGCATTAAGAATAGGTGTCCAGGCTGGTGGGAGGGTCCATCCACGATCTCTATTGAAATTGGGGTGACGGGTGATCTCGATAGCCTCACGTACTTTTCGAGGTATAAAGAATTTTTCTCTTGCTAGTACGGAGGCTTTGTCGAACCGTATAAAATGCTGCGTGTCCGAGAGATGTGCGTGCTCCGCGATTGCTGATTTGATTGTGTCTAAGTAGTATATTATTGGGAATTCTGTCCCACCTTGTCGCTCGGCGAACAAGTTCGCCTTCACGACGGTGTGTCAGAAATTCCCAATAATATACGTTCGATTTCATTGAAAAAATGTAACTGAAACAGGATTCGCTGATAGACAGGGTGGGACAGAAATGCCCATTATTATACGTTCGATTTCATTCGCGACGAAGCTTCAGAATGTGTAAATTTACACGATCAGCTAGATTAAATTAATCTGTAAGTGTGGAAAAATTACTAGGTTTGTCTATTTAAATGTTTAAATAGACAAACCTAGTAATTTTTCCAAATATTTAAACTTTTACTTAAACATGCAAATTTAAGTAAAAGTTTAAATGTAAGTGCCTGCCTGTAAGTATAGTCAAGAACCTTGTATGATATATAAAATGTATATATGTATGGATGTATATATAAATTCAATATAAAAACGATTAACGATTAGATACATTTATTATATTATGTACATATTTTTACTTATCAAAAAATCGCGGTGGATTTGGAAATAACAAGTCCGATGATAATACAAACTTCTGCAGTGCTCGCCACTGCGGAGACTCAGCGTTCGTCTGGACTTTGATGCGGACGAGCGCCTTCTTCCACAGCTCCAGGGAGTCGGCGGCACGCGCGTCCTCCGTCTTATAAACTTTACAGTCGACGTAGTAGTCGCCGTCTGTAGTCGTCGTACGCCGCTCGCACCTGTTGCCCACCCGATTGACGAAAAATGAAGGCAGCTGCTGGTTTCCATCTTCATTGTGCGTTGAGGCGGGATCGCGGTTTTGATTGACTCCGAATATATCGGAGACAGTATGAGGTTTTTTACTGAAACAAGCAAGAAAACCTTTGTTAATTAATGTTCTTTATATTATCCACCTGTTCATCGTTAGCATACAATATATATCAATAGAAAATTATGTTGAATGGTAGACCTATTATGTGCGCACTGTACAACTCGCTGTTTGATCATCTGTACTTTGGTTGATACAATCCCTAATCTCCAAGCCTTTGCATATCGAAAGTGAATCGGCTCGTTCATATCAAACGTGCTCTGTCTTGGATAGGGCCTAAACCCTATCTGTATCAGCCTTTTTAGCATCCCACTGCTGGGATATAGGCCTACCCTCAAAGGGCGATTAGGCCAAGTGCAGGTTGGTGGATTCACATGTGCTATTAAATTTCTTCTCAGGACACATGCAGGTTTCCTCACGATGTTTTCCTTCACCGAAAAGCTAGTGGTATGATCCGTACATAAGTTCCAAAGAACCTATTGGTACAGGCCGGAGTCCGGGTCTTCCCTATGTTAAGTAACGTTATTTTAGCTATCATAAGATAAGGTAATAAAAATAGTACAAATTTATAAGTCAAATTTACCTTGGTGTAGTTGAATCCGTTGTTGATAACGCGGCTTACGCTTCTTACTGTTGTCTGCAGCGGGTTTGCGAGTGGGTTTGGTGTTCCCTGCTGGCTCCACGCTCGAGCATGATTGATAGTATTCGCACTCAGATTCAGACCTGAAATAAAGAATTAAGATGTAATTATTTACGCAATTGATAAAGTTACTTAACATAAACGGGAGGTCCGTAGCTACTACGTAAGCCGGTTGTGGCGAGGAGCCGTTCTAATTCCTTGCCATCAGATATGTTGAAGCGTATAAAGCAATCATATTATGGTAAAAATAAATAATGTCAAAATAAACACTTTCACACTCATAGCTCATAGCCTGTTGCCTGAAAGAAATCGTTGCAAGTGATAAGGTCGCCCAATGAAATGAAATGTTACTACTTATATTTATATTACCATATTGTTTGATGTGCTATAAAGTTATATTGTATTGTAGCTCTCCACTAAGATTTTCGTGTGTTAGGGCTGTAGCATACAAATTCACGATTTGAAAGGTGAGCCTGGTCCACCCACCCACCAACCCAAGCCCTCTTACTCAGAACCTTAACTATTAAGGTTGGGTGAGCATCAAAAACAAAGTTAATCTGGTTTGTGACTTTGAAGTAAAAAAAAAAAAAAAAAAAAAAAAAAAAAAAAAAAACTAAGCAGGCTACGGTAATACGTCTGAAGGTACTTACATTTTCCAGTGAACTTGATAAGTAACTGATTGATGGATTGGTGGTGCAGCCTTCGGTGGGTGACAGCGGATCGTTCTTGAATGTTTGCTTGACGGGTCAGCTGGCAGCAGCGCAGGACTGTCGTTGAAGACTGATGGTCCCAATGGCAGCAGAGATAGCGCAGGAGGCAGGGATTCGTTCTTCAGGGCTGGTTCTGTTCTTCTATGATGACTTCTTGCAGATTACTGGATCACTTGCAGGCTTCGATTCGTTGACGAATACGTATTGAAGAAAATGAGCCGCTTATAAGGTGAAAACTCGCGATAATTCACTATATTAAAAATCATCGCTAATGTTTAGGTGATATTGTAAAAACCAACTCTTTTTTTTTGCCGTATTAAACTTAAACAAAATAATGACTAAGTAATTATTTCAACTGTCGATGCAGCGAAATAGTTAGGGTTGATATATTTATATTATTGCGTAAACTAAAGCAAAACAAATACCAAAGACAATGTGTATGTGAGTGCGCGACATCCTTACCTGAAACTGCTGACCGACGCTCGCGGATATTTCGACATCACGTTTGGCAAGGCAAGTATCAAGTGTCGGTTCGGTATAATTTATTGCTTATTTTGAAAGACAGCTGTCTGCACAGTTTTAAAAGTAATTTAAAGCTGTGCAGGCAGCTGTAAATAAAATAAATAATAAATTCAATTAATTAATAAAGTTCAAGAGCGACGCATAAATCAGCAGGTAATATTTAGCATTTTTTTTTTTTTTTGTTACACATTTTTTTATTTGTATATATAAGCTATGTTATATAATTATTTTTTTTTTAGATACAACCACTTAGACTACTTGATCACAAGATTAATTCTGTAACGTTCACGGCTGTGGTTTGAACCTTGAATTGGATCGTGCATCTATTAATTATCAGGTAATATATATTTTTAACACCATTGTAATAGATTAAATCATTTTAAATTTTTTTTATTTATTTTTTTTTTTTTTCACCATTATATAGAAACTATAATTTTTTTGTTTTTAGGACAAAAATTTCACTACGATTGGGTGATGTGATTTGGTGACCAAAAAATCGGGATAATCCTAAATTGGAACTTGGATAAATTATCAGGTACCTATATTGTAATTTTTTTATTTAAAGTTATTGTTTATAGTAAATCTTTTTTTAATTTTCGCTACAATTACATACGCATGCTAATTATTATTATTTTTTTACAATTTTAGGAAGAACATCACGGAGGATCTTCGATTACTTTGACCGAAAGTGTTAACCTACGGAAGACCGTAAAGCAGTCCTGGTTTGGTGATAAGAAATCCTAGTGCATTACTTAATTGTTTATGCTTAATTGTTTAAACTAATATTTCTGAAACAAGAAAAGGCACTCATAAAAATAGTAAGTATTAATAATCTATTTAAGGTTAAATTCAGTATAAAAGTAGTCGTAGGTCTTAGTTAAAGTAAAAATGCCGCATTGTTCAGTTTGTAAAGTAGATATAGATAATCGTCGGTGGTCCGGTCATTTACGTAGTAATGTTCATAAAAATAATAGCAAAACTCTGATGTATGACAATGTTGAAATAATTGATTCTTCTTTCAAAAGAAGAATTACAAGTTACCGGATCACTGCAACTAATGAACAAATAAATAATTTCCCTGAAATATTTCTTAATAACATCAGTAAACATGTAAAAAACCTTATAGATAGGTCGCTACAAAAGCATACAGGTGTTAAGATTAATTTAGAACTATTTTCTTATTTTCTTTTGTATAAAAATGATGAACAGGAATTGAAATCATTTTCTACAAAAAACTTTATCATACATGTACATTATGACTTTGATTTAATTTATAAACCAGCAATCGAGACCCTTTTAAAGAAAATCGAAGAGTTTCAGGAGAGAGATAGTGGCTGGACGTTTCTGTGCAATTCACATTTAGAAATAAATATTAGTAAGTATCAGCCTCTCAGCGGATCAAAATTTATTTCTTTACCAAAATATATAAGGAATAAAAAGGCATGTTTGAATATTCAAAACAGAGATAAGTATTGCTTTTTATGGAGTGTTGTAGCAGCTTTGTATCCTACAAATAGTCATCCTGAAAGAATTTCGTCATATCCACATTTTCGAGACGTTTTAAATATTAATGATTTGTCTTTTCCAATTACATTTTCTGATATAGCAGTGTTTGAAAAAAATAATCCTTTTTTAAATATTTTTGTTTATGGATTAAAAAATGACAAGATAGTAACTGGGCCTTTGTATAAAACATCAAATAATAAATCTAGAAGCATCCATCTACTATATTTAGAAAATAATACTGATTCTCATTACTGTTTAATTACCAACTTTTCTCGTTTAGTCAGATGTCAGATAAGCAAACATCATGGTAAATTATACTTTTGCGAAAACTGTTTGTTATTTTTCCCTGATTTGCATCAAATCGAAACACATTTGTGTGGAGGAGTTGCCACAGTTTTACCAGAACAGGGATCAATTTTAAAGTTTAATAACTATGAGCGAAAACAAAATATTCCATTCGTCATATATGCTGATTTCGAAACATTGCTTGTACCCAACGTTGACTCGACATTAGACACCGTCAATACGTCATACTTGCAACGACACGTGCCAGCCGCGTTTGCCTATAATGTTGTTTCATCATCAAATAACTTAGTCGATGGGTTTAGGAGCTATCGGGGGGAAGATTGTATTTCGAAATTTATACAATATTTAATTGAAGATGTTAAAGCAATACATAGAACTCTGTCCAAAACCGAGAACATGATATTTACAGAAAAAGATGCTCTGCATTTCGAACATGCTATCACATGTCACATATGTGAAAATTTACTGTGGAACGATAGAGTTAGAGATCATTGTCATATAACTGGTCGATATCGAGGCGCAGCACATCGTCATTGTAATCTGCAGTATAAAACACCTAAATTTGTTCCAATATTTTTTCATAATTTATGCGGATATGATTGTCATTTATTCATTAAAAAGTTAGCTGAACTCCCTGGTCAAATTAAAATTATTCCTAAGACTAAGGAAAAATATATAACATTCTCAAAGTTCATCCCTATTAGTGCTAATGAGATTATACAGCTAAGATTTTTAGATTCCTTTAACTTTTTAGCATCAAGTTTAGATAAGCTGGCGAAAACCATGCAGACAGACGATTTTGTTTATCTACAGTCTCATTTTCCTGATAAAAAACAATTTAGTTTATTAACACGAAAAGGCGTATACCCGTATGACTTCATGTCACATTGGACAAGTTACGATGAAAAATCGTTACCGCCTAAGCACAGTTTTCATAACTCTTTGACTAACGAAAATATTTCGAATGATGACTATGAACATGCTCAAATTGTTTGGAGTGAATTCAACATTACAAATATGGGTGAATATACTGATTTATACCTAAAAACGGATGTACTTTTATTGACAGATATTTTTCAGAATTTCCGAAAAACATGCAAGCAACATTATAAACTCGACCCCGCGTTTTATGTAACTGCGCCTAGCCTATCTTTTGATGCAATGTTACTCAAAACAGGTGTACAATTAGAACTCATATCAGATTTAGCTATCGTGAGGATGATTCAAAGCGGTATTCGAGGGGGGTTGTGCATGTGTTCCCATCGATATGCAGAAGCCAATCATAAATACATGTTAGAATATGATGCTGCAAAGCCCTCCTGTTTTATATTCTATGCTGACTGTTGCAATTTATATGGTTTTTCGCTTTGTAAAGCTTTACCCTACTCTAGTTTTAGATTTCTTAGTCAAGATGAAATGGATAATTTATGTATTGAGAAAATTAAAAGCGATGCTGAATGGGGATTTATATTAGAAGTTGACCTTTTGTATCCTGAACATTTGCATAAGCTTCACAACGACTTACCATTTTGCCCTGAAAAATGTGTACCCCCTGGAGGTAAAACAAAAAAATTAATCGCAAATTTGTATAACAAATATAACTATGTGATTCACTATGTTCATTTAAAAAAGTGTCTAGAACACGGTCTAATTTTACGTAAAGTACACCGAGTTATTACATTTAGACAGAGTCCCTATTTAAAAAAGTATATAGAATTAAATACAAAGTTAAGACAAAACGCAAAAAATTCATTCGAACAAGACTTTTTCAAATTGTTAAATAACAGCGTCTTTGGTAAGACGTTAGAAAATACCGAAAATAGAGTATGTGTTCATTTGGTTAGTAAGTGGTGTGATAAATACAACAAAACAAAAAAATCTATATCCGCTGAGAGACTTATAGCTAATCCTTATTTCCATAGTGCATGTATCCTCACAGAAAATTTAGTTGCAATACAAATGAAACCGGATCGAATCATTTTAGATAAACCTATTTATATTGGATTCACTGTATTAGAGCTTTCTAAGTCACATATGTATGACTTTCATTACAATGTTGTCAAACCTTTTTACGGAGATCGAGTGCAGCTGTGTTACACAGATACCGATTCGTTTGTCTACAAAATTTATACCAATGATTTTTATCACGATCTGAAATACAATTTTTTGCAATATTTTGACACTAGTAACTACACCGATGAAAATGAATTTAACATACCTTTAAAAAACAAAAAAGTACCCGGGCTGTTCAAAGATGAAATGGGAGGACAGTATATTTCAAATTTTGTCGGGTTACGATCGAAACTTTATTCCATAAAGACTCATGATAAAATCATTAAAAAAGCAAAGGGAGTAAAATGGTGCGTAGTGAAAGATTTAAGCATCACAGACTATGAAAATATTTTATTTAATGGTGGTATAATCCGCAAAAAATATATGATGTTCAAATCAATTAAGCACGAGATATTCACTCAGAGTATAAACAAAATTGCTTTATCAAATAACGATGACAAACGTGCGATATCTGTAGATAAGGTATCCACACTTGCCTGGGGTCACTCGGCTATGCTAAAAGATGTGTAAATATTTTTAATAAACAATAATAGAATGTAAGCTATCCTTGTATTATATAACTTAGATATAATCTTAGAATAGGTAAAATTAACGAGGAATATGTGTAGGTGTTTAAATGTAATTGTATATATAAACCAATTGTAAATAAAGTGTCTGTGTAATTATAACAATATTGTCTTATTTATCTATCCGTGTTAAGTTATAACCGCTAGGTATGCTTCATTTGTTTAATAAAATTTAACCAATCTTATATCAAGTTTCAACAAACATACCTACGAATAGCAGGATTTTTATTACTTAAATTGCAGTTAGAAAGTGCTGACGATAATGTTGATAATAAATAGTCTACATACTTTCTTACAGGTTCTTTTATTTCTCTACCGAATTCGATCATGATCATTTTAACTGATTATTCGTGATGATGCAACCAACAGACAGAGAATCTTACAAATTTATAATACTAAGTACGATAAACCAGTATACTGGTAGTAAAGTCATTCTTTTATAAGACGTTTATTTTACAGTACCATGTAATAGATAGAGAGAGCATAATATACATCGTATCTATATTTAAGTAGGTCAGTTCATTGTCCTCCGGCTTTGAGACATAAATGCTTAGTTAGCTTTTTCATAGGTAGTGCCAACGATTAATAATAAATAGATATGACATGCGTTAAAAAATGCATGACCGATCTACTATATTACCGATGATTGATCACTAGAAGATGAATTATAACTATATAAAATTACACTTTTATAGGCTGCCTAAAACTAAAAATCGCATATGATTTTTGCAATATTTTAGTCTCTCATTTCAATCATGAATTTGAGTATATATGCGGTATCTATTTTTTATTGATCTATGGTTATCAAGTCAAGGCAGGGCCAATAATCACTGTAATTGTATTTTTTTGTTATTTCGTAAATATCACTGGCTTCGAGTAGTTGATTAGCACATCATAATCATGACATCGGTAAGTTAATTAATAATAATAAAGTTATTTATTTAATTCGAATTAACACTATGATTGTAACGAAGTGTATATAACAATACTGCTTAGTACATTACAATACATTTATAAATTTATTAACTCTTTGTTTCAGATTACTCAAGGATCAGACAATATAATATTCAGTCAATATGCCCAGGATCAGGATTATTTAAATGAAGCTGAGTTTAACGAGATGCGTTGCCATGAAGCTAAGTGCAGTACGAAATTAAAATTGGGGACGAAAGATAAGAGCCTGAAACAACGACGTCGAGAAAAACAAAAAAAAACAAATTCGTTAAAATCTTTCGTTATGAGTCGGCTCCATCAGCGAGGACTTAAGCTAATAAAAATTCAGGTCATAGACCTGTGTAATAACGTTCAAGCCAGTGACAGTGACAGTGACAGTGAAAATGTTTTGATAAAGGCACAATACATTGTTAAAGATGTTGTTGATAGCGTTATGGATGAAACAGAGTGTTTAGTTAAGAAAATATCTAAGTCTTTAATTGACAACGATTTCTACAACCTGTAGTTATATAGGTTTAGTATTACATTGCATTGTATTTTATAAAATACCTTACATAATGAAGTATGTAAAATAAATGAAAAACTATTTACTTAAAAATTGTTTTATTCATTATCTAAAACTAGCAAGATAGGTACACATTTATTTTTGCTCTATATGTTTTCTCAAACATAATACATTTTTAAGCGCACATTGATTTGAATGCATAATACAATTTAAATTACTTCTTCCACAGTATTTCTTATGCAGTTCAGCTAAATTAGGACATTGATTTTCATCAAGTTCTGATATATTACAATTATGCACGCCTAGGTTATTTATCCATTTTACTTTCTCCAAACCCTTAACTAAAATTTTTTTATTTTCTAGGTATGGAACAATTAAACGTAGGAATTCTCTGTAGTCAATATATCCTTCGCTCCAGTAAATACCTCTATTTCTTTCCAACCATTTAACTTGCTTCTTTTCATCTCTTGTCAAATACTTAAACAGATATGGAGGTTTTATCAAAAACGTTTGTGTATAGTCATGAGTGGCGAAAGCTAATTCTTTAATTATAAAATTATTATGTAAATCTTTAAAGCCTTGAACATCCAATATAATAGTATCAGGATTCATGATAGTTTTTTCACAGTATTGCTCAACGGCTTATACTCAATTATGCAGTCATTCAAAATAAGGCAATATGCAGAAGTTTGATTGGGTATATCCGTATTGCTTTCAATTTCCACTCTCACATCCACAACAGGACCAGCCTTTAGATTATCTATTTGTCTCGAACAGTCTACTACAAACAATGGCGCTATGTCTTTAAATTGTTTTTCACTTAGTAAAGGCTCCGAACGACGTCCATAGTACGACTGTTGAAATCTTGTGTACTGCTCGTATAATAAAGCAAACCTGTTATGTGCAAAATTTGCATTTAGATTTTCATATGGAAAGTAGGATGAATTTAGGTAGACTCTAATATTGCGAATATTACAGTGGTCAAACTGAGACATATCAGCAGTCGGATGGTTTTTTCTATTTGTCTGTAAACCAATGACTACATATCTTGGTTTTTCTATTTGCGATGAAGTTTTGATAGACCACGTATGTTTTGTAGTTTTAGGTAATACAGGGTTTTCGTACAAATTCCAGTTTCTAAAAATCATCTGAAGTGGTCGATCTTTTTCCAAGACTTTAAGTAAGCCTATTTTTTCTTTGTCTGACACTTTAACATGCGGTACACGCCATATGATTTTATTAATCTGAACGTCCTCTACTACTTCACCAGTGTTAAGTTTTACAGAGTTCAAGTTAGTATTACTTCGCAACAATATTAATTCATGTCTACAATTTATTACGACCTTTTTAAAATCTTCAGCAAAGCCTAAAATATTACAAAGAGGGATGGAAGCAGAAAAATTACCACCATGAATATTTTTTATACCATCTATATTCCAACCCCAAGCATGAGATATTTTTGACTCACTCTCGTTCATCGATATTAACGATTTTATCGTAGTTGTAACACCTGCATTTTTTACATTATCAATTTCCACTCCGTTTAGTTCATACCTTATATCTTGAAATAAGTAGAGTAGAGAATTATTCGTGAATTGCACGCTACTTGCGATATCCTTTGAATCATTTTTCTTAACGATCACAGTTCCTTCTAAATAAAGAGTGCTTGCTGACGGTAGTATGTATAGATCTTGTTGGTTGATAGGTATCCGAATTTCATCATTCCTGTTGAAACTTGTTACATATGGCTTGTACGAATGAAATTCAATTCCTTCGACGGTGTTGTCATAGGTTGGAGCGGATAATACATCTAAAATATTCATTTTAGCAAACCGATTGCCTTAAGAAACGCCTTATTGTCTTTTGTCAATTTTATTTTCTTTTTAGAGCGATCTCTTCTTTGCTTGATAGCTTGAGTAGCACTGATATTTTTAGATTGTTGGTGCTCATATTTATTGTAGTCAATCATTTTTTCTTCTCAGATGTAGATACAGCTGTACTTCTTCACCGCGTAGATTTATTAAACTATTGTTTATGTCAAGCAACCTGATATGTATACAGCTTATGTTGTTCTGATTGATTGGAAAGTATATTGCGTTTTTCGGGATTTCTATAATACGGTATCCGGGAGGTACGTTGAGAGCAAATTCGTGCACAATGTGGCTGGGTTCTCCGTTTATGTATGAGCCGCTAACAATATCACATTCAATCCTGATCACGGTCGTAGGCAAAATGTTGACTGGAAACTCTGACACATGCCATTTATTTGCTTTCAAGATCTGCTTATTAAAGCCTAATAAACCTCTAAAAGTATCATCTTTAGTAAAATTAATATTTTTAGAACAGTACAAGGTAGTTTTCAAAGTATTGTTATTGCACTGTAGTTTAATTGTAGCATCTTTTATTTCAGATTTTAAATAATCACCAATATCTTGTAACTCGTAGCTGCCTTCTGGTATTTCAATTAATTCACTGGAACCATAATACAGCTTATTGTTTCTTGTGTCAATGTTTGGAATAGAATTAAATGTTGAGAAATGTAACAAGGCGCACTCATACTGTCCGTATAACTGCAACGAGTTAGGATAGTAAGTAGTTAAATCTGACGAATTTCCTGTTATCGACAATGTGAGAGACATTTTGCTAATGATTGAAATAAAAGAAATCATAAGATTTATACGTTTTTATTCCAAAAATTCTGTAAGTATTTTAAACATAAGTGACCACAATTTATAGTATCGAATTTCTGAAATCTTATGTAATTATAATAAACATTACAATTTTTAAAATACCGCATCAATTCCATTGGAGGTTTCAAATCACCATAACTATCAAAATATTCACAATACTTATTAACTTTAACATAAGCTACCCAATGCGTTCCTTCATTTTTTGAATCATCTAGGTTAACGATACCACATTCTCTTCGTTTTGGCGTCCTTGGTAACTGATCTTTCATGTAGACTCCTCGAAAGTAGGGGATGTCGCTAGCGTGCATTTGGATATCTACATTAGTTAAGGCACGACTGGGTAGCTTTGTATTCAGTTTTTTTGAGATTTTATAAACAAACCTTTACCATTTTTATATGATTTAATATATAAACCCTTGCCTACGGCTAAAGCCTCCATAGTCTTATTATGTCGTTCTGTTTCTTTCAAACTTTCTTGAGCTGCTTTGTAATCGTTCACGGTTTTTGCTATGCCAGCTGCACCACCAGCTAAAGTTCCTAAAGCCGATAAGCCTGCAAAAATTGGGATTAACGGCAGAATTCCTCCAGTTTTCGGTATCGGTATTACTCGAGGTACTCGAATTTTAGGAATGCGTTGGATTCTTTTTGCAATTGAGTAAGCTGCGTTTACTAAAGTTTTATTACCCTTAGGCTTCATTTTTTTAATTTTTGATCTTATTTTTGACACAAAACTGTTAAAAGTTTTAACACCGGCACCTGACTTTAACTTGGCTTTCATAATTTTACTCACTAACCATGAGCTAAGTTTTTCACCTTTCCCAGCGTTTTTTGATTTAAGTCTTTGTTTGGCCATGTTTAATAGTTGTGAATCTGCTTTATGACGATTTATTAAGTCAGGATGGCTTGCGTAGGCAATGTCGTGATGCATACAAGCTTCGTCTAATTTATTCACGCCTCGATCACCTCGCAGTAATCGTTTTCGAAGTTTTGTACCCGGCCCGCAATAGTTGTAACCAGGTAAATGTAATTCAAACGGTAGATTATTAATTAAACTATTAACTAGTCCACCACCTTGCATTGCTTGAAGTATAATGAAAGAAATTTGTCAAAAATATTAATTATATTACTAGCCTACTATTGCTGATCTGTTAATCCAACTATTTTCTTCGTTGCTCAAACCCAACCACTTGACATACAGTTTCTGGCCTCTTTTTTTTAAAACCTTTTCTATCAAATAGATATTTGGACAGTAAGATTTTTGAAGTTCTTGTTCGTAAAAAGTTCCTAATATTGGTTGCTTTTGCTGATCTTCTATAAGATAGGTCACTGGTATAGTCTTATTGATCTTTTTAATTCTAAATAGTTCAGTTGACCAGTTAGGAGTATAGCCTTTCTCGAAAATATGTTTGTATTTACTGACTCGAACATTATCACCAACTTTGAACTTAGGTTTGCATTGAACGGATACATGTTTGTGTGATTTTTTAATATTGGCTTTTATTATAGACTCGTTAAATTTTTTAACATCGATTGGTTTAAAGTTTATTGTACGATGTTTTGTGTTATTATAGGTATCCAGCGTATCTTTCAATTCTCTGCCTAACCACGTATAGTTTCCATTAAGGCTAAAACATTTAAAGAGTTTATTTTTAATAGTTTTAATTACTCGCTCTACAATTGAAGCTTTCTTAGTAGAAAAAGAGGAGTAGTGATTTATGTTATATTTTTTCATAAGCGTTTGGAATTCCGCGTTATAAAATTCGGTTCCTAAATCAGTTTGTAAGTGAACTGGGTTACGCTGGCTTATAGCCAGTATTCGCTCAAATGCTTGAGTAACACTGTGTTTATTTTTTAGTTTTAATGGTTCGGTCCAAGCGTACTTTGAGAAACAATCGATTACCACTAAAATGTAATTATAGCCTTTATTATAACTTTTTAAGTTTTGCATGTCTATAAGATCAGCTTGCCACAAGTCATCGATCCCTTTTAGTATAACAGAACGTCTAAGAAAATTTTTCCTTGCTGATTTGTGAATTTCATTTATAATTTCTTGTTTTGCCATTGCGCTGAATGTTTTGTTTCAAACAATTGTTCTACTTCTGCTTTGGTGTAGAATTTTTCTTCCAAATGAGTTAAAATCTCAGATGTCTTCGCTTTTAAATAATTTTCAGTAGTACTTCGAGCATCTGATATAATTCTTGAGCGTAATGAGCCAATCAGTTTATTAACGTCTTGTATTATTGTATCTCTAACTTGATCTACATATTCCTTGCTAACAGCATCATCTGCTTCTAGAGGCAGTCTGATTCCTCTCAACCTAGACGTTTTCAAATCGAAATCTCCGTTTTCTGATTTTAACAAAGCGTTATCACTAAACTCAAATAATTCTGATAAACGCATTCTTTTATGGATATAGTGTCCGAATTTATCTACATTCATATTTAAGATGTATTGTATTGAAAGGTTGATAATTAAATGAACAGTGCACATAATATATCATTTATTTATTAATAATTTTACTCTCACGTAACTCTTCAATGATAGATATGATTTCATTATCTAAGCCAGTGTTTCCAGCATCTCGAGATGCAATCAATAACTTTAATCGATCTACTAGTTCATTCGGATCATCCCAATATATAAAATCTACATTTTTCTTCCACATTTTAGTCAAAGGTAGGCCTTCTCCCTTATATTGATCATCTTGTTTCTTATTTTGTGAGGTGAAAAGAGGTTTGATAATTTGCATATACTTTTGTCCTTTATTACTTTTGATTGGTTTAGTAGGGTCAAAATCTCGACGATGTGCATTCGTATCAAGTAGCATGGACTTATAATATCGCAAATCACTTTCAGTAACCAAATTTAAGTCTACTTCCTTTTTCAGCAACAACTGTTTTAAACCAGGAGTGTTTTGGTATTTGCGTTCCGCTACTATGATATAATCGTTGCTGATTGTAATACAAGCAGAGCCTAACATGAGTTTCTTGCGCTCGGTTCGGACACCAAATGGAATATCTATCGGTGCATCTTGAGAAACTAACCCGGATGATGTATCGTCGTCTTCAATAGCATCAGCTGATTCATATGAAATATTACTCGTACTATCAGATTCATTTTCATCTGACTCGTTATCGTCAACAATGTTTCTTTTGCTATCACAGTTTTCGTCCTGTTTTTTTTTTTCAATATGAGGAATTTCAGGTTCTGTTGGATAACGAGGAAAAGCAGTTTGCTTACTGATGTTAGCTATTACGTTGAGAGGTTCTGTTACAGGTTTGAAAACTGATTCCAGCGCTTGATTATTTTCGATTTCAAAGTCTCTCATTTTTCGAACTTTTCTTTTTACAGCTTCTGCAGCATCAACGATCTGTTTTTTCAACATTTTTTCCATAATAGTAAAAAGATTGTAATCGATTAAGAGTCGTCTGAAGAATAAAGATATTGAGCAAGAGCAAGTTTCTACACTCCAAGTCCAAACTTCAACCTCCAATGAAAATGAAAATAATGTCACAGAACGACGGATATATAAAGCAAATATATATACGGAAAATTCTTTTGCCAGCTTATCTCTAGACGAAGAGGTTGATGACTTATCTGCAATCTATAATAGTGAACCAAAATTAAATAGGAGCTGCCCTAACCTTAGAATTGATAGTACCGCCAAGATAGAATTATTAGAAAAGAAAGTGAACGACCTTACGGAGAAATTAGACATTGCTGAAAATGAAATATTAAATCTGTTGTCGGAAAACCAATTGCTTAAAAAGCAGATCTCGTCATATGATACACGAGTAAGCCAATTGAAAGATATATGCAAATCCACGCCAAAAAAGTCTCAAGGAAAAAGTAACAATACTATAAATAAAACGAAATCGAACTTTTCAAATAACTATCGCACTCCTAAGTCTTCAAATAAAGCAAAACGTAGTATCAGCGAGGAAATGCTTAAAGAAACTTCCGAACTTTTGATAGAGCCAACACCTGCGAACTCAACTCCACATACAAGCCCTTCAACAGCAAATAAAGTTAAAAATAGAATGAGTACTACCAAATACATTCATATTATCGGTGACGAACAAGTAAGGGGACTATCTACCCATCTATTGTGTAAAAAACTAGGTTATCAAGACGTAAAGTACAACATACAAGGATTAATTAAGCCCCATGCGTCCTCTGATCATATATTACGTAATATTAGCAGACTAGTAGAGACCGTTACGAAGGATGATATTATTATTATTTCTGTTGGTAAACATGACAAAAACCCATATACGCTATTAACAAACGTTTATGATTTTTTGCATACATTTAAGGACTATAATATTTTATTATTAAGTGTGTTAGAAAATCGCTACTTAAATATTAAGAAATTAAATTACGAATTAGAAACTTGTGCTAAGTACTTTGATAAGTGTAAATTTGTATATGTAAAAAACCTACAGTTAAAATTCGACTATAATCAACGAAAGTCAAACCTCGACATAATATCATTCAAATTGAACATTGGAATTAATCACATTGAAAGAGAAACAGGCCTTACTCAATATCAATTTCAATCTCCACATATACATACGAATGATGTTAATAGTCTAAGGAGTACAATTTGTTTTCGTTCCTAGTGTTGTGAATACAAAAAATGACACTCCTAGCACCCTCGACGTTGATTCCAGTCATAGTTATGCCAGTCAAAGCAGTTTATGTATTTTTCATCAAAACATAGCAGGTCTTTGTAAGAAACTTGATGATATTGAAGTAGCTTTATTACAATTGGCGGATCAAAAGCAAGAGGTTGATGTACTATGTTTTAGCGAAACTTTTGTTAAGCAGGGTACGGAAAATAATATAACTTTGAAAAATTTTAAATTAGCGTCAATATTTTCAAGAAATAAATGTAGAGGGGGTGTTTGCATACTAGTAAAAAAACTGTTTCGTATAAAAAGTGTGTGCGTTCCGTCCTACATAACAACACAACATTATTTCGAATGCTGTGGTGTTGAGATAATAGGCCTAAATATCGTGATATTTAATATTTATAGAGTTCCCAATAACAAAAAGCATCATGTGGAATTATTTCTTCACAAACTTGATCAATTGCTTAATTTTACTACCGATGAATTCAGAAGGAAAAAAATTGTACTCTGCGGTGACTGGAATATAAACATATTGGAAAATAATTCGGCCACTAAAGAGTTACTGGCCCTTCTAGAAAGCTATAACTTCCAAGTGCACATAACATTGGCTACCAGATTGAATTCTTGTATAGACCAAATAGCATCCAACATAAAGCACGTTCAACCTGAAATACACTCTCTTGGCTTGTCTGATCATGATACAGCTCAAACCATTACATTAAAAGCAAGTAAACAGAAAGCTTTGAGCCATTGGTTTGAATACAGACGAGACTATAGTCCCGACAATATGAGAAAATTTGCTGATTGTATGTCGTCTCTATCTTTTGCAGAAGTTTATGCATCTCAAAACTTCGCAGATTCATTTCAACATTTATACGACACTTTTCAGTTGTTTTACAACTTATGTTTTCCTTCAATAAAAGTTAAATTTAACAATAAACCTTCAAAACTTCATTGGCTAACTAAAGGAATTAAAATATCAAGCATAACAAAGCGACGATTATATTTAAATTACAGATATAATAATAAAAACAAAAGAGTTAATAAAAGTATCTTCAATCAATATAACCTCATATACAAAAAGTGTTTACGGAAATCACAAAAAATAACGAGTAATCGACTGATACAAAAAAGCAATAATAAATGTAGAGCTACGTGGAAAGCAATTTCATCTTCTGTTAGTTCAAATTTATACAGTTATGACATAGACACTATTAATTTTAATAATATGACTTATAATAATCCTTCTGACATTTGTAATATATTAAATAATTATTTTGTGAACCTGACATCAAACATTCATAATAGATTGACATATAGTGCTAATAATAATAATAATATTAAATTAAATACAATTTTCGTGAACCCTGTTGACGCTTTAGAAATTTATAGAATAATTATGAGTTTGAAAAATAGCAATTCTAGTGGTTTTGATGAAATTACTACCAAGGTCATAAAGTTCTGTGCGGCATGGATCTGTTATCCACTTTCACATGTTATAAATCTTTCTTTTCTTGAGGGTACTTTTCCCGAGCCACTAAAGGTATCTGTTATTAAACCTATCTTCAAAGGCGAAGATAAGGCAGATCCCAATAATTATCGTCCCATTACTTTGGTGCCCGTAATGTCCAAGATTGTTGAAAAAGCGATGCTTAGAAGACTTAGTAATTTTATTGACAAACACAATATACTCAAAAATGACCAATTTGGGTTTCGTAAGGGAAGCTCAACAGCTCTAGCGTGTTTTGACTTGATAAAAACTATTACGGAAACTATCAACAACGGGTCATCAGTAGTGTCACTATTTTTGGACTTAAAAAAGGCATTTGACTTTGTTAATCATGCACACCTTTTAAATAAATTAGATCGGAATGGCATCAGAGGAAAAGCATTGGAGTGGATTAGTAGCTATTTACAAAACAGAAAAACGGTAACAGTAGTTACGAAAGTAGTGAAGAAAGGTAAAAGTTTTATTAAACAAAACTTTTATTCGGAACCAGCTGCGAGTAAAACAGGCGTTCCTCAAGGTAGTATCTTAGGACCTTTACTTTTCCTAGTCTACATAAATGATCTCCCTGAGTGTACTCTACATAAATGCATATTGTTTGCTGATGACACTACAATAATTGTAAAATGCGACAAAAATAATTTTCCAGAGCAAATATTAAAAAATACCATATCGGAAGTAGTAAATTGGACTAATGAGAATAATTTAAAAATTAATATGAATAAAACTAACTTAATCCAATTTAATTCTTATAATACTGAACCAATTAATCTTGACAGCATATGTTATAAAGATCAAAAAGTTGACGAGGTGCATTCCATCAAATTCTTAGGTTTAATATTGGACAAACATTTAAACTGGAAAGAACACATAGCAGCGGTTTGTAAAAAACTCCATCGCTTCGTTTTTGCTCTCAAGAGACTGAGGCAGACCGTGTCTACTGAGGCTGCGTTGACAGCTTATCACGGGTACGTTTCTTCGGTCCTCAGTTATGGGTTGATTATGTGGGGAAGCTCAGTAGACTCCGAAAAGGCGTTTAAAGTGCAGAAACGGTGCATTCGTGTTATTAACAAATCGTGGTACTTAGATACATGTAAACCTTTATTTCAAAGAAATAACATCTTACCGCTTCCATGCTTATACATTAGAGAAGTGTGTGTATTTGTAAAACGTTATCCATCATATTTCAAGACACGAAGTGAAGTTTACCCAAGACAAAAACGTAATCAATATAAAAACTTATTATATCAACCTCGGTGCTATAAGGACATTTATAGAAGAAATGTGTATAATATGTGTATTTTAGTATTTAATAAGTTACCTGATGCGTTGAAACAACTAGATGGACAAATCTTTAGAAAGAGGCTTAGTAAGTGGCTATTAGATAATTGCTTTTATAGTGTAAAAGAGTATTTAGAATTTCAAGGGATTTACAAATGTTAACTGACTATATTGAATTTTAGTAATAATTATTGCGACTTGACAAATATTTGCACGTCTGCTTGCAGACTGAATACTAATGCGGCACATTTGTACAACAACTCAAAATGTAATATGAAATGTTTGTATTCTGGCAAATAAATTATTTGAATTTGAATTTGAATTTGAATTTGAGAAGGTAGTATTCCTTAAATATATATTATTGATCAAAGACTACAAAAGTGTCCAATTTATTTCTATAGCATCCGTTATTTTTGGAACAATCTTTATTAATTACAACATAGTTAAAAGGCTCACTCCATATCGTTGAGCACATTTCACGAAAATCAAGCCAACTCATGTCAGTATTAACGTGTTCTTCATAAACATGTTTCAAATTAATTTCGTCCTGTTTAAAAAGTATGATTAGGTTGGCATTATCTCTCACTAATTGTTTAGGGACCTTACTGTAAGTTTGATTTAGGTAAAAACAGTCAATGCCTTTATGTCTTCCCATAGCAAAGTAATCACGCATGTTATTCTGATTTTCGCAGGCAACATCGTCAAATATTATTACTGAGTTGGGTTGGGCATCTTGAACTTTTAATACTTCTTCACTTCCTTGATATTTCTGAAGTGAAACACCGGGCACTTGTTGTAAAACTTTTTCTAAAAATATATACTTAGGTTGGTACAGAGTTTTTGAATAAACATAAATATTTTGAAATTTTAAACCATTTTCGTGTAAGAGAAGTCCAATCAGTAAATTTGTTTTTCCACAATTTGACGGTCCACAAATAATGCACCGAACTGTGTTTGGTAATAATTCTCCATGCCGAAAATCAAACTTAGGAAAATCATCGCAGATTGTGTTTATCTGCAATGAATGGGGTTGTTTGACAAATCTCATGTTTGATGCGTGTTGCGGTTTGATTGGTAATGAGCAAGCACTATAATAACATAATCATTTATGAAAGAAGAAACTGATGACTTCCTGTTTCATAATTCAATGAAATCGAACGTATATTATTGGGAATTTCTGACACACCGTCGTGAAGGCGAACTTGTTCGCCGAGCGACAAGGTGGGACAGAATTCCCAATAATATACTACTTGTCTATATTCTTAATGCTCCTAATGTGTTCGGCAAGTCTAGTTGCGATGTTACGACGAGTTTCACCTACATAGCTCTTGCCACAGTCACACGGTATTTTGTAGACGCCCGGTACATTAAAATGGTCCCTGTCTTTCGGTGAACGTAGCCACTTACGAAGTTGACCCGGGGGACGGAAAAACGTGCCGATGTTATACTTCCGTCGTAAGAGATATCCAATTTTGTCTGTTACTCCTCTTACGAACGGTAGATATGCTGGCGATCGTTCCACTCTCGTTGGTCTCTTCTTTTCACTACGACTGTCCAACCGACCACACTGTCGCCACCTATACCCATTCTCCTCTAATACTCCCCTTACGTGCTCGAGCTCAATCTCTACATATTCTGGGTCACACAGTCTCAAGGCTCGGTTTATGAGCGATCTGGGCACTGAGGATAAATGGGCAGGATGGTGATGGGAGTCTGCCCTAAGGTATCTGTCTGTGTGGGTCGGTTTGCGGAAAACTGTGTGCGCTAGGGTATATATATATAATATAATATAATATATATATAAGATGAACAGGCGGGATTTCGAATGAGTTTGGAATGCATGGAATACCTAAGTATTTACCACATTTTTTTTAGAAAATTGAATGGCCATCTAAACTTAATTGATTTGGAAAAGGCTTGTTATGATGACTGAGTGTTGAACCTAACTATGATAAGAGGAAGTAAGCAGCCTCATAAGAACTCAGATCTTTTTATCAGACTTCCATGATGTAGTATAAGTTGAACTAGTAAAATCCTACCTGCGGACTTTATTTACGAAGACCAAATAGCAAGAGAGATAGATTAATTAACATATGTAGAAGGTAGAGTTAATTTTGGAAATCAATTGAATAGACCAATCCACACTTTCGCGTCCCACCAAAACGGGTAGAAAAAGGAACAACTTGCAGTGCATGGATGAGTGTTAGTGCCGATATTAAGAGTCAGTCAGATCAATGAGAAGCTAATAAAACTGAAAACACATGAATTAAGTTCATTCTCAATGCGCGCTGTATGTGGCGGCTAAGACCTTTTGTTTGTCCAAAAGTGTGGGTAAATCAAAGAATATATATACTTTACACATGGGTGCAAATGTCCAATTTTAAAATTTTACGGATTTATTAACCATATAATTGGCCACATATGAGCGAAAGTTAGATGTGAACATTCTTTACCGTCGCGGAGGAGCATTTCAGATTTTTTTACCTATTTATCAAGCAGCTAAGAAAAGACCTGGATTGGTTGCCAAAACGTCCATTCATAATATATATTTTTTCTGAATCAAAATAATGATCCTCTGAAGAGGAGTTTACCTTCAAATTTTTTAATTGACCTGAAAATCAGGATAGCGTCCACATGTAAACCATTGAAATTTAAAAGTGTGTTACTTTGAGAGACAAGAGTGAGGAACAGCGTGCTAAGAAATCAGTGTGTTGTGAATGAGGATATAGTAACGTTAGTTGAGTTTCGGAGATGGTTTGGACTTATGGAGAGAATAAATAAAAGGACGTGGACAAATCAAGTATATCCAGTAGCAAGTGTTCCAACAGTTGAAAGGGTTGGAAAAAGTATATTGAAAGAAGCAAGATACGCATATGATATGATGTATGTAGGTACATATGTATGGTATTCTGATTAAGTGAATAGTTTAAATTTTAAACTTTATATAAAACTACTATACTACTGTGATATAAAAGCGTCGGCCAACGGGCGTTGTAAGCCAAACTCGCTCTACTCTGCGCTGATCATGGGCTACGGCCGGCGCTGTTTCTTGCACAAATGCACACTTCAGAAAACCTCGACACCGTATCAACGTCGTCACCTCGCCTGATTCTCCGGACTACTCACAACCTTATCCCGAGTCAAAGCGATGCATACATGCATACCGAGTATATCGACGGCATTGATTAAATATGCGTTTCACGCTTGTGCGAGTTGAGTTCCTTAAAAAAAAACAAATTATGCAAATGCAAAACGGCTTGAGTTAAGGTGCCCGGACCCCGAAGGATCAGTGTGTGCCATGTCTATCATACGATACGAATGGCCGGAATGGCTAACAAACTATTACGAGTTAATATGAAACAAAAAAACTGTCAGATCTCTAAGATGCGGTCTGAAATTTGCCAACAGTACCTAGGTACTAACGGTGTACCGGGGACGCGTTCCAAGCCTCAGAGTGTAGTTGTCAGTTGCTTTAACTTACTCCAAGGTTTGGAACGACTAGGTTGTTTTATAACCTCAAATATCGTTTTTGGTGGGGAACTATCAAAATATATAGATTCCCCGCCAAAAAGTAGTTTTATGATGTTTGAAAAGCAATAATTACCGTTACCTGCAAAATACAAAAGAGCGCCTATAATTCTCTCATCAAGAAATTTCATGGTCATGTCAGTTAAAGATTCCACATTTTAACGACCGTTTTTGATAGTTAAAAAGTTGAGCTCTACTCAAAGGTTGTGAACGAAGTTAGAGTGAAAAGTTGCACTCCGAGTGCACTCCGAGTGCGCTCTAACCGAGGTTTGGAACGACCTCTTGTACTAACGATTTGCCCGATTTGCATATGCACGCTCACGGCCGTTTGTGCTCTGGTTACCATTGCGCCAATAGTTCTCATTACCCCATCCACTGATTCCTATTACCCCAACCTTCTGGCAACGGGAGCCAATGCTACTTTTTTTAAATGACGGGTATATGAGACGTTGTTTTGATTGGGTTTTCGATGATGAGACCTTAAGGCTAATTAATGACAGTGTTCCAAATACCAAATATTATAATAAAATCTTGATTAAGACAAAAGTAATTGGGCTTATTCCTAAGTGTTTTCTTTTTTCTCTTCTACATTGAGACGAATTCGCATCGCAAGTTGTGCAGAGTCGTGTTTTTCCCTGTCTCCCCTACACTGGATGTATTACAGAGAAATGAGAATACACTCTGAGGATCTGAACGTAGCCGCTGTCAAATTTTTATTTGTTTCTGTTGTCAATGTCATTCTATGGTATTACTTGGGGTGCGTACCATTTGGATTTAAATTCGCCAAAAACGATAAAAGCGACCACACTCCCAAAAAGTAAAAAAAAAGTTCCAGATGGGTCTTGGCATTATTTTCGCCATAAACGCTATGAAACTACTGGAACAGTTTGAATAACCTAGATCTAATGTCAAAAATGACAGAAGTGGCAAATTTTAGCGGCATTCTTAGCGTTCTGATCCCAAATAGAACAGGAAAGAACAGTTACAAACGATCACAGTGATCACAACCATAGACGGTGACGATGTGGTCAAAATTATCGAAAATAACGAAATTAGTGTCAAATGGAACACACCCTTGCTCAGTGATTTAGGTTAGAAAAGTGTTTGTTTTGGTTTGTATTTTCTCATGTTTTTTATTGCATGGATAAATGTAATACTCAAGAGTAATTAAACGGATAATACACATAAAACCTAGTAACCAAATGGAAGACGCTACAAGTGATAAACGACCGCAGTTTGGTAACAGATTCCTGGAAAATGTTGATGAAGTCTTCAAGCATAACGCGTGGTACCGTATTTCGAAATTTTCTAAGGCATTTTAGCAGTTATTCAAATAGTAATAGTACCAAAACAACATACTTAGAAACCACTCGACATAGAAAGAAACCTGCTGGTGGGTCCCGCTTTTTGGACGATGAAACACACATATTTCTTTTTAATGCTTGGTACATATTTACTCTCTTTTCACATCCATAGGCGTAAAGCACACGCCTTCTTCAATTAGAATCTTGAACTCGCTATGGTTTTATTTGCAGGGACAATGTACAGTGGGATGAAGAACAAGAAAAAACTGCAAAGGAAAAGGTTCAATCAAACTCAGAGATAAAATTCTCTTTAGAGAGATTGAAATCATTGGAAGATGATGCAGACAAACATTGGGATGCCTTTTATGACATTCACCAAAACCGGTACTAATTTTGATATATATAGGCTAAATTTCACCAAACTAAGGTTTAATTAATGTGCAGATAACTTTATACCATAGAATAGACCATTACTTTTGCTACTATAGAACATCAAACCTAGTGGCAGTTTCTGAATTTGTCTTCTTTCTGTCATGGAAAAAACCAAACTCCTTGCTAGAAACTTTTATAACATGTGAGAGCAGTATGGACAAAAAAAATAGCATGATAACCAATAACAGAACAGTACCAGCTGTAGCAAAGTGACCATATTTATTTACAGTTTAATCCCCTAATTCCACGGTATAATGTTATCTTGGATAATATTCTTTCCTCTACTACAGCCGTTTACCTGATGTACCAAATTTCAATAAAATCAATACCATGTCAAATATAAACTACAGCAACATTATTAGATGTGTCTATAGTGACAAAGTCTCATAGTTTGTTGGTTTAAAGATTAAAGTTATCAGCTTATAGTTTCTCTTTTGTTTGTCCCTTAGAATATTATTTACATATTATGCAATTTAAGACTAAAGTACCTCCACTTAGAAATAAAATTCAAACTATGATACATAATATGGTACGACTTTCCATTGACGGCCGTCGAATCCGTAGAGGGGGTGGGGAGAGGGGGGGAGGGGTACCACTCCCCCCTCTTCAAAGGAAAAGTCCCGCATCCCCCCCCTTTTTTACTTATTTTAAATTTTCATCATTTTCTGGATTAAAATTAAAATAATAATTTTAAAATCGATTGCCATTAAGGAGGGCAGTGGAAGGGGAGGGTCATCTCTTCCCTTTCCCACCACTTTTATTACAAGGTAATGCATAGTTTTCGAGTTATGCATATATTTGTAAAATCATCACCTCACTTTTTGTAACACTTCACTGATCAAATTTATTGTTTTGTTGGATGTGTAACAGATTTTTTAGCGCTTCGCCGGCCGCTGCCGCGGCACGCTCGCTACGCTCGCTCGGCTCGCGCGTTGTGTTGTCGCAGTTTCAACCTAACCTAACCTGTTTTTTTAATACAAAACGTTACTGAACGAATTCCACTTGACGCCAATTATTATCGCCGTTATTTTCGATTATTTTTACCACATTTTGTATCTATGGTTCATATTAAATGTGGAACCATAGACGCAAAATTATCGACAATATCGAAATTAGCGTCAAGTGGAATACGCCTTTAACCGTTCATAAAACGAAACGTTCATTGGTGAGAATTCTATATTATTCAGCATTAATATTGCAAAATAAATAATTTTCAATATTTTTTTTCTCAAAAACTACGCATTTTCTGATTTTGAAACTTTGCAAGTGTGCTTATAATAATGTAACCTCTCTGTGAAAAAAATATCAACCCTCAACCCGATGTCAGGCAATGGAAAACTGAGCCCATAATATATAATTTATAGCTAGCCTTTGACCACTATCTCACCTGATGGTAAGTGATAATGTGGTTGAAGATGTTTCAAAGTATTCTTCATTTCAAAACTTTTTGTTTAGTAATGAGGGTAGTTTTTGAGTTTTATATTCCCTTTTTTACTTGACAATTACAAAATTTTGCTGGTGTAACATCATTAGCTTTATTTTTTATGCCTGATAGGTTACCCTTTGACCACAATCTCACCTGATGAGTAAGTGATGATGTAGATGAAGATGTTGTTCAGGCTATCCTAGAATTACTAGCTCACAAGGACAGATGTCAAAAATATTGTTAAGTGCTTGGCGACAGATTTTCTTCTAGAGAGTGGTAGCTAGCCAGGCGGGCATTTAAAAAATGCCCTACCACCATGCTATGATGACTGCCATCCTGAGAGAAACAAACTGGACCAACGGCTTAATGTGCCCTCTGAAGCACAGAAGCTCTCAGTAGTAATGTCACTAACTGCCAACACATGAATGAAGCGGACTTTGCTTAACTTTGCTGATCGGTTAAGAACAGCTAAGCAAACTTCAAAACTTATAGGCAACAATCATGCTTTGAGTGTAACAGAATGTTTGAATTGAAAATGTTGACCAAAATCAAGCATCATGCTGTTATTAAATTTCCAATGAAAAAGGAATAACTTGAAAAAAATATTTAAGAGATGGTGTCCAAGGATTCTGCTTATTCAATGTCTACCATTCAAAAGTGGTCAATTGGCAGAAAAAATTATTGAAAATGACTCTGGATCAGGTGATCCTGTTTGTACCATTGTGGAAGAAAAACTGAAAAATTTCTACTCAAACATGAAATATACTTGAATAGAAACTAATTTGTTAGCAGCAATGAGCAAGCTATCAATGTGAGTCATTGTGTCATGTTAGCTCAATTGGTAACAGCATACCCCCGCTAAAGGGGTGGAAGGATGCGGCTTCGAATCCCGCACATGACCACAATTTTTTCTCTCGTAAATTTGTTATTTTGTAAAACTATCAATGCTTAGCATACTTTCAATACTTCATGACTTTGTGAAGTTCTTAGAGAGATCATGGTGTCTGAAAACAATATTATTTCAGAGAAGTAAGACAGTTATTAATATTTTTGGAGAATGCATTAAGATTGCGGGTGATCAGAAAAATAAAATATGATCATACATTTCTGCATTCTCTTTTATATCTGTATGGAGAATACTTTGAACTGACCAGAGAATACTTCTCCCAGGCACCTTCTCTTGGGCCTCTTCCTCTGCAATGCTATGGACCCGGCACCCGCATGAATCCATGGAATGCTGAGTATATCTCTCTAAAATGGAATAAATACCTAATATTTTTTTTCAATTTTTATTATATTTACTGAAGTTTTCTGTTCACCTGGGACATATGTAAAGTTAACATGATATGCAGTTAAACCTACTTTATCATGAATACTACATGACAACAGGTGACAGGTGACACAAGCAGTGACACTGTGGTCGACTGCATGCAGCCACGGCACTTGCTGTTGCAGTTGGCAGCGTTGCTCAAAATAGCAAATATTTATAATCTGCATAAATAAATTTACTTCCCTGAAGTTTAAATAAAGGTACAAGCGCCTGAGTATACTATTTTACTAAAGATTTTTCATCATTATTTTCAGGTTCTTTAAAGACAGACACTGGCTGTTTACTGAGTTTCCAGAATTGGCACCAGACTACACTGAAGCCCCAGTCAGAGTTTACCCAGAGGGTGACAAAAATGTAACATCAAAGGAGGAAGTTATTCCATCCAATGCAAAGCGATTCATATTTGAAATAGGATGTGGGGTTGGGAACACTATTTTCCCAATACTGCAATACAGTACTGACCCAAATCTCTTTATATATGGATCTGATTTTTCTTCAAAAGCAATTGACATTATGAAGCAAAATGAACTATGTGATACCAAGAGGTGTAATGTTTTTGTCTTAGATGCCACACAAGAATGGATTGTTCCTTTTGATGAGAACTCCTTAGATATAATTGTACTGATCTTTGTGTTATCTGCTATTGAACCTGCCAAGTAAGTATAAGTAATATACATTTAATTTTGCCTTTTCATGTTACCATTTTATCACACACAAGTCAGTAAATCAGAAATGTTCTATCTAAACATACCTACATATGTATGTAGATATGTATTTGTATGATATGTACCTACATTAGGTTATTTCATGAATAAAACCAAAATCTGGTATTTTTGTTCCCTGTAAAAGATATGTTATGGATATCACAGGATAATTTAAAATTACACAATAATAAAATTATGTCATTGTTTGTTTCTCTGGCTCTGCATGAGTGATGTTATGAGTATTGTGTTCTAAAAATATACTTTGCTTTTTTTTACCTATACATGATAATTCCAATATTGTCATTTGGTGAATGAACATACAGGCTGACATAGAATGTTACAAATGTGCACCTATTTGTCTTTTTTTAAATAGAGTTCCTTCTAAAGATTTCTAGCTATAGGTGCTGAATGCACCTTTATAGGTTGAATCTGATTAATAGGTGAATTAGCTGAGAAGTGTATTTTGCGCTCCAATATTTTTTACCGTCATGTGGCAGCCTACTTACTAGACTTTCAGTTAGACTTATGCCTGCATATGCCTCATCATCATGATAGTCATTTTATTAAGGATTAAGCTGCTGAAGTGTGAGGGGTTTAAAATTCTCTCTGGGTTTGATGTTCTATGAAAGCAAAGGCCCACCACATTTTAATAGTATAAAGTAAAAAGAGTTTTCCATGTATTTGTTTAACCCTAGATTGGTGACCAATTTCACCTTAATGTATATATGATAGGTTTAACAGCCTCTGCTAAAAGGAAAGTGAAGTGAAAATGATATCAAATTAGGGTAGGTCTCAACTTTCTTCAGCCATGTTTAGTTATACTGTGCTGATTTCATCACAGTGTACCTCGAAGCAATGATCAATTAATTGAAATTGAAAACCCTTTCAGCTGCAAAAGATATGAAAGCACAGTAGGAATTCTTAAAGACTTTTCCCCCTATTTTTTTAATATTTTAATTTTTGCAATCACGCATGGCTCGTTGATTACATTTTGTTTGTAGTCTATCAGAGCATGCCCCGGCTGTAGGGGTGAACCGCGCGGGTTCAAATCCCGCACAATATGACTATAATTTTCCTCTCGTAATTTTGTAATGACTTTTCACACATTGCATCGAGACTAATGCTTTGCAACATCATAAATTAGATATGTCTTTTTATCAATTACAGGATGCAAACCGTGATCAGCCAAATTTACAAATACCTGAAACCTGGTGGTTTAGTGGTGTTCAGAGATTATGGCCTTTATGATTTGGCCCAACTAAGATTCAAAAAGGGCAGATGTATATCTGAAAATTTCTATGCACGGGGAGACAATACTAGAGTGTATTTCTTCTCGCAGGAAGAAATTGCAAACTTATTCAAAACAGCTGGTTTTGTTGAAGAGCAGAACCTAATTGATAGAAGATTGCAAGTGAACAGAGGAAGAATGTTGACTATGTACAGAGTTTGGATACAAGCCAAATACAGGAAACCGTTCTAACAAATGTTGTGATTTTTGAGTCTTGGTTAGTAACAATTTGTTTTGAATGTAAATTTCTATAATCGCAATAAAATTACAGTTTTTACCAATAACTTGTTAATGTATTTAAAGATATCTTCTAGACTTCATTTCACCTGTTATCCATTTTAAAAACAACCTACACATAATTTTATTATGATAAAAAAATCTTTTACCCTAGTGTTAGTGTTAGAACTATGCTAAGTAGATGGAGATAGCAATTTAGTACATGGGACCAAAAACTTAGAACACGTGTGTGACACTAAACTTGAGCCTGGTATGTGTACAGGAACTCTACAGTTGTGTGTGTGTGTGTAACAATTGTTTTTTTTATTATATGATAAGGATGTTTGATGCAGTCTCATTCTTTTTTTGGGTTCCGTAAAACACGGTTCCCTATGTATATATCTCTGCCGAATATCTGTCCGTCCGTAAGTCACGTGTCTATAGATCGTTAATTGAATGTATATTTTGGCATATAAAAATAGAGAAATGGCCGGCCAAAGTGTAAGGTTATAGACTCATTTCTGTAACAAAAATCTTATCTCAAAAACAAAACTCAAGTAACGCCCAAATCATCGCGTTCAGCAGCGTTCGCGGCGAAGGCAAAGTGGCGATTCAGTTTTTTCATTCATACTTTATCTGTGCGACGTATCTATGTAACTTAGGGAAGCTGAAATTTTTGTTTATCATGTAACATAAATTTAATATAAAAAATAAATACTGAAACCACCGATTTATTATATACTTTTAAACTGTGTAACAAAACAATGTTTATTTCTTTCGAGGGTGTTTCAAGTAACAATGCGGAATTGTAATAGATTGAGAGCCGGCTCAGACTAGGTTGATTTTTAACTTTTTTTAGTCTAGCTGCATCCCGTGGTTTCATACAGACTTGTCATTGCTATGTAGGTATTGACCTCGTAACCCGTTATCTATTTCAACGTGTATCAATTTGATAGGTTTACATTGTTTTGTATGTTAATTCTTGATAAGGAGACATCCTCAGTATGGCTGCATTGAAAGTAATGGTCCGTATATAATATTAGTTAATCATATTATGTCCTTATATTACTTAACTGTATTGCTGGGCTAAAAGCCGAATATTTATCTCATGGTTTATCGGTAACAACAAGATGCGGTTAATTGTAGTTGGTTTAACTAAGAAGTGCCTATGTAACTTATTCCAGCTATATCTGGTTCTTGCCTAGCTTTCATTATCCATGCTACAACTATCAGTCATGGCTAATTAGAAGCGCAGTGTTTTAGAAGGCAACAACAACCCTTGCAACTGGCGACAACAAGTGAGTGTGACTCATAAATCGAGACAGCTATGGCTCTCGGTGCCGCATGCCGCGTCACTAAATTTGGCATCACATCGAAAACGAAATAAAATTAAAAAAAATATTTCGATAGTTATTTATTAAGGTCTCATCTAAGAACAAGCGAGCCTATTGCTAAGTACGCATAGCGTAGGGAGGCGCCTTATTTCTACAGCCGCCTATAGCCAGAAGATGCTATTTTGATTCCCGCCGTAAAAAAATACTTAGTGCTATAATAATTGTGGATGTTATTTTCGCTTATAGTGCTCGAGTTTTAGGAAAGCGACATCTTTACGATAGTGTGAGAATTTGCGAAGTCTTCTTTCGTTCTGAAGGATGGCCAAACAGTCATACAGAACGAACGGACGTCATGCAATACAGCGCAAAATTCACACCTCTTCCAACGGTCTTCGTAATTGCACTACAATATAGGATTATAGATAAAGCTGTGTCTCCAACAAGCAAAAGTTGTCAACATTTTCGTTCCCAACTCGACAAAGTTTCTGTAAAACTGCATCTTGTGAAAAACGTGGCCAAATGTTGTTTTGGGAGATTTAAAGTTGCGTTTGGTGGAGACACAGCTTTAACTATAATTCTATCTAAAGGGAAGTGTGCAAGTAGCGTTTTTCATACAAACGTGGTTTCGTCATATTTTAAAGAACAATTGTTCAAACTCTGTGAAATTTTGCATGCATGTCCATAAGCATAGATGTGAAAATAAGAATTCCCATACAAAACTATTTATATTAGGCTCAGGATTATGCATGCCAAATTTCACCGAGTTTGATTGAACATAGTATTTAAAATATGACAAAAGTATTTCTATGAAATGCTACTTGCGTACTTCCCTTATGTACGGTCAATAATCAGGTAAAATAAAATTATAATTAAAAAAGAATACGAAATATATAAAGATATATTTTTCAACAATAACACATAAGTATATAAAAATATTAAACTATTTGAGTACCTACCTATGATGCTTTTAAGTATTCAAATATTTAATACATGCACGAATAGAATGATCATATCATAGCACGTTGCTATTAGCTTTTTAAATTCATTGCTACTAATCGGTCAAACTTAATTTGCAGATTCAAATTTGATACGAAAAGGCAGTTCAATAGAATTCATCAATTTAGATTTAACTTTCATCGGTGGGCCTTCCCATGTCACTTTAAACTCATTGATGCATTTCTTGACAAAAGTCTCTATTTCCAACTCAGCAATTCTTCTGCCGATACAACTCCTTACGCCGAAACCGAAAGGTAGGTTTATCATGGGATGAGCATTGCCATGGTACAAAGGGTCGTCTTTCGCTACTAGCCATCTTTCCGGCAGGAATTCGTTTGGTCGTGGATAGTGCTCCTCAAGATTGGAAAGATACTGGTTTGGAGATACGACGTCAACCTAGAAAAACATAGACAACATGATCAGTAATAAATCCTGTCTAAATTTTATAAGATAATAACGGGCGTTTTTCTGTGTACTCATGGCTGTTCCCTTGATGGTGCAGTAGAAGAATTGGCCATATTGTTGGTTTATACTTAGTTGGTTATCGTATTTACGAGGCGATTAAAAAGAAAGGCTCCCATTAGCCTTTCTTTTTAGGTCTTTACTCTTTTAAAATATGTAATAAAATAAAATTATTACAATATTTATTATATAGGACTGACGGTGGCTTGGCGGACGGGGAGAATCCCAAGAATTGTTATTTCTAAATAATCGCCATTTTATAATAACCTTTTTTACATGCAGCTTTTATTTTCCTTCTGTGAGAACTGTAATATCTTTAGAAATGTTGTTATAAAATCGCACACAATTACCTAAGAGATATTTTTTTTGTCTATATAACCTGACACCAATATTGAGATCTTTATTCTTAACGTAATTGCGGTGTTCTCCGCTTAATTTAAATTTACCAAGTTCTTTAGACCATACAATATATTTTCAAGAATATAAAGACTTGGTAAAGTTTAAAAGTGGATTTCTTTAAAAAAACCTTAGGGATTCGCTAGATTTCATTCAAACACATAAACACTTATCTACACAGCAATAAAAATACAGATAACAGGACGAGAAAAATCTCCAATAAGAAGTATATGGTGTATATGCTACACAAAAGAGATGACTTGAGTTCATGGTTGGGTCCATTCATGGGTTCAAATCCTACTGGAAGTCGTCTTTTCATATCCAAACATGACGAATTCAAAGAAATTTTTAGCTACTGCCAACGATATTTTAAAATAATACAAAAATCAACATTATATTATTAACTTTAGGTTAGAAGTCACGTGACGACGATTGAACGTAACTCACCCCTTTAGGAACATGGTAACCCCCCACGTAGTGGTCTTTACTAGTCCGCCTAAGCGTAGCCGGTATAACGTGCCAAATTCTCAGCGACTCCTTCAAGCAAGCCCTTAGGTATCGATTGCTATTATCCGAACGTATCTCTTGTCGTAATTTGTCTTGAGCAATCGGGTTGGCTGCCAAATGGTATAGAAGGCTCATCGTCGTGAAAGCCACCTGGAATTTATGATTTACCGTTATAAATGAATCTGGCAACCGTTCACTGTGTTTGTATGGTAGTTATGTCAAATTATTCAGTGTATAAGTAATTGATATGTGCCTAATTGTAGTAGGTATTTGAACCTTGGTAACCTTGAAGGTTGGTATTTGAAGCGCTCGTAGCGAAGTTTACTTAGCTGTTCTCAACCGATCAGCAAAGTTAAGCAACGTCGCGCGCGGTCATGAGTTGCATGGGTGACCGCTAGTGACATTACTACTGAGCGTTTCCGTGCTTCGGAGGGCACGTTAAGCCGTCGGTCCCGGTTGTTGTCTTAGGATGGCAGTCGTTATAGCATGGTGGTAGGGCATTTTGCGAATGCCCGCCTGACTAGCTACCACCCTCAAGTAGAAAATCTGTCGCCAAGCACCTAACGGTGTGTTCCGGCAGCTGTCCTTGAGAGCCAGTACATCTAGGTTAGCCTGAACAACATCATCACTTACCATCAGGTGAGATAGTGGTCAAAGGATAACCTATAAGGCATAATAAATAATAGGTATCTTTAGTAAGTTCATTTTTGGCATATCCATCGTGAGACCCACCACCGCGGTGTCAGTTATTCTGCCTTCAACTAGTAGTGTACAAACACTAGGTACTGTGTTTAGGCCTGAAAGACACTGAAGCAAGTTTTACTACTGGGCGAACGAGTCCTTAGAACTGTCGTCTGGAGTGACGAGCGGGAAGGCCGGCAGAACACCAGCTTCACTTCCGATGTTGCAGTTGTCTATTATAGGCAGCGGTTTCTCTTAACACCAGACTGGCAGTTTACCTTAAGTTTATCCTATTTGTAGTGTAGCGGCAGTCTCCTTATTTGCGGCCTTTACAATGAAAAAAAGTCGTGGCATACTAGTGCCGGCAAAAACGTATCTTTGTTGAGATTGTATCATTTGTATCTGGATCAGTTCAAAGATTCGAATCAGTAGAGTGCTTCATTTGCATCAGTGACTCTAAACTCGATTTACTAGCGCAAATAAATTAAATAACCTTCATGAATCGTTTTTATTGACCTTGTTTGAGAAATTATGTAAAGTATATAATATTGTGTTAGTTTTTTCATTTTATTAATTTCATTTGTCTGAAACTTCCACAGAAATCGATTAACAACAAAAAAACTTTTTCTATAATAATTATGTATTTACAGTTCAACTCAGTTTACTCACTATTTTTATGAAGTAAAAGTCTATTAAACATCTATTTAAAAGTGTATACCCGCTTTTTTATGCCTGATAGGTTAGCCTTTGACCACTTTCTCACCTGATGGTAAGTGATGATGTGGTCGAAGATGTTGTTCAGGCTAACCTAGAAGTACGCCAATTTTCATTATGTAGGCAGACTAGCATTTTTTTTCAACTGCTATTCGAGAACTTTAAGGTTATACATAACCACAAAAATATACGTCCGTTTTCCAGAGGGGAAGGTAAAGACTATGGATTTCCACATGGCTTCCTTAACTAATCATTACATTATTCATACATGCCCGTCTGAGGGTACTCATGAGCTGACCTGACCTGTTACCAGAACGTTTCCCGTCTGCTCAGAATACGTTCGCCAAGGCTTTCCCATTCCAGACCAAACTGATCCATTCACACTAGCTACTTCCTTTGTTACAAATATTTATTAGAAAAAAAAATATCATTATCATTCATTCCAAGCTTCAAACTGTTCCATTCACACTGGCTATTTCCTTAGTTCATCTCCTTTCATCCATCCTCGTAACATGTCCAAACCAGCTACGAATAAACGATTACCTATGAGAGAAATAATAAAATAAAATTAACTTTGGAGTTTTACCACTGCCGGAGATGAGCGATAAGCGAGTAAAACGAGATAGCGAGAAGCTAGTAGTACCTAGACCAATAGTTTTGTCGACTCGGGGCGGCCCACTAGTACGCGATATCTACCAAACGAGAGTCCCTCGGCGAGAAAGTGAGTAAGGGAGTCACGGCGAATGTTTTGATCACAAGCGAGTATCGATGAGTGGATATAGTATCTCTTGTCGTTGCAATAAACTAGTGGTGAGCGTTCACGCCTTTATTAATTAATTGCGTTCTCTCTTGAGTTCTCGCCGGCATGGCAGTGATAAAATTCTCAGCAATCTACTATTAATATATGCATGTATTTTGTGGATCAGAATCTGTATATTTAGTACGTTTCTTGAGCAAGAAAATAGTCGATAATTTCTCGCTTTCTCGCCTGCGGCAGTGGCTGGTACAAAGTCCATTAAGCTAATATTAAAATTTCTGGCTAGTTCTTTGTTCTTGTTGAACAACCCCAAGAATAGTTACCGTGTCGATTCCAGCTAGAAGCATTTCGTTTGCCATCATTACAGCTACTTTCTCATCAATAGCCAATAATTTCTCGATTATGCTCTTATCTTCTTCAGGAACATCGTGTCCTCTACTTTGTATATTTTTCTTTGCTTCATTTATGAAGACACTGCTTAAACTGAAAATTACATATATACATACCTACCTACTTTACATGATTTGCGAGAGTTTTATTGAAATAAAAATGTTTCACTATATCTAGCTTCATCTAGTTTGAAGCTGTGATAGCACAGCTATGGACTGCCGAACCGCAGGGCAATTGATAGATCCACACCACCGGCTTGAGCTTCACGGCATTGTGAAAAGGTATTTAGTAAATGCTCGCCTGGCTAGCTACCATCCTTATATAGAAAATATGGCGCCAAGCACCTAACAGTGTGTTCTGGCAGTAGTCCTTGAGTCTTGAGTAAAAAAAACTATTTTTGTTAAAGTGGACTTAGAAGAAAAAATAAAGTAAACTTCGAGTAAGTATAAACATTTCCTAAAACGTGAAAGGCACAACATTACAACTGTTCTTAAGTTGAAATGCCATTATGTAACCTATGTTACAAAACATTTTTTTTGTATAATATGAGAATGTACAGCTAAAGCCAAATCAATTTGCAATAAAGCAGGTGTTGGACTTTTATGAGCTCGATTTTGAAGAAAACATATCTGTTACTTTACACTTTTATATGTATGCAATATTTTACACAAAAATATTTAAATAAATTACGTAAGCGAAGTCGGTACCATGCTAATTTAAAACACTAAACTTACATTATCATGGTCCGAGAAATATAAGTTATTGGTAGTCGATTACGTTGTTATTGAAAAAAAAAACATTATTTCAGTAATGCAGCAGTATGCATCACTAAAAATACTTTTATATTAGGTACTTATTTATAAACTTATTTATTTAATTATTATAAAAAACTTATAAGTATCCTATTTTTATATATTTATTTGGTAATTACACTAAAATACGTTTTATTTTAAAATATTTTTATGACATTTGAGTATGTACTAGTTTTGGACTACACCCGCCCCAATTGTTTTGTTAGTTCAACTCCATCCTAAGGTTGCCTGGTAGAGATCACTTTTAGTGATAAGGCCGCCCATTGTAACACTATTTTATCATTATTTAATATGTAAACTTTAATATTTTAACAGTGGTGTGACAATAAAGAGTTTTCTATCTATCTTCTATCTATCTATCTATCTACTTATTATAAAGTCTAAAATGTACATCAATGATTTGTCTTGATCCAAAGAAGTCTGCATAAAGCTTTACTTACTTCCATTGCGTATCAAAAACTTTGATTATTTTCTTGAAACTTGGTGTTGGAATGTATTTCCATGGGTTTGGCATTAGTTCCAGTTTAAGAGCCAAGGCAATAAAATCTTTAGCACATTGTATCAACATTCTGCCTGCATGGTCTTCTGCGAGATCGTCTTCCAAACAGCCCAGCCTGGTTCCTAAGCCGACTAAAGCAACTGATTCTAAAGACCACTTTGTGACCTCCAACTCAAAATTCTCCTGTAGGTATTCTTTCCGGTCTTTTAATTTTGATATTCTGCAAAACAAAAAAATAATATGTCGAATACCTAGTAGCTCAGAGAAATGAATAAGAATTTTGTCAGAGACTCTTAGGACTGCAGTACTATTCGACTTAGTTTATTTAGATAATACTTCCCTTTAGCCAAAAGGCCGACTCCACTGGCGCGGGCGCCTCGCAGGTGGCAACAGGCTTGAAGTTCATTAACTATTTCACTATGCATGTCTGGATGCCCGGCATCCGAGTTCACATTCACAACACTTACGAAGTTTTTTATTACGTATAGTAAGGGTGCACTGATAGAAACAAAATATATCTGGCCGCGCCGGAATAATATTGTGAACAGTATCCGCGTCCGCGCGAATATGAACTCTATACACCTAGATATAAGCTTCAACATGAGTGCATAGTTTACCGAACAGTGGGTATTAGATTAGGTTGGGTAATATATTCGTGACTTGCGCCTCACCTCTTGATCATATCATCAGCAATTTCCTCAAGCCCCGCCGTGTAGAGTTTGACAAGCTTGGGCTTCAGCATAGCTGGATTTACTTTTGTGCGAAACTCTCGCCATTTGGGTCCTTGACTGTAAAAAGATAAACAGTAAATCTTTTACTAATAATCATTGCATAATTTTAAATTTACCAAACAACATATAGTGCTGCCCTAACGAACATTTTAACATAACTACCGTAAAACGGGGTGACATTGATTAATTTTAAACTTTAAATGGATCTCACGCTTGCAATTTCAACTATAAAAATGTGAAAAATTTACTGTATTGAAGACTCATTACGTAAATTAATTATTGCAACAAAAAAATATAAATTTGTTAATACTTTTAAAATAAATTAAAAAATACCTGCTTATCAAAGTTTTATTGATAATGGGGCTAATTTGATATGAAGTTTTTTTTTCATTTGATCGTAAAGTCACCCCGATACATAACAAAAATCAAAAAGAAAAAATAATGTATAAACTACGGTTTAGATATTATTGCGTTTTGAATATTTTTGGGGCTACTTTGAGTCAAGGGGTGAATTTGATAGCGGGTATTACAATGTGAACAACCGAGATAAGAAAAGTAAGTTTTAATCAGTCTCAACATCCACTTATCAGATTAATCATTTTTACCACTTAAAACTATTACAAGTCTCATAATAATTATTATAAGTATAAACCTCAAATAAATACGCCAACGCAATTAGAAAATAACTATTAAGGTAACAGTAACTCAACATTATTTCGAGATCAATCATTTTTATCACTTAAAACTACTCGTATTATAACAGCCTCACAATAATATAAATCTGTTTTAGGAAATAAAAATCCCAAAAATCAACATGTTGAATATAGAAAAAATAATCTACGTTTCTTTAACAATCACGTCTGGGGAATGAGTAGCCGAATTTTATATTGAAGTGAAGCAGCATTAATGGATAATTCGTCGTTTGTGATTTTCTCTATTGCTTCTTCCATTATCGCCTCTGTGTAATTTTTGTAATTGCGGCTACCCGCTGTCTTTTTGTAGGTGCGAACCATGAGGCAGCTAGAACAAAACAAGCAATAGGGGTTAAATTGACAACATATACCTTACACAATATAAGGTTAGACCCAACCGTCATTGGGGTGAAATTGATAGCTATCAAAGTCACCTCGTATACCTTATCAATGTAGCCCCGTTAAACTAAAGTGATCATTGAAAATAAAATGGCGGCCGTAAACAAAAAATTCAAACATGCTCTTAGTCTTAAAGAAACCTATAATTAAAATAGCGAAACATTACAAATCAAACAAAAATACTTACGGTTGTACCACTGAAGTTATTCAAACAACTTTTTTAATGCTATTTTACACTAAAGTTTAAGATTTTTTTTTACTGGGTTCTTGCAATAGTTACTAGTCAACGTTTCGGCAAAATATGGCTGTCATGTCAGTCTGGCCAACAGAACAAACAAGATTTTAGTTTCGTTTAGTATCACGCATTATATAGGAAAAAACTTACCAAGTTTAGCTATCATCAAAGTTACCCCAGTTCGCAAAGTAACCCCGTTTTACGGTACTTGGTAATGTATATATCTCGAATGAATATACTGGCTACAAAAGCATGGAAAATAAATAATTGATTATACGAGAGAGAGAGCATATCTCTTTTAGGCAACTGACGTGCGCATCAAAACATTGCCATTATATTATTACTTACTACTTAGAAGTTAAAGTTTCACAAAGATCATATGTGTAAATGAATATATGGGCATAATTCCTGTAATTCTTTCCGGTTGACTTAGTTCTGTTACATATGCAGTACGTAAGATAAGACAGCTACTGCTAGACTAGTTTATTTCGCATACATTCACAAAATTATGTTGTATGGTATTCTTGTGGGGAGCTGCTGCTGAGATAGAGACAATATTTATCTTACAAAAGCGTCCAATTCGAGCCATAAAGGTATGAAATTATGACTCAACATTTAGTCATTGCGCGAACTGGCAACATCGAAATGCGTATTTGCGTGGTATTAGGACGACAGAAGACGCAGGACGCCTTATAGCCAAGACTATACTCGAGATCTTTTCCCGTGTCGAAGCGACGCCGATATGTTGATAGGTTGCCGACTGAACCAGTGTGCGTCAACCATGCTGACTTATTATTATATGCATATACAACTTGTATCTACTTCATATTATTAACTAACATGCTCCTGATGACTTTTAAGTGTCTATGTATTTATGAGTTTGTCCGTCTTTCACGCAGCAGCGGTGCCAAGAATCGACCCGATTTTATATAGTTACTGTAAAGTAACTATATAGTAGTCAGTATTTTATGTAGTAACTTTCTTGATCTCCCTATTAAAGAAAGATTTATCTTACGCGGTGGACAATCCGTAAACTCCTTCAAACGTTGATTGTCTCATCACTTCCCGATAATATGTCAGAGTCTCAAAGCCAGGCCGCAATGGGTTCGTCTCTTCAGCTTTAAATACCTTTAAATAAAATCAACTATACGTAATCATATAAAATTTTATATGCCTACCCTTTTAGTATTTTTATTTACCTACTTAGGTAAACATCTCTAACTGTAAATAGTACACATCTTTAACAGTATAACTGCACAGATTTTCTACTTGATGGTGGTAGCTAGCCAGGCGGACATTCGTGAAATGACCTATCACGATGCTAGTATAACTGCTATCCTAAGACATCAACCGGGACCGAAGAAGGCTTTATGTGCTTTCGACAGCACGGAAGCGCTCAGTTGCCTCTACAGCGGTCATCCATCGAACCAAGCGGTTTTTAAATATTTTGTGAATATGTACAGTGATAGGTATATTCGGTGTAGTATTGGTTGTTGGCTGTAATGGTAGGGGAGTGGTGGCCAGGGCGGCATAAAGGTAAGGTTACAGTAATACTTGGGGCAAGGGTGGGCAGTGTTGGATTTCGTAGTATAATTATACTATTTGTACCATTATTTCATGCTGTGTAGTATGTAGTATAAGACCATCACTATACTACGCGAAAATACCATAATTTTATAACCAGGTCGACTTGACTTGTATTATAGCCTATAGGTGATCCTTATTTACTCATTAATAGATATTAAAAAGTACCCTATAATATCGGGAAGGACGAAACTAAGCGCTTAGGGTGCTAACCATTTGAAGTTAGATTCGCTAAAAACGATCACACTCCCAAAAAGTTGTTCCACATGGGTCTTGGCGTTATTTTCGCCATAAACGCTACATATAATGTCAAAAGGGACAGAAGTGGCAAATTTTAGTGGCATTCTTAGCGTTCTTATCCTAAATGAAACAGGGGATGACAGTTACAAACGATCACAGTGATCACAACCATAGACGCAAAATGTGATCAAAATTATCGAAAATAACGTTCTTAGCGACTAATGGAATATACCCTTAGTGTGATATCTAAAAAAATATTATTTTCAAAACTTGCCAAATTTGATTGCTTGGTGTTATCCACGCAAATGTTGATTATGAAGGAGTGTTCAGCAAAATTAACTTGGCGAAAACTTAACTGAGAAATAAAGTTACGACTCGTAGCGAGTTCTATTGACTCCATGATACCCCTTTTTGCGATAGGTAGTGTTAGAGAAAGTAAATCTAATAACTGCATAGAATTTATTCCCTTGACAACATTTTACATCGTGTCAATTCTAAGGACCAAATTCCGATTGGCGAATTAGCCGAGATCGAAGTCTATGCCTGATCTGCCTGAACTTGAGTACATATGCCTAGATTTCGTGCATATTTTTGTCACAATGCATTATTTTTTAATTCAAAACAAAAATACGCCGAAAAGCTAAAGGTAAAAATACGATATAAAAAAATACATATAACTGCTAACGTAGTATAATTTTGGGAAAATAGTATAATTTTATTTTTGATGTAGTATTTTTTGAGGGTCTGAATCCAACCCTGAGGGTGGGTAATGGTCCGGGTAAGTGGTAATGGTGGTTCTAAGGATCCCTATCCTTAAGTATTAAGGGTAAGTGATAGTGGTGGTCGAGATAGAGTATAGTAGGTACCTAATAAGTTTATATTGTAATAATAATTACTCAAAAAGGTGATTGTTATTTCTAATGTCAAAAAAAGTCAAAACCCAAGCAAAGCTGCGGTAACAGCGTTTTTTTTTTGTTATTCTGCATTATTGCTTAATTACCCACCTGTTCAGAAAGCTCCGGCTCAAATATTATTACAAAGTGGCTCCTGGAAAATATGCCTTCCATTTTCATTATAGGTCCATATTTAGCACGAAAATTGCCAAATTTTCCAAATAGATTTGCATCTGGTCCTATTTCACCTGCAGAACAAAATTTAATACAATATAAGCGGCAGCTACGCATCTACTTACATCATCTAGTTGATATGCTGTTTTGTTTTGGCGACAGCAGGCCAGCGCCATTTGTACATAATGAATGAAGAATGTTATTAGGTTAACACGCCACAACTTTTGAACCCCTTATCTTCTCCTCATATCTGATCTTTCCCCATCAAATCAAGGACAGGAAGAACGAAGAACGCGATTGACCGCTAACCGTTTTTTAAATTTCTGATTTGACCACTATCACATCAGATGGAATACGACGATGTCCATAAGGACAGCTGACGGAACTATGTTAGGTGCATGCGGCGACAGTTTTTTTGTTTCAGAATGTTCAAATTTGTACCGGTTATATACACTATCTTTGCGTTTCACTGTCATCGATTTAGCCTATCCATCGATTAAAGCTTGAAACGCGCTGCATGTTAACTGTTATTTTTATCATTCAGTTATTTTGTTCTGGGTAGTATAACTGGAACTTACTCGAACATTCTGAAAAAGGCCCTTATTGTAAAGAAATTTATTGTGACGTTGCCTTTAAGGACAGTAAATAATTTAAAGAAATTAATCAACCATTAATATTTTTTTTATGGGATAGGAGGGCAAACGACGAGCAGAGGCTCACCTGGTGGTAAGTGACACACAGTCACAGTCGCCCACGAACATCAGCAATAAGTAGGTACCCCTGTCCGGGTAGTTCTTATCATGATAACAATTAATATTTAATATGATATTTACTGTTAAGTAATGAATGAATGAGCTAGTAAGCTTACCATATACTTATATAAACCCGCCTATGTGACGTCGGTACTATGTGTTTTCTCTAACAAGTATACATTAATTAAATAGTAAAAAACCCTACTGCAAATTATTTATTTTTGTAAAGCGTTGTATATTTCTATTGAAATTAAAACTGCAAGTGATATATATCTTTCTGTAATTGTTTCTTCATTTTGATACACCACACGATGGGTTGGGGAGAAAAAAAAATCTTTCAATATGGCGCCTAACCAGTTTGTATTTTTTTGTATCTAGTGTCACCTGCGCTATCAAGACAAAACTAAATATATATTAAACATACCAGTCGGTTACGCCGTTTAGAAGTTATGGTGGAATAAAGAAACTCACAAACATACATACATGCATGAACCCTGAAAACATAAATATAATAAAAAATAAAATAAAAAAATAAAAAAATAAAAATAGCCTTTATTTCTACTACCATTCCATATTTTTACTAAATTTAACTTTATACATATTATAAATATTTTAAGTAATAGTCGCCTCTCTGGCGTAGGCCTCCCCTAAATCTCTCCAACGTTCTCGATCCCGTGCCATCTGCACCCATGCGGGACCACATCTTTCTGAAAAGATGTCTCTCCATCTTTTCTTTTGTCTCCCTTTTTTCCGCTTACCATCACGTGGGGTCCACTCGGTTACTTTCTTGGTCCATCTGTTATTTTCTTGCCGACAAATATGTCCCGCCCAATTCCATTTCAGGATTCTTGTTCTTTCTTTTACATCAATTAATTTTGTTTTATTTCTAATTTCTTTGTTACTTATTTTATCGGAGTGCTTTATCCCCAACATACTCTTTTCCATTTTTCTTTGACATATAGCAATCTTTTCTTCGTCTTCCTTCCTTAATGACCAAGTCTGGCATCCATAAGTTAGACATGGGAGTATAGTGCACTCATATATTTTTCTTTTTATATTGATTGGGACATTTTTGTTTTTCATAATTTCCTTCAGTGACCAGAATTTTTTCCATGCTAGTGCAATCCTTCTTTGTATTTCTTTCACTGTACAGTCTCGGAAGGACACTAATTGCCCTAAGTATATGTATTCTTCGACATATTCGACCTGTTTGCCATCAACAGTGACTTTATGCGGTTCTCCGTTTGTAATAATCTTTGTTTTTTCGGCATTCAGAGAGAGACCAACCTTTTTACTTTTTTCAGATAATTCTCTGATCATAATTTCTAGGTCTTTAGCAGTTTCTGCAAATAAAACGATGTCGTCCGCGAAGCGCAGGTGGCTCAGGTATTCCCCATTAATTTTTATTCCTGTCCTTCCTTTTCCTCTGCCCATTCCAAGTCTCTAAAAACCGATTCTAGCACCGCTGTGAAGATTTTTGGAGATTCGGGGGCCCCCTGTCGTACTCCTCTTTGTATGGGGAACTCTACACCTTCTCTTTCCAGTCTAACTTTCGCTCTACATTTGGAATATACATTCCGTATCAAGTTGATATATTTGGTATTTACGGTATGTAGTTCTAGTGCTGCCCAAATTGAATCATGATGTAATGAGTCGAAAGCTTTCGTGTAATCGATGAAGCATAGGTATAGAGTTTTGCCATATTCGTTTCCTTTTTCAACTACTTGTGTAACGACTTGTATGTGGTCCACAGTTGAGTATTTTTTGCGAAAACCGGCTTGCTCACACGGTTGTTGTTCATCTAGAATCCCTGTTAATCGTCTCAGTATGATCTTGGAAAATATTTTGTAGAGGTTGGTCATTAAACTGATGGGTCTATAGTTTTCAAGATTGCATCTATCGCCTTTTTTATGTATAAGTATTATTGTAGATTCTGACCACTGTTGAGGGGTATTTTCAGTTTCTATGATGTTGTTGAACAGTACATACAGAGGATTTTGTAATGAAATGATTAGAGACTTTAGGAATTCGTTGGTAATGTTGTCATTTCCTGGTGATTTGTCATTTTTCTGGGTACTGATAGCGTACTCTATTTCTGACTTAAGAATGGTTGGTATTTCGTCATGATCTTTGTTACATCTGCACAAATAGTGTGTTTGAGTATTGTGATTTTTAGACATGTAGAGCTCTCTATAAAAGTTCGTAGCTTCGTTAATAATATCTGGACGTCGGGAGAGCATGTAGCCTTTGTTATTTTTCAAATTTGCTGCCCATTCAGATTTTTCATTCAATTCTTTGTAGGCTTTGCGTAGAGCCCCCGTTTTATTTATGTACTTTTCAAAAGTTTTTTGTCTTAAGTTTTTTCTTTCTTGCTCTATGTTTTTATTAATTTCTTTACTCAATTTTGTTATTTCCGTTTTGTTATTTTTTGTCCTTCTTTGTCTGTATAATAGTTTTCTTTGCTCTATAAGATTATTTGTTTCTTGGTTTATGTAGTTTTTCTGTTTTTCTTTCTTCCGAGGTAATTGTGTTAGTAGATTTTTCATTACTTTTTCTAAGCTATCGTATTGATTTTGTACTTCGCTTGAGTTGGTCACCGCATCCATGAATGCGTTTTCCCACCTTGTCGCAGCTTCTCCAGTAACTATTGGGAGGTCTCTAGTGTAATTAGCACAGTTAGAAAACTTCCTTTTCTTTTTGCATTGCAAGATTATCGTGCATCGCACCATTCTATGGTCAGTATTAAAGTTTAAGTTGTGAATGATGTTAAAGTTCTGGACTTGGTTTGATCTATTGGTGAATATGTAGTCGATTTCGTTAAGATGTTTTCCGTTCGGCGATCGCCAAGTCCATTTTTTATGAGGTTTACATTTGAATAGGCTGTTTAAAATCTTTAAATTATTTTGAAGTGCAAACTCTACCAGTTTTTGACCATGTGAACTCCTCAGTCCAAATGAGAAGTTTCCGAAAATCTTCTCTTCACCTCGTTGCATTTTGCCTACTTTTGCATTTAGGTCTCCAAGTATTATAACATTCTTTGAATGCACGAAGTCTAGAGCTGCTTCTACTGTGTGATAAAATGATTCTAAGTTTTCTATTGAAGATACTTCTGTCGGGGCATATACTTGCACTAGTGACCAAATAATAGAGTTCGTTATTTGGATTTCCAAGGTTGCTACTCTATCGGAAAAAGATTTTAAGCTTATTATGTTGTTTTTTAGATATTTTTTGATTAAGAATCCAACACCGTTTCTACCATTTTGTGCAGGTGTGTGGTAGAAAATAAAATCGGAGTACTCTTCAATGGATTCATTTGTTCGCCTTGTTTCGCATAAACCAATTATATCCCATTTAATCGTTTTTACAGCATTGCAAAGCTCTACCATTCTGCTTTCAGCTAATAAAGTTCTTACATTTAACGAGGCTATATGCAGGTTCCATGCCTGGTTGTTACTATTGAGCTCTTCTGTTTTATCGTGTATTCGATGTACATTCTCTATTTGTAGATTTAGGGGGGGTTGGTCTAGCTTCTCCACGGTGACCGGCCGGCTTGGAGAAGGTTGAGAGGCGTTATCTAGTTTTTTTGGTTTTCCTCGTCTTTGCGTAACGTAGAAGGTTGGGGCGAAGCTAGTTCCGATGGGTATGATCGCAAGAAGTTTACAATACTATTCTGTGGTTTATTTTTCTTTGTTGGTTGTTTTGTGCGATCCTCGACGTTGTTATTTTCTAAAGTTTCTGTGTGCTCCGGTGACGCTGACATGAATCTCTTGTTTGTTGCCTTTGTGCTATGAGTTTGTTTTTGTGTGCCTTGTTTGGTTAGAGTCACTATTTTATCGTAGCGCAGGACCACATTCTTTCCTGCTTCTTTTTCTTTTTTGAGTTCTTCTTGTAATTCCTTTCTTTTCTGTAGTACGTGCGGAGGGAAATCTTCCATTATGTATAAGTTTGTACTTTTTAGGGTTTTTTTGTTTTTGAGTATTTCTATTTTTCTGCCCAATGTTGTCAGGGTAACTACAACGGGCCTGGTTTTGTCGCTTTTTTTCCCTTTCCTTGCTACTGATTCAATTTCCCATTTTTGGCATAATATGTTCAATCGGTTGTTTATTATGTCTAGAATCTGTTTCAGCAGATGTTCATAGTTTTTCTCATTTTCTTCTACTCCAAAGAATACCAGATTTTTCTTCCTATGTTGTCTATCAAAGTAGTCTATTGCTTTTTGCTGATGTTCGATTTTCAATTCCAAAAGTTTAGTTCGATTTTCCATTCGGTCGAATTTTTCATCAATATTTTTATTAATAGACTGCGTAATATTTGCCTCCATGTTTTTTATTTCTTGCTTTTGTTCTTTAATGTCCTGCTGCAGACTCATCAAGGCTTTCAGTATATCTTCCATTGTTTATCTCACTAGTATTGCCGCCTGGTGTAGATTCAACGAACGATTTATCTAACTTTAATTAGAACCCAAGGTGTCAAGTGACTTTAGTGGATGATAGTTCTGCTACTCGACGCTAGAGGGCGCTTTATTTAAGATGTTTTATATGAAGATCAATAATGATTTTCCGTTGACAATTTTGAGGTTATATTTCACTAATTTATATTTATATTCGCCTTCCACTCGTAGCTTTTACACTTATCAGCTTCCACTAACCTGGTATTATGTGGTTTTTTTGCTTTTATCGCGAAATTCCACAGGATTTTCCAACGCCAGGGACGTCCGTTACAAGATGTTATTTTGATGTTTACTCCACAATCTCGATCGTTTTGGTCTTAATAACACTCGTTCTTCTGAATGATCACTAAATACAGGTTTAGAAACTGTTTTAACACGGTTTTATAGTTTATTTCTATTTTTATTTAGCAAAAAATTATTGAGACGATGTAAACAATGGCACAGTAACGCCCTCTCATCTGAATACATAACACTCCTTTTTAGGCAGTAGTGTAATAACACAAAAGACGATACAAGAACTTGTGAAAAACTTTTCTGGCCGGCCGCGTATCCTGTATATGTATACATCATTTAGCTGACTCCAAATCTCTCCGGGGGCTCAATCAGTGTCGCTAGATGTGCATAAAGATCCTTCTGAAATCAACGTGTCCAGACTTAGGTAGTCGTCTTTAACGATCATCAAACAGTAGGATTTCATAGATTTTTAAGTCGTCAACTATTTAAGGTTTTTTATTCTGTGCTAAGATATCATTATCCATATATCTATATCACATCAACAGCCATAACGTCCACCATTAAACAAAAGCCTCCCTTATTAAGAAGGGATCAGCTTAATCCCCACACTTGTTAGGCGTCTTTGGGATCGCAATGTATGTGTGTACCTTCTGGTAGTTTCCCTTAGTGGCGAATAGTATTACAGTAGGTACGAGTATAATCCTTTTGTAACTTGCAAATAGACAAATATTCTTCTATCCTGTTCGGCATAGGTATACTGGCATACATTATACTTTTGTTAGGTAAGCGTCACGCCTGCTTCATTATAATAGCAATTCCAATAACACCGTTCTGCGTAACACAGAATTGCCTCATCACTCTAAGACACAAGTTCTTGTCACGATTTCCTCGTGAACACAGGCTTGCATACTACTGCTTGGACTCAGAATACCTGATACCCCGATGGCACCTGGTCAATTCGCGCTAATAGCTGTGAGAAAGAGCACTAAAATACTGGCATGACCACCGATACGTCATAATTATATGACATTTGATATCCTCCCTACATTGAACCTGCCTTATAAACTATCTCTTTTTCATACACATTCATGGCTTAATGAATAGGAGCCTACATATCTCATCAGTCATCATTCAGGCTTTAATGCTTATTAGGAAGGTACAACTTCCTTTTGTAGAAGAAGTTAGGTAAATTTATGAAATTCTTGACTGATAATGTTCAATTGGAGGCATGTGAAAAAATTACGGCCGCGACAAAAAGTGCTCAATCGGAGGAATGGGAAAAAAACCAGATCACCCTACCAACTGCGGAGTACCGGACGAACGAGAAGAACTCAATTATACTTGCCTATTACTGGTAAAAAGTGATGTAACGGTCCGATGAGAGGTAAGGATGAGAGGCCAGGCATAGATTCGAAAGGCTTGACATCTTTTGGTATAGTTTGTGTCGACGTCGAAAGTGGCCTTCCATATCCATAACTGAAAAATAAATAAAAAGCTGTTATAAATACATGGTGTTTAGTCTTCTTTAACATTATTCACCATTATTCCTCACCAGCCTCACTCTCCCGTAGGGTGAAAGCAACTGTGAAAGGCTAGAATTACGCCCCCCATATCTAGGCGGTAGGGGAAAACATTAGAAGGTGATCTACCGTGATCCTCAAGATGCCTGCCAAGCGTATGGAGATTATGGCGAACCTCACTGCTGCTAATGATGCCTGAATATATTAATATGGATTCTTCATCTTCATCAATGGCTATTCATTCGGAGGGTCCTAAAAAACGAATCATTCTCTATCAGCTCAATCAACGTTTTTTATTCTCACATAATTATGTAGATACTCGTCGATACCAGCTGTTATACATCTTTTCACCCCAATAAATATGCTTCTCATTATCACCCTGTTTTCCTCTAATTCATACTACAGAATAAAAATGACTTCATATAATACAACATCCTGGAAGTCCTATCTTATAAATTTTCTTCAAAGCAACTCAATCAAACGACTTCTACTTTTGAAGCGCTAAAGTTTACTTAGCTGTTCTGAACCGATCAGCAGAGTTAAGTAACGTCGCCCGCGGTCATGAGTTGGATTGGTGACCGCTAGTGCTATTACTACTGAGCGTTTCCGTGCTTCGGAGGGCACGTTAAGCCGTCGGTCCCGGTTGTTCTCTTAGGATGGCAGTCGTTATGGCATGGTGGTAGGGTATAATGCGAATGCCCGCCTGGCTAGCTACCACCCTCAAGTAGAAAATCTGTCGCAAAGCACCTATCGGCGTGTTCCGGCAGCTGTCCTTGAGAGCCAGTACTTCTAGGTTAGCCTAAACAACATCTTCGAACACATCATCACTTACCATCAGGTGAGATAGTGGTCAAAGGCTAAAATATCAGGAAAAAAAAACTTCGTGAACGCTAACGTCTATCCGCAAATTTCCTAATTTAAACATTGGTTTTATTCCTTGGTCTACTAACTACTGTACGTGATACAGGAATTTTAGGCGAGGGAAGGCCTTCTTATACCCTTAGTCTCCTGCGGGCGCCGAACATGCACTGCTACAAAAGAGAAGTTGGGGAGGTCGGAACAAATTGCCTCGGTCAACTGCTGTGTTTTAACTTTGAGAGTGGGCCCTACGCTTATATATATATACGCTTGTGACAGTTGTGGTTATTTGGAGATAGTACTTAATCGGGACTTTATTTTTGCCTCGAGCTCGGTGTTTGATACTGTATTGCAATGCAATATAATATGACGAGGTTGCCTGTATTACCTATAGTATATATCATTTTGAATGTAGGGGTAAAGACATTGGAGGGGCTTGCATTTAAAGACTGAAAGAAATCTATACGAGTAGTAGAGGTAGTATAGGTACTTTGGTATGTAGATACTAGCGAGATGAACTAAATAGCAAGAAACTTGGGGCCATTCTTTTTCCCACGTATAAACTTATCAAAAACTACGTTTAATACATTGGTTCCTATATTCAGTAATATGTGACATGGGTGCCTTAGTGTGAGTTAAGGATACGTAACTCATTTGATATACGGAGTATTAGCAGTCTAGACACAGCATAAGGTGCAGCTCCCCTGATTAGTTGTCCCTTTGAAAATAAACTCCTCAGCGGGTAATTATTTGACATAAATTAAATACAGTCTTGGGTATGAGGGCATTAACAGATATAAATAGTGATTACAGTGATACATACATTGACAGATTCGTGTTGAGGATTTGTATATTATAGAGTTAAATTTGAATTTTATTAACTGAAGTTTTACTATCCATATGAAAAGTATTATTTTCTCTATTTTCGCGGAGGATAAAGATTTAAAATGTCGGTAATGGTGTTGAGCCGCATGGTTCTGCTGGTTTTGAGCTTGACTTGCATATCTTTACATATTTATTCGTAGCCTAGAATAAAGTTATTATAAGATTAGGAATAAGACCCGTTTAAAGCAAAAACAACCACGTTCCAAAAAAATACTCAGGCATTTTTTTAAGCTACACTACAGAAAAAACACCGGCAGTTTTTATTGGGCGAGACTTCGTAAATAAAGTCAGGTTCAGTAAGTGAAACACCGAGGGAGTTGAACTATTATCTTTATTACTTTCTATTATTAATTTAGTCCCGTAGATGTTAGTAAAGCTGATTTTGTGATTATAGTTCTAGGTATCAAACAGATTTCGCTGCTGTGCGTGAGTAAAGATATACAAATTAATGCTAGCTCTGAAAAAAACTGCTTTCCATCACTAAAAGTTCTACCAATTACCAAAATCATGAAGCAGTGATGGCTCAGTGGCATTGGCTATGGACCGCCGCGCAGCAGGTGCATGGTTCGAATCCCGCCGCGGGCTTGAGCTTCACCGCATGGTGATATGCATTTTGCAAATGCCCGCCTGGCCACCCTCAAGTAGAAAATCTGTCGCCAAGCACCTAACGGTGTGTTCCGGTAGCAGTCCTTTAGAGCCAGTGAAATTATAGGCACATGACTTAATAATTTGTTTTATACTTAACCACAGATTAGGTAGGTACCTACTGGATATATTTTTTTATTTTGAAGTATTATTATCAAAAAATGACATTTAAAACTCGATAGATTAAAAATATAAAAATGCCACTAATTGCTTATACCTGTGTCGTCTATTTATGGACCTACTGTATTCTATTTTGAAATCTTTATTTGAGTAGGTACTTATTTTTTAATTCTATAATACATATTATACTTGAGGTAGGTAGTTATTATTTTATTAGTAGTATATTTAAAACAAATTATAATAATTAAACTACCTACCTACTTTAAATCGTTTTATCTTATCTTAGAACGCGAAGAGATTACGAAAAAAAGTGTTTACACATTTTATTTTCTAGATATACAGTTTGATAGATAAGGAATTTGTCAAAATATATTTCATGTTAAAAATATCTCACCATGACGTATCAGCTGTCAAACTCTAGGGGTGGATGACGCGGGTTTGAATCCCAGACATGACTAAAAATTTTCCATTCTTAAATTTATAATTTTGTTATGAAGAATTGAAATTAAAATTACGCAGAGCATGCGTTATTGCAAAAATAAAAATATTAAAATTGTAGGGTTGCGTCATTATTAACAAGTTTAAAGCTAATTTCAAAATTAGTCTTATTAGTAGTAACATGTCATGTTAGATTAAGGGTAGGTAAGTACCATTTGGAGTTAAATTCGCTAAAAACGATATAAACGATCACACTCCCAAAAAGTTGTTCCACTTGGGTCTTGGCATTATTTTCGCCTTAAACGCTATGAAGCTACAGGAACAGTTTGAATTACCTACATCTAATGTCAAAAGTGACAGAAGTGGCAAATTTTAGTGGCATTCTTAGCGTTCTTATCCTAAATGGAACAGGGGACAACAGTTACAAACGATCACACTGATCACAACCATAGACGCAGAATGTGATCAAAATTATCGAAAATAACGAAATTAGCGTCAAATGGAATAGGCCCTAAAAATATCTCACCATGCCGTATCAGCTGTCAAAATATAGGGATGGATGACGTGGGTTTGTATCCCGCACATGACTATAATTTTTCCTCTCGTCAATTTCTAATTTTGTAATGTAATTCTCAGAGCATGCGTTGCAATATAAAAATATTTAAATGGATAAAAATTTACATTACTATTCAAAAGTTTTGATTATTCAAACTGTTTTCTATTCTGAATGCACATGCACAAATTTATCGTAAAATTTATAAATCTATAATAATTTTCTCTGTTTTATGTCAGTTTATCATTACCATAACACTAACATAGTTTTATCAAGCCAAACGATTTTAGCTAGAACAAAACAAAGTACCCAATTCCCAAGTTTCAATTACCCAACCTGATCTTAGTTATGATTAGCAGAAATAATCCGACTTAAGTACTTACCGATGTGCATTTCTTATTTGTAAAGTAAATACTGAGAATAGATCGTGGAAATTTTTCAACTTCATAATACACAAATAATATTATTTCACGCTTCACCGTCTAAACTGAATGCGACACTGCTACGTGAGACTTTGAGATACATACGAGTAAGTATTGCTATGGACGCTAAAAATACACTGGATTTGTGACCTTCATCTGATTAAACATGAACGAAGCTATCGCATGTACTAATACCCAATTTACGAATGCTTACTCACGGCTCGCCTCGACACTCTTCAAAACGTACGGTCGAATAGTTTGTGTGGTTTAAACTAGGGTACGACCAACCGCGGCCCGCGGATTATTTCGCTGCGGCCCGCATGAATAAAGCGAAATAGTGCATTTATCCCGGCCGTGCTGCTGGGCCGTGAGAGTATTCTTGAAAGCCCGCTACCACGCGGGGCAATAATTGAAATAGGTACCTATTTCATTTTTTACTCACTGTAGGTAGAACAAGATTGTGATTTTATGCATTATTTCTACCGATACACAATATTTGTTATTACTATTCAATTCTAAATGGCAAATTAATTTCCGCTTGTCAGCCGTTGGCGAAACCTTTGAGACAATAGGCAGCACTCGCAGGTGTGAGAGGTGGCCAAATACAAAGCGACCGGCCTTAGTTAGAATCACAGCCGCGCATAGCTTCAACACCGGCGAATTTCAACATCGGCAAAGCGGAAAGGTAAATCACGTGTCATATCTGGTCACCAGCTACGCTTTTCGTTTCACCTTTCTTCCCTTCGCTGATAGCCTCATACGACGTAATTAACTAAACATGTCTTTAAGAAAAAGAAAGATAGAAAAAGAAAATTAATAATGAATTATGGACAGAATTATATTTTTTACCGTTATTCTTGATTTGTATAAAGAGTATTTTGTAGTAAAGGAATATTACCTGAAGGGAAATTATGAAGCACTGCGATAAATTTTCCAGTCTTGAAGGAGAAATACGAAAAAGGAAAATTTCCACTTAGAAATCGTCATTAAAAAATCAACAAAACATATAAGTATAAGGTTGCGGCAGACTACAGCGAATCTAATGTTCGTGCCAGCTACAGGATAGCAGAGATTCTACCAAAAAGTGGACGTCCATTTACGATAGTGAACTAGTAAAAGAGTGTGTCTTAGCTAACGCAGAAGAAACATACCCGGTGCCGGAAAAATATTTGAAAGTTTTCGTCTCTCTGCTAGAACTTGTACCTACCCGAAGGCGACGTACTGAAGACTTCAGCGCTAACTTGTGCGAAAAACTCAGGATAAGGCCCAGTCTTTTGAGTGCTTCTCTTTAGCGATGAACATATACAGCACAGCTTCTCATATTTGTACGCGGCATTGACAAAAACTTTACAGTTTATGAAGAGCTTTTGAAAATATGCAGTTTGAAAGGTACAACTACGGGATAAGATATATTTCACCATTTGGAACAAGCCCTTGATTCATTACAATTAAGCTGGGACAAGTTAATAAGTGTCACTACCAATGGAGGCAAAAACATGAGCGGTCAATACAAAGGTGTTGTTGGGAGAATCAGCAAATTGAAAGATTTACTCCACTGTTAATTTTATAAGAAGAAATGCATTTAATCTTTATATGTTTCTCTTAACATTATTAATCACTTACGATAAAACAAATACTTAGATAGTAGTTACATGTAATGTAAGTCTTTTGAACTAGAGGCTCTATGAGCTGAAGGCCTCGCGACTGAAACATGTTTTTTTAACGTTTTCAACACCCATTTCTATGAATATGTGAACTTGTCACTTGCGTGTGTAAGATCAATGCTAGAGTCGACTGGATATGGCCGGAAGCAAAGCAAACGGATTGCAAATATGTCTGCAAAGAACCGTGTAAAAACAGCAGAGACGGCAATAACATACGTGTACCATTTATTAAGAGGGTGACGGATAAAGTACACTTATTTCACCGTTATTTTTGAACGATATTATTATTGTATAAAGCGAGCGTTGGGAATCGAGAGACGAGTGGCGAGCGTCCTGTACGACCTGTACTTAATCGCCTCGCCACTCGTCTCGCGACTCGTACGATTGTGTAAATGCACCTTTAAATAATGATAAAATTTGTGTTGTTATTTTCGATTACGGTTAGATAAGATATATAAATATTAATAATAAGTATAAATGATAGTTTGTATGTGCATGTTGATAGGACATTTAGCGAATGATTGCCTGGCTAGCTACCACCCTCTAGTAGAAAATTTGTTGCTAAGCACCAAACGATGTGTTCCGGCCGCTATCATTAAGAGCCAGTAATTCTAGGTTGACCTAAACAACATCATCACTTAACAACAGATGAAATAGTGGTCACAGGCTAGCCTCAGCTATAAACAAACATATGAGCAGATATGTAGTAGTAGAATATTCACAAAACTGTGTTTCGGTACGGGACACATTTTGAATCCTTAGGAGCGCGAAAAACTTGATGGTTAAATGGCGTTGCTAGGGATTGCCTTTGGCCACTCTCTCAACTGATGGTAAGCAATGACGCGGTCAAAGATGTTGTACTGGCTGACCTAGAATTACTGGCTCTCAAGGGCAGCTGCTGGAACAGAACGTTAAGTGATTTGGGACTGATTTTGTGCCTGTGGGTGGTAGCTGGCTAGGCGGGCATTCGCAATACTATGCCATACCACCATGTTATAGGGTCTATCATCCTAAGATAACAACCGTGACCGACGGCTCTGCAGCATGGAAGCGCTCAGTAGTAAATGCTAACTAGCAGACACGCGTCTAAGTAATGACCGTATTTAAAAATTTGGGATTGAAATAGGTATTAGGGAAACTTGCGTGCAGTGAAATATTAAGCTCGCCCACAACAGACCGAACACAAGACGGACATAGCTTATTCACGAAGAGGATACCCTATTTTGTACACATTGTTTTGGTATATAGCTTTAAGAACATTTGTTTACCCTCTCCATGTTATATAACCAAACAACTTTGATGATTATCCTACCCGAAAGAATGTTTGTTCCAAACCTGCTCGTGCACAGGTTTACACGGCTCGAGCCATTCGACTCCATCTCAAGAGCCAAAAGGGTAATTCGCCAAAAAAAATATTTTTTGCCTAATTTCCTTGGCATGATTTTTTTTCCCAAATACTTATCAGTTAGGTTGTTGATTATGTAAATGAATAAAAGCAGTATTCATTTCTGTAAAAGGGGTATCACAAAACATTCCTGAAAAAAAGTTATAAGGTCATGAAGTTTTAAACAGTCAAGGAAATTAGTAAGGTCCCAAGGAAATTAGAAAACTATTGCAAGGAAATTATAGGTTGCCACGGAAATTAGTATTATGTTATATTAAGTACACTATTTATTTTCCTTAAAGAAATGTTAAGTATAAAACAAAATATTTACGTAATTAAGTTTTTATTTATATATTTAAAAACTACTCATAACTGATAAATTATCATGTTTGAAACATTTTATAAATTGTCATATTCATACCTACGAACTGATAATTGTAAATATTAGCTGATGTTTTGGAGATAAAGATTATTATTATAGTTAAAATAATAATGAAGCGCAAATTATAATATACATTTTACATGTTATTTATAACTGATATTGCCTCCTCGGGCTCTGCTTACAGCCTCAAGTCGATTTGGCATACTGAACACGAGGTTTGGGAGCCGATGTTGGGAAATATTCTCCCATTCTTCTATCAGGGCCTGTTTTAGTGCCTTGAGGGTGGTAGGTGGTGGTCTGCAGCTTTTGACTAGCTTCCCTAGCTCATCCCAGGCGTATTCAATCGGGTTGAGATCAAGACTTCTTGATGGCCAAGCCATCACGCTGATTCCAACCTCCTGAATATACTCTTGCACGACCCGAGCCTTGTGTGGCCTTACATGCATCAGCAATGATCGATCACCCATATTTACTAAATAAGGCACTGCATACTCATTGAGAATCTCCAAGGCGTATCTTTCCCCAGTCAGAGTGCAATTTTCTATGGTCACTAACTCTGTGCGACCTTCTGAAGATATGCCAGCCCATACATGTACACTGCCTCCACCGTACTGGACTCTTTCTGAGAAGCAGGCTTGAAGGTATCACTCATCAGGTTACCTGTAGACACTTTGCCTTTTATCAGAAGTGTAAAGTGAGAATCATCTGTAAACAAAATTCTTGAACATTCTTATTGATCCCACTGTATGTTTTCATGGGTGTATCGCAGTCTGGCTACTCGATGCTCCCTCTCAAGTTTGGGACCACTCGCTGGTCTTCGGGGTTTCAGGTTGGCTTCAGCCAGTCTTCTTCTCACTGAACTGTTACTAATGTAGTCCCTTCGGGTCTGAAGATGCTGGACTTCAACTGCATTTAGTTGGTGATTTCGCAACACAGTGGAAACAATATAACGGTCTTCTCGGGCACTAGTACATCTGGGTCTGCCATTACCAAATGGTTTCCAGTCTCTTCGTACCTTCGCTTCACCTTCTGGACTGTTCGTAACGTCACACCCACCATTCTTGCAGTATAGTTAAGTAGTCCTAGCACATTCTTCAGGTGGAAGAGGCATGATAAATAAGTTTATGTGCTGATTGTCTAACTTAGCTTTTGTAACAAGACACATCAAAATCACAAATATACGATAGGAAAAATTTAAGTCATGTGCGGGATTAAAAAAAAACAAAATCCTATCGTATATTTGTGATTTTCTAATGAAATCCGCATAGCAGGCGTTATTGCAAACCTAACAATATTAAAAAGACACATCAATCAAGATTTACTTTTTAAAACAAAAATAGAAACAAGAAATGAAGAGTAAAATCGTTTTTCAAAAAGAATTATTTTTGATTTGAAAGGTTTTTCAGCCGTTTCTTAAAAGAAGGTTACCGACTATGAAGTTTTTATGTACAAAATTAAACTTTTGTTTAGACCTTTTTGTTTCAAAAGTATATCTTGTGTATTTAAAAAGTTATTGCAATTTTAAAAGTGTTGTACTTATATTTACAAGCCAGTGTAGCAGATCACTCTTAATTTTTCTAATTTTTTTTCGAATTTTTCAGCTTTTGTGTTTTTTTTGTTTTCCCCATGTTGAGTTTTCTACGTAAGAGAAAAATTAACGAATTAATTTTTTTGATTATCTTTAAATATAGTAATGTCCTTAAATATATTAGTTAAATGTTGTGAAACACGTTATATCTATCTTTATTCAAGGAAATATATAAAATTAATATAATTTATTTATGTAAAATTTAAAAAAAAGAGATTAAATCTAATAGTATAAACATAATTCTCTTCACCACTGGTAAGACAATAAAATAAAGCGTAATTTTAATAATTTCCTTGGTAAACCATAATTTCCATGTCAAATCATGAGCCAGGGTAAACATGGAAATTAGAACCAAGGAAATTAGATTTAAGTCATTAAAAAATCGTACACCTTAAACCATTAACTTATAATATTCATGTGTCAAATTGAGACTACCTGTGCCACAAACATTACTGTTAATTGAAACTATTAGTTAGAAGTCCATCAAACTGTTAAGAAATAACGACCATGGAAATTGAAAAATCTATAAACCAAAAGCCAAGGAGGGGTGTACTTATGTGAATGGTGCGAAACTAAAGAACGGTGTGCACATCTTTCTCCGATGGGTTTCTCGCGGCAAAATAGTCGAGAGAAACGGTGTAACTCAATTCGTTTCAAACGTTTGTGTTTCGATATTACAACTGTTGAAATAACTGACCAAGGAAATTATATTTTACTCGCGGACACGGATGAAACTGAATGTAACTTTAAAACCATATCTTTTTCAATACACTAAACACTTGTTTTTGATGAAGTGGGGCTTATTATACATTATGATAAAATTTATATAATGTTACGAATACAACTTTATGCAATATGGGTGATAATATAAAATTAAATACAAAACGGACATGACAAGGAAATTAGGATTTTAACATTTCGTTATTATTTTTTTATATATTTTATATAGATATTAATGTTTGATTAGCAAAAACAGGTGTATATAAGGATACATTATTTGAATAAAAATAAATATTAACTATAAACATCAATAATATAATTTTCGTCCATTCGGACATCAAAAAGTCATGATTTTGGCGAATCACCCAAAACCTATCTTATATTATCGTAAGGTAGGTTAGGGTATGAAACTTTTGGCAAAATAATACCGCAGATTGATGTGCTTGTTACGCTTGAGGCAGTAGTACTTTTATGACTGTATAATCTTATCAGTACTTTGATTATCATTATACAATACAATACCTACCAATTGTAGCATCCAGAATTTCACTTAAGAAATGAGTTGTTTTTAAAACAGAGATTTAAAACTGAGTAAGTAACTTAAGTTTTAAAACTGAGATATTTACGTATATCTCCGATGGAGAGATATATAGCCTTAGTACTGAATACGAGTAATGCTTGCAGATTCTTAATTTCTGCTTACATGCTTCCCAGTGGATTTAATTCGAGAGAAGCTTACCTAAAAACTTGTATATTTCTGAAATTGAATTCGACCAACGATTCCGTTCAAAACTGTACAGTTTTGCCACATACATTACGAACAAAATTTGTGTTTTTTTAGTCATTAATTAACTGTTCCTTAAATTGAACGAGTGTAAAAGGCAATATCATTTTTAAAAGTGTTACACTTGAGTTCCCTAATGTTTTAGTTATGCATACAATTTCATGCTAAACCATGGCTTGGACAAAAATGGCAAATGTATAAATCATACGAGACCAAATTTAAACTGAAAAAAGACATGCAGAGCGATGACAGTGACAAATGTGACAATGACATATAACTGAACTAATAAATGATGACAGTGGTATTTTAAAAATGTTTTGGCGGAGGGTCATCAAAAGTTGTGAAAGAAAACAAATATTTGCGTTAAAAAAAATCAACAAACATGTAAAATGCTACAGCAATTGCTCTTAGAATCAACATAATATTACCTCAATTTACTTAATGCTATGATAACTCTCATTTAATCCGGGTGACCTCAAATGTAAAGTTTCTTTGTCATGAGAATAGTTTCGCTAGCTATCGATCGATTACGAAATAGCGTTTTAGTTGTATTGTTTTTGTAAATCAGCATTTTTGATTCTTTATTGCGCTGTAAACGAGTTTGCGACGTTAAACTGTGTTTGCGGTGTGTTATTGTAAGCTTGTGAATATGTAAATTACGTGTTTACGTTGGCTGTTTCGTGTATTCAAAAACGAGATCATATTTTATTATATTCGGCAAAATTAGAACCTACAGTGTTTATTATGTCGCACGTAATATGAGATAAAAGTGCCGATAGTTGTCCACCACAAATTGTTCCTCACTTTGCGTCCATGTATTGTTGCTCTTTCCTGTAAGTAATTCTCTTATTGATTTTAAAGTAGTATACACTTAAATTGACTTAGCAAATAATGCTTTTCATATTTTAACACAGTCTAAATATCCATAACCATGCACCTCAAATCAAAACCCAATAGTTATACCAAGTATTAAGATTTATGAGCGCATCCCAGCCAGGAATTACAGATATTTTGACTGTGCTAAACCCATGAACTTTGTATGAATCAATATTAATTGCATGTAATACATCATTTTTAATCAACTATTATCACATTTGTATTGATTGTTGATCTGATATTTCCATTTATTGATATTAATCCATATCTTCTTAGCTTGCTATTTTCAAGCACAGCCACTTAATCTTCATTCATTAATATATAAGGTACATATATTCACAGAATAGAACCATGAAGCTTAAAGATAAATATATAATCAATATAAAACTGGTCAATGACCTCTGAATGTTTGTTTGCATGAATCATGTAAAGATTGTTGTACTTTTGATTATGTGTTTGAACTTGAAAGTAATGTTTTACATAATTATCTGAATTCAGAGTTAATTTATGCACCTAGTGCTTTATAACAATAATGAATATGAATGAGTTCTTGTTACATCCTACCCAGTGAAAATTTCAGTTAAATTTAAACAGTACAACTTTTTAATAACTTATTTTGTAGCCCATGAAGTAGCTTGATAGCGTAGCAATAACATTGTTCAAGCTAAGAACATTCAAATTGGTGCCATAATGTAGAGATTACTGTACCATGGGAAACAAACATAACCTGCCCAATTATTTTGGACTATATAGAACTATCATGACTTCTTTCTTAGATAACTATCCAGAGGGGTATTAGTAGGCTCTTATCAAATTTAGTGTTATGCAGAGAAGAAAGTTCTAGAATGGAAGGAAATCTATCCCTAGAGTAGGGGGCAAACTGCACATTGTGCAGGCATTCTAATAGGTCCAGCAGGTATCACTCCGGATAGCACACTTTTATCCAAAAGAGATGGGTCTACTGGGCACCTAAATCCTCATAGGATTTAGGTGCCCAGTAGACCCATCTCTTCAAAGGTGAAACCATTAACCCTTTGGCATCGGCGATAATGATAACAATCTAATTTCATTCATAACTAGGACATAGTGGTCCTGACGATGCCAACTTATTAATTCGTCTATCTGCACCTGTCAATAATTATAATAAATCCATCTTCCAGCACATCTTCAGATATTGATATATCAGTCATCCTTTTGTATGAAAACTGATTAGATAAAAATCTAATAAATTCTTATAATGAAGTAAGTATCTAATAGGTAGGTACAAAATGAATGTTGAAATAATTACACGCTTCATTCAATTGAGGCAATGGAATGGAACCGGAGCAATCTGCATTGATTGTTTGAAGCACATGTTGTCTGTGATTTAGCTCATTATCTGTTAACCTAGTTATATTTATTTTGTAACATTACCCAATGCCGGTTGTGATAAGTTGTTTAATTGAATCTACATGTTAGTGTGTCCATTGTTTAATACAGCTGTCCTCATGTAAGTTTTTACTATATGATACATAACATGTACTAATAAAATTAAAAAATATTGCTCACATATACCTTTACGTATAGCTCAACAATTTTACAACTATGCAATGGTATCTTTCAAATTAAACAACTTAGGCCCAATATCACCATACTAGAGTTAAATTAATTCCTGGATAACTTTATATTATAGTCCAACAAAATGTGATAAACTTCAATTTTATTTTTTTACTTTTTACTATTTTGCTACCATAAAATGTCAAACCTAGTGGCAATTTTTGAATTTATTGGCTTTCTGTTGTGGAAAAAAGAAAACTCCTTGGTATGGACTTCTATGATATGTGACAGCAGCATTGACATAGAGATAGTATGTACTATCAGCTGTAGCAAAGTACACATATTTGTTCTTATTTTAAGGACCTATACCGCAAAATTCAATGCAATCTTGATGGAAAAGATTCTTTCCTTTGCTACATCCATCTGCCTGATGTCAAATTTCATAAAAGTCAATACCATGGCTTATTTGAATCATTGCAACATCATTGGATGTCGTTGATAACAAAGGCCTATCATATTTTATGGGTTGTAGAGTTTAAAGTTATCCTAGTTTGGTAAAATTGGCTTTCAAATTCAACTCGGGTACCAAATAATGTTTATATTTGACAATATAAATATGCATTGTCTCTAAACAACAATTTATTAAGTTTAATATATAAAGGCCCCTACGCAATCTAGCTTGGAAAGATCTTTTAAATATGTTTCTATTACAAGCACTATCGCGTGCTAGGCGAAAATCACATTTTAAATATCTGTCCTTACATCGCAGATCTTACTCGTACTCTAGCTGTTTCTGTATGGAATTCTGGTCTTTGGTTGCAGACCGTCCCTTTTCACAAAACTGGTATCCTTATAGACCCATGCGCTTTTCATCTCACTATTAGCTTACACTTGGGTGTATATGGTGGTATACAGCACCAGTGTGGTGCTGCAGGTGATCAACTCGGTTACCATGGCCTCTCCTGCTCTCGAAGTGCTGGTCGAATTTCCCGCCACGCCAACCTTCATGATATCATTCCCCAGGTTTTTGCCAGCGCCAATGTTGCAGCGATACTCGTACCGAATGGTCTGATGCATGACGATGGTAAAAGACTTGACGGCATGACTCAAGTTTCATGGAACTTTGGTCGGCCCTTAGTATGTGACGCTCTAAAATTTTCAGCGCCGTCATATCTTTTTGAAACCAACGCGAGAGCTGGCCGTGGCTACTTCTGCGGATCAACTCAAGCGGCGCAAGTATGCTAACCTCAGCAGTGGTTACATATTTGAGCCGTTTGGTGTAGAGACGACAGGTCCGTGGCATGGGAACCGTGAGCTCATTGAATTTTCCAAAAGTTATCAGAGCGCTTGGTTGATGAGATGCGTGATGAAAATGCTGACACCTATTGGTCTCAACAAATAAGCTTTGCAATTCAATGGGGCAATGCTGCCAGCATCCTAGGCATGCCATATGTTCGTAGAAAAAAGCATTTGTAGATAGCACTCCATACATTAATTTTGAATATTGTGTATTTACAAAAAAAAATGACTATGTCCCTTTTTTTACAATACTGACCCACTAGCGCCTGGGACTTGCAACGCAGGGGGTAGAGTTAAGGGCCCTTTTTCGATGTCATCAATGCTCCCCTTCACCGTTTGACCCTCCCTTGCCTTAACAAATTTCATAAGATCCTACTAGAGTAAGGCTTGGATTTAGATTTTGTAGACCATTCTTTTATAAAATCAACCTGTTGTTTGTTAGTATGATTCTGAGGACTCTACCATGGCCATGTGAATAATAAACCTTGTCAAGGAGCACCTTGTATCCTTCTAATAAGTGCCTTGCTGTACCTATCGCCTTCCAACAAATACAGCAAGACTTTTTGGCAGCTTTCCCCCATCTTACAAAGTTACTTTGGTCTTAAAGGTCTACTACATGCTTGTCTTCCTGTCTCTGTCATTAATTAAAACATATCACATACAATGGAAGTGTAGCTGTGTTCTTTATATGTTTATGTTATATTTTCGCCACATCATATTGTCATGACATTAGAGCGTACCCTATCTTCTTTTTTATATTAAAATCGATGCCCTGAGGTATTAAAGTTTTAGTTAAAAATAAGGTGCCAGTTTGAGGTGAGACATTCTGGGAAAAGACTGGTCATGAGTACTCGAACAGATAGGCCTGTATGAAATTGTAATGGCAGTGAGAGAATCAATTGATATGTTAAAATCATAGCAAGTAGAAATATGTGGTCTCTGCCTACCTCTCCGGGAAACAGACGTGATGATAACTATATATATATAATGTTTAAGCAAAAATTAATAGTTTTTTTTTTATTACAACAATATTTTTTAATTATACTTCAATTTACACTAGCGGTTGAACTTAATCATAAAAATCAAATAAACAAAATATATGAGTCGAAATGTGAACCCCGTTTTTGGGAGTTAGTTAAAATAATAATAATAAAATAGTAATTCTATACACTACTTACATAATCTCGATAAGGTCTATGCTTCAGGCATATCCAGTCCAGTCCCTTTGTATGTTAAGTATGTGAATATAGTGAATGTTAATTGTGTAGAATAGTTTTACATTAATCCCCTATTTATCTACCTCAACATAATGTTCATATTTTATACTCATATTATTATTCATTTTAAGGTTACAATGGGGGTACTTATATATGTACTACGCCTTACATATATATAAACAAAAAAACATAATAATACTAGAAGATATGACAAATAATATTCCTGATCCGAAAAACACGATATCATATATTTCTTTCGATAAAAAATAACATGAATACATCTCTAAAATTTTGGTAATCAAATTGGTAGGATGCAAGGTGCTCCTTGATAGGGGTCATTATTCACGCCGTCGTCATGATAGAGTCCTCGAAATCATACGAGAAGCAGCGAGTCTCTCGGTAGCTAGAGCAAAGAAAGGTTTGACCATGAACAAACGACAAGTTGCTTTTGTAAAAGAAGGGTCATCTACAAAATCGAAATCCAAGCCTTACTCCATCTTAGGCGCAGCTCCCGATTGGACTCTTTAGTTGTACACGTATGAAAAACACTACAAAATTCCTGAGGCCAACATCCTCATGTTTCGTCATCCAGACTAGATATATTTCCATACTAAAAAAATCTAAAACACATAGTACTTATAGAACTTACTGTGCTGTTGGAAACAAACATACCTAATGTCCACACAATAAAAACTGACAAATATTATGACTTAACAAATGAATTTATCAAAAACGGTTATGTGGTTAATTTATATGCTGTAATGTATGTTCAAAGACCACTTCGTCTTAAAGAATTAAGCATCACCAGGTTCATAAAACAGGTTATATAACAAACCTTTACAAATTGTAAGTACTCATGGGTGGGTACCTACAAAACAGTGTTTATTGAATAAGATTAATGAGCAATGACTGGTGATGACTGAATCATTGCTATTTTTTGAGATTCTTCCTTACTTAATTTTGTAACATATATATGTAGATCTGGTTTACCTTGATTTGACCTTATTCAGTAACTTGTTTTACAAGACCTTTGCCTGTTCAAGCTCACGATTTTATCATGTTTATATTTTCTTTTGAAGCACATGGTAGTCCGACAATAATAGAAAATGCGCACATCTTGCAATATGTAATACTATAATTATACGACCCTATTTGAGCCAATAATAGCCACCTATACAGAACTTGAGATTGCGATAATAAGGCAGTATCCAAATTTCATGAACTTAAGTAAATTACTTTAAAAGACCACATTCAAAAGACAAACCTTACAAAATTTTGGGCTGACTTATAGATCTGCAAACGTTTAAGTACTTCTATGAGAAGATTTAAAATATTGTATGTATTTAAAGTGTAGATAACGGAAAAAAATCATGGACTGATTACTACATTGCAAACTTTTATAATTAAGTAACATTTTGTCTGTAAATAGTATACTTAAAGTGCATATAACGAAAAAAAAATTACGAGTCTGAATTTATTTGTTTGATATTTATTTATTCAGTGACTTATATAGGTGACTTCACTAAAAAGACTTAAGATTGACAGCCAAGTTTATCAGTAATAAAAGTAATAAATTCTACACCAATATACAAAAAATATTTTTCTACTATGTTTACGTAATACATTATATATATTTTTGCTATATAATTATCCAAGTTCACCAGCTTGACATATTCATTTGTGAAGGAAAACTTGCCAAGTGGCATAATTATTTAGCAAAAAGAAATACCAAACATTTTTTAACTGCAACATAGTGTATCTATACGTATAGTGATAGAAAATACCAATTAAGTTTAGTGTTATGGAGTTCCCAAGGTGCAGGCATTATATATCACTATGAAGTTTTTGTTAGGCTTCCTTGTTCTAGGACATATGTGCTGTGTTTTTACCCTAGTAGTATTGGAGAGTGATACAATAGATGTAATATAGGCCTGTCTATATCTTACTAAAAATTGTACCTTTATTTTCTCAAATATAAAAAAAAAAAAAATTTGTTCAAAATTTTAAAGAGATCTTGTATATTAAATATTTTTAATACAAAATGTCGATATCGTGAATTTTCTTTCTTTTTCACACATGCATCGTACCCTCTTAAAGATACTCATGACCCTTTTGCATGGTGGTAGGGCATTTTGCAAATGCCCGCCTGGCTAGCTACCACCCTCAAGTAGAAAATCTGTCGCGTGCTTGGCGACTGATTTTCTACTAATGGTGTGTTCGGGCTGTCTTCGTGAGCCAGTAATTCTAGGTTAGCCTGAACAACATCTTCGACCACATCATCACACCATCAAGTGGGATAGTGGTCAAACGCTAGCCTATTAGGTATACAAAAAAAAATAACATGATCAATTTTTAAATTGTGTAGCATTCCTACCTAATATGATTAACTGATAAAGTATTAATGAAATTCTGCAGTTCATATCTACAAAATTTACATCGCGGGCGAGAATAGAACCCGTGCCAGTGTTAGGAACAGGAGAAACAACTATTTTAATGTAAATTTAATATACCTTAGCTTGCGATAATGCTTGAAATCATATTTAGAGTTTTTATCAAATATCACTAGTAATTGATTATTTTCCTGTTTTGCATGAATGTTAATAAACTGTCATATATAATGTTATGTATCACGTTGTGGCAGCTCACGGCTGGGCGTCGGGATGGCGAGCATGAGCTCCACGCTCGTCGAGACCGTCTCCATCAACTACGAGGACTTTAACGAGAGCTTCCTCACCTGCGGCACGTGTTTATGTTAGTACCGACACATGCTCTTTATTCACTTTCATCTGTGTTACACACGTGCACATTATTGAAACACAAAAACATGTCCCAAGCGTCACCATACTAATGACGGTCTAATACCCGTTCCCAGCCCAGGGCACCGGGACAGAATAGTAAGCAGAACATGACTGCTTCTATTTCAACGCGCGTACTTCGACAGAACAGCAGAATTAAACGTATACAGTCGTTTTGTTCTGGTCACTACATCTTCTCGCTGCTAAGCCCTTTAGTGAAACGGTTTTGTTAGCTTGGCGGAAGCGTCGAAAGGGCTTAAAAGCTCGAAACACTACCACCAACTGCGACGAAAACCATCTAACGCTCGTCGTTTGTCTTCGTGGCTCTAATGCTTAGATTAACTGAACGACTGTGGATAACAATATACAAGGGAGGTCACGAAGGACATGCCGTACCTACCATGCACTGAGAGGGCGTCCCTATAATGTTTTCTATTATCTTGGCTGGTAGAATCCTCTATGATGTGTGTGGAATCCTACAACATTTTGTAGACTAAATTCGAGGCTGGATCATGCCCTGCACGTAAACATTTTATTTATGACCTCATCTGTATTCCATGCATTTGTTTTTTGAATGGTACTCTTCCGTATCTTTATGGAGTTTATAAATATGTGCATGAATAATGGTCTATTATACGTAATGAACATTCGTATAATGCGTGCATCAAAATGAAAAACTACCTATAAGGAGTCAGATGGGATACTGGATTAATACAAGAGCTCGTTCGCGTGATACGCGGACGTAAATAAATTCCGATTTACTTAACGTAGTCTATTTATAAACTGACCTGAATCGGCTAAGTACATTCTGTTTTTTTTGGAATGTCTCTTCGGCAAATGAACTTGTTACTAAATGCCGTAATATACTTACGACTTCACTTAACGTACATCCTTAAATACCAATAAAATTTTATTAAGGAAACTGGACTATTTTCAGGCACATACGATGGTGGTGAGCACACGCCGAAACTACTGCCCTGTTCGCACACAGTCTGCTTGCATTGCCTCACGCGAATAGCTGCATCGCAGAACCGAAACGCTAACAGCTTTCGATGCCCTATCTGTCGGGAACTCATCAACATACCCCGAGGGGGTGTTGCAGCATTACCTCCTTCATTTCTTGTCAATCAACTGCTCGATTTGATGGCGAGACAGCGCAGGGAAGTCATACCGCAGTGCAGCTCGCATCCCGGCCGAGAATTGCTGTTCTGCGAAACCTGTGATTGTGTATTCTGCCGGCACTGTGCTGACGGGCCACACAGCGATACCCCCTGCGACCACACCGTAGTACCTTTCTCGATTGCTTTAAAAAGAATGTCAGAAATACTTCTGTACAGAGCTAACGAATGCCTTAGTAAGTTGGGATCAGCTAGAGATGCTGTGGCAAGTGAATTGCGTAGACTCGAAGCCGCAGCGACTGCGGCAGACGAAGCCATCGACCGACATTTTGCGGAGTTAAAAGCCGCTATAGATAAACGACATAACGAATTAAAATCCGCCGCGACCGCCGCCGCAACTCATAAGCGAAAGTTGTTAGAAGAACAGCTGAAGTTGATCGACGCCGAAAAGGCCAAAGTGAGTATTTATGCAAATTACCATATTGTTTTGTTTGCCGCAAGTTGTCCCAACGGGTGAAAGTTAAACATCTCAAGTTGCTAATGTCTTGTAAAATGTTTCTCGCTGATAGGGCTGACATGATTTCACATTGTTTGAGTACTTTCGGTAATTAATTTGATGTTGTTTTTTCGAAGTTGTTTTCGTTAATTTAAATTTTATTTGAATCTTTGAACTTGGAGCCTGCGTGTTCGTTTTTAGATCATTTTTTTGTCTTTCCAGTCCTATTCATATACAACTGGTACCTATTCATATATAACTTCTGAAAATACACCATATGAAACAACACATTTTACAATGCTCTGAAATCCGGTACCGGATATCGTAAATCAATACCGCTATATAATCTAAAAAAGTAATAAGTGATCCCCACTTCTCTGCTGTAAAGGCCTGCATACAACAGTGGTCTGGTGTAAACTGTTTTTTATTTATAGCTGACACGCTAGCCTTTACCACTATTTGACCTGATGTTAGGTGATGATGCGGTCGAAGATGTTGTTCAGGCTAACCTAGTATTACTGGCTCTCAAGGACAGCTACCGGAAGATGCCGTTAGGTGCTTAGCGACAGATTTTCTATTTGACCACCATGCAAAATCTGATGGTGATGATATCGGCAATTGTTTGATTTACTATGTCTAGCTCTAAAATAATAACACTGATTAAATATAAGGCGTAGCTTTATTCACCAATAAAGTTTCTACTTCCCAGGTGGAAGCTGAATGTTCAGGTCTACAGCAGCAAGTAGAAGTTCGAGAAGTGAGCAGCCGTGCGGCCGCGTTAGGTGCTAGATTAGGTGACGCAGCTGCTTTGGCAGAACCTAGAGAAAACGCTTTCTTGGCGGTTGACTTCGCACATAACGACGCTCAGCAACGGTTCAGTGAAGCGCTGGCGGCTTTGGGAAGAGTAAGAACCAGTACTACGTTCCCTGGACTTTGTACTTTGTCCTTGGGTAAGTTGAAATTGAAATAACTGTTTAATGGATAATGCCGCCAGCATGTTAGACGATTTAATATCGATTTCAAGGTTCCGTACCAAAAAAAATGTGACCCTATTACTAAGCTTCGGTTGTGCGTCCCCCGACCTATAAAGGGAAATATTTGGAAAGGTAGCTAGCCCGTTGAAGTTTTTGCTCTATAGTAAAAACGGCAATACATACATTTTGTAATTATAGTTCATTATCTAATGTACAACAGAAAACAATAAAAAGCCAAGTGCAGGTCGAACTGTTACTGAAGCTGCGTTCATCCGTACCTGGACAAACTCTGCCAATTGTAGCTACCGTGGTGTAGGTGATGCATAGTCCGATAATTGTCCTTTAGTTCTTATTATTTAACAATCTTAACGAGACGGAATAAAAACGTAACACGTTGGTAATATGTACTTCATCTGTAATATTTCATGTATTTGATTGTATAAAATGATGTTACGCCCAAATGGGTTTCATGTATGTTCTGTTAAATATTGTATCCATCAAATGTACTCATGAAAGCAATAAACAACTTTGAACTTTGAATATTTTTTCTTTATTAAAAAAGCAAAGATAACAAGAAATCGTATTTTTTCCTGTCGGTGCAGTTTAGTTAGCCTATTCGTTTAGCAGGCGTTAATGCAAAATTTACAATGACTGAGTTCTTATCATGTTTATGCTAAAATCAAAATTGGTATATAGGTAAGAACGACAATCCTAATATTAAAATATTTTAGTAATTTACCGTTGTTTTTTGAGATATGTTTCATCAATTTAGATGACGGTCAATCTGCTTAAAACTACCAGGAATAGAATAGAAAAATAGAAATTTAAGTATTGACATACTAAGAACATGCCCTTGTGCCAAGCTATCGCCAGTCACCTACGTTATTTAAACAAATATTGTTATAATTTTATTATATAGTATGTACGACATTGTTAAAAGAAGCTTAAAAGAATGGCCCCGAGTTTCTTGCCCGTTCTTCTCGCGGCGGCTGTATACATTTTTTTGCGGATCGTGGCAGTACAATGTAGAGTATTTCAATATTAAGATTTGTAATTGACCTTCATACGAGCGTCGTAGACGCTTAAAACTAATAAATGATTTTGACTTGAGTTGCATTGAATAGACAGAATAATAACTTATGGCAGTTTGTAATTTTTTTTTATCAGACAATGGCCTGATACTCCCTTTTGAACGGTAATCTGTCATAAAAGCAATCAAAATTTTTTCACATTACTTCAGGCGAACATCCAGAACTATTGAGTAAAATATCTATAGTGTGTGTTATAAGTAACATTAGTGTAAATAATATACATAAAGTAATACTAAAAAATGATTACTTTTTCGTTAATTATTCCATCGCGTTATTCACGTACGGTCGTATCGCGCCGTCTTCGTTCCCTAATACTAATTCAGCAATGAGAGAGTATTTTGAAAATTTAAACTAAAAATAAGGTTCATTGTTGAAAAAAAAAGACTGATGCTGATTATCCATCCAGGTGTAATTCAATTGATTAATATTTGGATTCTATTGATTATACGATTCCTTATATTAGTATTTTGTTAATATAGTATACGAAAATTCAAGATACCGTATATATTAGAGTGATCTGGATGCTCACTTGATTTAATGTGAAAAAAAGTGATTGCTTTAATGACAGATTACCTTTCAATAGGGAGTGTTACTGGGCACAAAAACAAACCGACCCGGGAATCGAAACAGGGGCAAACCTTAATGTTTTTTTTTTATGTTATTGTGAAGGAAAAATCGTGAGGCCCACCTGATGTTAAGCAGTACCCTCTGCTTATAACAGATGCATTTCATCACAAGTGATGAGCTGCACTGCGCCCATCACCTTGAGACATACCTGTTAAGTCTCATTTTGCCTGTTATTTCACTGGCTCTCAAGGACTGCTGCCGGATCACACCGTTAGGTGCTTGGCCACAGATCTTCACTTGAGGGTGGTCGCTAGCCAGGCGGGCATTAGCAAAATACCCTTCCACCATGCGGTAAAAATAGGACATAATGTATACATTTCGTTTTCTAGAATCGTCTTGCGTGTGCGGCTTAGAAACAGTAGTGATACTGAACACGGTAGACTACCACGGCGAGGCTCGAAGTACAGGCGGCGACCCGGTCACTGCCGCCGCTACCATCGACGACTCGCCTCTGCCCTGCACTGTCACCGATCTCGATACTGGTCTATACAGGTATGTACAGTCCCACCAACTTATCTGTTCAGGTGGCAGAAAAATGAACTAAAACTTTCCCTCAAATTGTGACAGTTTGTAGTTTATTTCCTTGACCAGTAGCGCCCTCGAAAACTGCACAGTTAAGTTGGTGGTACTATAAACTACGAGGGGCCCAACTCCCACCTTTAAAAAACTATTATGGAACACGAACATCATTATTTCAAGTTTAAAATATTGATACTAAGGTTCGTACCGTTGCCGTCACGAAACAATAAAATTCATATAGCTATCTCTATCGCACAGATGACTTGTTTCAATGCATGCAGCTCGCTCTCACGTTGAAGTTTTAATGTAAGTTTACTATAGTGATGTGTGGTAGTGCAAATTAAACTTTAAACTAATGTAATAAGTGTAAAAATCGCGAAAACCTAAGACAACATTATTAATTTAAGATTTGAATGAGACTGAATTAAGAGATGGGAGTTGGTGCCCTGGTACTTTTGAAGCAGTGCAGTGATAGCCGAGTGGCTATAGCTATGGACTGCCGCGGCGTGCCGCAGGTCCATGGTTCAATCCCCACCGCCGGCATGTGCTTTAACGAGTGGTCGAAGGGCTTTTTTGTGAATGTTCGCATGCCTAGTTACCATCCTCAAGTTGAAAATCTGTCGCCAATGTTGTCAGAGCCAATAAGTAATTATGAAATTACAGGCACATGAGACTTGACAACCGTGTGTCTCAGGGTGATCGGCGCAGTGCAGTTTATCACTTGTGACGAAGGTTGCTGCTTAATGCTGTCACAATCCCATAAAAAAAAATATAATCTGGATCTCTCGCTTTTGTCAATTACGCATGTTGACAAAAGCGAGAGATGCACTTAAATGGTGTACGCAATGTTGTTCGACGACAAAATTGATTACTCCTAATCCCGTGCAACAAAATAACTTTTGTCTAACGATGCCAACGTGTCCATACTGGACTCGGAATGTCGTGAGTGGTCAAGACTTTATCAGTCTCATGTGCATTACCATAGATAAAACATAGTAGCCATTTCCTGAGCAAAACGTATATTTTAAATATTTATTAGTAAAGAAACATAGAACAGAATGTGTTTCTTTACTAATAAATATTTCTCGTCTTTGTTTCTTTACTAATAAATATTTAAAATATACGTTTTGCTCAGGAAATGGCTACTATTTTTTTCAAGCAATGATTGGTATGGACTGCCGCGCAGCAGGTCCATGGTTCGAATCCCGCCGCGGGCTCGAGCTTCACCGCATGGTGGAAGGGCATTTTGCGAATTCCCGCCTGTCTAGCGACCACCCTCAAGTAGAAAATCTGTCGCCAAGCACCTAATAATGTGTTCCGGCAGTTGTCCTTGAGAGCCAGTAATTCTAGGTTAAGCCTGTTAACACCTTCGACCAAATCATCACTTACCATCACATGAGATTATTGTCAAAGGCAGGACTATCAACAATAAAAAAAATAGTTTGATAATCAAACGAGCCCACCAACAAAAGCGATTGCATGATCGTGCGTTAGGTCATGTTTGAGTTTTGTCGTGTTAGTCGGTCGGACACCCCGTGGGGTGCCGGGCCAGAATGTCACCTCCCCTTTCTACCTGTGGGTGTCATAAGAGGCGACTAAAGGTAAAATACTGGAAGGTGGGCAGCAGCACCTTCTGAGGAACTGATATCTGAAACTGCGATCCCTAAGACGCCTGCCAAGCGTGGATATTATGGCCCTCTAAACGAAGGAGGCTGTGTTCAGCAGTGGACCATCCACCTGATACAGTAGTCGGTCGGACAACATAATTATTTTGTGTAGTATAGCGACAGCTAATTAGGTATATACCGTAATATATGTTACGTTCTGATTGCAGAATCTCAATGCGTCCGTGGACAGCGGGCACGATCACACTACGCGTGCTAGTGTTCTCTAGGGCTGTGCGGGACTCTCCGCTGCGAGTGGTGGCGGCGCCGCAACAAGCGCCGATACTAGTGTGGGGCGCGCGCGGCACAGGGAAGGAACAGCTCAGTCAGCCTGTCGCTGTAGCCAGGTCTGTTATCTGTATGGCTGCGTGACGTCGTCATTCTGCGCTAGTTACATGGTGGAAGCGTATTTTGCGAATGCCCGCCTGGCTAGCTACCACCCTCAAGTAGAAAATCTGTCGCCAATCACCTAACGGCATCTGTTCTTGAGAGTCAGTAATTCTAGGTTAGCCTGAACAATCTTCGACCACATCCTCACTTACCATAACAGGTAAGATAGTGGTAAAAGGTTAACCTATCATGTATAAAAAAAAAACTAATATATATATAAATATATGTATATAATTGAAATATATGGCGATGGCGATAAACAAGATAGCAAACATATGTATTATAAAACAATATAGTTGTCAGTTCCGCGGTTTTTTGGAGTGCTGGTTAAGAAAATGACATCCGGTTTGAAATCCAAAATGGCTGCCAATATTTTTTTTTGTAAATTGTCTTCATATAAATATATAATTTACGAAATTGCTTTTGCCCATAGTACATTATTATAAGTAAAACAGAAATTTTACTTTAGTTTAATCCCAAAAAGTGACAACCCTAGGCGTTGTGGCCAGCATCTTGCGGCGTCGGCTTTGTATACGCAAACATCAAAGGCTTTGAGCCAATGTTTGTGTTTTTACACAATGCTACTATTGTAGATAATATTTTGTACTAGGGCGTTGCGCACCAGGGATAGAGACAACAGATAGAGGGTGTAGCGCGTGCCTACCCGCCATGCTTAAATTAGGTTTGTCTATTAGGAAACCATTGCGTGTTTAGTATAAATCAATAATTGAATCAGTACGCCAACTAAGCAATGAGTCAGTTTTTTTATGTTTTAATCTAATTTTAGAATGATAACAAAGAAGATAAAATGAAGTTTTATTGTGATTGTAAATGTGTGTGTATTTACTAGTAACTGTAAATACAGGTTGATGCGCACGTGTACAATTAGTATGGAGTGGAGTTCTTGAGTTGAATGAAAAAATGAGGCAGTGTGTCCTACTTATGGTTTTTGTTAATGTGTGTGTGAAACAGTTAGGAGACATGGGACGATATTTTAATGCTTAAAACCACGTATTGAAGAAAAATCTCTGTTTATCTTATGATCTGTGCCTGTACAAGACAAAGCCATTTATTCGATTCAAACAAATCTCGAGTCTAAGGAGTAATTATGTTTTCAACACACTAACTCGTAACGGGCCTTTAAATGCACCGATTTTAGTGTCATAATGTAGTCTATTACGCACTCGTGCTTTTTCTACTTTACCGCGCTAGTGTTTTAAATGGAAAAAAAAGAACGATACCACTCTTCTCACCACGGATATTGAAGTTTGTTTCATTAGTTTTTCATATAAAAACAAACCAAAGAGTTGTTTACCTACTGAAGTAGAACTTTAGAAGATTTAGTTATAAAACTTCTTAGTCAGATTAATATTGCTATCAAAAAGTTAATATTTTCGTATCGAAATTTTCGTATTTGTTCCTCGCAAGTGTGTTGAAAAACGTCGTATGGCATACGTGCGCTTTGATAATTACAGCCTCTGCTTTCTAGCAATATGTTATAGCTAGAAAGTACTGTAATTTTCAACTTACCGCATTTATGTCATAATGTATTATTACAGTATGGTCTAAAGTCTAAGTTATAATACAAAAACATGTTCTTTGCTACTTTTCCTGATTCTACATCTTCTGGTTTGCAGATGTCCAAAGCGACGTGAAATCTACGTGCTAGACGCAGGCAACTCCAGGGTGAAGGTGTTGGACGATGAAACTTTTGCATTTAAAACACATATTGTTAACGAAGGTAAGACTCATGGGTATACTAGTGTTTATCTTACATTAAATCCAGGTTTTTTATGGTGTTATGAAATGTTTATTAATGACAGTAACATTTTCTTTGTTGCAGCATAATAGTGCATAGATATTAGTAAAAACTTAGAAACTAGACTAGTATTTAAAACATCTTTACCGCCACGTAATCTATCTAACTAGGTGAGCCAAACGCTTTAGAATCAACGCTGACGAACCTACCAATAAAAAATAATCTCTTCGTTATTTTAGTACCTTATTATATTTAACTTTAATTATTAAAAGATATTTTTTCTTTTATTATTGTTTTTAGTATGTTATCTATTAATAAGACTCATTGAGACCGAATAAAATTGTAAGGTACATTACAGTAAAGTTAACTGATCTCTTCCACGGTTAAATAATTGAAACTGAAATGTTCTTATATAAATATCCTCTTCACATCATTATATTATGTTTCATTGAAATAGTATGGCTTTACAGCTACGAATAAATATGTAAAGAAGTGTAATTCTCATACAGAATCAGATACCGTTTTGATTTGGGACTCATCAAGTTCACAATAAACAAAACACCCACAATGTTCCAAATTCAATTGGATTGGTTTATTGATTCGGCGCTTAGAAATGACCGCATTCGATTGGTCGCGATGTTGCGCCGCACGGTACACCTTTTAAACCTCGCCGCGGTATGGATTGCGTTGTGCTGTTTTCTGAGCTTGACTTACATTTCTTTACATATTTATTCGTAGCTTAGCAGGTAGGTACTAATTTTAAAGCGCGTTCATCTGCAGATGGGGAAAGGTGTATTATTCTTGTAAAAATAACCTTAAATTTAATACCATTCATAACCTGCTATGTATAGTGAGTAATGATTTATCGAAGGTGGTAAACAGGCATGAATTAAATCAGAACTGGCTCTCAAGGACAACTGCCGGCTAACTGCTAGTTACATGGTGACAGATATTCGCAAAATATCCTACTATCACGCAAAATTGACGTTTATTTATCCGTGCGCATAGCGTATCATAGATAACGATAACAATTGAATTTCATTCATAAATGGACGATATCGGCTCCGCATGATACCTAAGTGCTAACCGATATAGGCTTCTCAAACGATCTGTGTAGATAATATTATAATTATATTTATGACATTTTGCAGGATTGGCGGGTCGCAGTTGTACTGGCATAGCGGTGACCGCTGAAGGCGTTGTTCTAGTCAATTGGCGAACTCGAACACTCACTGAAGTAGGTTATATACTCACTGAATTAGTTTTTTACTCTTTATTCACTCAAATATATTATTTGATCCTTGATTTAAATAAGGAAATAGGTGAAGTTAGATTCAATTTGATACAATACTCTAATGAAATGTTTTTATTCGAATCATTTAAATTATGAATTATTTCATGAATATATTTCGTGGCAGGTTAAATTGTTATGTCGTTATTATTTATTTCAAATGACACTTTTTGCTATGGAGTACTGTCATGTATCAGCCGGATTGTTCACTGCTGAACACAGCCTCGCCTATTAAGGGGGTATTTGCAATAATCCCCACGCTTGGCAGGCGTCTTGGGGATCGCAGTGTGAGATGGGAGTCCTTTAGAAGGCGCTGCTGCCACTGTCCAGTATTTTCCCTTAGTCGCCTTTTACGACACCCACGGGATCATATGGGGGGGTGCAATTCTAACCCGGAACCCTCGAGGGTTACGGAGTACTTATTAATTGAGTCCTAATGAATTTTTGTTCATATTTCAGGTAAATGTGGACGGTACAACTTTGCGCACGATCAGATCGGATCGTCTCATAGAGCCAGTATGCGTGGCAGCGGAGACGACGCGGCATAGACTAGCAGTCGCGGACAACGGCGCCCGTACTGTCTTCGTGTTCGACAAGGATGGGATCATCGAGAGAGAGGTACTTTATAAATGATGAGTACCACATGGTAAAAATGGGAGTACCACAGGGATCAATTTTGGGACCTTTTCTGTTTCTAACATATATTAATGACCTGCCTTGCATGGTCAAAGATTTCTGCGATATTGTTTTATTCGCAGATGATACCTCTCTGATTTTTAAAGTAGATAGGAAAGACAGTGAACTGACGCATGTAAATAATGTATTATCTAAGATTTGTAAATGGTTCGCCGCTAATAATCTTCTCCTAAATTCAAAAAAGACGAAATGTATAAAGTTTTCTTTACCAAATGTTCCTTATGTTGAACCAAACATAAAGCTTGGCCCAGATAAACTCCCTATTGACAAAGCGACAGTCTTCCTGGGAATCAAAATGGATTCCACTTTACAATGGGATCCACATATACATGATCTCTCCGGAAGACTTAGTTCTGCTGCATATGCAGTTCTTAGGATAAGACAGTTAACAGACGTAGCTACTGCTCGCCTAGTTTATTTCGCGTACTTCCACAGTATTATGTCGTATGGCGTATTGCTGTGGGGAACTGCTGCTGAGATAGAGACAATCTTTATCATACAAAAGCGTGCAATTCGAGCCATATATAAAATGGGTCCTAGGGAATCTGTGAGGGATCTTTTTAAAGAAATTGATATTTTAACATTACCAAGTCTGTATATATTTGAAAATATTATGTATGTTCGTAAAAATTTGAGTAAATTTAAATTAAACAGTGACAATCACGATTACAATACTAGGAATAAAGATAAAACAGTGGTGCCAGGTTTTAGATTAGCAAAGACAAATAAAAGGTCCTTCTTAGGTAATTGTGTGCGGTTTTATAATAAAGTTCCTAAACATATTACAACGCTCACAGAAGGGAAATTCAAGTTGCATGTGAAAAATTATTATCATATTGATTAAAAAATCCTACTACACGGTTTCTGATTACATAAACGACAAAAATGCCTGGACAATTCCGCCTCCGCCAAGCTATTGCCTGTCACCTACATAATTTAAACAAATATTTTAATAACTCTATTATATAGTATGTATGTAACACATTGTTAAAAGATGTTTAAAAGAATAGCCCCGAGTTTCTTGCCCGTTCTTCTCGCAGTGGCTCTATACAATTTATTTGCTTAACGTGGCAGTACAATGTAGAATATTTCAATACTAAAATTTGTAATTGACCTTCGTAAGAGCGTCGTAGACGCCTAAATTGAATAAATGATTTTGACTTTTGACTTGACTTTGATATTCCAGGTGAATGGAGACGATCCGATTTGATTGTGCTACATTACGCACAATCAGATCGGATATTCTACTTGTGGGTGGTGTCTAGCCTACGGGCATTCGTATGTCTTATCACAATGCACTGTAACTCACGACAGCGCTGGGATTCGAACCACGTATCTTCTACGCGGCAGTCCGTATTCATACTTCAGCTTACTGTGTCAGCCGGATAGTCCACTGCTGAACACAGCCTCCCCCAATATGAGGGGTTTGCCATAATCCCCACGCTTGGCAGGCGGCTTGGGAATCGCAGTGTGAGATATCAGTTTTTCAGAAAGTACTGCTGCCCACCTTCTGCTGTGTTACCCTTATTCGCCTCTTACGACCCCCACGGGTAGACGTAGGGAGGGTGACATTCTAGCCCGGCACCTCACGGGCCGCTAACTTAACTGCTTCAAAATCACGTTCTGTGGGAATATCCACAGTTTTTTTTTATGCCCGATAGGTTAGCCTTTGACCACTATCTCACCTGGTGGCAAGTGAGGATGTTGTCGGAGATGTTGTTCAGGCTAACCTAGAATTACTGGCCCTCAAGGACAGCTGCTGGAACTCACCGTTAATTGCTTGGCGACATATATTCTACTCGAGAGTGGTAGCTAGGCGGATATTCGCGATATGCCCTACCACTCTGCAATTTTCAACTAATTATCGTACTGTATCACAAATCAAGACCAAGTATACGACAATGTCAGCTTTAGAGTTATGTCGAATACTCAGCAAACTGAACGAGTGGCGAAGCGTTTTTATTCCAAAATACGAAAGTGAACAGGTTCGCAAATCTTCATGTGACAATAGACTCCGTTCATTATAAAATAAAAAAACTTCGGCTTTCGCCACCTGTTTGTTAGACATTATATTTTGCAATGTGTAATGTTTTGTTTAAAGTTTATTGTTTATGTTTTAAGAAAACACATACCAGGTTTTGTAACCAACTTATTCGAATCAATTCAGTTTCTACGATTCCCTTTGTTATAATTATTTGATTTTTATGTTTGTAGATTGGTAATGGCGACCTCGGTTTAATTGGCGGGCTGGCGTTGTCTGAAGACTTGATCGTCATAGCGGATGTAGCCGTGAGAGTGTACAACTCCGATGGGAATCTACAAGCTACGCTTGCGCCAGTGCCTAAAGGTAATTATTGTTTAGACAACAATTAATTATAGATACTAATTTAAAATATCGATATATGCGGTGGATTATATAATATATTATATCAACATCAACATTAATATAATATATCAACAATACTGCGAGGGTGATGTTTTTTTTTTTATGTTATTGTGATGGAACAAGCGCGGGGCCCACCTGATGTTAAGCGGTATCCTCTGCCTATAACAGATGCATTTCATCACAAGTGATGAACTGCACTGCGCCCATCAACTTGAGACATACCTGTTAAGTCTAATTTTTGCCTGTTATTTCACTGGCTCTCAAGGACTGCTGCCGGAACACACCGTTAGGTGCGACAGATTTTCTACTTGAGGGTGGTCGCTAGCCAAGCGGGCATTCGCAAAATGCCCTTCCACCATGCGGTGAAGCTCAAGTCTGGGCGGGATTCGAACCATGGACCTGCTGCGCGGCAGTCCATAGCCATACCACTGAGCCATCTGAATTTGTTCCACTCACGTTTAATTTTCACAACACCCCCACATTGTTGATATATTAATAGCCTCCTTAATTCATATCGATATACAGTGGGAGTACAATGTAGAATATTTCAATGTTAAAATGTATAATTGACATTAATAGAGCGTCGTAGTCGCCTAAATTGAATAAATGGTTTTGACTTTGACTTTGAATAATTTATCATATTACTTATATATTCATCAGCGTAACGTCACGCCTGCAGTTCTTCGAAAGGGGCAGGCAGGAGTGTATAAATACCCACATTTCGTTTTTGTTAGCAAAATAGCAGCTGAAGCGATATTGTTGTTTTAAGATTTTGGGTTTGATTGAGTTGATCAGTGTTCTTTCTGACTCTGTCATGGAATCAATATCAACACTCGACTACCAATTTGAAAGGAAAAATGTGATAAGTAATTTAAAATTTATAACCATTTTATGCCAAATCTAAAAGAATCGTGTTATATAGAATATTTACAAACCCATAGAACACCATGTTTTCTACGGCAACTGGCTATAATAACTAAACATTTCCTCTACTAGTTTTCAAATATGTTTTACCTTTTAACCTACATGCGCCACTATTCTCATAACACGAGTTCTATTTCAGGTCGAGGTGGCTATGGAGGCATAGCCCTTGAAGACTCTGAATCCGGTTGCCGCATCGTTTGCGCGCGCTCAATTAAAGGCCGCCCTGCCATTGTCGTGTTAGAAACTGGCGCAGGCGGTAGGATACTCGCGGCCTGTGAACTGGCTGAGAAGAAACCGAGACGAGTGGCCGGCATTGCGCTTTTGCCTAACAATCAGGTGCTGTTGGCTGACTTGGCCGGAGATTGCCTGAGACTGCACACTTATTGGTGAAAGGTAAGCTCAATTTATAATGTTGCAAAGGCCGCCATTGTTTTGCTAGAAACTGTGTTCTTGTTCTTTCTGTTAATGTTATTTATAATTAATTCGTGTGTCTTGTGCGCTGAGCGTTTCACAACTATTTCTCGCGTGAGAAGCAAAATTCAAGGCGGTATAAATAAATGTAGCAATCATTAGGTATTTTTTGTACCTGACAGAAGTTAAAGACTGATATTTGCGAGGAGAGTATTTTTTTTTAAATCCGAGTAGAGTACAAAACTACCAGTAGTAGTACTACTTTACCCGTGGATAACACACAAAACTGGTAGGTTTACGTACGAACGTACCCGTGATTATTTTAAGATATCAGCGATTGCAAGCACTTGAACACATGTATCCAGAAATAAAGATAAACAAATATATTTGGTAAAATATATTTGTTTATCTTTATTTCTGGATATACTTAGGTATAAGTATCGATAAATTTGAAGATGCAATTCAAGAATTATATGAAATATTTTATTTTTTTCAGATGAGAAATTACATGAGCGGGATAAAAAGAAGAATTACGCTTTAGCGTAGACGAATTTCATGCTAGTCCAATATGTAACGAAAGAACGAAACGTTGGCCATATTCGCGAGCGAGGAATCACTGCACCAAAGTATTTAGTCGGCCGCACACAGGCCCGCTAAATTTATATATAAGGTATTGCTTAGTACTTACAGTATTTATTTCGTATTAAGTTCTAATTAGGCTATGTTGTTTTTATAATATTTTGCGTCGATTTTTTTCGGCCTTTGACAATCGTGACTGATTTTTTTGTGTTTTTTTGTATATCTCAGGCGTAGAAACTTTTTTTTAGTGTAGCAACACCAACTCTATGTTGGTAGTTACAATCTTTGGTTAATCTTTGGTCTGTTAACCTTTTTCTAGTTTTGTGAATATCATAAGACACTCGATGGTATAACCGAAGCAAATTATCAGTCAACATTTAATTTCGCTTTGGTTTATTATCGACTTGTGTGCATTTTTAAAGATTAGCTTGTGATTATTCATGTTATAATTGATCACGTGTTTTATTATTGGTATTTAAATTATATTGGCGTCTCAAAATTGTAACGCTTATACTAGTCTTATGACGAACGCATTTATTATGTAAAAAAACGCAATTTGTACCATTTTGATGTTACGTGAACATTGTGTAAGACTTGGTGACAATATATGTAAATTATAAAAAATGGCGTATTAGCCATCGTATAAATTGCATTTCACGATTTGATATATTAAATTTATCAAAATTATCATCTATTTATTTTATTATATATCATAAAATTATTTAAGCTACTAACTTTTAAACTGATTTTTAAAATAATATTTCATTTCGTACGAACAAAACCACATTTCATTTGAGCCAATCACTTGTGTATTTACTTTATCATTATAAATTGCTCAAGAACTAATTATATCATATCATATAAAAGAAGCTAAACGCTAGCTTAGATATTGAAGGTTAAAAAATCATTTATTTTCACTTGTAATTTTTGCTATACGAAAAATATCAGCAGCGTACGTCTAACGATCATTATTTTACAATTCCTATAGAAAACAAAATATTACATACGTCGGTGCTACATGCCACCAGTCTTTAGTATTTTCTTTAACTTCTAATTTTACGTGTAACTTATACAAATAAATAAAACATTTCTTTTTCTTAAGAGGAACGGGAAGAGAAGCTCCTACAGAAAAATATTTTAACAAAGTGATGCAGTCTCGCCGCTAAACGCCCGAACATAATAGTGCAAAAAAGTTTTTGAGAAAATGTCGGTTTTTAAATACCCATTAATTAAAATTCCTTTTATATAATGATAAAAATCAAAACCTATAAACCTGGATATTGATAACATCTATAACATATGTTATAGATGTTGTAAAAAATCATCAAAATAAAAATGTTTAGGGGTGTAGAAACGTTTTCTCTTTTTGTATGAAAACTCGAGACTTCCCCCCCCAGTCTTAATGCACGTTAGTTAGTAAAAATGTAAATAACCATCGAAGCTCAAGATTATCATCATACGCTGAGGCACTCTTTGCGAGGCGTTCAAAAGGAACAATACGAAATATACGGCTGCAAGTAAAGTAGGTGCATTTATGATGAACTTGCGGTGAATGTGTTGCATTTTTTATTAACTTGGTATTAAAACCAGCCAAGGCTTGATTTCGTTTTCTTATAAAAACTGAACTATGTGTCTTACCTTCTCCGATCGTTGGACGTCTGTTGCTGAAAGTGCAGAGTGCATAATGACAATATGCCATATCAAAATTTATAAGTATCAAAGTCATATATACCTCATTCCTTCATCTATAAACTATTACGATTCAATACCGAATTATTAATAAATAGAAAAATTAAGCCATTTCTCTGAAAGCCGCCTAAACTTAATTTTTCATTGTTTTATTCTGTAAACCGAATTATGTTTAGTTATAAGAACCAATGTCCATTTAATCAGTGTATTATATCAGCAATAGTTGAATCTCACAAATTTAAATTACCATCTAGAAAATGGAGTGTAGACTCATCATTATACCAAAAGTATTACATTTCATTACAAAATGTAAAAATGGCTGATAACATGAATTATATATACTATAACTTCCAACGAAATACTTTATATAGGTACCTTGTTTATAAAACTGGATTTGTTTAAAAGTACTTTTGTACCTATATTTTTTATATTGTCTCTGTCAATGTCACTGGATAACCAATTTGTTTCTCATGTACGCATAAGGGCGTAAAATGAAAAAACTAAATTACCGAAGTTACAGTTCTTACATACATACACTTTGTAAAGAAATATAATACTATTATCACCATATTTCAAATCTTGGTATCATATATTACATAAACAATAAAATTACGAAAATTTACTGTCGCTACACTATGAAAGCATATCGTTTCCTATCAAGCAACACTATAAGGTAGATTTTCAACCTAAAATGTGAGATGTAGCAGTACTGTGATTGACGAAAACTCCACCGAGAGGAAGGCTTCATTTGGGCTTGAAAAATTAAACTGGTTAATTTTATTGGTGGATTGATTTTTGGTCACAGCTGCGCTTCCTAAGTGCCTTTTCCTTTAACCGTATTTGGCCTCGCTCCAAAAGTCTTAGCTACCTGTCGTAGGATGTACCCTTAATATATCTGAATCGTGACAAAAAAGTGTAAGAGTACATTGCCGTCTATAGTACGGTTACATGCATATGGTTATTGCGCATGCGGTTCTAAATACACGGCATTGGAAACAGTCCTAAGCTATTGAAGTTACGGATGTATCTGTACGACAGTAGTAGTAACATATTAAACTTATTTTTTTTTATTATTAACATAGTTCCTAAAGAAAAAAGGAATTTCAATTATTAATTCAATAACTAGTTAAGTTAAACGACTTAAGTTAAAACTTGGAACTTTAAGTTCACTTGCAGAATCCATCCATTATTTACTTAAGCCTTCCTATAAACTCTGAAGCCTACGAAACTTCAACATTGAACTTATTTTGTGCGATTCATTCGTTTTTTCTTCCAAATTATATTATTATTATATCATATTGTTCACATAAGTTATTTTTATTTCATTACAGTAAAAGAAATAAAACAATATTCTTTATTGCGACTATCAACTATTATATAATTTTTACAATTTTAGTTTATCAATCTTATCAAAATACCATTTACACAAAAAAATAATACATGTAAGGTTGTTCAATCGACAAAGAGCTTAATAGCTGTTTGTGTGTAGACAAGACACATTAGAAGTTGCTAGATTTCAATTACTGCTATAAAACCCGGGAGGCGAGAGATATGAAAAATATTTTCTAACATAAATAGATATTTCGTAGTACCCAATTTTCCTTTATAATGTATGTCAAATTATTTTAATGATACTAAAGTTACTAATTTAGAGCTCATCATTTTTATCAAATTTAAGATCAGACAGTCCCAATATCAGTTTAAAATATCCACAGTTATCCAGTGCTGTAATATAAAAGAGATATAATAAGATCTTTTTTCAAATAATCTAATTATTTTTAAAACGATATTCAATTCAAATATTGGATTGGAGAGAATTTAACGAGCAAACACGGAAGAAATATCCATTTCGTCTAAGAATTCTTCATATGTCTCGCCTGTCGGCCTTTCTCTTAATAATAACAACTTAAGTCGTTATATTTGAAGTAGCAATAGAAATTAGGTTTGAAGGATTGTATTCTATAAGTATGTATATTCATTAACATTACGTCCTCTTCCTTACGAAAACCGCTTTCAAGTAAATTAGTCGAAATTGTGGACGTTCGGGGCATGCCTCATATCCGAGAAACTATTAAACCTTTTTAACACGGCTTAATAAAGAAACCAACCTAAATAGCGGCTTGTACAAACTTCAAAAGGACAGTTAGTAAAAAAATTGGTATTAGTCTTCGCCTGCAATTCCACTCTTCCACCTACAGATTTTTGCAAGCTGTACGTTGATATTTGTAATCGGAACGATTTAGGTAGATACATTTCTTTAATAAACCGGGCTAAATCAGCCGGTACTACAATGTTGGTTTCCATACGAATTCAATGTGTCGAACTTATGAGAAATAAAATGTTTTCTGTATATAAACGTAAAAATGTCCATCGATTATTTTTGTGTCTAAATTCTGGATTATGTATGTATGCTGTTATTACATATTACTATTAGGCTAAGTTAAATGGTCATAATAAGAGAAAACGTCAAGTAGCGACTGATAGTACGGCGATGATGATTTAAAGTGATAGTCTGGTAAAGGGATCAACGGAAACAATGGCTTTGTTACATAATTTGTGCGTATAAATTACATATGCATAACCCACGACCATACACAAGAATTACAGTGTGTAATTTCACATACAGATTTGTTCATAGAGTTAAGGAAGCTATATAATACGTCATTTATTAGTTGTTAACCGGTTTTATTTTGAAGTTATCCTTATATATTTGATTCTTATGTTGATAGATGTATTTTAAAGTTGTTATAATGTTCTCAAAGTACTTTGTGACGATAGTATATTTTCTAATATTACATGCGCAGTTAACTTTGATATTCAAGTATTTTGAACGTCAATTATTGTATGTCTACATTATTAGGTTCAAGGATGCTCATTTCAAGCCCAGTTCATTAGATAAACAAAGGTGCCTGTGCTATGAACCTTGGTTGATGGCGTCGTCAACATATTTATAAAATTATATATATATGCAAATATCCTCTCATTACTTGACGGAAGTACGCACAAATTGTGTATTGAACTTTAAATTGAACTGAGAAAACTTGTGTGTTAGATTTAAAATGATTGTAAACATTGGTTTAACTGACAAGGACCTACTATCATGTCTCTCAAATACAGGTTGTCGCACGGAAAATTTCAAACTTAGTGATGGAATATAAACGAAAATATAAATCTCACTTTGAAAACTATCGCGACTTTTATTCATATTAGGAACCGGTTAGGATCCGTGATGGCTAATCTTTCCGGTAAATAAAACCGGGTTCTAGCCGGTTCTTAAAAAGTTAAAAATATAAATGAAAATATATAGTTACTTTTCACACTTAGTCTAGGTATTATCCCTCCAAGCGTACGGCACGGCATCTTGTAGTTTTGTCTGCATGGACACAAAAACTTGATTCTACACCTAACGGTAACTTTTGGGTTGTGATGTGTACTTAGTTGCCTTTAAATGTTTTTTGCGTGTGTTGTCGTTGACCGTAAAATCTAACTTTTTTTTGCGACGGGAAAGTGAAAATTATATTTTCCAAACGCTTTATTGTTGGTAAACGTTGCAGCATGGTATAAGTTTGAGTAAATTTTAATCTTGTGAAATCCAAAATTCAATTGTAATTTTAATGGATGAAATTTCATGTATATAATATATATAATATTCGACAAATCGGGTCCTTCTCAAGGTAGCGGATTGCTTCCTGATACTATCGAAGATTTTGCAAAACTGCCCTTGTCACATGTTGGACGTTTTCATCGTTAGAGACTGCACGAGCCTGATCCGGTATTGGGTTATTTGTTGTTGATCCAGTTATTCGGAAAATGTGTACACAAAGTCTGATAAATTGGACCCTTGGAACTTCACTAAAATGCCACATCTTGATGTCTGATGAAAATTGACACAGTAAGCGCTTCGTTGCTTTAAAGGAATGCCTGGATATACGCGATTTTCATTCGTTCAATGCTTAATCGCGACCGGCAATCCTCATGCCCTCCGCGCCTCCCTTACCTTACCCCCTACGCCCTTAACATAAGACGCGCTCAAAATATTCCACAAGAAAATTAAAAATTTCGTTCCGTGCGATATCCTGTGTTAAGTGCAAATTGGGAAAGTTGCGGAGAGTGAAATAAGTGAAGATGTTCTATAAACAAATCTAAGTATTTTTAAGTTCCTGTATCATTAACAACAAATTTAAAAACTGTTATGTATTTGATTAGATGTAAATTAAAAAGTTTAGCCCACCTGTGAAATATAATGTTATAATCATATTACGGTTACCAGCCAATAGATTAATTACGAACATCTATTTATGATGTAGAACAATATAAACAAAGTTACTTTTCATCTCAGTATTTATTAGTGACTAAAAGCTGTTGGGATCCATTTGAAACAAAGATATAATATACATGTATAATATTCTCTTGTTTTAGTTTATATTGCCACCGACTTAAAATAGTGGCTAGCAATATTGATTTGTCGACGTGTAAAGGTAGTTCTAAATACTCTTATGTAGATATTTCGTTAAGTAGTGAGAATTAACTGTCAACTACTATATTGATCTTAGAAGTGAATGATCTATATTTGCCTCCATGAATGTCACAAACTTTCCTAGGTCTACTGCCTTTTACAGGGTGTAAATGTTACACACACACTATGTTCAGCATAGTCAGCAAGTTGTATGCAAAAAAAAGTAATATTGCAATGCTTAGAAGATAAAAAATATGGAATGCACTTATGAGATTTTAGAGGAGTATGACGACTTTTTGTATTATCATTGGAGTAAAAAGAAAAAAGTTGAAAATGGTTTATATATCTGGGGATGTGTTAAAATGAGATTTAATGATGGGTATCAAGTAAATGCCGCACTTTTGTGACTCCGAAAAGGCACGAATGGCAATGCATAGAGAAATATTAGCGTCAACTTTAAATGTATGTTAGAGAAAGTTGGTATGATAGTAAAAGATTCCAAGTAGAATTGATGCAATTGGGATGAGAGCTTAACAGCTGTGACGTTATATCTGCATTATACATTAAGTTCAAAAAATAACTTACATTTTGAATTTGATATTTGTCGTATCGTACAGTACCTAATTTAGAGTTATGATACTGTCGTGCTTACTTGATTGTGATGTTGGAATAGTCTTCCGTAATGGGCTCCAAAAGAATATAACTTATTTGTTCATGGAGTGTACAAATTGGGAGACTCGACGCAATAGCGACTGCTGAAGATGTTGATAAATATAAATATTCATAATTACATTGTTGAAAATGCTTTGCTTTTGTCACTTATACGACAGATTGAAAGACGTAAAAAAATCCGATTGTGTGTGTATTTCTGTGAAGGATACATTTACACCCGCTGTATCTTGCATTTATTTAACTACACAAATGTAAACAAAAGTGGAGCATATAGATCCATAGCTAACTATTTTTCAGTGTATAACAACAGTCGCAAAAAGATCTGCCATTGCATACCGTAATAGCGTAAATTCCATTGAGTGGTAGCCGCGCTCGGAACGTATTGTACGTCTGTTGATCAACGATAGTATATGTCAACTGCGAAACTTTTTTATTTGTTTGGTGCCTATGGTCCGGCGTGGCTCCCGCATAGAACATGGAGTATATCGCGTGCAGACATAAAACAATTTGCACCTATTGCGATAGTCCACTTACTAGTATAGGAGATTTAGTGTAACGATGTTCTGTAACTACTTTTCAAGTTAATAACCAGTGAATTAATACATATTTTTATAAGTCAGTTACTACAGCAAATTGGTACAAACATATTTAGTGAGTAACTTTTATGAAAATATTATGTTCACAATTTAAGTGTTCAATTAAAAACTAAATTATGTAATAGTTTAAGGTGTCTAAATAAAAATGAAATCTATTTTGGCATTAACTATTTTCTCAAAATGTATGGAATTGATCAGAAGCTGTCATGTTCACGGAGCTGTTATTTATTTATCAAAAGCTGTGAAACTGTACTTAAAAATGTAATCACAGAGTATCTCAGTGTATTATCTATGAAACCACTTTTGTGCAACACACAATAAAGTTATATTATTGAAGTTTCGTTTGTTTAATTTATGAGATGAATTAAGAAGTATGGGCAGACCGCTTTAATAAGTCCTCGTCCATGGGGTACAGGGGCGCGGGGATACGGGCTGTGAGAGATACATAGGAGATGACATTCTCAAAATTACTGAAGAGGTTTTGTGTAATTAGCAAGCCGTAGTTGCCATATGTTTAGTTTATTTTATTATATTTTTCTCCGGGGTAAAATGTGGGTTATTCCAACAATCCTTACGAAGAATCCTTACTGGGCAATACCAATTTGGATTTTAGCGTAAACAGAATCAGAACTTTTAGTTTGTGGTAGATATCAGGTTTACGGTCATTATCATCTAAAAACGACAAAGTAATAACAAACAGGAAACATGTAAGAATAAACGACGGAGGAAGGCCAAGGCGAAACAGACGCGATGTAAAAACCTCGAAGAAAATTAGTTCACATAAGTATGGGGTGCTGGGCTAAAATGTCCTCCCTGGTAGTCATTGCTACCTATGGGAGTCGTAAGAGGCGACTAAAGGTAAAATACCGGAAGGTGCCAGCAGCGCTTTCTGAGGAACTGATATCTCAAACTGCGATCCCCAAGACGCCTGCCAAGCGTAGTGATTATGGCAAATCCCCCCTTAATGGGGAGGCTGTGTTCAGCAGTGGACAATTCGGCTGATACAGTAAGTAAAGGCAAGCAGCTTATCAACGTCGCCTGGCCACATATTCACGACTACCAGGTATTAAGGACCTAACTTAAGTACACTTCTAACTTATATTAATAATAAATCCATTTTACTGAACTAATTTTAGACAAGCAAATAAAAATCTTAATTTATAAATCCTTTATTGAAAATATGTCACAAATTTTCAGTTAAATTCATTTTCTCTTCAGATAACTAAGAATTACCAAAAACTAACAATTAAAACATAACTATGCTCAGAATATTGCATACACAACCTGGTGTAATAAAATATAATATACAATTATGATCATTACAAATGCTTCTAGTAAATGCAATATGTATTTATTTTAAACTCATACAAGACAATGCCCACTTAAAACAAATGTTTAACTTAACTAAAAAGCCTCTCTGAAACAGACCTCTTTCCAGCGACAAACTTATGCAACTGGTAATTTGATAAAACTAGAAACGTACTACAAAATATACGTTAAACTAGATTATTACATATACGTACAAATTTCACATCTATGCCTATTCAGATGTTGATTTATCAATTCACTATTCTGAACACTTGACGCGAGTATTCTATTCATGCGTCGTATTTTTACAATTAGGGTCGTAATTTTAAATATGACTACAATATTGCTCACAGCACACTCGCCAATCGCCGTGCTACATATTATTAGACAAGTCAGGTTTAAATTACAAACTTGTTCTTTTTCTATGGGGCAAAAAAATCAGGCTACATATGTTTAGGTACAAGGTGGTAGGCCAGTCAGTCTTTATGTGTACTACCGCAAATTTAGATATTGACCTGAAGGGTATAGCACAGATGACAGAATACTGTAGCAAGTGCGATTACTGGGCGATTGAGACAAATGAAACGTGTGCAGAGCGCATTGTAGTATCACGCATAACTTAACATTTCTGAGGGCAAAGAATCTGTAAAGCGTTGGAGGCGTAATCCTTAAGGACACGCGCACGACTTCTTTTTCGTAACTGGATATATTCCATACTAGAACTAGTGGTTCGGCCCTAAAGACGCGTCTGCTGCGAATACTTTTCGCGAAACTAAAACACGAATATGCTATCTATGGTCGCAACCTTTTGTCAATGGTAGATGGGGGCGGGATATTGGCATTTGAAGTTATGAAATGAATAGTGCGTGATTTTGAATGAAAGTTATGTGTTGCGCGAAAGACGCAAAACAAAGGTTCATGTACAAAATGTTGTTAAATTTTCGAAAAACGTGTCGCAGCATACACGCATAAGAAACAATGCGCGATACTGCTTTGATAAATCGTGGTCTGAACTAATGAATGTTCTGTAAAAGATTTTTCCGTAGCGTTTTCTTTTGTGGGAATTCCTAATTATATAAAATGAAAATATAAAAAGTTACAATTGAATAGGAACCATTGTAATGATACCCCTTATTCATAGATGTAATCGTGTTACAAATAAAATAATGTATAAATGATTTATGTCCTCCTTCATTATTATGACCTAAATGACAAGGACAGGTAGTATAACAAAACATTCACAAATTTAATTTTTCTATGAAACTGGGGTTTACTGTTTATAAAGCAGTTATAAAACACTACAGTTTAAACTACAAACAAAAACCTTATACGAATCTTATGCATCATTAATTTATTAGTTACACTTAATATTAGTAACATAATTGACATGCAAATTACCCATTGTATAGCTTTTCTTCAACCGATCAAAACATATCTTAACCTTCACGCGAATCAGTTCTGCATTATCAACTATGAGCTTTATTCATAATCGTCGCATACATTTTATAAACGTTATATAGGAATCCGCTTTATAAAATTGTTACGTGCATACTAATTATGCTCATGACGTTTAGGAATAAAGCCTTATATTTTACACTTAAATATACTAGAGTTTATGAGCTTAGAAATTTGGACCGAGATCATTTCATTAATTACGTGATCAAAATGGGTATAATATATATAAAAATACAATTGTAAAAGTTTAGAAATAAATGCTGATGACGAGGCAGTCACTGGGTGTGTTTATACCCCAATCGAGTACTCGGTAAATACAATGCAGGATAGCATAAACTTCAGCAGTATTGGTAACATATATTTAAATTGCGCTGTTATATTGAAAATAAAAATATAAATGCGTTTAAATCGTAAATTTAAACAATTAATATAAAAATTATAAAGTTGGGTCATCATTTACAAGTATTAAATCAATTCAACAACCAAAAATGGTCTTGTTTTTAGTACAACGCAAGTTGAACTATTGATGTCACTCCATACGGTACGATGGTTGAAAGAACGAGAGCAAAAATTAGAGTTATGAGTCATTGTGTCATGTTAGCTCAATTGGTTAGAGCATACCCCGGCTAAAGGGGTGAATAGACGCGGGTTCTAATCCTGCACATGGCTATAATTTTTTCTCTCGTAAATCTGTAATTATGTAATATAAAAGAAGACCAATGATAATAAAAAGGCTAACTGTAAAAAAATACATAAAGGTTTCACATATATGGTCTTTCCTTATGCCAAATACAGTATAATTTACTATTATATCTAGTACTGAAATCGTTCAATAGGAATTTTAAACAATTTTGGTTTAGTATTTCTAAATAAGAGATTCTTCGGTGTCCTTGTAATGAATATTTTTTACCTTTTTTTTTCTTGATGACAGACGTGCTTTCTATTTATGTTTGAATAGATAAAATAATAACGCTTTACTAGGATCTTTAATCTATGAATGTCTGAAAGAGACTTGCACCGAATGTAATTTGAACTTATATTCACACTCAAACAGATTGCAACTTGGACCAAATTACACTTCTTATTACACTTGGACCAAAGGCTTAACTGACTTTTACGTGTGGACAAAATAAGACTTGGACCATTTGTAAACCAGAGTCATCTCTAATTATAATTTGTGTCATAAGTAAGCTAATTGCAAACATTTTAAAATATTTCTCATGGAAGTGAATTTATTCTTACGAGAAGTAAACACATCTTAAATTTCTAAAATAAAATCAAATACTTTCAAGCTTATCATTTTAAAAACGTTTCGGGTTTTTAATATGCAACAAATAAGACATCAAACAGTAGTTTATTTTAACCAATTGCATAACCTCAGTGACGATTCCTACTTGTTTGTGATAATCCTAGTAATTATTCTCATTTGACCGAGTACAAGATTGGACTAAACCAAGGTCTACTTTCCAAACTTGGAGAGAGTTTCCTTACATTCTTGTATAGTCTTATTGAGTCGCTCCACAGTGGCCGAAGTTTGCTTGGTGCTGAGCAGTCTGTTACAACTTGCGATGGTCGTGAAGTATCCGCACACATTGTGGAGGACTCTCACCGCCTTGTCGCCGCACACGAACAAGTATTTCCCGCTCGCGTCAAACTTCATATCGTTGATTAGACCTGAAATGAAAATTGGACAGTGAATAAAAAATTGTTCCTTAAACGCATGTTGGATATCGTAAAAGGCAACTGCGGAGTGAGCAGCATGACATCACTCATGTCGATTTGAATGGGGTGTTGCTGCACAGTGAGCGAATATCATGGCTCATTAACATCTTAACGCTCTGATTACCCGAGAGGTAGTCGGTAACTATTAACGAGAGCATTAGAGGGTTGGCGACAGGTATGTGGCCGCCTATTAAACCAAAGCCGACTCTTTTACAAACTATGCTCATATGCTGTTAGTAGAAACATTTTCTTTTAATATATTTTTGTGATGTTGGAGAAGGCGTATTGTATCGGCCTCATATGTTTGATAAGGGCAGGAAGATGTTGCTGAATATATGGATTTAACCATCCATGAATGGAAACTGGTGTGTCGGTGATATGACAGTGAATAGTGACACCTCAGTTACAGTTATGTTGAGTTTAATGTGATGAGAATTGCATCAGCGTCGGTCAACGGCCGACAACGTGACGGGTAAAGATTTGCACCACCATTGCAAAGAAAATATTACATAGATGACGAAATTTAGCATGCTGTTAATTAATTTAGGTTTATGCATTTTTATTCGTGCATCATATTTAAAATAACGGCATACAGGGTTTATATGATATAACCATAGACAAATTTGCTTCTTTATGTTGTTCTGGTCATGGCTAACATTATAAATCGGAGGTTCAGCATTTCTTGCTTTAATATTCAGTATTATGGTAGGTTTGGTACATGATTATATAAAACAACAATATTTGTATTTTACACTCGAGCTCGATTGAACTCACATGGCAAGGTACAAATAAAAAAATATACCGTCTTGTTTATGTAAATAGAATATCTTTCAATTCAATCCTTATTTCAATAACTTTCAACATTTAATTTCGGCTCTGATAATTAGTCCGTTTACGTGGTGACATCACTAAAGTTCCTGTTTGCCTTCTGGGTACGGAACCTTTAAAACACAGTACACAAAAAGTAACTTTATCTATATAATCTTTCGTTAAAGTTGAGGCATAGAAATATTATTGTACAAATGGATTTGTTTGATATTGTTGGTCAAATTTGAAGTCTTCTTGTCCGGTCTATCTTGCCAACCATATATCAGAGACTACCGTACTGGTGTCATAGGAATATTATCCCGATTGGATATTTTTGATATCCTCCTACAAAACCCATGTACAGATTCAGTCACCTGCGGCATCGTCTGGTTTCGATTCCCTTGAATCTGCAGCGTGTGTCTGAGCTTGGAGCTTGGCCGAGACTTCATATTTTATAGGTTATCACAGGGTAGACGGCGCGACGCAACATAGATTATATAGCACACTTTTCAAACAAAGGATTACGCGAAGTTCTTTGTTATAGAACTTTGTTTCGTCTACGGTACGCAATAAGAGTACTTATCATGCAACGTTCAGAAACTCTAAAATAAGCACCTAAAATGATTTCACGAAAATATACATTTCACAATTCTAAAGCCAGTAAAGTACGAAAGTAAGTATTTACAGTGACATTCTGGAAAATTCCAGGCCACGTGTACATATTCTAAATGCGGTTCCATCGCGAAACGCCTTGAAACACTGTTCAATAATTCAGTTGAATATGGCCGCTGCGACCTTAGACTGCGGTTAAAAATTCAATAATTACATTTCCAATGGTATTATGCTCTGCTATATCGTGTAGAAATGCCTTTGACTATTTTATTTCAGGAAGATTGTATTCTTAAGCTTACTGCCAACCGCCAGGACAAACGAAAATCAATGAAATTGTACCTACAGAGTACGATTTCATGGGCAAAAGCCCAAAAAACAAAAGTTTTGTCTGGTTTGTATTAACGAAAGTAAAAAATATAGGTATTGTAAATTTTCTTTTTTTTTTCTTATAGGTTAGCTTTTTTAGCAGACTATCTCACCTGATGGTAAGTGATGGTGTGGTCGAAGATGTTGTTCATGTAAACCTATAAAATTACTGGTTCTCAAGGACAACTGCCGAAAACACACTGTAAGGTACATGGCGACAGCCTTTCTACTTGAGGGTGGTAGCTAGCCAGGCGGGCATTCGCTTAATGCCCTACCACCATGCTGTAACGACTGCCATCTTAAGACAACAACCGGGACCGACGGCATAACGTGCCATCCAAAGCACGGAAGCGCTCAGTAGTTTTCCCACTAGCAGTCACCCATCCAACTCATGCCCGCGGCGGACGTTGCTTAACTTTGCTGATCGGTTATGAGCAGCTAAGCAAACTTCGCTACTAGCACTTCAAATTTGGCCGAATAGTATTTAAGTATTCGGTTCAAACCGTTCAAACAAAAATGGCGAATCAAAAGCAGAGGACCGAATACGGAACTGTTGCCGTAAATTCGCTGCAACTCCAGCTATAATCACTTAACATGTACGTAATGTGAATTTTATCTAAATGTGTTCACTAATGGGCAATAAATTAGCTAATTCTAATAGCTTTTATTTAAAGAAGATTTTATAAAAAATTCGATAACTTTGACATTTATTAGCAAATAAGGAGGTACAAGATAAAAATTAGCAATCGAAACACTTAGGCAACAACAATTATATAAAGCTATAGGGCATAGTAAAATTAAGCAAAATGACGTAATAATATATACTTTTTGCTTAATGTTCAATAAAACACTCAGCAATTATTTCATAGTGTGATATGATATGTAATTGAACTCTTTAATCAATATACGAAGTTAAGTACTTTAGTGATTGATTTATAGAACTTTTTTAATATTTAGCGTCTATATGTTAACAAATAACAAGTAATTAAGAAAGCACTTTGTAGTAAATGAAAATGAAGCGTAGTTGAGAATGGTACATATACTGAGAAAGATTAGACATTGGATACGGAGAAAAATAAGAGAATTTTCTTAGGTTTTCGTAATTATTAAATAAGATTTCGATTTCGGCTTTATTTTAATTAGTGGGTAACTACTATTAAAACTGACAAAACATAAACAAGTCAATGCTAAAATAGAAGAACTTCGCGTAATATGTTTTATCGAATTGTATATCTTCTAAATTTAGAGAAAGACAATCTAATGCCTCATAAATTCATAATATCATTCTTAATACGTGACTGAATTATGAATTTAGAATGCGAATTAAACCAGGGTTATTGAAGTCATCAGTGGAAACTTGTGGTAGCCCATCTGGGAAACAGACAAGTATTATTAGAATCTACTTTCTCCGGCCATAAGTTCTGATACAAATGAAAATACATTTTTTTTATGAAGTAATGTTATTACTAAAACTTATATGTACATATTATTAAAGTCTAAGCAATAAATAAAAACAATATTCTATTCGATATGGTACCTTCTTTAATACAGACCTTTAATCTGTCTCGCCACGAATCTATGGATTTACGCACTGTTTCAATGGGAAATTTCGCTACTGCTTGCTCCAGATTTTTTTTAAGAGACTCAACGTTTCCGTGTCGTTTAGAGTAAGACATATCTTCTAAAAACTGACCATAATTTGTAATCTAAAGGGTCCAGGTCTGGGCCAGTGTTCAGGTACTCTTATAAACACCGGAGCGTTGGTGTCTTGTCATTTTGCTCATTGTAGTGCTCATCAGGATTTTTTTTTCACCGGTAAAGAGGATATTACTGTGCCCTTTACCTGCGTATTGCGACAGAAGGCGTTTTGATCGATTCACTCTCTTTAATTGTAAAGATTGATTTAAGGCATATCCTGTATATCGACGATAAGCACCGAGCTTCAGGTCTTGTTTTATAATACGCGACAGAGTCTTAGCGGGAAACTCATTTCTCGCCATAAGAATTTTTTATTTCCTAATGGGATATCGACGAATTATGGCTTTGACAGCATTAACAGCCTTTGTAGTTCTAACAGCACGAGGCGACAGAGGAAGTGTTGTTTTATCTGTTGATAGTATGATATACGAACATACAGCTGATACCAAGCTTTTGAAGTGTCTGGAATATGACCGACTGCTCCATACCCACTTTGTGTAAGGCGATCACTGCAATCCTATTTTCTTTAACACCCCATTCCATATAGTAATTTAATAATGAATATGAAACAATATGTGAAATGATGTGAATTCGAAAGAAGTTTTTAAAATAATAACCGCGTTCCATATTCAAAATAATTAAAAGCATAAAAAAAGAAAAGTTTTTATGTAACAGTGTTTATGGCCAGACCAGTTATATAACAACTCAAACTTTGAGTACTTCCTGATTAGCTATCCGGCTGAAACTTTCAGGGTAGCTCACAACTCGATGACATTGCATTACACACTTTCATGTTTGTCTGTCCTTGCGAGTCGAATCTGCCAACTCAAATTTCGAACAGTTTTTGATTAATATTATTCATTTTTAGGCGCACATAAACGTGGTTTTAGAAGTTTTTATATACGTCGATTCTACACAAATTCTACAAACTATAGTAGTTTTTATTCTGTTCACATGAAGATCCACATTCGTGTAACACTTAAAATGGCCATTCTTAAAATAGGATATTTATCTATTCAATTGTAGCCAATTTTCCATCTGATTAGAGAGCACCAAGATACATGAAAACTAAATTTGCGTAAAACATAATTAAACATAAAGTCAACTTTAAGGACTGTCATTCACAAGCGCTATAGGCATTTTAATTGTAATGTGAATATAATAAGAGCTAACATAACTTGTTGGTAAGCATTAAACATACAGCATTAAATTAATCAACCCACCAATATTCTTTAATAATTCAGTCCATAACAAATATTATCTGTATACAATATATACGTATATTAGCGGCCCGCGCCAACTTCTGAAGGGTATTTAACAAAAAATTATAAAAAAAACAACGTATCAAATATTCAATAGCCTATGTTCATCAGGGGTAATGTAGGATTTATTAATAAAAAGTAATTAATTTATTACTCAAATAACTTTCCTCCAAATAATTAATACGTTATTTTTAACAAGACTGCCCAAAAAAGAAGTATTTTTTTTAGGGTTCCTGTATGTATGTTTGTGAGTTTCTTTATTCCACCATAACTTCTAAACGGATTAACCGACTTTAATGTATACGATATCATTAGATTCGTCTTGATAGCGCAAGTGACACTAGGTACATTAAAAACAATAATATATATGTATATATATATATATATATACATAATTATTTATATATATATATACAGGGTGCCCGGTAATGAATGGATAACCTTAAATTAGGTATTTGTATATCTAATGGCCATTCAGAAAAAAACAGAACAAAAAAAAATCAAGTAGTACCAAAGTTATGGTCTTTTTAATAAACGAACATATTCATTTTGCCAGTTTAAGCATCCATAGCGTAAAAAAAAATTATGAATACACATGTGACCAATCATTTTAAAATAAAGTGTGCCTAAAGCCGGTTTCAAAATGGTATTTGTTTTATTATTTAAATTCTTTTTTTTTTTCTTCTTTATTCTGTTTTTTTTTCTGAATGGCCATTAGATATACAAATACCTAATTTAAGGCGGCGGATTTTAAACGCCATATTTGGAGACAAAAAAATGTTTTCTACCAAAAGTTTGTAATTGCGAGTGGGGCATTAAAATGAAGGGTTTTAAAAAACAATTCCATAGATATATATAACTTGCAGTTTTCATTTCAATGAAACGATAAAACGTTTAACTAAAATAAATAATTTGCAGTTGTGTTTTTTACTTTTTAAAATAATTTATACTTGTTCAATAATTGTAGAGCAAATAGTATTGTATGTACGTATTTATACAAGTAAATATCCCGTCAAATAACATAGAACGAAAACAAAAGTCATGATGACTATTAAAAACATAGCATAATCTCAAATTTCAATATATAATAGTGAATAACGCTGACGCAGATATGTTATAGAATGTTTAAAAATAAACCTACGAGTAATACCTAAAATATCAGTTAATAAAAGAATTCGTTGAATTACAATACAACAAGCCACAATGCGAGACCACTGATACAGTAGTGTTAAAAATCGATGTCTAACATAGATTGCAACACATTACAGTCGGCATATTGATTATCTCAACTATACTATACAACTATGTACAGTCGCCTGCAATAAGAAGTATACACTTCGTAATTTTCAAAATAATGTGATGTCGCTAAGTTATTAAGGTTGAACTGGCCGGTAACTTTTCCATACAAACGCCGTAGGATGATCACTCCCTTATTTGAGGTTTTAGGTCCACAACTAAGCATGATATCGATTTATCTCTACATTATCTAGGCTTGTCTTGGCACCGATTTGTAAAAAAAATCTTCACATTATAGTTATAAGCCTCGAAACATCCCTGTAATATCACGAATTTTAGCGCATGTTTAGTCGTAAATAAACGACTTATAGAGCATGAAATCCCTAAAATTATTTACATAGAAGCATAGCTCAGTTCATGATCATTTTAGATAACATTTTGGAAAACAAATACATCCAGTAGTATAATCATAAACATCCTAGAGCCAAAGGTCGGCACACATAGTTTTGCGCGCTAGTTTTTCGTTCAAAATATTGGGCATCTCATGTCAATACTTCCATTCCGCGGTGAGGGAAGCGGGCGGGTGGGTCTCATGCGCAGCACACTAATATATAATTAACAAAACGCACACTACCAAAAGTCACGTGCACCGCGCCGCGATCTTAGAACATAATATTATATTGTAGGAATGCCCTGTCGCTTTTTGGTGTGCACGTATGTATACACTACCAATATGTAGTGCCTATGCCTACTTACGTACTTATATATATATATATATATATATAAATATATATATATATATGTTGGGAGTTGGGGACCGGATTTTCTTTCGCTAATGATTAGTTTGTTCGTGATAGTAAGTGTCGGACGCCATAATCCATATAGATAGGTACTTGGGTAATATAAATACGTAACTATGTCGAGGTACTCACCTACTCTCACCTAAGTTAGTACCTAGTAGGTATTAGTCAATACGCAGGTCATGATAGCTATGGTGAGTACCTAATCATTTTAGCAACACTTAGAAAATATAAAAAGCTGCATTTGGTTAGATATGGTATGGACGTAGGTAGTCCGCATTCTTTTTAGAATATAGTCTAAGCAGTAATATAACTTCGAGAAAGTACCTACCTAACACAAAGTAGTAAAGGGTTAGAATTAGAAGCTCAATGGAAGATACCTACCTATCTACGATATAATTATCATTTATCATATAGGCCTGCCTAGGCACGCAACTGTCAGCGATGTCAAATCGACATTCGCGGGCGCGCATTACATTGCATACCTATCTACATAGCTATAAGATCACAACAAATAATAAAGTTAGTACTATGTATCTACCTAGGCAAATTAGTAGAATAAGTATGTATATTTGTAGTAGGTACTTATACCTAAGGTAGTACGAAAGTTTATATAGTAAACTTAGCGGTGATTGTAGGCACTTACCTAATCAAAAATAACCTATGATTAGTTATTGATTTTTATTGGAAATAATTTAAATCAGTTACGGGTAGGTAGAGAATTTTTATTCCAAATGTGTTCTACCAGGATTGGTAGATCCATGATGCCATCGTACATTACCGCTTAGAGACAGATTTTGAAATCGGTACGACACACTCTCATCTCAAAGCTCGCTAGCCGGGCGAGCATTCGCAAAACAACCTTCCACCATGCGGTGAAGTTCATGCCCGCGGCGGGATTCGACCCATAGACCTGTTGCGCGGCAGTCCATTGCTAAGAGCCATCACTGCTTCCCGTTAAGTGTTTAGTGACAGAATTTCTACTTGAGGGTGGTAGCTAGCCAAGCGAGCATTCGCAAAATGCCCTTCTACCAAGCGGTGAATTTCAAGCCCGCGGCGGGATTCGAACCATAGACCTGCTGCGTGGCAGTTCAAAGCTAATGCCACTGAGCCTTCACTGCTTCCCGTTAGGTGCTTTCTGACAGATTTTCTACTTGAAGGTGGTAGCTATCCAGGCGAGCATTCGCAAAATGCTCTTCACCAACGCGGGGAAGCTCAATATCGCGGCTGGATTCGAACCATGGACCTGCTGCGCGGCAGTCACTAGCTAATGCCACTGGCCCATCACTGCTTCCCGTTAGGCGCTTACTGACAGATTTTCTGCTTGAGGATGGTGGCTAGCCAGGCGAACATTCGCAAAATGCCCTATGCCCTTCCACCAAGCGGTGAAGCTCGAGCCCGCAGCGGGATTCGAACCATAAACATGCTGCGAGGCAGTCCATAGCTAATGCCACTGAGTTCACGTTAGTTGCATGGTGACAGATTTTCTACTTGGGTAGCTATCCCGGCGAGCATTCGCAAAATGCTCTTTTTTTATGCCTGATTGGTTAGCCTTTGACCACTATCTCACCTGATGGTAAGTGATGATGTGGTCGAAGATGTTGTTCAGGCTAACCTAGAAGTACTGGCTCTCAAGGACAGCTGCCGGAACACACCGTTAGGTGCTTGGCGACAGATTTTCTACTTGAGGGTGGTAGCTATACAGGCGGGCATTCGCAAAATGCCCTACCACCATGCTATAACAACTGCCATCCTAAGACCACAACCGGGACCAACGGCTTAACGTGCCCTCCGAAGCACGGAAGCGCTCAGTAGTATTGTCCTAGCGGTCACCCATCCAACTCATGACCGCGCGCGACGGTGCTAAACTTTGCTGATCGGTTGAGAACAGCTAAGTAAACTTCGCTACGAACTCTCCACCACGCGGTGAAGCTTAATATCGCGGCGGGATTCAAACTATGGACCTGATGCGCAGCGCATCAGCGCAGTTATGGACTAACCAATGCCACTGAGCCATCACTGCTTCCCTTTAGGTGCTTGGCGACCGATTTTTTACTTGAGGGTAGTAGCTATCCAGGCGGGCATTCGTATAATGCTCTTCTACCACGCGGTGAAGATTAAGCCCGCGACGGGATTCGAACCATGGACCTGCTGCGCGGAAGTCCATAACCTATGCCACTGAGCCGTCACTGCTTTACAAAATATGTTGTAGTAAAAGCAGTAACTTGCTAATTATGTAATAAATAATTATTGTAGGTAAATATTTACTACATCAATATGAAAAGAACAAACTAATACATTTACTATGTACCTACAAATCATTGTACCTACTTACTAAATATTTACCTACTATAGGTGAAATAACATCAGTATATGGTACATCAGTAAAACGAACGAAAATTATAACAACAGGTACCTACTGTCCGAACCAAAATGTATTCCTCTGTGAATATATAATATTATTTTATAAGAAATACCTACACACGTCGTGACGTAGCTTGAGACACTATCTCCGTCCGTCGTCAAACATCGTAATTCGTTCGGCATGGTTCGGCTTTCATTGATATATCGCAAACAAGTGTGCGTAATTAGCGTAGATGCAATACGGGTGTGTGATGCGCGATCACTATCTTCGTACTACTCATCACGGAGTCTTACCCTTTCCCACAAAGGTATAGGTGAAATAGCATGCTTTGTGGCCTCGCCCGCTGATAAGTTCGAGCCGTCGGCCAGTGCATCCTTAACAATCGAAGTTACCATTAACATGAGTAAAAATATTCAACTTACTCTTTGATTTTAAGATACTTCTGATTATATAGAGAAAAACAGAACTCTTTGCCACTATTTTGAAAATTACAATGTATACTTCTTATTGCACGCGACTGTACATTACAAGGTATACAGCAAAGATATAGCGCGAAGGTCATGGCGTTATTCAAATGACACCACAGAGTCGTATCGTTTTATGGGTACAATAAAAACTCGACAAGACATATATTATAGTTTTGACGTTAGACAAATAAAACACAATAATGTCTATAATGTAGCATTTTACGCCTGTTGAGCGCCATTGTCGTCATATATGGTCTACTAATTTTCATAAAATAATTCTAGATACAGTAGTGAATTTTCTATGGTTATATTTTTATTTACGTGTTAAAGAAGATATAGAATATAATTGAAATTATGTATTGGTTAAGATGCTGAACTGATTCAATAACTTTTTTTAATATTTTATTCTTGCAATGACACATGCTCTGCGGATTACATTACAAAATTACAACGAGAGGAAAAAATTTAGTCTGGCGTCATATGTCATGTTGGCTTAGCGGTTATATAGCGGCATACCTCGGCTATAGTAATTGACAGCGTGGGTTCGAAAAATGCTTGATAAATCTAGATGATTTGTAAGTTGCAAGTTTTGTCGATGTTGACCATTATTATAAGTAAAAATCGAATCTAAAAAGTATTTTTTTTACAAATAATGGAACCTACTTCTAAGACTGAAAAGTATGAAATAACTTGTTGAAGTCGGACCACGAAAATATGATCACGATCACAGAGTGTTTTGAATCAGCGTGGGGCCGACTTTAACAGGTTATTTCATACTTATCAGTGTTAGAAGTCGATTACATTATTTGTAACAAAAATATTTGTGGTACTATTTGCCAGAGGAGCTTTTTCCGAACAACGCTCTACCACCACAATAGAAACAAGAAAATAAAGCCCGCAGCAAGATTCGGGATCGTGGACCCCCTGCGTAGCAAAGCAATGCACTTCAAAAACTAAACAGACATAAAATCAATATAGATTTGCTACTTTTGTTTTATATCATATTTCTTCTTAAAAACGATAAGAACGATGATTGGGTTGTAACCCTATTAAATTGATAGTTAATAGTTTTTAATAGTTACAACTTATTATTATTAACTATTATCTGTATTTCTGTTTTATTCCATAAACAGCGACATATTTCGTATTTACTGCTTATTTACACGTTATATTTATTACGTTGTGATGGAAGATAATAAATTGATAGCGTTATTTTATAGCCCCTTGATCGTGATGTTACATCATTAACTTAGCTTTAATGTTTGATAATATTTATTGTTCGTTATTTGTACGATGACAATACAAATTATATATTTTTAAAAATAAAAATAAAAAATATTATGGGGCATATTTATTGTTTTCAAAAAGCTTTGATTAGAATAGATGGTAATAAAATTATAGACAATAAATTAATTGATTAATTACGTTTAATTTTTTTTTGCGATATGAAATAACTTCCATAATAACACATATATGCAGTGAAAGTTTTAACCGGTTACATATCTACACTAATATTATAAAGAGGAAAGATTTGTATTTTTATATGCAACGAATAAACTTAAAAACGACTGGACCGATTTGGATGAAATTTTGTATGGAAATAGGTTGTGACCCAAGAAAGGGCAAAGGATAGTCTTTATCCAACTGCGCAAAAAGTGGTTAATGGTTTTGCGCGATAACCAACATACGCGCGGGGGGAGCCGCGGCCGGAGAGCTAGTACTCGTATATGATAAAAACAGGCTCGGGATGCATGATTCAAGCACGATATATATATTTAGAAGCAGTGATGGCTCAGTGGCTTTGGCTATGGACTGCCGCGCAGCAGGTCCATGGTTGGAATCCCGCCATGGGCTTGAGCTTTACCGCATGGTGGAAGGGCATTTTGCGAATGCCCGCCTGGCTAGCGACCACCCTCAAGTGGAAAATCTGTCGCCAAGCACCTAACGGTGTGTTCCGGGAGCAGTCCTTGAGAGCCAGTGAAATTACAGGCACATGGGACTTATTAACTATGTCTCAAGGTGACGGGCGCAGTGCAGTGACTTGCGATGATATGCATCTGTTATAGGCAGAGGTTAGTCCGCTTTACATCAGGTGGGCCTCGAGCTTGTTCCGCCACTATAACATAATATATATATATATATATATGTTTGTGTGTGTATATATATCCGAGATAGATGAACTTAAGGATTGCGTAGGCTTATTAGATGACAAGCCTCTTACGGAACTTTCAAAATTATAACGAAAATCTAATCTCCATTCCATTGTATAAGTATTCCAAACTGGGCCAGAGCAATTCCTCAACGCGAAATGAATGACTAATTTGTAGAAATCACACATCAGCACAGTATAGAATTACACTCATAAAATTACATAACCATGTACGTTTTTACATCACTAAACTATCGCCTTTATCTACACTATGATAAAGTTCAAATTTGCCATAAATGCAACTGTTAACAATGTAGCACTGTGACGCAATAAACGCGGCGTGGCTACCTTTAACGATACATGAAAATGTTTGCTGTTCTAATTGCGATATGGTACTAAAATTTTTATTGTTTGCATAGTATGTCATGATGATGATTGTCAGTGGCAAAGTTTGAAGGCGCATTAGGTCAAGGTCTTATTATTATAAATACGTGTGGAGTAGGCTTCGTACAAAAAGGTTGTCACACAAGAACAGCTTGTTTCTTCATTCAGCACGGAATACGTGTTGGAATAATGAATTTTATATTAATTTAATACGGTGGTACGAAGGTGCGGATGTATTTATTGGCTTTATTTGTTTTATAAAATGATATATCAATAGATTTATTAGATGATATATAAATGGATTGATAATAAAATAGACATAAAGCATTTATCGTCATCCTCCCACCATTATGAAACATAGAAATTATTTCGAATGAAAAACAGATTTCTCCAACTGTACTCTCGTCCATTCCAATCCGTCATTTCCATTTATGCTATAGAAACGAATAAAACGATTTTTTTTCCATACGTTTGGATGCACGTATTTTTACTATGATTGATCAATTCTCTTCAAATACTCAATTATTATTGAACTTTTTATGTCTTCGACTTACAACCTAAGGATATATACGGATGGAAAAAACATCCAGCACTCGCTTTCATAGTAAATATAATTGGTAACGCAACAGAACGGTACTCTCGACTTCCGGGGTCAAGTCCCGCTGGAAGTCATCTTATTCCTATCCCAACATTTATAGATTTTAACTGATCATGCATCAATGCTGTTATACCAGGATAAACATAAGAAAGATTGAAGAATTACTTGTTTTCTTATTAACTTAATAAGCTAACCAGAAATCAATATAACACAAATCATAAAATGAATTTAGAATAAAAACTATGACTTATGCGCCTTAAAATGAAAATAACTCGAATTTTGAGTTGCATGTTTCCACCCGGAACGATAGATAGTCAGACAAACAAGAAAGTGACTTAATGAAAACGTAGGAAAAAAAATACATTTCCGATTCAGTTTTATCTAAATTCATAGAAAAACTTTTGTGCGTTTCATAATAGGATCCGTAACGGAGCTTGTTCTGATCATCTGATCTCGTTCATCTAGGTTAAACAACGTTCTCTGCGGTTACTGTAAAGATGGGTGACTGTAGGGTGTATAGTGGCATTTACTTCAGAGTGCTTCCGTGCTCGTCTGTCCCGTTTGTTATCGTAGGACAAGGTCTTTGGGCGGCCTGGAAACTCCAGCACTTTGCATGGTGGTAGAGCTATTTCCACATGAAAATTTTATCAAGGGGTAGACACATTGACCTGATTTGTAACAAACTGTATAACTTTGCATTTGGACTTAAAATATTGAAGCGATGCGCTCCTCTGCATGCGGTTCTGGGAGTATGTTATGCTTATGTTTGCTCGGTAATTCGTTATAGGATTATTGCTTGGAGAAATTCTAAGCACATGAACAAAGTTTTAAGAGCACAGAAAAAAATAGTTCGCGCTGTATATAATCTGAAATGGACTGAATCATGCAGGCCTATTTTAAAATCAAAGAATCTGGTGACAGTAGTAGGTATATATATGAATTGGTAGTTTGTAAGAGGTTACTCTTCCTTATTTCCCGAATATAATAGCTTCAGTAAGAGGACTAAACAGCTCAAAATGCCAATCCCTAAAAACTATAACAGAGTTACCCAATTATAAGTTCTACTCGGAGTTAAAAATGTAGTTGGTTATCAAGTTTCTATACAGTTAAGAATTCCCTGCAGAAGAATTCTAATCGCTACTACATTTACCACGTTAAATGAAGTATTAACAAGTATATGACAATTAAAAAAAAATTACATCATTATTATTTATTCTCAATTTCATTGTATAATATATTTAATTCGCTAGATATCTATTTAAGATGTATTAAAAATATGCATTCAAAGTGTTACAATAATTTAAAAATATTTATTACTATTCGTTATATAAAATATATTTACAAGACGTTTATATATACGGAGGTTATTCTTAATTAATTCTAGAAGCACCCCGTGGTTTTATCCTCATAGACAATGATGAAAAGTGATGTTGATAACGATGAAAACATCCTATGTATTTTCCAGGACCTAAAATATCTATATTCTAAGTTGCATCCAAATAGTTTCACTGTTTCTCCGTGAAAAAGTAACAAACATACACACTAACAAACTTTCACATTTATGATATTCACGTGATTTTCTTTTTGAAGCCCTCGTAGCGAAGTTTGCTTAGCTGTTCTTAACCGATCAGCAAAGTAAAGCAACATCCGTCATGGTCATGAGTTGGATGGGCGACCGCTAGTGACATTACTACTGAGCGCTTCCGTGCTTCGGAGGGCACGTTAAGCCGTCGGTCCCGCTTGTCTTACGATGTCAGTCGTTATAGCATGGTGGTAGGGCATTTTGCGAATGCCCGTCTGGCTAGCTACTACCCTCAAGAAGAAAATCTGTCACCAGGCACCTATCGGTGTGTTCCGGCAGCTGTCCGTGCGAGCCAGTAGTTCTAGGTTAGCCTGAACAACATCATCCATAACATCACACAAAAAAAACATGGAGTTTTACCTGAATAGACATTCTCTACGGTATCATAGAGTATCCCAGTGTAGGTATCGTAGAACTCAATAGAAGAGTCGACGGCGACGGCCAGCACTTCGGCGTTGGGCGATAAGGCGATGCGCGGTGGATTCGCAGTTTGCGTATATTTGCCCGTTTCTAAAACGTGCGGTGACTCCCCTCTGCTGTACTCAACTGAAACATGCAAAATATAAGTTATAAAATACAGCGGTGTCAAAATAGCCACGTTCCCCAAACATTTTTAATCTAGGATATGATGCCTTGGGTTAATAATAATAATAAATATTTATTGTTTATTGGATTGCCACAGGCTTTCGAAAGATTACCGCTCCCCTACTCGCTGTAACCCGTCGGGTGCCGGGCTATAATGTCTCCCCCCATTGCTACCTGTTTGTGTCCTAAGAAGCGATTAAAGGTAAAATATCGGAGGTTCGGCACATTCTGAGTAACTGATATCTTTAACGATCCCCAAGACGCCTGCCAAGCGTGGAGAATAATCTCCATTTTGCCATAAGGCAAACCCCCCCCCCCTGGGAAAGGCTTGAGGGAGGGTTTTCGATTATCTCCACGCTTGGTAGGCGTTTTGGGGATCGCAGTTTAAGATATCAGTTCCTAAGAAGGCTCTGCCCACCTTCCGGTATTTCACCTTTAGTGGCCTCTTGCGACACCAACAGGATCAGTCAAGTCATTTTTTATGCTATGTTAAAGGAGTTTTTCGTTCTTAGATTATTTTATGTAAACTATCATAAAATGTCAGTTGAATTTATAGGTCAGTTTAAAGAATAGGAAAGTCAGCGTAATTACATTCACGACAGGATCTCAGGTAAAGGTAGAAAAACGAAAAAAAAAGAAGCGTTGACCATTTCTGTACATCTAATGCTAATTAAATGTTGGGTCGAATACTCACTTCCTTGAAACTAATTCACACGGCCGCAGATCTAACTTTATTTGAATATTGATTGATTCGGTTGTAATTTAAACTCCAATGAATCATAAACCAATCAAAATATATAAACAACAGTTTATTATCTGTTTAACTTATCGACAACTTAATTAAATATGAGTTACTTGTTGCATAAATATTAAACAACATCATCTGGTCTAGCCTAAAATAAGAACAATAAAACGGCTTGCGAATGAATGTTTTTATTTAAATATATTATAATAAGTACCTGTCAATTCTTAATTAATTTGACAGTGCTTAAATTTAAATTGGCAAGTATAAAATGAGATAAAAATATAGGTAAATTATGATTTGTCATGGGCGTTGATTGACATGAATTGTAAAACTGGTTAAGACTTGATTTTATCAGAGAACTTGTCGCTTATAACTGACTATATAGTTAGTAAGTACTAACACGCTCTATTTTTTTTTGACACGGGTATAATTTTCTTCGCATATCCACCCGCTGGTGGATTATGAAGGGCTAAGAGGCAATAAGCCCACTACCGGCTAAAAACCCCCATGGCTTTCCGCCGCCGTCGTTGTGGACGCAGGTTGTAAGGTGGCATGGGTCAACTAGTGCACAACTAAGAAAAAGTGAGACAAGCATAATTTGTACTAATAAATATGGTTTTCTGCTTGGAGTAGATGCACATTCCTTGTCAGTTCATTAATGTTCTATAGGTACTATTAATTATAAAATCAACCATACATAATTTATTTGACGTTGTACTACATACAAGCTTTTGACATACTTATTCAAAGACAATAGGCTCCTGATACTCCAATATATAGGTAAATTAAGAATACGATCAGACCTGTCCCTGTGTCAGGATTTGAGTGGCCATCAATGTAACGGATAAAGGGAATTTTCAAGGTGCAAAGATGCGATGGATAGTCTCAGATGAGATTATAGAATCACTAGACTATATACACTTCTGGACTCATCTATTGGCCCACCTTGTATTTTCAGTTTCGTTTGGTCCTAGCTAAAATTTTATATTAGGTCGAGCAAAAAGTTTTTATGCAGTTTTGAACCTGGCGCATTCACAATTTCATTCAATAGTCTTTTTTTGAATTTCGAACACAGAATTTAAAGAAACAAAAGACAATTTGGAGCCTGTTTGTTGATATCAAACAATCGAATACTAAGAAAACTTGGTTTTATTGGTTTACTTGGATTTAATTCTTGAAAAAGTGATTGATATCTTTGGTTTTGCAACAAACATTACTTATTCTTAACATTAAGGTGAGGTTCTATCAATAATCTATGGATACTTCACCTGAAGTCGCCGCCCAAGCTGTGGCACTTATTCAGGCCGGACACAGCCAAAGAAACGTGAGTGCTCAACTTAATTTAAGTCGATCTGCGGTCCGAAATGTTTATCGGAGGTACCTAGAGACTGGCGGCTTTGTTCGTCGCCAAGGAAGGCCACGATCTCGGGTCACAACTGAAAGGCAGGATCGATTCATCGTGACGACCAGCTTGAGAAATCGTCACCTTACCTCCATTGAGATACAAAACCAACTTCGCGACTTCCACGGAGTATCTGTGAGCGCTCGAACTGTTCGGAGAAGGTTAAAAGAACGCGATATGGTACCACACAAGCCAGCTAATGGGCCCAAACTAACGCGAGCCCACCGAACAGCGCGCCTTCATTTCGCACGCAGTCATTTAAATTGGACACAGCAAGATTGGAGCCGTGTACTCTTTTCTGATGAGTCTAAAATTGTGTTACATGGCAATGATGGAAGGAAGAAGGTCTACCGACGTAAGGGAGAGCGTTTCGCACAATGCTGCTTTGAAGAAAGGGTTGCTTATGGCGGTGGCTCATGGACTGTCTGGGGCGGTATATCCGCGAGCGGCAAAACTCAACTTGAGGTTGTTACAGGACCACGGCTGCCAACATTAAATGCTGAAAGGTACATTCGTGAGTGCTTAGAACCTCACGTGATACCATACGCGGACTATGTGGGCCCAAATTTCCTTTTTATGCATGATAATGCAAGAGCCCATGCGGCCGGCATCGTCAGGGAATATCTTCGGGATGTGAACATCACAGTTATGGACTGGCCAGCCAGAAGCCCAGACATGAACCCTATTGAGCACATGTGGGACGAGCTAAAAAGACGTGTTAGGGCTCGTCAGCCAGTTGCCCAGACGATGCAGGAGTTGAAAACTGCCATAGAAGAGGAATGGGAGATGATCCCTCAAAATTTCATAGAGCGGTTGATAAACTCTATGCCTAATCGTATGAGAGCTGTGGTAGATGCCCATGGAGGCAACACGCGTTATTAAATTAAACCTTTATTTGATAAAACATGTTTTTTATTCAAAAATCAATTGCCTTTAACAAGGCGCATATCCGACTTGTTAGGCGTAGCTCCATGTCGTATGGTATTCTGAATTCAAATTTAAAACAATACGATCGAAAAAGAAGCACAAAATGAAAAACTGGCTAGTTGAGAAAGCTTACTATAACTATAACGAGCTCTTTGTTTGACTATACAAAGTAAAGGAAATGTATGTTATTATGTAATTCTATTTTTATGACGTATTTAATTGAGTTTTCAACTAACTAAACGATTGTTTATTTTTAAATTATTTGTATATTTTATTTTTTTTGAATGACATTTTTAATAATTACAGATATTGACATTAATTAGAAAGACAGTTTAATCCAATAAGAATAACTATAATGTGCGTACTTACTCGTATTGTATGGATTATTTATATAATTAGATATACACTTAGTTAATTACTTATCTATTTAGTATACACTGTTATGACATGTAACAATATCGTTATGAAATATATGAATATGAATATGAATATGATGGTAAAATGTGCCAGGTTCAAAACTGCATAAAAACTTTTTGCTCGACCTAATATAAAATTTTAGCTAGGACCAAACAAAACTGAAAATACAAGGTGGGCCAATAGATGAGTCCAGAAGTGTAGAATAAAAAATTAAGGAGCCACTGCGATGAAAGGGCTCACGTGGACATGGACGGGACAGTCTATTAGGCGTAAAAACAGGGTGAGTTTTTTTTTTATTTTTTTTTTATGTTATTGTGATCGAACAAGCGCGAGGCCCACCTGATGTTAAGCTGTATCCTCTGCCTATAACAGATGCATTTCATCAAGTGACGAACTGCACTGCGCCCATCACCTTGATACATACCTGTTAAGTCTCATTTTGCCTGTTATTTCACTGGCTCTCAAGGACTGCTGCCGGAACACACCGTTAGGTGCTTGGCGACAGATTTTCTACTTGAGGGTTGTCGCTAGCCAGGCGGGCATTCGCAAAATGCGGCGAAGCTCAAGCTCTGGGCGGGATTCGAACCATGGACCTGCTGCGCGGCAGTCCATAGCCAAGGCCACTGAGCCATCATTGCTTCTAGAGATACAGCAATTAGGCAAAAAGACCACATGATAGTCAAATGACAATGTTGAATTCTTGAGATTTTTTCTCATGTATGAGACAACGATGCCCGCCGATGGCAATCGTCACGCTTAGCGCTTGCCCACTACAGTTACAGTGTCACTGTCCTCGTTCTGCTTGCAAGACTACTATACTGTACTGCGCTCGTCATTCCGTTCGATCTTATGTGCCGTTTGCCCAGTAAATTTACTTACGGTGCCTTTCTCGACTAAACACAGTAGAGTTCGCACACTACTGCTTCAAGGAAAAGACCTTCCACAATAGTTATGGGTTACCAACACGTGCTCTTGCTGAAGAGACCACCTGGTAGAAACAACCTTATCACTCCGACACAAAGCCGGACAAATATCTACAATTTATGAAAATCTCAGAAACACGCATAAAAAATGCGTAACTTATAACTTTCCCTTAATACAATCTACAAATATTGTACGTCAAATAGTGAACTGTATCCTCCTGTTTTCAGAAGTAGCTTAAAACCTAAACAATCGACATCTTAATTAAAGAAGTAACAACGGTATATGTTAGGTTTGTTAGTTAGGTTCCTTTGATGAAACATTTACAAGTCACGCATAACTCCTGTTAAAATAATATTGTACTGTTGTACTTCGACATACTAGAAAGTTACTATGACTTCGATAACTCTAGCCTAACTGTAGAACTTTGTAATGTAGAACACGCTACATTTTAGGGAATATTATGAGGGAAGGAGCTGCGGTTGTAAGCTTCCCCTAGTATGCTGTCAAATTGAAACTTAGCTCTTTAAGTAAATCTAAAATTAATGCAATTTATTGAATTTATACTACAACGACGGTTCACGTTTCACACAATTTGTAAAAGTTTGATGAAAATTCCATTTGACGTTGCTAATAGTGCTATAGTTATAAAGAAGATGCAGATCTAAAAGGCCAAATGAAAATGAAGATCATACAACAAAATCAAGTTACAAAGTCAACACCGCTACGCAATACAATACTATATTTAGTATATATGTATATAATAAGAACATTTAGTACAATTTAAAACCAGTTTCCGGTAGTCTGGGAAACACGGCTAGCAATCGGAAAAATCCAAAGACACTACGATTAAGCAATGAGTGAGCCAAATCGAGATAATATATGCGAATATCACAGATAAGGTACAAGTTATTACGTCTAATATCGCGTGCGGGCTGGCCCCAAGCCCCCAAGTGACGTAAAACTAAAGAGGATTTACCTTTTATCATCGTATTTTCCTACGCTTTAGAAATACACGGATTGCTCGAATAACAAATAATTACGTCAGGGAATCATCATGACAGATAATTCAAGTTTTAACTTCGCAAACAATATGAAAGAAAACATGTTTACGACATCTTTGCTTCGTAATTTGACGCCAATCAAAGCAATTTAGCCGGTTTATATACGCAGTGTCTATGTAATTATGTCTCATAATAATACACATGTATTATTCTATTCCCCTCTAATGCCCCGATGACAGTGTCAACTCGCGGCAATTTATTTTGTAATAGGATACCCTTTAGGAACATCTGGACAAGGCGATAGCTAGACCTACGTAGTTATAGATACTTCCTAGTAGTTACACAACAATGTACGCACAGAAGATACTACTAAGTATATAATAAAAAACTGGTGCAGGTCGGGCTTAGTTCCTTTAGGGTTTAGCATTTGCAACAGCACGTAAAAGAAAATAATATTTGTTTGTTTTAATTAGAACATCAAATTATAATTCGACGCTTTTAGTACTTTGTTTCTTGAATAGATAATGTCGTACATACTGTATCAGCCGGATAGTCTACTGCTGAACACAGCCTCCCCCAACACGGGGTTAGGGTTTGCCATAATCCGCACGCTTTGGGATCGCAGTATGAGACGTCAGTTCCTCAGAAAGTGCTGCTGCCCACCTTCTGGTGTGTTACCCTTAGTCGCCTCTTACGACACCCACGGGTTAGGATGGGGGGGTGGCATTCTAGGCCGGCACCCCATAGGCGATGTCGACCATAATATGCCGAAATTTAAGATCTTAACTAGTATGGTTGTTGAGTTCTGGTGGTTGATTGTTGTGATGTAAAAAATAAATATTTTTTTACGTCACCTTTTTTTGCTGCTGACATCTAAAGCGAGATTTTTGATATTGTTTTTCCTTATGATCTCGCTTTTGACCACAATCTCACCTGCTGGCAGGTAATGATGTGGTTGAAGATGTTGTTCAGGCTAACTTAGAATGAATGGCTCTCAAAGACAGCTGCCGGACCACACCGTTAGGTGCTTGGCGACAGATGTTCTACTTGAGGGTAGTAGCTACCCAGGCGGGCAATCGCAAAATGCCCTACCACCATGCTATAAGGGCTGCCATCCTAAGACAACAACCGGGACCGACGGCTTAACGTGCCCTCCGAAGCACGGAAGGTCATACGGACGGACGGATGGACAGGCACACGTACAGCGGAGTCAAATTAAAGGGGTTCAGTTTGCCGCTTGGGTACGAAAACCTAAAAAAAATATTATATCGCATCTATTCAGTAACCTTTATGACGATGATCAAAATAAGTTAATTATTTTGCACCAAAAATGGAAAGCAAATGCAACACCATATGTTCTGGTGTCGGTTCACCATGTTCATACGATATGGTGTCTTCAAATAGAGAGGAAATAGGTTTCGAAGTAAGCGTGCTCAATCTTAGACTACATCCATGCTTAACATCATCATGTGTGGTCAAACGCAAAACTATTCTGAATAAAAAAGAAAAGAGACTAACTAAAATAAATATTTGTGATGAGATTTTTTTTTTACCTAAAAATGGAATTGACTTCAACCCTCAAAAGTGTGATATAGCTTATCGAAGTCAGTATCATGATAGTTCAAAAGTACCTATAATACCGACTTCGACAAGTTATTTCACACTTTAGAGTGTTTAAGTCGGCTCGATTTTTAGGTAAAAAAAAAATGTATCAGCCTTGCTACTTACGGGACCAATTTTAATTCACTGTCAATGACTATAAAAACACGGACATAAAGACATGAAAACAATTTCCAGTTATTGAAGTGTAACTCAAAAACAGCTTGACCGATTTTGCTAAAATTTATATGAGACCACACAGCAAGGATCAACTTTCAAATAAAAAAAGAATTATGGGAATCGGTACACCCAAGCAAAAGTACTGAGAAACAAAACGTACGAATTAAGTACCTCCATTTTTTTTAAGTTGATAAAAGGAAAACTAACTGCAACCTAAAAGAATGTTAGTGATGAAAAAACCAAAGGTATTTAAGGAACTTTAAAAAAACCCTTGAGTTCGTAAAAGTTACTATTTTATAATCTTATTATACTTAATCGTTACAGAGAAGCGCGCCGTTTGAAGTCTTATATACGCTAGAGCTCTCAAAGGCTAATTCCCACTTACACCAGCTTATTGACTTGAAGTGAAGTTGTCTATTGCTGTAGCTATATATCGATATTAACGATGCACAACACTTACTAACTCACATATTCTTAATCCCCAGGCATATCGACCTTAATATGTCGTTAGTCGCAGCACGTTATAGGATTACTATCGGGGAAGACATTTACTAAGTACTACCGCCTTGTAGATTAATTCGTTTGAAGCGCTCGTAGCGAAGTTTGCTTAGCCGTTCGGAACCGATCAGCAAAGTAAAGCAACGTCAGCCTGGGTCATGAGCTGGATGGGTGACCGCTAGTGACATTACTACTGAGCGCTTCCGTTTTTCGGAGGGCACGTTAAGCCGTCGGTCACAGTTGTTGTCCTACGATGGTAGTCGATATAGCATTGTGGTAGGGCATTTAGCGAATGCCCGCCTGGCTAGCTATCACCCTCAAGTAGAAAATCTGTCGCCAAGCACCTAACCGTGTGTTCCGGCAGCTGCCCTTGAGAGCCAGTAATTCTAGATTAGCCTGAACAACATCTTCGACCACATCATCACTTACCATCAGGTCAGATAGTGATCAAAAGCTGTCTATCTACCTATCAAGCATAAATCAAGCAAAATGATAATGATGATAATGACCTTCGTTTAACCGTGGACATTCCGATTAATATGATGATGATGTATAAGGGAGTTAAGAACATAATACCTTGGACATAAGGACTACGCCCATGCATACGCATTACAAGCTGACGTCATAGCGCTGCATAAAATATACGTCACCATAACTTAACACCCAGCCTTGTGTCAGGACAGTGCATACGCAAACTGCGTTATCTATATTATGCGCATCATATATAATACAGTAACAACACGAGAGGCACGGAAACAAGCGTAGAACGAAAGCGACTAGCGTATTTCTGAATGTTTGAGCATAGCGGTAGGGCATTACGCGAAGGTAGCTACTGTTCCAAATAAAAACATCTGACGCCAAGCAACTTACGGGTTGTATCAATAGCTATCTTCGAGAGTCAGTTTAATTTTTAATCTTTATTTAACCAGGCTAAATCTTCGACCACATCATCAGTATATAAAGCAATAATGCAGCAATCATTTTAGCAGTATACTGTACTGTAAAAGCCGGATTGTCCACTGCTGAACACAGCCTCCCCTAGTATGAGGAGTTTTCCATATACTAGAAGCTTGGCAGGCGTCTTGGGGATAGCTGCTGCCCGCCTTCTGGTACCCTTAGTCGCCTCTTACCACGCCCACGGGTAGAGATAGGGGTGTGACATTATAGCGCGGCACCCCACAAGCAGTATAATCTGTCGTTATTCTCACAAAGCACTAAACTGGTGCAATTATTAATAATGTTAGCATTATTCCATAATGATCGCGTTCTACTTCAACGACCGATATGATAAAGTGAAGAGAAACTTATATCCAATAGACAAGAGTTGGTCTATACCAGCTCTTGTTCATTGGATATAGCACGTCACGAGGAAGGATGAAAAACGTTTTAATCTAACGTCACCATAGAACAAAACCACACACATTATGTAAGCAGACGTCTTGGAGAGCGCAGTTTAAGATGGCAGTTCTCCGGAAGGCGCTGCTGCCTACCTTTTGGTATTTTTCTACTCCCACAGGATGATATGGGTGCAATTCCAGCTCGGCACCCCAGACGTTTTTTCATATACATAAGATAACAATAACATCCTTTTACATATTCAAGTAACAATCACTTGAATATGTAAAAGGAGTTTGAGATCTATCAGAAAATGTGTCGCTAAGGAATTTTTTTGGGAGATTTTTTCTATAGAGAAAATTAATCTATAGAGACCCGTGTCCATAGACATTCAAATCTATATACCTCCTCTATTATATCTTAAATATCTAGTGCATTTTATCTAATAAACAAAAAGAACAGATACGACTTAAGGGCCTTCAAGAATTGTGCTCATATTCCTCCTTCAAAGGCCGGCTACGTATCCTAGAGACCTCTGGTGCTGCGGATGTTCGCGGGCGACGGTGATCCCTTACCACCAGGTGAGCCGCCTACTTGTTTGCCATCCTATCCCATAATTTTCGAATCAGCTTCCTAATATCCAATACTATCCTGTAACTAGGATAGTATTGGGCTTCGCTAAGAATGATAATTAATTAAGGACTAAGGCAGTGTATATATGCACCAGAAATGTCTGCGGAAGATGAGCAGTATGCGAGGAAAAACTCCACCAATAGAGTAAATTGTAAGATTAGGCACAAAATTTCTCATCTAGATTGGGAATCGAACCCACGTCCCCCGATTTCACGCACCGGGTGCCTTAACCACTGGGCTATGAAGTATGGCTCGACAGAGCTGAAACTTTGTGCTTTAATTGTACATTTATTTAACCGCTATAGTTAAATAAATTTTAGCTTAGCACGTGATAGTACTTGCCATAGATTTAGAAACACCAATAGATTCAATTCATATTCCTAGCTGCACTGAACGCTGCGATCCTACTGGATTTCACTGGAAGATACGCAGCATAAAGGAGAAAATACTGAGATGAATGAAGTGGCATTTCATTTTGTGACAGCGGTTGTTAGAAGAATATACATTGCGCCGACGCCACATGCGATTGTGATAAGGTATACCTTATCACATTGGCATGTGGCGTCGGCGCACGAAAATGAAGAGAACTGATGTGGCCAAGTGGTTTCAGCGTCATTGCCGCGCTACGGTCAACTACTGCCAACCTAGGAACTCAATTCTCTTTGAATCGGAAGGACAGTTTGCCTGAGGTTATTTAACCGAGACGTACCTATTTTGCGCTTCAGCTCCGACAGAGCGTTCATACGCTTTGAGCATCTAACGTTCATCGCTTGTGGCGTGGCCCCAGAGTACGTACTACACGTAGTGACTATTACCTAATCTATAGTAACACTTACTCTTTGTGTGATAAAGCTTCCACGTGCCGTCCTTAGATATAGTAGCTATGTGTGACGTATCCACGTCGAAGGCAACATCGTAGATTCCCGATGAATGTCCCGTCAGCTCGAAGGCTTTGCTCACTTGTTTGAAGTCACCATTCTTGTTAAAAACTACTTCCATAACTTTAACATCTGGCGAGAAGCCGGTGGCAACGACGAATCGGCCACACGGTGATATTTTCGCTGAGTGGGTGCTCATTAAATAGGTGTCCAGCCTGTCTAGACGAGACCCCTTCAGGTCCCATAGAACCATATCAGTCTTACATGAACAGGACATAATGAATTTGCCGTTGCTTGATATGCCGAAGCCGATTACGTCTTCTTCGTGCACCTGCAAAGAAAGAGATTGAATTTTAAACTGAGTTGATTGAGGGTTAGGCTTATGTCATGCATGAGTAATAAAGGGTTAGGGATGCTGTTTTATATGCTGGTTTCTGAATCTTCGTCAACTATTGCAGTCGCACCAAATCGAAGGACTAAAGATGAGGAGGAAGATACGTTTGGTTGGATACAGTGGTATTGTTCAAAAAGTCATCCGCGTAGTTTTGTTTACACTGATGTCGCGCGAACAGTGTCCAGTGACATCATAAGAACGTGATTTTTTTCTTTATCTGACACCTATTCCAAAATCTTTCAAAGCCAATCTCGGGTGGTGCTCAGAATTAGGTTCGATAGTAAAGCATGAATAATAGCTAAGCATCAGTCGCGCCACTTGCTCGGTTGCGAATTAATCAGGACAAGTGGGAGTCTTACATCAAGAGATTCCTTGGAATAAGGAACCCAATATTTGTTGTATATTAACCAAAAAAAATTTTTTTTTATTCCCACTTGCACTTCCCCAGTTTTAATCATTGTGTTAGTAAATATTTGTTTGTATTTTAATCACACCGAATTTGATTTTCGTAATTTATTTTTATAGAGCAAATTCACAATCTTTAAAAAACATTACTATATTGTAGGGTGCTATTTTCTAGTAAGGAATCCTAAACAGGATATTCAAGTAGATGATTTATGTAAGCCGTTTCTTCATAGACGTGACAGAATGTATGAGCTGCGTCCTTTGAAATAGAAAGAACTTAGAGGTGCGTATATAGTATATGTACCTACTTATTCTATGTATCATAGATACCCAAGAACCTAATATGAACAAATTCACAAACATTTTGAGTAGGTACGAACATCTTTCATATACTCGTATATATGTATGTTATTCTTGAGCATTTCAACTTATTTTTGTAACGTAATTTAAACTAGGTATATGTTTTTTCCGTATCTACGCAAATATTCTGAGGTACAACAAAGGTGAGGCAAAGGACGATAAACAAGCGTCTTTAGGTACCCTCTTATGGTAATCCTAAAGCGGAACCAAGTATTAGTATTGAATATTCAGCGGGTTCCATACATGCATCATGTTTTATTAAAGTAAACGTTTTGAAGTACCGAGGAAAACGACCGCGGGACCTTCCTGAGGCTAAAAATAATATTTTCGAGGTTGCGCGTGCGACGCTCCGACGACGACGGTAAGATACTCGTATGTATGCGTAGTCAAGATAAGTTGATAATATATGTCTGCCATCGACAGCGTGGTATGATGACCTGAGATTGCATTGACATATTGTATTGAACTTTAATTACAACGACCTCGCTTCAGTGGGATCGAGGAACTTTGTATGGCGGCCATCTTGTAGCCCACATTCTGGATTTTTTATATTTGAAAATAAAATTATAGTCATGGCGGGATTCGAACCCGCGTCCATCCACCCCTATAGCCGGGGTATGCTCTGACCGACTGAGCTAACATTACATTATGATTTATAACTCTAATTTTGTCTCGTTCTTTAACCATCGTATGAGGATAGAGACGACACCTATAGTTCAACTTACGTTGTACTACAAACAAGGCTAATTTTTCAATTAGTTTTAAACTTGTAAATGATGACGCAACCTTATAATTCTAATATTGTTCGAATCCCGCACATGACTATACTTAATTTTTTTTTTCAGAGCAGCCGTTATTGCAAACATAACAATATTAAAAAAGACTCCCTATGATATTTGATCAAACACCCTCTATTGCTCCAAAGAACAAGCCTTGGTAAATATTTTACATTTTGGATTTTAAATTTTACTACATTACATTTCAACACAAACCAACACTGGCAAAAAAAAGTGTTCGTAGAATAGAATGAAAGTTTAGTGTTCGGCACATCCTTCAAATTTTATCGATACATTTATAATAGCAAGATTCCCTTAATTTTCTTTAAAGCATATTAATACCTAGGTACATCCTACATAATCTTAAAGGTGACGTCCATTGACTCTATGCGAATGACTTTTTCCGAGACTTCTTTCGAAATAACATTCTAGACTTGAATCTCCTACAAAAAAGTCATGGCGGGTGACTATGGTTTCATCGGCGCATAAAAAGTGTATTTCATGCTCATTTTAACTCGGTCTACTTCAGATTACATTATTCTTTAGGAACCTTAGTCCATAAGGAAGTGTTTATGTAAGTTAAAACAATTTGCGTGGTTTCGTACTCAGAGAAATGCGACGCAAGCAGATATTTTGTTACACATGTTTCTGCCATCTACAACGATACTGCTTTATTGAAGATCATTTTACAGGTAATTTTACAAGTATTTCATTTTATTATTGTACCAGTCAAAAAGGCTTCATCAACATCGATTACAAACTATGTAGGACCTATTTAGGCGCTAATAGATGCCCGCGGTCTACATCAGTTACTGGCAATAATTTGTGCCAAATTTAAAAAGAAATCTATTCCGTAATTTAGGCATAGACGTTCTTTAAAATAACCACATAATATTAAGGCCTGACTTTTCAATCATCCGTCAGATACTTACTATTCCTAAGAATAAATCTATATAAAACGAATGAATGTTGGTCGTTTATAAGAAAAGTTCATTTGTTTTTAATTAGGTCGGTTAACAATATAATATAACGGTGTAAAAATATAATATTTTTACATCTGATAGTTGAAAAACCGTGTCTAAGTATAATATTCCAAACTTATATTATTTCATTTATTGCATCCAATTCACACACATGCATGAGACATTTTTCATACTTAGACAGCTATGCCCATGCAACAAAGAACAAACACAGCTTAGAGTTCAGATTGACTATACGGTTATGCCAATATGAAAGAGCCATTGTTAATGTGGGTCTTTTTTTAATAGTTTGCCCGCATTCGTTTGCCTTTACAACTCAGATATTAAGACCTAGATTACACGACATACCTACGCAAGTTTTTCAACATACTTATCAAAGTATAACTTGAATAAGAGTCGCGACCTGGATGACTTGATGATGCAAGGACCCGTTTTATTTCATCCATCTCAATATTTTTCGTGACTCAATGACTCAGACCGTTTCAAGGGAAATTGTTTTGGACGTGTTTATTAGCAAAAACAAAGTGATCAATAATATACGAAAGGTCATGCCCTAAATATGTATAAGATCTTGTTAATTAGCAGAAACAAACTGATCCCTAATACGAAAGTCCCGTGCCATGCCCTAAACATACTTTCAGATAAATGGGCGTCTACACGTGAATTATTTCCCCGGCTTCCTCATTAATCTCCAATTCTGTGAAAGTCCTACGAAAGTATACAATTATTAGACAATGTTCGGCACGAGGGACGACCCAAAAATAAAGGTGGGCGACTGACGTCATTGAGTAAGTCCCTTAGTTTGATTTTATTTTTGTCGTAGACGTCTGGCTCTTTATAAAGACCCCAGACAGCTTTAGTAGGGTCAAACTTGTACGTGTTTAGGCCACATTTTCGATTGGAATTTGGAGTGGATGCACGAAGTTTTCGATCACTGTCGGTACATATTTTAACACGTGATTCATCAAAAATGTACACCAACTACAAGCGTATCAATTACAACAGCTGCTCTGACATTATTCACCGCAAAAAATGCCTTCATTAAAACAGTGGCGTTATTGAAAGGTAGAAAACATTTTCTTCAATGATAATGATGGGAATTTATAGTTGAGACACGAGCAACGAGATTGTTAGAGAGCTCGTTTATGTGCACAGCGAAATCTTGTGATCGTATCTTATATGTTACAACAATGACAATCAAGAAGAAAAAAATATGAAGACAATACAAGAAAATACAATAAGAGACTGGATGTTTGTTGCGACGTGCAAAACAATTGTTTAATACAATATTTGTATGATTCCGTTGAAGGTTCATTGCCGAACGTTACAAGGTTGTTCACTTCGCGAGATATGACGAAATGAAACGATCATCAGAATGGCGTGAACGACATTGGATACGGATGCCTTAAACGATCGGTGACTAACACTTTCGGTTGAATTTGGTAATGTAGCGGAAATAACGTCTTTGATAAATTATGTTCATGTAGGAAGATGCTGATGAATTAGGTAAGGCCAATTTATTCATCACGATAGTCAATGAAACAGTATTAAGGACTCTATATCATCCCATAGAATGATCGTAGAAGACAAATAATGTAAAAAAAATGCGTCTCAAATAAGCAGCGTACCACTAGTCAGGTCAACGTTAGAATTATATTTCTACACATTACTGCAGTGCTCTTTATCATCTTAACGGCTTATAGACGTAGAAGGAGATAAATTACAAACAAGAGCATTCCTAAAGTGGTTTGTGACGTCAGGTAGTCGGCCAACCAAAAACCCGAAGTGTACCTACCCACTGACTACCTCAGTGGGATAAGAGGTCATCTGACCTGATTTCAGAGGTGGTGAAGGCAATGCCTGCAGTGTCTCATTGAACGCGTGATCGCTTGTTAATTGTTGTTGTCTTAGTGTCTGTAATAATATCATACAAAATAAACATACAATATTAGTTACAGCCTTCAAGATTAATAATAATCAAATTATATTATATACTCGATGACGATTTGCGAGTATTAAATTACTGTACTTAAAGAAACTGATGACTTCATCAAAAGAATGAGGTAACAACTAACAATAAAATAATGATAACGTAATCGGACTCCTGCATTTTGATACAAAAGACATCCAAAACAAGCTGACGTGCAAAGATAAGGAAACATCCCAAGAAAACATCACCGCTTCCAATCAAACAAAGGCTGATCTTTGTCCTATTGCAGCAGACAATTGGTTTATTAGTATTAATAAAAAACGTGATTAACATCACGTCAGCAAATTAAGTATTGTCCTCAGTATATTTATGTTATATCTCGTCTGATTTTATAGTTATTATGTAAGTTGGCGGGATTTCACAATGTTCCATCATGCGAGTACGTTTCGTAGCAGCGGAGGCGGTGTCTATCGTCATGTGTCTAGTAATCATATGTGTATATATATATTATATATATATATCTTATATATAAAATTCTCGTGTCACAGTTTTCGTTGCCATACTCCTCCGAAACGGCTTGACCGATTTTGATGAAATTTTTTGTGCTTATCCGGTGTCTATGAGAATCGGCCATCATCTATTTTTCATCCCCCTAAATGTTAGGGGTAGTCCACCCCTAAATATTTTTTTTATTTTTTAGACAAAATTTTTAATTTCTATTTTTTTATGATACAACATACAAAAATACATACAATCCTCAATTTTCACCCTTCTACGATGAACCCTTATTTTTTAATAGCCAAAATTATTTATATGGCAAAGCAACGTTTGCCGGGTCAGCTAGTATATATATAATATATATAGACGTCTTATAACATACCATACACAATATACCTATAGGGACTAGTTAGACGACATGTTCAACAATCGTCCATTAATGACTTGACAGCAGTGTGATCTATTATTTGATGTGCAATAGGAAAAATAGGTGGTATATCGCTCTACTATTCATCGGTATCGACTCATCAAGTTCACAATTTAACAAAACATGCAAAATCTTCCAAACAAATTGTATTAATTTTTTTATCTGTGATTGTTACGGAAAAAGCAAAGAGGCCCACCTGATGTTAAGCGTTAACCTCTGCCTATAACAGATGTATATCGTCACTCTGAGACATACAGTTGTAGTCTCATGTGTCTGTAATTTTACTGGCTTTCAAGGACTGCTGCTGAAACACACTGTTAGGTGCTTAGCGACAGATTTGGCGATTTGGCGCTTTGAAATGATCGCATCCGATTAGTCGCATCAATGTAATGTTTAAACCACGCCCAACGCGGTAATGTTTGCGTTCTGTTGTTTTTGTAAACTTAACTTATATTTTTTTACTATTTATTCATAGCTTTTAAACATTTTTATATTACACATATTTGTATATACAGCACTTTCCATACAAACGTAGTTTCGTAATATTTTAAATACTAAGTGTTCAAACTCGGTGAAACTTTGCATGTATGTCCTTGAGCCTAATATCTATGCTTCTGGTTTGCCAGATTTCTTAAAATTACGTACTTTTAAAAATAATTCGAAAAATCGGTTTGTATGGGAATTGTTTTTTTAAATTTAGGGATAAAATAAATAATAAATTGAAATTTGGCAAACCAGAAGCATAACAATATTAAGCTCATCAATATGTATACAAAATTTAACCGAGTTCGAACACTTGGTATTTAAAATATGACGAAACTATACTTTTGTAAGGAAAACGCTGCGTGCACTCTTAAGAGTTGAAGTCAATGCAAAAAAAAACAAATGAGCTTTACTTTTTTGCAGCATTTTGAGAAGAAAACAATCAACGATCATATTCTTTAAATGCTTTACTTACACAATCACATGCGCTTCATAAATTCTTGACCTGAATTTGAAATAAATATCAAATATATATTGCGTTTCCTTATGTATTTTTAAACAAGATATATTAACATATTTATCGATATCAAAATGAGATAATCAACAGCATTCATTGGCTATTTATAAAAATAAATTAGGAGATAAATAAAACTTAAGTGTTATGACATATTTATAACAGATATTATATATAAAGATATTTGCTTCGGAGAATACGACTGCAACAAAAGCAAGAAAACTGATTTATACAATTATTATCTGAAATACCATTTTATCTAGATCCGAATGTGCAGGAATTCTTGAACCTTATAGAACATCATTTATATTCGTATCGTACGCGGAGATGCTCTAAAGAAGTAATACAACAACATCGCCACTCGCGGTCGATAACCTATAAGAAGGGCGAAACAATTAAAGTCGCACTTCTGTCTGCGAATACCTTAATGGCATACGGGCAGCAGGCAAGGCAGGGTCTGGTACGAAATATGACCGTCACCCTTAAACAATATTGTATGTATAATTACTTTATAACTATTTAAAAAAGGATTGAAAACCATGCATTTAGCATACCCACTGTAACATAATTGAGCGCCTGGTGGTTCTAATGCCGTATAGTGGTTTCAGAATACCAAGGTTTGATCCCCAGCTCGAACAGTTATTGTGTATATTAGCTTAACTCGATTCCCATGTGCTCTGACAAACAAATTCTTCAGGTCTGTAGACTTGAACAGGCTTTGATATGTGGCAATAGGCTCTCCTCCAATTATATTGGCTCAAACACGTCAAGCAAAACGTGGCTGTTCCGATACTTATGCCTAACCCTTCGGGAATTTAAAGGATCGTAAATTCACATAGAGCTTCTATAATGCTCGAAGTATGCGCACTATATATTAGATAGTCAAAGGTTGGTAAAGACAATAAGTATATTTGACTGAGCGAGCGTGAAGCGCGAGCGGAGCGTTTACGTTACAGCTCCGGGAAAAGCTTTCGTATGGCTGTCCGGATTAAATTTTTTTCTCTGTATAGGCTTTATATATATTGTTCTCATCTATAGGTCGCGTTACTCTCGTGAAATTTTGTGAGCAGATTCGATAATTATAACGATTTATTGTGACGATTCAATTTTTGATATTTTTCAAAACTGAGTTTGACAACGTAAAAAAAACATTCCCGAGGGTTGCAGCTCACAGAGCCAGTTATTTATTATGTATTAAGATCTATATAGGTACTAGTACGTATATAACAAACATGTGGATTACGTGTTTTATATGTTTTTTATGTATCAAATTTAAATATTTAAAAATTTTCAATATCCTCATTAACCGATCAACAAGAATATATCCAAAGAGGGATGGTGCCTGGCCATAATACCAAGGCCCCAACTTTTTTGATAATAACATCTTTCTAGTGTAAATGATGTCTATTGGGTTGTTAGATAGATCATATAATGTACCGATTTCACAAATAGCACCGGTGTGATCCCGCTGTCCCCATTGACTTATCCGCATTGATGGGGACAACGAGACGATAGTTTTTTCCTTCCCGTTGTCCCCATTGATGGGGACAGCGGGAAGTCAATAATTGTATTACCGTGACGAGACGAGCCGTGGGGACAGTGGGCATTAACCCATTGATATCTGCGATAATGATAACAATAGAATTTCATTCATAAATTGGCCATAGTGGGTCAGCCGATGGCAAAGGATTAATTTTAATTTTTTTCTATACCCATTGTCCCCATTGATAAATACAAAAGCGATGGGGACAGTGGGCATAATTTATCACTTTTTGGTCTATTCCCGCTGTCCGGACCCCTATGGGGATACGGGCGAAGGTGACAGAGAGAACGTTTTTCATTTTTTTTTATTCAATTCCGACTGTCCCCAATGATGGGGATATGGGAAATGGGGACATCGGGAATACACCATAGCACCGGTCGGTAGGAAGATGATGTTACAGTTAAAATGTATATATTTCAACTGAAATATACATTTTAGTAAGTATAACTGTAAAAAAATTTCAATGTAAAGTTAACTCAAAAACAATATTAAAAAATTTCCAATAAAAAAAGTAGGTTGTGCATACTCAATAATTCTTGCAATGGAAAACACGCTTTATCAACGTACCGACCAAAGAGAAATCGTAATAATAAAATCGTTGAACACAGACTTTCGGATAATAACAATTTCGAAATATAACCACAAGATTTACAATAGCAGGCTAACCATTGAACCGGTTACAAAAAGTTGCAAGTTCATCTCAAGGTCCGAGTTCACGCACTTTTGTTCTATCCAGCAAACAAGACAGGCAAAGCCACCACCTACACTATAAACTTTATATAGACTCGTCTGGATACATCGGAGGGCGTAGACACTGAGAGGGTATTGTACTTTACTATTATATGTATATTATTTCAAATTGGGTAAAATAAATGTATTGTAATTCAGTTGTAGCGAATATACCTATTAACATATAATACTATACAAAATTCAAGAAACAATTGATACCTGATACAAAAATATGCTGATACATTTGACACTTGTGACAATATAATGTTCAATCTGCGTGTAACACACACACACATAATGCGACACCTATTTCCCGTACTGTACTGTATCATCCGGATTGTCCACTGCTGACACAGCCTCCCCTATTAAGGGGGTTTGTCATAATCCCCACGCTTGGCAGACGTCTTGAGGACCGCAGTTTAAGATATCCATACCTCAGAAGGCGCTGCTGCCCAACTTCCGGTATATTACCTTTAGTCGCCTCTTACGACACCCACAGGTAGAAATAGGGGGGTGACATTCTAGCCCGGCACCGGTGAGGGGAAATCCCTGTATGGAATTTCCCGTACTAGGTAGGCAGGAAAAAAGGCAAACCAAGGTTTTGCACTTACTTCGCTCTAGGACATCTTTTGCTTAACTCTCATTATCATACGTATGCGTCTATATTTTTCATTCGTTTCTATACATCCTCATACCTCGCTTTGCTACAAATTCCTAGTTTTCTACCGGCGGCGTTGGTATGCCTTTAATAACAAAACACTATATATATATAACACAAGCTATATAAAGTACAACTAACTATACTATGATAAATGCTTTAAGGAGACCTATAGGCCTTTGCATACAGGCATTCCAAATGCTCCAGCCCACTACCAGTTGGCAGCGTGCCCAGTATGCTGGCAGTATTGCCCCGCTGGATTGCAATATTGCGCTCTGATTATTTTTGGAAAATAAAATGAGCTCCCGACCCTCATGGACCCCAAACAACAAACTTTTTTGACTCACTTCTATAAAAGATCTTCCAAATTGGACGCGTATGAATATATTTTTAGAATAGTATCCCCGTAAGCGTACCGGAGTGTATTATAGGTACTATTAGGTATGTTCTAAGCAAGCATGTTCCACTTCGACTGCGTCGTCACTTTCCATGAGACTGCGGTCGAATGCTTGCATATCAAATGTATTTTTTTTAACAAAAGACAACCGATTTCAGACATAAAATACGCTTTATTATGGATAACTCAAATAGTACTGGTCAGATCTCAACCAAATTAAATGAGACCACATGACAAGCACCAGATCACGAATATAAAAAAAAATCATACTCGGTACACCTTGTAAAGAGTTATGAGGTAGCACACAAAAACAATAAAAAAAAGTTATTTTTTTGTATGTGTAGACTCCTCCTTTTTTTAAGTTGGTAAAAAAAATATTGGCTTGATTTTTTTATTTGTTCGATAGGGTTTGTCCAGTGACTTAAAAAATAAAGTAAATACAAATTAACTCCTAAAAGGGATCTTAGTGACAGAAATTATAAAAGTTAGGCTAATAAAAAAATGCACAGACAGTATATATATTCATAATCGCCTCTAGCATTAAATTACATCGTCAAGACTGGTTTTTTAACTGAGTATTTTTAGTCCGGAGTTCGTAAGGATAAAAATACCGGAAAATGGACAGCAGCGCCTTCTGAGAAACCGCTGCACACTGCAATCCCCAAGCCGACTGCCAAGCATTTGGATTATGGCACACCCCCTTTAATGGGGTAGGCTACGTTCAGCAACCGGCTGATACAGTACAGAAGATAATAGGCTTGTCTTCTAATTACACACCTTCAAAGCCATAACTGGTAAGATATATAGATGTTTAGATATTTCAAACCCATTCGAAGTAATACTAGTATATGTTCTATGGTAATACGCTCGATGATATGGCTAGCTGACAAATATACAAATATTACAAATATACGAGAGGATTTTTTTTTCCGCACATGACTTAAATTTGTAATTTTGTACTCCTGATTCAAGTTTGAGAGATAGCCGCCGAACTTTCTGTGTCTCACGAGTCGATCTGTACCATTTTAATAATCTCTTGGGTATGAAGCATGTTGCCGCTCGGCTAGTCTCAAAAGACCTGAATTTTCTCTAAAAACGTTGTGGACATGCTATAGCGAGTCAATTCCAACCGAACATTCATGAAACGCATTGTTACTGGTGACGAGACGTGGGTTTACGAGTTTGACAAGCAAACTAGTGACAGCAAGAAACAAGCTTCGGAGTGGCGCCTTCCAACTGAACCGCTACCGTAAAAATCACGCTAAATTTGATCAAACATCAAAAGTTGATTGTGTTCTTTGATAAAATAGAATTGGATTGGACAAAATCACAAATATACGATAGAAACAATTTAAGTCATGTGCGGGATTCGAACCCGCGACCATCCACCCCTTGAGCCGGGGTATGCTCTAACCAATTGAGCTAACATGACGTCATTACTCAAATCGTTCCTATCGTTCTGCAACCATCGTATTGGGATGGAGCCTACCTATCGTATATTTGTGATTTTGTAATGTAATCCGCATAGCAGGCGTTATTGCAAACCTAACAATATTAAAATTTTGTGTATTGTTGATCTTATCCCGGTACTTTCTTGACAGACTTACAGCTGCTATATTATACGTCATAAAAGTCGAACCAATGAGTTTCCAATTTCTAGCACAGAAATCTTTACGTTCTAATGATAGCAAGACATCACATTTGGGTTTAGTATAGTTATCCGCGCATTAAACCTAGATTGATGAAATTGAGCCCTAGTCACATGCATTTATAATGTACAGATGCACTTGCAAGAGTTGCAAGCCTGTGCTGCTAAGGCAAGTTCACAAGTCGCAAGTTCAATTCAAGGTCCTAGTTCACACACAAGGTCCCACCATTTCGGCAGTCTTTGTTGTTAGGAATACATCCGTATCGTAACAAATTGTCTTGAGCCGTCACACCAGCCTTGATGAGTCAACGGGGACGTTCAACTTACGATATGGTTAGGTATATACCATGTATTTGCATTTACGAGTTCCTTGTTCTATTGTCTGGGTGTGAGGGCATTAGCGTTTTGTGTGTTGATGCTATAAAAAGTGAAATGCATTAACTAAGGAAGTAAAGCAATCTGGGTGTATATGATACGGAAGTTCTTTTGACGCCTTGTTTGCTTGCGTTATCATTTAATGTACGAGTACTTAAGCTGTTTGATGTGAATGAAGGGCGCGATGCCAGCGACCGGTAACCGGTAAGATGATGATTCTCAATGTTATGGTCAAACTTAGTTTAAAATAAATAGATTCTTATGCAAATTTGAACTAATAATGTTGTATTTGGAAAATTGTTCTGATAGGAATAACATTAGTGACACTTTTTAGCCTGGTAGGTGGTGGGAAAATAGAAGTAATATTATTAGGCATAAGCTTTTTTTATGCTTGTTAGGTTAGCCTTTGACCACTATCTCACTTGATGGTAGAATAAGTGTAATAGATGATGTGGTCGAAGATGTTGCTCAGGCTAACCTAGAATTACTTCCTCTCAAGGAATATATCGTTAGGTGCTTGGGGACAGATTTTCTACTTGAGGTTGGTAGCTAGTCAGGCGGGCCTACGCAAAATACCCTAACGCCCTGCTCGTCATAACATGTCCTTAGTGTATTTTGCGTAGGTGCTACAGTCCTAAGACGACAATCGGGACCGACGCGGCGCCGGCTAAACGTGTCCTCCGAAGCACGTAAGCGCTCAGCAGTAATGTCAGTAGCGGTCACCGATCCAACTCATGACCCCGGCGGACTTTGCCTTACCTTGCTGATCGGTTAAGAACAGCTAAGCAAACTTCGCTACGAGCGCTTCAAAAAGCTAATGATATAACACATGAATCTATGAACTTTTCTACCCGTATAGCGACATAATCCTCAGCTGATTATTTCTTCTGTCTTTTATTGTTAACCAGTCTTTAATTTCCCTATGGCATCAAATAAATGAATAATGTTTGTTTGCGATAAATAATTTAACTTTTAGCTTTCTAAATATGTACAAACTCTACGGCTATTAAAGTAATTATTAAAAAATCTTTGAATCCGTACAGTATACGGGGGGAGCAGGTGAAGCACGTGGCGTGTGCGGTGGTGTTTGATTAAGTATTGCGTCATTTAATCAAATTTATCCAAACCTTTGAAGTCCCGAACACAAGGGACCTTCAGATCCAGATGTAAATTATGGGGTGGTAGTTACGAGGTTATAATGGACTTCAATGGGTACCGATTTAACAATCAAATATACCTATTCAGTAATATTCAGTGGTTTAAATCAAAGGATATTTTATGAAAATTTTGTAGAAACCTGATTTTAGATGAAAAATATCAGGTTCGAGATAGTCTTCTTTTTCCCCAAAATACTTCAATGGAATGCATATAGATATAGATATAATATATATCAATCTATGTATACCGCTTCAATAAAAGTCTATTCAGTGCACCTGGCATGAAATGTATAACAATTAACAACTGCCATGCATTAATATATAAAATTTAAATAACAATGTAACTTGACAGAGATGAGAGAAACGGCTTTCTTTTATTTAAAAAATAAATAAAAAAGATGTTTAAATCGGCAATCATCTACGAATAAATAAAGTAAAGAAGTATAGTGACCGCTTTGATTTCGGCCTCATCAAGGTTACAAGTAACAAAACACGCACAATTTTCCAAATTCAATTTGATTGGTCAATTGATTTGGCGCTTAGAAATGATCGCATCTGATTGGTTGCGTCAAGGTGATGTTGTCACCGCCGTCATTGCCTAAGGCCAAACCGCACTACTGCGGAACAGCGCGGCAGCGAAACGGCCCGGCTCGGGAAATATTAATTTGTATGGATTTATAAATGGCGTAAATCGCACTATAGTGATGTGGCTTTGGAAAGGCACGGCGCAGTGCTACAGAGATGTCTCCTAAGGCAACTCTGAGTCACGCCTGCGCCACGCCTTTCGGCACTGGAGAGACGCGGTGCAGTAAATTATCCAGTTATTTTACGTTCCACCCACGTTTCAACAATTCATAAGACCTTATTTTAGGTTCTAAAATCTGTGTGAAATCGATCATTATCTCTTAAGAGTCGTGAGAAAGAGTTTTATCGAACGAGAATTCTGTTATATCTTGCACCCAAATATAACACATATTAATTTTTCAGCTATATCTGCTTCTTTGTAAGCATAGAGATCTATCCTTTAGTTTGTGTGATCTGTATTTGCAAGACACCACGAATATTTTACTTCGACGACTTCATCCATTTCGAATTTTTGCCATTAATTGGAAGAACCAATCTGTTACGCCGTATTGCTATTGTGAAAAAGTCGCGCCACTTCGCTGCAGTACTGCTCTGCACCTCTGTAAATGCATATTAGGTAGTGACTGTCGCACAGATACCTCGTCGCGTCGCAACTCTGTAGTGCGTTCCCATGTTTAGATACGCGTGGATGGCGTTATGTCACAATATGTAAGCTTGTTTACGTATTCATTTTCTATTACATGTTTTTCAATAAAATATGTTAGGTTTTTCATGCAATTTATTTCAGTAGATTGGAATTACTTTCTTGGAAATAATATTTTATAATATAAAAGTCGGTATATATAATGCACTGAAAAAAGAAATGGATTTCTAGTAATTTTTTTTATTCAAATTAATATTGATAATAGGATATAACTTAGAATTAAATTAGATTTTAAAAATGTCTTATTGCGTGTGTTAGATTAATAAGTACATCAAGTTTTTTTTGGCGGTATGTATTTTATCAAAATGCTGCAGACTATAATAAATACTTTTAGCTACTCCAACGAAAGCATTTAGTCAACCTAGCTGCCATTTCAGGCTTGCGGGCAGTCTAAACACTCCAGCTCTCTACCAGTTGTATATACCCTATACTATACCTATACCTGTTGGAACTAACAATATCGTAGCCATAGGTGTGGCTACTATCAACGTGGCAATTGATGTAGTATTTAAGATACTCAGAGGCTCGGTGGATTCCTTGCAGCTTTAGTTTAGTTTGCACTCTTTTCGTGCCTGACGATCCGTGTGCTCCAGCGAATAGGCGTGGTAGGCCGCACAACTTATTTGCAGTGGATACGACTTGCACTGTGGCGCGCCCGATGTCACCGCTGCTCCGCGCACGCTGCCATCTAAATGAGCTCCTTGCTGCCAGCACTAATTGTGATTTATTTTTTGACGATTGGAGAATCATGATCTTAGCTATTAGGAATTATTGCAAAAATATACCTGACCAATGGAATAGAAATGTAAAATAATGTCCTGATAACTCATTTTACATTATAGTTATCTAGAAATAGATCTCAAGCATGACAGCTGTCAAAATCACAGTTAATGTCATATTTGTCCGTTTCTATTTCATATTTTGGATTAAAATGACATAAAAAGTACCTAGAAATTACTCTTTCGTATCACAGCTATAAGACCTAAGATCAATTTATTTGTAATTTTATGTCCTTTGTATCCCAAACATTCAATCAATACTGAGAAATACGACATCAATTGACATTTTCGAATACGAATACGAAAAAAAATTCGGAATTGTTTTCACATAAAATGTTCTTATAACAATGTTCCGAAGTTATTTTTGACTTAATGTAAAATTCGTGTTGCATAATACTATCCAGGGTAGTCAAGTATGGGTTTCCAAAATATTGTTATTTACTCGTTTATACAAGTTATTCCCGATTTTTTTTATATCCGTATGGCTTTTCCACCACTTTACGACACACTATGGTATTTTTTCAGAATTAAACAACGTAGGAAAACATTGATAAATTCAGTTCAAAATTCCCGCGGTACAACCGCATGACTCGATCCCACGCGGCGAACTGACAGGGCCGCGCGGTACACTTTTTAAGCCACGCCCGCTGCGGTATAGTTTGCGTTCTGTTGTTTTTGAGCTTGAATTACATTTCTTTTCATATTTATTCGTAGGCAATCATATACTTCAAATACATTTTTCATTTCCTATACTCGGAATATACGTCAGAATTTACCTGATCAGAGGGATGAAAATAGTACTTTACATACCTGCGAAACGATTTTCTCTACATACTTACAAAAAATTTTAATAGTCTGCAAGCCATGTCCAAACTTATAAACAGCCACTCTGTTAAAACGCTGATTGAAAATGAGTGTCTTTGACTATATATTTACCATCATCAATGATAAAAATAGTAGCTGGTTGAATGCTACACAAAAAGAAATGAAAAAGGCGGCAACTAGATCTTAGTTTGTTTTGTCCAGTGCTAAGTATTTACGTGTACAGTTAATTGTATAAAATGAATTCCACCACATTCAGATATGAATTTAACGCCAAATATCATTAAAGAAGAGGCTCAACCAGACAATATTATTTAACTGTTCCGGTTTTAATTTACTTCCCTAATATTCGAAATGAAAGTGTTTACCTCGGATGAAAGGCCTATTACAAAATAAACGCAACCATCTCTTGCCAGAATACCTATTCATCCCCTGTCATGTCAACAATCTACTATTTTTATACTCTCAATATTTGATGTCTAATTTTTGCACTAATGAGTTGTGCATTCTGCTTAAATGATCGATTGTTTCAGTCTCTCAAAATACTGGCCACCATCGGCAAAATATGGTATCATTATAATTTCATCGAGATCTGAGATCCAGATTGTTACATACTCTCCTCAATGAATCGAGTAACTTTAAGAACTACTTGATCGAAGTTGATGAAATTTCAATGATAAATTACATTGGAGGTGTTCTCCACCCAACAAAAATAATTGACAAAATTGTTCCACACTATTGATGAACAAACAAACATAGGATCCCCTTTTTTTGAAGTCGGTAAAAACTCATTAATTGATATGTCGCAGAGGTCTTGTTAAAGCCGAGATAATAAATTTCCCTACTGAAATGGTAATTGTCTAATTCTTCCAAATTAATAAAAAATAAACGTCATGCTTGTAGATTACTGGCACCATATCTTTCGAAGAGCTGGTAGCGAAGTTTGCTTAGCCGTTCTTAACCGAGCAGCTAAGACAACGTCCGCTGCGGTCATGACTTGGATGGGAGTCCGCTAGTGGCACTACTAATGAGCGCTTTCGTGTTTCGAAGGGCACGTTAAGTCGTCGGTGCTGGTTGTTGTCTTAGGATACAGTCGTTATAGCATAGTGGTGGTATATTTTGAGAATGCCCACCTGGCTAGCTAGCCACCACTTCAAGTATAAAATCTGTCGCCAAGCACCTAACGGCGTGTTACGGCAGCTGTCTTTGAGAGCCAGTAGCAACAGCATCTTCGACCACATCATCACTTACCATCAGGTGACAAGTCATCAAATGCTAGCCTATTAGCTATAAACATAATTAATTGTAAGGCACTACTATTTGTCTACATTTTTTTCGTCATAAAGTTTAAACATGATTAAATATTTCCTAAACTGAAAGCTCGCCGAAAAAAAATATGTAAATTACATGGTTTCTAGAACATCGGAAAGCTTTCAAGGCTTAAGTACGCAGTTATTAACATTCTTTTAATGAATTCTTAGAAGTTTCTGAAAATTTTGGTATTTATCCACCTACTTCGTATTTTCTGTAAGATTAGGAGGTATTGAATACATGGGATGTACAGAAAGCTGCATGGGGATGCAGAGAGCTGTCTAAACACGTCCTACTTTGGGAATATCAAGGCGTTTATCTTAACCCATTGGCATCGGCGATAATGATAACAATAGAATTTAATTCATAACTAGGACGTAGTGGTACTGACGATGCCAACTTATTAAGGGTTCCAAATCAAAGGACAAAACGGAGTCCTGTTAATATAACTGTCCTGTCCACGGTTATCGAGGGATACGGCTCGGGAACGTGTCACGTGTAGCCAGCATGCGGTCAATCACACCCTATATACGAGGTTTTTAGTAGCACACAGATACCTAGTGCATCACGTGCTATAGATACTATTATAAAAAGCCTAAATTCTTCAGATAAAATCTTCAAAGGTAGAACGATCAGAACAAACCTTAAGAGAAGACTTTTACATTGGCGTGAGCAAGTTAGATTGGAAAAAGAAGCGACACTGGAACACGGAAATACTTATTGAATGATTGGTTACAGCATATTTGTCGGTTATCTTTGATCCCGTCTGTGTGTCACATGCCTCTAGCTAGTATACGAAATTAAATGAGTTGCAAACCTGAAATTTCAATGTGGACTCGAAACGAATTAATGCAGTCGCCGCAACCCGTCTAGATAGATACATCGTAGTTATCCAAACATCTTTCATACCATCAAGCTAGCTATACCCCGCAGGAATAGGGACAGTTGAAAAAACACCCTCAGTTCATCAATAATGTTTTATATTCCACGGAGTAGGTGGCGAGTCTATTGCCAATTGACGAACCTAGTTCCGTCTTTCTTTAATAGAAATCTTACACGCGTAGTTATAACCATAGGAAGCAGAGTATATAGTGCCTATACTAGATTATAGGGAAATAAAACCAGACAAGAGCAAGTCCCCGCATCGTACGGACCCTAAAAAAGATACGGCATTCTCTGCTAATTCACGGACCTTCCAATTCTGGGGGCCAACTAACATCTCTTAATCCAGCCATATTTTAACTTTACAATAACAATTTTATTTGGCACTGCCATACATCATTAAAGTAAACTTACATTACAACTTCAACGTGAGAGCGGGCTGCACGGATTGAATGTGTTATATCTGCGATAGAGACAGCGCTATATGAATATAATTGTCTCATGACGTACATGGTACGGGTCTCAGTATTGATATTTTAAGCTTGAAATAATGACGTTTCTTTTCCATTATAGTTTTTAAGAGTGGGAGTTGGCGCCGCCCTTAACTCACGATATGCTATTAATAATCATTATTTATTTCGACGATAAACCAAGTTTAATCGTATGTAAAACTGTTCTGTGACTGTTGTATTAATTTGTATACAAAAATGTTACTCGTAAGTATGTCATAGAATAACTTAGGAGAGTTACGTCATAGACGGATGACATAGATTTTTTGCGAGATGTCCAATCATTTGGAGCTCCACAAGTTAACGTGGGTCGATATTTAAATCCATATAACGGAACAGTTACCTCAATCCGGAACTAAAGTGGTAGGACGAGGCTTCTTTATTTTCTCGTGCCATACAAATTAAGTACCTATGTGGCCAGTTTTACTATCATCAGATTTATTCTTAACAATATATGCATACATCTATATAAACTAATATTAAAACAACGAATGTTGTTTGTTCAAGAGTTAAAAGTTCACAAGTTTAAATTTGCTTTGATTACATTGTATGATGGATAATTTATTATCTAATGATAAAAAAGTCAGGCCTTAAGCAGGAAGTACACGTACTAGGAATATGAAGAAAATACTCGAAATCGACGTTTATATTCTACTGTTTTCTCCTCCGAAATTGAGCCGATTAATGAAATAAAATAATTATTAGTATAGAGAGTATATCTGGGCTTCTAAGACAATGATATGGCACCAATAGCTCGCGCAGATTTTCAGATTTGCTATACCTTTTTATAAGAGTATGTTTGAAAATACTTATATACATAAAGTATACATTATTTAGTAGTAAAAGAGCTTCAGCCCACGGCTTAATACGCGCTGTTCCGTTGGTAATTACTTAATAAAAACGGAATGTAAATATCAAATGCAGTTTAATAGGCTGTAGTTTGAATCTTCATTTGAAATTTCACTTGGATCCGTTAAGCGTTTCTACGTTCAAAAGTGCAAACAGACACTCATAGTCATAAACTTAGCATTATTATTTATATATAGATATAAGGGTCCGGATACATCTCCAACGCGGAGTTGAGATGTGTGTGAGCTTGGTGTGATGATTGGCATAGGACTGAAAGGTATGTATATGCACGTAATAGTTATTCGTTGAGGTTTAACATGAATTTCTTACTATTTCACACAGTGACACTGCAACTAGCCAGCGTGACGCTTACCAACAGGTGTGCAACTTGTCAGTCTCGTCACTTACGAGTATTTTCATAAAATAAGGGTTTTCCTGTTTTCCATATAGGAAATTCGCCAGTTCATGTTACTCAAATATTTCACATAATCTGTCAACACAGTATTCAGATATTTCTCAATATTACCTATTCATCTCGAGAAGTACCCTATGTCGATTAAAATAAAAAAAATTTGATCACAAAATTCCACTCAGTCGAGCCAGTTACGATAGGCCAGTGGTTAAGGATGGACTACCGATCGAGAAGAAAAATAAATCGGCTCTAAAAATGTTATGAGACAGTACTCGGATGTTATATTTTTCAAAAATCACGTTCTATTTACAAGTAAACCTGTATGAGGTTTTGTCCCGATGTGTCACCAACCCAAAATGGTCGAGTGAAACCCATCCTTCTGCATGACGTGCACCCCCATATTGAGGCTGAACATTACTTACTCCTCTACTTTCCTATCAAGGAGTTACGTTGAAAAAGATCGTTCAAACTTCTCCTTCCAAACTGTATCGACTGGAACAGAACAAACTATTTTTTTACCGTCTCCTAAGAGAAGTTCAACGGTTTGACACAGCCCCTGCGCTTAGTATAGGAAATCGCAGAAAGCATTGATAGTTTTGCAGATGAGAATGACGGCCACTTTTTTCCGTAATCAGTTCAGATTTAAACTACACTCACGAGATGAGATGGCTTTGAACAATTCTTACATGGTAACAACCCTACATCCAAAAGGTCAATTGACCATCGCGATTCAGAGGTATACGCGGAACGCAAGTTGTTCAGTTATACAACTGCTGCTAAAGTTAGCCTAGATTTCGGGTTACTAACATACTTTCTCATTATACAATATCGTATCAGTCTCATAGTTGATGAATTATAAGTATATAATCACTCATAAATAGAAGAAATTTGCATGGTGGTAGGACATTTTGCTAATGCCCGCCTGGCTAGCTACCACCCTCAAGTAGAAAATCTATCGCCAAACACCTAACGGTGAGTTTGAGAGCCAGTACTTTTAGGTTAGCCTGAACTACATCTTCGACCACATCATCACTTACCATCAGGTGAGATATCTGCGAAAGGCTGACATACGACAGGTATAAAAAACTCTGGATCTGATTTTTTTTCCTATAAGTGTGGTTACAGGAAAAAAATCTAGAGTATACCTACATTTCGTGCTGCCAAATAAAGGTAACCTTGCCTAAGCTTTGTGCTTCTTTTAATCTTTTAGGTACATACGTAACAAGGATCAGCAGTAACACTAGTGCCATAGAATTGATTATGAGGAAACACAATGGTTCGCTTATCACTGAACATGTGACTCACTTTGTAAACTAAGCGTTCATTTGCAGAGGTAATTAATGGAGTACGACTGAAATTACTAAACCAGATATTACAAGCTATTTTGTGACACACACTCTGAAAAATATAATGGAACTAATTTCACAGTTTTAAGCGTAAAATGACTAATATCTCTTGCAACACCATTGAATATTTGTCAAAGTTTTTTTTTTTATGCTTGATAAGTTAGCCTTTGACCACTGTCTCACTTGATGGTAAGATGTGGTCGAAGATGTTGTTCAGGCTAACATAGAATTGCCGGCTCTCAAGGACAGCTGCCGGAACACACAGTTAGGTGCTTGGCGACAGATTTTCTACCTGAGGTTGGTAGTTACCACCAGAGCCAGACGAGCATTCGCAAAATGCCCTACCACCATGCTTTAACTGCCATCCTAAGACAACAACCGGGACCGACGGCTTAACGTGCCCTCCGAAGCACGGAAGCGCTCAGTAGTAATGCGCTAGTGGCAGCAAGTCACCCATCGAACTCATGACCGCGGCGGACGTTGCTTAACTATGATTCATTATAAATAACAAAACAACCATGCCTTATATAAGCAAAACAAACTGATTATTAAAAGGTAAAAGTTATTATATTACCAAATAAACGTTTTCCATCCCCAAAAACGGTACAGCCTATACAAACAATCTTATAAAAGAATCTTAAGAAATTTTTCACCAGCTTTGTATAATTTTTTTAATTTATTTCAATACTGAATCATTGTATAACTTTTACCCAATATTCGGTTCGGAATAACAGAAGCAGTATAACATTCTAAACTCTCAATCTGTGAGCCATACTAATGTAGCTTTAGAAAATCTTGCGTAAGCACAATTTTCCACGAAGATGAAATCCTTTAAAGGTAAATCTTTGTATTTTCGATTTCCCAAGATTTTCATTCCATTAAATGTACTTGTTGAATATAGCAAAGTTTAAAGGTTAAAAGCCGCCAGTTTATTGAATTTTCAATATATTTTTAGGCCTAAGATAGCTGCTGCGAAAACCGCCCCCGCCTATATATGCTATGGGACTTCTGCACGCTTTACACCAATATTCTGCAAAATACTCGTTTTAAGTTTAAATAGTGTCAATAAATGATTACTATTAAATATTGCTAGTTTTGTATACTTGAACAAAGTCTAAATTGGTAATTATAAACGAATAACTGTAATACTCATAGGTGATAAATTATAATTATGATCTACGCGTATAACTTGATGTCTCGTTCCTCTCTAACGTTTTAACTGCTACAGTTTGTTTCAAAGATTTTTTTACTGCCCTGTTGGTCAGGTGGCGTAAAGCGTGGAATGTCGAGGTACGTTGTTCGATCCCCAGACCAGACAGTTATAGGTTTTTTCTGATAGCAGGTGCCGGGTTAGAATATCACCTCCCCATTTCTTCCCGTGAGTGTCGTAAGAGGCGAATAAAGGAAAAGTGCGCCAAATGAGCAGCATGCTTCTTCTCACGTCGATGTGAATAGGTTGTTGTGTGCATTAGACGCACAACAGGGCCGTGTACCATCGTAGTGCCCTGCCATGATTTTACATAATATGTTCTTGTGTTCCTGTCTTATAAGTTGTTAGCGTAAACATATTAATCGTAATATGTTCTTACGTTTCGTCCAGTATGTTAGAGAAAACATTTTGTATGACCCTAAAACTGTGCCCGGCCAATGGTAATAGGCTTGCCCCGTAATACATGGGAACAAAACCCAATTGGCAAAACATGGGTGTTTACACACCTCTGCCTGAGGGAAAAGCCACATACTGGTTTGGTATTTGAAGCACATCTAGCGGGTTTGCATAATGGCTTGATCATGTGCCAGCCCTTTTAGAAACTTTGATACTCAACAAGGTTGTATTGGCAATATTACAGGTAACACTGGCACTTTCACCGGGCTTCCCTGTTGATTCCATTGACTTATAATATATACTAGACGCGACATCTCAAACGAGGATAGTCGACCAGTGCAGGTAAGCCGGCCGGCATCTCTTTACACGCTTTACGTTCGAAAATCGTGTATACAAAACTATTGATTATACACAATTTTCGAACGTAAACCGCGTGCAATCTCAACGCACTGCCCAGCTGCGTGTGGGTGAGAGTATGTCGGCCGGCTTACCTGCACTGGTCGACTATCCTAGTTTGAGATGTCGCGTCTAGTATATATAGGTCAATGGTTGATTCGATCACGGTGGGACGGGAAGTTTTAACTACTTATTGATTAGATTAATTAGGTGTAGCACAGAACAGCCTACATGATTAAGTTATTGAAATCGAGTTGTTAGAAATATATTGTAATCTCGTATAATCGTACGTCGATAAACCGGCGTTTTTATGAGGAACGGAAAAATATGTATTATATGAAATGCTCTAGGTTTTATTTTCTCTCTAAGGTTTCACCTTAATTTTTTACAGACATAATGCTGATACTAGGTTGAATTACTTGCTTGGTATTCTATAGATTGTTGTAGGATTTATTATGCGTCACATTATTTATAATCCTTATGGTGAACTATTGTGTTATTGAATAATGATTCCAGGTAACGACTGCCTTGTTGGTTGAGTCACGAGTGGCGTAAATTATCCCCAGGTCGGATAGCTATTAGATTTTCCTGACGGCATAATCTAGAAGTATTTCAAAGTTTGGAAATGTGCCTAGGCTAGCCCTATTAAACGGAACCAAGAACACAATTATCTTGCCAAACACGAGTGTTTAGACACCCCTGCGAACTCTTAGGCGAAAAAGGTTACTGTATCTTTTATTTAATGGATATAATTCTAAATTTCAATAAAAGTAGAACATGTCTTTATTTTTCTTTTTGTGTTGTTGTCCCATGTTCACTTGTTGGGATAGAAAAAGAGTGCTGTTCTTTTTTCCTTACAAATTCTCTGGAGCAGTTAATAGTGTGAAGCTCTACCTAGAAGGAGGAAAAAGCTCGCATCATACCTTTAAGTGCTTGAAAATTACTTGAGGGTGATAGCTAGCCCGGCGGGCATACCCAAAATGCCCTTCCACAATGCTATAACGCATTGTACACACTTTGCTGACATCCTATTTGACTGCCATCCTATGACAATAACAGGGACCGACGGCTTGTCGTACCCTCGGTAGCACGGAAGCCCTCATTAGTGAATGCCATTTGCGGTCACCCATCCAGGTAACGAGCGCAGAGAACGTTGCTTGACCTATAGTTGAAAAGAACGGCATTGCAAGCTTCGTTACTAGCGCTTCTAAATGCTTATTATAATTATGTCATTATGTTACCCCATCCCGATACATAGTGGATCATCTAACATTAACTCATGTTTCTTTTTTTACTGATAGGCTAGCGGTTGCTGACTCAGAAATCGCAATGTGGATAGTGCGTTTGATTGTTGGGATTCTAAGATTGACACAAAATCATTTGCCTATTTAGAAAGCGTATGCGTTTCCTTTTAATGAATAACGCTGATAATCGCATATTTATACTGAAAATTTAAAAAGTCACAAACGGTCCCCGTAATTACTGTGCATTACCTTATATCTCGACCTTTTGACCATTAAAAACCAGATCCCACTTCCTCAAAAGCACTTTAATGATAGCCTGCAAAGTGAAATTGAAATTAAACGTAAAAAAGTTACGAAAACAAAGTTAGCACTGGTGTTGCGTTGCATAAACCGGTTCAATTAATATCGTATTCGAATAACTGTATTTATTATTATTACATTGGGGTTTGTAGAGCAGCGACCAGTGCTGTTACAGGACCTGAAGTTTGGTTCATCGTTACGTTAATAAAACCAGTGAGTTTATACCTAACTAGCTTTCCAGATGCGGTTCCGCCCGCACGTGTGTCGGTTATTGCGCAAAACCATTAACCTCTTTTTGCGCAGTTGGATAAAAACCATACTATGTCCTTCTCCGGGACTCAAACTATTTCCATACCAAATTTCATCCAAATCGGCCCAGAAGGTTTTAAGTTTATCCGTTGCATACAAAAATACAATATTTCCTCTTTATAATATTAGCATAGAACATATAATAATACATATTAGTGTAGATGGATATAAGAATGATAAATTTTTAACTGTTAGTTTAAATGGCCCTTTACTTTTAGGGAATGCATAGTGAGATTACCGGCTTTAGAATTGATGATTAGCAGTTTGCCAGCGAGTACAAAATTCCAACAAATGTCCGTCGAAGTAAGTCTCTTAAAAGAGCTCGCTGAAGAAATATTGACTTTATCCTATAGTGCTATATGTCAGTTTCAGAGCCATAAGGCTCAAAAAGACGCAATATAAAATAATGGAAACTAAAGTTTTTGACATTCTTTGCAAGTAAGGTTTTTTAAAAGCAACATGATATATTTTGCTACCATTATAAATGAATATATTGTTCGAAAGCATGGATTTTACTTTGCCCTTTTCACGTTAGTAGCTTTGAATTAAAAGATAATGGCAAAGTTTAAATATTAAAAAAGCAACACACTTCTAGGTTAACCTGAACAACATCTTCGACCACATCATCACTTATCATCAGATGAGATAGTGGTCAAAGGCTAACCTATCAGGCATACAAAAAAGAAAAAAAAAACCCAAACACACTATATAGTTCTGGCAGAATCTAAGGTAAAGGTAGGTACTTATATAATGCTTAACTTTACAGCAAGGGCACCTTGCCAATTATTTTTATAATTAATCCTCCGCTAACTGCCAATTATTTTTAAATTAATAATTTTCCTTTTGCTTCTAATGAGGCTTATTTTTATTGTATTTATCTGATCTAACGGAGAAAGGCTATTTTAGGATTTTCCTGAAAGGCAGACGTGTAGCAATGTTTACCTATACACACAGGTGTAAATGAGATCTATTGTATAAGTTTTATATTATAGAACCTTACACTGTATAATATCACATATAATACACTCTTTAGCTCTACTAATTATCGTGTGTTTCAAAGTTTCAAAAGAAGAAATCAACATTATTTTACAGTTCTGCACTGTTTGATTATATAATTATACAAACATAAATCAATTATCCCTTGTATCCCCGAAGGAGTAGACAGAGGTGTTATTACACCATATTTTAGTCTGAAATGTTTTATTCCGATGTTATAAAAATTTAATGTCATGCGAGTTGGCTAAAGGCTCGCAACCTATGACATTATAATTATATTTGATCTTAAAAGTTGGAGAGTAGACTCTCACATTGAGTGACACGTGTACTTCAGATTGTTTAAGATACAGATTATATTTTAATGTGGTTTGCTACATTTTTAAGGAACGTTGAAAGCTGATCATCATTGAAGCACTCGTAGCGAAGTTTGCTTAGCTGTTCTTAAGCGATCAGCTAAGTTAAGCAACGTCCGCCGCAGTCATGAATTGGTTGGGTGATCGTTAGTGACATTACTACTAAGCGCTTCCGTGCTTCGGAGGACACGGTAAACCGTCGGTCCTGGTTGTCGTCTTAGGATGACAGTCGTTATAGCATGGTGGTGGGGCGTTTTGTGATTGCCCGCCTGGCTAGATATCAAGTAGAAAATCTGTCTTTGGGAGCCAGTAATTCTATATTAGCCTGAACAACATCGTCGACCACATCATCACTTACCATCAGGTGAGATAGTGGCCAAAGGCTGACATATCAGGCATAAAAAAATATAAATAATATATATAGTACAAAATACACTTCCATTAAAAAAAAACAGACTACTCATAACTTAATGACGACTACTTAATAAATAATTACAATCAAGTAATTTAACATTAAAAAAGTAACCATTAGTAGTTTCTTTAACCGCATAGTAACACAAATCTACATCTTGCGTACAGAAATAATACAATCTAATTAGATTGAATTAATTCTTTAAGGGTGTATTATATTATGTAACATGTCTGCCTTAGGCACCAACAGTGACATCGGTCTACGTTTTAATGTAAATATTAACCAAAATTTACTATTTCGAACAGTCCTTAAAAATCTAAGTATTTCATAGCTGATTCAATATCATTTTGGAGTACATATAACGCTATTTTAATATAAGTTGACAACCCACAATAAGCTCTGTAGACGATACCGGCATGCAAGTTTTTGTAGCTACCTTCTCGTGTATTGATGAACAAAAATTAAATTGTACCCTGATTCAATATTCGTCTTTAGGTTAACGTACTACAAAAAATATTTAAATTCCACCTTTGTTATCCATTCCGTTTACGATCTAGAGACCCATGACCTACGGACCATCAGACGGACAGAAATATAGCCGAGTATCATTTAGGTACACTTTGTATAATGAACCATACAAAGTATTACTTCATAAAATCCAACTATTATTTACCATGATTCTGTGATGATGTTCAATTTACTTCGAAACAACCTTTGTAAACAGGTAAAATTTTATATTTCGTCGAACACCAAATGAGGTCGCAAAGACATTGTGAGGTTTGACCTAAATGTGTTGAAGTCTCGTTAATATTGTAATTTAGGAAAACATTATCCTACTAACATTATAAACGCGAAAGTTATAATGTTAGTAGGATATATGGGTATGGATGTATGTATGGAAGTTTGTTACTCTTTTACGCAAAAACAACAGAAAGTATTTTAATGAAACTTTACAATGATATATTTTATAAATCAAAATAACACATAGGCTATAATTTATAAAGATATTGTGTGAATTGTCCAAAATATAACGATAACTGTCAAGTAGGAAAACATTCTGCCATATGCGACCTATTCTGGCGTGCGATGCAAAACCTTTTAGTATTACACACATAATGCACGGAAATGTTGATCTTGGATTGTCCTACAAACAATAAACCCTAAATACTATAACATTTACATTTTATTTCTAATGCATATTTGGTATTAACAAATTGATCCTTATCAAACAAATATTATAAAGGCGAACGTTTGTAAGTGTGTTTGTATATTTGTTACTTCATCACACTCAAATGGCTAGACCAATTTTGATGAAATTTGTATGTAAATAGATGCGGTGCTGGATATAGGATACTTTTTATCATCATCATTCATCACCACGCGGATTTAACGGAGGAACGAAGCTAGTATTACATACATCTACTACGTGTATGTACATTAATCATACGGTAGAGGTTACTTACAGCTGTTAAAAACAATGAAATGACTAATGTCTAATAGTACAGTTTCAGGGGCAGACTGTTGACACGGCGGCACGTTGTTCGGGTACATACAGTTATATACCTAAGGTTGTGCATGAGTAATATATATGACACATAATGTAGTCCCCATTGCAATCGCATCGAGTACTTTAGCAAGTCCATAAAAACTATATATTTATTATTTGTTGTGGTATCAGCACAAAGACTGGCGACAGATAATGATGGCACATGTCTATCGAGTTTTGTATGCACGTTTGGTTAGATAGTACCTAATCGATACTATGAGTAATTAAAATTAGACCCTATTGTACCCCGGAGATTAATATTTGACAGTTTGAGGTTACATTTTTATAAATGTATCTATTATGGATCCAAGCCACAGTCTACAAATAGCTAGAAAAGATCCCTCAAACATCAGATAGTACAATATATCAAGACATGCTATACAAAGAGCGATTATGCGATATATAGGGTTATTCAACAAGAACTTTGTTTTCTAAAACAAAATAAAACAAAGAATTTAGATGAAGATGATTCAAATTTTTATTTTATTACGAAGAGAAAAGTTTGGCAATTATGAATGAAAAATGATATCTGGCAAATGTTCACCACGAGCACGCTGACAGATGTCGATTCTTTCATCAAAGTTTTTAATCACTTTTTGGCGGGTCTTTTTCACGAGATGTTATCGTACTTTGCGAGCTGAAGTGCACTTTATTGCTTCGTAGCTAGAGTCGCTTATTTATTGGAATGCCTTTGCGGAGTGTTCCTTCTGGTCATTTTTATTCTGTGATTATGTATACATTTTATAAGACATTATAAAATTAATTCATTATAAAAGGTATCAAATACAGATCAAAAGATACATTCCATTGAAGACGGATGGATAGCACCATAGGCAGATAAATATACACTGTCCCATATCCTCATAGAGAACCCTAAAAATACGACGGTTCAATACCCAAAAGCGATTCCGGCGTTTATCAATCATCACTCTCAATCTAAGTTCATTCGAGTACTTATCAGTATTCTGTCATCTGTGTTATCAGTTATAGATAATATTCGTAATACAAAATGTTCGACCACACAATTAACATGATATTCGTAACGGTTCACTAATCATAATCACCGTTTGAATGTAAACAGGTGTCATGTTCTAACGTTCTCGAAATTTATATTTTAGTGTTTATCTTGGTTAAGAGTGGGTAATTAAAAGTCGATAAATGCAAATAATTGTTTCTTTTTCGCGGTGACCAAATGTCATCAAAGTATATTAAGATATTTTAAAGGAATAATTCGTCCGTACGTTTACGTTAGTCCTATTGGATTTCTTCATAATAACATCTTTAGATTACCCATACTATTTTTTCTGAACGATATGCTAATGTCCTAACTACTCCCAACTTATTATTTCCTTAAAGTTAATACTTGAATTGCTACATCTTGTACATGTTTGTATGTATGAGTGTGTAAAACTCTTGTATGTGTTGTTGTGTCGGAATAGGATTGACTGTTAATTTTATATCTCGATAAATTGTTTGAGTTGGACTCAAAAAACATTTACGAAGGAATTCAATAGCACTCACTAGTTGACCGATAGAAAAAGTTTAAAGAGCGATCCAATAAATAAATAAATAAGCCGATATCGTACATAAAAAAAAACCGGTCGACTTGAGACACTTCCTCTTTTTTTGGAAGTCGTTATAAAACGGTTTGTACGTCTAAGGTGCAAATTGTACACAATCAAACATAGAGCTTGCCGGCGAATTCAAAGCAACAATAAAGTCCGGATTAGTGTCTCTCCAAATAGTCACAGAGCAAATATCCGTTGAATCTCAACGGTACCACACTGCGTAGTTGTACCGGGGCATTTAGTTCCGACCCTCGCAATGTAAGAGAGATTGCGAGGGTCGGAACTAAATGCCCAGCGAATGGCAGCAACTCAAGCCGAGGTCCGTACCACAGTGGTGCCCTTGAGCTCGCCGTCAACCCTTCCATTACTAGCGGCGCGTGTTCGGCGCCCGTAGGAGACGAAGGTAGAAGGTGTTTTTCACCATCTACGCCCGTCTCGAGCTAGTGCTTATGGCACTTCCCCCTCCAGGGCTATAAGGGGGCCTACCCTCGCTTAAAATCCGGTGGAGTTGGACGGCCGAAAGCGGTGGCAAACATCTACGTCTTTTCTAAAAAAAAAGTTTTAAACTTCACGACGGCAAAGGTGAAGAATCTATGGCGACATATTTAAACTTTTATCGCGTATGCCTAGTTGTACTGTTCATGAATTTTCATCATTCACAACATGATCATGGTATTAGCGAGTTTAAAATAATATTGCACGTATTATCTTGAAAATTTACTGAACACTGATGCACACAATCTGTAATTGACCCCTAAAACAGTAAAAATATTAAAAAATAAGTTTACTCGTAACAAATGTAACCAATAGGTATTATTTATAACAATAAATTAGGTATCGTAAAAATATTCTTCGAATCTCGCGTATTACGTGATCAAGTAACAATAGATGTGACAATATATAGTTGTTAGAAGACGTAGCAACTACACATAAAAAACCAGCCAATTGCGAGTTGAAATGTGATACTAAGGGTTCTCGTAACAACACAGAATGTACCAAAAATTTACATATTTTTCATACAGATCAAGATCCTGAGCTGGAGTTCGACCTGTACCTGCCCGGCTTTTTTGTATTTGTTGTAGTACGTTAGATATTGGACTATAATCATATCAAGTAACCGTTTTACGATAGAGTAAAAAGAAAACACGTTTATTGTATGTATGAGGGCTTTTTGTTCTCATTATTTGTTATTTGAGCTAAAAATCGGTCCCGAATTTTCGTCCATAATTATTATTCAGCAACCGACTAGAACTTGCATAATATTTACCGGATATTTCTCCGACCACTTTCAAACTTATTTGAAGTTCTTCGTTTGGGAGTCACGATTGTGCACAGCGTCTAGCGAGGGCCTCAACACGTAAATATTACACGAGTCCTAGCCAATAACTTTATAATAATTATTATTTGTTAGGCAATCCTGCATACTAACACATATTCCGAAATTTTCAACCGGCTACCTAATACCTTCAAATGAAATCAAATCATTTATTTGTAAACATGTGTAAGTATACCTTTCCAAAGATACCCATTTTAACGTCAGATGGACGCGACAGCCGAGGTTTAGTAATAGAGTTCCGTTTTCTAGTACGGAACCCTAAAAATAATAGAGTTTAAAATAAAATTAATTTAATTTAAAATCTATTGTAAATTTGAAACCTGTTTTAAAGTGTAATACTATTGTTTAGTGGCTTGTTGGTTTGCGCTACAGGAGGCGCAACAATTGATATATTACACACTATGGTACGTCGCAAATTTAATATTATGTCTCGCCATAGGTCGCTTTCCCGTTAGGGCTACATGTTTTTAATCATTACACCATATACATCCCAAACTAAATAATACACTACTCGTAATGAAGAAAGCGTTTATTTTTACTTTCATGATTGTTTACTTATTAATCAGATCTTGACCTCACTGAAACTGATAAGCACTTTATTAATATCAGACATCAGATCACTATATTTTATCAAATTGGAACGAAAAACGATAACGAACAATTTGTTTGAGTAATTAAAAATATAATTTGTTTGAAGCGATACGACGATAGGGTTATTGCCGCCTGATAACGTCTGATAACTTATACGTTTGGTTTGTATTGGATGTAGTGTCTATATCATCACATTTTATTCACAGGTGTCTTAAATTAAGTTTGCGAATGCCCGTCATGTAGAAAATATGTCGCCAAGCACCGAACGCTGTGTCCCGGCAGCTGTCCTTGACTGCCAGTAATTCTAGGTTGAGCCTGTTAACGCCTTCGACCACATCATCCCTTACCATCAGGGGTAAATCAGGCATAAAAAAGTTAGTACGTTTACATAGTTATTTTCCGTGAACATTAGCGTTAAACACCATATTTTTTTAGCATCGCCGCTAGCGAAAATCTATTTGGCAATTTTTTTTATGACAGAAAACGTGAACCTTTTTGTTATTTGGCAAGGACACTAACAGCAACATTACACTAGCCAAGGTAGTTTAAATTCAAAGCTGATCGGACGGACGGAGCTTAGAAATAGGGTACTGACTTTATTATGGAAGCTTAAGAAAAAGCCTTTTACAGAATATGAACAGTACCTACCATAATTTCAGTCACAGACAAAAAGTGATGCGGTACATTATTTTTATGTATTTTATAAAAATAATGTTTGACCAACCGTTGATGATTTATAAACATGAGTTAAGTTCACGAAAGTTTAAAGAAAGTAGAATATGGATAATAGCCTAAATTCAATCACATACAAAAAGTGTACCTAAGTTTCAGCCACACACCGTGGGAAATTTTAATTGTTCAGGGTCGATCACTTGGAAATGATCCGTCTCAAATTTTACATTCGCTAAACTTGTTTCTATCAGACATACATAAGAGTAGACTTAGGCCCCCATTACACTATCGCATATTTAGGACAATAGTTTAACAGCAATACTGAGTTTAATAGACAGATTATTTTTTTTTTAATATTTATATCATTGTGCACGTTTTGGTTGGGAACTATAAAAATATTCAAGCTCACAACCAATTAAAAACAATATTGATTTACGCGAAGAAAAATTATAGTAATGTGCGGGATGCGGGCATCCACCCCTATAGCTGGGGTATGCTCTGACCGACTGAGCTAACATGACAATGAGTCTTAATTCTATTTCTTATCGTTATTTAACCATCGTATGGGGATGGATCCCACACATGAGTATAATTTCTCCTTTCTTAATCATCTAAGTAATCCGCAGAGCATGCGTTATTGCAAAAATAAAAATACTAAAATATCTTAACCACTTTTTTAGAGTTGACAGTAATTTATTACATTCACGTGACAAGTGCTGAAACTTTACTAAAAAAAAATTAATTAATTATTGTTGTCTTGAAAGCACACCAATTTTTAGGTAATTTGTAAAACCTTACTATGTTGAAACTTTGCTAGCCCGTTAAAGCTATGTCTCCAACCAAGCAAACGCTGGCAACTTTTGAGTTGCCAATACGACAATTTCTGTAAAACTTTATAGGTCACCCCAAACAAAAATTAGCTTGTGTTTGTGTTTTCAACGTGTTGGTTACATGAATTGCCAACTTTTGTTTAGTGCAGATTTTGAAGTTACCAACTTTTTTTAAAAGGTGAAATGAAGAGTGTACGCCTTACAGATATGAATGAAACATATAATATTCTAGAGGGTATAAAAATATTATACCTTAACGGAAAAAACAATCCCAAATATTTCTCTCGAAAGAAAAAAAATGTGAATACAGCTCTGAAATTTCGCTTAATCAAATCGCGTCTATATTGTAAATAGTAACAATACAAATTTTATTTCTAATTATTATGTAGCAGCCATGTGACGTCCCGTGGGGTGCCGGGCTAGAATGTCACTCCCTACCACTACCCACGGGTGTCGTAAGAGGTGATTAAGGGTAACACATCAGAAGATGGGCAGCAGTACTTTCTGACGAATTGATATCTCACACTGCGATCTCAAGGACGCCTGCCAAGCGTAGGGATTATGGCAAACCCCCCCCCCCCCCCATAATGGAGGAGGCTATGTTCAGCAGTGGGCAATCCGGCTGATACAGTACAGTAACCATGTGATATATTACCTGAAACACTGTTTCCGTTTTTTAAAAAACTCACGTATATATGAATTTTATGACTAAAATTCGCTCATACTAATTAAATAAAGCGATTTGCAGTTTCACTCAATCACATGCTAAATAATGTCTCTCCGTTCTGCACTCTAAGGGCCTGTTTCAGAATGTTCGAGTAAGTTCCGGTTATACTACCCAGAACATAAAATAACTGAATGATAGAAATGACAGTTAGCATGTCGTGTTTCAAGCTTTAACCGATGGATAGGCTAAATCAATGAGTGTGAAACGTAAAGATAGTGTTTTATTTATTAAATATGTTCTGGATAGTATAACCGGAGTTACTCGAACATTATGAAACAAGCCCTAAGTGTGACGTGTCTCAAAGACCACTTCACGTCTTATCAAAATTACAATCTTTATGTGGTGGAGACACAGATGTAAACTATGATCCTAATTATCTTATAGTGTAATAGGGGCCTTAGATTTACCACAAGTAACCTTGTCAACAGTTTTTGTATCTCAGCCGTCACAGTGCCATATACAGCGAGCCACGTGACAACATTACCATACTTTTTTGTGGCCAAAACCTTTAAAGTTGGCGGTATCTTAACATAACCTCATTGTGACAAAGGTTTTTCATAGTTATTTTGTAAAACTAGTAACTATTTATGAGTATCCTACCTTCGTGGATTCCACACGAATCACACCGCCATCCTCCTAATATTTCCCCACTTAGGTATATGGACGATTTTTTATTTTTTTTTGTACCTAGACTTTTTGCTCTGTCCTATTGCTGTTTTACGACTTACAATTTTAATTTGCACATTTTTACATAAAATTATTATTATGTATGGATAAACATGAAATCGACTTATAATTTAACTACATTAATAATCTGTACATAGTTTAATTTATTAATAAATGATTATTTGATATGACAAAACCCCTTTTTACAGGATGTCTCATGACAAAATGCGTCCGTAAAATCTTTATAATTTGAAATATTTTTATATGTAGCACCGTACTTTTTTTGAAGAACATTTTAATCTGATCTCTCTGCATTGTTCTTTACTTCTTTTGAAGGATAAACTACTATAGTTTTATTGAAATAAAGACAAACAACAAAACATGTAACACATGGAAATTCCTACTGAGTGACATTTGTTTTTCTATTTTAAAATATTACTGCCAATATTACCACTATTTATTATCCTGGTAACTCTTATTCCTACCTCCAAGGCAGCCTATTGTTTTCATTTAATATGCAAGTGTTAGCAGCATAAAATTAAATAAAATAAAGTTTTACGACTCAAAATTGTGATTTTAGGAATTCCACTGAGTTACAGGTTTTACAATATTACTGCCAATATTACCACTATTTATTATCCTGGTAACTCTTATTCCTACCTACAAGGCGGCCATATTGTTTTCATTCAATATGTTAGTGCTAGTAGCATAAAATTTAATTAAATAAAGTTGTACGACTCAAAATTGTGATTTTAGGAATTCCACTGAGTTACAGTGATACAGTGAGAACTTAGGTACAAAAAAAATAAAAAAACGCTCAAATGGTTTATATATCTTTTGGCGAACGCTGAAGTCAAGGGGGAAACTCATAACTTTTATGATTTTTTGTTTTACTGCAATCCGTCTGACTGTTATAAATGGTTACATTAGTTACGGGTAAACGTTATTTTATTTTTATATATATGTTTTTACGGTTTTATGGAATTGTGTGTATTGGTGTTCTACTTTTGAAGATAATACTTCCAATATTATACTAAACCCACAAATACCATGATCGTATAAAATAATTACCAAACTTTGCTACAAGAGCGAAACTCATTTAAAATTTGTATTTCTCGCTTTAGACCCAGTTTTCAGGACGATAGGAGAGCCTATTATCCTACCTAACCTCAACCATCCTTGGGAATACTCTTTTTGATAAAGGAATTCAGATTGAGCCCACTCCAGTCGACAAAGTGGCTTGGTGCTCATTCAGCGCATTATTTCCCTCAATTGCCTATAACGATAATCACTGTATTTTGATTAACCTCACCTGTTTTTAAATGAGGATGATAGATTTGAAAGTGTTAACAGACCGTACCTAAAAATCACTATCATTTTTACATGAAAGTGGCATCTAGCCAGGCGAGCATTCGCAAAATGCCCTACCACAAAGAACACTGGCGAAACATTAGTCGGCAATTCGTTGAGTGAATTGAAATATCTGAGTAGCTTATGTTATTTAAATGTTTTTTGTGTATTTTTTCAATTAACACATTTGTTGGTAAAAGCCTACGAAAAATGATGATGTTAAGAGGAGTTTTCGTTATTTCCGATAGTTACATATTTCAACAATGGCTGATACACCTCTTACCTTTAGGCCGTATTCCACTTGAGTTATTTTAGATTATTTTGACCACATTTTGCGTCTATGGTTCCACATTTAATAAGAACCATAGACACAAAATGTGTTCAAAATTATCAAAAATAACGAAATTGGTGTCAAGTGGAATACGCTCTAAAACTGTCCTACTGCAAGCAAGCAAGTATCGATTTATATATCGATAGTTATTCAGTTGTTTGCGTTAAATTTGACTACTACTAAAAATGTGACGAGAATTACTGTTATGAAGACTTGGTTTTTTAGAAAGCACTCAAGTAGTTTGTCTCTTTAGACCATTTGAATTGAATACCAAGAAAGTATCGCTAGTATTAATCGGTGATTACAATACTCGATATTGATTTACGTGTAGTTATTTACATCTTGTTAATACCAAGTTTAGTGTGAATACCGATTAACAATAACTTAATTTTCAACTGATGAACGGCGCAGACGTCGCACATTAACGAGACAGATACAGTAGTCCACAGATCAAAACGAACGAGAGAAAGTATCATAATTTTGATTGTGTGTGCGTGATATCTATGTTAAACGATGTTTTGTAAATGCAACATTGATGTTAAAACATCGATGTTTTATCTTCTAACATCGATCATCCCTACAGACATGACATATAAAAATCACATGACGAAAAACAAACCACAAATGCTTCTGCGCTTGTGTGATCTGATGTGTTTTTTTGCGATTTCATTAGTTTTCCGTATTTTACCTTCTTTTTTACTTGACGCAGACTGCCTCTTCACGCTGATATTACTAGTATTTCATTTGTGACCTGTGTTTGCCCTTGGATTCTTTATTTATCTAACGTGGTAATGTATCGTCTTTTGCATTCCGACTTTGCCTCTTTATCACCAGCAGAGGTTTTAGATGATGTCGTTTTACGAGAAGATGATGAAGAATAAATCGAAATTAATATAAGAATCACTTGTTGTTATTTTATTAGGCCTTAGAGTTATATTCTCTTATTTAATTGTACAAAATGGCCTTTTTAACAATTACTCAGGTTTACATAGTTTAGTATTTCGGTCATTTACTTAGCAAATGTATGCTTGCCTGGAGTAGATAATTTGTCACCAGGCCTACCTACATCGTATTCTGGAGAACCAGTTCCTATTTTATGCTTAGCCTGATAGCAACATTATCACCTACCCACAGGTCAAATAATGGTCGAAGGTGGTGAGGATGGTGGTGTGAGCAACAAAATAGTCGACCAGTGCAGATATGCCGGCCGGCATACTTTCCCCCACACGCAGCTGGACACTCGTAGAGATTACGCGCGCTTTACGTTCGAATATTGTTTATTCAAAATACACAATTGATAATACACAGATGCAAAGAGTATGCCGGCCGGCATATCTGCACTGGTCGACGAATTTCATTTGAGATATATATTGTATAGGTCAATGTGTGAACGTAATAAAATGAAGCAATGTAAATATCACTTTTATATGTTCACAGTTACAATTGTTTTTGTTTTGTGCCTAACATAAACTTATCTAGGTAAATAACACTAACAGAATTACATCCTATGCATAAATAACAAAATGAAACTAAATATTATCTAAGACTACTTTCGAAAAAATACATAACCTACAAACATTCAAATCATAATATCTTAAAACGTAGGCTTTCTCTGACAAAAATTCTATTACCATTGGAATCGGAAATTTACAGCTATAATATTTATATTTTTTTTATTCTAATTCGCAATATTTTTTTATGAAATAAAGCCAAGTATGGGAGTTCGCCATTGTTCTTTACTACCAATATCCTTTAGAATACTATATACAATTCAATAACCATATAAATAACGATTCTATTTTTAAACATGCGATGATAAACAACAAAACAGGGATTATCGCAATCGTTCAGTTGAGGTAGTCACTGTCCGGCGCGGATTGCAATGATTGTCGATGATCGTTTTCGTAATCGATAAGGTACGAGTACCATCGAGTGGTATCTAGCTATCGGTTAAACAACGTACAACAAAGGCTCGTGAGACCAAGGTTATCAGCCGGTTATAATGGTAACCGGCGAGCGACAATTAAATCGATTCACAAAGAAGGCTGTTGGTTTTTCTCGTTATTGATAAACTTGGAAATGTTTCAGTTTTCAGTGCATATTATGTGGAAAATTTCTTGTAGGGGCGCAAAACAGTTTCATAATAACAATATCATCACGGCTGTATATTCACGGCGATAGTTTAGCGATATGCACATCGCTCAAAAACACGTTACAAGTGACTCACTCTAACCAGGGAATGAGTAGTATCGGGTAAGAAGAAAGCGAAAAATGTGCTGACAGACACGGAGCAGTGCGGCCCTAGCCATGAGTAGCCACCACCCCGTAGTCCATAAGCCATGGTTCGAAGCCTCAGCCAGCCACAGGCACAGGGGTGAAAAAGAAACATAACGTAAGATACGTTACGCCTTATTATATATATTACTTTACATGTAATAAAATCAGAGTCTATAGATAGAGATATAGTCATCCAAGCTCAGACTCCGGACAACTAATGATAATTTCTCCGTCACAAAAACCTTATGACTTTCCGTCTCGAGAAACGAACCCAAAACCTCGATATTCCAAAACGACGCTTTCGCCACTTTACCTACTCGGTAGTATTTTTATATTATATACAAGCACAATTGCGTGCTAAGCGTAAATCACAATAATATTATATATTATTGTCAAAACAATTGTGCTTCAATAATTTGTAAATAATAAGTCAGTAGTATTTTTAAATGTTCATGTTTAATGACGATGCTGAGGACATGCATGTACCTCTAGATACATCTCTATGCACTCTCACACGAATATACCTTATGAGAAGCAATAATGCGAGTTGGCAACGAACATTTTAACAGCATCGTAATATTTGCTTTACACTTAAGTTATTTACTATAAACGCTTCCTTACTCTGGAAATTTCCTAGCAAAAAGCAATGTCAAAAGATAATTAAATTATTGAATTATGTGTTAATGGCCACCATTGCCCATGTTTCCGGCCCATGCAAGAGTATAAAACGGCAAATATTATGTGGCAGAAAATAGAAATGAAATTGTTAATGGTTCTTTACTAGAAAACGGGACTTTTTTTATAAAATATATAAAGGTTGAGAATGTTCTGCCAAGATGTCAGCGTTATCAGTGTCAGCGTCATTAAAATATACAGCATATTTAGAACCGTAATTGGCAGACCGTTGAAATTTTTTGAGAAACAGACCGCGTAAGTGATGGATAGACGAGCATGACACGTGCGACAACCATCACAGTAAATACTTAGGTAGAGTCTATGGAAGAATTTGGACGTGCAGGGGTACAGCACGAGCTAAACACTACAAGTTACGTAGTCATACGAGAAGCTCTTAAATCTGTTTCTCGTTTGACTACAGAGCTAGGTCCGCGTACGCCCGTATGTCACTGTCATTTTAATCAATTTCTAGCACTGCACAGCAGCAATATTGCATAAATAATATACGTATAATTATTATTAACTATTAATAAGTAAGAAGAAATGCAGAAATATTTGAAATGAAAATGTTTAGGATATATGAACAGTAAAAGTAAATGAAAAATCCTCGTTCAGTAGGATGTCGTTGAAAAGGTAGGATTTGACTGATTAAGATTTGATTGGTACGGCTCCTGATCATAACTTCAAGCACCATCTCATATATAGTAAGATATAAGATATTTAGACTGTATGTGAAGTGGCGTTATTGCTTTGGATTCTAGTGGTTCTGAACGTACACTGACCTTAAGAACTTAGTACCACATTTAAAATTGCTATTCGTACGACCCAAGCGGTGTATGGCAGGGCGTCAGCCTCAGCATCATTCCATCATCCATATTTACCGAACACGGCCCTTCATACATATTAAGGACCTCTTGAGCATATCTTTACCAAGTCAGCATGCCATTTTCTATAACCACTGGTTCTGTGCGACCTTCTGAAAAGATGCCAGCTTATACTTGTAAAGAGCCTCGACCGTATTTGACTCGTTCTGTGAAGCAGGCTTGAATGTATCGTTTACCAGGTCGCCTGTAGAATTTTCGCCTTTCATCGGAAGTGCATTAGTCAGAATCGAGACTCTCAATGAACAAAACTCTTTCCTACTTCTCCCCACTGTATTTGATCATGGGCGTAGCTTGATGCCTTCTCTCGAGTTCGGGGCCACTTTTTGACCTGTGTTGTTTGAAGCTGTTTCTAGACTTCAAATGTATTGAGGTGGCAATTTCTCAACTCTAGATTCAATGTATACAGCCTTCTCCAGTATTCGTGCACCTGGGACTGCCATTGCAAGATGTCCTCAGAAGATTCGTAACCTGTTCCTTTAGTTAATTAAGCAATCTTAATGATCCTTTCCCTACCCAGAAAATAGAGACAATAGAGCCAGCAGATGCGGAGACCATAAATATGTTGGCAGGCGGGAGAGTTTTATTTTCAAATACCATATTTGGGTTCTTTGTCTTATTGTGTTATTATTCGTCTTCTTAAGGTCAAAATGGTGAACCCACGTTTCATCAGCAGTCACGAAACTTACTCGAAAAGATTCTTGGTCTTAATTTATATACAATAAAGATATTTGTATTTGTAATCAATAATTGATAATTTATGCTGTTGTTATTAATATTACAGTCGTTTTAGCATTTTGGCTAACTACCAACCATATGTAGAAAATCTGTCGCCAAGCACCTACCAGTGCGTTACAGCAGCTGTCCTTCAGAGCCACCTTGATCAGAAAACCTTGACCACAGCATCACTTATCAGGTGAGATTGTGATCAAAGGCTATCAGTAAAAAACACAAAGGTCCTACCTACGTCTCGTCTCTCTATGAGATTTAGTTTAATAATGTTTCAAATCCAAGTACCTACATATTTCCCAACCCAATATACGTTTTGTGCGTGAACCACGTCTTGGCACGAGTTTCAATCTAAATCTGAATTATCTCTGATATCAATTTTGGTATAACTCTCGGAAAACCCAGCTCTTTATAGTACTATACTAGCTTTCCGGCAGCGGCTTCACCCGCGCGTATTTAACCTCTTTTTGCGCAGTTGGATAAAAACTATCCTTTGTCCTTCCCTGGGTCTGAAACTATTTCCATACGAAATTTCATCCAAATCGGTCCAGAAGTTTTTAAGTTTATTCATTGCATACAAAAATACAAATCTTTCTGCTTTATTATATAAGTGAATATATAGAATGTAATAACTCGCGTACTTATAAAGTTCATTTTATTGCTGATAGGCTAGCCTGAGACCGTAATCGCACCTGGTAAGTTATGATGTGGTCGAAGATGTAGTTCAGGCTAACTTAGAAATACTGGCTATCAAGGACTGCTGGCGGAACACACCGTTAAGAGCTTGGCAACAGATTTTCTACTTGATGGTGGTAGGTAGCTCAGCTGGCATTCGCAAAATGCCCTTTCACCATGCAAATTTTCCCATGTACCCTACGCATAAGTATGTATATTTTGTTATATAAAGATAGATTTAAAAAAAAAAAACTATTTTAGTTTTATACCTCTTTCAATATTATATATGAGGAATTGAATATGAAATAAATATGTTTGACTCTATGGACAACACGATTAAAATAAATTTTCGCTATAGAATAAATTAAACAAACATTTATTTTTGCTAAAAAGATTTACACACATTTTCTTTCAGATATAATCTCTGATATAAGACCAGAGATTATATCTCTGATATAATTTCTTGTTAAAAATACTGGAGGGTGCGCCAAGAAGTTTTCAATGAAGTTAAGTTCGTTCAACCTTTATTCAAGTATTCCATCCCTTTCACACTCATACTTTTAAACATGGTTGTTACATGGTGGTAGGACATTTGCGAATGGCCGCCAGGCCAGGTTCTTCTTCGCTCCATCCTTCATGGATGTAGCGGATGCGGTTTCGGGCGTTTGGTGCCCCTTCCCGCGGTGTTCTTTTCGCAGGCCGCAATCATGCGGTCTGGTCGTCCTTGTTATGTCCTGGTTTCTTCCACGCCGGGCGGCTCCCCTATCGTGGGGGCTCGCTGTGGTGGTATGATTCCGGGTTGTGGTTGGTCTTTAATGGGTATTAGGTCTCGTGGTTGCTGTTTCGCTCCGGGGTATTTCTCTTGATGTGGGGCCAACCCTTGAAGGTGGGGGTGTTCTGAGGCGTCGGCTTTCTCAAACATCCTTTTCGTCAGGGATTTGATGTGCGCATCCAACTCTTCAATTTTTAGATCTCTGAGTAAGGTGGAGTTGCGCACATATCGTGGTGCTTCGGTTATTTCGCGAAGGGCGAGATTTTGTTGCGCTCTCATTCGCTTACGGTGAGTTTCGGCGACGAGAGCGAACCATGCCGGCGCAGCGTAGGTCAGGTGTGGGCGTATGTATATCAGGTACAATGCCCTCTTGATACGCAGTGGTAATCTGGACCTGATGACCGGGTGGAGAAGAGTTCGTGCTACTCTTGCGGCATTTATGGTGTGGTTGACGTGATGGGCCATTGTCAGCATCCTGTCGATAGTGACCCCCAGGTACTTTGCAGTCTTCTGCCAGGGGATCGGTCTGTCGAGTAACTGTAGGGGTGGTGGTAGTGATGAGGTCCTCTGCTTTGTTACCATCATGGCTTGCGTCTTGGTGACATTTACTTTCATCTTCCATTTCGATAGCCAATCCGGTAGCAAATCTAGGGCACGCTGCATCTTGGTCCTTGCGTGGTGGCTTTTGAAGGATGATGTTATCAGTGCAGCATCATCTGCATACAGGGCTAGGGTGGTTCCGGCTTCAATTGGGAGATCGTCGGTAAAGATAGCGTAGCATACTGGTGAGAGGCAGCTGCCCCGTGGTACACCTGCCTCTATCAGGCGCTCTGACGATAGTTCTCCATCAACTCTCACCCTGAATCGCCTGTCCTTAAGGAAGGATTGAATGGTGAGTATCGCTCGTCTGGGTGCTCCTGTCAGTGACAGCTTATATAACAAGCCGTTATGCCAGACCCGGTCGAAGGCTTTTTCCATGTCCAGGAATACTGCTACCGTGTGCTCCTTTTTGTTCGAGTTTTCGGCCATGAGGTGCAGTACCCTGGACAGCTGGAGGATGGTGGAATGTTCTGACCGGAATCCGAACTGTTCCGGTCGGGGTTTGAAGTGTGGTGACAAGAGTCTCAGGAAGAGCCTCTCAAAAACTTTTGAGAGGCATGGCAGGAGAGTAATAGGGCGATAACTCTCCGGTTTTCTTATATCCTTCCCTTGTTTGGGGAACATTATGACGTGGCCTGTCTTCCAGTTTGTTGGGAAGTGCCCGGTGCGGAGGATCCCGTTGAACAGGCGCGTAATTGCTGCTACTGTCTTGTAGGGAAGGTGGCGGAGCGCGGCATTGCCTATGCCGTCCGCTCCGGGCGCTTTTCTGGGTTTGGAATTTTGCAGCGTCCTTTGAACTTGCCGTGGGGTGAAAAAGGCCGCCAGGCTAGCTACCACTCTCAAGTATAAAATGTGTTGCCAAGCACCTAGCGGTGTGTTCCGGCAGCTATCCTTGAGAGCCAGTCATTAAAAAGCCAGTAAAATCTAAGTTTGCCTGAACAAAATTTTTGAGTACACCATCCCTTACCATCAGGTGACAAAAAACTGTTTTTGAAACAGCTGCACGTATTTTGTTCAAAATTGCTATAATATTATGTAACATATTTTATAGTCCCTAATGAAACGAGATACAAAAGATTTTCAAGCCAGCACACTGTAAGTGCTTTACGACACCAGGTGGCTTCAGCATGAGCCCGAGGTGGTAGACGTGGTTTTAATGTCGTTGTGCAACCCCAAAGGGGTAGACAACGGTGTATTCACCTCACTCTTTCATTTCACTTGTTTTTTGGCATATTCTAGCATATTTTTGTACTACGGATAGTTCCATTCTTACGGATTGCTACTTAGATATTATTATCAAGAAAACCCACTAAGATTGTGTGACCCAAGACTTCGTGATTCAAACGTGGCGCTTACGTCACTCGACCAACAAGCCAGTCGTACAATTGTGATAAATGTACGATAGAAAAGTATACTTAAATTAGTACTCAGCTTTTTATAACAGACATAAAGTTAAAAATAAACAAAATAGATAGATAATTCTTTATTGCTACACCAGTAAAATACAAATTAAATCTTAAATAAAACTTTGACTAAAGTGTCACAATGGGCGGCCTTATCACTAATAGCAATCTCTTCCAGGCAACCTTTGTATGGAGAGAAAATACAAGAACAATGTCGGGGGTGTACATAAGAAATATGACTATAGAATCATCGAGCTAAAGAAAATTAGTCTACGTTATAATCAAGGATTAAAATGATTCCACTTAGACTGATCGCTATCATATGAGGAGCTGGCGAACAGAACCGGCTTAGTCTGCGAAAATAAATTTTACACACGGGCTAAAAAACGAATATCGGTATATGGAGGTGATTAATAACATAACATTGCATTATTATATGTAGGTGGATTGGGTCTTTTGTTGCATGAGTAATAAATTTTTTATTTTCTTTTATATTCTAGAAGTTATTCAAGAAATAAAAATGTATTAAAACGGTTTTGTTTGAAAGAGGTGGACTTATCCGGTTGTGACTGACTGCAAATGTCTGAACAGGTCCGGTTATATTAGTTTAAATAAAAAAAACGGTTTAAAAGAGGAACTTAAAATTAAAACAAAAATTATAAATTTAAAGGTTCATTCTTTTAGGTTTTAAAAAACAAATAAATAACAACTTCGGTCATATCTAGTTCCAGACATTCGCAACCGTCAACATCGTCACACTCACCAGCTTCATCAATCTTAAATCATCATCGTCTGTAGATTCAGACACAGTCTGTAGATTCAGACACAGTCTGTAGATTCAGACACAGTCTGTATGTATCCTCTTTATACCATTCTATTTCTGGATGCTCCTTACCTACCTCCAGAATCAACCTGTTTTACTATTCGTTTTTGTATTACAACCCTTTTGGCATCACGAACACATTCCAGTGTTTTGTAATTAGTTTCCAGCCCTTTTATGTCGAATAAATTCCAATCATTAACTTTGCCATACTTATCAAAAATTTCATTGTTTTCTTGGGGTCTGAACAATAAAGGTTTTATTCGTAAATCTCAAGCCTGCCAAAGACCCTATCTGCAGGCAAATAACAATGCCCTCGTACAGGAAAAGTCACAATATTTTATAGAGATTAGAAGGAGCATGATTTTTGAGCCAAAGATAAATGTGTGTATCACGTAGGAATGTGTATTTTGCCCTCTACATCTATCTGCGTATTTAGTCTATCTCATATAAGTCGACGGAGAGCAGATGACTCAATAACGTTGATGATATTCCTGTAGGTGTTTTTTTTTTGTTAAACTGTACCGAGGGGTGTCGGGCTAGAATGTCACCCCCATATTGGGGGAGGCTGTGTTCAGCAGTGGACTATCCGGCTGATACAGTACAGTACAGTTTTGTATTGCTGTACATTTCCGGTTTTGATTAAAAATGTGTTGAAGAAATGAATACTTTAAAGGACAAGTTCGCTTCACAATGAAAGTAGTTACAACATATAAAATATTTATGTTGAATATCGGACTGATCCAGTTTTGTTTGAAAATGCACTTTTTAAAGCCTTTATTTGTCTACTTAGAGTCTGTTTTGATGGAAAATATTAACAGGGATCGACGAAACTGGGCCAAGACATCACGATTCGAAAAAAAAAATGTTTTGAATTATAGTGGACAACTCCGGTTTTGTCCGTAAGCTCCTCATATACAATATTGAACAACACAAGATAAAATAAAAACTTTTGTCAGTAACCTATGAAAATAAACTATGATAATTTTATAGTTTTTGATACCCCACAAACCCAGGGTACGGATTGCTACTAAGATATTATTATTAGAAAAACCCACTATAAGATTGTGTGCCCACTAAGGTTCCATGCTTACGGATTGCTACTAAGATATTCTTATCAGAAAAACCCACTAAGATTGTGTTCCCCAAGACTTCGTGATTCAGACGTGGCGCTTACGTCACTCGACCAACAAGCCAGTCGTATTGTGATAAATTTACGATGTAAAATTCTACTTAAATCAATAATAAGGTTTTTATAACAGGCATATAAAAGATAAAAATAAATAATTCCACTTACACTGATCGTTATCATATATAATATTGAACAACACAAGATAAAAAGCAGACAACTTTTGTCAGTAACCTATGAAAATAAACTATGATAGTTTTATAGTTTTTGATACCCCACAGGCCCAGGGTAGAATTGCGCTTTCTATATCTTCCATTAAAGGTGGGTAGCCGTAAGAAGCGACAAAGAAAAACGGGAAGAATGACCTGTTCATTCATAAACGCTCTGCTCTACCTATCAAATTTCGTAAAAAACTGTCCATGAATAGATTAAATAACCACGGCGGCGCCACCCTTCCTTGTCCATCACCCTTTTTCAGGCTAATCCGTTTCGGAGCGACGAGCGGAATGCAACGTAAGGTAAGCATAAGGTACACTTCTTAAAAAATAAAATGTGCCCAATTTTTTTTTATATCATAGGTGGTCTTGTCTCGACTGCTGGTGAGTGACCACCTTCGCCCACAGCGCGAACATCCCCAAAACCAGAGGATGTCAAAGACGCGTTGCCGAAATTTGAGGAGGGAATATTGCTCATTTAAAACAATTTTTGTCTATGCATCATACGGAAAATATATTAACCGTAGAACCCTTTTCAAATACCGCTTTTTCACAATTCAATATTCTTTTAACATCAGTTTTCATTTCAATTTCATCAATTCGTCGACGATGCTCATGATGTAAGCTGATGCCTCTGTAATTTTTATTTAAGCCTTCCACCAATCACTCGATACTTCACCGGTGTTCTAGCAAAAGTTAAAAAGGCGATATAGGAATCCTCTTGTCTCTAGTCTTTAGTATCGCGATCGATATTCTATCACACTCCTCAGCCTCTCCTGATTACATAACTTTAAAATATAGGTTGGGTTAGGGCTACCGCTGGCGCGAGATGACGAATGCTAACGCGAGCCCATCTTGCCCCACTTCGGCGGAGGCTACTCACTGGGGGTTTTAGAGGGTTCAAGTCACACACATCCCTTTCCGATACCCTTGTGGTTGTAAAGTAGTGAGAAAGCATTTCCCACCTTCAAAAAAGAAACGCATTGCTTACTCATAGGTACCCTTTTTGACATACTTACAGATTAATCCTTACGTATTTTTGATATTTCTGATCTCCATTCACTACACTTCCTTTTTTGTTTATTACTGCTGTTAGGTTAGACCATTATCGCACTTGATGGTACGTGATGATGTGGTCGAAGATGTTGTTCAGACTAACTTACAATTACTAGACAGCTGTCGGAACACACCGTTTGGCGGCAGATTTTTCCATTTGAGCGTGGAAGCTAGCCAGGGGTCATTCGCAAATTACCCTACCACCATGATGTAAAAACTGCCATCCTTAGACAACAACCGGGACCGACGGCTAAACGTGCCCTCCGAAGCACGGAAGCGCTCAGTAGTAATGCCACTAGGTCACCCATCCAAGTACATATTTAAAAAAGGATTTTAATTCTCCGAGCTACTCAGTAATTTATACATTGTGAAGCTTATATTTAGATTAGTTTTCGGTACTATGATCAAGTATAGCAAAATACGATTAAATTATTGATTTTTTTTGAAATTTTCTCTATAAACAAAGTAACGTAAGACGAATAAGTAAACTACGCCACGAGCGTTTCGCTATTCTTGCCTTTGACCGAGTTAAGGTCTGAACTTTAATTTTCACCTCTGGCTGAAACTTTTTGTAGCGAAGCAAAATAACAGCTTCTGTCGTTACTATAAAGTACTGTACTGTAATAAAACCGTTGACGAAGTTACTCCATATTGAATTTGGGATACATCTCTATGAGCTAGTAGACATCCTCTTTTAATATATGTATGTAAGTCTCTCTCGAATAAATTCTTACAACAGATGGTATTGAGTATAAGTTAGGACTTATGTGTAAATAAAGCTTTTAGAAATATATGTGTAAAATTTATTGTAACTACGACACAAAACTACCTATTTCAATAAACTAATCGGCGCGGCGAGGGCAATTCAGTATTAACATTTTCAGCGCCGGCCAATGCTCTGTGCGCATGCATGTTTTGAGTGTAATGTGTACGCCCACCTATTTTCGACCGAGATATAAATAAAACTAGTATTTCACATTATTGCGTCTTATAATTTCGACGCCACCAGGTCAAAACACTATATGACATTGAAATCTTAAAAATAGCGCGATTTTTCAATATCAAAACATGAAATTAAAGTCAAATAACAAAGCGTCATTCGATAGACGGAAAAAATATGGTAAAATAAAACTTGTGTATCTAGAGCAGCGTACCTACATTAGATAACAGTTGCTCTACTTTTTTTATTACATATATAAGTGGGCTAAATTAACAGTAATCTAAATAATTAATGCTCCAAACGCAATCTATACTTCCTGTACGAAAATTATGAGACCCTTTAGCATTGTGCGGTACAATTACGCAACGAACGAGTATTAAATCATATATACCAGATGTTTACGCAATACAAGATAATGTAGATATTTTTGTATAACACTCTAGGTAACCCGTTGACCTAGTTTTCAGCGCTCAGATATAGGGTGGAGGTTTGACCTGGAACTGCAACGGTAGGCGTCATAGGCGGTAACGTTGTTATCGATTCTACATGCGTACAAGATGGCCGTATGCACTGTTATCATAACTAGAGATAACAACATATAACAACACAATGTTACATAACATAATGCGAAACATCGGTTGCGTGTCCCGCGACGATAAACGGAGCAATAATAGCCAATAACATTAAGTGAAACTGGCGGTATAAGTATGCCAAGAAAACGTTGCTTAAAGCATATCGAGTTGATTAGCTTTTTGGATATTGCGCTGGCTCCGGTACTACCATATTAGTCGGGATAACGGCTTCGGTCGAATAGTGTTGTACAAGTAACGTACATACGGTAATAACTATCTGTATTTTTGGAATTTTAACATTTTGTAATTTAAAATCTTATTCGTATGTATACATATGTATGTAATAATTCCATATAAATTATTTGCTATTTATACGACTGCCCAAAAAAATGCTTGTGAGTTTCTTTATGACACCACAACTTCTAAACGGCTCAACCGATTTTAATGCATTATGTATCATTAGATTCGTCTTCATAGCGCAGGTGACACTAGGTACATAGAAAGGGTAAAAAAAACTGGAGGATTTTAGACGCCATATTGTGAGAAAAGATAATTTCTTAACCCTTCGATTGGTGTATAAAAATGAAGGGCTTTAAGAAACTATTCCATTAATATATATATAACTTATAACTTGCAGTATAAATTTCATTGGAACGATAAAACGCTTAACGAAAATAAATAATTTGCTGTCGGGTTTTTTAACTTTTAATTAATGTATACTTGTTTTAACTATGTACTTAGGTGCTTCCGCTCTATATTGCTAATGTGAGTCCCATTTTATTTATTTATTGATTAAAAGTCAAGTCAAAATCATTTATTAAATGTAGGCGTCCACGACGCTCTTTTAGAGGTCAATTGTACTGCCACGTTCAGCAAAAAATTAATAGGTGATAGGGTACCTTCGACCACTATATCTCAATTGATGGTCATTGATGATGTTGTTGAAGATGCTGTTCAGGCTAACAACTACTTGCTCTCCAGTACATGTTACTCCAACTTCAGTAAAGAAATTCAACGAACTGCAACACTATCAATGAATGAATCATGTTCATTCGAACACTAACTGTTTCATTTAGAATTAGTTTTTACGGAATAGGAGAAAACTTTATTACATTCCTAGGCATTCCCATTTTAATTCAACACATTATTCATGAATATTAAAATGATCTAGCATGTAGATAATGTGTTCAATACAATAATTTAATCACATAAGCAAAACATTATTATTATTTTGGAGCATAACAATAACCGATCTCGCTATGTACTTACGTACAAATAGCGTACATAAGTTGTTGTGTAGCTGATTGCGTTATTAATTCACTTTTATCTCTTTATTTACAGTTGGGAAATCCCGTTAGAGGTCGCCATTGTTTGCTCTTAGTTAACCCGTTGGTCGGGTATAGCAACATTGTAAGATTTCTTTTAATTGAAAAATAACCTTATGTTTGTTACGTGGGAACGAGAAACCTGGATATAACTTATCTGGCGGTGGTTGGCCGAATAAAAGCCACACGAGTTTTTTTTTATTTGCTGATAGCCTTAGGCCTTTCACCACAATCTCACCTGACAGTAAGTGATGATGTGGTCGAAGGTGTTAACAGGCCTAAACTAGAATGACTGGCTCTCAAAGACAGCTGCCGGAACACACCGTTAGGTGAGACTTCAGGGTGGTCGCTAGCCAGGCGAGCATTCACAAAATGCCCTTCCACTATGCCGTGAAGCTCAAGCCCGCGGCGGGATTCAAACCATGGACCTGTTGCGCGGCAGTCCATAGCCAATGCCACTGAGCGATCACTGCTTGAAATAAAACTTTTGAGTTAATTCAAAATAAGGGTCAAGAAAGCGACATACTTAGAAAAAATAATTGCAAGTTTTATCTACATTCTACAATAAGATTAAATATTATGTTTATTAACGTGGTATCCCCATCACAATGTTCCCTTACAACAACTAAGGGAACGGGGGTGAACGAAAATCAGCGCCGCCCGGAATGAATATTTCGGGTTGCACAAGCTGAGTCACCTCCCTTTGCTTTGTTTCCTCCGTCTAGTTTTTAGTTACCTCTGTCTAGTTATAAATGGAAAGCAATATTTTTTTGTTTTTTTTTTAAAGATCTAGAACTTTCAAGCTGTAGAGAGACGTGCTGATGACACATTTATCAGCAGATCCAACATTAACTTAACATAATACCCATTGCAGAGAAATGATATCAAAAAGCAATGATGGATGAGCGGTAATAGCTATGGACTGCCGTGCCGCAGGTCCCTGGTTCGATAGCCACCGCCGGCTTGAGCTTCACCGCATGGTGGAAGGGCATATTGCGATTGCGGGCAATGGTTGGCAATGGGCCTGGCTAGCTGCCACCCTCAAGTAGAAAATCTGTCGCTAAGCACCTAAAGGTGTGTTCCGGCAGCAATCCTTGAGAGCCAGTGAAATTACAGGCACATGAAACTTAACAACTATGTCTCAAGGTGACGGGCGCAGTGCAATTCGTCACTTGATTGACTCATGATGAAATGCATCTGTTCTAGGTAGAGGTTAGTCCGCTTAACATCAGGTGAACCTCTAGCTTGTTCCGTCACAATAACATTTTAAAAAATGCATGTAATTGCAACTCACGTCGTGAGTAACAGTTAAGCCACCAATATTAAACTCAATACAATTTGCCATGGTTACATTACTACACCCAGAAGTCACCGTAACTAGTCGTTGAGGCAACGTATGCGCAAGAACGATGTCGACTGCATAACTTCCCTTTAGAGACGCATCGCACATCATGTCACACTCGTGACATGACAGTCAGGAACCACAATCGTCGTCATGTCTCGTCGACAATTTTATGCAATCATGGCAATATGGAACAGCATCTAGGGGTGTCAGGGAGCAGTTAGCAAAAATCGTGAACACTCTTATGACAGATACAATGTTCCATTATAGGTGAAAAATACGAGAAGATCAGTTAAAGAACAGTTATAAAAAAAATAATTAAACAAACACATTTTTTTTATAATTTTTGCATTCTAGATAGGTTTGCCTTTGACCACTATCTCACCTGATGGTAAGTCAAGATGTGGTCGAAGATGTTATTCAGACTAACCTAGAGTTACTGGCTCTCAAGGAAAGCTGCCGGAACACATCGTTAGGTGCTTGGCGACAGGTTTTCTACTTGAGGGTGGTAGCTAGCCAGACGGGCATTCGCAAAATGCCCTACCAACATGCTATAGCGACTGTCATCCTAAGACAACAACCGGGACCGACGGCTTAACGTGCCCTCCGAAGCACGGAAGCGCTCAGTAGTTATGTCACTAACGGTCACCCATCCAACTCCACCACGGCGGACGTTGCTTAACTTTGATGATCGGTTAATAACAGCTAAATAAACTTTGTTACGAGCGCTTCAAACACTGACCACAAAACTGTTCTGATTTTGAGAAGCTTATTCGGTTTTAAGTGTTTTCTTATTTTATCAGCAGAAGAATAGTATCTTTAAATAACCACAAACTGGTATGTTTGCCTCCTAATCTACATCTGCGCTACAATTTTGAGATATTGTTATTACCTAATGCCCAAAATTTCAAATTACTCGCTTATAGTGGTACTAGTATTACTATTTAGGACATGACATCGATTCCACATGAATCGATGATTATTGTTGACGACACCTGTCGAATAATAGAAAGTGCCAGTTGGTATTTTACTTATTTATGCTTTATTAACTGTACGAATATTATAATTATATCTATTCAAAAACAACCCACAATACAGTATCTACAGTTTCCGTGAGCCTCGATCGATGTCTTGACGGTGAGTTCCAATAATTACTGAGTGATCGCAAACTCACGCAACGCTAGCTTCTTTGTATAATATGATAATTTTTCGTTTTTAGCAAACAGCTAACATGTGACCCGTCGCGCGTCGGGTGCCGAGCTAGAATGTCGCCCCCATCTCTTCCCGTAGGTATCTTAAGTGGCGACGAGGGGTAAAATTCCTGAAAGTGCAGCGCCTTCTACGGAACTGCTATTTTATATTGCGATCCCCAAAATGTCTGCCAAGCATGGGGATTATGGAAAATCCTCCTTTAATGCCTCCATTAAGGAAGGATTTGGCTGTATTAATGAGTGGTCAATCCGGCTGATACAGTATACCAGTACTTCATATACTTACAGCACCCAAGTTTAAATTTTGATTGACACTTATTTGATTTTCTTTGTTTTTCTTAGTTGCGACCTGAACAACATTTCAAAAATCTAGACTTAATATGTTTCAAATTATAGTGTACGGAATTGTAAATGGGGCTATTTTAGTGCAAACAGTTGAATGGGAACACGAGATAGCGACTTGACAGGCAACTGGCAGACCACAGAGAAGGCTTTTACGCACGAATGCAGCTAAAATTATGCTGGCATTTCAACCGTACATTCTTATTATAGTATTTTTGATTTGACAACCCTAATCTTACACAATACCATACGAAATAGAGACACGGAAGCTTAAATTGAAATACTAGGGTGGCATAGACATTGAAATAAATTATGTTAACAGTAGCACCATTGAAAAAACATCGTAGAAAATAAACCTATACTAAATACTAATTCGTAAACTCGTGTATTTATTTGTTACCACTCACCTCCGTCAGAGATTTGTAGCATAAGATCTCAAAACACAATTTCGTATTATATAAGTTTGAAGGTAATCACTCCAGTTCTTGCGAAACCGTTAATGATTGCTGTATTGATCACCTCATTACGGCTTAATTAAATAATCAATTAGTATCTTCACCATACAAATTACAATATAATTACAATAAGTACATCAGTGCTAAATTTCTACTACTATTTCGATTAAAAACAACACAACCAGAGCTGTTCTATTAGTTTAAAAACCGCTTTCAAAGAGCTATCAATATACATGTGCGTTTTCTCACTAACATTTCTCAACCTTTTGTATGATACAAAATATTTATTGCATAAATGCATTCGTGTAATTTATGTGTAAATTTTGTTTTATAAATATTAATAACGTATTGGTCGGAGAAAACATTATTCGATATTAAATTAAATAGAGTTGAGATTGTTTTTTTCAATTAGTAGCAATAAGTATCCTACAAGATTAAATATTTTATGTCAGAAGCGTACCAAATAATAACTACATTTTTTTTTTTTATGGCCTTTGACCACTATCTCACCTGAAGATAAGTGATGATGTGGTCGAAGATGTTGTTCAGGCTAACCTAGAAGTACTGGCTCTCAAGGACAGCTGCCGGAACACACCGTTAGGTGCTTGGCGACAGATTTTCTACTTGAGGGTGGTAGCTAGCCAGGCGGGCATTCGCAAAATGCCCTACCACCATGCTATAACGACTGCCATCCTAAGACGACAACCGGGACCGACGGCTTAACGTGCCCTTCGAAGCACGGAAGCGCTCAGTAGTAATGTCACTAGCGGTCTACTTGAGGGTGGTAGCTAGCCAGGCGGGCATTCGCAAAATGCCCTACCACCATGCTATAACGACTGCCATCCTAAGACGACAACCGGGACCGACGGCTTAACGTGCCCTTCGAAGCACGGAAGCGCTCAGTAGTAATGTCACTAGCGGTCACCCATTCAACTCATGACCGCGGGCGACGTTGCTTAACTTTGCTGATCGGTTGAGAACAGCTAAGTATACTTTGCTACGAGCGCTTCAAAAAATATTAAAAAGTGCCTGTTAGAAAACTGTGGCGCGAATCAGCAGTAAGGAAAATCTTGATTCATCAATGAAATGGGGCGTATTTTCAGTTGTTGCGTTACGAGAATACGAGTAAATAAAAAAGAGAGTACTATCTAATTTTGTTTTTTTGCTTTGAATCAACGTCTGTCTGAAAAACGCGAACTGAATGGTAAAGTTTTGCCAATATACCTATGCCAGCTACAATTTGTTACGTTGAAGCTGTAATAAACTATATATTTTGTAAGACGATTTCGTTAGTGCCCATTCGAATAGAGCACGGTACGTGTAAGCGTTCGTATCGTAAGTTAACAATATGTATACGGAAAAGCCATTCTAACTCATTTTCTTTGCTCTATAAGCGACAATGTACAGCCACTGTTTAAATTGTTAACAAACCGTGCCAACCATGCTACGAAATGAGAACGCAAATCGCAAGAAATCTCTTGCAATTGATTATATTATTTTGTAATATTTTCTGATTTAAAGAACATACCTTATCAAAAAAGAGGACCGGCGTCGCCGATCCGATGAATCCATCCTTTTTCTTCTCTATCTTGTACACGATGATGTGATTATCTCTGACCGTGTGGACAATGAATGCCTTGGAATCTGGACTCCAGGCTATGTGCGACGCGTGGTCAAACTCGATGTTCACTCGGAGTGTCTTGTGCTCTTTCTGGCCCAGGTCACGAATGTCCCACAGCATGATTGAGCCATCTGTGAAGTGATATTACTTATGATGCCAATGTAATAATTTCATGATTAACATCGCCAAATTTCATTCACATTTATTACATTGTATGTGGTGAGTATGAAAATGATTTATGAAAAAGGTTCATTAGGTATTATCTACGATAAAAGCGGACATACAAGGCAAAATAAAAAGACTTACACCCAGTTTCTAGAAAGTTTGCCAAGCCTTGATTAGTTCACAGACTGATTACGTGGCTCATTGGTATTTTATGACGTGACAGGAGACCCATGAGCGATCAGTATTCATTCTATGAATTAGGGCATTTTTGTTTAAGCTAAAATGGTAATAGAAATGAACTTATTTTGACATTCTCCTTCAAAAACTATTGAAAACGAAGGCCATTAAGTTCAAACGTCAAAATGAAGTTAATTTTTATTACTATTTTAGTCAAACAACAAGGCCACTGGGTGGGGACCACAAAAGTTTGATTAACTTTGAAAAAGTAAGGTTTTAGAACGCTTGGATGGTCCGGCCGAATCATCAGTTCTATAGCTATCCCTACTACTCAGTAAATAAATTCTCGTGAACTGAAAGAAAAAAAAAATCGTTTCTCCTTCTCTAGGACCTAAAGAATACTTGTACCAAGTTGAATCAATACCTGTTCAGCAGCCTGCAACAATAAATAAACTTGTGCATAATAATGTAGGTGTACTGTGGGGAGCCGGGTTAGAATTGCACCCCCCTATATCATCCCGTGGGTGTCGTAAGAGGCGACTAAGGGAAAAATACTAGATGGGCAGCAGCGCCTTCTTAAGAACTACTGTCTTACACTGCGATCCCCAAGACGCCTGCAAAGCGTGGGGATTATGGCAAATACCCCCTTAATAGGGGAGGCTGTGTTAAGCAGTCGACATTACAATCCGGCAGATACAGTATGTAATACTGAACAAAGTGATGATGATGAAAAGTATCCTATGCTTTAAGGGTACCTAGTTTATTCATGGCGCTTTCCATACAAATTTAGTTTCGTTATATTCTAAACATCAAGTGTTCAAAATCGGTAAATCTTTGCACGAATATGCCCTTCGGCCTAAACTCTGGGCAAATAATGTAATATAGAGCAAGGCATATAAAAATAAATTAAAAATTAAACTCACTCATAAATTGTCACATACAGGTATTTAAAAAATTGTGTGATGCAAAAATTGGTTTGAAGGGTGAAAGAGCGGATCTAGCTACAAGTATATATCTCAACTCTGGGAAATATAGTTTTACATAATTATGTACCAAGCGACGTTCGGCTCCCCAGATACTTTGAGTAACATAAACACAGCGATAACCTATACGAGCTATGCTTGGAGTTTCTTCGCGCGATAAAATCGAGAACGAGGAAATTCGCCGAAGAATCAAAGTCACCGACATAGCTTTCAAAATTTGCCAATGGGCAGGTCGCATTACTCGTCAAGCCGATAACCGATAGGGAAGAAAGTTTTTCTAGTGATTACCACATCACACCGGAAGACATAGAGACATTAAATAGTAGACTTAGTAGGCTCCCCACCAGTTGCACTGACGACATCGTAAAAGTCGCGGGTAAGCAATGGTTACAAGTGGCTAATAGTCGTTTATTGTTGCGTTCTACGAAGGAAGCTCTTATTTGGTGAATTACCTATATTACCAAATGCATTGAGATTAAGGGTATATGAACAATTATGATTGCTATTGAAATAATATGATAAGGTATGTGAAAGTTTACAAATAAACAAACACTCTGATCATCATTCACTAGATATTTTGTTAATTATAAGTATCAGTATAGTTCGTATTTACTCCTTTTTTGTTTCATCAAAGTAATTATAATTTGACATCATATGTTAACTGATATAGGGAATAAGATTTGGAATAATTTAGATCATATTAGAATTAGTTCACGGTATGAAGACCTTTTTCTAACTCTACTGTTTGTTAATTGGTAAGAAGTTAACTTAGAATGTACAATTCAAGGCTGATTTAACTAGCACATCCTTGTAATCAGCATAAAACGTTTACATCTTCTTAGTAGGTAATACATTTTTATTACCTGGAGATGGAGGTTAAGTTCTCCATTGAAAAAATTAAAATACTTCGTATCGACACGAAAGTATACCACTGTACGCGTGTCCGTATCTTGTCAAATAGTGTTATAATTTAATGTTACGACTAACTTATCATAGTGATATATGGCATGTTACGAATGTCAGTCTGGCTCCTCATGTAGAAAATCTGTCGCCAAGCGTTATTGTCAACGACAGCACTAGATTACATCACTGGGGAGTCGTTTAAAACAATTTATTACGTGTAAGATAGCAGTTCCGCCGTCAGGTGGCCACCTTCTGGTATTTCAGCTTTAGTCGCCTCTTACGACACCCACGGGAAGTGATGAGGGGGTGACATTCTAGCTCCACGGTCTACTACTATTTTTTTATGACTGATTAGGTAAGCCTTTGACCACAATCTCACCTGATGGCAAGTGGTGATGTGGTCGAAGATGTTGTTCAGGGTAACCTAGAATTACTGGCTCTCAAGTACAGCTGCCGGTGCACACCGTTAGGTGCTTGGCGACAGATTTTCTACTTGAAAGTGGTAGCTAGCCAGGAGAGCATTCGCAAAATGCCCTACCGCCATGCTATAATGACTGCCATCCTAAGACGACAAACAGGACCGACGGCTTAATGTGGCCTCCGAAGCACGGAAGCGCTCAGTAATGTCACTAGCGGTCACCCATCCAACTCCACCACTGCGGACGTTGCTTAACTTTGCTGATCGGTTAAGAACAGCTAAGCAAACTTCGCTACGAGTGCTGGTATGAATAATATACTTATCTATTATTCATACCATACTTATCTTTAATTGTTATAAATTCTAGTTTGTTTATAGCAACCCTTTGCTTTGACCAATTCGTAATGGTAAGTGCTGATGCGGAGGAAGATATTGTTCAATCTAACCTAGCATTACTGGCTCTAAAGGACAGCTGAAAGAATACAGCGTAAGTTGCTTGGCGACAGAGTTTGAGTGTTACCACTCTCGCTAGTCTAGCGGGCATTCTTAAAATGCATTACTACCGTGGCATAATGACTGCACAACCAGGACCGAGAAAGTGACCTCCGAAGCACCGAAGCGTTTAGTATATGCCGATAGCGGTCACCCATCCAAGGAATGACCGAAACGAAAGTTCTTACTAGTAAGTGTCTGTAGAGAAGACGGATTTTGATGAAAATTAGAGTACATAGATTTAGTAGGTCCTGTATGAACACATATATAACTTTTATTCCAACTTATTGAATCATTTCTAAAAGACCGCGATATAACCAAGTTTCACTAGGATGAAATGTATTACTTACATAAATCTATTTTCAGGACAGTTTGATAAGGTTGAATAAAAGTTTCTTTGTTTTGTTTTCAATACCCAAATGAACTATTCTAAGGGCCAATTTCTCCAAACTACGGTATCACTATACGTGGATAACTTTTATTTTTGTAACCAACAAAAAACAAGAATACATTATTTAATAATAAAAAGCCCGACTGCAAATTATTTATTTCCGTTAAACGTTTTATCGTTCCATTGAAATTAAAACTGCAAGAAATTATATTTGGAATCGTTTTAACGCTCTTCATTTTGATAACCAACTCGAGGGGTTTGGAAGATTTTTTTAATCACCTTTCTGAAAACCGTCTGCTTATTATATCTGTACCTAGTGTCATTTGCGCTATCAAGACGAATCTAACGATATATACATTAATTAAGCCCTTAGAAGTTGCGGTGGAATAAAGAAACTCACAAACATACATACATGAACCCTGAAACATAACCCTGAAATATAATGAAACATAACACCTTTTGGGGCAGTCGTGTAATGATAGACCTTTGTCACCATAGACGTCCAATGATGCTGCAGTATTTTAAATTTACCATGGTATAGATTTTCATGAAATTTGGCATCAGGCAGGCGCCTGTAGCAAAGGTGAAAATCTAACAAGAGTCTACAGCTGCTGTCATAGGTCATATAAGTCAAACCAAGGAGTTTTCTTTTTTTCACAACAGGAATCCACAAAAAATATAATCTCCTACTAGGTATGAGGTTCTGTGGTAGTGAAGGTCTATCACATTTTAATGGTTTTTGGTATAAAGTTAACCGCGTTTTAATTTAGCCTTATATTGGGCCTAAATCAGTTTTTTGCGAAATCCAAACATTCTTATTTAATTATACCATAGTACCTGCGTTTTGGTTAAAACCTTGTAGATTTACTACAGTAACATATAAGTGCTGAAATATATACTGTCAGACAAGTACATCCCCAAAGGGATAAGCAAAAGTTTAAAAGCCTAAACGACTTCAAAAATAAAAAAAACGTGGGGTTTTTTAGTAAAGATTTTTATAATAGCGCTTTTATTTAATCCCTCTCATTCCGTAAGATGTCCGGCCATCTGTTATGCCCAGTCCATGGTAGCTCAGCATTTTGCCATCTACCGCACACAGTACCAGAAACTGGACTGCTACTGGAAGTTTGTCTTCAACGAAAAAAATACTTCAACAACTGTCCGACCAGGGCATCAAACCCAAGAGTCTTAAGCGACTAACAAGGGCGTTCATGAACGCTAAACTTTACAAAAATGTGGTCATACAAACACTGGATATTTAATAAGCGAATTCATCTGTGTCCAAAAGGACCCTTTTATTAAAGTAAATCCTTGTTTTGATACTTCATATATAAATGTTGATTTCAAAGATGATCATGGACATCGAGCAGGGCGCATGGCAATTCGATGCAATATGGTACGTGTACGTTTACACGTTGCAATAATGAAATCAAGATAAATCTTTTTACATCGTATTGCCAATTAGAATAATAAGTCATCCTGCGGAACAAGCAAAGGACCTGTGCAGTGTTCTGCGTGTTCTATATAATAATTGCATCGAGGTACAGCTGGGACTCAAAGTTCTGCAGCGCGTTGGCAAAATATCATCCCGATATAAGGCAGAAGATAACGCCGAAAAAACACTACTTACTTATGTGAAACCGTGGAAGTGACAATACTGAACTGATTTTTGTAAAACGCGCCACTTCACTTTTATACTGAAAATTGTGAGTAATAAATGAGTAAATAAATAAATATATTTATTTTACGATCTTTGTAATTCAATTCAAAGACCAATTGAAGTCGGCGCGCGCACCCATCTACGACGGTTATGTAATAAAAAGGGAAGAAACTAGAACTATGACTCAGTACAACCTGTGACTCACTACAACGGTAGGTTACTTTGATAGAGTATTTCTCGGCTAAGGACCGATCGTGTTAAGAGTTTGATTTTTATTACCTTTTATATAAATTTCATAAGCTTATTAGCTTTGCACAAGTTATTATTTTTACTGTGTTAGCAGCTGCGTCTTTTTTTAAACATTTTTTTGTTCCTATCTATTAATTTGCATACTGGTTACTAAGAATACTATTTTAATCAAAGTGTCACTTAAAACTATCAAGTTGAAATTTAAATGGAACCAAATTGGAAGTAGGGTATTCTACCCAACAATTCATCAAGATTTAATGAGCCAGTACAAAGTTACGCGTAATCAACATTAAAAAATATACGCGTCGACTTGACAACAATCCTCTTCTTTTTGGTAATGTAAAGTCTGTAAGAAATTACCTTAGTAGAATATTTTACTAATACTTTAATAATGAATATATAAGAGGGGCGCGGATAAGCTCACGTGCGGACGATTATGGAGCATAGCCGCAGCATCTCAGGGACGGCGCGCTTGGCTCATCATGAACATCATCGGCGCAAAGTTACGGTTACATCTTGATTTTTACAAGCTAGACTTAGAGAAGATATGCAATAGATCTATACAACCTTATTGCCACAATCCGTAGTTATGCATCTTGTCAATAAAATGGATGTATAATGTGGTCGATATAAAATATATGGTATCTTTGTGAAGAAAGCGTTTTCGTACCACATAGGCAAAAAAAATACCGTGCCGTGCCGAATGGCACGGCACGGTATTTTTTTTGCCTTTAACCACAACCTTACCTTATCGTAAGTGATGGTGTGATTAAAGGTGTTAACAGACTTAACCTAGTATTACTGGCTCTCAAGGACAGCTGACAGCACCGTTAAGTGCTTGACGACAGATTTTCTACTTGAGGGTGGTCGCTAGCCAGGCGGGCATTCGCAAAATGCCCTTCCACCATGTGGTGAAGCTCAAGCCCGTGGCGGGATTTGACCCATGGACCTGCTGCGCGGCTGTCCATAGCCAATGCCACTGATTAATAACTGATGCAAAAGCTTAAATATGGAACTTCTTTAATCGATATAATGTATAAGTGTTCATGTATCCATATACATGAAGACTTATAATATAATTACTACCCATGTAGTGAATAGGTATATTCTAGGCAATCTTCTATGACTGCGGTGCGTCCTTGCTTTCCACCCAGGAAGACTGCGTTTGCTATAGCCTGTGTGTTATAGGTATAATTTATAAGATACTCACTGTTGGTGCTGAGATGGTGTACTATAAAGTCATTCATAAGTTTTGACAAATTTGACGTCTCCTTATCTTAATAACCATATGATGATTCGTATATACCTATATTGACAATACGGGATGTCCCATATCTCTTCATTAATTTACAAAGCAATTAATACTTCTATCAGAGATAGATTACAGCCCACGGTAATCCTTGATAATATTTTTATAATCCACCTTGTCGTACTCTGTTTTTCAGACAACAAAACCTGAGATAAGTTTATTCACATTGTCGACTGAATAAGTTATTGTTTCCGTGGGATTAATGTCGGAACCGACCGATTACAAATATTTACCTTCAAAATTTAACACCGAGCCAATCTCTCGTGCAGACCTTGTTCTTTTGCAGATATATACTTCTGGAAGCCATACTATACCCACCTGTACCTACCTACTCATATACTGTTTCAGCCTGATTGTCCACCTTGGCAGGCGTCTTGGGGATCGCAGTTTAAGATAGCTGTACCTCTCTGCTGCCCACCAATCCAGTATTTAACCCTTAGCCGCCTCTTACGACACGGGAAGAGATGGGGTGGGTGACATTCTAGTCTAACACACCTACTCGTATACAAGACTCAATTTGAGCTCTTCCATAACATAAACAATTAGTTCGAATACATTTTAAGGTATGTACTACAAAACTACTCCGCTTTGTTAGCTCATCAAATATTATTTCAGTATAATGAACAGAGGTCGACTGAAACGATATCTACTATCGGTTATTTGTCTTAGCCTTCCTCTTATATCGTTTCGTGTACTCTGGAGCAAATATTAAGAATTACAATAGGGTTAATGTAGCGTAACTAATGTCAAACAAAAGTGGGTAAAGTAAATTAAGCGTGCAACACAACACTGTGCGGTAAAAGGTCAACGGACCACTTTTGATATCGTAACTGAGTCACTGTAGATTTCAGGTGAGCATTCTGGTAAATCTAGTGCACAACGTTTGGTTCGGCAGTTACCGTATAATTTCACGGTTGGTGTTACAATTGTACACGATATTCTATTTTTAATGTATCTAGTAACATTTAATATACAACGATTAGTCAGTTCGTGACGGTATTTATTCACCTGTCTCAACCTAGAGTCATATCTGTACAGGGCAAGGGGCGCATAAGTCTTATTGCCACTCGCTAAAGTTAAAAACGTTCTGATGTAAAGGGGTAACTTATTTTTCTGTCTATCAAATTAATGTAATACACTAAATACGAGAGCCAAACAAGTTTAGTTTTCCCTACAATTTAGCATGATGTTCTAGGAAGTTGTTGTACTAGGAAGTTTCAAACCTTAACAAAAGTTAAACATTCTGTTAGGTATCTATTAATTATATTAGTTGAGTAAGCATTGTAAAACTTGTTTATATTTGTATTTTTTTTTATGCCTGATAGGTTAGCCTTTGACCACTATCTCACCTGATGGTAAGTGATGATGTAGTCGAAGATGTTGTTCAGGCTAACCTAGAAGTAATCATAATAAACCAAACTAATAACTTCTGCATTGTGATTATTAGGCAGCAGGATATCATTGTTACGTTAAACGTTGCCTTGCATAAATGCATTTAAATTCGTAGACAATACCATTTCAAGTATAATCACATTCAGGAAAACAAAGTCAAGCTTTGTCTTCTGCTAATGAAGCTCTATTGCGCTTCCGTAATATGTAACTAAATCTGAAAATTATTTACTCAATACTTCTATTAATATAATACGACGCTAGCTCCGATATAGTGAATGCCACCTGCCAATGGTGTTGATTATTAAAAACTATTTCACAGATGACAGCGCCATCTGTGAAATAGTTTTTTTTAAGTTTAAGGTGTTTGTTACCTGTCTGAAATTGTTTTTTTCTGTGGTTTACTAGATGTATGATTTTAAACAGGAGTTTTCAAGTACTCCTATGGTTAAATCCATACCTCATGTATCATAGTTTCAAGCATTGCTTGAGAGTTAGTTTTTGTTATAGGCCTAGCCTGCTTACATTTTCATGCACATTATCACTTTCCAAACAGGTAAGATGGGAAACTCTACCGATTATAAAAAGATTCATATTTAAGAAGGAAAAAATTGCGAAGTGTAAGTTTGCCTAAATCACTCTGTAAATTGTGGTATATTAATACGTATAATATATGCATGGTATTAATAATGTATTAACAGTTTTTTAAATAAATTATTTATAAACTGTGTAAGGGTACAAGAAAGTCATTTAAGGAATCTGTTCAGTCTAAAACTAAACGGAAACATACAAATCAATAAAAAAAGAAAAACGCCACTGTTCTGTATAAAAATGTTTAGATTCTAACAGTACCCCATACATCCAAATCTGTTCGGAGATTTAAAAATTATGGTAGGATAATGAAACTCACTTACACATACCCTAAAAATATGTAAGAATTTGTAAGAAAATTTGCTAAAATAGCGCGCGTTGATGTCTTTTACTTGAAAACAAAAGGAATTGCTACGAGTACTTACTTCCTAGACATTTTATGGGATACCACCTTGCTCCTCAATTAAATAAAAAAATATAACGTTTAATACTGCATTAAATACAAAATGTAAAGAATTAAATTTAACCATTAAGTTCTCATAAGGCGTTCGCTCAAGGGAACTAGGAAGCATTCTGCTTTATTATAATACAGTAACAAAAAAATATACAAAAGTCATCATCGTAGCAACATACGTGTGTACATAAATCGTGTGTTTATTTAAAATAATCACGACTGTCGGTTCATACATACATAATGAAGTCTGTGATTCTTATCCGAGTCTCCGGCGAGACAAAAACTCGTCTGTCTCAGATACATGAAACGGTGTGGTTTGTCTGTTGTACCTCTTAATTAGAAAATACCAACCCGCATTTTGAAAATATAGATTCAAATTTCCACACACTGGGCTTGTCTGTATATTTCTAGGTTGAGGATTCCTGGTCAGGTCTTTCTAGGTCTTTACCAAGCATACTTCAAGACCCAAATTTTTTTATTTATGTTGTCGTCACCGCTAAATAGCAATGTTCATATATATCTGTCCCGGAAAGAAGAATAGTGTAGCCCGTGAACTTAAAGAAGCGTGGGATATAAAATCAAATATCTAGAGTAATTCAGGTTCAATCAACTGTGCATTGAAATATCCCCAAATATTTTCATTTGTTATGAGCATTCAAGTCATGGAATCATTTGTTGACTTTTAAATAGTGATCAATCAGAATACCAAAGTTGCTCAATTCCAAATACCTAGAAGAAAGATTATCTGTCAATTTCTGCTAGGTTTAGGCATTTACTGACTGACAGACAAACGCCAAGACGTTATTCATAGTATTTTAATGATTCAAGGTCCCACAGTATTGTCGGTGCGGAGGCCATGTAACATCGCCGATTTAGACACGGCTGCGGTGGGCAGAGAGTAGGCAGCCTCCAAGCCTTAATTGGCCAATCTTTTGTCAGCAATTAATGATCTTTACAGAATACTCGTAGTTTAGTTATCAATCAGTCAATCATTCGTTACTTGTACTTACACTGAAGTCTTAACAGTATTATTAAGTTGTCCTTATTCTTTTCTAAATAGATATAGGCATGATCTACCTAGAACCTGGATCAATCTTTCAGCGTAAATCGCAGCTTCCTACAGAGTACACGTACTGGCTTGAAACAAAGACAGTCGCTGCGATATGGGCGGAGCTGGCCAATACGTAAATCACTTCATCAGTTATACACATACATAAGTGCCAAACGTTTGCATTATACATCAATGTACCAAATAGGTGCAGCTGCATTGATCCGTCTGAAATACACTCACACTTACGTGACCGGGTCCCGGGCGAGCAATCGATACGAGATGTGCAAGTGTGTGAGTGGAAGAGCCGACGCTGCCCTGATTTCCATGTAACAGGGAATAGCTTGTTGAGATCTGAATAATTGCATAAACCCTACGTCCCATATCATTGGAATCAACTCCAAATGAATACCTAACCATCATCGATGACAACTTCGAAGTTTTGAGGTCAGTAGGCAAATGTGGTGTGTCACGATCCACCACGCATTTTTACAAATTTTAAGCTGCCACAAAGCTAAACTTTGAGAAGAGTAATTTGAATATTGGAAATATGTTATTAGCTTTCAGTTGATCAGCTCCGGAATTAAAGCAAACATAATTACTTACTTTCATTAGCATAACACGCGCTACCGCTTCAATAGCAACAAATCAGAAACATCTGGTTCGGTTCATTGAAATGAAACAAGTTCAGTGACATTCCATTTCATTATCGGTGTAAATTGTAAAATACGTTCATTTTTTAACGGGGAATCATGAATTGCGGATCTACTATCAGTCTATTCAATACATTTATAAATAGATCTAGTTAAATTTTAAATTAGAAACCTAATGAAAAGTTATATTATAAACACATTGATAATTACGAGATTTAAGGAATTACTAAAAATAGTAATTTGTACAATATAGAGAAATATTTCCTGAGATATCTTTGTTTCAAATGTGCAAATAGGTCACCTAGAAACGAAGAGACCGGACGCCACAAATTTGTGTACGCAAAAACACCCCTCCCAATGAAGCTGTGTGCTCAATTTTAAACCTTGCTATCTTCGCGCAGAGACGATGACAACTGTCGTTTAGACAGTAGAAAACACAACATTCGAGTGCAAATAAGCGAGTGCGTGGCCCATGGTGAGGGGCCCGTGCACTCGTGTAGGCGTGTCGAAGTGTGTAGACGATGACGAAACACCACCTCATTTTGTGCAAGAGCCTTATTGTGAAAGAGGTATCGGCGATGTCGAGCTGGTCGGCGATGGCGGCGCCATAGAGGTCGACTCGAGACGATTAATACGTACTACGATCTGTTTTCATATAGATAGTTCAATTCAAATTTCGCGCTTTAAATTACAATGCAGTTTTTTAAACAACAATCTAATAATAGTATCAGTAAGAATCTATTGTAAATAAAAAATAAAATAAAACAGTCTTTAATCATATTCTATACTAAGAAATAAACTTGTAATAGAAAAGTCAAACAATAAATATATTATACAAGAAATAATGAATCATATCCTCAAGCTAATCTTTAGATTTGCAGAGTGTTGTATTTACTACTAAATTATTATGAGAATGTCAGAGACCACCTAAGAAGTTTAAAACAAACAAAAAGATTGACCAGTAGCAAAAAGATACATAAAAAGCCAGTTCGAAACGTCTTCCTTTTTCCAGACTTAAATATTTGAAGTGGATCGTGGCAGGTCCCAATTAACAAAAAAATCTTTGCGTGCAAGCCTCGTAAAAATGTTTCGAATATCGCACAAACAAAGCTCTAAATTTTCTTGATTTATCATTCAAGTAGGTATACGATACGATTACGATTCAGAAGGAGCACGATGATGTTCTTTTGAAATAACGATTCACGTCGTTCGACATGCATTTAGCACACAAAAATGTACGATTCTGACTGCTGATCGAAGTGATACATTATCTTTTATCAGTTTATGATTTCATTCTTATGTTGACTAATGTTTATGTACTTACGGATCTTAAGATCTATTTTTGGTCGTTGCTCTCTCTAGCGTCGAGGCGGCTGTCGTCTGCTCTCATTCGTAGAATCGTGACGTAACAGCATACATCTTCATATCTACGGATGTGGAGTGTCCGAGAAGTGTCATATCAAACGATGGTATCATACGTAAACATAACAACCGGTGTTCCAAAATAATGATTGTTGTTTGTTGTATATTAATACTGTGCATATGTAAACAGTATAAGTGTTTGTTATGTCATTGTAAAGTGTGTTAAGTATAGCCTGATTGCAATTTGTACAGCTGGTATAGTTACGAATTACGTCGTAATAGATAAGATAACATCAAAGGGGGCATCTCAATAGGTACATACACCAAGCCGGCCGGACTTATTATCAATTGAGGAACTCGACATAATATAATTTGTCCTCAATAATTAGAGATAAGGTGTCCTTATTAGATTGCAGAGTAATCTTTGAAAGTATCAACGTTACTGTGAATTAAGTGGATGTAGATAAGTTTGTATGTTTTGATGTCACAGAACGTGAAGTGAGAACACAACTATGTATTTTGGCGACACGAAACGTAAACAAACGGCGTGTATAGACGACCGGGCGTGCGGACATTACTCCTTCCACACTGATAATACTGAGTGTCTTATTCATTAACAACACGATACGTATCCCTATGAATTTTGTTAGTATCACATTTGCATAGATTATAGTACTGACAAGTTTTTAAATCTTAACATGACCGTCGTTTCGGCAACAGCTTTAATTCATTACAGAGATTTCGCAGAGGAGTCGAATTGGAAGTCATTAAGTTGGTTCATCTTATAAACTGTTTCGTCATTAGTTTATGTAAGCAGATTATGTAACTGAGTTAAGAGTGCATGGTCGTGTAGTATTATTGTTTGATTGGTATAAACTAGTTCGTATTAATACCCATTGCTTTGAACATCCGCATGTTTAATATATTTATAAGTGCTAGACTATGTGATGTATTGTAATGCGTGTTATTTTGTGAATCATCCAATTCATTCCTCACCAAGGTAGTTTACTGGGAAGCACCATGTATTTCGCCTGACTCAGTTCTAAAGAATATGCAAAATTGGAAATTACGAACAAACATGTTTAGTCACTTGGGCGAAAATGTCATCAAGATAACGTGTAATAATTGATTTCAATGCATCATATAAATTTATCAATATTGTTTTTTTAGTGTCTTGTTACTTTGATTTTTTTTAATGAAGGTATTTTATTTCCTATTATTTTCCTGTTTGCTTTCTGAATTATTATTAATCATAAATATACATTATATTGATTCCATCATACGGAAATCCCTTGCGTCAGAGGTAGGAAACTCAAGGTATATATTACTTAATGTTTGAATGAATTCAGGCAGGCATTTGCCAAGATCTGTGGCGCGATATCAAAGCTAAAGCCAGCATTAGGTAGGTTACGTGCCCCGGCTAACAACTACTTGTTACGTAGCAGAGAAACCTAGCATAGTGAAAGTTTTTATGGCTCTACTGTGACACAAAAATAGACACAAGTTCGGACTTGATACTTGAATAACAGTTGTTTTAGATAAGATCTTGTTACTGTTTATATGTTCTGAAATACGTATACTCACTCTAGTTGTACGGAGAAGGGTAAACAAAACAAATATTTCGGGGGAAAAAATATCACGTTTATTGCCGTAACTGCAATTCGAAGGCACATACTGATTGCAGTACGCGCGCTCCGTCAACGTGACTAAATTGTCACTCATGGATAGTCGAATTTGAATCATCATAATCATCCTCGTAAACATATTTCATGTCCATAAAACTTTTGTCTTTGTTAACATTTTTATATCACTCAACATTTAGGCGGCACTAATCAATGGATCATAGGGTTGCAATATCGGTAGCTGGTTGTGGATGCGTGCACGGGCTTTTCGCTCTTCGTGCACCTTGAGGAGCACCAGGTCCATGGCCGCGCGTGCGTCTTCTAGAGGCGAATGACCAGTGCAGCCGCGCTGAACGCTGCGTCCCAGGAGCTCCTCAGACAGCGCGCGCAGTGATCGTCGTAAGGGGAATCCTCTTGCGTGCGGGTAAAGCGCGCATGTATCCACCACGGCGAAGTGCAATAACTTCAGGGCTCGTAAATCGTTGTCCAGTGCGTGTCCAATCAATATCGTATCCGTTCCCACAAATCCAAGTATATCGTTCTGCACATCTCGTAGCGTCTTAGTCGCGCGCGCCAAGTCGCGCGGCCTGATGCCCGAGAAACGGGTATTATGATCGACGACAGGCGAACTCGGTTTCACTAGTGATCTGTAAACTAGTCGGCCATCGGAAGCTATGACCGCGATACTAGCGAGTTCTAGCCCTGCTGTTGTATAGCACATCTCTGCGTCGATTGCGTACACTCCGCCGCGCGGCGAACGTGCACGCACATATCCTTCCAGAGGTCCATTCATGCCAGGTCGTGTACCGCTCCATACGTGGAAACGCGCCGTACTGCATCCTCGGGAGCCGAGCGGCATTTTACAACAAGCGTAGTAATCGCCGCTCAGGCGACCCCAGTGGTAAATGCACGGTTCCTCTTTCACGTATTCACCTTCACGAGTCATTCGAAACATTTTATCACAACGTACGCACAAATGTTCCACTGCATCCGCTTCTTCGTCACTGTCCGAACGCGGCGTCGATCCTAAGGAGCCGCGTCCGCTGTCGCCCTGAGAACCGGGCACAAACTCAGGAGCGTTCACATCCCAAGTCGTAGCCGGTAGAGGTCGAGGCCGAGGCGGCGGGTTTATATACACCACCGCTTTCGACGAGTTGGGCTCGATTTCCAGGGGGTACCCCAACGCCCACATGCGCTTCGGCGAGAGCAGATGCGGGCGGAGGGCTTCCACTAGTTCTTCAGTTGAGAATCTCGGCGGCGTCGACGGCGTCGGCGACGAGGGCGGGGGGCGGCGTCGATCACGCGGCTTGCGCCGACGTGCTGCAGCGCTGGCAGAGTCCACCGTCGCGAGGGTCTCTTGATAAAACCAATCGTGCAATTGAATACAAAAATGCATGTTTCCCGGTTGGCTTGTGTACACATAGAGTCGAGATATTGAACGCGGAGCGTCAAAGATACGTGCTATCGCGCGCGCGGGCGCTGTACTAATGGCGCGCTGGTGGGGCAGCCCACGCTTTATACGTACGTAGGTAGAGCGCGTTCGTTAACGGGACACGCCAATCGACCGGCCTATTCTCATTTTTCTAAACAATAACAAAGCTTTTCTTCTATATGGAAAAACTAACAGCAAACCGTGTTGTCGTAAGATACTATTGGAACTAATCCTACATACGAGTTTAGCTACCCTAATGTCGCGGAGAAAGTCCCGCACGCCCCGTTTGTTTGTTTACTTTGATCAGCTGATGTGCTCGGCGTCGTCGTTGGCATGGTATTTATTTGCAACGAACTATCTTATGCACACTTCTTTCAATACATGCTTAACTAATTAGGTAGTGACTAAATAAGGTCGTTTATTGCCATTATCAGAATTTTAATGATGTCAAATTAGTAAACGATCTAAAGGTTCATATATTCTGATAACATTGTTACGAAAAAGCTATGTGATAAGGTAAACCTACTTAAAATTGTGGGTTTATTTAATTGGATGCATTGCTAAAACGTGACTTAGGTAGGTAAATTAGATAAATAATAAGCTGAAAGGGGTGAAGGGCGGGTGCATTGGTAGGGCGGGCGTTGCTCTGACAACGTCTGGCCATCATTTAAAAATAAACTTTCATTGATTGGGCGCGGCAAAATCAACTCATTCCGACGAGGTTTTAAACATGAAAGACTGCAGAAGAACCTGTTACACGTCATTATTTTTGAGGAAAACCCTGGCATATGACATTAAAATGTTAAGACACATATTATATTATGTGACGTGATTATATTCCCCGTAGGCCACGCGCTCGAGACGAGGAAAACTTATGACTCTACAATAACATTATAGAGATTAGGCTAAAATTAATGAATCACGCAAATTAAAGGAACACGTTGAATGTCACGTCAACGTTATACGTGTTTACGTGACTGAAGACAGATAAGTACATCCTTAGTCGACCTGGGAGACGTTAACTCTACAACTACTTAACTGTGATAAATATAAATGACACGCTTTCTACACATCATCCATTCCGCTGTCACTAACCTTTGCTAATACTACTTCAGTACCTAATAGACATAGAGACGCCTGCCAAGCGTGGGCCAAGCGTGGCAAACCCCCCATAATGGGGGAGGCTGTGTTCAGCAGTGGACGATCCGGCTGATACAATATCTACTAGATAAAATATTTTTTTCTAACAATTCACTGTTCATGTTGATTTAATGTGACAATGGACCCACTTTAGATGGAACGAAAATTTTATATAATTTTTTCACGTAGAGTCAAAAGAATACCTTGATTTATTGTAAGTTCTCTGTATATTTTTTTAAATAAAATAGTATTGATAATTTGTGCAATATATTAATGAACCTCACCTTGCCGATGCATAGCTTTTATTGTTAACTAAACTGTAAAACAAGCTCATTTATATAATCTCCCTTCAACAAATGTGTTTATTGTCAACTCTTTGTTTAAATATTTAGATTAAAAAAATATTTGTAGAACGATGAATTTATTATCATTTAATTCAAAAAAATAACATGTATTTGTTATTCAATCATCTTTATGATAACCATAAATAATAAATACCTACATGTCAATAGGTTTTATTTCGTCAACTGTAACTTTTGGAATGATCTAATGTTATTGTTTACAATAAATATATATGATAAATTGGTTCTATTTATAGGATAATGCGCAATTGAAAATTAGGTTCAACAATCTGAATTGAACTCCACAATCGGGATTGAACTGCGCGTAAGAGGTTTGTTTCGGATTAGTTCGAACGTACGAACTTTTCGTGCCTGATAATGTTAAATCTTTGAGATATTCCAAAATAGATCTACGTCAATTGTCTAAGCAATTGGGTCAAATCCCCCTCGGCAATGTCATAGTCATTGATACGATAGGCACAGACTGCATGTCGTCACGCGCTAAAAAAACAGCATTGTTTTGAAAGGATATAATCCCAGATAACGATCGTGATAACGTACCATGCTACTATTAATTTATTTTTACAATGAAAGTTTGAAATTCCTAATAAATAATAAAATGTACGATGATTCATACTCGAATGCTGATGTAAGTATAAAGTAATCGGAAATGGTCTCAATTGATGACAACATTATTGTCACGGATGCGTAAGGGCAGACTATATTTACTATGAAGATTCAGCACAAAGAAAATATGACTAAGAGACAGCGATAAAAAATAAGTCTCAGGTTTAAGATACGTAATATTTAGGAGGTGATAATTTATAACAACAAATGGCAGCGATGTGTATTGTTGCATATTGGGAGCATGACAGCTGGTCAGCTTCTGAACGTCTTGACTACCCCAAAGATAGTGGGTATACTACCAACGAGAGAATTCCAATAGAATTTTGGTTTCAGGTTGGTAGCCAACTATAAAAACGAAGTCTCAACTTTTTCATGTATGTCATTATGTTATAAGCAAAATTAAATGACCAGTTAGAAACCTATATATTTAGTACCTCTAAGTTGAATTTCCCGTCAGATTCCTGGCGACAATGCGCAGTCACCCGCAGCCGCACAGGTTGAAATATAGTTTGTACGTACAAGGCAACGACACACGCGACTTCAAGGAATATATAATAGTTTGTATGTACTGCGCGTCCATGTAAGCGTGTGTTGTTTGTATACAGAAGCGCGTGTGGGCGCGGTAGCTGGTCGCTGACACCGAAGATAACCTTCAGAGAGCGGCCGGTCTGACGCCGAACCGAGTTCGCCCGGCCAACGGTACCCAAGTCCAAATAGTTCAAATTGACGGATAAACACTTAGTAAAACCCGATTTGGGTTTACGCAAGCAAGATAGGTAAATAATTTGCACACATCAATGTGTTTAAAATCAGCATTAGTATCATATTGACGGATAAGCGTAGATAATGGAGACACTGTTTCTGTAATATTTTTCGACAATCATAAGGAAATAATTTTAATATTCTTAATACCTACATTTTACAACACAAGGCTATATAAAACATCATCAACCGGTTTTTATTTCACATTTTATTCACACCAAAGACACTGCAATGAAGTATTTGTCTTGCATGCAAATAAATATTATATTGATAAATAAATTATTTCATGTCTTGGCCACATTCATAAGCAACATAACTCTTAACCGTTTCCTGCTCTGCTGACCTAAATTCCCATTAGGATTCCAAAACATCGTCACATCTGTATTCCCTAAAGGTGTAGACCTATAGGTGTCTATATACCCACGTTTCGCCAGTCCCATGTATCCAATTGGAGGCGAGTCTATTGCTATCTACCAAGCACAATTGGTTCTCTTAAAACTCAAATGCTTTTGTCATAAATTCATTTGATTGCACGAGTAAACCTTCTAACTTCTAATATTGTGGCTCTACCTCGCCCCGTATTTCAAATTTGAGACAACTTCATTTACTAAATGTATTTCACCAACAATTTTTTTTATCAAGTTTGATTGATTTGGCGCAATACTGTATCTGTATCTTACATCTCAACTAAAGGAAATAATTAGAAATCTAGGAAGGCTATGTAACTGTATGTTATATGAAAGTACATTGGTTGGGCTGATGCAGCGCTGACTGTGAGGCTATTACATGAACAATAATGGCTGTCTCTTGAGTTGCGACTTCCCGTGTGTAAATATACCAATTTCCTCTAGATAAAGATAATTTAGCTAAGTATATTCAGATGTTTCTGACAAAACTAGATAAACGTGGACTTTATCGTTTAAACAACTTATCTGATACTAATCTAGACAAACGCCCTAATTTGATAACTATTAGTGACAAGTATTATCGAAGTAAATTTAGATAAGGCTAACGACTTAGGAGTTGCCAAGTCAGTTTATTCAACTTAAAATATTGAAAAAAGTACATATTCTATTAACATAATAAAATTAACTCTTTGAGGATCAAAACAATATTTTTCTGACGTCTATTTTGTCTCTAAAGCCCGCAATATCGTGATTACAACAAATATTTTATAATCAACTAGTGACCCACCCATTCGTACGGGTGAAATGCTGAACTAAATATACTACAGAATGTCTTTATATACAACGTTCACAGCTTTTATGTCATTAGACAATAAAAACTTATTTTCTTATTTTTCGTAAAAAGAAGAGATACCATCACGGCTTTTTTGAAGATATTTTAAAGGTGTACAATACTGTACATTGTTTTGGTTTATCTCGTAGGGTTCAGCCAGCGTTCGTAATGTAAGCTCAAAAAAATATTTGTTTATTTACTACATCACATTAGAAACCTCTAAAATTATCATTGTTTCTCTACTATATTCCTCTTGAATTATTCTATCTGTTAAAAAACGCATCAAAATCAGTTGCGTAGTTTTAAAGATCTAAGCATATATAGGGACAGCGAGAAGTGACATTGTTTTATACTATGTAGTGATAGTGATGATTCTTACATCCAAAGATAAATAAATCTTAAAATATAAAAACTGTCCGGATATTTTTTGTAATAGTAATAATAAGTAATATTTTGTGTAATTTTCGCGCATTTCGGACGAAAATTTTACGTGATTGCCACGTAGTCGCAGCGTTGTTATGATCTTTTCCGATTCAGGTTATTTAGATTCATGAATGGGGGTTGGCGATGCAGATCAATTAGGTTGTAACGGAAAATAAAACAAAATATGAATTAAATAAAGTACAATATGAATGTTGCGCGTGTTGGCTACGACCTTTTTTGTCTCAAAATCGCCAAAAATAGATAAAATAATACTTTTTACATGGACGCGCTTGTCCGAAATTTGATTTGAAAGGGATATAATTGGTCACAAATTGACCATAATTTAGATATGAAAATTCACTAAAGTTGAGAAAGAGTTCCAAAAAATTATATACTCTAGATGATTTTTTTAAGATATTCTATATATATTTATATTTATATATATATATATATAGATATATATCTATAAATAATTACTTGACAAGTTGTTTACAATTTTTAAGAATTATTTGTATTTTTATGTTTAATCTTACTAACGATTTATAATCGACCAAGTATATACATCAATTGCGTTGTGTAGCTGTATATAAAAATAATATTATTAATTATCATATGATTTGACTTGTATACTGATGTTTATTAATAAATTACTATGACTATGATAGGGATTGATGTTCGATTTGCGTACTCGCTGGTAATTTATCAGCTCATAAGCTCTTAAAAACCATTAAAAATATCATGTTTTTTTTTTGATAGGAGGGCAAACGAGCAGGATGCTTACCTGGTGGTAAGTGATCGCCGTCACCCACGAATATCCCACAATTAATGATGATGCCTAAAGACAGATGTGTTGAAGAACCCATAGTGTCATAGAAATTATTTATTAGGAAAAGTGTGTAACGACAAAGAAGAACTCTTAATTCTACGCCAACAGGACATTAGCTCATTGTAAGAGTAGGAAGATATGAAATATAAAAACTGCAATAATACGAATAATATTTTGAACCGGGTCGACATAGCGGCTGCGACGTCGCATCGTGGACGTGGACCGTAGATTCCGTGAAATACACGACGCTTTGCCAAGACAGGAAAATCTAGATAAGTGGAATATGCGAAAGTACATGAACAACTATTATTTACTTCCCAGAGAAACGAAAAATTACAAGCTACTTTAATCGACAAGCAAGAACAGGTTTACAACAAAGCCCCAATCAGGTTTGAAAAGTTAAAGGCTCATTTTTACTACAAACGTTACCGCCTACATACATCTTTAATGTTCTACTCGCAAACGCGGTCAGTGTGCCACGGCAACCGAAGAACATTACCGGAACATACGTTTTCAGAACTACGAGAGACCTTGACAATAAACCCAATGCATTTAACCAATTACTTCGATATGACATTGAAGCGATCGATGAAATTCCAGAAATGAGACTTAAAACATTAATTTACGTCAATCTCAATTTGCGTATTCATCACAGGTTGTGAAACCAGCTGTGCTATCTTCATGGTCGTGGTCAATGAGTTATTTAAGTGTAGCCGTTAAATGTGTTAATAATTCCATAAACGAACAAAGTTTATTGGTAAAATTTGTCAAGTCACAAATTGCATCAACGGCATCGTACTACATATCAAAGGGCATCTACGTAGTAAGTGTGACGCGATATTGTTTTGGTGAAAGTTGTCCATCATCGGGGCATTCAGCGAGCGGAGTTCTGCTGACCACCGTCACGATGCACAGCGAATGTGGGTCAAGGAGGCCGTGTGCCTAGTGACTAAGCTCTGCATGAATGGTTGACAGATTTTCGAGTAATGAATAAACCTAAGCGAAAGTTTGTTTTGGAAATTTTATTACGAAACAAGCAACCAAGATCTTTTGTTGTGAAATATTTAACGACATTGATCATTAAACAATCAAACTCATTTTTGCAACAGATGATCATTCAAGAGACCCCAATATGTTTCGTAAACTGCGATTCCGACATTGGGCACACCATAATACTTTTAAATAAGTGCCAACGTTGACACTAGGAGTATTTAGGTAACGGTCATGTGGTAGAGCCAAAACTAGTATGTTGAGTTCCAGCAAACCGGAAAAATAACGTTTTCGGGGCACATTCACACGACAACATTATGTATGCGTTAGTAGTGCCTGATACGTTACGAGACATGAATGTTTTACTGAATCAATCACAACAAGATACCAATCATAATATAAACTCTAGATTAGTATTTTACCACTATCATCAATATCTATCCTGTTGATGAATTGGCGAAATGAAAAGTAAATTGATAAGAAACCACGAATATAACTTAATTTATAGTAGACAGTGAAGGATTATAAATAAATGTGGATCGATGAAATAATAAAATAACTTTGAAACAGTTTTGACATTACCAACTACTCAAAAAGACTTCAATAAAGTAAAATTGTTTAAAAATAAGATAATACGGAAATATTTACAAACGTTGCATTATTATTGATTTTACTTAAAATTATGTGCATATGTAATTAAATATTTAGAATTGTTTGTTTCGACGCCTTTATATTCAAATCAGGTATAAATACGCTAATCTAGCAGATTCAAAACGGAATTGAAACGATAATAAATACGAATACTCCTTCACAGACATTACAAATCTACGAATGCACCTATTAAGGTGTTGATGTTCGCCATTATCGTACAATGTTTTGTACCCACACAAAGTCAAAGATAAGTGGGTAGTAATTGATGTTTAAAATTCAGAGCTCAACAAGACAACGCTTCTACATTTACTAAGAACCTCTGATGTACAGATTTCGGAATTTTTATATGCTTAAGTCCAATGGCATTGTTAATAATGCAACAAGAATTAAAGGAATAACGGCAACCATTGTTGTTCCAGAGACTTTTGATATCGTTAATGTGGCTATAATTATTAATTTAATCAACGTTTTATTAATAGTGACAATCTATAATGACATTAATGAGTGTCCTTTGTTGTATACAGACAACGAGTTGTCTGCATCCATATTTATTGTGATTATAAGGAACAAGGCTTCCTACATTGACCGCTTATCTGCAAAATATTGCGCAGTACAGAATCTTGTTGCAATTTTTACAATTAACTTTCCGCAACGTAGTTAAATGGTCATAAAAATAACAATTTCGTCTTTGGAAATCCCGAATGTTTTGTTAGACAACAAAAAGTGATACTCGACTTGTTCCAACAGCGCGATGGCCTGTGGAGTGATGCATAATTTCTAACAACCGATTCACTAATATTGATGAAAGAGATAGCAAGAATAGTTATTTCCGTTCTTTGGGCGATGATTAAGAAATTTTCAAGGTAGAGGGCAAACGACACGCGCCTTTCGATTGACCGAGTTGAAAGGAATTGTCACTTGGCTTGTTGCCAATTCGAAGATGTTCCTACGTCAATGCAATTTATTAATAAACGTTTGTAATTAGCGAATATGACACCTAGAGAGAATTTAATTTGCAATTGCATTTTTAGCTGTTGAGCTCATCGTGAAAGTGTTCGTATTGAACTGATTATTTATAAAAACGTATATTTTTTTTTATATTGTTATGTATGCTATAACGCCTGCTCTGCGGATTACATTACAAAATTATGGTCATAAATTTGTAATTTTGTTACGTATATTTTGTCTGTAATAAAGTGCTTTTGTCGCAGATTTTGAGTTTAATGTTAGGGAATATCTATGAGTTGATCTTTTAGTTCGTCACGTTCACTACCCCAATGAACAAAGAATTGTGTTATTCGCCAACAGCTTTATTTAAGTACGAGTAAATATATATCTCGTGTGTGTGATTTATGCTAGATGGCCGTGGTAGTAACCGTTTAACATCGCGGTCATCGGCCTTGTTTGTTCATGAGCGGGCATACGTTGTCGTTATATGCAAATTGCTTTGCGCTAATTTATGGAATAATACAATGCCGTTTAGTTGGTATCGATTCTTCAATAATATATTATTGTTGTATCTATAGGTACACTATTAAACTAAAAACGTAGGAGAATAACCTGATTCAATATACAAAAATAAATATCTCATATTTTTTAAGGAATAATTTATTTAGATGGTTTCTTGCTGTAGTTCCAATGATAACAGACTATTATAATAAATTCTCCTTGGTAATGGTTAATTAAAACTTTCAGTTTATCTCACATCACAATGCTTGATAATTGTTCCAAGTTAGTACTATTTACTCGTGGGGTGCGGGGCCAGAATGACAACCCCTCATCTCTTCCCAGTCGTAACATGCGACTAAGGGTAAATAATGGAAAGTATAAGGTATATACCCTTACCGCGATCCCCGAGACGCCTGCGAAGTTTAGGGATATATGGCAATATAGGCTGAGGTTGTATTCAGCAGTGCAGATACATTAGTACATACTATTAAACAAGCCCAACGATATATTGACATAACTGAACATGATTTTCTATATTTTCACTTGATTTTTAATTAGCGTTTTGGTTTTCTATACCCCTTATTACATTCTTTATTAGCGCTCTCGGATGTGTAGTTTACTACCGTTATCTAAAGCATGGCGCTACGTAGCTTCTTAGATTGATTATTCACTGTACGCCAGCCCGGCAACCCGATAATCACATTTAGCGTCGCTATAACAAGCTATATTAAGACAAGGATGTGTGACCGAGATACGAGGATACGAGCATCAAATGACGTCATCTACATCTTGGGTTATCACGACCAGTAACAGTAGGGTATTTTCATTAGATAAACAATCCAGTTACCTCAACGCGTGTCAGGAATTACCGGATCCTCCGTTCTAGGAAAATTCGGATAAGAATTGTATAATGTGGAGTTACCAAAAGATTAAGACTGTTTTTTGTTGCTTTTGGGAATTTTATATAGAGATGAATCTAAAATTATATATAATATGATGATCGTATAACTTAAATTTTATGTTCATCGCACTTTAATTGGGTATGACATTAAAGACATTATATTGTCAGATGCAATGAGAAATCCGTACGCAAGTGTCTCAAAATCGCCTTAAGGTATCTCATCGATTGGGATTGAAAGTACTGATGAAACGATTCCATTTATATGATAGTGAATCTCTGCCGTGGAATGCCCGTGGGGTACCGGGCTAGAATGTCACCCCCTTAATTGCTACCTGTGGGTGTCGCAAAAGGCGACTAAGGTATACCGGAAGTTGGGCAGGAGCGTCCTCTTAGGAACTGATATATTAAAATGCAATCCCCAAGACGCCTGCCAAGCGTGGGGATTAAAGCAAACCCCCCTTTAATGGGTAGGCTGTGTTCAGCAGTGTACAATCCGGCTGATACAGAATCTCTGTAAAAATGTACCAAAACTACGATAGTTTTTAAACACATTTTTACCGATAATAATAGTCATTACAAGACTTGAAGTACCTATAACTCTGCATCGAGTGAATGGCATATTTTTATAACAAAATATATTACATACATTTAATACAATTAAGTAATCATTATACACTACCGACAATAGAGTATATTATTAACAATATTGATTGTTGATTGGCCTCTAGAACTACCCTTGAGTGGCATTGTCGTACATAAGACGTACAGCCGTATTGCCTAACAGTTTGAACAGTTGGTTTCTAAACGGAAACCCAACCAGCAATACTATGTATGCTTGTAAGAGTGCGATGTGTTAAGCAACTCGTCATTCATGTAATGGTTCGAAGGTCTTACAATAATACTTCAGTGGGCGAGCCGTTTAACACTTGAGTACTCGTATCCTAACACTTATTGATTACCTAATATCTCCCAGCAGTTCCTACGTCCTGCCCACGCGATTGTTTTGAACCTGATTGATTGATCAGTTGCTAATCTAGTCAGATCGTTATTTTTATTTATTATCCTATGAAGTTGAGCCGCTACTACAATTTACCGAAGTTTAGTTTTTCGTGTTTCGAGCGACACTTTAGACAACGAAAATTAAATTTGCTGTATGAAGTTCGTTGTTTGCCCAGTCCCAGTCTATGGTCGTAAAGATTGTAAATGTATTTCATCAGTCATAAAGATTGTAAATGTATCGGGCAACAACATAATATACGTTGCAATTCTATTTTCCCCATATCGACCCGTACGCAATATAGTGTATAGGCAATTATAGTATGATTATTGATGTAATCAGTACTTTTCGTCATGATAAAGAAAGCATATTAGTACCATCCTTTTCGTGTTCTGGCCTAAATTCTCTATTAAGATTTAGTAATGTAGCCATAACCAACATATTATAAATAATTTTGACATGACTATGATATATGATTTATTTATTTTATTTCTGCATATTTAGAACTCGACTTTCAAACGGATAAATTATTATTTCAAATTTGGAAACTATACAAACAATACGAAACCATTTTTTTTTTTTATTCAGAATCTTTACTAATAGGTTTGCGGATATCTTTCTTTCGGACAACAAGTTCGAAACATCGACGAATCAGAGTATGATGAAAGATCGCTCGGTATCGAATTGGATCAAAATCTTTAAAAGCTAGAATCGATTTATATGTAAAAATCAATACCTATACATACAATTGTCGTTCGTATAGTATACGATAAGCACGTAAAATATATTTTTATTGTAGCAAGGATACTCTCAATGTCAATTTTAATATTATTAGAAACGCCAATTACACATAATTGGGTGTATTGAACGTTTATATTTCTAATATTTCTCCGGATTTTTTTAAAATATCGCGTTGTGTATTGGTGATTAGTGTAATTTAAAATTATTCACATAAGTACCATGACATTATGCGTAGTAAGTAGAAATGGTACGCATTATTTAAGCCTGAACAATTAAGCCTGAAATACTAAATACTATGTATGATTTTGATTACAGTTCATAAATTAAGGAACCTGAGATAAATTAGCCGACCGACATATCCCAACAACATATCTCATAATAAATGGCTCGGAAGTGGATTTCTTTAGTCATTGTATTGTGGTAAGATTTCATCTTTGTGCTGAATGAAATATTGTAAGTGCAAGTTATATCATCATTAAAGTCTTCATTCTTTAGGACACGAACGTCATTTATCACTGTCTTTGAGATTTCTAGAATCTACAAATGATATAAGAGACTATTCAGACTTATTTACATAGCCGGTCATTTGTCTTTTTAGTTTCTACTGCCTTTATGTATTAATCTTTTTAGATTTTGCTCGCTTAACAAGTTTAACAATTCCTGTACACACTCTTTTATAATAACTCATCTTATTTGTACTAAGAATATATGTATTTACTGTTTTAGAATTATTTACGTAAGCTTTATTCTTCAGTTAATAGATTCAGGCGTTATCCTTGTTAATTCTCGAGCGTTTGCTCGAAGAGTGAAGGAAAACCAAGACCTTCTGCCGATCCCTCGTGTAGAAGCGAAAGGCGTCGATTTTTATTCCGGCTAGGCTACATAGCGTTTCAGACATTACGTCGGCTTAGCAGAAAATTTTGCCTGAATTATTGTCACTTGACCAACCGATTTTTTAGACACCTTAAACAATTATTTTAATTTTTTTTGTCTGACTCGTTTGCAGTGGCATAGTAATTATGTTACAATACTAAGTGTTTTATCAAACATATACTAAAATATACAAACTACTGAATAGTGTATCAGAAGGAGAGTCTCAATACAGAAAGTCTACCAAACAGAAATTTCAATTAGCAAATCAGTATTTATAGGTCGCAGAATCGGCAATGTACCACTGTTTTATTCAGCATCCAGCGTGACGTTACCGGAAATAACGGAACGGGAGCCAACTCTTTTGTTCTCAGCTGTTAATTTGTGTGTCATGAGCTCATGAATGATGATTAGTGTCGAATTCGCGCCCGCATTTACATATGGTCACAAGCCGTATGCCATTCACAAACGTATTTAAGTTTTGTTAGTTACCCCAGTAGGTACATTAGAAATCTTCTAGAAAAAACCAGTTCTGTCTGACACGACAATACGGCTATGAACAAGTATTGAACTATTGAAAAGGTCAAATGATTTCACTTTGTAGTTTTCTCCTCGTTTCAGTTTTCTTTCACGAATTCTTTAAGCGGCACTGTGAAAAGAATCCTCATCACGGCACCGCATAATTACATTGCGTAACAAAGTTTCTTCGGCCGAATGTGTAACATAGGCAGCTGAGCAAAAATTAACCGAGCACAGGTTGAATAACAGTAACCCGTTGTAAACTCTATTCAATTCAACCGCACGCAATTTGTGTGGAAACCGTCACGGAAAGAAGGTTGCTACCTCGTTGCCACGAAGCCTTTTACCGGCTAATATTGTAACCAGCCGAGCAACGCGATTTCGGCGGCGACCATGGCCTTATGCAAACTTGTGCTAGTGACAAAACAAACCGTGGGCCTACCTGAGAAATTTGCAAACATTAGAAATTCGCGAATAAGACGAGGTGAAATCGAAGATTTATTTTAGCGATTTCACGCACAATACAGGATCAAATCCTACGCATATTTTTATATACGTTGTAGTACTTATTTATTTAAGATTATTTGTTGAGCAGTGAATTGATACGTAGATAAAATTAAACGTCTCCGTTAGCGGGTCACTAGCACATTAGCTTGTTCGTGCTCTCAAAGGTCAAAGTGGACATAGCCCGTAGTTTAATGATCTTTATTTGTAGTCCTATTCTAACAAGCCCTCAAAGACGCGACTCGTGACTTCAGCGACCCTGTCAATGTTCTTTCAATTGTATTCATAATGCTTAGCTTTCATAACAGTAATTGTGCTATTATTGATTTGATGAGAAACGTTTTAATAGATGAAAAGACCGTGCGTTGGCGTTATTATCGTTGTTCATGACCGAATACTTCATGTCTTAATCGCACAAAGCGTAGTAGAGTATTCAGTATGAGTATCATCATTGAAACTTGTTCCTACTTCCTTATAATTATATGCTTTGTTCTGAAACGACATGCGTGACGTATTCAGAATTCAATTGATAAACTAAGTACATGCTGAATCATTGAATGTTTGCTAAAATAGTTTATTTTCATGTTTACATTTTATATTTAGGCGTATTTTAAATGTATTTTTTTTTGTTTCCTAACGTATAGGTTTGATTGAGATCAAAATCCGATTTGAATTTAATACATTCTTGTAAGAGTTAAGGACATAATAAATGATAGCTGACTAACTCTACTTTCTTTACTTTTTAATACCACCCATATTTTGCCAATAAATATATTATATATAAAAATGCAATATAATAAAATATAAAGATATTATTAAATATGCGAATATAATCGATGAAATAAGTCCTGTGACATAACTATCCAATTTGTTCCTAATAAAATTTACATATTAAAAATCGGACTTAACATTTGCTTCTAATTAAAGCTATTATTAAGTAAGTTCAGTATATAACAGCTTTTGTAAGTAATAAATGAAAATACGTAGTCACAAAAGGACCATTTTTCTATGACTTCGATCAGATTTTGTCAGTAGCAAATTACATAATTAGACCACTGGTCTAACGAGCATGGGAACCAAGACAGATAATTGAACGATTTTTTAGGAGCACTTTTAAATTTGTAGCGCCAGTTTTTCTTCGCCTTTATACCTTTTACCTAATAGCAGAACACTTATTCAATTGTTGTGGTAGCAACAAAAAAAAATACAAAACGGTGAACGTTCGAAGGTCAAGTTGCAATTTTTTCAGTTACACTTTAATGACATTGAAAATTCTAATACCTCTTTAACCTCGGAGTTTGCCTAAGAACCTTAATGTCTAACTTCTAGCGTTATTGGTGAACCGTTACAGCACTCGACGCACGTATTTCAATTAAAACTGTGGATTCAATAGCAAATTTCTCGACTCTATGTATTACAGGCCTTTAGAAAAACTTAAAATTAAATCTTAGTTTAATACCATCACCATTGGTTAATAATTAAAGCGTATGTTCTTTGTTAATACACAAAAAAATGTCTGTCATGTGCACTTTCGATGGTCCATTCGGTCGCTTAATGATTAGTTAAAATATATATATTAAAATATAAATATATAAATACTTTAGAAATATAATGTTACGTATACTTACATGTGTGTAGAAAGGGTCTTGTTCAAGACAAAAATTATAGAGAGGATCTTTCAGATGGGATTGTATGACCAAATCGGAAACTATGCTAAAAAACAGCAGTAAGGACTTTTGAGCCCTATTTATTTAGAAGAAAAACACACTGCTCAGTTTTCTATTTACATTCCGAAATGTTTCGATCTTTTAAAACAAAAAACAATTTATATCATTAGTTGAATCATGATAAATGATCGAAACTTATTTTTAAATCAGAGTGGCAGTTTGAGTACTGCAAGTAACTGGGCGTGAATTTTTTAATTATGTCTTTGAAGACATTGATAACTTGCTGATAATAAGAATATAATGCTTTTTTTCCAGCACTTAACAGCTTTCCTGAACTATACGAGAGATGTTTAACGAACAATTTGGGACACTGAAACAAATCTCATTCATGTTCCTGTAAATCGGCGGACAAGACCGCTCACTTCACGGACCTTACTCTACTATATTGTGAGATGGGGTCATAATAAGAAAAAAAAATACTAAACCCCTTTCTACACCATTTAAATTTACACAAAGATCGTACAAATATTTTTAAAAAAGGATAATACTCAATCGACGCAGAATTAATAAGTTATGATCATTATTTCATTCTATATTTTACTACATATATATTATTTATAATATATCTGAACATAAATAATATAGTATATATACCATGTATTGTGAAATATATTGTAGGGTTTTTTTTACTGTATTCACCTTTTCTATTGTATTTCATTCTTAAGAAATCAAACGCGTAGTCAAGATTCTGAGCTTAATTCATGCATACAATTATGTCATGCACTCTTGTGTGTGTAATGTTGTGTATGGCTATCAAATGTACTATCCGAAAACATCTATAACTAGTAATTAAACAACTTTAAACGGTTTAAATCGCGTATATTTATCATTATTTTTTTTTGCATCAGTCACCCCGTGGTCACTGCAAAGTGTTTGAAACGTCGGAACAAAAATAATGATAAATATACGCGATTTAAACCGTTAAAGTTGTTTAATTACTATGTGTAATAATCACGAAAACCTAAGACAACATTACATCTATAGCTATCCGGCCGCAGCTCCGCCAACGCGTACGGCTGTTATCGCGCAAAACCATTAACATCTTTTAGCGCAGTTGGACGAAAACTATCCTATGTCCTTCCCCGGGTCTCAAAACTATTTCCTCCAAATCCAGTAGTTTTTAAGTTTATTCGTTGCATGCAAAAATACAAATCTATCTTCTTTATAATATTAGAGTGCGATTTTTTGTAGAAAAATATTGAATCATATTTGTCAACGTTATATTTTTAATTAAATGTTTAATTTCCTTATGTAGAAAAACTAGAAGTTATATTATGGCAGTGAACATTATATTTAACGATCACATTAGTCTAATTTACATAATTATTTATTAACATCTAAACCAAGTTAATTATGCAGTGTCTGGGTAGGTACGGTTCTACCTATTTTTTATAAGGCCACCAAAATATTTATATTTTGGTTATTCGTTTTTATATTATATAAGTAAAAAAATAAGTATTTACAAATTCGTTGAATGATTTAATTGTGCTGTCTGTCAGTATTAATAGTGTCATGGTCAAATTAAAAAAATAAATCGTTTATATCTTCCATAATTTGAGTAATTAGTATTAAACTTCTATGATGTAGCTAGTTTTCGACCGTATACAAAACGAAGGTCTCTGAGGGTCTGAGGTACTATGTTACGTATGTTTGTCTTTTATTTGTTTGACGATAAATTAGAATGGTGGATTCGATACTAGGCATTATGAGATTTTTCAGATAGTCTATACATATTACATATAATGCGGCCTGGGTGGGGTATTTTTTTTTCAGTTGCTTATAGGTAAGCCTTTGACCACAATCTCACCTGATGGTAAGTGATGATATGGTCGAAGGTGTTAACAGGCTTAACCTAGATTTACTGGCTCTCAAGGAAAGCTGCCGGAACACACCGTTAGGTGCTTGGCGATAGAATTTTTCCACTTGAGGGTGGGCACTAACCAGGCGGGCATTCGCAAAATGCCCTACCACCATGCGGTGAAACTCAAGCCCGCGGTGGGATTCGAACCGACCTGCTGCGCGGCAGTCCATAGCCAATGCCACGGGAGTTTTTTCAAATATTTTAATTTTTACAATTGTCTACAGACCAAAAAAGGAGGTGGTTCTCAATTCAACTCTATGTTTTTTTTAATTGGCAATATGTTATCGTTTGTCTATCTCACCTGATGGTTATGGTGATGTGGTCGAAGATGGAAAACAGGCTAACCTAGAATGGGAACTGATTCTCAAGGATAGCTGCCGCAACACACTGATAGGTGCTTGGCGACAGATTTTCTACTTTGCTTGGCGACAGATAGGGTGAAAGCTAACCAGGCAAGCATTCGCTAAATACCCAACCACTTTGCAAAATGCACGAAATTATCACTCAATAAATATTTGAAGAGAACTGGGGATATTTAGATTGTTGTTACTAGAACGCATAAAAAATTCTGCAAGGCACAGGAGATTTTATTTATATTCACTGAAATTCAGGCTGACAAAATACAAAAACAAAATATACATTTATTTTTTATTCTCTCTATTATTTTATTCTGTCTCTATTATCACGCCCGAGACGCTTGAGACCCTAACCCTGTAAAAAAACTAAACGACCCTGGGTGGTGCTAAATATGCAAAAACGTCTGGTGCTAGGATCGACTACGGTTAGTCACCATCTATCAGACAAAGCCAAAACGCCTGGCCGTTTTTCCGGCATGATGTCTGATGTAACCATTGCGATGGGTGGGTAGAACAGTTGCATTATTGAAAACTACTAGTATTAGACATAGCACAATTGTTAGTATCCTGATGGCTAGCTCCGGACAGTTGCGGGGTCCGAGAAGCGGTTTCCGCTGGCCGACCGCAGATAGTTGGGGACAGAAACCCAAGTAGTGTGATAGCCTCAGACGAAGGCTATCAGTAGTCTGATAGCCTCACACAAAGGCTATCCAGCTAACCAGGTCATCTTGCAAAATATTCCAGGAATGCAGCATCGTGCTCGCTGGCGACCGGAAGAGAAGAGCTGATGGACATTCTCAATGGGGGCTCGGGTGTCCCCGCAATGCTGTCCTTTTCAACATTATGTCACTCCATATAATATAACGGACGAAAAAAAAACGAATGTACGTTTCCGACGTCTCTGTAATCTTGAAGACTCAGATTCTTCGTTCCCTGGATATATACTGGTGGAAATCGTCGCAGAGATAGTATTTTTTTTGGCGGAGTATATCGATCTCACACCCGTAGATTCACGGTATTGTGGACTAACTACGCGAAAGCGGATAAAGTTCAACAACGGCTGTCTTCCAACTGGGGAACTTTAATGCTCACTAGTCACACCATAGTTCAGTCCTCTCTTTTTTTTGCTGCATATAAACGATCTGCTCAAACGCGTTCATTATCATTCAATTCAAGTACCATTGGGTATGCAAACAACATTACAGTTGTACTAGAGGTAAATATCCGATGCACGGGCTTTCGATATTCAAAGCTAGTCTCACAGGGAGACGATGGCCGAGCGAATTAATTTGCCCCTACGGGCATTCTCCGAATGAGATGACGCCGATTTGCTCAAGTTCAATGCTTTGTTGACCCAGGCATTGTTGTTTAGTGCTAAACAGAGTCCTTTCAATCTCATTCCTATCCAACGAAATGTGCCTACTCCGATAACCGAGGAACTCGAGCTGGGTGTAACATTCTCACCCAAACTTAATTTTGGGCTATATATCGAGGCCAGGGCTAAATTAGCTGCGGAAAAGCTGGGAGTTCTTTGGAAAGTGCAGCGTAATTTCACACAGGGATAGCTTTTAAATCTGTACCAAGCTCAAATCCGGTCTAGTATGGAATACAGCAGCCATCTTTGAGATGTTTCTGCTAAATACCAGCTCATAGCGTTGAACTCGCTTTAAATCTATCTTTATGAAGCATACGGCTGAAGTATGGGGCACCCTGACCGGGTCTTTATTCCCGATACATATAATCTAGGAATCTTTAAGTAACGAATGAATATGGATTTTCTAGCCAACCATGATCCACTGTCCATCGACCGCGCCTTCGTTTACCATCAGGTAAGCCCGCAGTTAATTTTTGCTTGTCATGTAATAAAAAAACGTTTAGTGCTGTTAAACGACACAGATGTTAGGAACACGTAGTCGCTTACTATATGTTATAGTACAGCAACCGGATTATCCACTGCTGAACTTTACTCATTAAGGTGGGTTTGCTATAATCCCTACGCTTGGCAGGCGTCTTGGGGAGTGCAGTGTAAGATAGCAGTTCCTAGGATGGCGTTGCTGCCCACTAATCGGTTTTTTCTACCCTTAGCCGACTCTAACAACACACACGGACAGAGATGGAGGGGGAAACATTCTAGCCCGGCACTCCACGGGACCATAGTATACACATACATAACATACGTGTTATTATATTTTTAATACGACCGTTGCAAGGGCTATATATAGGCTGGAAGGGTGGTATAGGGAAAATCTAATATGTTTTTATTAAAATCGTCCACCTGAAATACCGGTTCAGACACATGGAATAATATAAATAGTTTACCGACAAATATTAGTATATATGTGTGTTTTTGAGGGTAAAACTGGTCTAAGTTCGGGTAGAACCACTTATCTATTTTGTCGCTGTTAAGTCTTTGTCTTAATAGTCTAATATATTCGTTGAAGGACTCGGAAATAGAAGGCATTAAAGTAAATTGTGTAAAGTTAGTAAATGTGCACACCACCAAGGTTATATCACCGAGGACCTTCCGCACTTTGGGTGTTTGGTTTGGAGACAAAAGCCTCGATGTTCTTTTCCTAGTTTTTATCTCCACAACCTTGAATACAATTTATCTAAGCCTTTTTTCGCAAATAAACGTAAAACCGTGGTTATCTAGCGTTATCTGTCTCGCAGTTGTTTACAAAAATAGTGTATACAATTTTACACGTGGAGTTTGATATAAAAAAATACTGCATAATTTCAGTTAATCATTATCTAACGATTCGTTATTTAGATAACAAAAAATAAATTTCATTTTACGAATAATGATGATTGGAAACACTATTACAGTATACACAAAGCAAATTTGTGAATACAACTGTAAACATAGCGCCATCTCGCAGAGAGCTACAAAACCACTTTGACCTAACCCAAGCCAATACGTATTATGCAAGACGACGACGATTGTTAATGGTTCAGCGAAACTCGTATAGATGGCGTTACTCACAGTTGTGAACAAATTATATTTTGACCTGTTAAATGAAATTCATAACATGACCATGAAACGTAAAGCTGCATTGACAAAGTAGATATTTACCTATCTCTAGAAATGTGGATATTAATATTTAGAAGTTTGAACAACCATTTTTGTATCATAAATAATTTCTATGTCAAAAGAACTGATAATTGATATAAAAAGTTATATTAAGAACTATGTCACTGTTATCAAACTAATCCTCTAATCCCACTTAGTTGGTGTCCGTACAAATTGTCTTCATCTAACATAAAAACAAGCTTTACTGACGCAACCATTCAAGTAACATCAAATAAGGGCACATAGGATGTTAATGATAACTCAAAATGTGTGCCTAACGAGCAGCACCACAAATATACTTACGTTGACGAAGTAGCGAAATAATTTCCAATATATCGTTTTTGGATGTAATATGGCATAAACTAAAATATATAAACAATAAATCGTTATGCCTGTATTTCTCGACGAGGTAGGCAGAATTATCTTACGCATGATTCGTCAGAGAAGTTTAAGTCTCATTTATTAGGGGTATTCTATTGCCATCAACCGAGCGGAGATCTAGACTACAGACTGCTATTTGTTACGAGTATTAATGCCAAAGATTGTGATAACACGCACGCTACCTTAATGCACCTTTGTGTATGTATACAAACACATACTTATCAAATAATATGCGATTAATTTATTGCTTGTAGTACTACTATTAACACGTGGTCGTGTATCTAACACATGCGCAGTAGTTATACACGTGCGTGTTTATTACTTATGCCGCGCTATATTGGTCTAACACAACGTCTTACTAACATAGTAATTATATGCGGTACCGTACGCAGTTTTTGTGACTCACTTTCAAGCATAAATAGGCACATTACGGGAAGCTACAAACAGGAAAATATATTAGAATATTAATAGGATGTGAGGGATTTCTTTGTAATTTTCTGAAAATAAGTTCATCGGTAAACAAACCTATTCACAGAATGTTATCGTTCTCAATACCATAATATATACGATGGGTATTATTATATCAAGAATACTGCGGGAGGTGATGTGGAATGAGCGTTGGAATATTTTTGTGAAAGCTAGACTTACTACATTTTGACTTCTTTCTTTCTTTACAAACTAGGGAATGTTTCTTTCAGTATGTCGCTTACAATGCCCTAGGCAGTAAACGGCACCCACCTATACCTTAGGTGTATGTATTGCACTTCATAACAATTATAATGCATCTGCGTGTTACATCCGCAAGCTGCTATCTATAACTTGTTTCTATTTTCAAATTTAATTTGAAATCGCCTCGGTAGCTGGTAGCATTAAGGGTGAACTGGCCGGCCCGTTCTCCATACAAACGTGGTAGGGTGATCACTCCCTTATTTGAGAATTTAGGTCCAAAATAAAGCATAATACCGATTGATCTCGTCATTATCTAGGCTTGTATGATGCCGAAATTTTAATAAGATAATTAATTTGAGAGTTATGAGCCTCGAAACATTTTCATACAACATTTTCGAGGCCCATAACTTTCAACACAATTATCTTTTTAAAATTTTGGCATCATACAAGCCTAGATAATGACGAGATCAATCAGTATTATGCTTAATTCTGGACGTAAAACCTCAAATAAGGGAATGATCATCCTACGGCGTTTGTATGGAGAAGCGACCGGCCAGTTCAACCTAGGTATCCCATTCTTTTACAAATGGTGGAACTTCCATGAACAGGTGCCGCACCGGTTTCGCAATGGTACATAACCTATGTTCATCAGGAATAATGTAGGATTCTAATCGGTACAGTAGTTTTTAAGTGTATTCGTTACGTATACAAAAATATATTATATAGTGTAGATAGATAAGTAAGAACAAAGATCACGACACAGTACTGGTAGACTTCTTAAATTTATCATCACCAATCGCAAATATTTTCGAAGGATCTCTATATGAATAAACGATTCGCCGAATCAGGTGACTAATCTTGCTAGTTTATGAGTTCATTCACATTAACCGCATACTTGATTCACGCTCTATAGTCAGATCTGACCGTTATAATGAGCAAAAAATTCTCCTATGTGGGTATCGTATCGTCTAAGAATGTCCCAGAAACTTGTAGTGTAGATTTACACAATGTTTGTCATCAATAATTTCCCAAAATATGTTGAAGGAAGCATAAGGAACAAAAGTCACATTTGCTATTTTGCAGTTGGTAAAAATAACTTAAGTAAAGTAGCAACGATGAACGCATTTGATTATCTAGAACGATTTCAAGTATACGCGGCAATCACTAAATGGTATCCTAGCAAGTGGAGAACATTTTGAGACATAGCAAGAACTCGATATTCAGACGAAATTGAGAAGCGCTCTGGAAAAGTGGGGGATGAGGCTGGAACACGACCGATAAGAATTGTGTAAACAAGAGATGAAAAAGCTAAAGGTCCAAAGTATATAATAGTGCAAAGATGGATACTGGCTGATTATATAGACAATATATTAAAAAAAAATGAACCAATAATTTAAAATCTCGCAATCAAAAAACTTTTTGTAATTTCATATTCACACAGCACACGAATGTGATTTGAATGATATTAAATATCATTCAGATTCACTATAATCAATATACTGAAACAATGGACTATGGAATCATACGGTTCAGATAAGAAAAGCAATGTTTTTATATTTGGAATTTATTTTTCTCCTTGATTTATTTAGAGTCGTTGTTCAATCGAGGGCAAACTAATAACATTAATCAATAAATATAAATAATAATCTCGCTGATCAAATCATAGACGCTTCTCCTCATCATATATATTCCTTGTCTTACTCCATCTCTACACAAAGACGTAGAGACGGAGCATAATGTTTGAACTTTCACTTTTATAGTCCATTCTTTTTGTCAACCAAAATTGTCTTATGTTGGATATTTTATGACCTATTATGTGTCTGCTTCTTTGAATATAATTAAAAACAGTACATGGGCGGTAGAGCTCTGCTCTGGTGTTCTGTATTGTATCAGCCGGCTGCTGAACACAGCCTCTCCTCATCAAAGGGGGGGTTTTGCCATAATCCCCACGCTCGGCAGGCGTCTTGGGGATCGCAGTTTAAGATATCAGCTCCACAGAAGGCGCTTCTGTCCTCCTTCCGGTATTTTAACTTTAGTCGCCTCACACGACACCCACAGGTAGGTAGTAATGGGGGGGTGACTTTCTAGCCCGGCACCCCACGGAGATATCTGGTCTTGTGTTCTACCTAGATCTAAATGATTCATGTTTGGGAGATAAGAATTGTGCCGTTTTAATGAATATTCAATATTGCACCTAATAAGAAACTGTAATAGGTTACAATATCAGTAATATTGATTTTCTTCTTATACTACTGATACAAGACTGGATGCACCGAGGGTGAAAGTGTATCTACTAGCATAGCATGTTACATCTAGCCTTGGCATTTCACACAGCTTTCTAATATCATCACTTTATGAAACATTATTAAACATAACGACAAGTTTTTCAAAACCACGTAACATCTAAAATTTAATTCGAATAAAACCGTGCGGAGGAATTATCAAATTGCTAAGTAGGTGTTAAGCTATGCATTTCACATAGCAATTACAAATACTATGGCTACAATATCTTTAGTGACACGAGACTTTTCTCCCCAAGGAAGAAAACATGCCTAACTTCATCCGGAATAAAAATGTGAACCCTGTATTTAAATATAAAGGATGGCAACAATAGTAAGGATTGATAGGGTACTTTTTAAATTTACGAATAATACTAATTTACCGGGTATCTCCACGATTATATAGGTATACGCCATCACCTAAACAAACTAATTTGTAAGAACTGAATTTATATGGGGCCCCTTTAATCTATAATTCAGTATCTATATATAAGTAGTCACATAGCCTATCTTCAATTAAAAATATTTTGTAAATTTCAAGTTTTGTTTATTATTGCTGATAGGCGATTCTTGAACCACCACCTGACCTGATGTTAAGTGATGGTGCGGTCAAGATTTGTTTAGGATAATCTAGAATTACTGGATATCAAGGACAGCTGCCGGAACAAACCGTTAGGTGCTTGGCGACAGATTTTCTTTTTGATGGTAGCCAGCCAAGTGGGCGTAATGCCCTACCACCACTTTAAAAAAGATATTATGCCATTGATGAATTATTAACATAGGCTCATGTATCTTCTACGCAATTCTTTCCTAGGCTTTGTAGCGTATAATGACGTCTTAACGTCAATTTTTGCAATCATTCTCCAATTATACATTTAATGTTTCAAATATTGATTATTACGATCTATTGTACAAAACTTTTAGCTAATAAATCTTAATTTTAACTTGTATGTGTACTCTACCATCAAAAAGAAAATCTGTCGCCAAGCACCTAACGGTTTGTTCCGGCAGCTGTCCTTGATATCCAGTAATTCTAGATTATCCTAAACAAATCTTGACCGCACCAACAATTAACATCAGGTCAGGTGGTGGTTCAATAATAGCATAATCTGATAGTATACAAACAAACGTGTAGGTTTCTCAGGGTTCTTACTTTTTAAATCCAACAACTAGATGGTGCTTCACTTAAATACCAGTATTTTAATTCAATAAAACAAATCGATATCGACAACCCTAATCATGAATCGTTATATTACAACATATAATTACGAACAGTTTAGCATGCCGCATGTTTATTGTATCATTGATAATATTATATCAATACTACAAACGTAAACGATAATGATAGGACACGTTATATCATTCTGTTATCTAGGGAAGTTAATTTTGTAATCAAATCATCGTGATATTAATTATTTGAAAACCATGTAAGTTAAAAACTTCAATGTTTATGAGATAGATAATTATTTACATTAACGAATGACACCGACGCATTATTTTAGTTTAGAAACGAACATCAAAACAGGATGAGGCGGCACGGAAAATTTCGGGAATCAAGGAAGTGACACAACATTACTATTTAAAAATGTACTTATTGCTTTTCGAAGTATTCTCCGCGAAATTTGACACATTTTGCCATACGATGGAACCAATCATTGAAGCAACCATTCCATTCGGAAGTTGGGGTATCCAAAATGGCCGTTTTGTAGGTCCACAGCTTCTTCAGGTGATGAAAATCTCTGACCACGCAATTTATTTTTTATTTTAGGGAAAGTATAGAAATCATTAGGGCTTAGGTCGGGGCTGTACCGCAGATAGTCTAATAATTCTATGTTTTCTTGCTCTAAAAACTCTTTTGTTCTGTGCGCGGTGTGAGAACTCGCATTGTCGTGATGGAGGATGATGCGGCGGTTGCGGTTCTCTTTACTGAATTCAGAAACGACCTGTGGCAAACAAATGTTAGCATACCATTCTGCATTAACCGTTCTTTGTCCCTCAAGAGGAATAGTCGCAACATGGCCGGTTTCGGAGACAAAAGTGGCCACCATTTTTTTTGCAACACTCCGTGAACGAATAATTTTTGTTGGCTTTAACTCATTTTCGAACACCCAAACTCGTGACTGCTTTTTTGTTTCGGGTTCGTACGCGTATATCCAGGATTCGTCACCTAATACGATGTTGTATACAGCATTTGAGAATCCTGCGTGGAATCTTTCCATAGTTCTGACGCACAAAGTAACGGGAGCCGCTTTTTGCTCTTCACAGAGCGAATGCTGTATCCATCGGGAAAACAACTTTTTTACACCTAATTGTTCAAGCAAAATTATTTGTATTTGACTCATGGCAATGTTCAAAAATGTTTTAAAGTTGCCTGAATTTCGCGGTATTTTCACACATGTCGATCTTCCTCAATCAGCTTACGCAGAGCATCAACGTTTTCTTGGGTGACTGCAGTTTTTGGACGACCTTGACGGGGACCATCACTGAGCTTGACAAGTCTACGTTGAAATTCAGCAAACCAGCGATAAATTGTGGTTTTGGATGTGGCTTCATCACCAAACCATTGCTCTTGAATTTTCTCGAGTAAATTCCATTATCTCAACGACTAAACAAGTTTGACAAAACCTTGTGATAAGACCGGGAATCTTTTTTTAAATAAATAAATGGTATTTGATTTTTAAAACCAAGGAGTTTTCAATTAAAAAGATTTTAATATGACAGGAACAGTGGAAATGTTCCATTCCCGATACTTTTAGTGCAGCCCTCGTATTCGAAACGTATAGTATTTGTTTTGTTCATTATGCAGGAATACCTGATATCTCCGCTCTGTGACTTGATTTGAATAATTCAATCTTCGTTCGATAGTGTATATGTCCAGATTGAGGTCTCATACTTATTTTTTGTGGACAGAAGTCAAAAATGGTTGTCCCGATCATAATATAAATTCGCTAAAAAAGGGTTTACCCGATAATAGTATAAATTCGCTGGAAAATTGTGAACATTATCTAAATAAATACGGATTTTATTACGAAATATTCAATTTTATGGGGAATGTAACATAGTTTATATTTCTAGCAAACACATACGATAAATTATCAACTAGGAAATTATTTGTTTGTTAAGAAGTATATTGGGGCTATTAAAACATTTGCAAACAATCGAAAATTCAGCCACTAAAGAATGTAATAAAGGTTTCTGAAAAGTAAAAAAAAATGGTAAAGAGAGCTTTTATGTTTGGAACACTAGACAGTTATACTATTATTTGCATAAAACATCATTTACGGTAAAAAATATTTCCAAATTCAAATTAAAACTGCGTACATAGTAGTGGCGTATTTTGGAATAAAAATAATTACAATAAATCGGCTCTTTAGATTTTATTGTTTTGCAGAACTTACTGAGTGTACTTTTGTATACAATTTATCGAACAAGAGAACCCCGTAAAATAGTACATTAGATGAAAAATATCAATTATCTTATCAATCTCTAAAATACGCCAGTTTATTAGATATGTTTATGCTTCGAATAAACTCACTTTCTAATATGCAAGTGTGGATTAAAATATACCTATCATATCGACGTATAAAAGTGACGAGATTAAATAAAACACAGCTAACAATAGGTACCGAGAAATATATGGCATAAAGTTATCAGACGCGCCAAGGCACGATTGTTCGCACTGAACCATAGAAAGTGCGAACTGAGACAACTTTCGCGACCGAATTCGAGAGAAAGTAGTCCGGGCCGCAGCGCCGCATACATTATATCACTTTATCCGACACTCGGATTATATCACAGCTAAGATTTATGTTTACTAATAAACATATACACATATATCTTGCCAATTATTTTAGTTGTGCGAATGTCCTCACTGATATTTACATCCATTACTTTTCATTAAAAACATAGAACTATCGTAAAACATTACTGGGCATTAATGAAAGATTACAGAACGGTAATGCTTTCAGATTCGATAACTGTAACTGTCGCCAAGCGGAACTGTTCAACGGTCATATCCGTTTTGGCAGGCGAAGCTTTTGTTCGAAAAATATCACCTTTCGCTTTCAAATTGCCGGTTGGCGCAGCATCCGCGGATACCGTGAGCGTCAAATTAGCATGTTCGTGCACTAAACACTGCTTACTTATAGGCTCTCTTACAATGGAAGGTCAGAACTTGTTGATACATTCATATGAGGAGAGCTGTGTTTAGTTAAATAGCATTGCCTAAATTCCACGGATAGATATATCTACTACAGATACCAAATTAACAATTATATAGGACGAAGCAGACAACTATAGAAGAGGATTCTATAGTATATATACAACTCTTTGATGTTGTGTAGCATTGTAAAGGTAATCACAGTAAAGTACAAGAGTATTACAAACAACAAAAATTCTAGAGATGTGACAGATGCTGGCTCAATGAAGTCAGTTTCCTTTGCCAACAGCAACATAAATCTGTTCACGAATAGCTTGCTGTAATCATATCTGTTGAGTGTTGCTAACTGTGGAAACATTCTAGCACGAACTGTTTGTCGGGAAGAACATTCAATATCATAAGTTCAATGTTCAAATTTTTACTTACAGATAAAAAGCCAGACAGCATGTACCTTTATCAAGATTATAAGAGTTCAGATCTCTTTTGTTCGCGACAGTTTTATAAGTCCCACTTAAAGATGACCGATAGTAAATATAAGACTACTGAAACGCTATTTTAACGAAGTCTCAGAAAAATAATGCGTTAAAAGCGTTGTGTAATTGAAGTTTTCGTTACACCTGTAATTTTATTTATGTAATAGTTGCGATAAATCCGACAAATGTCAAGGTTACACTACTATGAAAACAAACATTCTGCGTTTCTATGCCTTTACTACAATGTTTTCATAACAAGCAAGACAGCGCAATTAAATTTGCAGCACTAGGTGAATGTATTTGATTGATAGAAATTTTCATTATAATCGAAAACAAACTGACGAAACGGAAATGTATTATCGGTTACAATTACATGAATCAATGAATATTTACGTTATTAATATATCTGCAGAAAATGAACTAGACGACGGCAGCAATAAAAAAAAATATTGAACTGGAATAAAGTCACACAAATAAGGAAACTTACGAATACTACGTTTCATTCAAGAATTTTATAAAATGGAAGTATCCGCGGATTATAATGGGTACTTATGAAGCGGATTACGACAAAACTCGAGTATTTTTAAGAGGGAAAGATAGCATAAACCTATTCAGAACTACGTCAGAGATGCGGTTGAGAACATTATGCCTACCACGCATTGTCATTATGAGATCAGCAATGACGCCGGTGCCGCTGGTTTAAGGTCAGGTGCAAATATAGACCTACTTTGTACGGTTAATTAGCGTTTGGTATATTGCTACCTACATTATATGCTCAATCAATTACCAGAGCATGAAAAACTTAAGCATTAGATAAGTTCTTTCAGAACGATAAAAATTAAGGGATTCACCTTACGTAATTTTGTCTTCCTATTCTTTTCATTTTCAGTAGGAAAATATTATCATAATGTTTGGAGCTGTGTTGTATATGGTTTATTATCGTATTGTTTATTTAAATTTCTTTATAATTCAAAATTATTTTGATGGTCTTATACATCTTACTAGTCATTATTATGTTTATGGCAATAATTCCTTATCTGTCAGTGTTATTCCATAACTATTAAAAAAACATAAGATAATACTGGTTTTATTAGTTATATTTTAAGAGGTCATCGGGTCAGACTACCGCATTATTATAATTACCGAATATCGGTTCAGGTTAACTGTATAATGAATGAGGCCTCCCAAATATATTTCTAGTCATTATGATAATTTAACAACCCAAAAGATGTCCACCGTAATGTGACGGAAACAACCTTGAAAACTGAGTAACGTTAGCCTTTGACAATTATTTAAGTGTAAAATTTTAGAATTAGGTAAGTAGGTAGTCAGAGTTGTACAAAATCTTAGGAAGATTATTATTAGCGACCATAGCATCGATTGAGAATAGCGACATGGGATAGTGACAGCAAGAAAACACGAAGATCTAGTTACATTAGATTCATTAGAACGATTACATGACGACAAAGTAATGAAAACTAAACAGGCAATGCAAAAAATCTAGCCAACTGGCAAAACGAGCTGAACAAGTGACCAAACACGTAAAAGGCACAAACAGTTAGAAGTGAACGGATAGACATAAAAATGCGGACAACACCGCGGGATGGTCAATCTGAGAATCACACATCCTTAAACAGTCTATACGCATGTCGCAAAGCAGTTCGATGGCATTCAACTCATTGGTATTTATACATTAAGATTTTCTAAAGGTAACTGTCATACAACAAATATAAATCACACAAAGAGTTTGCACTTGAAAACGCGTGGTCAAAAGTATTGGACTTGAAATTCCCGTCACGATTTTGACATAATGCAATGTTCTGGCGTAGAACAGCGACTCAAGCTAGTTTATGCGGAAATAGAATCAACCACATACGTAGCTATTCAACACATCCAATGATGGTCTGACAAATACACTAACATGCAAAGCTTCCATGTGAATTCTTGTTACGTAATTGTGAAGTAATAATTTTATCATTCGACTAGGAAATCAGTAACGAGCTGAAACGTCGAAGGCGAGTCACGTCGTGAGATGACGCTACGACGCAATGACTACACTTATCGCAAATATTTGATAAATCGATAAAAAGTTACACTTTTGCAATAAAAAAAATAGAGGTGTGCCACAACTTTATCAACCAAAGGAACAGATTAAGATTCGAACGAAATTAATTCGTATGCAATGTCAAGGCAAACATTGATAATAATAAAAGCGAGGTCAACGTCACCGACAATAACAACAACACCGGAAAGGTGAAAGATCTAATAAAACCCGAAATAATAAAATCTAAAAACATAAGATTTTTCGTTGCCAATAAATAAACAGAAAAAAAGGTGTTTTGACATATTTTATAAGCATTTGATATGGAAGCCAAACCAGTTAATGACCCAACGAAGTTCAAAATCGATGCACTATCATACAAATGTCATTAATGAATTTATCAATGTAGATTTGCAGGCTTACGCTATCATATCAACAAATATTTCCGTGGAATCAGTGAAACATAAAATTACTTATCTCACAATGCCTATTAGGTCATTGAAAAATACCAAATGGATGTTATCAAAGCCGCCCAAGGGAAAGAGTCACGTCGCCGTGAATAGGTTCTGCTAAACAATATTCACAAATCATAGCTATACCATCCTAGCACCATAAAATACTACAGAAAAGTTTTTCAATGAGGGAATGGCGTCAGGAAAGCTGTGGCCACAGAATCAATGCGCAACATTTTCCAAATTTTCTATGTAAAAGTTTAGGTTATATGTATATATATTTATGAATATGGTTTTCTATCGTCCTTCACGTGGTAAGAGTACATATCTTCACGGACTCCACACTAAGCATGATAAGGGCAAGAAGATGATGTTACCGACAAGTAGCCATGGCGAAGATGCAGGTACCGATGAAATTAAATCAGGTTCATCTATAGATGATGCTCCTAAACCGTGCCAAGGTGATCCTGAACATAAAACTGATGATCACTGTTAATTGCAAATTCCCATAAACCAGGTTACGTTAATTACGTAACGAACGTCCATCAATACATTACTGATAAAATTCCAGTACATGCATATTTTTTTATAAATGTGTTTATGTCAGAACGTAATAATATACATAAACACAATAATGTATAAATACGTTATTTGTGATATAAAATTATGCGAATGTAAAATGCCTCGTTCGAAAGGCAAAACATCGCATTGAGATCTCGATGTCCTGAGTTCGATCCCGAGATTTATTGGGTTTTTATGATTAAAGACATTCTTAATTCTTAACAATAAATTGATTAAGCGCGTTACTAACGTAACGCTATTTTTAGACTACTTCAATCAAACAAATGAGTTTATTGCTTTTTATGTCTTCGTCGTGCTATCCTTGAGGACTGCCGCTTTCGATTTTTGTGTGTCCGTTATAAGACTCATTCATCATCAGTGGCCAGAAGACGTCGCTGCAAAATGCATGAGCAAATACGAGGGTTGGGAGGATCGACAATCCCAACGTTTAGCAGTCATCTTGGAGATCGCAGTAATAGATGTCAGTTTTTCAAAAGACGCGACTGCACACCTGATATTTTTATCTCATCATAGCTGACTACCAAAGAAAGATGAATAAGGAGGTTAGATAAGAATCTACCCGTACGATGATATGACGTATCTAGTATCTACACGCAGCAAACATGACAGTACTTATGTAGATTCGCTAGATTCAAGTTGTTTTAAAGGAACGGCTGAATATGTGTTGCCCAAAACCAATACTTTATTTGTATTCGAAGAAAATTCCATTATTTATGGTCAGGAACTGGTAAATTAATTATCCTATGGGCCACCCAAGAAATAAGTCAATGACCACCCGACGTACTAAAGCAACAGAATACCAGGACAGACCGACGTATTAAAACAACAGAATACCCATCAAGTCAGTTTTAAACGGTTTCAGAGGTCGCGACGTCAGCTATCGTGCCTGACAACTCGGTCATGTCATAATAGTCCATGTCGTATAATTTAATGACCTATTGTATTGTATTCGATACGGGTTGCCTAGTGCCTAGCCACAGATACTTGCCAAAGGACCTATCTAAGTAATCTGATTAAGTCTGAAATAATTGCGCGACCAGCACCGGCTAAAAGAAATCTCTTTTAAGAAGTTCACATCAAATTCGATGTCGACTTCGTTGGGAGTTTGGTTACTAAGTTGCTACTAATGCCCTTCCCCGGGATATATGTTAAGTTTGTGGCAAAATTAATTCATGTTGTTTAGAAGAAAGAAGTACAGAAATCCCAAATAAGAAACTCACGTTCTCATTTGTGATATCAAAGAGTATAGCAGTTGTATAGGAACGCCAAAAATAAAATCAAAGAGTGAAGTAATAAAAGTGTTTACCACGCGACTTGTGGCGTGTATTACAGCAAATTGAAATAAGGAATACAAGCAAACCAGTACCATTTACATTATGAAACATGAATAACAAACGCATAACACGGTCACGGCTTGGAAGCAGTGGAAGAAACACGATTATATGAATCGTGAATAATTTAGAAGCGTTTACATGAAAATCAGCCATCGGAGTTTTATTTTCTTTAGTGAATGCTAAGCGTTGTTGAATACGAAAGTTATAACTTTAAAAATAGAACACGTGGGTAGCAATATTTAGTTAGTTAAATACTTAAGTACTATGCTTAAGTTCGTTAGTTTAGGAATTAATTACGTTTTCTTCCTTAATAATATTCTGAGTTACTAAGAAGTCTCGGGCGGGATCAGCACCAGTAATTTCTACGTTAATATCAGACCCTTGAACAAGATGAAACAAATTACAATCATACAGAAAATTCAAGATATGATTACTCTTGAATACCAAAGCACCATGCATAGCCGTACAGAGTTTGAAATCTGATAAGCAATAACAAACTGCGTAAGCGAACCAAATTGTAGAAAAGCTTGGTATTCCTTGTAACTAAAGTATATTCTTATAATGATCGAGAGTATTGCGATGCATCGTTCCTGATGACACATCGTATCGAACTGCCAATTGTGCTGTGGCTAGTGTGCTTATACCTCTTTATTGCAGCAGTTAACGTTTGACAGAATGCTTCGGAAATATCACTACATATACATACAATAAGGACGTGACATCCTTCGTCGTCGGTCAGAAGACGCGCTACGACAAACAGACGAATCTCAACCAGGAAGCTAAGCGATAAACCAAGGCCAAACGCGATGAGAGATAATTCTTATCATGCTCTTATGTAAATTCGCATAAGAAAAGTATGCCGATACACTTTGTTGCGCCAGATATGTGGCGAGGTTTAAAATATATACAAGTGATATGATAAGGGATACTATGAACAATAAACAATACAAGGAACATTTAACGTCACTATACTATGTAGTCTAATCAGTTAAATACACAATCATCTCAAAAAAAGATAAATTATGTATGACGTTAAAGTACCACAAGAAACAAGTGTATAGAAACCGACTCGTCTCTAATACAGCCGCCGTGTATCAATGCCAGTGTTGTATTATGGTACTCCGGATTAAAAGATATTAGATATCCAGGTTTAAGGCTAGGGCATTTAAAATATGAGGACTTGTAATCTCGGATGCAAAAAATTATAGTGTCATGGAGTTCACTTGTTAACAATATGAGAAAAATAGCAAAACAAGGCAATCAATTCGTTTCGTCATATGTAGCAAAAAAAATTACTCATGATAAAACAACTGCTTACAAAACCATTTAGAGGGTGCTTAGCCAAATATACCAAGAACTTGAATTGCAAATCATACATAATTTTTATCGCTTTTAATCTGTAATGATTACAGTACCTAAAAATACATTCAAGAAAAACTTAACGATTTGCAAAATCCTTGAAGCGACCAGCGATTATACATTTAGCTTTTTTTTATAAAATTCACACAATAATAATAATTCTATTGTTAAACTGTTCGTTAATACGGGTTTGAATAAATATCTTTTTTTTTTTTTTTTTTTTTTTTTTATTGGTTCATCAAACTGGACAATACACTTACTTAACAAACTAAGAAGAACATATCAATAGGAACATGCTGTCAAATGCACGTCCTTCTCGAGACGAACACTACATGCTTTATACACTTACGATACTTAAGAATATAACTATTACACATTTTTATTTACAATATTTTACGTTGACTACAATTTAGGAAAGAAAAATCTTTTTACATTTTTGGTTGCCTGTTATAAGTCGAGCACATTCGAAAGAGTGGAGAGTTCCTAGCATACATCGCATTGCAGGTGTCGAGACAAAATGTCATTCTATTTTGGAGACGACTAGATGGTCGATGCACGACCAGATTTAATTTGGAAACTAAGTTGGTACAATCAATTTTGCCATTCATAATTTTATGCAGATACACAATATCAGCGGCATCCCGTCTGTGTGCTAAAGTTGTTATCTTGAAGTGCCTAAGTCTTGACTCATATGAAAGCAGAGTGCTGCAAAGATTTGAAGTGTAAGATAAGTGGTAGAGAAACCGTTTTTGTATCCTTTCAAGTCTATCAGCATGAACCGCATACGAAGGACTCCAAATAGGGCTGCAGTATTCCAAAATTGAACGCACGTAACAGTTGAAAAGAATTATGGGTATTTCTGTGTCCTTGAAGAATTTAGTTTGCCTAATCACGAACCCCGCCAAACGTGCTCCCTTTTTAGCTATGAGATCGATATGATCACGAAAGTCCATTTTTGTGTCAATTATTACTCCCAAATCACGGATGGTTGAAACTTCACTGATTGGTACGTTGTCCACGAAGTAAACACCAGCTGTTGGAAGTATCTTCCTCGAGAGTTTAATGTGGAAACACTTGGATTTGTTAAGTACCATTTTGTTCAGAGAGCACCAATTGCTAACAATGTTTATGTCGCTTTGCAGAGATGTAATATCATTTGGGCAACGGATGACTCTGTAAAGTTTCAGGTCGTCAGCAAACATTTGAAATCTGGAGGTTATACCGTTACATAGGTCGTTTATAAAGACCAGAAAGAATAGAGGTCCTAAGTGGGATCCCTGCGGTACGCCGGAAGGGACCATTTTGATCGCTGATTTAAAGCCTCGAACCATAACAAGCTGTGAACGATTTCGAAGGTAAGATTCACACCACCTCAACAAGGAACCACAGATACCTGCGTGGCCCAGTTTCTGAATAAGCAAGTCGTGATCAACTACATCAAATGCCTTGGAGAAGTCTGTGTAAATAGCATGGACTTCGTGTTGATCCTCAAAAGCATCTATTACGTCACTAACATAACCAATAAGATTTGAGGTAGTTGAACGACCCGGCAAAAAACCATGCTGGTTAGGATTAAAAACTGGCTTAAGATAAAAATGCATAAGTTTTTGGACCATTGATTCCAATAACTTGCCTAGAGAAGATAAGATTGATATAGGCCTGTAATTGGCGATATCATTCATCATCTTTTACGAGACTAGCTATTCCCGCGACTGAATCCATGTGGAAATGAGAAATGGCAAGAATTGCAAAAAGAAAGGAATGTTTAGTGGCCGGCCTGCTTATTGGCCGTACAGAAGACGCAAGAACAAATTAAAGCGCACACTTCTCTATACTCTTTAACTACCCAGAACGATGATGGTCCTTTTATCGCCATTACTGGCGACTCATACGGGGGTACCATTGAGTAGGTGTTTAGGCCCTGAATAACGATGATTTTAACATAAGTTCGGTACAGACCGGATTTTTTTTTTTTTTTATACCCACATTTCGATGTTTGATGTTTCAGTGGTCATGTAATCAAACGACATCGACTTCGACAAGTTATTTCACACGTTTGAGTGAGGAAGTCAGTTCCATTTTGAGGTAAAAATATTTTTACTCATATTAGTGACTCTTGCTACTTAGGAGATCAATTGTCGCTCGCTGTCAATTACTATATTATTATCATCAAGATAGGAAAACACTTTTCAGTTATTTGAGTGTGAGTCAAAAATGGCTTACCGTTTCTGATGAAACTTAAATGGGACAACACGGGAACCAACACTTTTCAAATAAAAAAAGAATCATCAAAATCGGTTAACCCAGTCGAAAGTTTCAGAACTTTTGTAAACTCTGTTTTTTTTTCTTGTGTTGTTACCTTAGGGTACCTTAGGATCACGAACATTTAAAAAAAATAGTCGAATTGAGAACCTCCTCCTTTTTTAGAATCGGTTAAAAAACAATAATACTTGTATATACAACCTGGGAAACGAGTCCAAAAGCTCGCCGTTTCTACGTGAGGGCCATGCCATCACATCCAAACCATCTCAACCCAACTAAGAATCAAGTTACCGTCGCGTCATCGCTCGTTCCGTAAAAGAATAGGTACCATATCATCAATATCATATACGCCGTACAGCCTGTTCTTTAATTTGTTCAAGGCCTACAATTAAATGTGTGTTTTAACACAGCGCGAAGTCATTATTGAATGCCGACCATTCTTTACATTATAGTAGACCCTGAATTCAGTGCAGTCGATTAGAGGGCAGTTTGTTTACAATGGTCACGAGTCACGGAGTTACTCTCCGGGTGTGTTGGTTATACAACGAGCGATGACGCGTGAAGCATAGCCATGGCGCGGCCTAGGGCGAGCGTCCTCGTTGCCGTACTGATCGACCATAACGACATTTATACAGCCACAAAACATTATTATATTGTTCCGGTACAATTTGGAAGATCTAATCAACCGCAGATTTGTGTTTGCTTGGCCGTTACCTACTTAGCTATCGGAAACTACGTAATTTGGTACGGACGATTTATCTTAGACCTTTTGTAAGCACAGACGCAAAGGAAGCACTTCACCGTCTTTTGTCACCTTTAAACTTTAAAGGAAACCAAAGGTGGTGAGGTGCAATCCGGCGCAATGTAAAGTTTAAATCGCGAAAGATTGAGCACGAAGTTCAGGTCAAAGCAAGGATAGAACGTCTTTGTTGTAGCGTGGAAGTTAAGGTTTGAACGAATTTTAGATAAATTTACGAATTATAAATACTCTATGTCTATTTGGATGATAGTATTTTTCTGACGCATGGAGAACTATGTTTGATGCGTTATAATAAGTAGAAAAGCATCCCATCTAAAATCACATATATCATTATTTTTTATATTACTGTGACGGAATAATCTCGAGCCCCACCTGATGTTAAGCGTACTAACCTCTGCCTATAACAGATAAATTTCATCACAAGTCACAAATTGCACTGCGCCCGTCACTTTGAGACATAGTTGTTAAGTCTCATGTGCCTGTCTGTATACTGTTAATTTATAGACTAAAACTACCATCGAGAAAGTAAAGATCGGCAGATCATTTAAAAAAATATTTGAAATAATAAAGAAAGAAACAAAGACTGAAGAAACAACAAAAATGAGCATCGAAGGCCTCGATGCTGTAGCGTGACTGTATGGTGGACACTTAAGGAAAATGGACAAGTTACCATCTTAGAGATGAAAGGCCAGGGACTGAGATAAATGGATGAATATCTATCTATAGGGAGACCAAGAATCGAAAAGGGTTATAGCTCTGAAAGAAACAGCGTGGATTCAGCAACATCATAATCAAAACAATAGGCTCTAGAAATATAATAAAAATTTAAATATCTAATTATTGTGCATTCAGCAAATAAATATATACTATTTTTAATCAATTCAAAAGCGATTCGGTAAAAGAACAAAATAACGTTTAACTAGCTAGGAAACGCACACTTGCATCACTGCTATTTTGTAGAAGTTATTAAAAGACAATTATTAGATATTTAGTAAATAAGACTGTATTACGAAAACAAGTTACAATTTGCATAAATTGCATTTTACGAGCTCTCACGCTCTTCACTCTAACTTGATACCATAATTGTATACAGCCGACTAAGCTTTATGACATAGCACTCTGTAAATATGAATAATTTATGTTTAAAACGTACGTTAATATGTAGCTCACGAACTTATCGTACGCTTAAATTCACAATAAGACTGACTGCCTTCCGGAATACCCGACGAAGACTTGGTTAAGAGCGGCCAACCCGTCTTACTTTTCATACAAATGCTCGTACGTGATTATGGCGTTGTAACAGATCTTTCTTTGAAACTTTTGAGCTAATAGGTATCTTGTGCACTATATCTAGGTTTCTATGCAAACAAAAAAGTAAAACTTTGAGAAACAACTTCAATATAAGCCTGCAAAAATATGCTTTTTTTAACAAATTTTACCTGAACTTGGGGCGTTCAGAATGTACTCATAAGTTGTAAAAGTAGAGAACATATTTTGATAGAAACCTTGCAAATATAACGGAGATTATACACGATAAACATTTATTTTATAAACTTATAAGGCTTATTGAAAAACACGTATTTCGTGGATCAAGTTATATTATTCACTATATTACACCTCATAAGGTGTAAGCCCACTATTTTTCGTTAAATATTATCTCGTTCTCACTTGCTTGTTAGCCAAGGGGCGGAAAGAGGTATGCGGGGGATGGGGTGAGACGAAGAGTTGAATGCCAAGCGCTGAAGATGAAAAAAGATGAAACAACAAGCTTTTCAATCATGCTCGCTTTGACGATAGACGGACCAGGAAGGGCCCTCTTAAATTGCGCTGACGGTTTAGTTTCACATATATTAACATAAATAGGTAAACAGGTAAGTATTTGTAAACATGACATATATTGTATATTGATCTACGCCTTGACTAAGGGCTGATTTATCCAATATGATCTGAATCCTGATAACATTTGAATTTAACCGATAATAAGTTATGATAGAACAAAATAAAATATAATTATATTTTTTGTCTGTTCTGAGATCCTCCCAGAATTCTTTACTTCCTCTTTTTATTAATATTTGTTAAGACATCTGCAATAATAACACATTTTGAAAGTTTAATAAGTACTAGTTTTCTCCTACGGAACCATAGTCATATGAAAATAATACATCGATTTGGTATGAGCGTCTCACGCGAAAGGATGTATGTAATTATTTACTTAATACTTCATACTTAAAAACAAGTTTGACAGTTGTTTTGACCCCATGTAATAAGGTCGTGCCTTGTGCCCTAAATTGGGCACAGTTGCAGTTGAACATTTCTTCGTGAAAATAAATCTTGTTACTATCCGCCCTGAAGACCTAGGGTTTGGTCGAACTCAAGATTCTTTACTTTTTACGCCACTCAACTTGGGCTACAGACCTAAGTAATTTGAAAATAAGATCCTAAACGGAGCTACGAAGGTAGATTGCTTATTTGATATCCAAATATCGCAGATGCCGTGATATCATTTCCATGAGTAATGAATACCTGTTTATAGTATGTGTTTAATACAAAAGCTCAGTCGTTTCATACATTGAAGTCGTATGTGCGGCATAAAAGTTCGCTTATTGACAACGATTGAACAGGTCCTTACCATCAAAACTGGATCATTAAAGGCCACAAATCGCGACTTGATAATGACAGCCCCGGGCCAGTCGATGGTATGTTAGGTATAAACAAAGCCTGTCCGAACACTCAGAACAGGGTCAGAGCTTGTGAGGTGACCGACCCCGTGTATCGCGACCAGTCCGATGGCAGGCTTATCGGCGGTAGCGTCATACCAAAACATCAAATAGAGCGAGAAAACCGATTTTCCACACATATTTTCAGCAGTATAAAGTACCTACGCAGATTTTCTATACAAACGTTTTTTTCTTTGTTAAAAGATTTCTTACAAATCAAAAGGACAGCTCAACGGCATAATATTTAATACATATATATATATATATTACGTATATATATATATATATATATATACGTAATAAGGAGTATCTTGATAAACAAACATGACTGACAGAAGCACTTACCAAGGTTTGGTGTAGTATATTTACTAAATAACATCTGTTTTCATTCATTCGGTTCGATTTTCTCAGCGGCTACCCGATTTAACGTAACCTGTTTTAGTAATGTGTCGTTATATTTTAAAATTTGCACTAAAATCTCACCAATTTTGACGCTTGTACATTTCAGTTTTTGTATGCTTTTTTCGTTAGGATATCCGCCAATATCGCATCACTTAAGATTTACAGCTTAATTTTATAGCCAGTATTTTAAGGGTATGAAAGACCGACAGGCAGACGTCATAGAATTCATAGTTATATGGTCTCGTACGGGACCCTAAAAAGGAGCAATAAATAAAATAGAAAACCTAGACTGATTGATATTGAGTTTTGAAATAACGAGTAAAACTTTCACTTCAAACTTTTTTCAGAGGACCCTTTCTTTGACGTACACATTATAGCACAATTAAATAAGATCCTAGCATAATTTTGACAATTAATGTCCAGTAATATAAAACCATAAAACATTCAAACATTTGCTAATCAATTTATTACAGTACATAAAATCAAATAGAGCGAGAAACCGATTATACCCACAAGTTTTCAGCAGACAGGTAACTTTTTAATAAACTCATAGTTTGTAAATGCCATTCGTTTATTTATAGCTAGCCGTTGACCACATCTCACCCGATGGTAAGTGAAGATGTGGTCGAAGATATTGTTCAGGCTAACCTAGAATTACTGGCTCTCAAGGAAAGCGGCAGGAACACATCGTTAGGTCCTTGGGGAAAGATTTTCTACTTGAGGGTGGTAGCTAGACCAGGCGGGCATTCGCAAAATTGCCCTACCACTTGCTATAACCACTGCCATCCTAAGACAACAACCGGGACCGACACGGCTTAACGTGCCCACTGAAGCAATGAAGCGCTCAGTAGTAATGCAACTAGATTAGAACCCATTCAACTGACTACCGCAGCTGACGTTGCTTAACTTAGCTGATCGGTTAAGAACGGCTAAGTAAACTACTCTAAGAGCGCTACAAATCCAATTTCTTTTCACTTCCATTCAATTGGACAATCTTCACTTTTTATCGTGAACTAGTTTTACAGATCCAGACTACTACGTTTTTAAATTTGATTGTCAAAGAAGTAATATGAATAATGACACACATCGATAAGGTATTTTATACGGTTTTATTAAATGTCATATGAATTTATTTTAGTGTACTATTAACTACGTTTCTAGAGACCCAGAAATCTTAATTGCTTTGATAAAGTTAATTACAGGATATCAAGAAGTTCACTGAGTGGATATTATAATGTACAGATTACATGTCTAATAATTAATCTACAAGTACACTATACCTAGTTTCAAATTTTGTTTTAGAAAACCAGAACATTCTATAGATTCTTTTTTCATTTCCAGTATGTGTATTTCGAATTGAAATACAAATAAACTATAAAAGGCCCTATTGATTTTGGAAACAATACTTTATTTGTACATTTGTATGTAATTAAAAAAATATATAAGAACACCAGGCGGAAATAATTTGCATTTAGTTGGAAATTTTCCTTACCAATTGTGTTTAAAAAAAGATGTTCAAATAAAATGTGTACGTTCATTAACGTTGTGATGAGTTCATGTAATTTTTTTTTAAGGTTATTTATCATATTCGTCACTTAGTACGAATCTTTACTGCCTGATGAATTTTAGAGAACAATAAAACTATGTATTTACTATCATGATTCTGTTGCGGCCTCACGTTCGTTAGCGCTAATTAATGCAGGTTTGGCCACTCGACTCATAACACCGTAAGCTGTTGCTTTATGGGGTGTTAGGCGTTAACGCAACTTTGACCGTAGCATAAGGAAACATCGTCCATTGCCCGGACACAGTGCGAAACCAGCAGGAAATGCCCCCACAGACACCAAGAAAAGACGTTAAACACGTCAAAATAAAGACCGGCCTGTCATAAAAGGCTGAGAAGAGCCAATAGTAGAGGATGCACAACACCCTGATCCTTTTTCCCCACCGCACAAACATGCAGTGAGAAGAATACGCCGATGAGTTAGATGACACTTAACTAAACATCAATTCGTAGTAAGAAATGTCCATACGAGAACTCCTACTACACTAAACTGCATTGTTGATATGAGAATTACCAAACATATAGTGATTAATCTCCAAATAATCGCATAATGAACGTATTCAAAAAGATAATCGGGTCATGTAGAGAGATAACCCGTTTTTTACGCGAGAATTAAAATTGAGGAAATTCTTCGTATATAATCAATCACCGACATAACTCAGGATTTGAGAGATGAAGTTGCAACGGGAAAATCTCAGCTATAAGATCCAATAAGCTACAGATCAGACGAGGAAAATGATTAATAATGGCAAAAACGAGTCGAAAAAAGATTTAGTTTTGGGTTTAGGTGATTTAACATCACTTAAAACTAACTAATATTTTTCTGAGAGAATCGCAACGCAAGGAAAAGGATCAGAAACATGATAGAAACGAGTGGATCACATTCCTTAAAAGCCCTGGTTTAGCACGAACTGACGCCATAATCCTGGGCGGATCTATATCATAGAAAAAAGAAAAGCTATCGGACCTTCTGGAGTGGAGTGAAACTCGGCCCCACGGCCTAAGACTGCGTAGAATCGAAAACACGGTACGAATATATCTCCTTTCCCTCGAAGCAGTAACATAGAAAATGAAGAAGGGTAAAAACTTCGTCCCAGAATTGTTTGTTATATCCATGCCTCATTCCTTATAAACTTCCATGAATAACTGCCCTAACTTATACTCTAAATTTTCCAGTTTTGTTGGCAATGGTTTTAACAAAATGCTATAATATTCCTAATCTCTTGCACATAATGTCATCATTGTATAGTTATCGTAATGACAATTGTGAAGAAACCGTGCAGAGTTTACATTATTTGTGATACGATAAGAAGAAACCAATCTGTTCAGATAACATCCACAGATTCGTTATCACGTAATCGTTCAGGTTGTTCTCAGTATACATAATCATAGATTTAGATATGTATTGAAGTCTTTCTGGATTTATTTTAAAGATATATTTTCAGTGTCCGATGAATAAGATTAAACTCTAGGTCATGAACTTTATACAATCCGGTCTAGTTTGAAGTGGACTATCGAAATCCAATTTGCAAGGATTATAGATGGTAACACTTGTTGGTTAACTAAATGTAGACTATGACGTAGATATAAAATGAAATTGGGCATTGAGATTAAATTTAAAATTAGGTCTTAATCATAATGTAAATTTTTGTCTACATCACAGGTATAATCGCCGGGACAGACGTTAATATTTTTGTATCGCGTGCCCCAATTTTTCATATGCGGGGGCCGATGCCTATTAGTGTCTCAATCATGCACTGCATGGAGGATGTTCGTAGAGGCAGCTTGGGTACATTTATTTCATTGATAATAGATTTGATAATCTACACAATTCTAAATAATCAAAAATACTACAAATCAATCTTTTCTTACACAAAGTGAGCTATATTTTCCAAGGAGAATTGTACTTCGTCTGAAAGTCGGTAAAACGTAATCAATTTCACATAATTTTCAACACCTTTCACTAGACAACGTCATAGATTAATTCGCAGTTTAGTCTAAGTAAAGGCAAGCAGCGATCGTATAGCTAATATTAGCAACGGTATGGAAAGGGATTTAACCCCGGTTGCGGTCGGGTTACACTTTCATTTTGCGTAATCGTGTGTTGTTACCGACTTTGCTAGTAAATAGTAGTTAACCTTTATTTAGCTCGATATGCCTCAATGGGAACAGATTGTAATGAACCTAGCTTAAAGAAATACTATTACAGCAGACCACTCGGAAGTTATGAGATTCTTGTTTTTCATTCAATTTGTTCCGAGCAAAGTATATTCTAGGTAAATTTTTCTTGCCATGTTATATAAATAAATCGGCATGTGCTTAGATGTTGTAAAGAATCAGTAGCAAAGCTTCATTTGAGTATTTCATTTGCAGATTCTTGTTTGAATGTTCGGGCTTGTCACTTCGCTCTTCTTTGCCAAAGGCTAAAAGGACTAGAAAAGCTATAAACGTATGAATAATGATGAACTAAAATGAATAGCCGATTTTGAAAGCTATGAACCAAACTGAGCGCAACAAAACCTTTAAATATACTTTATATTAAAATAAATCTAAAAGCATGCTCCGCTGGTCTATGCTCTGAGATAAGTTAACGAGACACGTACGTTAAAGTATAAATACCGAATGCGGTGGACATAATTGATTCCATTGCAAGTATATCTGGATAATTGATGGTAGGTAAAGTTGCAAGCATCAGCCTTGATGGCTTCGACCGGCGGACCTCCAAATTACACATAACAGTGGCGTGGCGGAATGGGACAAAAAGCGCAAGGCCTCAGGCGGAAGAACCCTGCGCCGGCGTCGTTTCCACTTGCAACAATCGGATGCTTCTATGTTTATAAACTTACACTGTGGCAAATGTATAAAAATTACTTTGGAGAAATTGAATTATGACTTAACTGCATTACCTTTTCTTTTAAAAGAGTGTGAATACAACGCTCTGATACTAGAGCATAAACAGCAAAAATAAATTGAATAGTTATATTTTCTTCGTTATAAATTGTCAATTTGAAATACCACAGAACAGTAGCTAGGAAACTTATCCGATGGTCGCACGATAAACGATGATAAGACTTGAATACACTGCCTATATGAAACGTATAGCATAAAAGGGCTGACAAAAATAAAACTGATTGAACAGATGAGTCAGAAAATGAACTATTTGAACAGCAGTGTATTCACGCCCACATTGAATCGACATATATAACTTAATCATTACCATTTTATGGTTTAATTGTTATATAAGTTCGATAAAAATTACGGCTCCTATTTCCTATATTTACAGTTTGTAGAGAGATGATAACATTTAAATGATGTTTGTTCATCGTAACCTTCTATTATAACGTTTCCATCTTCCTACATAATAATGGTATCAGGAAAGTCCCATAGCAATTGGTTTAAACATTAATGGCCACCTTTTACTAACTATCTCGTTAAATAAATAACATTTGTGTCTTTAAAACCAGTAAATATTCTGTAAAACTAGAATTATATGAAACTTTCTTGCTACACAAAAAATATACTATGCAAATAAAAAAAAAACATAATATTTACAAATAGGCTGGAATGGTATGCGATGGCGAATGTAAAATAAACTAAGAAATAGGTACGATGATATATCTGATAAACTATAATAATAGTTTTAAAATGACAAGCCAATTGCCATGCCAACGTTTCGATTTATTTTGAACAAAACTTTCGCACGCCTTATTGATCACAGTAGATAGCGGGTAGGTGTTTTAATTACTTATCAGTAATATATCATATCGAATCTATAGGAAACAAAACCAGGACATGATTGTAAAGATTATCAATTGTCGTGCGTAAGCTTTTTACAATAGAATCGAATGTATTCGCCTGATCGAGTCTTCGTAAAGATGGGTTTATATTACTCATGCTCTGACGGAACTCATATTTTTAGTATAGGTAACTTGGCCCCTCTATATAGTTATCATTAATTTTTATTCAATAATAAGGAGGTCTCAGTATACTCCAAATCATAGATACTTTATTAGCGTTTGTTAAACATTGAATATTTACTTTCCGAAGACTCACACAGACTATGAGAGCAACATCGAATTGATAAAAACGTTGTTTTATACACTTACCATCACAGGCAGCAGCCATGAACTTGCCGTTCGGTGAAAAGTCCACCAGCAGAACAGTGCCAGGATGACCCTTGAGACTCTTCAGGAGCCAGGGATGGCTGAAATCGGACTTTCCTTTCCATGTCGTCCTCTTCTTGCTTTTGCTTTTGGTTTGACTTTCGGTAGAGTTCGTTTCGGATGACGCTTCTTCGACGGGAGCACCTGTGGTAGAAAATTAAAGGTTTTAGATTTCATGAAACTGAAGCCAACATTTTACAATAGGAATGTACGTGTGTCAGCCTTTGTGTTGTTTGTCAAATAATATTTATTATAGTATGTTCTTGTGTCGTCTTTGGTGTTTTGGATAAAACACACTGAAGCTATCCAAACTTTCAATACGGGCTAAACGAAGGAAGATGTTTTTTTAATAGCCTATAGTTAGCATTTGACCACAATCTCATGTGATATCAAGTGATGATGTGGTCGTTCCTTGAAAACAGGCTTAACGACAGGAACTTGGAACTTGACAACAGACGTTCTGCTTGAGGTAGCTAGCCAGGCATTCGCAAAAATATCATCTATTTAAGTGAGGTCCTCAAGTGATCACCATTGATGTCACGACTTACGTTATTTCTGACTAATTGTTTCAGTGACTAAGGAACCTGCTTACACAAAAGATTTTTTCATACGTGCTTCATCGTTTTCTCGATGCACGTTTCCGATCGATAAGTAATCGAGAACTTGTTGATTGTAAAATGATTCGGGGATGTTTTATTTAATTTCAGTTTGTTTTGTTATTGTTTGAAATTGATAATGCAGTTGTGAAATATTTATTTCACAATTCATTTGAATTGTTTTTGAAATATTGCTATTATGCTGTTCAGGTACTTTTTTTGGGGTTAAATGCGATGAAAAACTTTTCTGCGTGTGTAACATGGCTGTGTGTCAGATGCAGACTTTCACCTGAGATATCACATACACAATCTATGCCAGTAATTACAATGGCTCCAATATCCAGTGTCCTCCAATCCGACAAGCAGCACTGTACGATTTATGCAGTAGTTGAATGAATGGTGGATACTGTGTTCATACCATCTTCTACAAGATCAGCCTATACAATCTGGTCTGGTGATGAAGAAGCTATTGCGGCTTCTTTATCACCAGACCAGGTGAACCGATCAACAGGTTACGCAATGTTCGCTGCGACACTACTTGGATGGGTGACCACTAGTAGCATTTGCTACTGAGTGTTTCGGAGGGCAATCCTAGCCATCGCTCCGGAGGATGGCATTCATGATGGTAGAAAAGATTTGGTGTTTAATAGACAGAAATTCAACACAAAACTGGCACACCGTCATCAGAGTTTTCTTGGCCCATGTGTATAACATATAACACAAGTTAAGTCATTACTAATCTGAGAACACACGACCAGGTAAAATCGAAATAAACAAATGGTTGAGAACTTTTAACCACGATGAAACTGAAGATTTGCTAAAAGTTATCGTATGATCTATTTAATAACAAAGTTAGCTTTAGACTTTATATTCACACAGTTTTATATTCATTGCACTTTCATCGCCTCTGTGTTTCATGCATACAAACACACACCCCCTCTCACACACCCTCACACACAGTAATATTGTATTTACGTACTCAAACATATACGAAATGTTTTACAGCCATATCATTTAATAGTAAACCCCAATCTTAAATCTGTTATAGAAGGAAGCAGATTCCCACGACACAAGATTTTTTCTTCGTGTGGGATCTGCATGTAATTTAAATGTCAGAAAAATCATTACAATTTAGTGTTACAATTGTAATTAATTTAAGAGTGACTTGTAACTGTATTGTGAAATAAATTATTATTATTCGTTATTGCATTGTGGTAGGGTATTTTACGGATGCTCGCCTGCAATAGTTCCATCCTGAATAGAAAGTCTGCCGTCAAACCGTATTTGAGAGCCAGTTCCAATTCCAGGCGTGTTTACCAACATCGACCACATCATCACTTACCAGTAGACGTAATTGTGGTCAAAGGCTAGCCAATCAGCAGTTTATAGGTGCGCTTTAATGCGAAGTTACGAATTTTTTTAGACAAAATATAAAATTCGTTTTTTATACATGACCATATAGAAAGAATCACTCTGTGCACTACATAATTAATTATGTTTGTTAGGTAAATATACCTACGTATGACTCAGTTAAATGCGTTAGTCATGACATTGCTATGATGCAGACAGACGATATTCCATGGTGTCTCACACACGAGGATATCCTAAATAAATATATCTGTTCAAACAATATAATATACCTTCAAGTTTCTAGATAATAGGTGCATTGTGGTGTGTTATTTATAAGCCAAGTTGGGAGTCGAAGACCTCTTGATCTTCAATTGACTAGTTGACTTTTTGCGCAGTTTATTTTTTGCTTGTTTTAGATTATGTAGATAGAATAAGGATTTTTCGTATTATCGCGATATCATTTTAACTAAACCGTGACTTTCTTCTCCTTGTCTCGACGGATCGCCTGTACACTGTCGGTTGAGCATAAACATGTTTCATATTCGCCTCGCACGAGAATCAAACCCGTATCTTTCGGCAATAGGCGTCAGACGCGCTTCATTTCCGCTACCGAAACCGATAGCAGAAGCGCGAATGAAACTGTCTGATTATGATTTTTAACAGATATAGGGGGCTGTGCCTGAATATGATAATGATTGATAAATTTTTTTATGCCTGATATTTTAGCATTTGACGATATTGTTCAGGCTAACCTAGAAATCTTGGCTCTCAAAGACAACTGCCGGAACACACCATTAAGGCATGACAGATTTTCTACTTGAGGGTGGTAGCTAACCAGGCGGGCATTCGCAAAATGCCCTACTACCATGCAAAAATGCACCGTCTTAATTAAGGGGCAATTCTTAACCAGACTTTTCGGGAGCGTTTTGCTAAGAGCGCTTTTTCTTATATAAGAAAAATCAAAATATAATATTACAATCACCCAGTTTAATGATATCCTGTATATTTACGGATATACAGTGAAGTCGCGTTTTTTAAACGGAGCATTATAAAATTAATTATTATTGTACTTGTAACTTGTACCTATTATGTAATCTGCAGCGATACCGGCCGGCGCGGCGCCGCCGGTCTCTCTTTGACCACTTTGACTCATACGACAACGACGACGCCACGGTATGGCGTAACCACAGGCGCATTCGCTTTTTGTTCAATGCAAAATGCTCTTTAGACTTCACGCACATTTTCCCCGTTCAATACAACCGGCATCAGATGCCGGCCGGCCGGCGGCGGCGCGGCGTGTTTTAGTTTAGCATATGATATCACCTCAAGGAAGAAGCATAGCTGTTGTAGTACGAATGTCCTTAAACGATATTAGTATTCAGACGAAGTGTAGGGTAGGAAGTACAGAAGAAGAGCTGAGGTAAAATGTGTACATCGGCGATACTTGATTTACGGAAAGACCAAAATCACTAATTCTTTCATAACACAAAAATTTTGTTTTTAAGACAGCGATGTAAGTAATAATACGTCTACTGTCGACAAAACAAAACACAAACATCGTCCCGCTTGTAGGTCTATCCCTGAAGTGATTCGCAGATTTGTGACAATAGTATAGATGAACCAGCTGAATTTATGGAAGCGTTTATAATCAGTAAAAAGCGTATGAATCCGTTTGAATTCGAAGATTTAAGTCGCTGAACCAAGAAAAGACATGCATTTCTGTTTGAATTTGGACTTAATCAGATTCAAATTGCTTTAGAAAATGTACACGACGAACAAGCAAGTTGTTAGAATTTTGAACGATACAGAAATCTGTACGTTTAGCGCTGGATAAAAATAGGACTGAAATAACTCTACCTTACTTGTAGAGTTGCAGAAATAAAGAGGTTTTAATAAGAAAAGAGTTCGTTGAATATCTATCATAGAAAGCAATGCAACATTCCACTGCACAGGTCAGCCAACAGGTGATTCGTTAAAAATTAAAAGACTGATCAGTTGACCATTATTACCTACAGGAAAATATTATACGAAGACTTTTTTGAATCCGTAAAAGTATGTACAAGTTAGCTCATAAATAAAAATGCAATTCAACGAACATAGTTTCGACATTTCTACCCAACCGTCAGTAGGTGCTGCTTCCGACCAATACGTGAACACACCCTCGACCTTGTCGCTCTTAGTTTCTCTACAATGATGCGAATGTTTATAGTCTATATAAGTGGATACATTACTAAGGATTATGAGACTGAGAGACTACACGAGCAGTTAGATGATGTCTACCGCTCAAACTGATTGGTATCTACACCAAACTACCAATTTTTGTGGGAAATGGGAATTTTAACTTATTAGGAACCGCTTCGCGCAATCGTGACTCCCAGACGAAGGACTTCAAAACAGTCCAGAGCACGGGCCTCAGCGCGTAACGTTGAGTTACGCGCTGAGGCCCGTGCTCGTCGCTTCGCGCAATCGTGACTCTCAGACAAAGGACTTCAAAACAGTCCGAAACTGGTCGGAATCTTTCCGGTAAATATAACGCGGGTCCTAACCGGTTTCTAATAAGTTAATATGGATAAAACTTGCGATAGTTTCCTAAGTGAAATGGGAATTTTGGTGAACTGTTATTTTGGATTGAGCGGTCATAGTCTCCGTATTTTACCGTGTTTGCCACCAGGGATATTCGCTCGTTTTGGAATTGGCTATACGCTCCCTAGGGATGTATTGAAAACATTGGAGTATGCTATCTGTAATTACATTTTGACATCGCTAATCAGTTGTGCGATCAGTCAAAACGTAAAAAGCACAGCGCGTAGAACGGACCAATAGTAAGATTACTTGCCTTACACACTCAAACTCAGGCGATTGACAGACATAATTTACTATAATACCAAAAAACACAACACAACGGGACGTGCGAAATATTTTCATAACTCGATTTCATATTTTCATGTCTCGAGTGGTCTCGGAGACTCAACCGAAACGTCGAGGTTTGAAATACTATTAAAGCTCCATTGTAATAAATGTACGAAATTTACATGACCTCAGGTCGTGGTATCTGGGATTATCACTGTGATATTGTCCCATGTATGAGTAATACAGTTTCCTTGTATTATTAATATGTACGTATATTGCGTGGACGTAACCCATTGGTTCGCTCTCTTCACGTCAGAGACGGAAATTCCTACTAAAGTCCAATCTAAGTACCTAGGTAATTTGATGTTGATATTAGAAACATACTCAAGTTATTTCTAATATCTTCTTTGAAATTTCCGCTAATTTGATACAAATAATTATAACTTTTGATGCGTATTGTTGACCTGAACTTTGATTATATGGGCCATAAGCGGTTTAGTCTTGTTACATATATGATGAATAATGATGGGATAAGGCTAGTAGCATCGATTTAGTGCTTTTTGGAGTTATCCATAATTTTAGTTAAGCCTCTGGGCTATAAATTGGTTAATTTTTTAGGTTAGTTGAAGTGGCTATTTTAGCTTTGCGTGATACATACTGTGAAATTGTCGAACAACAGGTGGTGAAACATATATATAAAACTGCTTTATAAAGCTTGCAAGCATTTGACAAGGTAAATCGTCTATATCTTTTCCATTGAATTAAATGGTCATGCACGAGAGTGGCAAATCCTGCGTACGCCTAGGTTGCCTACAACTGAGTGTTTCTCTTTAAATCTGTGAAACATTACGATGCGATTCTTCTGGGCAGCAGCAGACGAGTTGCACAGTAGCACAGTTCCCCGCCTATAACTCGCATGACAAATCTGATAAGGTCTAATATTGATTAGCTCTAGATGGGTTATGGCACTGCTCTTTCACCCGGCAACCGCCGCGTGTTTTTACATATTTTTTGCGGACATGCAGGCGACCTTAATCCCAGCATCCAAGGGGCTAAATCTACACAAGGATACAGCTAGATAAATATTTCACAGTGCAAATGAAGAGAGTGATATAAATAAGTAAAGAAAATAAATATGGCTTACAAAAACACAAAAAGGCTCCGTTTTTGTAAGCAATATTTTTATAAACGAAATTCTATGTAATCTATATAATCAATTACCTATGTAACTAAAGGCCAATCACTGTAGTAGAGGTTACAGAGAGGTAACTAGACAAATTTACTGATAATTTACAAATAACCACATAAAATGTTATATGAATAGGTAACAATAAATATATTGATATACCTTAAGTTTATTAAACTGGCTTCATTATTATTTATATTTCAAATGTATCTGCATGATGAGAAACTGTATGTTGTATTTCCTTCATTTAATATTTTGATTATTATTAAAACTTATTTAATGTTTTATAATTAACTACTTACTTTGAATAATCTAGTTGAAAACAAATACATGAATGATAAAAATGATATGAATTATTACTCAAATACTACTAATTACTCAAAGACCATTCCTCCAACGTGGTAAAAGGAAAAATCAATAAAAAATATATTTAATAGGAGAGATATTATAGATTAAATATTAAAGAGTTTTGAATGTGAGCTTGAGTGAGAACTGTTGTATAACAGGTCATTACATTCAACAAGTGCAAGTAACAAACAAGATAAAATTGACTTTATCAATACCTAAATAATTTCTATTTATTTGCATTGCCTTGGAACTGAAGGCCTATGTATAGCTCTTAAGTGTTTTCTGAGCAATTCAACAGTCCTGTTCAGATCCTACAATCATTGTTAAAATGTTTTTGAGCAACTGTCTTTGCACCAACACACTTTTACAAAGAAGCTTCTACCATATCAGGCCAGAGCGTTTTTTCAAAGTATGTTTATTTGGCACTATGGCCTGGTATAGGAAAATCCAAGAAATCATCAAAGAATTGTAACTTTAACATTTCCAGCTTCAATCCAATAGTCAAGCTTTTGTACTACCTTGCATTACAGCAATCATGCGAGAAAGAGCATAAAAGCTTGACTTTCGTTTCATCATTATCCATTTATTTACAACAAACGCTGAAATAATTACCACCTGTTTACAACTAAACACAACTACCAACTGGCTGTGCATACATAATGTACACAATGACACACTAAAGACAGGATGCAGGCATCACATTGGGTTGGAGAGTGTATTCTATTGTTTTGAATATATAGCCAATCAGTATATAAGATGGGGCATTTGAAACTTGGTTTAATTGAAAATTACAGCAAAAATTGTGCTAATTGTGTTTTAAATAGTAGGTAATTTACCTACTTGTCTCTGAGAACATTTATTTCTTTCATACAAATGTGACCCCAAAAATTGTGCTGCATAGATTGAATGTGGCTTAAGTCTATCTATACTAACTGTTCATTACATAGTACCCTATCACAACACAATCAGTGAACATTTCTTTAAGGAATAATATGTAAGAATATTTCTTGTGTCATGATACAGTTACTTTCATACAGATATTGTTGTATCAGACTTAATGTCATATACATATTCAATAATATTTGAACAGTTGGTCGATATCATATTGCGTTGAATTGATATGTAATAAGTCATATTATTACCTGAATGTCACATTTATGCAATAATATTATAGGTAGGTACATAGTATAGTATTAAATTGATTGAAAGTGATTAAAAATAAATAAACAATCTTTTGTTGACAATATTGTAATGATTACTCAAAGCAGAAAATAATTGATGCAGTAAATTACAATTAAAAATATAGCCACTTACATTGCATACACATTAATTAGTTGTTAGATTCCTTTTTTTTTATTTTTAATCGTTGTTATTCCTAAAAAAATACTAGATCACAATAAAAAATATTCTGCTTGCATTTGGAATATGTATAAGTACTTACTTAATTTCACAAAAATATGACTTTGGTGATAATGTCATAAAATCAAATATTATTTCAAATTGAAAGATCCCTACAATATACAACTACTCTTAGTAGTACTTAGTTACTTAGTAGTAGTTGTATTTTGTACCTACCTGAAAATGCAGTTAACCTATCGAGATCTAGGTAAATATAACTTTTTTAATATACTAATTTAACTTTTAAATTTGCTACAAATATGTGATAACTTAGTATAACAAGTGTGACACCTGCATTCTTGTGATATAGTACAGTTAGGCTATCCGCTCACATGAAGCAAAAAAGCCGCAACAATTTATCGCCATCAGAGAAATCCACAGTACATAATTGATGGCGGTAAAAGTAACGCATGCACATGTGTACATGTTTCTAACAACATAAGTTTAGCCTAATAATAACATAGCATCCTCGGCATGAAAAATATATAATTATGGTATCTTACCCGAATCGTTCGCAGCTTCATGCTGCAGCGCTTCCTTTTTCTTCGAATCGAAGATGGTCTTGTACAAAAAGTGTATTATTACACAAGATATAACCGTAAATCCTGCTAAGAGGAATAAGTTAGCGTTCTGACCGGCTTCAATATCGCCCATTTTCACTCAATATTCTTTACGAAATTTCTAAATTTGTCACCGATTTCGGACACAAGACAGCAATAATCACGCGGTCGACAAACTACAATAAACTAACCAAAGATTACAGAGTCATCAGAAACTAACCAGAACCACAGATGTATAATACTGAGCTGTTGCCACAGATGAACAAGGTATATTAGTTGCTGCACAAATCAAATGTTTCACAGTGCCACACACGTACACATTCATTCAATTCAATGCAGTTGAATTGAATTTGCTTATATTGGTTTCTGTTGCTTATTATATATTACCATCGTATGACTTGTACATTTATTATTTGCCAATTTATAAAATAAACGGCTAGTATTTACAGTAGTAAAAGTACAGGTAGTCAGAATCGAATCCCAGTTGTATATAAGTCATATCGATAATTAAGGTATGATATAATTTTCCAACAAACTTTTCAAAATATGACATGTAACCTTTAATAGCGCGGTGTTATTTTAAAGCCCTCTGCACACCGGACGCGGGGCGTGTGCGGTTGGGCGGTCCCGCACTATCTGTAATGTTAGGGATTGTATGGAGGCCTTCACACCGAGCACCAGCGCAGGTTAACTAAAACCCTATGTAGGTAACTAGTATAACGAGTAGAACTAACAATTAAGCTTTTGATATTGTGATAGTTTCGGGACTCGACTATTTTATTGTTTGTAAATTTCATTCCTCATTTGTAGCTTAAATCACATGTACATGAAAATGTTTTTGAAATTATTTTCATACATTTTTCTCTAAGTAGGAAGCGATATGTGACGGAAAAAGAAAGATAGCAGTCAAAATATGGATTTATGTATGGATATATATATACATGAGACACTCTTCCAATATATTAATCCACGCTTGTGTTATCCAGAGTGAGTAGACTAAGGTATGCATTGTATGGTTGTTTGTATACGAGCTCTTTGTACGTGAATACGTGAAATAAAATAAATTATTTTCTTCGAAACAGATTGATGACTATAGTCTGGTTTTTAATTCGAGATCAAAAATGTAAACAAAGAAATGTCGATATATCGTCGCCTTGGGGCAACACCGTTCTATGTGGAGTAATCTATAGTTTTCAAGAGAGTCATTGCAAACTTTGATGTTTTGTATCTTATTAAATCATCAAAATTAGTAGGAACTGGATATTAACATTGTTTTTCACTACATCAAGAGAACATATTTCATTGGGTTACAGATACAAAAAAGTAATATATTTACTATTTTAAAATTTAGATAGAACTATGTTGCTTCAGAAAACTAGTAAAATAATAAGCAACAAGGTTTTATGTTATCATAGAACTTTGTTGCACATATAAAAATAAATAATATTATTATACACATATCTCTTTAAACTATGCTCGATAGTATTTTATGTATAACAAAGACATCCTTTTATACATGGAACTAATGGTTTGTCCTTATGTTCAGGAAAACCCAAAAACAGGCTTTGGTTCAGGCATATCTCTGGAAAACTGCAATATCCTCCAATTTTTGTTTCAGCTTCTACGGCATTGCGCACTGTCTAAACTAGGCAGAATTTCCACATCTACCTAGTTTTGATTTAAAAAATCTTGTTTTGTAGCATCATCATCACGAGCCGGAAGACGTCCACTGTTGAAAAAAGACCTCCCGCATAGAGCACAACAAAGAATGGTTATTAGCCGTTTGTAACCATTGGCTACCCGCGACTTTTATGATGTCGTCAGTCTACCTAGTGGGGGTATACCAACTCTACGTCTTCCGGCGTAATGTGGTAACCACTCGAGAACCATTCATCCCCATCGGTTATCAGTTCGTCGAGCAATGTGTGCCCATCGCCACTTTGAACGCCACACTGAAGTTGAAGACTTTGATACTTTGGCGAATAATCACGTTCCGGATTTTATCGCGCAAAGAAACTCTGAACATAGCTCGTCGAGTGACATTGAGGTTATCCACAAGGGCCACTGTTAAGAACCACGTCTTAGTGCCATAAGTAATCACTGGCAACACACACTGGTTGAAGACTTTGGTCTTCAGGCTTTGCAGGATCTTCGACGAGAAGATGTTGCATAACTTCCTGAACGCTGCCCATCCGAGTTGGATTCTTCAGGTGACCTCTTTTTCAAAGTTGGACCTACCCAACTGGACAGTCTGTCCCAGGTAAATGTAATGGTTAACAACTTCGAGCGTATCGTTCCCAACAACTACTGGTATAGGTGCAACATGGATATTAGACATAATTTTTGTCTTGTCCATGTTCGTTTGAAGACCCACCTGCTGGGAAACTCTTTTGAGGTCGCTGAGCATTGTACTGAGTTACCGAATTCTTTCCAGTTCAAGAGCTTAAAAACGTCCTCCAACGCATTCGTAAACAGTTTCGGAGAAATAACGTCTCCTTGTCTCACGCATCGTTGCAGTTGGATTGGTTCCGTGCTCCTGTAGTCGAATCGACATTGAGCATAGCCAATTTGGCATCGCTAAAAAGACTGCAGTATGGCCCAGGTATCGATTGAATTGAAGGCTTTTTCATAGTTCACAGACGCTAAAAATAATGACCAATTATACTCCTGAGTCTTCTGTATAATCTGGCAAAGCGCCTGAATCTGGTCTATTGTGCTACAGCCTTTACGTTTTGTAGCATACATGAAAGTAATTTTGAGTAAATTTACAAAATAGTCACTTTAGAGTATTAGTATATTTTATGTCTTGGATTTGTAAATTGTTTATACTGTATAGATTGGATTTGTGTACTTTTTTAAGTTATATTATTAATGAGACTGGAGGGTAGTACTCAAAAACTGATAAAACTTTTTCTACCTATGCGAAAGAAGCGACATTCGTCCAAAATAGTTTCTTCATCTGAAGACAACAAAGTGCTATCTACCATAGACAAAACACATAGAACCATGTTGCCCGCAAATAGTAATATAAATGTAGATAGTACTATGTTTTTCCGTCGATAGATGGATTTTTACTCGAGATATCATTGTATTTTTAAGACACATAGAACCGCCTTAGAAATGCCTTCAAAACGGTGTTGCTACTTAAAAATGCTTAAAAATGATAGATAGAACCATGTTGCTCTGAGGCGACGATATGTCAATGTCAAATTGACAGGTCAGGGGTATTCAATAGTATTTATTCAAAAAAATCTTACGTAATCCGTAGCGGTGCACCCTGCTGAGCTAGGTTTCACACATTCTTATTACATTGAAATAATTCCATACCTACAATATATTTTATAATTACCTTAGTCACCCCTTATGACACCCACTGGAAGAAATAGGGGTGACATTGTAACTTGGCATCCCAAATCTGGGTTGTTGGGCCAAAAAAATACCGGAAGGTAGGAAGCAGCACCTTCTAAAGTACTGACAACTTCTACTGCGATCCTCAAGACGCTCGTAACTGTGAGGATTTTGGTAAATCTGTTCAATGGAACCTTGTTCAACGGTGGACGTTTGGTTGATATGATGATTGTAATATATATATATATACTATACGTCTTAAAAAAATTACAAAGTTCCTCATTTTGGAGTCGCATATCTAAACCATCTGCGTACATAATTATAAACTTCCAAAAATTAATACAATACATAAAACTTTCAAGTAAGTTTTAATAATTTTTATTTAACTTTCTAATTTTAAAGTCATCGTTTTATTGGTGCTGTACTAAAATGTTACTCTTTAACTTATGCAAGAATGGTTGGTATATTGTCCAAATTAATTGTGTATTATAATAATTAAAAGCTATAAGCTCGAATGCCAGCTTTATAAAACCTGATAAGAGTTAATGATAACACAATAAATATTTAAATATATTTTTCAGGAGACAAATTCTTACAGACATCAGAAATCAGATCTTTATTCGCCCTTATAACAATGATCGTTATATTAGGTAAGTCAATTTACATACATTTTATAGGTTTGTTACTTATTTGTATATGTACATCATTATATAAAAAATACATATATATTGCGATAAGATTGTTTCAATAATTTGCAACTATAATGTTTTTTATATAAAATGCACATAATATCACAATTACAATTATGTATTAGGTTAGACCAAAGTAATAAAGAATAATTTAAAAAATAATAAATATTATGGTAAATAAATTGATAAATGTCAAAATTTGAAGTAATAATACATAAAACATGAATTGTAAAATGTAATGTATCTTATTATCAGAATTGTATTTTTTTTGTTTTTTTTGCTTTTTATGTTACATTTAAATTTCAAATTCATACACATCGCCCGTTGTACAAAAATGAAGAGTCAGTTAATTTCATGTGTAGAAATTCGTTAAGGTCATAAAACGGTTTATTTTCGAAGAAACACTTTAGTGTCTTTTTAAAGGCCTGAAATTTTAATTCCGTGATTTTAGTAGGAAGTTTGTTATACATTACTATTTTTAGATATTTTCCTTGCTTTCGAACTTTGGCTAATCTAATTTTAGGCTGGAACAGTTTGTTTTTATTTCGAAGGTCATGTATGTCCTTATTTTTTGGTAAACTTTTCTTATCTTCGTGTATTTCTAATAGACTATTGTATATGTAAAGAGATATGACTGTCATAATTTTATTTTCTTTGAAGTATTCTCTAGCCGATGTACGTTTCTTTAAGGCGTTAATAATTCATATTGCTCTTTTTTGGAGTTTTAATACTTGTTTTATTTCCGCAGCGTTACCCCAGCCTGTAATGGCATATCTCAATATCGAATGAATGTAAGCGTAATAAACAGATATGAGAGTCGTTTTATCCATTAATGACTTCATTTTAAGCAAAGCGTAGTTGCCACTTGATATTTTTTTACATATTTTGTCGACATGTAATCTATGACTAATAGTGTAATCAATTGTATATCCTAAAAATACATTTTCTGTGACGTTATTACAAATATTCTTATTTTGTTTTGTTTGATATTGCATTACAACGCTTTTTTCAGCATTAAGAATAATACTGTTTGCATCAAACCACTTTTTTAGCTTATCCATTGTGTCCTGAATCCTTATTTTTATTTTTTTTCGCATTTATCTTTTAATCCTGCGTAAGTATCATCAGCAAACAAACTTATGTGTGATGAGTTTGGCATATAATTGGCTAGATCATTTATATAAATCAAGAATAATAATGAGCCCAATATAGATCCTTGCGGAACACCGATGTTCATTATCTCAGGCACTGATTTTTGCTCATCGATGGATACAACCTGAATCCTATTATAGAGATAAGTACGCATCATATTAAGTTCATTACCTTGAAAACCATAATAATCAAGTTTAAGCCGAAGTGTATCATGTCTTAAGCAATCAAACGCCTTAGATAGGTCACAAAAAATGCCTGCACATTTTTGTGAGCCATCCAAAGAATCCAAAATGAAGTTTATAACTTTTCTTATCGCCATCTCAGTCGAACGACCCTTTCTGAAGCCATACTGTGCCACAGAAAACAAATTGTTGTTTTCAAAATAGCTACTTATTCTTTGTTTAAGAGCAGTTTCTAATACTTTAGACAATGTTGGCAGTATACAGACAGGCCTATAGTTACCAAGGTCTGTAGTATCTCCTTTTTTGTATAGTGGTATTACTGTACCTACTTTTAGGACTTCAGAGAATATACCTTCATCTAAGCATGCGTTTATAACAATTAATAATAGTTCTAGTAAGTAGTCATTATTTAAAATAAGCCTTTTCATAATTTTTGTACTCATATCATAAATGTCTAATGTAGTTTTTGGCTTGAGGTTTCTAAGAATCGTCTTTAGTTCCTTAAAACTTACACGAGAAAAGTTTATTGAGCACTCTGGTTTAACAGTATTATCGAGATATTTCAAGCAATGCCTTGCGTCAGTTAGTATATTACTAGTCAATTTATGTGCTACCTTACAAAAGAAGTCATTAAATAAATTTGCAATCTCAACACATTCCGTCACTTCTTTACCGTTCTGACTTTTTATAGATGATATTTTTTTGTTTCCTTTTTATTTGATAATTTTTCCTAACTTGCTCGTTTATTATGTTCCAGGATTCTTTTATCTTGTTTATAGAGCGTGCTATTCTATAACGATATTGTAGCCTTTTTGCTGTAATTAAAGTTTTCATCAATACTTTTTTATAACATTTAATTTTTAGCTTCAACTGATCATTTGGGTCGTAATTTTGCAATATTTCCATTTTGTTTAGATTATTCTTTGATGTTTCAATACCCAAAGTGGTAAATTTAAAGTGTTTTTTAATAATCTGTACTGTTCTTTCTGGAAAAGCAATGTTAAAGTAAAAATGTATAGCATCGTGTAAAATCTTCATTTTTGTATTAGGGTCTTTACTTGACATTATATCGGATTTGTTGTGTATATAATTACCATCAATCAAATATTTAAAATTACTTTTGTTCAATGTTCTTGTAATACAGGTGTTTGTATTGTTATGTATGTTCGTTGGAGTATCCCTTAACAGTAATTTAATAACATTGTGGTCTGAAAGTTTATCGTTTAAGACAAAACCTCTACAGTCACTAAAACTAACAATGAAATTATCTATACATGTAGAGCTGACACCTTGAGTTCTGGATGAACCAATCATTTAGCACCCAGTTACATTTAAAATTGTTTAGAATTCTGATCATTTTTTTGACATAACAATCTATTTTTAAAAAGTTTAAATTGAAATCACCAGCAATCACAGCTCTTTTTCCTTCTTTACAAAGTTTGTGTAACAATTTAGTCAAGATGTCGAAAAATAATGAAAAGTTTTTGTCCGGTCTATAAACTGCAATTATGACTAGTTTAGAGGGTCTTAGTTCTATTGCTGAGATTTCGCAATTCATTTCAAAAGACAACTTATTTATATCTGTTCTAGCTTTAAATTCTAACTTATCTCTAACAAATGTCGCAATTCCAACATGTTCAAAAATTAATCTGTTAAAATATGTTGCTAATTCATAGCCTTCAAGAGACATAGCTCCTACTTGATGGTCCTTACACCACGTTTCCGTTAAACACAGTACATCACAGTTGTGGCTGCTTAAAAAGTTTTCAATATCTGCGTATTTGTTATGTATGCTGCGGACGTTAGAATGAAGAATTATCTTTTCTTCATTTGTTGTAGTGTTTCTAAAAAAGTTGCGTTCTGGCTTTTTGTTTCCGAGTGAATTATTTCAGATTTAATAAAATGTAATGAAGATGACCCTTTAAAAGTTCCCTGTGATGATTTTATGAGTATCTCAGTAATAAAATATTTAAATGTTTATGTACCTTCCCTGAGCTATGTTCCTTTCCTTCCTTGTTGCTTATTGTGCTGTTTGTCTCAATATTTGCTATGGCGGCGATTTGTCTGTTTATGTAGTAAATGTCATCATTGTACATGCCATCATAGCGTATTCCTGTGACTATTATGTTGAATTTTCTATTAGGTTCATTTGCGATATTATTTAACTATTTCATATAAAGATGTTTGTTAATCTGTAGTGTTTTGTCATATTTTGTTATTACAATTGCGACGGTGTCCTCATCATCCAGACACTTCGTCTTTTCTTCAAAGTTTTCTAATATTTTATAAAACCCTGCATCTGGTTTGCAATAGTTAGTTATTTCATTTAACTTGTCTATTTTGTCAACTATTTTAACAGCCATCCCTTGACTAACATTCTGAAGATTCAGCATGCGCATGCTAAGTCTACCCTATTGCAGGGGAAGAAGCTACAGTATTGAGAGACTTGAGATTGGAAACTCAGACCTCAGTAGACAAGAGTATGTTTACCAAGCCAAATTCAAGATATAAAAATACAAGATCTGTGTAGTTATAATCAAAAAATGTAAAAAAAATTGAGGTAGCACATATTTAACTCTATTTCTTTTTACAAATTGGTGGTTTTAAAATGCAAACATCTAAAATGTACCATTCTCATGTCAACAAAACATAATGTAAGTAAAAATTTGGTCACATATATTGTAGCTATGTCAAGTATATTCTGACAATTAACAATCCTTCTGACTGAAACCGACGATATCCCCAAGATGTCAGCGGTTATCTTAGCACACTCCATTGCTCGTCCTTCGGCCACAAACAAAAACGTATGCTTGTACGCGTTCATAACCATCAGCTTTTCGGAAGCACTCAAAGACTTGCGAGGACGTTTCTTAACGGGAGAAAATAAGTGTTTCGTTGTTGAAGGGTCCGGTCCAGGCTGTGTTCCGGAGGCTCCAGCCGAAAATAATCTTTTCGTAACTATTCACAACAACGAAACACAACAACTATAAACAATACAACGAAATTCAACAACAAAAAGAAAAACAATCCTCGAGGAACACAACAAATACGAACGAATAAGCAAAAATGGCGCAAGCTGGAAAATGTCGACGTTCCCGCAAGTGTGGCTATTAAAAACAAAAAAATCTTACACTATTTTTGTCAGGCTTGAATATATGCGTAAATATGTACGCGCATAAAAAAGTGTTTTATTGTTTCATACTAATGTAATAAATGATATCATTAAATATATTTCTTACATTAAATACTCCATCTGTTTCCAAAATTAGTACAATTACTAAGTACTTGCAATTTTTTTGCACGGTTAACACCTTTGTTTACATTTTTGATCTCGAATTAAAAACCAGAGTATAGTAATACTAGACTACCTACTTTCAATAGGTACTTTTGTAATTAAGTTAAATATTTAATCACAATAAGTCTAGTATTAACGTTGGAGTTATATTGGTACATTAACATCAAGCTAGTCAAGTTGGGGGCGAGCGGGAGGAGCTTTTAAAAATACAATTATTTTATTTAAGACGTTTAATGTCTTCAAAAGTTATAATAAGACTGCCTTAATTCTAAATTAAATCTAGTGTCTGGACATCAGACAACCGTGGGAGCGCATGGGCTTATCAGCTAAGTCTGCCGAGTCAGCTTATCAGTTGTTAGAAAATAGAACGCTGACACGTGTGATTCGTTGAGTCTACAGACTTAACTCTTCCCTCCTTAAGTTCGATGTTCTCTTCTTTAGGGGAACTTCGAACACATGAAAATAACTTTAAGTGATATTTATATAATAAGAAACACAGGATTACAAAAATAAGAATGTAGACTCCAAGAGTCCAAACGCTTATGCTACGCACTTCAATAATTGCCCTTTCACTTTCACTGTTTTCACTATCACTGTAACTTTTCTTTAGCGCCAATGACAGGAGCTTCAAATCCGCTAGGTCGACGCCTTCCAGGTTTACAGGTGTAGAAGATGTGGTTTTCTCGGGTGAGTACAGCAAAGGTAAGTTTACAATTGGTAAGTTTGAGTATGTTACATTTTCAATATATGTTTGGTGCCTTTTGAGGGTAATGTTTCGAATTTTCACTTCGCAGAGGTCGTCTAAAGTAAGTATGTAGGTGCCTTTTACATTATAACGAAACATTTCGTTATTGCAGGTACTTGTAAGTAGCTCTTCATCTCTACTATAGAGTATCCATCTATTTTTCGTCAGGAACTGAACTCGAACCCTTTCAATAGTTATAGGAATTTGAGTGCATGACGTCACGTTCTCAGCATACGTCATCAAGTCGGTTACGCAGGGATCGTTAATGAACTGAGACATTTCATCATCGGTGCAGAGGAAGCTGGCCTCTTCGATTTCTTGACATGGGTGACTGAGCAATCTGATCTTCAACCCTTTCGCTATTAAGTAAGGATACTTGGGCAATATGACAACAGTGGAGTCGAGGGATATCACAGGTAAGGGTGTTAATTTATAATAGATATAAGTATCTTTTTCGATAACAGGTATTTCCAAAAGGTAAGTTATTTGGTTTCCTTTCAAGTAAGCGTTCAATGTAATGGTCTGTTCTATCTTAACTAAGTTTTCTAAGCTAGGCGTAAAAACTAATTCTTCTAATTTATTAATACGTTCAAGTAGAGGCAACAGCTTATTTGACTCTATTATGGATTGGTGTAGAACTCCCAATCTACTAAATGACAAACTGGTTTCTATCTCATCTAATTGTGCGTAGATTACTTGAAAGTTATGGATTAGTAGATTATATGTGCTTATAAACTGAATGCCTAAATGCTCTAACTCTTCGAGATTTTTCGATATTACACCTATTTTATTATTAAGTTGAATCAGATTACTATTTAACACAAATGTAGAGTTCGTCAAAAGTTGAACCATTTCAGTGATTACCGTTAGCTTTTCATTATTGTAGTTATCTCTGATTTTAATATTATTAATTAATCTGTCGTATTTAATGGCATCGTCATTATCAAGATTTCCAGTTATCATTTTTATAAGTGACCCTAGTGGGTCAATAAGGCCTCTTTTAATTCGAACCGTTGGAATTATTTGGTTAAACTTAATTATGGTTATATTTTTAAAGTACTCTACTTGACTTCTTACATCTATCAAATTATCGGCAAATTTCTTATAAAAGTTAACCTTAACTAACTTATCTAAATCGGAGAGTCGTTGAACGTTAAACGTCAAATCTTCTTTTAAAGGGTTAATATCCAACACTCTTGCGATTGTCCATTTGTCTCTACTGATTACGGCAATTCCATTTTTCACGGGCAGGATTCCCGGGTTTTTATCAAGCACCTGAAGTTGAAGTGCCTGCAGTTGGGTCACCATGGCTACTGCCAGAGTGATGTGCCTGTGGAGGGCGTTTAACATTCTTTAGTGGAACCTTAGTGTTACGATTCTTTACTTGAATAGGAACTATGTTTCTAACAATTTCATCAGAAACTATGGCCTTTTGATAGCGTGGTTTGTCTTTACTGCTTCTTTTATTTACTTCTTTTGCAAAAATTGTATCGCCTATATTTACTTTAAATTCTGTTTCTCCACCTCTTTTCTCTATTATTTTCTCTTTCTCTTTAATGGCTTGTTCTGATAAATATTTGTATAGAAATTTAGTTCTGTTCGCATGTTCTTTAATTAATTGTTGCATGTATTGTTTCTCAAAGTCCAAATTAAATACATTTTTAGAATCAGTATGTCCTAGCAAAACTTCAAAGGGTGTAAAACCAGTAGATGAGTGTATGGAGTGGTTATAAGCCATTATAGCATAACTCATTACAGTTGCGGCATCGCTGTATTTGTGTTCGTATTTGGCCAGTCGATAAATTTCTATGATAGTAGAATGGAATCTTTCTATAAGACCCATAGAATTAGGGTTGTTAGGGGTTGCAATATGTAGCTCTACTTTATATAGAGTTAGAAGTTCTTTTAAGAGAGCATTATTAAATTCTGAACCTGAGTCCGAACTAATTTTGAGCGGTACGCCATAAAATGAGAAATATTTAATGAGGGCTCTGACTACCTCAGGGGTTGATCTGTTAGGTATTTCCAACGCCTGTCCCAGTTTACTGAAAGCATCTATTACTGTTAAATAATAGCGTCCTTCAATAGAAAATAGGTCCATAAAAACTTCTTCTAAGGGTTTTGATTGAGTATGCGTCATTTGAAGTTTAGGTTTTAAGGGTTTTCTATCGTATTTCATGCGTTTGCATGTTTCGCATGAATTTATAAAGCTAGAAATAGTCTGCTCCATTTTATGCCAAAAGTAAGTGCGCTTGATGTGAAGAAGAGTTTCTTTAATGCCGCGGTGGCAAGTTTTACCAGTATGATATTTACTAACGATTTCCTTTTGTTCCGATTCGTCTTCAATAAATACTACTCTTTTAGTACATTCGAAAAATTGTACTGATTCCTTTTTAAACAAGTATATAACCATTTGGCAAACTGTCGCTTGTGTTCTTCTTCTTCAAAGTAAATGAAATATTTCGTATTATTTTTAATGTATTCTTTCAGGAATTGTTTCACGAGATCGGTTCTATTCAAAGGTAAGTGTATTTCTAAGATTCTTTGTTTAGGTCGAGATAGATTTTTAACAGATAATTTATCTATAGACCAAGAATGAACTAGTATTTGATTAGGTTTGGTGTCAACGGCTTCCTGCAAAATTGGAATACCTTTTGATTCAGTCTCCTGCCCTGAATGAGCAGTTTCTGTGCTAGAAGAGTTTCTAGAAGCTGTCAAAGTTGAACTACCAGATGAGCATGGTATTGAATAAGGGGATCGACATTTTATTGACCTTTCAGAACCTGATACCGTTATTGTGTCTTCGTCGCCTGAATCTAAGCATTTAATTTCATTATTTTGACCTAGAGTTTTCTTTTGTACCTTTCCTAGTTCTTCTATTTCTTTCGTTAATCGACTAATTTCTCTGTTTCTAATTTCATCTTTATCAATATTAACTTGTGTGGACATATTATCTTCGTTTCCCAAAGCATTTGTTCGAATACGTGATAGTGCATCTGCATTGCAGTTAAGTTTTCCACTTTTATGGATAATTTCAAAGTTATATTCGGATAATCGTAGTCTCCATCGGGTTAATCTACTATTTGTTTCTTTTAGGGAGTTTAACCAGGCTAAAGGTTTATGGTCGGTTACTATTATGAATTTCTTACCGTAGAGATAGGGGCGAAAGTGTTTCACTGCCCATACTATGGCAAGTAATTCCTTTTCAGTGACACTGTAGCGCGTTTCAGCGTCGTTTAATGTTCTGCTGGCATATGCAACGGGTTTATCGTTGCCAACAGAGCCTTGTGAAAGGACTGCTCCTAGAGCGAATTCTGAAGCGTCCGTTGTGAGTATGTATGGCTTTTCGGGGTCTGGGTATTGTAATATCGGTGCATTTACAAGTAACTCTTTACATTTTTGAAAGGCTGTTATGTACTTTTCGTCATCAACAGGCATTGCACGTTTTTGTCTCAATCTAGCTGTCATTGGTTGCGTAATTTTCGCAAAGTCCTTAACAAATTTTCGGTAATAACCGATTAGGCCCAAAAAGCTTTTGATCTCTGTGGTTGTTCGGGGTAAAGGGTAATCTAAGATTGCTTTAATTTTATCGTTGTTAGGCCTTAAACCGTCGCTTGTAATTGTGTGTCCAAGGTATAAAACCTCTTTTCTGAGAAATTCAGATTTATCTAACTGTACTTTTAAATTAGTTTTTCTGAGTCTGTCAAAAACGGTACGTAACTTAGCTATGTGTTCTTGTAGACTAGACGAATAGATTATTATATCATCTAGGTACACTAGGCAGTGTATTCCTTGTAAGCCACGTAACACATTATCAATGGTTCTCTGAAAAGTTGCTGGTGCCGTTTTTAGCCCAAAAGGCATACGAGAAAATTCATAATGTCCTGAATTTGAGCTAAATGCTGTTTTTTGTCTATCCTCTTCAGCTACTTCTATCTGATGGTAGCCACTAGCCAGGTCAAGGGTACTAAAGTAAGTGCTGCGTCCCAGTTTGTCAAATAGTTCTGTTATGTTTGGTAGTGGGTATTTGTCGTCGACAGTAATTTCGTTTAGTTTTCTGTAGTCTATTACAAGTCGGTATTTCTTTTCATTAGTCGCGTCTAACTTCTTAGGTACAAGGTGCACGGGTGCACTCCAGGGAGAGTGTGATGGTTGTACTATTTTATCTTCTAACATTTTGTTTATTTGTCTATTAATCTCGTCGTTGATAACTCGAGGCTGTCGGTAAGGTCGCACAAAAATTGGGTCTTCGTTACGTGTTCGGATGTGGTGTTTAACGTCGTTAGTGAAAGTCAATGGTAACTTTTCAGTATAAAAAATGTCTTTATATTGTAGGCAAAGTTTTTGGATAGAGTCTTTTTCTTCAGGGTTCATGTGGTCTAAACGTAATTTGCTTATGTTTTCAGTTAAGATTTGGTCAATTTCAAAGTCATTTCTGTCATCAAGTTTATTTAAGTCACATTTTTCTACGTCACAATATTTTGTTACTGTTAGTGGTCTGTCAATTTTTAATGTCATTTCTTCTTCTCGAGTATTTTGTATAATTGTTGTCGCATAACCATCTTCACATTTTACTAAAGCAGTAGGCATTCTGACGCCATCACAGAATAGTTTGTAGTTAAGAATCGCTTCACCGTTTTTCAAATTAATCGGTAACTTTACTCGTTGTTCGGTACGTGGGGCAAGTTTAATTACGTTATTGGGATTGTATATTATAGGTATAGCTGTAGTTTGAGTGTAAAGAATTTCATTTTTCATATCTATTTTTGCATGCAGTTGTTTCAGGAGGTCGCTACCTATAAGTCCGTCGTAACAGCCATCTACGTAAAAAATATAAAATTTATGTGTTTCAGGACTGTTAAGGGTTGGAAATAAGGGTATGACGATTACTTCATTATGCCGGCTTGAAGCATGTGTGCTTCTAACTTCAAATGGTTCGTGGTATTTAAAATCTTCAAATAATTCATTTGCCTTTTTGGGGCTAATGAAAGATCTTGAACTTCCGGTATCTATCATTAGTTTAGCATTTATTTCCGGTATTACTATATATGGCAAGTTTAGTGTATTACAATTAAGTTTTATTATTTCAGGGGCTGGTTGGAGGCATTGATTTGAAAATTTTCATCATTTTGCAAAGCTGAATCTTGATCGTATTGTTCGTTATTTGCCTCACAAGTTTCAACGTCGTTATTTTCATAGTAACATTCATTTTCGGGATTCTCATATACGTCGTCAGTATCAGATTCGTTAAGGTTATATAATGCGTTCATTTTAAACCCTTGTGGTTTTGTTGGAAGTGCTGTACGCATGCTCACGTCAGTGGACAGCTGAGGTGCTAACCTCTGTGCGGGACGGTAACCGAATTGTTGCTGTCCTTGATTTAGTTGGGGTCGGTAGCCAAATTGCTGCTGACCTTGGTTGAACTGAGGACGATAACCAAATTGTTGTTGAGTTTGATTGAATGAAGGTTTATAACCGAATTGCTGTTGATTTTGATTGAGTTGAGGTCGGTAACCAAACTGCTGTGGAGTTTGATTAAATGATGGTTTGTACCCGAATTGCTGTTGACCTTGGTTGAGTTGAGGTCGGTAGCCTAACTGTTGGTTGGGTGTTGTACCAAATTTAAATTTCGGCTGCATTTGCTGCAAGTTTGATGTATTGGGACCACTTTGGGGAATGCCAAACTTAAAATTATTTTGAGGCTGCGGGTTTGAAGTGAAGAAAGGCTTCATTCCAAATTTTTCTATAAAGGGGTTATGGTTCATTGTTTGAGGCTTTGGCTGCATTGAATTCTGAGATCGTAACATTTTATTTTTTGAATTATATTGGTACATAAAGTTTACCTCTTCGAGAACAATACTTAAAGCATTTTCTAATGTTGTAGAGCCTTTAAGGCGCACTATGCGGAGTAATTCTTCGGGTAAGTTGTACAAAAATACGTTTTTCGCCATGTTATTGTATATGATGATTTTACTTTGACGTAAGTTTACGTCATCAATTAGATTGACTTTGGCAAATAACGTACTTTTGACGTGCTGAATCCTGTTACAGAAATCGAGATAAGATTCGCCATTATTTATTTTTAATGTTTCTAGCTCTATTGCTATGCATTCCTCTGAACGGGGATCACCAAAATGTTGCTCAAAAGCTACTTTTAAATCAGTCCAGGTATCTAAGTCTTGTCGTTCGCTAACAAGAGCGGCTGCTCTACCTATTAATCGTGATGTTATAATGTTAAATATGTACAGGTCCTGATGCGGATTATTTTCGAGCCTACAACAGCTTATTAAGTATTCGCATTTTCTTACGAATAAACTCAATAATTTTTCATCGCCGTCGAACTTCGGTACAACATTCGTAAATTCACGTGGAATGTGAACTATCTCCATCTTACTATAACTATTTATAAACTGTTATATACTTAAAGGTGAAATATATAAAAGCACTATTTGGTTTATTTATATCTATCTAACCTATTATATACTTTAAGTTGAAGTATATAAAGTAACTATTTTAATTTAAGTATGTATGCGATGAATTTATTAATCTATGTATTTATTTAACTATATTTCTTGTACTCACTTAAATCTATTTAAAAGAAACCACAAAACACCTTTCAATTGTTGGAAATAGCGTTCGGATAATCTAGATACTTATAAATAAAATATGGAATAGGATTGGACTACGACTGGAAATAGCGATTAAGGTCTACTCACAGAATGCCCATGTCCCTCGTTGTTTGAGCCTTATTTGTCTCCTCCGGATCGTGTTAGCACCAGTTAGCACTCACTCACTTGATATTATAGTTCTTGACTTATTTATTTGGTTCGTTGATTCCCGTAAAACGTGTGAAAACGTAAGTCGCGGGGCACTGAAGTTAAGTATTCGCGACGCGGAAATCCTACCGGCTGCGCCAGTCAAGTTGGGGGCGAGCGGGAGGAGCTTTTAAAAATACAATTATTTTATTTAAGACGTTTAATGTCTTCAAAAGTTATAATAAGACTGCCTTAATTCTAAATTAAATCTAGTGTCTGGACATCAGACAACCGTGGGAGCGCATGGGCTTATCAGCTAAGTCTGCCGAGTCAGCTTATCAGTTGTTAGAAAATAGAACGCTGACACGTGTGATTCGTTGAGTCTACAGACTTAACTAGCTATAAAAAATAACAAAGTTAATAGCAAAAACATGGATTTGTAATTTGCAGAATGAAAGCGCTAAAAACACTATGATTTCTATTTTCAGCGACTTCATATAATATTGCCAGTGTACTCCGACCATTTGCTATGGCGTGCCCCATAGCGTCCAATTTGTAATTCAGATGATTTGATACACAAAAAATCTGATATGTATTATACTATACTCTGGTTTTTAATTCGAGATCAAAAATGTAAACAAAGGTGTTAACCGTGCAAAAAAATTACAAGTACTTAGTAATTATACAAATTTTGGACACGGATGGAGCATTTAATGTAAAAACATTATTTAATGCTATAATTTATTACATTAGTATGAAACAATAAAACACTTTTTATTTCGCGTACATATTTACGCATATATACAAACCTGAAAAAATAGTGTTAGATTTTTTTTGTTTTTAATAGCCACACTTGCGGGATCGTCGGCATTTTCCAGCTTGCGCCAGTTTTGCTTATTCGTTGTTGTTGTTGAATTTCGTGTTATTGTTTTTGTTGTTTATAGTTGACGTCAGAGAGTTGTTTAGTTTTTGTTTATTGTTACGAAAACATTATTTTCGTAATATGGAGGCTTAAGCCTCCTAAATACAGCATGGACCGGGCCCTTCAACAAAGTAATGCGTATTTTCTCCCGTTAAGAATTAACGTCCTCGCAAGTCTTGGAGTTCTTCCGAAAAACTGATGGTTATGTACGCGTACAAGCACACGTTTTTGTTGTAGCCGAAGGACGAGCATTGGTCAGTAATAGAGTGTGCTAAGAAAATCGCTGACATGTTGGGGATATCGTTAGTTTCAGTCAGATGGATTGTCAATTGTCAGAATATACTTGACATAGCTGAAATATTTGTGTATGACCAATTTTTTTTCTTACTTTTATGTTTTGTTGATATGATAATCATACATTTTGGATGTAAATGCAAACAATTTGTAAAACACCCAATTTGTAAAAACAAATTGGGTAAATACGTGCTATCTCGAATTTTTTATCAATTTTGTTTTTAACTTTCCAGATCTTGTATTTTTATATCTTGAATTTGGCACGGTAAGCAAACTCTCATCTACTGAGAGTATCCACACTCTGCAGTAAGATAGCATGCGCTTGGTGAATCTGCAGAATGTAAGAATTTGTCTGCTGATAAATAAATGCATAAAATGTTTTTTGTGTTTTCATTAACTTTTATCGTGTTTTATAAAGTTGGCATTCAAGCTTATATAGCTATAAATTATTCAAATTCACAATTCATTTGGACAATATAGATCAGTTGTCAGTTATTTAGAAGGAGCTGTTTCCTACCTTTCGGTATTTTTGTGGCCCAGAAACCCATAGGATTCAGTCGCCTCTTATGACACTCACAGGAAGAAATAGGGGTGACATTGTAATCACCGGGTTACAATATCATCTCTATTTTTTCGTGTAAGGTAATTATAAAATATATTATAAGTATGGAATTATTTCAATGTAATAAAAATGTGTGGAACTTAGCGCAGCATGGTGCGCCGCTACGGATTACGTAATGTACGGTTTACGTACGTTCATCAGTGTGCAATAAACCTCCGGTCCGTTAATACGTCTTTTACTTCATCATATCATATCATAATTTTTTGTAAAGATCATCAGCCCGTACAAGTAAGAATATTTTTGAAGAAAAAATATTGAATACCCCTGACCTATCAGTTTGACAATGACATATATTGACATTTCTTTGTTTACATTTTTGATCTCGAATTAAAAACCAGAGTAATATGAAGCAGCCCACATTTTGAAAATAAAGACATTTTGATGGATAGAGTATCAAACATAAGGGCCTATCTAGTAATGTAAGTCCATGGTTGCATTTTTGTCGTCAAATCCAAAGTAGAATTTACCAAAGAGTTTATAGTATTTGGCATTGTTAATTAGGTTCTTAGTTTGTCGTCAACGCAATCATCACTCTAAAGTATATTTGTTTTGGAAGAAAATAATTGTAGAATACGTTGCGTGGTACCACATTTACATACAGAACAGTAGGTACATCCTTCTCGGTTTTTATAATAATTAATGCATGCTGTGCTTGTCTTTATAAACAATGCATTTAGATTAAGAACCTAGAGTAAGAATATGGTATAACCTATACTTGTAACAGTGTAATTGTTAATGATAAGCCTTAAATAAATAAGTACGAATGGCGTATCTCAAAAATGGTATGAGTAAGATAGATTGTTTAAACAAATTTTAAAGGCCAGGCGGGTGAGTCGTCATATGACACCTGTCAAAAGTCCAAAATGTTGGCTATTCCGAACAAAGGAGAATGCCCATTTCCCTAGTAGACTTAGATACCTTGAAAATAGTTTAGTGTCCTGATTATATTAGGTCCTTACATATCGTCGGCTAAAGTGTCAGACCTCGTAACTCCATAAGAGCAAATTATACAGGAGACGCAAAAAAAAATTTTGTATAAAGGTTTGTTTTCATTTTATACTTAAATACTTATAAAAAATAATAGAAATTATTATCTGAAATGAATTTTGATACATATTAGCGGCATGTGTCGATAAATGGAAAATCTCGTAACTACGAGATTTTCCTAAAAAAAATAATTCTATAAGTTTAGTGGTTTTCTATTTATCATTTTAAACCGTAACGGCTTTTTAAAAGGATTTAAGAGTTTTGCCAAGGATGCGTTCAGAATTTAGTAATAAAATGGTATAAAAATTTCTTTTTGGAAAAAAAATGGAGTTACGAGTTTTGACACTTTAGCCGACGATATAAAATTGGCGTTTTGTATGGGAGGAACAAAAAGTCGAATATTTTTTAATATAATATATTTAATTAATCAAAGTATGAACCATTATTTTCTATGCACTTTTGCCATCTCATAGGTAGTTCATTGATCCCTTTACTAAAAAAACCAGTCGGACGGGAATCAATAAAATCTTTGAAGGCGATTTGGACTGCCCCATCGGAGTTGAATTTTTTCCCTTGCAAGAAGTTATCCAAATTTCGAAAAAAATGGTAATCTGTTGGAGCAAGGTCCGGGGAGTACGGAGGATGTCTTAGACTTTCCAATTGAAGCTCTTCTAATTTAGTAGCCGTCTGTAGCGCAGTGTGTGGTCTAGCGTTGTCGTGAAGCAGCAGTGGCGTGGAGCGATTGACCAGCCCAGGTTGTTTAGCCGCTAGCTTTTCCATCATGGTTTGCAATTCCTGACAATAGACATCAGCCGTAATAGTCTGGCCAGATTTGAAAAAACTGTAATGAACAATACCGGCACTAGTCCACCAAACGCTTACAAGTAACTTTTTTGGGGTTAATTTTAGCTTGGGGCAGGATTTGGCTGGCTGGCCAGGATCTAACCATTGCGCTGAGCGCTTCCGATTATCGTAAAGAACCCATTTTTCATCACAGGTAATGATTCGGTTTAAAATACCTTCATTATTGTGCCGGTTTAGTAATGTAACGCAGCAGTCGACGCGCGTTTGCCGGTTTGTTTCAGTCAATTCGTGAGGTACCCACCTTTCAAGCTTTTTAATCTTCCCAATTTGCTTCAAGTGAATTAAAACAGTTTTATCACTAACATCGCAGCCTGCAGCTAACTCGGACGTGGTTTGCGATGGATCCGCTTCCACAATAGCCTTCAACTCTTCATTATCAACTTGAGTCTCAGGCCGTCCACGGGGCTTGTTCTGCAGGTCGAAATTTCCAGAACGAAAACGTTGGAACCAAAAACGAACTGTGTTTTCTTTTGCAACACGACCGCCATACACATCATTCACCCTTCGAGTTGTTTCCGCAGCACTAGTGCCACGGCGGAACTCGTACTCGTAAATAATGCGATATTTAAGGTTTTCCATTTTGTAAAATGAGTGAAGCAAACAGAAAAAAACCGAAGAAAAAAAACAAATGAATGACGATCATCGAAGCACAAATACATGAGTCTATAGCTGTACAAATTTGAATTTGGAATTCCTTACCAAAGAGGAGAAATTCGTGATTAAAGTGGCCAGTACGAAAAACGCCAATTTCATATGTAAGGACCTAATATTTTTTTTTTTTTTTTACATATTTGAAACATTCATATTGACATAGTAGGAATGACAGGATAAATAAAGTATTATAAAAAACAAAGATTAAGAGGAAAACCTTCTTCAACATCCTCCCTTTTTCGATAATCTTTATCGTATAAGTCCCACCATTCCTGAAATTAGATCCAGTCTGGGTTTATGCACTGGCTTAGTCAAAATATCAGCACACTGGTATTCTGTGGGAACATACTTTACTTGAAGTTCTTTTTCAGTAACTAATTCCCTTGTTGGTTGTCTATGATCAGGCAAATTGACAGGTCAGTAAATTTCAGATTTATTTACAAAAAATAATTAATTTTATTTTCAGATAGTAGATAGGCATTATCTGCCCATCAACCGCATTCTTCCGCTTGGAATTTTGCGAGGTATTGTTTGTAGGGCTCCTGTGGGCCTCTGTAGTTAGTTTCATTAGCTTATTATTTTCTAATCGGTTATTTTTTGTTTCCATGGCAACGCTGCCTGCGACACCTGCGCACTACGGACTTCGACGACGTTGTTGACGCGAGACTTCATCCGGGTCGAGACGTCACCCTAGAGATTCTAAGATAAGCTTTGATTTATTTTGTTAACAATGCTTTGTACCCAAACAATGAATGCAGTAGTTGGGACCTTTGTATCGCAAGACAGCCAGATGTTGTGTCCGCAGTGCCCCCAGGCTCGATATTTTAAAGGTCAAAAAGGCCTCAAAATTCACCAAAAAAGGTGTCATAAAAGTTCGGAAATTCCCCTTTCGGCACCAATAAATAATCAAACAGTAAGTGGTAGCAGTGTTGCGAGCCCTGCTACCCCTGCCAAACCGTTTTGGGAGGTTTTAAGCTCGTACAAAAATAATATTCCTGTTATAAAACGCATACCTCGGGGTGCGAGAATTTCTGTTGCCCAATCGTTATCTTCTTCAATTAAAAAAGTTTTGGCTACTAATACTAGGCAAGCCTGGGAGCATCTTCTAGCATTCCCGTACCACGTATTTCACGTAAATTTTGATCCTTCTAACAAAAAATCCCTTACAACTAGAGTAAAGGAAAACTGCGTGAAATACAAGGCACGGGAAGAGCAATCTTTTGGCTCAACTTTAATAATTCCGCCACTGCGGCGGAATACAAAAACAAATAATGTCGATTCAGCTACTATTAAAATAGTAGAAAACAAAATTAATGATGGTGACATCAAAAACGCGGCACGCATCTTGTTTTCGAGTGATACAATCGCCCCTTTCACATCTGACACGTTGAATTCCCTAATAGAAAAGCATCCGCCTGCAACTGCAGGTCTCCACCTTCCCGACTCTCCTGAACAAAATAATGACATTGTTGAGGTGACCCCACAGGATGTTTCTGCAGCCGTGGCATCTTTTCGAAGTGGCTCAGCCGGTGGTCTAGATGGCCTGACGCCTCAGCACTTAAAAGATATTTTATCTTTTAGTTCTGGTGAGGTAGGCGAGACACTTCTAAAGGATGTCACGGCTTTGGTTAATTTGATGTTGTCGGGTCAGGTCAACAATGAAATTACCGAAATTCTGTACGGTGCGAATTTATGTGCCCTTAATAAAAAAGATGGTGGTATTAGGCCTATAGCAGTAGGCACCACTTATCGTCGCCTCACAGCCAAATGTGGTTGTAGGAAAAAGGTTGCTTTTTTAAGTAATCTTTTTCAACCACTACAACTCGGTTTTGGTTCTCAGGGTGGTTGTGAGGCTGCTGTACATTCACTACGCACATTTCTTGATCAATATTGTGGAGATGTGCTTTTGAAGGTGGATGTTAAAAATGCATTCAACTCATTAGATAGAGGCACCCTTTTGACCGAAGTGAAAGATAAAATTCCGGAATTATACCCTTTTCTTTGGCAATGTTACGGCAAACCATCAAAATTAACATACCAAAACAACGTTATATTATCTTCCGTAGGATGTCAACAGGGTGATCCTCTGGGACCAGCGATCTTTAGCCTTGCCATCCACTCAATAATTCAACGTCTCCAATCAAAACTTAACGTTTGGTATTTGGATGACGGAACCTTAGGTGGCGATGCGAACACGGTATTGAATGACTTGCGAGTACTTATAGACGATTTTCGTCTTATTGGCCTTGAACTAAATTTTTCCAAATGTGAACTTTTTGTTTGTGATACTTGTCCGGATAAAATTTCGATTATTGAAAAATTCAACTTACTTGCGCCTAATATAAAATTAGTAGAAAAAGGTTCGCTCCGTCTTTTGGGTTCACCGATTTTTGACGAATCTTTGTCACCATTTGTCGAAGAACAAATTCAAAAGTTTAGAAATGCTTCTAGCAGATTATTCAAAATTAACGCCCATATGGCTTTTACTATTATTAGATTTTGCCTTTTCGTTCCTAAATTTACATACTTTTTGAGATGTTGTCAGCTTTGGAAGCACAGTGAGCTTCTTTTAAGCTTAGACAATTTATTAAAAGATACGTTAATTTCGGTTTTGAATGTTGAGATGGATGATAGGGCTTGGGTGCAAGCTTCCCTCCCTGTGAGGTTGGGGGGCATAGGGATACGCAAAATTTCTAGTGTGGCATTACCAGCTTTTTTGTCTTCTGTACACAGTACACACAAATTAGTAGAAAAAATACTTGCACAATCTTTAGGCTCTTTTGATGTAGCATATCTGGCTGAGGCCAAAACCACATGGGGATTGGCTTGTCCAAATACTGAGTTCCCAAAAATTTTGTCATCTCAGAAGCAGTGGGATCGGCCCCTATGCGAGCTAGCACGGAAAGATCTTTTAAATACGTGCCCTAGTATCGCAGATCGTGCTCGTATTCTCGCTGTTTCTGTGTGTGAATCAGGTCTTTGGTTACAAGCCATTCCTTCTTACAAAACTGGTAGCCTTATAGATCCTTCCGCTTTTCGTCTCGCTATTAGCTTACGCTTGGGTGCAAGGTGTTGTGTTGCACATCACTGCCAGTGTGGTACTGCAGTTGACCAACTCGGTCACCATGGCCTCTCCTGCTCTCGAAGTGCTGGTCGAATTTCCCGCCACGCCAGCCTTAACGATATCATTCGCCGGGCTTTTACCAGCGCCAATGTTCCAGCAGTTCTCGAACCGAACGGTCTGATGCGTGACGATGGTAAAAGACCTGACGGCATGACTCTGGTTCCATGGAAGTTAGGACGGCCCTTAGTGTGGGACGCTACATGCGTAGACACTTTAGCGCCGTCACACCTTTCTGAAACCCACGTGAGGGCTGGCGCCGCGGCTACTTCGGCGGAGCAACTCAAGCGGCGCAAATATGCTAACCTGGGTATGGGTTACATATTTGAGCCGTTTGGTGTAGAGACGTTGGGTCCGTGGGGACCGGGAGCTCATCGTATTTTCCAAAATCTATCAGAGCGCTTGGTCGATGCGACGCGTGATCAAAATGCTGGCACCTATTTGGCTCAAAGAATAAGCATTGCAATTCAACGGGGCAATGCTGCCAGCATGCTGGGCACGCTGCCAACTGACAGTGGGTTAGAGCATTTGGACTCCCTATGAGTCCAAATGCTTTTACTGTAGTAGCTGTAGTATTGTAGTAGCTGTACTGTTGTTTATAGTTTGTAGTATTTGTTTAATAAAAACTAATTCCCTTACATAAAAATGTCTTATAGAAATGTGCTTTGTGCGACGATGTAACTCTGGGTTTTGTGCAAGCTTTATAGCAGCATCATTATCAACTTGTAAAGTAGGGACTTCTATCAAAGTAGTAATTTCATTGAAAAGTCTCTTCAGCCAAACAATCTCACGAGCTGCTTCACTAGCTGCAACAAGTTCAAGAATGTTTTTTGTTGACAGTGAGTTCAATTCAGGAGTTGAATTTATAATTGTCTTTACATTTAGTTTATACAGTCCTCCATTTTTGACTCTTGTGCCAATTAAATTAATTTTTCCATCAACTATCAATTGACAAATTTCTCTTTCAGACGTAAAGACACTCTTCTCAAGTTTATCTTGCGCAGCAAGTACGGAAAATAAGTTTTTCTTTATTTCTGGAACATACCATACGTCACACAGTCTAATGTTGTGTGTCTGACCGCGAACGTCAGCTATCAAATCAACTGTACCTTTGCCAATAGCTTGAATTGTGGAGCCATTTGCAGTTGTTACTGTTTGATTATTGCTGAAATGTTGAAAGCTGGAAAATATGTCGTTTCGACTGGTGACATGACTTGTAGCACCATTGTCAACAAACCAACTGTCAAGATCTTCTTCAATAATATTTACGACTTCATTTGTAACAACTTCCATTAATGAGAGGGTCAGATTTGTATTTTCAGCTTGACTTGTCGGTGGGCCAGGTGTTTTAGGAGGTTTCCCGTCCGATAACCACTTACGACATTTTTTAACTTTGTGTCCATATAATCCGCAATATCCACACTTTTTCTTATGCATAAACTTGTTTTGCACAACTAGCGCTTGTGCTTCAGTAGTACCTTCTTTGGTCAAAAGTGAACGTTCGTAAGCACATACTTGTGCTGTCAGATTGTCTATATTTCGATCTTTTCTTGACATTAGCATCCAACTGGACTTGAAGGAGAAGTACTTCTCGTCGGGTAAAGTTTCCAAAATCTTGCAGATTAGTAATAACTCTGGAAGATCATATTTGGTTTCACCTTTTTGAAGTTCCATTTTCAATTCATGCCATATATTTTTTAGTTTGGATATATGCATTGACATGTCATGTGAGGGATCTTTTTTATAGCCAAAGAAACTGTAGCATAGTGAATAGCTTTTGTCTTCAGATATTCCATTGAACAAAGTGTGCAATTCATCCCAAACCTGTTTGGCTGTTGAGAATCTCATGACCTTTTGTAAAGTGGCATCAGACATATTAGCCATCAAAATAAGCATCGCCGTACTATCTATCTTATGATATGCTTCTAAGGTTTTTTCATAATTTGCTTTAATGTCTGCACTTGCTGTAGTAGCTGGTTTTATAGGTTCTATAAGATTTCCATTTATAGCATCCAACCCGCCGGGAGTACCCCTTAAAAGCAACAGTACCTTGCAGCGCCATGTAGACCAATTTTCTTCACCTTCTAAACGACCGATATCAATTTTGCAACTCGTAGACGAAGTCGACATTTTGATAGGCCTTCGTTAGATTTTTCTTGAAAAATGTGGTAACTATTTTTGCAAATTATTTGTTTAAACCTTACTTGATACGTTAGTCAATCGTTTCCAATATAATTAAACGCTCTGCTACCATGTTGAGAGGAATTTTATGGATCGAAAATAATAAAACGTATTACATGTTTTTTTTTTTTTTTTTTTTTTTTTTTTTACATATTTGAAACATTCATATTGACATAGTAGGAATGACAGGATAAATAAAGTATTATAAAAAACAAAGATTAAGAGGAAAACCTTCTTCAACAATATATAGTAGAGAGTATATTTTTTTATATGGATTTATACGGATTTTGAGGCTGTATTAGTGATTTATTACGATGTATATAAATTAGCAGGCCAAACACGCGTCTAAAACGTAGTGTGCATCGGCACGAAGTCGATAGATTACAAACGGGCTTTACTCATCGTTATTTCTATCATAGATCAGTAAAGGTGCGGTCCGAATTACGTCAACAAACTAAAAGTACTCACTGCTAAGAGTACTAATAAATGGACCAATTGGAATATACAAGTTTACATTACTAGTTACTACAATTCGGATCAAGTCAAAGCACGCTTATGACATTATCAATGCATCATTATCTTAAATATAGCTTATCAAGCTAAAAATTGTAATCGACTTAAACAATGTAAAACCATTTGAGAGACTTATGAGATGTAAAACAAATCAGATGTCTGAGATTTTCAACTCTTAATTTTCAATTGTTGTGGCAGATGAGCCATAGATTTGTAAGCAAACAAATGCTCGGTCCGAAGAGCACTATTGGCAGGGTGAGCTCATGGAGCCTATCCACGGGGCCACCATGCTACGCCGTGAGTACTGTGAGCGTAGAACTGTGTGGTGACGTCTTCTGCTGTGATTACACTTTTCTGCTGTGCAAACGTTTCATAAAAATCATAAAATATTAAAATTATTTAAAATCATAAATTTGTATTTATTTAAATAAACATAAAATTAAAAAGTTCACCTAATAATTGTAATTATAAATTAAAACAATATAATTCTATATCACATTACTAATAAAATTTAATTAAATTTTTTGATAACCGCAACTGCTGGCACATAATTTGTTAATAAGTTTTATAGTACTAAATCTTAATTTCTTAATTTTTTTATTTTTATTACTAGTGTAATGTGTAATAGGACCGCACCAAAAATACTGTATATATTCCATGACACTAAAACGAATGTCAAAGTCATCGCTACTGACTGCAACTAACAGAAAATGACAATGATTTGTTTTTCTTTATTTTGTCTTCGTATCATTTTGCGTTCTGTGATGTAAAAATTATATAAATGGATTTGAATATAACTCAAGAATCCATACTTTTAAAAATATACAGATATTTTTATATAATATAAAACAAGCTGACAATTAAAACAATACTAAAACATTCATGAACGAGACCTGGTTTAGTTTAGTCAGTGGTCGCCATCCTTCTTTGTTTTCTTCTTTATCAATGTTTTCTTTAACGGCCCTCTTAATAGTCAGTAAATAATTCATTTAGTTAACTTAATATTAACAAATACTAATGAAGGGAGGTATCTACCTATATATTTTGTAATATATGAATAGCTGAGTAAAATTTGTAATAGAAAACCATAGATGATACTATCTAGGACAAAATAATACGAAGCTGTCATGTTTACCAATAACTACGGGGCTACCATGATCATGTCGACAATAATGTATCCAATGTTTAACTTTATAGTTTTATTAACACGGCACCACTAAACAATGGCTTTGAATTGACCACTAAACCCATGGAAGTAATAAGTACTACGTACAACAGGAATGATCTTTTGTCGTAAAATTGAAGCCAAACGAGAGCACAGTAACTGTACCTCTTATCCCTCTCTGGCGATGGTGACTATATTGAAATATGATTTAATGACAATAATTACAAAAAAAATAATTGTGATATGACGTCAGCAGATCATTGCTTCAGATGGATTTTAACCGAAGATGTAATGATAAACTTGCCCTATGGAGCACTATACATTTCCTGTTTTAGCTTACTTTTCACACTCGCGTTATACAAGCAGGCCTGGTTCACTCCGCACTTTAGGCACAAAGCTATAAGTACATCGGAGGCTGTGAGAAGTCGTGTTTACTCTACAAAGGGCGCGCGCGCCGCCCAGAACGCACGGCTTCTCACTTCAACGTGCCGTATTTCGTGTTGGTTTGTTAGGCTGTTTACGTACCTAGTAGCACAGAATAATAGGTTAGTACCTATTAGGTAGGCAAGATTATACAGCATTGCATTAGGCTGCATAAATAACAACACAGGTCTGAACGTTAAGTTTTTCTCAATTTCAAAAGACATCGAAAGGAAAGGAAACGTACGCCTACCTAGGTATATATAACCTAGTGTTTCTAATGTTAACTTATTACCTACTATTTTAAGTTTTTCATATACCTAGGTAGTGCCAGTTGTGATGTAATGGAGACAATAAGTGTAAAGCACTCAAAGCAACGTTTACTTGGCCGTTCTTAACAGATCAGCTAAGTTAAGCAACGTCCGCCGCGGTCATGACTTGGTTGTGTGACCGCTAGTGACATTACTACTGAGCACTTCCCTGCTTTGTACGGCACGTTAAGCCGTCGACCCAATTGTTATCTTAGGATCGCAGTTATTATAGCATGGAGGTAGGGCAAATTGCGAATGCCCGCCTGTCTAGCTTCCACCCTCCAGGAGAAAATCTATCGCCAAGCACCTAACGGTGTGTTCTGGCGGCTGTTCTTTAGGGCCAGTAATTCTAGGCTAGCCTGAACAACTTCTTTGACCATATCATCACTTACAATAAGGTGAGTTAGTAGTCGAAGGATAGCCTATCAGCTATAAATAAAAAATAAAGACAGTGTTCAAATGCTAGCCTATTAGCTATAAATAAATAAAAAGTGAATCCAGATAACTAAGCTTGTCCGGAAACATATAATATATGCCTTTTAGATATACGTGTACATAGGTATACACAGTAAAACAATATTCTGCTAATACCATGCTATGCTATATGGTACCTTACGTTTGAAATGTATTTAATTGCTTTAATAATTATTAGCGGCCCGCCCCGGCTTCGCACGGGTATTTAAGAACAGTTTGAAAAAAACCTTTTTATAAAATATTCTATTGCCTTTGTTCATCAGGGATAATGTAGGATTCTAATGGTGAAATCATTTTTCAAATCGGTTCAGTACTTTTTAAGTTTATTCGGTTACATACAAAAACACAAATCATTCCTCTTTACAATATTATGTGTAGATGTAGATAGGTACTACATGCACATAAAGGTGGCTGTAATAGCATGTGAGCACAAGATCATAACCCTAGCGTCAGAAGAGATGAAATCTACGCGATAGAAAGAGAGGCGCCTTAAAGGTGAATATAAAAGTTGGTACTCAACGGTGTGCGATCTGCTATTGCGTCGTAGCAGAGTTGCTATTTATTTAAGCGTCTATGCGGAGAGATCTTTCTTTTACTTTTTATTATGTGATATAGGTAGGTACTTATCTACTGGTCCTTGTGGGACACCATATGCAGCTGGACTGAGATAAAATTACGATAAGCTACCTATTGTGGTATATTTAATTAAATATAAGTTTAATTCTAAATCAGAGATTGCTAAATAAAACAGTCTTGTGAAGTTTCTGCCGCAAACCCAGCTTATTCCTTATTTGATTCATTGATTCTTATTTTGCATTATGAGTTAAACGTAAATTGATATATGAATTCGATAACGCCGTCACCAATTGAATATCATGTGGATCTTCAAATATAGATTGAGGAGGATGTGGAGGATTTTTTCCATAACATTAGGATCTTTAGGAAATCTGAAATTTAAACGAAGGTATTTTAATAGAGATAGGAATTAAAAATGCATAGGTATTTAAGTTATTTGTTCTTGAACTATGATTGCACAGTCATGCATGGTCACCGTAATTCATGATGACTAACAAATTATAATTAAAACTATTACCTGTGAAAAGATAAACCACAATCAGGATAATACTCGCTTCCGCAAGCCTCCACGACACAAAGATTCCCCGCCTGAACAGATAAGTTGGTGGGACTGTGTGTATCATTTATGAATCATAGAGAATGCAAATTGCTAAATCCACAAATCATACGAGTCAAATTTAAAGCTTATAAACTGGCCACCAATAATATGATTAGATATCATGACGTGTACATAAGACAATCAAAATCAATAATAAGACAATCAATCGATCAATCAAACAATGTAACAACATTGTCTTGGTAAACAAACAAAATTGGTTTGGTCGTCGGTAAAATATGGTTCGATTTCAAATAATTAAATAATAATATAATATATCAAGCTATGCCGGCGGGTCGCAGTAGGAGCCGAGGGTAAATATATAAATTGAGTTCTTTCACCTGTGCTAAAAATTCCAAAGCAGTCAATCAGGCATTAGTTCCTTTTTGTCCTCCATAAAAATATGAGGGCATTAATATTTCAAATGTTTTGTTTTAAATGTTATTGTGACGGAACAAGCCGAGGCCCGCTTGATGTTAAGCGGACTAACCTCTCTGCCCATAACAGATGCATTTCGTCACAAGTCACGAATCGCACTACGCCCGTCACCTTGAAACATAGTTGTTAAGTCTTATGTGCCTGTAATTTTGGATAGTACTATTAGAGTTCAACATAATATAGGTGTATGATAAATGCTTATGCGACAAAACTGTACTGTGATTCATCATAGGTCACTAGTACGCTAAAGCGACACATATTCTAGTACGACAAACATTATTGCGAAAGAAGGTCGACACTACGGTAGTGCGACAAGCCATTTTGTACTTGCTTGACCTTCACAGCATGGTGCCGTGGGAGGGCAGTCATAGAGAGCCGGTGTATTTTTGATCTGCTCTGTTCTATTATGTACCTACCACATTGTCACTCACTATCAGGCAAGTGAGATTGTGGCCAAAGGGAAGCATATCAGATACCTAAATAAAAAAAAACTGCTCAACTTTCTGTATCTGGAATGGTAATTTTCTGTTGAATCAGCACTAATAATTAAAAAAAAATGGTTAGTGTCAGTAGAGTATATGTTCATAATAAATGATTATAAAATAAACACATAGTTTTTTTTTATTTAGGTAAATAAAAAAAAACTGCTCAACTTTCTGTATCTGGAATGGTAATTTTCTGTTGAATCAGCACTAATAATTAAAAAAAAATGGTTAGTGTCAGTAGAGTATATGTTCATAATAAATGATTATAAAATAAACGAAAATTGATAATAAACCCAAGTACACTGCTAGAACGAGACAGACAGGATAGTTGTGACTGTCTCCCTCACACCTCAGTTTTATCATTGCTTGGTCCTCTATTATTTTTCATCTTTGTAAACGATATATCCTAATGTCTTTTAAACTCTCAACTAATGACATAATACTAATGGCTTTGCTGATGACATGAAAATTTTCACTAAGGTATCAACTCTGGCTCAAGCTCTTTAGGAAGATTTGTTAAGGCTGGATGACTACTGCCAACTGAACAAACTCGACCTCAATCCATCAAAGTGCTCAGTCAATACTTTTAGTCGGAAAAGAAATATAATACATTTTATTTACACTCTCAAAAACCAAACTTTACAACAGACTCATGTTGTTAAAAATCTAGGTATCATTGACGATTCGAAATTATTATATGATGAGCATATCTCTCATATAGTGTCTAAAGCTTCTAAAGCGTTAGGATTTATAATGAAATGCTCCGTAGGGTTTAAAAAAGCTAAAACATTAAAAATATTCTATTGCACTTTTGTTCGAAGCATTCTGAGATGTATTACATACTTCTGACGAATGCTCCGTCAGAAGTATGTAATACATCTCATGAACTGAAAGAATTCAAATAAAATTAATCCAGCTTTTATGATTTCGACTACAAATTCCATACAACTCTGATAAATACCAAGGCCTTTGCAAACAATATCATATTTTACCACTGTCTATGAGACGTGAAATAGCAGATATAACATTTTAACTTAAAAAAATAATATCAAATCAAGTAGACTGTTCAGATCTTCTTAGTAGAATAAATTTAAATGTCCAACACAAGCGCGTAAGATTCAACCCACCTGTCGTACCCAGTGGCTAATACTAATTATAGAAAAATCATATAATATGTGCACAGAGTGAGCAGCAAATTTAACAATTTAAGTAAAGAGATGACGTCATTAGATTTATTCTGCACAAGCGTGAACTCGGTAATGCGGTGATGAACATACTGCAGATTCATGCAGTACAGAAGAGGATTGCGCTTCTTGTTGTCTATGTTCAGGTTGTCATTATGCTACAAACAAATCATGCCCAGAATTCATTCGGCAAAAAAGTATTAAGTTGTCAATGGCGGAAAATTGATTGTCTTATGCAGAAGCTTCTAAGCTACATCCATTCGTTGGCAAATCTTATGCCGAAATATTATAATCGACTAAAACTTTAACAGCAAATAACCCAATTGTTTATAATCCTCAACCCCATACTAGTATTTTGTACAAAAAAGTTTTTGTTTCGAAGACAAGCCCCGCTAACAGTGCTCCTAAAGAATATGATCGCGTCACTTATCAACAATTAGTAAAAGACTATGACATGCCCACTGGGCCAAATGGCTGTGGTTACGTTAAGCACAATAATTTCTATAACGATCTGCTGTGGGGAACTGCTGCTGAGATAGAGACAATCTTTATCATACAAAAGCGTGCAATTCGAGCCATATATAAAATGGGTCCTAGGGAATCTGTCAGGGATCTTTTTAAAGAAACTGATATTTTAACTTTACCAAGTCTGTATATATTTGAAAATATTATGTATGTTCGTAAAAAATTGAGTAAATTTAAATTAAACAGTGACAATCACGATTACAATACTAGGAATAAAGATAAAATAGCGGTGCCAGGTTATAGATTAGCAAAGACAAATAAATGGTCCTTCTTAGGTAATTGTGTGCGGTTTTATAATAAAGTTCCCAAACATATTACAACGCTCACAGAAGGGAAATTCAAGTTGCATGTGAAAAACATATTGATTAAGAAATCCTACTACACAGTTTCTGATTACATAAACGACAAAAATGCCTGGACAATTCCGCCTCCGCCAAGCTATTGCCTGTCACCTACATAATTTAAACAAATATTGTAATAACTCTATTATATAGTAAGTATGTAACACATTGTTAAAAGATGTTTAAAAGAATGGTCCGAGTTTCTTGCCCGTTCTTCTCGCAGTGGCTCTATACAATTTATTTGAACGTGGCAGTACAATGTAGAATATTCCAATACTAAAATTTGTAATTGACCTTCATAAGAACGTCGTAGACGCCTAAATTGAATAAATGATTTTGACTTTGACTTTGATCAATATTCCGAATAAACTTAGACTGATATTATTACTTCTCTTATTGACACTCTTACACAACACAACATATTATTACCGTCCAACGTTGCCCCTATACTTGAAGCTCTTAAAAAAAACCCCGTAATCCGTATCGCTCCATAAGGCATCCCTTTCGGATCGGAACCCAATGTGGCTAATCTACTAAAGATTGTCCAGTGGAACTGCCGGAGCGCAATTGACAAAAATAACGAAATTATGTACTTAATTAATAAAATGACCGATTTATTATTGCATTAGCAGAAACATGGCTTAAGCCCAGTTCTGTTTTTAAAATTAAAAACTACTTCTGTCTCAGAGATGACGGAAACGATGGGTATGATGGCGTGGCCCTACTCATCGAATCTTCTCATTCTTAAAAACCCCTTCATTTCCCTTCCCGTGATGATAGGTTTTTCATCGTGGGTGCCATGGTTAATAACATTTGTTTTATATCTGTTCATATACCCCATCCCTCCGCTTTTATTTTACAAGAACTTTCTATAATTATCTCTACTCTTCCTCAACCTTTTATTATACTCGGTGACCTTAATTGTCAACACCAATCTTGGGGTAGCTCTACTTCTAGTTCATATGGTAAACAGTTGGTTGATCTAATAGACAATTAAAATCTATGTATATTAAATACCGGGGCTCCTACACGTAGAAAAAACCTAATGAAGGGTTTAGTGCTGTTGATTTGTCTATATGTATCGCGAGTAAGCTCTCTTGGAATATACTTCCCTACAGTCATATGGTAGTGACCATTTCCCGATAGTTATCTCTTATTCCAATTCAAATCTTATTTCACGTGATCCTCCAACACGTAAACCTCGTTTAATATATAGATTGGCCGATGCAGGCTGGTTTACTTTCAGAGCCGTAGTAGAAAATAATGTCTTATCGCTTTCTCAACCTGCAGTGCACAATGAAAATTCTTGTGCAGATGAGTTGACTAATATAATAACAATGGCAGCTAATGAAACATTCCCGCGACAAAAGTTATATCAGTTACATGTACCTAATATGCTTTCCAACTTTATAATAAATATGCTTAGTGGAAGGTTTGTTAAATTGGACTCACGAACTGATGATTTTAGAATATTGTGGAAAGGTCTCCCACAGGGATCCGTTTTAAGACCTCTGCTTTATAATATATACACTCATGACCTTGAATTATCACGCACCCTGTTAAAGTGCTACAGTACGCCGGTGATTTACTCATTTATTTAGGTACAGTCAGATCGTTAATAATGAACGCGTGTAATGAAATGACAGTGTCCCTACACCATCTCAAGTACTGGTTTGACAAACATGGCTTAGAGATATCTGCAGACATAAGTGTCGTAGTTCTATTTTCAAGATTACGCGACCCTCCACCCCTTGATCTATGATGGTGAACAGATCCCACAGTCCCAAGAAGCGAAATTTCTAGGATTAATACTTGATTCTAAGCTATCTGGCATTCCTCATTGTAATTTCATTGAATCTAAATGTGCACAACGATTTAATATGATAAGATGCCTCGCAGGTGTTTGGTGGGGTGCGCATCCCTTTTCTCTCAAGCTGGTTTACATTGCTCTTATAAGAAGTGTCATCAATTATGGGAGCTTCTCGCTAGAACCCTGTAGAGCAGTTGCAATCAAAAAAAATTAGATATCATTCAGTCTAAGGCGCTAAGAATAATGCTTGCTAGAACTCTGTAGAGCAGTTGCAATTAAAAAAATTAGATATCATCCAGTCTAGGGCGCTAAGAATAATGTCTGGTGCAATGAAGTCTGGCCCCCTAAATGCATTACAAATTGAATGTGCTGAACCCCCGTTATTTATTAGGCGTCAGTTTCTATCTGACCGTTTCTTTTTCCGTATAATACAATTTCAGAACTACCCTCTCATTCATAAATTATTAACATTAGTAGATATCATTTCCTCTTGTCCATATTGGAAACATAAATCAAAACCTTGTCTTGCTAACAGCTTTGAATAGTTCAAGTCGTTGGAAGCTCCAACACATCGTTCTAAATATTTTGCTCCTTTTTACACAACCTACGAAGCACTTATACTTTCTCCCGTTGTCTGTCTAAACTAGCACTCTAAACATTGATAAGGATAATTACAATGCTAATTCATTCTTTAATTCTGTTGTTGATGATAAATGGGAAGAGTGGCATCACATTTACTGTGATGCATCCAAGCATGGTGCCGAAGGTATTGTTGGGATTGGTGTATTCCATCGCGAATATAATGTTGTCAAAAAAGTAAAAATACCTCCAGAAACTTCTACATTTACAGAGGAATGTTTGGGAATAGTTAAAGCACTAGATTATATTTTACTTGTAAAACTTCAATAATCGTTATTTCGGACTCAATGAGTGCACTACAAGCTGTAGAAAGATTTCCACTTAAATCAAACAGTCATATGCCGATCATCGTTTAGATTAAAGACAAGTTGCATAAATGCTATCTAAAAGGGTATTCTATAACGTTCCTTTGGGTACCTAGCCATAGGGCATAAAAGGAAATGAGAAAGCATATCTCCTAGCAAATGAAGCTGTAGAGTGTGGTGACTTGCATCCTTATATTAACTATTGTCATGATCTTGCAACTTTACCCAGACGCTACCTGCAGGATTCTTGGAATAGTAACTGGCGACAAACCTCAGAAAGAAAGGCCAAATATTACTTCTCCCTTCAATCTGAAATACAATTAAACCCGTGGTTTGGTAAAATTAATATTGGAAACATGGCCACATCTACACTTATCAGACTACGTTTAGGACACATAAGTAGTCCAGCCCATCTTGCAAAATTAAAGGTTGTAAGCGATCCTACGTGTGAATGTGGCTATCCTTTCGCTGATGAAACTCACATATTGCTCTCCTGTCCGTTGCATGATCGTTCCTCTTTCTTTGGAACTCTAATATCACTGGAAATTTAATTTCCTATAAACATTTCGTTTCTTCTTGCTTGCAAAAAGCCATTGGTATATAAAGTTATGGCTGATTTTATGGTTTTAAACGTGTCATTAAAATAAGAACAGGATGGGCTCTTGGCTAACTTCACTCATATTCACTCTAATAAGTACGATCAGCAGAACAAACTTAAAAATAGAGCAGTGACATATATTTATATACGTAATCTTAAATGAGTGACCTGAAATTGTTAATTTAAAAAAAATCATATATTTAAAGTTGACAGCCATCTTGGTTTCATGACAACGCGGGCGTCAGCGTCTTATTTGTCCGGCAATGTACTACTACGCGACACGTTTCCAAGTGCTTATTGATCTTCTCGTTTCAATTGTTCGTGTTGACTGTTTAATTTGTTTTTGGTGATTGTTTTATTTGTTTTTGTTACCCGTTACGATGATAACGATGAGTGACTCAGTTGGCTATCAGGACATGCGGCATCGAAGAGCTAAGCGATTCAAATTAAGATACCTACCTTAGTACAAAATATTGCTAACAAATAAAATCAGTTCAAATTATTTCTGTGTTTGCTGTACCTACAGTCACATACAACTTCGTTTACCTACCTATGACTACTTGTTTTTTTACACGACTGCCTACATAAACGTGTGTTAGATTTCAGGGTTCATGTATGTATGTTTATGAGTTTCTTTACCATAACTTCTAAATTGCTTAACCGATTTTAATATACGAGATATCGTTAGATTTATGTTGATAGCTCCAGTGACACTATGTACACAAAAAATAAAAACAATCTAGTGGATTTTAGAAAATATTTGCAGTCGGGTTTTTTATTTTCATTATTAATTTTTACATGTTTTATCATTTATTTTTTTGCACACTGTACCAAGTCCTAGTTTTGACGTCACAACATGGCACTAGGCCGATCCTATTCTTATTTTAATCGCATTTGTATATAATTAATATTACTGAAATATATAAAAAATTATATATTAAATAATATTAAATATTATCTAATATGTACTAACTTAAAATGATAACAAGGATTTCCTTCTCCATCCTTCTTAAATATCCTATTCAATATATACACATTTATACTTTCTTAATCGTATATCCCTATTTTAATGTACGTTATCCGAATTCCGTTAAAATTACAATACCGAGTTTCCCCGTTTTACTTACAATACGTGTACCTAAACTAAACAAAGATATAAAACAACTTGCAAACAAAAAGGAAGAAAAAAAAAACGTCAATGTCATGCATGTTGCATGATTGTCTAAACTTTCCAGAACAATCGTGATTGTCAAAACAGCTGACATACTAGATTTTGACGCGTAGGTGGAACCTACATGTTGACATTTAGTTATTTTGACACCCAGAATAGAACGAAAGACAGAAAAGATTCACACTCGGCTGAGGAAGGAAATATTCTTGTAGATTTGCTGTGAAGTGTTAAAACTAAAAATGCCACGTCGTGGTCGTTCTGCTAGTCCTCCTCCTGCACCGCAGCGAAGGTAAGTTGTTAAATCGTATACGCAATAAATGTGTAAATGTCATCATCATATGTGTGGGATAACCTAAACGAAATATTTAAGGGTTGCGCCTGCTCCTGCTCCAAGCCGCAATGTACCCGCTCATGCTCCGCCGTCGGCTCCGGCTCCTGCAACGGCAGCCCAGCCTCAGCAGCCTTCCATGTTCGGACAGATGGCCGCCACGGCTGGTGGAGTAGCTGTTGGATCTGCTGTCGTTAGTAAATTTGTATTACGTAACTTATATGTTATTAAACTTTGACTTAGCTCCATATTAACCTTTTTTATTACTAATTTCATGTTATCCTACGTTTTTCAGCATGGCATGGTGATACATAAATATAATTCCTATTGAGTGACGACCTTGGCGAGACGCCAAAATGGTCGGAAGACGGTCACATGTTATCGTGACGTTATCATGATGCAGTGCTTTGTTTTGTCAATAAAATTGTTTTGCTCAATAAATTATCTTTTTGCATGGTATTGTAACATATTTGGAGTCTGGAGAGTTCTATTAAATAAAAATACTAGTGCATAATATGATGATAACTTTATTAATGTTACCTATTGTTTTTAATTACAGGGTCATGTGGCTGGTAGTGCATTAACTGGATTGTTCAGTGGTGGTGGCAGTAGTGAGCCAGCACAGCAGCAGCAGGCAGCTCCCCCACAGCAGACATACCAGCAGGTCCAGGGTCAACAACCCCAAGGACCCTGTGCCTGGGAGATCAAGCAATTTATTGAATGTGCCCAACAGCAACACGATCTTACGCTCTGTGAAGGTTTCAATGAAGCTCTACGCCAGTGCAAAGTCAACAACCACCTTTAAATTTAATTTAGAAAATGATGTCATTATGAAGCACTTTCCAAATTCTATCACAAAGTTATATGATACCTGTGTTCGCACAGTTATTTCTATCAAAGGCTACCTCAATGTGAAAACATTTTTCTTTGATAATCAGACCTGTCACCTACCTAGTAGTTATTATTTCTAGGAAAATTCTGAACATTTTATTTACAATTTTTTTTTTGACATTTTATTGCATATTATTTTATTTACTTTAGGAAATTGTGATGTAGAAATCTTTAGTAACCAATATATCCCAATTACTTTACGTAATTTTAGTAACTTAGTTAATAAATATTATACAGCCAACCAAATTGAAGTTTTGTTAAATAATTTATAATGTATTGCAGGCAAGCTAATAATGCTCAATACTTATTCTTAACATTTAGATCCACATCTGTGGATAATAGAGATTTAATGTAGCTTTCAATGAATAATATAAACTGAGAATAATAAACTGTAACCCATTATCAACTGGTGAGATAGTAAAGATAACCCATAAGGATAAACCCACAAGTTGTGCTGCGGGCTCACTACTTGGTGTAGTGAGTCACCATACAGTCACCATGACTGAGAGCTGTGCTTCAGAGGGCATGTTAAGCAGTCGGTCCCTGGTGTAGTCTGGATCGTTATTATGAGCAATTAATCAGTTGCCACCTGTGGTAGAGTGGAGGCCCATTGTTTCAGTCACAGGGTAAACAGGTTTATCACATACTATGGACTTTCTAAAATAAATTTTGTAATGAATGTCCAAATACAAAATCATACAAGAAATTACAAATATATGATAGAAAAAAATTTAAGTTATGTGCGGGATTCTATAAAAAAAAATATTGTTCACCCTTGCTTATCGAGAAAGTATTTTTTAATAAAACGGCATTATTTCTGTGGTGCATGTAAATTTAATATACAAATATGTATCTATATACTTAACAATAAATTTAAATTACCCATAATATTAACACAATGGAATATAATACATGCAGGAGTCCGCCAATAATAAAGAATATCATAATAAAAATGGCTGGTTAGATTAGACACTCACTAGCGAAATACTATAATACAGTTATTAAAAAATAAACCTACATCAAGTGATAATTAGGAGAAAAAGCGGCCACTAATTGTATTAAGGGTACTCTTGTGAGCTTAATACAAGATAGAGGCTGTATATTTGTTCACTCTTTACTTCTTCTCTTTTTTCTGTATGAAGAACCACATGGAATATTTATTGCAGTTGATCACCTTTAAGACCACTTATTCTCTCTTAAACTGCCGTTATAGTGCTGCTATTCAGCTACTGTGTACCTTTTGCAAGCTGAATAATTTGTGCCCAAACCGTTAGTACAAGGGCTGTATAGCGTGCTATAGAGTTCTTATACAGCTTACTTAGTCAGAGGAAAGAATAAAAGTGTACCAATAGTCACCCGATATAGAACCTCCAATGCTAATTGGGCTGCCGTGCCGCAGGTCCATGGTTCGATCCCCACCGCCGGCTTGAGCTTAACTGCATGGTGGAAGGGCATTTTGCGAATGCTCGCCTGGCTCTCTTCTTAGATGCTTGGCGAAAGATCTTCTACTTGAGGGTGGTCCCTCAAGTAAAAGATCTGTCGCCAAGCATCTAACAGTGTATTCCGGCAGCAGTCATTGAGAGCCAGTAAAATTACAGGCACATGAGATTTAAGAATTGTATGTCTCAGTGTGATGGGCACTGTGCAATTCGTCACTTGTGACGAAATCATCTGTTATAAGCAGAGGTTAGTACCCTTAACGTAAGGTGGGCTTCGGACTTGTTCCGTCACAAACACATAAAAAAAGATCAGTTGTACAAGGTTAGGAAACAAAATAGCCGTGGTTCCAAGGTTATGAAAAAGTAAGTATTGTACCATTGGTAGTATGACTAGGGGAAACTAGGTTCAATCGCGAAGTGGCACCGGGTGGCAGCCCTGCGTCTGGCAGTTTTACTGTCAACCTATTTTATACTTTACAATGCATAGTGTCGCTTGAAAGACGAAGGATATACCTATTATTTAAGAGGCCGCTCTTAAATAATAGGCGCCGGCGGCGACTGCCTTACGCATGACTAGAAATAAAAAGTAAGAAATGGCCGAACCGGTAGGCGGCAACCAAGTTCCATTTTTACCTAGTAAGAATAAGAACTGGCTCTGGAAATGTAAACTCACAATAATGTTTTTTTTTATGGTTACCAAAAATTTGGCTAACCTGAGACAATCAGCTACCCATCTAGCAGCAATACCTATCTAGCTCGTAAAATGAATGAGTACAATACAAAAATACACACGTTTTGTCTGAGATATTTCGGTGACTAAGGGGGCAGCCTATAGCTATCTACCGGGTATTTCTTATTCTGAAGTGCAACTGAGAATTTCTGTGTCAGAAAAACAACAACGCAATATAAACCTGGAATGTAAGACATTCTGGGTAGATATATATTCGTACTAGCGGCCCGCTCCGGCTTCGCACGGGTATAAAATATATAGCCTATGTCATCTATTGAAAAAATGATTAAAATTGATCCAGTAGTTTTGATTTATTAATTACTGCCCGTGGCCCGCACTGCGTTTGCGGCGGTTCCGGCCGGCGTACCGGAGAGGATATATTGATTCCCCGAATCCCTCTGATACCATCGGATTTACCCTTCCAATTTAAACGTTTACAGTTTCCGGTAAAGACATCTTTTGCAATGACCATTAATAAATCGCAGGGTCAAACCTTCAACATTGCAGGCTTAGATTTGAGCGTGGATTGTTTTTCACATGGCCAACTGTATGTCGCTCTTTCAAGAGTAACATCTAGAGAAAACATGTTTGTATTGTCTAATGATAAGAAGTCTGGGAAAGTTGTTTAAAGAGACATTCTGTAATATATTAATTGTTGTAAAAATAAAATAAATAGGTAAAAATTTAAAAAGAAAATGAGTAAAAATGTAGTGTATGAAATTAGATATTCCAAAGATAGCAGGAAATCTTCATGGTTTAGGGAAATAAGAATTGTTTTACTCTAAATTTAACGCGTGCGGGCCACAGTCAGTAATTAATAAATCAAAACTACTGGATCGATTTTAATCATTTTTTCAGTAGATGACATAGGCTATATATTTTATACCCGTGCGAAGCCGGAGCGGGCCGCTAGTTTACATTATATGCTGTTAAGGGCCATATAGATCTATATTAAATCAACAATGTATTTAAGGTATATAATTAGATAAGGATTAATGCTGTATTGTTTAAAATCTTTTCGAAAATTAGCCATTAATTGTCGTAAAAAATAAATGTCAATAAAATATTATTGTGGGATATCCATAAGAGATAGACATATACCATTGCGAGTTGAGTTTTCTGTAGACCTTTTCAATGCGTACAATACTTAGTACATTATTTTGATATATCTCGTAGGGTTCAGCCTGCGTTTGCAATGTAAGCGGAAAAAATAAAATTATTTACGACATCATATTAGAAACCTCAAAAATAACAGTATTTCTCCACTATTTAATGGATCTTATTATACATATAAACCTTCCTCTTGAATTACTCTATCTATTAAAAAAACCGCATCAAGATCCGTTGCGTAGTTTAAAAGATTTAAGCATTCAAAGGGATATAGGGACAGAAAAAACGACTTTGTTTTATACTTTGTAGTGATTCTTCATAGAATATCTATATAATAATATTTTTAAGTCGAACTCTTTCTTAACAATAAGAAATAAAAACACAGCAGCAGCAGGCAGCTCCCCCACAGCAGACATACCAGCAGGTCCAGGGTCAACAACCCCAAGGACCCTGTGCCTGGGAGATCAAGCAATTTATTGAATGTGCCCAACAGCAACACGATCTTACGCTCTGTGAAGGTTTCAATGAAGCTCTACGCCAGTGCAAAGTCAACAACCACCTTTAAATTTAATTTAGAAAATGATGTCATTATGAAGCACTTTCCAAATTCTATCACAAAGTTATATGATACCTGTGTTCGCACAGTTATTTCTATCAAAGGCTACCTCAATGTGAAAACATTTTTCTTTGATAATCAGACCTGTCACCTACCTAGTAGTTATTATTTCTAGGAAAATTCTGAACATTTTATTTACAATTTTTTTTTTGACATTTTATTGCATATTATTTTATTTACTTTAGGAAATTGTGATGTAGAAATCTTTAGTAACCAATATATCCCAATTACTTTACGTAATTTTAGTAACTTAGTTAATAAATATTATACAGCCAACCAAATTGAAGTTTTGTTAAATAATTTATAATGTATTGCAGGCAAGCTAATAATGCTCAATACTTATTCTTAACATTTAGATCCACATCTGTGGATAATAGAGATTTAATGTAGCTTTCAATGAATAATATAAACTGAGAATAATAAACTGTAACCCATTATCAACTGGTGAGATAGTAAAGATAACCCATAAGGATAAACCCACAAGTTGTGCTGCGGGCTCACTACTTGGTGTAGTGAGTCACCATACAGTCACCATGACTGAGAGCTGTGCTTCAGAGGGCATGTTAAGCAGTCGGTCCCTGGTGTAGTCTGGATCGTTATTATGAGCAATTAATCAGTTGCCACCTGTGGTAGAGTGGAGGCCCATTGTTTCAGTCACAGGGTAAACAGGTTTATCACATACTATGGACTTTCTAAAATAAATTTTGTAATGAATGTCCAAATACAAAATCATACAAGAAATTACAAATATATGATAGAAAAAAATTTAAGTTATGTGCGGGATTCTATAAAAAAAAATATTGTTCACCCTTGCTTATCGAGAAAGTATTTTTTAATAAAACGGCATTATTTCTGTGGTGCATGTAAATTTAATATACAAATATGTATCTATATACTTAACAATAAATTTAAATTACCCATAATATTAACACAATGGAATATAATACATGCAGGAGTCCGCCAATAATAAAGAATATCATAATAAAAATGGCTGGTTAGATTAGACACTCACTAGCGAAATACTATAATACAGTTATTAAAAAATAAACCTACATCAAGTGATAATTAGGAGAAAAAGCGGCCACTAATTGTATTAAGGGTACTCTTGTGAGCTTAATACAAGATAGAGGCTGTATATTTGTTCACTCTTTACTTCTTCTCTTTTTTCTGTATGAAGAACCACATGGAATATTTATTGCAGTTGATCACCTTTAAGACCACTTATTCTCTCTTAAACTGCCGTTATAGTGCTGCTATTCAGCTACTGTGTACCTTTTGCAAGCTGAATAATTTGTGCCCAAACCGTTAGTACAAGGGCTGTATAGCGTGCTATAGAGTTCTTATACAGCTTACTTAGTCAGAGGAAAGAATAAAAGTGTACCAATAGTCACCCGATATAGAACCTCCAATGCTAATTGGGCTGCCGTGCCGCAGGTCCATGGTTCGATCCCCACCGCCGGCTTGAGCTTAACTGCATGGTGGAAGGGCATTTTGCGAATGCTCGCCTGGCTCTCTTCTTAGATGCTTGGCGAAAGATCTTCTACTTGAGGGTGGTCCCTCAAGTAAAAGATCTGTCGCCAAGCATCTAACAGTGTATTCCGGCAGCAGTCATTGAGAGCCAGTAAAATTACAGGCACATGAGATTTAAGAATTGTATGTCTCAGTGTGATGGGCACTGTGCAATTCGTCACTTGTGACGAAATCATCTGTTATAAGCAGAGGTTAGTACCCTTAACGTAAGGTGGGCTTCGGACTTGTTCCGTCACAAACACATAAAAAAAGATCAGTTGTACAAGGTTAGGAAACAAAATAGCCGTGGTTCCAAGGTTATGAAAAAGTAAGTATTGTACCATTGGTAGTATGACTAGGGGAAACTAGGTTCAATCGCGAAGTGGCACCGGGTGGCAGCCCTGCGTCTGGCAGTTTTACTGTCAACCTATTTTATACTTTACAATGCATAGTGTCGCTTGAAAGACGAAGGATATACCTATTATTTAAGAGGCCGCTCTTAAATAATAGGCGCCGGCGGCGACTGCCTTACGCATGACTAGAAATAAAAAGTAAGAAATGGCCGAACCGGTAGGCGGCAACCAAGTTCCATTTTTACCTAGTAAGAATAAGAACTGGCTCTGGAAATGTAAACTCACAATAATGTTTTTTTTTATGGTTACCAAAAATTTGGCTAACCTGAGACAATCAGCTACCCATCTAGCAGCAATACCTATCTAGCTCGTAAAATGAATGAGTACAATACAAAAATACACACGTTTTGTCTGAGATATTTCGGTGACTAAGGGGGCAGCCTATAGCTATCTACCGGGTATTTCTTATTCTGAAGTGCAACTGAGAATTTCTGTGTCAGAAAAACAACAACGCAATATAAACCTGGAATGTAAGACATTCTGGGTAGATATATATTCGTACTAGCGGCCCGCTCCGGCTTCGCACGGGTATAAAATATATAGCCTATGTCATCTATTGAAAAAATGATTAAAATTGATCCAGTAGTTTTGATTTATTAATTACTGCCCGTGGCCCGCACTGCGTTTGCGGCGGTTCCGGCCGGCGTACCGGAGAGGATATATTGATTCCCCGAATCCCTCTGATACCATCGGATTTACCCTTCCAATTTAAACGTTTACAGTTTCCGGTAAAGACATCTTTTGCAATGACCATTAATAAATCGCAGGGTCAAACCTTCAACATTGCAGGCTTAGATTTGAGCGTGGATTGTTTTTCACATGGCCAACTGTATGTCGCTCTTTCAAGAGTAACATCTAGAGAAAACATGTTTGTATTGTCTAATGATAAGAAGTCTGGGAAAGTTGTTTAAAGAGACATTCTGTAATATATTAATTGTTGTAAAAATAAAATAAATAGGTAAAAATTTAAAAAGAAAATGAGTAAAAATGTAGTGTATGAAATTAGATATTCCAAAGATAGCAGGAAATCTTCATGGTTTAGGGAAATAAGAATTGTTTTACTCTAAATTTAACGCGTGCGGGCCACAGTCAGTAATTAATAAATCAAAACTACTGGATCGATTTTAATCATTTTTTCAGTAGATGACATAGGCTATATATTTTATACCCGTGCGAAGCCGGAGCGGGCCGCTAGTTTACATTATATGCTGTTAAGGGCCATATAGATCTATATTAAATCAACAATGTATTTAAGGTATATAATTAGATAAGGATTAATGCTGTATTGTTTAAAATCTTTTCGAAAATTAGCCATTAATTGTCGTAAAAAATAAATGTCAATAAAATATTATTGTGGGATATCCATAAGAGATAGACATATACCATTGCGAGTTGAGTTTTCTGTAGACCTTTTCAATGCGTACAATACTTAGTACATTATTTTGATATATCTCGTAGGGTTCAGCCTGCGTTTGCAATGTAAGCGGAAAAAATAAAATTATTTACGACATCATATTAGAAACCTCAAAAATAACAGTATTTCTCCACTATTTAATGGATCTTATTATACATATAAACCTTCCTCTTGAATTACTCTATCTATTAAAAAAACCGCATCAAGATCCGTTGCGTAGTTTAAAAGATTTAAGCATTCAAAGGGATATAGGGACAGAAAAAACGACTTTGTTTTATACTTTGTAGTGATTCTTCATAGAATATCTATATAATAATATTTTTAAGTCGAACTCTTTCTTAACAATAAGAAATAAAAAAATTCGTCCTTTTTAGGGTTCCGTGCACATAGAGTCAAACAGAGCGGTACTAATGAGTCTGTCGGTCAGTCTGATATGGGTCTCTAGCTCGAAAAGGGAATATGTTAGAAACCCAAAATTTACATATTTTGTGAAATTTGCACTTTATCATGTGGGGTGTCATCGTCGTTCTGGACTACAGAGACTTCTGTCACCAACAGGTGTCGACAACACAAAAGTTGCCAACATTTAAGCCGGTCTTCTGTCCAAAGTTTCTGTAAAACTGGGTCTGTGGGGAACTTTTGTACTTCCAATTCCAACACGTTTTGGTGACATAAGTTACCAACTTTTGTTTGGTGGATTTTCATGTAATTTGTCCCGTGCCACTTGGCTAGGCCACTTCTTAAAAACCCTTGCCACTTGGGGTTGCGCGGGAGGGTGGCTAATATCAACACGTTTGATATTAATATAACCTTAAAAATTAAACAACCACATGATCTTCATATTTATGAGCATTCAACAGGCGTTACTTTGCGGAAATCCATATTTAATAATAACAAATATTTTTATAATATTTTAAGAAAACATCAAATTAATATTTTAATAAAACACTTAAAAAATATAAAAATATATCTAGTGACAATTCACTGTAAGCCACTAGGTACCTATTATGAATAGCGTTGTTACTACTAGGCGTCACTGATCCGTAGCATATAGTCCGTCATCGAGGTAAAAAAACTATCTGAAAGAAAACTAGGCAGGTAGAGGAGGATAGTATCAATCAAGAAATGCTAACACTAAAAGGCAAGGCCCTAAAAATCCAAGGTTAATTTTTGATGACGTTGTGGGAAACAAACAGCACATAGCTATTTGATTTATGTTAATCACGTACTTTTACATCATCTATAGGTTTTCTACGTAGGTACTTACCTACCATAAGCGATTGGTCTAGAACGGCGTGATTGATTATAAAATATACCTAATGCAGTATAATCTTATAGTACTATTATATGCTGGTAATCTACTAGTAGATCCCGAAATCTCTACATTATCGTATGACGTAATAAATCAATGGCATACTTACTCATGTAGTCGCCTGCAATAAGAAGTATACACATCGTAATTTTCAAAATAATGTGATGTCGCTAAATTAATATTAACATAAGTAAAACTATTAAAGTTATTATTTGATTTTAAGATACTTCTGGTCACTTAGAAAGAAACAGAAGTCTTTGCCACAATTATGAAAATTACAATGTATAAGAAGTGTTATTGCAGGCGACTGTACCTATCCAACACTACGGTGGTGTGGATGATCGAGGGCTCGAATCCCGCTAGTGGTTCCGGTATATTCCTTTCGTTGTAAATTTTGTGAGCTTAGTAAAATAGCACGCGAGCATCAAAAATACAATAAGTAAGTAGATAATTTACTTAAGTAAAAGTTTTTCTTCAATGTTAGACGACTAAATTAATATATCGTTTTTTTTGTAATTATATTTATATAATTACTATTCATTATACAGGGGTGGTGGTGGCCAATCTCGCTACAACCGAGCTAATCAACATGCACCGGCGCAACCGCCGAACATTGTTGTCACTCCAATGCCACGAAGATCAATGTTCAGAGACGCCGCAGCCGTCGCTGGAGGCGTCACCGTCGGTACAACCGTGGTATAGTATACAGTTTTGAATATAGACACATTTGTAATACCTATATGCTCATAAGAGTATACCTATGTTATGGTATGTGTCTCTTATGGGCAGACCAGAAAAACGTTTTAGAAAACATAAATGGAATAGTGAAGCAACGGCTTTATGCCATAGGAATAATACTTAGCGGCCAAAATGTCAGCTCCAGTTCTTAAAATACTTTTTATAGAAGACTTGTTATCCGAAAGACTTACCGTCCAAAGAGCAAAATTAATTCACAGGCTTGTAAACCGTTTGAGTTACTAATGCGATGACTATAGGTACTGCGTAGCACTAAAACACTGGTTTATAAATGCCATTATAAACCAGTTATGAGCCAAAATCTGGTGGTATTGGTGTGGTGACGGACGACGGTGCTAACCCTAGCACCGAGTATTCACATATCCCTTTGCTGCATCTGATAGTGTTCGTGTAGTCATCGAAAATTTGATTATTTCTAGGGTCACCTAGCGGGAGAGGCCATCACCGGCTTGTTCGGTGGGGGCCGGCGCCGCGAGCAAGTGGAACAATCTCTACCACAAGACTATCGTCTCGGCACAGAGCCGACCGGTCCTTGCGCTTATGAGATCTCGCAGTTCCTGAACTGTGCCGCCGGCCGTGAAAACTTGCAGGAGTGCGAGCAGTTCAACGAAGCTCTGAGGGAATGCAAGAGAAGGAACAGTGAGTACTAAAATCAACTGATAATATGATGATGCCAAAGAGTAACTTCACTCCTAAACTTGATATTTTGGATTCGTCACTATAAACGTGCTAACTTTTACTTCACATTTGGTCTAGATATATTGACATTTGATAATATGACCATATCTGATGAATAAAAAAAACTATTCTCAGCCCGTAAACGGTAAAACCGTGAAAGGCTCTTGACCTTATGATAAAAAATAGATTGTTCGTTTGTTTCCACGAAAAAACAGATTTAGTTTTTTTTATCTGGTAGGCTATCCTTTGACTACTCTGTCACCTTGGTAAGTGATGATGCGGTCGAAGATGTTGTTCAGGCTAACCTAGAATTACTGGTTCTCAACTATTTTCTAAGACAGCTGCCAGACTACGCCGTTAGGTGCTTGGCGAGCGATTCTCTTCTTGATGGTTGTAGCTAGCCAGACAGGCATTCGCAAAATGCCCTACCACCAAATACTACTACAGGTCACCCATATCCAAGCCACGACGACTAGGCAAGCTCTGGTACGAGCAACGCTTCAAAGGCAATTTATACTTTTTTTCTTAAAAGGTGTTTTTGTTTCAGGGCTGCCATAAAGAACGCAATTGCCATATGCTAAAGTTCAAAACACATACCTACGTAACGTAACTATGCTTTAAAATAAATCCCTACCAATATTACAGCTGTGTTTTAATTAAAGATAGCTAATCTTACTAATATTTAAATGTGATAGTTTCTGTGTCGTTATATTTTACGGTTGCCTGGAAGAGATCGTGGCCTAGTAAGGTGGAATATTTTGCACCCATTGTAATGTCATTACTTCTTGAAAAGTGCAATGTGTTATGAACTATATTTAGGTACTTACGTAAATGTACCTACCACAAATCATACCCATCATCGTATCGGTTAAACCGATTTTGATGAAACTGATAAATGATTAGGTTTAGGGTATTGTAATATAAGATATAACTAGCTCCCGACGGAGGATGATATAGTCCTATTACATGTAATAGGAACAATACATAATTATTCAAAAGATGTTCTATTTCAATTCCAGTTTAAATCTCCAACTGTATATTTTTTTTATTCCTTTGTATAATTTTAATTGTATTTATTAGTATCGACGAAGCAGTTGCTTTGGTCCCACTCTAGTGCAGTGGGTGGAGATGGAAACTTGAATTCCCAATACACCCACCAGTGGGAAAGTCCAGTTGGTGGACGGGGCATCCATATTTATCACTATAGAGCCCACGTTATCAGGTGGCAGTACCCGTTCTTTCAATAAAAAATATTCTTTTTTTTGTTATTGGATGGAACACGCACGAGGCTCATCGAATTCTGCCAATGCCTGACGAACTGCACTGCGCCCGTCACCCATACAGTTGTCGAGGAAACTCATTATGCCTGAATTTAACTGGTTCTCAAGGGCTGCTGCCGGAACATATTGTTAGGTGCATAGCGACAGATTTTCTACTTGAGGGTGGTAGCTAGACCCAGGTGAGTATTCTCAAAATGCCCTCGCGGTGAATTTCAAGCCGATGGCGGTGGGGATCGAACCAGACCTGTGGCACCGCAGTCCATAGCTATAACTACTCGGCTAACATGTTGAATAAAAAACAACATACACTCGATATGAAACTTTTGTTGACATAATATATTAGTAGGTCCATGAGATGCGTCCAAAAATGACATCATACTTCTAATAAAATCGTCAAATATTTGGGTCTTGGAATAAAACAAAGAAATTGTACAGGTGTATACATATAAACTTAAAATTTATTTACACCTACATACATGTTGTGACGTTTTGCAGCATAAATAAAGATCAAATTATTGTATCTGAACAAAATAAACTTAATACATTTCTTAGGATTCGAGGTTGTACAGAACATTCGAGATATTTCGTTTCGTTTTATTTTACAAATAAACTTTACTCATGCTATTCAAACTAGACTAAACATTTGTGCGCAATATATTAGATTTAACTTTTTTAGAATTGGTTACTTTTACAATTTGGCACAATTAAAAACTGCCTGTGGTAGGTAAATATATAACATTAATTTAAATGCCTGAATGAATTATATTTTTATCTTTGGGCTGAGCAAAACAGGTATACATATAATCCATAGTAATTACTGACCGAAAACAACAATCTAACGACTAACAGACATAGAATTGATAGAAAATTCAACTTGGGAAGGAACAATACTGCGCAGCCAAGGTAACAGTTTAAATTTCATAAAACAGAACAGATAATGATGGAGAAATTGTCTAGTAAAAATTGAAACAACATTTTCTTTAACTGGTCAACTATAAGGGCAGGAGACAGTAGACCTGGATGAACGATCCGAAATCAGATTGAAGACATTCTGAAAAAAGGCCCGGTCAGGAGTACCCTAAACCGACGCTTGTATATGAAAGGATTGATGAGTGTAGATGAAGCGAAAGAGATATGTAAGGATCGTAGCAAGTGGAAATCTGTGGTCTCTGCCTACACCAAGGAAAGGAGGCGTGATTTTATGTATGTATGTTCAATAATTATCATGACAATGAGTGGGGCAGGTCAAGTTATACTAGACAATTTCTTATGAGAATTAACTGTTACAAGTCATTGGTTCTGATCGCGTGAATACGCTTCGTTTAATAATTCTGTATAATAATTCGTTCGAACACCTTAATTGCTAATATTCAACTAATAATAAACTTTAATGCTTAAGCTAAATCAGTCTAATTCTTAAAGCGACATTAATTGTAATGTCTAACAATAAAGCTTAAACAAATGTTAATAACACACTGGAAATTTTCATAAAATAAGGCCACTGTTTTTTTAATGTTACACTGTTACAAGGTCGATTTACATCCAAAATTAGAATTAACAATTTATATTATAAACTAAAATTTAAAGATAAAATTCCATAATTACTGTACATTTAGCATGAAAGTTATAAAGTAGGTAGTTACAAATTTACAGAACATTATTCTAGGTTAATGAGGTGGTTAATATTGTTGTGGCTGATGTAATTAAAATCAAAGTAATTGATTGGACGCGAATTTTGTTTTTTTTAAACATTTCAGAGTAGGTAGTATTTAATATTTCAAAAATGCATAGCAAACAACTTAATTTATATCATTATATTATTAACTATTTTTGTAGTTACTTTCACTGATCCTAATTTAAAAAAAACATTAGTAAACAATCACAAATATAATGCACCACGGCTATAATATCATACAATATATAATAAACCAATGTAAACATTGGGCTATTGCGAAGCTAAGCCCAAACATCGAAAAATAATTTAAAGCTTATCACATGTAAAATTTTCATCTCCATTCCGCACAACTGACAAATATATAACAAGATTTAGTAAATAGCACAAACATAAACCTAAGTAAACATAAATGTTAATAGCCCTTTGAAATATGGAATTTACAGTCAACGTTATATTTACATGTTGGACTTAATATGACACAAAACGGATCCGAATTTCGGATCTGGAAAAGAATCTCGCGTAACAAATACGCGCGTAACTGGAACTTTGTTCTTAGGTCACGATCACAAGCGCATCTCCCAAAGAATGAGATGCGCGTCTTTAGGGTTAAGATCGGCGGCCGTGGCAGGTCTTTCCGCCGCATCAGCAGTTTGCCGCCAGTCGACATACCCCCGTCCGCCCATTATAGTAACAACTGAACGCCTCGCCGTACTCTCTCCTACGATATAATCCGACCCGCGAAGACTTCTCGCTGCACTCTTATTGGCGACTCTAGTCTCTGCAGCATTCGCAGAATCGCTACGAGATATCGACCGATCAGAAACAGTCGATTTACTTGAGGAAGAGTCGGGAGTAGATATGGCTATGGGCGCGAGACTAGCAGCGCCGGATGCTCCGGAACTGGTTCGCGACACACCTCGAAGAGCCATAGATTCTTCACTTCCCGATGAGGTACATAAACTTGAGGCTCTCGAGTCGACGGACCAGCTTGACAAGTCGAGACTTCTCGGGCGACCTGCGCGCATTCTCAACCGCCGATCTAAAGTGCTAACACGGAAGGGTATAGCGGCCAGCTCGGGGTCACTCCTTCGTAAGGATTCCCCGCCTGAACCGCTAACGTCTCCCTCACCAACGCAGTCTTTTACGAACATCAAGTCTCCAAACAGTCCATAAACGTCACACGCGTTCAAATTAGCACACTTTGGTAACGTTTTACTAAGACGGACATCGCCTGGTTTCTTTCTTCTAACAACGGCGGATTGTACCCGTTGCGGTCGGTACGGGCTCGATTCTTCAGAAATCCGTCTCTCTAGTTTTGGTTTGTCATCGTCTTTGCCTTCTTCCTCCTTAAATTCATGTAGCACGGAGGTATCGGCTAAGGCACGTACGTTGGATAGGTTACGTCGGACTACGTTGACGTCCACGTCTTTTTGGTCAGGAACAAGGGAGAGCAGGAAGGTGACTGGGCCTGCGTGGGCGTGGAACGATACTCCTATTTGTCCACCCAATAAAGGTAGACCTTCCAGTTTTGGTAGCGGTACTGTGACACTTACGCCGGCCGTTGTTCCGACCCACAATAAGCCCTGTCCTGCTAATAAAGCAGATATGTGCGCGGGTTTGCTTCCTTCCCGCGCACCAATAGTCTTCGCCACATCAGCAGCGATGTCAATATTTTGCAAATGTTCAAACGTTTCCGCGTGATACAAACTCACGTACGTCGAATCGGAGAATGCAGTCCAGAGTCCCACTCCGGAATGTGCTAAATATCTAACAGATTTGTCCCCCTCGCCTTTGAGTTCCAATATGCGCATGATTTCGGCTGTCAAAGCGTTGATGGCAAATATTCGTTTGGCGCACGACGCGTAGACTATACCATCGACTGGGAGGATGCAGTGTACGGGTTTGTCTCCTAATTCGATCGCTAGCGGTTCCTGAAGCGCCCACGAATCGTCATGACTCCTCCGGTACACTGACACACGTCCGTTTGACAAACCGACAAACATAGCATCGCAGTGGTATTTGATTTGCGTGACGGCGGCGACGGTGGTTACTTCGGTCAGTTTCTCTTGTTTCTCAGGTTCTACTCCGGAGAATATGATGATTTTCTTGTCTTCAGTGCCGAGCCACACTGTGTCGCCGCACAGCGTGGTCACTTGTCGTATCCCTTTGGCGTATTCCATTGATGTCACCTGTGGAAGAAACAAACAAATATATTTTAAATTGTATATTGTATATTTTGAATCAAAGGGATGGATATTGCACTAAATCTTAAGTTTGGCCTGTAAATCATCAGATAGATACTATTACTAAGATTAAGTATGTGCACAACCAAAATTAAAAGGACGAATGTTGGAGGTTCAAAATAGAAGTTTGTATGTTGTAAACTTGGTAAGTTAACATTTTATCAAACTGTTATTTTTTATCTGACGATTGTTAATGTTACTAATAGAATGTTAGGCAACCAAATGCACTTGTATATATACTACGAATGAAATAAATACACATTTATATGTAACAAACGAACCAACATTCATTGTTTTAATATATGAATAATAATTATCTGATATTTTTTTTACCAACAGCATGCCTTTAATAACGTAATACAACAATTTATATACAACACCACAACCACTACAAAGCAATTAGACAACCTATAAGTCATTGCAGACTCACAGGCAGTCCAAATACTCCAGCCCACTAGCAGTTGGCAGCATGCCCAGCATGCTGTCAGCATTGTCCCGTTGAATTGCAATGCTTATTCATTGACGATTGAAAACCTGGGCCTAAGGTAGGGTATCACTTACAGTCAACCTAAGTAAGGTAGGTAGTAGGTATACCATAAGTAGGTCACCAGAAGCAAGATAGTATATGTAAGGTATATAGCAGTAAATTTCCAACGCAATAGCAAGACAGCAGGTATACCTTAAGTAAGGTAGTAGGAGTAGCGTAAGTATGTCACCATAATATTGTAGGTCTATCATAAGTAGGTCACCATAACTTTGTAGGTATACCATAATATTTTTTTTTGTTTAGTATACTATATTGTAGGTATATAATATAATTTTTTATTTATTTAATGGAACTCAAACGGGTGAATACATCTTTTACATAATAAATCAAATTGTAAGAATAGAATCGACACTTTGTTGAACGCTCTTCTATGTGCGAACACAACAAGCACACACATATTAGTTTACATTCGGTAAATGATGTAAGCACAATTGTAAGTTACGTTATTAAGAAATAAATAAGAACTATCAATAAAACATATATAAGAATTATATATTATATAGTTGTAGGTAACGCTATTAGGAAAACCAGAAATATATATGATTTAAAAATTGCCCAATTTAAAAAAGGAAATATTCAAAAGTCAAAGTCAAAATCATTTATTCAATTTAGGCGTGTACGACGCTCTTATGAAGGTCAATTACAAATTTTAGTATTGAAATATTCTACATTGTACTGCCACGTTCAGCAAATAAATTGTATAGAGCCACTGCGAGAAGAACGGGCAAGAAACTCGGGGCCATTCTTTTAAGCATCTTTTAACAATGTGTTACATACATACTATATAATAGAGTTATTACAATATTTGTTTAAATTATGTAGGTGACAGGCAATAGCTTGGCGGAGGCGGAATTGTCCAGGCATTTTTGACGTTTATGTAATCAGAAAGTTATTACGATAGAAGAATGATTTAAGGTTGAACTGGCCGGTAACTTTTCCATACAAACGCCGTAGGATGATCACTCCCTTATTTGAGGTTTTAGGTCCAGAACTAAGCATGATATCGATTTATCTCTTCATTATCTAGGCTTGTCTTGGCACCGATTTGTAAAAAAAATCTTCACATGATAGTTATAAGCCTCGAAACATCCCTGTAATATCACGAATTTTAGCGCATGTTTAGTCGTAAATAAACGACTTATAGAGCATGAAATCCCTAAAATTATTTACATAGAAGCATAGCTCAGTTCATGATCATTTTAGATAACATTTTGGAAAACAAATACATCCAGTAGTATAATCATAAACATCCTAGAGCCATCAATACTTCCATTCCGCGGTGAGGGAAGCGGGCGGGCGGGTCTCATGCGCAGCACACTAATATATAATTAACAAAACGCACACTACCAAAAGTCACGTGCACCGCGCCGCGATCTTAGAACATAATATTATTAGGGCGTTCGGATAGCCTATCGGTGCCAAAAATAACACTCACAAACGCTAAAAACGATCACACGGGCCGTTCGTTTTGGGACTTCGTGAGCAAAAATATCGTTTTCGCTCACCGTTCGGATAGCTTTGAAAACGCTACAAATGACAGAGAAAAATGATATTTTTGACCCATGTCTTGCCGTGGGACCGTTGTGATCGTTTTTTGACAACTGCTGTTTTGACAGTTGTATTTGGCGCGATTGAAGAGTTTCACAAGTTTTTTATATATGTAACTATCAGAAGCCATTAACAAAGAAATAATAATAATATAGGTACCTACTTTTTGTTAATTTTAGAGATTGAAACATAAACAACATGTTATACAGCCATATCATGAAATAGTAAACTACAATCTTAAATGTGTTATAGAAGGAAGCAGTCCCACGACACAAGGTTTTTTCTTAGTGTGGGCTCTGCATGTCATTTAACTGTCAAAAAACTACAATTTAGTGTTACACTTGTAATAAAGTTAAGAGTGACAACTTATAACTGTATTGTATTATGTGAATAAATTATGTGAATATGTGAATTCCATGTTTAGTACTGTGCAAAATTGTTAAAATATTGTCGGTTGTCAAAGTATGTTTTAAGCCGTTCGGATAGCATGCAGTAATTGGTGGTCAAAAATAGCAAAAGCTTCTATCCGAACGCTAAAACACAAATGCCACTTTTGAAACTGCTACAAACGCAATCGAGCCAAAACGAACGCCCCTTATATTGTAGGAATGCCCTGTTGCTTTTTGGTGTGCACGTATGTATATGTTACAGCCAAAGTAACAAATCTGGATATTATATATACTGTCTAGCCATTATATATAATGTCTACTTAATTTAGATAAAGTGATAATTGACACAAAATTTTGATATTATTCATGAGACTCATATTTCTATTGGTCACGGAGGGCGCACCAGAATGGTTAAAGAGCTTAAAAATAAATATAAGAATAGTAGTAATTTATGTGGCGCATCGCCGGCCGCTGCCACGGCACGCTCGCTTCGCTCGCTCGGCTCGCGCGTTGTTGTAGTCACAAGTAACCTAACGCTCCTCCTCGCTTCGCTCGTCGTCGCACCTAAATATGACTTTGCCCTAGACTAAATGATATTTAACCCCTTTTTATAACTTTTACCAATATGTGTCGTGAATTATTAATAATTACTAATAAAAGTAATACATTTCGATCGTTTATTCACATTTACCAAAACAATTTTGTGTCAATTATCAGTTTATCTAAATTGAGTAGACATTATATATAATGGCTAGACAGTATATATAATATCCAGATTTATTACTTTGGCTGTGACATATACACTACCAATATGTAGTGCCTATGCCTACTTACGTACTTATATATATATATATATATATATATATATATATATATATATATATATATATATATATATATATATATATATATATATATATATATATATATATATATATATATATATATATATATATATATATATAAATATATATTTACATATGTTGGGAGTTGGGGACCGGATTTTCTTTCGCATTTGATTAGTTTGTTCGTGATAGTAAGTGTCGGACGCCATAATCCATATAGATAGGTAAGTACTTGGGTAATATAAATACGTAACTATGTCTAGGTACTCACCTACTCTCACCTAAGTTAGTACCTAGTAGGTATTAGTCAATACGCAGGTCATGATAGCTATGGTGAGTATACCTAATCATGTTAGCAACACTTAGACAATATAAAAAGCTGCATTTGGTTAGATATGGTATGGACGTAGGTAGTCCGCATTCTTTTTAGAATATAGTCTAAGCAGTAATATAACTTCGAGAAAGTACCTACCTAACACAAAGTAGTAAAGGGTTAGAATTAGAAGCTCAATGGAAGATACCTACCTATCTACGATATAATTATCATTTATCATATAGGCACGCAACTGTCAGCGATGTCAAATCGACATTCGCGGGCGCGCATTACATTGCATACCTATCTACATAGCTATAAGATCACAACAAATAATAAAGTTAGTACTATGTATCTACCTACGTAAATTAGTAGAATAAGTATGTATATTTGTAGTAGGTACTTATACCTAAGGTAGTACGAAAGTTTATATGGTAAACTTAGCGATGATTGTAGGCACTTACCTAATCAAAAATAACCTATGATTAGTTATTGATTTTTATTGGAAATAATTTAAATCAGTTACGGGCAGTTACGGGTAGGTAGAGAATTTTTATTCCAAATGTGTTCTACCAGGATTGGTAGATCCATGATGCCATGGTACATTACCGCTTAGAGACAGATTTTGAAATCGGCACGACACACTCTCATCTCAAAGCTCGCTAGCCGGGCGAGCATTCGCAAAACAACCTTCCACCATGCGGTGAAGTTCATGCCCGCGGCGGGATTCGACCCATAGACCTGTTGCGCGGCAGTCCATTGCTAAGAGCCATCACTGCTTCCCGTTAAGTGTTTAGTGACAGAATTTCTACTTGAGGGTGGTAGCTAGCCAAGCGAGCATTCGCAAAATGCCCTTCTACCAAGCGGTGAATTTCTAGCCCGCGGCGGGATTCGAACCATAGACCTGCTGCGTGGCAGTCCAAAGCTAATGCCACTGAGCCATCACTGCTTCCCGTTAGGTGCTTTGTGACAGATTTTCTACTTGAGGGTGGTAGCTATCCAGGCGAGCATTCGCAAAATGCTCTTCACCAACGCGGGGAAGCTCAATATCGCGGCTGGATTCGAACCATGGACCTGCTGCGCGGCAGTCACTAGCTAATGCCACTGGCCCATCACTGCTTCCCGTTAGGCGCTTACTGACAGATTTTCTGCTTGAGGATGTGTGGCGAACATTCGCAAAATGCCCTATGCCCTTCCACCAAGCGGTGAAGCTCGAGCCCGCAGCGGGATTCGAACCATAAACATGCTGCGAGGCAGTCCATAGCTAATGCCACTGAGTTCACGTTAGTTGCATGGTGACAGATTTTCTACTTGGGTAGCTATCCCGGCGAGCATTCGCAAAATGCTCTTTTTTTATGCCTGATAGGTTAGCCTTTGACCACTATCTCACCTGATGGTAAGTGATGATGTGGTCGAAGATGTTGTTCAGGCTAACCTAGAAGTACTGGCTCTCAAGGACAGCTGCCGGAACACACCGTTAGGTGCTTGGCGACAGATTTTCTACTTGAGGGTAGTAGCTATACAGGCGGGCATTCACAAAATGCCCTATCACCATGCTATAACGACTGCCATCCTAAGACCACAACCGGGACCAACGGCTTAACGTGCCCTCCGAAGCACGGAAGCGCTCAGTAGTATTGTCCTAGCGGTCACCCATCCAACTCATGACCGCGCGCGACGGTGCTAAACTTTGCTGATCGGTTGAGAACAGCTAAGTAAACTTCGCTACGAACTCTCCACCACGCGGTGAAGCTCAATATCGCGGCGGGATTCAAACTATGGACCTGATGCGCAGCAGTCCATAACCAATGCCACTGAGCCATCACTGCTTCCCTTTAGGTGCTTGGCGACCGATTTTTCACTTGAGGGTAGTAGCTATCCAGGCGGGCATTCGTATAATGCTCTTCTACCACGCGGTGAAGATTAAGCCCGCGACGGGATTCGAACCATGGATTTGCTGCGCGGAAGTCCATAACCTATGCCACTGAGCCGTCACTGCTTTACAAAATATGTTGTAGTAAAAGCAGTAACTTGCTAATTATGTAATAAATAATTATTGTAGGTAAATATTTACTACATCAATATGAAAAGAACAAACTAATACATATACTATGTACCTACAAATCATTGTACCTACTTACTAAATATTTACCTACTATAGGTGAAATAATATCAATATGTTATTATAAAACGAACGAAAATTATAACAACAGGTACCTACTGTCCGAACCAAAATGTATTCCTCTGTGAATATATAATATTATTTTATAAGAAATACCTACACACGTCGTGACGTAGCTTGAGACACTATCTCCGTCCGTCGTCAAACATCGTAATTCATTCGGCATGGTTCGGCTTTCATTGATATATCGCAAACAAGTGTGCGTAATTAGCGTAGATGCAATACGGGTGTGTGATGCGCGAGCACTATCTTCTTACTACTCATCACGGAGTCTTACCCTTTCCCGCAAAGGTATAGGTGAAATAGCATGCTTTGTTGACTCGCCCGCTGATAAGTTCGAGCCGTCGGCAAGTGCATCCTTAATACTATTATCGTAATATGTTACCTTAGTGTCGGGCAGGTCTAGCGTGACGAGAGTCTTGAGTTTGGCGGCGCGATGCGTCAGCACGGCCACGTGGCTGTCAGCGCTGGCTGCAGCGCACACCCACACTAGCGAACGCGCGCGTCTCGTGCCCGCGCCGCGGTTACCCGACGATGTGTAGAAGCATCCGCAACGGACCTGTTAACATGCACTTTTAGTAAGAAGTTTTTTTTTATTCTTTCTGGTTTTGAAGCAGTGATGGCTCAGTGGCATTGGCTATGGACTGCTGCGCAGCAGGTCCATGGTTCGAATCCCGCCCAGAGCTTGAGCTTCACCGCATGGTGGAAGGGCATTTTGCGAATGCCCGCCTGGCTAGCGACCACCCTCAAGTAGAAAATCTGTCGCCAAGCACCTAACGGTGTGTTCCGGCAGCAGTCCTTGAGAGCCAGAAAAATTACAGGCTATTGAGACCTAACAACTGGCCGTCTCAGAGTGACGGGCACAGTGCAATTCGTCGTTGACGAAATGCGTCTGTTATAGGCAGAGGTGAGTCCACTTAACATCAGGTGGGCCTCGGGCTTGTTCCGTCACAATAACATAAAAAAAAAGGTAGCCTTTGACCACAATCTCACCTGATGGTAAGTGATGATGTGGTCGAAGGTGTTAACAGGCTTAACCTCTAGGTTAATTACCTCTAATAACTGGCTCTCAAGGACAGCAGCCGGAACACACCGTTAGGTGCTTGGCAGATTTTCTACTTGAGGGGTCGCTAGCCAGGCGGTCATTCGCAAAATTCCTTTCCACCATACGGTGAAGCTTAATCTCGCGGCGGGATTCCAACATGGATCTGCTGTGCGGCAGTCCATAGCCAACCAATTCCACTGAACCATCACTGCTTCAGCTTCATGCTAGTTCATGCGCTGAATTGTTCATGATCAGCAAGGTTAGCTACAAGGAATAGTTTTCGTCCCAAATTATTATTGCCAGCCAGCCAACTCATATCGCATCTAGCTGATTAAAGTATCATCTTTTATCAGAAGTTAATTGCCCCCAGCGTGTTTTTTAAAGCTTTAATTTAATATCCTCTTTACCCCACAGTAAACACAATACATAATACACATATTTTTTGCTACACTTTTATCTTATACATATTTAGAATATATATATATTTATACCTACTTGCATACATATTAATTATTGTAATAATGTTTCTTTTACCAAAACTTCTGTGTTCTTTCTTTCTGTATTTTATTGCAAATGTGCCTCTTCCAGGGAAGACACTGCCTTTTGCAAAACAGTGTAAACTAAAGCAAAAGGCAGGGCTTCACCAATTAATATTGTGTCATATTTTATTATGTAATAAACTATTTTGTATTTGTTCAGCTGTTAAAAAAAACTAATCATTTTGCACTGTTAGTAAATTGACTATCCAATGAGACGACATTTTCCAATGCTTACGCACAGTTTTTTTACACCTGTTAAAATATCGTTATTCCTATGTCCATGTTGGGAAGTGATGATATGGTTAGCTAGTTACCATCCTCAAGTGGAACATCTGTTACCAACCATCAAAGATGTGTTCCAGCAGCTGTCCCTGGGAGTCAATTCCCTTCCTAAATTAAACCTGATTATCAAGTTCTATCACTTAAAACACCATGTGAGATTGTGGACTAAGGGCCTGTTTCATATAATATATAATACCCAGAACATATTTAATAAATAAAACACTATCTTTGCGTTTCACAGTCTTCGATTTGGCCTATCCGTCGGTTAAAGCTTGAAACGCGCTGCATGTTAACTGTCATTTTTATCATTCAGTTATTTTATGTTCTGGGTAGTATAACCAGAACTTACTCGAACATTCTGAAACAGGCCCTAAGGAGAGCATATCAGCAATAACCAAATTAAACCCATACCTCAGTCAATTGTTTCGAAGAGTAGACAGAAGTGGCAGCACCAAAAAGCGGCATCTTGTGAGGAGGAGCATTATGCGGTGCTGGTAGCCTCCAAGCTGGCGAGTTCGCAGACGCTTGTGCTAACTGTGCCAGCCGCAGTTCTGTCGCCCACGCTAGCCTCGCGCCGGGTTCGCTCGCACGGAATGTGATTGGTTCTTCGCGACCGCGAATCTTCAGTTGGAGGCAGCATGAGTCCACCCATGCCATTTCATCGTCTTTTTTCTGAGGAAGAGATATGATGCTGATTTAACATTTCGTTGATATCTGTTTGATATAACAAAAAATTACGGCACGGCTCTTTATTAACTACTAGCGGCCCGCCCCGGCGTCTCACGGCTATTTAGTAGGTATTTAGTTCCACAGGGGAGTTTTACCAAAATATGGAGAATATTGTTCAATGGTAAACATCATGGCAGTTCAATACTAGGAACTAGAATATATGTGCAGAAATTTAGCGAAATGTGTTTCCTGTTAAATAATTACAATCTGGGTGACATAAACCCTTCAAGTAACGCCCCATTATAATAATAGTGGTCCCGGAGAGTCTTTAGCGCATGACCGCGGGCGTTCTTTGTAATTTACTAAGCTATACTTATATAATCAAATTTGTATTATACAAGCTTATGTAGGTTGGTATAAGGGTATAGAATAGTTAATTTTCATCTATGCTTTACCACATTATCAATACAGTAGTATTTTTTTGTTGTCTCAATTACAGCAACTGTAGCGTTTCAGCAATTTGAAACTGATAAAATGGCGAGTATATAAATATATATTTTTTTCGACCATCTTTTGAAAAATATCACACTGAGGGCGTAGGACGGAGACCTCTTTTCTAAGACGAGTCAGCGAAACAGAACTACGCAATATTTAAATGCTAGGTGCGATTTTTTTTTAATAAATTCACCAAATGAGCTCTATAAAACCTAAATATCTTTAAATTCCCCATCCATTCTCCAATTCCATCTCATGTGTTTCTATACAATAATTAGTTTTTATTAATACTATTTACTATGTAGTCACAAAACTTGATTAAGCGAAATTTTAGAGCTAGAGACCATCTTTTTTTTCTATCAAGGGAAACATAGAATCGTATTTCCAGATCATAACTGTAAAGCATACACTTTCTAAAAAATATTTTCAAAATTAACTTTTTTGTTACTGACTTCACCTTAAATTTTACTGTCATGATTCTACCTGTACAACTTTTTTTTTATTGGGGCATAGTATTTATATTTAGCTGCTATAAATCTTCTCTGGAGCTACAATTAATTCATATGGCTATAGTACATTTCACTAATGTACTTAGAAACTTCTTTGTATGGGACGTCATACTTTTATTGGATTCTGAGAAGTATTCAAAATTATAACTGTAGTGTAAACGTCAGATCGTTGTATTTATAGCTTACCTGTATACTTTGCTGTATATTCTGCAGCAAAGATCGGAACATTTCTGGCGCTAGTTCATGGTAGGGCGTCCTCAAGGATGCGGCCAAGTCTGCGATTCTGGACACGGTCTCATAGTCGTGCATCAGAGCAGACATCTCGCTGCAGAGGGAATCCCCCGTGGACGTACTCATTTGGTCTTGGCTGGATGTTGAGCGAAGACTGCCGCTTCGGTTTGTGCCTGAGCAGAAAATATTAAAGATAATAGAAATATATAATAAGTATATACATAATTTATCTCAAAATAGGTTTATTTTTGTTTCAATATTAGTACTGTATCAGTGGAGTGGGACACCACGTGGGGTGCCGGGTTAGAATGTCATCCCCCCATTTCTACCTGTGGGTGACGTAAGAGGCGACTAAAGGTAAAGTACCGGATGGTAGGCAGCAGCATCTTGTGAAGAACTGATATATTAAACTGCGATCCCCAAGACGCCTGCCAAGCGTGGGGATTATGGCAAACCCCCTTTAATGGGGGAGGCTGTGTTAAAGAAACTGTAGTGTTGTGAAAGATACAGTACTGTATCAGTCGGATTGTCCACTGCTGAACAAAGTACGAGTATGGTTTGTCACAATTCCCACTCTTGGCAGGCGGCTTGAGGATCGAATCGACATTTCAATATTAGTAAGTAAAATAAATAAAAACACCTCCTATTTCTTACAATAAAAAAATATTCGTAAGAGTTTATTTTATTTTTGCAGTGAAGAAAGATTAGGCGAATTCCGTGCCGATAAAACCGATCAATATAGGAAAATGTGATTTTTATTTGTTTTTATATGAACCTTGTGCAAGCATTCAGAACCGCGATAGCTTAAGAACTAGGCAAGTTCCGATACGAGCGCCAAAGTAAGCGTTCTAAAGAGGAAAATAAGATTGGTTTAACCACTGTTGTTTTATGTTATTGTGACGGAAGAAGCCCGAGGCCCACCTGATGTTAAGTGGACTAACCTCTGCCTATAACAGATGCATTTCGTCAACGACAAATTGCTCTGCGCCTGTCACACTGAGACGTCCAGTTGTTAGTTCTGATGTGCCTGTAATTTTACTATTTTTATTAGGTTCATTATTAGGTGCTTGGCGACAGATTTTCTACTTGGTCACTAGCCAAGCGGGCATTCGCAAAATGCCATTCCACCATGCGGTGAAGCTCAAGCCCACGGCTGTATTCGAACCATGGACCTGCTGCACGGCAGTCCATTGCCAATGCCACTGTGCCATCACTGCTTCAAAATAGAGTATTTCAGATGTACCTTGTGCAAGCACTCGGCTGAGCGTAGGCGAAGTGCCAGTATCGACGACATCGACATCTTGTACAGGATGCGCCCACTTGAGTCCGAGCCGCTCAGCGTCTTCGCCGCTGCCGCCGCCGCTGCCCACAGATACGCACACCACGAGATCGTTCAGCAATAGGAGACGACGCGGCTTGCATTTGGAAAGGCCGCCGGATTGGCTGAACTCCTGTAAGAAAATAAATCTTGTTAATAAACACTTAAACCTAATTATCTCAGTACAAAATTACAAATATACGATAGGAAAAATTTAAGTCATGTGCGGGATTCGAACCCACGTCCATCCACCCCTTTAGCCGGGGCATGCTCTAACCAATTGAGCTAACATGACATGACGTCATAACTCAAATCTTATTGTAGATTTATATCTTTTTTTTATGTGATTGTAACGGAACAAGCACGAGTCCCATCTGATGTTAAGCGGACTAGCCTCTGCCTATAACAGATGTATATCATCCGAACGAACTGCAATGCGCCCGTCTCAGCGAGCCACACAGTTGTTAAGTTTCATGTGCCTGTAATTTTACAGGCTTTCAAGGACTGTTGCCGTAACACAATGTTAGGTGCTTGGTGACAGATTTTCTACTTGAGGGTGGCAGCCAGGCGAGCATTGGCAAAATGCCCTTCCCCAAGCAGTGAAGCTCAAGCCGGCGGTGGGGATCGAGCCATGTACCTGCGGCTCGGCAGTCCATAGATATTACCGCTCGGCCATCATTGCTTAAAATTTGATTATATCAATAATTACTTTAATATCTGACTTATGGTAGGTACTTCTATTGCTTTTCAATGTGTATTCAACCCAATTTATACATTTATGTATTCGCTGGAACCATTGTAAAAAGAAGTTGGACCAGGAGGTCTACTCCCAAAATCGAAGTTCGAAGTTTCGTTTGACGGATCGCACCTTTTCTTACAACGAAACACTTTCGAATCCGAATTTCGATTCGAAGTTCGTATATTGACATTTTGTTCGTCGTTAACCACTTACTACTTCGGCGTTTGACAAACCTTGAAGTATAACCAGAGAGTTGAAATACATAGAATAGTTATATCCGAACACCACTGCTCTAAGAATTTACTTATCTACATACCTACGCACATGTATATGCAGTTTGTAATGACAAGGAAAGAATATTCAATTATTATGCGGCATATCTGTTGGTAGAAAGAGATAAATAAGCAATTTGTGTTACCACTGCACCGCCACGAGACGTTCCGAATAGTTCCGATCACAATTACGCTACGATCTCTTTCACTCTCATACAAAACGATCCACACATCTAGTTCATCCATTTCATTGTGACAATAGTCACCTAAGATAAAACAAAATGATGAAATTTTCTATTTCAATAATAATGGCAATACTAACGCGTGAAATGAAACATTTTTCCGAACTCTCACAGTGCCTGTATAATTAGTGCAGTGTCTACAGACACAGGAAGGCACATTGTTCACAACTTTTTTTAAACACTCGTTTAGCGGCTACGTATTTACCGGACACTCGGAAGCGCAAGACTGGTAGTGACTACGGCAATAACCTTGCATTTGTCTAGTCAATCTAGGGAATTCACAACTCATCTACAGGGAAAAAAATCTTAGAGTATACCTAATGCCAACAACGAAATTCGAAGCTTCGTTTAATTATGCTTTTTCATAGGATATTTTCTACATATGACCATTTTATACACATTGTAAATTTTACCCTTCATTTGCTGCATACATACTTCTATCTTCTTTAATAATCTTCCTCTTGTCATGCGCTTGGTATATGGAGTCGGAACATGGATGTATCTACAAGAGTCGCTGTTACAATATATTAAACCGTTCTTGTGTTATAAAAAATAACATACTCTTATTACTTAAGTTAGTTTACGCGTTGCATGGTTGTTCATAGAAAACAGCGCGACAAAGTAGGTAACCTTCTTCAAAAAAGTAGAAGCCCTCATTTTTGTTATGCCTCTCCAGAAAATAAAAACATTCTGATAAACGGTGTATCGAACATATTATGAGATTATCTACTAATGTAAGTCCATGGTTGCATTCTCGTGGTCATATTCAAAGCAGAATTTACGAAAGAGTTTATAGTGTTAGGCATCATTCAATTAGGTTTTTTGTTTGTCGACAACACAACCATCACTCTGAAATATCTTGTTTACTAAGAAAACAAATTGTAGAATTCATTGAATTCTACATACACATACATGAATGAATATTGTATTTATTGTCGAAGTATTCTTATTCACAAATTCTTTTTGGTTATTAGTTTTTGGTTTATTTACCGGTTTTTACATGTCTACCAAAAATAACCTACCCAAAGCTTTCAATATCACTTCCCTATAATATTTGTCTATGAACAAGAAACGAAGACCGCCGACCGTCCGTACAAGCATCCAAAGTTATTAGGTGGTAGGGTATAAGTTCGCCGTTCGTCGTTACTTCGTTTCGAAACGAAGCTTCTAAATTCATTATAATTTTTACGTATGTCGCAGAGTTATTGTTTGTAGAGAGAGGTATACTATAGTTTATCTCAAAGGATATATATTTATATATCCGAGTAGAACTAACAATTAAGTTTTGATATTGCGATCGCTTCGGAACTATTCCTATTATTATGTCATTCCTCATTTGCAGCTTAAATTACAAGTCCATAAAAATGTTTTTAAAAACTTTTCATACATATATTTTCTTTAAGAAGTTAGTGATATGTGACGGATAAAGAAAGGTAGCAGTCAAACATGGATTTATGTATGGACATATATATACATGAGACACCCTTCCAATATATGTACTAAACCACGCTTGTGTTATCCATAATGAGCAGACTAAGGTATGCATTGTATACGAGCTGTTTGTACGTGAATACGTGAAACAAAATAAATGATTTTCTTCGAAAAATATTAATGGCTAGTATTTCATTTAAATACAAAATTTACCTATTGAAATAAGGTAGTCTAGTCATAACGTTGGAGTTATAATGGTACCTAAACATCAAACTAGGTTAATAGCAAAAACATAGATATAATATAAAAAACATAGAGCGCTTTCATTCTGCAAATTACAAAATTTGCAGAATGAAAGCGCTAAAAACACTATGATTTGTATTTTCATCGATATCATATAATATCGCCAGCGTACTTCGACCATTTGCTATGGCGTGCCCCATAACGTCCAATTTGTATTTCAGATGATTTGACACACCATAAAATCTGGTTGCTATAAGTATCATACTAATATCAAGCAGCCCCCATTTTCGTTTTGCCTATTTAGAAAATAAAGACATTTTGATGGACAGTGTATCAGACATAAGGGCCTATCTAGTAATGTAAGTCCATGGTTGCATTTTCGTCGTCAAATTCAAAGTAGAATTTACCAAAGAGTTTATAGTATTTGGCATAGTTAATTAGGTTCTTAGTTTGTCGTCGACGCAATCATCACTCTAAAGTTTATTTGTTGTGGAAGTAAATAATTGTAGAATACGTTGCATGGTAACACATTTATTATTAATAGTTTATTAAATATCGAAACATTTAACATGCAAATATATTTTGGTTATTGGGATAATGGTGTTTTTACCGGTTTTTACATGTCTACCATAAAGAACCTACACAAAGCTTTAAGTGTCGCTTCACTATATTGTTTGTCTATGAAGCCGAAACGAAGACCGTCCGTACAAGTCGCATTCGAAGTTATTTGGTAATAGGGTACAATTTCGATGTTCGTCGTTACTTCGTTCCGAAACGAAGCTTCGTTTTTGGGAGTAGACCTCCAGTTTTCCTTAGGGAGCTTTACGATGGCTTCGTTCGATTTACGGCTCGTAAAACGTGTGCATCTAATTTTGTTTTTAACTTTGATATACAAGAATAAGTCGCAAGATGCGAGGCCTGAGCGGTATGGCTGATGCGTCATCAGCGCTACATTTGAAGCCTTCAATACGTTTCCGTTTACCTTAGCGGAATGTGAGGGCGAATTACTGTGGTGAAGGGCGACGTTGCTTCGAGGACGCTTTTCACGAACTTTTTCTAAGACTGGGCAAGCCAGTGTTGAAGTTCTAATCTGCGGTTACCGTCCTTTGGTCTTTAAGAGATACCTACTCTTGTGTTATTAATAATAATTAATAACACAAGAGTACCTAATTTTCCGAAGAGACGCACTTTGGATATTTTTTGGGGCGCTTAATAGAAAAATTAAATTCATTTAGAAATCTACGATGGCGATTTGTTTTTTAATAATGTGACTCTATATTTATTTTATTTTTATTTATTCATTATATTATATCAAAACAATATAGAGTATTTTCTAATTTTTTCTATAGTTGTATATAGTTTATATAATTACAACATCAAACACTACATATTAAAATTATGTATTAGTCAAAAAAGAGACAACCCTGTGCGTCGTGGATAACATTTTGCGTTGTCGGCTTTTACGAAAACATCAAAGGCGTTTAACGTCTAGTTTTTATTTACGCTGTGATTTTTTGTATAGAACTCCACACTACAATGCACACTTATCGGCACCATATCGGCATCGCCTCAACTCTGGCCAAGCAAGCACGCAAGGCGAAGTTGAGACACTCTAGATGCGATTTTTTTTAAATGTTATTGTGACGTATCAACCACGAGGCCTACCTAATGTTAAGCGGTATCTTCTGCCTATAACAGACCTATTTCGTCACGAGTGACGAACTTTACTGCGCCTGTCACACTCAGACAGTTGTTGAGTCTCGTGTGCCTGTTATTTTACTGGCTCTCAAGGACCGCTGCCGGAACACACTGTTAGGTGCTTGGCGAAAGATTTTCTACTTGAGGGTAGTCGCTAACCAGGCGGGCAATCGCAAAATTCTCTTCCATCGTGTGGCTCAAGCCGGCGGTGGGGATCGAACCAGGGACCTGGGGTAGGCCAGACCATAGCATTTACCGCTCGGCCATCATTTCTTCCAATGGACCCTTATCTTATCGACATCGCTTCAACTCGGGCCAAGCTCGCTGGTAGGTTTGACGCAAGGCGACGTTGAGACACTCGAGGCAATATGTTTGCATTTTTCTAATAACTTACCAACTGCAAGAGGTCGTCTTGCCGTAACAGATGTCGCTTGTCAGCGCGCGAGGCCAGCAACCTCGCGGCACCGAACCTCGCCGCGGTCCCAGCGCCTCCCGCGCCTGCGACTCCACCGCGGGTAAGCCTCCGCAGGGCTGCTCGGAATGCCTGTCAAATAGTTCATACATATCAATTATTTTTCAGTTTTACTGCCCAAACTAAACGCTCGTATGACGACGGGTGGAAAGGCTTAAGGGTGAACTGGCCGGCCCGTTCTCCATACAAACGCGGTAGGGTGATCACTCCCTTATTTGAGGATTTAGGTCCAAAACAAAGCATAATACCGATTGATCTCGTCATTATCTAGGCTTGTATGATGTCGAAATTTTAATAAGATAATTAAGTTGAGAGTTATGAGCTTCGAAACATTTTCATATAAAATGTTCGAGGCTAATAACTTTCAACTTAACTATCTTTTTAAAATTTCGGCATCATACAAGCCTAGATAATGACGAGATTAATCGGTGTTATGCTTAATTTTGGACATTAAATCTCAAATAAGGGAGTGATCATCCTACGGCGTTTGTATGGAGAAGCGACCGGCCAGTTCAACCTTAAATGGCGAGGCTCGTAGCGAAGTTTGCTTAGCTGTTCTAAACCGATCCAGCTAAGCAACATCCGCCACGGTCATGACTTGGATGGGTGACCGCTAGTGACATTACTTCTGAACGCTTCCGTGCTTCGGAAGCCGTCGGTCCCGGTTGTTGTCTAAGGATAACTATCATTACAGCATGGTGGTAGGGCATTTTGTGAATGCCCGCCTGGCTAGCTACCGCCCTCAAGTAGAAAATCTGTCGCTAAGGACCTAACGGCGCGTTCCGACAGCTGTCCTTGAGCCAGTAATTCTAGGTTAGTCTGAACTTCATCTTCGACCACATCATCACTGACTATCAGGTAAGATAGTGGTCAAAAGCTATAAATAAATTAGTTCCAACTCCGTAATGGAAAGGAAAATGTCAAAATTTAGTTCATATCCTATACATTACTGTAATGGCTCTAGACTGAAAACTGTCCCTCTAGGACAGAAGCTGATACTCCGTTAGGTGCTTAGCGATAGACTTACTAGATGGGTGGTAGATAGCCAGACGAGCATTCGAAAATGTCTTACCACCATGCTGGGTTCGGTAACTTGTGGAAAAGTTCCTCATTCCGTATGATGCCAAAGGTATATGGCGTTGCGTCATAATTGCTTGAAGGTAATATAAATGGCTGAGTAAAGTGTATCAACGGGGCCTTAAAGGGTTCTTAAAGTGTGGACTTTGACCTTAACTCGTTAAGGCCCCTTTGATGTATCATGTTTATTACCTGAGTCCTCTCAGCGTCCCGTTTCCTCTCATTCAAGGCGTCAGCCAACGCCTCGAGTCTCGTCAGAGCGCGTTGTAAAGCGACGCGGTCCGCGTGACCCGGCGGCGTGTGTTTTAGTAAATCCTGAAATAAGTTTAGCGAATTGTAGGGACTATTGGCATAATAAGTTACATGTGAAAAACATATTGATTAAAAAATCCTACTACACAGTTTCTGATTACATAAACGACAAAAATGCCTGGACAATTCCGCCTCCGCCAAGCTATTGCCTGTCACCTACATAATTTAAACAAATATTGTAATAACTCTATTATATAGTAAGTATGTAACACATTGTTAAAAGATGTTTAAAAGAATGGCCCCGAGTTTCTTGCCCGTTCTTCTCGCAGTGGCTCTATACAATTTATTTGCTGAACGTGGCAGTACAATGTAGAATATTTCAATACTAAAATTTGTAATTGACCTTCATAAGAGCGTCGTAGACGCCTAAATTGAATAAATGATTTTGACTTTGACATATATAAATAATACTATTAAGTTATTTATGCTAAGGGGTAGGTGGGAACAGAAGGATTTCTTCGTTAGACGATTTTTTTATTAATTTGGCGATAACATCCCTCTCTTTTAGATAAAAAAATAGCAAAGTTGCGCGCAAGTATTAGGTATGTTATTTTTTTTTCATTGCTGATAAGTTAGCCTTTGACCACAATCTCACCTGATGGTAAGTAATGATGCGGTCGAAGGTGTTAACATGTTTAACCTAGAATTACTGGTTCTCAAGGACAGCTGCCGGAACACATTCTTAGATTACAAAATCACAAATATACTATAGGAAAAATTTAAGTCAGGTGCGGGATTGTAACCCGCGTCCATCCACCCCTTGAGCCGGGGTATGGTCTAACCAATTGAGCTAACATGACATGTCGTCATAACTCAAATCCTTCCTATCGTTCTTTAACCATCGTATTGGGATGGAGCGACATCTATAGTACCACTTGCGTTGTACTACAAACAAGACCAATTTTGCAATTGGTTTTATACTTGTAAATGATGACGCAACCTTATAATTTTAATATTAAAATTATAAGGTTGCGTCATCCTTTACAAGGTGGATGGACGCGGGTTCGAATCCCGCACATGACTTAAAGAGCCATCACTGCTTCAAAATTACCGTCATCATCTTTCCACCCCCGTTATCCCACTCAAGTGTACAATATGTCTTTTCTACAACATAAAGGACAACACAAGAACATATAGGTTCATAGAGGATTACTAAGGTCGTAATAAAAATAGCAAGGTTTGACTTCGATCCCATTCCTGATGACAATCCTCTCCTCAGAATGGTCTCATTTAACTACAAACGTTTCAATACTATTTTCGCTACTTTTTAGACTATAAGTAATAAACGGTTTGTTTAGACACTACACAAATGAAAACTTGAATGCTTACTTGCAAAAACATAATGAATTGTGGAAACCTCTGCACCGGTTTGACCATGAGTCCGAAGAACGAAAGCCTGTCATGCGCACTGATCTGTTTCACTTTGAAGAAATCCGCCAGAGCCGACTTTCGCTTGGACTCCATCTTGGCAAGTTCCATCGCCATGGAGAAGTTGTTGATGAAATCCGAGTACACATCGAGCACAACTGCCTTTGAGAACGCGCTTAGGAAGACCTCGCCTGAAAAGAAAAGTTAACATAATTAATAAACTAAGACTACTTTGCAGATATTCATAATAATCATTACTGTACTGTACTGCATCAGCCGGATAGTCCAATGCTGAACACAGCCTCCCCCAGTACGGGGGTGTTTGTCATAATCCCCACGCTTGGCAGGCGGCTTGGTGATATCTCACACTGCGATCCAGTGTGAGATATCAGTTTCTCAGAGAGTGCTGCTGCCCACCGATGTGTTACCCTTAGTTGCATGTTACGACACCCAAGGGTTGAGATGAGGATTGTTGATTATTGATTGACGCATTCTAGCCCAACACCCCACGGGCAATAATTATTAACTAAAAGAAAATAGGTACTTTTATATGGGATAATTCGCAAGAAATTCCAGCATAGGTACACCGATGTGACGTAAGAAACGCGACTTAACCTACATAGATGATTTATATAAATAGAAAAAGTGCAATGTCCTACTGTACCTACTACCTTGCGGAACGCCGTACGTGAACACTGCGTTATCACTCTCATGACTATCCTTTTGAGTTCTTTTAAACAGCAAACTAGTCTATCGCTATGCCTCTTATACACATTTTTTTCAGGCTCGTCAATAGAATAGGAATGGAGAAGATGTTAAAAAGTCCCTTATACACTTGTTTCCGTTATCCAGGAGTAAGATGTGCCTAAAGAAGTACTAGGCAGAACGGCGTACTCGATCGACCTTCCTTCTCTGAAGCTATAATGGTTTTTATTTAACTATTTTTTTTTCTCAAAGTACCACATCACTTTTTTTACAAGCTTTTCTATGACTAGAAAGAGAGAAATAATGTGAATAACACTAGCATTGGTCGTATCGTTATATTTATTTTCCTACAGGAAATCCAAATAATTGGCACACGAAACTCGTAAATAAATCATAAATGTATAAATGTGCCTGATCTATTAAATTTACAAGCTCAACTACCTACTTTTAGTTTTAATCTGCATACACCTTGAACTCATCACTATCTCTACACACACAGGGTTCAATAAAAAGAAAAACGTAAAAAGTACACTCGATAGAATTTTCTATACCACACCTGTATCCAGTGTAATTTTTCAAGGACTACTCGGTGTTATACTCGGTATTATACCTACTTATCTGAATGTTCTTGGCTCTATTTCACCGAACTAAACTTTTTATGCTTGATAGGTTGTAATAGAGCGGGCTGGAGGGTTCAAACCTCTAGCCCGCACCATTACATTTGGCGCCCAACTTTAGGTCTTACACGTAGCGGGAGGACGCCATTTTTTCAAAAGCGCCTAAATTAACAAACTTAATACGTTGTCAACACGACGCTGACTCAGTCTGCGTCCAAAAAACCCACTTTCGCCTGAAAAGACAAACCATATCGACTGACAATACGACACCATTCCACAAATATCATAAGTAGGCTACATGTCCTGGGCTTCTGCATCTGTTATAGGCAGAGGATACCGCTTAACATCAGGTGGCCCTCGCGCTTGTTCCTTCACAATAACATTAAAAAAAATAATAATAATACTCATAATCAAATGTCGAGGATAATGACGAATACCATATCTACACGTCAGACGACCCCATAGAATTCATAGAGCGACTGGAGGAACTTAACATAGGACATAATATAAATCCTGATAAAACGTTACACACATGTTACCACGCTTTCTTCAGGGGAAAGCGCTACACTTTTTTAAGTTTTTTAGAATTGATCATTGCCAAGAATCAACATCACAGACAAAAGTTCATAGATTACTTAACCGACCTACAGACCTTAATGCGCAGGTACGGGAAATTGTCTCAAGTACAGTGAAAAGATTTTATGAGAACATGAACGCGAAATATAAATAAAAGAAGCACGAATACAAAAATACCCGGAATTAATGGAATTGGCTAGAGAATTTGAGGCTATATCCGAACAAAAACACATGAATGAATTTGAAAATAATAAAGTTGCAACAAGATTCGATGACCAATTAAATTTAAAAATTAAAAACGAACCCATGGTACCAGTAATAGATCACAGTCAACAAGAACAACCTTCAGAGATTAGGTACATGAAAACTATAACCCACAAGCAAGCTGTTGGAGCTGCGGTAAGCAAGGACATTCTTACCGCCAGTGTAGAGGTAATTGGACGCTATTTAGTTGCGTCTGTGGAAAGATAGGAAAAAGGAGCAGAGTGCTGCCAACAAGCAGATAAAATACCCCAAAAGGCTTTTACAGCGACTGAGGAATCAGATCTGGACAATCGAATATTTACAAACATAACGATAATAGGTAAAACATATCAAGCATTATTAGATACAGGGTCATGAAGGTCAATCATAAATAATGAAATATTGCAAGCATGCTCAAACGGATCGATAAGAAACGTCAAGAAACACGCGGTGTTAGCAGATGGCACAAAAATAGATATCTCAAAGTCCATAGATTTAGATCTAGACATAAATGGTACAATAATAACCATGAACTGCTCGTAATTCCAACAACACCCAACATAATTATAGGGGCCGACCTATTACAGAGAATACGAATCAAGTTAACATGGCCAGACAATGGGAAAACCTACATATCTGGCAGCCTTTGACCACTATTGCACCTGATGGTAAGTGATGATCTGGTCGAAGATGTTGTCCAGACAAACCTAGAGTTACTGGTTCTCAAGGACGGCTGCCGGAACACACCGTTAGGTGCTTGGTGACAGATTTTCTACTTGAGGGTGGTAGCTAGCCAGGCGAACATTCGCAAAATGACCTACCACCATGCTATAACGACTGCCACCCTAAGACGGAAACCGGGACCGACAGCTTAACGTGCCCTCCGAAGCATGGAAGTGCTTAGTAGTGTCATAACGGTCACCCATCTAACTCATGACCGCGGCGGACGTTGCTTAACTTTGCTGATCGGTTAAGAAAAGCAAAGCAAACTTCGCTACGAGTGCTTCTAAACTATACCAATTTATTTATATTAATCCCACATTCTTTTGACCGAGTATTTCGATACAGTCGCAGTCATCCCTATTAATAATAAAGAAACTGGAGTAAACAACGTGTTTTCCCAAAAATACAGGGTAAAATAGCACATTATTTTTCGTACTACTGGCACGTGTAAACACGAAATGTAACTACGTTCATCGTCGACACATTTAGAACATTTATGTGCCGCAATTGTGAATTAAATATGTCAAGTCCGGAACAACAAGATATTTCAAATATACACGCCATTCTAATTACTAAGGCAAACGTTTAAAAATCGTTCGAAATAATTAACATTTACGTTGTTTCTCGACAAAACAATAGCACTGAATTTCCGTTGCCCTTGGTCAGTTTTTATTAGTCTGTGAGAAGTTTTATTGAAGTGGTCTATCGTGGATTTGTCAATTCGCTTATTTTTTGCATGGCGAGACTGTGTCCTGTGTCTTTTCTACATTGATTTTGTTGTATGCGGCACGTAACGTAGGTTTTAAAAAATCATTATGTATTTTAAAACTATGTAAGTTCAACAGTACTCAGAAATAAAGAATTATTTGCTATTCTGCAGGTAACACAAACAAGTTCAAAAGCTGACCCTTCGCGATAATAATTGACAGTCTTGTGAGACACAAGATAACAAGACTTTATGTTAGACACAAAGCGAAAAATCCGCCTCCAAAAGTTTACCATTACTAAAGTTGACAAGGAAGAGTAATCGTCCATAAGGGTATTAAAATTGTCCCGTGAGCTATCCAAATGATAGATATAGGCGCTTGTGGTTTTATACATAAATTTTGTCGCCGCGACCCGCATTCGTTCCTATAAATAATTGTGGATAGTAAACCCACTTGCTACGAGTACGTGTGAATGAGTCACTTTACAGTTTGATGGGCTTATTTGTGAGAGCCATGCTATTTGTGTTTGTGACTGTTCAGCTGTATACGAATTATTTAGTGTATTGCATGGAATCCTTGTTGAATAAAAAAAAATGATGTGGTCGAAAGTGTTCACAGGCTTAACCTAGAATTACTGGCTCTCTAAGACAGCTGCCGGAATATACCGTTAGGTACCTGGCGACAGATTTTCTACTTGAAGCCACGCGGGCATTCGCAAATTGCCTTTCCAGCATGCGGTGAAGATCATGACCGCGACGGAATTCGAACCATGGAGCTGCTGCGCGGTAATCCATAGCCATTGCCACTGACCCATCACTGCTTTAAGAATAAAAGATAATTGGAACTTGGTTGCCGTCTTAAGCCTACCGGTTCGCCTAATTCTTAATTTTCATTCTAATCATGATTAGCCAGATGACGCCGTGAGAGGTGGTGCGATATGGACAAGGATTAACTTGTAAAGCACTGTTACTTGAATGCTTTTAAGGTGCTTTTATAAATACTATATATTTATAAATATTAAGTGCATACTAAATATGAAATTTAAAATGTCAAATTTTCGTGTCCAACATTATAATATTCATCGAGGAAAACTAAACGAAAATGATAGCTATTATTAGAGTATCTGTTTGTACGCCTTGTTGTTTGGTGCCTTTGATTACCGGCTTGGGTATTGGTTACGCTCCCGCCTGCCCATGCGGGTAGTTTGCTTACCGGGCAGAATCGGGTAGGTATGTGTGAGGGAAGTAGTACATATTGTGTTGAATTCCCGGCCCGGACAGAAAGGTTGAGTTGACACTTAGGGTTCCGCACTGCAAAAACCCCGTAAAACAAAGAAATGTTTGTTGGTTTTGATCTAAGCTAATAGTGACTTACCAATTTCTATGTAATTTAAATAATAATCTCTATATAAACAACAAATACTGTATTTTTTTATTTTGTTGGAGCTTAAATCAAAACCAACAAACATTTCTTTCTTTTACGGGCTGTTGAATTGCGGAACCCTAAGTGTCAACTCAACGCAAGCTTTCTTTTTCGGCTACCTTCAGAGTCCTAGTGAATAAAAATAAAAAATGTTAAATAAGTAGTAGTCTTTGGGCTAACGTTCTACAAAAAATATCAAAATTTCTAGATTTTCAATAATTATTTTTATGCGCTAGAGATCCGTGACATACGGCCGGAAACCGGAGTCTCATTAATAGGGTTACTTACACATTATATCCATACACTTATAAGCTGAATATAACGTCATGTGAGAATGTTTTCAAATGTCACATGTTGTACAATTTTAGCGTAGGGCTACATTTACTGTATTTATTGACCTTGCTGTACTATATCAGCCGGATTGTCCACTACTGAACACAGCCTCCCCCATTAAGGGGGGGTTTACCATAATCCCCAGGCTTGGCAGAGGTCTTGGGGATCGCAGTGTAAGATAGCAGTTCCTCAATGGGCGCTGCTGCCCACCTTTTGGTATTTTACCCTTAGTCACCTTTTATGACACCCAAGGGATGAAATGGGGGAGGACGAGTGATATTCTAGCCCTGCACCCCACTGGCAAATATCCTGACCGGAATTATATTGACTTACACGGACATTATTACAGCTATGTCGTTTTCCTCATAAAAGAATAATATAGATATATGCATAGTCATCTGTGGCATAGTTTCAACATCAAAATCATAAGTGACTCGTGCGTAAAACATGCTTCAACTTGTATCTTGACATAATGAACTGCGTTTTTACCCGCATAGCATTGATATCGTTTACGCTTTCGAACTCATTTATAAAGTTATTTAAAACAAGTCCCTATACATATATTATACAAAAATGGTTCAACACGCTCAGTGCCTGTGTATCATAAAGGATCCGCTGAAGGAGGTATTGTCCCAGGCCGGTGTGGATATAGATATCTGACGATACACGCGACATGGGTGTTTTGTAGGCCGACATATTATCCCGATTCATAAAAATCTATGAAGGAGTATTAAACCACGGTAGTTTTTACTAAGAACAGTTCAGTTATATGTTATAATTATGCAATACCAAAACATTTATTGCAATAGAAATACTTGTAGGTGTTACTAATAGATGAAAAATAAAACAGAAAAGAAAAAATACACACAATGTTTTTAACGTTCTCTTAAAATTTAACTTCGTCAAAACTAAATAAATGAGTAATTAATTTTAAAAAGTTTAAATCGCAATACAAATGTAATATTTTTATTCCGATCAGCTTCCCAATGTTTCAACGACACCGTCACCAATAAGTCAACTCTAGACCACGATCACTTTGCAATGATCGTGAAACGTCGAAATAAAAAATGATTTCAAGCGTAATACTTAATACGCTGATACGTGTAACTAAATGCCGTAATTTTGCCTCGCGAATTAGTTTCCTAAAATGAAGAATAGTTAATGTCTTTTTAAATGTATTAATCTAGCAATAGAAATATTTTTCAGTATTTATAATTAATATCTGCCTTCACTAAATTGATAACGTTATGTTGGTAGCACGCCTAATTTTCGACAGTTATATGTAAAACGCCCGAGCCCGGCGGTTATTTTGAGTTGCGGAAAACTTTTCAAGTAACATTGTATTGTTTATTTCTATGTTTCTATATTTAATCCATAAAACTTTGATAGCTTGGTCGGTTTTCATTGTTAAGAGTGGAAATAAACATAATATATTTTGCGAGAAATATTGGCATAGGCAAAGTTTAGTATATTTTGTGAACAAGCGGGCAACATTGTCTAGTTAGGGTTGACCTAAAATTTTATCATTTGATATTAACGGTTTTAAAAAAAGGAGGATGTGTATCTACGTGATAACTGCATCAATTATGCAATTTGATATTTTTTTTTATTTGATGTGGTTTATTTCTAATGTCTTTCTTTATTTCCGTCCGTCTATCCATTATATATTAATCGGGTCTTTAGCTCGTATACGGAATAAGTTGCACCCCTATTTTTTTTAGATAATTTGGCCTAAAATACCTCATAAAGTACATTCATATACGAAAATTTTACAAAAAGAAATGAAAATTATGATGTTCTTGGGTTTTTTCTATGATAAAATGGGTATTACAATGTTCGTTGAACTCGTACGATTTTATAATTTAATTTTACTATAAAGATCGATGGTTTCTATTCTGTGAAACATTAGGGCACTTGACAATAATCGCAATAACCTAAAAACACTTAATAATGAGTACCTTCTAGCTAACTTGCAATGATATAATATTATACAGGTGATTACCCGGTAAACTATCGATATTGGGCTACAATGTGTTCGCTTTGAGCTTATCTAGCTAGAGATAGAAAACTAAACCAGTAAAACATGAACAGAATAATAAAGCAAAATGTAAAAATAAAAACCTTGCTTTTTTACAGAGCACTGTCTCAATCAGAGAAACTATAAGTTTTTGCAATTACTCTTGATTACAACGCTAAGATATTACCACAGAGATTGAAAGCGTTTCCACTCATCAAATCACAGTCAAATAATTCATGCGTAAAATTTCCAACAAAAATGTATATTTAAATGTAAAACTTCTTGTATGCATGTCTGCGAATTTTCTTTTCATGGAGACAGTATGTCAGGTTCTTTTCATATTAGTGTCATACAAGTATACCAGCGCAAATTAGATGCGGTCGACATCCTGACACCTTTTGTTGGGCCAGTCTTTTATTTATTTCGTGTTGAACAGCAATGACACAGAATATTAATTTGTATTCAGAATTGGACCTGCCACTCAGCGTGTGCTGCGTCGTAGTGCTATGCTATGAATTTATGATATTCATATATGGTTTAACAGTTTTAGACTAGTTTCATTTCTCAGTAATAAATGGCTTTGTGAACTGAAGACCACGAGATTGAAATATGTATTTTTTTTTTACGTTTTCATCCCCTATATATATATACGCCATTTTGCAAAAATTCTATTAACTTAATGTAACCATATATTCATTATATTTATCGAACCTGCTTACTATGGTATTTTTCCTTTCACCGCCTCAAAAATAAAATCAAGTAGTTGTTTATACGTCAATATGTATCTGTAGATTTTTTAACGCTTTAGTATATAACATATAAGTCGATGTTATTTTATTCCTTTGAAATTGGCGGTAAAATAAAACGTTAGCCGATGTAGCAAGCGTCACTACGAGAATGAACCCCAATTTAATTAGAGCTAATCCATACGTAACTTAATCAACACACTGTCACTGTCAAATTCATTCATACTAGCTAAAAGTTAGTCTGCGTCTTTGTTTTTGCCATAATGATACCATAACCGGTACAAATACCACTTTAGGTAACGTGAAGTACAGATTAAGATAATGCACTTTTTAGGTAAGTACTGTTCATAATTTACGCAAATTAAACATATTCAGGTAAGTAAATAGTCTTCTGCTATTTGGGTAGATGTCGCCAACGTCAAAAAACGTGCATTCAAACGGATGGAGAAGATTCGACTGTCCAGCTGTCCAGTGTGTTATTTATTTAATTTATTTATTTATTTTTGTCAACTAACGTATTTAAGTGAGGTGTATTTAAAACTTACCAATTTTTTCATCGCGGTCCCACGTACGCGCACAATCGGCTAAAGCCGTGCGGAAGTGAAAGTGGCATTGTAGAATGTCTGGAAGCCGGTGAAATAACGTCTGGATTTTGCTGCCATTGAGGATCGGTGGACTGCTTTCTTCTAAGGGTTTCTTGTAGTCCTAGAATGGAAATAGAAATTTGATGACAAATCTAGTAAGATTATTATGAAAAAAAATGTCATCTACACCATCTAACGGGCACATTGCCAAACTTGCGCAATAACTTACTAAAAATATCCAGTAGAAAAATCAATACCACATGGTCACCTGGATTCTCGGAGAATCCTGGTGTGTGATATTGATTTTTCCCAAAAACTAAAAATGTCCAGTAGAAAAATCAATATCACATGGTCCCCGGGATTCTCGGAGAATACTGATATTGAATTTTCTCCGAGATGATATTAATTTTTTTCAATGAATCATTCTCCCGGTTTAGACGTGCGTAGACGATGATGCTACTGCACCAAGTCACAGATTATATGAACAGTACCAGAGTCGGAATAAACAGGTAACAAATGTTCTCCAGTCAAAACTGACTAATTGAAACGCATTACATTTTTTTCTCATCACTTATATGACTATACTGTGACTAAATCACCACAGGTTATGTACCAGATAATTTGGCATTGCTGTAAATATCTTGTTCTATAGAATTAATTAATTGGCAACTTGTAAACTATGATCCCATGATGCTTGCCAATCGTGGGAATAATGGCAAATACCCCCTAATAGGAAAGACTGTGTTCAGCAGTGGATGAACTAAGACTAATGAATTTAAATACCAAATAACGACATAATTTTATACAAAGTAATTCCATGACTGACATGATAATGAAAACTTAGTGTCAGCAAAAACTGCTAGCAACTGTGAATTGAATATGATTGCCTCGCATAAGTAGAGTACAGTCAGGTTCAGCATAAAGATGCCATAAACTATGATAATAGAAAATGTCTATCACAGTTAGAGAATTTTGAACACAGGCATATTTCGTTTTAGAGATCGCGCTTAAAATGAATCCGAAAGTCAATGAACCCATGAAGAGTAGTTGCATAAAATAAAGTCTTTTTGTTTGCATTTTGCCGACATTGCGAATCCCCTACAAGTTAATTACAATTAAAAGCAGTAGTTATTTTTACGCATTTACACTATCCATTGCTTACTACATTGACAACTGATAAAAATTGTCATTACAAATATACGAGAGTAAAGAGTGACTTCAAATTTTCCTCTTAGCATAGCAGGCGTAAACCGCATAGCAGGCGTTATTGCAAACATAACAATATTAAAAAAAAAACATTTATAATAATCAGCTAATTTAGGCGTCTACGGTGTTCTTATGAAGGTCATTACAAATTTTAGTATTGAATTCTTGATAGGTTAGCCTTTGACCACTATCTCACCTGATGGTAAGTGATGATGTGGTCGAAGATGTTGTTCAGGCTAACCTAGAAGTACTGGCTCTCAAGGACAGCTGCCGCATATTATACATTGTACTACCAAGTTCAGCAAAAAAAATTGTATAGAGCCGCGAAAAGAACAGGCAAGAAACTCGGGGGCGTTCTTTTAAACGTCTTTTAACAATGTGTTACATACTTACTATATAATAAAGTTATTACAACATTTGTTTAAATTACGTAGGTGACAGGCGATAACTTGGCAGAGGCGGAATTGTCCAGGCATTTTAGTCGTTTAAGTAATCACAAACTGTGTAGTAGGATTTATTAATCAATATGTTTTTCACGTGCAACTTAAATTTCCCTTCTGTGAGCGTAGTTATATGTTTGGGATCTTTATTATAAAACCGTACATACAATTACCTAAGAAAGACCTTTTATTTGTCTTCTAAATAAAATGAAGACAACTAATAATTAATCTGAATCTGATTTAGCTACCCCCCTAGATTAGTATAACGCCACGAGTGACAACTCTAATTAAAATACTGATGAAACTACGGGTATTGTAAGCACATGCTGGTGCTAACTATCTTGACGTACAGACACACAATCGAAGAGACACATTAAAATTTTGAGGATTTACGTTACTAATTTAATTTCTTCTAGTCTGCATTCGAATAAAAATATCAACATCGTAATATATAACGATTCTATTTGTAAGCCTCAAAGCACAGGGAAAAGCTGCAATTTGATAACAGCCCTCCTATGTGCAACTTAACGATTATCTTATCTTTGTCATCAGGGGTTAAACTATTCGAGCTCTAGCGTGCACAGTTGACCTGCTAATCCGATTCTTGAATACAAGTTCGCATCAAATTGGCCATGCACTGTTTTGATCAGACTCTAAGAATAATATAAAGATGATTAAACTAATTACAAAAAAAAAGTATATTGCGCAATATCAATAAACTAGCCAGTAGTAATAAACTAGGTATATATATATAACGAGTAATCTTCTTCCTGAGTGAAGAGGTACTTAAGAGTAGTCTGTGTACTGCACCTGACTATCCTTTCGCAATTTAATTTATTCAATAGCATACATAAACCAATGTAAAGTATAAAAAAGTCATACTTACGACATATCGCCAGAGAATAGGAAATAGTTTCTATACAACCCGTCATGCCTCAAAATAACTTAGCTTGTATAGAATGTAAAGTAAACACAATTCTACTTTGGACCTTGTTAAAGTGTCAAGATCAAGTTACATAGAAGATTGAAGACGGAATAGATTGCAAAATAAAATCACCTATGTGTTCACTAAACATGCTAACAAGAATTATACTTACGAGTATTTCTGACCAGGCGTTCATTGTCTCAGAAAAGCTTTTAGTATAAGCCCATGCGTTTAGAAATGGATCGATGTTCAACGAATAATACAGGAAAATATAATAACAGGATGATTATTTAATTTAAACAATAACAATACCATAGTTATTATTAGAAACGAGGTTTTTACTGAGTTTTGGTTGTTTTTGAGCTCTCTATATTTCGGAACTGTTACAAGCGCTATGATAACGAGTAAACATGGTAAATATCCCGTATTTAATAATAACTATAGATAGAATAGTAATAGAAATACCTTTTAGTACCTACCATGTATACTATTCGAAAATAGAGTTTTCCAACAATAATTATCACGTATTAATAAAAATTGTGTTTACAGTAGACACGGCGGGAAATCTCTTTCTTCGCCCTGCCACTCTACCACAGGGGTGGCTTAAGGGGATGTGTAGTACTTGAACCCACTACAGCACCTACGTGAGCAGACCTCCAAGGTGGGGCAAGATGGGGTCGCGTTAGTATTCACCATCTTGCCCCGGCGGTACGACAGTGGACGGCCCTATATCAATCTATAGTATCGTTATATACTTGATATAGTTTAAAAACTTCAAGTAATGTTATTCTCCACTTATTAGTATAATTTTCATTATATTATTCATCATTAGTATTTTCAGGTCCATGGTTCGAATCCCGCCCCGGCTTGAGCTTCACCGCATGGTGGAAGGGCATTTTGCGAATGCCCGCCTGGCTAGCGACCACCCTCAAGTAGAAAATCTGTCGCCAAGCACCTAACGGTGTGTTCCGGCACCAGTCCTTGAGAGCCAGTGAAATAACAGGCAAAAAAAATGAGACATAAACAACCATGTCTCAAGGTGATGGGCGCAGTGCAGTTCGTCACTTGTGATGAAATGCATCTGTTATAGACAGAGGATACCGCTTAACATCAGGTGGGCCTCGCGCTTGTTCCTTCACAATAACATAAAAAAAAAACAATTTATTTCAATCCAGCCATTTCGATCCTGCAGCATCATAATGATGCTGTATCACTCGTAGAATAATTATCTTGAAATGTATATAAATATTCCCTCAAAAATGTACAACATCTGTTGTCAATTGCATTCATAATACGTATACATTTTCTGAATACATTTTTGGACGAATATTTTTACCGGCGTCTACTCAATGAAATATGCAACATTTTTTTTTTACTAATTAGACTTCTCAGCTGTCTCAACCTTTGAATGACAGTGCAGTCGATATAGTAGAAGAAGATATTTGTGGACATTTTGCAAGGTACAATTTTTTTGTTGAGTACAAAATTTTCGTGATTGCGAAAAAAGTAGCGAACAGCGGGTGTTTGAAATCATACTTAGAAACATTTTGATCCTCCTGACTACCTACGACATATTCGTTTATTTGCGACAAGTGTACTGTCGTTCCTAGAACACCAATTTTGCCATCCACGGCCGACAGCTAAACCAAAATTGGTTCAATTAGAACAATCAATATACACCATCCATAGGTTCACGACTGCTAGCCCAGGCACGACTTAGCAATTAGCTGTATTTAACGTAGCGACACAAAATGTGCAAGTTCGCTTCCGCGGTTGCGTCATATTTCATGCACAAAGCATCTGAGTCTGCGTTATTGTTAGGAACACTATAATTTATTCGTATTATACATTATAACAACTTGGCTGTATATGGCAGGTGGAATGGCGGAATGCATGTATTCAATAACATGGAAAACCATACAAGACATGTGAATTAAGCGAAGGAATGGCAAGCTTATTTATGTCAGTATTTTTTATGCTTGATAGTTTAGACTCTGACAGCTATCTCACTCAATGGTAAGTGATGATGTGGTCGAAAATGTTTTTCAGCCTAACCTAGAATTAGTGGCTCTCAAAAACAGCTGCCGAACACACCGTTAGGTGCTTGGCGACAGATTTTCTGTTTGAGGGTGGTAGCTAGCCAGGCGGACTTTCGCAAAATGCCCTACCACCATGCTATAACGCTTGCTATCCTAAGACGACAACCGGGACTGACGGCTTAACGTGCCTTCCGAAGCACGGAAGCGCTCAGTAGTAATGTCACTAGCGGTCACCCATCCAACTCATGACCGCGGTTGACGTTGCTTAACTTTGCTGATCGGTTAAGAACAGCTAAGCAAACTTCGCTACGAGTACTTCTGAAATATTTATATTTTCTTTATAAAGATCGTGTGGGAAAATAGTGAATGATATTTTGTATCGTCATATTGTTGCCGTGTAATAAGACGCAGTATTTGAAAACATCCACCTACGTGTTAGTTCGAATTTGGGAAGCTAACAGAATTAATAATAATAACTGGACGTGAATGAGCAAAACACCAAATGATTTCAACTAGGGGCCTTTCGTGATTGGTAAATCCAGAATTGGCTTTGGCCTCGGACTACATTTGACATCTCTTTGTTAGCGTTTTGCAATAACTTTAGGCTATGGATGATCCTTGAGTTTTATGCTAAGCGTTATTAGTTCAGGGATTTAAGACTTTGTTTAAATTTTGTAATAGAGAAAAGACGAATAAGGAACAGTAATACGTGTTAAGGTTGAACTGGCCGGTCACTTCTCCATACAAACGCCGTGGGGTGATCACTCCCTTATTTGAGAGTTTAGGTCCACAACAAAGCCTGATATCGATTGATCTATTTATTATCTAGGATTGTATCGTAACATTTTTTATATAAGATAATTAACTGGAGAGTTATGAGCCTCATACATTTTCATATACATTTTTCGAGCTCATAACTTTCAACATAATTATCTTTTTAAAATTTCGTTACGATACAAGTCTAGATAATGGCGAGATCAATCGATATCAGGCTTGGTTTTGGACCTAAACTCTCAAATAAGGGAGTAAACTTGTAGTCTGTAGAATATGTGCAACCATAAAGATATTTTGGTAGCTACAGAATTACAGGAAATAAATATTAATAATGTTATTTACAGAAACATACGAGTTACAAGAACAAAATATACATAATAAGTACACATTATAGGTCAGTTAAATATAGTAAATTGGCGCTCTCGCAGTTATGCACAGATTTAAATAAAAGAACGCACACGACATCATATAGTCGAAGAAGACCATTACTTTATACCCTATAAATGAGTTACGAAGAAAGCAAATTTTGGATTATCTCGGTTCCCAAAGACTCACGATATTTTAACACATTCTCATGTGGTCGAAAATTAAAAAGGGTGAGATTTAGGCACATACATACACAACATCGCGCCTCTTGTAGGGGTAGGCAGAGGCCACAGATTCCACTTGCTACGATCCTTACAAATCTCTTTCTTCTTCATCTACACTCATCAATCCTTTAATATACAATCGTCGGTTAAGGATACTCCTGACCTGGCCTTGTTTCAGAACGTCTTCAATTTGATTTCGGAACGTTCGCCTAGATCATCCTATTCCAACACTTCCGTTCACTTGTACTATGTATACCTGGGGGCCAAGTCCGCTAATGACTCAATATGAACGCTCATAGCGTTAGTTAGTAGACTACCAAAACTGTCAAAATTTACCAGGCCGAGTCCATTATAGATTCATATTGATTAGCAGACTTGACGCCCGGTTTAGTCATTCTCATTTGAATTATGGTCTTTCTATTTAAAAAATTAAAACAGAAACATGTAGACGTTCTAAACTAATTACAATGAAGCAAGCAGCTAGAAATGCTTTCTCTACATAAATACTAGAAACACTTACTTAATTGTTGTCTGCGTATACAATGAAGCGTGATGATAGCCACAGAAGCATGAAATGAGGTAAACGAAACACTCATATCATAATGTATAAAGGAATTTATTCAAATCGCTCAAGCAGAGAAAATAGAAAATGCATGATAAATATATACATATATGGCATTGAATATCAGTTCCCGTGATGTAGGTACTCACTCATCTTGATTTAGAACCTTTTCGTACCCGTAATAGTACATTATGATAATATAAGTGCGGTAAGTTGAAAATAACAGCCGTGGCGATATTGCGACAAAAAGGCTTGGTACAAGAAAGCAGAGGCTGTAATTTTCAAAGCGCACGTATGTCATACGACGTTTTTCAACACACTTGTGCACTGTGTGCGAGGAACAAATACGAAAATTTCGATACGAAAATATATACCTTGTCTTTTTGATAGCAATAATAATCTAATTAAGGTGTATAATTAAATCTTCTAAAGTTCTACTTCCGTAGGTAAAATACTCTTTGGTTTGTTTTTATATGAAAAACTAATGAAACAAACCACAATCTTCTTGGTGAGAAGTGTGGAAACGTTGTTTTTTTTTCTATTTAAAGCACAAGTATGCGGTAATGTAGAAAAAAGCACGAGTGCGTAATAGATTAGATTAATGTACTAAAATCGATGCATTTAAAGGCCCGTTACGAGCTAGTGTGTTGAAATATTAGATTATGATACAAGTGAGCTAAGTTGCTCACGAGTTTCATACGCACTTTTTCAACATCCTTGCGAGGAAAAAAAATATATATTGCACAAATGCGATACAAATAACATACGAAACTTATGGAAAATAGCGAGCCAATTTTTTTTTTGCGCGCGGCAGCTGTATTTTGATTGTTTACATATAAACCTCTTTGATGTTACAAATCTGTATTGCCCGGTAAAATTGAAAATGCTCTGTTTACTCGCATATAATTTGCAGTTAGTTACTAACTTAACTTTGTAGGGATAATTATATTACGCACTAGTGTATAATATTATTATGCACGAGGGTGTTATAGTTCAATTTATGGCCCTAAGAACGATATAATAAAAAAGCTCACTTTACGAGCAAGGTGTGTGGAAAAAAATCTATTATTAAACTTAATATTGTAAAAGGATTAGCGACGAAGCAAAATATAGCATTGAGTATTCATTATAGAGGATCTTCATAAACTCTAAAATTAAAACTCCCTGCTGAATAAACGATGTATTATGATCATTTACAAAGCAAGCTATCCGTCTTTGGAATGCGCTACCTGTTACTCGTAACATCAGATACACGAAGTCAATTGACTAAATTTTTTTCTATCGTATATTTGTAATTTTGTAATGTAATCCGCATAGCAGAAGTTATTGCAAACATAACAATATTAAAATTATCAGGTTGCGTTATCATTTACAAGTATAAAACCAATTGCAAAATTGGTCTTGTTTGTAGTACAACGTAAGTGGTACTGTTTATCTGTGTAGATGTCGCTCCATACCAATACGATGGTTAAAGAACGATAGTAAAGAATTGAGTTATGATGTCATGTCATGTTAACTCAATTGGTTAGAGCATATCCCGTCCAAAGGCGTGGATGGACACGGGTTCGAATCCCGCTCATGACTTAAATTTTTTCGATCGTATATTTGTAATTTTGTAATAACACCCCTTTTTGGGCAGTCGTATAAAAATAAGAGCACAGCTACAGTTTCCGAAGGCATTATTATTAATATGCCATGGACGATAAGATCTCACAGTGAAGTCAAGGTTTGTGAACCTAATTCATAACTATGCATTTCTGTCTTTATGTGCTAATTAAACAATATAATTATACAGGTTAGAGGCTATAGAATATAATCGTGTTTATGATGTTTTTGCCATGTTGTTGATGTTTGTCTTGAGTTGGTGGCATGTCAATACCTAATAAGGATAATTTGTTATGTGAAATATACTACTAAATTGTATCTTTCATTATGGTTTGAGCGCGTTGTTAACTAAGTTTTAGGTAGATGGATAAAAATATATCTAAATGAATTACTTTTATTACTTATATCAAAAACACTAACGCATAACGCGAATGTATAAAATTCGAATTATACTGCGGTGACCGTCGCGTCGGCGCGCGGCGTCGTTCTGTGTTAAATCACAACTTTACGGCTTTTTTTTATGTTATTGTGACGGAATAAGCTCGAGGCCCACGTGATGTTAAGCGGACTAACCTCTGCCTATAACAGCTGCATTTCGTCACAAGTCACTAATTGCACTACGCCCGTCACCTTGAGACAAAGTCGTTAAGGCTCATGTGCCTGTAATTTCACTGGCTCTCCAGGACTCTTGCCGGAACGCACCGCTAGGTGCTTGGCGACAGATTTTCTACTTGAGGGTGGTCGTTATCCAGGCGGGCATTCGCAAAATGCCCTTCTACCATGCGGTGAAGCTCAAGCCCGCGGCGGTATTCGAACCATGGACTTGCTACCACAAGGCTTACGCACGCAAATCTGGATCTTAATTATTTTGGGACTTAGTAGGTGATCTAGTAAGCATGTAAGTACATAAATCTATGAATAAATAATAAATACGAGCTCTTTGTAACCTTCAGTAACTTCTAAAAACTTACGTACATCTATAATATAATAGGTTATTATGGAGATTTTATTAAAGACTGTAAGCCTTTACAAAATTACGAGGATAAATTATAGTCATGTGCGGAATTCGAACACGTGCCATCCACCCCTACAGCCAGGGTATTCTCTGACCGCTAAGCTAACATGACAGGACTCATAACGCTAATTTGTACTCTTGTTCTTGAGCATCGTAAGGGGATGAAGTACGCCTTAATAAAAAAAATGAAAGCGCGTGATAGATACCTATTTGATAGGTATATATATACCTACCGAAAATGTTGCAGTCCACTATAACATTTGTATCATTACGATGTGAGCTACAGAGATCCATGCAGCATAGGCGCTCTATTGAATGCGCCCCACATCCCAATATGCAAATTCAAACCATGTGAATAGCACACGAGACAATAGCGATATGGCTTATGTGGCACACACAGGTGAATATTTACATAAACATATGTTTTGTTGAGATTTTTCTCGTTTACTGTGCAACTCGCCGCATCTCGTTTGTTAGAGATCATCCAAGTTACATTTACATGTGTGATGGAGCTGAACGTGTGAAAAACAGACGCCGGCAACAATTTCTCAAGTGCAAACCCAAGTTTGTAAACATGTGGGTAGAAAACAAAAGAAATTATGTGAAAACAGAGAGCTTCCGAATTAGATGCGGTCATCAAAAAAGGACAAAGTGATTTCACAACGAAGAAAACTTTCTAAACGAAATGTCCAAATACGTAATGAATATTCACGAATATAAGTTAATTAAACATGTGCGAATTCCCAGAACCAAGTGACTTATTCGCGTTGGTCATGCAAAAGAGGCGTGGCTGGAACGATGACACAGAAAAAACATAACTGTTTTATCCAACTGGTTTGAAAATTACTAGATATTATTCATGAGACTAATAAAAACTCATAACACGGTACAGGTTTTCAAAGATACGCTGGCGTTATGTAAGATACAGTAGTAACTTATCAACTAGTTAGTGAACCTATCCAACCACTTTCTGATATCATTAAAATTAACACCTAGTCAAGTCTAACGCTTAGTAGGTCTAGTATTTGCAATTACTATATAATAGCGCTCGTAGCTAAGTTTACTTACTGTTACAGCCCACTCGTCCACTGCTGAACACAGCCTCCCTCATTAAGGGGGCATTTGCCATAATCCCCACACTTGGCAAACGGCTTCCCCAAGCCGCCTGCCAAGCGTGGGGATTATGGCCCGTGGATCGCAGTATAAAATGGCAGTTCTTTAGAAAGCGCTGCTGCCCACCTTCCAGTATTTTTTCCTTAGTCACCTCACGACACCCACGGGATGATATGGGGAGGTGCAATTCTAACCCGGCACCCCACGGGGTTTACTTAGCCGTTCTTAATCGATCAGCTAAGTTAAGCAACGTCCGCCGCGGTCAGGAGTTGGACGGGTGACAGCTAGTGACATTACTACTGCTTCCGTACTTCGGAGGGCACGTTAACCCGTCGGTCCCGGTTGTTGTCTTACGATGGCAGTTGTTACAGCATGGTGGTAGGGCATTTTGCGAATGCCCGCCTGGCTAACTACCACCCTCTAATAGCAAATCAGTCGCCAAGCATCTAACGGTGTGTTCCGGCAGTTGTCCTTGAAAGCCAGTAATTCTAGGCTAGGATGAACAACATCTTCGACCACATCATCACTTACCATTAGGTGAGATAGTGGTCAATGGCTAGGCTATAAAAAAAAAACTTTCCAGTCAAGATGCTCACACTTCTTCTAAGGGAAACAAAAGTGGCAACACTGACAGTTGTATACTGGTATCATTTAGTTGTGTAATAGGAACTGTTATTAAGATTGAATTATAATCACCGCTTGTTTAAACATCAATCTGAGCTTACTTCCTTTTCGATTGGGAATTTCTCCGGAGTCATGAGAAATGTCAGCGTGTGTACAGAGGATTTTATAAACCGGTTGGGAACTAACTTGTGTTGTGGCTTACGAGCGCTCGTTTGTGTTGACAGTGTACTTTACTTTGACTACAATCGCGCAAAATAAACATTTGAGTCGCCGTCTACCGTTTAGTGATATGCTAAGTAGCAAGTACTACCTACCCTGACTAGCTACGATCTTAAACCTTATCCCAATAATCACAGAACATCTTTTCTAGTACCAAATATTCAAATACATACGACGTTCATTATTCGTTACCCCGACAAGGTAAAAACAGTTTTGCTATTCCACACGACTGTACGGGTAATTACAAGCCATTTGCCAAAGATAAACGTAACTAACTTTAGCAAACTTCTTGTTGCGAATCGATGGTTCCGCCGCGCTTTCTAATGGGAACGGAATGGCTTGACCTGACCCAGCTATTTGTTGAACCTAGAACAATAATGTCTTGGGAAGAAACTCTGAAGACACTACCGTCGTAAGGAAACTGGTAATGCAAACAAGATATATTGATTGTTTAGTTAGTGTTGTACTTACGTTGACAAGTCTTTGTAATGTGGCGACGTATGAGTTCTCGCTGTGTATAATGGCGGCAACGACATGTCTTCGCCTCAGTTGCACCGGGGAGAGGCAATCCGGCGCAGCGCCCAGCGACGGCGGCGGCACCCGCCCCCCGCGCACCTCCCCGCCACACGAGAACAGATCTTCCTCCAACTGGAACACACACACATCCTCAACACTTCACCAAACACATGTTCAAAAACAAAAGCCGGAAGCATTTCGATGAGTCGATTCAGAAATAACCCGCCCAATTCACAAGGACAACGTTATGAACGTAGCTGCTAATATCGAGTACGGCCTTGTCGCGCGTCACGAATCGCGTCATCGAAACACTGTCCCACAAACACGCAAACGTCAAAAGCACCATCCGAGTCCTCGCGCGACTTACGGCATAGCTCGACAAACAATATTCGGCTTTATCGTGAAGCAGCCTCATGCAGGACGGACAAAACATGGCCGACCGACAGCGAAACAACAGAAAACTAATCAACTTTTGACATTTACGTATCGCACGTTGTACGCGTAGACACACTAAAAATAAACTGAATGAAGAAAATTACAATCGTATACATGAATCCGCTACGGTAGCTGACGGGGTACCAATCTGACATCATTATATCACATGTTAAAATTAGAATTGCTTGTTTAGCGACTTGAGACCTCCGTGGAGACGAGAAGCGGCGATGCGATCGACACGTTACTGCGGTTAGTTATTCAATGTCTACTGAATGGTCAGTTGGATCATGAATCATCTAAAATATAATTGTGAATCATGTATTAATATTATATACATCATAAATTTTACAGTGTGTTAAATAAATGAAGGATAATAGAAGGGGCAGTGAAACGAACATTATAATTCCAGAAATGTCATCGCTGGCGACCGGGACTCGTGTCGTGAGTCAATGACCAAATTGTAAAGGCACACAACGTCCGCTTCGTAACTCTCTAAAGTTCAATGAAATGCTCAGTATATCATGAGTACTTCTTTTAATTGAAAAGTACTCGTACTGAATGGAGGTTGATGAGTACGGCCATTAATTTTACTAAGATAAAGGCGCTAAAGAAAGTTGAATGGACTAGGATTACATAGATATTGAAGATGAATTCAACTTTAGAGGGGGTCTTATGCATTTGAGTTTACACCTAAGCTTGAATAAAGTAGAGCCGAAGATATATGGTTTTTAAGATTTATAGTTACATTTCAAATGTCGAATGGATCCGATTTTGTACAGGTGTCTCAAGAAATAAGTATTTAAAGTAAATGAGGAGGCATTATTTTCTAAGAGCTAATTAAGTAGAGGGTCCTGTTTTTTTTGACATCACAAGGAAACGTGATTAATTTGATTGACCCTTGACTTTTGAGAACGTGGAACACATGTTATATTATACGGAGGGATGCATCTTACACGCTTTTAAATTATTGTTTTGCCGAAACAATGCTTTGGTCATGAGAAGGTTTAAAGCATAAAACATGGTATTTTAAAGAAGTTTTGTTTGTTTTAACTATATTATATTATATCGTCACTGACTTGTGCAACATAAAGAGTACCGTTAAAATATGTACTAAAGTTCAAAACATGTGTTTTGTGATACGATCGACGACATACCTTGTAGTAAATAAGTAAGGTAATAAATAATAAACTTAAATCTTATTAGGTATTTCTTTTTGGAGCATCTTAAATTGTATCTCATTAGAGGTTACCTACACTGCCAGCGTGCTTCAACTAAAAGAAGCCATAAAATGTTTCAATGATAATTTCTTAATTTCAATAAATATACTCATCAAAATTAAGTATGGGGCGGGTCATATCCACTACATCCTCTGACCAGGTTAAATGCGTCAAACACTCAAATTATGATATACATTATAAGTCTAACATACTACGATTTAAGTTGTCGGTTCCCCACAAGGGTTTAGATTAGACAGTGTACTAACCTCGGGCAACTTCGGCATTTTGTCGGTCTCATTCGTGTGCATATCATATTGGTGAGCGGATCCTCGCCTGACGCTGAACCACCTGGCTAGCCTCCCCCCTCCTTCATCATCAGGCGGAGGTGCGGGAGGGGTCGGAGTGGTACTGCCGCTGCGCCACCGCTCGCATAGCTCCCGCGCCCTGCTGAGCGTGTTGCGCAACTGCCCACTAGTCCTGAATGAAGGGAAATTAAATAAATTAGGCGGACAGCTGGGTGCTGTATGTAGAACGGAAGGCGTAAAGGTGATGTATGGTCGTGTTTATTTCCTACTTATCAATGGTTATGTTGGCTGGTTTTGGAATTCAAAACTATCACCATCAGTACCACACAGGCTAAAGAATAGTAGGAGAGATATTTAATAATATTAAATACCCATAAACTTTTGGTCAATTCGTTTCACCGACAACCTTTTATAAAAATAGGGTAACATAGAGCGCCCATATAGGTTTATTTATTTTGTTTGGAAACCTTTACATTGTAACAGAAAAAAATATTGGGCATAAGTTCATATCATTTTTAAAATAAGTAAATCAACGACATAACCATCAGATCATCATCTTGCACTTTTACATATATATTTTTAAGCGCTCGTAGCGGTGCTAGCTTAGTCAACTATCAATGTTCTCGGCGTCAGTCCCGGTTATCTTACGATAGCAATTGTGAAGCTAGGTATGTCGTATGCTTTCGGGCGGCCTGAAAACTCCGATACTTTGCATGGTGGTAGGACATTTTGCAAAATACCGCATGGTTGGCGGTTACCAAGCAAATAGATAATCTTTCACCAAGGACCTAGGCTCGATTATGAATTTTTTTTCACCTTGAGACATAGTTGTTAAGTCTCATGTGCCTATAATTTCATTGGCTCTCAAGGGCTGCTGCCAGAAAACACCGTTAGGTGCTTGGACAGTTATTCTACTTGAGGGTGGTAGCTAGCCAGGCGGCCAATCGCAAAATGCCCTTCCACCATGCGGTCAAGCTCAAACCGGTGGTGGGCATCGAACCATGGACCTGCGGCACGGCAGTCCATAGCTATTATCGCTCGGCTATCATTGCTTCAAATTACTTGCAAAAGTTTTTTTTAAATTAAATAGTATAAGCAATGAATTTTTTTATATCATTGTACGTCCGGATGAACTGAGCACTATTAAATTATGATCTATGTGTGAACACCATGTTTACAATACATTTTTTTGCATATATGAAAGTGAAATAGGACATAAATGTATATTATTAATCTTCAGGATATCAATACATTACGATGGAGATTGTGTAACTGCAACAGTAACTTATCCAAACGACAAATATATTTGAGCAACGCCTATTCACTCTTGTAATTCATTCGAATAGTCTTGCCAATAATGCGACATTCCGACTATTGGATTACTCAACGTCATGCAAAATCGTTTCTCAGTCTTACACTATCGTGTTAAAGTTTAAATTCGAACGGTGATAATTATGTTTATGTTTTTAAACTACATGCTATGGTATTCGCATTATGTTTTTGAAACAATTTGCTGATATATCATATTACTCTATAGAACAGAGGCGTTCCACAGGGGAACTGAGTGTTTTAGAGTAATAACTACACAGAAAAAAAAGACTTCTTTAGCCAAGAATATACATTGTCTTAATCATTCAATTTTATTCTGAACTGAAAAATAATCGAGTCTTGATATTACACTCAAATATTCTTAGAAATATTGTTTTGACCCAAAAAATATTTCTTCACATAAAGTTTTCAAATTATTATTTCAAGATAACGAAAATATTCTTCAAACAATAAAACAGGAATTCTTCTGTTAACATTTTATTCTCTAAATAAAATTTCTATATTCTTTCTTGAAATATTTTTAAATATTCTTGTCGAATATAATTAAGGTGCTTCACTTACGAATATTTATGGTAAGATTCTTGGATTCAAAACTAACCATATTCGTATTTAAACACTTTAACGATTTCTCCAAAGAAGAATGCAATATATACTTTGATTCAAGAATATATTCCTGAGAATATTGTGTTCTGTTTTCAAGAATATATTGTTTTCAATATATATGAATCACAAATATTCTTGAATAAAAACACACTGCGTTGGCTCAAGTATTCCTTTTTTTCTGTGTATTGGTTATAGTACGCGATTTAATGGATAGATTTCAAAACAGTAGCGCGTATTGACTAGGTTAGACGTTTTGATTTTTCTCAGATTACAAATAATATGCCTTCTAAAGTAGCCACTTAAATTGCTAACATTAAAAGTTTTTATTTCTGTGGTTGTAAGATAATATTCGCATTAGTTCTTAACAAGCATAATGTTTTATGACAGTTAAAGGTTTGCTAGTGCATCAGAAATAACCTTGAGAATGCAGTTGCAAAGAGATGTTTATGTCTGCACTGTGTAACGCCATAATGAAAAGAACGGCTCAAGATCTTGATCGATTTACTGGATTAAGTCTGAGAATGCGGAGCCATTCCGCCAGTGTGTATATTTCTAATAAAATATAGTGTACTAGATAATATATAGGGTGGGCTATTAAGATGGATCAGTAAGGGCATATGAATCATAAAATATGATGTCATAGTAAATTGCCGTGGTTGTATGTAAATTGCTGTGAAAAGCGCAAAAATTGGATTCGCAACGGAAAATAGGTTGAGTTGGCATGGTGTGAAAAGCTCTATCAAAGCAAATGTTGATCAATTATGGAGGAAAAATGTGAAAATCCCAATAACTTACGAAGGCATTTTAATTGACAATATAGAGGTATATATGAAAAATAATATCATAGCATAATAATATTGTAAACTAGTAAAGTGGACTCTGTCTAATGTCCCTAGGAAGAATGGATGTTATGACCCGTATATTCCTATATTATGTAGCTTTCGATAGAATAGCAAGTTAAACATTTATTGGGTCTAAATAACATGATTGGCCGTATGATTGGCAGGATATGGTCAATTAAGAAGATAAGGAAGCGGTTTAATTAACCATACAAATTGTTATTTTGTAACTATTTCGTAACATAAGACAATTACGCGTTCTGTTCATGGGAAGTTTAAATAATTTGCAAAATAATTAACGACGATTTACATAATAATTGTTTCTACATACGTAATCCAGCAATGTAGACGGTTAAAAACTACGTAAGTTACATTCGACAAACGCATTGACATGGTTAAACATGGTCACATTGATCATACAAACAGGCTAACAATGAGCACATCTAATGAAGAAAGAAATCTATATCGAATTAATTGTTTTAACATTGAAATGTCTAACATCATAAATAACACAATCAAATTGACAAAACCGAATCAAACAATTGATCAATAACAATAAAGCAATCAAGACGATGAGCCGTGAACTGTTAAACAGAAAACTTTGAACAAAGAATATGTCGAAGGTTTGTCACAACATACTCAGGACTGGGAATACTCGTATAAACAAATGTAAGTATCAACCGCAAATATATAAATGAAACATTAGATCGCATTAGGTAATGTGATGAAAGATAAAATACATATTGTCTTTGCGGTTGCTTCACTCAGCAAGCAATCTTGGTAATGCAATTTTATTACGAGGTATCGGTTACCTGTACTCACGGAATTGTTTATGTAAAGGTGCGGCTGTAGGTAAACAAACGGATTTCATTTACATTTGAAGCAAACAAAATATTCTCAAGGTTTATTTTTTCAACATTCAAAATATTCTTCAGACAATTTTAAAGCTATCGCAACTTGTTACGATATGTCTACCATATAGGTTAAGAAGACCATGTGATAAATAAAAAGGAAATACGACGCTAAATTAACTACAAAACTTTTTCCCAAAAATTTAAATCACAAGCCAGTAAAAAGATTTGGTGTTTTTGTTAATGATTGATATAATGATGCAATACACGTAAACCTGTTAGCCTTTGCGCCTGTGAAATAGCAAGCAAAGTAATCGACGTTTGATCTTCTCAGGCCAGTGCAAAAACTTACCTTCAAAGTGATGGCTCAACGTTAAAACATGACTTCCCTAACTAGTAGCAGTTTGTAATTCTCAGGTCACACGACGCTCGTTTTACTTTCAAACCTAGAGCAAGGTTAACTGCCAGAATTTGGTGTGTAGCCAATTAGAAAATGTAATCCCTAATTGCATAAAATAATAAATAAAACTCTCAATTGCAGCACAATACTCAGTTTTACCTAAAAACACTTCTAACATCAAGTGACTTTTAGGTATCAACATTACAGTTTGGAAATGTTTACACAACGAAAAATATCTACTAATTAGAAATCTATACAATCTATTGGACTGTCATGTAACGAAAGGTCATCTAAGTATGATAAACACAATGAAATTAGCAGATTCATTTTAAAGCATTATTGCAGCAAGGTACAGGATTGAGAGAAAATAAATCATTCGGCAAGCAACAATAAAATGGGCGACGACACACTGTCTGCACACGGCGAAGCTTATCTATTACATTGACCTGACTGGTGTGTCACAATCATAAATATGCAATAACTTGAGTGTTTATTCGAATTAACCACACAATAAAACAATCTTAATTAAACATTTATGGGAGAGACTTGGAACGAAATACAGCTGGAACCCTAAAAGTAAATGGACACGGTCTCGGTCGTAAAATACAGTTTCAATTTGTATCTTGTGCTGTTTTCTGGATTATTTTCATGTTATAGTTATCTGCAATAATTCACGCGTTGTAAAAAGTAATTTCCTCTATTCATCATGGGTTGTAAAGCTAACAGGCATTTGACCTCAATTAGAGAAAATAAAAACTGTAGTCAATGGCAAAACAATTAGTGTTAATGAATTGAGTCTCAGATTGGGCTGTTATCCATATTACTGCCTATTTTTAAGTCAAGCTTTTTTATTAAATTGTACCCTTTTACGTTTTATTTCCTACGTACTTATTTTCAGACATGATTTTGGTGCAACGCCTGTTTTGAGTTAATTTTATCATATAAAACAATAGCTCGCTGCTTGGGATCAACGTGAGCCGGGTATTGGATTCTAAGAGCTCATTTGACCTGCTGTAACATTCTTAAGTACATAGAAGATTAGAAGTTCAATCATTGTTGTTTCCGAGTCTTCGTCGAGGCCGGGTCAAGACATTTGAAACCAATATAAATCGAATCGCTTTGCCAATGTTGACAATAGGGGTGTGAATAATTACCCTTCTACAAACATATATAATTTATATTGTTTGAGTTTATCGCCAACGCGAATGCAAATCGACAGTACAGTACCATCGAACCTTGACATTATTTTTAAAGCTATCTACATATTTGGTGTAGAATGTCACAAGTTGGTTTGGTTGATTCGATAACTTTGCACATGTCTACAAAATTATTGCTATTATTTTGTCAGTTATGTTCGTAATTTAGAGCTGAATAATTATAAAGACAGTGATAGGGACCTTGTGTGTAATATAAATTGACAAAGCATAGCCTTCAAAATGATAAAGAAGATCCAGATATGGTTGTCAAAACAGGGAAATGTTTTTTTCCAGAACAAAAATGCTGTTCTACTCACAGCAAGTAGTTTATAATTTCGGAACAAAAAATTGATGTATGTTTCACATGTCTTTTAACCACATCTATTCAGGTTAGCAAACCGTGACATCACAGTTACAGCAAGGCAAATCAACAGAAGACATTAATCTCTCTTTGACTCAGTTCAGTGTGCCACTTAGAAGGCATTTAGAAAACACAAGACCTACATAGTATCATATGTGGAGTACAATGGCGTGCATGTGCGATCATTTGTCGAGGCAGTGCCCTGGGTTGGCCTCCAGTTTGAACACAGGAAATTCGAGTTAATTATCAGCGCGACACTGCTAATTGTTCGGCGGAGACCACACGAGCAGAACGACGAGGATGAGCGGTAGTTGTTCTCGCAAGGATACTGGATACGGATTAGTTAATAATTAGTTAAATCATGTTGCTGAACAATGGTACTGTTATTCTTTGCCTATATAATCATAATGGTTCTAATTTGCACGATAACGAGTTTCCACTCGTATTATATGATTGCGTTCATACAAAATCCATCGAAGCGCTTCAGTTAGTAAGTGAAAAGTTGATCCTATATAAATTATCAGAAACACAAAAGTGAGAGAAATCCTGCTTGCCTTGGCCTTACAACTCAGTTTAAATCAGAAGCCTCTAATAAATCAGCTCTATGATCGATTGAGCCGTTTGGGAGCTGCTATGCCATGAGACAGTGACAAACACACACACAGAAAAAGATTTAAAGCTTATAACACCGTTAACGTCGGGAGTACGAAACTGTTTATTTTTTTATAGATAGACATTTGACCGTTATCCCAACTGGTGGAAAGCGAGGACGCGTTCAGCAGTACTACATGTCATGTTTATGGTTGGTTCGATTTGACTAGGTATGTATTTATCCCTCGTCATTCCACGCCTAATGATCAAAATTATCTTATTAGCGTCTCAGATCAAGCGATAATTAATAATATGCTAAGCAGGCAGTAATTATTTTGAATGGGCGAAACAGGAAGCTCGAAATAAACTTACTTTGTATCAACTTAAGCTACTGTCTCAACATACACATGACCAAGGGTTGGAGACGGGAAGTCGCATTCGCCAACTGTCAACTACACACTTTAGAACGGAACTGCTGCTTGTATTATGTTATTACCATGTTGTTACCTAATGGTCGCAATTATGGCTGACCGTTAATAAATTATGTGGGATGTTATCTACATCCTCCCTGATGCAATCTCCCAAGGTGGTCTCTGTTATACAAGCATGGGACTTTACGATCTGATTGGAATATAATAAGACATGTTGCTTCGAGCTGTTCAACTTCAGAATAACAATAATTATGTGAAAATTGACATCGCACACGATGCGTCTAGTCCGTAGAGTATCGGGAATCTTAAAGTCGATAGCGGTGTTAACATAACGGTCAGTAAGTAAATCAATTTGAGATAAATAGTATTGGACCGTCCTATTGTACCCATTAATGAACTGATAAGATACAACGTGCTGAGATTTCACTATCTGGTCTAAACCCATGTGAAATATGATAAATTATTATAATGGAAATGTTCTTAATTTATCGACTCATTATAATAGGCATAAGGAAGTTGCTGAATTCCTGTGACTTCCTAAGTGTTAACGATGAAGATTTCCGTGCGTTAATTTGACATTTCAGCATGATGAAAAGTTTTGAATGTTAAATGTGCTCAATTTTCATCACATGTTAATTGAAGAGGAGGATTTCCTTACAGCAAACTATATTTTGTGTTAATTAGTGAGGAACGTCGCAGCAGTTAGACTGAAACTCGAGACATTCGTCCCGTTTTAGATTCCGTCCCTCTAAAAGGCGAGAATTGGTTCTAATTCTGAGGCTGCGATCAATCATTATTAGCTGTGACGGTGCGTCGCGTTGTGGGGTTATTTCAGATTGTGTTAGGAAATAAATTCACTGTCAATGTTTCTTCTAATTTTGAGAATGAAAGATTCCTATTTGACTTTGCTTTTTTCTTAAATTGTGTCTGATTCTTCTCCTAATCCTGAAAATATTTTTATTTAATTGCAAGTCGTCTTTGGATCATCATTCTACACAAAATATGAAAATATCAGTTCTACAACTCATTCCGTCTACGAGCAAGAGAGACAAATAGGGCTCCTTTTTGCTCTTCGGATATGGCGATACATTTATAACACGCATTTGTTTGTGATATATTGGACGCGACTACTATGCTAAATACTACATTTTTTATACAACAAATACAAAATGTGGTGAATTTTAGAGTATAATTACTTGGTAATATAATTATAATTTTATTTAGTAATTATTTAGTAGTATAATTTTTGAGAAAGAACCCGCAACAATGCGGGTTCTTTCTCAAAAATTATACTGGGTAGGAATTTGAAATTACCATATATACCATAATCCTTCATTGACACACGTCAATTTTTATTTTAGTTTTTAAGATGCAATAAAAACAAAAAAAATTATGGTTCACGGGCCGTTGCAATTCGGAACCGTTCGGAATGTTTTTTTTATTGTTACGGGTATAACATATTCCAAAAACTAGTCCGGAATCTGTAATTTCTATACGTATACACGTTTACTGAACTATATGGTCTGTTAAAATGGCAAATACTGAAAACGGCGATTCGTAATGTTATTTCTCAAGCTATGTGATAAAAACAAACGTTATTTTTAAGTTAGTCTGCAAAGTTGTTATTTGTCGCGAGTTTTGATAAAAGTATTATTGAAACCTGAGGAAGCGAAGGCTTCTAGTATTGAACCATGAGTGAAGGAAGTGGTTCAGAATACCTGAGCGTACCAAAGGTTTCAAGGTAAGAGACGCAAAATAACTTTGCTACTAAGCGCAACGCACGATGTTTCACCTCATTCCAGCGAAGAATATGGTAGGTGCAAGAAAAACAGCTCAAATAATGTACTGAATTTGCATCAATTTATAGAAGTAAAGTAAAATACAATTGATTCAATTTTAAGTACGTTAATTAATACAGGTTCGAATTTTAAAAACCATTTCCACGCAGAATTTGAAACATAAACAACACCTTGTGACATGAAAATAGTTTTCTCTTTCACGGGTTCTTGCGATACGGAGATAGAACGATATAAAACTCGCACCTGGGCGGTTCTTATAAAAGACTAGAACAAGAAAAGACCTAAATGAGCTGCTGAAAGATTTATGCAGATGAAATTATCTTCTGTCGGACTTAATCTAAAACTGATAAGACTTGAGCTTGCATCATAATAACATTTCTTGATAATGGCTCAAGTTGATGACAGCTTTATTGGAGCTTGTGAGGTGAAAATACTTTTTTCTTTCATGGATTCTTGCGATACGGAGATCCTAATAGACATAATATGTCAAACTGGCACCTGGGCGTTCTTATAAAAGACTAGAACACCAGAAAATCTAAATCAGCTGCTGAAAGATTTAAATAGACGTATTTATCTTCTGTTGGACTTAATCTAAAGCCGATAAAACTTGAGCTTCAAAACAACATATCTTGATAATGGCTCAAGTTGATGACAGCTTTATTGGCGGTACACATATTGATGCCCCGGACCTTAAAGCGGCGCTATGTCAATTTTATATCTCCGAAAAGTACCTTTTCATTTCTCATACTCGGAAAATAGTGTTTATTTGATCTGAGTAGCGGGTGGAAGACGCTGCTTCCCGCCTTTTATAAGGGTAAATTTAAAAACAACTTTAATAAATGGCTTCTGCGGCAGACGCTTTGTGTGCCATGTATAAAATTTAAAAAAGACTAGATATATATATAAATTGGCAGGATGGTAAGTAAAATTATAAAAAATCTAACAAAAACATTACCTAATTTTACAAATTGTTCTTATCTCTCGATTAATTCTATATATGTTTCTTCTACTCATGTTATGGTTTTCAGAAAATATTTTATATTAGAGTTTTTGAAAAACTAAAATTTTTTACATTTCTCATATTTGTATTGACCATTAGAATGTTTAACACGGATGCAAATTATACTATTTTGACTATAAGTGCATTCATTTTAAATAGTTTCTACTCATGTTCTTGTTATCAATAAATATTATAGAAAAACATTTTTTATATTACTCATATTCGTAGTGAAAAGTAGAGTGTTTAACAAGAGTGAAAGTCATAAATTCCTATTCGAACGATAGCCGTCCGTAAATATTGCAAACAAAATTTAACTTTGAATTTCACAAATATTTCTAATATCTCTTATTACTTAATTTTAAATAGTTGCCTATTCATATTATTATAACTAATGAATAATTTAGAAAAACTACTACTTTTTACTTTCCTTGTATTCGAAATGAAAAGTAGAGTGCTTAACACGGGTGAAAGTAATCAATTCCTACTCGGACTATAGCCATCGGGCGTCTAAATACCTCGTATGGGAATTGATTCATTTCGACCCTTGTATAACAATATACTATTCTGCCCGCTAACATCACGCTGTTTGCCGAGCCGCTGTGTCACACCGTTTCACACGGAAACTCACCTATACCACGCACCCTGTCGGCTCTCAATGCGCTCTAGGACACAAACCCTGACTGTGATCTTTCCGCGGATGTATGGCCAAATGCATGTGTGTGCGTTTATGTGAAAGGCATGTATGAAATGAAAATTTTGTTAAGTATTATTTTATGTATCGTCCGGACCACTACGTCCTAGTTACGAATGAAATTCTATTGTTATCATTATCGCCGATGCCAATGGGTTAATATTGTATTCTGACAATCTTTAATTATTGTAATTGGTGTGTCACCGTTTTAATTAAAGTAAAATGAATAAATTTATTACTGACCTGGAGTCCAGTGTTGAGTTGAGCCTTTGGGAGCGGCGAAGTGGCGCGTTTCTAACCGCGCTCACCGGCTCCTCCCAACTCCCACCCGCTGATCGATGCTCATCTGAAATATATACATATTATTTAGAACAGCTTTTAAAAATCTTCTACACTCTAGGTTACAAGACGAAAGTCGACTGAGGGACGGCCCACGCGAGTTTTGTATTGTGGCACATTGGGCCCACAAAGAAGCTCCTTACCATCGTAACACCCTGATTATCCTAGCGGTAGCGGATATATTACAAACGAGAATATTCTATTCTCTCGTCAGGCAGGCAGCCGGCCATGAAACCGCATCTAAAACTTTTATAGCGTCCTTCTGTTTTCCTGGGTGTAGTCAGAGAAAACATAGTTTTTGTATTGTGAGAGAATATATATTTTACCGCCTCACATTAGTGGGATAAGAGTAGTCAGATGACGATGCTAAAAATGCACTGAAACAATGCAACTTTGGAACTCTCTTTCCAACACGGCAAACAAATCTGTGAAATTACTGGTAACATTACAAATTTGTAAACTAAATCTAAATACAACAATGGCATATGAAAAGCACATTAGGGTTTGCTGAATAATATTGGGTAGATCGAGTTGCGACGATGATCCGCGTATGAGCCTTCAACCTCTGTTACCATAGAAATTAACAAAGAAGTCGAGAATTTGATTTTAGATGACAGAAGAATAACGATTAAACATTTAGCTGAGGTCCTGAACATTTCATTTGGCAGTATAAACTCTATTTAAACTGATTCAGAATATTAAAAAAGTGTCTACAAGGTGGGTAGGTGTGAATCTTAACTGACGACGGACGAAAACAAAAGGCGACGTAAGGTTTCTAAGCGCAATTTCAAAATGTCTCAATGGGATCCGGATCAGTTTTGTCACCGTATTGTCATCAATAGTCCCCATGAATGTAACGCGAGTTCATCATTTCGATCTCTAACCTAAAATACATGTCTTGGAAACGGCTATCTTCCCTGGTCGTAAAGAAATTTCGAGTTGTTTCTACCGCTTGGTAATGTTATGGCTTGTGTGCTCAGGGATAGTGAGAAATCCTTTTATTGATTAATCCGTAAGGACAGACAATAACTGGACCCAATTATGCAGATTTAATCCCAAAAGTGCATGAAACAATTCAAATACGTCTTGTATTGGAAAACTGTCATTCAGCCTATTGTTTCTTCAACGATAACGCTCCTGCTTATCGATCGGAAGTTGCGATCAAGGCAATCCACAGTACTGTCTTCGATATCCTTGTTGAGTGATGACTGACGACCTACCAAGTTCTCTGGACTAAACCGCATGCGATTTTAACCAATTGCTCAAATTTAAGGAGCATATCCGCGTGAAACTAAATTTGGAGAAGATGAGCAGTTGTGGCCTAGATGAGTTTAATAAGAATGAAGAAAATTTTTTTTCGTCAGAAAATTTTAGGTTAATAGATTGTTCAGGCAAACAAAATACTATTGCTTGAATTTTCCTCTACTTTAAAGTGATTCCAAGGAACGGTTTTGTAAAGAAGTGATATGTACGAGTAAATGAAAAAAGATAACATGCAGCGCAGCTGAGAATGTTGAGACGGATCTGTGAGTGAAATTATGAGAATGGATGATTTATATTAAAGGATATTTGAAGTTTCAGCAGTGACAGTAAAGTTGAAAGAGATTCGTTCAGCTCAGTAAAGGAATGTTTATCAGCAGGGAAGAAACACAAATGACTAAGAGAATGATGAATTTGAAAGTTGATACAGAGGTAGGTAGGTAGGTAATATAAGGGTAAGAACAAATAATATGCGCGAATAAAAAAATGGGATAACCTGTGAGAAGAATAATATGAATGAAGACTGATGAGGCGGACAGGGAAGAGTAAAGAATATAGACAGTGCAGTGCAGGCGAAACTTGACCCCTATACATGAAAAGAGATGCAATGTTGTCCGAGTAGCGTAAAGCACCGTTTTGGAATCGCGGGTTAGATCGAAAGGCAGAAGAGTTTTCTTTAATCAGATTTTTTCCCAGAACTTTTAGGCTAGCCTATCTGACTACTATCTCATCTGGTAGTATGTAATGGCTCTCAAGGACATCTGCCTAAACACATGGTTATGTGCTTGGCTTTTTTACGAAAGGGTGGTAGCTAGCCATACTAGTATTCGCAAAATACCCTACCACCATGTTATAACGACTGCCGTCCTAAGACAATTACCGGGACTGATAACGGCTTGAGCCTTCGAAGCACAGAAGCGCTCTGTTGTTATGCGTTATGCTTATGCAACTTGCGGTTCTCATCTAAGTCAAGACCGCTGTGGACGTTACTTAACATAGTTGATCTGTCATGAACGACTAAGCAAGCTACGCTACGAGCGCTTCAAAACAAACCCCTATAATAATTATTCACATCAAGTCAATACCCATAACGTCCACCGTTGAACAAATGCATCATCTATTAGGGGGAATCCGGAACATTAATAATTATTAATAGTCCAGAACCTCCAATCTGCAACTGTATCCGATAGATAGGCAATAGGTGACATATTGCAACATAACTGGCATAATGCAGGTATTTGACACCTGTGCCCACATCCTTTTAGGAATATACAACTGTGTTATATGTTATGAAAAGATCATGTGCAAAATTGAGGCAGTATCAATGCGTGAAAATGAATTATTTTCAAATTAGCTCTAAGGAAGAAATAAACCGCATGGCCAGATATTCTCTCTTATGAAAGTTGATGTATTATGATTCGAGACGACAATTCTCTGTCAGAAGCAGCAAATAAAATACAATAAAATATAAAGTTTTAATAGCGCCTGTCAAATTTCAGAAGGTTGGGATAATATAATGGCAAGAACTAAATGTCAATTAACTGAGTATGAGACCTTGAAAACGCTAAGCGTAGGCGGTTAGGAGCCCACGTTTGTTGAAATACCACGTTGTTTTAAAACCAATACTTTAAGTACTATGTACTTTATCTAAATATTTACTCACTGATATCACTACCGACAAAAACGGTAGGATAAGAAACAAAAATTATTTTAAAAGTAAACATTAGCTTTAGCATCTTAAATATTCATTATCACATTTTGCGGAAACACTTGTAAGTAACCACAAAGTTTTTAGCTAAGCCCGCATAGTAAAATCAATAATTACCTACTTAGTTTGTACTTCTTAATCAACTTGTGTTTATTTTTTGTTATTTTGTCGCCCTTCCTCGCTTGCTTCATGTCACAACGTTTCTCCATCACGTTTTCCCACTTAACGTGTCAGTTGCGTAATATCGCCTTCAACTTGAAGATCAAGGTTCACTGTCTATTTAACGTTTAAAACTTCACATTTAATTATATAAAGCACTTATACAACACTTGTACGAGACTTGTGTTATCGAATCTTGAGTTCTTGACAGCTACCACGTGTCGCCTTTGCAATGTTTGATCACGTACTAAACCGAAACTTCTCAATCGGCTAACCGCTAATGGTATCACCCTAACAATGAGTAATTTCTTCGGTGTCGATTGATACTCGTTAGGAATTCCTGTTCTTTACCAACTATAATAATATATATCTGTCAGATGGACAGAGCAGCAGCGACCTACTTCGTATTCGAATACAATTAATTATCAGTGCTCAATTTGCACAGATGTTAATCGTTTGTGTTACGAATTAATTTGGTATCTGGATCGATTTGTTTAACTTAATTACCCTCAATAAATATATATTGTTTTGTAAACATAAGAATATTTATAACTTTAAAGCCGGTTTTAGCGGGAAATTATATGCTCAATATTGTAAATTTGAAAAAGTTTATTAGTATAGTCTACCCTGGCTTGAACATTTACCTACAGCGGATGAAATTAAGACGTACAACATCCTGAACGGTGTTGACCTCCCTTTCGTGATAGCGCTGCACTATTGAACATAAATCATATCGCCCCAGAGAGATAGCACCAGTTCCTAGAGATGCATGTTTGTACATACATAGAGCTTGTATTCGTATGAAAGCATTATATATAGATAAAGCATTAAGACTCGGTAGTTCAGAACAGCAATGGAAGATATTGATCCTTATGACTTCGCCAATAACTTTAATCAATACAGCTGGTGGATTTCACAACTCATAAGCTTTACTCGGTCATGTATTCATTTTGAAATCGCACATACCAATAAAACAAATTACAACGATATACATCGATGTTGTATTTGTAAGTTATTCGCTTGCAGATAGCCCCGTTAGATGGGAACAACCTGTTGCTGGTAAATGTAAATATCGAAATATCAGCTCCGTAACAAGAATCGATTTATGTACGGTCAGTACCTATCTGGTGATCTCGGTTCAGTGAGAGTCAGTATCGACTGTGTATAGGAGTAGGTCGAGGCACCGAGATCTGAGATGCCGCGCCGCGCCCCGTCACTCACGGACTCATTGTTTCGTTCGCCTAGAGCCTGTGATTCATAATGTTACAAGTCTCAGATAAGAATGCCAGCAAATAGGCCGTTGCAAGCGAACAATCGCGCCCGATCTGGGCGTTATGCGCTTGACACAATTCCTGGCACTCTGTGCGGGAACATTATATGGGTTCATTGTATCAGAAATACACAATAGTATTGAACAGTTTGCACAACGGATGACGTCAATGGAGCTAGTCATATTAAACTTTAGCAAAGCACAAGGCATTACGTTGAATTAGATGACAGAAACCACAATGATTAATATATTTGTCGAGGAAAAATACGCAATGCATTTAATAAGGAAGTCTGTCATCAGTTCGACGACCTACGAAAGTAAAAGTTTTCGCAACATAGAAGTGTTTAGCATTGTCAACAGAGCATGGCAAAGGTGAATAACAGATAAGCTAACTAAACAATCATTAACATATCCACTATTGAACAAGGTCTGTAATGGAGATAATTTGCCATAATCTCCACGCCTGGCAGGTCTTGGGGATCGATGTAGAAGTTGAGAGTTGTCTTCTCAGAAAGCCAGGCTTCCCACCTTGCGGTATTCTTAGTCGCCTCTTACGACACCCACGCGAAGAAATGGCGGGGTGACATTCTAACCCGTCACCCGGCGGGTCAATAACCAAACAACAAATAAGTCTTATTCCTATACCCCATCTAATTTAGTCATAAACGTGCCAGTGAAGGTAATGAAGGAAACGTCCTACATATCTTTATTGAATTTAACTTTTCTAAACGATGATTAGCAGCTATGGCAGTTGCAGCATCGGCCCAACGCCGCGGCGGTAGATAAGGGCAATGGGTCGATAGAAATTGTCCAATTACATTTATTCAGATGGTTACGAATGTCACTTACAATATCGTAGCGGTCTTGCCACACAATTGGTAAATGTACTTTCTATTCCACAGCTGGTGTACCATTCATAAAATTGTGGATTTGTGTTAGCTCTCAAGGCTTAACACGATTCAATGAATGTAGCAATTACTGTTGTTTTAGTTTGTGTAACTAGTTTTTGAGGCCTCTTCGAAAAAGTCTAATCCTATCCTACTTAATAATATTATAAACGCGAAAGTTTGTATGTATGGATGGATGTTTGTTACTCTTTCACGCAAAAACTGCTGAATGGATTTTAATGAAACTTTACAGTAATATAGCTTATACATCAGAATAACACATAGGCTATAATTTATAAAGATATTGTGTGAATTATCGAAAATATAACGATAAGTGTCAAGTAAGTAAGAAAAAAATCAGCTATATGCGACCTATTCTGGCGTGCGCTGCAAAAACCTTTAGTGTCACACGAACATAATGTATAACCGAAATGTTTATCTTAAATTTTCCTACAAAAAAACCTGCGATAGCATATATCTATCTTTTATGTGTAAGCCTTATCGCCAAAATAGTATTATATTATATTAATATTTATTTCTTATGCATATTCGGTAGTAACAAATTTCCGACCCTTTTCAAACTAAAAATTCGAACGTATGTGAGTGTGTTTGTATGTTTATTACTTCTTCAAGCTCAAACGGCTGGATCGATTTTGATGAAATTGGGTATGATAGATAGATAGATCAATAACTCTTTGTTGAAGATACCATAATAACAACAATAAACTTATTACTAAAAAATAACTTAAAACCAAGTGTTTCAATCGAACCAAAAAGGGCGGTCTTATCGTTCAGAGCGATCTCTTCCAGACAACCCATCAATAAGAGATATAGTCAAAGTATTTTTAATAATTCTATACATAATTATAACTGATGTCACCAAATTATTAACGAATTAGCCAAAAACTTATATGTAAATAGATTAATACACATATATAGAAATTCGATTTTAATATAAATACTAATATTATTATAATAAATAGACAAAAACCACATATATGATAAAAACATATAGATATAATGGAATATATACACATATACAATTTTATACATATTAAACACAATTTAATTAAAAAAAAGATGTTTGTACCACAGTGTCCATTATTATAGAAATTTAAAGCTAAATAGTTTTTGACTTGATCCTTAAAAGATTTCAATGCAAATTAATAGTGGTAGAAAGTAATTTTAGTAGCAGGTTGTTGTAGCGTTAAGTTTTCTTATGACCGTAACGACAGAGAATGGATAGAAAGAAGAAATTTAAATTGTTGCTTGAGGTAGCGCGGGGATAAAGGGTTGAACAGAATACTGTAAAGGAGAGATAATATTATATGAGCACGAAGAGAGTGACGACGAAAAGGGTGAGCTTATTACGAAAACCGGAGATATGATCATATTTGCGTAAGCTATATATAAATCTTATACACAAATATATGGCATGGAGGTAGATAAGGATGCTGGATTAACACATATCATACTTTTTATCATCATCATCCATCACCACGCGGGTGAAACCGCGGGGCACAGCTAGTATACTATATTTGTATGGTGGTTATAATTTTATTTCTTCGGCTTACAAGAAAGGAGGAGATATGGCACCAATTTCTACAATCGGATCGAATCAGGCGGAAGATGCGGGTTCGTTCCTCATCCGATACGAATATTTATGCATTACAGTGTAGGAAGTCAGTATCGATTTAATTTATGGTAATTAAAAGTGAGTGCAATGTACTAACTACATCATATTTTTTTATAATCTAAAGAAAAGTTTTACATTTAAAACCTTTTACATGTCCTGGGACAGACAATAATCTAAATTTTGGGTAATTAGGTATTAATCATTGGCGTTTTTTAGAGAAGTTTTATTGCTAATATGACAAAAACATTTTAATTGGGTTTTTTATTTCGATCCGTGCCGAATTACAGTCATGAAATCTTATCATCAGTTCATAATGTAAAGGTCACATTATCACATTTGTAAATATGAATAGGTATAGTAGGCACTGTATAAAATACACGAAAAGATAAGTAACACTTGGATTTTGACGTAATTTGCTATTCGAGTTTCCCTCGATACGTTAAGCACTTTAAGAACCAAGAAATAAATAAACGGCAAGCTCGTTACCTATTTGTTTTATAGGTTCCTCAGTCACCGGACATAACTTCACTTTGTTTACGACAATTACCAAAGTAAACTGCATTGTCTTAGTGCACCGTCACACGCGCAAAAACAAATCGATATTCTCACATGGCCGTCGGTGTCGTCACAAATTAACAAATACATTGTTTGACGCGTCAAGCTAACCGCGATGTCGGTTTAAAACTAAGGTCGGATTAACATAATATTCTACTGCACATGTCAATTGTCGACAGTTAGTTTGGTACCAGCATTGGCTCATGTCCAGAGTGAAACAATTATTATGAAGCTCACAAAGCTAATTGTAAATATGCGGCGGCTCCCGCATCAATTGGGAACATTGGGAGCGACGCACGACGGGGGAACTTTCAGTGACGGATATAAACACAATTGGGGCTATTTCTAGAAATGGCGAAGACCCGACTGGCTAGTCGCTGGAAGAAAACATTCTGCGATGGGCTTTTAGACTTTGACTCAGATTTGGATGAAAATAGATAGATGTGTTATTTTTCGTGGAGATGCTTGAGAGAATTGATGTTGAACAAGTGGTAAACAGATTTAATCAAATTTTATGTGCCCCCTTTACGATGTTATCAATGCTACCATGGACTTCTTGAGCCTTCCCATGCCTAACAAAATTTGATAAGATCTTAATGCTGCTATAGATAGATAGATACACGTTCTATGATGGTAGTGAGGGTTGTTCTTGATAGGCTTTTAGCCAGTTATAGGGGAATTTTGCTGATATACTCCTTCCTCGGACTTGCAACTTTTTTGAACTTAAACTATGATATCATTTTAGAATAGAATAGAAATACTCTTTATTTATGACATAAAACTGACAAAAACAAACCAATTTAAAAACAAATAAAAGATAAGAACAAGTTCTTGGAGTCCCCTGCCACAAAACGGCCCCAACTCAACATAGTGCTAGTCGACAACATAGTTTTCGTAGGACTACTCAGCCAGTGAACAACAGTTGACAAAAAATTCAAAATATAGCGTTAACCCTATCCGCCACAATGAGAGACACAAGACGATCGTTTTTGGAACTTCATAGAAGTACATCGAAAATATTCAATACTAGACTAGAAAAACAAAAAATAACCCTCTTCGGCGCTGTTCCCAAACTTCAAACACCGAAAATATTCTAAGAGATTTCATGCTCACTTTAAAGTTTTCCTAGCAGCTATTAGAATCAGTAAACAATTTAACAAAATCCCTGTCAAATGTTATTTACAAAGCATATATACACGAAAGGGATAGACAAACAAAGGCAAATCGAGTCTGGCATGACGAGACGAGCCAACTCGGCGTACTCTAATGGATGTGGTAATGGGGATCGGTCCAAAAATAATTCAAATGCATACGAGTCTTAAGCGAGTCGTAAATAAAATACCGTGCAAGATTAATGTTTACAACGTGACTATTATTAACACTAAGTCTATGTTCAAGTGCGCTTTTTGCATCGATACAAGTGCATCTGATGTCATTCTAAACCTGTTCGAAAATATCAGATCTAGGACATTTATCTATACTTATAATAAAACTGTAACAGGTCCAATTCTGTACATTGCAGATATTTTGAAAATAATTTTTGAGTGTACTGTGTAGCTGATACTGATGCCAAAACTGTATTTTTTTTTGTCTGTCTGTCTGAATCATGGCCGCGCATCACGCCAAAACTACTGAATGAATTACAACGAAACTTAGCACGATTTGAGTTCATACTACGAAGAAGGACATTGTATACCTTTTATCCCGAAATTCAGCACGGTTCCCTCGGGAAAGCGGATGAAAGTCAAAACACTTAGTTGTAATTTATTAACGCGTAGTCCGATTTCAATCATTATTTTTTTGTTAGAATAGTGACGAGTGACCCCACGGACAATTGCTTAATATGAGATAAACAGTGCTCAAAATGTGGATAAAAAGTCTGCTGGTACGGCAATCGCGAACGAAGTCTAAGGTACAGCTAGTGTATTAATAAAACAGGATTACTGTAGATTTCTAGCGGGGAACAACATATAACACGACAGGCTGAAATTCAATAAACATAACTAGACATTTTTTTATTACGGATAGGCTAAGCTGGTGAGATAGTGGCCCAAAGCTGTAGCCTATCAGTAATAAATGTTGACTGATGATGTGAATGAAGAGGTTGTTCAGGCTAAGCTAGAATTACTGGCTCTCTATGACAGCAGCTGGAACACACCGTTGGGAGCTTGACGACAGGTTTTCTACACTAGGGTACTAGCTAGGCAGGTGGGTATTCGCAAAATGCCTTACCACCATGCTATGACGACTGCCATCCTAAGATAACAACCGGGACCGACGCGCGACGGCTTAAATTGCCCTCCGAAGTACGTAAACGGTCAGTACTAATCCCATTAACAGTCGCCATTTTGACAACCTTCTCTGAGGAAAACTGTCAATGTCAAAAATTTAAATTTGTTTCCAAATTTGAAGACAATCATCCATATTGTTTAGAATGAGTAGTAAATTATGATCCATAACAATGACTATGAGTGTGTCAGAGTTCAATACGTTTAAAGTTAATACGTTAAGTTTTTTTTAGTAATTTAAAGCTCCTCCAATAATATAATGGGCGCCGTGTGGTAAATACGGTGTATCATATGCTGTGTAGTAAAAATGGCCGAGGCCGAGCGGTAATAGCTATGGACTGCCGTGCCGCAGGTCCCAGGTTCGGTCCCCACCGCCGGCTTGACCTTCACCGCATGGTGGATGGGCATTATGCAATTGCCCGCCTGATTAGCTTACACCAAGCCACCAAGCATCTAACGGTGTATTCCGGCAGCAGTCCTTGAGAGCCAGAGAAATTACAGGCACATGAGACTTAACGGCTATGTCTCAAGGTGACGGGCGCAGTGCAATTCGCGACTTGTGATGAAATGCATCTGTTATAGGCAGAGGTTAGTCCGGTTAACATCAGGTGGGCCTCGAGCTTGTTCCATCACAATAACATAAGTAAAATGTTGCAGAACTCTAGGCCTAGTGTGAGTTTTACTCGTAATACGTCGCGAACGAGTTAACGCGACTTTGTATGGCAAAAGCCCAGAGCCCCCAGCGCAGTAGCACGTTAGTGAGTCAAGCATGTTTGTGTTCAGCAAGGATGCGCTCAGTAGTAAATGCCTCTATTGGTCATCCATCCAAGTAGTCGTCGGTGAGGAACGATTACGCAAACCTCGCTACAACCTTTTTGAAGCGCTCGTAGCGAAGTTTACTTAGCTGTTCTCAACCGATCAGCAAAGTTAAGCAACATCGCCCGCGGTCATGAGTTGAATGGGTGACCGCTAGTGACATTACTACTGAGCTTTTCCGTGCTTCGGAGGGCACGTTAAACCGTCGGTCCCGGTTGTTGTCTAAGGATAACAGTCGTTATAGCATGGTGTTAGGGTATTTTACGAATGCCCGCCTGGCTAGCTACCACCCTCAAGTAGAAAATCTGTCGCCAAGCACCTAACGGTGTGTTTCGGCATCTGTCCTTGAGAGCCAGTCCTTCTAGGTTAGCCTGAACAACATCTTCGACCACATCATCACTTACTATCAGGTGAGATAGTGGACAAAGGCTTACTTATCAGGCACAATAAAAAAAAAAACCACCGCTTCGAATCTTCATTGCTCGGAATAAATAGACATTCACACTATACGTACTTAAGTACGTTTTATTTTGAGACTACCTTCTCATAATAGCCTGTACTGTCGCTGATTCAAGGACCTGCCCTTTACAGGTCCTATGAACAATTTGCATGTCGTGGTTAATAACTAGCATTACTTATGTTATGACCTACATACGGTTCAGTGGGTGTAATACTTACATTTAATGAGTACCACCGAGTCGTGGGGCTCGCATTGCACCTGGGTGGCGTTCATGGCCAGTATCCCCCCACCTCCCGGCCCGCCACCCGCGCTGTTCACCTCCCTGTGAATAACATTAAGATAATATTATAGGTTGTGTGAAAGAAGTGTATTGTTAAGTTACTCATACAGTAATGTTAATAACTGGATGAAATTGTAAAAGTTTTTGTCTTCATTTATTTGTATTCACATTAAATAAAGAATTTAGGTCGTTAGGTCTTGTGCCTCTGAATCTCTCAATAATTTATAACGGAATATGCCAGTCTCAAGTTCCAATTTTACGATATACCTTAATGTTTGCTTATGTAATAACATGAAAAAAAAATATTGATATGTATATCAATATTTTTATATATTATACACTTTTTTATATATAAATATACATATCAGAAATGGTGAGAAATTTTAAGCTGCCAGCAATGCCAGCATTTATTTTTAAAACTCACAGATAATTTAACTAAACCGTTCTGTGAATTTTTAGGGTACCGTACCGAAAGGGCGGAGCCCTAATTGGACTCCCCTGTTTGTCTGGTTGTAGCTTACAAATGGAATGACCTAACATTTGGATATTTTATATAATATTATGAATGTTACCCCAAAAATGAATATTGTACTAGCAAGGTGCTCTAATATATGAGAATGTACTTAGTCGAAAAAAAAAACTCTTTGGATCCTAATATCCTATCGTAGAGAAATCATTGAGTATTTACATACACACAATATCAAAAATATAAATAAATGGACATCAGTAATTTATATATATATCACTTAGACCATTTTTGTTATATATATTTTTAATGGCATGGTGAACGAACAAGCAAGAGGCCCACTTGGTGTTAGGCGGTTTTCTTCATAAGGGAGGAACTGCACTGTGCAAATCACCCTGAGCCATAGGTTTTTAGGTCTCAGGTGCATGTTATACTTACTGCTTGGCGGTAGAAATAGGTATAGTGGCGGTTTCCCGGACGAACTCGTTCGCAAAAAGTTTTACTTCTATTTCTATCTCAAAAACGTTAGAGAAGATGGTATCTCTATTAAACCAACCAATACTGAAAACGCCGATTCATAATATAGTTTTGAAGTTGCGATCAAAACCAAAAATGTTTTATTTATTTTCGGGTTTGTTCCAATGGGGAATCCCAAACGAGCGAAGTTCGACTAGAACTTTGCTAGTTTTTAGGGTTCCGTACCCAAAGAGAAAAAACGGGACCCTATTACTGAGACTTCACTGTCCGTCCGTCTGTCACCAGGCTGAACCTCAAGAACGGTGATAGCTAGACAGTTGAAATTTTCACAGATGATGTATTTCTATTGCCGCTATAACAAAAAATACTAAAAATAGAATAACATAAATATTTAAGGAGGGCTCCGATACAACAAACTTGATTTTTTTACCGTTTCTTGCTCCATACTAATAACGGTGACAGGTAGACGCTTTAACTATTCACAGAATATTTAGTTACGGAACCCTTCGTGCGCGAGTCCCACTCGCACTTCGCAGTTTTTTTGTTATCCGGCATAATATTTGTAATTACTTCTGGATTTAACCTCAGGTTTGCTGCATAGTGAAATTAATGAATGACTAAAATCTCTCAAACCAAAATATCGTTTGTAAGCTTCGAAGGTATACAGACATCGATGTTTTACCAGATGGTCTTATATAGGGTTATTGAGGAGGCAAGTCTATTGCCATCTTCTGTGCATAGTTCCATACTTCGGACTGACTTCGTTTACAGTGCTGCGAAGACCTGTTGTCTACGTTCAATGCTAACTTCCGTTTGATATAAGACATGCAGTATTTTGGCAGTAGTCGAGCTGCCTGTGCGGTTTGTTTTTATATCTTATGTACCTTACTATTCCAGCACAACGAGTTTGGTAATATTATGTTTGGATTTATGATTAAGCGCGCTCTGGGTTTCGAGGTCACAGACCTTGATACGCATGAACTATGGCCTTAAGAATAATGCTTCATGAATTTTGAGTCGATCCTTTTTTTTGCAATATGAAACATGTTTGATATTCTCTTGAATTACCGAAGTATACATATATTACGTGAGAATTTGTTATGAAGTTGGATGTTACAACATTAATCTGTACTGCTGAGTCATGAGTTGGATATCTTTAGATAAGCTAAATAAGCTTGAAAGTGAATATAAATTGATGGGTTTCACCAAGCCCAATTGAACTGTGAAGGAAGTCATTACCTTCCGATCTCTTTCCAATCGGTAGGTGGTTCTTGTGGTGAATGGGGTTTTTCGTTGATGTTTTTTGTTCTTTTTTTAATGCCTTTTAGGTTAGTCTGACCACTATCTCACCTGATGGTAAGTGATGATGTGGTCGAAGATGTTGTTCAGGCTAACCTAGAATTACTGGCTCTCAAGGACAGCTGCCGGAAAACACCATTAGGTGCTTGGCGACAGATTAAAACGTTTAAAGTTTCAACATCAAGAAAATTATTCTAGGATCCATACTGTGGAGCTTAAGGGTAGATTTATATTAGACCGTGCCGTGGCCGTGGCGTGCCGTGTACGTGGCCCGGACGGGGCATTTTGTATGAAGCAGTTTACAGGACACGGATCAGGCACTGTCTAATATAAACTGCTTCATACAAAATGCCCCGTCCGGGCCACGTACACGGCACGCCACGGCCACGGCACGGTCTAATATAAATCATCCCTAAGGGTGCCACCAGAAAAGTGCGAGGAAGATAGTGGAGTAGAAGCAGTGTCGGAGGAAGCCCCTGAGATTTAGAAAATAAAGTCATTTTTTTGGTGGATTTTTTCCTAACATCAATGTTGACGAAATGTCACTTAGACAACTATCTCCAGAAATGGACAAATTTGTTACACGAAAGTAAGCTCAATCAAGAATTCTTGAACAAAAATACTCAATGTCAATTTAACGGCTGTCGAATCTAGTATCTATGTAATTAATAATAAATACATTAAGGAGTTCATCGGAAGTTCAGCGGAAATCCACATTTGATAACAAACGTGTTAAGGGTATATTTTAGACGATCGCCCCCCATACAAACGTAGTTCCAATCTCATTTTAATAAAAGCGAAAAAAACTCAATGATTTTTTACCTACGTAATCACGATCCTAATATCAAGGTTTGTGGTGCATCAGATTTTCATTAAATTATAGTGTTTTGAAATAACACTGGCTCAATTCGTCTGTTTTTTTTTTAATTTGTTACCTCAGGGTCGCTATAAAAGGGAGATTTTTTTTTATATCTTCTAATTAACCAAAATATACAGAAAACTTCGATTTTTATTGTAGATTTTTCATAGATTTTTTCAGTACCAGCAGAACGCACCTTTGACAAAATAGCGGGAATCATACAACATTGAAAACGAAAATTATACAAAACTGGTGAGTCCAGTGAAGAAGACAGCAATTTAACACCAGAGGAATTGAAACCATAAGTTAAGAATGCTGAATTAAAACTCCTCGCTGAAAAGTCACATAAGAAACAGCTTCTAAAAGCTTTCGTTCACCTTCTATTGTTTTCTCACTGTTGAGGTGATCCTGCCGTGGATCTGCCTGTGGATGCTTGCGTATTCTGGAGGGACAAAATCGTACTCTAACAGCTGTTCGGGACAAACGATGCAAGAGGTTCAAGCATAACAAGCTTGCCACGCACTTGTGTAACATACGGGATCTCCGTTCTGATCTGACCACCATCCATTACCATCTGGAGATTGCTAACCCGGCCTTGTTCTTTTTGACCAAACACAAGCATTCTCTCTGAAAAACATTTCGTTCCTCAAACCTGGGGTACAACAGAAGCATTCATTTTTGATGTGATGACCTTCCCTGATAGACTCTCTGCTTACGCGGATTAGTGTACGTTACGCTCCTCTCGGATTGTCGGACCACGGCATGATCCGGAGTTCCCTGTCGGTTACACGCATAGCACGCCCCCGTTTCGTAGGCTGTCGTCTTGTGTGAGGCACTACTGCTTGGCTAATGAGACGAGATTCAGTACAATATTCTCTTGGGGGAATTATTGTCTTTCAACGGAACCTTGAAGAAAAGAGCATATTCCATCCTCATAGGCTGGCGATGCATCCTTGGGACCCCTTGGTGAGGTTTTATTTTATTTCGATGTTTAACAGGCATTCGACTAGTGCTTCACCAGAATTTATTATTATTTATCATATTTTAATGTTTATACCATAACTACAACAAGATTAACGTTTGTATATTATGATACTATTTGTCACGGGTTCAGTAATAGTATTACGTTTTTCGGTGCGAAACCCTAATAAAGGTATCTTGATATTCTGATATAATAATGTCTATTAATATATAAGGTGCTAGCAGTTATGGTTTAACAAATTCATGTATTTTTTGTTTTTTGGAATCAAATAAAAATCTTGTTACGATCCTCGGCCTACATTATATGTGTAGAGATACCAAATTCTATCAAATCGGTTAGGTATTTTTCACGAAATGTGTTACAGACAGACAGACAGACAGGAAATACTAAAAAAAAATGCATTATACGGCTTAAGTAGTTTATTTTTTTTAATTATTCTGGCCATTTTTATAAATTAATATTCTATGTACAGATTTTGGCCTTAAGTACTGTTTATTTATCATAAGTAAATATTTGTTTTACTATTGGAATGATAGGGATTCAAATGAAAAGTTTAATAACAATGCTTGTGAATAATTCTAATAAGCGGGCAAGCGAGCGAGTTAGGCTAAGTACAAAAAAAATATGCTTATCTAATATGAAGACAACAGAACTATTTTCATTTTCTATAGTTACCATTTAATTTTCAGATGTTAACCTTTTAACCACGTGGGCAATGGAAGTTTCTATTGTATCAAACAATCAATACAATACTTATAATTTATATGGGAACCGAATGAAGTAATAGCAATTAAAGCTGAAGAGTGACGCAACTTTTATAATAGCAAACAGGTGCTGCAGATGAGTGTGACTAACACGGCAATGTGTTTCATTCAATGGTATATATACCCGTAGGTTGGAATTGGTATTGATTGGCGGGTTGGTAGGTTCTGCTAGGAACAATGGTTCGTTTAATCACAATTATATAGCAGTGAGAAAACATAACTGGTCAAGTATTGACATGTTTGATATATCAACAATAATGTTGGGAATTTTAGAAATATTTATATATTTTTTAAGACTCGGTATTACTTTATTCATAGAATTATATTTTATGGCGTTTACAAGTGCTGAATAGCTTTACTTGAAGAGATTTAAGCACAATTTATTTAGTTTGTAGCAGTTTAAAAATTATAATATTAATCTCCGATATATGTTTTAACGATAAGTTAATACCGGAACACGTTTTCATTAATGCAATTGCAAAAATATACGTTTTTAACGTACATATATCTTAATTATTCATATATGTATGTGTATAAAACTATAACAATATCTAAACTAATATAATAAAGAGGAAAAATTTGATTGTTTGTTTGCATTGAATAGGCTCTGAAACTACTGGACCAATTAGGATGAAATTTGGTATGGAAATAGTTTGAGACACGGGGAAGGACATAGGATAGTTTTATCCCACTGCGCAAAAAGAGGTTAATGGATTTGTGCGATAACCGATACACCCGCGGAGCAGCGGCTGGAAAGCTAGTATAAATATAAAATAGCAAATCTTTATTAAAAGGGACTAGTTATGTTACATTTTCGATTTAAGTTACACGTTTATGTTATAATTTAAGTTATAAGCTTTATTTCGTTTTTCACCCAAACTAACCGTGATTTTACCATCGCTGCCTCTCTTTCACTCCTGCGCAGTCCGATAGTGATACTGTGATATAATTTCAGCATGTTACAGCATCAAACATGTGGAAAGATAGATGCAACACGCTTTGGAATCTCAGGGTCCTGCGTTACATAGCCAGCATTTTCTAACTAAAATGGTACTTTTTTTATGCCTGATAGGTTAGCCTTTGAGCACTATCTCACCTGATGGTAAGTGATGATGTGGTCGATAATGTTGTTCAGACTAACCTAGAAGTACAGGCTCTTAAAGACAGCTGCCGGAACACACCGTTAGGTGCTGGCGACAGATTTTCTACTTGAGGGTGGTAGCTAGCCAAGCGGGCATTCGTAAAATGCCCTACCACCATGCAAACTGGAGATCAACTTCTTTTTGACATTTATAGCCTAGAATGAGATCATGAGTATTAAGAATTTGGTGATCATGAGCTTAAAGAATGACACAATGTTAGTATGTAGTATACCCTGGGCATAGTTTCATTTGAAAATGTATTATATCTGTAGTGAGGCGAAAAATTGTTTGTTCGTTTCGCAAGGCAGCAAAGTTATTTTGCGTCTTGTACCTTCGAAACCCTTGTTACGATCGCAATTATATATTTGAACTCGCTTTGCTCATGGCTCAATCCTAGAATCCTTCGCTTCGTTAGGTTTCGATACCAGTAGTTACTAGCTGCAACTCGCTGGAAAGTTGTTATTAGGCGCCGCCAAATAACAACTTTGAAGCTTTGCATACCAATAACTATTGTACTACATGCACCTTTTGAAGCAGTGATGGCTCAGTGGCATTGGCTATGGACTGCCGCGCAGCAGGTCCATGGTTCGAATCCCGCCCAGAGCTTGAGCTTCACCGCATGGTGGAAGGGCATTTTGCGAATGCCCGCCTGGCTAGCGACCACCCTCAAGTAGAAAATCTGTCGCCAAGCACCTAACGGTGTGTTCCGACAGCAGTCCTTGAGAGCCAGAAAAATTACAGGCTAATGAGACCTAACAACTGGACGTCTCAGTGTGACGGGCACAGTGCAATTCGTCGTTGACGAAATGCGTCTGTTATAGGCAGAGGTTAGTCCACTTAACATCAGGTAGGCCTCGGGCTTGTTCCATCACAATAACATAAAAAAAAAAACCTTGCGTAAACAAGAATGAAAAGTGAGGATGAAAATGATCCTGTGTTAAACCCGGACCTAAACTATCTTTATCCATTGATCCAAATAGTTTCAACGAGAAAGAAACGAACATACCTACACGTTCATAAACTTACGCATTTATAATAATATTTATTTTAGTTTATATCATATGTATTAAGATATTACATATACATAACTGGTCAAGTATTAACATGTTTGATATATCGACAACAGTGTTGGGAATTTTAGAAATATTTATAAAAAATTAATACATCGGTATTACTTTATTCATAGAATTATATTTTATGACGCTTATTATATTTAATATTTTATATAATTATATATATTAAATATTAAATAAGTATGTTTGTCATTTATTCCAGTTCAGGATTTTTAGTGCGAGGCGAAAATCTAACTCACAGTATTTTTTGTTATTTGTTGCTCAAATTAATATGTTCAGGGGGCGATTCCCTAATTATAGGTCACTTTGAAGGTGAACTCCTCCTCAGAGGATAACACAAACATCTATGTTTATGCACGGACGTTTTGGCAACAATTCCGTATTGAAGCATCTTTGTAATGAGTAACTCCTATTACACACGATTAAAATAGGTGAAACAATCGGAAATGCAGCTGTTTGAATTATTTTTTGGTACTCCTCACCGATAAAGAATTTTTAAATATAACATTCGCTAAAAATGTGACCGATTATATCATTACTGTTACTGCATAATACGAATAATCTACACTGTAGACAAATCGAAAAGGATTTGTAAGGATCGTAGCACGTGAGACTGTGATCAAAAGTGGACGTAGGAGTGAAGATTCTACACTCATCAATCCTTTCATACATAAGCATCGGTTTAAGGTACTCCTGACCTGACCCTTTTTTAGAACATTCTTTTGTTTTAATGGCAACTATTACGTATATAGCTGTAAAATCCCCACTGGGAAATTATATATAATTAGGTACAAGATCAAATCTAAGTGAGAAACATGTATTATTTTCTCTAATTTTCGCGCATTTTGGACAAACATAAGGTTGTGGCTTAGCCAAGTGCTTTATAAGCTCATAATTATTGATATGTAAGAATAACCCCTTAAGTACATATGTAAGAATATGAATGAACAAATTATCAAGAAAAACAAACTGCCTATACTTAAATCAATTATCTTTGAGACAATGAAACTGAGGGCCAGTTCTCATTCTAGATTAAGCTTACCTTCGACCGCATCATTCCTTACCATTAGGTGAGAATGTGTTCAAAAGCTAATCTAACGGCATTATAATAAACGTCATAATCTTTAGACAAGAAGCAGCGAGGTGTAGTTGGCACTACTAGAGGCTGAATTTCACAGATAAATGTACAAATCAGGAATGGGTGTGCGCGTGGTCTTTACCGTATGCTGATTTTTCAAGAAGGGACTTTATCATAATAAAAAACATAGTATCAAAACTAAAATAGTGTATGATGGTTAGCGTTATACCTACTAAGACTTCCAAATGTTTATTACCACCTCTTCCAAGGCTTTTATCAGGTATAAAACTTTATACAACGACGACGATAAAAGACACGCATTAAACTTAATTTCTGTATTTTCAATATTTTTTAAAGTATTCAAGGCAGGTATCGAAGCCGTGTCCCCCTGGCTATATACGCACGGGACACCTTAACTACTTGGCCACCGAGATGGTGGGAGGAGGTACGCTCATTTCTTGAGTAACATTTACTTTAACAAATACTTTATATTTGCTTAAAACGGTTATTAAAGAGGATTACATCAAAAACAACTGATAAGCAGCAATTAAGATAATAATAAACTCCCTTGAATCTTTTAGTCACACAAAAAATAAGCATGTAACTTCACACCCCCTCCCATCCCAAAATAGAAAGACACATTAAAAAGGAACTTCAAGTGTGAACATATGGGTGGATAATAAAACTTCATAAACAAGTAAAAGTCGAGTTCAGCTGCTTTCTTTGAGGTTTCTCACATTATGTTACGAGTGTTTCAAATGACAGGACCGCTTCGATAGCAAGGGAGTTTTATGAGAACTTATGATTAATTGGATGTTGGGTGGTCGTACTACATGATATGAGTTACGTTTGAGTGTGGTTATCTCGCTTAGTGGCACAATTATGCTCCTAATTTGTTACTAACAAAATCTGATTTAAATCATAGAAATATGGCAGTTTCGCGATTACTAGGGCATTTGTATAGCCTACTGTTAGCTAAAATAACACCATCGAATTCAAAACAAAAAATTTATAAAAAGAAAGTATCACTTTGGGCGTAAGTTTTGGGACGTTCTTGGTAAAAACGGTGTTTTGAACGTTTTCTTACACTTTCGGAAAGCTTTGAAAACAGCTACAAATGACATCGTGAAATGCTATATCTGATCTACGTCCGAAGATAGGTCCTCTATATGATTTTATCTTTAAGTTTCTCTAATATCAATCAGACTTTTTGAAGCAGTGATGTCTCAGTGGCATTGGCTATGGACTGCCGCGCAGCAGGTCCATGGTGCGAATCCCACCGCGGGCTTGTGCTTCACAGCATGGTAGAATGGCATTTTGCGAATGCCCGCCTGGCTAGCCACCCTTAAGTAGAAAATCTGCCGCCAAGCACCTAACGGTGTGTTCCAGCAGCTGTCCTTGACCGCCAGTGAAATTACAGGCACATGAGACTTAACAACTATGTCTCAAAGTGACGGGCGCAGTGCAATTCATGACTTGTGATGAAATGCATCTGTTATAGGCAGAGGTACGCATAACATCAGGTGGGCCTCGAGCTTATTCCGGCAAAAAAAACTACTTAATTACTTTATTAAGTGAACTTGAAATGTGTCTACTATTATCAGTTATCATACTTATATAATATGTACCTTGTCTTGATAGATGAAACAAAAGTTACAGATTCACTAATATTTTGTCAACCTAATGCCAGAAATAGGTGGATAATATGTTTTTTTAGCGTTCCATACAGCAAGGGCAAAACGGAGCTTTATTATGACACTGCTGTCTTTCTCAGTCAGACCATCCGTCAAGTCACATCACGACACTGTTCTTTAGCACTTAAATGGAATGAATTACAAACCTGAAATTAAGATATTTTGTGTAGAATGTTGAGCTATACATTCGTTTTTATATTTGACTAGAAATTATGTTAAATTATTTTAGGGGACTCCAATCCATAACAAAGAAGACTATACAACGTTTTTGCATCCTAGCATGGAGGGTGTAGTTGTCTACAGTTCATAGAGTAAATAAAGAAATGGTCCGTTTATGTTGTCAATTATAGAGCATTTTTGGTTATAACATTATATATTCAATCTCGAAAACTACACTAGTTAGGTATCTGAAATTTCGCTATGTTATGTATCATATCCTCTACTTAACCAACAAATACTGAAAACGCCGTCTTATCGTTTCGTTTTTAAGCTGTGATCAAAACATTTTTTTTGTGATCAACAACAATTAGGTGCCACAGCATCTAATCTAATCATTCAAATTACAATATTAAAATGATAGTTTACACATTTTTGTATTACAAAATAAATAATTTCACACTGACAGTTACTTTTATATTTTTAATTGGATTCCACACAATTAAGCCTTCCAAATGATGGAAACGCTAGCAGTTTAGTAGAACAATTTTCTAGGGCAGCAATTAGTATAACAATACTGTGTTGGTGAAGTATGATTCAGTCTGGACTAAATATTTTGAACAAAGCTGCGAGTGTTTGAAATGAGACAAATTACTTAGCATGCCATGAATTCACCGTGCGGGTGCCCGCAACACCGTGCGGGTGTTGCAGCGGAAGAGGCTCAAGTGCCCGGGACATGCAACCCAAGCAGTAGAGTTAAGGGTCCCCTTTATCATTCCGTCAATGAATGTGGAGGCGAGGCGACTCCACACCTCGAGCTTCCTCCTCTGTCTAACAAAATTTGGTGAGATCCCACTAATGCCGCTTTCGGCATTCTAGGATGGAAGTTTCGACTATTCTTGACAGGCTAATGTCTTTTAGTAAGTTATAGCGGGATTTCGCTGGTTTACGTGTTGTTCCGAATTCTACGGCGTATAAATTAACTAGGTACATAACCGTAAAGTCGTAATATTTGATTGTTTTTAATGTGTGGTCTTGAGATATGTTTATTTCCAACGGTTTGTACAGCAAGTTCTATAATTGCTACTTGTTTTATTTATTTTGAGTACAGAAATTTTGGTATGGATGTCGGAAAACCGACATCCTCTGGAATTTTATAATGTTTTTATTTTTTTTCCCATTAAAAGAGTCCTATCTGAAGCTATACCTAATAAGATGTGGTAAGGCTTGGACGTAGATTTTTCAGCTGACACTTCTTTTAAAAACATTGACTTGTCCTTAGTTAGTGTTCAATCCTTTTTTTGCTCTAGGAACCGAGAGTCACCGCTTCTCATTCTAGGATTCTGTCAGGGTTAAGTGATCCCATAACAAGCAACAACTCTTGCAGTAAGTGCCTGGCTGTACCACGCAACAAATGTAGAAAGATTTTGCGGTGGCTATTCGGTGCCCCATTATACTAAATTACACTCCCTACCATTATACTATATTACTAAACTACTCTAGGTCTGGGAGTCATCTGGATGGCGTTGAGATAAAATTTTAATAGGGCATGAGACCAATCGTATATCAAAGTGAATCACTTTAAGGCCAGTGGGATACAGAATCCACGACTCTATCATTTCTAAGCTCATTGCATACATTTCATAGCCCTCATTTTCGTCTTGTTGTTAAATGTGCTGTTCTTATGTTTTGATGATTGGACCCATTTGGGTCACTTCAGCAAATAATACACCACAGGAAAAAAAAAACATAATCTCCTAATAAACGAACATATCAGGAATCAACATCTTTTATAGGAATATTTACTAGTTGATTTTGCTTATTTTATTGTTTATGACCATAGCCAATAGTTCATCTGTAAACAATTTGTACAATTTTTTTGCAGCATTTTTCACTGACATTTTTTTATTATTATTAAAAATTCTAAAAGTCAATCCTAAAAGAAAAACTATTCAGTAACTTTAAATCAGTGTCAACTTGCAATCAGCTTAAAACTATAAATATGTATATTTATAGTTGTAAGTTAAATACTAAACAAAACGCTTATCTGGCTGCACAAAAATACTAATACCATGAAATATATTGTTTTTTTTTTACTCTGTAAACATAACAATTACTTATGTTAAGGGTATGGCTAAATATTTGGTGTCATTATAGGTTTATATGGCTTATTTGGTTTTGGTGTCCACTGGTAATCAGAGACAAACAGAATAGAAATAGTATGAAAGATGAGGAATATAATGAAAGAAAAAGGAAAATAAAGCCAAATTTTAGCTACTACTGTCAAAACAACATCAATCTTTTTTATATGGTTTGATGTCTAAATTAGGTTATGTCTAATGTTTTTCATTTAGGGTAAAAAACATTTAAAGGAAGGTTAAAAAATATGTCAATTTGCGCTATAAGGCTGACTACTGGAAGTTTGACCGTATTAATCAGATTTTTCATCAAAACAAGATATAAATAGTTAGTCTTGATTAAGAAAAAAAAAGCCTTCCAACTGTATGGTGTGTATGTCTTTATTTTATTATTCTACTTAGGAACTTATATCTGGCATGCATTATAATTTTTAAACTGGTTGCATCAACCTCTGACTATCACAGATGCATGAAGAGATAAGTGACAAAACACACTGCACCCATTACCCTGAGACTTGAGAGAATTCAGTTGTTAAGCCTAATGTGCCCACACTCTTCAAACCGGAACACAGTAATGCAAGCATTTCTTAAGTAGAAATAGTGGTGACTATACTTTCCCGGACAAACTCATGCACAACTTTTTTTTTTATGCTTGATAGGTTAGCGTTTGACCACTATCTCACCTGATGGTAAGTGATGATGTGGTCGAAGATGTTGTTCAGGCTAACCTACAACTGATACTAAAAATGCAAAAGTCATTCTGGATCATCTGGAATCTGTATTCATATTTTTCTTTTCCAAGTACTTAACATTATTATTAAGATTAATTAAATTTTATAATTTATTACAATATTCATGTTTGGGTCAACATTCTATACAAATCCAAAACGGCATTCGATCCACAGTCCATTTCGTTAGGCAGGGGAGGAGGAACATGGAGTGGAGAGGAGGATTTTTTTTTTTTATTTTTTTTTTTTTATTCGTTATAGGTTCGCGTTTGACCACACCCTGCCTGATGTTAAGCATTGATGTGGTCTAGGATGGAGCACGCTTACCTAGAAGAAACCTATTTACTCTCGATTTGAAGACACCCATATTGTATTCATCGGGAAAGACTGACCACAGTAAGGAATTCCACTCTTTCGCAGTACGCACGAGAAAAGTGGAAGCGAAGCGCTTCGTACGAGTCTTCGGAATATCAACCATGTACGGATGGCGCCTCCCCGTTTGTCTGGACGTCCGATGGAAAAAGGGTGAGGGCGGAACCAAGTCGTGCAGTTCTTGTGCACATTCAAGAGATTGATGAATCATAAAGGAGCCTCTATTATACATATAAGGTGAATCCTATTCTCTGGTTTGCATGTTCAAGGCATGACTTGAGCGTCTCCCTCGGCAAAAAGATGGATCCAGCATCCGCAGTCAATCCACATAATTCTAAGTCTTAATATCTAAATTTCAGGTTTGTAAAGCACTCTGTTTAAGAGCTACAGTCCTGTGACATACATACAGATAGACAGCTCTCATTAATAGTGCACCGTTTTTCCCTTTGGGTTTGGAAGCCTTAAAACTTCTAAGCATAATAATAAATTTTTCAGCCAACTGAATAAGAGTACTAGATATACAATGGACCCAGCTGTGGGGGTGCACAGTGAATCCATGGAATGCTTAGTCTCAATATCTAATTTTCAGGTTTGTAAAGCACTCCGTTTAAGAGCTACAGTCCTGTGACATTCAGCGGAGTCTCATTAAAAGGGCACCGATTTTCCCTTTGGGTTTGGAAGCCTAAAAACTTAAAAGCATAATAGTAAATATTTCAGTGAACATAATAAAAATACAAGATAACCACCTATATAAAATATATATAATATTGTGAAAATATAAACAGCATTAATGTATCGCTTGTAGGAGATACCTACTGCCTACTACCCTAGGAGAGTGAGTCAGACTATCACATGACCAGGTCTATATTTTAATTTCTCCTCATAACATGCCTGTATCCTGTATCAGACCAATCCACTCTTCTACTTCAACCACTCCTAAGCATTTCTGTCACTTGTTCCTACCTTCAAGCTTTCTAATCATGCACATTCTAGTTACACCACAGTCATTTTAACATTGGCATCGCTGTCACATGCACTGACCCAACATTCTGATCCGTGCCTTAAAACATTTCATATGGTCTCAGTATCTATTGAGCAAAAGAAAAACATTTGTAGGTAAATATTATGTGCCAAAAGGAAAATTATGTACAACTCTTTAAACACCTCATATCATATACAAAATAACATTCAGTTTATGTCATACTATGACTGCACATTATGAATGTGCACATGATCATTAGTCTCATTGAAACAGGTTTTTATAACCGAGTTCCAGTATGTATTGAACATACAGCTTTGCAGCATTGAGGCGAATTTAATTCTGGTTTGCCAGGGGTATTGAGTCTGTAATTACATCCCCATAAACATACCATCTATGTTGATAATGGTAGAGATAGCCTATTATTTGTTGCCATAATTTCTCACCATTTCACGTGCAGCGATAGGGCGTCTTGACATTTGACACTGGGCTGGTGGGCCCGTCGTCAGCGATGTCACAATTTTAGGTCAAAGTACGATGAACTTGAACGCGCTTTACTCACCGTAAAATGCTTATTGCTGCCACTTGCTTCCCTGCGGAATGCGTGCAGGCTGAGCCCGCATTCGCTAGGAAAGCATTACTGTTTTATGCACGTTTGGAAAGTTTCCTTGGTGGAAACCGGCCACGACAACAATCACTGGTCACACTGCTGGCTCCGCAGGCATTAAACCTGACAGTAACGTACTCAAACACCACCACCTCTCGTAAAATCCACTGTTTTCAACAAAAGCCACTGGAATCCATGCAATGAACACATCCGATAGTTCATCACTGCACTGCTACCTAGTTCAAAGGTAAGTAATTGTTTTGAATCAAGCAACGATAACGGTTCACGCGGATTTCTGTATGTAAACAAACTTGATTAATTAAATTTAATAACAAGAAAATAAAATAATGAAACGTCGATCGCGCCGCAAAATCAGAAAAACACAAGACGCGCAGCTGGCTAGCTGTCGCTGCGCCGCACGCCGCGCGCCGCCGCTCTTGCGGGGTTGAAGGCGGGTGAGGCGGGCAGGCGACCGCTCCAACCGCGCCCCCTATCCTTCCCGCTAGCCTCGTCTCGCAACGCAAGTCATTTCATTATAACGTGTGTTCGTTCATTTTTATTTGGACCTAGTTATGCAAACAGGAACCAATCCACACACATGCCAAAATCGAGATAAGGACACAGAAGCTTTCAAAAATGAACCTTCTAACGACACTGTAAATATCAAAATGATCTGGCAATTTTGACAGAACAAAAGATTTCTATGACAAAGTTATCAACCAACATAACAGCAGTTGTACAATAAACTAACAAGATCCATGCCCCATAGTCAAAACTGTCATTGTGTGGATTGGTTCCTGTTTGCATAACTAGGTCCATTTAGCTGATCTGAAGCTGCGTCTGCGCAATTGTAATTGCACTTTGCACGTATTAGTATATGTAAGTATACATAGATGTACTTACCTGAAATGAGTAACAAAGGTGCTAATTAAATGCTATAAAAACTGGCTTTATTTTTAATGTTAAAATTTTGATGTTCTTAAGAAAACAATGGTTATGTAGGCATAATATTTGCTTTTATAAAATTACCTACGAACCTACATATCAATTAAGCAAACAAAAATAATAATGATACAAAATATTGCCGAACTGTACAAAATGAAAACTCTACAATTTATCTTTCAAATTGGCGCCGAAAAGTTATGAGAAATGTCAACTTCAACTTCTTTTTTGGGTGGCTTCTGTGGTGTTGCCACAATTTCGCACGGATAGAGTTCGTTTCCAACGAACGAAAGAGACTGATCGGTATTAATAAAAAGTGATCGGTTACCTACTTGATTTTTCAGGATAACTTGTAATATAAAATAGGACAACATATGACATACGATCAAACATATATAATACAATATCTAACTACATTATAATATATACAACATACATCTAGAATACACGCTATCAGGCTATTCAAAGCTTAGTTTTATTAATTGATATACATTTACCAATTATATGTTTATGAGAAATGTCAAATGGTGAAGAAAAGTGATGACTGATGAATGGAAGAAAGAGAGAGTAAGGGTGCATACCATTTGAAGTTAGATTCGCTAAAAACGCTAAAAACGATCACACTCCCAAAAAGTTGTTCCACATGGGTCTTGGCGTTATTTTCGCCATAAACGCTATGAGGCTACTGGAACAGTTTGAATTCCCTACATCTAATGTCAAAAGTGACAGAAGTGGCAAATTTTAGTGGCATTCTTAGCGTTCTTATCTTAAATGGAACAGGGGATGACAGTTACAAACGATCACAGTGATCACAACCACAGACGCAGAATGTGATCAAAATTATCGAAATTAACGTTCTTAGCGACAAATGGAACATACCCTAAATCACAGGCTAGTTACATACCTACATTTAACAACATTGACAGTGACGACAGTTGTAATTTTTCCTGCTTGCACCTTTGTTTTTGCCCGAATGCTGTAGGTAATTCCGGTACAAAATCCGTTTTACAATACTTGTCGTGTCGTACTTACAGATAAAAAAAATGTAGGTACTGTTGATATACAATAATTAAAAAATAAATGTAATATGTAAGTAGGTACTTAGTCACATATAATTTGACAAAATTGTGTAGTTACAAGCTACGCTAACACTGTATGTTATTTAATTAGGTCGGTACCTGCTTAAGAAGGCATCTATACACATTTTTAAAAAAAAATTTAAGTGTCTACTAACTAATTTCTATTATTTGTCTAGCTTTTCTTTTACTACTTACGAGCTTATATCAACACGATCTTCCGCGCGCCGTTGCTTTATGCCTACGAATGCTTTCTACTGTAGAAGAAAGGTTCAATTTCGTAGGTTCAATTATTTTATTACTAAAACAATACTTCCCACCGGCACTGTAGTCAAATCATCATCATAGTTCATTGAAGTACTACACGCACAGGTACCTAGGTACTGTGAATGGAATGCAGTAAGAAATTATAAACAAGCACCTTGGTCGATGAAAGCACGCGCACTGGTGTGGTTGGCCTTCACCAGAAATCTCGCATAAGCCACATATTTACGAAAAAATAAAAAACAATTTCGCACGGCATACTTTCAGGTAATTTTCGAGAAAGTAATCCTTCATTGGCGATCTATCAGAAGTTTCTCCTTTATCATTACTCTCGGCTCGGGTAACCACCCCTTTGGCCCTGTAATTACCGGTAGTGCCGGCAGATGAGTAAATGCCTTAAATTCTGGGTTGTATGGAAAGTGAAGTGTTAATGGGACACTTGCGACAGCTTGATCATAGTGTTTCGTTCCTTTCTACTTGGAAGCAGGAAAGGGCTCGCTAACTCTTACGAATAACGAATTGGCCCATAAATAAGTATCTATGTGGCCGCCATTGACGTATAATATCTCGATGGTGGCCGCTACATAATATTCAATAGCACAGATTACTACTAAATAGTAATGCCACGTTTACTAAGGTTAGACACTCTAATTCCTCATATGTTTGGCGTGAAGGGTAGGTACTGTAGAAAGTTAGTTTACGAGATGAACAAAATATAAAACAATTGTTTCGGAGTGATATGCGCAGTGCAGGGTCATGCAGAATGGTCAATCGCATACCTGGGCCCTCGGTTGGTGTATGTCTCCTCATCTAATGTATTGAAGTAATATGTAATAACATTTATCTCGAAGATCCTAAGGTAAGTGAGAAATTAACTACCGTCGGATAATGTAAGCGCAATTTTGCGTTTCTATTGTGATGTATGTATATCACAGGAGGCATTCTAGTGTCATCTGGTTTCATCATAGTCTTAGTTTCTATTACCTGCATGCTGCATGCATAGTTATTTTTTGTTACGATGTGCCTATGAGCCCAATAAAAGATCAGGAAGTTGTTTGACTGATGCACCATCTGCAACACGGCAGCGACAACATCTACAGCATTGTAACTGTATGGTAGAGGCTGTACTACGTATAGAATATTGATATATAGATATTTATATTCAATTTGCAATTTTAGTTTTTTGCTGACTCTAGCAAGTATAATTTCTCTTTAGTTAAACAGATTTGCAAATTTGCTTTAAATACCTAAAAGATTACATGTTCAACTTTTCCGGCATCACACACTGTTTCACCTGTAGATATAACCGGCTGGCTAACCACGTCGAAGATTCCCGAGCGCAGAACATCTGCCTGAGTTTTTGCCAGCAACAATTTACTTTTACCCCAATTCGTGGAACGGAAGTAGGGTGCGGGCTGGGTGCGTCCTTGAGAGCTCATTGGGAAACGGAAATGTCTATTCCATTGAGTGCATTTTGTTTTTAGTGGTTTGTTTTGTCATGTTTCATTGGAGTTCAATTATAGTTACAGTTACAAATGCTGTCACAGGTTTAAACATTGTTATTCAAAGAAATTAAGTACACGGTAGAGAGTAGTAAAAATCCGCCATGTGCGAGTTGATTCGCAAATCCAGGGTTCTGTACTAACACAATATAAAAAGTTAACCATTTTATTTATTCACAGCAAGCTTAACGGATACTTTTATGTGTTACTATTTTTAGGATAGAGAAAAATAAACTGCACTGCTGTTTTAAACGACTTTAAAAAAATGGAGAAAGGTTCTTAGATTACCACGCATAGATTTTCACTGCCTCGTCCAATTTTTATGATTCCTTTGTTGGGTAGAGTAATACCGTCTTCCAAAATATTAATACTTTTAAGTGTTGGACGTCATTTCCGTTTTTTTTTAAATTTGTATTTCTATTATTCATTAGGTAATCCGCTACCCGTGGGGTGCCGAGTTAGAATTGCACCGCCCCATATCATCCAGCGGGTGGCGTAAGAGGCGACTATGGGAAAATACTGGAAGGTGGGCAGCAGCGCCTTCTAAAGAACTGCCATCTTACACTGCGATCCCCAAGCCGCCTGCCAAGCGTGGGGATTATGGCAAATACCCCCTTAATAGGGGAGACTGTGTTCAGCAGTGGACGATCCGGCTGATACAGTACAGTACAGGTAATCCGCTATAAAGACTCATATACCTATAGTATTTTCAACTAGCTACATACATAATTACATACCTATTATGCTTCAAAAATACAGCCTTTACGGATGAAGATAGCCGGACAGTGCAGACTTGTTTCCATTTTCTCGTATGAAATCTTAAAAGTAATGCAGGTATTTTTTTTGGAGTGTTCAGGAGTAACCCATCTACCAATACACCAAAATCATAATGATAATTTAGTAAATAATAAGCGGTGTGAGTTGCTCTTTATTGCGTCGTAGCAGAGTTTATTTATTGTCTGTGCGGAAAGTTCCTTCTGGTCCTGTTTATTCTGTGGCAATACATAGAAATCATCAGCTTTCATGGGGTATTATTTTAGTGAAAGCCCGTCTATATCACCCTCAAGTAGAATATCTGTCACCAAGCACCTCACGGTCTGTTCATGCAACTGTATTTTAGATTGAGTAATTGTAGGTTAGCCTGAACAACATCATCGACCGCATCATCACTTATCATTAAGTGAGTGAGATAGTGGTCAAAGGCTAGGCTATAAGAAAAACCAAAAAGTATGTCAGGTACAAAAACACTAACTTGTATCTCGTGCAGGAGACCTTGATGAGTCCCATCGCGGTCATTGTAGTTACATATATTCTTGTTGTAATCAACAGGTGGCAAGTTGGAGGTTGCAAGTTGCAGGTTGCAAGTTGCAGGTAGCAAGTTGCAGGTTGCAAGTTGCAGGTTACAATTGTTGTAATCATTATAAGTTACGTCTATTCATGTTATAAGTTTAGATATCCAAAATCACTGTAAAAATTATATCATCTTCTGGGTAATCTGACATTGAAGAGTGACGCGGTACAGAAGACAGGAAGTGTATATAGTGGTATACCCACGAAAATATTAAGGGAGAGAGAAGACTCGGTTCCTTTCTTCGTGGGTATGGTGGCGGCTTCTTCAGAAAAGCTCAATCCGTCCCCCGTGTTGTGCTTTTGTTTCTTCTATAATTTTATTGTCATGGTCAGGCATCGAGAAACTAACCTCATTGTTCTGTTTGTCAGACGATGATGCCACCTACCGTCAGAATACAGATTGTTCCATATTCTAAGTTGAATCTAAGTAAACTCATCATTTGCTCGTACAAAAAAATAAAAAACAACCACACAATCAAACTAATGTCAGACTGCTTTACATCTAAAAGTATTGTGCAGCATTAGATACCAAAACATGTTCATATTAAGTTCATACAGTTCAAACGGATATCCTTTCTATTTCGGTCCAAGGATAAACGTTAATGGTTACCTGCGTAGTTGTTCAATATATCACCTCTTTGTCAACGTGCCTATTGTCATGCTGATCTGTTTGATATTGCATTATTACACAGATCAAATAAGTCTTTGCTTTATTATTAATTATCACAATTTAAGCGTTTTATCTGACTGGCGTTAGCATTTTAAATTATTGTTAGTTGCGCAGGGTAAGAGCTTTCGTGAGAGTTCCTGTTTATTACCAAATATTCGGCCTATAGTATAAAGCGTAATAATTTAGGTGCTAAAGAAGATTTAATATGCTTCTTTACATTTGGGGTAGTCGAGATTATTATCAGTCTGGATATAATGTCCAACTGTTTAATTGCCTAAGTGTCTGTTATATTAATTTTAATATTCCAGGAGTTTCAGCTCCTAATACAGAGGAGTACGAATACGAATTTTTATATCTTCCTAAGGATTGTAGGATCTTTTTTTTTTTTTTTATGCTTGATACGTTAGCCTTTGACCACTATCTCACCTGATGGTAAGTGATGATGTGGTCGAATATGTTGTTCAGGCTAACCTAGAAATCCTAAAGCACCTATCCTAAATGACCTAAAGCATTACATACATAATAATACAAGGCTTTATAAGGCATATTGCTCATATTAAGTCTTGCGTAGAGTTCACCATCTAGTAACGTTTTGCTTGGTTTACGTACCTAGTTTAGTCTTTAGGTCTTTGTATTTCTTTAGTTTTACGTCAAAGATTTCCAGAGATAATTAATAAGCTGTATAATAAATGAGTAAGGAGATTCATGGTTTTCGTCAAGGCATTATCTCATTCAAGATTATGGTAAGCTCTTAATTCGACCTTAAAGATTCCACTTATTTGGTGTTAATAGATAGTTACGCCTGCTGGAACACCTTCAAATTAATGAACGGCGACTCCTAAACCGTTAACGAACACATTTTCACTAGATTTAATTTGACTTACGTTTACTATTAGTCGCCCCATTGCCTTAATGTTTATTGGTACAACTTCTTCTACTAAATACACAAGTTTTACAACTAATTAAATTTAAGTAGCATGAATGGCACCCGTAGCACACCAAAGATCAGGTAATGACTATCAATTAAAACTGTTTCTTACTTATTAACATTCCGAACACAAGTGCTTTAGAACGTAAAATATCTATCACGTGGGTGTAGTTGCTGCTTAGAGAGATAGTTTGTCATACCTTGCTCAAGAGTCAAGATTCAAGTCGACTACCGTGGGATGTGAGAGGTACCTATATTTTATTTATACCTAAGAAGTCGCATGCTCGACGCGCCTTGCTCAAAATATCGCGGCGGTTGGCGACTTCCGTCGATTCAGTCGATGTTTAGTGTTTGTTTCCATTGCGTGGTGAACGGCTTTTGATTGGTAAAATACGCTAATAAATCTCAAGGGCAGATTTGAGAGATGCTTCTCTCACAAACACACACTTCTGCGTTGATGAAGATAGATGGAGATAGCGCGTTGTAGAAAAAAAAGCTTTTGTTAATATTACTGAAAATCGCAGTCTATTGAAATTCTGTTTTTCAGACAGTAGAAATGATAATTTTCTTAATACTAAAGTAGCAATCGCATAAATATGTTCTGAAACCCTATATGAAAAACAAAGAAAATTTGAGTATAACGAGGGTTTTTATGACTTATTCTATGGAAAAAAATAATTTAGGTAATAGTTTTTCCTCTTTCAAGACCTTAGTCAATGAATTAAATACACTTTTGGACTCATCTATTGGCCCACCTTGTATTTTCAGTTTCGTTTGGTCCTAGCTAAAATTTTATATTAGGTCGAGCAAAAAGTTTTTATGCAGTTTTGAACCTGGCACATTTTACCATCTTTTTCGATCGTATTGTTTTAAATTTGAATTCAGAATACCATACGACATGGAGCTACGCCTAACAAGTCGGATATGCGCCTTGTTAAAGGCAATTGATTTTTGAATAAAAAACATGTTTTATCAAATAAAGGTTTAATTTAATAACGCGTGTTGCCTCCATGGGCATCTGCCACAGCTCTCATACGATTAGGCATAGAGTTTATCAACCGCTCTATGAAATTTTGAGGGATCATCTCCCATTCCTCTTCTATGGCAGTTTTCAACTCCTGCATCGTCTGGGCAACTGGCTGACGAGCCCTAACACGTCTTTTTAGCTCGTCCCACATGTGCTCAATAGGGTTCATGTCTGGGCTTCTGGCTGGCCAGTCCATAACTGTGATGTTCACATCCCGAAGATATTCCCTGACGATGCCGGCCGCATGGGCTCTTGCATTATCATGCATAAAAAGGAAATTTGGGCCCACATAGTCCGCGTATGGTATCACGTGAGGTTCTAAGCACTCACGAATGTACCTTTCAGCATTTAATGTTGGCAGCCGTGGTCCTGTAACAACCTCAAGTTGAGTTTTGCCGCTCGCGGATATACCGCCCCAGACAGTCCATGAGCCACCGCCATGAGCAACCCTCTCTTCAAAGCAGCATTGTGCGAAACGCTCTCCCTTACGTCGGTAGACCTTCTTCCTTCCATCATTGCCATGTAACACAATTTTAGACTCATCAGAAAAGAGTACACGGCTCCAATCTTTCTGTGTCCAATTTAAATGACTGCGTGCGAAATGAAGGCGCGCTGTTCGGTGGGCTCGCGTTAGTTTGGGCCCATTAGCTGGCTTGTGTGGTACCATATCGCGTTCTTTTAACCTTCTCCGAACAGTTCGAGCGCTCACAGATACTCCGTGGAAGTCGCGAAGTTGGTTTTGTATCTCAATGGAGGTAAGGTGACGATTTCTCAAGCTGGTCGTCAAGATGAATCGATCCTGCCTTTCAGTTGTGACCCGAGATCGTGGCCTTCCTTGGCGACGAACAAAGCCGCCAGTCTCTAGGTACCTCCGATAAACATTTCGGACCGCAGATCGACTTAAATTAAGTTGAGCACTCACGTTTCTTTGGCTGTGTCCGGCCTGAATAAGTGCCACAGCTTGGGCGGCGACTTCAGGTGAAGTATCCATAGATTATTGATAGAACCTCACCTTAATGTTAAGAATAAGTAATGTTTGTTGCAAAACCAAAGATATCAATCACTTTTTCAAGAATTAAATCCAAGTAAACCAATAAAACCAAGTTTTCTTAGTATTCGATTGTTTGATATCAACAAACAGGCTCCAAATTGTCTTTTGTTTCTTTAAATTCTGTGTTCGAAATTCAAAAAAAGACTATTGAATGAAATTGTGAATGTGCCAGGTTCAAAACTGCATAAAAACTTTTTGCTCGACCTAATATAAAATTTTAGCTAGGACCAAACGAAACTGAAAATACAAGGTGGGCCAATAGATGAGTCCAGAAGTGTATATAGTATACTCAAACTATATCTCAATGTTAATGAAATGTTAGCTAAGCGGCCAGAGCATACCCAGCCGGGGTAGAGGTCAGAGCATACCTTGGCTATAGGGATGGAGGGCGTGGGTTCTAATCCCGCACATGTATATATATTAGTCTATAATTTTCCCTCTCGTAATTTATAATGTAATCCGCTGAGCATGCGTTATTGTAAAACATAAATATTAAAATTATAGTGTTGCGTCATTGAAAGCTAATTGCAAAAACTAGTCCTGTTTTTAGTACAACGTAAGTTGAACTATAGGTGTCGTTAAAGTCATATGTCATGTCAGATTAGCGGTCAGAACATATCCCGGCTATAGGGGTGCATTGCGCGGGTTCGAATCCCGCATATGACTATTGAGTTTTCCTCTCGTAATTTGTTGATATTGTAATATCTTAACGATACCTAGACCCGCACCAATTATGCACAGGACATATTGTTGTAGATTCGTATTCTTCACTTTTACTATTAAGAGCCATTTCACAATATCACGCTACTGAAGTTTAGGTAAATGCCAGCGCATTGCATACACAAGCGAAAGAAGTGACGACGGAATAGCGTGACTGTGAGTAACATATTTTGATACTAGCACTCATTAATAAAGAAATGTAAGTTGCGAATTTAAAAATTGTGTGATTGGCACGAGTAAATAATCAATTTCTTGTCGATTACTTGCTAATGTTATAGAAAAGAAGTAGGCATGTACATTAAATAGTCAACCTACATCGTGAATCGTATATTTACATTTCATCCTTGATGAATAAAAAATAGATATGTTTGAATCATTTATTGTAACAATAAACTTAAATAATTATACGGCTTAAAATTATATAAATATTTGACGTAACGGCATTGATTAAAAGCTGCGGACTAAAAGCTCTTTCTTTTAAATTTTCCAAAAATTGCTATTTTCCTCGTTCACACTCTACACAGTATCTATATCCAGTCGTTAACACTGTCTGCCATAATGACCATGCATAGGATTTAATTTTATTTCTCTGTGCATCCGGAAAACAACTCAGTACCAACCACAAACGTCCCATGACGTTTTTGGTATCCATTATTTAAACATGTCACCCTCATATTCCCATACCACAATATATCACCTATACCTTTAAAAAAATAACATTTTCATCCATTTAGTTTGAGTAGACCAAGCAGCGAAATGTAAGTATAGATTTACACATTTTGAGGTTTTTTTGTTTTTAAATCGAATATCTTTGATGCAATCTATAATCAACATATATACTTCTTGGTACCAATGCAATCCTCACTATATACTCTTATGCTCACTATTTCCTCTATGGAAAATAAATGATAATACACCTTTTTTAGAAAAAAATACTGGAAATGGGGTTTGAATACACGACAAAAATAGTGGGAAAAAGTAATTTAATTGCTATTTTTATTTTTTCGTAACTAGACACCTAGAACTTCGATTCTTATTTTAATATGATAGTTTATTATTGTTCTTTAGCCATGAATTGTTACAGATTTTTACGCCAAATATTTTAAAGTAACAAGATTAAAACAACCCAATTGTTTTAAGAACTTTGGCGGGAAAACTGTATTGGAGAGCAATATTTTTTTCTGAAAAACTACCTACGGCTTTGGTCCTTCTTTGATATTATTATTTACATAAAATATAATTTATACACTTATATTATTTCAGATTTTTTGGTTTAGAAGTTTAAAATTAGTTACGAGATTATTTAATACGCAAATTTGCATCGGTAAGTGTTTGCGTTGCAAAATGTATCGAGCGAAAAATGACTTATACATATGCAAAATTGCGTTTTTCTAAGTTTATAACTGTTGACATAGTTACGAGATTAATATGAAAGGACGTAATATTTTGGGGCCAAAATGTAATTTGTGCTGGTTTCAGATTTCATCAAAATATTCAAAATACTTCCGTTATCTCAGAAAAGTAGGGATTCTTTCTTGTATGGGCAAGGATGCATCCTTTTGAAAACCATTTGGATTATGAAAGTCGGACTTTTTTTTTATTTATTTTTTTATGTCATTGTGATGGAACAAGCGCCAGGCCCACCTGATGTTAAGCGGCATCCTTCGCCTATAACAGATGCATTTCATCACAAGTGACGAACTGCACTGCACCCATCACCTTGAGACATACCTGTTAAGTCTCATTTTTGCCTGTTATTTCACTGGCTCTCAAGGACTGCTGCCGGAACTCACCGTTAGGTGCTTTGTGACAGATTTTCTACTAGAGGGTGTTCGCTAGCCAGGCGGGCATTCGGAAAATGCCCTTCCAACATGCGGTGAAGCTCAAGCTCTGGGCGGGATTCGAACCATGGACCTGCTGCGCGGCAGTCCATAGCCAATGCCACTGAGCCATCACTGCTTCAATACTTAAACTTACGCAGAAAACACTTACGCAGATTTTATGGTAAATTTGTAAATACGACTATCGACCGCTAACTGGTATCCCGGTTTGTACAAATGATGGAAAAGCCGGGAGGCCGTTTTGTACAAATTAGGAAGGTAGTTTAATTTCCTGCTGAAGTTATCGCTGTGTTCACTTATAGACATTAACTGAATCCAAAAATATTGGAAATCAATTATTCGCCTGTCATCTTATCCTTCTAAAACAAAAGTTATAGTGAGTTACTACTTTAAACTAGAATAATATAAAAACTAGCAGACCAAAAAGAAGAAGTCAACCCTCTGAGGTTGTTAGCATTTTTCCAATAACGCTGTATAAGGCTGCATAATTGTGACGTTTCCTTTTTTTAACACAATGGATGAACAGAAACTAAAGATGTAGTTACTTAACAAGACAACAAAAATAAAGTATAGTTTATAATTAAAAAAATAAAGACATGATCAAAACTCTGTGGTCGCACTATAAACTTGCGTCTAAGCGTTCCGCGTACGAGACGTCAGAGCAAGGCAAAACGAACGCAGGTCCTACCTCGATGAGCGCTCGCGCGGTACTGATCGCCTCGCGCTTGTACATTTCAATTTATGAGCATTTCGAGTTATGTTAAATATTTTTTCTTGTCTAACAAAACAGAGTTAATAGCACAATTTATTAAATATCAGACTAATTAAAGAATGAACTTTCTTTTCATATAATATCTGTTTGGAATTACACTTTATTAATCGCAATATATCGTGGTAAACTGCTGATATAATTCGTGGAAATTGGCGCAAGATCTTTATTTTATTTTCTACAATGACGATTAATTATCGATATTCTAGTACACTATGTGTCAACAGGATTAAATGCCTGATGCACAGTTTTTTTTTTTTAGTTAATTTGATGAATCTTTTTACAAGAGATAGAACTCTGAAGTTGGCTATGTGTACTTTAATTCGTTAAACAAGGTGCGGGAGATTGGTCACTACAAAATAATTAATGTTATGTTTGTAAATCTGGTACATTAACTGAAAAGAGAACAGATTATTCTATTTTTATCAATTATTAAACAACTTGTAGATATTTCCTATGATAGTAAATTAAGCGCTTAAAATCTTCGTATACCGCATTAAAATGTAAAATGCCTCTTAAGTAGTATTTAGATTACTGTAGTAGTTTTTCACAACATATCTCGTCACATTGCATTGTAGTCTGTTTTCTAAACTCTAGTCTTGGTGTATTTCGACTCCTTCCCGGATCGTCCAACGACGATGTAGGTACAGCTAGCAAAAAACGTCATACAATTTAGTTGGTATGGCTTATTTAACTATAGGCAGCTTAGTCTACAATACTGAACAAATTTAAAAAAGAGAATACTTACAATGTTAAATGATTCCGCAAAATATATTGATTTGGTTATTTAGTCACTTTGTGTTGGAAATAACGACTACTCAGAGCAACAGTGAGTCAGCTTTAGGTGCAGTTGTATAGTATGTCATGTTATGAATAATTCACGGCCACTATACACTGTTATCAATGCACACAATTTCAGTCCAAAAATAACAAATACGTTTGTAATGTGAGTCAAACTCTCATCCCGGCTTGGAATTTTTTGGCAAGCCGTGAGACCAGTGTTTCAATGTACCTACCTAGTAAAGCAAACACAAAGAAAATCTTTGAAGACAGTTCAACTATTATGTGCAATATACCTATCTAGGTGCTCACTTACCTACTAACAATTATCAACTTCAAACAGGAATACCCCTGATTGAAGATTAGATATAACAATGCAGTAACCACCTAAACTTAACTTTTCTACCCAAAGTAATAGGTCATTAGCAGTTTCACCCTATTTGCCTCTATTTATTCTGTTGGTGCTGGATTTACTTAGGAGTAGATACTGGATTTATGTAGGACCCGCTATTTAGCCAAAAAGTGATTAAAAACTCTATTGAAAGAATCGACATTTGTCAGCGTGCTCGTGGTGTACATTTGCCAGATATCATTTTTCATTCATAATTGCCCAACTTTTCTCTTCGTAATACACAAAAATTTGAATCATCTTCATCTAAACTCTTTGTTTTATTAAATAGAAATTTTAAATTCCGCGTTACCTTCTAGGTAAATAAATTAAAATTCAAGTAGACATCAACTTGAATCTTGGAACTGCATTTAAAAAAAAACAAGTAAAAAACCCAACCTTACCTTATCAGATGTATACTAACAAATAGGTACATAGTTTTCAACTCTCAGTTTGTAAATATCATCATGTTGAAGGCCGTATTCCAATGGAGATGAGCCTCTAAATTTTTTCTCTGTCAAGTTTTTGTGTGAACACTGTCCCGGGTTTCGAAGGCAGACGATGAGTTACCAGACATCGGACACTTGAGTACCGGCGCCTTTTGTTTTTAGCTGTTTTAAATGAATGATGCTTATTTTAAAATGCTGAAGGGTTAGAAGCTTTTGAGATTAGTTTGGTATAGGATTTGACCCTGAGCTATTAATAGAGTACTGATATGATGGAAAAAATTATAATTAAAAGTGGACGACGACGTGAAAGAGAATTTCTTTTGTTACTGACAAAATGACAAGACGGGAACGGATTTCCCACTGTGAAAATGTAATAGGTAGGTATCACGAATGCATTTGCGAAGCTTCTCCCTTTTCTCGCAGTTAATGCTGTTAATGCAGATATACAGTCACTCCCTGTGGGTTGCCGTTTAGCATCTCTCCCAGTGGGAGTATTAAAAGGTCATAAAGGGAAAAATACTTAGGTACTAGAGGATATGTAGAGCAGCGTCTTCTTTTCAACTGTCATATCTAACTGCAATCCCGAAGACAACGGCTGTAAGCGTGTGGATAAAAGCAAAACTCGCTCCTCTTGGGGGAGCTTGTGTTCGGCATTGTTCCATCTGGCTACGTAGTATAGTCAGTAGAGCAATACGGATTTCCGCCGTAAGTCAAAACGCAAGAGAACTTACTATAACAGATATCGAAATAATCTTCTTTAAAATAACTATACGCCTATGTTCAGTGAGAAATATGTTCAGTCTATAAACTGATTTCGATAAATAACATTTAAAAGATTTTGGTAACGGTCTTGTTTAATACCTTACTAATATCACGGTTGTACAATATTGAATACTGAGATTGAGGGTTTTTTTTTTAATGTTATTGTGACGGAACAAGCCCGAGCCCCACCTGATGTTAAGTGGACTAACGTCTGCCTATAACAGAAGCATTTCGTCAACGACGAATTGCACTGCGCCCGTCACACCGAGACGTACAGTTGTTAGGTCTCATGTGCCTGTAATTTTACTGGCTCTCAAGGACTGCTGCCGGAACACACTGTATGAACGCAGATGGTATTCTGTACATGATTATCGTCATATTTTGTTTAATGATGCTGTTAGTGGAACAGCGTAGTTGGATGTACTGAAAGTTTAGTCATTTTCAAATGGAAGGCAGAGTAACTTCTAATATTCTGTGGCAATAGTAAAAATATTATCGGTTTTAACCCCGATGCAGGGAAAAGAGGTTTAAACGCTGATAAACCTAAGATAAGCCTTAGATAAGGGTGTCGAAAATTTAAATGAGTGCTGTTAACTAATTACGTTTGGCCTGGGCCCTGAACCCCAGCGCAGGTAGACGCGCGTTCCTAATTCTTACCTTTGTAGGTTAAAAGAAGGTATCGTCTGTACGTATACAGACAGTATGTTGATTCGTCGATAATTTTCTTCATGGGCAGAAAGGTAGATCATAATTCCTATTTAATTTTTTATGATAACTTCAGCACCGTTTCTTTTTCAATAAAAATCATAGATCACGGTACGATGTTTCAGTTTGGGCAAACTATTACCTACTAATTAACAAGGACAATTTAAATCGGAGTAAATTACATGATAGGTTTTCTACTTGAGCGTAGCAGCTAGTCTAGCTAGCTAGCGTAGGAGAACATGCACAAATTGTCCTGCCACTATGCTGTGATGCACAAGACCGCGAAATTATTCAGCACACGAATCATATCAATGAACTCCCCGCATTCAATCCATTGAAATGGCTACAGGCTCAGCGCTGCTTCAAACATTTGACTGAATTTCTTTATGAATTACCGACTTCTTAGCAAGCTCCATGGCTATAGCTAGCAGAGGAGAGTAAGCCCGTGACCATGGCGCCTGCATACCTAACTATTCCTATATATATTATCCTATGGTAATAATAGGTATTTCGTGGGTTTCTTTCGAGTAAAGTTTAAATATTGATCAAGTCCAGCTTATACCTCCAACCAGACCACGCCACCCTGTCCACTACATTTGGAAAATCAATTCAATATCAAATCAATAGCACTTTCAGATAAATCACTGAACCAATTAAAGGGGCATTAGCGAATTGAATGGCTCGTCAATACGGTCCATTGTAAAGGCCCAGCATGCTACGGCCCATTTAACCTGTGCCACAGATAATGTAGCAGAACCTTAAGGTTTTGTAGAAACTATTGTTGAAGCTATGTCGACACTGTTATCAAAATGGTGACGCCCGGCGCCAGGTCAATGTACTGTGGTGTGTGCCTTTGTTGATGGTTTTTCGACTCCCGGAAGAGATCGGGTGAAATAGTGTAAGAGAATGGATAGGTGTCTTTTCGGAATAATCAAACATGATGTGCTCTTATTTTTAGGGTTTCGTACCCAAAGGGCAAAACGGCGATGTGCCTCGTAGTTACAAACCTGAAAATTTATAACTACTAACTTTATGTAGAAAAACGGCTCGAAACCGAAACGAAAATAAGAATAACCCAAGACATTACAAGTATTTAAATGTAAATGGAGCACCTGGATCCCAAACTAGGCTTGTGAACTGTAATATAAGAGCCAGGACTCTTTCATCGGTTTCACAGAAAAGCAGTCTTAGAGCTTATTGCGCCAACGTAAATTCGAGAGTTAAAGTTGGGTTAATTTGGATTTTGTATGACAATTTACACTTAATTCGAGTTTAAATCGGGTTTTCTCGTTGGCGCATGTGGGCCTTAAAGGTAGTAATAAAAATACTTCTTATAGATACATATTTATGAAATCTTTAATAAATTAGGTACATAATGAAGAAAAATAATAGTAAGAAGAAATAAGTGAGAAATCGGGTAAGGGTTTGTTGGTGTAGGTGTGAGAGTTTTTGTGTGTAGTGTATGTATCTGTGTGCGTGTATGTGTTATGACTTATGAATGCGAGTAAAACTTTATATGTAACTCTAAATTTAAATAATCTTTCATTTAGTAGACTTCGAAATATTTTTAAGTACCTACCTTACTTAGGTATAAAATAATTATTTCCAGTGGAGGCTGTGATTGTTCGTGGATACATATATAATAGAGAAAACATATATAGTTCCGAGTACTCGTATTTTATATTATATCTAGTTTTATACAGTTATTTTATTCAAGGAGGGGGCGATGTATGCAGCACTTTATGTCGTGAGACGAATTACTTAGCATTCCATGGATTCACCGTGCGGGTGCCGGGTCCATCGCGTTGCAGAGGAAGAGGCTAGAGGGGCCTGGGACTTGCAACCCAGGAGTAGTATTAAGGGGCCCCTTTATGATATATCAATGCTCTCCTTCACCACTCGAGCCTCCTCCCCTACCTAACCAAATTTGATAAGATCCTACTAATGCCGCCTTAGATACACGTTCTAGGATGGAAATTACGGTTGTTCTTGGTAGGCCAAGGTCTTTACTACTTTGTAATTATATACCGTAACGTGAGCAAAAGCCACGGATTTAGCCCTTACTAAATCCGTGGCAAAAGCAAAAAGTAATTCTTAGTTCAAACCAATATGTATCCACTAAAAAGGTTGTTTCTTCGTAACGATTTCCATAGAAATTTAAATACGTAAATTTTTTAAATTCAGAAAATTCTTTTATTTTCAAACATAATTTCTATGGTAAACGCTACGAAGAAACTAAATACAACATCGTTTCTCGTAAGCATTCCTAAAATAGATTTGGCAGCAGTATAGACAATAATTATTCAATGAATTTATTAAAATAATCATCGTATTTTCATAAAAAACAAGCCACATAGTACCTACCTAAAATTACGTAAGTCCACAAATAACCGTGCATTCGCCTATAAACTGTAATTAATTAATTTAATTATGCGGTCCGACGGTTTTGATGCAAAGGGTTGGACTTTTACTCATAAATAAAAAAAACAATGTTTATAATGATTTGGAATGTTATACATAATATTGAAGAAAAATAATAATAAGGAAATGGAAAAGTCGGTATTTATAAAAAACCGGACCCGATAATGTGCAATCATTTCCATAATAGACTTGTATTTGATAAGATTTTTGCTTTGACATGGTAAAGTCTGATTATACTATGGTATTGATGTAGGGAGATATTGTGACCGAAACAAAAACTTATAACTCCTGTTAGAGTCAAGTTTTAGTCGTAGTAGCTCGTGATTTCATACTTGTAAAACTTGGTATTAATTATTGCATATCCTATGTTATTTATAGTTAATAGGATTGCCTTTGACCACTATCTCAGGTAAGTGATGTTCGAAAATGTTGTTAACGCTAACCTAGAATTACTGGCTCTCAAGTATAGCTGTCGGAACACACCGTTAGGTGTTTGGCGACACATTTTCTACTTGTGGGTTCTAGCTAGCCAGGCGGGCATTCGCAAAATGCCCTACCACCATACTATATACACTGCCATCGTAAAACAACTACCAGGACCGACGGCTTTACGGAAACGCTCAGTATATAGTAATGTCAGTAGCGGTTATGTGTTCAATTTTGATTTGATTGTGTCCAGCCCGCTTATGGAATCAGGTGCATTGTTGTCCAATAGCTGTTCAAGATAACACTATAGATATAGCAATATTTTAAACTCGCGAATACAACGATCTTGTACTTAGAATAGTTTCGTAATCTGGCTTCAAGCCTGAGAAACAGTTTAAATTTGGAATTTTCTGTCACAGACGTCAATTTTCACCATAATAATATATTTGTAAAAAATACAAAATATATATTTCGGTTTGTAAACTTAATCTAATTTACATTTGCAACCAGTGCATTACAAATCCAGTCTCATAGGGAAGCGATGGTTCGGCGCATGAACTTTTCTTTGAAGGCAGTCTCCGATTGGGGCGATGCCAATCTGGTCAAGTTCAATGCTGCTAAAACCCAGGCGTGTCTTTTCTCCGCCAAACGGACCCCTTTTTACCTGGCTCCTACTTTCATGGCATCTCTTTAACATCGACTCTCAACTTCGGCTCCTATATTGAGTCTAAAGCCCAGATAGCTGTAACACGTGTGTGTGTTTTGGCCAAGGTGAGACATTATTTCACACCGGGACAGATGTTTAATCTTTATCAAGCTCAAATCCGGACGTGTATGGAGTACTGTTCTCACCTTTGGGATGGTTCTGCCGAATACCAGCTGGAGACACTGGAAGCTATTGAGAAGAGAGCCAAGAGACTCATTAACGACGACCAACTTATAAGCAAGAGACTCCAAAGTCTCGAGCATCGCCGCAAAGTCGCTTGTTTATCGGTTTTTTATCGGATGCATTTCGGGGAGTGTGCCATGGAACTGCATGATTTGATTCCGCCACCCCCATTCTATAACCGGACATCCAGGGACACTCAAAAGCGCCACCGCCATATGGTTGATGTTCCATTTGCCCGAACGAAGCGATTTGCGTCTTCGTTCATCATACGAACCGCCAGGGAATGGAACACCCTGCCTGAGTCTGTGTTTCCGGTTAAGTACAATATGGGGGTCTTCAAAACTTAAGTGAATAGATACCTTCTGGGTAAGCGCGCTCCATCATTGATCGTATCTTCACTTACCATCAGGTGAGATAGGGGTCGAGTGCTACCCAGTCACGAATGAAGAAAAAAAAGGCGTTTTTAACGTATTTACGTTTGGTCGGTTTTTTGTCTTCATACCATATAAATTGGCTGTCATTAGGGCGCTTTTGACTTTAAATTTTTCTCAGTGTGCGAGTGTGTTGTTGTAAGTGTAGGCTTGTGTAAGTGTGTGACAAAATATGTTGGATTCTTAGAAGATGATTGTAGCACGGAAGTATCCTAGGTATTTCTATCTCCGCGCTAGTCCAAATGACACTTATAGGATCTGTAGTTTGTGCCTGCAGGCTCTGACATAATGTAACTTCTACATGAAGAAGTCACAAAATGACAGATTTCCAGACGTACAATTAGTAAGGTAACAAGTGCACTTATGATCTTGATAATACTCAAGAATCTGCGAGAACACCTTATACTTTTTGATTGTGAATCGTGTGAATTTTTGTGTCTCACCTGTGTCGCACCAATTACAATTGTCTGCTTCAGAGATGGATTCAAGCAAGTTTTTATCCAAGAAGTGATTATCATTTAAAGCAGCAGGCCACCACTGGCTTAAACTTTAGGTAGATTAGAGTTAGGACCTCTTTCATGACTATTATCCTTCACGTTACTGTTATTGTTTCAGCCAAATTGTCCACTGCTGAACACAGCCTCCCCTATTTAGGGGGTATTTTCCACCTCACGCTTGGCAGGCGACTTGGGGATCGCAGTGTAAGAAGGCAGTTCTTTAGAAGGCGCTGCTGCCCCCCCACCCACCTCATCACTAGGTGGATTGGACTGACGATATCATAAGAGTCGCGGGGAGCCGATGGATACAAATGGTTTATAATTCATTGTGGCCTAAGGGGGAAGTGTTTTAAAAGTTGACGTCTTGCAGCTTATGATGATTGGACTCTTCTCAAGAGACTCTCTCACTAGTATGGGTAGGCCTCCATCTAGGTGGACTGACAATATCATAAGAGTTGCGGGGAGCCGATGGATACAAATAGCTGATAACCGTTTATTGTGGCCTTCAATGGGGGAAGAGTTCAATTGGAGGTCTTGCAGCCGATGACGATGATTCATGATACATAGACTAATTTTTATGGTAAATATTCATAGATAACATTTACTGAAATATATGTTTATCTACACTAACATTGTACAGAGGAAATATTTGTATTTTTTTGCATTTTTATATTTTTGTATGCAACGAATAAACTTAAAAACTGCCGGACCGATTTGGATGAAATTAAGCATGGAAATAGTTTGAGACCCAGGGATCCACACATAGGATAGTCTTCCATTCGCAAATTGGTTATGCGCGATAACCGACATATGCGCGGGCGGAGCCGCGGCCGGAAAGCTAGTATAGTATATACAGAGACACCTGAATTCACACTTTTCAAACAAAGAAAAATATCAGCTTTCTTCCTCCACTGAAGATTATCGAAAGTTCACTGCGAACAATAGTTCAGCGCAATGACATTCTTTATTCTTATCGAGTCATCATTTGCTGACTCATTCTTCATACAATTCATGTTAATTATTATAATTTCCATGGGTAAACTCATGTGCTATGTAACTGGCCCGGTGTTGCCAAATTATGACTTTATAATATCCCAAATTCCCAACAGGTTTAATTTCTTTAAAAAAATATTTGAGTACATAATTTGGTAGATTTATTTATAAAAATAAATTTATCAAATGGTTTATGGCTGTCTTAAGAAAGTATTTTACAAACGATTTCTTGTAAACTCAGCTTCATTCCATCTCTCTGTTTGAAAATGTTGTCATCCAAAAAGTTCCATCAGCATGCACATTTTTTTTTATGGGATAGAAAGGCAAACTAGCAGGCGGCTCACCTGGTTGTAAGTGATCACCGTCGCCCATGAACATCCGCAACACCAGAGGTATCGAGTATGCGTTGCCGGCCTTTGAGGAGGGAATATGCTCTCTTCTTGAAGGCCCCTAAGTCGTATCCGTTCGGAAATACTGAACCTGGCTGCTGGTTCCATATTGTGGCAGTGCGAGGTAGAAAATACCGTGAAAATCGCAGTTGTGGACTTCCAGACGTCGACATGAAATTGATGAAACATCATGCTTTGTCGGGACATCCGATGGTGAAATTGAGCTGCAGGTAGTAAATCGAACAGTTCTCAGAACACTACCCAAGCCAATATTTACCAATGGATTTATCCATATCACCAAAAATAAACGTCCACTGTAAATTTTCACTTCAAACCAATAAACCACTAAATTAGAGGAAAATACCACTAACCCGGCAACACTACCACTAGCCAACTATAGTGAAAGTATTCTGGATTAATCACACGATCTGCCGCAAGTTCAATGCCTCGATTATGACTGTTAAATTATAATATTCTTTTGCTTTCTTACGTGATGAATGGGGCAGGTGGGTGCCGTAATCGTGTAGGTACGTAAGACCGCTTAAGACTTTTGACGAGCTTTTTGACATTTCTGACATCTTCTTATTTTTCTAAGCGTCAAATTGACAACTATATTGTGATCCCATTATCTCAGATCCGGCTGGAATTAATTAAGATCGAAGTAGATTTGAATAATCATGTGTTGTAATTAGTATTTCAACTGCGCAAGACTGCAACTCCAAGGTTCATTTGAACCTAGTGATTGAATAGTGAATGTAATCGTAAAAAAGTTCTCGCAAAGTTTTTGTAGAATGTAATATTCAGATACTAATGAGCGATAAGTTAATAACATTGCTTCACGTCTGCATGACTAATCAATTGGAGAAATGGCAATCGGAGTGGTCCCTATTGATAATCACGCGCCTATTCGATGTTCTAGAGTGGACATAGCGCTATAGGCGTAATAGGTTGTGTCGTAACACTTGTAAGTTATCGTTTGTAATTGCCCCCGTCACAGACTAATAACCAGTTGCTCGTTCTTGGTATCGGTATTCGAGCCTCACAAGCAATTTGCTATATTTTAAAATATGTTTTTTCCTGTAAAATACTGGCCAGTGAAAATTTCTTTCAACAAAAACATACATGAATTAGAATAGGTAAAAACTCTGCTGTAGGTACTACGTACATTTATTTTTAGAATTTAAAAAGAAATAAATGAGTTCTATTTTGTACTTGTCTTAGCACAAGATATAAGAAATTTTATAAGAAAGATTCAGTAAGTTAAGTAGGTACCAATTTAAATAGGTCTCATTAATTTTGACGAAAAACTTGCACCGTTTGCACCAGTAATACAACCTACATTTTTTCTTCATAATTTACTCGCATAAATTCTTTTCTTGATTTAGTATTCCATAACCAATTGGTATTATAAGTCTATGGACCTACTCTGACCAATAAAGCTAAGAACGTATCTTTGTCTAACGGGACTATTGAGGTAAGAGAAAGAGGGATATCAAAATGGATGAATAACACTACAAACCAATGAATAGGTAACTACTAGGTGGTACAATTCCAAAGAGCCAGATGTATAGATTGATGGGCAGCAGTGTTCCCCTTATTCGTTCTGTCCGGATAACTTAAGGCATTTCAGCCAGTTGTTAATAGGTCCTTCAGATTTCAATCAAATAATCAAATTATTTTTTTGGTTAAGTATATGCATGTTACATAAGATCTTCAAATTAGTTATATAGACACATTGTATTTAGTCTGCAAGCAGACGGACAATTATTTTATGTATAAAATAATTGTTAAGTACGCGTTTTACAACAATTCTTAAATTCTTTGACACCGTTCAAACTATTGAAAAAGAGCCAATGTCAAAGATCTTTTTTGTTACCATCAAATATTTTTATTATTTTTATTAATTATTTATTATTTATTTTTAATATACAGTTAGAAATTGATCAACACATTGTATTTTTTTAAAGTTTCGTTTCTACACGAAGGATCTTCAGGAGGTCTTGCTTGACACCTCAATTGTGACCTAGAAATTTTTGCGGAATTTTCTTTTAATCAAATATGTATTTTTTTCTCTTTAAAGATCCTCTTGTACCGATAAATTATCCATATTGAGAAAATCTTCGCACCAAATAACGCCATAAACTTCACTAACGGGATACTAACAAACAATAATTATAAGAACGGCCTTCTATCTATTATTGGTATTCCTATAGGAGAATCTCGGCCGTTCGTACTGAATACATATGTAAATAAATCACGATGGACCGTGAGATACAAAGCAATACACGATTTAGAATCTTCATTGTTTTCTCTCCGCGACTAAGAATGTTAAATATTTAGAATGCAGTTAGAAAAGAAACGAGCACTAATGAATGTCACTGTCTGTAAACAATTTCAATTTGTAATCAAATGAATACAGTTAAGATAGACTAGACAAAGAAAAAACGCCTTTGTTGACCATGGGAAATCTTGTAAGTACTGGTATAAATATATATGTATGTGCTAGGATCTACTGCAAAAAAAAAACATGTGGCCTATATTTCTCGACGGGGAAGGTAGAGGTATCTTAAAACCCACGTTTCGTTAGACATTTTGGATCCTTGAACGGCTACCCACCACTAATTAATTGATTTTAGAAAATTTGTCGCGAAGCACCTGGCATGTGCTCTTGAGAGTCAGTAATTCTAGGTTAGCCTGAACATCATCTTCGACCACATCATTACTTTCCATCTTCTTATCTTATTCTTATTCTATTTGGGGGCGATATGTCCTGCACTGACGTCCCGCTTGGGGTGTATTGTGCATTTCCCCCGCCAGCTTCTACCCCAGCCATCCTAACTCCTTAACGTAGCGGAGAAGGACCTTGGGTCGCTGGCATAGCTGCTCCAGTGACTTGTGTGATGGTGGTGAGGATGTCGTCGATGAGAATGACTCTTGTAGTCCGATTGTAAATCGTATCTGTTCCGTGGCTTCGCAGTGCAACAGTACATGCTCCACGGTCTCATCTTTTAGCATACAGCCTCTACATAGAGGACTGTCTGTTGCTCCAGTTTTATGCAGAAAGTAATTCAGGTTACAATGACCTGTGATAAGGCCTGCTACAATGCGTAGTTCCTCACGCTTTAGTTTCAGCAGGTTGTTTGTCAGCTTCTTATTTAGATTTGGGAACATGGCCTTTGTTTGTTTACAATCCTCTGTCTTATTCCACAGGTTTTGTTGTTCTCTCTCGGTGTGACGACGTAGTAGTTCCCGTACTTCCATTGCTGATGGCTTGCAAAGGCTCCTTACGTCATCACAAACTTGTTTTTTTGCTCCTTTCTTTGCCAGAGTATCTGCCATGGCGTTACCCGGGCATGCACTATGTCCCTTACTTACTGTACTTTCCATCAGGTGAGCGTTGAAGGTTTAATAGAGTAGGACCATCAACCATAAATAAATGTCTACCGGGCACAGTTGCTTCGAGCGGTTATTGAGAACTTCTAAAAAAATATGTACAGCTCCTTAAGCCGGCATATATATAACAAAATAATAAAACTAACATATCAACTCAAAATCTTATATTTAATTTGGGAGTCTACTCCGCTCTTTTGAAGATCAGCTACTTTTAGTATTTTCTCTTTATGCAATAGAGCAAGCACGAGGCTCATCTGATGTCAAGTGATTACCTCTACCGATAACACCTATGCAGTCCATCACAAGTGATGTGTTCGCCCCTTGCCCATCACCCTGAGACAAAAGTTGTTAAGTCTCATGTGCCTGTAATTTTACCGGCACCCCTACTCTTCAAACCAGAACACAGCAATACGGCCATTACTGCTCGGGGGTTCAAATAGTTATGTTGTCATTAGTTCCCCGGATGATCTCGCACAAAGAGTTCTACTGCTACTAGATTAAACGTTCGGCAAAAAAATTTTTGCTGTTTAAATAATCACAAACTGTATCAAAAGGTTTTTCACATACAGTAATATCTGTAGGAACTGTGTTGTGTTGTGTGTATCGCACAAAATCTCCCAGGAAGGATTTTTTGTCTCTGCTAATAAAAAACCTGGTATCTTTATTCCTAGTGTTATAATAGTTTTTGTCACTGTTTCATCAAGTTTTTACGAAGATACATAATAATTATTTTCAAATATATCCATGCACGGCAAAGTTAAAGTATATTCTATAGAAAAGTCCCTCACATTCGCTTGGATCCTTTTTTCATAACTCGAATGACGTTACTCTTAAATATGATTGATATGATTTAGGTTTTTATGTGCTTAAGTTTGGCTAATGTGATTACTACGACTAAAGCAGGGAGATTAAGAGCCTTTCATTATGTTTCACATAAGTATTTAAACTGCATATTAGAAATAGAAACTGAAGACACTTGGCGTACTTAACTACTTATTATATGTATTTACAGAAAACTTTTAGAGCAAATAGTACGTGAATAATTACCTAGTAGTCGCTTTGTTTGTCGCAACTCGTTGTTGGAAGTCACCTCTTGAAGATAGTATGACCGATTACAAGAACAACGTAACGGTTGGGCCCACATAATGTCTGGCCACACGCAATGAAGATAGCAAGGTTAACGGAGCGAACGTCTATGGCATACCTAATGGGAACCAAGAACTGTGACCGAGATGTTTCGGTGATCAAAAAGAAGTATAATAGTAAAATGTAACGATTATTACTTGACAGTTAACTAAACGTGTTATGCTGGAAGATGTCGCAAAAGTACGTTTTCTTGAAGATATCATGGCTTTCTTTTAAAAATATAGGCCCTTCACTTTGATGAAACTTGTGTTCTGATTCTAAATTATCTTCTTTGCTAAACAAGCTTACAACTAGATAGGTACTTTGACAAGCAATGGTACTATGATTTGGAAATGAAATATATATCTACCAGCCATATTAAGTAGTTAATATTGTTAAGCAAGGTTAACTCATTTGGATAACCACCTGGACACTGTAAGCGAGTTTCAAAATACAAGACCTTTACTATAAGGTTCATATATTTCAAGGCTTGCCTTACGTAAAGAAAATGAACAGATGTTTTGTGTTTCATAAACTGAATTTATGATTGCAGGAATATTGAAATGCCCTATCGAAATATCTAAAACAAAACACGTATTGCATAACAAATAAAAGAACCAGGGCAAACGTGATGCCTAAGAAAACATAATACTGGGCTGAACTACCTAGTAACTTTCTTAGTTTTTGGCGTTACCACAGAAAATATAGGCAAAGCATGCTGTATCTTTTCAATGGAGTTACCAACAATTTCTTAAGCGGTAAGAACCTGCTTAAGGCTATAGGTGAAGAAACAAAGACGTAACCTCATCCTGTTCTTACGTAAGATATATAAAGTGGTATAGCCAAAGGTTCTGAGGTACCTGGCCATCCGGGCGTTGCTGCGAAGCTCAAGAAGATAAGACCAGTGAAAGTGCCTCCAACGAGGACCCCTTGTGTACAACAAGTATTGTTGTGTGACGGTAGTCACGCTCCGCTAATTTGAATGCAAGCATGAATTTAATAGAATAATCTCGCTGATTGATAGACTCATTATATGATGATGAGGTTCCAGGAAAGTCTGTATTGTCCAAACTTCGGCGCACCCGTACACAATTTGTTAAAGATATACCGTTAGATATAAAGTAATTGAAAAATTGCATTACGTAACTTCAAAGTCGTAAAGTCATAGAGAAATTGTGAGGGCCCGCCTTCAGACTTTAAAAGGCTTCAGGCGATTTTCTTTATTCGGCCGTTGCTACGTAATCTTTTTGGATTGCGGTCATTGATCTCCGAATTTTTATGGTCACAATATGATAATATTGAATCGATAATCTAAACGCTGTGAAATTATTTGACTACGCTACGGTATGGGCGGTGTGATAAACAGAATATATATCATAAAAGTAATTCCCATACTCTGGAAGTAGCAAGCTTCGATTGTTCATAAGATTTCAATTGGTCATAGTCGACCAGTTGTAGTAGAAATTTAAACATTCTTACAGTAGTGAAAATAAATTGAAACAAATAAGCATCTTATTGATATTGTCCATTCTCTAAACTAAAAGTAGGTACTTGAGTAGTTAGTAAAAGTCTTGCGACTCGATTAGTTTCAAACGTTATGTGCACGTATCGCAGAAACTATTTGAGCTGATTAATCTTTATTGTAAAATCTATTGGAGCGAATTGAGAATAATGGCGTCAAGCGAGCCTCAGCCGTTCGCCTAGCACTCTTTTCAATAAAAGTTAGTTAAGAAGCTTATTAAGATGAAGGGGTGCTGCTTTTTGTTCGGAAGTGCTTAGATGCGTTGTAAGTGTTATTACTTTCACTACGCAAGCTATTTTAGTTGGCGCAAAAAGTTCGCAATTTATTTCTTTTTGTGCTCTACATAGAGTCACGACCGACGTTGTAGTTTATTTGGCAGTAGTAGGCACTGTTTCGTACCAAGGTCGAGAACCGGATGGTATTACAATACAGTATTACCTCAACTTTCGTGCTCGATCGACGAAAGCGAATGCTATAACTCCCGTTACGGTGACAACTTTCTGTAAATATTCTGAACCACTTTTTATCCTTTCCAAATCGGAGTTCTGTCAGAACATCAATGGTGCATGAGTGGTTGGTTTCGACAGGTCCACTTTCCATAGTTACATAAGAGCCTTCAATGTTTCAGATTCGTCAAAGAAAGACCCTTAATTAATGCGTAGGTGTTTTACTGTCCTGCAGTATTTGAAGTACTAGATACAATCATATATTTAAAATGACACGCAAGCTGAATAAGTGCCTCTTGATTAGCCTATTGCAGTAGATTTTATTGAAGTTTACTGTCAGATCAGAATCAATATCTTACCTACTCAGGTTTAAATTGAGCTGGACCGAATAAAATTGAAAGGTACAATATATTCGTACATTGAATATAAATGCAACCTTTTATTTATTGTCAGTGTATAGACTTTAAATTTTATTTACTTCAATATTAAGAAGACGAGACCAATTTACTTAGTATTCCATGGATTCACCGTGCGGGTGCCGGGTTCAAAGCGTTGCATAGAAAGAGGCCCAAGCCAAGATGCCTGGGACTTGCAACCCAGTGAGTAAGGTTAAGGGGCCCCTTTATGATGCATCAATGCATGTTAGGACTCAATTTTATCCGAAATCTTACTACGCGAAGGAGTAAAGATAAAAATATTTTTTAACACTTACCTATATACACGAAACATAACACGAAACGAAACTGTGGTGATGATGTGTATTTTGACGATTGGCTATAAAAAATAATTAATCTAGCTGACCCATAAATGAAATCCTCAAACACAATGACATATCCATTTCATCGGGGCTATTTAGAAATTGGGCCAGCCATATGATAGTGGGAAATAAAATAACATTGTTCCCAGCCTTGACATAAAAACATTTAATTCAAGGCAATTAATTATACTGAAGCCGGCTCGATGATAATGCCATTGGTCTATGCTATGACAAATAGATTGTGTTGAACAAATAGATGATATCGATGATTTGTTTAGGCCGAAATGTCATGAGAACTTTTTGTAGTGGGTACAGCTTTGATTATTGGTCAAGGTGGAAGAGGCAAGTTACGGGTTGGTTTGCATAGGTACTTGTGTTTATTTTGCAGATTTGTTACTTTGATGCACAGTTCGTGAAGGATTGTTCCATATCCCACAGTTGGATGTCGTAAAAGTAGAGTGCACTAAATAAGCAGCATGCCACTACTCTCGCCGACGTGAGTGGGGTGTTCCTGTTAATTAGGCAAAACACAGGTCTCTGTACTATGTTAACCAGAAAGTCAGTGGATTTACATGAAGACGCTGACAAGTGTTAAATAATTTTTATATTGTTATGATTGCAATAACGCCTGCTAAGCGGATTACATTACAAAATCACAAATATACTATGACTTAAATTTTTCCTATAGTACTACACATGACTTAAATTTTTCCTATAGTATATTTGTGATTTTGTAAAGTGTTAAATAACTTTACTTCAACAGATTTTTAGCAAAATGTATTTAGTTTATAGCAGTAAAAAAGTTATGTGTTAATCTTGATCAGATAACCTAAGGCCAAGAAAAGTCCGAAACAGGTTTACTTAAAAAATTTAAGTCTGGATACAATAATATTGCAAAGTTGACTCTATAAATTAAGCTTGTAACGTAAATATCTTAATTATTTACGTATGAATGTGTATGAAAACATATTAATAAAATAGCAAAACCTTATCAAGATGAACAAGAAAAGATACATTTTCGATTAAAGTTATACTAGTTTTGTGTCATTAAGCTTACTTTCAGATTTTACCTAAACTGATCGCGATTTCACCATCGCTGCCTCTCATTAACTCCTTCGCAGTACGATAGTGACAAAATTTCAGCATTTGACAGCGTCACAGGAGCATTGCATAGGAGGGATGGTAATATGAATAATAGGTACGAGAAAACATATTGTACCCACCCCACACGCGTGGGATTAGGGTAGGAAGATGATAAGGTACTTCTGAGCTTATGTTCCTTATACTAAGTAGTACTTACGACTAAAAATTATGAGTCCAGATATCAATGCTGTTCGTGGGAAACTATACTGAAAAAAAACTATACTGAGGTGGGATAGCACCTCCCATCTTTTCCGCTGTTTCATAAAAGTTTTATATTTTATAGATACCTACATTCTAGCTAGTTTCTAGCCTAGCATCTCCTAGAATCTAGGCATTCTAGAACAGTTTTTAGGACCTACAAAAATGCCACAAGTTTTTTTTTTTAGATTGTTAAGTTAGCCTTTGACCGCTATCTCACCTGATGGTAAGTGATGATGTGGTCGAAGATGTTGTTAAGGCTAACCTAGAATTACTGGCTCTCAAGGACAGCTGCCAGAACACACCGTTAGGTGCTTGGCGACAGATTTTCCACTTAAGGGTCGACGTTGCTTAACTTTGCTGATCGGTTAATTAATTTCGGCTAAGCAAACTTAGCTATGAGCGTTTCAAAAATGTATAGTTTAATGGGGGATGTTCTGCGTGACAGTAAAAGTTTCATTGTTTAGCACAACAAACTGGGTTGAGTAAAAATAGTGCGGTAGATTTTCATTTATACAACTGAAATGTGCAGTAAAATATAGTTGGTACGATCAAAGACATAAAGCGGTCAAGCCCAGATCAGAATCATGAATAATTGCCACTTTTTACAGTTCAGTATTGAAGTACCAACCACTTCGTGAGTGAAATAGCATGTCAGGTCAAAGTTGTTACATTTAACAATTACAAAACTGTTACTAGCACTCAAGAGAAAGACCTTGCTTTCATGCCTGCTCATGGGACTTTTATCGGCACAACATGTACGATTTGATTATCTTACTTCACCGTTATGGTATTTATTGATCGTTAATTAATACGCAAATCAGTTTTTGTGCAGTAATAAAAAAAACAGGGTGGCCTTAAACTAAATCCTGAGGCTATTCACTTTAAAGGCTATCAAATTTGCATCGAGCCGTCCCGGTTTGCGGATTCATGGAGCGTATGTGGGTGCTGTGCTTAAACGTTTTATTGTGAATTTCGCGTAGTTCCTAAATCTGTATAGAAAGCCAGTAAGGGTTCTAGATATTTTTGCAGATGAGAAGAAACTAGCAGACTACCCGCTATGAAAAATAACGTACAAGGAAGGGGGTAGACCAGTTCGTCTGCTCTTAGTGCCTACCATCCACTCGCATAGACTTCAGTTTACTCGTGATCATGGCGCTTGCAACAGTGCCCAAATATCGAGAGCTCAAAACCAATCAAAAACACGGTAAATATTCCGTTAGTTATAATAATTATAGTGTTAATGACCGTGACAGTTTAAAAACTCATATTATAATAATTATAGCAGACTACCCGTTTGGCCAATATCCCTGTTCAACCAATAAGAAACGCCCAAGCTGGCTGCAACGCAACTAGTTGGTCACCCAATAAATTCGATCTGTACATAATTAGATAGTGTGCAGGACGACGCCTTCAAGAATAGTTCATAAGTTATAGATAGTTGTAATATAGTTAAAATTGTATCGTACCATATTTGTAAGTGTAAATAAATAAAAATAGAATAGGTGCTCTCCATAGGGTAAGGCTCCAACCAACGGAGTAGCGATAGGTGCGAGCGAAAGGGAGCATGCGCCTGAGCGAGAGGCAACATACGCCTCTCCCATTGGCCGAGTGCGCCTCGCGCACTCTCGCCGCGCACGACTAGACTGTAGAGAATAGGCGGCTTATAAACAGGCCCATTTTGCTGTGAAATCCATTCGAAACAAGCAGGTCTCCGGGGCAACTGGCCTTGGGGTCGCCCCTAGTCAATCCCGGAGTCGTTAGGACACCCCTTCGCCGCCCCAGAAAAAAAGTGCGGATAGGGACACACACCTAGGGATACACAGTAGGTACTCACTCCCTCTCACACAGTGAGCTCACAGGTTGTGCGAGGGAGACACTACCCTGGTTAGGGCATCCTGAGTGCACCCCTCAGGATGCAGCCCCGCCCTACCAATAGTGAGGTAGAGGTCCTTCAGACCTTTGCCTTACGGTACCCCGACCTCTATGCTGCTCATCAAGCAGCCCTCACCTCAGACGCAGAGAGTGCCCGCCTCACGGACACTCCCATTGCTCCGTCCGGGACCTCCGTCCCCACTTACGATGACCCTCCGGCGCCATCCTACTTACAGGAGAGCCCGGACTCCCCCGCCCCCGGCCCTGATAACAGGCGCGCGGTAGTAGCCCAACCCCGTTCTCGATCTCGCTCACCGATCGGTCGGTTTGCGAGCATCGAACCTGCCTATGTCGTTGTCGAGTCAGTTTCAGACTCGGAAACGGACATGGAGGTCGACCAACCCCGCGCCTCACGCACAGTCTCCGAAGATTCCGACAACGACGGCTATACCGTCGTAGACCGCAAACGCAAGCGCGCCCCTAAGGCCGCTAACTCCGGGCCTTCCGCCCCGCCCGCTAAGGCAGCCGCCAAAGCACCTACCGCCGGCAATAGGCCGACCCCCGCCCCGCGCCCCGCGTCCCCGCCTTCCGCAACCGCTTCGGCTACAGCGCCCTCTCAGGACGCTAACGCACGCCGCGAAAAGCCGCCTCCGCCTTTGTTCATACAGGACAAAGGCAAATGGGATATGCTATCCCGCCTCCTCACTGATCGTAAGATCAGTTATACGAACGCCCGCTCCACGCAGCAGGGCATTAAAGTCCAAGTCTCCTCAGTTAACGACCACAGAGCGTTAACCAAACTCCTCCGTAAAGAGAGCATAAGCTTCCACACTTATGCGCTCGAAGAGGAGAAAGTCCTACGCGTCGTCATACGCGGTGTCCCGAAGGAAGTCCGTACAGACGCTGTACTTGACGACCTTAAAAGACAGGACTTCCCTGTCCTTGCCGTACACCGCATGTACAGTGGCAAAGACAAAAGCCCATACGACCTAGTACTCGTAGTACTAGACCGATCCCCGGAGGGCAAGACCATCTTCAACCTGAAGACGGTCTGCGGCCTCTCCGGACTAGATGTTCAGCCCCCATTCAGGAATGGCTCTCCTTCACAGTGCCATAACTGCCAACTATACGGGCACGCTGCCCGCTACTGCTTCGCTCGTCCTAGGTGCGTTAAGTGCCTAGGCGATCATGCCACAGAGAATTGTTCTCGCACGAGGGACTCACCCGACCCACCCAGCTGCGTTCTGTGCGGCACCCAGGGGCACACCGCCAACTACCGCGGTTGCCCGAGGGCGCCACGCACAAACCGCAGGGTGGCAACGGAAAGGAGACCTCCGCCACCTCCTCGTCCCACCTATGATAGGTGGCAGCGGGTCAGCCCTAAGCTGACAGTAGCACCTGCCTCACAGGTGACTCCCGCTCCTCTCCCAACTAGGAACGCGTGGTCAAAGCCACCGAGCATGGTTAAAACCATCGCTCCCGCCCGCGCCCCGGCCCGCGCACCCGTCCCCGCCCGTACCGCGGCCCCTGCCCGCGCACCGGCCCCGGTCCGCGCGGCCCCCCCGGCACCTCCTGCCCTCACTCCACGCGCCGCACCTCGCGTCGCCCGGCCCGTGGCCCCACCTCCTATGCCACTGATGGACTCCTCTCTTCAAGAGGATATAGCGCTAGTCAGCGACCTTGCTATGTCCATCAATATAGATGAGGTCCGTGCTCTAGCACGCAAGATGTACTCCGCACAATCACCTGCGGAAGTCATCCAGTACACGCTGGAACATGCCAGCCTTCTTAGTGCTCTAAAGCGCTTCGCCCCGCAAACTCCCCCCCAGTACACCCACTATGGGTAGTACAACCTTAAGGACTAAACCGCGCTCAGTTTCGTTAGCGTCCTTCAACGCTAACGGCTTCTTCAGACAACGTGACCTTGTCCATGACTTTTGCAGTACCCACCTGATCGATATTATATGCGTGCAGGAAACCTTTCTAAAACCGGGAAGGGCGAATCCCAGGTTTGCTAATTACCGATGTGTACGTAATGATAGGTTGACTTCCGCTAAGGGAGGCACTCTTATCTATTACAAAAGGTCCCTGCACTGCATCCCCTTAGATACCCCGACTCTGAGTACTATGGAAGCATCTTGTTGCTTACTAGCTATGACGGGTCATCAACCCATAGTCATAGCATCCTGCTACCAATCTGGTTTAAAGCGCGTCGCCCGCGCAGACTTAGAAGCTCTCTTCTCTCTTGGAAGCGCCGTCCTTCTGATCGGCGACTTCAACAGTAAACATATCCTATGGAATTGTAATTCTAACAATCCTAACGGTATTATTCTTGACAACCTAGTCGCTGACTTGAACTTTGACGTAATTACACCTATCGAGCCAACGCACTACCCCGAGAACGTCCGCTACCGACCTGACGTCTTAGACATGGCACTGTTTAGAGGCGTAACCCTTCAGTTACGCTCTATAACAGTTTGTCACGAACTACATTCTGACCACCGACCCATTATACTGCGACTAGGCCCCGACCCTACAGCAGACTTACCCCGCCCCACCAAGACGATGGTGAACTGGAAGCAATTAGGCAATTCCCTAAAGGCTATCAGTTCACCCGACCTCGACAAAATCCCTGACGACATTCTGACCAAAGATGACGTATCCCTAGCGATCGATTCGTTCACTAATCACCTCTCCACCGTAGTAGGTGCATCCTCAAAGGAAGTCATTGTGCCGGACGACCGGCGCCTTGTCATTCCAGTGGATGTGAGGCGATTAGTGACGAAGAGTAAAGCAGTGACCAGACATTACGACTCCTACCCAAGCGAAGTAAACAAAACTCGGAAACGCCACTTTGAACGCATGGTTGAAAGTCGCATGTCCGAGTTGCGTGACCACAGCTGGGGCGACAAGCTTTCAAACCTCGTGCCTAGCCAGCGGGCTTATTGGGATCTCGCACGAGGCATGAAAGGTGTCGGACAGAGCGACATACCTCCGCTATACCCACCAGTCCCACGCGCCCCGGCGTTCTTTGACGAAGACAAAGCTGAGTGCCTAGCTGATAGCCTAGAGGCTCAGTGCTCCCCCAACGTAGATCACGTAGACCAAGCCCACCTCGATTCGGTGGACGCTGAAGTCGAACGTAAAAGCTCTGTGGTCATCTCTGAACTTCCCCCGCACACCCCAGTATCTTACGCTGAGGTGACGAGACTGATCAAGGACCTCAAACAACGTAAAGCCCCCGGTGCCGACGGCATCTCCAACAAGGTACTTAAACACCTTTCTCCCCCCCTTTTTTTTTTTTTTTTTTTGGCGTGGGGAAATGCTGTTACGCATTGCCGTATGCGGGGGGGGCATACGGGGTATGACGGACTCGGCTAAAGGCGCCCATACCGTCTAAAACCCCACGGTGTTCCAGCGTCTTCGACTGATGACGGGGGGCGTGGGACCGAATTATTCTTACCACAGCCCCCGTCGACGCCGCTGCCCGCTGTAAAGTGGCGGGCCCTCCTCGGTGAGGGGTGTCAATAGGAACACCCCTCCACCTCGTGTGATGCCCCCCGAACACGGAGGGGGCATCAACATCGCGAGAGGACCTATCTCTGAAGGGTGCCAGATGCCCCCGCATCCGACGGCCCAGGCCCTCTCAGCGGAGACGGAGTGCGGGCTCGATTAGCCCGCACCCGTGTCCGCGCTCTCCGGAGCGGAAGAGAGAGAGGGTCTCTCTCCCTCTCACGCTCCGCCGCCTCCCTCCGCGAAACAATAGTTTCGCAGAAGGAGGCTACTGCCTCCCAACATCTCTCATCGGCGACCATCCTGGCTAGGATGGTCGGCAATGAGAGACCCGTCCCAATGACCGCGACCAGAGCCTGTCGCGGTTCGTCCTCTCCAGGGCATGCCTCCAGTGCGTGCTGGGCAGTGTCTACTGCACAGCCGCACAGATGGCATGCCGGGGAGGCTTCTCGTCTGGCGATGCGATGCAGGTAACTCCCGAAACAACCATGTCCCGAGAGCACCTGCGTCAGCCTAAACGAGAGCCTCCCATGTCTCCGATTGATCCACTCGCGGAGAACGGGCTGAATAGCATCGAGGAGCCGTCGACTACTATTCCCCCTTTGAATGGACCCATCGAGGAGTCGTCCCTCCCACCTTGCGAGAGCCAACGCCCTAGCGTTGTTGCGCCAATGCGCTAACTCTCGCGGCGCCGGTCGCTCGTCCCGCTCCCGCGCTCGCACTCTGCGGCGGTAGACCGAGGCGAAGACTTCGGCCTCAAGGTCCCAGGGGAGCAAGCCAGCGAGGGCGCATGCCGACTCGTGTGAGAGTGTCCGATACCCCCGGCACACTCTCACAGCCATGGTCCGTTGGGCTGCAATCAGCAGGGCGGTCTCCCGCCGATCGAGCCCCCCGGACCATATGGGGGCTCCGTATAGGGCCATGGAGCTGACCACCGCTGTATAGAGGCGGCGGCAGCTGCCCTCTCCACCCCCGATATTGGGGAGGAGGCGACTCAGTGCGCCGGCTGCCCCCAACAATTTGGGGGACAGCCGCCGCATGTGCGCCTCGAACTTCCACCGGCTATCAAGGACGACGCCGAGATATTTCAACGTCGTCCTGACGGGGATGGAGGTTCCTCCCACCACTATGGATGAGTCTGCAGGTGGCGCCCTGCGGGGACCATGAAAACAAATGGCCTCCGACTTGTGGAGCGCCACCTCCAGACCCAGCCTCCTAATCCTGGCCACGACCATCGCGACTCCGGCCGTGGCGAGGATTGCCGCCTCCCTGTAGGTACCCCCCTTGGCGGTGACCAGCGTGTCGTCAGCGTAACAAACGACGCCGACGCCACTAAGGCCAGCGCCCCGGAGGGCCCAGTCAAATCCAATGTTCCACAGCAGGGGCCCTAAAACAGACCCCTGAGGGACGCCACGCGCCATGGGGCTCCGACCCTCCCCATTCGTCGTCGGGAAGACTACCTCTCTATATGAGAGGTAGTCGCCGACGAGTCGGCGCAAGTACAGCGGCACTCGGTGGTAATCCAGACCACCGAGTATGGTGGTCCAGGGCAGCGTGTTGAAGGCGTTGGCGATGTCTAAAGACACCGCCAACATCACGCCGCCACTGGAGCACGCCTCCTCGGAGAGATCGCGGACGCGGGAGATGGCGTCCAGCGTCGAGCGACCTCTCCGGAATCCGAACTGGGTGGGCGCCAAGTCCGGTCCCGACGTCTCGAGGTGCCTGACGAGGCGGGCAGCAATCACCCTCTCCAACAGCTTACCCGCCTCGTCAAGCAGCACAATCGGACGATACCCTGAGGGCTCGTCCGCGGGACGTCCCTCCTTCCTGATAAGGACGAGTCTGCCCCTCCTCCATCTCCTGGGGAATTTCCCCTCCCGAAGGCACCTGTCAAACAGGGCCCTGAGAGTGGGGGCCAGGTGCTCCAAGGAGAGAGCCCACACACGGCCCGGTATGCCATCTGGCCCGGGTGCCGTGTTCTTGGCCCTCATCCTGAGCACTGCTGCGCCCAGCTCTCCTTCGGAGACTGGGGCAGGCTCGTCCTCCTCCGCCTCGGCGAGATCGGTCGACGAGGGCACGGCGAAAGGTAGCGAGAAATCGTCTCCCGGAGGACCGGGGAACAGCCCTCCCACTACCGTCTGGAGAATCGCTGGTTGGAGCGAGGCGGTCACGGGGGGGGCCCATGGACGCAGCTTCTGCCGCGCCCATAGGTACGGGCGGCCCCACGGATCGCGCTCCAGCCCTTCCAGCAGCTCCTGCCAGGATCGCCGTTTCGCCTCGTCAATGGCCACGCGAAGGGTCATTGAAGCCTCTCGGTAGGCGGCATAGAGAGACTCGCTCACCTCCGTCTCCTGCCGCCTTCGCCTACGATACCGCTGGTATCGGCGGCGCCTCCGCACGCAGCGTCTTCGGAGTTCGGCAATCTCCTCTGACCACCAGTAGACCTGGCGTCTGGACCGTGGGGCTGTTGCACGCGGCATCGCGGCATCGCAGATACGCGACAACGCCGCACACAGTCCACCCGCGAACGCATCCACGTCTACGGGGTCACCCTCCTGAGGAGTGCCGTTCCACGCTTCGACGAGGGCCGCCTCCTGCAGCAACTCGGCGTCGAGACGCTTCAAGGCCCATCGCGGACCGATCTCGCCGGTTCCCTCCCTCACAGTGTCCGCTGAGGACGGGGAGACGCTAAACCGGATATACCGGTGATCGGAGAGCGTCTCCTCGTCAACCAACACCTGCCAGTCGTGAATTTGGCAGGCGAGGTCTGGGGTGGCGAACGTCACGTCGACGATCGATCCACCCCATTGGCGGACACAGGTGTGTTCACTCCCGGTGTTCACGACGCAGAGGCCCACCTCGGCCAGCCACTCCAACACGGTGACGCCCCGCGGACAGGTCCTAGGGGACCCCCACGCCAAGGATTTGGCGTTGAGGTCCCCCATGACGATCACGGGGCGGGGGCGGGTCTGACCTATGAAGGTCCCCACCTCGCCGAGAAGGGCCTCTAGCTCGTGCCGGGGCCTATTCGGGGAGTGATACACACCTATCACGACGACAGGACCCACTCCTGCCGCCACGAAGCCCCTGCCTCTCGCAACCCCTACGAGAGGGGGGGATGGAGTCGGCGACTGTGTGGTGATTGCCACCAAGCCGTCAAGGCCCCCCACCCAGTCACTCCTGGGTGGGACCGAGTACGGCTCTGCAACCACCGCCACTTTGATGGACCGCTCCGCCATGCACTGCAGGAGTAAATCCTGAGCGCGGGCGGAGTGGTTCACGTTCGCCTGGAGGAAGGTTAGGGCCATACTAACCCACCTCCATTATGTCCGCTCGCCCTACATCGGAGGGAGACGGTCGCAGCTGGGCCTTAGCCTCAGTCGCGACGGCCTTTCGGCGAGCCCCTGACTTTGACGGGAGCTTGGCGCATGCCTTGCCCCCGGAGAGGTGGTCTGCCGGCTTACCCGCAGCCGCACAGAGTGAGCAGCGGGGGGCGGCAGAGCAATCCCGGGCCTTATGGGCCTTTTGACCGCAGCGATAGCACTCATCGCTACGGTCAACCTCATTCTTGCATTGGGCCGCAACGTGGCCCAATGAAAGGCATCGGAAACAGCGACGCGGTCTGGGGTCGAGGATGCCGACTCGCGCCGACACCCAGCCCACCAGAACGCGCCCACTGGCCGCGATCCTTTTCGCACCAGAGACAGGGCAGCGCACAAACGCCGTCCCCATCCCTGCTGGTCCTCTCCGTATTGGGCCGACGGCTACTGACGCCACGGGGCATTCGCCCAGGGACGCCAGCGCGTTCGCCAGCTCCTCCGAAGTGGCCGAGTCGTCCAGGCCGGTGACCCTCAAGTCAGCGGTGGTGGTCGGCCTGGAGATCTTGACCTCCGTTCGGTCTCCAAATACCTCCTCGAGCCTCCCGGCGAGGACATCCGCTTTCGCGGCATTGTCCTCACCCGGAATCTCGAGGATCCGAGCCCCGGTGGCCGCCGTCCGTATGGTCAACGGCGGCAGACCCAACTCTCCTAATTTTATCTTCGTCTTGGCCTCGGCCAAGACGTCGGCATAGGATACTCCTTTCTCCGCTGCCCCCGGTTGCAGCGTGATAACTACAGCTGCAGTACGGGGGGAGCGGAGTTTAGCCGTGCCCTTTGTTTTGGGCAGGGGCTTCACCTTTTTTGGGGGCTGTGGTGGGGGCCGGGCCGGTGCTGGAGCTGGAGCTGGGCGAGCAGGCCCCTTCTCCTTGGGTCCCAGCCGCACCGCTGCCACTCCCTTGTCACTCCTCCTGTCCAGTCCACGTCTGGCCACCACGTGCCACGCCTCGTTCAGAGGAGCCGGGGCAGGGGCAGGCAGCAGTGCGACAGGCGCAGGTGCAGGGCCCTTCGCAGCCTTGTTCTTGGGCTGCGGTTTTGGGCCGGGCTTCTTCTTTTGCCCCGGGTTGTTCGCCGGGGCAGCTGCGCGACTCGTGGTCGCTGTCGGCTGCTCCTCAGACACCCTTCGCCGATCTGCGGCGAGAGGGGGCCTGAGGGTTTTCGCTGGCAGCAACCGCTCCTCCAAACCCTCGAAGCGGGCGTTGATCATGGTGCCCACCTGCACCATGACCTTCCGCATCGCTTCGTCGCCAACGAGTGGCATGGGGGACTGAACAACCGGCGCCGCAGCCCGGGCTGTCCGCATCTCGTCCATTTGGCGACGGAGTTCCTTCAGCTCCGCCGCCATCTGCTGGTTGGACTTGACCAGCAAGGCCATCTCCTCGGGCATCGTGCGCGCCCGCGATTCCTGGAAGGACGCTTTGATCGTCATCGCAGCGTCCTTCAGGGCCTTCACGCACGTGCCCTTCAAGTTCTTGGACTTGGTGGCCACCGTTAGGACAGTGTCCACCGAGTCCATAAGCATCTTCTCCAAATGGGCGGCATCACAGTCTCCCAGCCTCAGATTGGTAGCCGGAGGCTCCGGTACCTTTAGAAACTGGGCGGCCGATGCCGCTCTCTTCCGTTGCAGCTCCTCCGCCAGCTCCTGCTCGGCGACGAGCCGCATCTCCTCTTCCCGCGCCCGGTTCAGCTCGGCCTTGGCTTTCGCCAGGCCGACATAGTGGCCGGTCGTGGGCGCCCTCCCTTTGGCGCGTCCTTTACCGCGTTGTGCGGTAGGGACCTTTAGTGACGGTGAGGGGTCACTGTGGTCCCCTTCATCCTCTTCCAGTCGTCTCTTCCTCCTCCTTTGGGAGCCGCGTGAAGACACGGACTCCCAAGTCATTGCATCAGATTCTTCGGATGTCTCCGATAAATTCGGAGACGGGATCCGAAGAACCTCGTGCAGTGGGGCCGCTCCCGCGCCTGCTGCAGGGGCAGAAGATACACCTACTGCCTCCTCCTCGCTCACTTCCAATGACGCGGCGGCAGAGGTGGCGCAAGGATTGCGCTCTCGCCCTGCCGCAGCGTCCACTCTCGGAGTGACTGGTCTGGCGCTATCCATGCGCTCCAGTACAACTCGCGGGTTCCGTTTTGTAAACGGGACCAAGTCTCTGCACCGTGTTGGTGCGTGCTCCCCTGAGCAGTCCTTTAACGTGCCATTGTCGTCGTGCTTTGCAGAATCGGTGTCCAATAAGAGTGTGCCTTTGTCGTCGGTGCGCGGGCCGGAGCCCGCGAAGCGGTTGATGCCCCCCCCAGATACGGTGGGGCAGCCTTCTTTCGAAGGGTGGGATTTACCCACCTGGGGATTGTTTTCAAACGCTGTACTTTTCATGATGGGTTTTTTCCTTTTTGAAGGGGTGAGGTCCCCTGTGGTGCCCTCGTCGCCGGGTTCCCCCCGACTATACATCCCCTGTGCGGGCACCAAACATCGGGATTTGGAGACACATAATGCCCGACAGGGTGGCCGAGTTGACCCTCCCTGCCGCGCCGCGAGCCTTGCAGGCCCGCCATCCCACGACCCGAAGGTCCGCTGCAGTCGCTGTAACACGACTGCCGTCCGAGTGTGCCCGACAGGGTGGCCGAGTTGACCTTCCCTGCCGCGCCGCCGGCCTTGAAGACCGGCCATCCCACTACCCGAAGGTCCGCTGCAGCTGCTGTAAAAAGGCAGCTGCCTCTCCAGATTTGCCCGACAGGGTGGCCGAGTTGACCCTCCCTGCCGCGCCCACCGTCAAAAGCGACGCCGCTCCTCCTCGTGCACGACAGGGGAAAACCTGTCGTGCCGCCAGCCTTGCAGGCCAGCCATCCACCGACCCTACGGGTCCGCTGTCCCTTCTCGGGACCCCACCTCCGCGGATGAACCGCCTGCTCATCCACTGTGCCCTATGCTAGCTTCATAGGGACACGCGGAGAGCACCTACACGTCAGAATTTTAGCCAGCAGCCAACAAGATCCCATATAGAGAAGTTATTGACTGCTGCCCAGGGTGCACCGGCCCAAACGCTTCTGTACTCCCCGGATAAAACGTATCCGAAAGAGACCAGTAGCATTAAGGCACACGTGGAGGTATTCTGACCAAGCACCCCCCTTTCTCCCCCCCTGATTCATCTACTAGTAAGCATCTTCAATGCGGCCATGAGCCACTGTTTATTTCCCGACGTCTGGAAATGTGCAAATGTCATTGGCATTCACAAACCAGGCAAAAACTCCGCTGACCCTACCAGCTACCGTCCCATCAGCCTTCTCAGTGCCCTAGGCAAGCTATACGAACGGCTCCTTTCGAACCGTCTCTCGGCTCATGCGCAGGAACACCACCTTATTCCCGATGAGCAGTTTGGCTTTAGGCCCAAGCACTCATGCGTCCAACAGGTGCACCGCCTCACGGAGCACATCCTTGAAGGTTTCAATAAGAAACCCAAACCCCAAACGACGGTAGCAGTCTTCCTCGACGTAGCGAAAGCTTTTGATAAAGTCTGGCACAATGGCTTGATTTACAAGTTATACCACTTTGGCGTGCCAGTACGTCTTGTGCTCACCTTACAAGACTTCCTAAGGGACAGAAGCTTTCGCTACCGCGTGGAAGGCACCCTCTCCACCCCCCACCCAGTCAGTGCCGGAGTCCCTCAGGGCTCCGTACTATCTCCCATTCTCTTCGCGCTGTATACCAGCGACATCCCACGCTCACAGCCCAAGGTTTTCATAGCCCAATATGCGGACGATACCGCCATTTATTCCACTGGCTGGCATATTAATAGACAGACCTATTTTCTCCTTCAACGGGCCATCACCGAGATCGGTGACTGGTTCCGTAAATGGCGCATTGCAGTCAACCCGACTAAAAGTGCAGCTATATACTTCAATGAGAATACTCACTCGAACCCCCGCTATCCTAAACCTTTAACTCTGTTTGACGAACCCATTCCCTGGGTTGGTAAAACAAAGTATCTTGGAGTCACCCTTGATCGGCATCTCACCTTTGCCGCTCACATCACTGATGTTCGTAACAGGGCGGCCTTTGTTATGGGTCGCCTAGGTCCCTTAATTCGTACAGAGAGTAAAATGTCTCTTAAAAATAAGAAGACACTTTATACTACTTGCATCCGCCCCATCATGACATACGCTTCAGTAGTGTTTAGTCATGCTAGCGAGGCCCACCTACGTAAACTTCAAATCATTCAAAACAGGTTCCTCCGCCAGGCAACCGGTGCTCCGTGGTATGTACGGAACGCCGAGTTGCACTGCGACCTAAACCTTCCCTCTTTAGCGCAGTTCAATAAGGACTGCGCCCGCCGATACTTTGATCGAGCGCCCCACCACTCGAACCCTCTAGTTGTCCAGGCATCGAACTACTCGACTGCCTCATCCGACCCATGGTTTAAACCCCCCCGTCGCCGACCACGGCAGGTATTGGACGACCCGGATGACCCCATCGCAGCCATTACGTTGGCAGCTTTAGCGTTGTCCGCAAGTCGTCCTGGTAACATCCCCAGGTGTGCGGTAATCAGAGGTTACACAATCAAACACCGAGCTCGCCGGCGAGCTCGAGGCAAAAATAAAATCCCGATTAGTGTCTCTCCAAATAGTCACAGAGTAATATTCAATAGGGCCCATTCTCAACGGTACAACACTGCAGTTGTACCGGGGCATTTAGTTCCGATTCCCCCTTTGTCTCTCGGCAGCGAGACAAGCCGAGGTCCGAACCACAGTGGTGCCCTTGAGCTCGCTGTCACCCCTCCCGATAGTAGCGTGGCGTTTTCGGCGCCCGCAGGAGACGGAGGTATAAGGCGCTTTTCGCCTTATACGCCCGTCTCAGAAGAAGTGCCCTCAGCGCTTCTTCCTCCTGGGCTATAAGAGGGCCTCCCCTCGCCCAAAGTCCGGTGGAGCTGTACGTCCGCTTAGCGGTAGACAGCATCTATGTCCTCCCTAAAAAAAAAAAAAAAAAAGTGAAATTCATTCAGTGCTCACCTCTCCTCAAGAAAACAACTCCGAAGAATAAATAACAAGAAGCTCTCAATACTTGTTTCTCTCAAGCAACACCCTCCTCGGCACACCAGCATAGTAAGGTGTATCCAGTACATCTTTTGGTCCTTCGAGCCGGATCGTCGAGGAACGCCGTTCGAAACAAGAAGAAACTGGTCGGTCGATATGCCGGTCACACGCTCTACAGGAAAGGGGCGCCTCGCCGCCGAAGACCCCCTTTCGTCCTCGTCCGGTACTACCGCGACGAATCAAAGCGCGTGGACGGAGACCACGGCTCATACCGTCATGAGCCTCGAGACGTCACACACCACGACAACAGAAGCTTCATCGGAGTCGCAGGCGGACGCATCCGCTGCGGCACAAGCCTCCGTTGCGCACCCTTCTAGCGCGACGGAGGTCACCGTCACCACAGTGAGGCCAGACAAGAGGTCGAAAACCGAATCAGTCGCCCCGCCAGCCGCCGGGCAGGGCGACCCTCCGACAGAAGAATGGCAAGCTCGTCTCAGAGCCGTAGACAAGCTGCCGCCCGTTCGCCCAACAATGAAGACTACTGGGTCCGTCAAATCGAAGTCACGGGCCAAAGCACAGAAGCTCGCTCAAGCGAAGGCAGAACTCGCGCGCTACCAAGTAATGCTTATGGAAGCGCGCGTAGCCGCAATAGAAATTGAAGATTCGGATGACGACGATGATGTCTCCGTATACTCCAAGGAAGACGTCGAATCACGTGTGGACACGTGGTTAACACAGCAAGAACCTGCAACGCCCGCAGCACAGCAACAACCTGCGGATCGACAGATGCCCGCAGCACAGCGAGAACCTGCGCATCAACAGATACCCACAGTACAGCAAGTTCCTGCAACAGCACAGCAAGTACCTGCGCCGCGTCATCAAGACCCGCGTCAAGTACCATCGACATCGGCGGGAGCGTTTCATAGTCAAGAGCTCGCCCAACTGTCTTCAGCGATCACCATGGCAGTCAAGGCCGCCAGTCATCCAAGATACATCGAACTACCTGTCTTCAGTGGGAATCATCAAGAATGGCTGATGTTCCGCTCCGCCTACAATGAGACGGCAACATTATTTACGAAGTTCGAGAACATCAACAGATTACGAAGAAACCTGAAAGGAAAAGCCAGCGAAGCCGTTGAAGGGCTACTCATCAGCAACAGCGATCCTGCAGACGTCATGCGCACACTCGAATCCAGATTCGGAAAGCCGGAAGCCATCGCCATAGCGGAACTTAATACGCTGAAGGCGCTGCCACGACTCACAGAAAACCCGCAAGACACATGCACAGTTTCAAGCAAGATCACCAACGCCGTGTGCATACTTCAAGCTCTGGGCTGCGCACATTTCCTGTTTAATCCAGAGACAAGCAAGATACTGCTGGATAAGCTCACGCCTACCCTTCGTCACAAGTTCTACGAATTCGCCGCCAAACAACCAAGAGAAAATCCAGACCTACTGAAGATGGAGAAGTTTATGAAGACAGAAGCCGACCTGTGCGCACCTTACGCACAACCCGAACCAGTGGGCACTCAAGGACAGCCCACCTCACAGAACAAGCGCACATACAAAGTGCACACAGTCACAGAAGAACAACAAACCACAGCGAAGTGCGCGGTATGTGACAATACCGGACACACTACAACAGACTGCGAAAAGTTCAAAAACGCAGACAGCAACACAAGATGGGACATCGCCAAGAACAAGCATCTTTGTTTTCGATGCCTACGCTACAGAGCAAGAAACCACAGCTGCAAACGACGTACCTGCGACACCAACGGCTGCAAGTACTATCACCACAAATTGCTACACTTCGTTAAGAAGACAGAACCTGCTAAAGAAAAGGAAACAACAGAGGCCGTCACCACTACTTGGACCGCCACACAGAAGCAATCTTACCTCAAGATTATACCAATCCAAGTGAAAGGGCCTACAGCAACAATCGACACTTACGCGCTGCTTGACGACGGATCCACAGTCACGCTCATCGACAGCAACATCAGCGACAAGATCGGGGCAACTGGGCCCATAGACCCGCTACGCATTGAAGCAATCAACAAGATGAAGACAGCAGAGACTCAATCTAGAAGAGTGAGCTTCGTGATTAAGGGTCTCAATAACCATGAGGAACCGATTCAAGCGAGAACAGTTATGAATCTACAAGTCTCAACGCAGGAAATTCCGAAAGAACAAATAGAGAAATGCGAACACCTGCGAGACCTCAGCCGCTTCCTCACTTATGAAAATGCGAAGCCACGCGTCCTGATAGGCCAAGATAACTGGCACCTGCTCCTGACATCGAAGATAAGAAGAGGCGACAAAAACCAACCAGTGGCATCACTCACGCCACTGGGTTGGGTACTGCACGGGAACCACACACGTTCTCTCGGCCGCAGCATAGACTTCGTCTCACACATCACAGAAGCCCGAGAAGAAGATAACTTGGAGGAAATGATGAAGCAATACTTCGCTACAGACGCACTCTGCCTCAACGCGAAGAAACCGTCGACAGATCCAGAAGAGACAGCCCGGCGTATCCTTATACAGAATACAGTCCACACAGAAGAAGGAAGATACGAAACTTCTCTGCTCTGGAAGAAAGAAGACTTCGCATTTCCCGACAATTACGAGAACACGCTGAAACGACTCTATGGCATAGAGAAGAAGCTCGACCGTGACCCGAAACTTAAAGAGAAATACACAGAACAGATGGAAGCGCTCATCACCAAGAAGTACGCAGAACCTGCACCGAAAGAGAAGACTCCAGGCAAAACCTGGTACCTCCCACACTTTGCGGTAATAAACCCAATGAAGCCTGACAAGCTACGAGTTGTGCACGACGCCGCAGCCAAGACAAAGGGAGTGGCCCTCAACGATGCATTACTAAAAGGCCCTGATCTCCTACAGTCACTGCCAGGCGTCATGATGCGATTCAGACAGCACAAGATTGCAGTGACAGCCGATATTGGGGAAATGTTCATGCAGGTGAAACTTCGGAAAGAAGACAGAGACGCGCTCAGATATCTATGGCGTCGGGATCGACGGGACGACAGACCACCAGAAGAGTACAGGATGACGTCGCTCATTTTCGGAGCCTCCAGTTCTCCATCGACGGCCATCTTCGTGAAGAATTTAAACGCCGAAGCAAACCAACAGACGCATCCCGAAGCAGCAATCGCCATAAAAGAAAAGCACTATGTTGACGATTACCTCGACAGCTTCAGAACCATAGAAGATGCGATTCGAATATCTAAGGGAGTACGAGACGTACACCTGAAGGCCCACTTCATCCTCAAGCAGTGGAAGTCTAACTCAACAAGACTTCTTGAAGCCCTCGGTGAACAAAACGCTTCAGAAGATGCAGAACTCTACGAAACCGAACAGAAAACAGAAAGAGTTCTGGGGCTAATATGGAAACCGGAAGAAGATAAACTCACGTTCAATCTCAACCTGAACAGAGTACCACCACAGATCATAGAAGGGAAAAGGCCCACTAAGAGAGAGGCTTTAAAGGTTGTGATGTCTCTCTTCGACCCGCTTGGATACGCTTCTCCAGTAACAGCCAGAGCGAAACAGATCCTGCAAGAGATATGGCGCAGAGGCACAGCCTGGGATGACGAAATAGATGAAGATCTGTCCTTCGATTGGCAGACATGGATCATCCAACTGAAGAACCTCCGCGACGTGGCCATCCCGAGGTGCTACCTCGGTTACAGCGACGCCACCAACCTTCAACTTCATATCTTCACAGACGCCAGTGAGGTGGCCTACTCCACAGCCCTCTTCTGGCGAACAGAAGCTCCAAACGGCGAAGTCAACGTGTCACTCGTCATAGCGAAGGCAAGAGTCGCGCCTCTCAAGCTCACATCGATACCGAGACTAGAACTGCAAGCCGCAGTAATGGGCGCGCGCATCGCCGAAGCCGTCATGAAGGAGCATGAGAGAAAACCAGACTCCAAGGTTTTCTGGACTGACAGCAAGACAGTTTTAGCCTGGATCAAGACGGGCTCGCGATCCTACAAACCGTATGTGGCTCACCGTCTCGCAGCTATAGAGGAAAGCTCCACAGTCAATGAATGGCGTTGGGTACCAACAAAACTCAACGTAGCAGACGACGCCACCAGAGATGCTCCACCATCCTTCGACGCAAACCACAGATGGTTCAGAGGACCGGAATTCTTGTACGAGATCGAGGAAAACTGGCCCAAGGACACGTCACCTCCGACCCCAACATCAACGGAAGATGAAAGAGTCAACCACATAGCCAACAGCAAGACACAGAGGCTCGCAGAAGGGCTACCCGATGTCTCTCGCTTCTCTAACTGGGAGAGACTTCGCTACAGCACCGCGAGAGTCCTGCAGTTCATACAACTCTGCAGGACGAAGATAGAAAAGGTCAACTACAGGCGAACGAAAAGAAACCAAGAGAAAGATCCCGCGTGGAACAAAGTCAACAAGAAAACCACAGATCAGAAGAATAAACAGCCACTACAGAAAATAAGGACAGAAAAAATAAACTTCCATCCCGTCACTGCAGAACAGCTGATAAGGGCAGAAGAACTCCTCATGCGCTCTTCACAACAAGAGTCCTTCACGGAAGACATAGAGAACATTGCAAAAGAGAAGCCCATCGACAAAGAAAGCCGTCTACGTCAATTAAGTGTCGTATACAACGATGGAAGATTGACGCTTAGAAGCCGCATAGACGCCACCACGCAAATCACAGAAAGCGTCAAAAGCCCGATGATCATAGACGGAGATCATCCTACAGTCAAGCTATGGATCAAGAGTGTACACGTCCAGCTGCATCACGCTGGCGTCGAAGCGACAGTGAACGAATGTCGCCAACAATATTGGGTTCTGCGCCTTCGACCTACAGCTCGAACCATAGTAAGAAGATGCCTTCACTGCAGAATGAAAACTCAAACACCGCCGTACCCGAGAACAGGAAACTTGCCGTCATGTCGCCTGGCACACCACAGAAGACCCTTCACCTTCACAGGACTCGACTACTTCGGCCCACTGACAGTTACCGTGGGGCGCACGCATCAGAAGCGATACGTCGCCATCTTCACTTGCCTAACGAGCCGCGCTATTCACCTAGAACTGGCGAACTCACTCGGTACATCTTCAGCAGTCATGGCACTTAGAAGAATGGTCGCCCGACGAGGTTGCCCAACAGAGATCTGGTCGGACAATGGGACGAATCTGACGGGAGCCAACAAAGAACTACGGCAAGCCATCGATACCGCGACAGCAGAAGAGGCAGCAAAACGCACGATCTCCTGGCGTTTCATACCTCCCGGAGCTCCGTTCATGGGAGGGGCATGGGAACGCATGGTGCGATCTGTGAAGACAGCACTCACAGCAACACTCCACGAGAGAAGACCAACAGAAGAAGTCCTCTCCACCCTTCTGGCAGAAGCCGAATACACGGTGAACAGTCGCCCGCTGACCCACGTATCCGTCAGCGCGGACGACCCGGAAGCCTTAACACCGAACCACCTGTTGCTGGGAGGACCCGGACGAGTACCGACACCTGGAACCTTCAACGAACGAGATACCCTGACGAAGGACAGCTGGCGCGCAGCACAGAGACTGGCCGACATGTTCTGGGGCAGATGGCTACGAGAGTATCTCCCAGAACTTCAAAACCGGCGGGAGCCACACGGAAGAGGACCCACAGTACAGATCGGGGATCTAGTCCAGATCATCGACCCCAATCTGCCACGCAACGTATGGGTTCGTGGAAAAGTTATCGCCACGTATCCAGGGCCTGACACAGTCGTGCGCACCGTCGACGTGAAGACTAAAGGAGGCATCCTGCGGCGTCCAGTAAGGAAGATGGTGATCCTGCCTATTGAAGACGTCTCTCCAACACCGGCAGCAGATGCGACGAGGTCACACGGCGGGAGAGATGTGCAGGACGACGCCTTCAAGAATAGTTCATAAGTTATAGATAGTTGTAATATAGTTAAAATTGTATCGTACCATATTTGTAAGTGTAAATAAATAAAAATAGAATAGGTGCTCTCCATAGGGTAAGGCTCCAACCAACGGAGTAGCGATAGGTGCGAGCGAAAGGGAGCATGCGCCTGAGCGAGAGGCAACATACGCCTCTCCCATTGGCCGAGTGCGCCTCGCGCACTCTCGCCGCGCACGACTAGACTGTAGAGAATAGGCGGCTTATAAACAGGCCCATTTTGCTGTGAAATTCAGGATCGGCTGTAACCTAGTGCGCACGGACTAACCACCGTCGTACATTTTGCAAATCTCGTAATATTTAGTGACTAAATATTATTAGATTGCGCCTGTGGCCACGGCTACAGCGGGGATATTCTAGCCAACGATGACCGGTGTAAACTATTTATAGTTTACACCCATAGTCGCGCCGGTTACCTCCCTTAGCCGCCGGTCATGGACTCTGATCCAAGTCCGAAAAAAGGCCCTTTTCAGGGCCAACCCATAAAGCATGACCATGCCCCGCAGCCGCGCCGCCAAGAGGCGCAAAAAGGCCCTTTTCAGGGCCAACCAGACTCTGTGCAAGATTCGCCAGCATCTCCGTCTCCCCCGCCAGCAGCCTCCAGCCCACCGACGACAGGAAGTGCTCCAGTGTCGCCATACGAGGCAGGTTTGTCACCGAAAGGGCAGTACGAGCGTGATCTTTACATGCTCGCCCGTCTTATTGAAGCCGGGGCCCTTTCTGGCGGCATGCTGTCTTGGATGAGCATGTACATTAGGCTACAAGAAGCTGAACAACAAGGAACTGAGCTCTCCGCGAACGACAAGGCAGCCCTTGAATTCGCGGCCAGAGCAGTCATCACCCTACCGCCACCAACGCATTCTCCGGAGTACATCCTGAGGCAAGAGCGTGCTAAAGTACGCGAAGAAAGGCGTAAGCGCCCACGCACCCGCTCCCTATCTGCGACCCCACCGGCCGCGAAGAAAGGACTGCACTCCCGGTCTAGAAGTCCGGTCAACCCCCGGCCCGTGCCCCACACGGCACCGAAGCCCGCACCCACGCCCGGACAGGCTACAGTGCAGGCTGCCGAGCCATTGCCGCAAAGGGCTAAGCGCCCTAACCAACCCTCGTTTGCGCAAGTGGCGCTGACAGAAAAACAGGGTGGCGTGACACGGGCCCCTCCCCGCAACCCACCGCAGCCGCCTCCGCCGAGTGCGAGCGAGACAGCAGGAGGGCGAGATGGCAAGAGCCGCACCGCCCCTCCCCGTACCACCCCTCAGCCCCCTCGGAGAGAGAAAGAGACAGGGCATAGAGCAGAGGCGATGGATACGCAGGCGCCCCCCGCCCCTGTCGGAGGGAAGGAGAAAGCGCCTCGCTATCCTCCTCTCATAGTAGAGAAAATTAGTAACTGGACCGCCCATTTTAAAACCATAGCAGGAAAGCTAGGAAGAACGCCAAACGGACGACCCTATGGGCAAGGTATCCGCTTCATGCCCGCGGACGAAACGGAGTACAGGGTCATACAATCCTACCTGAGCGACCTCGAGAAGACAGAGAATATAAGCTGGTTCAGCTACTCGCTGCCAGCCGAGAGAAGCCTGAAGGTCGCAATCCGCGGGCTACCGGCCGACACAGACATAGACCAAATAGCCGCCGACCTATTAGAAAAAGGCTTTGAGGTCGAATATATGAAAAACATACAGGCCAGACAAGGAAAGCCGGGCAGCATTTTCTATGCGCAATTTAAAAAGACACCAACATTGATACCTGCAATCTATGATGTCAGCGAAATATTATATATGCCGGGCATTACAATAGAAGCGTGGCGCGGCAAGAGAGGGCCCGCGCAATGCCACCGCTGCCAGAAATTCCGCCACAGTTCGCACAATTGCCACAGACAACAGGCATGCGTGCGCTGTGGTGAGGAACACGCCGCCAAAGAATGCCCACGTCCCAGGGAGGAGCCAGCGACGTGCGCAAACTGTCAAGGCACACACCCCGCCAACTTCAAGTCTTGTCCGATCTTCAAGAAGGAGATCCGGAACAAGAGGGCGGGGACTGTGGCTGCTACCTATACCAACCGCAGAGGCGCTGCCCCGGTGGTCCCTGCAACAGTGCAAGAAACCGCGGCGTCCACATTAATGGCACCGGCTAACCTGCCCAGAGCAGCCGGGCAGAATGCCAACAAGAGCGCCAGCAAGAACGCCAACAAAAACGCCAACAAAAAGAAGAAGAAGAAGAGCACACAACAAGAACAACAACAGCAGCCACAACAAACACAAGAGGCTCCCCGCCGCGACTCCCTGGGTCAAACCATAGGCGTCCTGAAGGAAATCTTAGAGGCGGTCCAGGGTGGTACCGACCCGGAAACAGCCACTTTACAAGGGCTAATGCGAATTCTTCAAGGCAATAATGGATCACAACGACTTTAAAGTGGTATACTGGAATGCCCATACGCTCCGGGGGAAGGCTAAATTGCTGACCACCTTCCTCCGTGAGCATAAGATTCATATATTGTTGGTCAGCGAGACGCAATTGAAGAAGACACAGACTTTCCGGATACCGAACTATTTCGTATACCGGAAAGATGAAGAAACGGAAGACGGAAGGGCTTACAGAGGACTCGCGGTTGTGGTCCATCGCAAGGTCGTACACCAGCTCCTACCAGTCGAAGAATACAACACAGTGCAGGCCCTGGGTGTGTTAGTAAGCATCGCCGGCTCCAAACACAGACTGTACTCAATATATAAGCCTCCAACCGGAATACTAGATGCCAGAGAGATAAAGAAAATATTAGGAAACGAAATCCCAACAATAGCAGCCGGCGATTTAAACGCCAAACATACCCAGTGGCACTCGTCATACATAGACGAACACGGACGTAGACTGCACCAATTTTCGATGGATCACAACTTCGAAGTATTAGGACCAGATCAGCCCACACACTACGCCACGAATGGTTCCTGTAATGTGATTGACCTGGCTCTGTGTAAAGGACTGAATATGATGCCCACTCTAACGGCGCTTCCAGACTTGCCGTCCGACCACCGACCTGTGCTACTTACACTGAGGGCGCTCCCAAGTAGAGTCGCCGCCCCCGCGAGGAGGCGGAAAATCTGTTGGGAGACCTTCACTAAAGAAGCACAGGACAAGACGGCAACGAGACCAGTCAACACCATAGAAGACTTAGAAGAAGCCACAAAGGAGTTCACCGTGTCCATCCAGGCGTCCCTAGAAGCAGCATCGCACACCGGCGTGCCGGTAGAGCGTTCCGATCCCCTACCGGCGCGGATCAGGGACCTTATTAGCGAAAAACGGGACGTCAGGATCCAGTGGCAAACGACACGGTGTCCTACCTTGAAGAAGAAGTTAAATGCGTTGGTGGAGCGTGTGAAAAGGGAGCTAGCCACATACTCAGCCGACTCTTGGGAGATGCATATTATTAACATAACGGAAGACATCCCCTCCGTCCACCGTCTCTGCCGCCAACTGACGGGTGAGAAGACACCAACGAGACCTCTACAAGACAAAAATGGAATGTTAAAATTCGAAGCCAAAGATCGTGCTGAAATTTTCGCTGAACATCTTGAGGCACAATTTCAGCCGAACCCTACGGACGACCATGAACATGTGAAGATGGTAGAGGATCACCTTGCTACATACTTCAACACAGAAACGTCAACAGAGGCGGTGACGGAGGAGGAAATCCCATTCTTCAGACCCTGCCAAGTAAGAAGAGAAATACGCAGACTTCCAAATAAAAAGGCACCTGGTTTGGATGGCATTCCAAACGAGGCACTCAAACACCTGCCACCCAAGTCTGTAGTAGCACTTACCAGGATTTTCAACGGAGTGCAACGGACAAGATGCTACCCTAGCAACTGGAAGATTGGACGGGTCATAATGCTCCCTAAACCCGGAAAGGACCCGAAGAAACCAGAGAGCTATAGGCCAATCACGCTGCTGAGCACACTCTCGAAGCTATTCGAGAGGCTCCTACTTCCACAGCTGACGCCACACATCATGCCCAGACCGGAACAGTACGGGTTTAGGGCAGAGCATTCGACCACGCTACAGGTGACCAGAATGGTCAGCTACATGGCCAACAGCCACAATAAGAAGGAGAAAGTGGTGACGGCTCTCCTAGACATGGAAAAGGCCTTCGACCGAGTGTGGCACGAGGGGTTGGTGTACAAACTGTCGAAGTCGCCCCTACCCAAGAGAGCCGTTGAGATCATCGCCTCCTTCTTAAGAAACCGCAGCATAACTGTTGCAGTGGAAGACGCGCAGTCTACAGTGAGACCAGTACGAGCAGGCGTGCCCCAAGGAAGCTGCCTCTCGCCCGCGTGCTACGCCTGGTATACCGACGACATCCCGGTCGTCGGGCAGGCGCAGCTGGCCCTATACGCGGACGACGCAGCTTTCTATGCATCGTCGATCAATCCAGGGATGGCAGCAAAGAAAATCCAACGCCAATTAGACGCTCTGCCAGAATGGCTGAAGAAATGGCGACTTGCGGTTAATGCTGGCAAGACGCAGACCATGATAACCGGACAAACGCCACTACCCCAGAAGTTGACACTGATGGGGCAAGAGATCCCATGGCGGACAAGTATAAACTACCTGGGAGTCAGCATTGACCGCAGGTTAAGCTTTAAGAAGCATGTAGACGCCGTATTGGGTAAGGTCAAACACGCACGGAGCAAACTTTGGCCTATATTCAACTCTAATCTACCACGCCGGACCAAGACGGGGATCTACAAGACGTACATAAGATCCCGTCTCACATACGCGGCGCCGGCGTGGTATGCATTCATAGCGCCCACAAACAGGAAGAGGCTCCAAGCACAGGAGAACAAGACGCTTCGAACCATAGTCAAAGCACCATGGTGCGTTAGAAACCGGACGATAGCAAGAGACCTACACATGGAGACAATCCAAGAGTTCGTCGGTGGGCTGGCAAGGAGAATGTTCGATAGGGCGGACTCATCACACCACGAGCACCTTAGAGACCTGGCACCCTTACACACGAGACCCCCGGACAAGGCGAGACGCTGGAAGTCGAAACCGCATCCACGTGATGCCATAACAAGAGACGCCATTGAAGAAGAAGGAAAAGAAGATGTAGAGGTGAGGGGGGTGGGCCTGTTGGCTAGCACTGTCCGCGTCGCTGATCGGTCCGCTGGGCTTTCCACCAGCGGGATCAACCCGGCGCGGCCTGATCGCCCGGACGCATAGTGCGAAACCGGCAGGAACACCTCCACAGACACCAAGACAGGCACTAAAGAGTGCCTTAGCAAAGACCGGTCTGTTGTCACAGACCGAGACGAGCCAAGGGCAGAGGGTACACAACACCCTGATCCCTTTTCCCCGCAGCAAGTATGCAGCGAGAAGAACTCCACACTGTGAAATTCATTCAGTGCTCACCTCTCCTCAAGAAAACAACTCCGAAGAATAAATAACAAGAAGCTCTCAATACTTGTTTCTCTCAAGCAACACCCTCCTCGGCACACCAGCATAGTAAGGTGTATCCAGTACAGATAGTAATTTGATGATTTTAAACTTAGATATGTTTCTAACTTCTATAACTTTATTGCAATGCTGTACAATTTCGACGTTTATCGACGTTGGATATTTACTATATATTATAACTATTAGTTATATGCTAAAGTGACTTTTTTATCAGTCCATTAGCCGCTCATCGCATTGCTTATTCGTAGACCAAAGCTACAGAACCCTGCACTTTCGTGTCCTGCATAGATATAGAGACGAGATTCTCATAGCTTTTTAATAATAATAAAAAGCTACGAGGATATTTTTGCTGTCAACTTATATATATCTCTGTACCAACATGCCAACCTCCGTATCCCGAGAGGGTACCCCAATATCGACAAAAGCTTCGTAGTCGTTAACAGAAGCTCTGGAAAGAGATAATATTAAACCTTAACCGGCCTGTCCATACTGTTTCTATCAAAGATCAGCGGACTGTGGGAGCAGTCAGCGGCAAGGTTGAGGTCGCTAGTAAATTACTGTCGCTCTCGACTTGTTGCGCAAACAAACCAAGCCAAGCACATCATTTGCAATGCTCTTCAGACTCTTACCAAAGTCCATTCACGAAATTCCTTAGCTAAAAGTAAATTTTACCATGGCATCATAAATCACATGCGAAAGATGTTACTTTGCTGAACGACACTCGATTCATCAAGAGGCCCAATCAGAATCATAATGACCCACTGCAAACAATAAAGGTATTTTAACGGACCCACAGTTTCACTTTCCTTTGTAACTAGACTAGACACATTAGATAGCAAACGATTAAAGCTATCTTTGTGGTCCTATTTCCGAGTGGGAGTGCTCCGTATTTAAATAGGCAATGTAAATCAGTCAATGGTTACCGTCAAGGCGAAATTTGGTAACAAATTGTTGCGGAAGTGTACAAACATTGTGCAGTTTGTATGACCAATGTTTTGAGTGACCTTACACGAATAGGATCGTCTGTATAATGCTTAATGACACCACATCCTTATTATATTTTAATGGCTGTTCCGTTAAATAAGGAAGGTCTGCGTTGTCGTAGTTCAAGGGTTATATAAAATTATATATATTTTTGAAACTAATTCATAAGAAAAACGTTCATTTAAGTTTTTAGGACTAGATTCTCCTCGCAGATTCAGCCGCGTGGGAATAGGGTTTTATAGTGCATCCCAAGAATGTAATTATTTTATAAGAATGTAAGTAGGTATGCTACGTCTTAGTCCATGACGTAAGGAATCTATGTAACTACCAAATTTCATTAAAATCGACGAATCCGTTCGGAGGTGAGTTGTAGCAAAGTAACATACTCAAAAATGTACAATAACAGGTACTAGGAATATTTTAGATTTATAAGAAGTATCAAGAAAATATTTTGCAAGAAATAGAATTATTAATAGGGCATGCGAAACATAGTCGTAGAATGTTCGTTACATATACGAGTATATATAACAATATAAACATGTGGGTAGTATAACTCCTTCCAAGTTTATACGGTTTTATATTTTATAGATAATATACCTAATAACGGTACCCATAAAACCTACGCATCCGCATTTATTGCCATTGCACATAAAGGTATTACGAAAAGTGCTAAGCAATATCTAGCAATTGTCAGTCTATTGAAAATGTAAATATTTATTTTATAATTTATAGTGTAAACTGCAATGGGGCACTGCAGACGAGCCGACTTTGTCTGCTATCAGTCAAATAAACCGATTAATTGATCAATCGGTTGTAATGAAGACGGAATATTCTACGCACTGTTTGTAAAATTTGACATGTTTATCTATTATATTTGTTGTCTAATAAGAAACTAAGGTGCCACAGCGAGTAGATAAGGTAAACAAGTCCACGAGTGCTCTAGTACATATACCTCCATGAGAATGTATAAATCATACTGAAACAAATCTATAGCACCATTATCGGCATTCTTATTTGTGAGAAATAACTTCCACAATCGTTTCTAATGAGTGAAAAATAAGACTACGAAGTAAACTTTCTTCTTCAAAATGTTTTAATTAGCAATATATAATAGGTATTTTATTATAAGATTTTCCAGTCATAAATAAAATTCACAACTGATCGGATTTTTTTTTAACAAAAAACAAAATCGACTTCAAACATAAAATATGAATTATTATGGATAGGTAATTCAATTACTACTAGTCAGATCTCACTCAAATTTATATGGGACTACATGACAAGCACCAGCTTTCGCTTTTTTTTAAATCAAAATGTGTACCGACACATAAAAAAACAGCCGAATTGAGAACATCCTCCTTCGAAAACGGTATAAATTAACTTGATATGAAAATTAATCGCTCCTACCGATGAAATTGATTTTCAAGTCAGACCAAATCGCCGAGTCTGTATACAACAATTCAGTCATTCTTAGCACTAAATGTTCGAGTAAATATCACCACTTAGGGTTGTCTAATATGGGCCTACGTACAAACATGTCCATGTGAAAATTGTTATCTTAAGGCAAGTGCAGATTGCATTGCAAATAGAGTTTTATCTCAGGTTGCTGTATGGACTGCTTATTTTGCACCTTTTCACATTGCCTATTTTGTATACGAATGACACACAAAGAAAGAAAATTACCTAATAACATTCTTGCGATTGTGTGTTGTATGTATGGGATTCTAGCGATAATCTTACTTTACAAGGTATAGAGTTTTTTTTATGGTATCAATGAGATCAAGTGAGGTGACCAGAAAGAAAAGTGTTAGTCAAGCATCATGTCATGACTGCTTTTGAAAGTTTCAGTCTCACCCAGAGATTTGAACTGCATTAAGGCTTAGCCATTAGCTGGGGTTAGCAAGGTAACCTTTTATACGATAATGATGGTAAGAATTACAATTCACATGAAATATCTCAAGAGCCACAATACTAACACTGTATTGTATCCCCTCAGGTTTTTACAGCACTCCTAACGTGTCTTGCTTAGCCGTTCGTTGTGGTCTTGTCCTGGATGGGTGAATTTCGCATTACTTTTAAGCGCTTTCGTGGGTCGGAAGGCACGTTAAGCCGTCAGTTCCATTTGTTGTCATAAGAGTTCTCAGATCTCAAGTCATTAGAGCCAGTAATTCTAGGTTAACCTAAACAACATTACTTACCATCAGGTGAGTTAGTGGTCAAAGGATAGGCTATCAGATATAAATAAAAGTTTCTGTTCTATGCGGTCTATCCTTCTTATGAATTGTAATAACGTCAGACTCCATAGGTGCCTGTTTGCTTTACTCTATAATATAAAACACAAACTTATGTGTAAGTACTTCAATGTCAAATAAAATCTTATTCTTCTTTTTCTTGTCTTCTTAATGCTTAGCTTGGCTTTGGTCCATATATTTTTGTCAACAATATCAATAAGCTTTATTATGAAAGTAAAGGTCAATTATTCACTTCAACACCTGCCACCGATTTTATGTGTAAAATAAGTATCAGATATGAATAATAGGTATAATAGAGTACAATGAGCGTGATAGCCCTAATGAAGTGAGAGGTATTTTGTCGGGCTCTGTACAAACGTCTTATTTCTGATGCAATACTCTCCGCACACTAAATACGTATAACAAAACTCGTATCGAAATCACTCCAGCATTCCTTTTCCCTAATAGGCAACTTGTCAACATATTTACAATAATAAATAATGTTGATACTACAAGTAATGAATTAACTGTAATTATTGTAATTACATTAAGGACTAAACATGCACTTGTATGACTTTCCCAGTCAGTTGGTGACAAGCAAATCAAGGATTTACAGGTAAAATGATGAGTTGTTAACTTAACATATTTGTGCATGAAAAGTTGTAGGTATTTTGTTTGATCCCTTTTGTTAATAAATTTATATTATGTTTTCGAAATAAATTCTAAATCGTAAAATTGAATCCATCGTCACAGCAATGATATAATTTTAAGTATATAATTAAGGAGTATTTTTATAAGTAAATATTGAAGAATGTGTCTATGTGACTCAAACAAGATTCTGTCTAATTACTTCCTGATCGAATCTTTTTTGATTAATGGAATTAAATTTTCGAATAGAAAAATCGATTTTCTATTCTAAAATGTAGCCTAGAACATTGCCTAGAAGACTTGAGTTGAATTACAACTGTTAAACTTACAAAACAACGATTATATTTTTTTGATCCATCTCTTGCTTCTCATTATTCCTTTCGTTGTAATTTTGTAAGGTTATTCGCTTGGCAGACGAACTTGTAAAAATTTACTTTGATACAATGTTAGAATTATCGGGTTGTATATCATCGTTAACAAGTTTACAGCTAATTGAAACATTAATTTTGTTTATTGTTCAATTCAGTTATGCTGCAGAAGTCGCTCCGTCACTTTAAGGCGGATAAATAATAAGAACGAAAGGTAAAAAATAAATTTGAGCTATTACTCACTCACCTCGATAGCTCAATTGGCCGATCATGTTCCGGCCAGAGGGACGGATGGTCGTTGGTCGTTCTCGTGGTTAGCATTTTCATTTCAACGCAATTTTAAAGATTATTCGCATAGCAGGCATTGATGCATAAGTATACAATGTAACAACTGTTAAGGAGTTTACCGGAGAAGGGGATGCTCAGGCAAGATGCTAAGAAGTCATGAACCCGGATATCATGACTGCCATAACCCATGACATGCATTGCATCTATGATGAAACCGTACGCTCTGCTAGCACAGAAACAGACAACGCTGGTGACATTTAAGTTTCTTAACATTTTTAAGTCGGCCAACCACTTCAAATCGATATTTACGTGTCGACTCTAACTAGAATCACGTACGTAAGTACCTTAACTAAGGTAGGGATAGTCTTACAGTAGTTCTATTACATACATGTATGAATAAAAAACAAATGAATTTTAAAACTTAGATACGTAGAAGTACCATTATTTATACGTCACGCCAAAGTGTTCGTCAATATTGTATCTATAAACACCTCTATTCTGTCGCATGAAAATATAATGACGCCGGTTTCGTCAAGGAGTTCACAGGAATATTACAGTGCATGTATAAAAAACAATGATGTCGGTAAAACCGTGACGATGGAAAACTGTGGGTTAGGCGATGATGGCGGGACGTCGCGTCGTGAGATCGTGGTTCGCAAGTATTGCATACTGCGTGCAACCAACAATGGTTTGAAAAATGAGAGCACTTTATATCGGGTAAGACACAATATCTTGCACAATATGAGTACTTGTGTCTAGACGCCAGGCCAGCTATTGTGAATAAATAACAGTTCATTCTGGTTCTTCGTGGGAGTGATGCCCTTTTCACGTTTATTTTACGATCATGCGTGCCAGCCGGACCCGTCGAGAATTGCTCAGGAATGAATGAAACATAATGTTTTGAATGATGCTGATGATTATTTTGCCATGTTTAAGGACTGATGTAATAAAGCAGCCTAAGATTTATGTGAAAATATCGTAGTAGGTATTACCTATTCTAATACAGACGTGGTTTTCGTTTGTAAAGTGCTGTGTACTTATAATCTTTAACTTCGGGAATAGGAATAGTTGTGTACATAATATAATAAAATTAGAGTATATACCGTTGTACTTACCATAGAAATACTTCCTGTAATTTTGGGAGTTACGTTTGATATCTTTTCATTCCAAAGTTGATGAAATGACATTACGTATCGAAAAACAGTGAGGGCTAAGTGGCTTTGGCTATGGACTGCCGCGCAGCAGGTCCATGGATCGAATCTCGCCGCGGGCTTGACCTTCACCGCATGGTGGAAGGGCATTTTGCCCGCCTGGCTAGCGACTACCCCAAAGTAGGAAATCTGTCGCCAAGCACCTAACGGTGTGTTCCGGCAGCAGTCCTTGAGAGCCAGTGAAATTACAGGCACATGGGACTTAATAACTATGTCTCAAGGCGACGGGCACAGTGCAATTCGTGACTCGTGACGAAATGCATCTGTTATAGGCAGAGGTTAGTCCGCTTAACATCAGGTGGGCCTCGAACTTGAACAGTCACAAAAAAAACTAATCAAACCTAACTAAAATGTTATTGAATTTTTAATAAATAGTGACATATTGTTATTGTCTGACAAGAAAAATAAATGCAAACAGTTGTTTCCATTTATTTTCCTCAAATGAAAACAAGAAGCAATAAAACATTAACAAATTCAGAAATCATAGTGGCTTAAGAAAGGTCATGGTTGGTTTGCATAAATCATGTCGTAGGGAGATTGTTGAGTGCTCGATAAATATTTTGACTTAATGTTCGCAGTTTTGCAAGTAATGTAAATAATCTTACACAAGTCTTTATTTTCATTCGATGCGAGTTACACTCCTTTTGATTCTTGAATGACGGTATGTTTTGACTGTGTCAAATCAAAATTATCGTTGTAGCCAAGTACGCTGCGTTATCTTTGTTTAGTCTTGTAAATAAGGAAGAACACGATTTGCAATAATTATTGAGGAAACTAAAAATACACGAGAAACGGATGTCATTACGACATTGATGTTATACTAAATCTCTTTCTGAATGAATTATACTTCGGTAAACCCAACGCCACTTACTATACAGGGTTATTGGTAAAATGCTAACAACCTCTTAGGGTTGACTTCTGCTAGTTCAATAAAACATTTTGAGTTTTTTTTTTTTGGATTTTAATCCCTTTTTTTTTTTTTAACGTGTGAAAAATGCTTTTACGCATTCCCGTCCACCCCGGGGAAGGTGGCCGGGATATGTCGGGCTCGACACTAACTTCTCCCACAGCAGCAAGTGCCCCTACCGACTAAATAACACACGGTGTTCCATCTCTACCGCTTCTCGGCGGGATCGCAGGGTCGCTTTAGCACTCAACCACGAACCCGCCACGGTTGTCCGTTGCCGGACCCCTCCTGGGGTGCTACCCCTCACGACGCACCAGAACACATGGCACGTCGCTACCACCCGGGGACCTAGCCCGCAAATGGGCGTCAGACGACCCCGCTTCCGACGCCCAAGGTCCCCCTGCGACGGGTCAGATGAGTAGCCCCGTCGCCTGCTACTTAGGCCGCAGAGGATAGGGAGAGCGGCGCCTCGCTATACCAACACTCCTCCTCCCCTGCGGCCCCTCCGCGTCCGCCATCCAACGGTGGCGGCCCCGCCGTGGCCACGGAAGGTAGGGAGAGCGGCGCACCGTGATACCGGCACTCCTCTCCCGCCGTGGCCCCTCACCGTCAGCTGTGGTGTCGCCCATACAACACCACAGCCCGCCTCAGATGCGGTGCTGCCCATACAGCACCGCAGCCTACCCGTTGCCGCTCCAGTCTGGACTTAGAGGCAAAGCCCAGTGGAGCGGCCCCTCTGGGGCCGGCCGACTGCCCAAGCCAGCACGGCCCCTGGTTCCTCTTCGCTTCACCGTGGGTGACGAAGCCACGGCTACTAAGCCCCACCGCCACGACAAGGCGGGAACCCTTCGGGGGGTGGATTTTAATCCCTACTCCGAGACTAGAGCTCCCGCCACGGCAACACCGGACCGCGTCGTGGTCCCTTTGAATATTTACATCGAGCATAGTAAAAAATAATACATTACAGACACAAGAGACTTTTGACACCAGGTGGTCCTCGTGCTTATACAGTCAAAAACTATAAAAAAAAAAAAAAAAAAAAAAAAAAAAAAATGTTTCTTAGTACTAGCAGAAGTCAACCCTAAGAGGTTGTTAGCATTTTACTCGTACCAAAACATTGTATAGGTTTTAGTATGTTTCTTTATTTAACTGAAACGTTCTAAAGTACTACAAAAATCACTTGTTGATTCATGTCGACGCTTTGTTTTGTCATTTTACCTACCTATACCCACTGCTGTGGGAGAGCATACCCCAATAAGGCAACAAGACTTACAAGTTCAAGATATCTTTAATGTCGTGATCAATGCAACATAGTAGCTGAAACTTTTATGAATTTATATTCCTGGATGTTATGAATGGCTTGAGATTTGTGTTTCATTTTTGACCGAGTTCAAAAAAGGTGAAGGTACTCAATTCGACTGGATTTTTTAAAAACTTTGTTACCTCAGAACTTTTGACTGAGTTTGAAGCTGGGATCTCCCGTGTGGTCCCATTTAAAAATGGAACCGACTTCAACACTCAGGTCATGGGTAAAATGCTAACAACCTCCAAAGGTTGCCTTTTGACCATGAAAATGTAGATTTGTTTTCAGGTAAAAACGAATAAATAAATCTAATAATTCTTGTTTTACTTAAAAATGGAACTGACTTCAACACTCTATATTATATGTTTGAAAATGAAAATGTTTTATGCTCTAAAGTGTGAAATAACTTGTCGAAGTAGTTGGTTCCATGCGCACAATATTGTGATAATAGGTACTTTTGAACTATCATGGTACCGACTTCAACAAGCTATTTCACACTTTAGAGCATAAAACATAATATAGAGTGTTGAAGTCAGTTCCATTTTTACGTAAAACAAAAGTTATTAGATTCATTTATTCGTTTTTACCTGAAAATTTTCATTTTCATGGTCAAAAGGCAACCTTTGGAGGTTGTTAGCATTTTACCCATGACCCTGTATATTAAAATCTCTTAGATTGTATATAAATGAGTTGATTTTGTTTATTAAATTATACCTACATTGCTGACTCAATTTTTTTATCACTTCATCACAAATGTTATTACACGATTGCCCAAAAAAGGAGTTTTATGTTTTCAGGGTTCATGTATGTTTGTGAGTTTCTTTATTCCTCCATAACTTTTAAACGGCTTAACCGATTTTAATGCATGATATATCGTTAGATTTGTCTTGATAACGCAAGTGAAGCTAGGTACATAAAATATAAACTGGCGGATTGTAGACGCCATTTTGTAAGATATTTTTTCTTTTATACCCATCGGGTATATCAGAATAAAGGGCTTTAAAAAACGATGCCATCAATATATATAACTTGCAGTTTTAATTTCAATAGAATGATATAACATTTAACGAACATAAATAATTTGCAGTCGGGTTTTTTACTTTTTTAAGTAATTAATATCCCAATACGATGGTTAAAGAACGATAGGAAAGATTTGAGTTATGACGTCATGTCATGTTAGCTCAATTGGTTAGAGCATCCCCCGCCCCAGGGGGTGGATGGACGCGGGTTCAAATCCCGCACATGACTTAAATTTTTCCTGTCGTATATTTGTGATTTTGTGATGTAATCCGCATAGCAGGCGTTATTGAAAACCTAACAATATTAAAATTATAAGGTTGCGTCATCACAAGTATAAAACCAATTGCAAAATTGGTCTTGTTTGTAGTACAACACAAGTGGTACTATAGATGTCGCTCCATCCCAATACGATGGTTAAAGAACGATAGGAAAGATTTGAGTTATGACGTCATGTCATGTTAGCTCAATTGGTTAGAGCATACCCTGGCTCAAGGGGTGGATGGACGCGGGTTGGAATCCCGCACATGACTTAAATTTTTCCTATCGTATATTTGTGATATTGTAATATAATCCGCATAGCAGGCGTTATTGCAAACCTAACAATATTAAAATTAATATATGTTTTTAACATTCGATACTAACGGCTTAGTAACTCAGCGGAACTAAATTCTAAATTCAGTGGACAAAAATAATAAAGCACTACGATTCATTTGTTATGCTCTTGTGATTGTGACCCATAGCAGCTCATAGTGATCAGTGAGATAACGTTCAAGAAAATAAAGCAATGACGACGCGCAAACTGCTTGGGTGGTCACGGCGGACATCACGTTACCCATCCACTACTTCAAGATCCATCAAGTTTTATCATCCATACATTATTGCAATATTTTAATGCAATATATTTAACACCAAGAGGTCTTGGTCAAGTGGTCGATGCCACTACGACTCGGCCAAATGACTCCAAACTGTCTCAGCGAAAGTGTGTGAATGTGCGGCGTTCTTTGCATAATATCTTGTAATTCATCAGAATATTCTGCTATGTAACCACCGTGGGTGGCACATTCGTATATTCTGCTTGAACATTATGTATTCAGCAGAATCGAACGGTGTATTGATTTACGAATCGATGTTAATGAAAATAGCATGCACGTAAATGTATAGAGACTGTTGTAACTTGTAGTTAGTAAATTGGGTTAACGAGTTATCTACTATAATGAAGTACACGTGAAAATAGTTTGTCTAGCTTTATCAGCCCGAGCTCACTGTTATCAGGATCTCTATCCGCCCTACATTTAGACCAAAACCTTACCCGTTCTTATCAGTGACAGGGCTTACACCGGATCTATTTCTGGAAATGATTTGAACATTGCAAACTAAACCTTTAATATTTTATGATATTATTCTAATTAACTACCTCTTTGTAAGCGTAGCTAATTATAGTTCTGGGGATGTGTTCTGTTTGGCAACTGTTTTAAAGAATATTGGAACTTAAATCTATTGAATTAATGAATATTATGATATATACGATGTCGTTAACGAGGCATCACTCACACTAGTGGCATCATTCACACTACTTGGAAGGAGCACAACGTATAACTTTTAAATGGTACAATCAGAAAACAAGGATGTTATCCTTTTGTTTCCATCAATCTCCAGCTGTAGTAACCACGGGTATGACGACCGGGGTGTGTGGCCTCACCTCCGCGGAAACAGGTTTGTAGCCAACGCCCGCGTCCATGGCGCCCGTAAAAAAACCATTCAAAATTTAACGACGCGCTCTAACAAGCAACACGGGCACCACCGCACCGGGCCTACACCCATCCACTTTTTCATAGATCTTCGAATACAAATCTCACTTTCCTTAGCTCACTAACATACTGATACCATCACAGTGACGTACTATGTCGCAACTACGGCATAATATAAATAATCTGCAACGACATTTATTTTGTTACAAGTAGCTTTAAAAACAGATGTTCTCGTGTAGATAAAGCGTATTCAACTGTCATAACACTTTGTTATGTCTGTTTGTAACATTACAGGATGACGACATTTCTAGTCCTAAACATGGCAATCTATATGTTGAGAAACTTACTCCACGTACTCTTAGAGAATTTAACCAACGTACCATACGATCAAACCACTATTAATTTAAGATACATTATCATTAATCTTTCAGTATAATCAACCTGGTATGTAATTATTCAGATTACTTTTTAAGCGATCTCACTAAATACAAGCACTATTTTAATGATAGACTAGATGAATTTATAATAGACGCGTTTAGTGAATGATTTCCTTGTTGCCTTGAAGTAACAAGTAACATCAGATGATTGCGAGTAATCATTGCATCTTGGAACCTATGTGACTTCGGCTGTAAATTTTGTTCACAGTAATCGTGTACGATTGAGCCTACAAAGCTTAAATATAAGACGGATGACACTCAGCAATCTTAACTGATGCTTCACACTTGGAACTTCGAACGCGAATGTCGATGGTTCTCTATGTTTCGAGTGCTTACAATATAAGTAAAGAATGGCGTTCCTGTCTGCCGATCACGTGTGTCCGGGGGCCCGAAATGAAAGTGGAAGCGTGGGCGGTAACGAGTTCGACCATTGATACGGACCACTTGACTATCGTGAGAATAGAACAAGACAAGTTGTCCTTCCAGTCGCCACCACATTCCCACTTAGCTGAGCTGAGAAGGTGACAATTTGATATTTAAATTTGTTTTGCACGGATTCTCGATGAGTAAAAAGTTGTTCACGAGCAAGGTGACTCTGAATTTAACGCAGTGACCGTGGAATCAAATCATTAACTCCAGCTGTGGGCGTACGAGTACCTGTTTTTCCTCACATTCTCAATTAAATGCAGATTTCTTTGTATTTAGATTTAAAGTTCAAAACATTAATACGAACAACGTAAACAACTTTAAATTATTAGAACAAACTACCTACCTATATCTGAATGTTTATCTGAATCAGTCAAAGTAGTGACTGCAAGTCATAAAAGATTTGGTTTGTCAGTACTGGAATAACTTTACGAGATTGAATTGCTTGCCTTCAACTAGTTGCTCTTGAATACTTTGATTTCCTTGTTACAGCCAAAGCCAATTTTCATAATTTTCTTCAGAAGACTCGATTATTGCCTGATCAACTAACCATTAGATGTTTATGTGTCGATATCTAAAGTAATGTAAAGTTAACGAATAATAAAAGTGAAGTAAATCATCGACCTCAATTGTTTCTCTTTACGAAGCTGATTATCGCATTGTTTCCTCAATTTACATAATTCACGTTGTGTTTGATAGATGTAATGATTTGTGGCAAGCGCCAAGCTCATCAGATAGTCTGCCAACGAGGCGTGCTCTTGACCCCCACTCGATGTGACTCATGGCGGCCCGCCGCGCCTCCATGACTCCGTGATGCATTATGTGGGAATCTAAAGGAAGGAACTCGAATTCTTTGTTAGAAAAAAGTTGCGATGAAATCAATGCTGATTGCGAAGATATTTATACCACTAGCAATGATAGTAATGACTAACTACAAAGTGATGATACTACTGCGCATTGTTTGATGTTATTGAAATTGAACACCGATAAACTTTTGACATATTTTAATGAGCCCACGTTCTAAGGGATAACGAATCAAAAAACCAACGTCCATTCACTTTCCAATTGTTTAATTATATGAATGCAATGAATAAATACCGTTCATTTATTTAAAACTGAATCAAAACTTGTCTAATTCGATTCGTAGATAGAGAAGAAAGTTCAACGAAAGATACTTAATTTATAAGCCCTTAATCAACTTTATTGCCAGCACTTATCTAAGCGCTCTCCCTCAAATGACTTCGTCGTAACTAAGCTTCCATAGATTTTTACGGCTGCACTCATAAATTTCACTTTCACTAATAATATATTAACGAGTGGCATCATCAAAGGTAACAACACAATTAAGAGTTAATTTGTGAATGAATAAGAAACAAATTAAACGGTGTAAGAAATACACGAGTCGTAAGATTTAGTTCGTGATTATTAACTCTCTGAATGTACCTATTACTATAATTTTCTACAGGAATGATAGCCCAGTTGAAAAAGCTAATATGGACCGCAGCAAATGTGTTTCATTGTTAAAATCATGACACGGGCTGGAGCTTAACCACTACGTGATAGGGCATTTCGTGAATGCTAGTCTAGCTTGCTATCACCCTCAAAAAACATGTGTCGCCAAGTACCTAACAGCGTGTTAGAGCTGGCAGGTGCAGTACCCATTTTATGCTGTGTGAATTATTTAATAAAATAATATACATATTGTGTATTATGTACACCACAAACACAACATTGGATTTGGTCTTCACTATTATTATGTGACTGTCCTTTAAAGAATTGCGATGTGCCGCACATTGCTATATCTCGCGCCAATCATGGTTGGGATACATTTTGTTAAATTTCCGATGGGCTCAAGAGTGTTTACTCTATTAATTTACCAATTTCAGTGAAGTTTGTAAATTAATATATATAATATAATAAATCATATACTTCTGATCTTAGTTCAGTTTAAATCAATTATCCGATAATGTCAGCCCTATCGGGGAACAAGAAACCTAGATGCACACACTGTTCGCATAATTAATGAAAGAAAGACACCACCGTCTTCCGTCTTCCTTCCACGTTGACTAGAAAAAAACTCGTGCTCAACGCAAGTATCCTGTACATTTCTCTCCACATCAGTATTCGAGCCGCAAGCAATATGATTGTGTTGGTAAGTCTGACAAATAACCTCGTGCCCGTCCTTTGTCGGCAGTCGAGACTCGCCGGACGAGACATCCCTCATTACTGTATGGACTCGTATTCTCGGAAACTGAGTGTAGAGTCGTTAACGTCATTGATATAAGCTTCAGGATGTGTTATGTTTAATACTATCATGGACTTTCCATTATCACCATCGTGTTATTACTTTTCCTTGACACACATAATGTGAGCTCGTTACAATGTATCTTACGCTCAATAAAACACATTCATATTAGTTATTACACATTGTTTACGTATTGGACACGGTTTTATGGCTGACCGTCTCCTTGAATCCAGTTATACCTACTTGAGAATTTCAGGTGGTAGGAAACCAAAAGTGGTTTCAATTAGGATTTTTATCATCATTGATAAAATTACTATGAAGGGGTGGTTTGTAGGAAATTATTTCCTTAACTATTCTTACTATTTACCGAATTTATGTATATATATTACAACAGAAGCAATCAAATACATCAATACGAAAGAAAATGTATATGCTGCCAATATAGATATTTATTCGTAGTGTATACTTATAGGTAATTATTGGATTACCTATACAGTTAAGCGTATTTGTATGAAAAAAAATCCAAGGTATATTAATAATATATCAATATAGTGTCAACTCATATTGCATCTACGTGTAGGGTCTAAGTGCCAAGACAACAGTTTGTTTTAAACGAATTAATGCTAATAATCTCAAGAGATGCATCATAATCCCCAAACGTTTTTGTGACCGGAACAAACAAATGTCACTCAACTCGCATGCGTTGAGCAACAAACAGGACTGCACCGTTAAACCTACTTCCAGTTTTTCGGAGATTCATTTGTTTTGCCCCAGTTTCCAGTAAAACGCATCTGTCGCTCGTTCCGGTACATTGGTATTGCATCACTTCATTACTTTCCGAAGATACGCTTTGATCAGCATGAATTCGAGTTCTTCAAACGTCAGGCGCCAAGGCGACTACCGATTTATTTTTAAACTTTTTAATACCGTGCAGTTTGCCAATTAACTCGCAATTAGGTGATGTATAATTGAAACAAAGGAAATTCTTTGCGCTCACGCTTACGGTCAAGAACCTGTAGATATATCATCGCGTAGCGGTACTGAGGAATGTTTCTCGCAGTCTGTATTTCGACACTATATTAAAGAGTCGGGTACTGGGTTTGGCAATAATATTTACACGCACGTTTCTGCGAACCTGCGGTTTCCGGCGTCTGCGCATCGCGTCGGCATCGCTACCGGTAAAGACCAAACGCGATCTCCCATGCCCATCCGCCGGACGGACTCCTCGAAACACTCACATAAAATGTAGCCGTAAAAATTACAGCTCTCGCAAGGTTTGGCAGGCGAACGAGGAAGATAACGAATATTATTATGACGAAGGAGTTATTATGCGTAAAAAATCTTTTTTCTAGGGGAATAATGTTCCAGGAAACCTTGAGTTTTCAGCGCGTCAAAACAAGGTTGAATAAAATTGTTAGTTTATAATTCTTTGAAGTCCACTTTACCACCGGCTGGTATTTGAAATTGAGATGATTTTTTAATAGTTGGTGTTCTAGTTACGGATAAGAAAATAATATTATTACACGAATGTACCTAGGTTTTTCTCCTTGTCTTAAAAAGCGACTATTTAAGTGTGTTTTCGTATGAGGGTGTGTGTGTGTGTGTATGTTATTGAGTGTGGGTGTAAAACGATGTGCGATGACGCGATAGATGACATAAGGCTCGCTCCATACTATATGTAAAAACATTATTTGTTTAGATATCTCTGCTATCCTTTCGGGGAACACAGGCGTGACGATATGTAGTAATGTTTCTTTTAGCACTTATTATAATTAGCATGGCCTTCCATTTTAAAAACTGTCTGTTTTGGGAATTTATGGTAATTATAAGGTTATAAAAAATTTGGATTTATGTACATATTTGAGAGTTTGGAATCGCTATCGATATGTATATAAAATTAAAGCGTTTATATATAACTTTCCACTTCATTATACTAGCTGAGACTTTATAGCGTATACCATCGACATAATATAGATGTTACTGACCGTAATGATGGGTTATATCATTGATGATACACCTAATCATTGGTTGTTCCAACTTGTACGTATACTTGCTTCATTTTTACGATGCAAATGTACAAGTTTATTACAAATATTAACCGTGTTTCGTTCTTTCAACTATTAAAACGACGTTTAAAATCTATTCCTAATAGGTACCAGTTTATAGGTTATATTAGGAATTGAATGTGTTAGAAACATTAAAAATATACAAATGGAGTAAATTGTTTTTTACCAATATCCCATTTTAGTACTATTTTGTTTAACAAGTTGTCCTTGTTTACAGTTAAGCTCTTGTTTCCTTCCCAGGTTTAATTTGCTATATATCTACTATGGCCTACCAGAGTGCTGGAAGTAATTTTATCTAAAGAAAAATATATATGTACTTAGTAAAAAAAGATATATGCCATGCCATTACATCTGTGGAATGGAATAAAATTAAATATACTAATGCATTGCCTGAGGTAAGTATATCCTCAGAAGTGTATACATTTGTAATGGTTTTTGAAGCAGTGACGGCTCAGTGGCATTGGCTATGCCCGCCTGGCTAGCGCCCACCCTCAAGTAGAAAATCTGTCGCCAAGCACCTAACTGTCTGTTCCGGCAGCTGTCCTTGAGAGCCAGTACTTCTAGGTGAAGCCTGTTAACATCTTGGACCACATCATCACTTACCATCAGGTGAAATTGTGGACAAAGGCTTACCTACCAGGAATTAAATATGTAGATATATATATAAATTATATAATATAATGTAATAAAATTAATATGTACATACAGCTACCTACCTACGTAGTTTGTATATAATTTACTAAAAATAATTTATACTGCCAGAGATATATGAACTAATATGATTTATGGTTTGTACGAAAGCTTAGACCAAAGGAGTATTGGATAGTACGTGAGTCAGAGAACAAATTCGATCCACTTTAACAATAAGGCAACAAGTGTAGAGGTAACTAACACCTTCTTGACGCTGATTGGCGTTTCTAGATCAGACATCGTATTATGATATTTCACGGTGATTAGCATCCAGTACGAAAGAGATAGGTTCTTGTACTCTTAGCGGTATGTTAAGATTAGTTTCGCATGAAACAAACAATTCCCGTATCAGTAATTCAGTACCCATATACATATACCCATTTATTTGATTTTGACCTTTGTCGCAGCGCATTTGAATATATAATTCCAAGCAATAAATTAATTTACCAACTCTTGATATTGTAGAGTTATACTTTTTAAATCAATGTGTTTGTCCATTATGTTTCTACCTCTAGTCAATGTCATGTCATAATATTTTATAATACCATACCCAATGAAATTGTTTCAATATGTTCGTATCGCAGACAGAACACAGATTGTTATTGTTCCGTAACAATTAATTGTCTTTGTTCCGTTCGATTGAATATTGAAACGATAATAAACCTACTTCGATTTGTAACCTAGAATTCAAGGCTCCCACATTTTAGAGTTCAACTTTAATGTAGAAGTAAAATATCGTAAAACGAAACAGCACGCATGACGAAGAAATGGCGAAACGTCTCCATGGGGATTCATTCAAGTTTCTTTAATTGCTACATAAGATGTGGCGCCCTCAACACTGCCCGTATATGAACAAGACATCAAAACTGGTCAGTCTCACTCAAGCAAATAAATCTTATTCGTCATTATCATTACACACGTGAAAGTAAGTATACTCTAGAGTCAAGCGTGGAGAAAATGATCGATCAACTACTGTTTCTATTGAAATGCTAGACATTGCTATACGATGCGATGATTCAATTATTTGCATCAATTAGAATGCGAGAGCACCTTTCGTTCTGATCGAAAGAAATTAATTCGAAGAAATTAAATATCGATAGTCTGATCTGATACCCATTATGTAACGTCAGCGATGTTGGGGAACTCTCACGAAAATGTTATAGCTCTTTTGGCTGATAGGCTAACGTGGGTGGATTTCATTAAGTTTCGCTTGATTTTTTACTCTATCTTTAATGAAAATTATCACCTTTAGCGAATCTGGCAATTCTGGCAATAAGTATCTAATCAGTATTTCACCAGAGTAGTTATTAGGTTATGATCATTATGTATCATGAGTTGTCGTAGATCCAGATCTGATATTCTCTGACTCAGAAGTACTATTGAGGTGTGCTCTTTAGTGGAAGATTGGGATAGCGGAAAACATAATAGAATAATAAATAGACATAATAAATATAATGAAAACTAGTTTTTTATGACTTGACCCATATATTGATTTTTTATTAACAGACAGGTTCAAATATCGACTGTCCCTACGTATACTATCGAAACTAAATATCTAACTAAATTTTTTGAGTTTCGATAATTTACGTAGGGACAGTTGATATAGTAAATCACCATCACCTGCAGCTGGGAGACGTCAACTATTGAACAAAATGCCCCTTTCCCCCATTAAGTGGGAGGGGGACAAAGACTCAAAACTTAAATAATAAGTTTTTCTAGTACTTGTCTGACAGTTTTAAGTTCTGTGCCTCGTAGTAAAAAACAATGCCTACTCCGAGCAAAGAGCGCCCGCCGCGGCAACACTGGACCGCACAGCGCTCCTTGTGAATAGAGTTTTGACTAAGTATTTACATCGAGGTAAGCAATATGAAATATTAAATTACAGGCACAAGAGACTTTTAACATCAGGTGGTCCTCGAAGGTCAAATACACATAAAAACAAACACAAAAAAACTCTAAATGTTTGTTAGGACTACCAGAAGTCAACCAGAGGTTGTTAGCATTTTACCAATAACCCTGTATATCCCTCTATACATAGTGTGGTTATATTAAGGGGTGGGCAGAGCTCAAAGTTGATATATAGGACCTAAAAACTATCCGGCTTTGAAATACCAAGGAACGCCGTTTGAACAACGAAGCAGGATACTTTATGATTAATTATTATGAGTGAGGACTCCTGTGCGAGGAATTTTAACGAGACAGGTTGTCTTCAGAGAAAACAGTGTCAAAAACCTGACGAGACGTCGCGGTGTCAATCATTGATTGTCTTGGCTATCTTAAAGTTATCGAATTGTCGCATAATGTTGAATAACATCGATTTCGTAATACCGTCTCTGCCCGAGGCTGTTCACACTGGATAGTGGATATACCCAATTTGTTTCACTTTGATAATGATAGTTATTATGATATTGGTGAAGGTGCGTTGATACGAGTAGATGAGTGATTTAGAAAATGGTAAAAGATTTATTGGGATTCCCTCATGATATGACAGAAGATTCTGAGTATCTACCTAAAATAGTAGACATTGTAATTTGAAGTCGAGAGAACCATCACAATATGCATTACAAATCATGACATCAAAGTTTTTACACATTCTATTTAGGGGCAATAAATCTGCACCGACAAGACGCGACGTCCCGCTTTTGGTGTTTTGTTGCTTTATATTGCATAATCTCTATTTGATTGTATCGCGTTTCCTTAAAGAGGTTCTAAATTTTTTATCTGCACTAAATTTTATGATAATCAAAAACAGAGGATGAACTCGTTATAATATAATATAAGTTCCACGTTCTTGTTCCATTTATTAACAATCTCATTCAACAAGTCATTTCTTTATTAATTCTGAATCTATCACTTGCTTAGACTCAGAACAAAGCTTTACAATCTTCGAATACATATACTATTATATATTATCGAAGTTTACAATGCCTGTTCGTGCCAGCTTCGTCACACTAGTTGAACAGCCGAGGTGATAGGCCGGTTTATGTCGGCTTGTCTCATGCTGAACGCTGTTAGCATTCAAATTGGTTTGTGATGTAATAGCTATAACTAGGGTTGACGTTTAACTATAAATTAAAACATCCGTTATTAAAATACTTCCGATTCTCTCATGTTATGCATAAGTTACTTCCCGTGAGTGACCTTATTTGGTCTAGTATAACTCGTATCTCGTTGTCGTTCAAAGCTCATTATTTCGGCCTTTCAATGTGTAGAATAGAATAGAATAGAATATATTTATTGGCCTTATAACATTGATTGTCATACTGGGCAAGTCAGGAGTACAATTTTGGATAATATTAATTATTAATAGATCTCACATAATACAAAACAGCAATAAATATTTAGGTAGGTATCACATCAAAATTATTATATATTCGTAAAAAAAATTTAACAAAATAGGGAAAATCAAAATAATAAAAGTATACATAGTAAAATAATTATAAATGGAATGTCTGGAATTTGATCAATACATAAATATAAAAAAAAAAACGGCTTTATTTGAATTACTGTTATAAATCTTATTTTACGCATATGCAGTCAAGTGTACTTTAATAAATAATTAAATTGTCATAGTTACATTTATTAAAATTCAACTTTTACAAGAATGAAGATTCCGTGAGGCGCATGTCCATGAATTCATCTAGGGAATAGAGTGGATGTGTTTCAAAAAACTGCTTTAGTGCTTTTTTAAAGTCAATTATGTTTAAATTTGATATTGTCAAAGGTAACTTATTGTACATAGAAATTTTATTGCAGATTCCCTGTTTTCGGACCTTTGTCAGTCTAACTTTAGGCTTAAATAACCTTTCCTTGTTGCGCAAATTATAGTTATGAACATTTCTGTTTTTTAACATTGTTTCCTTGTCTTCGTGTATCTCCAGTAAACTATTAAATATATATAGAGATATCACCGTCATTATTTTATTCTTTTTAAAATGTGTTCTAACTGACATGCGTTTACGCAGTCCAAAAATTATCCTAATTGCCCTTTTTTGAGACTTAAGAACCTTATTTATGCTTGCACCATTCCCCCAAATAGTGATGGCATACCTTGTAAGTGACTGAATATAAGCATAATAAATTGACAGCAAAGAAGTTTTATCAAGCAAAGGTTTTAGTTTGAGCAAAGCGTAATTAGCACTTGCCAATTTTTTGCACAGGTTTTCAATATGCGCTGAATGTGTTATCGTATAGTCCACAGTATATCCAAGGAATACATTCTCTGTCAAATCGATTTTATCTTTTAACTCCTTTCGTATTTTATATTTCATTATAACACTCTTATCTGTATTAAGGATAATTCCGTTTGCGTTAAACCATTCTTTTAATATACTCATTGCGTCATTAAGTTTAATATTTAGATTACATTCATTGATGTCACATACTCCTACGTGAGTATCATCTGCAAACAAACTAGCATATGCCCAACTTGGCAATGCATTAATAATGTCATTAACGTATATTAAGAATAGTACTGGCCCTAGTATTGACCCTTGAGGTATTCCTATATTTAGTACATATACAGATGAATTAACGTCATTTACTGTTACAATTTGTTTTCTATTATTTAAGTAAGAATGCATCATGCTCAGCTCCATACCATCAAACCCATAGAATTGAAGCTTTGAAATTAATATATCGTGTCGCAAACAATCAAACGCTTTAGACAAATCGCAGTAAATACTAGCGCATTTTTGTGATTTGTCTAAGGAGTCAAGGATATAATAAATAACCTTTCTAATGGCCATTTCCGTTGATCGACCTTTACGGAATTCAAATTGTGCCACTGTAAAAAGTTTATTTCTTTCAAAATAATCAACTATTCTCCGTTTTAGAGCAGATTCAAGGATTTTTGAAATAACCGGTAGGATGCAAATAGGTCGGTAGTTTCCAAGTACAGAGTTGTCTCCTTTTTTGTGTAAGGGTACAAATCGGCCGATTTTAAGACAATCTGGAAATATTCCTTTGTCCAAGCAGTCATTGAGTACAATATTCAGTAATTCTATTAAGTATTTATTTTTCAAAATTAAATCTTTGAGGGTCCTAGTATTCATGTCATTAGCATCTGGTGAGGTTTTTTGCTTCATCTTTCTAACAATAGTCTGTAATTCTTTGTAACTTATTGGGTAAAATTTTATTAATGTCAATGGTTTTTTGTTTATGTCTAAGTATTTCGTGTATTTGTCAATGTCTGTTTCAGATTTACAAGTCAATTTGTGGGCAATATTCGTGAAGAAATTATTAAATGAATCTGCGATAATTTTACTATTTGTCAGTTGTTTACCATCTTCATTTATTAGGTCAATTATTTTGTTATTTTTCATTTTCTTATTATATCTCACTTGTTCATTAATAATACTCCGAGTTTTATTAATGAACAAGTGTATAATAATTGGTATCTTGCATCTTGTATTATTTTATATATACACTCGAGAGCAATGAATCCGGGTCACTTAAAGAATGTTAAAAATCTCGGAAACTAAAAATGATAGGTTAATGCAATAAATTGTATTTAATAGACAATGTAATACTCCTTAAATGAAAGTAAAAAAAATATGAGTCACCATACATTTTATTAACACAAAATTACATAAAGAAAAAAACTGCTGATCTCTCCTTAAAACAAAAATAGGAAACATGAAATTTTTGAACTTTATTACGATTTTCTTGAATTTTAATACTTCGTATTGCCTCCTCGTGCTTCCATTACTGCGTTTACGCGGTTTGGCATGCTGTACACCAAGTTCCTTATACGATTTTGGGGAATATTCTCCCATTCCTCTGTGAGAGCAATTTTGAGCTCACGAAGCGTGATTGGGGGAGGATTTCGTTGTTTTACGCATCTGCCTAGCTCGTCCCAAGCATGCTCGATCGGGTTGATATCCGGGCTGCGCGCTGGCCACTCCATACGAGTAATGTTCATCTCTTGAAGGTAGTCATTCACAATCCTACCTGTATGAGGTCGGGCATTGTCATGCATAAATATAGCATCCTCACCTAAATTGACCATAAATGGACCAACGTGATCATTGAGGATTTCTTCCACATATCTTACGCTAGTTAAAGAGCCGTTTTCTATGATCACCAGCTCTGTGCGACTTTCAGAAGAAATTCCGGCCCACACAAGTACAGACCCACCACCGTAGGCTACTTTTTCTTCGATGCATGCTTGCTTGAATCTTTCCCCTGGTCTTCGATACACTCTGTGTCTTCCATCGTGCTTGTAGAGCATAAATTTTGATTCGTCGGAGAACATAACTTTTGACCAATCTTCAATACTCCAATTTACGTGGCTCTGGGCATATCTTAGTCTCGAAATACTATGCCCACGCTCCAGTTTAGGGCCGTTTGCAGGTCTAAGGGGTTTTAAGTTAGATTCAGCAAGCCGACGTCTTACTGTCCATGCACTTGGGTTACTTCCTCCGAGGCGTCGAAACTGATTGGTGAGTTCAGTTCCTGTGAGAAAGCGATTTCGAAGCATGGTGTTCACCAAGTATCGGTCTTCTCGTGCTGTGGTACACCTGGTTCTGCCCGTTCCTGGTCTGCGTAGGTTAGAACCAGTTTCTTCGTAACGTCGGAGAACTCTTTGTACTGTTGACAGCGACACACCGACAGTCCTGGCTGTATCGCGCTGACTCCGGCCGGTTTCCAGCATTGTAAGTATTCTGGTGCATTCTTCAGGCGTAAGCGACATAATTTCAGCTTGAATAATGAATATAGAGCACTATCAACATGGTTTATGTACCCACATAAATGACAGATTACAAACAAAAGCAAAACCAAATGCTGTAATTTCGTAGTTCCATCTTCGAAAGTGGCCCTTTTTCAAATTTGATTTTTTTATGATATAACTTTACAATAACTAAGAAGTTTTAATACCTTCATTTAAGGAGTATTACATTGTCTATTAAATACAATTTATTGCATTAACCTAGCATTTTTAGTTTCCGAGATTTTTAGGATTCTTTAAGTGACCCGGATTCATTGCTCTCGAGTGTACTTTATCCTGTAAATGAAATCGTCATATTTTTTTAATTAATGACACGTTAGCCAATGGCCACTATCTCACCTGATGGTAAGTGATGATGTGATCGATGATGTTGTTCAGGCTAACCTAGAATTACTGGCTCTCAAGCACAGCTGCCAGAACACACCGTTAGGTGCTTGGCGACTGATTTTCTACTTGAGGGTGGTAGCTCACCAGGCGGGCATTCGCAAAATGCCCTACCACTATGCCATAACGAGTGCCATCCTAAGACGTCATCCGGGACCGATGGCTTAACGTGCACGGAAGCACGGAAGCGCTCAGTAGTAATGTGAGTTGCGGTCACCCATCCAACTCATGACAGCGGCGGGCGTTGCTTAACTTTGCTGATCGGTTAAGAACAGCTCAGCAAACTTCGCCACGAGCACTTCAACTTCGCTACGAGCGCTACTACGATAACTATGCTCCAAATTTTTCGTCTAAAGAAATTTTCGCATGCTACCTGAATTTAGGCTAGCACTCACGGTGTTTAGTTGCAAGATCCGAACGGGGTTCGAGCAATAAACTCGCTTACTCACAAGGAATACGGCAGCTTCGAGGGCTGTTAGACCACCTAGCAGCCCTCGTGGCACCAATAGCCGGTATAGTTAGTTAATAAGTATGACAACTTACGTTAATTTTAAAACAATATCCTGATTTTGTTTTTATTTCTTGTTTGCTGGAATTACTTACTACCTATATTCTTCAATATTTTTTGTAAGCACTTACCTTTGAACTTGTCATATCATAGTATACGGATAAAGATATTTTTTGTTATTTTTCTTCTTCGGTTTCTGTTGCTATTATTCAATAACTATTTATAGGCATAAGGCTATTCGCGTAATATTGTTAAGCTGTTTTATTCAAATAACTGGTGTGACGTGACGTAACCGCTAAAGAAAGATTTAATTATTTTGTAGATTTATCAATAGGTATTCGTAGCGTAGTTATTATATACCTACCTATTACATTTTTGGCAATCAAAGAAAAGAACGAATAGAGCCAAAAGTGGCAATTCCTACCATTTATTTCATTTTGACGTGTGTGTCTTGTAAAATGATGCGGTAGAATCGAGTACTCTTATAACATAATTTTCAGCATAAATAATGTTGAAAACAATTTTTTTTAAATTAAAGTATTATATATATATATAATAAATACTCCCGTGGGGTAGGAGTTGTCTACTTTGATTCATGACAAGGCAGGTTATACAAAGGGTGGAAGTTCTTGAAATACAATATATATATATATATTGTATGTACATATTTCATGTAAGTATTTTTTGTGAGAATTCTTATATATAAATAAGGTATCTTTTATTTGTAGCTGATAGGGTAGGCTTCGACCACTCTATCACGTGATAAGTGATGCTGATGCTTGCAAGTTGCAATTTCCAACAGGGGCAGAAATTTGACGTCGCTCCAGCATTTGTTTTAAATTACTTAACAACACTCACAAATATGTAAATCTAGGCATTTTTCGAAACAAGAACCCGGCCCGGACACACGGCAAATCTCAAATAGACTTCTCGAGTCCACAAGTTCACTTGCTCCCCCCAAGATGGAAGAGAAGAAGAAGGCTGGAAGACGGTATGATAGGCGTATGATTTGTTTTGGATTTACTTGCCGTCTTACTCCGTGATCTCCGAGATGCCTGCTGGGAATGGGGATTGTGGCAACACCCCACTATTGGGGGAGGCATTAGTTCAACAGTGGGCGTCTTCCAGCTGTTGGTGATGATGATGTGGCGCAGTGCAGATATCATAACCCACCGGTTGTATAGATAATGTGTAATATTCTTCCAACAATTTTCAGAGAGACCCCTTCATCTCTGCCCATACCTATGATCCTAAACGCGCTTGGCAGTAACGCATGTGGGTGCATGCACGTCATTTCATTGGAAAGTACACTGATGAAGAATATATTGGACAAATAATTGCATGTTTCACTTACGTAAATAAAATCGTAAGTAATTACCAGTTAAAAGTAATTACTTGGTACCTGCACTGGTTGGAATACACTTACATGAAAGCGTGGGATTTTCTAAAAATTCTAAGTCGATAGAATCGAGAAAAGATGATAATCGATGTTTGCGAAACAACAACATTAATATTCAACATCTGTTTCCATGACGCATGTTACAGGAAATTTTCATTCACGGAAAATAACAAGATCTTGGTATTGAGGAGAGATATTGAACGATTTGTTGTGAAACGTAAATAAACGAGCAGTGCTTCCTATAGTTCTATACAAAAAAATAACCTTTTTTAAAATTGGCATAATTATTAGTTATTAATTTTTTTTTTTTTTTTATTCCTTAGGTTGTCCTTTGACCACTATCTCACCTGATGGTAAGTGATGATGTGGTCGAAGATTTCGTTATAAAAACTAACGTGGTTTTTACTCATTTTAGTAAATAATACGAGCTCTCCTTGAAAAAGACCACCGGATGTGGTTGAAACTATAGTCGGAGCTATCTGACTTATTTACGTGAGTTATGCCGTATTATTTACTAAAAAAAGTGGTCGAAGATGTTGTTCAGGCTAACCTAGAAGTACAGGCTATCAAGGACAGCTGCCGGAACACACCATTGGGTGCTTGGCGACTGATTTTCTACTTGAGGGTGGTCGCTAGCCAGGCGGGCATTCGCAAAATGCCCTACCACCACGCAAAAGAAGAAGTGATGACCTAGTTTTCACGCGACACTATGGGGTGTTTCTGGTATCAGACAAATTAGTTTTTCTTTTGCTTTTTGATGAAACAGTCACGGAGTCCAGCTGGTGTTGAACGGTTTCCTCTGCCTATAACAGATGCAGTTCGTCACAAGTGGCATAATAACCTTCAAACTGGAACATAGAATGATATATTACTGCTAGGCGATATAATAGATATGACGAAATCGTTCACAAAAAGTGCTACTGCTATAAAAATTATGTGAAGAATAATAAGTTGTATCAATTGTCGCATCAGGTCATCAGGTTTGTAACGATTATGAGCTTTAAGCTCATAATCGTTACAAACAACCCGATGAAATAATCATATTATTTCGCTGTATTAGTACCTATATTCTTTCTGCAAAGACGCTTTTAGTGACGACAACAGACGTGGTCGCCTATACTCGTATTGTCTGTCTATAAATATCAGAAATTTATTTTAGTGGTGTAGGTAAGTAACAGTTAATAATTATGATGGGTTCCCAACTAGTAACATTGAGGTAATTTGGACATAACGTGTTTTGTTGGGATTTTTTCTTATCGTGTCACACTGTCCCTCAAATCTATCTATCCATCTATCATAAGAAACGTAAAGAATTTAGGTGGGTACTTAGAGCGGATGCAATAGTTTTTTACACTAGGTAAATCCACGGAGCTAACACGTGAACTATCTGAGGCTTTATAGTCTAATTAGAATTGTATAGGTATAGCTAATGTAATTGACCTTCATATTGTCATTTTTTTCGTACAATTCCATAAAGAGTTCAAATAGATAAATCATAATAAAGTTCTTATTCATAATCATCCGAGTTAGGCAATAAGGCATTGAATTGGTTCCTCACTCAAGCTCTAGAAAATATCTGTATAATATAATATATTGCATAATAATATACTTAATAAAATATATTTCAGTTCCAATAATGTTAAAGTACGTACATATACTTAAGTGTAGAAATTTTGCACGTAATTATTATTTAATTTCGAAAAATTGTTTAACTGTAACTCACGGCGTCGTGATATAGTAAATACACTATTACATTACTGTTAGTTATTACACAATTTTGAAGCAGTGATGGCTCAGTCGCATTGGCTATGGCCTGCAGCGACCACCCTCAAGTAGAAAATCTGTCGCCAAGCACCTAACGGTGTGTTCCGGCAGCAGTCCTTGAGAGCCAGTGAAATTACAGGCACATGAGACTTAACAACTATGTCTCAAGGTGACGGGCGCAGTGCAATTCGTGACTTGGGACGAAATGCATCTGTTATAGGCAGAGGATAGTCCGCTTAACATCAGGTGGGCCTCGTGCTTGACTCGTCACAATAACATTAAAAAAAAACACTGGCCTGCAAAAATAAGTACTACACTTTTAAAATTGCAATTTTTTTAAGCTATAGAAGTAAGAATAAAATTAAAAACATTTTAAAGCATTTTTCATCAGCTTTCTTTAAAACTATAGTAAATTATACATTAGTAACATTTTTTATTCATAAAAAAGATAAATAATAATTATAGCCATTTTTGCTTAGTGTCATAAAAACTTAATTAACATTTACAAGTATGTTTTAAATGTTATTTATTTTTTAATAACTGGCATCGGGGCTGCTTTCAGCTTCGAGCCGATTTGGCATACTGAACACGAGGTTTCGGAGCCGATGTTGGGGAATATTCTCCCATTCTTCTATCAGGGCCAGTTTTAGTGCCTTGGTAGGTGGTGGTCTGTGGCTTCTGACTAGCCTCCCTAGCTCATCTCAGGGGTGCTCAATCGGAGATCAGGACTTCTTAGCAGCCAAGCCATCACGCTGATACCAATTTCCTGAATATACTCTTACACGACCCGAACCGTGTACACTGCCTTCACCGTACTGGGCTCTTTCTGAGAAGCAGGCTTGAAGGTATCGCTCACCAGGTCGCTTGTAGAAACTTCGCCTTTCATCAGAAGTGTAAAGTGAGAATAGAGACGCATCTGTAAAAAAAAAACTTGATCATTCTTCCTGATTCCACTATATGTGTTCACGGGCGTATCGCAATCTCGCTACTCGATGCTTTCTCTCGAGTTTGGGGCCACCGGCTGGTCTTCGGTGTTTCAGGTTTGCTTCAACCAGTTTTTTTTCTCACTGTACTGTCACTAATGTAGTCCCTTCGGGTCTGAAGAAGCTGTTGCTGGACTTCAACTGCATTTAGGAGGCGATTTCTCATCACAGAGGAAACAATATAACGGTTAACGGTGCTCGGGCACTAGTACACCTGGGTCTGCCATTACCAGGTCTGCTCAAATGGTTTCCAGTCTCTTCGTACCTTCGCTTCACCTCCTGGACCGTTCGTATATAACGTCACACTCACCATTCTTGCAGTACGACGCATATTGATGCCTAGATCCAGAAAAGTCATGATCATCATCAATCAATCAAATCACGAACGTGAAAACAGCATCATAAATAAGTTTATGTGTCTAACTTAGCATTTCTAACAAAGCTCATCGACCAAGAAAAATTTGAAAACAAAAATAGAAACAAAAAATTAATGATAAAATAATTATAATTCGAAAAGAATTATATTTGATTTTAAAGTTGTCTTGCAGCCATTTTTTAAAAGAAGGTTACCGACTACGATTTTTCAGCGGTGACCTGAGTTTTAAATTTAGGTTATGTATTTAAAGAGTTATTTCAAAAGCTATCCTAATGTCCTTGTGTAATGATCTCGTAAATAAATTCAATATTTATTACGTATCTGTGTAATTTTACTGTCTTAATCATTAAAAAACCGTATATCCAATTAAGATGTGCGCCCGCGACGACGGAGCCAAAGAAAGCAGTACAACCACACTCAAACAGTAGTACAACTCTGTACGAATCTAAGCATATTCGTTTAAAATTGAAAAACGCTGTATTATAATAACTAATGGAAATGTTGCATATTTACTATTAATGTATAGAAAAAGAAGTTATTCACAGTCATAAAAAATATTATCATCACTATTATAAAAATAAATTATATTATATTAATACTATCAATATTATACTTATTATCACTTTCAACAAAAAAACATGTTATAGGTGATATGTTAGCCTTTCACCACTATTTTACCTCTTAGTAAATAATGAATGATGCAGTCGAGGATGATAAGCAAGCCAGGGTTTTCTACTTGGTGGTGGAAGCTGGCTATGCGAGCATTCACAACATGTTTTGGACATAACTGCTTCAGTCTAAAGTACCTTAGATAGATTACAAGCTTATGGGTTACATACATTTGAGCCGTTTGGTGTGGAGGCGTTGGGTCCGTGGGGAACGGGGGCTCATCGTATTTTCCAAAACTTATCAGAACGCTTGGTCGATGCGATGCGAGATCAAAATGCTGACACCTATTTGGCTCAATGAATAAGCATTGCAATTCAACGGGGTAATGCTGCCAGCATGCTGGGCACGCTGCCAAATGGTAGTGGGCTGCAGCATTTGAACTACCTGTGAGTTTGCAATGAGTTATAGGTTGTCAAAATGCTTTTATTGTAGTAGCTGTAGTGTTGCATAATTGGTAGTATTTTGTTAGATAATAAAGACAAACTTGTATATTGTGTTTAGAGTTTTAGACATGTTTAATATTATAATTCTAGGTTAGCATGAACAGCATCTTCGATCACATCATCACTTACCATCAGGTGAGATAGTGTCAAAGGCTAATAAATAAAAAAACTATCCAACTTTCACATTTTGGTAAATGAAAAAACTTTTAGTGTCAGGCAATTTTTTATTAAGTTATTTCATACTCGTCAGTGTTAGAAGTCAATTCAAATTTATTTTTTTCAGTGTGTTACTAACTGTGTGCAACTTTATTGGAAGACATAGGTAGAGTCATGTGGGTCAAGTGTGCGCAGCGTCTAAGTGTGCGCATTCAAAATATCTCCAAAACTATATAGAGCTAAGGAACGGCAACCCCCCCTCTCTAGTGCCCTGCGGGATGACCTGTGTTTTACAGTGGCTGCTAGCGCGCTATTTTAATCTTACAGGTAAATGAAGATTTTTGCTAATATATTTACGATATTTTGTCATATTTGACACGTAATCTTTTATAGTCATGTAAACTATTTGAAAATATGCTATTTGCTATCGAGTACTACATAATAGCTAGTTTTATAATTGCCAGTGTTTGAGTTGTTATGTTGACGCAACAATCAACGGCATTCATACAATCCTGTTACGATGGTTTGGGTTAAGTGTGCGCAGGAACCTGTCGTGTAAGTGTGCGCAGGCGCATTCTTACCCTGCTTGCAAATCTTTTTACATATGTTGCTATTTTTTGTTTTAGAGTTCAAATATACATTCACAATTCCGCGAGATTATCTAAGGAAAGTTCCGGATGCATACAAGCTGCCGAAAGTAAAATCACAAAATCAACGACAAAAAGGTGATACTAGATGTATGATGAAGTAACTGAGGATTTCTACGTTCCAATTGATCTCATATTTTAATTTAAAATGATTGTTATGATGATTACTTTAAGTAACTGTGATGAAAATTTTAATAATTATGTTTATTTTTAAAAATATGTCTTTATTTGCTGTTGCGTACACTTACCCACAGTGCTGCGTACACTTACCCCTATACTGGGGTAAGTGTGCGCGTATGGAACGGTCTGTGTTTTCTAATATTTCTTAAAATAGGCTACTGACAATACTATTATTGTGTATAAGTTGATAACAAATGAACAGTCTTACTAATTAACACAGTTATTTTTCATTCTATACATAATTTTCGAGTCTATGAAGCGTCAAAGTTTAAATGCGCACACTTGACCCACATGACTCCAGATGTCCGCCGCCTTGCCCGTTGCTTTAACCATATGTATGTACCTGTGTAGGTACATTATAAATGGCTATTTTATTTATTTATTTATTATCTACGGCTTTGTACCTTTGTCACTGTTACAAAGACTAGCAAGCACGTGAGTGATTAGTGATTACGTTGTCTTGTCTAAAATTAGGGACGACCACGAAACGTATACATTGTAACAAACAGAGCACAGTGTATAGTCCTACCAACTTATCTGTTCAGGCGGCAAAAAAAAGAACTACAGCATTCCTTCAAATTCTGACAGTTTGTAGTTGATTTCCTTGACCAGTAGCGTCCTCGAAAACTGCACAGTTAAGTTGGTGGTACTATATTCGGCTACTGAACTTTATAATCTGCTTACATTCAGTATACTGTGGTACGGCGGCAAGTTCAACCCAAGCTTGACATGGAATCCGATGATGACTCACCAGCAGGTTTTCTTCGAGGTATCTGGGCAATGCGCAAGAACCTGATAAATTATTGATGGATGAATGTGATTATGGTCAATGAAGGTGCTGAAAACGAAGACCACCAAGTAAAAACTTCAGGTAGGTAGGTACATAGGTACATCAAAATAACTATTGGCATCGGATGTCGTACCTATTAAAACCTATACTCGTATAAAAAATTATATTCATTGACATTTTTACTTTGAGACACATGATCATATTTATTCATAATCTAATTATTTTTATATTATTATTTGAAATGTTTTCATTACTTTGACTAAATTGTGCAATTATTAATTTTAGTTTTTGATATTTTAATTTTGTGTATGTATGTATAATAACTTTATAATGTACAAATTAATAATAAGTGTAATTGGTGATGCCGTGCTTATTATAGTAAATAAATAGGGCATTAACAAAGTCATTATAACGCGTAGTTTGCTGTACTACATTCGCGTCATAAAAAATTAGAGTGGTACTCGTTTGAGATTGTAGTTTTATGTTTCTTTTTATAGTTAAAAAGCTAGCCGTTGACTACTATTTCACTTGTTGGTAAGACATGGTGTGGTCGAAGATGATAAACGGAACAGACCTAGAATCCCCGGTTCTCAAAGCTTTCGGAACAAAGTGGTTTGCTTGGCAACAGATTTTCAGCTTAAGGTTGAACTGGCCGGTCGCTTCTCCATACAAACGCCGTAGGATGATCACTCCCGTATTTGAGACTTTAGGTCCAGAATTAAGCATAATACCGATTGATCTCGTCATTATCTAGGCTTGTATGATGCCGAAAATTTAAAAAGATAATTACGTTGAAAGTTATGTGCCTTGAAAATGTTATATGAAAATGTTTCGAAGCTCATAACTCTCAAGTTAATTATCTTATTAAAATTTCGGCATCATACAAGCCTAGGTAATGACGAGATCAATCGGTATTATGCTTTGTTTTGGACCTAAATCCGCAAATAAGGGAGTGATCACCCTACGGCGTTTGTATGGAGAACGGCCCGGCCAGTTCACCCTTAAGTGCGGTAGCTAGCCAGGCGAGCGCAAAATGCCCTTCCACCATGGGGCGGTGAAGCTCAAGTTGTCGGTGGGGATCGACCACGGACCTGCGCATGGCAGTTCATTGATATTCACGCTCGGCGTTCACTGCTTCCAAAATGTAAGTAGAGACATGCAGTATGATAATTCCGAAATTCCTGAGAATTTGCGTAACTCGTGAAAGCCCGTTTTTCACAACAATCTCTGGAGTGTCAATCTTACGTACTTTCCTAAAATAGCTTTACTCGGTAAAAGCTAATTTTTGGTTGCTCTGTCTAATTGGGAGCCAAAGTAATATTTTGTATATCGAGGGCATTTTTTTTTGTTATTGTGAGCCGAGCCCCACCTGATGTTAAGTGGACTAACCTCTGCCTATAACAGACGCATTTCGTCGACGACGAAATGCACTGCGCCCGTCACACTGAGACGTACAGTTGTTATGACTCATGTGCCTGTAATTTTACTGGCTCTCAAGGACTGCTTCCGGAACACACTGTTCGGTGCTTGGCTAATTGATAATATTATTAATCAATTACTACGAATAGATCATTCGTAGATCAATAATAATAATTGTATAGGTATCCTATTATTCATTTAAACATTTTACCTTAATCTTGGTAAGTGATGCTGATGATGAGGATCGTAAACAGGTTTAACGAACTGATTAAGGATACGAATAAATATTGTTATTCGTGGCCTTAAGGTATATATCTCTTAAGGATAGTTGTCGTAATACAGATACGTCGTAATAATAGATTTGCTCTTCGAGGATGGTACGTAGCCCATCGATCATTCGCAAAATACTTATATACAATCTTCTATGTAAAAGCCATATATACAACCATGTGACAACCTTCAACCATGCAATATTTTACTGTCAGGGAAGGAGTACAACAATGTTAAAACAATTCCAAGGCACAACTCTGAACTGAAACTGCAAGAGAATACTAAACTACTTACCATCACACTCATAAAAGGGCGACCGCAAAAAGCCCTAAGCATCGTCGATGCTTCAACGCAAAAATAAACCAAGATAAAGCAAATTTACTCCCTGCTAATAAACGTCTAGCGATTGTTAATCATAATTCTGCTCGTCTTTCTAGACCCAGTAATCATCTAGATGCCGACAACTGGCTACAATAATTACCCCACGCGTATAGCTCTTGTGTATGCAAAGTGTGTTGTACTTTTTAGTTTGTTTATGAGCAAAATAATTAGTAGGAAAGTACGGAAAACTACTTATTTGAGTTCATTCCAGTAACTCGGCTCCAACAGTCTTACGATTGTAGTTCTATACATTGATATATTTGTAGGGTTGCATACCCAAAGTAAAGTTACCCGTGGTCTGTGATATGTGGATGCCGGGCTAGAATGTCACCCACCCATTTTTTCCTTAAGATTTGTATTTTTGTGTGCAAGGAATAAACTTAAAAACTACTGGTCCGATTTGGATGAAATTTGGTACGTAAATAGTTCGAGACCTGAGGCAGGATATAGGATAGTTTTTATCCAACTGCGCATATAGAGGATAATCGCGCAAAATCAGCGCGATAACCAACATACGCTTTTGAAGCAGTGATGGTTCAGTGGCATTGGCTATGGACTGCCACACAACAGGTCCATGGTTTGAATCCCGCCGTGGGCTTGAGCTTCACCGCATGGTGCAAGGGCATTTTGCGAATGCCCGCATGGCTAGCGACGACCCTCAAGTAGAAAATCTGCCTCCAAGCACCTAACGGTGTGTTCCGGCAGCAGTCCTTGGCAGCCGGTGCCACTACAGGCACATGAGACTTAACAACTATATCTCAAGGTGACGGGCGCAGTGCAATTCTAGACTTGTGGCGAAATGCACGTGTTATAGGCAGAGGTTAGTTCGCTTAACATCAGCATAGAACATATAATAATATCAGGTGGGCCTCGAGCTTGTTCCGTCACAATAGCATAAAAAAAATAGGCGCTGGCGGGGCCACGGCCGGTAAGCTATTTATATAAAAAGACTGAACTAGTTAGGAATTTAAAATTTCGTTGCAATATCTTCTATTTAAGCAACAAATCCTAAAACGTCGATTTATAATAAAGTTTTGAAGCACTGATAAAAACCAACAGCCAATATTTTCTTTTACGGGCTCTTGCAATGCGGAACCCTAAAAACACTTGGCAATTATTTTTACATTGTATATATTTGGTGCAGTGGAAGGGCATGTTGCGCATGCTCGCCCGGCTAGCGACCACCCTCAAGTAGAAAATCTGTCGCCAAGCACCTAACAGTGTGTTCCGGCAGCAGTCCTTGAGAGCCAGTAAAATTACAGGCACATGACACCTAACTAATGCACGTCCCAGTGTGACGGGCACAGTTCAATTCGTCGTTGACATCTGTTATAGGCAGAGGTTAGGCCACTTAACATCAGGTGGGCCTCGGGCTTGTTACGTTACAATAACATAAAAAAGTGTTCAAATTTTAAAGCTGTAAATATATTTAATATATCTATAAATTATATATATTTTGGGTTGTGTAAGGTTTTCGCGATTATTACGCATAGTAATTAAACAACTCTAAACGGTTTTTACGCGATTTAAACCGTTTAAAGTTGTTTAATTACTATATATTTTTGGGCTTCTAATACACATGTCATTTTATTTATACAAAGTGTTCCCTTTTAATTAGAATTTCCACTAGACAAGCTATTCGTTGGCACGCAGAACAAGCACAGAACAATTACTATCTCTGACATCACCGTATGCAGTACAGCTAGCAGCTTGCGTCGTGTATGGAATTCGCATAGGCTAATTTTGGTGTTAGCTGCGCCAGTTGACTGCCGGACGTCGTAAAACGGTGATCCGACGACGGTATGGCTTGGTTGGGAAGATGCATGAATTAAAAATGTTTCAATAAAGAAAATGAATTGGGGCTATTGCTCCGCACCAGATTATAGGGTAATGTATAAATAATGTGCTACTCCTTATCATCCTGGCCACGTACAGTGTTGCCGCTTATTGAAAATAAAATGCACTAGACCCTCATCAAAAATGCGCTAGATCTTACAAAAAACCGGTTTCTAAAATACACAGTGTAATTTAATTATCTAATTCCATTATTTGTTATTGTATGTACCTAAGATAAATATTTCACGCCCTTAAAAGGCACATTACCTTGAATCAATTATAGTTTATAATATCATTTTACACATGTAATTCAGCAATAAATATACGTTGACTTTGGGCAGTTGAGTAAAACGAAATAAAATTGACAATTCAAAAAGTAAAAATTTGCTCATCACTTTCTTAGCTGATACGTATATTTACTTTTGAAATCATTGCCTACAAGGGAAAAACAGGCATAGTTATTTCTTAGTCACGAAATCTAAGGTAATCATATTCATTTAGCTGATCTTAAATCTGTCATTTTCATATTTTTACCGCCATATTCCCAGTCTGCTCTGCACTTTAGTTGTTATTTTAGTTTATCTTTTTATCAAGGAACATTTTAGATTAACTTTTTTCTGGTTGACATTTGTAAAGTGTGAATTGAATGGTGAGATAATTTAAACTACGGTTGTAGTTTAAATTATCTCACTCCAGCTAGGTTAGTAGACTAGGATTCGCATGTTTCAGTTGATAACTAGTTATGGTCAAAAATCATAATATTTTAACCTAACTTAGCTACGTTGTTTCCTGTAACTCCCGCTGTGCTGCTAATTGTTTCTCTGCGAGTTGAAACAATTGTCACGATGCGTGCCAGGTTCACTCCTGGCAGGTAATACTGAATCTAATGTGTGAATGCTTGCATGAAGTTCTTTCTTATGATTAGAATTAACATCTTCTAGCTGACAAAGTGCCTCGAAACAACCGACTAGAAACTTATCATGTCACAGTTCGATCAGCGTAAACTTGATGTTACTATCATTTTAGTTTGTACTATTAAGGATCTTTTTGTGAGTTCAACATTATTATTATTAATAAAATTGGAGGTTCTTGATTCAATTTTCGGTCAATCTTTAGTTTAGCCCCTTGTCAAATTTATAACAGCTGTTTGTGGTCACTTGTAACCCAGCTTAGTTATAGGTGCTTAGTGTTTACGACTGTGCTACATTTATGCACCTATCTTATCATTGGAAGTAAGGTAAGTAAATTCACTTGTCAAACTGCAAATTCTTGAACTGGAACTGGTCTAGCGGAATGCGATTTTGTTATGTAATTACCGATTCCGAGTGGTGGTGTACATTAGGTAGACTGGTGGTGTGAGATATCAGATTGAAAACTTTTCTGTTGCAGAAGTTGTTGTAAAACTGTACTTAAAACTAAGTCAAGCAAGAATTTCCACTTCGTCAAAAACCTCTACTGTCGTGACAGTAACACGAGTACAGTCTAAATCACAGTGGCTCTATACCGTATAAAATTACGTACTTCTAATTGTCCATTACATATAATTATACGTTGTAAGTTATAAAAAAATAAATACCCATAATCATAAAACCATAAGGTATTGCAAGCTAATTGTATTATGGGTATGATTGTTAAGTTATCATACGAGTACCAAATTTAAGCAACAAACCTTTTGAACAAGTGGCAACTTTGATCGTGATGTACGTGGAAGTTGAAATTGAATTGAGTTGAGATCTAGCATAAGCAACAAAAGGACTGGGTACTACTAGGAAGTAATTTCTAATAAATTTATTAAATTTGTAATTTTGTTGTTAATTAGAGTTAAAGGTAGAGAGAGATAAGTAGCTAGATTGGTAATATTTAATCAATTAAAGCAAAGGTTACTTTTGCTTATAAATAATTGTGTCCAAATATTTGTGGAAAATTGTCCAGAGTCTGGCATCTATGCTTGCTCAATGAGAACCGAGCCCACTTAAAGAAAAGGTTACTTAACATAACCATAAAAGCACCTCGTGACTCCAATACATTCGAGTTAATCTGGTACCTACCAAGGACCTTGAACGGACAATAGATAATTTTTTTTCACGACAACTTCTAGCTATTGCCGTTGGATGAATTAATAATATATTGATTTCAATTCATGAATGATGATGGTGACATCATTGGACACGTTATCGTTGAGCTTGAAATTAATGGACTGTTGAACTTATCGTATTTAAACAAATAACTAGAAAGGATGTATCATATATCAGAATCGACGTTTTAAAGTGCTTTTAGATAACTGACTGACTTCTTAGAGATTAATTTACATAAAACATCTTATTGCTAGATAAACATACGAAAATAAACCTTCCTAATTATGATTTAAGAAATTTAAATATAAGGCTGCCCTGGAAAAAAATAAAGCCAGTGACTTGTTCCATAACTTATATTCATATCCATAACTTGGTTTTTCGCCCTAATTTTTTATTAAAAAGTTATCACCAAATGTAGTTTTTATCTACAACGCTGTAATCGATATCAAACAGGACTCTTAACTGTTGGCATCACAGAATTTTTTATATTTAGATTTCTGTGGTTGTGCTGGACGCCACATATGCCCTTATAACGAACCGTACTCAGTACATGATTTTTTCTGAGACCCACCAAATAAAAACCCAAAATACATTCTGATGGAACAAAAAAATTGGAAGGTGCCGGCCGAATTCTCACTCCATATACCGTCTATAGCAAAGAATGAGTTCATATAATTGTATGAATTATGCCTTTCTGAATGACTGGACATTATCCCAGGTATTAATTAAACGTGATAAAAATAAGAAAGATAATCAAAATAAATATTATGCTACTAGAGATGGAGTCGTGTAATGTGTAGTGTACATGCAATTTAGAACGAAATATAGATGTGGATATATTTATATATATATAATATAATGATAGAAATGAGAAAATGTAAGTGGGAACGGTGAATGAATATTGGAATTGAATGGCATCATGTATCAGGACTGCGGCAATAGACGCTTTTGGGTTAACAGAAGGGGATAGAGAGATAGAATTGTAGTGTATCTTTAGTATCTCTTCATTAGAAGAGATACTAAAGATTGTATAAGAAAAGCAGAATGCTTTTAAAGAATAGAAAAGTATTCAAAAGGATGCAGCGGTCAGAGAGACTCGAGCAGAAAAGCCAAGATACAAGGAATGAAATAAGAGTGTAGCACAAGTAGAAAACGCAATAAACGCAGTCGCTAATGCCATGACCAAGGTAAAAGATAAATTGTACCAATCACTGAACAGCCACAGGGACAATAAGATCTGTACCGAGTAAATAGTGTAAGGGATATTATGCATGCTATATGTATCACACACACAAGCACACCTACTTTCCTCCTTCATCTTGAAGAAGGAAAGTAGATATGCACGAAAAGTTAGCATGAAGATAATAATAATAATAATAAATCTTTTATTTTATCTGAACATTTTTACAAATTTGAGGTGGGGACTACCTTTTAAGTATAGAATACCTGTGCCAGGTAGACCCGCTCTTCCTTATCTTAACATTAAGATGTATACATATAATTAAGATTTATACATATAAGATGACACCAGAGAAAGCGACGTGGAACAAGAATACATGTTGTTCGAACGTAATTCATCGTAGGATTAGGGCAGGAGAATGAAGAAATAAATTAATATAACATTTTTAAATCGCATAGGTAATAGTAACAGTTTTGCCACTGGTGCATTGGGTGCTCATTTGAATAACAATCGCATTAAATTATCATCGGAACGATTAGCGAAATCTAGACTTGAAGGTCACGGGAGCCGTTACAGTCACAAAGACTATGCTAATATCTAGTGGGTGTAGGTGACATGAGTCAGCGAGGGTGGGTGACTGGTGTCTGATGAAGGCCAGGTAATCCTTGGTCGACAATAACATATATGGACTATGGAATACTGTAGCAGTCTCCTATTACACCCTGCCGTTCCTGGCAGACTATTGGTTCAAGTTACTTTCGTCACTCTTTGTGAGGTTTTGTATTAGAATTGGTAATAAATAATTAGGTACGACTATGGTACCTACGTTAGTACCAGAGTATTTTCACAGTTCTTTTGTAATGGTGTTCTTCTCATTATGTTAGTCTGTAGTGTAGTTTTTAGAGTAATTCTATGGAATTATTTTAATTTTTATGTTCTGCTAGCGTAGTGAGTTTCTTTATTATTACTACAATTTTGTTGTTTGCTATCTAATTTGTTCTGCTTTGCAAACTACTTTGTGCAGAGCCTCTATATATCGGTAATTAACAAAACAATATAAATTTTCACCCCTATATCTGCTATCATCATCTTTAAACAACGAGCTTTAAAACTTAGTTGCTCGATGGCTAGCGTGGAAACGGTTTATGAAATTAGAACCTTCACAACAGTTCCAGATAAATTTATATATTTTAAATATTACAATTTCTAGTCATTTTCGTTGTACTCGTTACTATATACTAACACAAATTGACTACATTATTTAAGTTGTTTATCTTGTACATAGCATTTTGCTACTTGTATTGAGGTGAATATTTGTGTGTTTCACTTGGCAGCTAAATTATTTTGCTTTTCGTAGTCGCTTTGCTCGTGGCTCAATCGTAGAATACTTCACTTGCTCAGATTTCAATCAAAGTACTCGCGTCGAAAGATAAATTTTCAGCCTTGCATAACAAAAGAGACTTCTTGCCAGGAAATCTGCAGGCAGTATAAGAACCAACGGTGCCAACTGAGAAATGGATGGGTAAAGAGCAATGTGTTTTATTTCACCTCACATTAGTACACTTCTAGGTCATAGTGACCAAAATCTCACAAGTACCAACACCAATTTCATATCCACAGATAACTTAATTATTCTATTCTGTCATCATAACCGTTTTAAATCGATAGGGGTTGACATTGATATCCGAAGAAACGTTAGACTACAGTCACGAATCCGTGACACGAAAGCATTAAACGAAGCCACGTGCTAGCAATAAACGTTTTCAATTCGGGTTTTTGTCCAACGAATTCGCGTGATATGATTTAATAAAATATGTGTAGGCGGATTATCAAGTTCGATTCTAAATTCAAAAGATCGAGGTTGTTAGAATGTACAATATTCGTAGGTTATTTTGAGTCTGGCTTTGATAGAAGTGTTTATTTTATGACTACATACGTACATATTAGTTAGTGAAAAAGTCGTGAACGCGTACCTACTAAGTTATAAGAAATATTCTATATTTTTGTTTATACTTGCTCTCAAAGCTCCCAAACTCAAAAGTGCATTATATCTATATAGTTGCTTCAATTAAGATGTCTAAGGTACTATGAACTTTACTTCACGAGATAAGTCTCGATCTCCACCGCCGCGCGCCGCGCCGGCGGCGTCTAGCGAATCACCTCATAGTGGAAGAGCATTTTGCGAACGCTTGCCTTACTAGTTACCACCCTGAAGTAGAAAATATGTCGCCAAGCTCCTAACAGTGTGTTCCGGCAGCAGTCCTTAAGAGATTTACAGACACATGAGAATTAAAAAGTTTACGTCTCAGGGTGACGGGCGCGGTGCAGTTCGTCGCTTGTGACTAAATGTATCTGTTATAAGCAGGGGTTACCACCTCGTGCTTCGTGGGCGCGGGCTTCGTGCTTAGTCCGTCACAATACCATAAAAAAGTAATGACAAAATTAATCACTAATTAATTATGTGCGGAAGAAAGATGCATCCACATAATTATTGTGTGTTAGATAATATCACATTATGGTGCTTTCATTAAAAATATTAAATTACTGATCATTAAACCACGGGTATCGATCGTAGATTACAAAAGAAATAATAATAGGAATAGACGATATATCGTCTACTGCGAATCCTAAGAGGTCAAAAAAAGAACAACCATTTCCGAAGCACTCGTTTACTTAGAAGAATTCGTTGCATTTATTGCACGATGCAAAAAAGCTAAATATAAACAGGTTTTGCAAGTTGAAATGGCCAACAACAAAGTCGTTTCTAATCTAATCATTCTTCAAATGCAAGATAACAAACACGTCTGGATGATTGTTGATTTTGCTCTGTGTTAAACCCGGTCAAGTGGTTTTAGGTCATCTCTGATTATGGTGTGAGATCTATTTTGAGAACGTTCAAAGATTTTGTATCCTGGTATATACTTATTGGTATTGTAGTATTTTGATATGTATCTTGCTTTCGTATTAAATAACTAGCAAAAAGCTGAGCATTGTGGGGGCTCACGTTTATTTAACAACTTGATACTAGTGGTGTCATCTAGTATTAAGTAGATTAACTACGATGTATTTGAGTAATGAGTTTAGTTCTGTTGCAGCGATGTTAACGCTTTGGTTTTCTAACAGATGGCGTTAGTAATACAATAACATTCGGTGATTTTAGGTGTTAGTTATATCTATCACATCCTAAATAAACTCAACCATTAAAGTTCTCATTCTGATTACGTTAAAATCCTAATTATTATAACACACGTGAATAATCTTTCTTGTGTTTCACTTTATAAGTGTATTACCTAAGGGGAGTGTCTGTGCAGCGCTTCCTTTACAAATGTAGTTTCGTCATATTTTAAATACCAAGTTTTCAGACGCGCTGAAATTTTGCATGCACGTTTTTGAGCATAGTATTTTGCTGCCGCAGTTTTCTATACAAAATATTTAGACAAATCGTTTTGTATGCAAATTCTTTCTTTTACATATAGAGCTAAAATATAATTATATTTTTTTATGCCTGGTAGGTTATACTACGATCGCACCTAATGGTAGGTAAGTGATGATGTGATCGAAGATGTTGTTCAGGCTAACCTAGAATGATTACAAGCTCTAAAAAACTGGCAAACCAGGATCATAGATATTTGGCTCAAGGACAAGCATACAAAATTTCAGCTAATTTGAACACTTAACCTATAGAAAAAATGATGAATCTACTTCTATATGAAAAGCGCTATGAAGACACTTCTCTCACTAGAACTGACATGTTTTAATCTTACAAAACTCCTCTAGATCCGGGGCTGCGCCTACTGTCTTTACTCAATTAAATAACAAACATCTAAGCTAATTTTATTATATATTAGTCAAGTTTCTAGAATATTATAAAACCACAACTCGATGTGTGAGTAAGAACAACAAAAATTGGCCAGCAGCAGTACAGTTACGTTGACACTGAATAATCCTATGAGTCACTCTCAGAAGCGGGACGCCAAGAAAATGTGGTTTAGATTAGTCTAGTTACTGGAAACCACTAGGACATTCAGGCAACGAAGAGTCATTAGGGAATTAAATAACTACTGTACTGTATCAGAGGATAGTCCACTGCTGAACACAGCCTTCATAAGGGGTGGTTTTTCCATAATCTCCACGCTTGGCAGGCGTCTTGAGGATCGCAGTATTAGATAACAGTTCCTCAGAAGATGCTGCTGCCCACCTTCCGGTATTTTTCCCTTAGTGTGGGTGACATTCTAATCCGGCACCCCACGGGCAGTATACAAGTGTTGTTACAAAATTATAGAATTGAGGGATAAATTTGAATTTTAAATCTCTTTAAATTATCGTAATGTGGGTATGCCTGCTTCTTCGATAAAAAATACTATTACTATTGGTATTCTTGATCGAAGGCCTGCTTAATTAGGTATAGGTATATTTTTCTACATTTGTGTGCAGAAGAGGCAAAGAACATGTGTTTTTTTTTATGTTATTGTGACGGAACAAGCTCGAGGCTCACCTGATGTTAAGCGATTTAACCTCGGCCTATAACAGATGCATTTCGTAACAAGTAACGAAATGCACTGCGCCCGTACCTTGAGTAGACATAGTTGTTAAGTCTCATGTGCGTGTAATTTCATTGGCTCTCAAGGACTGCAGCCGGAACACGCTGTTAGGTGCTTGGCGACAGATTTTCTACTTGCGGTTGGAAGCTAGCCAGGCAGGCATTCGCAAAATGCCCTTCCACCATGCGGTGAAGCTCAAGCCGGCGGCGAGATTCGAACCATGGACCTGCTGCGCGGCAGTCCATAGCCAATGCCACTGAGCCATCACTGCTTCGAAATGTGTACTATATATTTAAAGATCTGTAAGCTTTTTTGTATAATGTATTCTTACCATATTTCCTTGCTAATAAAGATCTTGAATATTTAATGAAAACAATACATACCTACCTACAATTCAAGCAAATCACCCAACGTGGTCTAAGTCTAACCTTTGCGGTTTGTACTTTTATAGACCGGAAAATAGCTGTGACCAGTCGATCCTCAACTTATTTAACGTCGTTGTCGGGTAGGTGATAATCCTTACTTCCTTCCCTTACTAATAGTGATGTTTGTTACTCTTTCACGCAAAAACTACCAAATGGATTCAGAATAACACATAGGTTAGCTTATACTTCAGAATAACACATAGGCTATAATTTATAAAGATGTTGTGTGAATTTATTAATTATAACGATAAGGTTCAAGTAAGTAGGAATAATTTTTGCCAGTTTGTTCGTTTGTTTATATTTAATATAGCCGTAATCAATGACCGATGTTGAAAAAAAGCATCGTTTAATCAGTAACACGTTTTGGCCTCACTTCATCAGCCCGTCTCTACTACATTTGATGCAGGTCTTTACCAAGGTACGTAATGCAAAAAAGTACGTATTAGAAATATCCACATATTTGGAGGACTCTAAATGATATATCTAAATAGATCCCGTGGTTTTTTTTTGCAAGGGTAGTAATTACTACGTGCTGTGTCAATTATAATTCACCTTACAAGCAGCAGTGTTTACATATTTTTTAAACAATTTTATCAGATTTAATCGCGTTTTTTTTACATTATTTTAGTCTCGAGACGTTTCAAACATTTTGCAGTGACCGTGGCACCGGTAGACTAAGGTGACAGCTGCTGTCTAATTATTTGTTTGAGAAATTATTTGTATCTACTGCCTAAGATTTTATGTATCATACATCACGTTCTCTATGCTCGCAGTTTTCGCTTATAGTGTCCAAAGGTCTTACAGTATTGCATCGACCTTGGGACTTAATTTGCTGTGTGAAGTAATGTTTACATTGTTTGTAGGACAGGCCAGTAAACTGACCTATAGGTACACACAGATATGGTGACTGGACACACAGATATGGTGACTGGTACGAGCGACTGGAATTAGTTGAATTGTCCTTTCTCTCCATTTAGATGCACCTTGTAGATTCGACGCCGCTGGTGGTTTGTTCCGCGATGTTTGATGATACCTTTGGAGCCCACCGCTTATAAGATAGCCTCCCAACTTTTAGGGTTGTACATGACCATAACAACGACGATTTTTATACTGTTAATAGTGCAAATATTACCTATATTCGCACTATAATCAATATATCAGATCTTCTAAACTTTTTTTCCTGTTATTTTAAATTATGACGTCATTATTTTTACAAGCTTACCATGGTTTCTTCACGAACATTATTACAGCAGTAAATCAGCTTTAGGTGCGTTGGACTAGCAGATTTTAGGGCAGTATTTATTTATATGGCAGTCTTGCTATGGCAGTTACCACCTTACCACTATAAATCAAGATTTGACTGCATCATTTTCTTATTTATTTAAAGTCGAATGTTGTGAACTAAAGATTGTCCATCTGAAGCAACATTGGCCCAGTAGCATTGTCTATGAATGGACTGCCTCGCAAGAGGTTACCTATTGGTTCGTACCCAGGTCCACGGGTCGAACCTTTCCAAACGCTCGTAGCGAAGTTTACTTAGCTGTTCTCAACCGATCAGCAAAGTTAAGCAACGTCGCGCGCGGTCATGAGTTGGATGGGTGACCGCTAGTGACATTACTGAAACGCTCGTAGCGAAGTTTACTTAGCTGTTCTCAACCGATCAGCAAAGTTAAGCAACGTCGCGCGCGGTCATGAGTTGGATGGGTGACCGCTAGTGACATTACTACTGAGCGTTTCCGTGCTTCGGAGGGCACGTTAAGCCGTCGGTCCCGGTTGTTGTCTTAGGATGGCAGTCGTTATAGCATGGTGGTAGGGCACTTTGCGAATGCCCGCCTGGCTAGCTACCACCCTCAAGTAGAAAATCTGTCGCCAAGCAGGAACCTGCCACTGGCTTAATTTTCTCCACATGGTGAAAATGGTGGCAAATTTTGCAAATGTTACCGAGCACCAGATGTGTCCTACTGTCCTTGTAAACCAGTTCCCGATCTAGGTTTAGCCTGTAAACATCTTCGACCACATCATCCTTTATGATGAGGTGAGTCAGGTCAACTGTTAGTATTATTTAAACAGTATTGATGCATGCCCGACCCCGTGGGGTGCCAGGGTTAGAGCCCCGTAGGGTACAGGGCTAGAATTGCGAGGCCACTAAAGGAAAAATACAAGAAGGTGGACAGCAGTACCTCTGAAGAACTGCGATCTACTCTGCGATCCTTAATACGCCTACCAAACGTGGGGATTATGGCAATTTCCTTAATGGAGCAGGGATTTGATCGGCTGTTGAAGTTAAGTTGAAGAATCATCCTACGCGTAAAAATAGTTTTTAATGGGTGCGATTACCAGCGGATTTTTTGTTAGTTTATTTTAGTTTTATATTCCCTTACTGTCACGCAAACTGATTTAATTATTATGATGTATAGGAACTTTTGAGTATGACTTCGCAGCCGTGGAATTTAGTATTAGAGTAATACCTACTCCCTCAATCCATTTGATTCCTAGGTATGATCTGATTGCCTGAATAATCCATTTTCGAATGGTGAGTTCTAAGTATAGTATTCTGTATTTTATATTTATTATTGGTCTAAACCCTATGTAAATTATACATGTTTAAAAAAAATTCTTTCCTGTGTAGTCATGTATCTCCAGCCTCGTTGAATTCTGAACGTGACGGCTTTCTGTGATTAATGGTATGTTGAGGCTGCCGAGGTTACGGCACTCCAGCTGACACATGCTGTAAATGCAAAAATATTTCACTAATATGTAGAAGCTCTACTATACGCAGGTCAATGACTCTATCAAGTACCACCTACTTCCTACGAATAATTCTGAGTTTGTAGTACGTATATATTGATCAAATAAAAATTTATTTGCACACAATAAAGTTCTCCTGACCATAGTAGTAATTATAAATGCCCATCGTATTTTTTTATACGTAATAATTCATGTTCATGATTTCAATATTTGCGGGAGATAAGAAAGATTTTTTCAAGAACGAGCGTTCGTGTTTTTTAAATTATAATTTGAATGTTGGCAACTTTTAAAAAAGTATAAAAGCTGTCAAAAGGTTTAAAAGTTCGACCGATGCACCACCGATATGTGTAGGTCTATCTTGATACTTATATCGTTTTCTCTTCTGTTTTATGCATGTTTTATTAAAACTATGTAGAATAAAGACAGATGTGTCGTGACAATGATATCGCATTGCAATTAGTCAAATTAAAAACCGCAGCTTTTTTGAACCTTGGGTCTTAGTAGCAAACTTTAATTTCTATACAATAATTTTGCTTCGTAAATTGATTTCTTTGTTCTTACTGCCGTTTGATACCCTACTTTTACTTGGATACCCTACGAATAAATAATGTATTTATTCGTAGTGGATACCTAATTAAGAAAAGTTGATTTTGTTTTTAAAGTTTGCTAAATGAAAAGATATTTCTATATTTTATACGAATTTATAGGTATGTAGTTAAAATATTAATTATAATCTAACTTTAGTTAACCAAAAGAAAGGTAGGTTGTTGAAGAGTTATTATTGTAATGTTTTCTTAAATATTTCTATAAAACTTGCATCATAAGGTAAAGTGTTTAAGTAACAAAAGAAACGATTTTGCATAAATTTCTACAGTTTGTTCAATTAAGTTTTCATAAAATTATGTTAGACAATAGTAATTAATATAAAGTATTAAATTGAGATCAAAACAATATTTTAATTACAATAAATAGTGATGGAGCCCTATTTTAACTTCATTTACGTATAGTTTATAGATACACACATTCTGTCACACTTAAAACTCTTCGAGTTTCGATGCTAGGAGGTACAGTTAGTCTGGACCTGAATGCAAATATTTAATTTGTGGATAAAATTGTACGGTGGGTCTGTAGCTCTACAGGATTTATGAAAAGCTGGACCTACTTATACCTAGATGGGTACCTACCTACCTACCTTCCTAGGTACCCATCATACTGTCGATCTTTATTTGAATTTCAGCCTGATTTTTATATTTTTCGTGAAACAGATATTCCTTAATAGTGAAATAGAGAAAAGTAATAATACCGGGTAGAGACTAAATTCACTTTATAGAAGTTTTATTTATAGTAGCAGAATATTCCGCTTGGATCGCTTGCTTGGATCGCCGGTTCTGGCAGATGTCCTTGAGGGACAATTCATCTCTTATTGGTCTATCAGTATTAAAACAACATTAGTAATTACTTATTAATAAGTATTTCGTTATATAGGTATAAAACATAAGTTTATATTTCATACTTAATATTCATACAGCCTTGTCGGTCCCTTATCTTGAAAAAGCGATTTAACATCTCGAGGTCCTGGGTATCCAAGATGTGATCTTGTTTGGGTAGTAATTAGGTTTTATTGACATCACATTTTAAGCAGCTTTAAGTCTGGAATATTTCCCTGTAGTTGCCAATAACCTAGCCTGCACAGTCTTTACATGGTACCAAAACAAGGCGAAAAGGGGCTATTTGGACACCTCTGCCCTACCACTTCGGGTAAGTACAGGCGTGAATTAAAAAAAATAAAAAATAACAAATGCATGCTTGGTAACCCTAATCGCATGAGTAACGGTTAGGTACCATACAAGAATGCTTCGGGTCAAATCGGAGGTATCATCGATTGGTGTCAGTGTTCCACGTTTTCTCCTCTATGTCATCGGCGACCTCTTTGTCCTGGAGGTTTGCTTTCATAAGGTTATTATGCAATGCAAATATTCTATTGTTCGGTCTCTATTTTGGTGACAATTGTCGCCATAATTGCTAAATGCCAGGAATGAACTACCATATGCTTATGTACTTTACAATTTCACGAACGACATCGAAGTTCTTAGGTAGGTGTAATTAAACGTTAAAGTGATTTTACATTAGTGCTTTACATGTTGAATAAAGTTAGGTACGTTTGGTTGTCTTAGGTTTTCGCGATTATTACACATAGTAATTAAACAACTTTAAACGGTTTAAATCGCGTACCTATATTTATCATTATTTTTGTCCCGACGTTTCAAACACTTTGCAGTGATCGTGGTCACGGGGTGACTGGATTAGGTACCTACGTTTTTATGACAGAGTTTAGGCGTTATGAATTGTTTCGATACAAAACTATGCGTTTTATAAAATATGCTTGTGGTTTTGCAATGGTAGGTTATTTCTTTTTTCAATATAATAGGTTCAATATAATATTATATAGGTAGGTCCACGGGTTGTAGCACCGTAGATCCAAATGATTGATCTTGTGCTCTGTTGTAGTACTTATAAAATGACCCTACAATTTTAGAATAATATTTTCCATTCATGTATTCATGTAGGTACAAGAATATATTGTAATTTTTATGAAGTTGGTAGTTGTGTGAAGCGACATCTAGTATCGTTTCTTCATACCACGTATACAAACAACATAACCGACCACCACCAGACATTTGCTTGAAATTCATTACAACACAATGAAAGCGGCTTCTCCAATAAGTACTCCAGATATTTAGCAGATGGCGCTGTTAAGGATTAATATATGGTTTTTTTATTTATTGGCGATATGCCTTTATTAAACAAATACTACAAACTACATACAACACTACAGCTACTACAATACTACAGCTACTACAATAAAAGCATTTGGACTCATAGGCAATCCAAATGCTCTAGCCCACTGTCAGTTGGCAGCGTGCCCAGCATGCTGGCAGCATTGCCCCGTTGAATTGCAATGCTTATTCTTTGAGCCAAATAGGTGCCAGCATTTTGATCACGCGTCGCATCGACCAAGCGCTCTGATAGATTTTGGAAAATACGATGAGCTCCCGGTCCCCACGGCCCCAACGTCTCCACACCAAACGGCTCAAATATGTAACCCATACCGAGGTTAGCATATTTGCGCCGCTTGAGTTGCTCTGCCGAAGTAGCCGCGGCGCCAGCCCTCACGTGGGTTTCAGAAAGGTGTGACGGCGCTAAAGTGTCTACGCATGTAGCGTCCCACACTAAGGGCCGTCCTAACTTCCATGGAACCAGAGTCATGCCGTCAGGTCTTTTACCATCGTCACGCATCAGACCGTTCGGTTCGAGAACAGCTGGAACATTGGCGCTGGTAAAAGCCCGGCGAATGATATCGTTAAGGCTGGCGTGGCGGGAAATTCGACCAGCACTTCGAGAGCAGGAGAGGCCATGGTGACCGAGTTGGTCAACTGCAGTACCACACTGGCAGTGATGTGCAACACAACACCTTGCACCCAAGCGTAAGCTAATAGCGAGACGAAAAGCGGAAGGATCTATAAGGCTACCAGTTTTGTAAGAAGGAATGGCTTGTAACCAAAGACCTGATTCCCACACAGAAACAGCGAGAATACGAGCACGATCTGCGATACTAGGGCACGTATTTAAAAGATCTTTCCGTGCTAGCTCGCATAGGGGCCGATCCCACTGTTTCTGAGATGACAACATTTTTGGGAACTCAGTATTTGGACAAGCCAGTCCCCATGTGGTTTTGGCCTCAGCCAGATATGCTACATCAAAAGAGCCTAAAGATTGTGCAAGAATTTTTTCTACTAATTTGTGTGTACTGTGTACAGAAGACAAAAAAGCTGGTAATGCCACACTAGAAATTTTGCGTATCCCTATGCCCCCCAACCTCACAGGGAGGGAAGCTTGCACCCAAGCCCTATCATCCATCTCAACATTCAAAACCGAAATTAACGTATCTTTTAATAAATTGTCTAAGCTTAAAAGAAGCTCACTGTGTTTCCACAGCTGACAACATCTCAAAAAGTATGTAAATTTAGGAACGAAAAGGCAAAATCTAATAATAGTAAAAGCCATATGGGCGTTAATTTTGAATAATCTGCTAGAAGCATTTCTAAACTTTTGAATTTGTTCTTCGACAAATGGTGACAAAGATTCGTCAAAAATCGGTGAACCCAAAAGACGGAGCGAACTTTTTTCTACTAATTTTATATTAGGCGCAAGTAAGTTGAATTTTTCAATAATCGAAATTTTATCCGGACAAGTATCACAAACAAAAAGTTCACATTTGGAAAAATTTAGTTCAAGGCCAATAAGACGAAAATCGTCTATAAGTACTCGCAAGTCATTCAATACCGTGTTCGCATCGCCACCTAAGGTTCCGTCATCCAAATACCAATATATGGTTAGCGGGTTCGAGCTAATCTAAATGTTTGATGGCGCGTAGGGTGAGTAGCCTGAGCAGCGCATATATACCATGTATTACCTTATCTTGAAGGGGAAACTGATAAACCAGGAGGATGAACATTTGGCTCAAGAAGCTTGGATAATATCCCTGAGTGTAATAAATAAACTACTAATAAATTGTTCCATATCCAATTCGATCGAACGATGGACGTAGAGAAGTTTATCATTAAATCCACAGTTTTATATGGATTGTAAAACTGTGTTATTACTGCGCTTAAGAGTCGTGCCTTTAAAAATATATCGAACGATTATCGGTAAAGTTTATAGTTATTGTACTATACTCAAGGTGCAAAAAGAGAATCTGCTGTCTGTATGTCTGTGTCGTCCCGCGTACGTCCTTCATCGTTCCGTTCGATGTCTCTATCGATATACGATGATGTACCTATAGACATCAAGAGCTATAGAGCTCGTGTGTGAATGAGTTACCAACCTATTTGCAGTTGTTCAGTTTGTGGAATAATAAATAAATGGAGGGCCAGTTGCAAACTTAAGACCGTTTTTATCTAAAAAACTTAACTAGTTAACTAATCTGAAGTGTTGGCCTTATGTACCATATCGTTTATTTTATTTTACCACAAACATTTTAACGTGATAGTTTGTTATGTAGGTAGTGTTTGAAGCTCTCCTATTCCAATAATATAATTTTCTTTTATGGCCAGCTGCATTGCTGTACCCTAAAAGAAAAAACGCCACATGCATTTTCTGCACAGCTTTTACTCAAAGACACAAACAAAAAATAAAAATGTATACTATATGGTATAAAATCGTTTTATGAGGTAGGTAACTAATTCACAGTAGATATGTAAGTATTTATAGAGATGTGGGTGATTACTACAATCTACAATCACACACACCCCTCCACACACAACTCCAACTTTCAAATTTATGAAAATGCGACAGTTCACAGTTAATATCTTCTGTGATAAACTGATAATCGATCGAGCTGTTTTTAAGTTAAGTACAGTCAAGTACATATTTGCAAAATATATTTGCGTATCTGGATGATTTACTGGTAGTTGCAACCCTTGTCAGTGACTGTATTTTAGAGGCAAGTAAAGCGGATCTCGAAAGCTGTATGCATCACTAAAGAGATTTCAAAAAGTATTGAAATAAAACATAACCGACTTCCAATCCAACACTGAAAAGCATGAATTAACTTGTGGAATTCGGACCATGATAATGTGAGATCAGTGTTTTAAATCAGCATGGACTGATGTCATCAAGTAATTTCAAACTTATTTATTTTGGAAATCGATTAAGGTTTATATGAAATATTTTTTGAATTGTTATTTTAATTTTTACACTAATATGGATTTTAGTGTAAGCAAAATAAGAGCAGCTTAGAGACATTTAAATTCAGAGATTTTTTGGAGAATCTACGCCGATATTACTAATGTATTATAACTCCGTATATACGCACCTTATTTTACGACATAAACACATTTTTATGTTTCTCTTATCACTTCTTAATTTTTTTAATGTTATTGTGATAGAACAAGCTCGAGGCCCACCTGATGTTAAGTTGTGATGAGCAAATCGTGACTTGTGATGAAATGCATCTGTTATAGGCAGAGATTAGCCATCGTCACGAATTGCACTGCGCCCGTCACTTTGTGACAAAGTTGTTTAGTCTCATGTGCCTGTAATTTCACTGGCTCTCAAGGACTGCTACCGGAACACACCGTTAAGTGCTTGGTGATAGATTTTCTACTTGAGGGTGCATGGTAGCTAGCCAGGCGGGCAATCGCAAAATGCCTTTCCGCCGTGCGGTGAAAACTGAAAAGCTCAAGCTGGCGGTGGGGATCGAACCAGGGAACTGCGGCACGGTATTACCGCACGGCCTGATGGCCGTGCGGTAATTACTTTCTCAACTTGCATTGGTTCAAAAATTACTTTCTCTACTTGTTGACCGTTCGACTCGACTTGCATATAGTAAGACTGACTTTAAAATGTTACCAGCCGCTATAATAACGCCTCCGTTTTTAGTAGGGTCCTAGCAGATTGACTAGGCAAAGTCAATACAAGTACTTTTTTAAATAGATAATGCTAATAACATGTAATATTTCCTTATTCTTAACACTTATAAGGTTAGCGCACAGTCCTATATTCTCAGGCCGAGCTTTAGTGTTCTCAGGGTACTTAGTTTAGAACTGAACATCTGCGTAAATTATTTCAGAACTCTGTTCCAATTAAACTTCCACTTATTACCCTATGAGTTAAAACAACAAAACAAACCCCATTAAGCAAACAACCCTATTACTCTAGTTTGGCCCATTTCAGTTACAGCTCGTTCCGAACGGCATCAGGGATCAAAAAGCAATTGTATTCAAACCGTTTCACTCTATTTTACCCAACCAATGAAATGTTAGAGACTACAATGCAAAGAGTTTTCGTAGTAGAAGTCCATAAATACTATATTATAGTAATAAAAGCCAGCCATGTTCAGACTCAAGGGTTCCGTTCAACTACAGAATGTATCAACAATCGTTATTTTATGAATACTGTTCGAGATCCCTAGGAGTCCGACCTGCACTTGGCAAGTTTTTATTATTAATTGTTGTACGTTAGATATTGAACTATAATCGTATCAAGTTTGAAGTTTATATATATACGATAGAGCAAATACAAAATAACGTTAAAAAACACTTTTTTGTATAATCCTTTTAATTCTCAACTTCTGTGCCAGCCGAATAGTCCCCTGCAGAACACAGCCTCCCCCGACGTGGGGGTTTGCCATAATCCCCACGCTTGGCAGGCGGCTTGGGGATCGCCGTGTGAGTTATCAGTTCCTCAAAAAGCGCTGATGCCCAACTTACCCCTAGTCGCCTCTTACGACACCCACAGGTAGCGATGGGGGGGGGGGGGGGGGGAGCACCCCATCGGTCAATAAAACTCTTTGCATGAGTTCGTCCGGGGAAGTACCGCACAGAAGCAGTAATGTAACGTATACAACGTTTAATAAGATTAATTTAAATTTAAAACAAATTAAACTAGTGGCTCTCAGAGCTGTAGACCTCGCGAGTCTGCCCTTGCATAGCTTACAATTGAATAAAGATTCACTGCGCATGTTAATGGGAGAATGGGTCAAGAAATACAAAAATCTTGATATGTAATGTAAACAATATGTAATTCGCGGCCCCCAGCGAAGGCTAGTTGTATCGGAAATAGGTTGGTACGTAGTAAATATACAATAATTTTACATACTTGGTAATGTATTTATCTCGAATTAATATACTTTTGAATTAATACAAAAGCATGGAAAATAAATAATTGATTATACGAGAGAGAGAGCATATCTCTTTTAGGCAACTGAAGTGCGTATCAGAACATTGCCATTAAATTAAGCGCAGGCGTCCATACTTTCAACACCTTATAATGTATACTTAACTCCGTCATTTAGAAAATTTTCCAAATACTGAATCGACAAAAAAATTTTATGGGCTTATCAAACCTGCTCACAAAATTGCGTGATAATCGATTGAGAAATGCAATTGAAGCAGACGCTTCGCTCGAACTAAGTTCTCGCTCGGTCAATTATAACTATTATTACTAAGTGCCTCCGTGTTTCGGAGGGCACGTTTAGCCATTGGTCTCGGTTGTTGTCTTAGGACAGCAGGGCGGTAGGGCATTTTGCGAGCGCCCGCCTGGATAGCCACCGCCAAGCATCTAATGATATCTTCATCTGATATCTTCGGATTTTCATTCCTTCACCCCGTAGCAGTGAAGGAATGTTATATGACAATCCATACCTGCCCTGGTAGCGTCCTTTTGTTTTTAGCTGCTTACATAAATAAATTAAATCTCAAAAAGGTTTTATTTCAAATAATTAGAAAAAAGAGGTGTGATTTTTATTTGTACTCGATTTTCTATGAAAGGAGGTTGGCAACCTTATTTTGGACTACGAGAAAAAAAGCGCGGCAATTTGTTATGTTTGTTTAAAATTTGTTTTTTTATTAAATTGATATTTTAACAGTACGCTTAATTATTCTAAATAATTTTGAAAAATGTCATCAGATAGTGAAAGTGACGATTTTATAATGATGACGCCACCAGAAATAAGAAATGCAGCTCAAGAAGTCATAAAGAACTTACTGCCTGAGATGTCTCGAGGTAAGTACGAGAAAACGTATAATGATTTTATTTTCCTCGTAGGTGTAGTATAAAGCACTATGTATCACTCGGGAGAAAGTTCTATTTCTGTTCTCGAGTTGCCTTTATATTTTTTTTATTTTATAGGACTATTTGGTTATTGAGCCACTAGCGGTCACCTATCCAAGTAATGACCGCAACTGACATTGCTTTACTTAGTTCATCGGTTAAGAACAACTAAGCAAGCTGCGCTGCGAGCACTTTAAGATTATTTTAAACTTTGCTTTTATGCTTAAGCCAAATAGATAACGAGAACAATAGAATTTCATTCATATGAAACAGACAAAGACCAGTGGCAAGGACTGCTGCGCAACAGGTCCGTGGTTCAAATTCCACCACGGGCTTGAGCTTCACCGCATGGTAGAAGAGCATTTTTGCGAATACCCGCCTGGCTAGCTAATACCCGCATGTAGAAAATCTGTCGCCAAGTACCTGAAAATGTGTTCAGGCAGCTGTCGGAGCCATTAATTCTAGTTTGAGCCTGTTAAAACCTTCGACCACATCATCACATAGGAACTCTCAGGTTAAATTGTAGTCAAAGGCTAATCTATCAGCAATACAATAAATAAATGTGCATACCTGTATATATAGCTCAATAAAGGTAACATGGGACGGAACAGTGTAGGCTTAGTAGTAGGGTTCCGTTTTCTCGGACGGCAGCCATACTATCACCAATTAGTCCGTAGGTTTGCTCATTACGCCAATGTAATTAGTAGTTCAGGCAGAAATAATCAGGATGTTGGGAATGGTGCTCGGAAATATGACTTCAGAATAAAAATCCAGTAAGGGAAATAGATTATATTATTTCGCTTTTTAGAAAAATATTTTTATTGCCAAGGCATTGATTATTTCTACTATACACTACGAGAACTATATCTATCCCCACGGGGTGCCGGGTTAGAATATCCCCCCTCCTTATCTTCCATTGGGAGTCGAAAGACGAAGAGGAAATACCACAAGATGGGCAGCAGCACCTTCTGATCAAATTATATCTTACACTACGATCCCGCCTACCAAGCGTGGGGGTTATGGCAAATTTCCAGTAATGGAGGGTGTGTTCAGCAGATGATGACCTGGCTGATACAGTACAATACTTGTATATTTATACTGTCATAGTAAAACCAGTCAAGTTGGTTTACTGGAGGCTTGTAGGAGATTCAATTTACTACATATTTGTTTATGAATTATAATTATTGTATTCTCTTTAAAAAGGTAAGTCAATATTTGCGGATACACTTGTATTCGACCCGGTCAAATATCGCAGTTAACCCTACAGTACAAAATAAGAATACCGACCTACTTATAACTACGTAATTTTAATAAACACTAAATTCAAGATGGCCGCCATACAAATTTCATCGAATCGTGGCTCTTAGGCCAAGCTAAAGTGGGGTCCAAAGGATACTGTATGATGGCCATTTTAAATCCGCCATTTTGAATTTGACCTGTTATCACTACAAGTAGCTATATGAAATAATTATGATTATTTTGACAATATACAAATAAATTGCATAATTTACCATACTGGTTTACCAATCGCTTGGTATTGGCACGAAACGAGGTCGATTCTCAACTAATGAATTACTCGTGCCCGTGACTCGGTGCAAATTAATTACAGGCTCTGCTGCTCTCTCCCAGGGCACCAGGATCAAGCAGAATCACCAAGTAGGCTTTTAGCCAGGGGGATTTAGTATCACCCCCTGTTTTCCTCAAATAAGTGGGTTGTAGTCTAGAATAATTATTATATAAATTAACTTCCGCAGTATTGAAATTTCTAACCTCTTTTTTGTGGCTTTGTTGTTGAATTAGGTTACATCAAGGTGATTTTTCAAAATACCTTGTTTCAATTATGCACATATATTACATGTTATGCACGATAGCAAATATATAATAAAAAATAACGGTGTGTCCCCGCTGTCCCCATTGACTTATCCCCATTGATGGGGACAACGAGACGATAGCTTTTTTTCTTCCCGTTGTCCCCATTGGCCTGGCCCATTGATAAGGATAGCGAGACGACATTATTTGTCTCCCCGTTGTCCCCATTGTCTGTCCCCATTAATGGAGACAGCAAGAAGTTGGTAATTTTATTCCCGTTGTCCCCATTGATTGACTGATCACTTTTAATACCAAAGAATTATAAGTCATATAAAATAATAATTATGTATTCTACATGTATGGTCCACGGTTAAGAACGGATCTCACCTCCTTGTTATTACTATGTTACCCTCCTTCATCAAATATTCTTTAGGTTAACCACACATAGCGCGATAAATTATACAAAAATCAAACATTCATTAATAATCATTTTTGTATTCATTCAGAAAATGTAACTTTTTTTATTAAACCCTTACATGATTTCATTTAGTGTTAACAAACAATAGACAAACTAGGTTAATGCTTAAAAAATATGTTTTATTAATTTAATGTATTATTTAATATGGTTTTAGTAATCAAAGTTAAATCATTTATTCAATTTAGGCGTCTACTACGCCCTTATGAAGGTCAATTGACCTTCATAAGAGCGTAATTTCTATATCATAATTACTAAGTAAATTTTAATATAGAAATATTCTACATTGTACGGCTAAGTTGAGCAAAAAAAAAAAATGTATGGAGCCACTGCGAGAAGTACGGGCAAGAAATTTGGCCATTAGTTGAAAATACTTTGATTTTATGGAAAATAAAATTAAAGATTATCTTTTATTGCAATTAAAAAAAAAAAATGACATTAACAACTCATAGATTGAATAATATATGAAAACTATACAACATATAACTTAATCAAAAATATAAAAATAATTTCTGCTTACACTACTAACTTTTTTTTATAAAATAATAGAATCAAAAATATACAGAAAGAGTTCATACGGGTTTTTTTTTATTACGGTAATAATAGTAGAAAATATTTTGGGAGTAGTAAATAATACTTAGATGAATTGTTACCGATCCAGTACATTATTTTTCCTTAAGTGACATGCTGTAACTGTTGCTCTATTTTTGTGGACCGTTTTTTTCGTGTAATGAAATCTTGAATCACTATTCATCTCTGATGAACCAGGCAGCGGCACTTGTGACATTGATGTTAGTGAAAAAAATAAGTGAATATATATAATATTTTAGTAACAACATATTTACATATATATATACAATACCAACATGCGATACGCTCTTGTATATACATATTATATCAATATGTCATCGCAAATAGGTTCAAAGACAAAGTTCTAGGAAGAACCTTATAATTACTTAGACATTTTTTATACTATTTAATACACACTATTTAACTTTTACATATTTATTCGCGTTTACTATCTAAATTCACCCTTTTTAAGTAACATTAGAATTTAAAGATTTAAAATGAACTAACCAGTTTCTAACTAGTTCATTTTATTGAGAGTGAAAGAAAAATATAAAATTTTAAAATTATTCACATACGGGCAATGACGAGTAGAAAAAGTTTTCTGGAATGGGGTTGGAACTTGGAAAGAACCAATGAGAGCTAGCTAATCAAATTAGAACGATGCAATCAGCAATATTGTTTTATAGTGGCGGAATCGCCAATGCACCACGTTGAAGGTCATGCATTATTTAATGTGTGACAGCGCAACAAAACTATTTATAGACGTCCAATAATATAGTAAAATATTTTTTTTTAAAACAATTAATTAAACTATAAATTAAAAACAGTTGTGTGTACAAAATTACAAATATACGATAAAAAAAAATTAAGTCATGTGCGGGATATTTAAAAAAAAGTTGTGAAATAGTTTGAAAGTGAAAACCCTATGTATTGTAAATTATAATGAATACCTAAGTATTATATATGGCTGTGAGACAACGAAATAATAATTTCATCGCAACAATAATAACAATTTAACCATTTATGTTAGTCCCCATTGACGGTAAGACAAGCGATGGGGACAGTGGGCATCTATTTTCACATTTTGTTTTATTCCCGATGTCCCCATTGATAGGCATACAAAGGCGATGGGGACAGTGGGAATGATTTTTAACTTTTTGGTCTATTCCCGGTGTCCCCATTGATGGGGATTTGGGCGATGGGGACATCGGGAATGTTTTTCATTTTTTTTTATTCATTTCCCGCTGTCCCCATTGATGGGGATATGGTCAATGGGGACATCGGGAATACACCAAAATAACCAATGTTGCCAGAGCTCATTTATAAAAAGTTACTTGACAAGTCAAAATTTAACTATTTTAACTAAAAATATCAAGTCAGCGAAATCCAGATTATTGTGAGTCAGACTCGTAAAGCAAGGGTTCCGTTCCAATGCACAATACATTAGTTACTATTGCATTTACTGCTTTCGGGCTTATGCAACACTAGTTAGGGACGACGTATTTTTCAACATAATTTTTAATTACGTATTAAGTTCAGTTAATATAGTGGCAGTACAATGTAGAATATTTCAATACTAAAATTTGTAATTGACCTTCATAAGAGCGTCGTAGACGCCTAAATTGAACAAATGATTTTGACTTTGACTTTTTTTAAGTTCAGTTAATATTTTTTAAGTTCAGTGAGTATTTTTAAAATTCATTTCTCGCCGCGAATTCTCCTTTAGGTATGTATTCTACCGAATGAAATGGGTGCCACGAATTGGTAATTTGAAGTTGGCTACAGAGCCATATCTGGTGAATAAGGTTGTTGATCGATGGTATTTGTTGTTTGGTCAAAAATTCCTTTACAGTGATGGCCTTGTACGATGGCGCATTATCGTGGTGCAAAATCCAATAATTTTATTTCCATAAATTAGGCTTCTTTCGTCGAATTTGCTGTCTCAAACACCGTATAACGCTCAAATAATATTCTTTATTTTACGTTTGACCTTACCACAAGAATTCCGAGTGCTTAATTGCATTTGGCGTGTTTTTTTTCGGTTTCAGTTCAAATACTATATCAGCCGGATTGTCCACCGCTGAACACGGAATCCCCCATTACCGGGGGATTTGCCATAATCCCCACGCTTGGCAGGCGTCTTGGGGATCGCAGTTTAAGATATCAGTTCCTTAGAAGTTGCTACTGCCCAACTTTCGGTATTTTACCTTTAGTCGCCTCTTACGACACCCACCGGTAGCAATGGGGGGTGACATTCTAGCCCAGCACCCCACAGGCATTTATTTATATACGAATTTGGAACCATAAACAAATCGTCCATTCCCTATACTGTTTTGACTGAATGTATTTTAGAAGTAGGTACCCATTAAATTAGACGCCTGCCCAACGTGGGGATTATGGCAAAAACCCCCTAATTAGGAGAGGCTGTGTTCAGAAGTGGCCGATCCGGCTGATACAGTACAGTACCCATTAAATTCCTTTATTTTGATACCCTATTCGATAGGTTTATTAATTTTTTTATTATCAACGTATTACAATTTTTGCCAAAAAACCCGCCATTTTTGTCTCTGACACTTATCTAAGAACACTTTTAAGATGTTTCTAAGATGAATATAATGATATCGGAACTGTCGAAATTCATCCAGCCATTTTGAAGATACGAGGTAATAAAATGAATAGGTACAAACAAACATACATATATACAAGTTTCGCGCAAAAAACATAACCCTTCCTTTGCGGTCGGGTAAAAAAGAATGCCCGAATAACAAGATACGAGTATATTACTTCCAGGTTCATTAGGAATTTTTGGCGGGAAATTAAAAAAATATATACATTTATTATATTTATATCTGTATCTGTATCAGCCGGATCGTCCACTGCTGAACACAGCCTCCCCTATAAAGGGGGTATTTGCCATAATCCCCACGCTTGGCAGGCGTTTGGGGATCGCAGTGTCAGATGACAGTTCTTTAGAAGGCGCTGCTGCCCACCTTCTAGTATTTTTCCCTTAGTCGCCTTTTACGACACCCACGGGATGATATGGGGAGGTGCAATTCTAACCCGGCACCCCACGGGGTATATTTATATATATATATATATCTTTTATATTTATATATCTTTATTATATTATTATAATTATTATAACGTGTAATTTATATGGATACGTTACTGTTTATGTATAAACAAACAGTATCTACGACTACAATATGAAGAATAGTTGCTTTTTGTGTTCTGACACGAGCTTTATTGAAGTTTTCGTACGTAATTTATGTACCATTACGCCACTTTACTAAAACATCACTTAGCCATGTCTATAAATTAATTAATGTATTTAAGATGACAAGGACTTGGGGTATTCCAAACACTTTGATACATTTTTACTTTGTGTGCACTAAAGCCTTGGCAAATGTACAATTTGTACGAATCCAATTTATAAGGTACATGTAAAAAGATATAATTTCATAATAACAAATATTTTAAAATTATTTTATGAAAACATCAATTTAATATTTTAATAAAACACTTAAAAAATACATAAATATATCTAGTGACAATTCCGCCTAATTTTCCTGTTAAGCCGACGCACGATCGAGGATGCTTCGTGTAGAAGCAAAACGCGTCGAAAATTCTTCCGGTTCGGCTACGTGGCGTTTGTGACGTCACGTCGGCTTAACAGGAAAATGAAGCGGAATTGTCACTAGATATATTTATGTATTTTTTAAGTGTTTTATTAAAATATTAATTTGATGTTTTCATAAAATATTTATAACATATTAGTTATATTTTATATTAAATATGGATTGCCGCAAAGTAACGCCTGAATCTATTAATTATATAATTTCATAATTGTATTATAGTAAAATCAAATATAATATTTCAAATTCATTGCATCCTAAATACGTCCTTGTCTCCAATGGGTTAATTAAGTTAAAATTATTATCGGATCTGAGTAATTAAAAATTAATACAGACGGATTTCATCGAGTCACTTATTTATGACGGTTGAAAATTACGATTGATAGCTGTTTTATCGATGAAATTTTCGAGTTGATGCGATGCATCAGTTGGGAATCGAGTGGTAGTGTTAATTATTTAAATAACTCGCGTAAAATTGAAACAAATATTGGCACGCTGTACTTATACAGTAACTATACATTTCTAATTTTTCGTTTACTATTATTATAAGTATTGAGGAATTATTAAATAATAAGTCTCAATATTCAATTACCAGGGATATTAGAGAGCCTTTCCTCGCCAAAAGTCAGGTGGAATTGGACGGCTGACAGAGCCAGCCTGTCCTCCCTAAAAAAAACCAATTATTTAGCTTGAATATTTAATTAACATTGTTGGACGAAATAGTGTAAGTTTTTATATGTTTGTTATTTCTGAACTCCATTTTTTATAAACCTATTTGGAAAGCTATTTTTTTGTTTTTAAGGATATGGTATAAGGCGATAATAGTTCAATCAAAATAACTGGAAAAATATATCAACCAACGAAACGATATTGCGTAAATTTCTTACTTTCCAGTTGGTTAAATGTTGGTTAATTCTATTTTCAATATGTTTTTATTTATTTTAATGTGTTGTTCCTTCGGGACTGTGATAAAACCTTTAAACGTTTACAAGCGAGCAAAGCTACGGGCTTCTACCCGTAGTCATCCGTCACATGTCGGCTATAATTATTGTTGAACGATATTTTAACACATCTCATAAAATTAATAAACGAAACTTCGCTTCACACAAAATAGCAGAAACTTAAACTTGATAATAAAATGATGTTTCCGAATTATATCAGATATCTGGCAACACTGATAATTCTACAATTCACAACTACAAGCTTCAACCAATTTATATTCGCTTATCAACGAACATCTCAAGTGGTTTTAGTTCTCAGGCCACAATACGAGATATTACTCCCCAAGGAATCCCCCCAATCCCAGACGGATTCGCTCCCCGGGGATCTAGTAGCGTCGACGTCAAGGATAAAACGAGGGTGGATAAAAAATTGCCCTGTGACTGCGAGAGAGCGCAGCTGAGCCGCATGCAACCGTAGCAATTTGATAAATTATTCCAAATTCAAAGTGGTGAAATTCAAGGGAAGTCTGTGTCCGCAACAGCTGACCGATTGGTTGAAAGTTCGGTTTATTTTATTGAGAAAGTTTTATTAACTTTACGTTGAGAGATTCATTACATTAATAAGAAAGTAAATGCGCATAAATATAAATGCTTAAATAAAGAAAAGAGGATTGTCAAGTGTATCTTGAGGGCTATGCAATTTATATTTTTTTATTTCGTAAGATGTTAAACTGGGTAAGTGGAGTCTCTACAGAAATACTTAACCTTCTCGTAATATTTCTATATAGAAAAGTATATGGTTGTGAATAAATACGGATGTAGGTACTTACACTTATATAAGTTTTTAAGTGTGTGTGCTATGGTTTATGTACCATGTTATACTTGTATTTTTATATCGAAGTAATTGTACTTAAAATAATCAAATATTAATTTGTGATTAAACATACTATTATATATTTATTTTTATAAAACTTTAAAAGTATACTTCAATTATTTAAATATCATTATAGAGTAAGCATTTTTTAACTTCTATTTCGTTTATAGCAAGATAGTTTGTTTTAATTACTTAGCACTCGCCATTATTACCTAATAAATTTGGCAACGTTTAAGTCTTTTACAATATCTAACAATAAATATGCTGTCACTAGACGGTTTAATTAAGGGTCAAATACAGAATGCAGTTCCCTTGGATATGGCACGCGTACTCAGGAGGTTCCTCACTCCCCAGATCTGACCACCGGTAGCTTGCGTCACCCTGTTCTGCTGCTGGCTGCAAACTAGGATTAGGTTTTTTTAATGTTTATATTGTATTTAGTAAAACGTAAAACATGTAAAGCTAAAAATATAAATTAATATTGTCAGTAATGGTAAAAGAATTCAAAAAAGCTTTCCTTTGCCAAATGCGCTTTTCGTCCCCTCATTGTAATCAATGGGAGCCCCTCAGAAGATTACATACCGGAGATGTTTTGAAAGAAATGTGTCAGAATTTGGGGTGATAGAGTGACGAAAATGGCAATTCAATTGTATGGATGCAAAATGGAAAAGTTTTATAATTAATGATTTGTGTAACGTCGCTGTTGTTAAGGAGGGGTAGAGTGGGTGATACTCCAATGCATTTGATATGAATAAAACGAAGGAGACTGATTACAAATTCATGTAAGAATGATTTGTTGTGGCATTTTCGAACTTCTCATAGCCAGCGCAGTTGAATGTTAATAAAAACTTTTTGGCAAATATTTAATGACAAAAAAAAATTCCAAAAAATGGAACCGACTTCAACACTCCAATGTGTGAAATAACTTGTTGAAGTCGATACCGTAATGGTTCAAAAGTACCTACTATCACAAAATTGTGCGCATGGTACCGACTTCGACAAGCTATTTCACACAAGTCGGTTCCATTTTTTGGTACATATTTTTTTCATCCTATTAAGTGACCCTTGCCACTTATGGGATCGATTGTTATTCACTGTCTTGTCACTATATTGGAGTATAACTCAAAAACGGCTTGACTGATTTTGATGAAATTTAAATGGGACCACACGGCAAGCATCAGCCTCCTACTTTTTTGGAAGTCAGTAAAAATATATCATTTAAATAGAATCTGTAAGGTTTAGGCAATATCTCCTCATTTACTTTAGTTTTAGGTTTTCTCTATTATTCACATAATCTATTTTCTTACATAATTTTGGATTTTTGACATTTTTAAATAATCGAACAAACATTTAAAAGTATTGTACGAACTTTTAAAAAATGAATGAGCTTATCAAATAATCAAATTACAAGTTTGATTTTACTCTTTTCATATTTTAAATAAGTTTCATACTTATGGGAGTGTGTTACGTTCATCCAGTTGTTAAGACTCATATGCCTGTAATTTACTGGCTCGGAAGAACTATTGCCGGAACACAATGTTAGGTGCTTGGCGACAGATATTTTACTTGAGGATGGTAGCTAACCTGGCAAGCGTTGGCGGTGAGGCTCAAGCCGGTGGCGGGGATCGAACCAAGGACATGGGGTAAGGCAGTCTATAGCTATGTGTACCTAATAATCGCGAAAACTTGAGACAACATTTTCTTTACAGTATATTTTTGTCCTTAGTTATATGTATGCCCGATAATTGAAATCGTTGCCCTTACCGCCGAGTTTGGAAAATTTAAATGTTGCAAAGACGTTACGCTCTCTTATATGCTACTACAGGAATAGTTGTCAAAACAGGATTCCATATTTCTACTCTTGCATTGGATATATTGTGCCGCCGTCATCTCAAACATTTTTTCTGGGCAGGTTGTTACTTCGGAAATCAGTTAGAATGGGTGAAAACCTATGTTAGTATACAAATATAAAATTGATGGAAAAAACACTGCCAGAGTAAGACCAGGGTTTTGACAGTCGGCCGGTCAAAGCCATAGTAATAGTACATTTAGGGGACATAAAATGACCCCATAAAATCAGTTAGACTGATTAAGGTTGAACTGGCCGGTTGCTTCTCCATACAAACGCCGTAGGATGATCACTTCCGTATTTGAGACTTTAGGTCCAGAATTAAGCATAATACCGATTGATCTCGTCATTATCGAGGCTTGTATGATGCCGAAATTTTAAAAAGATAATTAAGTTGAAAGTTATGAGGCTTGAAAATGTTATATGAAAATGTTTCGAAGCTTATAACTCTCAAGTTAATCTTATTACAATTTCGGCATCATACAAGCCTAGATAATGACGAGATCAATCGGTATTATGCTTTGTTTTGGACCTAAATCGGCAAATAAGGGAGTGATCACCCTACGGCGTTTGTATGGAGAACGGCCCGGCCAGTTCACCCTTAAGTTGCCAAATTGGGTTCGACCGATAATATTTTTCTTCTCATAATGTATGTTGACTTTACTATATCCCCACAATTTTCGTGACTGTACATAACCTGCTAGGTTTCGCGTAGGTCGATAAACTTTTTTAACATAACTTTTTGTCTGTCTCTTTACAATGACTGTGTCATGTGCCTTATCCCATCACTACCAAACTAGATGAGGTACAGAGCTACCTAATGACCTACCGGTCTTAAATGTTTATCAATGTTCACTTAGGTATTAAACAACTAAAAATGGCAACCTTAACCTAATTTTACAAGACGTTTTCCGTTTTGATCACCTGGGTAATAATTTTAAACACCAAAAAAGTCGTAACCTTAAGGTTGGCCGCACGCTAGTTATAAACCCCGAATGGCACTCGTAAAAGCAGTTCTTAGTTGTCCGTTTTATATTACACATAAAAATATTCCGTCGGGTCGGCGATATTCGTAGCAATTTTCTTTTTCAAGAGAGTGCAAGGATCTTAAGCATTCGTACAACGCTTTATGAAGAAAGAGGAGGTCGGGGATTCAGGATCGGTGTTGCTAGAGTGGGGAAGTTTCCCACGATAACGGTAGATAAATACTAAGCTGAGGAATGCTCTAGACTCTGTGCTATGCTGCATGCCCAGAGTTTTAAAACAATTTTAAATTTATGAATTACCATACTGAAGTTATGTATGTGACAGCACCATACTTAGATAAATCTGTTGTTAATTTCTTCATAACTAAACATGTGTAATTTTTTTGCCAACCGTTTTCGAATTGATTATTTGCAAACAAATATTGCAAAGCGAGTTACATGATCGAAATATTATTACACAACTGTAACAGTAGTAAAATTGTGATTTTTAATAGTATAGGCATCAAATAAATACACTAATGCATCTTTAACGGAAAATTAATCAGAACTCTTTCCATACAAGCGTTGTTTTTCCATATTATAAATACTATATTATGTTAGAACTCGCTGATATTTTAAGTTATCTGTAAAATTTTAAAATTTTTTAAAATTTTATTATGTGGGGATGGGAGTTCCTAATTTCAACTTTAAGAGATAAAATGTATGGTAAAACGATAAACTGGAAAATCAGAAACATAGCTATTAGGTTCAAGAACATGCATGTAAATCTTAAACGCTGAGTTTGAACACTTGTGGTCTCATTTATAATCGTTCCATAACTGTATGATAGTACTGCACAAAGGAAAACTCTTGCAAACAATGTTTAATTAACTTATTTTAAAATTACTAAGCCATTATGATTTATATTAGATTAGGAATACACTTCCCAAGAGTAGCAAAGCAAGTATGTGTAATTCCTATACTGAAAACTACGACGAGTGAGTCAACCCATTTATTAGTTTTCTATGATCTTAAATACCAAAAAGAGCTTTTATTAACAGAAAATCTTTTTCCAATTATACTTACATTATCCCTCAATAATTGAAGATCAGTATTTTTTTTAATAAATTAGTAGAACAATTAAAACCAAAGTTTATAAATTAAGGGATTCACAATGGGTCTAATATTCCACAGATTGATAATAGATATCTTAAATTTATATAAATTTAATAGATATCTTAAATTTATATAAATTTAAGATATCTATTATTAACTGGGGTGATTTATATAAAATAAGTGATTTGTTAGTGCGAGTACAATCCTGGCATCACAGTTTTCAATTGATTTGCATCCAGCATTCCAAGATTCACGGAGGAAGCTTTGCGAAGCGTTAGGAATCCTGCAATTCACTCCTTAAACTAAATCCGGGATTAGAACCTGGGAACTCAGACTAGTGATGAATGGTGCAAAGGAATTTCTTCTAATGAAATGAATGGTATAAATAACATAGTTAAGGATACATTTTAATGGATTGAATGTATACCTTATAAATAAACAACTGTGAGGTAGTGTATTGCTCTTTTTGACTACAGTATACAGTGAAAAGAGTTGTTTTTCATGGTTTAGTTGGCTTTAACGATATACTATGAGCAACATGTTGCTTTTATACTGCGTGAGAACTAGGCCCTGAAGAAGATCAAGTTTGCCGAACACCATAGCCTTGAGTGCACCGCTCCATGAGCCTCAGCGGCTTTCCTGCACCCTGAACCGGGGGGCGAAGAGGGTTCCCTCCTGAATACCGGTGGAGGTCCTGGAGATTGGTATTCCTATCCTGGTAAAAAGGTATCACAGTCTGGAATGTCATAGAACTGTTGTCCTGGCGGAATGTTGACGTTCTCACCTGCCTTCTTCCCCCCCCAGAAACAGTGCCGTGACTCGGGCATGTCCCGGGATTACACTCCCTTGAGACTGAGAGTCTGCATATATACAAATAGTATAAGGGTGTTCCTTGAATCGGCATCACCGCAACGACATGCTGCCCGCCTGTCTGCGTTCATCATGCAGTACGATGCGGAAACTTTCCATTGTCCGGAACTAAGGACAAGTTTAGAAGAAGGAGGGGTAGGAATTAATTATATAGGAAAGAAATTTTACTCACTCAATCCGAGAAATACTACATTTGATTACGTAGAAAACTTCACCAATTTTTTTCAGTCTAATTGGCTACTTCCTACAATATACCGGAGTTAGAGACTTACCAACTGTATGTCTCACGTTTGGTTCCAGACCCGACATATTTTTTAAGATGGCGGATCAAAGATTGTCGTTCTAAATTTAAACCTTTGTGGCTCCGGAACCTATGTTACTTTGCCTGCCTCATCGCGGATATAAAGTCATGATATCATGTCGAAAAAGTAGGTAATGTAGTTAGAAAAAAGCTCCACACTTTATACCACGTAGAAAAGTCTGATTGGTTGTTTACGAAGAAAAATATTTGATACACAACTGCTTTCAAAGGAGGATTTTTAGTTCAACCTAAGAGTATTTATTTCGCACATATCCATGTTTGATTTGCAACAAACATACTAAATCTACAATAGACCAATGAAACTGTGGTTTAACAATTGACACGCCTTGTTTGTTAGTCTAACCACGTTTTATTTTAGTTCTCTCTGTCACAGGTATACAGATATGTTTGCAACGTAATGCAATTAAATGTTTCACGTTTTGCGGTCAAAAACAAACATGTCAGCGACATAACAAGCTAATACGACACGGATATAGCCGACGAGCCATTTTTCACCCTCATATAACGATATGTCAGATCCAATGCAGGACCTTTATCATTGTCAATAAACTGCTGTATAAATCAAACTGGAGAAACTAGCTGGGTTTATAAATGTACATTTTATATTTTACCGTATAACTTTGAGACAAGCAAATAATTGGTATTATGTATATGTATGAAATAAAATAAGCATTGATAATCGAATTTACGCCTAGAGCCGTAGACGAGAACTTTGTACTATACAATTCTACTGCCTTAATATACACTAGGTATATTAGATCTATACTCTAGATGCATACAATACGCCTGTATTACCCGAAGGGTAATACAGGCAAAGGTGTTTAAACAGCCACGTTTTGTTAATTTGGTTTTGGTCCCGTGTAATAAGGGGCGAGCCTAGTGTCACAGTTTCAGGGTCATACAAAATGGTTTCTCTAATACACTGGACGTAACACAAGAACATATTACGAATAATATGTTTACGGTGGCAACATATAAAACAGGAACACAAGATCATATTGTTTGAAACCCTGGCAATTATTTCTCGGTTCTCTTGTACCTACTTGTTGTTTATTTTTAGTTATTAAAACTGTGATTAATACAATATTTTGGCGTTCATTTTGGAATTAATTTAATAAATTCGATAAAAATCTATTAATATAACGAAATCGATTATTAAAAAACGATTATTGATTTTTCATGCTAACAAAACTATCGATTAATCAATAATCGATTTTTATGTAGAATGTCACATCCCTGCCGGTACTGTACAAGACATGCCAGTACAAGTCATAACTGTACTGTACCGGACTGAATTGCAACATTTTTAGTTTAGTGCTTACAAGACCTTTATGACTTGTAGGTACTACTTTGAAAAACTTTGAAGTGTGGTGCATTATTGCATGTGGTGGAGTTGAATTGCAGAAATATGGACCTTTTAACATAATCTTAAACTAGCGCATTTTGAAATGTATGTAATAAGAGATTATTTTTTTATTTATAATTTTCCTAACAATATTTTTTACTTTCTATGGTATTTTAAGTATCTTTAATTAAACTTATCCAAAAGAATAAAATCACCACGACCAATGAAATAGTATAAAGCCCTGTAGTGCGTCTAATGCTCACAACATCCTACTCACATCTACGTGAGAAGTGGCATGCTGTTCATTTGGCGCATTTTTTCCTTAGTCGCCTTTTCTTAAATCCACGTTAAGCGAGACTTGGGGTCTAGCAAAAATTTGAAATAAGCACAGTTCAAGTTTCAAATAAAGTGAAGGACCCAACACTATATATTGGCTCCTGGCTCCGATGTCCAATGCATCTTGCTTCATCGGCAGTAAAGGTGCAGACACTGGCCATGGTTGCTACAAAAATAGCACGTTTGCGACACTCCCTGGTGGCGCGGCGGCGATGGCACTCAAATTTAAGACACCGATGAAAACATGCCCCGGGGCAAATGAAACAAAAGCTCTAGAATAATTCACATGATTTCCAAACATAAAAAACTATTTTATTACATCAATAGTTCACCAAAACCAAAATATCCACAAGTGATAAGTGACAGGAACGCAAGCTTGTTATAAGGTTGTCGCGAAGACGTGTAGCTTCTATAGAAAGTAGTGAATATGGTGCTACGGCGTAGCACGTCCATACAACATTCAACAGCTTGATACGGAATGTAAGTGTATGATTATAGTAGTATGTACAGAATTAAAAAAAATACTAGCTACGTCAATATTATCAATTCTTATTTAGCGGGTTCACCATGTCTGACGCAAAATAGAATTTTCTGATTACTGATATTTCACTTGGTTGAATCTGCTGAACTAATGGAAGTTTTCTCATAGATAATCTGAAGCTCCGCATGGGAAGGGATTTTAGCTATATTTATTTGAATCCGTAGACCCTTAGAAAATTATTACAAAATACAACACATCACAAGCAGTAGCTACATAATGAATAGATTCAGGATTGTTACTTTGCGAAAATCCATATTTAACAATAACAAATATTTTTAAAATATTTTAAGAAATTATAGACAGAAATATTTCTCTCTCTCGATCGTGCGCTTGTAGAGTCAAAACTCCTGAGGAAGCCTCGTGTAGAAGCAAAACGCGTCGAAAATTCTTCCGGTTTGGCTGCGTGGCATTTGTGACGTCACGTCGGCTTAACAGAAAATTAGGCGGAAGTTTCACTAGATAATTTTTATATTTAGTAGTGTTTTATTAAAATATTAAATTAATGTTTTCTTAAAGTATTTAAAAAATATTTGTTATTGTTAAAGTAGCTATATTTTAGGTCCTCAGAGCAAAGATGGATCAGTGTTACTTGAGCATTAAGTATTACACATTATAACATTTCACCTAAATAATAATAAAAGTTTATCATTCAAAAAATTCTCGTTCCTTTCTGAACCAAAGAAATTTCAAACCATCCAAATATGTTTCAAATCAGGTAAAATGGGGTGAACAGAATCAAATCTTCAGCGTAAACGAGAATCAGAATTGTTACATCATTGTAAACGGTTCTCCCCTCTTGACATTAGAATTTCATATTGGATTCGTGTGATGTGGCCATTACGGCCTGTTTGCTGTAAGCTAGCTACTGGACTCTTAAGCCATTCAGTCAACACTAGGATCAAGTTTGGTTTGGTGGATATCACAATTGTTTAAACACTGTTCATCTCTAAGCAAGCTGATTTAATGATAATAACAAATATTTTAAAAGTATTTTAAGAAAACATTTAATTAATTATTTAATAAAACACTTAAAAAATCTTTATAAAAATGATATATATCTAGTGACAATTCCGCCTAATTTCCTATTAAGCCGACGTGACGTCACAAACGCCGTGGCGTTTGTGCCAAACCGGAAGAGTATTCGACGCGTTTCGCTTCTAAACGAAGCATCCTCAGGAGGTCTTGACTCTACGAGCGCACGATCGAGACATATGTCTGGCTGTTTGGCTGCGTGGCGTTTGTGACGTCACGTCGGCTTAATAGGAAATTAGGCGGAATTGTCACTAGATATATATCATTTTTATAAAGATTTTTTAAGTGTTTTATTAAAAAAATTATTAAATGTTTTCTTAAAATACTTTTAAAATATTTGTTATTATTAAAAATGGATTTCCGCAAAGTAACGCCTGAATCTATTCATTGATTTAATGATGATTTTGTTAACCATTTTCTGTTGACCACACAACTTATAAGGCCATTTTACGAACAATTGAAGCTTCATTTGCTTTGCAGGATAATACACACTTCTGTTTAGCGGTTAAATTGGTACAAAACCATTAATCAACAACTTAGTACCTATAGATACGTCCATATCTTACAGCCTTGTTGGACACTTTAAGACCTTTTTTGTCACTGATCTTATGACTTTTTTTAACTGACCTTTTACTTGTTATAATTGACATTATAACTTTTTTAAACTGACCTTATTACTGTCTCTATCACTTTGAACATTGATTTACCTGTAGGCAAGTGATGTGATGTTGTAGTGAAGTTGGTGGAAGGTTAGGACTAGCATGGGAACTGAGTCAGCTCAGTTGATAAGAATAACTGCTGGAGCATAAAAAAAGGTTATAAGTGACTAGAGTTTCTACACAGTCGACGCGATGCGTGGCTAAAATGCTGGTACTTATTTGGCTCAAAGTCAATAAAATAAAAAGTAATGCCGCCAGCATACTGCATATTTATGCTTGAATAAGCAGTTGTGCAGGTGTAATGATAAAAGTAAACTGTCTTATAATTGTCATCAAAACTGTCAAGTATAATATTCCCAAACACTAGAGTACTAGAAATACCAGAGTATTGGATTCTTCCTAGATAAGTAATTAACTTATGAGTAAGTTAAATGCTCGTATGCCAGAAAATTCTATCAAGAAACTGGAGCTAGTAACTGGATTGGTACAATTGAACTTTTATCTGATGGTCGAAGTTTCGTGCACCTGTGTGCTTGGCTTACCCCATGTATGTATCTATGTGCAGTTAGAAGTATTCACCAGTATTTTATCTTTAGATGAGTCCTCTGAAAAAGCATCTTAAGCTTTCGATTTTGAAATCAAGGCACGTGATTCTTAATTTATTTTATCATCTACTTACGAATGATGATGCAGTAATATAGTTATATGTATTTATTTATTTATATAACGCATCTTATCTACATATACTTTCTTGCCAGGATTTTTTATTTTATTTTAAGTTAAGTTTAGTTAGTTAAAGTTTGTTAGATGTTTAATATTGTGGAACCACCGAGTTGCCTTATCTTATGTAATCTCTCTTAGAAATGGGTTGTCTGGAAGAGATCGCTTTGAGCGATAAGACCGCCCATTGTAGCACTAAGTTTTATTATTTGTTTGTATTAGTTGTATAGATTATGGTGTGACAATAAAGAGTTTATCTATCTATCTATCTAAAATAAATTGAGGTGCAATAAATGAAGAAACGGCAAAAACTTTTTCAGTGCGGGTAGGCTAGCCATTGGCTATCCCACTTGTGCTTAAGAGATGCCATGGTCTAAGATAATAGAACCTAGAATAATTGTCACCAAGTAACTGTTGCCGAAAATCATTGATCAAGATCTACGTACGGCATGTATATACTATTTTTAAGTCTGGTAATTAAAAAGAATGGGAATTAGTAAGAGTATAGAAAACGCTCGAATGTCCCTTAAATCGCATTTCTAATAAAAAGCAAATACCCTATTTCCTTGCCAAACTCAGTGCAGTAGCAGTACACCTATCTCGATGTTTTGGAGGCAAAACTGATTCCTACTGTCAAGTATCGTGTACGTCTGTCGAGTAGTCGTAACTGTCAAGTATCCAGTCGAAAAACTTGCGGTTAGTTTATGGGTTATATTAAGATACTACTTAAGAGGCTACAGTATGGACTTCTTCAAAAAAGGTGTTAAAAGAGTCTTACAGGGTCGGCAACGCATTGGTGACGCCCCTGGTGTTGCAAATGTCCATAGGCGACGGTAACCGCTTACCATCAGGTGGGCCGTCTGCTTGTTTGCCAACCCATTACATAAAAAAAAAAAGATAATTTGTATCAGCGTGAAAGCTGCATACTTACCATTACATGGAAGAAAGCATGCATCTGTTTGCGTACCATTCTGAAATTAGCAGAGATAGCAAATTGATATTATTATAAAAAAGCCGAAGAATAAACACACAAATGTAGTTACATGCGCAAAAAAAATAATTAGTTATTTTGTTTTGGGTATATAAATAGACAAATGCTAAAATAAATTGTCCTGCTTCCATGTAAGAAACAATAATTTGCAAAACGTGTTATTATGAACATTATCATTAACCTCACATATTGTGAGGTTAGTGAGGAGATAAGATTTTTTCTGGAAATTTATTAACACTGTAATGAAATTAAATGATTTTTGGATTTGGATTCTGTATACTGTAATTGAGATGTGACATTATTATATAGTATAATAATGTCACATCTCAATTACAGTTAGTTTTTTAACAGTGTATATATACATACAATATGCCTACTAGCTTTCACCCGCATCATGCTGTGAAACTGAAGCCTTTGGCAGTTCTGTAGCTACATGGTTCGACCGCGTTGTTCAATTGATTGGAGCACATAAACTTTTTTATCCATAATTATTTAAAATGAACCACTTGCATCACTAAATCACGGAACCACTAGCACCAAATGATGCTATTCATGAAGAGAGTAATTAAAGAATAACAACACTTACTTCAAATGAATCAGTAAAACAATTTAAACTTTTAAAATCTACGGGAAAATGAGCAAATAAAAAGTTAGCAATGCGCTTCAGAACAATATTAAACGACAATTGCAAGTGGCGTGTGTAAATGAGACTGCTTATTTTTCCTTTTTGCAGACACAATGAGGGCCTTTACCTCGGCAATATCACCCCTGAGGACAACGGGGTTAAGCAGGGAGAATCGTGCAAAATATCTAATTGAATTTTTCATGTCTAAAAGCTTTAATAAACAGAGGGACACTGTTTGGGTATATCATACTTGACAGTTTTGATCATTACACCTACACAACTGCTTATTCAAGCATAAAATCAAATATGCAGTATGCAACCGGCATTACCTCTTAATTGATTGATTTCGAGCCAAATACGCACCAGCATTTTAGCCACGCATCGCGTTGACTAAACAGTCGGTGTATGCACACAGATAGGTGCTCAAATATATTTTTGGAAATAGTAATTTGAATGTAGAAAGTAAAAAGTCCAGTGCTTACCACAGTTTTATCTATGGCACTGTTATATTAGAATATTCAGAAGATACGGTGACACTGTGATGTACATATAATGATAGCAAGCGGGAAGCTATTATTAAAACCTACGGTTACCTTCGTCCATCCTCGCTTATAAAGAGTAAAATATACTCTGTATCTTTTTGAATCGGTATGGATACGAGTTGAAATGTTAACTTAATAACAAAATGGCTACTAACTTGTGGCTCTCGGAGCTGTAGACCTCGCGAGTCTATACTTGCATAGCTTACAATTGAAGAGAGTGAGAGAGCCTATCACTTTTAGGCTGACTTGCATATCAGGACATTGCCATTAAATTAAGCAAAGGCGTCCATACTTTCAACATCTTATCATGTAGCTATAACTCCTTCATTTTGAAAATTTTCCATAAATTGAATTAACTAAAAAAAAATGGGCTTATCAAACCTGCAGCATAAGCAACCGGACATACGAAAGCATTTTTGTCTAAGTTGAAGCAGAGACGCTTCGCTCGAACTAAGTTCTCGGTCGGTCAATTATAATGGATATCCTGAAATAGTTATTAATAAAACAAAACCGAATACAACTTTTTTTTTGCAATAACCCATACCTGGCGTTTACAATAGTTTGGGGTGGATGAAGCGGGTTCGAATCCTGCACATGACTATAATGTTTCCTCTCGTAAATATGTAAGAATAAAAGTAGTTTAAGGGGTCCCAATTTTATAATGCCTTTTGCTTGTGCGCTGTTGTTCAATCGGTTGTATGAGTACGTTTAAGCGTCATTTACGACTCGTATTAATAAATGCACTACGAATAAATATTTAATCGTAGTAAATGCATCTCAAAATGGACAGTTGTTAATAGTACAAGCTTGTTAGTGTGCTTACAACGAGAACTCTATATTATAAAAAGAAATAATAAAAACTAGCCAAATGAGTCGATGTCCTGCTAAAGCAACCGGAATAAAAGTGGCAAAAAAATATGCATATTAGGTAAATATACAATACAAGTAATAGTACGGAACAATCACCCTCGAGTCCACTGAGTAGATTTTTATTTTCGATATTTTTGCGATTGCTCGCTTGACTAGCTACCACCTTCAAATAGAGAAAATCTATCGGTGTTTTCCGGCACCTGTTCTTGAGAGTTAATGTTTCTAGGTTAGACTGAAAAACATCTTCGACCGCATCATCACTTACGATTAACAGAGACGTCAAAGGATATAAGCAATAAAAACATACAACGTAATGTTCGAATATATCAAAATAAATTCAGTAAATAGAGAAATAACGAAACGTAGTTTTTAATTCCATCCGAACTAGATTTTACATCTTAATAAAAGGTTTATTAAAGTCGTTGAATAGGTGCAGCGGGAGGCAATCGCCGGCTGATTTGCATTTGGTACTAGAATGAAAGAGCACAAAGCGTTGGAGTCTGAAAAGTGCTCGTTCATATCAGTCAAAGACTGATGTAGAAATCTTGATAGACAAAATAGTGAAGAAGAGTTATTCGTTTTTTTTTGTTTTGATAAAACTGCTTGCGTCCTTAAAAGATATTATGCCAGAATTTTTGTTCAAATTGACTTCGTAAGTAGGTACTCAGATCTTTTCTTTTCTTGTTTATATTAATAATATTTTTTTCTATTTGTCTTACTCGAATTTTTAAAACTATCTTTCTTTGTAAGAGATGAAATTGTTCAAACTTAGAATTACTGATTCCTAAGGACAGCTGCCAAAATACAAAATTATCTTGGGGACAGATTTTCTTCTTGAAGGTGTCCCGTTTTCCTAGCCAGGTTGGGCATTCGCAAAATATCTTACCACCATGCTATTACGACTGCAACTGTAAGACAACAACAGGATCGACGGCTTAGCCTTTCAAAGCACTGAAGCGCTCTGTAGCCTATATCCGAACTATTACAAGTTTCTTATAACTAGCACTGCAAATTTTACTGTTGAATGTGTGCTCTATGCCAATTTTATCACATACATTTCTAAAAGTTAATAATCAAGCTCATGAAGGTGAATCCAATCCTCACTAAACATTTATCAAATGCAAATAACTACCACGTCCCGACAATTGCGACCGCGACATTATTACGTGACCTGTTCCAAAACGGACAGGCAATCTCTATAAATAGGTATTCGGAACCCTAATTTACACTCCCTTACCGTCCTTGTATAATATTCTAAGGTTATGAAGGTCCGTAAGGTCCTCAAAGTCCTTAAAGGCTTTGTATTGTGAAGTTGTTCATTTGAGGCGCTCAGTTTTGGTGCAACAAAATATACAGAGCGAAAGACTAACGTTCTTTAACTGACTGGCTTCTTAGCTATTATTTTTATAGTATTAAGGAGTTTTCAACACCCTTGCTCGTAAAGTGAGCTTTATTATATCGTTCTTAGGGCCATAAGCCGAACTATAACACCATCGTGCATAATAATATTATACACTAGTGCGTAATAGAATTATCCCTACAAAACTAAGTTAGTACCTAACTGCAATTTATATGCGAGTAAACCGATTATTTTCAATTTAACCGGGTAATACAGATTTGTAACATCAAATAGGTTTATATGTAATCAACGACCATAAATTTGCCGCGCGCAAAAAAAAAACTTGCGCGCTATTTTCCATAATTTTCGTATGTTGTTTGTATCGCATTTGTGCAATATATATTCTTTTCCTCGCAAGGGTGTTGAAAAAGTGCGTATGAAACTCGTGAGCAACTTGCTCATTATACACGAGGCTGTGTGTTGCAGCCCGAGCCGAAGGTAATTTAGCTCACTTGTATCAAAATCTACTATTATAGATTACTAGCTTTCCGGTCGCCCGCTCCGCCCGCTCGTATGTCTGTTATCACACAAAACCATTAACCTCTTTTTGCGCAGTTAGATAAAAACTATCCTGTGTCCTTCCCCGGGCTTCAAACTATTTTCATACCAAATTTCATCCAATTCAGTCCAGTAGTTCTTAAGTTTAATCATTGCATACAAAAATACAAATCATTCCTCTTTATAATATTAGTGTAGATTGTAAATAAAGAATAATATTATTAGTATTTTTCTCCTTTATACAGTCACACCATAATTATGGGTGACTTTAATACTTGTCTTCTAAAAAACGATTCTAGGACCTTAGCTCTAAAATCCATCGTCAACGCGAACAATATGCATATTCTCCCCCTTAACGCCACTCATAATTTTCCTAATTGCACTCCCTCTCTTCTCGACCTCATGATTGTATCTTCTTTGCAGCATGTTGCTAAGCATGGCCAATGCGATGCCGATGCGTTTTCTTACCACGACCTAATTTATCTCAGTTATAAAATTCGTCCTCCAAAACCTAAACCAAAAATTCTTCTGCAACGTAACTTTAGTGGCATAGACCTGGATAAACTTCGTAATGATGCACGGGATCTTGATTGGGCTCAAGTGAAGAATGCCACAACTATCGATGATAAAGTTAATATATTTAATTGCTTGCTAACACAATTGTACGACACACATGCACCTGTAAAAGCGGTAAAGATGAAGTATGTACCGGCTCCATGGCTAACTAATGACATTAAAACTATTATACACAAAAAGGTTGTAGCCAAATCCAAACTGAAACGGAATCCATCTGATTCCAATAAAAAAATATATACAGGCATAAGGAATCGCTGCAATAGAGTGTGTAGGGATGCATTTCGCCGCCATATCCACGCATCAGTAGAAAACGATGATCCAGCGAAAGTATGGAAATTTCTGAAATCGTTGGGAGTTGGAAAGTCACGCCAAGATACAATACCAAATGATCTGGATATTGATTCTCTCAATACACATTTTTCATCTTCTAGTAGCATGGACCTTATTGATAAAAACACCACATTAAATTTTCTTTCTAGTCATCCAACTCCAGATTACTCTGCTTTTCTTTTTAGTCAGTTCACCGCTAGTGATGTTAGTAAAGCCATCTCTTCAATTCAGTCTAATGCAATGGGTTGCGACAACATCAGCCGCAAGATGATTGTACTAATTTTAAATGAAATTCTGCATATAATTCATCACATTATTAATTTCTCCATCACTAATGGTGTTTTTCCTGCATCCTGGAAAGAAGCACAAATAATTCCTTTGCCCAAAAAATCTAATCCAGTCTCATTTTCTGAATATCGGCCTATTTCTATTTTACCTTTCTTGTCCAAAGTCATTGAGCGATTGGTCCATAATCAATTAAGTAATTATCTTTCTAAACACAACCTTATGAATAACTTGCAGTCTGGTTTCCGCCCTGGTCATAGCACTGTAACGACCCTCGTTAAAATCACAGATGATATAAGACTAGGTATGGAAACTAATCAGATTACAATCCTTATACTTCTAGATTTTAGTAATGCATTCAATAACGTTGACTATGACATCCTTTTAGCGACGCTCAGCTCTATTAACATATCTCCTTCGGTGACTGACTGGTTTCACAGTTATCTGTATGGACGCCGGCAACGAGTTCGCATTGACGATTCTTACTCCTCGTGGTGTAACGCGATTGCTGGTGTTCCTCAAGGCGGTGTGCTATCTCCTCTTCTATTTGCTATATTTATCAACTCCATTTCTAATTCTTTAAATTCTTCTTATCACCTCTATGCAGACGATCTCCAAATTTATGCACAGGCTCCAGTTGACAAGCTGGCCGAAGCCATTCATAACACTAACAGTGATTTATGTCGTATAGCTGCTTGGAGTAAGTGTTTTGGCCTAAAAGTCAACCCCACAAAGACACAGGCAATTATAATAGGAAGTTCCAGAATGCTACCGAAGGTGGATTTATCGACACTTCCGCAAATTGTGTTTGAAGGGATTGTCGTTCCATACAGTCAGGAAGTTAAAAATCTTGGGGTTATACTTGACAATAATCTCTCATGGAAACCTCACATAGCATCTATAAGCCGTAAAATCTTTGCATCCGGTAGCTCTCTTCGAAGGCTACGTAATTTTCTTCCTACTGCCACTAAAGTTACGCTTGCACAATCTCTACTTTTGCCCATTCTTGATTATGCCGATGCCTGCTACCTCGATCTTACGGAGGAACAGCTAAATAAGCTTGAGCGTCTCCAGAATTACTGTATAAGATTTATTTTCGGTCTTCGAAAATATGATCATATATCTCAATTTCGTACAAGACTCAAGTGGCTGCCTATTCGTCTTCGCCGGGATACTCACATACTGTCTCTTCTTTACAACATTTTATTTAATCCCTTTACCCCACTCTATTTGAAGGAACGTTTTAAGTTCCTGCATTGCTCCCACTCGTGTGACCTCAGATCATCTGAAAATCTTACGCTGAGTTTGCCGAGCCATCGAAGTGACTTTTATGGCAGCTCGTTTACCGTTCAGGCTGCCCGACTTTGGAATAAACTTCCGGTTAATATAAGGCAAGCTCAGTCTATTGCTGTATTCAAAAGTCAAATTAAAGATCATTATTTATCCACTTTGCCATCTCATTGAAATTCTAGTCTGTATCCATTATGTGTACCAGTATGTAGTATTTAGTATTAAGTAGTATAAGTAATTGGTTTAATAGTATGTAGTATGTTTATGTATTGTATATAGTAGTATATGGTATGTTTATGTAGTTTATTATATTGTACTTATAATATTACCTAATTAGTATTCTTTTGAAAGTAAGCATTAGATTTATGTAAGTAGATATGTATAATTAATTTATTGTGTTCGCCAACCTCTCTGACTCCTTAAACGATCTCCATCCAAAGGTTGACTGGAAGAGATCGCTTTAAGCGATAAGTCCGCCCTTTGTACTTTAGTTTTAAGAATTTCTTGTTTAATGTATTTTTTATATTGGTGTACAATAAAGTGTTTTGTATTGTATTGTATTGTATTGTATTTTATGGTTTTAAGGAAATGATATTCATGTAGACATTTGCACGTCTGCTTGAAGTCTGAATACATTGTATCTACGCACCACTATTAAGATCCTTTTGACATGTATTCTAGCAAATAAATAAATGATTTGATTTGACACTGCCGACTACAATTGCTGGTTGTAGCGGCTGCACGCAAGTAAGTTCAGTTAACAGATAAAGTCACCTTACATCACGTAAATTCCACCGTTTAACAAAGATCTCCCCTTGTGGGGAGGAAGTTTATCCCTCCCTCCTAGGAGGGGGCATAATCTTCACGGTTGGCGGGCGAATTGGGGTTGGTAGTGTGTGATGGCAGTTCGCTTGCAGCATACATGGCCTGTGGTATAGCGATTATATAATTTTGTTACTAACAATTTATGATTGAGAGCATCATTCTGATGAAGTCAATAGCAACTGAGCTCCAATGCAATGGAAACATTCCATACAAGTTGCAGTGCCACTCAGAACCTTAAACTACCACGTCTCATCTCATTTCCTATACACCTTTTAGACCTAACTAAACACAGTTTTGCTTTGACACTACTTCTCGTAGGCAGCCTTACTAGACTTCATTGCATAAGAGGCCTACCATGGTACCAGTGCCAACCCATAGGGAGATCGAAAGGTATGTTTGCTTAGTGGACCGACATAGCACACCGACGCCGATTTTCAAAAAATGCAACATACTTCCTTTACTATGTTTGTATATTAAAAATATTTGTGTTTAAAACCCTGATTATTAGCTGAAACGCAGTGAAGTATATACCCGTCTTAAAAGATCTAAGTTTGTAAATATTTTATTCGAACGTCCTGCCCGAAAGGATTTATACGAGCGAAACACTTATTATATGTCGCTATCATTTTTTAACCGCTTACCCAATAGGGTTAAAATACTGTCTGGAAATAAATAAGCATTTTCTGCATATCTGCTAAATAATTGTTTTTATAGTGTTGAGGAATTTATAGAATATAAATAAAATTATGTAAAATAAAATACTAATATAAATTGCAATGTAACTGCATGCAATATCTGGTGACAGACAGACCGGCAGTGAAGTCCTAAGACTTCACTGCCGGTCTTTTTGATCGCTGGAAGACTTCATCTTCCTTAAGGGTAAAAACGGGACCCTATTATTAGTAATAGGGTCCCGTTTTTACCCTTTGGGTACGGAACCCTAAAAAAAAGGAAGATGAAGTCTTCCAGCGATCAAAAATTCTGGATTGGCCTCAAAGTTTTTTTTGGAAGTTTTAATCCTATTATTTAGAAGTAACCATTAAAAGTAACTGGCCTGATCTAGCTTCTCATTCTAAATTAATTGCTTCTTCTCAACTGGATGAACTTGGAATTTTGCCAAATAGTTAGCAATTGGACGAAGTACAAAGTAGTTTGAAATTCGTGAAGCACTAACTAAACATGTATCTTAATTTTTTGTTACAATGAGCAAAAATAAGCTGTATCAGCCGGATTGACCACCGCTGAACACAGCCTCCTCCATTTTCTTTTAACCCCCCGGGTAGCCGTAATCCCCACGCTTGGCAGGCGTCTTGGGGATCGCAGTTTAAGACTCTTGAAAGTTAAGTTAATATAAGTTCCTTGGAAGGTGCTGCTGCCCACCTTTCGATATTTTACCTTTAGTCGCCTTTTACGACACCCACAGGCAGAAATGGGGGGACAACCCATTGCTGCCATTCTGTGTGTGGTGTTCTAACCCGGACCCCACGGGACCCAAATAATATACAGGGTGAAAAAAACATTGGGCCCTGAAACTGGGAACCTTGGGAAACTACTATAAACCGCTAAAATTCATTATTTTACTTTAAAAAAATCCCATTCCTTTATGTATAAGGAAACACAACTACATTTACTGATTTATCGAAAAGCTTAGGTACTTGAACCGGTAATCGAATATGTTAAAACTTCGCTTTTTTGCCACTAGTGGAAACAGTTAGTGATGGATGATGATGTTTTCGATGATGTTTTTGATGTTTTTTTTTCTAAGGAGCATTAAAACTTGCACTCGTCTGTCGCACAAGATATCCATGAAACAATTTATATGAAATTTAGGACACAAGGGCTTTAATCAATAATATTGACTAGAACTGTTCACGTTCAATAAGTAAAAGACACGTTATAATGTACTTATAACTATAACATCCAAAGACATTCTATGAAATATAAGCTTGCTAATTTATCTCTAACTACCTTGTTGAAGAATTAGATAAGAAATCGTTTTAATGGTAATAATATTTCTATGCACATATCCTCCTTAGACGAGGCGTTCTGACGAAAAGTTTAAAAATAGAACTTATAACTTTGTAAGCGGCACGGGACTACAAATTTGAAATTCGAATGAGCATTTTGGACGTTTTATCGATTTTGTTTTGTTTTGCTTCTATTTCATAATTGTGTAATAATTGCGTATCAGGAACAATACAATTATTATAAAATGTATCATTATTGGTATTAATATAAAATATTATTAAATTATAATATATTATCTTTTATTATAAAGTTTTTCAATAAAATTGATTAAGTATCGGCTAGTGGAATAAATAGAAAGTGTTGACTTTTCGAATTTTCAACAGGTTGGGTTCCCGGTTCAAGTAAGCTTTTCGAGTAATCTGTTAATGCAATTTTGTTCCTTTTTTAAAATAGAGGAATGTTTCCATTAAGTAAAATAATCCATTTTAGCTTACTCTGTGTTTTGTTACCCTTCAGTTTGCATAGCAATACGCAACATGATATTCTTCAAGTAATAATTCTTTTACATGATGGAATGATATGCAATAATATTTACAAAGGCACGTGGGCGCGAAATGCCATGCCCTTTGTATTGACATTTGGCTGGAACGCGTAATTGTCTTTATGCCTACTTTTGCAGAATGATATTTGCTTAGCATGGTCGTGGAGATCTCACATGTTATAGATACTGTATAGCATGGAAAATACATTTATTATCTAATGCACATGAATAATTGCTCAATTTGCCAATATATTTTTTATGAGATTAGTCTTTCCATAATCTTGTCACTATAATCATAGAAATGTACTTTGCGTTTAACCCATTGGCATCATTAGGACCATTGGGTCCATTTATGAATGAAATTCTATTGTTCTCATTATCGAAGATGCCAATAATGCTTTTATTTTTTGAATAAGCGTTTAAATATGGTATTGTTGAGGTACACACAATTTTAATGACACCATCCTAGATACTTCAGATCAGAGATCCAGACTTACCAATTCTAAAACGAATAACAATTTGTGTTATTCATTTTAGAATTGGTAAGTCTAGGCAGACTCGGCAGACAATTCAAGTAGAAAATTTGTGTTAGGGGTAGATGTTTTTTTTATAGACTTAATAAGCATACTCCCCTTTAAAATTAACAAACTATTTGAATCACTTAAAAGCTTATGGAGATATCAGTATTCAACACATTAATATATTCTACAAAATAAACAAAAATAATTGAGATCGTCGTAATTGTTCAATCGTAAAAAAAGAGAAACAATAGAATAGCACCATCACAGAAAACATATGAATGAATCTTGTTCGTAGCTACATAAATAAAACGTATGTATTCTTCAGGCATGGATCACTGACACAATCTCGAAGTATTTACAAAGCGAATACGAGCTCGAAACGAAGATGCGAGTAATATCCGGACGCCGCGTCTTAATATCCGTTCACACATCTGTCACAGACTTGTGCCTAATTCCTATTTAATTCATATAGTGGGTTGCGTTACGCCTGCTGTAATTTGAAATTAATATACTTACACCATTTATACCTACTGGTAAAAGTTCAAGATTGAGGTGAAGCTTTAGTTTCCATTCTCATATATCGGCGCAGAGAGTATTGTTAATGTTTATAGTATTAAAGCTTTAGACCATTCTTACGTCTGTGGCAAGAAATTAAACATTGAAGCAGTTTATAAGCCAGTTGACCAGTTGAGAAAAGAACTGAGTGCTTTGCGGAGTAAAGAATTTTCACAATCTCCTAGTCTGCAAAATGTTAACCTACATTGAGGCCGCACTTGACAATACATATCGTTACTTTGCAGTTCAGCAACAACATTACCTACTGAGTCACCACATCCACAAAATCGCATATCTTTACCACCAGCTGACGTCATGGCATTGACACAGCCTATGACGACAACTCGGAATACAACTCTACCAACTACATCACGGCATCATAAGAAGTCATTCGCACAAGTTTCGAAAATGTCTATAGTAATTCAGAATCGTTCAGTCGTCAGAATCTATAGTAATTAAACAACTTTAAAGGGTTAAAATCGCGTATATTTTATTATAATGTTAATGTCCGTTTAAAGTTGTTTAATTACTATTTGTAATAATCGCGAAAACCTATGACAACATTATGTCTGAAACTCTTATAGAACACAAAAATGTGCTGTGCTATTCAAGATGACAACAGTTTCTCTGTGTAAAACAAGAGCCGTCAACCTACTGCAATCATCACGGCACAGTTATTGCAACGACTTTTCTACTACGGGTCGTAGCACTGGCCGCTAAAATCTACCTCTCTCGACTGGACAAGGAGACAAAAGGAGAAGATATCCTGCATTATGTCCGGATGAGACTGAAGCGCTGGTGTGAGGAAAAAAAAACGCACTGAATTTGGGACGTTTGTAGCATTTATGATCATGCTGCCTCAGTCCCGGGCCAAGGTATTTAAGTCTTATACCCTCCATGCCTCAGCAGCTCAGTCCAAAATGTATCTGACACCGGACTTTTGGCCTGTAGGAGTGGTTTACCGCCTGTTCAGGGAAAGGAAGCAGAGACAACCTGTTATGTAGTGTCACGGTATAATATAATTTTTGATATAGGTACAGGTATTTATGTTCTATGGGTCCGTACATTTTTAATTTTATTTAATACGTCTTTTACCTGCAACAAAGTTTTATTATTATTATAAGAATTGTATTAATCATCGTATTCGCTAGTTTAAAATTATATTGTTACGAGTCGTATTATCTTAAAGAGTAATTGAACACGACTATACGTATGGTCGTAATGTATTACGTATAGTGGAGTTCAATTACTCTTATATAACCTCATACATACCCCGAAAACCATCAAAATTATTAAAAATTATGTTTACATATAGAAAATACTAAAATACTAAAAATACATTGTATATCATAAAAATTTACTCCAAATCTAATATGCGTTATTTGGACCTAGTACAACAGTCAAACTACATAGAAATAGCATATTAAAATGGGAACTCTCAAGCTTGCTCTCTCTTTTCTACGACAAAAACAACAAGGAGATATTTATTAAAAGTTTTGACTTCAGTTTTATGGTCAGTCCCTTCCCTGGCTCCAACCCTCCCTAGGAAAGCTCTCAAAATTGTAGTTAGTAGAGAGGCAACGTTTGGGGTAGGTAACCAAGATACGTTGGGTAAGAGCACAGTTGTGTGCCTGATATTCACAGAACACTACACTTATCCGGAAGAGTGTAGTGGCATGGTGCTGATTAGACTCTTTTTCCCTTAGTAGCCTTTTATTACACATGAAGCATGAAGCAGTGATGGCTCAGTGGCATTGGCTATGGACTGCCGCGCAGCAGGTCCATGATTCGAATCCCGCCCAGAGCTTGAGCTTCACCGCATGGTGGAAGGGCAATTTGCGAATACCCGCCTGGCTAGCGACCACCCTCAAGTAGAAAATCTGTCGCCAAGCCCCTAACGGTGTGTTCCGGCAGCAGTCCTTGAGAGCCAGTGAAATAACAGGCAAAAATGAGACTTAACAACTGTCTCAAGGTGATGGGCGCAGTGCAGTTCGTTACTTGTGATGAAATGCATCTGTTATAGGCAGAGGATACCGCTCAGGTGGGCCTCGCGCTTGTTCCATTACAATTACATAAAAAAAAAAAAAAAAAAAAAAAAAAAAACCAACAGGAGGAAATGGAACAGTCCTTATATTCTTAAGCCGCGGAAGAACGGCTTATACATTCAAATATATTATAATATATGTATGTCGGAGATTTTAAGCTTCTCGACATCAGATTTAATAGTGACAGAGCTCTCAGAACGTGGGCGCATATGTGGGTGTTGTACAAATGACAAGACACAAATAACTACAATATTCTTTGTTTATTCTTAATTCACAGTGTACCTAAACGGGGTGACCTCAAAATTACCTCCGTCCTCCCTCTAAGTCATTCCATTCCCGCAGAACCTTCTCTTCGCAATCTCACTCTGTTCATGACTCATCATTACTGTGGCATGTCTGCCATAAGGTATCACGTAATATATACGCAGTTATATCACTGCATGAAGTGCTGTCATCTTCCATCGCTGATGTACACTGATCCCGGTCTTCAAAGTCAATGCTGTCACAAGTTTCACTCCCTAGTTAGGAGATGTTGTCTCTTCAGCGGCGGGTGCATGACTGCGAGGCAACTGCAGTGTCTTGTGATGTATGCTTTGAAGTCACAGTCATATTATAGGCTCTCAAATGACTATAGTCTAGCAACGATCACAGATTAGAATAACGTTGATAAATCAGTGATGCCAGTCTCGTGGAAAACGTAAGTTGCTGAGAAGAACCCGACCCGCTGCAGTTCGTGCTCACGCTCAGATTTATAATAATATAGCCAAGTATATTATGTGAGTATAGTATACTCATTGGCAGCTTCTGTAAATATTCTTCTACAGTACAAATACTGGCAAGAAAGAGGGTACTTGAAAATACATAAACTTTTTAGAGTGTTTTTGTATGAAGCAGATGACTTTAATATTTTTCTTTTTATGTCAATTTGCATTTAATAAATGTTTAAAAGATTCGTTATTTCTTTCATTAGAAGTTTATTACTCTAACAAAACACAACAAAGCATCTAGGATAATATGTTTATATCAGTTTATGTGGTGCGCAACAAAATATTGTAATATAGTATTTTTATAGGTGTGTTACTTACTCCCTACCTACCACTAGAAGCTTTAATATTTTTGTTTTTTTTAGAGAACATGCTCCTAATTTAATATACTTCGTCATATAAATAATAGTACCCGAAAGATTGCCCAAAGTATTGAATTTTAGTCCTAAACCATTTTTTTTTTTGCCAATTAGAAGCGCTCGTAGCGAAGTTTACTTAGCTGTTCTCAACCGATCAGCAAAGTTAAGCAACGTCGCGCGCGGTCAGGAGTTGGATGGGTGACCGCTAGTGACATTACTACTGAGCGTTTCCGTGCTTCGGAGGGCACGTTAAGCCGTCGGTTCCGGTTGTCGTCTTAGGATGGCAGTCGTTATAGCATGGTGGTAGGGCATTTTGCGAATGCCCGCCTGGCTAGCTACCACCCTCAAGTAGAAACTCTGTCGCCAAGCACCTAACGGTGTGTTCCGGCAGCTGTCCCTGAGAGCCAGTACTTCTAGGTTAGCCTGAACAACATCTTCGACCACATCATCACTTACCATCAGGTGAGATAGTGGTCAAAGGCTAACCTATCAGGAATAAAAAAAATAACATTAATTGCTAAAGTACTTTTGAACCGCTCGTACCGAAGTTTGCTTAACCGTTCTTAAACGATCAGCTAAATTAAGCAACTCCACCGCGGTTATGTCTTGGATGGGTGACCGTTAGTGACATTACTACTGAGTGCTTCCGTGCTTCGGGGGGTACGTTAAGCCGTCGATCCCAGTTGTTTTCTTAGGATGGTGGTCGTTACAGCCGCCTGGCTAGCTACCATTCTTAAAGTAGAAAATCTGACACCAAGCACCTAACGGTGTGTACCGGCAACTGAACTTGAGCCTGTAATTCTAGGTTAGGCTGAACAACATCTTCGACCACATCACTTACCGTGAGGCGAGGTCAAAGGCTAGCCTAAGATCTATAAATAAATAATTAAAAATCTACAGCGATATCCCTGAAAAAACATTGGCAGTATTGGCACCTATGGTTTTCACCTTACTCGGACCTTACACGCTATGACAGACAATAGTTTATAGTCACTGGTGGTGTATTTGATACGGAAAATTTTATCTGTTTAGACGTTTGAATTAATTTTGTCATCATTTTCATTTCATACAATATCACGGACCCATTACGGAGAATTATAATTTCACTGGAAACAATGAAGGACGAAGGAGGAAGGAGTAATCCTAAGTAAATCAGAACCCATGCAAGTTCATCCAGAACCGACGTTGGCCAGGGTAACAAGCACGAAGCCGACCTGTTGTTAAGCCGTAATTGCTACATATAACAGATGCAGTTATTTTCTTTATAGGATAGGAGGGCAAACGAGCAGGCGGCTCACCTGGTTTTAAGTGATCACCATTGCCCACGAACATCCACAACACCAGACGTCCCGAGGTTGCGTTGCCGGCCTTTGAGGAGGGAATATGCTCTCTTCTTGAAAGCCCTTAAGTCGTATCTGTTCGGATATATTTCACCAGGCAGCTGGTTACAAATTGTAGCAGTGCGAGTTAGGAAATGCCGTGAAAATAGCAAGGTTGTGGACTTCCAGACATCGAAATGATGGCGAAATTGAGCTGCAGGTAGTAAATCGAACAGTTGCTCGGAACACTCATCGTGATAGATACGGCAAAAGATGCAGAGTGATCCAACATCTCTACGCAGTGCCAAAGGATCGAGCCGACCGGAGAGAACTTGATCCTCGACGATTCGACGAGTTTATACTGCGCCCATCACCCTGAGACATGAAGTCCCGTGTGCCTGTAAATTTCAGCCTTATACCCTTCAAACTAGAACGGAAGTAACGTGAACAATACTGCTGGGCGGTAGAAATAATTATGGTGGCAGTACCCGAACAAAGAGTTTCTACTCCTACTTAAATTATATATTTTCTTATCAAAACAAATTATCCTTAACAAAGACACCATTCCGTGTAATATAAACCAATCAGAACGCGCGGAGCCACTCTACTTCTGATACAGCTATTAAGCAAGGGCTATTTAAGCATAACTCATTGTATCTAATGAAATTATAATTTCCCAGATGAGACTTCGTCAGTGAATTCACACATTTAAAATTAAGCGGAAAAACTCAAGTTAATATAAACACTTTCAAGCATCTTCAGATCTGTATAACAGCAAAACATAAAAATACAACGAATAAATAAAAGCGTCATCCTGCCGCTAACGAAGGAAATAAACCGTCGAAAACCCTTTGAATAAACTTGAATAAACCGTTAAAATTGCTCTGAAATAGCCTATTAACACCCAGTGACAATCTTGTAGAGCCTCCTCTAGGACCAAAGATAATATTTTTCTTTTATTTGAAACAGACGAAGGCGGCGGTTCGCACTTAATTAGATTATACTAATTGAGTCCGTGCCAATTGTTCTTTTTGGAAAATATTGTTGGGAAACAACCTTTTTGCTTGGTTGGCTCTTAACAAAAATGATAGCAAATTTTTCTTCGACATTAAGTTCTTGTACAAATAAACAACGATATCAGACTAATATTTTCTTGACAAAAGTTATCACGGAGAAGGTTTTCATAAGAGTTGATTTAAGAATAAATTTAGTGTTAGAAATATATTAAACTTTAATTCAATAATATTACAAAGTAGATAATATTACGTTGTCATGAAAATTCTGCATGCTACTTAAATTACAGCCCAAAAAATAAAACTCCATGGTTTCTCCTAAAACAGTTTGAATTTAATCTGACGAAACTGAGCTTTATTGTGTTCCAGAATCTTTTTATCATAGAACCAGACTCATTTGTAACTCTCGTTTTATTCGAAATTAAACGTAGAACACGTCTTTGTTGCTGTAATTTACTATTTTCCGTCCATCTGTATTTTATTTAGTATTCCTCCTTTATACAGTTTCTGTGTAGTAACTCTGCAACAATATAACAAACAAAATTGTACACTACAAAACAATACAGAAGCAGCTCTCCTATTTCAAAAGTATTACAAGTGTTCAGTTCTTAATGTCATACAAGTCCATCATAGACACAGCCACATACCAATAATGGAAGTACAAGAAACTAGAGTATCTCTTTGCAAAACCAACATAGATGTAAGATAATTTATTATATGATTTGAACACACGCTCAAGTTTGGCAACACTCTGGCCGTCCCTAAACATAAACTGCTGGTTTAAAAATTAATTTATATATTTCTTTTATTTATACTTCAAACATTTAAACAATCTCCCACTACTTTTTTGAAGCAAAGGAACGTGTTATAAATAAATTTAATAAGAAGTTGATCTGGAACACCCAAAGCATAATTTTGAAACAACATATACTACACAGAGGAAGACGAAACACTCTCGCACACGTACTTCTACAAACACCCTCACAACACTCACACTTACACTCCAACTGAATAAAGCTTAATATTATGTATCGTTAGTAGATGATTTAATCTTCTTCTTTCTTCTCTTTCTAATATTAGGTCCTTACATATGAAATTGGCGTTTTTCGTATTGGCCACTTTAATCACGAATTTCTCCTCTTTGGTAAGGAATTCCAAATTCAAATTTGTACAGCTATAGACTCATGTATTTGTGCTTCGATGATCGTCATTCATTTGTTTTTTTTCTTCTGTTTTTTTCTGTTTGCGTCACTCATTTTACAAAATGGAAAACCTTAAATATCGCATTATTTACGAGTACGAGTTCCGCCGTGGCACTAGTGCTGCGGAAACAACTCGAAGGGTGAATGATGTGTATGGCGGTCGTGTTGCAAAAGAAAACACAGTTCGTTTTTGGTTCCAACGTTTTCGTTCTGGAAATTTCGACCTGCAGAACAAGCCCCGTGGACGGCCTGAGACTCAAGTTGATAATGAAGAGTTGAAGGCTATTGTGGAAGCGGATCCATCGCAAACCACGTCCGAGTTAGCTGCAGGCTGCGATGTTAGTGATAAAACTGTTTTAATTCACTTGAAGCAAATTGGGAAGATTAAAAAGCTTGAAAGGTGGGTACCTCACGAATTGACTGAAACAAACCGGCAAACGCGCGTCGACTGCTGCGTTACATTACTAAACCGGCACAATAATGAAGGTATTTTAAACCGAATCATTACCTGTGATAAAAAATGGGTTCTTTACGATAATCGGAAGCGCTCAGCGCAATGGTTAGATCCTGGCCAGCCAGCCAAATCCTGCCCCAAGCGAAAATTAACCCCAAAAAAGTTACTTGTAAGCGTTTGGTGGACTAGTGCCGGTATTGTTCATTACAGTTTTTTCAAATCTGGCCAGACTATTACGGCTGATGTCTATTGTCAGGAATTGCAAACCATGATGGAAAAGCTAGCGGCTAAACAACCTAGGCTGGTCAATCGCTCCACGCCACTGCTGCTTCACGACAACGCTAGACCACACACTGCGCTACAGACGGCTACTAAATTAGAAGAGCTTCAATTGGAAAGTCTAAGACATCCTCCGTACTCCCCGGACCTTGCTCCAACAGATTACCATTTTTTTTCGAAATTTGGATAACTTCTTGCAAGGGAAAAAATTCAACTCCGATGGGGCAGTCCAAATCGCCTTCAAAGATTTTATTGATTCCCGTCCGACTGGTTTTTTTAGTAAAGGGATCAATGAACTACCTATGAGATGGCAAAAGTGCATAGAAAATAATGGTTCATACTTTGATTAATTAAATATATTATATTAAAAAATATTCGACTTTTTGTTCCTCCCATACAAAACGCCAATTTCATATGTAAGGACCTAATATTAACAAATTTATTCTGCCACGAGTTTATATCAAATTTTTTTACAAAACCCATTATTCCAAATTTTTAAGAGTATTCAAAAGTAAAAAACCAAACAACAAAGCGACAAAACCAACTTAAGAACAAAAATTCCATAGATCACAAATAGACGACAGCTAGGGGGCCGTTCAGGACTTAGGGGGCCGTTCAGGACCTTGCCCGCGCTAAGATGATCGGTCCGAACACAAATAAACCCAATGAACAGCATGGTGACTCTAATTGCTACGTGAGTAGTGTTGCTGTCCAAAACGATCACAATACGACTTTTCATCGTTTAAATGACCTGATTAATTAAGTAGTTGCTGGAAATAATTGAAATTCACATCATTCTATTGATAGCCTGTTCAGAAACAGTATCTACTGTATACTATCTTCTATATTGTTCTATACATACTAAAATCCGTTTTATCTGAAGAATCTTCTTGTTGTTTTGTTCTTTTCCAGAAAAATATTAAAAGCATGCATCTTCGCGAGTCGCCTTCGAACATTATAAACATTTTTCAGAAGGCAATCAATTTCCTGTAAAATCAGGAGGTAAAGTAAAATTGATAAAGTCGTCCAAAGTATTATTATGGACTCCATCAATATCTTGACTGAATAATTTATCTTGATAAGCTAAGCTTGATGAAAGCACAAAATATGTAGCTATACTACAGTAAACGAGCTTTATGCATAGTATACTTCCATTCAATTCTTATTTTACATAGAGCTTAATTTGATAAATACGTATGTTGTGCCGGCCCCAATTAAAGTAGGATAAGGGCGGGGAGAAGAACAGTTAAACTAAATTTTTGAATTTTGTTGTTAAAAGGTAAATTTCTCCGACCGCTCATATGTTGGTTAAATTCCGAGACTCCAGGGTATTAAGGTCAATCCGTCAGGTCTCTTGCCATCATCACGTGCGATACCGTTCGGCTCAAGAATAGCTGGCACGTTTACGGTGGTAAGGGCCCTGCGTATAACATCATTTAAAGAAGCGTGGCGAGAGAGGCGACCAGCACTTGACTCCTTGACGGCAGGAAAGGCCGTTATGTCCTTGGCGATCTACTAGGGCTCTGCAAGAGCAGTAATGTGGTACATTTGTGTTTGGCCCAATTCGCAAGTTAATAGAAAGGGCAAACATAAAGTAAATATAGGACAACAAGAACATATGACGCTGACGCCGACGACGATGCCGTCTGAGTCTCTGAGTCTGATTTATGACATATGACTTATGACGCTAACGCTGACGCTGACGCCGACGCCGACTACGACGCCGACGCCGTCTGCGGCTCTGAGTCTGAGTCTCTTAGTCTGAGTCTTTGAGTCTGAGTCTCTGAGTCTGAGTCTCTGAGTCTGACATATGACTTATGACATGACATATGACGCTGACGCCGACGCCGACGCCGTCTGAGTCTCTGAGTCTGAGTCTTTGAGTGTGAGTCTCTGAGTCTGAGTCTCTGAGTCTGAGTCTCTGAGTCTGAGTCTCTGAGTCTGAGTCTCTGAGTCTGATATTCTGAATGTGAGTCTCTGAGTCTGAGTCTTTGAGTGTGAGTCTCTGAGTGTAAGTCTCTGAGTCTGAGTCTCTGACACGTGACACGTGACATTTGACACGTGACATGTGACACGTGACATATGACACGTGACTTGTGACACGTGACATGTGACATGTGACACGTGACATATGACACGTGACACGTGACACATGACACGTAACATGTGAAATGTGAAACGTGACTTGTGACACGTGACATGTGACATGTGACATGTGACATGTGACACGTGACATATGACCCGTGACACGTGACACATGACACGTAACATGTGACACGTGACATGAGACACGTGACATATGACACGTGACACAAGACATGTGACATGTGACATATGATCGTAACACATGACATGTAACACGTGACACATCACATGTGACACGTGACTGTGACACGTGACACGTGACATGTGACATGTAACATGTGACACGTGACATTTGACTTGTGACATGTGAAATGTGACACGTGACATGTGACACGTGACATGTAACATGGGAAACGTGACTTGTGACAGGTGACACGTGACATGTGACACGTGACATGTGACACGTGACATGTGACACGTGACATGTAACATGGGAAACGTGACTTGTGACACGTGACATGTGACACGTGACATGTGACACGTGACATGTGACATTTGACACGTGACATGTGACACGTGACATATGACACGTGACACGTGACATGTGACATGTGACATGTGACATGTGACATGTGACATGTGAAACGTGACTTGTGACACGTGACACGCGACATGTGATACGTGACATGTGACACGTGACATCTGACACGTGACATGTGACACGTGTTATGTGACAAGTGACATGAGACACGTGACATGTGACATGTGACATGTGACACGTGACATATGACACGTGACACGTGATACATGACACGTAACATGTGACATGTGACACATGACACGTAACATGTGACATGTGACACGTGACATGAGACACGTGACATATGACACGTGACACGTGACACAAGACATGTGACATGTGACATGTGACACAAAATCTTAATGCAAACTGCAATGTAAACTGCAGTGTCAAAGGCAAAGTCATTGGTCATGTCAACGGCAAAATCATTGGCAATGTCGACGGCAATGTCAAAGGTAAAGTGAATGGCAAAGTAAACGTTAATGGCAACGGCAATGTAAACGGCAAAGTCAACGCCAATATCAACTGCAGTGTAAAAGGCAAAGTCATTTGCAATGAAAACGGCAAAGTCAAAGGCAAAATGAGTGGCAATGTCAACGGCAATGTCAACGGCAAAGTCAAAGGCAATGTCAATTGCAATTATAACAGCAAAAACAACGGCAAAGTCAAGGGCAATGTCAACTGCAAAGACAAAGGCAATGTCAACGGCTTTGTCAACGGCAAAGTCATTGGCAAAGTAACTAGCAATGTCACATGGAATGATAATGGCAATGCCAACGGCAATATCAATGGCAATGTCAACAGCGATGTCAACTGCAAAGTCAACGGGAATGTAAACGGCTATGATAACGGCAATATCAATGGGCAATGATATCTTCAAAGTCAAAGGCAAGTAAATGGTAATGTCAACGGCAAAGTCAATAGCAAAGTAAATGGCATGTCAACGGCTATGATATCGGCAAAGTCATCGGCAATGTCAACGGCAATGCCAACGGCAATTTCAATAGCAATGATAACAGCAAAGTCATTGGCAATGTCAACAGCAATGTCAATGACAAAGATAACGGCAAAGTTAAAGGCATTGCGAAGTGCAATATCATTGGCAATGTCAACGGCAATGTCAACAGCAGTGTCAATGTTTTTTTGTTTTTTTTTTTAATATTGTTAGTTTTGCAATAACGCCTGCTATGCGGATAATATTACAAAATTAGAAATATACGATAGGAAAAAAATTAAGTCATGTGCGGGATTTGAACCCACGTCCATCCACCCCTTGAGCCGGGGTATGCTCTAACCAATTGACATGACGTCATAACTCAAATCTTTCCCATCCTTCCTTTCTTTAACCATCGTATTGGGATGGAGCGACATTTATAGTACCACTTGCGTTGTACTACAAACAAGACCAATTTTGCAATTGGTTTTATACTTGTCAATGATGACGCAACCTTATAATTTTAATATTGTTAGGTTTGCAATAACGCCTGCTATGCGGATTACATTAAAAAATCACAAATCTACGATAGGAAAAATTTAAATCATGTGCGCGATTAAAAAAAAATTTCCTATCGTATATTTGTGATTTTGTAGTGTCAATGATATTACTAATGGCATAGTCAAAATCAAAATGAATGGCAAAGTGAATGGCAATGTCAATGACAATGTCAACAGTAATACTAACGGCAAAGTCAAAAGCAAAGTGAATGGCAAAATCAACGGCAATGTCAATGGCAATGATAACGGTAAAGTCAAAGGCAAAGTAAACGGCAATGTCAACGGCAAAGTCAAAGGAAAAGTAAATGGCAATGTTAACGGCTATGATAATGGCAAAGTCGAAGGCAAAGTCAACGGCAAAGTCATCGGCAATGTCAATGGCAATGATGACGGCAAAGTCATTGGCAACGCCAACGTCAATGTCAATGACAATGATAACGGCAAAGTCAAAGGCAAAGTAAATAACGATGTCAATGGTTAAGTGAACGGCAATGTCAACGGCATTGATAAGGCAAAAAATCAAAGGCAAAGTGAATGGCAATGTCAACGACAATGTCAACAGTAATACTTACGGCAAAGTCAAAAGCAAAGTGAATGGCAAAATCAACGGCAATGTCAATGGAAAAGTCAATGGCAATGATTACGGCAAAGTCCCAAAGGCAAAGTGAATGGCAATGTTAACGGCAAAGTCAACGGTAGTGATAATGGCAAATTCAAAGGCAAAGTGAATGGCAATATCAACGGCAATGTCAACGGCATTGATGAGGCAAAGTAAATGCCAATGTCAACGGCAATACTAAAGGCAAAGTCAAAATCAAAGTGAATGGCAAATTCATCGGCAAAGTCAACGGCAAAGTCAATGGCAACGATATTGGCAATGTCAATGGAGATGATAACGGGTAAGTCAAAGGCAAAGTGAATTGCAATGCCAACGGCAATGCTTATGTGAATAATTAAAGTATAGCCCCCAACTTCCAAATTGGAGTGATTTTACTATGTTTCATGTCAGGGAAGTTTCCTTTATCGGCATAAAGTTTGAATATTGTTACAAATATGGTGCAATAATGCAAATTTTAGACTGCCACCTTATCGGATATACCCCACAAGTCTTTGGTACTCTATGTTTAAACTTTTGAATGTCTTTTTAATTTTTAGGTTCTCGAGTATCTAAAATAAAAGTCCGGTGTTTTGCAGGGAGAATTATGTTTTAACAGAGTTTTTACTTACACACGCTACAAGAATCCAATGATTGAGTGACTTATAGGGGTAAGTAAAAAAAAAAACAAATATATATATACTAACACAATTAGTTAAGACATAAATGTTAAATCTCTATTCTCTTATTTTTACTAGTCTCAGTATTTATAGTCTTCCGAATGGTTTATATTTTATTTTTAGGTTCGGATTTTGTCTCCCATACAAAATAGATTTAGCACACAATAATACAGAATTAAACATTTTTGAATAGTTCCTAACATAATCATGAAACTGCTTGCAAATGTATTTTTTTTCTGCAGGTACAGATCAAACAAAACAATCTCAACGTTTTCGAATACCTGTACTTGCGCAGTCACCAAACTTCAACTTTCCATTACTTGTTTCTTTATTTTTGGACAAACTTTTTTTAAATCAAAGTTTACTAAAGAAAATAAACTAATATAAATGTAATTCAGGTCACTGTGAGAAAAACTTGTTATGCCAAGCTTAGCTTCTATGTTGGTTCTGAGTATTTCTAGCCTACTGGTTGTTAACGGCCTATGTTCAATTTCACACCTCTCTTTTTCTCTGTTTCCATCAAATTTTATCGCCAGGCCCTCATGATATTTAACTCTTAACTGTAGTCGTGGGTACAATGGACCTACGTGCAATCTTTGAAAGCGTGTTTATTCATTAATTTCGTAGCAATAATGGCTAATTGGCTCTTAGATAATATATTTTGCGCAATAGGAGGCCACCTCCACGGCCCTGTTAGATGTATTATGATATAGTCAGATGTATTTATAGATTAAATGTTTTTCGAACAAGTTATTTTAATTTCTTATAAAAGGTAAAATTATTTTTGTAGAAAAAAATACATTTAGTTGTTTTATTGTGTTATTTTAATTTAATGTTTTCTTTTCGAAAGCCACGTTTTTAGCTTAGTAAATAATGACTTATTAAAGAAATGCCATTAGAGATATGAATAATAGTTTCTATTTGTTGATTTTAGAAATTAATACTACGGTTGTTAATGATTCATGTTTTTTTTATAAAAAATGTGTAAGCGGCTTGGTCTTGTTTTATTTTTAATAAAAATATGGTGGGTCCCGTGGACCCACGACTAGAAAAGTGTTACTAGAGTCTGGCTAATGAAAGTTGATACTGAAAAAGCGTGGCAAATTTAAAAAATATCAGCATGGCAGCCCTAAAGTAAAAAGGAAAGTTGGAACAACTCACTTTGATACTTTGACATTTATTTTTATTTTACTAGTGGATGCTTGCAATTTTGTCCGCGTTATGACGAGATTAAAAGTAGCTTATATTACTTGTTAACTCTTTATTAACTCCATACCAAACATCACACGGATACGTCACTCCATTGTGGCGTATTAAAGGAACAAACAGGCTATCAAACACTATCATGAGTATCAATATTATCATGAGTTTAAATATTTGTAAATCTATGTGAGTATTTATCAAAGAAAACAAGACCATATATTTGTACTGTTTTTTAATCACTATAATCAAAATCTGAATGTAAAAATTCAACATGGAGTGAATCGTCAGAATCACTGGAGTCGCTGCTGTCTCTTAAATTGATGATGAAGCTTTCTAAACTATTTTCAGTTATATGGTCTCTTCTTTTGTACTTGTCTTCCACATGAATGACATGGTCTGTAATTTTTTTCCAATCATCTGCTGTAATACACTCAAAAGATTGTTTTATGAGATCCTCGAACTCTTTTGGACTTCGTCTTACATTTTTGCTTCCCACATTTCTTTTTGCTAGACTCCATATGAGTTCTATAGCATTTAGGTCACAATGATACAGAGGAAGTCTTAGCACTTCATGTCCGTTCTGGCTTAAAAGTTCATCAGCTTCATAAATAGGTTCTGGTGTGTTCTGTTTTACTAAGCAGAGCAACTCTGCTTTTGAATTGTATGTTTCAAATGAAATATCATTCAATGTAAGCCAATTCTGTATCTCTAACTTTCGATTTTGAGATGTGGGCGCTTTATTTATTATGACAGAATGGTATGATGCATTGTCCATTACAATTACACTTGGTTCATTCAAATTGGGCATAAGCTTTTCTTGAAGCCATTTGTTGAAATTGCTTCTTTTACTTCAGCAGTTCGTGCATTATCCTATCAATTAGACTATCTGTAAAAGAACAATAACAATATGTAAAGTAACTAAAACTGATATGTACTTATTTAAAATAAAAAAATATCAAGACATTTTGACCGTACTAACCTAAAAAATCAGTCACAGTACGTAAACAATCCTGTTTTTCTCGCAATACGGCTTGTTTCACAAGGTTTTTCTCTTCATATTTCGAAATCATACAAAACAATAGTTTTCGCACTTCACTCTTTATAGTTTTATTTATAGCATTAACACGGATATATCACAACAAAACTATACGCAAGTCAACCACAACGAAACATCAACAACACGCCATCTTGTTGCGTCAGAGATAGGGATACCATACACTGATTCTGATTTTACCAAATCTTTCGGAAAACAGCCGAAAATTAATTTCTTTAAAATAAAATTGCCAAGTTTTTCTCTAGTAAATAGTGTACCTAATTAATTAAGCTATTTATTAGACCAACTTAAGGCTTAGTGTTGCTCTTGAAATGATCCAACACGTACATACGATACTTATTTTCGATGAATACAATTTTAGCAAACGTACGAATTTTTAAAACTCATTTTATAATATGTTAAAAATAAGTTTGTTTTAAAAATGCCTTTTTGGAATTCATTGTTCCTAAGTACTATCTGCTTCAAATACCCCAATTTTTAGGGTAAATATCCGATGGTAAGAACACTTTAGTGTTGTCATATAAAAAGTTTGCAAAAAAATCCAGTATCTACTTTCGTTAGCCAGACTCCACTTTTCACCACTACAGTCAAGGGTGAAGATGATTGTGGAATTGTTAGTGCAATTAAAACACAAAGACCACGATAGTGCCGAGACGGAGAAGGGGCTTATCTCAAACTCGGGTGCCTATAAATTAGGCGGGCCTTAAGAGCTTACTTGTCACGGAACCCTTGATACGACACTGTGTAATTATGAAGACATCTAGGCATACTCTACTGTAAAATATCATCAGTTTTTCATTCATATTGATGTTAAATATATTAGAATATATATATTTTTTCTTTCAGTTTCGGTGTGATTGGCACAACAGTTATTTAACCAAATCAAGTGGTAATTTGGCAGTGTTGTGAAGGTTATACGTTCGCGCTCACGTCTCGCCTCAAACGCACGTCTTTTAATCAGTAAAACAGTTATTCTTCTGCCACTCTTTTGGTTTTCGCGTTAGTACTACAACTATTCGTTATGTTACGCGTTAGTACTAAAACTATCGTAAGTTTATTAACCATAGCTACCTGTGGGTGTCGTAAGAGGCGACTAAAGGTAAAATACCAGAAAATGGGCAGCAGCGCTTTCTGAGGAACTAATTGTGACCCCAAGACGCCTACCAAGCGTGGGGATTATGACAAATCCCCCCTTAAATGGGAGGTTGTGTTCATTTGTTACCATTTGTAATTATTTTTTTCATTTGTCTTTATTCATTAACCCCTATTTCGCTTTTTTTTTGTTTGTCATACCTCTAGAATATATCTTTAAACTTTATTATCACGTGGCAATTTAATCTTACATAGATATTATGTTGTTGCATGTTATATAGAATTGCTTGATATTAATCCGTGTTCATACGCCGCAAAAGCTAATATAAATTAGCAATGCTATTCCAACTGTAGCTGTTGCGTAGAGCACATTAGTTTGGTTTGTGGTTGCACTTCGGTAGTTTGATAACTAGCAGCCGCGACACGCTTCCCTTGGGCTCTTGCTTCATCTTAGTTTAACAAGTTCTGTTCGTTTATTGTTGTCTAATTGCAGAGATTTATGAATCAAGATCAGAATTTAAGCTTTTGATCAACACTCCAAATTATATTGCATATATTAAAGAGCTATTTGTGTAGCTCTTTAAATATGTATGCTATTTTCATTATTATTTATAAATGCTTTTTTTTTTCAGGATTCAGTCACAACAGTTTCTCAAGGCAGTTGACGGTTGTCTGCTCGATTGGTTTATACTGCATATTTTCACATCATAATGTCGTATGGTGTATTGTTGCGGGAAGCAGCAGATAAAGAGACCATCTTATCGTGCTAAAGCGGGCAATTCGTGCTATATATGGTATGGATTCTGCGAATTACTGAGGTTTTTCTTTTAAAGAAATTAACATATTAACTTTGCCAAGTCAATATTCATGAAAATATATCGTATACTCGAAATAAGTAAGGTACACACCCATACATGATCCCTGAAAATATAACTCTTTTTTTTGGGGCACTGGTGCAAAATTGTGATCTTTTACAAGTCTTTACTCTTGTAAAGACTTGAAAAAATAATGGCGAAAGTTCTTGCCCGTTCTTTTCGAAGTGGCTCTATACCTTTTTTGTTGATCGCGGCCGTAGAGTATTTTAATAGTAAATTGTATAATTGACACACACGCCAAAATTAAATAAAACGGATTAATTTACATAAAAGCTTTTTAGATGGACTATCCATATGTCATAACTTCCTTTTATTATCGAAGCGAAATTATTGTTACCAATGTTTTTGAAAATAAAACAAAGAACACAGCTGAGTTTTCAAATATGTCTTGATATTCTAAAATACCATAAATATAATAATATGTAGGTATTACGTACAATAAAGATGTTAACAAGTTGATGTTGTAATTCACTATAGTTACCTACTCAATACTCTGTACTTGTAAAACCATTTCAACATCCGTGCAAGTTTCACGTACACCAAGTTTGGAATATTCCTTAACTGCGTCCCGCTCAAGTCTAAACTGTAACATAATTGGCGCCCTGACTTGTATTATATTACACGATGAGGATTGCTCCCGAGTGTACCACGGTTTTAATAGCATTGCCTAGGACATGTGCCCAACTCAGTTACGCGCTAAGTTCGGAGATGATCCAGTAATATGAACCGAACTAACATAATGAATTTCAAATACGACGTTAGTAGATAGAATAGGTTTTTGGAAAGGCGAGGCGGTACTTCACGTCGGCCCATCGCCTGCAACTTTATAAGGCTCAGGTTCGGCCTCACATGGAGTACTGCTCTCATCTCTGGGCGGGAGCTCCCCAATACCAGCTTCTTCCATTTGACCGCATACAACGCAGAGCGACTCGAATCGTTGACGATCAAGTTCTCTCCGACCGGCTCGACCCTTTGGCACTACGCAGATATGTTGGATCACTCTGCATCTTCTACCGCATCTATCACGGGGAGTGTTCTGAGGAACTGTTCGATTTACTACCTGCAGCTCAATTTCGCCATCGGACGTCCCGACAAAGCATGATGTTTCATCAATTTCATGTCGATGTCTGGAAGTCCACAACTCTGCGATTTTCACGGCATTTTCTACCTCGCACTGCCATAATATGGAACCAGCTGCCAGGTGCAGTATTTCCGAATGGATACGACTTAGGGGCCTTCAAGAAGAAAGCATATTCCCTCCTCAAAGGCCGGCAACGCATCCTCGATACCTCTGGTGTTGCGGATGTTCGTGGGCGACGGTGATCACTTACAACTAGGTGAGCCGGCAGCACGTTTACTATCCCATAAAAAAATAAAAAAATTGAAAGTCATTGAATAAATATCAATAGGATGATACAAGTACAAATACCAAGCTGCCCTCGGTGATGATGACGATGATGAGGAAAAACAGTGAAAAGGCCCTTCTTTGGTAAATGTGTGCGGTTTTGTAAAGTTCCCAAACATGTTACAACGCTCACAGAAGGAAAATTAAAGTTGCACGAGAAAACATTTTGATTAAGAAATCGTACTACACAATTTGTGATTAATTAAACGAGAAAAATGCTTGGACAGCTCCGCCTCTGCCGAGCTATCGCCTGTCACCTACGTCATTTAAACAAACATTGTAATAATTTTATTATATTGAATGTAACTCATTATTAAAAGACGTGAGAATGGCCCTGAGTTTCTTGCCCGTTCTTCTCGATAGATTTTTTTGATGAACGTGGTAGTACAATGTAGAATATTTCAATATTAAAATTTGTAATACCTTCTAAAGAGCGTCGCGTCGTAGACGCTTAAATTGAATAAATGATTTTGACTTTGATTTTGATTCCGTATCCAACGGGCAAATCCGGCGAGCTCCATTTTACTTTTTCTTACTTTATTATTGAACCTGTTTTCGTTGTTTTCTGGTAAGGTGAAATTGTGGTGCAATTAGTTCAAACACACACAAATATTTAAATAGTTTAATCACTCGTTCATGATATTAAACTAGCGTACACTAAATATTAATTTAAAAGGAGCCGAAGAAAAAGGTAAACAATCTGTATCTGTATCTGTATCGCTCCGTAGTAACTATGTGCGCATCTGTGACGCAGCGCTGGCTTCGATGCACGGCTCGTTGCATACAATTTTTTCCGCGCGGCTTCGCCTCTTTTGCATTTATTTTATAAGTTTTGAATTATTTAATTTGTTTAAAGAAATATATTGTTAGGTTTATTATTAGTTTATATGTTTATATATTATCATTAATTATGTAAGCAGTGTTTACAAGGCTACTGCAAAATATGTGTTTCTCAGCAGGAAAGTTATTTAGCGTACACGGCGTGTAACGTAAGAGACCTTTGAAACCCTCGTTTTGTTCAGGATTTTACATTTGTACCTATTTTAATATTTGTACCGATTTGCTCCCGCTTCGCTTCTTCAGGTTTCAATACAAGTACTCAGGGAATCTTACCCTGATTATATTAATTCATTGACTTTCAAAACCTACCTACAAAGATAAAAACGGAACGGAAAATGCTATGGGTGCGAGAGTTTTTCTCGCACCCATAGCATTTTTGATATAATATAGTAAAATAGTGTAAATTTATATTAAAAACTCAAAGTATAATTAATACGATTGGTAATATGAAAAGTAAAGTGGCGAAAAATAAATGTTTCGCCACTTTAATACAGGTTACAATTTAAATAAAAAATACAGCCAACTTCGAGTCGGACACGCGCACCGAGGGTTCCGTATAAATATGTAGGTATATAAAAGTTATGGATTTTTCAGTTAGCAACGATGAATTTGTAAAGATTATTAATAATATTTTTATTATAATAATTATGATGTAATTAAAAATTTATGCTTTTCGCAATTTTTCCTTCATCTGTGCATCTTGAAATTTTGTACGAAGCAACATATATAAGACGTACCTTACCCGTATTTCAAGATACTGAGTTCCCTGTACGTTTTGATTCCCTTGCGAGTGTCGAAAATTTGCGGCATAAACAGCTGTACCTTTTTATTGCGTTGGCTTAGAAGTTTGATTTTTTAAGAGCTCTAAGGAACAGTAGATCTGTATATTTCAAATGAATTTCAGCTTCATACCTCGACGCGTTCTTAAGAAAAAGGGTTATGACAGAAAGACAGACAGAAAACAAAGTGATCCCATAAGGATTCCGTTTTTACCTTTTGAGGTACGAAACCCTAAAAACACATGTTCCACGCTAGCGGATATAAATCACCTTTCCACGTGGATTTCGAATGATAAACAATACTTTTCCGAGCTTGTGAGGTGAAAATAACTATTTTGAGCCTGTTTCGTTATCAAAACCAGATATAACATATACAATTCACCAATAAAATGGCACAATAAATTATTGAATACCTTTTTAAGATACCCAAACATTTTCTTTGAAACTCTAATCCATTTCGTATTTTACCAACTGCTCACTAAATCTTTTGCTTGATTTACCCTTTTTGCCTTTCTCTTGTTACCGCCAGTTTGTTTTCGTACATTTCTTTGGTAATACTAAACCACATTACGACCGAATCCTGGCAAATAAATAAAATCAGGAAACTGACAAGCGTTTCTCGACGGAGACACGTTAAAATTGGCAGTGCCTGAATAGGTACATCTTTGGAAACCCAATGAATTGAGTAATATTTGGTTCTATGCTTCCGAAAGTATAGTTACTAAATAAATAGATAAAACTAAAACGATAACAGAAACAATATTATAAACACTACTACATTTTAAACTCGTGTTAGTTCAAGGTGACAAGTCCACATCTCCCATTGGTCACATTTTATCATCCATTATTATTCAAAAATAATATTTAAAAAAATATACTAGTACCTATTGGTTGCATACCTCATAGTACGGACTCACAGAATATGTTTTTGTTTGGCGGATTGCCTAACAAATAAGAATAATAACAAAAAAATGAAACCAAATGGAAAAAAATGTAGCTTCATCAGTTTTAGGTTTACTAGTTATTGAAAGCGGTAATACATACATGCAAACCTCAAACTTATTTTATATGTTTAAAAATATATTTTAGCAATAACGTATGCTCCGGGTATTAAATTATCCGACGCATATCTATAATTTTTCCTCTCCTTGTAATTTTGTTATTTTAATTGGTTACGAAAAAGGGAATCAAGTTGCTGAAGAAGGTTAAGCTTACTGAAAGAAGAAAGTTGTTAAAAAGGCGAAAGGGTATAAATCAAAGATATCCTATGTACAATACAGTATCATTGTCACCTCTTAAAGCTCATCATCAAAATACCAAACGTTCGGTTTGGATTGAAGACGGTAAATTTGGCTTTAGTCTAATTTAGACACTTTTGCACAGCATGTAACTGTCTGTCGCCTATATTTTGGAGCAAACCAGTGTTACCAATAATTGAATGAAATAATTCATTCAACAATCGTGTATCTAAATATACTCGTCTAGACGGTCTCTTCTAAATTATAAATTCCCCTCCCTTATTTAACAAAAGGTAAATACCGATTATTGAATCGATATACCGATTTTTCATCTGTTTCAGACATCTTCGGCATAAATCGATTTAGCGCGTTATTAAACACCAAAGGAGGAGTCAACCAATATCCACCCTAGTTTGACATTCGCAAAAAGGAAAGAAACGAATAAACGGTAACATGCGGAAATTGTTCACAAGCTCGAATTAAATTCTATTGTTATTCTAAAAACGCGCGGCTAAAGGGAGTCGAATACAATCTTCGGGCACACATTTTATTAGTAAGCGTCACATTTTACGAGCGGGCTCAAAACCTAAATAAAAAGAGGATTCCTCATACGGAGTCCCTTTGTCATTTTTTTACGGTGCGTTGTCAAAAGCTTTTACGATCTCATCTTTAGTCGGTCGGCGTTATATGTTATGTAATACCCGAAAAACTGAAAAGACGTCCCTTTTCTTAACAGGTTGATTTTATTTTGACATTATTCAAAGAACATTATTATTATTTCACATTAATGGGCACAATCCTTTGTTAAAATTGTATGTGTGTAAATGAGTTATTCTATTTTGTGTCACTTGTTTTCTTGGATTTGACATAAAGGCATAGAATTTGACTTTGGACAATCTCAAGATGAATATTGCAATTAATTATCATGACTCAATATTGTGCCTCTTATATATGATCACTATATGGCCGAATCATCATCATCATATCCTTATACCACGTAAATGAGGTATAATATGTATTTTCTAACACAAAAACCATTTGTTATAGTTTTAGCTACGGTTCCATGACAAGCTCGATGTAAAACTTCATCATGAAAGCTCATGACGATGTATGTGAGATAAGATAATAAACAGTCATGTGCAGGAATATCTGACTCACTCGAATGTAAGTAGTAGCTAGCTGTTTATCTGGCGATTTCCTCTCTCAGTAGCCTTTTACGTCAATTGACTAGGATATGACAGCCCCTACACACTAAAAGTATGCTTTCTCGTAACGCTTTCCATACAAAAGTAGTTTGTGATATTTTAAATGCCAAGTGTTCAAAGTGGCTGAAATTTCCATGTATTTGAGCCAGATAACTAAGCTTCTGGTTTGCCAGATTTAGGTTTTAATCTTTATTTTATCTCGAAATGGTTTAAAAGTATTACCACATAAAAAAGTATATTTGCGAATAATTACGAATTGATATAATTTTACGAAAAACTGGTAAACTAAAAGCTATAGACATTAGGATCAAGCGGGCTCTAATACTTCTTAGTTAAAATGATTCTGAAGTACCTATTATATGCAAAGCACTTACATTATACCGGAAACTATACGGCATACATAGTGTGCTGTTGTATAGTATATATCTCTAAACTGTATGCCTGCCTATTCAATAATGAAAAGTCCTACTAAAGTACCTATTGATAGGTTTAATATTTCACGCCTATAATGATAAATTGTTACTAGTTTTCAAGAGAGGGTAAAGAGTAGACTTTTAAATCTCCATTTTCTAGGAAACTTCAAAACTCTGTGGAGCAAACATTAAAAGTTTGTTTACTTCATACGGATGCCGATAAGTCACATAAAGAAGGCGAAATATAAGTTTTCATAAAAGTTCCATAGCTCAGTGGCGAGTGGAGGGCAAACAAATTCAATGACCACAGAAAACTTATAAGGAAAGTTTATCAGTGCTACACTTTACACATCAAAGTAGTACCTAAACTCTACTAAGTTTAGGTAATGAAGAATTAATTTGTTTATTACCTTTTTTATTAAAGATACTAACGCAGTCTTCGTACATAATATTTCAAAATGTATTATTGTTGTCACGTTTTTAGTAAAACCATAGGTGGCATGTTTCTATGCGCGACATCTAAAATATTTAATATTTAGCGTAGTAACGTTCAACTTATTTCGTCAAGAAAATATTTATTTTTATTAACAAATAAGCTATTCCCCATGATATCTCATGTTAACAGTACAGATATATATCGTATTGCATTGCAAATTACTAACATACCCGGAATAAATAAGTATACTATTAAACTACGCCAAATATGATCAAAATTAGTTGTGCAATCTTCACGTCATGTGCAAGTTTTGAAGTGCTCGTAGCGAAGTTAACTTAGCTGTTCTTAACCGATCAGCAAAGTTAAGCAACGTCAACCGCGGTCATGAGTTGGATGGGTGACCGCTAGTGACATTACTACTGAGCGCTTCCGTGCTTCGGAGGGCACGTTAAGCCGTCGGCCCCGGTTGTTATCTTAGGATGGCAGTCGTTATAGCATGGTGGTAGGCCAATTTGTGAATGCCCGCCTGGCTAGCTACCACCCTCAAGTTGAAAATCTGTCGCCAAATACCTAACGGTGTGTTCCGTCAGCTGTCCTTGAGAGCCAGTAATTCTAGATTAGTCTGAACAACATCTTCGACCACATCATCACTTACCATCAGGTGAGATAGTGGTCAAAGGCTAACCTATCAGGCATAAAAAAAAAAAAAAAAAAGTACTAATGGAGTAGAAACCGACAGACAAATTAAGGCATCTAAGTTAGCTTTTGATCACTATCTCACTCGTTGATAAGTGACGATGTCTTGTTATATGTGAATCGTGTTTGTATACTAGGGACTTCATTATACTTTCGTCTTTAAATTCCCTGTTTTAAATTTTTGACCCAAAGCAAGTTCTTACGAAACTTAGTCACTGCTTTCCACGGTTTCAGTACTTCAGCCTCGGGCAACTTGAGCGTAAAAATATTACCTAAACAACGTAAAAGGAAAAAAGTTAGCGTAATTTTTGCACGGGAAATTGTTTAACATTTTCAGTAGAGAGCTTTTTAAAGTTTAGGAAACGAGCTAAATAAAGTGTTTTGAGTTACAAACTAGGCAACCAGAAGTTATCTGTGTTACTAGAAATTTCTTTGCACAATTAGCGCTGCTTTGTGTGTTGATTAGGTAGTAATATTTTGTATAATTAATAAAAATATCTAACCTCTCAATTTATATATATTAAAAGTAATGGTTAAGTACACTTATACTCAAAGTCGTCCATGTAGCCAGCGCCATTCTTAATCAAATCCTTATAGCTATATCACACATTACTGTGTATACCACCATTTAAAACTTATATCGAATAATCAAAACCCCGTGCTTACAAAAAATAATGTTCATGTTTTCATTTCGCCTAGCCCATATTTGGATTACATTTTCACCCTTTTAAGGTTCAAACGAGGCATGCGTTGTGGTGGATACATGCCCTTTAAAACTTCGTATATCGAATAATCAAATCTTCGTGTTTAGAAAAAATAATAATCATGTTTTCATTTCGCCTAGCCCATATTTGGATTACATAAGTCCAAACGAGGCATGCGTTGTGGTGGATACATGCCCTTTAAAACTTTGTATATCGAATAATCAAAACCCCGTGTTTTGAAAAAAAAAAGTTCATGTTTAATTTAGCCTAGCCCATTTTCGGATTACTTTTCTTATATTTGTATTTTTGTCCACGTCTTACGCAGAAACCGGATATCGTATTGCACAAATTCATGTTTTAATAACCTCTCAACTTAAGAGTCACTGTAATTTTATTCAAAATCGGTTTAGTAGTTTTCAGGATATGGACTGTTTTTATTTTTAAATATGAGCGTTTCAACTGCACTAACTACTGGGCAGATTTGAACTAAATTCTGTAGGTTTTTCACTCATATTATGTAATAAAAGGATCTGGAATAATTTATTATACAAAAATTAGGTTTAACAATTGTGGTGAAGTGTGTTTGAATATTTAACGAACTTATACCCAGTGAAGTTTTGTGAATAATTATTTTTATTTTAAACGTAACGAGTAAACATTATTGCATAAATAAAAGTAATGTAAAGAAATTAAACCTACATTAATATAATCTAATTAACTAAAAACGGATAAATAACAAAAAAAACATCAAACTGGGCATCTACCTAGGTAGGTACGTAAACCAACTAATTTTGAGGTCGGTGTCTGCATAAGGCTAACTAAATATAATAGGTATCTAACTCTAATCTAAGCGCGGTCCATCATCGACCGCACCATTACTTAACATCAAGTGAAATAATGGTCAAGTGCTAACCAGTTCGGTATAAAAAAGGGCTTAAAGAGCGGCCAACCCGTCTTACTTTTCATACAAACGTTCGTACGTGATTATGGCGTTGTAACAGATCTTTCTTTGAAACTTTTGAGCTAATAGGTATCTTGTGCACTATATCTGGGTTTGTATGCCAACAAAATAAAATTTGTAGAAACGACTTCAATATAAGCCAAAAATCTGCTTTTTTGTACAAATTTAACCTGCCCGGCTAGCATGCGCGCCACGAGTAAATTTTGTCTACACTTTATCTCGTGTAAAATAGACATATCTCACTATGTCTACGAGTGCTAACATGGCAGGGCAAAGAACTCGTCCTTGTTTACCTGTATTTTGGCTACCCGTGGCTACTTGTCGACCAACACTTACATGCGCGTCTCAGTATAAATTGATTTTTGACACTTATCGGCGAGTATTTGCGTGAATTTTCTCTGCCTACTTTTTGAGGACGAGATAAATCTATAGTATATCTCTCGCGTCCCAGTATAATGGGGGCGATTGACGATTTAGTACTAATTAACTTTCCGCCCAGTGTTAGCAGACCCGTAATATTTGTGTGTGTAATCAATACAATAACGAAATTTGAATTTGAACACAGCTCACGAACTTTTGTGCGTAGTTTAAATTCAATATCTTTGAATAAAGCGGTAGGTAGTGTTTTAATTATTATATACTATAACTATTTTTAATTATTATATACTATAAGTTGCTGATTACAAAAAAAAACAGTTAAATTTAAGTAAATCAGTCGATATTAAAAACGATTAAAATTTTAATGAAATTCGCCGCAGTCAATATTTAAAGTAATCTAAATGAATAACTATTTTTAGGGTTCCGTACCCCAATATGTTGCTATAAAATACTAATAGGTATATTATATTGTTTAATGAAACGATAAACAAATAAGCTTAATAAAACAGAAGTTTTTATCACAGCTACTGAACTAGTTTTTAGGGTCCCATTTATTTGTTCTTTATTTAACAATATATGTAATAAAATTTTATAGCAATATAACCATCGTTAAAAAAGATAAAAATAAAATACTTGATGCATAAAAGTCGGCAATTCAATGTATCATTCGTTTGAAAATTACATCAACGGGAACAGTTTTTAATCATAACCTTCATAGCCATCATACCTAACATAATTCCTAATGAAGTGTCGAGAACGGGAAAAATAAATTAATCGTTCATAAAAATATGGTATTTTATTGGTTTACAGTCCATCACTGCTTATTTCCTAAAACTGTTCCAAATTCAAGCAACAAACAGCGCAATGGAGAATCGTCCACAGATAATCTCAATGAACAGATCTTAGCGTGGTGCGGCCGCTGCTATCGTCCGCCACTTGTCTCTCGTGTCGTGCGTGACATATCTCTTATTTGCACATGCTAGCCAGGCTGAACTTAGGGCTTTCAGAATGTTAGTCGTAGTCAAGGGGAGGGACCTCGGGGAGACGGTGCGGCGGGCCACGGTGGCCACAACACTCGTGGTCGGCCGCATACGTGCCCTGGGGCTGGAGGTCGCCCTCTCCAAGACCGAGGCCCTAATGTTCCATGGGCCTCGGGGGGGACCCCCTCCAGGAACGAGGATAGACCTGGACGGGGTCCTGGTCCGGGTTGGGACCCAGATGAGGTACCTGGGTCTCATCCTGGACGGGCGGTGGACTTTTGGGGCCCACTTCACTCAACTGGCCCCAAAAGTCATAGGCGCCGCTGCCGCCCTTGGGAGGCTGCTGCCCAACGTGGGCGGCCCGAGCGCCACATGTCGTCGCCTGTACTCCGGAGTGATCCGGAGTATGGCCTTGTACGGGGCACCTGTCTGGGTGGACGCCTTCGGTCGCGCCAATAAGGCCCTGCTGCGTCGTCCGCAGCGGGTCATCGCGACGAGGGCGATACGCGGGTACCGGACGGTGTCCTGGACGGCGGGATGCGTGTTGGCCGGTGATCCCCCCTGGGAGCTCCAAGCGGAGATCCTCGCCGAAGTATACCACTTCGTGGCGGCGAGGAGATCCCGCGGGGAGCCTCCAGCGTGGGAGGAGGTCACGCGCATCCGACGGCAGGCGCGGGCCGCCCTGTTGCGGCGGTGGACGGAGGACCTGGCTCCACCGGTCCCTGGACAGAGGACGGTGGATGCCATTCGCCCGGTCCTTCGGAGGTGGGTAGGGCGGCGATTCGGGTCGCTCACCTTCCGATTGGTGCAGGTGCTTTCCGGACACGGATGTTTCGGAAGGTACCTGCATCACATCGCAAGACGTGAGGCGACCCCCGCCTGTCACGAGTGTGGAGCGCCAGAAGACACGGCGCTCCACACGCTGGAGGAGTGCGCCGCGTGGAGTCCCATGCGGCGCGCCCTCACAGCGGTCACAGGCGCAGATCTGTCGCTGCCGAGCGTGGTTAACGCTATGCTCGGCAGCGACGGATCGTGGCAGGCGGTGGTCTCTTTCTGCGAAGAGGTGATGGCGCAGAAAGAGGCTGCGGAGCGGGCGAGGGAGGACGACGTCCTCGCAGACCCGCTCCGGCGTAGACGAACTGGTGGAAGGAGAAGGCGATTCGGGCGCCTTCTCGCTCTATCCTAGTGTTGTGCGGATCATCGGTGGAGAGTCGGGGGATTCTCCACTGGCTTGCACGATCCCACACGTCTGGGGGATGGCCCTAATGAGCTGGGTCATCCCTCCCTTGGCCGGGGCCCGTCACCGGTGACGGGCCAACCGCCGGGGCGAGATGGTGATTGCTAACGCTACCCCATCTCGCCCCGACTAGGCGGCAGACTGCTCATCCCGGGTTTTTAGTGGGTAACCTCACTTACTACCCCCCCGTGGGGGTAGTAAGGCCCCTCAGGCGAGGACTCCCACATAACCACTCTGCTCCCCCCGGAGCCGGGTGGTATCCATAAAGGATTTTCCCGGGTCAAAAAAAAAAAAAAAAAAAAAAAGGGCTTTCAGAATGTACTCATAAAAAGTAAAAATAGAGAACATATTTTGATAGAAACCTTGCAAATATAATGGAGATTCTAATTGATAAACATTTGTTTTACAAACGTAAGGCTTATTAAAAAACACGTAATTACCGGACCAAGTTTTATAAAGTTTACGCACAATATTTTTCGTTAAATGTTATCTCGTTCTCACTTGCTTGTTAGCCAAGTGGCGGAAAGAGGAATTCGGCGGACGGAGTGAGACGGAATGTTGAATGCCAAGCGCTGAAGTTGAAAAAAGATGAAACAACGAGCTTTCAATCACGCTCGCTTTGACGATAGACGGACCGGGAAGGGCCCTCTTAATGACACTTTAGGGCCTGACACTGACCTCAAGAATAGTAGGATTACGTACTATTTAGGTAGACGCCAAACATACGGACACCTACTATATGTAATATTAGTGAATTCCGGGACAGTAGAGCAAAATTACTGGACACGGGACAAGACGCCCCATTCCGGGACAATCCCGGATTTCCCGGACGTCTGGCAACCTTAACTGCGTCCCGCTCAAGTCTAAACTGTAACATAATTGGCGCCCGGACTTGTATTATATTACACGATGAGGATTGCTCCCGAGTGTACCACGGTTTTAATAGCATTGCCTAGGACATGTGCCCAACTCAGTTACGCGCTAAGTTCGGAGATGATCCAGTAATATGAACCGAACTAACATAATGAATTTAAAATACGACGTTAGTAGATAGAATAGGTTTTTGGAAAGGCGAGGCGGTACTTCACGTCGGCCCATCGCCTGCAACTTTATAAGGCTCAGGTTCGGCCTCACATGGAGTACTGCTCTCATCTCTGGGCGGGAGCTACCCAATACCAGCTTCTTCCATTTGACCGCATACAACGCAGAGCGACTCGAATCGTTGACGATCAAGTTTTCTCCGACTGACTCGACCGTTTGGCACTACGTAGAGATGTTGGATCACTCTGCATCTTCTACCTCATCTATCACGGGGAGTGTTCTGAGGAACTGTTCGATTTACTACCTGCAGCTCAATTTCGCCATCGGGCGTCCCAACAAATCATGTTGTTTCATCAATTGAATGTCGACGTCTGGAAGTTCACAACTCTGCGATTTTCACGGCATTTTCTACCTCGCACTGCCACAATATGGCACCAGCTGCCAGGTGCAGTATTTCCGAACGGATACTTCTACGACTTAGGGGCCTTCAAGAAGAGAGCATATTCCCTCCTCAAAGGCCGGCAACGCATCCTCGATACCTCTGGTGTTGCGAATGTTCGTGGGCGACGGTGATCACTTACTACTAGGTGAGCCACCAGCACGTTTGCCCTCCTATCCCATAAAAAGAATAAAAAAATTTGAAAGTCATTGAATAAATATCAATAGGATAATAACCCTTATGTATGGTTATTTTACTATAAGTTTTCAGTTAAGGATAATACAAGTACAAATACCTAGCTGCCCGCGGGTGATGACGATGATGAGGAAAAACAGTTAAAACGCCCTTCTTTAGTAAATGTGTGCGGTTTTTTCAAGTTCCCAAACATGTTACAACGCTCACAGAAGGAAAATTAAAGTTGCACAAGAAAACATTTTGATTAAGAAATCGTACTACACAGTTTGTGATTAATTAAACGAGAAAATGCTTGGACAGCTACGCCTCTGCCAAGCTATCGCCTGTCACCTACGTAATTTAAACAAACATTGCAACAATTTTATTATATTGTAAATAACACATTGTTAAAAGACGTGATAAGGGATGATTTATATTAGACCGTGCCGTGGCCGTGGCGTGCCGTGTACGTGGCCCGGACGGGGCATTTTGTATGAAGCAGTTTATATTAGACAGTGCCTGATCCGTGTCCTGTAAACTGCTTCATACAAAATGCCCCGTCCGGGCCACGTACACGGCACGCCACGGCCACGGCACGGTCTAATATAAATCTACCCTAATGGTCCTGAGCTTCTTGCCCGTTCTTCTCGCAGTGGCTCGATAGATTTTTTTGATGAACGTGGTAGTACAATGTAGAATATTTGAATACTAAAATTTGTAAATGTTGACCTTCATAAGAACGTCGTAGACGCCGTAATTGAATAAATGATTTTGACTTTGAGTTAGATTTCGTATCCAAAGTGAAAATCCGGCGAGCCCTATTTAATGAGACTCTGATGAGCTCGTAAACGGAAAGGAACGGAGTCACAAACTTGAAATTTTGTGTAAAACCCTAAAGATATTATATGAGAATGTTGGCGTAGGGAATAAAATAAATTATTTTTAGGCGGGCCAATCCAATTGATGAAGAGGGGCCGAAAATAATTTTTATGCGCCTAACATGTGGGATGTCTTCGTCCAGAGCTTATTGAGTATATATCTTGGGTACAGTACAAAAATGATTAGTATTTTTGTATATCAATAAACAGGGAACCGTCATGGTAACTATTAGACCATTTTTGCAACAAGATCTATCTCAAAATCTATAATATATAATCTAGTTATGAATCTCAAATTTTGTTTTAGAAAAATACTGAAATCGGCTATAAATTATGTAGTTTTCATCCTGTAATAAAAACCAATAAACCTTTTTTCTTTTACGTAATTTTGCAATGCGGACTCTTAAAATAGCGTGTCTCAACTTACACTTGGCCAGTATTTAAATTTTTCTGCTGATGGACTACCTATCTTTTGACCACTTCCTCACCTGATGGAAAGTGTTGATGCAGTCTATGATGTTGTTTAAGGTAAATTAGATTTACTGGCGTTTAAATTAGATACACAGACCAAGCGCCTTAACTGTTTGACCACTGAGACAGTGAATAGAGATCTGAATTTGGTACTTTGCCTCTATGTAACTAAATCCTCATTTTGTCGTCATATAAGATGGTGAAAAGCAGCACTTCGATGACAGAAAGATGAGGCAACTATTGGTAAGTGATGATACGGTCGAAGATGTCGCCTAACGGTTGTTGGCCTGAAGGCCCAGCTAGAATTACTACCTGATGGAGAGATGTCGGAATCCACCGTTAGATGCTAGGAGACAGAGTTTCTGAGTGTGGTAGCTAGCCAGGCGAGCATTTGTAAAATTCCCCACAGCCCCTACCTAATTTTCTATTTTCGCACTCGCATGCATATTGAATATTTATTTTCACAGGAAAATTATGTATGCCGTTCGAAAACTGCCCGCTTAACTGCACTAGCGTGGAATAGGGTTTCTAAATTATATCTTTAAAACAGAAAAAAAATGCAATTCTTTTTACCAATTGTAGTAAATTTAACTTTTTTTTACTATATTATTGAACCTGTTTTCGTTGCTTTATGGTAAGGGGAAATTGTGGTGCAATTAGTTCAAACACACACAAATATTTAAATAGTGTAATCACTCGTTCAGAATATTAAACTAGCGTACACTAAATATTAATTTAGAAGGAGCCGAAGAAAAAAGTAAACAAGTAAACAACAAATAATTTAGAAAGATATCGGAATGAAGCGCGCGAATGCATCTACAATGACCGTCAATTGTCCTCTGCGACCGGCCCGCCGCCGCGTCCCTCGTATCGCTCCGTAGTAACTACTCGAGAGCAATGAATCCGGGTCACTTAAAGAATCCTAAAAATCTCGGAAACTAAAAATGCTAGGTTAATGCAATAAATTGTATTTAATAGACAATGTAATACTCCTTAAATGAAGGTATTAAAACTTCTTAGTTATTATAAAGTTATATCATAAAAAAATCAAATTTGAAAAAGGGCCACTTTCGAAGATGGAACTACGAAATTACAGCATTTGGTTTTGCTTTTGTTTGTAATCTGTCATTTATGTGGGTACATAAACCATGTTGATAGTGCTCTATATTCATTATTCAAGCTGAAATTATGTCGCTTACGCCTGAAGAATGCACCAGAATACTTACAATGCTGGAAACCGGCCGGAGTCAGCGCGATACAGCCAGGACTGTCGGTGTGTCGCTGTCAACAGTACAAAGAGTTCTCCGACGTTACGAAGAAACTGGTTCTAACCTACGCAGACCAGGAACGGGCAGAACCAGGTGTACCACAGCACGAGAAGACCGATACTTGGTGAACACCATGCTTCGAAATCGCTTTCTCACAGGAACTGAACTCACCAATCAGTTTCGACGCCTCGGAGGAAGTAACCCAAGTGCATGGACAGTAAGACGTCGGCTTGCTGAATCTAACTTAAAACCCCTTAGACCTGCAAACGGCCCTAAACTGGAGCGTGGGCATCGTATTTCGAGACTAAGATATGCCCAGAGCCACGTAAATTGGAGTATTGAAGATTGGTCAAAAGTTATGTTCTCCGACGAATCAAAATTTATGCTCTACAAGCACGATGGAAGACACAGAGTGTATCGAAGACCAGGGGAAAGATTCAAGCAAGCATGCATCGAAGAAAAAGTAGCCTACGGTGGTGGGTCTGTACTTGTGTGGGCCGGAATTTCTTCTGAAAGTCGCACAGAGCTGGTGATCATAGAAAACGGCTCTTTAACTAGCGTAAAATATGTGGAAGAAATCCTCAATGATCACGTTGGTCCATTTATGGTCAATTTAGGTGAGGATGCTATATTTATGCATGACAATGCCCGACCTCATACAGGTAGGATTGTGAATGACTACCTTCAAGAGATGAACATTACTCGTATGGAGTGGCCAGCGCGCAGCCCGGATATCAACCCGATCGAGCATGCTTGGGACGAGCTAGGCAGATGCGTAAAACAACGAAACCCTCCCCCAATCACGCTTCGTGAGCTCAAAATTGCTCTCACAGAGGAATGGGAGAATATTCCCCAAAATCGTATAAGGAACTTGGTGTACAGCATGCCAAACCGCGTAAACGCAGTAATGGAAGCACGAGGAGGCAATACGAAGTATTAAAATTCAAGAAAATCGTAATAAAGTTCAAAAATTTCATGTTTCCTATTTTTGTTTTAAGGAGAGATCAGCAGTTTTTTTCTTTATGTAATTTTGTGTTAATAAAATGTATGGTGACTCATATTTTTTTTACTTTCATTTAAGGAGTATTACATTGTCTATTAAATACAATTTATTGCATTAACCTATCATTTTTAGTTTCCGAGATTTTTAACATTCTTTAAGTGACCCGGATTCATTGCTCTCGAGTGTATGTGCGCATCTGTGACGCAGCGCTGGCTTCGATGCACGGCTCGTTGCATACTATTTGTTCCGCGCGGCTTCGCCTCTTTTGCATTTATTTTATAAGTTTTGAATTATTTAATTTGTTTAAAGAAATATATTGTTAGGTTTATTATTAGTTTATATGTTTATTTATTATCATTAATTATGTAAGCAGTGTTTACAAGGCTACTGCAAAATATGTGTTTCTCAGCAGGAAAGTTATTTAGCGTACACGGCGTGTAACGTAAGAGACCTTTGAAACCCTCGTTTTGTTCAGGATTTTACATTTGTACCTATTTTAATATTTGTACCGATTTGCTCCCGCTTCGCTTCTTCAGGTTTCAATACAAGTACTCAGGGAATCTTACCCTGATTATATTAATTCATTGACTTTCAAAACCTACCTACAAAGATAAAAACGGAACGGAAAATGCTATGGGTGCGAGAGTTTTTCTCGCACCCATAGCATTTTTGATATAATATAGTAAAATAGTGTAAATTTATATTAAAAACTCAAAGTATAATTAATACGATTGGTAATATGAAAAGTAAAGTGGCGAAAAATAAATGTTTCGCCACTTTAATACAGGTTACAATTTAAATAAAAAATACAGCCAACTTCGAGTCGGACACGCGCACCGAGGGTTCCGTATAAATATGTAGGTATATAAAAGTTATGGATTTTTCAGTTAGCAACGATGAATTTGTAAAGATTATTAATAATATTTTTATTATAATAATTATGATGTAATTAAAAATTTATGCTTTTCGCAATTTTTCCTTCATCTGTGCATCTTGAAATTTTGTACGAAGCAACATATATAAGACGTACCTTACCCGTATTTCAAGATACTGAGTTCCCTGTACGTTTTGATTCCCTTGCGAGTGTCGAAAATTTGCGGCATAAACAGCTGTACCTTTTTATTGCGTTGGCTTAGAAGTTTGATTTTTTAAGAGCTCTAAGGAACAGTAGATCTGTATATTTCAAATGAATTTCAGCTTCATACCTCGACGCGTTCTTAAGAAAAAGGGTTATGACAGAAAGACAGACAGAAAACAAAGTGATCCCATAAGGATTCCGTTTTTACCTTTTGAGGTACGAAACCCTAAAAACACATGTTCCACGCTAGCGGATATAAATCACCTTTCCACGTGGATTTCGAATGATAAACAATACTTTTCCGAGCTTGTGAGGTGAAAATAACTATTTTGAGCCTGTTTCGTTATCAAAACCAGATATAACATATACAATTCACCAATAAAATGGCACAATAAATTATTGAATACCTTTTTAAGATACCCAAACATTTTCTTTGAAACTCTAATCCATTTCGTATTTTACCAACTGCTCACTAAATCTTTTGCTTGATTTACCCTTTTTGCCTTTCTCTTGTTACCGCCAGTTTGTTTTCGTACATTTCTTTGGTAATACTAAACCACATTACGACCGAATCCTGGCAAATAAATAAAATCAGGAAACTGACAAGCGTTTCTCGACGGAGACACGTTAAAATTGGCAGTGCCTGAATAGGTACATCTTTGGAAACCCAATGAATTGAGTAATATTTGGTTCTATGCTTCCGAAAGTATAGTTACTAAATAAATAGATAAAACTAAAACGATAACAGAAACAATATTATAAACACTACTACATTTTAAACTCGTGTTAGTTCAAGGTGACAAGTCCACATCTCCCATTGGTCACATTTTATCATCCATTATTATTCAAAAATAATATTTAAAAAAATATACTAGTACCTATTGGTTGCATACCTCATAGTACGGACTCACAGAATATGTTTTTGTTTGGCGGATTGCCTAACAAATAAGAATAATAACAAAAAAATGAAACCAAATGGAAAAAAATGTAGCTTCATCAGTTTTAGGTTTACTAGTTATTGAAAGCGGTAATACATACATGCAAACCTCAAACTTATTTTATATGTTTAAAAATATATTTTAGCAATAACGTATGCTCCGGGTATTAAATTATCCGACGCATATCTATAATTTTTCCTCTCCTTGTAATTTTGTTATTTTAATTGGTTACGAAAAAGGAATAATCAAGTTGCTAAAGAAGGTTAAGTTACTTAAAGAAGAAAGTTGTTAAAAAGGCGAAATCAAAGATATCCTATGTACAATACAGTATCCGCGCTGTCACCAAAATACCAAACGTTCGGTTTGGATTGAAGACGGTAAATTTGGCTTTTGTCTTATTTAGATCCTAATGCACAGCATGTAATATCGCTACTTTTTTCAGCGAACCGGTCTTACCAATAATTGAATGATTCAACAATCGCGTATGTAAATATTATCATCTAGACGGCCTCTTGTAAATTATAAATTCCCCTCCCTTATTTAACAAAAGGTAAATACCGATTATTGAATCGATATACCGATTTTTCATCTGTTTCAGACATCGTCTGCATAAATCGATTTAGATCAATTTAGGGCGTTATTAAACACCAAAGGAGGAGTCAACCAATATCCACCCTAGTTTGACATTCGCAAAAAGGAAAGAAACGAATAAACGGTAACATGCGGAAATTGTTCACAAGCTCGAATTAAATTCTATTGTTATTCAAAAAACGCGCGGCTAAAGGGAGTCGAATACAATCTTCGGGCACACATTTTATTAGTAAGCGTTACATTTTACGAGCGGGCTCAAAACCTAAATAAAAAGAAGATTCCTCATACGGAGTCCCTTTGTCATTTTTTTACGGTGCGTTGTCAAAAGCTTTTACGATCTCATCTTTAGTCGGTCGGCGTTATATGTTACGTAATACCTGAAAAACTGAAAAGACGTCCCTTTTCTTTACAGGTTGATTTTATTGTGACATCATTCAAAGAACATTATTATTATTTTACATTAATGGGCACAATCCTTTGTTAAAATTGTATTTTTGGGAATTAGTTATTCTATTTTGTGTCACTTGTTTACTTGGATTTGACATAAAGGCATAGAATTTGACTTTGGACAATCTCAAGGTGAATTGCAATTAATTATCATGACTCAATATTGTGCCTTTATAGTATACTATATAGCCGAATCATCATCATCCTATCCTGATACGACGTAAATGAGGTATAATATGTGTTTTCTAACACAAAAACCATTTTATATAGTTTTAGCTACGGTTCCATGACAAGCCCGATGTAAAACTTCATCATGAAAGCTCATGCCGATGTATGTGAGATAAGATAATAAACAGTCATGTGCAGGAATATCTGACTCACTCGAATGTAAGTTGTAGCTAGGTGTGTATCTGGTGCATTTCCTCCCTAAGTAGCCTTTACGTCAATTGATTAGGATATGAAAGCCCCTACACACTAAAAGTAAGCTTACACGAAGCGCTTTCCATTAAAAATTAGTTTGCGATATTTGAAATGCCAAGTGTTCAAAGTCGCTGAAATTTGCATGTATTTGAGCCTGATAACCAAGCTTCTTGTTTGACAGATTTTGGTTATTATGTTTATTTTATCTCGAAATGGTCTAAAAGTATTACTACACAAAAAGTATTGATGCGAATAATTACGAATTGATATAATTTTACGAAAAACTGGTAAACTAAAAGCTATAGACATTAGGATCAAGCGGGCTCTAATACTTCTTAGTTAAAATGGTTCTGAAGTACCTATTATATGCAAAGCACTTACATTATACCGGAAACTATACGGCATATATAATGTGCTGTTGAATAGTATATATCTCTAAACTGTATGCCTGCCTATTCAATAATGAAAAGTCCTACTAAAGTACCTATTGATAGGTTTAATATTTCACGCCTATAATGATAAATTTTTACCAGTTTTCAAGAAAGGGTAAAAAGTAGACTTTTAAATCTCCATTTTCTAGGAAACTTCAAAACTCTGTGGAGCAAACATTAAAAGTTTGTTTACTTCATACGGATGCCGATAAGTCACATAAAGAAGGCGAAATATAAGTTTTCATAAAAGTTCCATAGCTCAGTGGCGAGTGGAGGGCAAACAAATTCAATGACCACAGAAAACTTATAAGGAAAGTTTATCAGTGCTACACTTTACATCAAAGCAGTACCTAAACTCAGCCAAGTTCTGGTAATGAAGAATTACTTTGTTTATTATCTTTTTTATTAAATATACTAACGCAGTCTTCGTACATAATATTTCAAAATGTATTATTACAGTCACGTATAGATTAGTAAAACCATAGTTGGAATGTTTCTATGCGCGACATCTAAAATATTTAATATTTAGCGTAGTAACGTTCAACATATTTCGTCAAGAAAAGATTTATTTTTATTAGCAAATAAGCTATTCCCCATAATATCTCATGTTAACAGTAAAGATATATATCGTATTGCATTGCAAATTACTAACATACCCGGAATAAATAAGTATACAATTAAACTGCGCCAAATATGATCCAAATTAGTTGTGAAACCGACAGACAAATCAAGGCATCTAAGTTAGCTTTTGATCATTATCTCACTCGTTGATAAGTGACGATGTCTTGTTATATGTGAATCGTGTTTGTATACTAGGGACTTCATTATACTTTCGTCTTTAAATTCCCTGTTTTAAATTTTTGACCCAAAGCAAGTTCTTACGAAACTTAGTCACTGCTTTCCACGGTTTCAGTACTTCAGCCTCGGGCAACTTGAGCGTAAAAATATTACCTAAACAACGTAAAAGGAAAAAAGTTAGCGTAATTTTTGCACGGGAAATTGTTTAACATTTTCAGTAGAGAGCTTTTTAAAGTTTAGGAAACGAGCTAAATAAAGTGTTTTGAGTTACAAACTAGGCAACCAGAAGTTATCTGTGTTACTAGAAATTTCTTTGCACAATTAGCGCTGCTTTGTGTGTTGATTAGGTAGTAATATTTTGTATAATTAATAAAAATATCTAACCTCTCAATTTATATATATTAAAAGTAATGGTTAAGTACACTTATACTCAAAGTCGTCCATGTAGCCAGCGCCATTCTTAATCAAATCCTTATAGCTATATCACACATTACTGTGTATACCACCATTTAAAACTTATATCGAATAATCAAAACCCCGTGCTTACAAAAAATAATGTTCATGTTTTCATTTCGCCTAGCCCATATTTGGATTACATTTTCACCCTTTTAAGGTTCAAACGAGGCATGCGTTGTGGTGGATACATGCCCTTTAAAACTTCGTATATCGAATAATCAAATCTTCGTGTTTAGAAAAAATAATAATCATGTTTTCATTTCGCCTAGCCCATATTTGGATTACATAAGTCCAAACGAGGCATGCGTTGTGGTGGATACATGCCCTTTAAAACTTTGTATATCGAATAATCAAAACCCCGTGTTTTGAAAAAAAAAAGTTCATGTTTAATTTAGCCTAGCCCATTTTCGGATTACTTTTCACCATTTTAAAGTCTAAACGAGGCATGCATTGTGGTGGATACATATATCTGACACAAAAATATCATTCAAATTAGTCACATCTAACGCAATGAAAATACTTTTTAACCCGTTTTTTATATTGTTGATATTGCCTAGCCTTTGGTTATTGACCTTGCCTGATGGTCATTGATGATCTTTATATTAATAATTTTTATTTTTATAATGATTCATGATTTCGTACAGTTGAAGATATTATTTAGGCTAATCTGGATTTACTGGCGATGTGTTCCGGTTACTGTGTTTAACACAGGAGCCGCAACACATCTTCAGGTGCTTGGCGACAAATTTTTACTTTAAGGTGGTAGCTAGCCAGGCTGACATTCATAAAATGCACTACGACCATGCTGTGACACATGATAGCGGTCACTAGCGGTCACCTATCCAAGTCAATACCGCAACGGACGTTGCTTAACTTAGTTGAACGGTTAAGAACGGCTAAGCAAACTCCGCTACGAGCGCTTCGAGTTGTTCAAAACTCAAACGTGAAAGCCCTGGCCCAACAAAGAATTCATCTGAAACTCGAAGTATCTAGCCGAAAAGTAACACGGATTGTTTGTATCCAGCTGATACCATAAGATTAAATAATAACATAGTTATTTTTAACTTTGTTATTATTAATTCTTATGCTAATACTCGGAACTCGGTTTGACTGATGAGATTTTCGTCAAACATGGGAAGAAATATGTAATTAATGCTTGCTTTCGAATAAAAAAATAGCTTCTCTAAAATTTCAGCCGATCGGCAGATACCTACGACGTCACGATATACAATAACATACACACAAAGGCTACAAACTTATGACATTCCTTTTTCGCCGGCATGCGGCAAGGGTTTAAAAATACACGTCGAATCCATTTCCGATACTCCTACCAATCGGAGTACCGATCGGAGGACTGGGAATCACATCTATTTTTTAAGTTTGCAGAAAATGAATAGATATTTTGCTTTCAGACATGCTTTAAGTATTCTGGGTCTTATTCATCTTCTGACTTCATCTATATCTATACTAATACTATCAAGAGGAAATGTTTGTATTTTTATAATTTTGTATGTAACGAATAAACTTAAAAACTACGGACCGATTTGAAAAACTCTTTCATCATTAGAATCCTACACCATCCCTGATGAACATAGGATATAGAATATTTTGAAAAACTTAGGGATCCGTATGATAACTTCGATAATGTAACCCAAGGTGTGAAAAGAGTACCAAAAAAAAACGTTATATAGCGTACGCTGCGGAAATTGTTGACAATAGAGCAAAATGACGTATAATTTTATAGAGGACATCAATATCTACCAAAAATTCGCAATACTATATGTCTAACTGTTACAGTTAAGTAATAACTACTTTATATCTGTTTCAAATTATATTTTTTGTTGAAAACCCGTGCCAAGCCGGGGCGGGCCGCTAGTCCATTAATATAGAGTCAGTAAGATTTCATTCAGAACAGCAAAAACTTTTCTTTTTTTCTTTTTTATATCTAGTAATTTGAAGTCCTTTCTTTTTTGATATTCTGACCTGCAAATAGATAGCAATAAGCATTAGACTGTGCAATGCGCAGCAGATCCTTACATTATTTCGACTGTCCACTTAATTAATCATCCAATATGAGGGTGTTAGTTGGATTTAAACAACAAAGTCAATAGTCAAAACCATTTATTCAATTTGATGAAATTTTAATATTGAATGATTTTACATTGTACTGCCACGTTCAGCAAACAAAATTGTATAGAGCCACTGAGAGAAGAACGGGCAAGAAACTCGGGGCAAGTCTTTTAACAATGAGTTACATACTTACTATATACACTTTATTTACACTTTCACTGGTTTATCAACTATTAATTAACATATAAAGTCATTGTTTACATAAACAGATATTTTCTTATTCGATATATAATTGTCATAACCTTTTTAACAAACCATGTAATGGTCCAAAAGGACCATTACATTTAAACGAGGTTTGTCGTTATGTTATATCAGAAAAGATAATAACAAATTACTTAACTTCACAATATCTTGATTGGGCAGCACTTCGTCACTAAATACTACTTTCCAAATATATTTCGACACCCCCGGAGCTCTGCTCGGCACGGCGGTCCAACCGAAACTGAATCAAGCAGTACTTCGTCGTCAAACACTATTTCAACACCACTGGAGGTCTGCTCGGCACGGCGGTCCGACAGAAAGTGAATCTACTTGCCTTACACTACCCGTTTTATAGCAGTGAACAAACAAGGTGACGAAGCGACTACCGTCACAAACACAGTACTCTTTAAAATTGACAATTGTGTGATTTCAAGCTCCATACTTATGGCAATAAGTATAATAAAATCATCAATAATTTTACACATAGATATAAAGTACATAATATATACTATTTTAAATAAGTATCTTTACAACTGTCACATGATCAGTTATAATACTAATAAAATATGCTTGTAGTAAAAATATTATCAAATAATGATTCCAGTGATGATAATCCATATATGATGCTTAATCACAGTCTCAAATTATACAACATTAGGTATAGTATTAAATTCACACCACAGATAAAATATACACATAGATAATTAAACCAATACTTATTTTCATCTTAAGAACCACAGAGTATTTCTAAAACGAAATTGAAATGTCACATTATACCAGTTGATTAAATCTTAAGCTTAAAGCCAATCAAGTGAATATGAACAAATATTTCAATAAATAGTGAGCCAATTTTCAAATAATCTATCAAGGGCATGGAAAGATTCTAAATCTTATGCCGAGACCTGACGTAGGTATACCCAGTCAGTGCTGGCTTTGTATAGTCTATGGAACTTATGTTTGTTAGATGCTATGCAAAATATTTCAGTTTTAGATCTCCATGAATAATAGAAGGACAAATGAATGAGATAACAATCAGAAATGCATTGATTTTTATATTGTAAACAGTGTAGGTAAATTGTGAAGTTATAATTTTATTACAGCAATATCTGTGGACGTGTTTATCTAATAAACAACAGTTGGAAGGCGAATCCCAAGCGGACGTGATTTGAGCCCGCGAGGCGGCATAAATGGATCGAGAAGCGATCGACGCCGGGGGCTTTGTCAAGATTTCATGGTAGAACCCTTTGTATCTACTCAGGGCCGTACTCAGGACAACATTTTGGGGGCAATTTTAAAAAGTGTCTGGGCACAAAAATGTGTATATATCATAAATGTCTTACCACTAAAATTGTGCTACGATTTGATGTAAATCGTCAAAATCCTATTTTATATGGGGTAGGAGATTTTTAACATTTACAAATAAAAAATCAATAGTATAATTCGGTGTGGTGTGATGCCAACTCGAACCATATATTTTCTTCTCATGTTGCTTATTGTCTTCTTTAATGATGCTTGGCCGGGAAAAAAAAATTTATTATTTTAACAATTATGAGGAGCATTAACGTCTTCTGATTATACTTTTGGGAATCAGAAGTGAAACAGCCTTTTCTAAAAAGATAAATTGTTGTTAGTTCAGTAATTTATTTCACATTTGTGAAATAAATTACTGAACTAACTAATATCAAATAATTTAATTGAATTACAAATTATCCAGAAATGCACACTGCCTAACAAACTACGTCCACTAAGCACGGTATTATGAAGCAAAAATAGGGTCAGCGCACTCTTCTGCCTTGCTTAAATAGCCTGTTCACTGCTCGCCCCTCCAGTGTTGCCAGTAGCTGCTAACAATACAATACCTATCATACTTATTATATTCGGCGACCTTGGTCAGCGGCAGAAGTATAAGAATTATTATCACCCGTATTTCATGGTAGTAGTACCATATTCTGGACAAGAAGCAGTGTACTCTGTATTGCCACGCAGAAGCACCCATGGTCCAAATAATGCTGCTAACTTTAGCTTAATTCCACAGTATGGAAATTCGTAAGTGCTCGCCTGGCTAGCCAAGCTACCACCCTTGTAGAAAATGTATCACCTTCCGGAAGCTCTCCTTATGAGCTAGTTCCCATTCTTCTTATGCTTTTCGACAATCTTCGACCACAACATCACTTTCAGAAGAAACAGTGGTTAAATATTGGCCTAAATCAAAAAATAAAAACGTAAACTAAGATTTTGCATACACGTGTGGGTAATATATGTACGTGTCAATAATATTTTTTTTTGCTTAATATTAATAGGGTCAAGTAAAACCCATCTACTGAGTACAATCCTGTGTTTGTATCTCTCGCAATTTATTATGGATGTTCAGAGGATTTCACGATGTGAATAATTGGTGTGCAGGAGCGTTATTTCTTGTAAAATGTATTTAAGATTTACCATTCTTATATTCTTTGTATTTGCATAGAATAATTGTAATGTAATAAATGTTATTGTATAGAATGCTGACTAAGACATTGTATCCTTAAAGATATAACAGATGGGGAAAAAACAACCAATTGTGGCCGAATATTTTTAAAGACAATTTGAAGCAGTCATGGCTCAGTGGCATTGGATATGCTGTACAGAAGGTCCGTGATTTTAATCCCGTCGCGGACTTGAGCTTCACCGCATGGTGGATGGGCATTGCAAATGCTCGCCTTCCTAGCGACCACCCACAAGTAGAAAATCTGTCGCCAAGTACCTAACAGTGTGTTCCGACAGCTGTCCTTGAGATCCAGTAAAATTAACAGACACATGAAACCTAACAACTGTACGTCTCAGTGTGACGGGCACAGTGCAATTCGTGTTGACGAAATGCATCTGTTATAGGCAGAGGTTAGGCCACTCAACATCAGGTGGGCCTTGGGTTCATACCGTCACAAGAACATAAAAATAGACAGACAATATTGTAAGAAAGATTCGGCGCACACATTGACATCAGGAACACCTAGAAAAATGCTCGAAGATCGTTATGAACAAAGTACAATACATTGCTGTTTCTACAGAACAGGATACTTGTACCAGGTAATGCTGAATAATTTGTTTTTGCGGGTTTTTGACCACAATGTTCATGTGAGTGTGATTTCGTGAAAGATGTATGTAAACGGCCCTCAAGGATAGCAGCGGGATTCAATTGTGGGGTCTTTGACATCGTATTCTCTACTTTAACGTGTTAGCTAGCCGGTTGAGCCTTTTCGAAATGTGTACGAATAGTTCAGGATGTTGATTGGAAATGTGTGCATTTTTACAGAGTTATAGCAAGCATGAAGAATAATAAACGTTTGTGACAAAAAGTTATAAATACCCGTTACCAGAGTACATAACAACTAGCACTAAAAATTTCAAGCTTCGACCACCAGTCTCATAGTACCTTATTTATTTTTCCTTGCCAACAGAACTACTCACTATTGTTATGAGTCATTCATAATGATTGATGATACTATTATAAAGTAAAATTTTAAGAAGTGGGTGCAATTGGAGTCCTCACCATTCCTCCGCTCCTTGCGTCGTTATCCACAAAGCTGAGGGTCGTGATACCCCGTGGAAATCACCCTTTGTTTGACAATTTGTCGCCACCTGTTCCTATCTTTGGCGATGTGAATGGCGTCATTAACACTGTTGTCAAGGGTAGTGCGGATTTGATCTGACCATCGTATGGGACTGCGACCTCTTGGGCGTTTCCTTTCTATAATAGTTACCATTACATACATAAAATGAACCATAAATTCATCGTCATCATCATCAGCCGGAAGACGTTCACTGTTGAACAAATCCCCTATAGAACACCACAAAGAACGGCTATTAGCCGCTAGTAACCATTGGCTACCCGCGACTTTTACAATGGCATTTGTCCACCTAGTGGGGGGCCTACCAACTGCAGACGTATACTACGTACACGTCCGGTGTATTGTGTAGTAACCACTCGAGAATCTTTCTTCTCCATCAGTTATCAGTTCATCAAGCAATGTGGCCAGCCCATTGCCGCTTCAACGTTTTCAAATTCTGAAAGCTATGTCGGTGACTGTCTTTGGCGAATATCCAAACAACCATAAATGACCTTAATTTAATGATAAACAGCAATTGTACGACATACTTAAACAAAAATATAATTTATTAATAGTTCAAGGGAGGATATAATACTTTAGGAGTATTACAAATTTACAAATTAGAGAGGAAAAATCCCGCACATGACTTTAATTTTTCCTCTCGTATATTTGTAATTTTGTAATGTATACCACATAGCAGGCGTTATTGCAAACATAACAATATAAAAATTTTAGGAGTACCTAATATATTTCAGAAATGAGCTGGACTACGTATTTGGAACAGTTATTTTCTCTGCATCAGCAATTCAAGATTTTAGTTACGAGTATAATACTGAAACGTAGCATCTGTTTATTTATTCCCGACAGCTTCAGGTTACAGGAGTGGTTCTTATTCAGTTTCTGTATACCGTTTTAGAACTACACTGCCTTTCAGTATATCTCTAGATTTGAATAGCGCCGCCGTACTAAGTTTGAATGCTAATTTCCTTTCAGTGGCGACGCGCAGCTTTTGGCAATTTTAGTGGAAATGGCTGTTTTGAAAGTGGTAATGCAGTTACTTGATTATTTTTGCCTGAAGCCGTATTTTAAATTGCATATTAATTATTGTAACATTATCAGTAAAGCCTACTTACGTTGATGAATACTTGTTTTAATAAATGACGTTAATGAATGTTCCGGGCGAGACTGGAGTATGCTTTTTTATTTTGGAAACAGTATTAGGGCAAACCTATAGAACTTACCTATTTATAAAGTGTCCCGTAGGGATGATGGCCGAGCGGTAATGGCTATGGGCTGCCGTGCCGCAGGTCCCTGATTCGATCCCCACTGCTGGCTTGAGCTTCACCGCATGGTGGAAGGGCATTTTGCGATTGCCCGCCTGGCTAGCTACCACCCTCAATTGTAAAATCTATGTCTCAAGGTGACGGGCGCAGTGCAATTGGTGACTTGTGATGAAATGACCAAGACCCAATTGGCGAAACGTAGGTGTTTACATACCTTTGCCTACCACTTTGGGGAATACAGGCGTGATTATATGTATGTATAAATGTTAGAATATGGTATATTACAATGTTATACGTATATAGCGTAAGAGGCAACGAGAATCAAGAGTAAAGGTCTACTGATGAACGTTGACAACCATGCACGTTTTGCGAGACATGTTTCAGTTCCATGCAATAGGAGAAAAACAGTTGCCATCTACCAGGTGAAAGATTGCAACAAAACATGTCCGTGTGAGCCAATATTAATTATAAAATTATCCACAATAAAAATTTAAAAAATTAACAATGAAATTCAATCAACTTTAGTAGAACTAAACAGCTAAAGTTTTAAAAATACGCTGATTGCTGTTGCTTCGTGTAGAAGCGAAACACGTTTTAATTGCGAATATGCATTCGGTTATAGGCTACGTGGCGTTTATCTCGTCACGTTGGTTTAGTTGAAAAAATGGTCGGAATTGTCAATAGATATTTTTTTAATATGTTTTTCTTAAATATCAATTAACCTAATGTTTTCCACTGCCTACTCATTCGGAGATTACAGACGTGACACAATGGCCATAACACGAATACCATAGATAAAGTAAATGCGTAAGTTTGTGAGTATTGAGTGCACTGAGAAAAACGAATTAAAGGCTAATATAAAATTTGACCTTTTACCGTTGAATTGTAAATACGTAAGATGAATTCACATCTCTTTAGATGATTTTCACCAATCAATAAAAATGTACCATGTTTTATAATAAACACAACCGTCAAAAACGCCTTCCGTAAAGTATTTTCAGAATTGAACTTGTTATACGATAATAATTGTAGTATTGACCATAAAATATACCTTACTTTTACGGCGGTTTTTATACGGTGATTATCACTTTAACGTACGACTTAATCAGCCTCATCGAAACGTCAATATTTAAGAAAGACCTCAAAATACACCTTAAATGAAGACGAAAAGAAACATTCGCCTTCACTGACCTCGTTTAACGCCTTCTAGTTGGAAGGCGTTTTTGTACGTATTTACGTTTGGTCGGTTTTTCGCCTTATACCATATAAATTGGCCGTCATTAGGGCGCTTTTGATTTTTCTCAGTGTGTGCATGTTTGTTACGTCTCTCCGGCGAAACTGCTGAACCGATTTACATGAAACTTGTCATATATATATATAGTTTCTATCCATTAGATACTTTTCTTTAAACTTTCGTGAACTAAGCTCATGTTTCTAAATTCTAAACGGGTATTTTCACGCACGACCATTAGATACTTTTCATCATCATCATCATCATCAAGTTTCAGCAATGTCTACGTGAGTGAAACCGCGGGGCGCTGGTCCCAAATAATGCCAGCTTAGTTGAATACTAAAATTTACCGTATATTGCCAAAGCAACGATATTTTGGTAGCTTTAGTAGAAATACGTGTTTAGAATTAGCCAGAGTGTAACATATATACTAATTACGCTATTTGAGCTGAAAATGTTCGTCGTTCCATGTCAGTTAGCGATATAGTTCGATGGTTAATAGACAATTAGCCCATTGATAATGCATCGAAGCATCAACTACCGTATGCGTTTCCGAGTTAGGTTACGTTAGTATTAGTACTTTATGCATAATGAATAAAGCAGTGACTTACGCCACGAGTAAATTTTTAAACCCCGAGCGTAACGAAGGATTACGAGGATATCTTCTATACCATTCTTCCCATAGCACAGCTATATATCGACAGCTATATCTCCAAAGATGAAGCTCTACTTTTTACACCATCTGCCACAAAATAACAAGCAAAACTTACTAGAAAGTAGAAACACAGTTTTTTTTTAATAATTACTTAGAAGTTGTTTAATTACGATTTTAACATTAGCGTGTGACTGACACTCAGATTGACTCTGTAATAATTTTAATAATTTCACAGGCAGTCACAATTATTTTTTTATACAATCATAGAAAATTAGTGTGGTGATATAAAAAGAAATAAAACACCTGATATATATATACACTATATATATAGTATACCAAATATATACACTTTACACGGCTGCTTTTTTACCGGCGATTCGCCTTTATTAAGAGGCATTTTACATTTTAATGCGGTATACGAAGATTTTAAGCGCTTAATTTACTATCATAGGAAATATCTACAAGTTGTTTAATAATTGATAAAAATAGAATAATCTGTTCTCTTTTCAGTTAATGTACCAGATTTACCAACATAACATTAATTATTTTGTAGTGACCAATCTCCCGCACCTTGTTTAACGAATTAAAGTACACATAGCCAACTTCAGAGTTCTATCTCTTGTATAAAGATTCATCAAATTAACTAAAAAAAAAACTGTGCATCAGGCATATAATCCTGTTGACACATAGTGTACTAGAATATCGATAATTAATCGTCATTGTAGAAAATAAAATAAAGATCTTGCGCCAATTTCCACGAATTATATCAGCAGTTTACCACGATATATTGCGATTAATAAAGTGTAATTCCAAACAGATATTATATGAAAAGAAAGTTCATTCTTTAATTAGTCTGATATTTAATAAATTGTGCTATTAACTCTGTTTTGTTAGACAAGAAAAAATATTTAACATAACTCGAAATGCTCATAAATTGAAATGTACAAGCGCGAGGCGATCAGTACCGCGCGAGCGCTCATCGAGGTAGGACCTGCGTTCGTTTTGCCTTGCTCTGACGTCTCGTACGCGGAACGCTTAGACGCAAGTTTATAGTGCGACCACAGAGTTTTGATCATGTCTTTATTTTTTTAATTATAAACTATACTTTATTTTTGTTGTCTTGTTAAGTAACTACATCTTTAGTTTCTGTTCATCCATTGTGTTAAAAAAAGGAAACGTCACAATTATGCAGCCTTATACAGCGTTATTGGAAAAATGCTAACAACCTCAGAGGGTTGACTTCTTCTTTTTGGTCTGCTAGTTTTTATATTATTCTAGTTTAAAGTAGTAACTCACTATAACTTTTGTTTTAGAAGGATAAGATGACAGGCGAATAATTGATTTCCAATATTTTTGGATTCAGTTAATGTCTATAAGTGAACACAGCGATAACTTCAGCAGGAAATTAAACTACCTTCCTAATTTGTACAAAACGGCCTCCCGGCTTTTCCATCATTTGTACAAACCGGGATACCAGTTAGCGGTCGATAGTCGTATTTACAAATTTACCATAATATCTGCGTAAGTGTTTTCTGCGTAAGTTTAAGTATTGAAGCAGTGATGGCTCAGTGGCATTGGCTATGGACTGCCGCGCAGCAGGTCCATGGTTCGAATCCCGCCCAGAGCTTGAGCTTCACCGCATGTTGGAAGGGCATTTTCCGAATGCCCGCCTGGCTAGCGAACACCCTCTAGTAGAAAATCTGTCACAAAGCACCTAACGGTGAGTTCCGGCAGCAGTCCTTGAGAGCCAGTGAAATAACAGGCAAAACAGGTATGTCTCAAGGTGATGGGTGCAGTGCAGTTCGTCACTTGTGATGAAATGCATCTGTTATAGGCGAAGGATGCCGCTTAACATCAGGTGGGCCTGGCGCTTGTTCCATCACAATGACATAAAAAAATAAATAAAAAAAAAGTCCGACTTTCATAATCCAAATGGTTTTCAAAAGGATGCATCCTTGCCCATACAAGAAAGAATCCCTACTTTTCTGAGATAACGGAAGTATTTTGAATATTTTGATGAAATCTGAAACCAGCACAAATTACATTTTGGCCCCAAAATATTACGTCCTTTCATATTAATCTCGTAACTATGTCAACAGTTATAAACTTAGAAAAACGCAATTTTGCATATGTATAAGTCATTTTTCGCTCGATACATTTTGCAACGCAAACACTTACCGATGCAAATTTGCGTATTAAATAATCTCGTAACTAATTTTAAACTTCTAAACCAAAAAATCTGAAATAATATAAATGTATAAATTATATTTTATGTAAATAATAATATCAAAGAAGGACCAAAGCCGTAGGTGGTATAGTTTTTCAGAAAAAAATATTGCTCTCCAATACAGTTTTCCCGCCAAAGTTCTTAAAACAATTGGGTTGTTTTAATCTTGTTACTTTAAAATATTTGGCGTAAAAATCTGTAACAATTCATGGCTAAAGAACAATAATAAACTATCATATTAAATAAGAATCGAAGTTCTAGGTGTCTAGTTACGAAAAAATAACAATAGCAATTAAATTACTTTTTCCCACTATTTTTGTCGTGTGTTCAAACCCCATTTCCAGTATTTTTTTCTAAAAAAGGTGTATTATCATTTATTTTCCATAGAAGAAATAGTGAGCATAAGAGTATATAGTGAGGATTGCATTGGTACCAAGAAGTATATATGTTGATTATAGATTGCATCAAAGATATTCGATTTAAAAACAAAAAAACCTCAAAATTTGTAAATCTATACTTACATTTCGCTGCTTGGTCTACTCAAACTAAATGGATGAAAATGTTATTTTTTTAAAGGTATAGGTGATATATTGTGGTATGGGAATATGAGGGTGACATGTTTAAATAATGGATACCAAAAACGTCATGGGACGTTTGTGGTTGGTACTGAGTTGTTTTCCGGATGCACAGAGAAATAAAATTAAATCCTATGCATGGTCATTATGGCAGACAGTGTTAACGACTGGATATAGATACTGTGTAGAGTGTGAACGAGGAAAATAGCAATTTTTGGAAAATTTAAAAGAAAGAGCTTTTAGTCCGCAGCTTTTAATCAATGCCGTTACGTCAAATATTTATATAATTTTAAGCCGTATAATTATTTAAGTTTATTGTTACAATAAATGATTCAAACATATCTATTTTTTATTCATCAAGGATGAAATGTAAATATACGATTCACGATGTAGGTTGACTATTTAATGTACATGCCTACTTCTTTTCTATAACATTAGCAAGTAATCGACAAGAAATTGATTATTTACTCGTGCCAATCACACAATTTTTAAATTCGCAACTTACATTTCTTTATTAATGAGTGCTAGTATCAAAATATGTTACTCACAGTCACGCTATTCCGTTGTCACTTCTTTCGCTTGTGTATGCGATGCGCTGGCATTTACCTAAACTTCAGTAGCGTGATATTGTGAAATGGCTCTTAACAAAGCACTACAAACTATATATACAACTACTACAACGAAAACATTTAGGCAACCTACACTAAACCTACAGGTTTACAGGTAGTATATTACTGGCCTAGTCCAGGCCTTAGTCCATTACTAAACCTGGTGCTTGGCTAGATGAGGAATTCTACAAACAGGGTAATTCAGGCACCTTAACGTTATTAATAGTTTGCCATGGTTATTGGGAATCAATCTGAAGCGCTCGTAGCGAAGTTTGGTTAGCTGTTCTTAACCGATCAGCAAAGTTAAGCAACGTCCGCCGCAGTCAGGAGTTGGATGGGTGACCGCTAGTGACATTACTACTGAGCGCTTCCGTGCTTCGGAGGGCACGTTAAGCCGTCAGTCCCTGTTGTCGTTTAAGGATAGCAGTCGTTATAGCATGGTGGTAGGGAATTTTGCAAATGTCCGCCTGGCTAGCTACCATCCTCAAGTAGAAAACCTGTCGCCAAGCACCTAACGGTGTGTTCCGGCAGCTGTCCTTGAGAGCCAGTAACTAGGTTAGCCTGAACGACATCTTCGACTACATCATCACTTACCATCCGGTGAGATAGTGATGAAAGACTAACCAATCAGGCTTAACACCTCCAGCATTAGCACCATAAATAAATATCCACTGTAAATAAACTTAATATTACTTGTAGGTTCATGGTTACCATTCCAATTGAAGATTTCCGAAAACAAGCATGCGAGTTTATAAGCGGTCAATTACGGCGATAACGAGATAAATTTGCTATAATTTGCCATTGAAATTGACTCAAGTTATTATTATAATTAGTACCTATCAACATATAACACAAATTAGGTTGAAATAAAATTTTCATTGTAGCGACATACGAAAACTACAGAAAGTCTATTTTATTATCATGTGATATGGAAGCGGTGAAAATTTTACAAACTATAAGCAATACAAAATTACGTATTTTAATTTCTTGTAAAATGTCAAAGGTTTGAATGAGTACTATTCGAAAAAAAAAGAACTATTAGTACCAATCCAGTAGAACATTTTCGGTGAGGTTGTTTATATATGGTACTCTACTTAAAGTAATCAAACAATTATAAAGATTACAAGAACTGTAGTGAAATTACAGGCACATGAGATGTAACATATTTATATCTCAGGGCGCAGTGCAGTTTGCCGCTTGTGACGAGCTGCATCTGTTATATGCAGAGGTGACCGCTTAACACCAGGTGGGCCTCGTGCATGTTCCAAAACTGCATAAAAACGTTATTAGCGGCGTACATTATTTTATGTGTAATAAATCAAATCGTATTCTCCAATAAAATCACCGAAAAAACGCTAAGACCATTGCACTTAATCGATACGGTATAATTACTAAATCATCTACACATCCACGCACATCTGTACGAGTTAAGCACGGGGCACACTGGCGGATCGATTCGAGTCAACTCCCGTTGGACCCCAATAAATCTATCCGGACCTGTGTTCATTAATTTGCCTCTGTCAAGTCCGTATCTGAAATTGTTGATGTTTTGCGCGTGTTTCCAGGGCAAAATTTATTGGACCAATCATTCGTGGCCTCAAAGTTGGGCAGTACTTGAGATGGAATTTCATAATTGGATCGGTATTTGAGTTGGATTATATGAATATCCTGTTAATTTTATATAGAATGTATTTTATTTTATCGGCATTAGCTAGTGAGACCACAAAATAACATAATCAATCCTTAGAAAGCCTTTATACGTTCGAAGGAGTAGGCTGTCTAATCTTCCACGTTTCGTGATATATTGTACCTCATTGTACTAATTAGACGTAGTTTGTCTTTTTATAAAGAAGGAATGTAATAACGATGTTCTTACTTGCTCTACTTTGTAATAGTAATAACAATGTTCTTTTAAAAATAAAACTTTTTATTCCCAACATGTTTACCAGTTGCTCTCTTCAGCTAGAGTTCGTCTTAGTGGGTACCACCAAAGTGGCAGATGTTCCGTCAATATTCAGCAGTAGTACGCAAATACTACTGTGTTTAGACGTGAAGGCCACTGCAGCAAGTGAAATTGCTGGGCGGATGTTATCATCCGTCCAGCAATTTCACTTGTTCTTCTCGAAGATACGAGCGCAGTGCAGTGTCATGCAGAACGAGGACGATGACACTGCAACTGTAATGGACATGCGTGGCGTTTAACATGAGGCGGGTGACTTATCCTTCTCTTCACCTATAATCAATAATAAAAAACATTTCATTTCACACCTATGTCACCTTGCTAAACTAAAAGCCAGGTGAACACATATTTAATTAAATAAAAACTAAACTAGCACCCATCTACTCAGTTAACTACAAAATATAATTATCTATCGGTTCTCAATGCGAATTAACTACCAGCGCTACTTACTGAATTAATTCATCAATAAACCGATAGAGGTCGTATATTCTAAACCAAACCTTCAATTGGCAATATATAGATGTCGCCCTAGGAGATTGAATATTCTATTAAATATCTAGTTAACTAAATAATTATTCAACTCTTATAATAAATAACAATTATGAATAGGATCCTAAAACAATAAAAATCTGGATCCAAAAATAATAAACATATCGGTATTATTTACTCAGTAGTCGTTCAAATGAATGAACGTCAAAAAATCACCACGGGTCATTTGCACTTCCTATTAAGGGAACGTTGTGTTCAAAAACTACAATATGTATACCGGAAATATGGTTGTGTTTATAAAACTTTTGAATACACAGTGCTCATTGGATTTAACTTTCCAACGGTTTAGTGGCATTTTTCATGACCATGAAACGCAACGATGGTCATGAAACGCATCGCACGCAGTAGAGGACAGTGAAAGTCAGCGTCACTTTGCCAATCACCACGACTCGAACAAGTGCTTCAATTAGAACCAACCCATAATTACTAAAATTATATAAAGTTTATTCGTAAACTTCGGAAACCCCATACTATACTTACTTGGGTGAGTGAATATATATTTGACCAAAATACATAAAACTAACCTCTAAATTTCTTTGTGCTAATTGTGTATTTGATCCTTGGGTATGTACTCTCACTGCTATTTAATGTATGTATAATTATGTGTTTGAACATGCTAATAGCTCTTCTAGCTATTAGCATAACTATCTTGTGAACCTTTTTATATTTCTCTGTGTTTTTCTGTTGCTTCTCGACTCATTATACTTGTGTACCTACGCCCTCCTGGCAGAACTTTAAAGGGTGTTGCTGGTAGCTCGCAATTCACGAGGGACCTAAGCTAGTCCCTTTATGCTCGGTAGCAAACGGACCTCTTGGATTGTGCGCCCTCCTGACCATCAACATACCTACTTGGCCCTTCTGGCACCCTAATGCGGCTGGTGGTTCGCATCCGCGAAGGGCCTAGCTAGTCCCTTTATGCTCGATAGCGGAAGACCTAGCGGATGCGAATTCTTCACCAGCCGCATCTACTTACCTTTGTCCCTTATGGCATCTGTTGTTTGCTGGCGGGCCACATCCTTAAAGGCCCTCTGCGAGTCCCTATATGCTCAGTAGCAGAGGGACAGTGGACCCACCAGCTCAACACCTCACTGAACCCATCATGACTGGAGCACATGTGCCTTCCAGGGTTCCAGTACGAGGCTACTGTTCCTGTAAAAGGGACTATTACTATACAACGCTGTACTCCGGCCATCTCCTAAAGTACAGCACCGACCGTTGCCATCTCTACAGCACCTAGCTGGGACAGTCTACCGGCGCGGCAGTGCTGAACGAGCCACCTGTACCGCAGCACCTGCTGCTGGGCATCGACTCCTTACTAGCAGACCGGGGATAAGTCCTTCTACAAGAAAGCCTACCATCAAATAACCTGTCTGAAATCCACAACCCTATTCTGATTATACTTCTACATCTGTCTCATTCTTCTTTTTTTATGTTCCCTACTACCCTGAATAAGTAGAAAGGTGACACTAATTAACACTGTTAACTAATGCCGATGGGGTGCCGGGCTAGGCTCTTGGGGTGCTGGGCTAGAATGTCACTCCCCCATTGCTACTTGTGGGTGTCGTAAGAGGCGACTAAAGGTGTACAATACTGGAAGGTGGGCAGCAGCGCCTTCTGAGGAACTGTTTGATCTCTTAAACTGCGAATCCTCTTCATGGAGAGGCTGTGTTCAGCAGTGAATAATCCGGCTGATACAGTAATTAACTAATACATTGTACTCATTCAAAGCTGTAGTACTTATTAGAAGCAGTGATGGCTCGGTGGCATTGGCTATGGACTGCTGCGCAGCAGGTCCCTGCTTCATTTCTGTATGGATTCAACAAGGCAACACAAGTTTTAACCCGCGTTTCTTTCTGCAGATCAGTCAAATCATGGGGCACCTATTGTTCATATTTATTTATTTTATTGATTTGACCCAAATGAGTCGATATTGTTGGTAAGCTAACATTAAACCATGCCGCTAAATACTGAGTAGTTTGGATCGGATTGGCTTCCCCCATCTCTTTCAATTCATTTTTATTCACCTGTCTTCCATGTGGTTCGTTCTACAAATCAAAGTTTCCATCACGAAAGCGTTTAAACCGAAATCGCACGGTGCGTTCATTAGCAGTCCCCTCTTCAAGCGCAACATTGGTATTGCGAGCTGTTTCCGCCGTGTTAGTTCCGCGTCGGAACTGGTATATAAAAATCACTCGAATGTTTGAACTAGCCGTCCTTCTTGTCTAAGCTGAATAAAAATACAACTGAAAGTCGATAATCGAATGTTGCACATTTTTTTAAATAAGAATCATGGTAACTTTTTTCACACGGTAAGGTTCTATGTCAAATTGAAATACCAATTACAATAAAATGGCAATTGTGTATTGTGTATCGAGCCGTGTAGCGAATGATCTAGGTGAGACTACAGCTGGATGCCTTGTGTGCTGTTTAACCTATAACTACTAAGAAAAGACAACTGGCCAAATACAAATTTAACTCGCACACCGCGAAGCAGTGATGGCTCAGAGGCATTAGCTGTGGACTGCCGTGCAGCAGGTCCATGGTTCGTATCCCGCCCCGGGTTTGAGCTTCACCGCATGGTGGCAGGGCATTTTGCGAATGCCCGTCTGGCTAGCGAGCACCCTCAAGTAGAAAATCTGTTACCAAACATCTAACGGTGTGTTCCGGCAGCTGTCCTTGAGAGCCAGTAATTCTAGGTTAAGCCTGATTACTTACAATCAGGTGAGATTGTGGACAAAAGCTAAACAATCTGCAATAAAAAAAAACACCAGATTCATACCAACACAAAACATACCAAAATATCGATATATTTTCATACAATTCAAGATCTTTAGCCGATATCTAATCCGCACTTAGCCAATTTTAAGCTTACATTTTATTACTTCATACCATTATCTCATTAAAAAAAACAAATAAAATAAAATACTACCTTGTGAGTGTATGGGAACACTATGCTATTTTAATTCCTTATTATAATTATTATTTCTTATGCAATCCATATTAACATCACATATTCTGTGGAAATATTAACCGGCCACCGATTACGGTTCCAAAAAAAAGCAGAGGCTGTAACATATTTCCGTTTTTTTTAGTACGGAACCCTAAACGGAACTAGAATGTCTGTTTGACCGTAATCACTTACACCCGTTTCACACAAAGAACGGGCAGCGTATTTTACCCACTACGGACGGAACGAACCGTAGGCGGTATATGCGTTTGGGGTCAGAGGTTGTTTGTATGTATTTGTGTCTGTTACCATTTTCTTTGGAAACTACTGGACCGATTTCAATGCAATTCTTTGCATTGAACAGCTATAATTTCAGAGCAGGTTCATAAATATGTTTTATTTACGGATATAGGATATATCAGGGGGCGCTGCAGCAGCTGGAATATTTGACGCTTGAAGGCTATCTCCTGAAACTGTTGGACTGACATAGGAAATCAACTCCAAACTAATACCTGAATGAGAGATCTATATGACAGCTGTCAAAGTGACAGTTAAGGTTATATTTTAATATTGTTAGGTTTGCAATAACGCCTGCTATGCGGATTACATACCAAATCGACATCTATAGTACCACTTGCGTTGTACTAGAAACAAGACCAATTTTGCAATTGGTTTTATACTTGTAAATGATGACGCAACCGTATAATTTTAATATTGTAAGGTTTGCAATAACGCCTGCTATGCGGATTACATACAAAATCTAACATGACATGACGTCATAACTCTGTTTGTTTGTAGTACAACGCAAGTGGTACTATACAACAATCAACTATTTTTAAAACTCTTTTATTTTTATTTTCTGTGACTTACTTCTCTTTAGTCGGGGGGTTTCCGGAATAAATATTTTGTCCTTTTTAATTACAACACATATTCATCGTAGATAAAAAAAAGTTTTATCTTTCAAATAGCATGAATAACATCAGATAAATCTGCAAATGCGTATATTTGTAATTTTGTAGTTGTGAAAAATTTAAGTCATCTGCGGGATTCGATGTCCTGAGTCCATCCACCCCTTTAGCCGCTCGGTATGCTCTAACCAATTGAGCTGACATGACAATGAGTCATAACAATTTTTTTTCTATAACCATCGTATTGGGATGGAGCGACATCTATAGTACAACTTTGTACTACAAACAAGACCAATTTTGCAATTGGTTTTATACTTGTAAATGATGACGAAACCTTATAATTTTAATATTGTTATGTTTGCAATAACGCCTGCTATGCGGATTACATTACAAAATTACAAATATACGAGAGGACTTAAATTTTTCCTCTCGTATATGTGTAATTTTGTAATGTAATCCGCATAGCAGGCGTTATTGCAAACATAACAGTATTAAAAATAATTCTACAACTGTTTAAAATTTCGAAAAACATCTATAAAAATAAGCTAATAAATTTTTGAGACTGTTGATGTTATTCAAGAACGTAATCATGTAACATCCTCCTTTAGTAATTCACTCCCAATTGTAAAGGACCAGTTAGGGAGGGAATAACATTGCCATAACAATTATGGTCCCGAATTATACAACTTCCTTATACTCGTAGTTACAGCCTTATCGTACAGATTATATAGCAGTTCCTACATCTTATCCTTAACTAGACTATGGAGCTTTATGGGGAACCGTAAAAATTAAAACCTACGAAGGGTTTTATCCATGACATTAAGAGTGTTACTATGCTAGGATAAAGAGTAAGTTATTTCGAGCGATTTCAGGAAATTATGCTAGTTGGTTTGAGATGGGACTTAATAATAATAATATATCTTTAACTCAGATCATACAATATTTAATATTAACAAGGCACATAACATTTTCAATAAATAAACCAGCATTAAACAATGCATTGATAATTATTATCTTATTAAAGTAAAGCATAGGTTATTTAATAGTAGATTATAAACGAAAGATGATACATCAGTATTTTACGTAACGGATGTCATATTGTAAGCATAACAAAATATTCTATGGTTCTCGTGATCGAAGCTCCCAAACGTTACGAGGCCCCAGAAGAAGACAGTGTTTTTCCAAAGCGAACACAGCTTTTTATATCTTCTGCGAGAAATTTAAAAGGAGGACTGAAAAAATAGTAGATTATATAAGAAGTAATTTTAGTCGAGGCCTTTAACAGCCCGAGTGAAAGGCGAGGACAAGCATAAAGCGTAGCTTTGGAAAGCTTTCGAAGTTCTGTTCTAAACAGTGGTTGGGTTTATCTGACAAGGAGTTAACATTTTTCAGGCTGGATTATAAAACTGTGTCCGGAAGATGGCAATAGGCTATGGAACATGAAATCGAAATACAAGAATGATTGGCTACAATTTTAAATACATCACAACTGAAATTATATACACAATACATCTACTCTACGAGTATCTGTCTAAGAACGTGATGATAATATGTTTGTCATATATTTTTTTAATTATTTTATATTATTTTATTTACTGTTCAAAGTTTTTACAGTACCAACATTTTTATTATAATAAGAGACTAGCCTAGCCAAGCTTGAAGGGCTTATGAGCAGTCACTGCGTACGGTAACTTATAATATATAAAATAACAAATTATACTTATATGACAAATAGCTAATCAGAGTTATTTAATAACATAAGTTTCTTTTTAAGTATTTTGACAGAACGTGGAGTGTGAAGGTACATTATGTCTTGTATGTCTTTAGAAAAAGTGTTATTAATTTAGGTAGAAGGTAATTGTAGGTTCTCATTCCATATGTATTATTATATCTAGGTAACTGAAATGGTTAAGAGTTATTGAGGGTACGTAAGTTGTTAGGACGCTTATATTTATTTAGGTTTAGTTGAGATTAATCTATTATTTATTATAGAAACCGAGTTCTAGAACGGATTTTGGGATCATAACTAAACATGCAGACGCTTAGTGGATTACGGCCGCAATGTCCTGTAGCTACAGACTAAAAAGTACCAGAAGGATCACTCCTCAAAGACATTTCAATAATTAAGCGACTCCAGTAACGAAGCAATTAAATGCACTTCAGCTCGCGAAGCACGTAGTACCTAATATTTATATTTACTTACAAGTCGTCTCTGTCTATTGCATAGCTCTGATCTCTTCTGACGCGACACATATCGTTCAATAGTCCCGTCCGGCCGGACACTGATGTACCTGTAGCTTTGTACCTAAAGTGAGGAGTGAACCAGCCCTGTTGTAGCTCATCAACCTGTGGTTTCTGAAACTCAGTAACTCTGCTGTACGGAGAGAAGAATGAGTAATATTATAAAAATAATGTAAAGTGGGAACTTTATTAGCTGATTTTAATAATAACGTTAGCATTAATCACGACGCAAAACGTATCATAATCTAAAGTCTAACATTCATAGAGTTAACATGCTTACACTAGACTGAGTACTCGATAAGATCGCAGACACATAAATACATTGTAATGAGTAGTAAATCAAGCCATAAACTATTCAGAGAATCATTGCCTACAATAGAATATATTTCGTCTAAACCTACCTAATAAATAGGTTGAGTGTTTTCGACTTTGGAGCGGTTGGGAGCAAACATTTAGCACGTTATATTGTTTATTTTTCTGGTGGAGTGACAAATGCGTCGGTTTGTAATCTGGGTTCGATTCCAGGCTTGGATAGATCTTGGGTTTTAGGGTTCTATATTAGAAATTTTCCGTCCGTGTTTTTGCACTCATGTGCATGTAATTTCACTGGCTCTCAAGTTCAGCTGGCGGAAGACACCGTTAGGTGCTTGGCGACAGATTTTCTACTTGAGGGTGGTCGCTAGCTAAGCGGGCAATCACAAAATGCCCTTCCACCATGCGGTGAAACTCAAGCCCACGGTGGAATTCGAACCATGGACCTACTGCGCGGCGGACCATAGCCAATGCCACTGAGCCATCACTACTTCATGTTACGCAGAAGTTCACCGCCTGAAGGTAAGCGTCCCGACTGTCATTACAGATGCAGTGCCATCGCGCTTGTCTTGCTTGATACCTTCTGCACTGCGTTTGTCACTCCGAGGCATTTGTTTCTAAATATTGCGTTCACATAGTAATCTCACTTCAGTACCCTTCACGCCTTTCACAAACAGTACACATTGAGACGGAATATCTGATACTGACACCAAGACTGACTCTTGTTTCATGGACGTATCACTGGTATATATTTCATTATATTAATATACATTTATATATTACAATGGATATATTAAATATGTCCGACCTTTAAAGGATGTAGGATGTAAACTTTTTTACAGGCAGATTATGTGTTAGCTAGGCGGATGATGATCCGCAACAAATAATAATAAAGAAAAAGTAAAAATATATGGGGGGCACTATACAAGAAACGTGTTTCTTTTATAACGCCAACATTTCTAAGGCAAAATAAATAAAAACGGAAGCCACTTTCAACACTGATACGTATGAAATAATTTGTTGAAGTCTGAAACCATGTTGATTCCAAACACTGACCGCACATTATCATGGTCGACATCCACAAGTTTTTTTTTTAAATTGAGATAAGCAAGCATTTGATCGCAGCCTCACCTGATCGAAAATGACGACGCGGTTGATGATGGAGCATGCTTGCCTAGCAGATACCTGTTTACTCTGTACTTGACGACTTCCAGATTATATATATCGGGAAATAGAGACGCTGGTAGGATGTTCCATAATTCGGCCGTACGCATTATAAAACTAGATTTAAAACGCTTTATGCGTATTTTCTGAATATCGACCATGTATGGATGCCGTGTTGTAATGAAGAACTTCGATGTCGCCATAACCTGTTAATAGCATTAAAGATATCCCATTGAGAAATACTTCTAAATGGGTATTGCCGCTTTCTTTATTAAGTTAGTGCAGACAGTGTTATGTGTACCTATATTTATTTTTATTCTTGACTGTACTATTTTTTTCTAATCGAGTTACCTACTATAGAACAACATAAAAATGAAAGATCGAACACATGTTCGAGCTTTATACGGTCGAGATGATGAATCTGAAACTAACGTATGAACTAGACTATGACGAACATCTCAGATAATTTTCAGTGGTCGCTTGCCAGGCGGGCATTCGCAAAATGCCCTTCCACCATACGGTGAAGCTCAAGCCCGCGGCGGGATTCAAACCGTGGACTTGCTGCGTGGCAGTCCATAGCTAATGCCACTGAGCCATCACTGCTTCAAAACCTTAACATCACATAAAAAAAACTCATGCTAAAGTTATACTGATCCCGCATATGACTATAATTGTCTTTTTCTCTCGTAAATATGTAATATTGTAAGTTATACTGAGATTTTTGCTGCACTTTTTTCATAACTGTTTCAATAATAGGTAAAATAAAACACAAATGCAGCTGCTTTAGAATTATTTTTTTGATCTGCTGTCCTATCTTTCGCTAAAATGTGACCAATGATATTCGTAACAAATCCATGTTAAAGATATGAAAATCGGATAATCGCTTATAATTTAGAAGTTTTTATTTTCGCGCATTTTGGACAAGCAAACATCGTAGCCGCCCCGTGCAGCGCGCATAGAACTTCATTTGATTAATGTTTGCTTTTATTTTACGCTAAAAGCTCCTAAAAGATCTGCGTCCCCCTTCAGCAATGTTTTTTGCATGCAATATTTGGATAGGTGACCGCTAGTGGCAATTGTTATTAACTACTGAACGCCTAAGTGCTTCGGAGGGCACGTTAGGCCGTTGGTCCCGGTTTTTGTCTTAGGATGACAGCTGATTATGCTTTGACGGATGTCTTCGGCCGGCCTGGAAACTTCGTCACTGCATAATGGAAGGGCGTTTTGCTAATAGGTTTTTGAGAATAGTGACCTGCTTGGGAACAGTCACCTGAATAGCTATCACTTTCAAGCAGAAAATCTGTCGCCAAATACGCAAACGTATGTTCTGGCAGATAGCTTGACAGCTGGTTTCCATTCTATTCTATATATAACAGTCTATTATAAATATATCAGTTATCACGTGAGATTGTGCTAAAGGGCTCGCCTCAGCAACTAAAAGAAAACATTTCTTTAGGAAGAATACTTAAAATATTGTGCTCACATGTTTTGAACTGAACTATACATTGCAAGGTCAAGTGAGCTCTAATAGAAGTACTACTTAGTACACTACTTCTGTGGTACTACTAAGAAACAATTTTATCGATATTATAAAGATTTTATTGGGGTTTCATTGCTCGTTAAATTTTATGGATTCTTAGCTGCGTAGTAATAGAGAAATCTATACCTTGGAAGCTATGAAAAGGCTACTGCTGATAGTTATTTTTATAGGTTGAATCTTTCTATTAGGTTGTTATACGTAATGTTTGACACGAGGCAGATTAGTCATAAATAGTAATTTTACTATACATGAAACAAAACACGCTCAAGTCATAGTCATCGAATTTGAGATTGTGGTGGTGTCTTGTAGTCTGTGACGATATTGTTGTACCTTAGATCTTACACTCACTCGATAAGTTTAATAATAATAAAGACACAAAATCATTAGAGTAACTTAAATGCAGTGCCGTAGATTTATAACGTAGTTTTGTTATGCCCCGCGGTTTCACCCGCGTGCTGACGTATGATGATAAAAAGTATCATTTGTGTTAATCTGGCTTCTCATCTACCGCCACACCAAATTTCATCAAAATTGGTCCAGCCATTTGAGCGTGAAAAAGCAACAAACATACAAACACACTCACAAATTTTTGCCTTAAATAATTAATAATAATAATTAATACAGCTCGACTATGAAACACAGGTAGAATTATGTGTTTTAGGTTCGGTTACTGGAGACCAATCTCCCATATCCGAACCTAAAACTCACATTGTGTCAACACTGAGACAGATGACACGATGTAGAGTAGTTAATATAGCTTGAAGACCAGCTACGTTCAAATTGATGGTATTTTGATTAAAAAGTGAAAGAAAGAAGTATTCCACTACTATTTGTTTGCTTTTAATTTTTATAAAGGTAACTGCAGTGGCTTAAGTAACAGGATATTGGGCTAGAAAATAAATAGTGATATTAATACACTGAGAAACAAGTATAAGTTATACTATTTCCATTTCTTTATTTTCTCGATGACAACTCCTGTGAAAACTTGTACGTGCGTAAACGTCATATTTTTATAAAATAATGCATACATAATGTTAAAAGAACGCTCTTTCAAGTTTTCACAGGAGCTGTCACCGAGAAAATAAAGAAATGGAAATAGTATAATGAATGGTTAAAAAACCGACTGCAAATTATATATTTTCGTTAAGCATTGTATCGTTCCATTGAGATTAAAACTGCAACTAATATATATGTATAGCATCGTTTTTTAAATCCCTTCATTTTGATAGGCCACTCGATGAGCTTAAAAGAAAAAAAATCGTTTTTCTTACAATATGGTGCCTACAATCCACTAGATTGTTTTTTTACTTTTTTATTTACCTAGTGTCACCTGCACTGTTAATACAAATCGAATGATATATCATACATTAAAATCAGTGAAGTCGTTTAGAAGTCATGGTGGAATAAAGACTCTCACAAACATACATACATGTAGTTTTCCGCAGTCGTGTCAAAAAGTGGTTGAACTGACCACAGCGCCTTGCTTAATTAACCAAATACCCTTGTAGTACATGAGCGAATTGAAGACCTGCCTTCGTTACCGTCATCACGTTAAATTATTGATTTTTCACCAAGTTTGCTGGTAATTTCAATTGCCTTTCTATTTAGGCTGAACCCTGGAAGTTTAGGACCATTATATCAAATACATTTACATTCTTTCTAACTTTCTGGTTATTGTAATCAAACTCTTATGTAATTCTGAGCAAGATTCATGGTTATTTTTATTGGTTCTGTTTGTAGGCACCATATTAGTAGTTATTTTAACGACTATGTTATGAAAATGTGACTATGTTTTTAGGTTAAAATAACTGAACAAGAGTGACGTGTCCTCGTTTCAGAGTAAAGTGCCAAAATTTATATTATCACCGCAGACACAGGCTCACCATATAATAATCAGCAGTTTATTCCAACACCATATATGATTTAAAATGTGAAGATATTTGCGGCTAATTATTGATTTAAGCCTTAGATTCAAGCGTACTGATAATGCATAAAATAATTTTTCCCTAATAGTAACCATAATTCCCCGTGGGGTGCCGGGTTAGAATTGCGCCTCCCCATATCGTCCCGTGGGAGTCGTAAGAGGCGACTAACGGAAAAATACTGGAAGGTGGGCAGCAGCTCCTTCTAAAGAACTGTCATCTTACACTGCGATCCCCAAGCCGCCTCCCAAGCGTGGGGATTATGGCAAATTCCCCCTTAATATGGGAGGCTGTGTTCACCAGTGGACGAGTTGGCTGTTACAGTACAGTACAGTATACAGTAACCATAAGTAATGGACACTATTAGCCATCAATCGATATGGAAATTGGTTCAGTATAGGACGACCAAGGGTGATGATATTAAAAGCCAGAGAATCTCATCAGCGCGATGCAGCCGTTCGTCGCTCGTTAGATGGTGAATGTGCTATCGGTTTTTGATGGTGCTGGTGAATACGATGCCATCTACTGGGACGTTAAAATAAATATATTTTATCTAATAAACGCGCTAGGTGGCATTGTGTGCATATATAGTGAACAGACAATAAGTTCTACAAATCTGAGCGGTTGTTATTATTAGGATTTTGGTTTATTGATTTAGTTAAGCTACCTAAAAATACTGTTATTACTACAAGATAACTTCGTTACTTTAATTAGGGCTCAGGTAATCAATTTTATCCGTTATTTTAAGCAAGACAGTTTTGGAAGATTGGCTGATTTATTTTTTATTACAATGAGCATTTAGTCAACTAAGCGCAACGTACTACTTAATTAAATATGTTTTTCTGAGGGTAGATAACATCAAAGGCTTTTCAAAAAAAAATGTGTGACCTCGTTTTTGTGTAAGTTTCATAGGCCTACTTACACTTAAATAAAGGAACATCAGAAGAGATATAAAAACAAATATAAAATAAATCCATCAGAAAATGGACGAAGCACGAATAAAGTTATTTTACTCGGAGTATTTATCATGGCAAAGCGCCACTCCTCGAGTGTTTTTAGAGAAATCACGAAGCGGATCTCCGAAAATTCATCGCCGGCTCCACTCACAGACAGGATAATAATAACAAACGCAATAAAAACTTTTCGGTGAAAAAATATTAGTTTTTCGGACGATCGGAGTTTCGAGAGGACTGAAAGACAACAAGAAAATTATTGGAGGTAACTTCATTTTTTCCGCGTTTTAAAAGTTAAATAAAACTTCCCTTGTTATGATCGATGTTTTAATACAGTACGACGGGGTTAGCCAAAACTTTGGTACTTATTTTGCTCTTGTTTAACAGGTTTTCTCAGATTTTCTTATCTTGGATTTTTGCATTCACTTTTACGTAACCTATTTTGTTGCATGTTTACTATACGATCAATAAAATGATGCACGATTCATATTTTTTTGTCTTTGCGTTATCATCAGCCGGAAGAGGTTTACTGTTGAACAAAGACCTCCCCATAGCACGGCTATTAGCCGTTTGTATAGCCATTGGCTACCCGCGACTTTTACTATGTTGTCAGTACACCTTAGGGGGGGCCTACCAACTCTACGTCTTCCGGTGTAATGTGGTATCCCCTCGAGAATCTTTCTTCCTCATCGTTTATCAGTTCGTCGAGAAATGTGGCCCGTCCATTGCCACTTCAACCTACAAATTCTGACTTGCATGTGACTTTGGTTCTTTGGCGAATATCCACCATCCGGATTTTATCGCGCAAGGAAACTCTTTTAGAGGTTTTAAGCACCCACGTTTTGCTAGACACTTTTCTGGTCCTATCTCATGTTATTGAGCGTATTGCCATCTACTGGTCACTGTTCCTGACTACGGACTCTTCTGAAAATATCTTTGTTAAAAACCCAATAACTTGTCTAAGCCGGGGATCAAACCTCGACTGTATAAGTGTCCATGCCAGAACCTCAAGATTTCTAAGCTGTATACTTAATTTATAGAGCTATATACTTAATATATATGTATAGTGGCGCGTCCCTAAAAGATAGGTTGGAATACCTTTCTTCTCACTTCATTATCCACTTAGCTCTTCCAAATATAGACAATTATTTTTTCATTAGAAGTATCTCAGTTCCTGACTGTAGCTCATTAGGTAAGTATATCTAATGAGCTTTAGTCAGGAACTGGTTGAATTTTCCGCATTAGACCTAATCAACTCAAAAACGGAAGTTTTTAAGCGGCTTCTATATAACTTCTGGTTTGCGGATCAATAACTAAAATATTTCTCCACTATTGTATGTTAGTTTGTATAAATATTATGTAATAATAATCCATCTTTTTAAGTAATTAAGACAAGCAGCTATATTTGTATTCCTATATGCGACAACATGTAAATGGTTACTAGTATTTAATGTTGTTATTTCTTGGATATAGATATATATTGTTTGTTTAGCGAATAAAATAATTAAAATTTACCCTATACCATTGAGACAAACAATCGATTCGTTTATTCTAGCCCCATCACCTTACTAATAACTTTATACAGCCTACAGTATTTAGTTATTTAGACTGTTGGAACATGTTATCCGAATAACCTTTTCCAATATATAGTTCAAATTACGAGTAGCTACAAATTTGCTAGAAACCATCCTCCATTATTCCATTCAAGGGTAGCATATCGATTACTTCGAAAATTGGTAATATATGTCAACATTGATAACATATTTACAGATGCCCCATAAACGCTAGTTCCAATTTTCTCCGCGGTTTCAATCCAACTTAAAAGGGGTTCTCCATTACCATCCAATGGTGTGTATATCGGGAATCCATTGGAGTAATTTGAGGCGAGCCGAAACGACGTTGTCGCTAAGCGATTCAATCCTACGCGACCGCTGGGACCTACACGACGATTTGAATTTAAGCGATTTTATGTTAGCTGTAACATCGTATATTACATTTGCATATCTATTTAATGTAGGGAGCAGCTGGATGAGAGAATCAACGCTCATAATGTTGTAGGTAGTTTTTAAGTATGTTTTGTGTATCTTGCGTGTCTGGGCAGTATCAGAAAGAAGTTTGGTTGTAGGTAAAGATTTGATTGTCAATTGTTTGAATAAGGCATACTACGCTTAAACAGTTACTAATTATTTCAAAAGTGACACTGGAAACCGTGACATGTCACGTACTTCTTTTAAGTAATAAGAAAGTGTAATTGTATCATCTGATGAAAATAGTAATTTAAGCAACGAACGTTATAGTAATTAAACAACTTAAAACGGTTGAAATAGCGTATATTTATCATTATTTTTGTCCCGACGCGACGTTACAAACACTTTGCAGTGATCGTAGTCACGGGGTGACTAATTGGTTTTATTTGTCACATGAGTTATTAAGAAATTATTTGTGCTTGAATAACTCATGTGACAAATAAAACCAATCACCTCGTGACCACGATCACTGCAAAGTGTTTGAAACGTCGGGACTAAAATAATGATAAATATACGCGATTTCAACCGTTTTAAGTTGTTTAATTACTATGTGTAAGAATCGCGAAAACCTAAGACAATATAACGAACGTTATGTTTCGGTACATTATAACTACAATTATGTCAGGTCATATAATATATAACAGAACGATAAAACGTTAAATGATAGTAATTAGCAGTCGAGTTTATTACTTTTTATAATTAATTTATACTTGTATTAATAAAGACACACCGCCCGGAAAAAAGGTATCTATAATTTACAATTGCTAAATATACATGGAATTACCTTTAAATCCCTTCATTTTGATATCCAATTCGATGGGTAAAGAAGTTTTTTTTTTAATTCATAGCACGGCGTCTAATATCCGCCAGTTTGTTTGTTTTTAATTTTTTTTATATACCTAGTGCCATCTGCGCTTTCAAGACGACATCTCATACATTATAATCGGTTAAGCCGTTTAGAAGTTATAGTGGAATAAAGAAGCTCACAAATATACAATACATGAACCCTGAAAACATAACACTCGTTTTAGTGGTCGTGTAAAAATACTACGAACTATATTCAATATATAAAACTATACAGCTACTACAATAAAAGCTTTTAGACAACCTATAAGACATTACATACTCATAGATAGTCCAAATGCTCCAGTCCACTACCAGTTGGCAGCGTGCCCAGCATGCTGGCAACATAATTGATACATTAATAAACTAACTTATTATGAAGGCCCTGAGTGTGCATAATTCAGAAATGCTTAATAATTTGTGTAGGTGTACTTAACACAAGAAATTAATAAGTTTTAGGTATTAATAGGTAATTTTTTTTAAATTAAATAACTTGATATGTTTTCTATAAATATATATCACGCGATAGGCAATAAACAATATTGGAAAACCAGAGAAAAAACCGCTTAAAATCCTGCTGGAGTTTTTGCACTATAGCTCCGCGCTGCAAATCAACCGTGGACCAATCAGGAAATTTATGGAAAATATTTGAGCGTTATATTTGCGTATTTTCCGTTTGTGGATTATGTCATGCAGAGTTCAAGGTTTCAACAAAATAATAATTTCGAATAGGCATTTATCTAGTTGGTTTTTCACTACGAAATTTTGAGCAATTCATTGTAATTGCTTTTACAAGCTATTATTTAGTTGCACTTTTCCCGATGTTTGTCATCAAATCTCACAAGTTAAATTTGATCCACTTCCCATTGGTGGCTTCTCTGATGCTCTTCTCTGATGGGGTTACCATCTGAGGTAAGTAGGGTGTCAGGGCTATGCCCTTTTTCCCTGCCTAATCTACGTCTATAACTATGGACGAGTCTTTTGCGTGACTCATTTAAAGTCCGACCTCATAAGTCAATCGTTCGGCGGTCGTTAGGATTCGGGCGATTAGGCCATGCCAGGTTGATCTCACTCTGGTGAAAAGCCCATTCTATTCAACAAGGAGTCTGTCTCTCTTTCTTTCGTATCGCTCTGATCTCTTCAGACGGTAAAATAATCCCGTCCGGACGGATACTCTGTTGCACCTAGCTTTCTACCTAAACTGCGAAGTGAGTCAGGCCTGCTAACTACTATATATTACGACGTAAGTGTTGGCCGGAATACTAAGTTTAAGTATACAGGGTTATTGGTAAAATGCTAACAACCTCTTAGGGTTGACTTCTGCTAGTCCTGAGAAACATTTTGAGATATTTTTTTTTATTATAAAACATTTTAAAAAAAATATTTTTTAGTTTTTTTGTGTGTTTTTTATATAATATGTATTAGACTGAATAAGCACGAGGACCACCTGCTGTCAAGAGTCTCTTGTGCCTGTAACGTATTATTTCTTATTTGTATTACTTTGCTCGATGTAAATATTCAAAACTCTATTCAAAGGGACCACGGCGCCGTCCAGTGTTACCGTGGGGGGCGCTCTTAGCTCGGAGGAGGCATTAAAACACTTTTTTTTCGAAATAAAATATAAATTCATCTCAAAATGTTTCTTAGGACTAACAGAAGTCAACCTTAAGAGATTGTTAGCATTCTACCAATAACCCTGTACATTTTTGGTTACTAAGTTATATTTATATATGTTCATTTTAAGTAGCAAGAGAAAAATTACCTAAGCTAAGGTACTGGCTACATGAATGTAATTTGACAGCGGGACAAAAATCCGATTGCTCGAATTAATACACCTTCATCTCCGTGTAATGGCGGGGCGTACCTCCTTCGTTGTGAAAAATGGAATCACGACATTGTATAATTTGTCATTTTAATGTTTTCATGTCCGCAACCGTGCTACTATGGATAGACGATTTATAACGTATGTCATGTGGGCATGCCATTGTGTGGGAAGGCGAAATATTATCTAGTGAAGACGGGCATGCTATTTGTTGTGGCGTCTGTCATTTGTTAATGTACATGAGCTGTTTTGTTTGTTGTTATATAGGTACATTTATAGCAAAAAAAACTATTCTTTAGTTTAATTCTCACTATGCATGTTAGTACATCCGTCACTGTAGATTTGAAAGCGTCATACGCTGCAGCTCAGCATCTACCTTTATTTATGTATAGTAGAATTAACTTATCATTAAGTTATATGGTAATATTACCTAGTGTCTAAGGTGTTCCCCGTGGGGTGCCGGGTTAGAATTGCACCTCCCTATATCTTCCCGTGGGTGTTGTAAGAGGCGACTAAGGGAAAGATACTGGAAGGTGGGCAGCAGCGCTTCTAAAGAACTGCGATTAACACTGCGATCCCCAAGACGCCTGCCAAGCGTGGGGATTATGGCATATACCCCCTAAACAGGGGAGGCTGTGTTCAGCAGTGGACTATCCGGCTGGTACAGTACAGTACAGTGTCTAAGGTAGAAGTGAAACGTTACATGGTTTTTAGGACCTATCGATTTACACCCTCACAGAGCTCAGTAGTCTATGTAGGAACCACTCGCTGCAGGCAACTTAAGACAAAGATTGGACAGGACTAGGTGGTATGTCTCTTGCTAGGAGGTCTCTTCAGGAAGAGTTCGTTTTATTACCTACCGTAGTTTTGTGTAATCAGAGAGAGAGAGAGAAACCAAAATGCATGTTATGAGCACTACCCCAATCACATCGATGCGAGTACTACTCAAATTGTGGCAAGTGTGCTGCTCATACAGCGCATATTTTCTTTTGTGGCCTGTTAAGACCACTGAAAAATACTGGAGGATTGAAGTGTGTGACTACCCTGGTCCATTTTTTCTTTCGATTCTACATTAATCAAAAAACCTGTTCTTATAAACCTGTAGAGATGTCGTAATATTATGCTACTGGATTCTCACATCGTAAAATTGTGCCAGAGAAAAGACGTAAAAGTGATCATTCACGTTTTACGTCTTCGACCCCCAGGTTAATAAAGGTTAATGATTGGATGATCATAAATTAAGGTTTATTTATTGATTAATATATATTGTATTTTACGTATTACAACTTTTAGGTTGCCAGAAACCAATTTTTTCTGGCGTTAGAGCTGGAAGCACCCGTAGCGCAGCTTGCCTAGTCGTTCTTAACCAATCAACTAGGATAAGCAACGTCCGCTGCTGTCATCTTTCGTATTGTGGAGCGCACGGAATCCATCAATCCCGATTGTTGTCTTACGATGTCAGTCTGTTATACTGGTAGAATAATCAGCGAATGACCGCCACGTTGTAAAAAAGCTTGTATTGAAAAAACCTATTATCGATGTATAACTGACAAGTTATTATTCTGCCTACCATTACAGGTTCATGAAAACGGTCTTAATAGGAGTCAGCCTCTCATACATATGGTCCTGTACTAAAACAAATAAGCACATTTGCTATATGTAGATACCTAACACAAATCCTTTTACATTCAGTTCAGCTGGTGTTTACCCGATCATTATTATTTGCTCTTTTGGTATAATTTGTACTTAACAATAATAACGATTTTTTATGTTATTGTGACGGAACTACCTCAAGGCCCACGTGGTGTTTAGCGGACTAACTTCTGCCTAGAACAGATGCATTTCATCACAAGTAACGTATTGCGCTGCGCCCGTCACCTTGAGACATAGTTGTTAAGTCTCATGTGCCTTTAATTTCACTGGCTCTCAAGGACTGCTGCCGGAACACGCCGTTAGGTGCTTGGCGACATGTTTTCTACTTGGGCGTGGTGGCAAGCCAGGTAGGCAATCGCAAAATGCCATTCAACCATGCGGTGAAGCTCAAGCCGGCGCTGGGGATTGAACCAGGGACCTGCGGCACGGCAGTCCATAGCTATTACCGCTTGGCCATCATGGTTTCAAAACTTACTAACTTTTAGCTTACTTCAACATACAAATTCATGACACTGTAGTCCATTTTGTGAATGCCCGCCTGGCTAGCTACCACACTGACAATTTGCTTACTAATACTACCGTACATCATGGCCGTTTTTCGATCTAAAATATTATTTTTTAATTTTTTTCTTTTCGTTTCTTTTAGGGTATTAGCTATTATGATACTTACTCATATTTTGAATAAATTTATTGGTTGGTAACAGCCCTAAGGCAAGATGTATGGGGGAAGGACATCGGTTAGGCTTATTTGAACCGTTTTTTTGTACGAAGCCCTAAATATCTCAAAGGCAAAAAGAAGGTAAAATGTAATCTTCCCTCACTTTTTGAAGATTGCGAATAACTACTAAAGCTTTCGATTCTCAATATTTTACTAAGATCGTTCTTTTACGAGGAAAAGTTTCGGTCTCGCCAGAGGTCATTGCCGAAAAGTTCTGTTATTTGCGAGCCACTCGTGAATTTGTTCGTATTCTTCGAGAACTTTCGTGAGGAGTATTTACATCTACTTGAACATGCTGAAAGGAAATTCAGCAGTAATATTGCAAAACTGTTTTATTATATTATATATACTTACCTTATTACTTGTATTTATATATTTGTATAGTAATTAAGGAAGTTTTTGTTTCTGTGTGGCAAAATTAATTTAGATGACATTTTTCAAGATCTGCGTCATTTAATCATTTATGAAGCATCAATAGTGTAAATTCTCACTTTGAAGTGCTCGTAGCGAAGTTTGCTTGGCTGTTCTTAACCAATCAGCAAAGTTAAGCAAAGTCCGCTGCGGTCATGGGGTGGATGGGTGAGAGCCAGTAACATTACTACTGAGCGCTTTCGTGCTTCGGAGGGCACGTTACGCCGTCGCTCGGTCCCGGGTCTTAAGATGGCAGTCGTTATAGCATGGTGCTATAACGATTGGCTATCTACCACCTTCAAGTAGAAACTCTGTCGCCAAGCAAGTAACGGTGTGTTCCGGCAGCTGTCCTTGAGAGCCAGTAATTCTAGGTTAGCCTGAAGAACATCTTCGCCCACAACATAGAAGCCATTACATATCTACGAGCGCACGAAGCACACATTATAGGGACGACCCTAGTTTTATTTCTAGACTTTAAACCACTGCTGAGAATAAGAAAAGCAAAGTTTGCGCCACTTCACCATGATTGAATAGACTGTATCGTTTGTTGTGTGCGGGTGTGTGCGAGGGTGAGTGTGTGTTTGAAAACGCAGATTTAGAGTTTTGAGAGTATGTGTTAGATTCCCGGCTTGAACAGATATAAGGTTTTCACGACAAAGAAATTCATAGTCTCAGTCTAAAGTCTTAAACAGCGCCCAGTAGAAGGCAACATGCTCGCCCCCTATTAAATGGAACTATGTCTAGCAAACCGTGGTTGCTTAGACACCTATGCCTACCTCTTCGGGGAATCTAGGTGTGACAAGTGATGAGTGAACATAAGTTTACTCTTATTACTGTTAAGAATATCACATCAACTACCATATAACGCCCTTACACCGTTGAAGAAAGATCTTCTCCATTAAGCAGTTTTGCTTTCAGTCTTGTTCAGAATATGCTTGTCCCAAAATGTGTAGACATTCTGTATAAGTGCAGTCTCTCCACTCTACTCTACTTACTGTCAGTTACTTGCCTTTTATGATCCCTCCGCCCTTAATTAAGAACATTAATCCAAAGGCATGACCACCTTGTTTTCCATAATTGGTTGGGAATTTTTATCTTGATACTTGTTTTTGTACGTGGCTGTGTTTGTAGCAAACTTTTGCGTTTTCATTTTAGGATTGCACAAATTAAAAAACGGAGACTCTATAAGTACCTTAAGTTGTACTACCGTAAAAGCTGGAGTCTCTGAAAATTAATATTATCATAATTGCTACACTGTCTTTTATGTTTAGTTTTAGAATTATCCGAAATATATTTATAAACATGATAAAAATACACGTGCAAAGCAAAAACCACATTTTAAAATTATAGAAAACTCACAAAATGTTTGATCTCATGCACGAATGCAACTTGCATCTCCGGATTTTATGCCACTAAAATTTGGAATTGAAACTATAGGCAAAAGACAAATTAGTACTTTTTTTTCTATAACGTACCTTTAATATAATATAATCGAAACTTATGAAAACTTATTACTGCAATCATAAGGTTTTTTTTACCGGCGGTTTGCCTTTGTCATATAAATATTTTGAATTATATACAACAATACAAACTATACACTACAGCTACTGCAATAAAAGCATTTAGCCAACCTGCCCCGTTGAATTGCAATACTTATTCGTTGAGCCAAGTAGGTGCCAGCATTATGATCACGCGTCGCAAATAAATAAATTTGATTATACTATAGGAAAAAATCCGTATTGTATTTAGGGGATTTCAGAAAGCAGACAGCGGCGTCTATCACAAATAGAGAATATACATATACGATAATTTCTAATTTAGGATTTTATCTATTACTAGACTTGGTGGATCTGTTATAATGTAGCTAACAATAACATAATATGTTAACTCGTAGACAACAGAAGATATCTCTGGTCCCGTGTCATAGAGAGCGAGTATATTACCCTGTCTTCTAGACTACCGTAGTAGAGCTTTTCTGACAAAATAAACGTTTAGTATCCGAGCGGAGTCTAGAAGACAGGGTAATATACTCGCTCTCTATGACACGGGACCAGAGATATCTTCTGTTGTCTACAGTCGGTTAAACTAGGGGACTGAGTTTCCAATGCGATCATATTTGCTCCACACAACCAACGCCGATATAGACAGTAACTAATAAGATTTTATAAACATTATAGAGCGGCAATGCCGCAAGTGAACGTGGCAATGCCGCCAGCGCTATCGGTACCTTTGCACCCAGTGCGGTTAGGGGTGGGTTATTTAGTTACTTTTAGGTTAGTTTAATTATATTTTAATTTGTTTATTTAATTTGACTATGAATTTTGTAGTCTAATTATTGTATATTTTAACAGTATATTAAAACATATAGTGAGAAGCAAGACGTCAACGCAGGCGTTCTGAGCTGCTTCAAAATGACCATTGGATGTGGTCGAAACTGTAGTCAGAGCTATCTGACTTATACTCATTATCCCGAATTATTTACTAAAACGAACCACGTTAGTTTTTATAATAAAATATGCTAACAGACACCAACACCTTCACAGTTTTATAATTGGTAACAATTTTTCATCATGAAGCCAGCGTCAGCTCCCATAATTAAATTTATACATCATGAGAGCTCTCTACACCCCGAAATGAGAAATTCTTTACGTAAAACGAGGGAGAATTTTTATTTGTGTAAATTATTATGAAACCAAGCGACTAGCTTTTTGAGTATATAATAAGATACGTATGAAGATGTGCGTATTCTATATCATTCTACGAGTAAGATCTATTTAAAATATATTGTAGGTACTCTTACATAAATAACTTCATGTTTAAGAACCATGGAACCTGCAAATACCTATGTCTTTACAAAAATCTCACATAAGTAGCAAAGAACATCGTACAGAAAATGTTTGTTCTTTTTGCGTTGTTTGTCCAATAATGGTGGGCATTAGGAAACAAATAAAGTTTTTCATCGATGGGAGCCAACCTAACCCTTTACTTGTAGACATCGCTAATGATTGAGTGACATTATCCAACAGTCGAGGATGTGAAACTAAGCATAGGTCGTTGCCTACTGCTTTTGAATATACACCTGATGATTTTGCATTCCTTGAAAATGAGCATCTTTACTGCTCGAACACCGGTCGGAGATTTCGACTAAACACCGTGAGTGCTGGCCGGTATATTTGTTTCATAATTATGTCAACTCACGTTAGTTTTTATGACAATTTCTTATTCTATCCTTATTCTAATTGGGGGCGATATGTCCTGCACTGACGTCCCGCTTGGGGTGTATTGTGCATTTCCCCCGCCAGCTTCTACCCAAGCCATCCCAACTCCTTAACGTAGCGGAGAAGGACTCTGGGTCGCTGGCATAGCTGCTCCAGTGACGTGTGTGGTGGTGGAAAGGATTTTGATGGTGAGAATGGCTCACATAGACCCGTTTCAACTCTTATTTGTTCCGTGGTTTCACAGTGCAATAGGACGTGCTCCACGGTCTCTTCTTCACGCAAACAGCCTCTACATAGAGGACTGTCTGACAATATATACATAATAGTTAAAAAAGAATAATAAAAATAATTACAATAAAGAATTTTGAAATAAACACTATAAAATAATTCTGAAATAGATTTTAGATTTGTACCTTACAAAAAGCACTAAACGCTTTCACTGATGTGATAACACTATATACAAACGTGAATATTTAAATCAAAAAAAAGTGGACAACTAACACCGAAAACTATAAAATAACTTGTTAAAGGCTAGGCATTAGCAAAATGACCTTTCCCCATGCAGTGAAGCTCAAGCCCGCGGCGGGATTCATATTCAACCTGCTGATCGGCAGCCAATGCCACTGAGCCATCGCTGCTTCAAATCTCCTGCTGTTAAACAGGACTGAATACTATTACTTGCCAATGTCATGATTTTTTTTTTCTTTCGCAAAACATGATTTAAAGAGTCTTGAGATAAGGTGGAATATTACCCTTTGGTGCCTAAGTTAGAAATGTACATACAAGTTTTCGAAAAAAATATGGGTACAAATCTTCTTGAACTGTCCGTGGTACGTTAATGACTGAACATCCAGTCATTTCTGAGAAAAATAATTAGAGAATCAATAAAAAACATAATATTCCATCCTAGTTTGGTTCTCATAATTCATCAACATTTAATTTTGAAGGAGGTAAACGCCGATCTAAAATATTGCATGCTAAGTGAGAGCAAAAGAAAGGAGGTTGATAATAGAATTATTTTTGTGAGCATCGCCGAATCAGCGGGGGTCGTTATTCAATTACAAGGGGAGGAAAAACGCGTTGTTTACCTGAAATAACGAATATGATGCTTGCAGTACATAAACTTGGTGATATTTTTGATAAATTTGTGGTAATTATGTTCTATTGTATATTTTACATTAACGTATGTTAAGAAAACAAGCTTAAAAAATAAAACAATGAAATTGCAAGTGTCATTGTAGTACTACGTAAGTTGAACTATTGGTATCGCTCCATGCCCATACGATGGTTAAGATTGAGAGGACAAATAAGAGTTGTGTGTGAGTTATATGCGATGTTGGATTAGCGGTCAAAGCATACCCCGGCTATAGGGGTGGATGGCGCAGGTACGAATCCCGCACATAACTATAATTTTTCTTCTCGCTGTTATTTTGTAATGTAAGCTGCAGACCATACGTTATTGAAAAAATAAAAATAATGTAGTTACTTATTATGTTTTTACCGGAGGTAACAAAATACTACGAACTATATATAACACTACAGCTATTACAATGAAAGTATTTAGACAACCATTGCAGACTATTACGTCAAATTTGTATCATCTCTATACAGGGTTATTGGAGAAGTGTTGACAACCTCTTAGAGTTGACTATGAACAATGTTTGTTAGTCCTAACAAACATTGTTAGTAGATTTTTTTAATGTGTTTGTAATGGATAAACGTGATAAAGTTTCATTGGCCTGTAATTTGTTATTTCAATTTTTTATTACTTTGCTCGATGTAAACACTCAAAACTCTATTCAAAGAGAGCGCGGCGCGGTCCAGTGTTGCCGCGACTGGCGCTCTTAGCTCGGAGCAGGCATTGTATTTTACTACGACACACAGAACTTAAAAGTGTAGGCAGTACTAGAAAAACTTAATGTTTTAGGTTTTGAGTCTCGTAGTTAAAGACAATGCCTACTCCGAGCTAAGAAAACTATGATATTATAAATTACAGGCACAAGAGACTTTTGAGATCAGGTCCACGTGCTTATTTCGTCACCAACACTTATTTTTTTAATGTTATTGTGGAACAAGCTCGAGGCCCACCTGATGTTAAGCGTACCTCTGCCTATAACACATGCATTTCATCACAAGTCATGAATTGCACTGCACCCGTCACTTTGAGACATAGTTGTTAAGTCTTATGTGCCTGTAATTTCACTGTGCTTGGCGGCAGATTTTCTACTTGAGGATGGTCGCTAGCCAGGCGGGTACTTGCAAAATGTTAAAAACCTTCAACCATGCGGTGAGGCTCAAGCCCGCGGCGGGATTCGAACCATGGACCTGCTCCGCGGCAGTCCATAGCTAATGCCACTGAGCCATCACTGCTTCAAAAACACATAAGAAAAAAAATACATTCTACTGAAAATGTTTGTTAAGACTAACAGAAGTCACATTTAAGAGGTTGTTAATTAGAGCATATTTTCAATAACCCTGTATAAGTTGTTGTACTGTTTTACACTGTGTCTATATTGCTGCAGGCCATCCGAGCGAATATTCTAGTCTATCCAACATTTTATCTAAAACAGGGAAATAAGGCAAAATATGCGGGCTGGCATAACTGCCTTTTGAGTAGGTAGCGGGATGGTAATTATCTTGTGGCGTTTTTCAGCCGCTTCAAGTGTGAGATTATAAATTCAACAAGTGTATGTTGTTACCTATTTAAATGTACCGATGCTATACCATATTAAGATTCCTGTATTTTAATTTTATCCGATCAAGTCATATGTAATGGGCCTTAGAAGGAGATTATATTCCTTCCACATAGTGGTGAATTTGTGCTCAATATTAGGCTGAATTTTAGAGTGGAAATTAGTGTTTAAATAATTATTAACTAGCGGCCCTAGCCGGGGCATCGCACCGGTATATAACAAACCTTATAAAATTTATAATGTTTGTTAAATACCGGTACGAAATTAAATTAAATTAAAACACATAAAACAGTAGTTATTATGACATAACTGTAATAGTCAGACACATAGTATAGTGGACTTTTTTGTAGATATTGATGTCCTCTATAAAATTGTAGTACATCACTTTGCTCTATTGTCAATAATTTCCGCAGCGTAGCGATAAAACGATTTTTTTGGTATATTTTTTACGCATTGGGTTACGTTATCGAAGTTTTCATACGGAACTCTAAGGTTTTGAAAATGTTCTATTGCCTATTTTCATCAGGGATGGTGTAGGATTCTAGTGGTGAAAGAATTTTTCAAATTGGTTATGTAGTTTTTAGGGTTCCGTACCCAAAGGGTAAAAACGGGAACCTATTACTGAGACTTCGCTGTCCGTCCGTCTGTCACCAGGCTGTATCTCAAGAACGGTGTTAGCTAGACAATTGAAATTTTCACAGATGATGTATTTATATTGCCGCTATAACAACATATAGTAAAAAATAAAATGAAATAAATATTTAAAGGGGGCTCCCATACAACAAACTTTATTTTTTTACCGTTTCTTGCTCGATTCTAGTAACGGTGACACGTAGACGCTTTAACTATTCACAGAATATTTAGTTTTATGTTCTCTTTAAATATAATTAATTAAAATAATATAAAATAAATTATTCAGGGGGTTCCCATTAAATACCAGACGTTTTCGCCGTACTTACCTAGCTCAATCGGACACTGTGAAAAGTGACTGTAACTAAGATTAGGTTACAAATAGGTAATGGTCCGGAACCCTTCGTGCGCGAGACACACTCGCACTTGTCCAGTTTTTAAGTTTATTCGTTACATACCAAAAGACAAATCTTCCCCCTTAATAATATTAGTATAGATATGTTTTTTTTTCGTTATTAGGTGAAAAGCATTCTCAAAGAAGACGACCCCGACAAAATGTTTGAAGCAGTGATGGCTCAGTGGCATTGGCTATGGACTGCCACGCAGCAGGTCCATGGTTCAAATCCCGCCCAGAGCTTGAGCTTCACCGCATGGTGGAAGGGCATTTTGCGAATGCCCGCCTGGCTAGCGACCACCCTCAAGTAGAAAATCTGTCGCCAAGCACCTAACGGCGTGTTCCGGCTGCAGTCCTTGAGAGCCAGTGAAATAACAGGCAAAATGAGACTTAACAGGTATGTCTCAAGGTGATGGGCGCAGTGCAGTTCGTCACTTGTGATAAAATGCATCTGTTATAGGCAGAGGATACCGCTTAACATCAGGTGGGCCTCGCGCTTGTTCCATCACAATAACATAAAAAAAAAGTGAAGGTGGAACAGCAAATACTTGAGATATGTGTCAGAGTGTACCAGAGCTGGGTGTCTGGTCACTTTGCGTCCCTCAGACCTCAAGTGGACAGTACTGCCGTGCAATAACGAACGATAAATTCTAGTCTAAGAGCACCCTTGGGCAGAAAGATAGCCTAGTACATTAAAACAGCCATTCCAAAAACAAATACCGAATAAACACTATCGTCTGTAAAGCCATGAAAGGCTAATGAATTCAATCTCAATCACGTATACTCAACGACGTACGTGCACCAAATCGCATTTTACAAACGCCAGCCGCTATATTCGGGATATCGAAAACCATTTTTGTCATTTATTTGCAATAATCCAATATGGAAGCGGTTGCGCGTGATCTCATTGACACTAAGCTTCGCTTCGGGTAGCAATCCATAATTCATGGTATGGTGTTCTTGTCCGAGTACATAAACTTGTGTTGTTATAAAACTTCGCACACAGACAGGACATGATATTGACGTTCGAGTATCAGCGGATGAACTAAAACTACGAAGTAAAAAAATAGGTATATAGTATAGGTAATATATATGTATAGGTAGGTAGGTATATAGTAAAAAAAAACATATGACGTATAACCCGATACAAAATACAAACGCTACCACACTACTGTATTGGCATAAAACAAACATATTTTATATATTTTTTATATTTGGTACGTAAGCCTGATGGTAAGTGATGATGTGGTCGAAGGTGCTTGGCGACATATTTTTTACTTGAGGGTGGTCGCTAGCCAGGCGGGCATTCGCAAAATGCCTTTCCAACATGCGGTAAAGATTTGAACCATGAACCTGCTGCGCGGCAGTCCATAGCCAATGCTACTGAGCCATCACTGCTTAAAAACTTATCTCTAATAAGAGGCATAGGTACAGCTTAGCTAATTAGCGAAATAGGAAGATATATACAACTATGCTTAAAGCTGTAGTATATATATTGGATGCTTAAAGTACAATAGTATCAAATACCAATGTACGAATATTCTGAATACCAGGAGAGAAGAGAAGTTCATGAGAGTTGCATACTTCAAATCTCGTTCTAGAATAACAAAATGAATCATAGTGGACTTAAGAGAGCCTAAGCTAAGTAACTGTTCCCACGTTACTAACTCAACGGACGTGAATATTATTTGATGTGGTTTTGAAATGGAGGCGTTAGGTATTACGGTGTATCCGAATCAGAACTAAGTTTGCTTCATTACCAGAAGTAATGAAGTGGGCAGGCCAACTTTGTAGGGGCTGAATATTTGAGCTGTACCAGCTCGATTCTATCGAACTAGGTAGTTTATTTTGCTTTTGTGGTTTTGCTGTCTTTGGTTCGTCTATGCGTTCGTCTATTTGTATATCACGGGTCTCTAGCTAGTGAACGGAATCAGTATCAAACCTGAATCTTTTTATGGAAGTTGAATATAAAGAAAGTTAATGGCTACCAATATTCGTTAAAGTTATTTATTTAAATTATTCCATAAAATTATTATATTATTAGAGACGTTGGGTCCGTGGGAATCGGGAGAGCTCATCGTATTTTCCAAATCTTATCAGAGCGCTTGGTCAATGCGCGCATAATCAAAATGCTGGCACCTATTTGGCTCAACGAATAAGCATTGCAATTCAACGGAGCAATGCTGCCAGCATGCTGGGTACGCTGTCAGCTGGCTGGAGCATTTGGACTACCTGTGAGTCTGCAATGACTTATAGATTGTCTAAATGCTTTTATTGTAGTTCTTAGCTGTAGTGTTGTATATAGTTCCTAGTATTTTGTTAATAAAGGCATACAGCCAGAAAAAAAAACCCAATATATATTTGTTAATTAAGCCCTAACATAAATTAGAAGTACGCGGGATAAAAACCTTCTTGCACCCTTGCATAAGGATTTCACTGTCTAGAGTGTCTGCATTGAGTAAAGTACAAACAAAGTTGATAATATCATGCTATATAAGTATTTGCATACTACTGCTTTGAGCAACAAATAATGAAATGTTACATTGTTCTTAGGCTTTTAACCAGAATATGTACCACTGCAACGTTACAAAGACGAGCATTTGCTGAAGAGGCTTATGCCTTGGTAAATGACATACATCTGTAAGTATTTCCAATTATCTCGAATTATAAAGGTGCGCTAATGATTTTTCAGCAAGTTTGAAGTTGCGGTCGGCGGGGCGATAATTACATTTTCAGCTTTACCAGGTCACGTTTAAATTTCTCACTTCGAATGTGAGTGGCACCACAATTACAGATTTACTTCCGCATTTATAATAATAGTGAGAAGATATAGATAGAGAGAATAACTATACATTAACATTTCAAATCCCTTTTAAATTTTACTCCAGCAATATAAATGTCCACAAAATAAACAAGAACTAAATTTAGAGTAACACATTATTATTTCCCTCAGGCATAAGTTATTTTGAGCAGTCAACGCTGTGACATGTCCAGCGACTCACCTATTTTAGTTAAAGTGGATCTGCCCCGAGGACCGTATTTGTTCTCTTCTCAAGCTCCTTTCTATCAAAACGTGAATGTAAATAGGGAAGCAGTTTTGAGATTATGCGAAAATACCTTCCCAATCCTGCTTAAAAAATTGTTCCACATTTTAAGGACTCCTTAGTCTAAGCAGGTACTCCTATAGCGTTGAAAGTAAACATAAGTTTCTTTAACTCTTAACTCTTATGGTTGGCGTATACTGATTCACCCGGTACTGCATGGACATGGCATGAACTCCAGCCATTCAGTATTATTTGTATGAAACTATAGTGCACCACAATGGACAATATTCGCTGTAACTGGTCTTAACTCGCGATATGCTCTCGAGTTCGAGAGTGAGACGAGGTGACATTGATGTGTGGCCGTGGTCTTTTATCCGCAAATTTAAAAATGTACACAATATTATATCTGAATATGATTTCTAGTACCATCGCATGCTAATCGAACTAATATATGCAGACCACAAAATACATGCTCAGGGTGATTAGGAGCCACTCGAATTCGAGTCCAATCAAACCCTTTCGAAATATATCGATTCTGTTTAAAATAATCAAATTAGAGCATAAAATTCGCATCAGTCCAGCCAGTCTCGGTGGCTGAGCGGTTAAGACGGTAAAGTTATTGAAAATTTCCAATAAATATTTTATTACATGGGCAATTTTGAGCCGCGATGTATACTTAACATAGTCATTATGTTATGTATGGGTTACAATATGAAAAAATATAAGCTTGTTGATGATGATAAAAACAAGTTTATATTTCATTGAAACAGATATTTATTGTCAAGGCTGGCTACGACGTCAATGCAATGTAATGCTGAACTGTTTATATAAAAAACTATAGTAGAAATCAATGGGGATACCTATAGTAAACTAAAGGCCTGCTTCAGAACATTCGAGTAAGTTCTGGTTATACTCGTACTACCCAGAATATAAAACAACTTAATGATAAAAATGACAATTAACATGCAGCGCGTTTCAAGCTTTAACCGATGGATAGGCTAAACCGATGACTGTGAAACGCAAAGATAGTGTTTTGTTTATTAAATATGTTCTGGGTAGTATAACCGGAACTTACTCGAACATTCTGAAACAGGCACTAAATATATTATCTTAAAGGTAACATAAACGTATACCTAATGTCGATACAAGTCTCTTATCCACATTTCCGGCACTCTGAGCAACCGAAAATAGGTCAGAAAATTGCTGTGACACTCATAAAAGATTAATGATTATACCATGAAGGCCATATGTGCGATTTATTTTTATTTATCAGTCGTAAATTGATGTTAGGGTTGGTTCTTCGTATAGAGATAGTGATTTTCTTTTCAAAAGGTTAAGGCTCAAGCCAGCGGCTGCAGTTGGGAGCAAAAATATATTAATTTTAATGTAAACGAATTTATTAGGTTTAGGTTAGTGGTGAGGCGTGTAAATAGCTTACACCTATTGTGTACTTGCGTACCGTTAATTAGTTGGGGTCAATGCTGCCACTCATGTGTCCGTCCGTGCTTCAAACTGTGTTGGTTCTGTCTTGGTTTTATTCGTTGATGCTTTATTTTAGTAAGTCTACATACCCCCCACACTATGGTACACTTTCTGCCGAACAACCTGTATAATCGATTCTAAAATCGATAACGCACGACACAACAAGCAAGCAAAACGTATTATATTACAGCACTATTTGTTTTTGTACTTGTGACGTCATAAGCATACAGGCCGCCATTGAATAATGTTTTAGCGCCAATTTTAAAAGTTGAAATAAAAAGATATATTTCTAGTAGTTAAGGACTCCTAAAAAAAATATTAAAAATGTTAGGTGTATATTTCAGTGTCCTAAATAATTTTACATACTTTAAAAAAACAAGTCAACAACCCTATTATAGCTGACCATTTGAACAAATTGATGAACGTCCCTGAAAACACCAAATACATACACAAGGCAGTGGTAAATAGACCGTGTACCTTTTTTTTTACGTGTGATAAATGGCTTTACTCATTTCCGTCCATCCATGAGGAAGATGGCCGAGATATGTCGGACTCGGCTCCAACTACTCCCACAGCAGCAAGTGCCTTCAAGTTGGGATTTGCAGCAGACATCGTTCTAGGCGTTCTTATATGGCGACCGGCCGGCGACACACAAACCCAAAATAATCGGGAGAAAGTCTTGCTCAAAATAAGTTACTATCACTACACTGTGACGTTTATACAATATTGATTGTACAGCAATACTTATTACTTAAGTCTTCAATTATTCAATTATTATTAATAAAATTAACACGGAGCGGCAATGTACGTTTTTTAGCGGAGAAAAAACGAATGACTAAGTCTACACATTACCCTCGATACAAAAATATTTGTAGCGAGCATCTTGTATGGCTTTTGCAGGTAGATTACCAAATATCTGCCGAACCGATACTGCTAACGCCATCTCTGGTATCTGTTGAGCTAAAAACTCTGACAGCAGCTGATACGTTGGCTCTGCAGCATATTGGCGCTATCCTGAGGGTTCATCAATTTAGAACGAAGATATATTATATTTATATATGAGAAAATTAATAAGGCATTGACGCAGTTAGGTTTTGTAAAGGTTTGTTGAAAAATAAATGAAAAGGAAAAGATAAGAACAGCTTTCTCACTACTTAAGCGGAAATCATATATTCCGTTTTCAGTATGTGTTGTTTATATTGAGTATAATTCTAGGTTCTTAACTGGTTTAGTTATTGAAATTTACCAAATTGCTTACAAGTTTCAAACCTTAATAAAAATGTATTAAAAGTTTCAACTTTGTCAGTCAATTAATTGTTTATTTTAATGTACAAAAATAATTCAAAAGAAATAAATCTGTAATCTTCCTAAAGACCTCTATGCGATAAAAGTACGCATGCCAAAGTGGAAGAAAAAACCAAAATTTTCTGAATCATTCCTACTACATCGCTTCCCACAACGTTGCTCTTTCGTATCAATAAGGAGTAGTGACATAATAATAATAAATCGGACTGGACCACTATGGCCAATTTATGAATGAAATTCTATTGTTATAATTATCGCCGATGCCAATGGGTTAATCATCTTAAAAACATTAACTAAAAACATTATCTGGGCTAACGAAATATTGAATACGTAGACGATATTTCACTTTAAAATGGGCTTTGTGTTTGTTGATCATTTACTACATTTTGGTTACATATTTATTCGTATATTTTGGTATAATAAAGTGTTTATATGAAGTGTTATACGTGGGGCATACTAAATGTTCCTGGAACTGGCCATTCACAATAAAAAAAAACAATTACTGAATTCCACACTGGAACTCCCGGGAAAAATGTTACTCTTAATGTGGAGTACTATATCGATTATTGTCTAGTACCGTAACTAAGTATATTATACTAATATAAACAATAAAAGTATCACAAATCTGGTCTTATTTATTAGAATCCAAAAACTTTCACGATGACCTAAGTATTATACCTACGATATATGAAAATTTTAACACGCCAGAAATATAATATGTACCCGCTAAAAACCATTTGTGAGATCTATACCTACTTTAATAGATTTTGACAGGTGTGTACACTGCAAGCACGGTGCTCCAAACGGCGAAGGCATTCGAATAAACATCATATCTAAAGACTAGCCCACCGACTTCAGGGCTTTACTCTCAAGCTCTTTGATCCCCCTTTCATTTTCTTCAATCAAATGTTCTGACAATCAATGTAATAAAATGTACTTTATTCGTATCGCCATAAAACACGAAGAAACTAAATTATTTTTCTGCAAGTCCCAAAATCTGCCATATCATCCCACCATTGCATCTACACATCAGCGCTATATATTTTTTTCATTTCAAAATACTTTACCTTTTGTAGAACATATACATACTTCTGCATTGTAGATCTGTTAATAGTCTCAGAATAAAACGACTTCATATAATGCTATACAGACGGACGTACAAGGTTAACATTTTTGAAAAAGGAGCTATTAGTGTGGTAAAATGCATATTATAATACATATTAGATTATTATATAGAAACCTCCACAGTAATTACCCAAATTTTTTTTTTTAATTAAACCAAGTTAATCAGGCTTTAAAAATAATATGAAACTGTAAAAATAATATGAACACTACTTTTGCCTGCATTCTGCTCTTTAATTGTAAACTAACTGTAGCCCGTATAAAATTTTCAAATTGCTTTACAGGAAAAAGGCGTTCCTCTACTAAGTGCTACATATTTAAACCATGTTAATGAATTTGACCTTTTTTGATGAGATGTTGCTCGCCTTTAAGTGGTTACTATTTAATCGGTTTCTAACATAAACTAAGAGCTTCTTATCGTATTCATATTTACACTAGGTGTACATGTACATGTACCAAAGAACTGCTAGGTAACTGTTATAATCTAAGAACAAGCTGATTCTTGTTCCTTAATTATAAATCATTCATATTTTCTGACATCAAGTAGACTCAAGTTTTGATAAATTATATATTAAAACGCTAACCGTCACCTTTGTTTGTATCGGACAGATACATGTTTCCCTTAACGCGTCAAGTTTAGGTAACGTAATATAATCCATCTGAAAGCGGTATTTTAACCCATGCATCGTAAGTGTAAACGTAGAATATCAATAAGTTGCCGATATTGCTGTCTAGATAGCGGTGGGCCTTGACCCTCATTGTCTTCTTAGAGTGAAGTGAACTTCTAATACTTCTCGCACTTACCAAACATTTTTTCCTAACACATAAGTTGAACTGCCACGTGTTGAGATTCAAATGTATACAGTATACAAAATTTCTCCCACACGTATAATGAACAGAGTCGGATAATAGCCCAAGCAGGCTTAGAATTAAGCAGATGTTCTATTCAACAACAGGTTAATCTTAGATTAGACTAGCTGGCTCGTCCGTTCATAGCCACTAGGTTGCGGCTGGTTCTGACTGACAGCGGCCCTTGATGCGGTTAAGCTGCTAAACAGTCGACCTGCTATTAAATTGACTAACGGGTTGATTTCCAGATTCATGTTGGATTAGATTAATATGATCATGAATAGAAGGGCTAATACGTCTTGGCTTTTGTTTTTATGCGATTAAGGCGTTTAAATTACAATGTTTTATTTTACGAGTTTCATCAACGTAAACAATTTTAAACCTAATACAAAAAGTTGACATGTTTGTAGTTCACTTCAGTTTGCCTGCAAATGTCGTTCCGTCCCCTTAAGACGGTAATATACGAGTAATAGGAACGAAGGGATACATTTTAGCTATGCACTACTGTAATCAACAAAGTTCATTTAAAATAAAGCCCCGGCAATATTCACTTAGTTAAAAGTATTCCACATTCCAATACGTCTGCATTGTACGAGAGATGAGTATAGACTTATATGTTCCCAAGTAGAATCTACGCTCACGGTTACCGCCAAAAAGTGAAGTCAGATTAGCTATACGATAATAAATCGGAAATTGGCTCTTTGGAATATTTATAATACTTAATGATATATTTATTAACTAAATTATCTAAAACTATGCATACTAATAGCTCACTATGATTGTTCAGTTGGAATAGCATGTCCCGGCTATAAGGAAGGATGCTCGCGGGTTCGAATCGCACTCGTAAGCTTATTCGCTTAGTAGGTCATAATGCAAAAAAATAAATGTAATATTTATCGGGTTGCGTTATCATAAACAATTATAAACGTAATTGAAAAATTAGTGTCGTTTTGTTATAAAAACTAACGTGGTTTTCACTCATTTTAGTAAATAGTACGGGACTCAGCACTCAGCGCACTGAGCACAGCGAGACGTCAACGCGGGCGTCCCGATCTCTCCTTGAAAAAGACCACCGGATGTGGTTGTGGACTATAATCGGGGCTATCTGACTTATTCACGTGAGTTATCTCGTATTATTTACTAAAATTAGTGTCGTTTGTAGCTCAATTCGGTTTTGGTTGCAAATGTCGCTCCGTCCCCATCAGACGGTAAAACGATAGGAACGAAAAGATAATTTTTGGTCTATGGCTCACTCGCTACGATAGCTCAGTTGGAAAAGCATGTCCTGGGTATAGAGATGGATGGTTGCGGACTCGAATCCCGCTCGTAGTACATTTTTTCATTTCGTTGTAATTTTGTATGCTTATTCGCTTAGCAGGCGTTAATACAAAAATTACAATGTTAGAATAAGTCATGACACCTATTATAATCCGTTGCTCTTCAAATTAATCAGATGAAAAAGTATTTTAAAAGTTCGTTTGTTTATGTACCTATTATTTACTGTGACTTATTCTAATTTTACCGTCATTGTACTTGAATTGTAGCTAGGTAATTCCCCTAGTAACTACTTTTCATATTAAAGTTATGTTATAACATTATTTGATGGTTCATATCGATCATTCTGTTAAGAAATATCATAGCCACGCACTAATAATCGCAGGGGATATTCTAGCCCGGCACCCCAGGGTGCTAGACGGAGGGTTACACACCCCCATTGCTATCTGAGGGTGTCGTAAGAGGCAGCTATATGTAAAATAACGGAACGTGGGCAGCAGCGCCTTCTGAGGAACTGTTGCCTTATACTGCGATCTCTAAGACGCCTGTCAAGTGTGGGGATTATGGTAAAACTCTCCTTAATGGGGCAGGATTTGTTCAGCTGTGGACAATCCAGCTGATATAAATCAGTAATATTCGCAAGTTACGGTTCGCTGGAAACTTCCCAAGAAGGTTGTCAAACCAAGCCCTATAAAACGCTTCTGATATATTAAGGATGTCGTTAAGCTCATCACCGTATTTCTCAATGGCTTAGCCCTAAAGGTAAGTGGCATCCTCCTACCTCGCACTACCACAATTTGGAAACAGCTGCCTGGTGAAGTATTTACGAACAGATACGACTTAGGGGCCTTCAAGAAGAGAGTTCATATTCACTCTTCATATTATCTCCTCAAAGGCCGGCAACGCATCCTCGAGATCTCTGGTGCTGCGGATGTTCGTAGGCGACGGTGATCACCTACCACCAGGTGAGCCCCCAACTCGTTTTGCCCTACCAACCCATAAAAAAAAGTGGCTTAAACAGCAACTATTTTCCACAATGCCATAAAGAGTTGTCTGTCGCAGTAATTTGTAAAATAATTAGATTCTCCACTCTCTTAGTCTGTGACATAATATGCCTAGCGTGAATACCAGTTTAGCGCAGCCATATTAACTCCTTCAGACTAAAGCTTAACCGAAGGTACAACGGACTTAAGGGCTATAGGCGATTGGGGACTAAACTTTGGGGGTTTATTATTCATCGTGCTTTAAATTACATTATCATCAAAACGATTTAGAACCAACAACTTCCCAGATCTGATGATATCAGTGTTTTTTTTTTACAATACTCTATTTTTTTTATGTTAAGGTGACGGAACAAGCACGAGGCCCGCTTGATGTTAAGCGGACTAACCTCTGCCTATAACAGATGCATTTCATCACATGTCACGAATTGCACTGCGTCCGTCACTTTGGGAAATAGTTGTTAAGTCTCATGTCACGAATTGCACTGCGTTCGTCACTTTGAGACATATAGTTGTTAAGTCTCATGTGCCTGTAATTTCACTGACTCTCAAGGACGGCTGACGGTGAGTTCCGGCTCACCATTAGGTGCTTGGCGACAGATTTTCTACTTGAGGGTGGTAGCTAGCCAGGCGGGAAATCACAAAATGCCCTTCTACCATGCGATGAAGCTCAAGCCGGCGGTGGGGATCGAACCAGGGACCTGCGAAACGCTACATACCGCTCGGCCATCATTGCTTCGATTTTTTTTTATACTTAGCATATCATTACTATGTAGGCTTAACAATTTTTTTATGTCTGATGGCTTAGCCTTTGACCACTGTCTCACCTGATGTGATGTGATGAGGTCGAAGATGTTGTTCAGGCTAACTTAGAATTCTAACCTACTCTTAGAAAGGCTGGTTCTTAAGACTGCAGATGCCGGAATACACCATTAGGTGTTTTCAGTGAAGACACATCACTGCACAGTATATTAATGATGCGCAATTGTACTGGTAGGCCTCGTTAATAATCAGCATGGCACTGCTGGTGAGTTGCTGCACACTAGTACGAACACAACAAGACTCCAGACCATCTTAACCTGATTGCCCTAATTTCCCGAAATGCGAGTATAGTACCAACGAGAGCATTCCCAAGTAGGCTTGGTGTCAGCAATGCGACCAGTCATAAAACCAAAGCCCTAATTTTACACTCTGTTTTCTGTCTTTGTGTTCTTCTGTCTTTGTGTCCTTGGTGTAAAAAAACTAAGGACACTGTAGCAAATGACTATGCAATTTTTTTTTTTTTTTTTTATGCCTGATAGTTTAGCCTTGTTTGGTGACAGATTTTCTACTTGAGGGTGGTAGCTAGCCAGGCGGGTATTCGCAAATTGCCCTACCACCATGCAAATTAGACATAGAACTACAATTTAGAAGTGACGAGTGCAGTGTCATGTAGAAAGAATATGGTGATACAGCAATTATAATGGACAGGCGTGACGGATACCATCAGGCGTATCAAAACAATATAAAATGTTATTTAGTGGTCTTTCCTGTACTTAGAGAAAACATTGCATGGAGCTCTAATAGTTTTGCGGAATAAGGGTATAGGTGATTATTATAGTTTTTCTGACTCCCATGAACCACATAAAGGAAACCCTAGAGTACGTCCACATCATAAGTATACTATATTGTTGTGTGCTTCAGTGCACATGCTGGTGCATAGTAATTAATCATTTGTTAGTTTGTTGCCGGCCATCCAATTACCCGCATGAAAGAGGGCGTGCCTAAACTAGTTTCAAGTGAGATTAAGAGCCAGGAGCTTTTAGAACTAGTTTGCTATTGTTTTAATTTTTAAAACGAAAGGAAATATCAGACACGGGCTCGCTAGAAGACTGGGTCACTGCGTATGGTACCATCATCTGAATTTTTTTTCTGCAGTTAGATTTTTACAACTACTTAGTAGTAGAACAGGTATTTGTTTTTATTCCTGTTTGGTTAGCCTTTGACCACTATCTCACCTGATGGTAAGTGATGATGTGGTCGAAGATGTTGTTCAGGCTAACCTAGAACTATTGGCTGGTCAAAAAATGTATATACGTAAATTTCAAAGCCCGCTGCCGGAATATATCATTCGGTGCTAGGCGACAGGTTTTCTACTTGAGAATGGTAGCTAGTCAGGAAAACATTTGTAAAATGTCTCACCACTATACGCTTAAACTCAAACCCAAGCCTGGTTCTCAAACCTTAGCCCCCCTCGGCAGCAAAACAAAGTCAGAGCAAATAGGCAATCTTTGCTATAAGAAGGTTTCATATATTCTAACCCTGACCTCAAATACTTATGTGTTTTAAGTATATATCTTTATAAGAAACACTTTGAAATATACCGTTACGGTTACTGCTTTAGTTAATTGGCTTACAAATTTCTTGGCAACGGCACTTGAGCAGGAACCAATCGGCTTATGAGAGTGCAAAAGATAGTAAAGAGCCCTGCCCGTAATTAAAAAAAACTGCTTAATTTAAGCAAAATGCGGTCGCAAATATAACACATAATTAAATATCATATAGCCTACTGCAAAACTTGATTACTAGAGAGCTCATACATTTAAGTCAGCCAGTGCTTATCACACATATATTAAAATTTTAGTAAGGATGTCAATGTCAATTTAATCAAACGAGTGATAATTAAATTACCCCACAATTCACTTACATTATATAATGTATTCTGTAATTACATAGAGACTACGAATATATAACGTTAATTAACGATATAAGAAGATAGATCTTAATTTTTACCACAAAATATTTAAGCTCCATCGTAACCATCTCCTAATCTATTATTACGAAGCCTGGTCTTTAGTCTCTGGTGATTATGAACAGGCTTTTATTAATATTATCCGTTTTATTTACTGGTGCGTTGGTTCGGCGGTTACGCGCCTGGTTATTATCTGCGGTGGAATAATCTGAATAAATTGGAGGTAAGCTATGGGAGGCTATTTCGGAAGAAATGTAAATCAAAATACAGACATTATAAAGATAATTTCATCTTTGGTTTGATGTGTTAGATTGTTTATTTTCTGTACTAAATAACTATTCAAATAGTTTTTATAGATTATGCAACAAGTGCACTAAAGATACATAAATTTTATATTAAGGTTATATAAACTTCATTTTCTAAAATGTTTATTAGTTCCACGCTTCATTGCCGCGATCCCCGATCGCTTACCGTTTGTTTGAGCGCAATCGGAGCTTATACTATACTTTTCAAATTACAAAATTTATCATCTTCAATTCTACAGTAGATTATAATAATGTTGATATTAATAGCGAGGGCTATATTTATGTCACGGTTATAAACATATGAGTAGGTAAGGCATAAATAATATAGGTACTCTATTCGGGTTTTCACTTAATATACTGCAAGCGCATTATTTTTATAATTCTATCTGATTACTTGTTTAAATACTATTTTATTGTTTCCATGAAATTCAGTGGTAATAAACTGTTGTTACACATGATATAAAAATGTATGTTGTTCTTTGATATATTTTTTTATGGACTACAAAAGTGTTGTAAACGTTTTTAAAGGTTGATTAAGCATGTCACCTACTAAATGCAACTTTTTATGTTTTTTTAATTATAGCTGATAGGATATTCTTTGACCACCATTTCACCAGATGACAGATAGATAGATAGCACTTTATTGCACTTTTAAAATTATTAAGCCTATGATGATGTGGTAGAAGCGGGTGCTCAGGCTAACCTAGAATTACTGGTTCTCAAGGACAGCTGCCGGAACACACCGTTAGGTGCTTAGCGATAGAATTTCTACATGAGGGTGGTAGCTAGCGGGCATTCGCAAAATGCCATACCACCATGCTATGTCAACTGCCATCGTAAGACAACAATCGGAACCGGCAGCTTTACGTGCCCTCCGAAGCACTGAATCGCTCAGTAGTAATGTAGATAGCGGTCACCCATCCGACGTTTCTTAACTTAACTGATCGGTTAGGAAGGCTAAGCAAACTTCGCTATGAGCGCTTCAATCACAATCATATTGTATATGAAGTATGTTTTTTTATCAATGTTAATAAACTGCATAAGAAGCTAATGTTTTTGTTGCTGCTTACTATTATTTTAAAGGTCGAAGTCAGTAGTTTAGATTGGTGCAGCATTGCATGTATACCACCGTGATCATACATCGTCCCGTTTGACCATTGACTTATGCATTAGCTCAGTGCGTTGTACTTAAAAAGTTTGTTTACCATTGTTAGACAGTGTCACATTTTCGAAAAATATTTTTCGTTTTCCCTTATCTGTGGACCGTGATACTGATTGTTAATATTATCCCCACTGACCTACTACTTTACTATTTTAATATTATTTTAGAAACACCAGCATAGGTCTGTATATATATACGAGTAATTAAATTACTCCGGCTAACATGTTCTTTAAAACGAAACACAGTAATACCAAAATTATTTCTTGGAAAATCTAATAAACATTATCAAAATAGAGGTCTACACGTGTACCCAAAATCTATCTAGAGCTAGTAATAAAATTATTTTATTAGCACAGAAGTCCAGGAAGAATTTAATGGACCTAATAAAACCGCTAACAAGATATCGTTTGTTCAAGTGCGCGTTGAAATTTAGTAAATATTGTGATATTTTAAACAATAACAGAATGCATTCAAATAAAATTCACTTTCATAGCCTTATTTAAAACCACATGCCAAATTAGAATGATAGAATTAATGTACCGTTTCATATAAAGGGTCATAAAACTTGTAAAAATTACGATTTGCGTTACGCTATGTCTATATTTTAATTGTCAACACTGTGTTTTCCAAATAAAATGTTCTTATTTTATTTGGAAAACACAGTGTTTACTTACTACTTTGCTTGAACAAAATATCTGTACACCATTATAATACATTTTATTTATTGTTTAAAATTTAATTTATTATTATAATAAATTTAATTTATTCTTATAATAAATTTAATTTATTATTTAAACATTTATTGGGTAAACTCATTAGATATATCATACCAATTCAGATGGTCTATTGATTTAAAAAATTTAAACCAAGCGTCTATCACCAAGTCATAGTTCCTTTCAGAATTTGGCGGCCTTGCCCCGTCCATTTTAAAATATGGCTTAAATACAAATTGGCTTGGCTAACTGAATTGTGCGGCGGTGACATGAGCAAACCGGGGATTAAGTTAGCCCTGTTGCTGTACAAAGGCCGACCATGACAATGACAGTTAGCCTCACTTGTTCACACTTACCACTTTACCTTTGCGCTTGACAACCAAGTTTGATATACAAAATTAGCCCTAGTTTCTTAAATGTTAACGAATTTATCGCTCCAAAAGCGACGTTGGGTAGGTATGAGATAAACTGGTTAAGCATGTTAAGCCAAGTTTCAGTCGACCTCGGGCTGTGACGAGCTTAGCTGTAAATATACTTTGTTTGGCAATAATATCTATTACAGAAATTGTTTTGTGTTGGTTTGGTAAGGGAGGAAGCTGATATTAATATACATACTTCTGCATATAACTTTGCCTCACTTTTTTATTTTTTTGATATTATATGTACCTTACTAGCCCTTGAACCATCTTCTTGCTTAAATTGTTTGTACGTTGTGGTACGTTGCTATGTGAAAGAAAGGTTAACAACTTCCGGTTTGAAAAGTACCGGTGCCGATGAAATTTCAGGCATAAGAGACTTAAAGCTTAAGATCACGCTAGTAACTTTGAACGTCGTTTATGTGGAACGTAGTAATGCATGAGTGGCACTAACGGTTCGTCCCTCGCACCCCGCAAGCCTCGTAGTTGCTTGTAAGTAAATGTCGTAAGCGCCAAAACTATGTTTTAATTTATCTTTTAATTTAGAGAGTACCGTTCCAGTAAACCTTTTTTGTCTTAACAAAACTGTAGCACTACATTCGATATATTTTTTTATGTTAGTATCAAGTCAATAAGTCAAATTGATTTAGAGTAGAAGGCAAATATAAGTGAAAATTAAGATATTTTTGATATTTTATTCATTATCAAATCAACAAAATTGTCATGTACAAAATTAAATTAAATAAATACGTCTACGAGTTTATAAATAAGGAGCTCAAATATCCCGGAAATGTTGATATTTGTGAGACAGCAACCTTTAGACTTTATGCGTCGACGTTTTAACGTCACTTGTGACGAAATGCAACTGTTATATGCAGAGGTTAACCTCTAAACATAGAGCTTGCGAGGTAGATGCGGTAGTAGATGCATGTGCAACAGTTGTGCGAATTCGCACAGCTGATTTTAAGCAGCTTTAGATGGGCTTCGTGCCATCCTTGTTCGCTGTTCGCTTGTTCATGACAAAAAAATCTAACCAGTACGTAGAGAATGGGCAAGAAATTTGGGGCCATTATTTTAAAATGTTTTTTTCTAATTTACAATTTATAACGCAAGTTCATTATAAAATTATTGGAATATTTATTCCAACTACATAAGTGAGGGGTGGTAGTAGCTTGGCAAAAGTGGATTGTCCAAGCAGCTTTGTAGTTAAATATCATATAATATGTATTATGTAGTTTATATTTTTCTTCTCTGAAAACTCTAATAACTTTATCATCTAATAAATCATCTATATCTATTATTCTATCTTTCGATGAACTTAACTCATGTTTATTAATCACTAACAAATATTTTCACGCACAAATTATCATCAAAATAACTAATAGACCCGTTAGTGATACAAGAACATAAAGCGATATATATAATTATATATATTAAAGAATATGTAGACTTGGGATCCCCGTGAGGAGCCGAGCTAGAATTGTACTCGCCAATATCTTAACGTGGGATTCGTAAGGGGTGACAAAAGGAATATATCAGAAGGTGGGCAGCAGCGCCTTTTGAAGAACTGCCATCTTGTAATGCAATCACTATGACACTTACCCAACGTGGGGATCTTGCCAAAATTACCATTGACGGAGGAGACATTTGCTCAACGGTGGTTGTTATAGCTGTTGATGTGTGAAGAGTAGATAATGTTGATTTCGTTTAAAAATAGCTTAATTTTGTAATAAGATAGTTTCATTATCTAAATGCAAAAAGACCGCTTTTGCAAGTTTTTTTTATATCAGCTGTTACTCCCGATACACCATACGATATTCTGCTGCGGAATAAGCTAAAAAAACCACTAAGCTGTAGCTACATCGGTCTACTGCCTAATCTAACTAAATATGCAACAGAACTAAAATCTTCCGGAGAGATCATTCAAACATATGTACATTTTAACAAATTTTAATTCTCAAGAAAAATGTTGCTGTATCATTTGCAAGTTTAACATGTTCAAATTCAATGTTCAGTTATACATAACTAACATTAGGTAAAGAAAATTAAAAAAAAAAATGTTTAATAGAATTTTGTAGCAAATTATTAGACCTGAAAATAAAGCAATATCTTACAACTTAAAACAATCGTTTACTTAACATACTTAACATTTGCAAATAAAACAATATTGCAGAGGTGTTACCTCATGTAAGACATATCGTTAATATACGCTACAAACATAAAGGGTCTCATATGGATCCTTGAAGAACTCTTATTTTTAGTAAACACCCGAAAAGTTTATCGGTGCTCCAACTTTCTGAAGTCATTTTTGTCAGACTGCAAAAATTACGGAATGAGGTTATATTTTATTTATTTATTGTCTACCAATAATTGTTACATATATTCGTGCTTTTAAATCTAAGTATATGTGTAAGTTCTACGCTAAATGCATAATTATTTATAGGTAAACACAGCATGCAGTATTAAGACGTTGGTTTTAAGTTAGTTACTTCTAAATGATTTGTTAAAATGATAACACACTTTCTTTTTTCAGTAATATTATATTTTTATATTAAAACCAAGTAAAGTTCTCAAATCCACATATAATGTTCCAGCGCTTTTTTTTTAAAACTTGCCTACAGTGTCGTTAATACGTGGACATCAATCCACATTTATTCAACAACATGCTGATTCTAGGTAAGACAAAGTTGGCACCATATGCAGTTTTTTGATAGGTGGATTAATTAACTTTATAGCTGTACGAAAATACTGATAAGGGCCTTTGAATGTTATTATTTTAAGAAGTTCTGGGGAATCCAAGTTATTTCTAAGGAGCTTGTATGCAAACACAACATCTAAAAGGTCTCTGCGGGTTAACAGTGACGTCATTTATAAATAGAGCTACTCCCATATTAGGGCAAGAACCTTATTATAATATTATGTGTTATGTCCCGTTTATTCAATGATTTCACTTGCTATAGCTCTTCATGCCGAGTGCAAAGGCGCGGTAGTGCTTGCACACTACTAATACAAGCAGACTATCTGCCACCGCATGAGTGGTCCTAAGATGGACTCTTGCTGAAGAAATCTCTTAGTGACTATAACATGTATTGGATCAGAATTCTGATTATTATCGACTGCTAAGACAAGATAATATGTTGAATCATTAAATTTATTGACAAGTCGTGTGTACTGTTATTCAAATGGTTTTTATATTATTATTGGAATTCGTATGTAATCTATCTATAATTTAAACATAATATAGCTCACAACCATACAGCCTCTATTAACACCAAGTTTGACTGACATGTATACAATCGTTTCGATATTTACAAAGAAACCAATAATGGCCTAGCAGCATTAGAATGGGTTAAATGGTTCATGTTTCTAATCATTAATAACACGGACTAGAACAATACAATATACTATCCAAATGGTCATCCGACTCCTCAAGTAAAAATTGATCGCTATTCGCTAAGCATCTAACGACGTATTTCCGTCAGTTTCGATAGAAGCCAGTTTCCATTCTATGTAGATAGAATATAGCCTAAAAATGAGTATCTATATAGGTAATAAAGCACACTTTGACTGACAGGACGTTTTTAAGCACACTTTTAAAACGTCCTGTCAGACCACCAACATGGATTTGTAACTGGTAGATCCGTGTGTACAAATTTAGCTTTATTTACAGAAAACTTAATTAAAGCGGTTGATGCTCACAAACAAGTGGATGTTATTTATACAGATTTTAGTAAAGCTTTCGATAAATTTTCTCACAAGCTACTTCTGCAAAAGCTAAAAAGCTTTGGGTTAGCAGGTTCTATGTTGGAGTGGTTTCAGTCTTATCTAAGGCAACGCATGTTTTATGTAGTCGTTGGTGGATATGAATCAGAATGCCTCAACATAACTTCAAGAGTTCCTCAGGGATCTCATTTAGGACCTATTTTATTTAATATCTTTATTAATGACCTACCCCGGTGTTTTGCTCACTCAATTCCGTTCATGTTTGCTGACGATTTAAAAATATTGAAAACAGTACAAAACATGCAAGATGCTATTTTATTGCAAGAAGATATTCAATCATTCATGGACTGGTGTACTCGAAACTGTATGCAACTGAATCATGAAAAATGTCTTTATATTAAATTCACTCGCAACCATATTATAATCCCGTCTTATTATACTATCAATGGAAATATACTAAAAGAAGTTAATGTAGTAAAAGACTTAGGAGTTAAATTTGATAGCAGGCGCACATTTGTCCCACATCTTGATCACATAATTAGGAAAGCATCAAGAATGCTTGGATTTGTACTAAGAAACTCCAAGATATTCAAAAATATCAGAATTAAAATGATACTATACAACAGTCTTGTAAGAAGTCATCTAAAGTACTGTAGCTTGGTATGGAGACCACATTTTGCAACACATATGCTGCGACTTGAACGAGTGCAAAAGAGGTTTCTCTGGCATTTGGCGTATTGCACTGGAATAAAAAATAAGGTCAAATCTTATGATTAACGCTTGAAACATTTTAAAATGCTCTCACTGTCAACTCGTAGAGAAATATTAGATGTGGTATTCTCTTACAAACTCTTAAGAAATCATTTCATCCCCACGTTGTGCGCCAATGTAACACTCTTTCGAGGCTCATAGAAGATTTAAGGTAGTGGGAGAAATAAAATTTACAAAAGCTATATTACCCAATATTTTATTGGGTAACATGGGTCGTGGTTTTACGTTCACTTGGGTATTATGGTGCGTGTTATCGTAACTACCACTCTCCTGCGCTTTATCGTTCGAGCAGCAGTGCAGACGGGCAGTGCAGTGCAGACGGGCAGTGCAGTGCAGACAGGCAGTGCAGTGCAGACGGGGCCGCTCGACGTAGCGGGGCAGTGTCGTAGCTGACGGTCGCTTGTGGTCAGTGGTTCCCCGTTGAATGGAGAGGTGGAAGACGATTGTGCCTGGACGGTGGTCCCTGGAATACATCACAACCAGACAATTTAGGAAGTGCCTATTATCCTTGTTGACTGTGGCATCTCTTGCACTAATCGAACGACATTCCAGCAAGAAGCAATGGTAGGCGATGAGTGCAAAATTACTAGTCAATGATGTGGCAGTCATACAAGGAGAATCAAAAACAATGCGTTGTATATGACATGATATTTTAATTAAAGGATAATTCTGTTCTAATAGTAGTATAATTTATCGATAGAAGAAATATTTTTATAATTAACAAAATTGTACTTCAGAACTATCCTTTAATAGTCAATGGTTTAACACCCTAAGTATGTAAGGTTTCTTTGAAAAGTTACAGTTATGATGAAATGAAAGATAGCGGTCAAGGTTACACAAAGGTGGCCGTTATGTTATATGAAGTAAAGATGTTTACTACGAATAAATAGATACTTTTACGGATGAGATAGAAAACAGCATTATCAATGTAGTAAATAGGTAGATTGTGTTTACCAGATAAAGTTTCACAAAATAATAGCAGTTACGATACACAATAGCAATACCTTTTAACATCGAGTCACAACTAGGTACCTACAGCTAGTCAAATAACACCACAACACTCACCCGAGAGGGAAAACACAGCACTAATGTTAATTACTAATGAGAAATACTTCGTTATATAATTTATAGTATAGTTCAGGATATTATATTTGTGGATTAGGACACAAAAATAAACGACGCGTAGGTAGCAGAATAAAAATGCAGCCGTTATGATGCGAGCTAACCGTTCTGCAATCGCCTCCGTTCGCACTCCCCCCGCTTGCTTCATGCCAGTTTATTCGTCATGAAGTTGTTATACGATGAGTCAGCGCGCTGCGCCGCCATCGTCAAACTTGGATCTTTAATTATAACATACAAATGGTGATGGCGCGTGAATTTAAAATTATGTTACTCTTTACTGAGGTCGATCAACGGAAATGGCCATTAGAAAGGTTATTTATTATATCCTTGACTCCTTAGACAAATCACAAAAATGCGCTAGTATTTACTGCGATTTGTCTAAAGCGTTTGATTGTTTGCGACACGATATATTAATTTCAAAGCTTCAATTCTATGGGTTTGATGGTATGGAGCTGAGCATGATGCATTCTTACTTAAATAATAGAAAACAAATTGTAACAGTAAATGACGTTAATTCATCAGTATATGTACTAAATATAGGAATACCTCAAGGGTCAATACTAGGGCCAGTACTATTCTTAATATACGTTAATGACATTATTAATGCATTGCCAAGTTGGGCATATGCTAGTTTGTTTGCAGATGATACTCACGTAGGAGTATGTGACATCAATGAATGTAATCTAAATATTAAACTTAATGACGCAATGAGTATATTAAAAGAATGGTTTAACGCAAACGGAATTATCCTTAATACAGATAAGAGTGTTATAATGAAATATAAAATACGAAAGGAGTTAAAAGATAAAATCGATTTGACAGAGAATGTATTCCTTGGATATACTGTGGACTATACGATAACACATTCAGCGCATATTGAAAAACTGTGCAAAAAATTGGCAAGTGCTAATTACGCTTTGCTCAAACTAAAACCTTTGCTTGATAAAACTTCTTTGCTGTCAATTTATTATGCTTATATTCAGTCACTCACAAGGTATGCCATCACTATTTGGGGGAATGATGCAAGCATAAATAAGGTTCTTAAGTCTCAAAAAAGGGCAATTAGGATAATTTTTGGACTGCGTAAACGCATGTCAGTTAGAACACATTTTAAAAAGAATAAAATAATGACGGTGATATCTCTATATATATTTAATAGTTTACTGGAGATACACGAAGACAAGGAAACAATGTTAAAAAACAGAAATGTTCATAACTATAATTTGCGCAACAAGGAAAGGTTATTTAAGCCTAAAGTTAGACTGACAAAGGTCCGAAAACAGGGAATCTGCAATAAAATTTCTATGTACAATAAGTTACCTTTGACAATATCAAATTTAAACATAATTGACTTTAAAAAAGCACTAAAGCAGTTTTTTGAAACACATCCACTCTATTCCCTAGATGAATTCATGGACATGCGCCTCACGGAATCTTCATTCTTGTAAAAGTTGAATTTTAATAAATGTAACTATGACAATTTAATTATTTATTAAAGTACACTTGACTGCATATGCGTCAAATAAGATTTATAACAGTAATTCAAATAAAGTCGTTTTTTTTTTTTTTAAATATTTGTGTATTGATCAAATTCCAGACATTCCATTTATAATTATTTTACTATGTATACTTTTATTATTTTGATTTTCCCTATTTTTTTTATTTTTTTTTTACGAATATATAATAATTTTGATGTGATACCTACCTAAATATTTATTGCTGTTTTGTATTATGTGAGATCTATTTATAATTAATATTATCCAAAATTGTACTCCTGACTTGCCCAGTATGACAATCAATGTTATAAGGCCAATAAATATATTCTATTCTATTCTATACTGAAATTATTTTCCTATTAGATATTTATATAGAACTAAATGTGACGAAGTCGTTACAAAGCTGTCCTGGACTGTTGAGTAGGTTTATTTTTAAAATTCCCAGGAGTTACTCGCGTGGATATATAGAACTTTTATGTCAACCCTTTCGACAGACTGTTTTAGGAGCAAATTCTGTGGTTCCCAGACTGAGTAGGTCTTTTAACAATTGTGCCGTAATAGCCGACGCATTTTCGGAATCCCTAGGTCGGTTTCGCAAAAATATAACTGACTTCTTAATTAGTAAAAGTGAGTAGAAGCGCACCTTCTACTTTTTATTATTAAAACTAACTACAACTAACCAATATAATTATTATTTTAATTACCTGTAATTACTAGAAGCATGTTGTGTTAGCCTTTAAGAGATTATACATTAAGCAGTGTAATTATCTAGGAAAATTGTTGTGTATGTAAAAATGTAATAATTGTCGGCTGACCAGAAATAAATAAATAAAAGTAATGCTCTTGAATTAGGGCATGAATAGGATACTTTTTATTTAATTTTACTTAGTAGTAATAGTTAAGTAATATAAGTAACCAATCCAAAAAGCTAGTCAGCAACAAGAACAATGTTTCAATTATAAAGGTATTTTTCTGTAAGCTGTGACCCCTGCGTATCTTACGAGCTCTTAGAAAGACTTAAATCCCATGTGGAAATAGTCATGGGACATCATTTTTAGCATGGACTATATAACTAGAACTAGCTGCCAGCTAATTAGGATACGATCTCACGTACCTTTACATCCAGGAGAGATCCTCCTGGCAGGAGTGAAGGAGGTTCGTTCAGGTGAAAATACGAACGAAGTGATGAGAGGATAATGGTGTTACGTGCATCTACCTCCAGAACTATAATATTTTAAAACTATATGAACATGCTCCCAACATACCATTTATGCAGGGCTGGCTCAAGATAATTGGCGCAAACTTTACAGCCCAAGACTGTTTGAAGAGATTGGACGATGAGAAGGGAAATACCCGCAGATCATCATGCACTCGGAGAAGGAAAGCTATCGAAACTCACCAATCATCTACTGGGCTTGGGTACATATTTTGTATATTTACTACTTTTCGGTGGTAGCTAGCTAGATAAGCAATTGCCAAATAACTGTCCACGATATCGAAGTAAAATAATTTAGATGCGTTTATCCGCTATAATGAAGAAATGACTAGGCTGACCGCCAGATAACATCTATTGCAATATCCATGGCTTGTAAGGATTTGATTCTTAGATTGAACATGACAAGTATTATTGGGTTTACTGATAAGAAAATCTTTGTAACATGAACTATGAAAAAACTAGAACAATGCCCGGTAAGTAAACTAAAATAAAAGGTTTTTTTTATGTTATTGTGACGGAACAAGCATGAGGCCCACCTGATTTTATGCGTACCAACCTCTACCTATAACAGATGCATTTCGTCACAAGTCACGAATTGCACTGCGCCTGTCACCTTGAGACATAGTTGTTAAGTTTCATGTGCCTGTAATTTCAATGGCTCTCAAGCACTGCTGCGGGAACACACAGTTAGGTGCGGTGAAGCTCAAGCCCGCGGCGGGATTCGAACCATGGACCTGCTGCGCGGCAGTCCATAGCCAATGCCACTGAGCTATCACTGCGTCAAAAGTAAAAGTCTAATTCATTTATGATTCACACGAAGCTTTTAAGTCACTAATTTATTCTCTTTTGTAACAAAACGTAAAAACTATAACAGAAGCAAATTAAATTGCTAGTGAAAAGACTAAAAGGTACAGTTCGTTTTCAACAGGCATAAGCTTCGCGGAGCCTAGTGTAATCCTAAAATCCCTGTAAAATAACGATCTGGCCGAGCGAATGAAAAAAGCAAACAAGTGGATTCCGCTTTTAAAACTGTCTGGCGAATTTAATGCTCTTTTTGAGTCGCATTAAGTACTTAATGTGTTACTAGAGATAAATAGCCATGAGAGTCGCATCAAACTTTTATTGAGAATTAAATTTGTTATTTAAACATTTGATAAATTTAGAAGTGTTTTATGCTCAATGCATTTTAAAATAAAACTTGAAATGTACGATCTTTGAGGAGCTATACAACATAATGTATCTGCGTCTAGGTATAATCAGAACCCTTTGAAAACGTAATAATACCTATATTTTTTTAGTCTTAGATGGGTCTTTAATATTATGATGATGTAAGTTAAAATAAATACAAATTTTGTAAAGATGCGCTTATTTTATTTAATATAATAATCTTATCGATCTTTGAGGAGCGATGCGCTTATTTTATTTAATATAATAATCTTAAGTTACTGCGGTAGTAGTAAATAGAAGTCAAATACTCTAATCTTAATTTCAGAGAAACAATAAATTTGGAAACGTGTTCTTAGTTACACCTGGCCCTATCATTTACGTCGCAATAATACTCGTATTACAAATTTGAATGCCATTTTAGTTTTGAAACGGTTACAAGTCGTAGATATATAAATACAGAGCATGCTAGCTTTAAAATGAGATAGCTACTTAACTTCATACCACAAAATATTTGATTACTTCCTGCAATACTACGGCTCGGACTCTTCATTTCTTTATATAACTCACCATTTAGTCGACTGAATGCCAACAGGGTGATCGTCTTAGCCCTGCCATATTCAGCCTCCCTTTACATACCTCTAGGATAGCATTCTCGGGGGGAACTCAGAGACAGTCCCATGGATTTCTGTCAGATGACAGAACCTCCAAAAGTTCGTAGCATATAATTGCATACTAATATAGAAAAAAAAATGATCAAAACGTATTATGGATTGAGGATAAAAACGCTGGGAGAGAAACACCGGAAATTTTGTGGATGCCCGAACCACCATATCTGAAGGCCCTCTAACGAATAGGTTCGTAGAAACTTTGGGCTGAGCCTATAAATAATCCAATATTTTTCAAGAAAGAAAATTCAATATATTTTTAATATTTTTATTTATGCAAAGACGCATATGACTATTATTATTATTCTCGATGTAATTTTGTAATGTAAAACACAGAGCATGCGTCATTGCAAAAAATAAATATTAAAATTATAGGGTTGCGTCATTGTTATGAAGTTTAAAGCTCATTCCAATAATTAGTCTTGTTTGTAGTAGAACGTTATTAGAACTATTAGTCTTTTAAGATTTTCCTTTAGATATCGGTGTTTTTGTACAAAGTAAAATATTACATGGAAGCGTACTCAATAATCCCCGGATAGATTACAACATATTTTAAGGTTTCAAACCACTTTCTCGAATTCTCAGCTCCACTACACTAAAATCAATGAAGTTAATTGGATAAGTATGGAACGGTGCCTAATTGGATTATCTTCGGGTCACTGCTCACCGGTGACTTGGTTCTCTTTGATATGCTTCTTATGTTGTGTTGGATTTCACCGAACGGGCCCGAAATTTGTTATTTACTTACTAGCCTATGGACCTGATGATGTGGATACTAGTGAGGAAGAGGATTAAAACTTATAATAAACCACCACACATATTTTATTCCGTAACCATAGAACGAGTTTTTGCGTACCTAATAATTTGATATGCAAAAACTAGTTTATTATGAATGCTAATGTTTCTTCCCATATATTTTTATAGATACAATAAAGCTGTACCATTTTATTTGGTTTTCCTCCGAAAAAAGTATAGAAGAATCTCGGTACTTACGCCTTGGGTGCGCCTGTTGCATCCCTTGGGCGACAGGCGACACGCCCTTGCAATTTTACATATATTGTTTGATTTTGGTCTAAAAACTGTTATACGGCTTCAGTGTCAATAATAAAAGGTCTAAATGCGACAAAACGACTCTATTGGTGCAAAGAGGTGTTGCACCAATGGTACACCGCCTTTATTTTTTTAGACCAGCAGTTACTATTAGGTATTCTGTGCATATAGTAGGTGTACGGAAATGTATACATTATATCCACACGACATCGCGGTCCCACTAAAATCCCCACTACGTGATCTCCATATTTTCGAAAGCTCTTTCAGAAGCTGTAACAAACAAAGGCAAGATATCGACAGCTGCCGTACTGCACTGAATATTCATAAGAGATCGGGTAACATCAAACAGTACTCTGCTTGTTGTACGTTTACGAAACTAGTGTAGTGACGTAAAGATCTTTAAAGTGTCGGATTTATTATGGTGCTGCAAATTCATAATATTCCTAATGAAGTAGAACACAGCACTCTTTCGTCACTTTTAAGTATGTATATATATATTATTCGAAGCTCTCGTAGCGAAATTTGCTTAGCTGTTCTTAATCGATCAGCAAAGTTAAGCAACGTCCACCGCGGTCAGGAGTTGGATGGGTGACTGCTAGTGACATTACTACTGAGTGCTTCCGTGCTTCGGAGGGCACGTTAAGCCGTCGGTCCCGGTTGTTGTCTTAGGATGGCAGTCGTTATAGCATTTTGCGAATACCCGCCTGGCTAGCTACCACCTTCAAGTGGAAAATCTGTCGCCAAGCACATAATGGTATGTTCCGGCAGCTGTCCTTGAGAGCCAGTCATTCTAGATTAGCCTGAACAACATCTTCGACCACATCATCAGTTACCATCAGGTGAGATAGCGGTCAAAGGCTAACCTATAAGGCATAAAAAAAAGTCGTTTAAATATGAGTTATCTTCATCATCATCCGGATGAAGTCCACAGTGGAACAAAGGTCTCCCCCATAGAACGCCACAAAGAACGGCTATTTGCGCCTGTAACCATTGGCTACCCGCGACTTTTACGACTAGTGTGGGGTTTCAGTCCAACTAGTGTGGGGCCTATAAAACAATTATCTTACTAAGAGACATTTAAGGTAAATGCCTAGTACTACGTTACTCGCAGAAATAATTCTTGGCAACAGGGACGCTGTAAGTGTTAATTAAGAGAAAACGGCAAGGATATTGTAAGAAATGCATGAGAAATTTAAGAGCTGAGGTCCCGTTTACCATATGTAATTTGAATGGTTATCGCTATTCTTTAATATAGAAAAGAATGGTCGATCCTTTGTTTAGAGGAGCAGCAGGTGTTAAAATAATATAGTTTAGGATTTGAAAGAAGCCACCGTTAAATATATGTTTGTTACCAGCAGAATTTTTATATGACTGTGTAGCACCATTCGAAATTAACGATGTCGTGTTGCCTTCCTTTTGCTCTCAAAAGTCCTTACATAAAACATTCTAAGGCTGGTCATAATAACACGCATGTTAGTTAAAAATATATTGACTGATTTTGCTACTAATAGTGCTTCAGCGTCTATGTTTCTAGACCCTATTGCCATTTTAGTACTAGGTATTTATTTTAATTTATCTTATACATTAAAATTATTACATACGGAAAAATTTAATTTCTAGTGGACTTGAATCCCAATATACCGTGCATTTCCAATCATCCTATGGAGGCGGGTCCTGGACAGTCGGTTTTTTCCATCCGTTTGAATGTACATCTTTTGACGTTAGCGTTGGTTTATTTTATACAGTCGCAACTTGATTAGATACTTACTTCTCTTACAAACATTATGTATATATTAGAGAGACATTAAACATAGTTATAAAGGCTGGTGTACGTTTCAACACGTCATCATAAGACAACGTTTTTTGTCTTGACGTCTATGATTCTGACATATGACAACAGCGTCTTGGCCCGCATATGTTTTCGTGACCACGTCCTTTGCCCACTAGTTCTGAGGGTGATTCTTGTGTAAGATTACCACCATGTGTCACTGTCTATCCATGGAATAATTATGGCATTTCCGCAGGATCGAAAAGTACTCACGCAGCCACCAAAGCCTAACATTTTAAAAGGAATTTGCAGCTACATATTTCATTGAACTTAATAAATCAGATATTCTATTGTGGATGTATTGGACAAATTAGGAACTGGTTGGGATTTGCGTGAATCTACCGGAACGTGTAACTGAGTTACGCGCTGAGACCCGAACTCATAGCTTCACTCAGTTGTATGATTTCCAAGCAAAGGAATTCAAAATAGTCCGTAACTGGTTCGATTCTTCCGATAAATATCCCAAATATCCGATAAGAGTCCCAGGCGGTTTCTAATTAGTTATTATAAATAAAGTGTATTGTATCGTAATTGGCCAATACTTTTAGAGTATAATTATTATTCATGTTATCAGCATGGCGAATTGTCCTTATTTTTAATTTATCATATTCAATGGGGATGCCTCATTGCACTTCTTGAACACTGAGCAAGTAATTGTTTTTAAACGTATTATTAGTTCTTTTATTTTTAAACCAGGAATTGAAATCGTTCTGTCAAATACAGTTTACAAGCAAATGAACGTCATATCCCAGGTAGGACCTTTCATGTCTATGTCTATTAGTCGTGTCAGACGTTACAGCCCTATTAAAGGCGTCTAAATGACGTATAATGTCAGCTGTAACAATGACGTCATATCATAACCATAATAAGACGTCTTTCAATTACGTTAATTTGACGTACAAGACGTCACATCCGTATCTAACAAGTCTTAATGATGTTTCGTATCTGACGTTATAATAACGTCACGCCAATACCTTTACTACATGGCTCTTATTTTCGTAAATCTGACGTAGTAGGCGTCTTAGTTCAATCTGACACGTCCAAATGTCCTATTTAATTAAAATTATATATATTTGAACGCGATAAAACGTTTTCTTTACGTCGCTATACGACGTATTCTCGACGTCATGATATGACGTCTTGTACCCGTGACATTTTGACGTCATATATTGAGCTCACTAACGTCACTCCTGACGTAGATTACGTCAGTGGCCGACCTTAAAATGACGTTATAATTACGGAAAATTCCTACCTGAGATAAATCCATATATTGCATTGAAATACTTTTTTAATAGTCATTTCTGTATTAACGTAGAGTTTACGCTACTTTCATTATTTTCATTCATGCAATTACGGTAAGCCGATTCAACATGAAAAAATACAACACTACATACCATACAAATTTTCACGTTTATGATGTTAAGGATACATTTGAAACTATTTTAGTACACAACATTTCAGAAGGCCAAGCGAGGTGCAAGCAATTGTGTCAATGGGCGGACCATCGCCAACCCGCGCATTGCCACGTCTTTGCGGGATTCGCGCGCTTTCACTTCAAGACTTGAGTATTAAATTTACATACGTTATCATGGACAGCGTGTCTAGCTTTAGTACAATATATAATATAGATGACAGCATACCTAATTAATGACATTAAAAGTAATTGCCTAGAACTTGTCCTTTTTGACGGTAGCCACTACACGCATATGTCTATTGTACGTACGTATACCGTATATAAATGTTTTTTTTGTTGTTTTTTTTTATTGCCTGGTAGTTTAGCTTTTGACCACTATCTCACCTGATGGTAAGTGATGATGTGGTCGTAGATGTTGTACAGGCTAACCTAGAAGTACTGGCTCTCAAGGACAGCTGCCGGAGCACACCATTAGGTGCTTGGTGACAGATTTTCTACTTGAGGGTGGTAGCTAGCCAGGCGGGCATTCGCAAAATGCCCTACCACCATGCTATAACGACTGCCATCCTAAGACGACAACCAGGACCGACGGCTTAACGTGCCCTCCGAAGCACGGAAACGCTCAGTAGTAATATCACTAGCGGTCACCCATCCAACTTATGACCGCGGGCGACGTTGCTTAACTTTGCTGATCGGTTGAGAACAGCTAATCAAACTTCGCTACGAGCGCTTCGATACGTAGCAAAGGCAATTGCAAGCCCCGCTTTTTCGTATTTGGACAGAATTGAAGCCTTTATTATATTCCCGTGTGCAGGCTGTGGTGATCAAATGGGGAATTGAATTGTGATCACAGCCGCTACGTAAGTAGAGCAGGGCCACGACTCCAGCATGTTGTAACTGCAGATTGTTTGTAAAATTGTATCGTGATACGACGGCCATAACTCAGCAATCAATTAAAAGTAACAAATATGACCCAGCCTAGAAAAATGAGTAAACAAATCCTACTCTAATTGTAAATTAAAGTCAAATTAGTAAATAGACCCTCGGCGGCTTTTACAGTATCGGAGTAGCTGGTGAAATTGCAGGCTTTCTATTTGACCTTGCCACACAGTAGCTATTTTGTATATCCTTTTGTTGAATTTAAGGCTAAGTATATGATTCCAAATCAACGTACTATTATACCGTTACCTTAGTTTAAGCACTGTTCTATCTCCATATATTTATAGGGTTTTCATACATTAGGTATATTTTAGTAGCATTAGAACTCCAAGAGTACTGCCTCCTTACCAATTTTTACCGACAAGCAGTAATGTTCGCAGTACTGAGTTACGATTTCATAAGACTCAAAAATTTTATGTCTCAGGGTGATGGGTGCAGTGCAGTTTTTCACTTGTGACGAAATGTATCTATTATAGGCAGAGGTTACCGCTAGGCGTCGTGCTTGTTCTGTCACAATCCTATAAAAAAGAAATGTTACATTTTTAAAATAATTATCTTTGAGTCATAGATAAAGAATCAGTTTGTGAAAGAAGAAGAATTGGTTTGTCTGTATATATCATATTGTCATAGTGAATAATATGTAAGTTAATACATATATGTAGATACGACAAACACGATAAAATATATTGAAAATATATAGCATACTAAGTAGATATATAATTATTATTTACTTACTTTATGCACTATCTTACCTTTTGGTAAGTGATGATGTGATCGAGGGTGGTAAACAGACTAGGCAAAGCATTTCTGACTCTCAAGGACTGCTTCCGGATCACACTGTTAGGTGCCTGGCGACACCTAATAAATGTCATAATTAGGTTTATAAAAATATAATGATAAAAATTTAATATATTGTATCAGCCAGATCGTCCACTGCTGATCAAAGCCTCCCCAACTCAGGGGTTAGCCATAACCCACAAGCTTGCCAGCTTGGGGATCGCGGTGTACCTACCTGGCAACCCACGGGGCATATTACTTACCTTATATAAAATATTTAATTCTGGTAGGCTTAGGTATTTAGTATATACAAACAGCTAATTAGAATTATACTATATAGGCTCTCCAAACTACATGCATAGTATTTTTTTCCGGCGTTATGCCTTTATTATGTTTATAATACATCGAACTACAACTATCAACAACACCACCTCTACTGCAATAAAAGCATTTAGACAACATACATGTCATTGCAGATTCAATTGGTAATTATAATAAATAATAATCAGAATCAACATAATAAAATGCGAAGTGTTGCTATTTACCGTTTTCTACCAGACAAATACGCCTCCATTCAATATCCCGATGGTTCAGATTATTCGCCGATCATAAGTAGATGAACACTGAACTCTCACCTCACCGAGAAAGTTGCCGACACCCTGAAACAAAGCATCGCACGAGCGTGTTTGATGTACCGGAAACTGATACAACGAGCACCCTCTATTTGCAGAATACAACGCGAGACGACGAAATGCGCAATTCGTTGGATCACTTGTGAAGATCGCATTGTGTTTGCTGTATGATTGCGCATGGATGTAAACTTCACCCTAACAGCATTACTGATAATTTGCCATAGTTCTTGCACATTGGGGTTAAATTATTAGATAAAAATGTGTTTCAACACCGTTGCTCGTAAAGTGAGCTTTATTATATCGTTCTTAGGGCCATAAACCGAATTATAACACCCTCGTGCATAAGTATAATATAAATAATATGATTATTCATATTATACACTAGTGCGTAATAGAATTATCCCTACAAAGTTAAGTTAGTACCTAACTGCAAATTATATGCGAGTAAACAGAGCATTTTCAATTTAATCGGGTAAGTCTCGTAGTAGTAAGGTTTGATTGTCCATATGATTATCTAAAACAATAAAATAAGTTTATTGTCAGTGTTACACATAAGGTAGGTAAGATAATTATGATCTTAACTTTGATGCTCATGATCTAAATAAAAATGTATCCAGCTACCTATGTCATGTGAAAAAAAAATTGGTCTTTTTTAGCCCACCCTGACCCATGATATGCGAATAATAGGTACATAAATACTTACGTGGTAACTAAATGTTCCAAAAACAGTCATTACATGTTTTAAAAATGATAGGTGGCCCTTCAAAGTCGACTCTCTAACGTTTGGTGACCAAATTCGAGACGAGTGGTTCGGTAAACAACAAACCAGCATCATTACCTCAATGAAACGCCAGATCGGCCGAGAACATCTCTGCTGGCCGTGAGAGTGTGCAGGAGACACCGAGGCAGTCGATTTCTCGCCGTGCACAAGAACTCAGCCTTTCGCGGACTTCAACTTGGCGAATTTTGCGGCGAGACTTGGGCCAACACCCGTAAAAAACCCAATTGACTCAGGAGCTCAAAGTGAATGACTATAAACATCGCCGTTTGTTCGCTGACTGGGCTACAGAACGTTTGGAAGAGGACCCCGATTTTGGCCGATAAATCATCATTAGCGACGAGGCGCATTTATAAGAAACTATGTAACGTATTTTACATACTATATAAAAATATAGTAATATTTTTTTAATATTGTTATGTTTGCAATCACGCCTGCTATGTGGATTACATTACAAAATTATAAATATACGATAGGGTGGATGGACGCGGGTTCGAATCCCACACATGACTTAAATTTTTCCTATCGTATGTTTATAATTTTGTAAAGTAATATATTGCAGCATTATTAGTAAGTGGTACAGAGTTACAGTTACAAAAATCAGTGGATTCCTTACGTATTGAAGTACAATTATTATTATAATATATTCGAATAGCATACTATACCAAATCTTGTTCCGTAATTGGCGCAAATTCTTAATGCAAATAGTTCAAAGAAATGTATTTTAATAAAAACCTGAAAAAATCCTTATATTAGAACCAAATCTTATATTATGAGTATATAATCAACAAAAGCTGAAGGCGAAACATGCCTTTTGAGATTTAATTAAGAGGGCCAGATTTTTCCAAATTATTATCTCGAATCGTTATCTGGATAAGGATAAATTTATACTACGACATATTATTTCCTATGTTCCTTTTGTGATATTTTATGGAGATTTTGAGGTAATGGTACACTTCGACAAGTTTCTCGATGTCTACCAGCATCGAGAAACTTCTCGAATACAAAACAAAGATGACGCTAGGTTTCTGTACGAAATCGAGAAACAAGAAGACGTGCGCATAAGGAGAGACATAGAAAGATAGCATACAATAGTCTAATAATAACATTATTGCTAAACCACGTCATCAATCGACGCCGGGGCGATTTAGATCAGCTAGGATTTTGTAAAACTAATATATAAAATAAATAGAATTAGCTGTATGTACTAGGCAAATACGACCTTTTTTGTCCAAAATGCGTAAAAAACTAAGGCAATAATTACTTATCACAAGGGTGCCATTGACCGATAAAAATGTTTTGCACTGATTAGTTAAGGATATATTTCGACATATTTTAGCGAAGTTTAGATGTTAATATTCACTACCTATCGTTGAGGCTGAGTTCCAAATAATAGTTTTAAGCCTAAGCATGAAAAATCTTTCACTAAGGATTTGTTGCCAAAACGTCAGATCAAAACTTATATTTTTCTGAATCCAAATAGTAAAAAATAGCCACCTTAAAGTATCAATCATAAATGCAATCATTATACATGTTTACATATTCAAAAGGGTTGCAGACGGAAAATGTTTGTGAGTTCTTTTTACCACCATTTCTACAAGTCCTTTTACAGGAGTCCCGTCAAAAAATGTGTATCTCAATGTGTAATGCCTGACACACTTGCTTAATATACATGCAACCGAAAATGAGTATAAAAATAGTTCCTTTTTTATTTTATACCTAACAAGCGACCTGCCCCGGCTTCGCGGGCATATTTAAATAACACAATTTATAAAAATAAGTATTCCATATACTTCCTGGAAGTAATTATTGTGATATAGCCTATAATCATCAGGAATAATGTAAATTCCAATGGTGAAAGAATTTTTAAAATCAGTCTAATAGTTTTTATGTTAAGTTACATATAAAAATTTTTTTTTTTCCTCTTTAAAATATAAGTGTAGATTTTTTTATTATTACTGTTAGTGTAAAAGTGTAGATGAAGGAATAAATGCTTGAAACAACGACGCGCGTCGTCCGCGTTTCATAATCAAAAATATCTGAATACCGCATGCATCTAGACGTATCGATAACAATTACATTGTTTGAAACTTGTAACTTTGATGTTGATGTGTATTAATGATTAATGGTAGAATCAAAGTCGAAAGTTTATAGAAATTTACTAGATATCCACTATCGTAGTTCAGGGATTTTCTTTATTCAATACGCAAACATTCACTTAACAAAATCTGTATTAAAAAAAAATAGCAGTATCTGCATTACTGCTTGCAATATTAATTATAAACCTACCATCTTTTAAAATATAGCTCTCAGCGTATACAATTCGATGTGTTACATTATTCGTTTAATGTCTATGTTTGATATGACTGTTTATTTGTACATAAATAACATAGAAGGTACATTGTGGAGGGAAGTGTGGCGTAAAACTATTGCATATAAAAATTTGAGATCCCGCCAACTATGATATCCTTTATATAATTATTAGCGTATGCTATGATATTATATATTTTGACGTAGTACGTCACTTTACGTAGAATCTATAGAAGTATCTATTATAAAGTGAAGTTCTACACATTAGAGTTTGCACAATCGTAGAAATAATATTAAGAAATATACAGTAAACAGCGACGCGTAAACTCAGCCTAAAATGGAAAAGAGCAATGTTTGTTGGGTAATGAGATTTTTTCAGAAACACGATCGCTTTTCTGTACCTAATTTGTACAAAAAATACCTTGGATACGGCTATTTTTCAATCAGAAGGGACTGCCAGAGGTTGGGTCATAATTTATTACTAGCGTTGTATAGAATAGGAGTAGGAAGCTGATTTACATTCAGGATGTAAACATCTATTTTGATTAAGACGAAGGTTTTTTTGACGGGTTTTATGTTATTTTATTTGTCTTTTTCTTACGATATTTTTAAGCTTTCTGGCTATTTAATCTTATATATTACATAAATAAATATTATAATATAAATATTTAGGTTAATGACGGCGGTAAGATGGTTAAGAGCCTTTTTATGCGCCAATATGCATCAACACCTTACTAATATCTGCGTGAATAGTAGTATGCTGCTTAATTGGAGCATTTCTCCTACGAGTAAGTAGGTTTCAACGTTTTTCTTATATAAGTTGAGCGAGCAATGGTAGCGGTGGAACATACTTACTTAAAATATACCTATATATGCACTGCGTACTTGAAGACTCCTGGATTGTAAGAGTATCTTTACGGAATTAGAGAGAGTTTTCCATATTTCAGAATATCCATGGATTATTTATGGATCCCATGTTCCTGTGCGTCTTGTTAGTTGATGAAAGAAAGGAGATCGAAGTATGAGGTTCTGTAGATCAATTGCGTCACTTAATGTCACGAAATGCATCTGATAGGAAGAAGCTACAGCTTTACAACATCTGGGCCATATGTTCAATGTTCAATGTTGTTGACAATAACACATTGATCCTTGATTCCACACTTTCTTCAGCAAAGGAATCAATGGCGAACATATAAAATGGCGAAAGTAGGTACATAGATATCACATAGTTACCTACTTAGTTGATATATTAGGTCCTTACATATGAAATTGGCGTTTTGTATGGGAGGAACAAAAAGTCGAATATTTTTTAATATAATATATTTAATTAATCAAAGTATGAACCATTATTTTCTATGCACTTTTGCCATCTCATAGGTAGTTCATTGATCCCTTTACTAAAAAAAACCAGTCGGACGGGAATCAATAAAATCTTTGAAGGCGATTTGGACTGCCCCATCGGAGTTGAATTTTTTCCCTTGCAAGAAGTTATCCAAATTTCGAAAAAAATGGTAATCTGTTGGAGCAAGGTCCGGGGAGTACGGAGGATGTCTTAGACTTTCCAATTGAAGCTCTTCTAATTTAGTAGCCGTCTGTAGCGCAGTGTGTGGTCTAGCGTTGTCGTGAAGCAGCAGTGGCGTGGAGCGATTGACCAGCCTAGGTTGTTTAGCCGCTAGCTTTTCCATCATGGTTTGCAATTCCTGACAATAGACATCAGCCGTAATAGTCTGGCCAGATTTGAAAAAACTGTAATGAACAATACCGGCACTAGTCCACCGAACGCTTACAAGTAACTTTTTTGGGGTTAATTTTCGCTTGGGGCAGGATTTGGCTGGCTGGCCAGGATCTAACCATTGCGCTGAGCGCTTCCGATTATCGTAAAGAACCCATTTTTCATCACAGGTAATGATTCGGTTTAAAATACCTTCATTATTGTGCCGGTTTAGTAATGTAACGCAGCAGTCGACGCGCGTTTGCCGGTTTGTTTCAGTCAATTCGTGAGGTACCCACCTTTCAAGCTTTTTAATCTTCCCAATTTGCTTCAAGTGAATTAAAACAGTTTTATCACTAACATCGCAGCCTGCAGCTAACTCGGACGTGGTTTGCGATGGATCCGCTTCCACAATAGCCTTCAACTCTTCATTATCAACTTGAGTCTCAGGCCGTCCACGGGGCTTGTTCTGCAGGTCGAAATTTCCAGAACGAAAACGTTGGAACCAAAAACGAACTGTGTTTTCTTTTGCAACACGACCGCCATACACATCATTCACCCTTCGAGTTGTTTCCGCAGCACTAGTGCCACGGCGGAACTCGTACTCGTAAATAATGCGATATTTAAGGTTTTCCATTTTGTAAAATGAGTGACGCAAACAGAAAAAAATAGAAGAAAAAAAACAAATGAATGACGATCATCGAAGCACAAATACATGAGTCTATAGCTGTACAAATTTGAATTTGGAATTCCTTACCAAAGAGGAGAAATTCGTGATTAAAGTGGCCAGTACGAAAAACGCCAATTTCATATGTAAGGACCTAATATTATATGATTTCATATTTTTTGCATGCGGCTTTTTCATTTGAAACGACAATTTTATATGTTGGTATAATAGGTTTGGTAATAATATGCATTTTTTTTGTGTATTTGGATTATGTTATCTCATAATTATAATGACTATATAATATTTTGCATGGTGGTAGGGCATTTTGCGAATTCCCGCCTAGTTAGCTACCACCCTTAAGTAGAAAATCTGTCGCCAAGGACCTAACGGTATGTTCCGTCAGCTGTCCTGAACAACATCTTCGACCACATCATCACCTACCATCAGGTGAGATGCTGGTCAAAGGCTAACCATTCAAGCATAAAAAATCATAACTGAAATCTACATTTTTCACTTTTTTATAATATAGAGGTAAACCTCAGGGTTGTAACTGAGTACTTACCTAGTAATTATTTCAAAGGAAAAGCTCTTCCTTTGAAGCCTCCCGAGACTGCGTAGAGTGTAATTAGCGTTAATCTCAAGATAATAAGCCACATGTTTCACTAATTGGTAGAAAGTTGAAGCTGAGAATTTTTATTTAAGTATTTCTTATAATAAATAAAGAAATAAATTCCAGTTTTATATCTCAAAGCGTTGCTGAAGTACGTCGTTTAATTGGTGCTTTTAAAAATAGTTATCCTCTTTATATTTTAAAAGTCGTAATTCGTTTGACAAATACTTCGTTTTTATTATTTTAGTTACAGGGCTTGACAGCTCGCTAAATTGGTATGCAGAAGACAGAGAGAGCAGTTTTGCTTACAAGCTGCTGTAAGTATTCCTGTTTATTGCATCTTGCAATCTCATTGGAATATTCTTCAATATTTACGCGTTTCGTCTCCACACGAGGTATAGTTTGAGCTACATTATTATTTGGAGGTACATTACTGACGACTTAGGAGCCGTCAAAAACGAGCATATTACCTAAAGGCCGGCAACACATGCTTTTAAGACCGTTGGTGTTGCGGATATCCGTTGGCGTTAGTGATCACTTACCACCAGGTGAGCCTGGTATTAGCGCAACCCCTATCCCAAAAAAAAAGTTACACATGAATCATGAGAAGTTGGTTACATTTACTTAACTAGCTGGCTGATGCTTAGGCTATTTATTTATTAAAGTAGTCTAGTTAAGGGCAAACTTATCAATTATGCGACGGCTAGTGAAGCAAGAAGGAGTATATTGATTTACCACAACAGCACATGAGACGAGCGAGCGTGCCGTGGCAGCGTCCGGCGAGATTTCTGCACAAACTGACGTCTTGGCTGACCAGTCTAGGAAAGTAGTTAAACATTATCGATCCAAGTCATTCAGGATCATTAAAGCTGCTAGTTAAAGTGCGCCGCATAGTAAAACGGCTAGGCTGTTAATTAAACTGTTAAACTGATTAGACAGCGACATGTGCATAACAATTGGCTTTGAAACTCGTCAAATATGGTGAATGTATCGTTCACAGCTGTTTCAATGATTTGACTTTAATGTACACCAGAACAATTTACAACCTGCTTATAATAAAAATCTCAAAGCGATTGAATCAAACAGAATACTTAATTGAATTACTTATGAACATAGTTGTTTTATTGATGTGACGTTTGTCAACCGAAAGATGATTTGTTTGTTTCAAAGTTAAAATCTGTTTTAAACAACACTCTTTAAGTGATTAAATCTAACGACATACAGGGTTATTGGTAAAATGCTAACAACCTCTTAGGGTTGACTTCTGCTAGTCCTAAGAAACATTCTCAGATTTTTTTTGATTTCTTCTTTGACATTTTATTTTATTTATTTTTATGTGTTTTTTTATGTGTATTTGACCGAATAAGCACGACGACCAACTGATGTTAAAATTCTCTTGTGCGTGTAATTTAACATTTCATATTTTTTATTACTTTGCTCGATGTAAATATTCAAAACTCTATTCAAAGGGAGGGCGGTGCAGTCCAGTGTTGCACTCACTCAGAATTCAAAAGTGTCGAAAAGTATTAGAAAAACTTATTGTTTTAAGTGTTGAGTTTCTCCGAGCCAAGAGCACCCACCGCGGCAACACTTGGAACGCACCGCACTCCGCTTAAATATAGTTTTGAATATTTACATCGAGCTAAGTAACAAAAAATATGAAGTATTAAATTACAGGCACAAGAGAGAGAGAAATATATTTTTTAATATTTTTATGTGTTGTTGGAGACTATATATTATATTGACCTCACATGATTGGAAAAAGTGTAGGAAGTTGATAGTGTGTGAAACCAATTGTGTTTTCCATAAACAACTATCGGCTTTACAAATATCGCCATTTATAAGATGAAATACTCGTTTTCTATAACAATTAAGAAAGCCCCACGCTTTACAGGCGCCTTAGCGATTGCAGTGTAAGATGACAGTTTTTCAGGAGGCGCTGCACTTGAATTTATGGAACTAAATGTAACTACTTTTTATATTTATTTCTATTGTAATATGAAAGAAATAACTAGTAGTCAATTATATTATGATACACCTTCTGTAATACTGAAACCTTAAAGTTATATTCCATTTATCCACTCCTAGCAATATAGGATATTATTTCCAAACCATTCGGAAAGGTCAGTTTCCAAGATAGGGATGCACGATATCATTATATTTCATTACCTTCATAACGGACCGTCTCGCTCCTCACAAAGGGCAGTCTGGGCCCTCTTTCTTGAAAATACAAGTTGACAAGCGTTAAAATATTTCTCCTTTTGTACGTGGCCGCACTAATAGGAAAATTAGAATCTAATCCTGGCTACTACTAAGCAGCGAGGAAAATTATTACCCATACATCTCTCTCTCTGAGATAAAATACCATATCCCAGTAGTTATGATATGATGTGCTGATATGGAATAAGGAAAACTCATCCAATGTAAAAAATCTCTGTTCAAATTTCTTTGAAAAAAAAAACTAATTCCTAATATAATCCTGCGACATCAAGTCACCGAAGTGGCCCACGCGTGTGTGACAAAGGCAACGAGACCAAATGCGACGTGGTGGATAAGGTAGTGCCAGGCCTAGTGTCAGAGTTTTTAGGCCACCCGTACCCAAAGGCTTACGATACAGCTTCACGAATGTTATGCTGATACAACAACCGGGATCGGGGACTTGATGTTCCGTCCGAAGCAAGAGAGTGCAATTTTTAATAGCTACTTTTTCTTGTCATCCAAACTCCGCTACGGACACTATGGATCCGCTACTAAAAAAGCGTACTATAAAAGCGTGACTGTGTCATGTCATGACATAGTTATTATGAAACTTAATTTTCTAATTAGAAATCTACGAATAATATTTATTCGTAGTTAGAAATATATAAAAAAGACATATAAATAAACTTACTAAATTACTAAATAAGAAAACATGGTTAGATTAATATTTTTACATTATTTTTATTCAGTTAAAAATAAATCATGACTTAACACAAGGTTACACCGGAACCTATAATTCAAACTTAATATGATAATATATTGGGTTTCAAAATCAAAATATATTAAATTTTCAATGAAAAAAAGTACGAGAGCGTTTTGATGTGGTATCTTTTCTGTAATCACATGCAAATCACATGGCGTACCAACTGGAGTCGAACGGAACAACGGTCTGAACTTATAAGAAACAATTATAGAGGCTAACTCTACCTTAACGGGTTGCCAAAACCGTAACTTAATTTTATTGTGATAAACAAAACCTTGCATAGTTTTGAGGAACAGGGCTTCGAAAAGGTTCAATCAAATTGCGCATACGATTCAATGAGGTCTGAACGCGACGGTTTCCGGCACAGACGAGTAGATGACGTCACGTCTCCTTCATAGCTATATAACAGGATACAGTTTATCGATGTGTATCTCATTAGAGGAGTAGACATCCAATAGATCCTGATGGTGTGTACTGAAAATTTATATGAAATAAAAAAATTGTATGTAAACCATCGTAAACCTTTATTAGTCATGTAAACTAAGGTTTTTGTTGCGATGTGGCAAGGTGGCGTTATATATTTTTTAACGGATGAACTTTGGATTGGCGTATCTAAAATGTACGCAATTATGTAGTGAAATACATTAATGAAAGTATTTTATTTTATATTCAGGGCTGTCATTATGTAAATGCGCACCTCTTTTCAGGCGTATAACTCATTTTTTGTAGGATTTTTTAAAAGTTACAAAAGTCAAATTACTAATTTTCACTTGTTTACGTTTTTCGTCACTAAATGTTTTAAAGCAAATTTGGCACTAGTTCAAAAGAGGTACAAAGTTATTTTCTATGTATTTAAACACTAGCCCTCTGAATCTAGTAAGAGTAATAACGAAAAGCGTCGAAACGAATTCGTTTCTTGTAAGGAGATATATATATATATATATATTTTTTATATCCACCATAATAATACATTATGGTAATGGGTAGGTATTACCAATATTATAATAGGATAATGAATAATGATGCACAGTAACGGTTTCACTAGATATGTTTATGTTAAAACTGTACATACACACAATACGGTATCGTAACGTTATCACTAAGGTATATAATATATTGAATTTAATAAATCGCGTAAATAATGTTATGAGGGTGAAACGACGAGCAACGTGGTGCCAGCGCGGAAGTGTCTATCTCACTGGTTGGTTTGCCGGTCGGCCGGCGCGAGCGGCGGCTGCCTCCCGCCCGGGCGATGCATTCCATTCTTATCGCTCGGCCGCCGGCTGATCCATTGTTTTCAACTTGCGTCGCTTGCGCCGATGGGTTACATGGCTATGTAAGTATACTTTTTATAATGATGTTATTGAAATTTATATTTGTGTCTGTATGAAATAATAATCATCTTTTGTTTCAGATGAAGGAGCACGCCACAACATGTTTTGTATAAATTTCCACCAGTTAAAAGTTTGAAAGATCCGTCACATTAAAAACAGACAGATAGTGTTGAATTTGCAATAAATTAACATGGGGATGTATATTTTGTCACATTGAAAATTCTGCCCTATTTTAGGACCTCATAATCTCTACAAACACTACACCGATTTAGGTCTTATAGTAACTAGCACATTCTGTGATATACACCACCATTTGAGCATGCTTCGTGAAGTTCAGGTGAAGTGCTTGATAATTATCGTTAGGTAAACATACCTATAGCTACATGTATATAAACATACAGATTCTCAGCCCCCCGCTTGCCTTAGGGACCTCATTTCGTTCGGCAACTTTTCTCACTCAAGGAAAATATCTCAAAATAAATACACTGAAATTCGCTATTTTAGTTGACGGAGGATTAAACACAAAGCATCCTTCTCGGATAATCCGCTCGATTTGCTAATCCTTTTTATCCGCGCTTCAGCAATTTATCAATTGGATATACTCGTAGGTCGGGCGGTGGAAGATATCCTTCTTGCCACGTCTCGTTAGAATCAATCTGCGAAGGAAAAAATGTTTATAATATTTTAGGTGACCGTAATCTCAGTTTTTTATTTAATATTAGTTTCTTTGTTGATCGAGGACTTTACCTTTAGTGACCTTAATTTATATATTAATGAGTAAGTAAGTGTTATATAATTCGACTGTAGTTAAGCTCCTTGATATTCTTCCCCTGTGTTATTGTCTTGTCTTTTTTACTAAACTTTGGTGAGAGGAATTATTTAGCATTCCATGGAATTACAGTGCGGGTGCCGGGTCCATAGCGTTGCAGAGGAAGAGGCTAGAGGGGCCTGGGACGTGATCGTGGTCACGGAGTGACTTTATTTGAAGGACAGAATAAGGAACAGCGTTATAATAAAACTATAAGAAGCAATTGACGGAACGTGGACAAAACTAGTATGAATTGGACGTGTAAAATGTATTAGTGCAAGAAGATTGGCAAAAATAGAGACGATAAATCCTGGTATAAGACCAGGCAGGGCAAAAAGCAAGGTGAAGGAAACAAGGAAGATATGATAAGATCGTAGCAAGTGGAATCCGGTGGGCTCTGCTGACTTTACTGAGAAGCAGTTGTGACTATGTGTGTGTAAGATGTAGTGACCAAGATTATTGAAGTATTTCATTTTTAAGATATTCAGATTATTTACTAAATATTAAACGTATTATAATCAACCGACTATGACTTGAAACATATTTTAATCTAATTTCCAACAACGCAAATTCAATACACAACCTTTTACTCTATCTGTTATTTTTATTCAAAACACACTACAAACCTCAGTGAAACAGAAATATCACATGCAAACATCCCGCACTCTATATTGAATGAAACAACAATAGTTCTACAGAAATTTTTCAATCGTACGTTGCGCGTTCGCTGAAATACTGTCTACTGGCATTGTGCGAAAGTAACGACCCGTGCTACGGTGCATTTTCAATCAGATTTGTATAGAACAGGATTAAAAATTTAACGAGTTATCCTCACTCTACTAGCCAGTTACAGTTTTTTTTTCTAGAGTTAATTGGCAATCGCTTACTTATCGAAATTGTGTTAACTCTGCAACGTCACCAGCAACCAACCAACAGCAATCACTAAGTAGCGATTTCTTGCTAGAGTTTAGAATACAATATTATTATCTATTTGTAAATCTAGCAAATGTTCGCGACTTTGTTCGCTTGGTATTTAATTTGAGCATGTGGTTTTCATCACTCCAAGACTCCTGCTCTATTGGATCCACTAGATCCAATTACCTAATGGTAATGAAGAGCTTATAGCGCCTAGTTTTTCAATATTCAAATAACGCCTTGGGCAAAAAAGCTAAGAACGGCAAAATTCAAGCGCTTCAAAAATAAAAATATAATGATGGTAAAGAATATTACTTTCTATGGCATAAGCCAAAGACTATAGCTGTTTCCTACTCACATTAAGTTAGTTCGAATATATCGCATTGAAATTGTTTGAGTTGTAAGCTTTAAAGAAATCTTAATGTAAAAAGATAAAAATAATAATAAGAGATAATTTTTTAATTTGATGCCATCTACGCCTTGCAGCTTTAAGTTTCGTTGTTCAACAGCTTATATTGAAACAACAAATGCGGAAAAGTTAAAAGAGCTGGAAAACAGTTTGTTTCGACGTAACAAACAATGTTCTAAACAAATAATGGTTGCTTTTCTCGACATACTTCGTTTGTACAGGTAATACCTTTATATAATTGACTGATAAATAGATCTTATAGTTATTTAAGCTTATACTTATTTCAGTTGACGACCTATTTATTTTGTGAGAAGAACTTGGCTTGTTGCTCTTACCGATCTTAATTATTTTCTGTCCAGTGTCGATATTAAAAAGCTGTATAAATTCTGTACATAGATCGACTTTAGGAGGCGGAGAGACTTTGGGGCGATATAGAATTGTAGTACAGAGTATAGACGATCATACATTTGTATATATGAATTAAGTAGTCTAGTCAAGTCAAAATATTGTCCATGACTACTCTATTTTATGCTCATTATTTCTTTGTAGTTCTGTATCATATGTGATTTGTTTTTGTAATTTTTTTTTTAACTTGAACCACTATATTTCCTGATGGTAAGTGATGGTGAGGTCGAAGATGTTTATTTTATGTTATTTTGACGGAACAAGATGACCGCGGTGGACGTTGCTTTGCTGATCGGTTAAGAACAGCTAAGGAAACTTCACTATGAGCGTTTCAAATAGAAAACTCAACTCTAATAAAGGCTAAAAAAACTTCAATTCCTATACAATGATCTTCAGTCTATATTCTTTGTATGCCAGCTTACAATAAGACTTACAGGTGAACTGCAGAAGCATTTTTATATACGTTTCTATACGCGGTGCCGCGCTGTTCTGATCCCCAAGCCGATGCACGGCAGAACCAATTTAAAATAAACTTGCTGAAACCATTCTGTAGGTAAATACTTCGACTATCGTAGGTAAAATTATATTAGCTGATAGCTATGTATTTAGCCAATAAAGCTCGGGATTCAAAAATTGAATCTTGGTTGAAGCACAGTGTTCAAAGAGATAAATATCTTGTTGTCTTAGGTTTTCGCGATTATTATTATTCCTCACCAGAGAGACCCGGTTTATGCCAATAATGTTACGCGAGGCTATTGAAATCAAAAAATACCCAATTTCAATAGAGATGATGGTTGGCAAGTACCACCTACCTGTCATCAAATTAATTAAATCCCATGGCCGACACAAATCTGCAAGACCTCTGGACACTGTGAGCGAATACTGCGTGAATAGGGAACGTTATGATTAATATAAAAAAATTCGGACGGTAGACCAAATAATTTTCTCAATAACTCATGTGACAAATAAAACCAATTAGTCACCCCGTGACCACGATCACTGCAAAGTGTTTGTCGTCGGGACAAAAATAAAGATAAATATACGCGATTTAAACTGTTTAGAGTTGTTTTATTACTGAGTATAAATAACTGTTTTGGTTCCGTATGTGGTATGTTTATGTGTGTGGGGTTACGAGTATGGTGCTGAAGATTATTATTCTTATTATTTAGATATACATTTAAATATGATTACAAGCTTTTCTCTATATATTTTTTTAAAAACAAGCTTTTAATTATGTTCTTGTTAATAAAAAGAAATAAACATTTCAAAAAACACTCGTCAACACGATTCAAATGAATTCAAACTCGATCAGGTTGTATCGTTTCATTGGGAAGTTCCTTTGGCCACCCTCCAGGTCCATTATCAAATCAGCACCATGTCATCATAGTATTGCATTGTCACACGGTTTACATATGTTTGCAAAATTTGAGCTCAATCGGTGACCGGGAAGTGGATGAAATTTAATAATTTGCAAGATTTGTTGACAAACATAGGACAGGTAATAATAAAAGCTTGTAAAAATCAAAATCACTTGTTTATAGAAGCTGCAGCTGCCACTTATCAAACAAAACAAACTAACCTCATTCTAGGGCAAAGGAAAATACGTAAACGGATTAAAAGATCTCCAAATGCATTGTTTCAAAAAGCTTCATCTCTTTTGCTTTACATCAATTACCATCAGACTGTATGTTGACTGTTAACTCATTTACCTGTCCACTCTTCGGAGCAAAGCCAATTTCGAATTTATTCTGTTAGCCTTTTGAGCTCACAAGTCCATATCGGATAATCGAATGGACACTGTTTGAACAAAAAGTTTGTTTCCACGAGTAATTGATTATGTTAAATAATTAATCATGTGAAGTACCGTGGAATAGTACTGGGGGAGTGGACAGATGATCTTAGAATCAAATATGAAGTAATTAAAAAGCTGTGCAACGACTCAGACTCTGATCTCATGTTGTTATTTTCATATATAGTACAACTTGTTACAGCAATGATTCACTAATAGTCTTTGTATCTGACCGCGTCGTGCACAGCATGAAAATATTTACAATGTTTTAAATCTATTTATGTGGTTATTTTCAAAAATCCTCATTTAACGAGTGCCAATTAAAATTCGTTAAGTAATGAATGAGTTTTCTTGAATTTAATAGGAAACTGAGTTTATGGCTGACATAGCTCAGTTTGTATCGTAATGCCATTAAAAATAGTTCTTATAAATAGAGAAAGACGATAATCAAATGTTGCACATTTTTTAAAAGAGGAACCTCATATGTATCATGTGAAAAAGTAACACTCAAAAATCTCAAACCATTAAGGTCCTATGTCATTTCGAAGTACCTATTTCAATTAAACGGCAGTTTCAAACTTAAACCCCTATTATTTACTTACTACGTTATTGAAGCAGTGATGGCTCAGTGGCATTGGCAATGGACTGCCGCGCAGCAGGTCCATGGTTCGAATCCCGCCGCGGGCTTAATTAAGCTTTGCGCATGGTGGAAGGGCATATTGCGAATGCCCGCCTGGCTAGCAACCACCCTCAAGTAGAAAATCTGTCGCCAAGCACCTGACGGTGTGTTCCGGCAGCAGTCCTTGAGAGCCAGTGAAATAACAGGCACATGAGACTTAATAACCATGTCTCATAGTGACGGGCGCAGTGCTATTCGTCACTTGTGAAGAAATGCATATTTTCTAGGCAGAGGTTAGTCCGCTTAACATCAGGTGGGCCTCGGGCTTGTTCCGACACAAGAACAAAAAAAAATGTTATATTAGAATGTAATTTATTTATTTAGTCCTTAATTGATTTTGCATTATATTATTTAAAATAATGAAATTATTTCATGGCACAGCTTTTATATTTTATTCTTAGTCATTTGTTTAATATGGAAGAAAATGGTTGGTATAACTATATGTAACTTTACTAGAAACGATATCACTATAAGTAACGATTGGTAAATATTCAACGGAATAAAAATTGCGATCTGCTTCTGAACTGTCATGAAAAAACAGAAACGAACCTCTCAAGGTCATTCATACTCAAAAAGTCATTATTATGATGAAATTAATCTATGACTAATCAAGGACCTATACTTCTCATATATATAAATACTCTAAGTTTTAGCGTGAAAGAGTAGCAAAAATCATCATCATCACATACACCGGAACGTCCGACGTTGAACAACGTCACTCCCATTGGGAGATCTGCCATAATCCCCACGCTAGGCAGGCGTATTGAGGATCCCAGTAGAAGTCGTCAGTTCTTCAGAAGGTGCTGCTTTCTAACTTCCGGTATTTTTCCATTAGTCACCTCTTACGACGCCGACGGGAAGAAACGGTGGGAGGGGGGTTACATTCTAACCCGGCACGTCCCAGGTCGAGATGGATTCTAAGTGTAATTTTTTATGTTATTGTGACGGAACAAGCTCGACGCCCGACTGATGTTAAGCGGACTAACCTCTGCCTATAACAGATGCATTTCGTCACAATTCACGAATTGCACTGCGCCCGTCACCTTGAGACATAGTTTTTAATTAAGTCTCATGTACCTGTAATTTAATATTAATTTTGAATAAATTCGGACTTTACACAAAATAAGTTTTAATAGTGTTTTGAACACTGCAACGCACAAGTCTAAAAACTCTGCGAACACTTTGTTTTTCCACTAAAGCCACTCAATCTAGAAAGGCTGGTCCCGTGATATATTAAAGAGATATTGTTGCTCCCAAACGTAGACATTTATTATTCGAATGTTGCCTCTATAATGTGCCCTAGATAAATATTGTGAACCCTTTTTTGCGTCCGCAAATACGTAGCGGTCTAATTTTGGATATATTTTGTAATATAACTCTTGGAAATATTAGATAAGATGTTGTACAAAAATAGAACAGAGCGTAATTTGTTTGATAGAAAAATATGGTGAATGTTTTTTTTATTATTCCTGATTTGTAAGCCTTTGACCACAATTTCACCTGATCGTAAGTGATGTGGTCGAAGGTGTAAATAGACTTAACCTAGTATTACTGGCTCTCAAGGACAGCTTTTTTAGTGTAGAGTAATTTACGAATTCCTGGCCGGCTAGCTTAGTATGTCTGTCGCCAAGCATAAAATAATACATCAGTTCCTTTTGTAGGTTAAGTTTCTTTACCATCTTCGATCAGAACTTCACTTACTATTAGGTGAAATTGTGGCTAGCCTATCGAGAATAATCAAAATTTGCGCCTGTCACCCTTAGCTCTAAACACAGAATAAATGCAAAAAATATATTAGTTTTCAAACTTTAGACTGGTATTTTTGCGTACCGTACCTCATCATGGTATATACTTGGCCACAAGCACGTAATATATGTTAATACAAAAAATTAGCAAACTACTATATTCTAATTCCGCGCCATAGTCTAACAACGCCCCTGCTGGTCAAAAGAAGAACTAACATTGACAGCTGTGATTAGCGCCACGAAGGTTTAATTCATTCATTTACAAAGTTTTTATAATTAAAAACAATATAACACCAACTTCGTCGTACTCATTCATTAAAAAAATATATCCAACAATACACTCGTATGTGACTCTAAATTGATTTATACCTAAAGGAAGTAGTAGAAGACCTCTCCTTGGATCTGATCATCCGATACTATTTGTAACTAGAAATTAAGCAAATGAAATCTGACGCTCATATGGTAACTCACAATAGAGTTGTTGTCTATTCTGAGTATGACAATAATACTCCTGAGTTATAGCGTAGATGCAATGTGAGCCTGTTATTAGTAGTAAAATTATGATTAAAATAAAGCCATAATAAGGACTTGAATAAAAAATATGTATAAACCAGTCTATATTATAACTGACAACGACTCAAACACGCTGTAAACTGAAGAATTAAATTCATCTAAACGTCGAACATCGAAACCAAACCGTGTTTCAAAACGCATCACTTGTCAGCACTCGGTTGGAATAATCTGATTAGGATTGTAATTTCCTGTGTCGCTGACGATTCCCGTCGCATTCGACTAAACATTTCATCAGTATTAACGAAATATACCAACAAATTATACGACAAGGGTTCTAAATGCTTGCCAAAGACCTGCCTTTGTTTGTTACTCTTGACTTGACTTGACAAGTAAAGTTGTTAAATGAATTGCGTCCAACGTAAAGTAAACGTAAATTGGGATTTATTAACACAGAAACATCATAATTAATAATGTAAACAAAAATACGTTTCACAATATATCTGGACTCATATATCCAAACACAGGTATGAATGTTTTTCATTTTGGGATACTCAAAAGGGTTTATACCAAAAGGCTTTTGGGTATCTTAATATGTATGAGAAATTAAAGTTTGTAAGAATATAATATCTTTTTTTAATTTTTATTTGAGCACATAACTGTATACCCTAGGCGGGAATGAAACGCGCGTACTCCAATTTCGCGCCGGATGCTTAAACCACATGGGCACGCTCTTTCGAGACGAAATTTCGTGCTCCAATTGTATTGCTTTAACCGTCATAGGATCCAATATTTGTAAAATATGATTAAATTACTAACTACAATTTACTCTTACTAATTACAATTTACTCTTACGAGTGTTAACTTAATTAATGTTGTAAATAAGTGTAAGTAATAATAAAAACTAAAATGGCTGCAAGTGATAATACTTAGAGTATATTTATTTTTCTAACTGTTGTCATACTTAGCATTCCGAAAACCTTTTCTTCGCTAGCGGATAAAATGGTCTATTTTACGCAGAATTTCTATGATAAACATCGCTTTCCCGTGTTTGTGAGGTAGACATTTTCTGTACCTTTTTTTTTTCTATATATATAAATCTAAACGCATAGGAATTACCTTCTATTCAAGTGTAGAAAATAGTTGATTCAATGGAAACAAGAAAGTACTAACCTTTACGAGCTTAGCCCTTTCTGACAGCCTAAGTCACTAAAGCCTACCGACTTTCCCCAACTAAATAGACTGGAACCTAAAAAGATAAAACGCGACAAATTGCTCTAGGTCCATCGGAATCGACAAAATGAATTAAACATTTTCACTACACGAAAAACATGTGAGCCCACGATTTACGATATCACTAAAGTTCTAGTATCTGTGCTAAAACGTTCGGTATATCTTCATTTAGACCGGGAGTGGGGTACCTGAGAGGCATTTGTTTTGCAAATTATTAACATCACTCTTGCGAGGGTGACCCGTCGTAAAGGCCCTTTCAATTACGCGGTCACGTGTGTTATACACTAATGATACAGTTTCGTGACCGACGTTCGGGTTTAGTGTGCTATTTGAGCCGTTTTCGAGGTGTTAATGGAACTAACATGTCAGAGGCGACGTGATATCACACTGTTCTTAGTTTGTCATGCGTGTATTGCGCCTGTGGATGAGTTATAGCAATGGAATTGGTACGCGAGGTGCTTCTGTCCTAACAAGGAGTCCTTTAACTTATTAGGTAGAATGTATAAGAAGCTGGTGACGCAGCGCTGCGTGACCAGTTTCTTATTGCCTTTTTGCTGCGCAAAGGTCTATCCCATTACCTTCCAAATATCGCAGTCTACAGTCATCTCCATCCATTAATCATACCGTTTATCCTTAGTGATTTTGGATATTTTTCTCGTGACTATCAGTAGTGCAATGGGCTAATAGTATCAACACTACCTTTACGAGGCCTGGCTCATTCCGCACTTTAAGTAGAAACCTACAGGTACATCGCCGTATCCGTCCCGACGGGGTAATTCTACGTTGCGTGCCGCGTCAGAAGAGATCAGAGCTATGTCATAGTACAAAGAGTGAGGAGGTAGGTCATCTCCGGCTCAATTCGCGATATAATTACCTACCATACTTGCCTGTCTCAGGGTTGTTACTTGATTATAATGTATGGACTCGTATATGCTAAATTTTTATTCAGTACTTACCTAGGAATAGGCAAGGGCCGGGAAGTTGTATTTTTTACTTGTGTTGTCTGGGTTCAGGGTTAGTGAGGTCGGTTTTATACACAAACGATGATGAACCTTTTACTATGAAAGAAAGAGCGACAGGCGATACCTATGTGGTTGCAGTATTATTAGTTAGTGTCGTAGTACTAGCGTTCATATGTAATATACACATTGCAGTTAAGAAGCGTATTTAACGCAATGTGGTTTAGGTCATTTTTAGGGTTGCTTAGTTGCGTATTATTCCAATGAAAACGGAACCCTATTACTAAGCCTTGACTGTCTGTTCATCTGAAATTTAAGTATCTACAAAATGGAGTTCTTCCTTTGGCGGGTCAACAGAGTCCTTAAAACGTCGGCAGCGTATTTGTGATGCCCTGGGTGTTATACATATCCATATGCAACGGTGATCGCTTTCCATCAGGCGGCCCGTTTGCTTGTTTGCTACTTAGGGCATAAAATAAGTTAGTATGGTGGATTGCATATTGAATAACAATATTAATAAAAAGATAACACACAATGGGGTCCCCATGCAACAAACGTGTTTTTAAAATTTATTTTTATTTTTGAAATGTAAAAAAAGTAATAAAAACAAGCATCAAACTTAGTACGATTATAGTCCAATATATACCGTATAGCATGGGTGGCCAAGACGTCGACCGACCGGAGGCATTTTCGGTAGCCTGTGAGAAGCGGCAAATCGAAACATTGCAATAAAGAGGAACAAATTAATCGCAAATGTCAACTCAATTACAACCAAGAACAATTTACATTATTTTTTTCTTAATTTATGGTGTTATCCTTTATGCGGAGACATGAATACTGATATGTTATCTATTTAAATAGGTGAATTCATCAAGGAAGGAAGAAATGATTAGGTGAGAATTCTAATTGAAAGCAAGAGCATTTGAAAATACAGACATGGAACTGATAGGCTCATCAAAAAATTAAATAACATGCTTCCCAAAACTTACACTATTATCTTTGACGGATTTTTTCATAACCAAGGATTGAATTTATATTTTCAATTATTTTATTCATTATAGGTTGCCCGTGAAGTTATTTTAAATTATTATGTAGACCGCATGGTTCAAAAGTTGGCTACCTCTGCCGTATAGCAACAAATAATACATAGGTACCGATCTAGTGAGGATAGCACACCTGGTAAAGATCTCGAACTGTATGAAAAAAATAACGACATTTTGATATATATTGATTTTGTATCGAGCCCTCGTTGTGAGAGTCCAATTCGCATTTGGCCAGTTTTAATCTCTGACAGCAAAAGTAGGGTGTTAGAAGTCGAAATCCTTTGAATGTATGTGTGGTCATTCTGTCTATCTGTCTCTTGGCATCGTAGCTCTCAGAGAGCTGAAACGACATTATTTCACTATTCAAATACTGGGTAGAACTTTTTTCTATTTATAGCTGACAAGTTTTCCGGCCGCGGCTTCGCCCGCGCGTATTTCTGTTACTCGTATCGCGAAAAACCATTGACTTCTTTTTCCGCAGTTGGATAAAAACTATCCAATGTCCATCCCCGAGTCTTAAACTATTTCCATTCCAAATTCCATCCAAATCGGTCTAGTAGCTTTAAAGTTTATTCGTTGCATACAAAAATACAAATCTTTCCTCTTTATAATATTAGTAAAGATATAGATATTCTAGCCTTTGACCACTATCTCACTTGAAGGTAAGTGATGTGATCGAAGATGTTATTCATCCCAACTTAGAATTACTGGCTCTGATGGACAGCCGGAACACACCGTTAGGTGCTTGGTGACAGAATTAGTGAGTACTTCTTCCTGGTCTTTAAAAGTCTGTTCTATAATGTATATAAGTATAAGATATACCTACACGTTGTTAGCTTGCTTGCCCAATCCTGAATATTTCACATCTACTACAGGTATTCCGTGCAGCTTTAGTACGGCGTGTGTTCCAGAAATTACATTATAAAAAACCCGCCACTCTTTAAATGTACGGATAATATAGAATAATATATAATTATATATAATATAGCAACACATAATGTTCAATGTTGTTTTTCGATAATTAGAGAGCGATATTTATCATATTATATGTAAAAAACGCAAAACACTTGTAAGTAAAAAATGTGTGTTGAAATCAGAATAAAGCAACACATAAAAGTGTTTCAGCTTAATAATTTTGCGGTAACAATCCAATCAAATTAGATGAATATATTAAGAACAACGAAGCAAGCAAGTGCTTCAAAATTATTATGAAAACATCGCTACCGTGCGTACAAAGACCAGTAATTAAGCGGTAGCTTGATTTTTATTAAGGTATAATACTGCGTAGAATTTCGGTGGGTAATGATTTCACCGTAAATGTTGTTTGTGGCTAATAATGTTAAAAATCTTATGTAGCGTCTACACTATGCTAATTATTTTACAACGGATTGCTACGTCGTAGTTAATAATGAACTACGGCGTAGCAGAATAGAGAGTAGAGTTTAGCTATTATAACATGGTTATAGAAAGGAGGCTCCGAATATATATCTATCTCTCTTTTTGATATGACATTTTATGTGATAGATATATATTTGGAGCCTCTAACAGCCATTTTATAGTCTGTGACACTTAACTCGACGCTGAAAAAGTATACACGTTGCATTTTGTACTTAGTAATGTTGTAGAAGTATATAGTGTGGGATTGTATGTTTGTATTAAAAAATTACAGTTTGTAAATCACGTAGGAATAAAACTTTCCATTCTAAAATTAACATGGAGTTTCAAAACCTTTTTTTTTTAAATAAGCATTCATGTAATGTTAAAATATAACACTGTTCAAACTAAACGCAAACTTTTTAGTAAAAACAACAACGACTGAAGGGATTTCACATTGAATTGCGATAATTGTGTATGTGTTTTATTTATATGTTTGTTGTTAAAGTTTCTCTCATTTTTGAGAAAAGGTTGAGGCTCATCTCAACCAGTAAGAAAGCCATCCTGGCCTCGAATATAACCGGACCGAACCGCAGGTGAGGTCCGGTTATATCTATATAACTCATACTTGGCCAGGAAGGCTTACTTACTGGATTCTGCAGTAATTATGTAAATAATAATATGTAATTAAATGTATTATTTCTGATTCACAAAAACTAAAAAACAGACCAATTAGTTTTAGTTAGTTAAATTGAGTATTTGGTGCATTACTCGTAATATGTGTAAATTTCAGAATCCTGTCTAGTTTGTTTTTTGATATAGACCCCATAACTTACATGGACTAAATTTTACAACTTTTACTACCCCCCCCCCCCTAATAATTTATTAGGACAAAAATAATGAATAAAATATTTAACTCTACTCAATGCTCTTTATTTATTTTTTATTCTCTTTACTGGAGGATTGGATACTGCTAGGTATTAATTAAAACACCGGTTTCATGGATGGAGTTTTATTCTTCTTCTTCTTCATTAGATGACTTTAAACGCTATTTGACGATTTCCTGCCAGTGTCAGAGTGTGGCCAATAGGAGTTTTATTACAATTCACAAAGTCATATTTTTTCCAGAGATCAGTGTTAGCATGGAGAAATAATTCATATATCTATGGTGTTAGTAACCGAGAGTATCTTCACCACCGACGGTCACAGACAGCAAAGCCCACTAGCCATAGATAAGCTATCCTAGAATACCCATGGACATAAAGATTTCGTAGATCCATGTAGGATATCACATTGACTTATCACATCCTATATCGTCCATATATGAATGAAATTCAATTGTTATCTGAAAATAATAATTGGAATATGAAATTCAATTATTAGGTAGTATATTAGTAAGTAGTTCTTTTTCGGCTAAATTCTTTGTATTGCCTGCCTCCAATAATTACGACTGATCTGTGTGTCTACGATGTAAATTAAATATGATAATTAAGGTTTCATACTTATTTGGATTACGACCCATGCACAGACCCATCCGTCAGTAGCATACTGATGGACAGGCGGACTAGTAGACTGATAGACAAACAACGGTATCTCTTTATTTTGGATACGGAACCCTGAAAAGGATAAACAGTTTGAGGAAATGGATAACTTAATTTGACAAAAGTAAATCTAATCTCAAGCGCTTGACAGACAAAAAAATATATATATATTTGAATTTACTGTTCAAATACAAAAACAACTTCGTTCAACATTAAGGTCATTTAAAAAAAAACCTTCATAAGTTTAACTTTAATAGTTTTCATAAAATTTAAAAAGTACGAATTGTATCGTAATGGAGTACTTGCGTCCGCAACTGGACATGCTGCTACAATACTCCAAATTTAAATAAAACAATATATAAAATTGAAACGGCTAGTACTTAACAAGCCCTGCAGGTTCCCAATTTCACATGTCCCATATGATTTAAGCAAATTGAAGGCGAGAAGCAGACCGTTAAATCTTTTTATGGCTTAATTTCGGGCCTGGCTCAGCAAAATTAGCTCGGAAACTGATTTGGAGAGCGCATAATGGAGCACCTACTCGATCGTCTCGTCGAACCAATAAAATAAGCGTTTAACCATCCCCGTTTTTATTAGCCATCCGTACTTTGCCCTTGTTAATGCTGTTTGAATTTTATGTTGTAATTCAATTTTTGGGTTTAGAAAGTAATGTCTTTTTTATGTAAGATTTATGGAGTTCACGTTTAAATAAATTAAAATTGCTTTGTATAAAATAAATGTAATGAACATTTTAAAGAAAGTTTTGCATCAATTTGTTAATGAACCATTTTTAATGTATAGCTTTACTCTAACCTTCTGAGTAACGTTTCATCACGCATATTGTGCTATTATTATCATTTTTAGAAAAGTGTTTTCATTGTGGTTCCATACAAACGTAGTTTTATGATATTTAAAATATTAAGTATTCTAACTCGCTGAAATTTTGTATGTATGCTAAAGAGGCTGATATCTATGCTTGTGGTTTACCAGTTTCCGTTATTTTAATTAACTTTTCAAAGTTATTTGCAATAATATGTTAACAATTTCGTAAGATTTACTTTTAGAGATGATATAAAGAATAAATAAAAAGAACTGACACACCAGAGGCGTAGATAGATAGATTTTAAGTTGATTAATTATTTTAACTAATTGCAATACATAATGTCTATAGTAGATATATTATTTATAAATAACTCTTTCATATTACAAATGTATAAAATGATCTTATACCTCTTTTTTCTTCATTTAACTGTCTGATGCCAACAGCTTCCCTTAATGTGGTACACTTATTTATTTATTTATACGAAGAGCTACACCACAGTTCCTCACGTTTCAAAAAACAATTCAGAAAATAGGAAATTTAGAGTGAGCGTTCTTTTCCTTTCCCCGTGGGGTGCCAGGTTAGAATTGCACCTCCCCATATCATCCCTTGGGTGTCGTAAGAGGCGACTAAGGGAAAAATACTGGAAGGTGGGCAGCAGCACCTTTTAAAGAACTGCCATCTTACACTGCGATCCCCAAGCCGCCTGCCAAGCGTGGAGATTAGTGCAAATACCCCCTTAATAGGGGAGGCTGTGTTCAGCAGTGGACGATCCGGCTGATACAGTACAGTACAGTTATTTTGTTTGCAATTTATTTGGAATGTAAATTTTCACCAATCATACCTAAGTTCTTGATATTTATTGTTTTGGAGCGCTCGTTACGATGTTTTACTTAGCTGTTCTTAACCGATCAGCAAAGTTAAGCAACGTCCACCGCGGTCATGAATTGGGTGGGTGACCGCTAGTGACATTACTACTGGGCGCTTCCGTGCTTAGGAGGGCACATTAAGCCGTCCGCGTCGCGTCGGTCCCCGTTGTTGTCTTAGGATGGCAGTCGTTATAGCATGGTGGTAGGGCATTTTGCGAATGCCCGCCTGGCTAGCTACCACCCTGAAGAAGAAAATCTGTCTCCAAGCACCTAACGGTGGTTCCAGCAGCTGTCCTTGAGAGCCAGCAATTCTAGCCTAGCCTGAACAGCATCATCGACCACATCATCACTTACCATCAGGTGAGATAGTGGTCAAAGGCTAACCTATCAAGAATTTAAAAAAAAGTTGTGTGTTTATATCCACAAGTTTGAATAAAATACCTTATATATGTTTAAAAACTAGCAGCTAGAGTTTACGTTTGTGCAGAATAAAAAAAGAGATCACGTCATTATAAATTATATTTATAATGACGTGATCACTTTTTTTTATTTTGCCAGAGACCAGAATGCTGTGCTACTTACAGGGTAAGAACATAAGTTTGCAACATCTCGTACATCAGAGTTTGAAACTTTGAATTTGCATCCTATGTTCTACATATACACTGGATGCCCTAACACATCGACTAGAGGACCAAAATCTCTGTTTGATAATAATAAGCTTTATTTATTTTATTTCTATTTTTTTCTCACCTGGTGATAAATAATAATGTGGTCGAAGATGTGATTAAGGCTAACATAGAATTTCTGCGCCTTAAGGACAGCTGCCAGAAAATACCGTTAGGTGCTTGGCGACAAAATTTCTACTATAGAGTGATAGCTAGCCAGGAAGGCATTCGCTTAATGCCCTACAACTATGGCCGAGGAGTGCCCGAATAGAATGTGACCCCTCCATCGCTACTTGTGGGTGTCTTAAGAGGCGACAAAAGATGAATTACCGGAAAGTGGGCAGCAGCTCCTTCTGTTGAATTGTTATATTAAACTGGGATCCCCAAGATGCATGCCAATTTAAGGGATCATGGCAAACCCCCCATAATGCAGGAGGCTGTGTTCAACAGTGGACTATCCGGCTGATACAGTAACACTACAGTACATGTTAAATTAATTCCCTCCATGATCCGTCTAACAACTTGATTTTTGAAATAGATACATTAGTATTTCCTTTCATAATGAATGTACAGCGAAAATAAGCCTCGAAGCTCACTCAAAGAAATGAAATTCATTTTATTGTGGCGACTCGAGCTTTCATTCAAATACAATTTGGTTAATGTAATTGCTGGGAGGATGTTCAATTCGGAAGTATCATGCTAACATTGGGAGAGCTAAAGGAATGTATTAAAGGTTATTTATTTTAATTGGTAGATATACATATTTTGGCAGAGAAAGATTTTTTAAGACTGTTGCTAATAATTGTATCTACCTAGATCAGGTATTAGGAGGATAAGGCAGTCTAACGTGAGGAGAGACTCTTTGAATCCCAAACTAAACAAAGGATTTTAGAGCTAATTCTCAAGCGCAGCGTGTAAAATCCTAAAGACTAAATCTTCAATGCAGCGAAGGAATCAAGCCTACCCAAGACGGAAACATCGTTTTGTTGCCCAGATTACGCTATTTTTCCTTTAAAAAATCATAGATTACTTCACTTTCAGTGGGAAGCGTCTATACGAATACTTGAAGCATTGCCGCACTATATGACAATGCAATCTTACCATAAAATAGTCATTTTGGTTACGTGCTATTTAAATGAGAATTTTTGTCATATCTTTATAAATACGATGAACAACCGATCCCTACGTTCGCGTTCCTTATCTGCACCAGACTTTACTTGAGTTCTGTAGAGATATGACGATGCCAGAGACATTAAAACACAGGTAACACACCATAACAAAGGCCGTCTCAATACCGTGCGCGATGGCGAATCTTAGACCAGATTTTACCGCGATGTTTGAAGCAGTGATGGCTCAGTGGCATTGGCTATGGACTATCCATGGTTCGAATCCCGCAGTGGGCTTGAGCTTCCCGCATGGTGGAAGGTCTTCGCACGTGGAACCGGTAAAAGCCCGGTGGATGATAACATTAAAGCCAGCATGGCTAAGAATTCTACCGGCGCTTCTTTGGAACGATAGATCATGGTGGCAGGACGATCCTCAGTATCAAGCTGTAAGCTATATAAAAGGTTGATGAGTCTATCTTGTTTCGAATTTTCACTCTCCAGCTACTAAGGAACAGGATTCTACAGAGTTTTAGCATGTATTTAATATGTGCTTCCGTTACGAAATTACGAAAAGAAAAATTACACTCATCTGCAGTGCGGGCTTCGAACCCGCCCCTATAGTCGGGGCATGCTGTGAGCGTTTAAGCTAACATGACACATAAATCTAATCTGTCCTCACGTTCTTAAAACATCGGATGGGGATGGAGCGACACCTATATTCAACTTACGTTGTACAACAAACATGACTAGTTTTGCAATTTGCTTTAAACTTGTCAATGATGACGCAACCCTAAATTATATTATTTTTTTTATCTTACCCATGCTATAAATCATCTATCACAGTTTCTGAAACAGCTAGCTTATTGCCAACATTAAAACATCTTGTGTCATAGTACCCCATGATACAAATGTTTTAATCATCGACATAGATAATATCATCCAAACGAGTGTTAAAATGTTGTACTAAATTTCATCAAGCAACTCCTTTTTCAAAAAAAGAACATTGTCAGGCACAAGACTTACACTACCTAACACATCATCTTATATAAAAAAAGAAACATTATACGAATTCACGTCCTATCCCGCCATTATTGTTCATTAATAGTATTGTAAAAATGTATTAGTTTGTTGTTTACAAAAATCAGTGATATTAGCTTTATTAATAACCACCAGATATTTCTAATGCAGCAAAGGACATTTCTAACCAATAATTACCAGAAAAATCGAGAAAACAATAGAATGGTGAATAAGTATTCCGAGTACATCCGGATCTGCCAACGTTCAACATGGTGCAAATATTCAAGTTCATTCCATTTATTGTACGATCCAAAATATAAATAATTATTACAATTAATAAGTTTATTAGTACCTATAGATAGTTTCTTTGTATTAAATATTCAGCAATTAACATTTCCTTGTATTTACATAGAGTTCTTACAACACTGTACATCACCCTATGGATTCAGATTTTTTTATAGAGGATTCATATCATGGGTATAGATAAAGTCTTGTATGCAACTATACATAATTAGGAATTAAACCACTCATGTGATCCTATTATTACCTACATAAGGGACATTAAAACTTTTAATAACACAGTTGCAATAACTATTATTTTTGCAATTACGCATGCTCTCCGAATTACATTACAAAATTACGAGATGCACTTGTGAGATTTGTCAAGATAGAGAGCATTTATTTAATCTGTAATGTAGGCTCATTAAATTATAAGATGTTTTCAGGCGGTGATACCATAATCTAGTCCTAGCTTAAGGTAAAGTAAATGAGTACTACTAGTTCAGTACTTAACTATCCCACTTACTAGGTTTTCTACACAAAAGGGAATCATAAGGATACTTCAAAAACACAACGTTTATAGGAACACATAGAACACTTTAATAAGAATAATACATCATTAGGGTCACATGGATTACTTCAAAGGTAATATTGTATAGTCACATTTCACAACGATAATACAATAAAAAGGGCGAATTTGGAAGCCAACAAACATAGACCCACACACAACACATGAATATCAGTTACGTTACATTAAATAATATAATACAGTACTTAACTCAATAAGTCTCGATGCAGCAGTCACTTGTGAAGAATAAAGAGAGGCTCAGTAAGTTGAAACATTGCTTTTATAGCAATAACTGGCGCCAAGTGTCTGTCGCATATACATTAAAGTTCCCAGCATATTTAGCACAACCAATCAGAGACATGAAAGTTCCCGCCACAACGTATCAGCCAACCCGAAATAAGACAGGACAGATTATGTAGGATTTCAGTGTGGCGGTTATTAAAAATGACAAATATCAACAAGTTTTAGAATATTCTACAATTACATAATGAGTAACTTCTCGTAACTTATTTACTTAAGATAATTGAAGTTTAACAAATATATGATTCTAACACGGCCATACTGACAGTACTTCGTCCACGAAGTATAAAATAACATCAGACAAACTTCACTTTAAAATAATTATGTATAACTTAAAATGATAATAGTATAAATGTAGGAAAGATTGTTACCGTGTATGGCAACCCACAATTATTTGCACAAAGCTTGGTTAATAAAGAATTTATGTACTAAGTAATAAACAGAACACATAAACAGTCCTTGGTTCGAAGTCACCACCGAGAAAAACAGCTATCGATTATCTGTAAAATCATTATCAAATGTTCATAGTACAGATTTGTGGACTACAATATATATGCATTGAGTGTGGAGGGTAGATTATCTCTCTACGCGTAGACTGTTGCGACTTGCTATCTCTCAAAAGAAAATATCATTGGAATGGAATCAAAATACATTCAATACATTTGTGAAAAAATGCTGTACAAACCAACATTCCCTTTTACTACGTTGTTATATTAAGTTTTACGAATAAATATTTTGTGCAAGTACATAATTCAGCAAGTATTCCAGGTTTATGTACAATGTAAATACTGATACTAAGAGTTTCATAGATAGTATCCAGTTTAAACTACATATTTGATAACATATTAAGCAATAGGGAGTTTAAAATTTGATTAGAACGACTGTGGTAAATTTCTGCAATGCAACTTTAACTTGCTTAGTTATCAAGTTTGAGGTTTTATCGTCCACGCATTAGACAATAACAAAATGTACCATTAAACATTGGACATATTACATTTGACAACAAACGTCTGGAGCTTTTGACTTCACGACATAAGTCTTAACCATAAGGACAAAATTGTGTTTCCCTTTTGTGATTTGGACGTTTTTACGCCAGGGCTTAAGTATTTTATCCGGAATAATAGGATCATCATTTGTACACGTAAAACAACTTTTCTGATAACAACAGCATTCTACCTACATGTACTTATGTAGCAGTAAAAATAACACTTTAAATTCTCATGAAAAACCCTAATCGTTTTATTAATTACCAGTTACCTAGACACGATGATTACATTCACAAGCCGCCATGTGAGACAACCATCGCCAAGTAAAAGGTTGACCGGCTTTTATCAAACAGTTTGCCATTTGAATAGACGTGCAGGTCGCATTCACTTACTGCTCGTGAGATCAACAAGCACCAATCAAATGGGTATGCAGTGTAATCAATTTAAACAGTAGTTGCCATTTGAATAGACATACTGGTTGCATTCACACACTGCTCGTGAGATCAACCAGCACCAATCAAATAGGTAAGCAGTGTCTTTCTATTTAATATTTAATCTAGAGCATAAGTACATGTAGATATGAGTATTTTGATATTATCATTTTATGTGATGATAACTGATAATATAAGATAAGTAGTTTATTTCTACAATATGTAGTGTAGCATGTCATATTAATATTCTTAACTGAAACGTACATAATTATCGTATTTCTTGTTTCAAAACAATAGGTACAATCTATCATTAAATAAATTTTGTTCAAACACCCACTCTCGTGGCCAGTATCAATATATCCTTGTGAATTACAATATTTCATGATAAACTATCTATAGTCTACACCAATCAATAAACGCAGAGGTAAAACCCCTGTAAACTTCTGTATTGTTGCATAGATTGTTTGTTGAACATTCCAGAATCCGTTCGGCCAATCTGACAATTTATAGAACATTCTACCTAATATAGACATACCGTTCCATCTAACCGTTACTTCAGTGTTCCAGTAACAATCATATGTTTGTCAATTAGTAATTTCCGAAAAAGAGATCGATTATGGTTTGAGCCAAAGTTTGCGTGACAGTCAGTAATGAATTCTGAAGGGATGCCAAGTGCTAACATTTGTCATAGGTTATCTTCGTATATATGTAGGATAAGACAACCTATGTATAAGAATTCAAAGTTTAAAGTGGATTTAAAAACAATACTTTGCGAAACCAACAATTAAAACATTTCTACCCATCGCCAGTTACTATATTATACAATCGATTCAAAATCCTATATTATACAATCGATTCAAAATGCTATATTATACAATCGAGTTGATTAGTGTGAAACAGTTAAGGAGTTTTCTTTAAGTATAGGATAAAATAACCCTTGCTTAGGACCCAAACTGCTTTTACAAATATCAAGCAAAAGCATAAGTAAATATACTATATACTTTGTCATGACTACTTTTATAGAATTAGCAATCTGTAGTGAATTTATTTACTGCCCATAAGATCACTGAGCAAGTAATATTACATAAGATATTCTCAGATGTTCAAAAACATTTCATATGTCACTAAGTTTTAAGGATCGCTTTTAAATAAAATTAAGAAAATTTTAAGCACAAGGTAATAGCGACATTAGTTCAAATATGGTTGTAACTTTGCTATTTATTGTTCGATATGCGTTTCCAAATTTAGGTTTCTAGGTTTATAGAAATGTATTCTCAATTAATACCAATAGTCACTATATAAAATGAGAACATAGTTTGACTTTGAAGAAATCTAATTACGTTCGTCGTTATAATATGTACCTACTTATTAGTGTAAATAATATAAAAAAATACACAATGAGATAACAAGTTTCATAAACTTCCATTACATATGCTAGCAAACACTAATTCAATAAGGTTCAGTGAAAGCACCTTTATCTTGAGGCATATATGCAGCAAGAACTGTCAGTTTCAGATTTAAACATTACAGCATTGAGAAAATATTCGACGAGGTTTTTCTTCACATTGCCACTACACAGGATTGAAATCATTATATTTTAGGGCCTTACCTGCTTTTGCCACTATTATAGTACTGGTCCAGATGAATTATTTCACCAATATACCGATGTCAGTGAATAAAATCTCGGTGCCACTGCCGCTAGTATTTGAAAACTCGCAACACGGTGTCATCATCATGTCGCCAGGTTGCGCCTTCGTAGACCGCGGCGTTCACTGCCGCTAGCAGCAGATTCGAAAACTGGGAACACGGTGTTGTCATCTTGTCGCCAAGTTCCAGCGACGGCTTCGCAACCCGCGGCGTCCATGTCATTGAGAGTAGTGGCATCGATTCTGAAACTAATAAAAGTGATTAAAAAAATGAAGGTAGGCAATCTGAGTGATCCCACTTCTGATGTGAGATTTGTCAAGATAGAGAGCATTTATTTAATCTGTAATGTAGGCTCATTAAATTATAAGATGTTTTCAGGCGGTGATACCATAATCTAGTCCTAGCTTAAGGTAAAGTAAATGAGTACTACTAGTTCAGTACTTAACTATCCCACTTCATGCCACCTACTTTTACATAAATGTGTGTTTATTTTTTAAGCTTTGTTTCGTACCGTGCGCTTGGTGCTTGGAAGAACTTAGTTGGAGCGGTGTTTGGTACCCTTTAAATGGTTGCACTTATAGGTTATATTACACTACAATTATGTTACAAAAATTATTGTTATATTTTTGTATTGAGTTAATTGTACTTCCTGAGTTGCTCTCACAATATTATTTAATCTTATATTATATGGTTACGTTCATTTTTGTAATACCAATAATTTTGCGACTATTACCAATTTGTTTTGACGAAGGTGTTAGTGGATGGAAACAGTTAAGCATATCAGACTTAATTTCGTTACTACTTAACATAATTTCGAGTTTATTCTATTATTGTTGGATTGACCCACAATGTATACACTAAATATTTATCACCAGAATGTTCGTGGTTTACGGACAAAAACATTAACTTTTTTTAGGAACTTGGCTAAAAATGACTATTATCACATTATATCGTTAACTGAAACCTGGCTTGTGAGTGACATTTCTAGTAGTGAATTGTTTAATGATAACTACTTAATTTGGCGTCGTGATCGTGCAACTGGGCAGTCACGTGGTGGCGGCGTCTTAGTAGCAATACGGCGGGACCTCATAGCTACTGAAAATGTTGGCTGGCAGTCCAGCGCTGAGGATATTTGGATATCGGTTCATTTAAGAGATGGGCCTGGAAAAAGTATGCAAAAAATACACATATGTACACTATATCTATGTGAACAGTATCAAGGACACAGTTTCTCTAATCAACTTACCATATACTTAGACAAACTTGCAGACTTATTTATCGAACGCCCATCTGATAAATTTATTATTCTGGGAGATTTTAATATGAGCGCCATAACGTGGTCAGAGTCTGAAGACGGTATTAGAGCTGTAGCTCCGTCTACTGCTTCTTCTTCTACCACGTTATCGGCCAATATGTTTACTCATTTCATTGATACTCTTGATTTCTGCAGTCTAAAACAATTTAACTTAGTCCAAAATAAGCATGGCCGAATACTTGATCTTGTCCTGTCAAACACAAACATCTCCGTCTCAGCCTGCTTACAGCCTTTAACTGTGGAAGACCCTCATCATCCCGCCCTTTTGGTCCAACTTGATGTCTCACAATCTCAATGTCTAATAGCTCAGAAGCGTCTGATGTACCAATACAATAAAGGTAACTATGATCGTATTCGGTCTTCCCTGGCTGACACGCAATGGAACGATTTATTTTCTGAGTGTAGCACTAATGATGCTGTGAGTAAGTTTTACTCAAAATTAGTTGAATTAAGAGATTATCACATCCCAAAACGACTACATAAAAATAATAATTACCCCCGTTGGTACAATTCTGCTCTCATTAAAATTCTTAAAGAAAAACACAAATATTTTACTAAATTCAAAATTTACGGTAACAAACACGATTTACTCACTTTTCAGATACTGCGGGATAGTGCTAATAGTGTTGAGCAGACTTGTTTTCATAAATATATAGCTAACATTGAGACTGCTATCACTTCGAACCCAAAATATTTTTGGTCTTATGTAAAATGCAGACGTTCGCATACCAATTTTCCTTCCAATATGTCATATAACGGCAATGAAAGCCATACGGGCCAAGGAATATGTGAACTTTTCTCTAATTATTTTCAGTCCACGTTCCTGGATTCTACTACCACTTGTACCCATTCAGCGTCTAGAGACGATTCTAATTGCCACATTAGTTCTATTGAAATCAATCCTGACATTGTGCGGAAATACCTTCAATCCCTTGACTTAAATAAATCAGCCGGTCCCGATGCTATTCCAGCCATATTTTTAGTAAAGTGTGCTAACGAGTTAGCGTATCCTGTATCATTACTATTTACAAAATCACTCTCTGAAGGTGTCGTTCCTACTATATGGAAGACTGCGTTCATCTCACCTATTCACAAAAAAGGTGCTAAAGACGTGGTAGAAAACTACCGACCAATATCTAAGCTTTGTCTTCTAGCCAAAATTTTTGAACGTATAATTTATAATCAACTTTACAGTAGTATTCTCCCTGACCTTAATCCACAACAGCATGGTTTCTTAAAAGGAAGATCAACGGTGTCAAACCTTGTTGTTTTCACTGATTACGTTACTCGACAAATGGTCACTAGTGGACAGGTAGATGCTATCTACACCGACTTTAGCAAGGCCTTTGACCGAATCGATCATGTTATTCTGCTGAGAAAACTATTCAATCTAGGTATTCGTGGTGATCTCTACAGGTGGTTCTCTTCTTATGTCTTCAACAGAACTCAGGCAGTAGTATTAAGTGGTTATACTTCTTCCTGGACTGCTATACCATCTGGAGTCCCTCAGGGATCATTGCTGGGACCTCTTTTGTTTGTCATCTACATCAACGATATTGGACACTGTTTTAAACATTCCCAATTCCTACTATTCGCAGATGACATGAAGATGTTTAGGGCAATTGACAACCCCTCTAATGCGTTACTTCTGCAGGAAGACCTAGAAAGAGTGGCTAACTACTGTAAGACAAATAACCTTATTTTGAATATATCAAAATGCTCAGTGATTACTTTCAGTCGTAAGACACAAACTGTACAATTTAAGTACTCACTTGAAAATCAACCACTTTTACGTGTGAGTGACATTAGAGACCTTGGTGTCCATTTGGATAGTAAGCTCACTTTTGTCAATCACATCGATATGATAGCTAAGAAAGCCTCATCAGCATTAGGTTTTATTATACGTAATGCGGGCATTTTTAAAACCATGAAGACTCTAAAAGTCCTATACTGTGCTTACGTTCGCAGTCACCTTGAATACGCAAGTCAAGTTTGGAATCCTAATTATGCCGTACATATTCAAAGGCTGGAAAGAATACAAAAGAAATTTATTAGGTACTTAGGATATAAATTCAAAATTCCACGTTCTAAATATATAGTTCGCTGTGCTCGTTTCCATCTGTTACCACTTTCAACTCGTCGTAATATTTCTGACATACGGCTGCTCATGAAGATTGCACAATCCAAAATTGATTGTTCTGATTTAGTGGGTAAATTAAGTTTATATGTTCCACCTAGACACGCTAGACCCAGAAGGTTGCTTCACGTACCACCCGCACGTACAAACTATCGCAGACAATCATTTTTATTAAGATCACAAACCGCTTTTAATGAGTTTATCGAGCACGAAGGTCACACCATCGACCTTTATTCTAGCAAATTGTCTCATGTTAACCTTGCTTATGTCACTTTGAATTCGTAAAATTTTCAAGTATTTGGAAAAGAAGTGGCTGCGTAAGAAAAAAAAAAAAAAAAAAAAAAAATCACTATTGCTTTGTATAATCTTATTACGTGTGTGTAAAATACTTCTTTTTATATCTGTGGAGGCTTGTTAATGGCTTTTTTTAATTAAGTTATTAAACCTTTTTGTAATGATAGCTGTAAGCCCCCCAAATAAATGTAAAATAAAAAAATAAAAATAAAATAAAATAATACAGTACTTAACTCAATAAGTCTCGATGCAGCAGTCACTTGTGAAGAATAAAGAGAGGCTCAGTAAGTTGAAACATTGCTTTTATAGCAATAACTGGCGCCAAGTGTCTGTCGCATATACATTAAAGTTCCCAGCATATTTAGCACAACCAATCAGAGACATGAAAGTTCCCGCCACAACGTATCAGCCAACCCGAAATAAGACAGGACAGATTATGTAGGATTTCAGTGTGGCGGTTATTAAAAATGACAAATATCAACAAGTTTTAGAATATTCTACAATTACATAATGAGTAACTTCTCGTAACTTATTTACTTAAGATAATTGAAGTTTAACAAATATATGATTCTAACACACTCGTATTTGCTCGTAGAGCGGCCCGTCCCGTTGTTCTCTCTGTGAAAACCGTGTTTAGAGAAGCTAAAGATCACGTGTTCATGGCCCCATAAGTTTCGTTAAAAGTTGTTATATTTTTCATGCAAGAGACAAACTTTTACCGGATGACCTTAATTTTTCATCTGGGGTAATTCCAATAGTTGTACTTTTGGTACTTTAATTATAGTATTGGATGTATATTGTTGTTCTAAAGATTGAGTAGCAATTAAGCCAATTGTTTTTATTGTAGTGCTGATAATAAATGCTGCAAAGCTGCTTTTGGTATAAAGACGTGTGTTGGAAACTGGCTGGGAGAACTAATTCTGGCACAGACTAGATGCTTTCTGTAATTTTACAGACATCAACATGTCACGCACACATTGAATAAGAAAAGAAAGAAGACACATTGAAAGTGTATGTAACATAGTTAAACCTACTTCAAAACTTTGGATCAGCTATTGGTAAACAACAAACTTAGTAACCAGCTTAAGTTTAAATTGAATTCACACTCAATACGGGGCATACATAAGATTCCGTATAGTTTTGTATTGCACCCATATTATAGCTTCGGGATAGCAGTTGTTAGAAAGTAATACTTTACCCATTATTTGATTTCCTTTATTTTGTGGCTTAACTTAATTCTCACTATATCAAATACACTTTTTACTATATACTCGTAAATACACTATCAAACACTTAATAGCACTCCTTTAAAAGTTTGAAAGTCTATTTATTATATCTAATACAAATATAAATTAGTAAACGAGTAAGAAAACCCGACAGCAAATTATTTACTTTCGTAACACATTTTATCCCTCCATTGAAATTAAAACTGCCTGTTATAAATATTTGTGGAATCTTTTTTTAAATGCCTTCATTTTGATACGCCACTCGATGGGTTTGAAAGAATAAAATATCTCACAGTGTTAAATCCGCCAGTTTTATGTACCTAGTGTCACTTGCACTAACAAGACGAATCTAACGATATCTCATTAAAATCGGTTAAGCCGTTAAGAAGTTAATTCACTATATGTAGGTCAAACACAGGATCTCAGTAGTTCAGTATAACAGTGCACAGCTCACATTGGAGATTTGCTTAAGTAATTATTGCATGCAATATCACCAACCATTGTACAGAGCTGGCTAACTAACAGTACTCGGACCAAGTGCAGATACATAATTCACACACAGTACCAAGTCCGCAGTCTGAATAACAAACCAACTTGTGGTTATCATGAAGCGTTGGCTTACATAAACATCGACCCTCGTCTTACTATAGTTCTGATGTGTAATGGTAGCTAGTAAATATATAAGGGTATATTGCATTTACGCACTACGTTAAATTAATAAAAAAAAAAACAAATCGAAGATATGAGTACCAGTCAGATGTACGGATACATCTTACGAGTTGAAAGAATTCAAATAAAAATATTAACAAAATACTACGAACTTCTAAGAGATCTTCTTTTAAGATCTTGAAAGCCCACTTATGATTTGATAATAAACGAAAAAAAAACTAAAACAAAAAATTTAAGTAAGTAAAAGTCAAAATCATTTATTCAATTTACGCGTTTACGACGCTCTTATGAAGGTCAGTTACAAATTTTAACATTGAAATAATCTAAATTGTACTGCAACGATCAGCCTCAAAAAATTGATAGATCCACTGCGAGAAGAACAGGCAAGAAACTCGGGGCTATTTTTTAAACCTCTTTTAACAATGTGTTACATACTTACTATATAATAAAATTGTACAATATTTGTTTAAATTACGTGACAGGTGATAGCTTGGCAGACGCGAAATCGTCCAGGCATTTTTGTCGTATAAGTAATCACCAACTGTGTAGTAGGATTTCTCAATCAATATTTTTTTATATGCAACTTGAATTTCCCTTCTGTGAGCGTTATATTTGAGAACTTTATTATAAAACCGTACACAGTTACCTAAGTAAGACCTTGTTTTTGTCTTTGCATAATCTAAAACCTGGCACCGCTATTTTATCTTTATTCCTAGTGTTGTAATCGTGACTGTCACTGTTTAATCTAAATTTACTTATACTTTTACGAACATACATAATATTTCCAAATATATACAGATTTACTGTAACAGGATCGTCCACTAATGAACACAGCCTCCCCTATTAAGTGGGTATTTGCCAGAATCCCCATGCTTGGCAGGCGGCTTGGGGATCGCAGTGTAAGATGGCAGTTCTTTAGAAGGCCCACCTTCCAGTATTTTTTCCTTAGTCGCCTCTACGACACCCGCGGGATGATATGGGGAAGTGTAATTCTAATCCGGCACCCCACGGGGAATATATAGACTTGGTAAAGTTAAAATATCAATTTCTTTAAAAAGATCCCTCAGAGATTCCCTGGGATCCATTTCATAGAATTGAACAACAACAGTAGAACATATATATCTGCTTTATAGCCTACGTCTCTTATACAGTGGTAAAATTAGAAATAGTTTGCATAGTTCATGGTATTTATCAGAATTGTATGAAATGTGAAGAATTGTCCCCGTGGGGTGCCGGTCCCCGTGGGGTGCCGGGTTAGAATTGCACCTCCCCATATCATCCCGTGGGTGTCATAAAAGGCGACTAAGGGAATAATTCTACTGGAAGGTGGGCATCAGCGCCTTCTTAAGAACTACTATCTTACACTGCGATCCCCAAGCCGCCTGCCAAGCGTGGGTATTATGGCAAATACCCCCTTAATAGGGGAGGCTGTGTTCAGCAGTGGACGATCCGGCTGATACAGTACAGTACAGTATGAAATGTGTAATCGAAAATATATTTTTTTTCTTTAGAGCATTTGGACTACATATGAGTCCAAATGCTTTTATTGTATTAGCTGTGGTGTTGTGTATAGTTCGTAGTATTTTGTTAATATTTTGATTTGAATTCTTTCAACTCGTAAGATGTATCCGTACATCTGACTGATACTCATATCTTCGATTTGTTTTTTTTTTATTAATTTAACGTAGTGCATAAATGCAATATACCCTTGTATATATCTGTCTAGCTACCATCACACATCAGAACTATAGTAAGACGAGGGTCGATGTTTATTTAAGCCAAGGCTTCATGATAACCACAAGTTGGTTTGTTATTCAGACTGCGGACTTGGTACTGTGTGTGAATTATGTATCTGCACTTGGTCCGAGTACTGTTAGTTAGCCAGCTCTGTACAATGGTTGGTGATATTGCATGTGTGAGATTTTGCCAAGATAGAGAGCATTTATTTAAGCTATAATATAGGCTCATTAAATTATAAGATGTTTGTCAGGTGGTGATGCCATAATCTAGTCTTAGCTTAATGTAAAGTAAATAAGTACTACTAGTTCAGTACTTAACTATCTCACTTACTAGGTATTCTACGCAAAAAGGAATCATAAGGAAATCTCAAAAGACAACATATATAGGAACACATACAACACTTTAATAAGAATAATACATCATTAATTCATTAGGGTCACATAGATTACTTCAAAGGTAATATTGTATAGTCACATTCCACAACTATAAAATAATTAAAAGGGCAAACCATTTTGGAAGCCAACAAACATAGACCCGCACACAACACGTGAATATCAGTTATGTTACATTTAAATAAAATAATAGTACAGCACTTAACTCAAAAGTCTCGATGCGGCAGTCACTTAATATGAAGAATAAAGAGAGGCTCGGTAAGTTTTTAATACATTGGTTTTATAGCAATGACTGGCGCCAAGTGTCTGTCGAATATATATTAAACTTCCAGACATATTTACCAAAACCAATCAGAGACCTGAGCGTTCCCGCCACAAAGTATCAGCCAACCCGACATAATACAGGATGGTTCGTCATTGGCTAGTCCACAGATTAAATAAGATTTTAGTGTGGCGGTTATTAATAATGACAAACATTAAGCTTAACAAATATATGGTTCTAACACATGCAATAATTACTTATGCAAATCTCCAATGTGAGCTGTGCACTGTTATACTGAACTACTGAGGTCCTGTGTTTGACCTACATATAGTAAATTAAAACTTGAGCGTGAGTTTCCTAGGTTTGGGTCTTTCATAGAAAATATATGTATATTCAAATGAAAAGTGTTGATTTCACAGAAATTACTGAAAACTATTCCATGATCTACACAAAATTCTAATAAGATTTGGTTTCATCTCCTCAAATGGGGTGTGTTTGTCGGTTTGTTATGTGCTTGCGACGCAACAGAGGCTAACCCCCTTATTCATAATCTCTCTATAACTTTATAATAAGTTTATTATACGTCATTAGTACTGCGCAAAAGAGTTTTCCTTTGCGCAGTACTAATGACGTTTGATAAACCTTTAATGAAGTTATGGGACGATTATGAATAAGACAGTTACCTTTAATGAAGTTATGGGACGATTATGAATAAGACAGTAAATTTTTATTAGATAAAGCACAAAGTGAAATTGTACTAAAGTGATTCCACCATAATTTCTTAACGGCTTAACCGATTTTAATTAGATATCGTTAGATTCGTCTTGATAGCGCAAGTGACACTAGGTACATAAAACTGGCGGATTTATGACTGGGAGGTTTTTTTTATTTAAAACCAAAGTGGGGTATCAAAATTTAGGCCTTTAAAAAACAATTCCACAAATATTTATAACACGCAGTTTTAATTTCAATGGAGGGATAAAACGTTTTACGAAAGTAAAACTTACTGTCGGGAAGTAGAAATTTGCTGTCGGGTTTTTTACTCTTTTACTAATTTATACTTGTTTTAGTTATATTAAATAGACGTTCAAACTTATAAAAGAGTGCTATTAAGTGTTTGATAGTGTATTTATATAGTAAAAAGTGTATTTTATGTTTGAAAACATGGGTGTTTGAGCGTGAAACAACTTACTGTGAGTCGATATGACGATCGACAATGTTTCGGCTTCTACCGGAAGCCTTCCTCAGGATATTGAGTGTGGTACGTCCGCCGCGGTCGCGTCACGTTTCACACTGCGGGCGGCAGCCCGCTGTGCTCGAGCCGACGGCGCTGGCGGCGGCCGAAACATTGTCGATAGTCATATCGACTCCCAGTAAGTTGTTTCACGCTCAAACACCCGTGTTTTCAAACATAAAATATAAATATGAGCGTAAGTTTTTTATGGTAAAAAGTGTATTTGATATAGTGAGAATTAAGTTACCATACAAAATAAAGGAAATCAAATAATAGGTAAAGTATTACTTTCTAACAACTGCTATCTCGAAGCTCTAATGTGGGTGCAATACAAAACTTACGGAATCTTATGTATGTCCCTTATTGAGTGTGAATTCAATTTAAACTTAAGCTTGGTGACCAAGTTTGTTGTTTACCAATAGCTGATCCAAAGTTTTGAAGTAGGTTTAACTATGTTATATACCTTTCAATGTTTCTTCTTTTTTTTCTTATTCAATGTGGCGTGACATGTTGATGTCTGAAAATTTACAGAAAGCATCTAGTCTGTGCCGGAATTAGTTCTCCCAGCTAGTTTCCAACACACGTCATTATACCAAAAGCAGCTTTTCAGCATTCATCATCTGCACTACAATAAAAACAAATCGCTTAATTGCTACTCAATTTTAAAAACAACAATATACATCCAATACTATAATTATAGTACCAAAAATATAACTATTGGAATAACTCCAGATGAAAAACTAAGGTCATGCGGTAAAAGTTTGTCTCTTGCATGTTTTTTTTTTTATAACTTATAGCCCTTTGACCCCTATCTCACCTGATGGTAAGTGATGATGTGGTCGAAGATGTTGTTCAGGCTAGCGTAGAATTACTGGCTCTCAAGGACAACTGCCGGAATTTTCTACTTGAGGGTGGTAGCTAGCCAGGCGGGCATTCGCAAAATGACCTACCACCGTGCTGTAACGACTGCCATCGTAAGACAACAACCGGGACCGACGGCTTAACGTGCCCTCCGAAGCACGGAAGCGCTCAGTAGTAATGTCACTAGCGGTCACCATTCCAACTCCTGACCGTGGCGGACGTTGCTTAACTTAGCTGATCGATTAAGAACGGCTAAGCAAACTTCGCTACGAGCGCTTCGGTTGTAAAATGTAACAACTTTTAACTTAACTTATGAGGCCATGAACACGTGATCTTTAGCTTCTCTAAACACGGTTTTCACAGAGAGAACAACGGGACGGGCCGCTTTACGAGCAAATACGAGTGCATATGGAAGCACATCTCGTAATTTTGTAAAGTAAACCGCAGAGCATGCGTTATTGCAAAAATCATAGTTATTTATGCAACTGTTGTATAATAAGGGGTATTAAAAGTTTTAATGCCCCTTATGTAGTTAATAATAGGATCACATGAGTGTTTTAATTCCTAATTATGTGCAGTTGCATACAAGGCTTTATCTATACCCATGATATGAATCCTCTATAAAAAGTTCTGAAATCATAGGGTGATGTACAATGTTGTAAGAACTCTATGTAAATACATGGAAAGTTTAATTGCTGAATATCTAATACAAACAAACTACTATAGGTAATAATAAACTTATTTATTGTAATAATTATTTATATTTTGGATCGTACAATAACTGGGATGCACTTGAATATTGCCTTGTTGAATGTTGGCAGATCCTGATGTACTCGGAATACTTATTCGCCATTCTATTGTTTTCTCGACTTTTCTGGTAATAATTGGTTAGAAATGTCCTCTGCTGCATTAGAAATATCTGGTGGTTATTAATAAAGCTAGTATCACTGATTTTTGTTATTAACAAACTACAATCCCACCAACTTATGTGTTCAGGCGGCAGAAAAAAGAACTACAACATTCCTTCAAATTATGACAGTTTGTAGTTGATTTCCTTGACCAGCAGCGCCCTCGCGAACTGCACAGTTGGTGGTACTATAATACATTTTTGCAATAAATTTAACGATTAGAAATGGCGGGATACGACGTGAATTCGAATATTGGTTCTTTTTTTAAATACAGTAATGTGTTAGGTAGTGAAAGTCGCGTGCCTGACAATGTTCTTTTTTGAAAAAGGAGTTGCTTGATGAAATTTAGTACAATATTTTAACACTCGTTTGGATGATATTATCTATGTCGATGATATCTTGTGTCATAGTACCCTATGGCACAAGATGTTTTAATGTTCGCAATAAGCTAGCTGTTTCAGAAACTGTGATAGATGATTTAAAGCATGGGCGTAGATAAACATATTGATATTATATAGGGTTGCGTCATCATTGACAAGTTTAAAACAAATTGCAAAATTAGTCTTGTTTGTCGTACAACGTATGTTGAACTATAGGTGTCGCTCTATCCCCATACGATGTTTTAAGAACGTGAGGACAAATTAGATTTAAGAGTCATGGTTTTTTTGTTTGTTTTTATTTTTATTTTAATTTATTAAGAACCGGCTAGGACCCCCGTTATATTTACCGGAAAGATTCCGACCAGTTTCGGACTGTTTTGAAGTCCTTCGTCTGGGAGTCACGATTGCGCGAAGCGACGAGCACGGGTCTCAGCGCGTAACTGACGTTGCGATGGCGCTGTCTGCCCCGGCTCGATTTTTTTATGTTATTGTGATGGAACAAGCGCGAGGCCCACCTAATGTTAAGCGGTATCCTCTGCCTATAACAGATGCATTTCATCACAAGTAACGAACTGCACTGCGCCCATCACCTTGAGACAGACCTGTTAAGTCTCATTTTGCCTGTTATTTCACTGGCTCTCAAGGACTGCTGCCGGATCCTGTTTGTCCACACACCGTTAGGTGCTTGGCGACAGATTTTCTACTTGAGGGTGGTCGCTAGCCAGGCGGGCATTCGCAAAATGCCCTTCCACCATGCGGTGAAGCTCAATCTCGGGGCGGGATTCGAACCATGGACCTGCTGCGCGGCAGTTATCATCATAGCCAATGCCACTGAGCCATCACTGCTTCACAAATTATATATGTTAGCTTAAACGCTCACGGTATGCCCCGGCTATAGGGGTGGGTTCGAAGCCCTCATTGCAGATTTTTCTTTTCGTAATTTTGTAACAGAAGCACATAATATTAAATACGTGCTAAACCCTGTAGAACCCTGTTCCTGAGTAGCTGGAGAATGAAAATTGGGACAAAGATAGACTCATCAACCTTTTATAAAGCTTACAGCTTGATACTGAGGATCGTCCTGCTGTGCTCCACACCGCTGCCATTGTGGTGTTTCTGTGAACCGGTGTGGTCACCATGATCTATCGAGCCAAAGAAGCGCCGGTAGAATTCTTAGCCATGCCGGGTTTAATGTTATCATCCACCGGGCTTTTCCCGGTTTCATGCGCGAAGACCTTCCACCATGCGTTGAAGTAGTAAGGTCCATGGTTCGAATCTCACCGCGGGCTTTTGGCTATGGACTATCACCTGCTGCGTGATAGTCCACAGCCAATGCCACTGAGCCATCACTGCTTCAAATATCGCGGTAAAATCTGGTCTAAGATTCGCCATCGCGCACGGCTTTGAGACGGCCTTTGTTATGGTATGTTACCTGTGTTTTAATTTCTCTTGCATCGTCACATCTCTACAGAACTCAAGTAAACCAGATAAGGAACGCGAACGTAGGGATCGGTTGTTCATCGTATTTATGAAGATATGACAAAAATACTCATTAAAATAGCACGTAACCAAAATGACTCTATTTTGAGCTAAGATTGCATTATCACTTAGTGCGACAATGCTTCAAGTATTCGTATAGACGCTTGCTGAAAGTGAAATAATCTATGATTTTTCACAGGAAAAATAGAGTAATCTGGGCAACAAAACGATGTTTCGGTCTTGGGTAGGCTTGAATCCTTCGCTACATTGAGGATTTATTAGTCTAAAGGATTTTACACGCTACGCTTGAGAATTAGCTCTAAACTCTTTTGTTAAGTTTGAGATTCAGAGTGTCTCTCCTCACGTTAGACTGCATTATCCTCTTAGTACCTTATCTACTATTATTAGCCACAGTCTTAACAAAATCTTTCTCTGCCAAAATATGTATATCTACCAATTAAAATAAATAACCTCCAATACATTCCTTTAGCTCTCCCAATGTTAGCATGATACTTCCGAATTGAACATCCTCCCAGCAATTACATTAACCAAATTGTATTTGAATGAAAGCTCAAGTCGCCGCAATAAAATGAATTTCATTTCTTTGAGTGAGCTTCGAGCCTTATTTTCGCTGTATGTCGCATTATGAAAGGAAATACTAATGTATCTATTTCAAAAATCAAGTTGTTATACGGTCCACTGCTGGACACAGCCTCCCCCATTATGGGGGGGGGGGGGGTTGTCATAATCCCTACGCTTGGCATGCGTCTTGAGGATCGCAGTTTAAGATATCAGTTCCTCAGGAGCTGCTGCCCACTTTACGGTATTTCACCTTTTGTCGCCTCTTGCGACACCCACAAGTAGTGATGAAGGGGTGACATTCTAGCCCGGCACCCCACGGCCATAGTTGTGGGGCGAATGCCAACCTGGCTAGCTTTCACTCTATAGTAGAAAATTTGTGGACAAGCACCTAACGGTGTTTTCTGGCAGCTCTCCTTGAGACGCAGAACTTCTAGGTTAGCCTTAATCACATCTTCGACCACATTATTACTTATCACCAGGTGAGATAGGGGCCAAAGGCTAGCTATAAATGAAATAAATAAAGCTTATTATTAGCAAACAGAAATTTTGGTCCTCGAGTCGATGTGTTAAGGCATCCAGTGTATAGTAGAACATAGGATGCAAATTCAAAGTTTCGAAGGATGTTCGAGATGTTGCAAACTTACTTCTTACCGTGTAAGTAGCAAAGCGTTCTGGTTCCTGGCAAAATCGATCTAATCCAATTTCAATCTATTTATCTGCTGTTAAACTAAAGGATCATATAGTTACACTGCTTAAGAAACTTATTAGCTAGGTTCTCCTTCTGCGTTTACATACTGAAAGCGAAATATCTTTACATCCACCCCGTATCCGCCAGTTAACAATTTTATATGCAGAGGTGTTCTTCTGTAGGTCTCATCGTCACTTTCGATCAGGTGGTTGCATCTTGTCTATTAAAAAAGTCCCTTATTCGACACTAGAGATTCCTTACAAACAAAGCGTGATGTCAAAACGTGCCGTAAACTATAATGCGTTTGATAACGCGTTAAATAGACGAGGAATTTCCAAACGCTATTCTGCATGCCGCAAGTCAAGTTGTCTATGACTAATTCAAGTTTTACGAGACCCCCTCTCTCTCAAAGTTTTTTATTATCATAGACGTTAGTATTCACCCTTTTATCGCATAATCTATCATCGTGAAAGTAAATACTTGAAAGTTTGGCATGAGTATTTGGTCGTGTAATGTTTGACTTCACTTTCCATAAAGAAACTTTGTATCTAAGAATATATTGTTATTGAGTTGAGTTTTTTTTTAACAGTTCGAAACTCGCAAATAACGTGCTTGTAACGTGCGGTCAAAGTGGAAGTGACATGCAGCCGATACCATTTCCCGATATTTCCACAAGATATAGTAACGAGACGCGGTAGGTTTTTGAATGGTCGTAGAGAATAACAGCCCGGTTATTCTGAACCAGCACCACTGCATATGAGTATCCTTCTTATACTAGCTTTGCTCATTATTGCACTGTATGGAGGTAAATAGTGAAACGGTATTCCGGTTGCGAAGCTTCCTCGTTACCCACAATGGAGATATGAGACGGTGACCATTGTAATACTTACTCTAATTTTATTTAAATCCTGAAGTTGTAAATTTTGCTCTGGATAGTGTATGCTTTAGAATCACTTCGGATTGTTGAAATTATCTCAACTTAATATAATAAAATATTTCTACGTGCAAATTGGACTCTGTACCAACACAACAAAACTCAAAAATAACATTATTTTTCTCAAAAAGTTGACTAGGACATGCCCAGCATTTATTATTTCATATCATACGATACATTTTAGACAATTATGATAATGACACTAATGCTTGTATATGTTACCATTTTAACGATATAGCAAGAACAAATAAAGTTATACAAAATGTATTTGTATGGGAATGCTTTTTTTTTTTGCTTTTTGGTCTCATTATAATTTGTAAGGCAATCTGCTACGAAACCATAATCTGTGATAATTTCAACCGGGCACCTACACGGTTAGAAACATAAATCCCTTTAAAGGTTGGTTGAACTGACGGACTGACTGATTGACGGACAGCGGATGATTGGTAATACTCTACCGTTTCTAGTACAGAATTCAAAAATGCGTATTTTGAGTCAGACAAAATTGAAAATGAAATTGAAAATATTGTATCCAGGTAAGGCATTCTACAGTTTTAATTCAATGGAGTGGTTGAGCGCCTGTTCCTTACACTAAGGATCTACTAGATAACAACTTTCGGGATTGTCTTCAATACTTCAATTCCATTAGCTATGCCCGGTCCATGAATCTTGAACACAACAGAGTGTGTATTGCTTTTCAGCCGAATGTGAGTAAGGCATAACCTGTGCATAGGATATTTGAGAGTATGAGAAATAACCATAACACAACTTTTGTACTCGCAGAAAGCGATAGAATCGTATAAGGTTGAGTTCAACAAAGGTATACCAACATTTTTCGTCGTCTCAAAGTGAAGATAAAAGTATTCCTTACATATTGTCTTTATCGGTACACGGAACATCTACAGAAGCGGGGGAACATTTTATCTCTTCCACTACATGCTTCGCCTTGAGGGGCGTTTGTTTCCCGCGATTGATACACATTAGGGCTGCCACCCTTCCGTCTTCGTGACGTCACCTATCAGTGAATCGAGGTGGCTGAACTTTGTGGCTATTGAAGTGCAAGTAGAAGTTTTATCATGACTGTTTCTAAATAACGCATCATTGCATTTCTGCGGCAAAACTGTTAAGAATAGGAGATATTTGTTTTGAAGCAGTGATGGCTCAGTGGCATTGGCTATGGACTGCCGCGCAGCAGGTCCATGGTTTGAATCTCGCCGCGGGCTTGAGATTCACCGCATGGTAGAAGGGCATTTTGCAAATGTCCGCCTGGCTAGCGACCACCCTCAAGTAGTAAATCTGTCGCCAAGCATCTAACGGTGTGCTCCGGCAGCTGTCCTTGAGAGCCAGTACTTCTAGTTTAAGCCTGTTAACACCTTCGCCACATCATCACCTATCATCAGGTGAGATTGTGGTGAAAGGTTTACATATCTGCAATAAAAGTAAAATAATAAATATGTAATGTGACAATAGTTTATTACAAGTATTTTTCACCATTATAAATTTACTTTGTCCTTAAACTAAAAAAAAGAACAGGCTATAAGTTTTTATTAATATTCCTTTTAAGCTTTTTCGTTTGGACCACATCCCGTAAATACGTTTCTATGTTAAATTACAGTTTAAACGGGTCTGGAAAAAAATATTTTGTAAAATCGTTAGTCGTGCATATACTCAAAAGCAGAGTGGGGATTCAAATAGTTATAAAGGTACTTAAATTCATCCCCAGTACTTCTACTACTGTACTGTATCAGCCGGATCGTCCACTGCTGAACACAGCCTCCCCTATTAAGGGGGTATTTGCCATAATCCCCACGCTTGGCAGGCGGCTTGGGGATCGCAGTGTAAGAAGGCAGTTCTTTAGAAGGCGCTGCTGCCCACCTTCCAGTATTTTTCCCTTAGTCGCCTCTTACGACACCCACGGGATATGGGGAGGTGCAATTCTAACCCGGCACCACACGGGGAACCACACTACTACTGTACGAGAGCTTCAAATTAAATGTTTTATAATATTAAGCTACGGTATGGTATATGACATCATATACCATACCGTAGCTTATATAGCCGCAAAGTTCTAGTATGGAGATCAAAGTGTATTTTTTGTATTGAATTGTTTGTTAATAATTTTATCTTATATAATATATGTCTGAGATTTTAAATCCAGAGATTATGGGGGTTGAGCTCCGAAATGGCCTCCGTCCACCACCTGTAGCTATTCCGATCCTCGCCTTGCAGAACAATCTCCACAATATCACTTTTTCATTACTGATTCCGGATATAGCTGGTTAGGTTAACTTGTTATCACTGTGGCACATCCGCCATACTGCTTCAGATATAGCTGTCATCTTCCATCATCTCGATTACAGTGGATAACATGTGGCATGGTGCCACAACCATAGTGCAATCTTATCACCGTTTCATTACAGGATAGCGCTGATGTAGACAGATTAATGAATAGATTCAGGCGTTACTCTGCGGAAATCCATATTTAATAATAACAAATACTAAAAAATAATAATCAATTCATCTTTTCGAAAAATACTTACCAAATATAAATATATAAACACATTTATAAGTGTTTCTAGGGTTCCGAACCTCAAAAGGGAAAAACGGAACCCTTATAGAATCAATTTGTAGTCCGTCTGTTTGTCAAGACCCTTTTTCTCAGAAACGCATGGAGGTATAAAGCTATACTTCATATCAAATACTCAGGCTACTGTCCTTTAGAGCTGTGAGAAAATTAAACTTCTAAGCCAACGCAATCAGAGATACAGCCGTTTATGCCGCAAATTTTCGACACTCGCAAGGGCATCAAAACCTACAGGGACTTCCTGTGAACTCTTGAAATTTGGCACGATGCAACGTGTAGCACAGATAAAGGAAAAATTTCGAAAACCATAGATACATTTTTAGTAACATCATATAATAAAAATCTTAAAAATAATTTTAAAATGTGTATGTTTGAAATTTTATATAATGTGTATGTTTTAATTTAATTGACTTATTATTCAAAATACATACAATGATTAATTTAAATGTTCAATTTTAAAATGTTATGAATTTCATTTAATAACAATTATACCATAACTTTTACATAAATACCTACAGGTTTATACGGTACCCTCGGTGCGCGAGTCTGACTTGCACTTGGCCGGTTTTGTTTAGCTTACAAATTATTTAACGAAAGATGTTTTATTAATATAACAGATTTGGCAATATGGATAAATAATGTCGTTATGGGATATAATTCATAATAAAATATGTATTTCTATTTTGTAATCCTGGCCGTATGCCAAATCTACCACATCCACAAACTTTAGAGTGCATAATTTTCGCCTCGTGCAGTAATCAAACCCACTTACTTTGGCTATACGAGCCGGATGTGTATACATTTTCACTACACTACTGAGACCGATCCCAGAGGTACGAAAATCAATCGTTGAACCAGAAATTATTACTAATAATGGTAAATTTATTATAAATATGTTAACTTATAGAATACCATCTTGTTAAACCATGACATATTATATTTATTTCAGTTTAATAAGCCTGATCGTTACAAGCAATCCCTATCAATTAAAATGATAGGGATTGCTTGTAGGGGAGCTCATCGTATTTTCCAAAACTTATAAGAGCGCTTGGTCGATGCGACGCGTGATCAAAATGCTGGCACCTATTTGGCTCAAAGAATAAGCATTGCAATTCAACGGGGCAATGCTGTCAGCATGCTGGGCACGCTGCCAACTGGAAGTGGGCTAGAGCATTTGGACTGCCTATGAGTCTGCAATGGCTTATAGGGATCTAAATGCTTTTATTGTAGTAGCTGTAGTGTGTGTGTATATAGTTCGAAGTATGTTGTTAATAAAGGCATACCGCCGATTGAAAAAAAAAACAGAAAATTTAATGATGTTGTTAATGGGAAAATACGGGTATGTATATAATTATAAGTATATCTGCTTGTCCTTTTCCAGCAATAGAAAAAAGAATTGACGTGATTTTGTGTAAATTAATAGCCAAAGAAAAAGTACAAATGATATACCGATATAAGTCAAATGAAAACAGCGTGGTACAACAAAATGTATCGCTAGCAAAGCCACGAGCTGATACTTGTATGAAAATAGCGTTTGCCGGTGAGACAAAGATCAATGTTATGTATTATGTTCTTCGCCATCCAAACATGTACATATTATGGTCAGGTTAGGCACCTTCTTCAGCTTGACACCAACCCTTGATGGGTGCGATGATGTAAATGTAACTAAGGTAGCCGATTTATAGGGTATTAGAATAGTATGGAGCCCTGTTGTCCCGTGTATGCAGCAAAACTCTAATCACTTGTAAGTAAATAGCATGCTGCTCTTTCGAAGGGTTCCGTGCTCAACTAGCCAAACAGACACTTGTCTGCTGTACCAATACATGAAAAGGTAGCCGAAACACATCTTCGTTTTACCCTAACATGTTAGGTATCATAGTATTGAACTCATTAAATAGAGTAAAAATATAGATATATTAATATATGAATATTGTAAAACATAACAATTCCCCTATTTCTTTTTTATTTATACTTGTCGGAGTTTACAGTTTTGGACCATTTTTGTTACGAGGTGTTTAAAAAAATAAAATTAGAAGATATTACAGAAGTGGGTTAGTATAAAATGTATACTCTTTATAAACAAGGGATTATGGAATAGCAACACGATATAAACAATCAGCAAAGTATAAGTGCGACTCCCGCGAAAGACCCCTAATTAAACACATATTATTTTATTACATAATTTTTTTTTTTGCCATGGTACAACGAACACTTATTGAGTCCGACTCGTTTTTGACTATTAATTTCCATAGTCGCCTTATACAATAATTCAATGGTACATTATATATAAGATTTAAGATTCTTAGCCAGTGATTGTTGAAGAAAAGATCATTTTACTTAACAGCATTTAGTTTTCGTTGGACAAACGACGACAAGTACTAGGAGTTAATTGTTTTGGAATCCATAATGATGGTTGAAGGCTGACTTATATATAGTACGCATCTGTGATTATTATAGATATTTAAGTAAATTATTGTATTGTTTACTAGCGTAACGTCTTTATGATACTCTGGATAAGTGTTGCAGATTTTTTGTTAATATCTGAGTTTTATTAACCGTTGATTATTTGTTCATGATTTATATTCATTTATATTATAACAACTTTGTTATTTATAAGGCATCCATCCTTTTATCGGTACTTAGATGTATCATTCTACAGCGGAGCAAATAAAGCTTTATCTGCGCCATCTTCCCCGTCAAACGTGTTACCGGGGTAAATGATACTTAATGTGTGCCATCGTCCTCGTTAAACTCCAACACCGTGACCAAAGAGAAAAATAATTTCATCGACATGAAACTTCCCCACCTGCCCCTTTAACGGGACAAAGACACCGGGGAGGATGGGAGAAAGTCGAAATGTACCACTATTCACTAATTTACAGTAGACTTATCTACATGAATTATCTCCTCTTATTTGGTCTAAAATTAAGGAACCATTTGAAAATGTTTTATTTTTGGCCAGCAATTGCCAACCCTGCCTGTACAAAGTAATTTTCTTTTTCATATTCCTGAAAAGCCGGGAAAATTGTTTTGATTAACAACTCCACTGGCAGGAAGTAAATTTATTCATTTTACAAGAAAATAATTTCGATATTCAGGACCAAAGGGAACGGGTTATTATTTAACTTTTACACAAAACGTATTTAAAATGATTAACTGGATTTTTTCAAACAGACTTTCCGGAAATGTTCTTGCTTTCTTCAATCCAACCTAATTATGTGCTTATTCAGTCGCCACCAAATTAGGGCAAAAGTATTATATAATGTTTTGCGTTTTCTTAACAATCTCCACGGGAAACTCTTTCTTATTTCGTATTTTAATCCAACCCGAGACACAGAATATAAACAAACAGTAAAACAGGTTTTTTTTCCAATGATTTAATGAGAAAAATATTGTTTTCTTTGTTATAATTTATTTATTTCCCTAAACTATTTACCTCAGATAGGCTAGCGTTTGACGTTAGTCTCACTTAGCGCAAGCGAAGAAATCGTCGACGGCGCGTGTCACACGGCTGCCTAAAAGGTCTTTACACGGTTCTTGTAGACTCTTAGATTATAAATACTTTTTTTCCTAGATTAGAAGATTAAGATTTTAAATGAAGAATTCCTAGTTTATTAGATTAGGAAAATATTAGGTCCTTACATATGAAATTGGCGTTTTGTATGGGAGGAACAAAAAGTCGAATATTTTTTAATATAATATATTTAATTAATCAAAGTATGAACCATTATTTTCTATGCACTTTTGCCATCTCATAGGTAGTTCATTGATCCCTTTACTAAAAAAACCAGTCGGACGGGAATCAATAAAATCTTTGAAGGCGATTTGGACTGCCCCATCGGAGTTGAATTTTTTCCCTTGCAAGAAGTTATCCAAATTTCGAAAAAAAATGGTAATCTGTTGGAGCAAGGTCCGGGGAGTACGGAGGATGTCTTAGACTTTCCAATTGAAGCTCTTCTAATTTAGTAGCCGTCTGTAGCGCAGTGTGTGGTCTAGCGTTGTCGTGAAGCAGCAGTGGCGTGGAGCGATTGACCAGCCTAGGTTGTTTAGCCGCTAGCTTTTCCATCATGGTTTGCAATTCCTGACAATAGACATCAGCCGTAATAGTCTGGCCAGATTTGAAAAAACTGTAATGAACAATACCGGCACTAGTCCACCAAACGCTTACAAGTAACTTTTTTGGGGTTAATTTTCGCTTGGGGCAGGATTTGGCTGGCTGGCCAGGATCTAACCATTGCGCTGAGCGCTTCCGATTATCGTAAAGAACCCATTTTTCATCACAGGTAATGATTCGGTTTAAAATACCTTCATTATTATGCCGGTTTAGTAATGTAACGCAGCAGTCGACGCGCGTTTGCCGGTTTGTTTCAGTCAATTCGTGAGGTACCCACCTTTCAAGCTTTTTAATCTTCCCAATTTGCTTCAAGTGAATTAAAACAGTTTTATCACTAACATCGCAGCCTGCAGCTAACTCGGACGTGGTTTGCGATGGATCCGCTTCCACAATAGCCTTCAACTCTTCATTATCAACTTGAGTCTCAGGCCGTCCACGGGGCTTGTTCTGCAGGTCGAAATTTCCAGAACGAAAACGTTGGAACCAAAAACGAACTGTGTTTTCTTTTGCAACACGACCGCCATACACATCATTCACCCTTCGAGTTGTTTCCGCAGCACTAGTGCCACGGCGGAACTCGTACTCGTAAATAATGCGATATTTAAGGTTTTCCATTTTGTAAAATGAGTGACGCAAACAGAAAAAAACAGAAGAAAAAAAACAAATGAATGACGATCATCGAAGCACAAATACATGAGTCTATAGCTGTTCAAATTTGAATTTGGAATTCCTTACCAAAGAGGAGAAATTCGTGATTAAAGTGGCCAGTACGAAAAACGCCAATTTCATATGTAATAATATCACGCTGATATGGCATCCGTAAATTAGTTCTATTTTTGAAATGTCGATCATATGCGGATTTCTTGTTATCTTCGTGCATCGTGTTGTTTGATCAAAGGAAGGGGATAGAATAATAAGGTTGTGCTGATCGTTCACACAACCCCCGAAGAAAGAGCCTGTACAATACGAAGTTTGTCACTGGTCGACGCACTGAAGATGAGTCTCTATTGACGTCAACGAGTTTTGAGTTAGTTGCTCGATGATTGACGTATTATCGCCAGAGAGCTACGTCGTTCGATTATTTATGTCTATGGGCTCAATGTTGTTCTTCTTAGTTGCTTCACTCTTGACAGAGTGATCGTGGTCGTCACATCAAGATTGCTGATACGCATCACAATCCGTCGCCATTCCTCTCGCACAGCTGCCTTCCTGTTACAGTCATGGAGTGGACGATATAGAGCAGCCTTCACTTGGTCCCTCCAACGCATGGGTGAAATGTAAGGACGCAATGTAGTTAGCAGATAGCAATTTAAGTTAGTGCCAATACAAGATAAAAGAAATTATGTTATGGTATACGATAAAAGTTTTCTACATTATTTCCATACCTTATCGATGATGGATTAGTTTGTGACAAGATTCCCTACTCATTTTTACATGTAAACCAAGGTAAGGTAATATTTATCACGGGGTATTAAATAAGGGGCTATAATGGAATAACAAATGCGCTGCCGGCGGGCTACACGACAATGCCTCTGTGTATCTGGGTTTCTACAACTACCTGAGGTAATATTAGATTTGCCTGAAAAATTAGATGTGGCAAGGATACACACAGGATAAATACAAGGATAATATTTCTTTTTTAGCATAAACATCTCTCATCATAACAAAGTGCGAAATAAGTGATATTTTTATAAAGTTTGATAGGTAATTTATTTGTGCATTTTCTTTATGGGGTCATTAATTTGGTAATAAATATTAAATTGCAGTTTTGCTATGATACGAAATAATGATTTTGCATTAGGCATTCAAATTTTCTTTCTTCCTAGAGGATTCATAAGAGTTGAATTGTCGAAAAACTATTAGTATACTGTAAGTGTTGTGTATAGTTCATGGTCTGTTATCTACACTGATATTATAAAGAGGAAAGATTTGTATTTTTGTATACAACGAATAAACCTAAAAACTACTAAACTACTTTGAATGAAATTTGGTATGGAAATGGTTTGAGAGTGAGGAAGGACGAAGATTAGTTTTTATCCAACTGCGCAAAAAGCGGTTAATGGTTTGGCGCGATAACCGACATACACGCGCCTGCAAGCCGCGGCCGTAAAGCTAGTTTTCAAATATATTAGTAAAAAAAATTATTTACAATTGTATATAAGACACGGCAAATTAAAAGGATTGAATCCTTGCTCAATGTTAAAATGTTTCCTTGTATTGTAATTTAGTAAGCATATATTCTTTTAGGGTGGCGGGCTACTGTCCCTTAAACCATATGAATAAATTCTGGTTCTTTATTAATGTGCTTAAAAAGTATTAGCATTCGCAGTGGACGATATTTCAGTCATATTTTAACCTTACATTTACAATTTTATTTCGCACTACAAATTTAATTAAAGTAAACTTACATTAAAACTTCAACCTGAGAGCAGTCAAGTTATTTGTGCATTAGAGATAGCGCTATATCGACATTACTGTTTCATGAAGAACAAGTTTTCAAGTGGTAGTGTCACGCTGTAGCTCTTCAGATTACAGCTGCATGGGCCGGCACGACCGGGGAAGTACCACTCTCCCACATGATATCGACGTGAGGTAGTGGCTTGCCATTGTGTTTCGATCGATTTGTGGGAGACCCGGAGGCCCAATCCACCTCCCCCCCCCAAAGGAATATGGCAGCACAGTTTAAAGAGACATTACTCCAGGAGGGTACCAGCCGTGAAAGCGCTGGAGAATCCCTCTTAGGGCATCCACCTCCAGGACTTGAACCTGAAGGTGGATGCTCGGGCTACCCTGCGTATTCTGGAGGGGGCAAAACCGTGCTCAAACCTATTTCTGCTGCTCGAGGCAAACGAAGCAGGCGGCTTAAGTCACCCCACACCACGCTAGCCGTGGACTTTTGCAACATACGTCTCCGTTCTCACCTGAACGATGTTCACTACCACCTGGAGACTGACTTGTGTCTGAAGTGGAGACCATGTTGTCTAATGTTTCGAAGAACTAATGTTTCGACTGAATTTAGTTCAATTTAACTCCAAGAAGACAGAAGTTTGTGTGTTCCCCGCTAAATTATCCCCCTTTGTCGTATCCCTCCGTTTTGAAGACACTCCCCTTGCCCCATCAACTAGCATCGGAGTACTTGGCGTCGACATATCGAGCGTCGTTCGATTTCGCTGTCACTTGGAAGATAAGGCTAAATTAGCCTCTAAAAAGCTTGGTGTGCTTGGAAAAGCGAGACGGTACTTCACGTCGGCCCATCGCCCGGAACTTTATAAGGCACAGGTCCGGCCTCACATGGAGTACTGCTCTCATCTCTGGGCGGGAGCTATCCAATACCTGCTTCTTCCATTTGACCGCATACAACGCAGAGCGACTCGAATCGTTGACGATCAAGTTCTTTCCGACCGGCTCGACCCTTTGGCACTACGTAGAGATGGTGGATCACTCTGCTTCTTCTACCGCATTTATCACGGGGAGTGTTCCGAGGAACTGTTCGATTTACTACCTGCAGCTCAATTTCGCCATCTGACGTCCCGATGTTTCATCAATTTCATGTCGACGTCTGGAAGTCCACAACTTTGCGATTTTCACGGCATTTTCTACCTCGCACTGCCACAATATGGAACCAGCTACCAGGTGCAGTATTTCCGAACGGATACGACTTAGGGGCCTTCAAGAAGAGAGCATATTCCCTCCTCAAAGGCCGGCAATGCATCCTCGATACCTCTGGTGTTGCGGATGTTCGTGGGCGACGGTAATCACTTACCACCAGGTGAGTCGCCTGATCGTTTGCCCTCCTATACCAAATAAAAAAAAAAACATAATACGGAGCACATTATTGATATTTTAGGCTTGACATAAGGACGTTTGTTTTCCATAATAGTATATAAGGTGGGAGCTGGTCCCCATGTGTTAATGCAATATTACAATGTTATAATGGGGAGGTCGCGTCATTGTACACAAATTTAGGTAAAACCAATTGAAAAATAGTTATGTTTGTTGTTCAATTAAATGTGTCAACAAGTGTCGCTCCCTCGAATTTCGACTATAAAACTCTACTGTAAATAATAAGAACGAAAGGATATCTTTGGATTATGACTTACATCTATCGTAGTAGGTAGCTGAAAATACCTAGGTAGGGACACATAGACTTGGGATTGAATTCTTATCCCACATGTAGTTAAAACTGGTGACTTTTGGAGCTGTTAACCTCGCGACTCTGACTCTGGTTTAAAATTTAATAAAGGTTCACTGCATACGCTGATGGGGAAATGTGTCACAAAATCTATGGAATTATCAAGTCTGCTCACAAAATTTCACGAGAATCGGTTGAAAAAAACCTGAAGAGGAGAACAGCCGGACATACGAAAGCATTTTTGTGTACGCTGAAGCAGAGACGCTTCGCTCGCACTGCATGCTCGCTCGGTCACAAAACATTTTGTTGTAATTTTACCTTATTCACCAGATGATACTATTAATACAATTAAGCAATGTTAGGGACAGGTCAGACGGCCAGAGCATACCCCGGCTATAGGGTTTGAATCCCGTAAATGACTATATTTTTCTCTCTCGTAAATTTGATATTTTGTAATGTTAGGGTTTTAATAATCCCGATTATTCTGTATAGATTGTTCAGCAGATCAAGTATGTCCACAAACTTTCAGGTTTTCAGATTCACGAAGTTTACTTTGCAATTCGTAACGTCACCGCTTAGTTGCTTATCGTATTCATCAGCGTCACGGATAACCGTTACGGCGAGCTCGACGCTACGCATCCCGACGACAGTCATGTTGGTGATTGTTGTACCCACAGGATCAGATGCGTTCTATATTTTGCATACTAGAACACCATACAAACTACTTACGAAAAATATGAAGTAAACTCAATATCTGAGACTAGATAATGTTTTAGTCAGTATTCGTTTAAACGCTCTCTCAGTATAAGGTTTCAACGTTTCATTAAATATCGAGTGCACGGAGTGCAAAACAAAAATCCAAGTATTTGAGCGTAGGTACCTATACTTCAACTCGGCTTCAACTATAATTTGTTGGTTCTAGTGAAATCTTACCATAAAATTGAGATACCTTCCACTCAAACTGTTGATGACATGTCGCAGCCATGACAGTTTTAACGAGATATTACGTTCCAAAAAGGTTAGTTATTAAGTTGGTTCTAAAACATCGGCCTTACTTATAAACGCTACTTAAATTTTAAGCATTACTTAGCCGCTGATTAGCAAAATTCCTTACTCATAAACGCTGCATAACTTTATCCAGTACCTAAGTACTGCTTAAATAAGCTGTCAATTTAAACACCGTCCGACCCTTGTTTAAATATTTAAGTAGCAAGATGGCGCCCATATTTCTGATCAGCTGATTTAGTTACTATTGAAATTATTGTCAAGGAGGATACAAAACTATAAACACGACATACTCTGATATTAAATCATAAAAATATAGCAAGTAGAAACATACAATGGATGATGAAATAAATATAATGCGTAACCTACTTACTTTTCGTGATCTTATTGAAGAGTATACCGCAGGTACAGTTCCTGAATTAGGACTATGAGGATTGTGCCACACTCGTATATTCCTATTGGATGAGGATTAAGACTGATTAGGAACTAGAGATTCAATTTAAAAGCAGAATTGAGTACTTATTTGCGAATTTCAGCATAGATGTCGATTCAGTACAGCAAAAAAAAATAATTTAGGAGTCGAAATATTCTTATTTGTATTAAGGATCTCATTTAATAGGTCGCGAGTTTATCACCAAATGGTAATAAACTGGTCCAAATTAGACGCCGGACTGTTTTAACTGAAAATCTCTTTCTCATTAAACCCCCAACATCTGATCCGATCCGGTGATCGAACTCATTGTAATTTTCTTATTATCTAGCCACGCCACGCGGTTTCACCCGCGTAGACAATGATGATGAAAAGTATGGAGAACCTAAACTATTCTGTTGTTTCATCCAAACCCTCAAGCCGTTAAAACGTGAATACACGTAGAAGACAAAAACACAAACTTTAGATACATACATATAATCACGCCTGTATTCCCCGAAGGGGTAGGCAGAGGTGTGTAAACACCCATGTTTCGGTCAATTGGGTTTTGGTCACATGTAATAGGTGGCGAGCCTATTGCCATTCACCGGGCACAGTTTCAGGGTCATACACAAAATAATTTCTCTAACATACTAGACGAAACACAAGAACATATTACGGCCTTTATAATATTACTGTGATTTAAGGAATCGCTATAGAATGATTAAAAATAATATATGAAGATTGGAACCTTGGCATAGAATTTCTTAAATTCATAGAAAAAAACGTAGACATAATTGGGCATAGGTATTGTTTGGGATCGAAAAAGATAACTTCCAGCTTGATATAACGGTATTCGGGCTTCCATAATGCATTTCCAATTATTCTAAGGAAGAGGTTGCTGGATCGAATTCACAGAATACTGGGGCACTTACAATTTACCATATTGCAAATAAAAACTCGCTTCAGAAGTCTCCAGTACGCCTAACCATATGTACAAAAATCAGTAGGTCTACAAATAATAGTATTTTTTTTGCTTTTTAATTTTATGATTTTCAGCACTAGATACATACTTTTTGGCAATTTGGGTCTTTCATAATACCTTTTAGTTCAATGTTGTCAGTTTAAAATACGTTCGACCTCATTATCCATTGCTTAGCTAAACAGGTGCTATGTAGCGTTTATAAGTAAGAAATATTTAAGCATTACTTAAACACTGTTTAGTTATCCATTACTTAGCAACTACATAGCGGATTTTTTATAAGTAAGGGGGTAAGTGTATTTCATGACAGTTTTCGAAACTCCTATCTTACTCGGATCGAAGGTTCCATTACATGTAACGGGTACAATTATATCGAATATTAAATATGATAATCCCTTTATGAAAAATAAATAAAGTAAGGTAAGTGAATAAGATAAAAAAACAAACTAAACCAGAATATTTTCTTACAATCTTTTAGACTTCTATCATTTTCTATGATCCTACATCACGTGAAATGTATTCCAACAATTTCGATGACTTAATTCGAGATGATGTAAAAATGTAAGCGAAGGGGTTAACCGTGAAAAAAATGACAAGTACTTAGTAATTGTACTAGTTTGGAAACGGATGAAGCATTAAACATAAAAAAATATGTTAAGCTATAATTGATTACTTTAGTAAAACTTTAACTATTAGTAAAACACTTTTTTATGCGCGTACATATTTACGCATATAGGTAATTAAGCCTGAAATAAATCATGCAACCTTTTTTTTTTTAACTGCCACACTGGTGGGATCGTCATTTTCCACCTGACACTTTTTTTGCTTATTTGTATTTAAATTTTTAGATTCCAATGTGTTTCTCGCCGATTGTTTTATTGTTATTGTTGAATTTCGTTGTTATTTATTATTGTTTTTATTGTTTGTTATTATTGTCAGAGAGTAGTGTCCAGTTTATGTTTTTTGTAACGAAAATATTATTTTAGTAAAATGAAAAGTGGAGCTTCCAAACCAGAGCTCGAACCGGGCTCTTCAACAACTAAAGACTTACCCCCTTACTTATAAAAAATCTGCTAAGTAGTTGCTAAATAATGCATAACAAAACAGTGTTTAAGTAATATTTACATATTTCTTACTTATAAACGGTACTTAGCAACTGTTTAGCTAAGCAATGGATAATGAGGTCGAACGTATTTTAAACTGACAACATTGAACTAAAAGGTATTATGAAAGAACCAAATTGCCAAAAAGCGTGTATCTAGTGCTAAATATCTTAAAATTAAAAAGTTAAAATATTAGTTTTATAAGAATAACCTCATTAGTAACTAAATCAGCTGATCAGAAATATGGGCGCCATCTTGTTACTTACATCTTAAACAAGGGTCAGACGGACGTTAAATTGACAGCGGATTTAAGCTGTACTTAGGTACTGGATAAAGTTATGTAGCGTTTATGAGTAAGAAATTTTGCTAATCACCGGCTAAGTAATGCTTAAAATTTAAGTAGCGCTTATAAGTAAGACTAATTGTATCTATTGTTAAGAAACGTCCTCGCAAATCTTAGTGTTTCCGAACGGTGATGGTTATGAATAAGTTTATACACACGTTTTTGGCGTGGCCGAAGGACAAGCATTGGAGTGTGCTAAAAAACCGCTGACATGTTGGGGATATAGTCAGTTTCAGTCAGAAGGATTGTCAAAGGTGACCTATACTCTGGAGGTCAACTTTAACAACACCTTCAACCATACCATCCCTTACCATTGTGTGAGATAGTGGTCATAGGATTCTATTGTTTTTATTTTATATATTATTGATATCGGTGCTGAAACCTCCTTATGTATTATACAAGAATACAAATTAGTTATATATCTTAACTAATGCGATGTGTCAGTCTCTCTTCATCTGCATTTGGTATGGGTGGGATAGTAAAGAAACCGGATCGAAAACAGTGCGTGCGAGCTGTGACACTGTAACACGCGTATCACGGCATAACACGCGTATCACGGCATTACACGCGTATCACGCGCACTTCGTGGATAAACGACGCGGCTAAAGGCGAGTGTTTATCACGTCCTTTATGGTGCTTTAATAATACCTTCGAGGTTAAGTGAAACACGTGAGTGTTTACGTGTCGACTTCTTTGTGGGTTTGAATGATGTGATGATCAAACAAGTTGGCACTATTTTTATGTAAGCTTTTTTATGTGGGCACAAAACTTATTTTTTCGTCTGGTGTGAATAAGTAAGTAGCTGTAGATATGAAAGGCATTTACAATATAAAAAAACAATTCCAATTTATTGAATGCAATAATTACAACCCAAACGCATTCTTGAAATGTGGATGTGCATCACTGCAAGGAAACTGTTCAACGCCGTATTACAAAATGAAGGAAAATGATTAAATAATAGGGGTTAAAGCATGAAACTGCAGTTTTATTGTAATAGGTACGAGGTAGATTGAAATAAAAATAGGACGGGCTCTCGGCTAACTTCACTCCTATTCACTCTAATAAGTACGATCAGCAGAACAAACTTTAAAATAGAGCATATTATACGTAATTTTAAATGAGTGACCCAAAATTGTTTATTTTAATAAATTCATATTTTTAAGGTTGACAGTACACACGCGATCTTGGTTTAATGAAAACGCGGGCGTTAGGGTCTTATTTCTCCGACAGTGTACTACTAGGCGACACGTGTCCGAGTGTTTATTGATCTTCTCGTTTAATTTGTTTTTTTGACTGTTTAATTTGTTCTTGTTGACTGTTTAGTATGTTTTTGGTGTTTTTATAATGGTTTTTGTTAACCTTTAATATGATAACGATGAGTCTGACTCAGTGGGCCGTCAGGACATGCATCGAAGAGCTAAGCTATTCAATTTTAGATACCTAAGTACGTTTTGTACGTACGTACAAAATATTGCGAACAAATAAAATTAGTTCAAATTATTTCTGTGTTTGCTGTACCTACAGTCATCTACAACTTCGTTTTCCTACCTACGACTACTTGTTTTTTTAGACGACTGCCCACATAAACGTATGTTATTTTTTTAGGTTTCTTGTATATATGTATGTTTGTGAGTTTCTTTATATCACTATAACTTCTAAACGGACTAACCAAATTTAATGTACGAGATATCGTTAGATTTATCTTGATAGCTCAAGTGACACGTACATAAAAAAATAAAAATTAAACTGGTGTATTTTAGACGCCATATCGTATATAGTGAGAAAACAATTTTTTTTTTTTTCAAAAGCCATCGTGTTGGGTATCAAAATGATTGGCTTTAAAAACGATTGCATAAATATATTAACTGGTAGTTTTAATTTCAATGGATCGATAAAATACGTAACGAAAACATATTATTTGCAGTCGGATTTTTTATTTTCTTAATTAGGTAATTTATACATGTTTTATCATTTCTTTTTTGCACACTGTACCAAGTTCTAGTTTTGACGTCACAACATGGCGCTAGGCCGATCCTATTCTTATTTAAATCGCATTGTACTTCGAATTGACATAAAACCTTCATAGTTTAAGATTTTAGAGTGAAACTTTTTTTAAATTGTACCTATGAGATTCTTCTTTTAAAAAATGTGCAATTTAGATTATCGACTATCAGTTTTTTTTTTGTTCAGCCTAGGCAAGAAAGATGGATACTTCGAAAATTCGAGTGATCTTTGAATACGAGTTCTGACGCGGAACTATTAATATAAATGTAATATCACATGTTGTTGGTTTTTATCTTCTGGTTACTTTTATCTTATAATGTATGTCAAAGTATTAACGTGATTAACAAGTTTTAATTACAAGAAATATATTAAAAATATTTTTAGATAACATCAATTAATATTTTAGCAAAACACTTAAAAAATTGATCCAGTGATAATTCCGCCAAATTTCCTGTTAAGCCGACGTTTAATGAAAGAATTTTCGACGCGTTTCGATTCTACGCGAAGCATCCTCAGAAGGTGCGCACGATCGGGATTGTTTTTTTATATCCTAAGTTTTTTATAATAAAGTGATTGAAGCAGTGATGGTCCAGTGGCAATGACTATGGACTGCCGCGCAGGTGGTCCATGGTTCCATTCCCGCCGCGGGATCACTGCGGTGGTAATATGTACATACTTAAATATATACATATTAGCTACACATATATATGAGTATATGTGTTTGTTTAATTTTATTTAAATATGATAGTAGTATCAATTTTAGAATCTAAAAGAACAGTTTTTTTGAAGTTTTAAGTGCTGACGTAATCAACATACTTTTCAAGAATTACCCAATGTTTTTTTTGGTATACTTTCGCCTTCGGGTTGCGGCTGAAAACCAGCGCTGGTTGCTTATCCAATTGGCATAATGCTGAGCTGAGGCCTTTTCAACACCACTTTTATGTGTGGCTTATTTAGGAATATCAGCATTTTTTCTGTTTACCAACTGATTCCTACTTAATACTAGCGACCCGCCCCGGCTTCGCATGAGTGCAATGCTGATACTAAATAATCTGTAATGTCTTCGAAAATATTCATATAAATTACATGCAGTACATGGCCATATTGATCTATATTAAATATACAATGTATATAAGGTACTTAATTGGATAAGGATTAATGCTGTATTGCTTAAAGTCACTTCGTAAATAAGCCCTCATTTCTCATAAAAGTAAAGGATAAAAAATGGTTATTGTGGATTATCTCTGAAAGAAAGACATATACCATCCTGGACTTTTGTGTAAACCCTTTTAAGCTGTACAATACTGTAGTACATTATTTTGAACTATCACGTAGAGTTCAGCCAGTGTTTGCAATGTAAGCGCAAAGAAGTGTTTATTTACGACATCACATTAGAAAAATCTAAAATTGTCAGTGTTTCTCTACTATATTATGCATGTATCATACACAAAAACCTTACCCTTGAATCACTCTATCTATTAAAATGCATGAAAATTCGTTGCGTAGTTTTAAAGATCTAAGATTACAAAGGGACAGACAGTGGAAAGCTACTTTTTGTATACTATGTAGTGATATGTATCTTATTATTTCGTATTATATTACACATTTTCATTTTATTATTGTTTGTGGGTTGAATAAATATTTTAATTTCATTTAATTACTACCACCCTCAAGCATAAAGTCATCGCCAAGCACCTAACAGTTTATTCCAGCAGCTGTCCTTGAGAGCCTGTAATTAAAATTTTAGCTTCTTAACACCTTCGACCATATCATCACTTAACATCAGGTGAGATTGTGCCTAAAGGCTATCTTATTACAAAAATGCGATGCTGTGAGCGTGTGTGTGTTAGTTTTCTTTTCATTCTTTGGAACGGACGAACGGAATATTACAAAATAAAGTTACACAAGTTGACTGTCTATAATTTTTTATTAACACATATCATTTTACATCATGATTTTATAACTAGTTTCTAAGGGAGAAAAGATAAACAAATTGTACGCGAGCAAAACTGCGGGGAGGAAGTTAGTATACTAATACAGATCAGCTCAAAAGAACACATGCATACCAATAGATTCTCTCTCCATTTGGTACTCGTAGATAGGTACCAAAGCATAGAGAATAAAACTAGTAACACAAAGGTCGCATCAGTCCGCTCCGAACAACGTTTCTATTCAATTTGCGATTTCCTATCTGACTGCAACACAGAACAAATAATAGTACAGAATGTAGTCACAGAATTTTTCATCGGTTTGTTATCCCGTGCAGCAACGACGAATTATGCAGTCTGTTTGGTAAGGATGCCATGTATTTGTTAGGTGAGTAGATCGACGGACGGACTTTGATAATATGAAAGCGATTTAGTGGGAGTGAGTAGGTCAACGCTGCTAATATATATAAAATTGTGATCGACCTTTACTTTCTATCTTTTTTTTTATGCTGGAATGGTTAGCCTTTGATTGCCTATCTCACCTGATGGTAAGTGATGATGTGGTCGAAGATTCAGGCTAACCTAGAATTACTGGATCTCAAGGACAGCTACCGGTACATAATTTTAGGTGCTTGGCGGCAGATTTTCTACTTGAGGGTGGTAGTTAGCCAGGCGGGCATTCGCAAAATGTTTTACCACCATGCTATAACGACTGCAATCGTAAGACGACAACTGGGACCGACGACGGCCTAACGTGCCCTCCGAAGCACGGAAGCGCGCAGTATTAATGTCACTAGCGGTCACCCATACAATACATGACCGGGGCGGACGTTGCTAACTTTGCTGATCGGTTAAGAACAGCTAAGCTCACGCTTCGAGCGCTTCATCTATACATTAGTACAGTACTTAACGTACTGTACTAATGTATAGATGACGTACGTTACGTAGATAAATGACGAAAAATCTTTGGAAATTCCAACTTTAACTGCAAACAATTCCGAAATTGCGAATAGAATAGAACAAGATAGGTTTGAATACATATTCAGAAGTTGCTTGAATTGTAAAATGAAGATTTGACTGAATTTTTTTTAGAGGCAAATTGCTAATACCTCTACTGAATATCGGTCGAAATTGGAGAAGTGTTTAAAAACTGCCAAGCAAATAATTATAGAGCATAATTTACATAATGTTTTAAATGCCTGACTATGATATAATTAATCAATATGGTCAAAAACTTAAAAATGATCAAAAAATGTTATAGTTTCTTCTAAATTTTTGCCAGAACGTAATAATCCCCTAATCCCATACAAATTACCGTTCCATATTCGCGGATTCCGAATTCGCGGCATGTTTACGGAACCTAACCCCCGCGAATAAGGAGCTTTCACTGTATTTAAAAAACTGAATTTGATTTTCATCACCGAAAACTATGAAATAACTTGTTGAAGTAAGTATCAAGCTGATTCAAAACACTAACCTCACATTATCATGCTGTGAATATCATAAGTTATTGCATACCTACTTTTCACTATTAGAAGTTGGTTCCGTTAGTGTTTTATTAAAAAAAAACTCTTTTTAGTGATTTTGCACTCGCCTAAAATACTGTTTACCATCGACAAAGTGTTGCAATTACCATTGAATCATCCTGATATATAAATACGTTTTTCCCTTAACTTTTGATGACATTCTAAGTGGGACCAACTTGGAAGTATACCTAAGTACATATCAAAAAAAGAATCATCAATATCAGTTCGCAATTGGCGGAGTCACCGCGTAACAAACATACAAAAAAAACATGCAGCTGAACTGAGAGCCTTCTTTTTCTTTCTTTAAATTCGGTTAAAAATAAAAGTCATACCCGTTTAGGAAGTCAATATGCGGCAAACAACTGTCAAAGCAAAGGAAAAATATGTAACAAAAATCCCCAAAGTCATTCTAATAAATGCATGGCCAAAGGAGAACACGGAATTTTCAATGGTTTTGTAATGCTGAATTTTGCATGGTGGAAGGGCATTTTGCGAATGCCCGCCTGGCTAGCGACCACCCTCAAGTAGAAAATCTGTCGCCAAGCACCTAACGGTGTGTTCCGGCAGCAGTCCTTGAGAGCCAGAAAAATTACAGGCTAATGAGACCTAACAACTGGACGTCTCAGTGTGACGGGCACAGTGCAATTCGTCGTTCACAAAATGCGTCTATTATAGGCAGAGGTTAGTCCACTTAACATCAGGTGGGCCTCGGGCTTGTTCCGTCAAAATAACATTAAAAAAAAAAAAAAATGCCCGAGATTTGTAGCTGCCCGGGTCTGTTTTTTAATGATGTTCTGTGTTTAGTTAGTTTTATGTAGATCAATGTATGTAGTGGACTTCGACACATAATACATCACTTGATTCAGCTGTAACATCGACGCTGTTCTTCAAGTGATCTTCTGAGATATTTATAGTTACTTTTTAATCCTTGCGCATGACAGATAATGATAAACAAATGAATTATATTTAACAAGTTAATAACGGGTGAGCGTAGGTATTGCCATTTACTGTGTACAGTACTAGGACTTCGGTATATTTATGAGAATTTCCTGTAAGAGAGTCTAATACAATTTAGCTGACTTGGCAACTGGTTAGTGGAGTATAAAATGTAATTTAAACCGCAACTAGCTCAAAACACCATCGTTAACGTTCATTGATCTCTGATAAACAAGGCGTTGTTGTAATACCTACTGCCTACCTAAACTTTTATACGTTGATCTAGTAAGTACTTGTATTATAAATGAACGACAGTAAGAAATAATTTGCATTAATTTTAATATTGTTGTGTTTGCAATAACGCCTGCTATGCGGATTACATTACAAAATTACAAATATACGATAGTAAAATTTAAGTTATGTGCGGGATTCGAACCCACGTCCATCCACCCCTTTAGCCAGAGTATGCTCTAACTTATTGAGCTAACATGACATGACGTCATAACTCAAATCTTTCCTATCGTTCTCTAACCATCGTATTGGGATGGAGCGACATCTATAGTACAACTTACGTTGTACTACAAACAAGACCAATTTTGCAATTGGTTTTATACTTGTAAATGATGACGCAACCTTACAATTTTAATATTGTTGTGTTTGCAATAACGCCTGCTATGCTATAATATACATTACAAAATGACAAATATACGATGGAAAAAATGTGATTCAAGGAATCTGACTGAAATAACTTAAATAGGAAAAATTTAAGTTGGTAATTTCAGTCAGATGTATCCTCGGTTCGATCTGGTATCCTCGGTTCGATCTTCCTCGAATAGGTGTTGTTTATGCGATCGAGATGGAACAAGGACTAGGCTGACCTGGTGACCAGCGGTAACCTCTGAATAACAGATGCATTTCATCACAAGTGGCGAACTGCACTGCTCTCCTGACCTTGAGTCATAAAGTTGTTAAGGCTGGAGTGCTCGTGGCGCTTATCATACAAACGTAGTTTCATAATTTTTTTAATAACTGTGAAACTTTTCTTGTATATCTTTGATCCTAATATCTATGCTTCTGGTTTGCCAGATTTCCGTAAAATTAAGAATTTTCAAAAATAATTCGTTTTGTATGGGAATTGTTATTTTGACATTTTTAGTGATTATTATAATAAATCAAAAAACAAACAGAAGCACAGATAATAGACTTAGCAATATGCACACATTTTGCTAAGTCTATATATAGTTTCGCCGAGTTCTAACACTTGGTATTTAAAATATGTCGAAACTAAGTTTGTATGGAAATCGCTTCGTGAACTCTACTCTGAATACATTTGCTATAGAAATCTGGAGTCTTTGGTTTGTATAAAATACCAATATATATACACTGACTTTGTATACGGTTAAAAATGGATTCGTTTATAACACACCAATATTGTAGCGACAACCTAGTCCTGGCCATTATATTCAATTGGTCGCTTCTTACTCTAAAAGAAAATAAGATTGGCTTAATTCGAAACTAATTTTAGACCAGTTAATCATCAAATTTTGGTACGGATTATATAATAAAATATCATAAATCAAGCAAATTTGTATAAATAAATATTTGTTGAGAAGTTCTTTTTTATTACTAATTGATAGGTTAGTCTTTCACTACCATCTCACCTAGCTAGCCAGGCGGGCATTCGCAAAATACTCTACTGACATGCTTTAGCGGCAAACTAACAAGTCGTACGAAGCCTTTTAAAAATAAATCTTATAAATGTCAACAGAAACACATTATAATTCTAGATTATCCTGAACAACGTCTTCGACCACATCATCACGTACTATCAGGTGAGATTGGGGTTAAAGGTTATCCTGATAGTCTAGCTATCAGGATAAAAAGAAAACTCGTGTGTCCGTAATTTAATGTAACGGACATTACATTAAGAGTAAACGGGAATGTGTTTATCTAGTATTTATTTATTGGCTTCTACGACTGACAATTTTCAACATCTAAAGTTACTTTACATATGCTTAAGTCATGTTTCAATAAGGTGACGGTACATACATTGCTGTTCATATGGCTGCCCGTGGGGTGCCGAGCTAGAATGTCACCCCCCCATATCTACCCGTGGTTGTCGTAAGAGGCAACTAAGGTTAACACACCAGAAGGTGGGCAGCAGCACCTTCTGAGGAACTGATATCTCACACTGCGATCTCCAAGCCGCCTGCCAAGCGTGGGGATTATGGCAAACCCCCCTTAATGGGGTAGGCTGTGTTCAGCAGTGGACTATCCGGCTGATACAGTACAGTACATACATTACTAAAACTATTTATGGAAATTTGGTGCGAAAACAAAAAGCAATATCATTATTATGTTGTCTTATGCTCTCGTGAACGTTCACGAACACTTAACACTCATAACTCACAATTATTACACATTAATACTAAAATCAACATTTACTTAACATTACAAAGATCTTATATACAGTTCCGATTTCCCCGTTGGAACCTCCCAACTGGAGTTGTAACATAAACTTGCCCAACATTATACTTACCGTCTTATGTCAACACAAAGTCAAAATACGACAGCAAAATGACAGAGCGGCACAACGGCACAGGCCCACTGAATGTTAATCTAATCTAATTTAAAATTAATCTGCGAGATGAAAAGCCCGGGGGCTGACCGGGTTGTGGAAACTGGAAATTGAGATGTTACGGCTTTCCCGTAGATTTCATTAGGTTGACTGTACCGCGGAGAGGATTTGTAAAGAAATATGTTGCTGGCCTTGATCTATTGAAATCGAAGGTGGGTTTACTTACAGGTAAAAGAAAAAGTTTTAGGTTATATATGTTATTTTCTTCAGCAGTTCCTGGATTTAGTACTTGTTAAAAAACTGGGCCATATCTTCCAATCAAAAGTAAAAAGGAGACTAAAGGCAAGAGTTCGCTACATGATTTGCATGGTGGTATGGCATTTTGCGAATAGCCGCCTGGCTAGCTACCACCCTGAAGTAGAAAATCTGTCACCAAGCACCTAACAGTGTGTTCTGGCAGCTGCCCTAGTGTATTTCTAGGTTAGCCTGTATAACATGTTCGACCACATCATCACATACCATAAGGTGAGATAGTGGTTAAAGAATGAGATATGAAAAAAAAAAATTGTGTCACTCAACCATTCAAGTCGATCGAAGTGAGGTGTTGCTGCTCATTGGACGGAAATTTCCTCATCTTTACCATCTTAGTGCTCTATTACCCGAAAGCATTTGCAAAGAGAGTTGACGTCAAGCATGCGGCTGTACGTAAAACCAAGCCCCATATTATTACAATGAGATTAATAATTGTTTTATGCGTTACATTGCGCAAATTAATTTTCAATATTATAGCAAATATAAAAAAAAGAAAAACAAATGAAAAACAAATTGTGGCTCATTTTCGATCGTGTGCTTGAAGGGTCAATACCTCCTGATGATGCCTCGTGTAGAAGTGATACACGTCAAAAATTCTTACGGTGAGGCTACGTGGCATTTAAGACCTCACGTCGGCTTAGTAATTAGATTTTTTTTAAAATGTTTTTCGATATATTAATACATTTTTAGAAAAATAACAACGAAAGGAAAAAAAATTAACCACGAGCGGATTTCAAACCACCGACTATACCTGGGGCCGGTATATAGTCTATCAATTTAAGATACAGTGTAGGCTTATTTGTTTAGCAAGCGTTAGTGCAAATATAAGAATATAATCAAAATGTCTCCTAATTTTTTTTTATATTTGTTACCATTAAACCCTTTACATATGTTCTTATGGTAGTCTATGTATTGTTATCGGAAACATAAATTTAATGTGTTCTTGTCTAAATGTTGTTAGAAAAGACATTTAGTACCTACCTCACTTGAACGAGGAATGAGGGTAGGTAGTTATTTTACATAATCTGTCCCAAGGGCTCATAAAATCTGCCAATCACCGAGGTGATATATAAACAACTCAGTTTTAATTAAAAAAAAATATTTCAAGAAAAACTTTAATTAATATGTTGGAAAATTACTTAAAAAAATTATATATTCATCTAGTAACAATACCGCCTAATATTCCTGTTGAGCCGACGTAACGTCACAAACGCCACGTGGCCAAACTGAAAGAATTTTCGACGCGTTTCGTTTCTACACGAAGCATCATCAGGAGGTCATGACTGTTCGAGCGCACGATCGATTAAAATATTTAATGAATATCCGCAAAGTATCGCCTGAATCTGTTCATCGACTTAGTTTTGTCTTTTTGTTCTTCTTTTAGACTTAATTGGGTTTCATGAATAAGAATATAGTGGACAATTTCAAGACGTGGTCATTAAAAACTGAAGGAGTAATTTTAATAAGGGTTCATTTTAATAATTGTAATTCTGTGCCGCTGGTAGAAAAATTGTCATGACTTGAAGCTACAGTAAAGGGTATGGTCCCTTAGCGGACAACTTTAAAAGGGTATAGCCCTTGGCTTAGCGGAAAAATCCTAGGTCTATGAAAGGGACTAAGTTTGGAAATACGAGTCATTTTATGAAGCGCTCGTTGCGAAGTTTGTTTAGCCGTTCTTAACCGATCACCTAAGTTAAGCAACGTCCGCCGTCATGACTTGGATGGGTGACCGGTATTGATGTTACTACTGAGCGCGTCCGTGCTTCGGAGGGCACGGTAAGCCGTCGGTCCCGGTTGTTGTCTTAGGATGGTGCTTCTCCATTTTGCAAATGCCCACCTGGCCAGCTACCACGCTCAAGTAGAAAACCTTTCGCCAAGCACGTAACGTTGTGTTCTAGCGGCTGTCCTTGAGACCCAGTAATTTTAAATGAGCCTGAACAAGATCTTTGACACTTACCATCATGTGATATAGTGGTCAAAGGTAAACCTATCAAGATTAAAAAAATATCGCCGTCATCGAGGTAAGAGAAGGACGAAAATACCTGACTCCGTTCCTCTACGGTCATACATTATATAGGATCCTATATATTTGATAGTGTTATAGGGCTTACTGCTACAAACTAAATCCATTTTGCAAAACATCTGTTCAGGTAAAGCTATTTAGTACTCGTGAGCGTTATAAAGGGCTTCATATTTTAAGGACATATAGACTCGGTGTTTGAATCACACTGGGGTGTGTTTTTTATAGAATTGTTTTGTTTGTGTCGATTAAAATAAATGGTTTCAATAGCTATCAAAGTTATAACATCTTTCATATACATATCATTCAGCAACACTTTATTCTGTTGCAGCTGATAGATTTTACTGCCGGCATTAATTCCCGAGGATGATTGACATCAATTCCATGTTTCAGTACAGAATATAAAACAGGTTTCAGCTATAAAACACAGGCCAAAGGCTGACACATCTATGCTTATCTCGGTAGTGGTTACTTATTTTAGCCATTTGGTATAGATACATTGGGTCCGTGGGAGCTGGGAGCCCATCTTATTATCCAAAACTTATCAGAGCGCTTGATCGAAGCGACGCGAGATTAAAATGCTGACACTTATTTAGTACAACGAATTAGCAATGTAATTCAACAGCGCAATACTACCAGCATGCTGGGCATGCTGACGACTGGAATGCGGCATTTTGGACTACCTGTGGGCCTGCAATGGCCTTAAGGTTGCCTTAATGCTTTCGTTGTTGTAGCTGTAGTATTATATATAGTTTCTAGCGTTAGTGTTAATCGACTGTAGTTTCTAGTGTTTTGTTAATAATGAGATACCGCCGGTTAAAAAAACAAAGGTCATTGGACTAGATGTTGAGACATTTATTGATCATCTGTATGATTGTAGAGACGGATTGTCCACTGCCGAACATAGCTCCCCAATAATCGGCATGGTAAGCGCCCTTCACTCTGAAACGTCATTCATTACCTCATTTGCCTGTTATATCACCGGCATCCGTAACCTTTCAAACCGGAACCTTGCGCAGTAATTCAAACATTGCTTGGCGGTAGAAATAGGTATAGAAGCAGTACTTCCCCGGAGTTCTACTGCTACTAACATATACCTAATGTATGAAAACCCTATGTATAAAGATATAGAAAAGTGTTTTAAGTAATGTTATGGTACCATACGAGTATACCTCATCCATACGCTACGGCAAGTTAAACAGAAGACCGAAGAGTATAACTTGCCACTATGCTTAGCGTTTGAGGAACATAGTCCACAAACGACACATTTCTCATAAGAAAGCCTACGAATCGATCGAAACGTGGGCGGATTAACGATACCGTAATGACTATCGAAGGATTTAGTGTTTGTACAAAAACGCCACCATGTCGGTCCGAGTACAGGAGCAGCGTTCGAAGGCGATACCATTACACAGAGGCGTGAGACAGGGAGTTTTCATATCTGCGAAGCTGTTCACTGCTGCGTTGGAAGGTGCCTACAAACTTCTGAAGTAGAAAAGTCTCGGCATAAATATATACGGCGAGTACATCACTCACCTTCGATTTGCCGACGGTATTGTGGTCATGGCAGAATTGATGGAGGACTTGAGCATGATACTCGAAAGCCTCAATCGAGCTTCTCAACGGGTGGGCCTTAAGATGAACATGGACAAGACTAAAGTAATGTCGAACGTCCACGTCGTGCCTGTCCCGGTAAAAGCTAGGAACTAGGTACTCGAAGTTGTTAACAAATACGTATATACAAATAGTACATACTTAGGACAAATAGTCCACCTAGGCAAATCCAACTTTGTGAAAGAGGTAAATCGTCGAATCCAACTCGGCTGGGCAGCGTTCGGGAAACTTCACGAAGTCTTTTCATCCAAAAGACCTCAGTGCCTAAAGACGAAAGTCTTCAACCAGTGTGTGTTACAAGTGATGACATATGGAACTGAAACGTGGCTTCTAACTGTGGGCTTTATAAGTAAGCTCAAAGTCGCACAACGAGATATAGAGAGTGCCATGCTCGGTGTTTCTGTACGAGATTGAATCAGGCATTAGAGATTCATAGACGAACGAAAGCCACCAACATAGCCCGGTGGATTAGCGAGTTGATATATCAGTGGGCTGGGCACATAACACGCAGAACTGATGGTCGATGGAGTCGAAAGGCACAAAACAGCAAGCGCAGCATCGGAAGACCACCGCTTCCAACCGAAATCTATGGGGGAGCAGTTGACTTCTTGCAGCTGACATGATGATGATGATGATGAAGGTTACAATAGTACGTTGTTTGAAATCATAAACTAAGTCTAAAATGAACCTAAATATCTAAAAAAACATTAAGTAGGATATAATAATTATGTATTTCTTTTTCTTCTACTGTAGAATTTAATTTTATGTGAAATGTACACCTAACACGATTGAACAATGGGCAATTATTGGATACTATAAATTATTTGGTAATTATAGAGAATTAACGTTTCAAATTAAACGAATTTGAAGTACGATATTTTAATTGTACGGTCCTTAATTACATGGAGTGAATTCCTTCAAACAATTAAGTTACAAGATACTTAACAATTCTCAGATATTATATTTTAACTACTTTAATTAGAATTAATCAGAATAACATTTAAATAATTAGTATATTTTTTATATGGGACCTAGATAATCAATTTACTAGACATTTAAATATAACTATACATACAATATAAATATATATTTGACACCAGCTTTCCGGCCTCGGCTCCGCCCGCACGTATGTGGGTTATCGCGCAAAACCATGATCACCATCTCATCATCATCATAACAGTTAGATAAAAACTATCCGATGTCCTTCCCCTTATAATATAAGTGTAGATGTACGAGTAGATATCAATGTGTTACAGGTAAGTTGTAAATCCATTGGTTCAATAACCAACAAGACAAGTTTACAATAACTTAGAAGTAACATTATAATTCAGTTCATACACATAAAAATCAAACTAGAGTTTAAAGTAAAAATTTAAAATCTATGTAAGTCAATGTAAACAGCACTTATGCTATCTTGACTTAAATTGTGGCACTTAATTAATACTTGGATACGCTTTATTGTACTTTCTTATTACAATTAGGTACTATTACTTACAAAATATTTTCTCTTAAGATAGTACAATCGGTTAAGTCCTGTCAACTGACTTTTTTTTATTTTATGGGATAGGAGAGCAAACGAGCAGGTGGCTCACCTGGTGGTAAGTGATCACCGTAGCCAACGAACATCCGCAACACCAGAGGTATCGAGGATGCGTTGCCGGCCTGTGAGGAGGGAATATTATGCTCTCTTCTTGAAGGCTCCTAAGTTGTATCCGTTCGGAAATACTGCAGCTGGACGCTGGTTCCATATTTTTGTAAGTACTTACCACTAATCAAAGTCTAGCCTGAAAATATCATTCGTCTATTAGTAACCAAATAATTCAATTAATGCATTTTAATCTTTGCAATGCCTATCTTCACTTAAAAGGGGTGCACCGCTTTTACGTAGAGGAGTTCCTACCTGCGTACTTAATATCCTACACCTGTTTCAGTAGTTTCTCGACAACGGTGTAGATAGAGCCAGATAGTTAAATTTATAGCAGCAACTATCGTAACACAGGGTGATATTTTAAGGTCACCAAAAACGAGCCAGTTGTCGTAAAAGTGGATGGGGAGCTCACAAAATATTCACACTTTCGCAGCGATGTGTAGCCGTCGAAAGCGGCGATAAAGATTTACGATCCAATAATACTTTGATTATTTCGCAGATTCGTGGAAGTTGAATTTTATGAGCCGTACGGCTCCTTATTTAGGCAATAATGTGTCGTTATTGCCATCCCGCAATTCCGTTCGAGTTTGGTTGATCAATATTTTATGTGATTTTTGATTTGGGTATAGGAAGCCGTTTGAGACAGCTGGGTCACAAAGTTTTTGGGTCAACCTAGAGTTTATTGATAAACAAGAGTTGAATTATTTTATACCGGGATTGATTGGATCAATTCCACGGCATCTTTTATTAAATAAGTATTTTGCTCACCCTTGATAGATAATTTACTGATACCCCACTACACTGTTAGAGTATAGTAGCATTAATCATCTAAATGCGATCGTCATAATATAAATCGTATATCATACATCATCAAACATTATCTATCAAAGTAAACCAAAAGATGGTTCAGACCTTAGTATCTAATTCGAATGGTAGTTAAAATTATATTAATTTTGAAATTCGAACTCTGTAATAAGCATTGATACAAAGAAAGATTTTTAAGTTAAATCAAAATCAACTTCATCTCTATTACCATTCTAGTGAGACAGTAAATCCCCTGTTTACTCGCGACGGCGCACCCCACAGTAATGCGCATTTGTACGGGTAAATAAATATAGTTCTTTGTACCCTATATCCTAGTGTGGGTGTGAATGCTTATGGCACATACTAACAAATAATAAACTGTTATTTGATATTATTGCTTGGTAGTAGTAGTTGCAACTACAGTTTAAAATAATATGGAGGAACGCGCGTTCATGTGTAGACTAAATTCATCAAACCCATTGAAAGACAATAGATCCATAAACCAGCAGTGGCTCCACTTCGTATAACGTATCGGCGAGGTACACCACGCTTGGCAGAGGAGGGCTTGAGGGCTTTTTTCTCGTATTGTGCAATGTTTGGTTCTGCCTAGACTCAAGAGCAATCTACGTCCAGAAGCAAGGCGGCAACGCTGTTATGGTAGGCGTTAAAGGCAAAGATAGGATCCATTTAGTTATCATCGCCCAGATACAACTAAAAATTCCCATACTAGATTGATATCAGCCACCTGGCTGTAGGTAAACAAAAGCTCTACAACAGAAGTCCAGGGGTACATGTTGACCTTATTTTTAATACAAATAAGACATTTTTTATAATAGACCTTCAAATTCGAAGTTATGACGACGAATAAATTAGTGAAGGATTGTCGTCTTCGAAAAATGTTTTTTTTTTTTTTTTAGTGAGGACATGGTTGCTGACTACCGCTATACGGACCTCCAGCTCCACCGGGTTTTGGGCGAAGGAAGGCCCTCTATAGCCCAGGAAGGAGAAGTACCGAAGGCACTTCTTCTGAGACGGGCGTATAAGGCGAAAAGCGCCTTATACCTTCGTCTCCTGCGGGCGCCGAAAACACCTCGCTACTATCGGGGGGTGGAATACAAGATTGTGAGACTTATTTAAGGTTTAAAAAAACGAAGTAGGTAATAATCACTATAACTAGAAGAAGATGAAAGAAATGAAAGAAAATTCTGCTGATTTTACAAGTTACTTCGTACTTTTCAGTATTGAAATTCGTTTCCTTTTTTTTCACTCTTCTCAGTGATACGTAGGTAGTGCTTACTATATTGATTGTGTCGTTCGCTCACATAACTGGTTATAACATCAACAAGATTTGAATTTATTATATCATCTGCATATATTGCCCCGTGGGGTGCCGGGTTAGAATTGCACCTCCCCATATCTTCCCGTGGGTGTCGTAAGAGGCGACTGAGGGAAAATATACTGAAAGGTGGGCAGCAGCGCCTTCTAAATAACTGCAATCTTACACTCGATCCCCAAGCCGCCTGCCAACCGTGGGGATATTGGCAAATACCTCCTTTATAGGGGAGGCTGTGTTCAGCAGTGGACGATCCGGCTGATACAGTACAGTATATTGGCTTTAATTTAAAACTTGGGATGGGATAGGACGGGATCAACTTGAAATAATACTCAAGACACTTCTTGTTATATTGTTAAGTAAGTTACAAATTAAAATAAAATATGGAAACAATAGTCATCAAGATTAGATGATCCAGAAAAAAGTTATACGTGTTCATAAATAAAAAACGACATATGGAAAATCTTTTTGAAAGACGATTAAAGTCAAATCATATAAAGATATAGATGGTTAATATGGATTTAAAGAAATACAGAACAACTATTATCTTATTAGTAGTTTCAGCAAAAATCTAAAAATCTTATAAGTAGTTGAAGCGCTTGTAGCGAAGTTTGCTTAGCTATTCTTAACCGATCAGCAAAGTTAAGCAACGTCCGCCGCGGTCATGACTTGGATGGGTGACCGCTAGTGTCATGGTCTTAGGATGGCAGTCGTTATAGCATGGTGGTAGGGCATTTTGCGAATGCCCGCCTGGCTAGCTACCACCTTCAATTAGAAAATCTGTTGTCAAGCACCTAACGGTACGGTCCGGCAGCTGTCCTTGAGAGCCAGTAATTCTAGGTTAGCCTGAACAACATCTTCGACCACATCATTACTTACCATCAGGTGAGATAGTGGCCAAAGGCTAACATATCAACCATTAAAACCGGTCCCGGTTGTTGTCTAAGGATGGCAGTCGTTATAGCATGTTGGTAGGGCATTTTGCGAATGCCCGCCTAACACCCTCAAGTAGAAAATCTGTCGCCAAGCACCTAACGGTGTGTTCAGGCAGCTGTCCTTGGGAGCCACTACTTCTAGGTAAGCCAGAACATCTTCGACCACTTCACTTACCATCATGAGGTCAAAAGCTAACCTATCAGGAAAAAAAACATAATCTGATTTGTGATGCATACGACCGTGATGCCAAATTAAAGGCTTGGATAAAAGTTGTATACGCATTAACATCAAATTATTAGGATCCATAATAATTTTATAAATATACGCCCATGAGACATAAAATTCTGAAGCAGTGATGGCTCAGTGGCAATGGCTATGGACTGCCGTGCCGCAGCTCCATGGTTCGAATCCCGCCGCGGGCTTGAGCTTCACCGCATGGTGGAAGGGCATTTTGCGAATGCCTCCCTGGCTAGCCACCACCCTCAAGTAGAAAATCTGTCGCCAAGCACCTAACGGTGTATTCCAGCAGCAGTTCTTGAGAGCCAGTGAAATTACAGGCACATGAGACTTAACAACTATATCTCAAGGTAACGGGCGCAGTGGTGACTAAATGCATCTGTTACAGGCAGAGGTTAGTCCGCTTTACCTCAGGTGGGCCTCGTGCTTGATCCGTCACAATAACATTAAAAAAAAAGAAAAAAAATGTTAAATATCATGTGGCAGCAAAATATCAACAATCCCAAAACCTATGACACCGGAAGAAGGTGAAAATTACTGGTTGGCGGTGGAAATATGTATAGTGGTAGTACTTTTCCGAAAGCTCATTCACAAAAAGCTCCATTGCTACTAAAATAAATACACCTGGTTAAATTGCTGCTAGCTGGGCACACTAAGGTCGACTCCATGACATAAATCAAATTTTTTGGACTAATACGCTCTAAAAAAAATTCACAAAAGAAAACTGTTTTCATACAGGAATTCTAAAACATTAAAAAACCAAAGGCATCGTATTTTTATTCATTTTATATCGACAAGTGAAAATGAGAACATCAACAAAAATCAAAAGGGAGTATTTGATGGTATTTGAGTATTCATCAATGTATTCGAAGCCAATTAAATACGCAGTATTAGAAATAACTTTAATAAGTCAGATCTCACAGAAATTTAAATGAAACCGCATGAAAAACACCAGTTTTCGAATAAAAAAAAACCATCAAAATAGGTAACCTTTTACACCCAAAAAACCAGTAAATTTGAGAATCTCCTTTTTTCATGTTAAAGAAACGTCATTTACGGACGCAAGTATAATTTAGAACTCTTTCAGTAGTTTCGAGTATAAAAAAACGCATGCTGTATTGTTGTACATTAACAGAATAACTTCAGGTTAGCCTGAACAACGACTTCGACCACATCATGGGTAAGTGATGATGTTGTCGAAGATGTTGTTCAGGCTAACCTGCTGAGATCAGATCATCAGATGAGATAGTGGTCAAAGGCTAACCTATCTAAAATAAAAATAATATTATACATATAATATATAAAAAAAGCGTTTGATAAGTGTTGTTGTTATGATAAACTTCGTCGTTTCCTCATATAAGTACACACTTTTAAAAGTTACCCTTATCATCACAGAACCGTGACAAGTGCCTACACCGCTCTTACGGGAATAATGTAACGTTAAAATTTAATTATCATACGTATAATTTAAATACTCGACATTTTATATGGCTTTTATGGGCTATATCTAGATTTATTACCCGTGAACAAATTATTCACTCATGCTTCAGGGCGTAGCTTAGGTTTATGTGTGTCTCGTGGGGGTTTTGGAAGTCAATATGCTCACAGCCTTCAATTGCCCTTGATGCATTAGCAAAAGAATTGCCTTGGTTTTTGAGGTTCTTTTCCCAAAAGGCAAAGTCCTTTTGAATACACTATCTGTCTGTTAGTCTACGTTTCTCACGGCTTTTCTAGCTCTATATCGGAATGAGTTAAAACCTTACTTTAAGATGATATGTACATAATGTTGACCCAAAATAGAATCTTGAATCACAAATAACTAATTATTCTTATCACTACACAGATTAAAACAAATTCGCTTTCCGCTGTCTGTCCTTATGTATGCTTAAATATTAAAAACTACGCAACGAATTTTGATGCGTTTAATAGAGTATTTCAAGAGGAAGATTTGTATACGTATAATACATGCATAATAAGTATAGAAACACTGATAATTTTAGAGGTATCTAATGTGATGTCGTAAATAAACACATTATTTTGCGCTATAATTGCAAACGCTGGCTATATACAGTATCAATATTTGTATATTTATTATAATCATTGCACACGGGCGAAGCCAGGGTGGGTCGCTAGTTACTCAATAACATTTAATTTAGTGATTTAAGAAAAAAGAAACGTGTGACAATCAATTATGTTTATTTGATACGCGTTCTATATCAAAATTAATTAAAATTATACATATGTGAAATATTTAAACAGCAAATAAAAAAAATTGGTAACGTGTTACTTAGACATCCATTTTAACTACGTCTATGGTCTTAATTCGTTCCTGTATATTACATTACTAATTTGCTATAAACATATTTTGAGTTCCCTATTAAAAGGTTTACGATTTCTAGTAGAGAGAGTACGCTCATAATTAACTGGCTAACTAATTAGGTTATGGACCCAGACGCTCGGTTTCTTTAAATTGGGAATATATATTCTTAAGTTAAGGTATCCAGTACTACTGTGAAGTTTTAGGCTCTGTAACAGGTATTTCAAAATGGAAATAGGAAAGTGAGTCTTTTGACGGTTAATTAATACTGTAAAATTACAAGCCGTGAAAATATTGTCACACGGAGTTTTGCCTTTGACAAATCATAAACAAGGGGAACTTTAGAAATGCGTGGATACCAAGGAGCCGAAAACATTTAAAATGTATAAAATTTATATTAATAGTGCAGTGAAGTACACTTCCTTCATCGGTCGAGATCATCCCGTGACCAAGTTATCGTGATCACGGGGTGACTCCGACAAATATAATTATAAATGTACGCGACTTAAGCCGTTTAAACTTGGTTAATTATTTCGTGTAAAATCATGAAAACCTAAGACAGCATTATTCGTGGAATTTCAATATATTCACAAAATTACCTCATTACAAAGAAAAATGGTAACATAAATTATATCTCATCACATGTCTACATACTGCCAGACAACCTTGGTACGATCTTGAATTAAACCTCCACAGAACAAAAAATATCGTTAAAATACGTTCACCAATATTTTCTCACACGATAATTGTATCGTATTGTATTGACAATGCATAAAATATGTATTGACACTATCGTAGGACAAGTTTATCAACAAAAGGGTTAAAGTTACCCGTAGATAGATGGTTTTATTGCTGAAAGAGATCCCTTCCAGACACAAAGATCTAACGACGAAAAACGAAAACCTTATAAGATCATTCGCTAGTCTGTTTGTCATTCTGATGGACAGATGGAAAGTTGTTGTAGCCCTCATAACCAGATTTTTATTGAGCTATAATAAGATGTTTTGTATACTTTTAAAACGCATAGGCTTTTAAAGATTCTACTAATGTCGATGCTGAATCAGCTGAACACCACAGAACAGGACGCAATTACATCCCTTAGAGCACGGCATGAGAAGTAACTGATAGACGTTTAAAAGTTATGGAATTTAAATATATTTCCGTATAGTTTATATACAGGGTTATTGGTAAAATTCTAACAACCTTTCAGGGTTGACTTCTGCTAGTCCTAAGAAATATTTTAAAGTTTTTTTTTTATATTAAAAAATAAAAGGAAATTAATTTATTTTTTATTTTATTTTGTGTTTTTTATATGTTTTTGACTGAATAAGCACGAGGACCACCTGATGTCAAAAGTCTCTTGTGCCTGTAATGTATTATTTCATATTTTTTATTACTTTGCTCGATGTAAATATTCAAAACTCTATTCAAAGAGACCACGGCGCGGTCCAGTGTTGCGGCGGCGGGCGTTCTTAGTCGGAGTGGGCATATAACACTATTTTTTTTTTACATAAGAAAAATTTCTCAAAATGTTTTTTAGGACTAGCAGCAATCCTAATTATTATTAAATATGTACAGTCGCCTGCAATAAGAAGTATACACATTGTAATTTTCAAAATTGTGGCAAAGAGTTCTGTTTTTCCCTATGTAATCAGAAGTATCTTTAAATCAAAGAATAATATGAATACTTTTACTCAGGTTAATGTTAACTTCGATTAATAATAACTTAGCGACAACCCATTATTTTGAAAATTACGTAGTGTATACTTCTTATTGCAGGCGACTGTACGTATCGAGAAAAAAAAAATAATGTCAATCATTTCCTGGTTCCATTTTTTAGAACATACACAGATAAATACATACAATCAAAACCTATGACAGTAACTCTGGCTTGATCCGAAAATGAAACTGATGGCACTCATACCACCGAATCGGTGGCGTTGAAGCATCCAACGAAATATTCATGAAACTACTTTCCTCCTTTTATTCCTCGTACCGTTATCTCCAGCTAACCAGGGTTGGCAAAACAGTTATTCTTCTTTTACTTTACTCGAATACCAGTCAAAACCAAAATCATTTATTCAATTTAAACGTCTACGGCGTTCTGAAGAAGGTAAATTAAAGTTTTTATATTGAAGAATTCTGTTAAATTCAAATGCGTGAAAAATACGGCAAGAAACACAAAGCCATTCTTTTGAAACGTCTTTTAATAATATGTTATGTTTGAATGTATATAATTAAAGTCCTTCTTTGATTACATTACGTATTAGGTAGGTTCTTCTTTTACTTTACTCGAATACCAGTCAAAACCAAAATCATTTATTCAATTTAAACGTCTACGGCGTTCTTAAGAAGGTAAATTAAAGTTTTTATATTGAAGAATTCTGTTAAATTCAAATGCGTGAAAAATACGGCAAGAAACACAAAGCCATTCTTTTGAAACGTCTTTTAATAATATGTTATGTTTGAATGTATATAATTAAAGTCCTTCTTTGATTACATTACGTTGATTGAGTAGCTTGATGAAAGAAGAATTGTTCAAGCATTTTTGGCGTTCAGAGAATCACGAAATATTTACTAGGCTTTCTAAATTAAAAACTTTTTTTACGTGTAACTTGAAGTTTTCTTCTGTGATCACTGTAATTGTAATATCTTCAGGAACATTATCATAGTACTGCACACAATTCCCTAAAAGGAATTTTTACTTGTCTAAGCTTATTTTAAACCAGGCAACCACTATTTATTCTTATAAACAGAAGCCGCTAATTTTCTGTCATCTCAATATACATTATATTATATCTCCCAATATACATAATTTTATATACCATACCACACAAAAATAATGTTTCCCGCAGTGCATTTAAATTACTCACTTCAGCCTGTTTTCAAGCTTCCCAATATTTTATCAATATATCCCTAGATTTTTACATTTTTATATGTTATTGTTACCTAACAAGCTCGAAGCCCACCGAGGATGTTAAGCAGACCAACCTCTGCCTATAACAGATGAATTTCATCACAAGTCTCGAATTGCGCTGCGCCCGTCATCTTGAGACATAGTTATTAAGTCTCAAGTGCATTTCACTGGCTCTCTAGGAAGGACACTCCGTTAGGTGCTTGGGGACAGATTTTCTACTTGAAGGTGGTAGCTAGCCAGGCGGGCAATCGCAAAATGCCCTTCCACAGTGCGGTGAAGCTCAAGCCGGCGGTGGGGATCGAACCAGGCTACTGCAGCATGGCAGTCCATAGATATTACCGCTCGGTCATCATTGCTTAAAAAATCCTAAGATGTAACACTCCTTCTTGATCTTGTTCATTATAATAACAGTATACATCTCATATTGCACTCTAATTCATCCAGCTCTTTAGTTGCCCAACAATCAGTTCCATACATCATGACAGGTATTCTTAACTACCTTCACTATACTTAAATTAATTGGGTAAAAGGTATACTCCCTATTTGTGTGTTCACCAGATTATAATAGAAGGGCTGATTAATCACTAAACCCGATATCCAAACTGACCATTATCTCGATTACTCCGAAACTGGTAAACAAATATTAATTCAGTTAAAATCATTAAGCATAGTACTCATTACGGACAACAATGCTTCCTTATCATTAACAGCGTGACAATGCAGCGTGTATTGGCAATACAATGGCTCACAGCGGTGTTGTTCTAGGTTCTAAGGCGGTGGTGTAAACACAGCTTTACAATAATAACCATGGATATAGAGTAGATGGAAGAAACATATTCATACGTCTGCACTGCTAAAAAATGTATAGACAGTGTTACTCAGGGTGACAAATTATAACTATACTCTGTACATACAGAGACTCTCATAAGTTCATTCATGAACCCTAAAAACGTTACACTTCTTTTGGGAAGTAATGTTTTTTTTTATTACTGTTAGTTTAGACTTTGGCCACTATCTCACCTGATGGTAAGTGATGGTGTGTTCGAAAATGTTGTTCAGGCTAACCTAGAATTACTGGCTCTCAAGGACAGCTGCAGGAACAAACCGTTAGGTGCTTAGCGACAGATTTTCTACTTGAGGGTGGTAGCTAGCCAGGCGGGCGTTCTCAAAATGCCCTACCACCATGCAATAAAAAGTCATGTAATAAAAAAGCGATTTCTCAGTTTGTCTATTATAGTCACACCAAACATGCTTCTGAAGACTTTGAACCTTCATCTGTCACACCCAATTTTCACTACCATACGTTAATGTCAACAGTAACAGTCTTCTATGCCCAGCACTATGGTACTTTTTATTGATGTTAATGATATTATGAAACCCATGAGCTTTGGTTATTAAACTCTTGGTTCCATTACACCCTTGTTTTGAGCCCCGGTTGCAATCAGCCAATCAATCCCGCCATTATCATTTACTATCATCGGAAACTGGTAAGACTTTGCCGTAGATCATAAAATTTTTAATTTTTTAAGCTTTTAGCTTTGTAGCGTAACTTATTTTGTGGTTTTCAACTAAGTCAAGCTACGTCCACTTGCGGTCACAACTACAAATTTAGGTTTGTTGATCCAAAAAAGAGAAACTGATGTTTCTAGTTTGACAAATCTAGGATTTGTCGAGACTTTAATTGGATAAATAAAGATTTGAAAGGTATATAATTTGACAAATCAATGATTTTACGAGCGTTTGCGTATTCGTGACTAGTAGTGGCATTTCTACAGAGCGCTTCCGTGCTCCGGAGGCCACCTTAAGCCGTCGATCCCGGTTATTGTCGTAAGATGGCAGTGGTTATAGCATGGTGGTAGGGCAATTTGCGAATGCCTACTTGGCTAATCCTCATGTAGAAAATCTGTTGCTGAGCACCTAACGATGTATTCTGGTACATGTCCTTGAGAGCCAGTAGTTCTAGATTAGCCTGAACAACATCTTCGACCTCATTCATCACGATATTGGTCAAAGGCTCTAAATAAATAAATTAAATACCTAAGTTTCAGGGAGCTTCGCTCATCTAGTGGAGTTAACTCCACGCCCCTGACCGTCGTGTCTGTCCAGTAATTGATGACAAGCAATAATTCATCGTTTGTGCAGAGACTCACGCTCACCGCTCGTTCTGCTCACAGCAGCGCTAGGTATATCTAATGTTGTGGATTACGAACAAGCATGTTATAAAGGAGATGTGTTTAGAAAAGAGAAATGTGTTTAGAAAGAATCTTGGTTCATTTTCAGCACGTTAAACTTATGGACTGAGTACTAGTGTGTTAATGTTAAGAGTAGTACATAAATTGAAACAGTACTTAGCCTTTATTTCGGAGATTATTAAGTGATTTTGATGTTTGTTTTTTTATGTAGGGTTTTTATTGGAGGGATGAATAGCAACTTGTAATAATAGTATTCACGATTACGTAGTTAACACCAAAAAATTGTTTACTGGGACACATACATAGGAACCATATTACTGTATAAGCAGTATTGTCCACTCTTGCCTCCGCATTAAGGAGGGGTATGTTGCTATAATCCCTACAATTGGCAGGCGTCTTGAGGATCGCAGTGTAGGTAAGCAGTTCCTCAGAAGACACTGCTGCCAACATTTTGGTATTTTACACTTCGCTTCTTAGAACCAAAGTACTTATGTTTTATTACTGCTGATTGGCTACCCTCTGATTACCATCCCTCTTGATGGTAAGTGAAGATGCAGTCCAAGATATGGTCCATATATCCAGACTTACTTTGAATGCTTTGGCTTTGGGGCACACCATTAGGTGCTCGGCGCCAGATTTTCTATTTGATAGTGGTAGCTAGCGAGACGGGTATTCGCAAAATACCACATCAACTTGTTAACACTGTGCTGTAACACTGCCAGCCTAAGACAACAACCGGGACCTACGACTTTTCATGCCCTCAAAACTATGAAGCACAGAAGCTCTCGTAGTAGTAAATGCAAACAAGTCATGATTGCAGCAAATATTGCATAACGCAAAAAGCTCCGCTAAGAGCGCATTACGAGTTCTTTTTCTAAGTTAAGCCTGTTTACAATGTTCGACTACATCATCAGGTAACATAAGCCTACCTAAATTAAAAATAAACCTCTTTTGTAAGTTTATCTTAAATAATATTCCTTCTTTAAATTATTAAACCTTAGTACACATCATAACACATCATAACTTACATTATAGATATCACACATTCACATACTTATTCGTACATTTAATATATCTAAACGTCTATTCTCGCTGAACGCCAAGTAAAAAGTGATCTGCACTGTTAGCATCAACGACTCATCCCCTTAGTGCATATTACGGTAATCGTGTTGTCATAGAGAAAGACTATCGGAATCAAGTCGTTGACGCTGTAGTGGTAGTTCGGACCAAATCCGTACTTTTAAGTTTCTCTACGTCCCTAATTGCCAATGGCAGTAATGATGCCGTTTTTCTCTGCATATTAATGATGGCTATAGGTGTCAACACTTTTACCACCCATGCTAAATTTATCTGTTCTATTCTAAAACTTTAACTTTTTACGAATTCACTTCCACATTATCAAAATTGTCCTTTTGCCATACATAGTGCTGGTAAGTTCAATTTACTTAAAAAGATAGTAACCCTTAACAGGGGTATTCTCTGTGGGGCACAGGCTTGGCTAAACGACTTTAAACTTTGTTTTGTAATCCATTGAATCATGCTGACTGTAGCGAAACGGATATTGAACGGTCTATCTAAACGCAGGCAGTATTTACACGAGTGATTTTAACAATTTGGAGCGTTTGCGTACAAATTAATAAAACTCTAGCGATACACTAAGTGATCTTCTTAACAAGCTGGGATGAGTTTGCACACAAGTAATTTTACTTGTTTTACATGTAAATAACTTGTGAAAGTTAGCTGGTAAAAAGTTCTACACATCACATAAAACACGAAAATTTTCTAGAAATAAAACAAGTCACATAGCTATAAAACACGGTTCTATACAATAAACTAATTGAAGATGGCGCTGCAAATCATTATATTTCTCTTGCACACTCAAAGAGTGATGTGTGAGAGTGAGATGATTGACAACGCCACTTTCAATTCGTTTCTTTATTAAACCGTGTTTCAAATTTGTTTCCATATAAAACAAAGACGAAGCTCACTGGCAAACTATACACGTCAACGCTAGAGGGGTTATATTTTCTTGTTGTAATTTTATCCATTGCTTCATTTTATTTTTACTTTTTCAACGGGACAATGCTGCCAGCATGCTGGGCACGCTACCTAGAGCATTTGGACTGCCTGTGAGTCTGCAATGGGTTGTAGGTTGTCTAATTGCTATTATGTAGTAGCTGCAGTACTGGTTAGAGTAAATTAATGAAGGCATACCGCCGGTCCATTCCTTGACATGTTGATATTTTTCTTTTTTTTAATATTTTCATCATCCACAATGATTAAATACGCAAATAACTACATACAATTAAAACTTTATTTATCGACAAATTATCAATTTACTGTGAAAACATACAGCTTATGCAATAAATGATTCTAATTCTGAAAAACATGTTTAATTTAATTTGGTATGAAAAATAAAAATAAATTTTCAATAGTCAAAAACTAATTTAAATTAAAAAAATCCTGCGTAACACTGCACTGCACTGCTCTTATCACTTCACAGAACTGTCAATGAGCATTAGTTCTTGTGTTTCATTCGAAATCAGCTTAAACTGGAATGTATATTCTGTGAATTCAGCTTCATTACTGAACAGTTGAGCACTGACCTATTATGTAGTTCCAGCTTTAGGGCGAGCGTACACTGCAAACATTCCATTATAACGTAGCGAGCGTGGTGTTGACATTTCGACTGCAGTGCACCTTGTCAGCTGACACTTCATCGTAGTGTCTAAACACTGTTAGCGTGGGTTTGTCACCCTGTTGGGAAATCGACACTGATGTGGGCATTATTGGGCATTCTATTTGCCTCAATCGATGGATAAAACTTGTCACTGATGGAGATTTTGTTATGCCTATACTTAGATCGAATAATTTGTTTTGACTTTTATTCTTGAAGACGAGGACATAATGTACAGTTCTGACTTTACTACTCTATAGATATATATATGTACATATAACTACAGATTACTATAATAGCAGATTCGGGATCTTATTTTAAAGCAATGATGTCTATGTGGCAATGATTATGCATTGCCGCGTAAGGGGTTCCCAGTTTTAATCCTGCGGCTTGAGATACTGCGCATGATGGAAGGGAAATTTGCAAATGTTCGTCTAGCTACAGCTGCTACCTTCATATATAAAACTTGTTGCCAAGCATCTAACGGTGTTTTCCAGTAGATTAGATTAATTGTAGATTAAGGCACAAAAAGTTCTTGTCACATTAATAATGATGTAGTAAAATATGGCAACTTTTTTTGCAAAAATATTCCAAGTTTGTTTTCTTAGTAATCCCATCAATGGAATCATGAGAATTAGATTTCTTCGTTGTCCCATTGCGTAGTCCCGTCAATGCACCTAAAATAAAATAGATCAACGTTCCTCTCGGTTATTCACTGACTTCCTAATAAAGAAGGGAGGTTCTTAAGGTGCCGCATGTATATATAATTATTTTTTATGAATTACTTTTCAATAAATCATCCGATGTCGATCCTTTGCTTAGTAGAATATAACTACAAGTTAGTCCTTTTTCAATTTCAGCAACGCCATTCAAGTATTATTTAGCTACCTATAAGTAGGTACAGATTTCTGTACGCAAACACAGCATAAACCAATGAAAAAAGAGATATCTGAACCAGTGATAGCCGGCAATAGCAATATACTCCCGTCACATTCTTTATTCATGTGCTCCCGTGCCGCAGATCCATGGTTCGATCCCAACCGCCGCGCTGGCTTCAGCTTCAATGCATGGTGGAAGGGTATTTTGTGAATGCTCGCCTGGCTAGTAAGCACCCTCAAGTAGAAAATCTGTCGCTTTGCACTTTTTACTGTGTTCCGGCAGCAATCTTTGACAACCAGTAAATTACGAGCACATGAGCCTGAGCAACTGTATGTTTCAGGGTGCTGGGCGCAGTTCAGTTCGTTACTTGTAAAGAAATGCATCTGTTATATGCAGAAGTTATCGCTTAACATCAGGCGGTCACAATCCCATTAAAAAAAGATGATAAATTAAAACATAGAACCAAACTTTACACCTGATACAATATATGAAATAAGCTGTTGAATTTTAACCAAGTATTTATAAGCTCAGTGTTTGAATCAACAAGACTAGTATCCACAATCTTAGTCTGTGCGCGGCGAGCCGCGTGGAGGTGCAGTTCAAATCAACTTGTGTAAAAAAAATAACCATTTTGAGAAAAACTAAAGAAAATAATTTTTTAACATCGTGGCCTAATTTATGACATATTTTTTTTAAAGTAAAATACTACCTAATTTATGTACGCAGCCAAAAACGATCGAAATTCCTCTCTTTTCGTGTTTTATCATGATCATGTGGCACTACGATATGTATTTTTATTTAATCACAATAATGAAAATTTGATTGATTACGGATGAATAAAAAATGTGTTGATTTTTAATAACCTGGATCCGTAAAAAAGTTAATAAACCAAGTACGTAATTGATTTTGTAGATGTAATTTAAGTATAAGTGATTTTCATGATTCAAATAAGCTTTGATAAATATCTATTTTTTATCAAAATAGAGGCAGCCTTTTCTACGTAAACAGATTTTATTCGCTGCGTACACTGTCTTTACAGTTCAATAAAACCACCGTATGTTTTTAAACGACGTTTATTATTCTTGAGATAATAATATTCTTATATCATCTAATAAAAATATAATGGGACAAAGTAAAAAGTAGGTTTGATTTAATTTAATCAATACATTGTATAAGGGAATAATTTATTAAATCTGCAATGCAAACGGTAAACTCCCAGTGAGGTCCATTTCAAGGATGACTAACAATGTTAGTTCAGGGACTGGCTGAACATACGAAAAAACTTTCTACAACTTTTTTAATTAAAACTTGGTGCTGATCAGTATTTTCCACGTAGATATTTGTCGGAGGCACTCTCATTACGGAGTTTCATATGTCGGCTAATTAGAAGGATCGACTTCGTAAATGTATATTAAAATCGTGAAGTGTTTTACGTTGAAACGTCTTTGTAATAATTAAGAGTATGTAAATACTCGTTTATTAGATCGCTAATTTGTAACTCAAAGGCTTCTTTCTTCTTTATTAATTTTTCGTTAATTTAGAATACTTTATTGAAGGATCTCAAAGGGTCTTCTTAGTGTAGGTATTTTAACCTCGCGCAGTAACTGGTTTTTATGTGTTGACGGTATACATTTTAACTGAAAATGTATAGTTTTAATTTTTCATTTAATTATAAGTACTCGAGTAATTTCATGATAATTTATAACCTCCTTCCAAAAAAAGAGGAAGGATCCTGCCAGAAAACAGGACCCTGATTCGCATTGTTAAGGTTTCACTATTGTACGTTGTGTATGATATAAACGTACAAAAAGACACAGTAGCACGTAAGATAGTTCATGTCTCTTTATTTGTAACTACCCTCTATAACTCAAGATTTAATGAGAACTAGTTAAATGTTAACATTTTGTTTTATAAGTTTTAAGAGTCGATCCTAGCCTGTAAAATAAACAATTGTAATGATAGTTGTAACTTAGTTTCTAGCGCTGAGTTGTACATGACTACGTTCCTACTAATGTTAGTAAAGAACTTCAAAAATCAAATAAATCACTATTGTGCGTGTTTTATTCTCAAAACATTGCACAATTAGCGCGAAAAAAAATCCACTAAGTACCTATTTATGTCTATGGTCAAAATAAAAATTTACGATATGCGTGTTTCCAAACAAAGAAATAAAATAAAAAACAAAGTGTGCGTTTGATATTTCAAAAAACACGTGGCATTGACTTGGCTTTACACATTAAAAGAGCAAAAAGCGGACTGTCAAATCTGACAGAAGACAAAAATTTAAATAAGAATGTGATCCATTTTATTATTCTACTTGCTATTACTAAATGAAGGTCGATCTGCAATAATGATGCGGCTTTCGTTATCACTAGAGGTCTTAAGCATTCGCTGCCGGCCCTTGAGGAGGGAACATTATTTTACACTTTCCTTGCATTATGGATGACGAAAGATTAACTAACGCGATTAAGTCGTTTCTTATTCATATTTATTTAATTCTGTTTCCACAATGTACAAGTTGCAGATGTTAATACTATAAAATATTGTGAGATAACAATGTGGCCCCTGTTGGGCGCTACAGAATAATTAAACAAATAGTAATTAATATTTAAGCTAGAGAGACCGAGTGAGGTTTTTTTTGATTATCGCCAAAAAATGCAGTGAATTAATTAACAACAACAACAAAGTACAAATTTAATTGCTTGAAAAATGCGGATTCTGTAGCAATATCTTTTAGATCCTGATGTAAGTTATTATATTTTTTATACACGATGTACAGGTGCTCGTACTATGCATATTCAGCTTAGACTTCGGAAGCGCCAACCTATTTCTATTTCAAGAGTTGCGTTAGATTAATGTCTCCGAATGTTTGGAAAAGTTGAGGTTGTTTTTAAACAAACTTGTACATTTCTAGGATGTAGATAGAGTGTAGTGTTAGAATTTGGTGCTCAATAAAGTATGGTTTGCAGTTTTCTGTACTTTCAATATGTGCAAGGATTCTGATGCACTTTTTTTGCATCATGAAAAGATCATCTACGTCAGCGGAGTTTCCCCACAGTGTAATGCCGTAATGTAACCTGGCGTGGCAGTATGCGTAGTATGCCGAAAGTGCGGTCGCAATATTTGTTGTTTTTTTTTTAGCTCAAAGAGTTCATAGGTGGCGCTTCTTATTTTAGACTTCAGATTGTATATATGAGTTTTCTAATACATATTTTCTTCAATAATATTTCTACAAACTAACTCGTTCCTTGATCTAATGTCTCTCTTATCTAATGTCGATCTAATCTCCTTGAATGAATGAGCCTAATCATTCCCATTTCATGTTCTTAGAGGAGAAATCGATATAAAACTGTTGTTTTTGATGAGGTATGTATGTAATGATTTAAGTTTTTGTGTAGTTAATTTGTAAATTGTGTTCCTCAAGCCAGCTGACCACTTTTGATAAAATTAAATTTAACTATTCATTTAGGCTATTATTTTTATTTTGATAAGGTAACAAAATTGAGATATCATCAGCAAATAATGTGCATGATTGATTTAGTATTTTTGGGAGATCATTGAATATAAATTAAAAATAATAAATAGCCTGTTGAACACTTTTAATAGAATTGAATTAAACTTTTCATTTAGTCAATTATTTTTATTTGAAATGGTAACTAAATTGAGATATCGTCGGCAAATAATGTGCATGATTTAGTATTTTTTGGAGATCATTTAATCATTTTTTAATATAAATTAAAAATAAAAAACTGCCTGTTACGCTACCTTGAGGTATGGAGTTTTCCATTGTTATTGAGTCTGATCAAAAATTGTGTTCCGCTTTTACCAACTGTTCTCGGTTCCGTAGATAAGACGCAAACCAGTCATGGACGGCGCCCCCTCACACCAATGCCGTTTAGAAGTATAGAATAAGAAACTTTGTCATATGCCTTGCTCATATCGAGCAGGACGCCTATTGAGTATTGCTTTGCATTTAAAATGTTGAAAGCTTCTTGGATGTATTTATACACGACTACAACAGTTGAGTGCCTTTTTCTAAATCCGTTTTGGTTATCGTCAAAGTTAGTGTATTTTTCACAAAATGAATACAGTCTTTTACACATCGCTGTCTCAAATATATTAGAGGACGTGGGTAGTAAAGCAATAGGTCGATAATGGGTAACATCTGCGTTGTCGCGTTTTTTAAATATCCTAAGTCCGGGAAGACGCCTTCTTCGAAGGACTGATTTATCAATAACGTATTTGGCCAAATCAACCCTACAGCAAACTTTTTTATAAGTATTGGCGGTAGTTCATGCCACTCAAAGCTACGTATGTTTTCAAAAAAATTATAATGTAATTAAATGTAATAAGATTAAGACTTTGCGCTTACTACTCATATTCTAACCCCAATGGCCGTCCTGATCTAAGGCTCAAAGTCCTTAATGTTGTCTTAGGTTTTCGCTATTATTACACATAGTAATTAAACAACTTTAAACACCCCGTGACTACGATCACTGCAAAGTGTTTGAAACGTCGGGACAAAAATAATGATAAATATACGCGATGGTTTAACCATTTAAGGTTTTTTAATTACTGTGTCATAGTGAATCGGCCATTTTTTGTAGCGAAGGTGCAATAATTTTGTATAAATAACACTCTTGCTAAGCTTTTGTTACACCTAATTGTGTATGAAAATGTGTTTTATACATATATTAAAAAAGACATAAATCTACTTATTATCCATATAAGTATAACTACTTCTGATAAAAACTTATTGTTCTCGTTAAAATATGTACTATATTTAAAATAAGGCTTATTTTCCGATTATTTAAAAAAATAACAGGCTGTACACAATTTTTTGATAGTATTATATATATTTTTATAGCTGATATAAGCAGCTAGCATTTGACCACTATCTCACCTGATGGTAAGTGATGATGTGGTCGAAGATTTTGTTCAGGTTAACCTAGAATTACTGGCTCTCTAGGCCAGTTGTAGCCAAGCACCTAACGGTGTGTTCCGGACACACCGTTAGGTGCTTGGCAACAGATTTTCTACTTGAGGGTGGTAGCTAGCCAGGCGGGCATTCGCAAAATGTCCTTCCACCATGCGGTGAAGCTCATGCCCGCGGCGGGATTCGAACCATTGACCTGCTACGCGGCAGTCCATATCCAAAGCCACTGAGCTATCACTGCAAAAATAACTATGTGTACTTTTATGTATTACACTAAAACTTTTGTATTAAATTTTGCCTACGTATCGTAGGATACACGTATGTATTCTTTTGGGAGGCTATTGAAGTTAGTTATTTTTACCCAATTGTAGCACATATTCCTACAAAAATATAGTTCTCGTTAAATAATAGTAGGCTCACATGTTTAAAACGTATGTACACTATCCGAGCATGCCAATCCAGCAACACAGCTTCGGGCGCGGTACACTTGACATAAATTAAAAATGCACGCTGCATTAGTGCGCCAATAGAGGGCCGCGGCGCAGATGCGACGAGAAACTCGTCTCGTGTCGCATCTCGTGTACACAGTGCTATATAATGTATCTGTGATACTAGTACTTGATACCAGTCAGGTATCGACTCGCTTAATTGTAAGCGCGTATTTTATATTTCTATTCTAGACGCATGCTCCGCGGATAACGTTACAAAATTACAAGGAAAGGTAAAATCATCGAGCAGCTAACTCTTATAACTCGTTGGGTAAAATTATGGTCCCGCCATGTGCGAGAATATAATTTTACATCTCGTTGTATATTCGAATGTAAGCGCGTAGCCTATGGACATCTGCAATCCCAGTTTTAGTAGCATTACAACTCTTTGTACGTAATACGAGTACGTAGACAGAGGACAGGCAGTGATTTTGAGAGGAGCGTTTTGTTCATAATTTTATAACACATTTGCTCGTAAACGGTCTCTTATTTCACCAATTTCAATATCGTATTGTATCTCATTACGTACTTGTGCGTTGTAATGTAAAACGCACGAGTTTCTTTTTAATAAGTTAAAACATACGGTAAGATGCTCCGTACAAAACGAACGATTTTTTTAAAAATTATATCAAAGTGTTTTTATTTCAGAATAGTGGTCAACATTTTATCAATAAAATTAACTTTGGGAGATAAAATACACTGGTCAGCAAATAAATCGAGCCACCCGCTACCTAGGAACTCTGATTCGAGTTTCTCAAAAAGTCAAAGTTATACCTACAAAAAGTGCGTTTCATGGTGATTAAAATGACTACAAATTAATTCGAAAGTACCGTCAACTCACATTGTAATCAAGCAACAAACACAATGCTAACATTTGCTCTGTTTTCACCAGAGTTTGAAATTAGCGTTCTTTTTCTCTACAATGAGGGTAGTCGGATATTTCTTATCATTTCTTTAGTTTTTGTCCATCGTTTGCTCAGACGCGTGTGTTTTTGCTACTTTTTTCGATTAATAATGGATACAACACCTCAGGAAGCAGCTCAAGCTGTAGCATTATTTCAAGCAGGCATTGCGCAACGTGAAGTCGCTCGAAGGCTTCGAATCAGCAGATCTTCGGTGCAACGAGTTTACAGACGATACCTAGAGACTGGAGCATTTGATCGCCGTCCAGGTACGGGCAGACCTAGGGCTACATCAGCAGCAGATGATCGTTATATCTATACCTTACTGTTCTGCGAAATCGCCACCTCAACGCAGTTTAAGTCCAACAAAGTCTGCGTGACGAACGCCAAGTGGTCATAAGTTCAGATACCGTCAGAAGGAGACTTGCTGAACGGAACCTGACCCCAAAAAAAGCTGCAACAGGCCCAGCATTAACGGTAGCACACCGTCGAGCACGACTTGAATTTGCTCGAGAGCATAGGGATTGGACATAAGAGCAGTTGAGTAATGTACTCTTCACTGATGAGACCAGGGTGAGTCTACATGGAAGTGATCGACGTCAGAGAGTATATCGTCACCCTGGAGAACGTTATTCTCAGTGTTTCATCGAGGAAACTGTTGCTTATGGAGGAGGATCTGTAATGGTCGGTAGCGGGTGGCTCGGTTTATTGGCTGTCCAGTGTATAATAAATAATCATTTACAACTTGTTCAAATTTATCTAACTGCTTTAACAAGTGTTAAAGATTTAGTCGTTTAAGAAAGTCCGAGTTTTATTTATTTCCTCGAAAATATGTTATAAAACGTCGTATGACACACGTGCGCTTTGACAATTATAGCCTCTAGCAATATCGCCTCGGCTGTAATTTTTAACTTACCGCACTTATATTATAATGTACCATTGGAAGATGATTCGGAAACATACGAATGGGAGGAAAGCAAAATATCTCGGTTTGAAACCGACCGTGTGTATTGCGCATCGATTTATGAGTAGTTTTCATGTGAGTAGGTATCACTATGGCAACGAAAATGTAGTACCATAGTGAGCGTGCCTAAGTACTCTAGTTACAAATTATATTAAAAAGCTAAGCTATCTTCAAATCAACATCAAACATATAGGCCGTATTCCATTTGAGTTATTTTCGATAATTTTGACCACATTTTGCTTCTATGGATCCACATTTAATATGAACCATAGACACAATGTGATCAAAATTATCGAAAATAGCGAATTTAGCGTCAAATGGTATACGTCCATAGTAAGTAAGTACTGCCACCATACCTATTTCTACCGCCAAGCAGTTATGTTCGCATGCATTACTGTGTTCTGGTTTGAAGGGTATGAGTGTCGCTGCGGTTGGTGATTTCAGATGATGAACACTGCATAATACAGTGTTACATTTGGTTTGAATTTGATGTGCACGATGGGTTACAAGCTCATCTTGAATTTCCAGAAGCCACAAAATTACATTTGGGGGTAGGCGCAAGCACACGGTCAACGTTTGGTCCATAATCAAAGAATTATTTATCTTCCTAAACACAACCTTATTAATAACTTGCAGTCTGGTTTCCGTCCAGGGCCTGTAGTCTCGACATAGATAGCGATGCGATCGCAAACTACCGATCGTTAAATATTAACGAAAAACATCGCTTGCCGTAACGACGATAACGATAAATGCAAGTCTCGACAACAGAGATAGCGAGCAAAACCGCTCGCTAACTTGACTTTGCGACGTCGATATGTTAACGAAAACCGTATTCATAGCGCGGTGATTTTATGGTAAAATGTTGGCAGTTAAAATAAAATCTTCTGTTTTAGGGAAATTTGGTGGACAAGATATTCTCAAATAATTATTTTTCTTTGAAAATTGTACAAAACATAGGTAAACCTTATTATATTAACACTTTTTTGCATCGGAACTTGTTAGTAGCATGTATTGTTTTCAAGAAAACACCTAAAACAAGGAAAATAAGATTTCGCTTCCTTGCAACACAGACGTTGAACTTGACAAACTCTCATGTCAAGTTTGTTTTGTACACAAAGTCAAATAATTTAATACATTTTTGATCTCGGGTTAAAAAACTAAAAAAAATGGTTATTTCGATGGTGGGGGACAGTGAAACAGGCGCAGGCCCGAGCCAGAGTGCCAGCAACAGCAACGTAAGCGTCATGTAAGTACAACCTACAACGACTTTTTTCGATTCCTATTTTTGATAAAATTAATACTTTGCGTATGTGCTACGTATATTGTGTTAACATAATGAATATCTTAAATGTTTCAGGCGTAAGCGTACGCCACGTGTAACGTCGGGGCAGGTTGATGCGCTTTTGGCGAGTTAGAAGCCCGCCCGTACCTACACACACGAAAATTTACATTCACACGGGAAAATTTTGAAACGGGCTGGAAGGAGGTTCCCGAGGAGCTCAACAAACACCCCAACGGATCCATCAAGTCGCCAGAGCAGTGGATGACGGTAACTCTCAATCAAAGATTCAGTTGGTTTTTAATAGTAAGTTCATACCGTGTCAGTTTTATTTATATTTACTTGAATAAATTATCCTACTTATAGGTTTGGAGGGACTTAAAAAGCCGCACCTGCACTAAAGCGTCGTGCACACTGGCAACCGAGGGGTCACACAGCTCCTTTGACTGAGGTGTAGAGACATGTAACGTCCATAGTTGGTGTAGATTACACATTTGGCACCAACTGCCCCGACGCTATGCCAGAGAGAGATTTTATTATTTGAATCTCTGGTACTCTAGAGACCATTAAGAAACAATACTTAGTACATTTAACTTTATTACAGATGCTGGCAGCTGCAACTCAAGTACAAGCAGACGCTGCCAAGATGTAGGCTGAGGCAGCCAAGACACAAGCCGAGGCGCCACTGCTCTTTGCGCAGGCTGCAACTAATATAGCTGACGCTTTTACAAAATTTTAATATAAAAATAAGTCAATAAATTTATATGTTTTTTATTTAAATCGCACAGAGTCAATAAAATAAGAATATAAAATTACGTAAAACTAGTGTTAATGAGTCTTCTTCGTATGCGTATGTATTACTCGGCTTACTGACTTTTGGCTCATGCTGCAACCACTGCAAGCTAACAGGTAGTTGGTAGCACCCACTTGCGTAAAATCGGAGTTCCGTCAGTATTTAATAAGAAGAAAATTTAAAGTAGGAATCTTAGATACTAGACATAATATATATAAATTTTATTAATGTACTGTACCTAATCCAAAGATACTCACCTGCAACTCCACAGAAAGTCCGTAAGACCGTTGTCTTTGAATAGATGGGCGCAGTTCATCAACGAGCTCATGGAAAATGTACTTGTTTATTCTGTATAAGGACAGCAATTGGCCATCCTCTAAACCCAAAGGATTTTTATTTTCACGTCCGTTTCGTGAATTTGTCGCCGCATTAACATGTCACGTCTGTGTTCAAGCACGACCAAATCCCACGCTAAATATTCTACAGCCATAATTCTCTAATTATTATTTGTTTATTGTTTTTGTAGCCTCAAATCCAAAGTTATCGAACATAGCGAACACTTATCGGGCTGTCAAAAATGGTCGCAAGCAAATTCGATAACTTTACGATAAATCGATATCTCAGCGAAAATATTCGATAAGTTTGCGATGACAGTCGGTAGCTTTGGCAGTCGAGACTACCGAAAATCGTTATAATCGGATCGTTAGGACGTAGCGACCGATTTTTGTCGCAAAACGATCGCTATCTATGTCGAGACTTTTGGCCATAGCACTGTAACGACCTTCGTTAAAATCACAGATGATATTAGACTAGGTATGGCAACTAATCAGCTTACAATCCTTATACTTCTACCCCCTTACTTATAAAAAATCCGCTATGTAGTTGCTAAGTAATGGATAACTAAACAGTGTAATGTAATGTAATGCTTAAATATTTCTTACTTATAAACGCTACATAGCACCTGTTTAGCTAAGCAATGGATAAAGAGGTCGAACGTATTTTAAACTGACAACATTGAACTAAAAGGTCTTTCATAATACTATGAAAGACCCAAATTGCCAAAAAGTATGTATCTAGTGCTGAAAATCTTAAAATTAAAAAGTAAAAAAAATACTATTCTTTGTAGACCTGCTGATTTTTGTACATATGGTTAGGCGTACTGGAGACTTCTGAAGCGAGTTTTTTTTTGCAATATGGTAAATTGTAAGTGCCCCAGTATTCTGTGAATTCGATCCAGCAACCTATTCCACAGCATAATTAGAAATGCATTATGGAAGCCCGAATACCGTTATATCCCGCTGGAAGTTATCTTTTTCCATCCCAAACAATACCTATGCCCAATTATGTCTACGTTTTTTTCTATGAAGCCAAGATTCCAATCTTCATATTTTTTTTTTAATCATTCTATAGCGATTCCTTAAATCACAGTAATATTAAGGCCGTAATATGTTCTTGTGTTTCGTCTAGTGTGTTAGAGAAATTATTTTGTATGACCCTAAAACTGTGCCCGGTGAATGGCAATAGGCTCGCCACCTATTACATGGGACCAAAACCCAATTGACCGAAACATGGGTGTTTCCACACCTCTGCCTACCCCTTCGGGGAATACAGGCGTGATTATATGTATGTATCTAAAGTTTGTGTTTTTGTCTTCTACGTGTATTCACGTTTTAACGGCTTGAGGGTTTGGATTAAACAACAGAAGAGTTAGTTTAGGTTCTCCATACTTTTCATCATCATTGTCTACGCGGGTGAAACCGCGTGGCGCGGCCAGATAATAAGAAAATTACAATGAGTTCGATCACCGGATCGGATCAGATGTTGGGGGTTTAACGAGAAAGGGATTTTCAGTTAAAACAGTCCGGCGTCTAATTTGGACCAGTTTATTACCATTTGGTGATAAACTCGCGACCTATTAAATGAGACCCTTAATACAAATAAGAATATTTCGACTCACAAAATATTTTTTTTTGCTGTACTGAATCGACATCTATGCTGAAATTCGCAAATAAGTACTCAATTCTGCTTTCAAATTGAATCTCTAGTTCCTCATCAGTCTCAATCCTCATCCAATAGGAATATACGAGTGTGGCACAATCCTCATATTATTCTTAATTCAGGAACTGTACCTGCGGTATACTCTTCAATAAGATCACGAAAAGTAAGTAGGTTACGCATAATATTTATTTCATCATCCAATGTATGTTTCTACTTGCTATATTTTTACGATTTATTAACAGAGTATGTCTTGTTTATAGTTTTGTATACCTCCTTGACAATAACCTCAATAGTAACTAAATCAGCTGATCAGAAATATGGGCGCCATCTTGCTACTTAAATATTTAAACAAGGGTCGGACGGTGTTTAATTTGACAGCTGATTTAAGCAGTACTTAGGTACTGGATAAAGTTATGCAGCGTTTATGAGTAAGGAATTTTGCTAATCAGCGGCTAAGTAATGCTTAAAATTTAAGTAGCGTTTATAAATAAGGCTGCTAGATTTTAGTACCTAATGCCTTTAATAACGTTGACTATGACTGCCTTTTAGCAACGCTCAGCTCTAGTAACATATCTCCTTCGGTGACTGCCTGGTTTCACATCTATATGTATGGATGCCGGCAACGAGTTCGCATTGAGAATTCTTACTCCCCGTGGTGTAACGCGATTGCTGGTGTTCCTGAAGTCCCCTGTGCTATCTCCTTTTCTATTTGCTATATGTATCAACTTCATTTCTAATTATTTAAATTCTTCTTATCACCTATGCAGACGATCTCCAAATTTATTCAAGGGCTCCAGTTAATAAACTGGCCGAAGCCATTCATAACACTAACAGTGATTTATGCCGTATAGTAGCTTGGAGCAAGCGTGTTGGCCTAAAAGTGAACCTCAAAGTGACACAGGCCATAATAATAGGAAGTTCCAGAATGTTACCTAAGTTGGATTTATCAACTTACATTGCCCCAAATTGTATTTGAAGAGATTGTCGTTCCATACAGTCAGGAAGTTAATAATCTTGGTGTTAAACTTGACAATAATCTCCCATTGAGACCTTACCATATATAAGCCGTAAATTATTTGCATCCGGTAGCTCTCTTTGAAGGCTACGTAATTTTCTTCTTACTGCCACTAAAGTTACACTAGCACAATCTCTACTTTGCACTACCTCGATCTTACGGAGGAACAGCTAAATAGGCTTGAGCGTCTCCAAAATGTAAGAAAATAAGAAAATTACTGTGTATGATCATATTTTCGGTCTTCGAAATTATGATCACATATCTCAATTTCGTACAAGACTCAAGTGGCTGCCTATTCGTCTTCGCCGGGATACTTACATACTGTGTCTTCTCTAGAACATTTTATTTAATCCTCTTACCCCCTCTATTTGAAGGAACGTTTTAAGTTCCTGCATTGCTCCTACTCGTGTGACCTCAGATAATCTGAAAATCTTACGCTGAATTTGCCGAGTCATCGAAGTGACTTCTATAGCAGCTCTTTTACTGTTCATATAAGAAAAGCTCAGTCTATTGCTGAATTCAAAAGTCAAATTAAGCTTAACCACTTTACCATCTTATTGAAATTTTAGTCAGTATCCGTAATTTTTTACATTATGTAGTATTGTGTATGTTTTTGTATTGTACGAGTACTCGTATAAGCTATAGTTTAGTAAATTCTATCTGTTGTAGTACCTAATTAGTATTGTATTGAAATTAAGCATTTGATTTATGTTATTTATAAATAGTATTTATTTATTGTGCTCGCCTACCTCTCTGACTACTTAAAGGATCTCCATCCAAAGTTTGACTGGAAGAGATCGCTTTAAGCGATAAGTCTGCCCTTTGTTCTTTAGTTTTAAAAGAATGTCTTAGTTTTCTGAATTATTTGTATTTTTCTATTCCTGTATTTCTATTGCTGTCACCTACGATACAGAAATGATGCTGCCTTTCCGTCTTGTACCTAACAATATTTTCATGTTTCATCTTCTGCCACAATAAAATGACAGCATTTAAACGTCATTGGCTGTATATTAACAGTATATTAACATTTTTTTGCATCGATCATCTCGAGCCGTGTTTCGAGAATGAGTTCAAAAGGAATGCAACTGCAACAAAGTTCACACTTTTAAACGTTTGTGTAAGATTTTTTTTAATTTTGCCAATATTAATCCCCAAATGTCTTCAAATCTCCATACCTAGGTAATACGCGGCTTTCCTTCAATTAGTTGCGTGACAGTAGCCAGATTTTCTTCAGTTATCATGAAGAGAAACAAGGCCTCGATCAATCTCTGCATACCGACGCTTTACGGTCCCCAAATGATACGCTTCCCACCAAAAATCATTTAAAAGACGAACAGTGAAGTCTTGCGGAGAGGAAACTTTAAAACCATAAAAAATCCCTATCGCGCGAAGTTCTTTTTTGTTTATCACATGTTTGCTACTGACGACGAACTTCAATATGTAATTAAAAAACAATTGACACGTGAATTCCTGGCAAAAATTATGTTAATGAATGAGTTTGTTATGTTTAAGAAACATAACATTCTAAATTCAAACATTTATGATCGACCAAAAGCGCAATACTTTCAGTGTGTTCTTGTATATACTTACAATAATGACTCGTTTTGTATGCTTTATTGGTTTAGCCTTTGACCACAATCTCTAAGTGATAATGTAGTCGAAGATGTTGTTCAGGCTAACCTAGAATTACTGTCTCTCAAGGACAGCTGCAGGAAAACACCGTTACGTAGTCGGTGATTAAAATTTTAATTAAAATGTTCTTTCAAAATAAATTCGATTCTGTGAAACAATTGGTGAAAGAGAAATTGTCCGATAGATAATCTACCACTTTTAAATACCATACACACGCATCGTATTTTTCAGTATTATCTATATCGGTTCCAAAAACATGGACACTTCAATTTGTTTTAAAAATGCCAACAAAAGTTTAGGATTTTTACGTCGTAAATTCACGTCCACATAGGTTTTAAACATTTTTCATGCAGTTTTAAAATATGCGGGATTGTCAAATAGTGAATTTTCAAATAGTCTTTCAAATGAAGTAGATTCATCTTAAAACGTTCATATGGGAGAAGTTAATAGATTTTTTTTGTCCAATTCTTTTTTTATTTATGATAGGTTAGCCTTTGACCATAGTGGTCAAAGGCTCACCTAATGGTAAGTGATGATGTGGTCAAAGATGTTGTTCAGGCTAATCTAGAATTACTGGCCCTCAAAGACAGCTGCCGGAACACACCGTTAGGCTTGGCAGCTGATTTTATACTTGAGGGTGGTAGATAGTCAGGCGGGCATTGACAAAATGCCGTACCATCATGTAAAAAACCCTTATAGTAAGTTTCACTACGCGTTATGAAAGACTAAACAACTCATATCTTCCTACTCTTGTCCTACTAAAAATACGAGTTAAAATTTTGTCATTCAAACAAGCTCAGGACTTTTCTATCCTTTACCGTACCTTTTATTTTCTTACAATTTATTCAGCGTTTCAAGCACTTTTTGTCTCAAGTTCTTCACCGTCATTCCAAAACATCAAACATAAAGCATTAAATATAAGCAGAAGCCTTGTGCTAATGAGCAAGCGCTAATTTCTTTTAAGTCGCCATTATGCGGCCTCGCTTATCTCTGCGAGCCGCCTGGTTTCCACTGATTTTTGCTCACTAGCCCAGAGAAATAAATCAAGGTCGAAAGCCTTAGAAATATTTGTTACCTTTATTTAAAATAGATTTTGATGTGAAGACAAACAAAAACCAACTAGGTTCACGGTTTCGTTTCTCCGTAATACACGCTTAAAAGATTTTTACCTTAGTTGAACTGTATGATAAATTATATAACTATTTTTTTTTTATTCCTGATAGGTTAGCCTTTGATCTCTATCTCACCTGATGGTAAGTGATGATGTGGTCGAAGATGTTGTTCAGGCTAACCTAAGTACTGGCTCTCAAGGACAGCTGCCGGAACACACCGTTAGGTGTTTGGGACAGATTTTCTACTTGAGGGTGGTAGCTAGCCAGGCGGGCATTCGCAAAATGCCCTACCACCATGTTATAACGACTGCCATCCTAAGACAACAACCGGGACCGACGGCTTAACGTGCCCTCCGAAGCACGGAAAAATATTACATACCTACGTATTTGATAGTATATTTAGTTTTTTTTTTATGCTATTGTGGTAGAATAAGCACGAGACCCACCACATGTTAAGAGGCAACCTATCTGCCTATAGTAAGTACGTCACAAGTGGCGGACTGCACTGCACCCCCCCTTGAGGCATAAAGTTGTTAAGTCTACTATTATTGCTTGGCGGTAGACATACGTATCGTGTCAGTAGATACTTCCCGGGACGAATTCGCACAAAGTTCGACTGCTACAAAGAGATAACCTAAAACCTTTGCTAAAACATTATATCGTTGAAGAACCTAGTAGATTGTCGATAGTTTTTGAATGTTGATTTGAAGAAAGCTTAGCTTTTTGATATTATTTGTAACTAGAGTATTGGACACGCTAACTATGGTATTACATTCTCGTTACAATAGTGATATAGCCACATGAAACTTACTTCTAAATCGAGGCATACACAGGGTCAGTTTCAAACCGATATATTTTGCTCTCCTCATTATATCAATTTGTTTATCATGAATCATATATAGCTAAAATTATGAACACAACGCTTCTCCCAAAAGCACTGTCTGTTCTCTATCTACAGAAACAGGTACCACCAGTAATTAACCAGCCTTCGTTCCTTCAATTTATTGCGGAGAAATTATCTTTGTTGACCCACGCGCCTCTGCCAAGGTGCTTAATTTTTTTCCCAACGCTCTCTTTGTAAGCGATTTTCATATCCCCGTCGTCCTTTTTCCGTGCACGCTTATTAATTAGGTAGGTGTTTATGGGAGGAAATTGTTGTCGTAAAAATAGTAACTGTTTATTTAATTGCTAAATAAGGGGAGGCGCTTTGGTGCGGCTAACATTATATAGGGAACCTTTCAAAGATACATTCATTATTTCGCGACTTACACAAAAATTTAGTAGTATGTTTTCAGGGTGCATGTATTTTTGTCAGTTTCTATATATATATTACTTCTAAACTGCTTAACCGATTTAAATATATGAGATATCGTTAGAAATCTAACGATATCTCATATATTTAAATCGAAGCAAGTGAAACTAGGTACAGAAAAAAAGCAAATTAGGGGATTTAAGACGCCATATTCTGAGATAAAAAAATGTTTTCTTTCCAAACCCATCGAGTGGGATATAAAATTAAAGCCTTTAAACGGTTCCATATATATATATATATTGTTGCAGTTTCAATTTCAATGGAACAATAAAAAGTTTAACAAAAATAAATGATTAGCAGTCGGGTATTTTTCGTTTTCTTTAATTTAGCTTGTTCTATATATTTAGCTTTGCGATGACGGAAGGTATCTACCGTATAATCAGTTTTATTTATAAGGCTTTGACACGGTACCGAATAAGGTTATCTAGATGTTTTGTGACAAATTCATCAGAGTAGCCTATGCAACTAGCGGCATATAAGATTTAATATCAAATATCGCTGTCGGCCAATGTTAGGGTAAGATTTCAAGACGTCAATCTTAGAATAAATTGTCTATTTTGGGCTACTATACTTACTACTATACCTGTTTCTCTACGGAGGAACAAGTCCTAGTTAAACTAATTAGCTATTAACATGATGTGAGACTTCAGGGGGTGACATGGTCAATTAGTGACAAAACCTCTAAGAAACAAATTAAAGAGAAAAAAAGGTAAACCGTTAACGTAAAAATATGGCTTTTCGTGAAACCCAATACTTAATTATTTGCATTTAATCGGAGTTTTGAAATTATTGCTGACATCAGTCTCTTGGAGTTTTCAGCAAAACAATCTGCGTTTGACAATCGATTAACAGGCAATTACGTAATTTTATCACTAAGCGTTTTAAAATGCTTTTCAGTTTTATATAATTTAAGGGAAATCAATTATCGTAACTTTGTTTCACTGTCCAAAATATAAGTAAAGTTTATTTATAGTGTAAATATATAACATTGAATGTCAAATGATTAACATAATTATACTTCAATTACTGGTAAAGCACATACTACAAACACACGTTTACGAATGTAAGTAGGTATATAATTTACTCTTGTGTAGGAAAATTATCAATATTAGTTCAGGAAAGTACTGCCATCATACCTATTTCTACCGTCAAGCAGAAAGTTCACATTATTGTGTTCCGGTTTGAAGGGTATAAGTGCCGGTGCAATTGCAAGGCGCATGAGACTTTTTGTCTCAAGGTGAGGGGCGAAGTGCTGTTTGCCACTTTTGACGAACTGCATGTTATAGACAGAGGTTACCGCTTATCACCAGGTGGGCCATGTGCTCGTTCCATCACAATTGCATAAAGACACCAAAGTCCAATTCCACTTTTTTTGTTTGCGTAAACTTCATTAATTTCTAAATCACAAATATACGATAGGAAACATTTTTTAAGTCATGTGCGGGATTTGAACCCAGTTCCATCCACCCCTTGAGCCGGGGTATGTTCTAACCAATTGAGCTAACGTGACATGATGTTATAACTCAAATCTTTCCTATCGTTCTTTAATTATCGTATTGGGATGGAGCGACATCTATAGTACCACTTGCGTTGTACTACAAACAAGACCAATTTTGCAATTGGTTTTATACTTGTAAATGGTGCTAGTTCCGTCACAATCACGTAAAAAAACATGTTATTATATTTTTATAAAGTAACTAACTTCTGTCTTCGGCACTATCTATGCACCGAATTTCATCAAAGTCTAATCAGCATCTTATATTTTAAAAATAGGTGCCAAAAAAAACCATTGTGAATAAGTGTTTTGGACAACAATTTTGATTGATAATTGTATGTTGATGATAAATAACTTTCTACATAGTTACATGCTGTAGAACTCAGAATGTTTTCAAAGGACTTCAGTATATTTTCTTTAGAAGGTCGTGCAAAATTAAGTTTTTCATGTACTTACGGTATGTACGCTCGCCGCAAGATTGCATTTTCTCCGTAAAAATACATTTGTAAGATCGAATAATCTCGAGTCAGATCCTCTCCATGTTCAAGGATGTTGGAGAATCGAATATAAGATTGGTTCGCACGGTTGTGGTCTCTGCATTGCATGCTTTTGAGCGGAATTGCATTGCATAATAATATCGTGTCCGGGGATAACTTGACAAGATTTTATTGTCTTACCTTTACATACAAAAATTAGTAAATATGAAATTGAACATTTCTTATTTTATGCTTGACAGGTTAGCCTTTGACCGCTATCTCACATGATGGTAAGTAATGATGTGGTCGAAGATGTGGTTCAGGCTAACCTAGAAATACCGGCTCTCAAGGACAGCTGCCGGAACACACCGTTAGGTGCTTGGCGACAGATTTTCTACTTGAGGGTGGTAGCTAGCCAGGCGGGCATTCGCAAAATGCCCTACCACTATGCTATAACGACTGCCATCATAAGACAACAACCGGGAACGACGGCTTAACCTCCGAAGCACGGAAGCGCTCAGTAGTAATGGCAACCATCCAACTCATGACCGCGGTGGACGTTGCTTAACTTTGTTGATCTGTTAAGAACAGTAAAGCAAACTTAGCTACGAGCACTTCAAACAGAACAGTTTGTTATGTTTCATAAGTTTGGTGTGCTTATTATAACGAAACTACATTTATACCTCTGATCTGAATGAACCAGTGAAAGTTATTATGGTAAGTTAATTACATTATTAAACTGATGTACCAAAACAATTGTTTGCCCTTCATATTTGCAGTTCCAAACTCCCATTCAAGGTCTGTAGTCTGACCATCTTCTCCTACACTTTTTTTTCCACACTTTTTTTAAAATGTTATTGTGATAGATTAAGCTCGAGGCCCACCTGATGTTAAGTGGACTAACCTCTGCCTATAACAGATGCATTTCATCACAAGTCATGAATTGCACTGCGCCCGTAATTTTGATACGCAGTTGGTAAGTCTCATGTGCCTGTAATTTCACTGGCTCTCAAGGACTGCTGCCGGAACACACCGTTAGGTACTTGGCGATAGATTTTCTACTTGAGGGTGGTAGCTAGCCAGGCGGGCAACCGCAAAATGCCTTTCCACCAATCGGTGGAGCTCAAACCGGCGGTGGGGATCGAACCAGGGACCTGCGGCGCGGCAGTGCATAGCTATTACCGCTCGGCCATCCTTGCTTCAAAACGAGCACATGTATACTAATATTATAATTTGGTCAAGGTTACCATTTGTATGTTTGTAGTATGGGGCAATCAACGAACACTGCCACTTGAGTTGTACTAAGTCACTGTGGAGATCATTTAATTCTTTCTTATTTGAGTCAAACAACTACTTATCGATTCGTAAAGACCGACAAATAGTTATTCTCTTTGGCCGATATGAATCTTTTTGTCTACGTAATGACAAAGAAATATTTTTTACTGAATTAGTATCCTTACTCAAGATATCAGGATAAGAATACTAAATTACAAATATACGATAGGAAAAATTTAATAGGTTGAAAAGTGAATTAGTATTAAATTTTTTAATATTGTTATGTTTGCAATAACGCCTGCTGACGCTGCAGCAGGCGTTATTCTAATACCTTCAGATAATTCAACCTGTTTTCAATTCAGACCATACTCGTTTGTGTGCCATTCCAGGATAATATTTCAATAATATTAAAAGTTGATAACACAAGGCCTCCCATGATTACTACATTTTACATTAGTTGCGTGCGTCATCAATCGATAAAAGGTAATTCTGTTATGGGTCATCACTCGTCTAATGATGTGCTCGACAGCGCTAATTGCATTTACTCTCGTAATCTCCGGGACTGCAGCTGATTTAATGTATATATATACTTACATATTATGTTACTTGAATAGCGACTACCGCCTTAGAAATCTGCACTAAACGTGCAAGTGGGCCCCCGCACGCAGTTTCCGTACCATTATCTCGTTATTATTATTATTTGTAGCAAATAAACGGCGATAACCTCTTTTATTGTATTGGAGCCCCCTTAATTGTTTATTTTATTTTATTTTAATTAATTATATTTAAGGAGAACATAAAACTAAATATTCTTTGAATAGTTAAAGCGTCTACCTGTCATTGTTATTAGTATCGAGCAAGAAACGGTAAAAAAATCAAGTTTGTTGTATGGGAGCCTACTAACTAAAAATAAAATAAAATAAATATTAAAGGGGGGTGCCCTTTAATATTTATTTTATTTTTAGTATCTGATGTTATAGCGGCAATAGAAATACATCATATTTGAAAATTTCAACTGTCTAGCTATCATCGTTCTTGAGATACAGCCTGGCGACAAACGGACGAACGGACGGACGGACAGCGAAGTCTCAGTAATAGGGTCCCGTTTTTACCCTTTGGGTACGGAACCCTAAAAAGGAAAGATTTGTATATTTGTATGTAACAAATAAACTTAAAATCTAAATCTAAACATTACCCCTGATAAACATAGGTTATAGAATATTCTCAAAAAAGTTTTTTTTGTTACCGTGCGAAGCCGTGCGAAACCGTGCGAGCCGCTAGTTATCGATATAGCGCGGTCAATGAAAGTAAATACATAAGTTAAATTTGAAAGATATTATTGACATGGTAATATTAGCTTCAATTCAGAAAAAAATTTAGCTTGTCCCTTGTGCAATATTTCATGGTAAAACAATACCTGCCAAATAACCTACTAAAATTTAAAAAATGAGCATTATCCTTCGTATTTGTCAGTCTTTTGGAAACAGACGAAGACTAGTAGTCTGATTGATGACCGCAACGTACCCTATATGACAGTTAAGGTTAATGTCTTTGTAGAGCTTTTCATACAAACATTTTTTTTTCGTATATCACATACCAAGTGTTCTATCTCGGCGGAATTTTGCATGCATGTGCTTGAGCCTAATAACTAAGCTTTTGAGTTGCCAGTTTTCCGTAAAATTATGTTTTATTCATTTTAATCACAAAAAAGAGTTTAGTATGGAAATTTATTTTTTAACATTTAGGGATAAATAAATAATAAAAAGGAAAACTGACAATTCTGAACATAGATTTTAGGCTCATGGACATGCAAGGAAAATATCAGTAAGAACTGGAAAATATTAAGCAAAAATAAAATGTATTATAGCGTTAAATTCAGGCGTCTGCTAACTTATCTTGGTGGCCAAAATGATAAGGCGTCTGGCGTCTAAATCCGTAAGAGACTGGTTCATACCCTTCCAAAGTAAAATTCTTGAGGTCTTATTACTTATAACACTTAGCAATGGACATGTAAATAAAACAGCCTAAATTAAGACTAATACGAGCACCTAAAGTGTCTTGCCGCTATTGACCGTAATTACAACATTCGCCAGAAACTAGTACGAAATTTCTTACAACACATATGAACTGTTATAACGATAAATGGATTTCGGTTTTTAAAAAAAAACTATTTTCCACTCGCAACTTTATTTAATTCGAGGGAATTAATATATCAGTATAAGTTTTTACAAATATATCTTTAGGCAACCGCTCTGTATGAAGGATGAAAAAAGACTGACTTTAAATTGGTACTAAGAGTAGAACCTCGACTCCAAGACCGCTGAGCAAGCTAGATGGGCTGCCAGGGCAGCACTAAGGCTAACCAAATAGGTGTATAACAGAACGATTATCCTAAAATTTAATAAAATATAACTAAATTGTTCTATTTAATTACGGGTCATTTTAAGTGAAGGAAAAAGCCAGGAACGTCATCTGTTGGAGGTCAATCCACCAGAAATTCAAGAAAACTGGAATGCTAAATTAGACAGTGTGACTTAATATATTGTTTTTGCACTTTCATTTATGTGATGTTTTTTTATATTAATATTATACATGCTACACATATATAATTGTTTCTATAACCGGTTTAAATATCACAAACACTAAATGTACAGAAATGTGAGAACTAAAAATCGTAATTCTTATTCATGGTCGTCAAACAAACAATATTACTTTACTTTATGATTTTTGCTGTATTTGCACGGACTCACAAGGTCATACCAACCCTGACTAAGTAAATAAAGCGGCACAGTTTTTGACAGATAATTTTTGCTATGATGAAAATAAAAAGTTACTTCTAGGCACAGTCGGCTCTTACGACACCCACAGGTAGAGATGGCGAGGTGACATTCTAACTCAGCACCCCATGGGCGAAATTCATAAACAACAGCGTTCCTTTTGCCGGATATATGTATAATATTTTTGAAAAGGGCATCGTTTTCAATGTCATTATACAGGTGATCATGTTAAATTTCAAAATGAAATGTTTTTAAATGTAATGTATATGATAAAATTAAATTGTAAAGCGTATGTTTTTAACTGTTAACATTTTAGAACTATTAATAAAAAAACTAAACAAACGTATCCTTAACATGGAGCCTCTTTATTAACCCTGGAAAACGAATGAATTAAAAAAAGTTACTTAAGTGGAGATCGCGTTGAAAAAGTTCTAATGTCAAAATTTATCTATAATACCAACCTATATAGAAAAACAGTATCTAAGGCTACTAATTTAAACATAGAACTGTTCACAATTACCTATTCTTTCAAACTGCTCTATCGTACGATATACAAAATTATATGATATTTCCAGTGCATTTAGCTGCAACTGTGACCCTTGACCGCCGCGCCGCCCACTATTTCAAATTTATTCCATACGACCGCATCGTTAAAGTCAAGGGCGCGTTTAGTCCCGTATCCATTTACTAAATATATGGGTATGAGCAATCGACATTTCGCTATTTCAAGAGTCGAATACCCGCTCATGTTATTGCTAAATAGCTCGTATTTGAGTTAATGTGAAGAGTCAAATGGTGTTTGTTTCCGCCTTTTTGGTTGGAAATTATGGAGCAAATTTTTTACGTTCTGGAATGTATCGAATTTATATCAATAGAAGTTGACACTTACTTATTTAGGTCTTGTTTTAATTGTAATAATAAGGTTCTTATTTAACATAGAAGCATTATTGATACAAATTTATTTTATGTATATGTATCCATTATTGTTAATGGATACATATACATAAAATAAATAATGACTGACAAAATTCTTGAAAAAGTCGTCTGTAGATGTATTAAGTGTAGCAGGAATTTTATGTGTCACTTTGACGGATTAATTATCGAGAACATCTCATTATCTATCTATGTTCTATTACTTGAATACAATATTATAAATAAATAGCAATGAATACAATGATATTTCTTGACTGCGAGTTAATCTAATAAATAACATAACATCCATTACATTATTTTAAGTTATTTTACACGTCTGGATTTGAAACTTTGAACACGAACGAATTTGATATTCATAAAAAAATATTTGTAACAAAATTTTATAAAAAAAATAGTAGGATAAACACCGTTCAATACAAATTTTTGGTATTAGGTGTACCAAAAATTACAAACTATATATATTTATTTATTTTCAGCTGGTGTGCTAATGAAGCTAATGGCTGCAGGTATGATCGTCTTGTCGGGTGTTTTGATGTCAGAAACACCACGTAACTAGATAAGTACGTGGTGCTTCTGGCGTCACGTCAGCTTAGGCAGCCGAAATGTTTAGAAGTTATTTTTAAATATTTAACGATGTTTATCCTACTACATTTTATATAAAATTTTGTTATAAATTATTTTTTTATGATTACTTACGTATGAAATCAATACCTACGATATAGATTCTTATAAAATCCTATGTAAATACTTATACATAAATAGTTTTTATTAACATTTAACCGGTAATCTCAACTAGCATCGGAGTACTTGGCGTCGACATATCGAGCGTCGTTCAATTTCGCTGTCACTTGGAAGATAAGGTTAAATTAGCCTATAAAAAGCTTTGAGGCGGGAGTGCTCACCAGAGTGTACGAGTGGACAGCGGGGCGCAAAGCTCGCGGTGAGGCCCCCGCCCTGGAGGAGCTGGAGGCCGTCCGGCGTGAGGCGAGGGACGCAGTAGTCCAGCATTGGACGGAGGACCTCGCCGCCGCTGTTTTTGGCTGCCGTACGTTGGACGCTCTCGGGCCAGTTCTGCAAGACTGGCTCGGGCGGTCCCACGGCTTTCTCTCGTTTCGTCTGGTGCAGTTGTTATCCGGGCACGGATGCTTCGGATCGTACCTTCACCGGATCGGAAGGGAGGAAGCACCGGCGTGCCACCACTGTCTCGCGGTGGAAGACTCGGCGCAGCACACCCTCGAGGTGTGCCCTTCGTGGACCGAGCTGCGCCGCAGCTTGATCGACATTGTCGGGCCGGACCTCTCGCTTCCCAATGTGGTCAACGCCATGTTGGAGAGCGAGGGGGCCTGGGCAGCGGTCGCCTCCTTTTGTGAGGAAGTGATATCGCAAAAGGAGGCGGCAGAGCGTGCAAGGGAGGAAGATCCCCTTGTGGCGCCACTGCGCAGACGAAGAAGGGGTGGGAGAAGGCGATTGAATAATCGTCAACTTCTCCCACCCGGTGGTGAATAGCGAGAGAAAGGCGCGGGGGCGCTTTCTCTCGCATTGCACCTGTTCACCACCTCCATCGGGCGGGAATGGCCAAGTATTCCTGGTCGTTCCCGGGCCCCTCCTGCTAGGAGGGGCGTGTAGGCCCCGCTGTAAAAGCGGGCGGTCGTCGAAGGGGGACTGGACGCAAAGGCTCTGCGCGTCTCCCAGTCCTCCTCCACAAAAACGATGCTGGAATACCGCTGGGTTGTTTAGTGGGTATACCGGCCTTCTACCGGGGAGTCCCACATACCCCCTCCATCCCCCGATGGGGGGGGGGGGGGGGGGCATGCGTAATGCATTTTACCCAGCGTCAAAAAAAAAAGTCTATAAAAAGCTTGGTGTGCTTGGAAAGGCGAGGCGGTACTTTCCATCGCCTGCAACTTTATAAGGCGCAGGTTCGGCCTCACATGGAGTACTGCTGGGCGGAAGCTCCCCAATACCAGATTCTTCCATTTGACCGCATAAAATGCAGAGCGACTCGAATCGTTGACGATCAAGTTCTCTCCGACCGGCTCGACCCTTTGGCACTACGTAGATATGTTGGATCACTCTGCATCTTCTACCGCATTTATCACGGGGAGTGTTCCGAGGAACTGTTCAATTTACTACCTGCAGCTCAATTTCGCCATCGGACGTCCCGACAAAGCATGATGTTTCATCAATTTCATGTCGACGTCTGGAAGTCCACAACTTTGCGATTTTCACGGCATTTTCTACCTCGCACTGCCACAATATGGAACCAGCTGCCAGGTGCAGTATTTTCGAACGGATACGACTTAGGAGCCTTCAAGAAGAGAGCATATTCAAGCTCAACAACGAGCTCAAAGGCCGGCAACGACTCGATACCTCTGATGTTGCGGATGTTCGTGGGCGACGGTGATCACTTACCACCAGGTGAGCCGCCTACTCGTTTGCCTTCCTATCCCATAAAATAAAAATAAAATAAAAAAAGAAATAATACTTTTTATCGCTTACCTAAATCACTTTATTCCAATTAACTTTTTTTTTACTTTTTTCATACCAATATTGTTGTCATGACCATTTATGTTGTCTTATCCATGCACATATACATCTTGAAGAAATTTCATTACCGATAAGGTTATCAATTTTATTGCAGATGCGATCACTCATATAAGTAAGATCAGCAGAACAAACTTAAAATAGAGCAGCGCCATTTATTTATACGTATTTTTTAATGAGTGACTCAAAATTGATAATTTTAATAATTTCATATTTTTAAGGTTAACAGCACAGACGCCATCTTGGTTTGATTACATTGCGGGTGTCAGTGTCTTATTTTTCCGTCAGTGTAGGTACTACGCGACAATTTTCCGAGTGCTTGTTGATCTTCTCGTTTAATTTGTTGTTGTTGACTGTTTAATTTGTTTTTGGTGATTACTATATTTGTATTTGTTACCTGTTACGATGATTACGATCAGTCTGACTCAGTTGGCCACCAGGACATGAGCGGCATCGAAGAGCTAAGCGATTCAAATTAATTGTATTACCTACTAAGTACAAAATCAGTTCAAATAAAATTATTTCTGTGTTTGCTGTACAGTCACCTACAGCTTCGTTTATCTACCTATGATTACTTGTTTTTTTACCCGTCTGCCCACAAAAAGAGGTGTTATGTTTTCAGGGTTTCATGTATGTATGTTTGTGAGTTTCTTCATTCCACCATAACTTCTAATCGGCTCAGCCGATTTTAATGTATGACATATCTTTAGGTTTATCTTGATAGTTCAAGTAATATTAGGTACATAAAAAAAACAAAGTAATGGATTTTAGACGCCATATAATCTTTTCTTTTTTGAACACACCAAGTTCTAGTTTTGACGTCACAACATGGCGCTAAGCCGATCCTATTCTTCTTTTTATAGCATTGTATACTATGTACTTCATATTGATTCGTAAAAAAATGCGCGGCTAACGTATTGTCTGTTGTGTTTGGGTTAGATTGTCTTAGTGAGTCTTTACGGAAGTAAACTTATTTAAATTTTACATTAAACTCTGTCGTGGTTTTTACTTGTTTTAATATTTTATCGTGTGTTACTCACGTATACAACTCGTGATATTGAAATATAAATTTAGTTTCAATTTACTTTTGATATTAGATAGCTTTGATTTGACACTGAACCTTAAATAAATCTGAACAAAACGCCAGTCTGCCCAAAACACTATATATTTTAAGAATGTTTCGTTCGTTAATTGACAACATGAAATCAAAAGTATCCATTTGTTTACATTACCCGAACATCAAAAATGCATATTACTAATAAAAGAACCACCTAGGTAATAAAACCAACAAGACCGTTCCATATCTATCGCTAATTGCACAATAGTCAGCTCACCGATGTAAAAACTTCCAATTAACAAATTGTGTAAATTTTTATAGAATTTTTAAACAGTCAATTACAATTTGTTTTTTTTTAACATGAATGTAAATAAGAGGCTTCTGTTTGCGTAGAGTTGATTGCCTCTGTCCGACTCAGGGACGCATCTATTTTCGAACATATGTAAATTTTCAACAAGCCTTTTCGATCCGCCGTACGCGTCCAGCTCACCAGCGAATGGTAGTGAAATGGGAAAATCGTCGAGAGTCATGTATGGACTTTTTTGTCGGTGTTTGATGAAATAATACCCCCAACGGGCTCGCTCCTAGCGTAGAAAGGCTTTTAATGGTGATTCTTCTACGGTCTTTTGACGACGGGTAATCGGTTTAAAGAGTTTTTGATCGAGGTAGACACAAGTTACAATTTTCTTATTTCGCGAGAGTATACTACTGCAAACAAAAATGCTTCTGCAAGTATCATTTGTTAAAAGCAAGGCAGACAGCCGTTTTGCTCTTAAATTTATAAACATAATGAGACCCTGGCAAGTTATGAACTATTTTGAAAATAATATTTAAATACAATTACAAATACGAACATTTGAATTACTATATTATCTTTACCTACATATATTTATACCTTAAAATTATATATCGTGTTAGTATAATTGAATAAAAGTGTTGCGACGGGACTATTTCGATCGATGAGTTTATGAGATTTCAAATGTTGCTATATATATATATTGTCTCAAAGGCTTTAAATGTAATTTATTTACAAAAGCTCTTCAAAAGCAACACCGCGTACTGCGACCTTTGTGGTATAACACGTTTACGGGCATTCCACTATTTTGGAGAGTTAAAGAAAGTAGTGGTCGCCATTTTCGACTGAAGGAAGTTTCCTTAAATAATCTAAATCTTTTTGTATAATATGTTATTGATAGCCTGTTGGCTATCGATCGATACCGCTAACCTTACCAATTTTCATAAAGCGCAAGTCGTTGTGGTGTTTCAAAACAAGCCAACGCCTATCAAAGTGAAGCGGTCGAAAAGTACAAAGGTTATTTTAATTGAGAGGTTGTTTTTTTTCATCTGAGAATCCCTAATGTAATAATTTGTTATTAATACTTGCTTTTTCGCGATGCGTCATTGGTCTGCTCTTTTTAGGATTTGGTACATATATAATTAAAACCTGATAAAATACTGCGCATGTCTGTTTGGCTACCTGCCACAACGTAATTTCTATAAATCTTCAGATTGACATCACAGACTTTTTAAAATAATAATATTTAGTAAGGTTCTAAACACGAACTTATATTGCAAACTAATTATGAGGGTAGGTAAAAGTATTTATGAAAAATAAATAAAAGTGTATTTTAAAAATACCCTACCCTCGAGAAATAACGGACGGCCTACATATTTGTTAAGTTTTTGTTTGTGGATGAAAAATAAAATAAAACACGTATAATAAAATGTTATTCGAATTAAACGGTTTTGTCCTATTAAAGTTTAGATTCGATTCGATAGACGGATACATTGTGAAAACAATAATGTACAATGTACTTCGCTGTACAAAAGTTTATTTAAAAATATGATTTCAATAAGACACAGGTACCTACTAAACACTATTTTTAGAACACGGTGAGACAAAAAAGAAAAGCAAAAATGTGTTCCGTTGCATATCGTCAGGTGGAGTACATTTGCAGTAAAATATTTTGTAATGAAACTGTGGAACGTTCTGTGCTTCAAACAAAATGTCTCTCTATGTAATTTAATACTACAGACTGCAAATTAGTAAATTCTGGGAAAGTGCTCACAGTAATGATGATTAAAATGCTCGTATAAGCCAATACCAAGCTATGTCGTTGTAATTGAAAAACCCTTTATACATGCATACCCTTTATACTTTATTAGAATTCATTCAATATTGAATTAATCTAGATAATAGAAGGTTTTATAAGCTTCATTGCGGGTGGATTTTTTTTTATGTTTTTGCATTTATTGAATACTACTAAGGCTATAGACAACTGTGATTGTAGATGTTATTAGGATATACTTAGAATCGGTATTGTCTCCCATCACTGTGCTACGGCAGCTCTGTGACCAAACCTAGTTTCGGGAAGGTAAGACGTGTTAAGAAGTTACTCATAATCACATACAGAAGATATATTTTTTGAAATCTCTACTAGACTGAGGTGCCCAGTGGGGTGCCGGGTTAGAATTGCACCTTCCCATATCATCCCGTGGGTGTCGTAAGAGGCGACAAACGGAAAAATACTAGAAGGTGGGCAGCAACGCTTTCTAAAGAACTGCCATCTTACACTGCAATCCCTAAGACACCTGTCAAGCGTGGGGATTATGGCAAATACCCCCATAATAGGGGAGGCTGTGTTCAGCAGTAAGCGATCCGGCTGATACAGAATACAACTATATATATTGACTACAACTACTATATAAAATTTGAGCTCGGCCAAACAGTTTTTATTTTTATGTCATTATGACGGAACAAGCACGAGGTCCTCCTGATGTTAAACGCTAACCTCTGCCTATACCAGATACATTTCGTCACGTGTGACGAACTGCACTGCGCCTAGCTACAGTTGTTGAGTCTCATGTGCTTGTCATTTTCTGGCTCTCAAGAACTGCTGCCGGAGCACTCTATTCAGTGCTTGGCGATATTGCTTCATAATTTATCTTCATTCAATTAAAAGTCAATTTATTTAGAGTTGCTACTTCTATGAAAAGGCTAATTTGGATTTTATTTTGTGAATTATTGTGATGAATTATTCAAGCCAGCGAATCGATTCATACTGTAGTTTGGTCTGCCACCGCCGGTGGCATTGCGATGTAATTGAGATGTATTAATTTTCCAACTGCCTTGATTGAAAGAGAGTACTGTATTTACGCATTAGCTTGTTATGAGAAATTGAATGAACGTTTCTACTTGTTGGGGAACCGGTTTACTCAAAATTTTAATGTTTATATTTTGAAAGTGACATTGGGTGTCTTCTATTGGGAACTGCGAATGTCGCATAACATAAGTTATGAGATTTTGAACATAAAGTAACCTTCCAGTTCACCTGATTAGTAAATCGACTTTTTACTTAAATTTCCCCACTTTGACTACACCTAGATAAATATTAGGGCTATGTAATTTGCTTACCAGTTTGTTATTATCTTACTGGAATAGTAATGGTAATTTTTACGTTTGATCTTTTTCGATGTTATCTTCTTGAACCAAGCATAAAGTATATTTACAGTTGTTCGTTATCTAGCCCATTTTAGCCAAATTTTTACACGATTCCTACGAAATACAATGGCCATTCTGGCGTGGTCATGAGTATAAAAATGATGTTCCGGACTTCGTTATTCAATCGTTTTAATACGTCAATTATACAGTGTAGTGTAATCTATATTGAATTTTATATATAAAAAACTAATTGAATCGAAAATGGCGTCGCTAATTCTTTCACTTACACACGATTGCTGACTTAGATCCGTCGTCCGCCGTCCATTCGCATAATATATAGATAATGATAACAATGAATTTCACTCATAAAAGTCCGCATTCGGTTTCGTATAATGCCAACAAATAACCCGGGTATACATAGCTCAATCATTAGATATATCAATAGTAGTTGTTAGTAGTGTTTCGAAGCGCTCGTAGCGAAGTTTACTTGGCTGTTCTTAACCGATCAGCAAAGTTAAGCAACGTCGCCCGCGGTCATGAGTTGGATGGGTGACCGCTAGTGACATTACTACTGAGCGCTTCCGTGGTTCGGAGGGCACGTAAAGCCGTCGGTCCCGGTTGTCGTCTTTGGATGGCAGTCGTTATAGCATGGTGGTAGGGCATTTTGCGAATGCCCGCCTGGCTAGCTACCACCCTCAAGTAGAAAATCTGTCGCCAAGCACCTAACGGTGTGTTCCGGCAGCTGTCCTTGAGAGCCAGTAATTCTAGGTTAGCCTGAACAACATCTTCGACCACATCATCACTTTCCATCAGGTGAGATAGTGGTCAAAGGCTAATCACTTTCCATCAGGTGAGATAGTGGTCAAAGGCTTACCTATCAAGCATAAAAAAAAAAAAAAGATACGAGGTTGCCAAGGTGATAATTACTTGTAATTCTTAGCCTCATGGTCATGATATCATGCGTTAGGCGTACGGACATAAAACTAGACGGAAAAGCAGCTGGACCTTCCAAAAATACAAGATTAAAAAACAATAATTATTTTGTAACTTTTTATTTATAGTAATCAAATGTTAGAGGAGAGATCTCAATAACTCTATTATCACTTTGGTTGAGTGTTTTTCGACAAGTATTAAAACAAAACATAGCATCTTACATAATTCAGTGAAGAGCAGATTAAACATAGAGAGGTCACTATACTAAGCAACCAGAGGGGGAGGGTGGAAGTTATCCTCCCTTTGAGCTTGTATAGTAAAACGTCCAGTAACACATATCACACGTTTTCAATATTGAGATATTTGATTAAATTATCCTGGTACGGCATATGATGTATAACGTTTAGTTAACTAAGCATTTACGGATGCTGAACAAGAAGATTGAAATTCTGTTAAATGGAAAAATCAATAGCTAAGCAGGACTACAGTTCTCCGGCTCTCCGTCTCTTTACCCCTAAGCAATATATAATATAGCAGCATAGCACCCGCTAATAACCTCATATCGTACAATGTATTTGTGCTAATTATCATCTATATTATTGATGTAAGCGCCATCTACCAACAGCGGCTAGTACTGATATATAACTTTATGGGTATATTCCATTTGTCGCTAAGAACGTTATTTTCGATAATTTTGATCACATTCTGCGTCTATGGTTGTGATCACTGTGATCGTTTGTAACTGTCATCCCCTGTTCCATTTAGGATAAGAACGCTAAGAATACCACTAAAATTTGCCACTTCTGTCACTTTTGACATTAGATGTAGCGTTTATGGCGAAAATAACGCCAAGACCCATGTGGAACAACTATTTGGGAGTGTGATCGTTTTTAGCGTTTTTAGCGAATCTCACTTCAAATGGTAAGCACCCTATATTGATGTACCCGAGATGTTGCTCTAAGTTCTATCATACTGATGTCAAATCGTATGCAGTAGGTAATCTGAATACACTTGAATTTTGTCCAGACTAGTAGAGATTAAAAAAAAAAAAATTCTGTACGTGATTACGAGTTTATTCGTAATACAGCACGTCGTACCTCCCTAAAACTAGGTTTGGTCACAGAGCTGCCGTAGCACAGTGATGGAATGTAGCTCGAAAAGTCGACCTTGAAAGACAATACCGATTCTAAGTATACTCTAATACTCTCTCTCTCTAAGACTCTCTAAACTATCCTACTGCATTGGAACTGTGTCAAAGGAAAATAAACACCCGTAATAATTGAATGAGTTCCGAAGCAATTTTCTCAACAAAGATGTATTATCAACCGGTTGGTTTATTTTTAAGGTTAGGTCTGTTTGTTACAAAACTTGTTAAGCTTTGTTGTTTGAACTGTGAAAGACAGTTTTAACGTTTAAATATTTTTATAGGAGTTTATACTACGTGTTTTTATTATTCCTATATGAACCATATGTAGAATTTATAATTTTTCTAAGTTATAGGCACAGAAGTGCCAGGTTTTAGATTAGCAAAGACAAATAAAAGGTCCATCTTAGGTAATTGTGTACAGTTTTATAATAAAGTTCCCAAACATATTACAACGCTCAGAGAAGGAAAATTCAAGTTGCACGTGAAAAACATATTGATTAAAAAATCCTACTACACAGTTTCTGATTACTTAAACGACAAAAATGCCTAGACAATTCCACCTCTTCCAAGGTATTGCCTGTCACCTACATAATTTAAACAAATATTGTAATAACTTTATTATACAGGGTGTCCCAGAACTCAACGTCAAGCGGGCACGGGGCAAGAGGGGGGGTCATACCAGTACCAAGAAACATAAAATAAAAATTCCATATCAGTTGGTTAAGTAATAATTGGCAAATTTATGGAAAAGCGGAAAATCGACCCCTTTATTCATATCTTTAGTTATTCTGACCTCAAAGTTAACTATTTTACAGTGTTTTTTTTACTAACGTGGTCTTTAATAAACATGCTATCAATTGCAATCACAATTTAAACAAAAAGAGTTGCTATGTTTGTTAAAATTATCGCATTTTCTTTGAGTTGTGGTTGAAAAAATAATATCAACTAACTTTGATGGTTCAGTAAAAAAAAAAAGATATGGTACTACCCTAGGCAAGTTACATCAAAAGATGGCCCATTTAGTTAAGATTTAAAAATGTTACAATACTTTTAACTTTTCTACCTATAACATTTATAGCCAATTTTTATCGCAAAACATACTCATTTTAAAAATCAAATTAGGTCATCACAATACTTGTTTTCCATAGAAAATTCGGAGAAATAGAACAATGAATAGTGTGCGGTGGTCACCGAAAAAATACATCGCGACAAAGGGTTATGATAGGGCGAGATAGATAGATTCTTCTATTACATGAGTAAGCGAGATGGATACTAGTATACCGATAGTAGTGCTAGTATATGGATAGTATACCGATGTATAGTGATTATTCATTACACTTAGAACCTCTTTTTAGCTATTAAGAAAGGAGGCCCAAACAAACCAACCAGTACGTTCCATTCCTTCGTTTACCACGCATCTCCTCGTAATCGTGTTACAATCGTACTGACAACTTTGGCTTCTGTTTACCTGGACTTGATATCGCTTGTACTGACGACTTTGGCTTAGTTTCTCTGGACTCGAATTGTGTTGTGTGCACTGTGATACTCCACTTCGCAACATGCCGTATTTGTATACAGCGGAAGAGTATGCAAATATGCATTTAATTTATGGTGAATGCCGCGGTAATGCCTTTGCTGTTGCCAGATTGTATCGCGAGAGGTACCCAAACGCAGAACGTCATCCTGACCACCGCGTGTTTGTCAATGTTCACATGGCATACTCACAAGGTCGATTGCCTAGTGCACGTGCCTCCGGGGGAAGAACGCAAGGATATGACGAAGACATCATCTTAAATCTAATCGAAAACGATCCCAGTACTTCAGTACGTGCGATTGAGATAAGTACGGGAATACCGAAGAGCGTTGTTCACCGTGTATTGAAAACTAACAAATTACATCCATACCATGTGCAACGTGTACAAGATCTACTACCTCGTGATTACGCGCCTAGACTCGAATTTTGTAGAAGAATGGTGGCGAAAAATAGTGAAAATCCGTCATTTTTAGACCAAGTATCGTGGACTGATGAATCGACATTCAAAAAGGACGGATATTTAAATCTTCATAACTTGCATGAGTGGCTCGTGGAAAATCCGCATTTAATGCGTGAAGACCGGTCCCAATTTCAGTTTAAAATTAACATGTGGACCGGAATTTCAAATGGAAAAGTAGTTGGACCGTTCGAGCTTCCCGCAACTTTAAATGGAGATAACTACTTGGATTTTCTCCAAAACCATTTGCTAGACCTCCTAGAAGATGTGCCCCTAAACATTTACAGGTCGCTGTGGTTTCAGCAAGATGGTTGCCCAGCGCATTAATCTCGTCAGGTACGAGAGTATTTGGACACGGAATATCTCGGAAGGTGGATTGGGCGCCTTGGTCCAGTTTCATGGCCCGCTCGTTCCATCGACTTAAATCCAATATATTTTTTTTAGTGAGGCTGCATAAAAGAAAAAGTCTTCCAATTGAAAATGTTGCCGAACTACGCCAGAGGATAACCGAAGCAGCGGAAGAAATAAATGCAGCTAGTTACGCAAGACTAATCAAGAGGTCATTTTTAAAAAGATGTAGAGCCTGCATTGATGCAGGCGGCAAACATTTCGAACATTTGATTTAATAAATTATTATCGATCACATACAACAGTTTGTTTCATTTTTAAATTTATTGCTTAATTTAAGTCAAACAATTAGTCACAACACTTGAGCTTTTTAATTACATGCCGTTTTTTGTTTCGATTCGAAGCATCTGTGTTAGCATCCATCTCGCTTACTCATGTTGTAGACCTATCTATCTCGCTCTGTCATAGCCCTTTAACGCGGTGTATTTGTCGGTGACCACCGCACACTATTCATTGTTCTATTTCTCCGAATTTTTTAAGGAAAACAAGTATTGTGATGACCTAATTTAATTTTTTAAATGAGTATGTTTTATGATAAAAATTGGCAATAAATGTTATAGGTAGAAAAGTTAAAAGTATTGTATCATTTTGAAATCTTGACTAAAGGGGCCATCTTTTGAAGTAACTTGCCTAGGGTAGTACCATATTTTTTTTTTTACTGAACCATCAATTTAGTTGATATTATTTTATCAACCACAACTCAAAGAAAATGCGATAATTTTAACAAACATAGCAACTCTTTTTGTTTAAATTGTGATTGCAATTGATAGCATGTTTATTAAAGACCACGTTAGTAAAAAAAACACTGTAAAATAGTTAACTTTGAGGTCAGAATAACTAAAGACATAAATAAAGGTGTCGATTTTTCTCTTTTTCATAAATTTGCCAATCATAACTTAACCAACTGATATAGAATTTTGTTTTATTTTTCCCGGTACTGGTATGACCCTATTGCCCCGTGCCCGCTTGACGTTGAGTTCTGGGACACCCTGTATAGTAAGTATGTAACACATTGTTAAAAGATGTTTAAACGAATGGCCCCGAGTTTCTTGCCCGTTGTTCTCGCAGTGGCTCTATACAATTTATTTGCTGAACGTGGCAGTACAATGTAGAATATTTCAATACTTAAATTTGTAATTGACCTTCATAAGAGCGTCGTAGACGCCTAAATTGAATAAATGATTTTGGCTTTGACTTTGACGAAGAGAAGTAGAAAGTTAAGAGCCTAAGATGGAAGTAAGCTCGCCTTCCATTAGAAATCTATGGAAACTAAGTTAAACAGTTTCTCGTTTGTAACAATTTTGAACGCAGTTATTCTGTCTGATTATTCTTGACGCTTAAATCACTTAATGCATTTTGATGAAATAGGTAGCAGTGACTTATAGCTCAGAAACGTATACAAGATGGCGGGTTGATCTTCAAACAAGAATATTCCCCAGGAGTACATACATTTTTTTTTAATGCCTGTTAGGTTAGCTTTTGATCTCTATCTCACCTGATAGTGATGATTTGTTCGAAGATGTTGTTCAGGCTAACCTAGAAGTACTGGCTCTCAAGGACAGCTGCCGGAACACACAGTTAGGTGCTTGGCCACAGATTTTCTGCTTGAGGGTGGTAGCTAGCCAGTGGTAGCTAGCCCTACCACCTACACCCACATACATGGTACAACGTGCCCTCCGAAGTACGGAAACGCTCAGTAGTAATGTCACTAGCGGTCACCCATCCAACTCATGACCGCGCGCGACATAACTTTGCTGATCGGTTGAGAACAGCTAAGTAAACTTCGCTACAAGCGCACATTATATGTGCCAGAAAAGCAGTTTCCGAGCAGAAAACGCAATCCAATACAGTTACAATGTCTAGGTGTTTTTTTTTTTAAGAAACTATATTATAAGTACCAATCCTACCTAAATATTGTAGCATAAAAAAGACGACAATAATGACTAGCATATTATTCAGCATAGTATTTACTCGTAGTTTTTTAAGCACTTTTCCCGTAATATTAATTCTACAACCGGATTTATGACTATAAATCCTTTCAATCGTAATTTTAATTAAACATTGTTCAAGTTTCATATTGTTTTGGAAACAAGTGCTTTCCGGTCAGGTGAAAATTTAAATGATATTATGAATCATTTGTAAGCACGGAAATATTTTCATCACAGGCATTTCAGCATTTCATATTACGAGTAAAAGTAGATTTCAGGATGATGTTTATTGCAATTAAGTTATTTTGCGCATTGATATAGAAACACATACAAAGTGTGATACGTCAGCTGTACTTGGGGGCCAATAATTCTAGGCTTAGTACGCTTACCATCCTCGACCACATTATGTGAGATAGTGGTCAAGCTTTTCAGAGCTCAGCTATAAAAAAAAACATCACTACACATTTCCCTAATGGGGTATGCAATGGTGTAAAGCACTCATTTGTTGCTATATTTTTAGTAGGTAGCAATAAAATGGGAGCAATCCTATTTGTTAGCATCTACAAGGCACAGTTTTAAATTCCCGTCTGGTACTAAAATTGTTTTCCCTGTAGAAATAATAATACTTAGGTCACCCGGGAATCGAACCATATATCTCGTGGCTTTGAAGTGGCGACCGGATTTATTAATACCGTTGCATTTTTCAACTTACTTACCCCATTTCGCTTATCAATTCGTTCTCATTGGTTCGGATCGCAAGCAGTTCTTCACACCTGCAGTAAGAGAATAAATGAAAAAAAAACTTTACCAACTGGGCGAACGAGACGTGACTTAATGTCTCGGTGTGACGATCGCTGTGAGAGAAATATTTGTGAGCGTATCAAGCAAGACGAGAACGGGGACATTGCAATAGTAACGCTGCATTCACACGCTCGCGTAAACGTGGTATTTATGGGTATGAGTACGTTCACGAGCGTATGAATTGTCTTGCTGCGCCCAATGAGACGCGCGAGCTGCTTGCCGGGCCGCTTACTAAGCCACTTGCCAGGCTGCGTGGCGCGTCTGTACTCTCGGAGTATTGAAATAAATTGATTGGACGGACTGCTTGCCAGCCTGCATAGCGCACGTGTGAACGCACTGAATAGCTCGTTTGGGTACATGCGCGTCCGGTTACTTCCCTTGCCGCTTGCCGTGCTGTTTGTCAGGCTGCGCGGCGCACGTCTAATTACAGCATAATGGACAGATGTGCTGTTTACCCTGATGCGGGTGACATGTCCGTCTTATCACTTCGCAAGATAAAAAAAAGGTTCCGTTCTAATAACAAAAAATAAAGTGAACATAAAAACTGTGTGTTGTAAAAATGGTAGCGCAATAAATTATGTTTGTCAGCAATGTCTGCCTGCTCTGCCCATCCAGACCGCGCGTCGCCGCTCCCCATGAAACATTACTAAAGTTTAGATCACATAGTTTATCTACATAAAGTTTTTCATCATTATTATTATGTTATAAAATCAATGTACCAAGTTAAGGGCATATCTCAGAATTTTCAGATGCCTATAGTTTTAGTAACTGAGTCGTTTTCTTTTTCTGAGAATACGCGAATACGTAAAAAGGATAGATAATATGTATTACTGTACTGTATCAGCCGGATGAATACTGCTGAACACAGCCTCCCCCATTAAGGGGGTTTGCCATAATACCCACGCTTGGCAGGCATCTTGGAGATCGCAGTTTAAGATATCAGTTCCACAGAAGTCGCTGCTACCTACCTTCCAGTATTTTATCTTACAACGTCTCTTACAATATCCACAGGTAGCAATGGGGTGATGATATTCTAGCCAGGAACCCCACGGAGCAATGTATTGGTCACATGTTATTTGTCTTGAACTTATTGCTATCTCTTGGTAATAGTTCCAGACTCCCGATTAATACATTTTATGTCAGTAATTCTCAAAAAGTAGCCGGATCTAGGACTGAAACTCAAAATATCAAAGTAATGATTTACGCAACTTGAAACAAAGATAAAAGGACGGCTCTACTAATTTCAACAGCACTATTTATAGAAAAAATCCTTTTGAGATTAAAATGCTAGGAAAAAGTTATACAGTATATTTGGTGTCATGAATGCGATGTGTGTGACACACGCCCCGACTTAGTGACGTTATGCATCACTGAAGCTAGTGTAAAGTTTGCATTACGTTGTACACAGTGAAACAAGTTATTGTTTCGAAAAATTCAATTTTCTTTTTATATTGCTACAAACATTTTAAATAAAATATATGGAGCAGTTTGGTGGTATTTTAGGGCTCGACTTTGTAGTTTTTGTTTCCATAAAGCATTCCTAAAAACATTACTATTCATCACATCTATCGTAAATTCCTCCGTTGAACAAGGTCTCCATCATTGGGGGAAGTTGCCATAATCCCCACGCTTGGCAGGCTTCTTAGTCATCAACTACTAGACTTTGAACTGTTGAAGCAGTGATCGCTCAGTGGCATTTGCTATGGACTGCCGCGCAGCAGGTCCATGATTCGAATCCCGCCACGGGCCTAAGCTTCACCACATCGTGGAAGGGCATTTTTCGAATGCCCGCCTGGCTAGCAACCACCCTCAAGTAGAAAATCTGCCGCCAAGCACCTAACGATGTGTTCCGGCAGTTGTCCTTGAGAGCCAGTAATTCTAGGTTAAGCCTGTTTACACCTTCGACCACATCAACACTTACCATCAAGTGAGATTGTGGTCAAAGGCTTACCTATCAGCAATAAAAGAAAAACTAAAAAAAAACTTCATAATAAGTCACGTACACAAATTAGTTCCAAAAAAAAATTAAGCTACAAAATGTATATTTCCGTGTGGGAATCGAACCCGCATCTCCCAATTTCGCGCCGGGTGCCTACACTCGTACCACTCGATAAGGTTATCTGTAATGATATTATGTAGTTGTGATAATATAAGATTACCTATAGTAGAGCCCTAAATATATCTCAGCCAATGCGTTCGCAACTTTACACCGATTTGTTTGCGAAGCAAAAACGAGAAAAAAAAACCATAACATGACAGGTTCAAATATATCCCGTAGCATCCGGACCACGTGTGCGTCGATGTCTTCACGCCTTATTAATGTTGTAAATTAGTCTTGGTGGTCCGAGCCACCCAGTTGCAGTCTTGGAAATAGACGGAAGATATTACGGATTTAAATCTCTTGCATATTTGGACTGAATTTTTGAGGAAAAATATGTTTCACCTTCAGTAATGGGAATCATTTATGAAATGATAATGAAGTTGAACTGCGGATGTTAAACAAATAATAACTAAGATAGCCCTATGTTTCTTTTAGTGCAATTTATGACAAGAAAGTCACGGAATATATTACATATTTATTTTATTTCTGCGGGTTCTACCAACTCTGTCCCTAACTATGCTACTTTTAGGCATACAACGAGAATTTTCATATTGTTAGGTTTGCAATAACGCCTGCTATTGATTTGAGTTATGACGTCATGTCATTTTAGCTCAATTGGTTAGAGCATACCCCGGTTCAAGGAGTGGATGGACGCGGGTTCGAATCCCGCACATGACTTAAATGTTTGCTATCGTATATTTGTGATTTTTTTATACAACGAGAATGCCTAAAATGAGCGCAATATCGCGATCATTTTGCTTGCAATACAGTAACAACAGTTAATTAAGCACACCCCAGTAACGTTCTAAGATTTTTATAGCGAATAAGATTAATGAATAAACGATTTTGTAGTTTTTATATTTTGTGTTATTACTATCAAAAAATTATGTGAGAGCATATATATATATATAAATATATAGATGAATAAATATTATAAAATACACTTTCCTACAAATAGTACATAGCGCTCGAAGAGGCCCGAGGGACGAAGGCAATCCTCGGTACGGAAAGCCTTCAACCTCTATAGCTTATAAAAATATGTGCTTCAATATTTTGTGTTTTGTTTTATAATGAATTCATTTTGGAGGAACAATCAATCAATAAAGTACGGGCCGTATTAAGGTAACTGATTCCTGGTTTCGTAGCACGATTCCTACTTTGCGCTTTTTTATGGGATTGTGATGTAACAAACACGAGGACCATTTGATGTTAAGTGTTAAGAGTTAAAGTTCGCGGAACGTTTTCCATACAAACGTAGTTTAGTTATATTTTAATACCAAGTGTTCACACTCGGTGAAACTTTGCATGTATATCCTTGAGCCAAATATCTATTGTTGGTTTGCTAGATTTCCGTAAAATTAAGTATTTTCAAAAGTAATTCGAAAAATCGTTTTGTATGGAGATTTTTATTTTGACATTTAGGGATATAATAAATCGAAAAACTGGCTAACCAGAAGCATATTATACTCAGCAATATGAACACAAAAATACACCAAGTTTGAACATCTGGTGTTAGAAATATGAAAAAACTATATTTGTATATAAAGCGCTCTGTGCACTCTACTCTTAAGCGGTAGATTCTGATAACAGATGCATTTCATCACAAGTAACGAACTTTGTTGTCATCACAAATTTTCAAGAAATCGGTAGTACATTTTTTTTATTTTTTCGCATTTGCATGGTAGTTTGCTTACTTTCTTTTATAACTTTTTCGTAAATCTAATGTTTTGATAGCATATAATTTCTATTTTAGTACAGTTATGGTCAAAATATATGTTTGGTTACTCGCCCTGGTTATCATATTACAAGGAACTTGCTATATGTGCTACTTCTAAATTATTTATTACATAAGGTGAAGTAAATAAAATAGTTAACATTTAGTATTAAAAATATGACAAAACCAGCTCCGTGAACTCTATTCTTAACAAATATCCACTTAAGTAACAAATATTTTTATACAAATATTCCTAATATTTTGTTTGCTTAAGTCATTAAGTTATTGCCTTTCTTTAATCAATAGTTTTCATCCTAGATTTGGATCTCTATTAAATCTATTACTCATGTAACGAACGAAAATAGTGGTCCTAGAACCAAAAATTGTTTCCGAGATAAAGCCTTTTCAAGTTTGGCGGCCGTCATCACAAATAAGGATCTATATTAACTACTTTTGTAAAATTAACTGAATATTTTTAACGAAAATTAGTTTCTTCGATAGGAATGTAACCCCAAGAAGAAGTGTTAGTTCGTTGTTACGGAATTTCTGTTAGTTTCCGAAATAAGCCATTTTGTGTTTGGCGGCTGTCTAAAATACATCACAAAAATTGTCACTTTGACATCTGTCAAATCTTATATTAATAATATTTATGGTAGGCCCTACTGCGCCCTACTAGCCTTCACACGATGCAATATGACTGGGTGGTCTGAGAAATGGGTAGTTGGGTCCAGCCATGTTGCATTTTCTGGTTGTAGTACACCTGTCACGATGTCATTCAAGTCAGTACTAGCCCAAGTTTACCAAAACTGAATAATACGATTAGCTATCACTTTGACAAGTGTCACATCAAGAGTATGTTGCCAGTTAATTAAGTTATGAATTAGGCCTTAAACGTAACTAAGACAAAATTATACAACACTAGTTTTCCGGCCACGAACCGCCTACGTGTATGTCGGTTGTCGCGCAAAACCATTAACCTCATTTTGCGCAGTTAGATTAAAAGAATCCTTTGTCCTTCCTCGAGTCTTAAACTATTTCCATACCAAATTTTATCCAAATCGGTCCTGTAGTTTTTAAGTTTATTAGTTGCCTACAAAAAAGAAAAATAAATACAAATCTTTCCTCTTTATAATATTAGCGTAAATCAACAATCAATATCAACTGTCACTAGAACAGACGACCTAAATTAGTTGAAAATGTATTTGTTTTTAACTATAATTAGGAAATTCCCGCTGTCTGAAAAAAAAACTACAGGTAAAACATTAACTTTAAATAAGTACCTATGTGTCAATTATACATAATTTAAAAATAATACATAATAAATACATTCGTTTTACTATTTAATTACATTTGTACTTTTTTATTTATTCGCTCTATCGATTGTTAATAATAATTATATTTATCTAATAATAACTGAAGACTGAGTGAGTCTCGATCGTGCGCTCGTGGAGTCTGGACCTCCTGAGGATGCTTCGTTTAGAAGCGAAACGCGTCAAACACTCTTCCGGTTTGGCTGCGTGGCGTTTGTGACGTCACGTCGGCTTAACAGGAAATTAGGCGGAATTGTCACTCGATATATGTATAATTTTAATATAAAAAATTTAAGTGTTTTATTATATAATTAAATTATTGATATTTTCTTAAAATACTTTTAAAATATTTGTTATTATTAAATATGGATTTCCGTAAAGTAACGCCTGAATATATTCATTATATTTATCTACCTAATTACCTTTACATTTTTATTTATACAAAACATAAATGCATTTATGAAGTTATGATTATTAGTAAACACATACAGTCAAACAAATATTTGTATTCCCTGTACCATATTGTAGGCCACTTCTACATCAGAACTTCTGACGATAGTTAAAATAGGAAAACTATGCTTAGAATTAAAAGTCAAAGTCAAAATCATTTATTCAATTTAGGCGTCTACAGCGCTCTTATGGAAGTCAATAACAAATTTTAATATTGAAATATTCTACATTGAACTGCCACGTTCAATAAAAACAATGTATAGAGCCACTGCGAGAAGAACGGGCAAAAAACTCGGGGCCTTTTTTTTAAACGTCTTTTAACAATGTTTTACATATTTACTATATTATAATAAAATTAATATAATGTTAACAAAATCACAAATATATGATAGGAAAAATTTAAGTCATGTGCGGGATTCGAACCCGCGTCCATGCACGCCTTGAGCCGGGGTATGCTCTAACCAATTGAGCTAAGATGACAAGTCATAACTCAAATCTTTCCTATCGTTCTTTAACTATCGTATTGGGATGGAATGGAGCGATATCTATAGTACCACTTGCGTTGTACTGCAAGCAAGACCAATTTTGCAATTAGTGATTTTGTAATGTAATTCGCATAGCAGGCGTTATTGCAAACCTAACAATATTAATATTATAATATTTGTTTAAATTACGTAGATGACAGGCGATAGCTTGGCGGAGGCGGAATTGTCCAGGCATTTTTGTCGTTTAAGTAATCACAAACTGTGTAGTAGGATTCATTAATCAATATGTTTGTCACGTGCCACTTGAATTTCCCTTCTGTGAGCGTTGTAATATGTTTGGGAACTGAATTATAAAACCGTACACAATTACCTAAGAAAGACCTTTTAATCGTCTTTTCTAATCTAAAACCTGGCACCACTATTTTATCTTTCGCAAGGGGATCTTCCTCCCTTGCACGCTCTGCCGCCTCCTTTTGCGATATCACTTCCTCGCAAAAGGAGGCGACCGCTGCCCAGGCCCCCTCGCTCTCCAACATGGCATTGACCACATTGGGAAGCGAGAGGTCCGGCCCGACAACGTCGATCAAGCTGCGGCGCAGCTCGGACCACGAAGGGCACACCTCGAGGGTGTGCTGCGCCGAGTCTTCCACCGCGGGACAGTGGTGGCACGCCGGTGCTTCCTCCCTTCCGATCTGGTGCAGGTACGATCCGAAGCATCCGTGCCCGGATAACACCTGCACCAGACGGAACGAGAGAAAGCCGTGGGACCGCCCGAGCCAGTCTTGCAGAACTGACCCGAGAGCATCCAACGTACGGCGGCCAAAAACAGCGGCGGCGAGCAGCCTCCGTCCAATGCTGGACTACTGTGTCCCTCGCCTCACGCCGGACGGCCTCCCGCTCCTCCAGGGCGGGGGCCTCACCGCGAGCTTTGCGCCCCGCTGTCCACTCGTACACTCTGGCGAGCACTCCCGCCTCAAGCTCCCAAGGAGGGGTGCCAGCTAGAGCGCACGCTGCCGCAAACCCTATCGAGCGGTAGGCCCACGCCACCCGCAGTGCAATGGCCCTTTGAGGCCTGCGGAGAGCGGTTGCATTCGTTTCGAACCCGCGCCAACCACCCCTATAGCCAGGGTATGCTCTTACCGCTAAGCCAACATGATATATGACTCATGACTCTTATTTGTCCTTCGGTTCTTAGCCATTATTTAGGAATGGAGTGACATCTATAGTTCAACTTACGCTGTAATACAAACAAGATTTTTTAAATTAGCTTTATACTTGTTAAAGATGACGCAACCCTATAATTTTAATATCATATTTGCAATAATGCATGCTCTGCGGATTACATTACAAAATACTACGAGTAGAAAAATTATAGTCATGTGCAGGATTCGCACCCATGCTATATTTCCCTGTAGCCGGACCGAAATATGCTCTAACCGCTAATTCATTATAAATTATGACGCATGACTCTTATTTGTGTTTTGTTCTTATATCGTACGGGGATGGAAGGACATCTATAGTTGAACTAATTACGTTATGCCACAAACGAGACTAAGTTTTGCTATTAGCTTTAAAACCCTTGTTACAGGGATGGATGGCGCGGGTTCAAATCCCATGACATGGCTATATTTTTTCCTTTCGTTCAATTTTGTTTACTATTCCGCGGAGCGTTAATGCAAAAACAAGTAAGTTAAAAAATATTACCTAAAATGGAACAGTTATTTCACACTTTTGTGTGTCATTCACTGTCAATAACTATATAACAAACAAGATATGAAAGCACTTTTCAGTTAATGTAGTGTATCTCAAAAATGGCTGGACCAATTTAAACGGGACCACACGGTAAGCAACAGCTTTCAAATAAAAAAAGAATCATCAACATCGGTTCACCCAGTCAAAAGTTCAGAGGTAACAAACAAAAACAAAAAATAGTTTTCCCCCAAATTTTAGCAAGTAGTTTCCACAGAGGCTATAGCTAAATTCCATCCAGACGTCTAGAAAAAACAGTATTTTAATGATGAAAATGGTATATAAAATATATTTACGAGTTAATTAGGACGGACCCTAATGTAGCTAATAATTATACGACATTACTCCTCGTTTGTACTCGAACAGGTATTAGCGGCATGTTGAGGTTTTCATAACACATTTACAGTAACTATAATGAGGCTGACGTTCCAGACAGTGTTTTCTTTGTGAATCTATAACTGGAAATAATTTTATCATATAATATTAAACCAAAATATTCCCGCAGAATTAATATTTTCTTTGTACAAGAAAAGAGAAATTCGAAGGTTTATCTACAACAAATCTAAAAGGATGTTTCGTGGAATGAGGCTACAGGTTTTGTCTCTAGGATTTAAAAGAACTTTGTTATTCTTCACCCTGTTTTGCTAGTACAGTTTTGTTAAAAGGGCGAATTTTTTTGGCTACCTTTTTCTATATTTGACCTCACTTGAAAAATAATTTATATTCATTTACTATATTTATATTTGGTTTACGTTAGTTATTTCCTAGTAAAAAAGGAGTATTGTAGTTGTCTTATTTTACATTAGTACATACGTTTTCACATATATTATTGACTAGCTGTACCTGCAACTTCGTTCGCGATTGCCGTACCTGCAGACTAATTATTCACATTTGACCACTATTTATCTCATATTAAGCAACGCTGTGTTCTGCGGTGAAGCACTCTTAGTAAAGCATGAAGCTCAGAAAGGAGCTTTTTGCTTTGGGTTTGAAAACTTCCGGGTTGTATATTCCAGAAGACGGTAGGTAACTCAGAGAGTCCCTTCGCGGTTCGCACTACAAATGTGGAAGCAATGTACTTCGTGCGTTTCTTTGTAATTTCGATTTTAAAACGGCGTTTTTTTTTATGAGGCTCTCTAGAGTTCTGTTTAGCGGTAGAACGACAATATATTAGATCGTGCACTTCCATTGCGCAGTCACCAAAATATATCCGACAAAAGATAGATAGTTAAAAAAACTGACTGTGACGAATGTTCCAGATTTTAGAGTTTTATCTTAGCAAGCTTGCCAAACTGATTAAGGGTGCCGGGCTGCCCTTGGGGTGCCGACCTACTCGTGAGGTGCCAGGCTGCCCGTGAGTTACCGGGCTGCCCGTGGGGTGCCGGGCTGCCCGTGATTTGCCGGGCTGCTCGTGGGGTACTGGGGTGCCGGTGGGGTGCCGGATTGTGCGTGGGGTGCCGGCCGGTTTGTGGGGCTAGAACTATTCTAACAAAAAAAGAATAATTGAAATCGGACTGCGCATTAATAAATTACAACTATGTGTACATTTTGACTTTCATCCCCTTTCTCGAAGGAAAAGTGCAGAATTTTTGGATAAAAAGTATACAATTACCTTTTTCGTAGTATGAACTCAAATTGTGTAAAGTTTCATTGAATTCCATCCTGTAGTTTTAGAGTGATGCGCGGCCGGGATACAGATAGACAGACAGACAGACAAAAATAGAATAAAAACTATAGTTTTGGCATCAGTGTCAGCTACAGAGTGCTCTCAAATTATGTTTTTCAAAATACATGCCATGTACAGAATTGGATCTGTTACAGTTGTATTATAAATAATACAGATTTAAGTAACTAATTCATTTATCGAGCTTAATACCTGTAACCTACAGTGTAGTATGTTGTGTGATGTAGTGTAGTATTTTCAATCAAAACAGAAAAAAGAACACATGTTTGTACGGCATTGTGAATGTAACAGGCCTATAATTGCTTTAAGCTCAACTATGGGACATTAATATAACTTTCTTTTATACCCTTAGGTATTTTTTTTTATGGTATTGTGTCGGAACAAGCTCGAGGCCCACCTTATGTTAAGTGGTCTAACCTCTGCCTATAACAGATGCATTTCGTCACAAGATAACGAATTGCACTGCGCCCGTCACTTTGAGACATAGTTATTAAGTCTCATGTGCCTGTAATTTCAGTGGCTCTCAAGGAGTGCTGCTGGAACACACCGTTAGGTGCTTGGCGACAGATTTTCTACTTGAGGGTGGTCGCCAGCCAGGCGGGCATTTGCAAAATGCCCTTCCACCATGCGGTGAAGCGGGTGCGTTTTACCGCGGCGGGATTTACAATAGACCTGCTGCGCGGCTGTCCATAGCCAATGCCACTGAACCATCACTGCTTCAAAAGTATGTAACAGATTGTCTGAAAGAGATCATTCTCAGCGGTAAGATCGCCTATTGTCACAACTACTCTTACTTACTATCTATTTATGGAACCAAAATCAACCGTTGAAATAAATATTCTATACCATTTTATTAATTACCAGAGCTGCAGGACTATTTCCCAAAAATTGCAAAATTTAATACGCTATGCTGCTATTAGCTAAAAAACTAATGTAAGAAGCTACGAATAAATATGTAAAGCAGCCTACAACTATGGCAACGCTAGTAGGTTGTCTACTTTAATTATAACGAATTAAACAGAGGTCGAGCACACGAGTTTTCCAGCCAAGTCGTTCTGTAGAAAAGAGGCCGGCAGGCTTGTTAATTTACCAGCTAAACTCCAATGCTAACGACACAGAATACTATTACCTACAGTAAAAATAATTAAGAAAATATGTTTTCCTAAATATGTAAGATAAGATACTTTTATTAGCGAAAACATGTGATACGACGACATATAATAATAACATGCATGTAGGTCTGCGTCAAAATGTTTTGCGTCATTATAATAATAATAATAATCACATTAATAATAAAATTTAAAAATTGTTGTTAAAAAAAAGTAGAAACGTTTGATACAGGGTTATTGGTAAAATGCTAACAACCTCTTAGGGTTGACTTCTGCTAGTCATAACAAACTTTTTTCGATGTTTTCAGCTGTAGCAATAAAAGTTAGTACCTATTTCACCTATGGTTTCTTAACGAGAAGAGTTAAAGAGAAGAGTGCGGTGAAATTCTTCCCTGCTTGCTGTTTACAAAAGCCAAATTCTCCATAATTTTGTCGTCTCAATCCATGGATATAACTGTCATTGGATAGCAGTATATTTACTTTTTTAATTATTTTTGACATTACTTTCTAGAGTCATGATATAAATAATATAATAAATAGATTCAGGCGTTACTTTGCGGAAATCCATATTTAATAATAACAAATATTTTTAAAATATTTTATGAAAACATCAAATTAAATTGATATATTTTTGTATTTTTTAAGTGTTTTATTAAAATATTAATTTCATGTTTTCATAAAATATTTTAAACATATTAAAAAATATAACTAGTTACTATTCCGCGTTGTGACAGTGTTTCTGTTAAGCTGACGTGACGTCACAAACACGCAACCAAACCGGCAGAATTTTCAAGCATTTCGCTTCTACACGAAGCATCCTCAGGAGGTCTTGACTCTTCGACACACGATCGAGACATAAAAGCTAGCAAGGCCGAGAAATTCAATACGTTAGTACTAAAAGCTACTATCAGCACTTAGTACAGTTTAATAAATTTGGTAAAATAAATGAATCAATATCTTTATTCAATACCAATGTGTTCATAATACGAAGAACAAAAACAAGCTTAAGAGCCATTTCACAAAATCACGCTACTGAAGTTTAGGTAAATTCCAGCGCATCGCTTACACAAGCGAAAGAAGTGACGACGGAATAGCGTGACTGTGAGTAACATATTTTGATACTAGCACTCATTAATAAAGAAATCTAAGTTGCGAATTTAAAAATTGTGTGATTGGCATGAGTAAATAATTGATTTCTTGTCGATTACGTGCTAATGTTATGGAAAAGAAGTAGGCATGTACATTAAATAGTCAACCTGCATCGTGAATCTTTTATTTAAATTTCATCCTTGATGAATAAAAAATAGATATGTTTGAATCATTTATTGTAACAAAAAACTTAAATAATTAAAAAATTATACGGCTTAAAATTATATAAATATTTGATGTAACGGCATTGATTAAAAGCTGCGGACTAAAAGCTCTTTCTTTTAAATTTTCCAAAAATTGCTGTTTTCCTCGTTCACACTCTTCAGTACCTATATCCAGTCGTTAACACTGTCTGTCATAATGACCATGCATAGGACCAACCAGAAACGTCCCATGACGTTTTTAGTTTTCCATTACTTTAACATGTCACCCTCATATTCCCATACCATAATATATCACCTACACCATTAAAAAAATAACATTTTCATCCATTTAGTTTGAGTAGACCAAACAGCGAAATGTAAATATATATTTACAGATTTTGAGGTTTTTTTGTTTTTAAATCAAATATCTTTGATGCAATAGTAATTAAACAACTTTAAACGGTTTAAATCGCGTATATTTATCATTATTTTTGTCCCGACGTTTCAAACACTTTGCAGTGATCGTGGTCACGGGGTGACTGTCACGCCTCTTTCCCCGTGACCACGATCACTGCAAAGTGTTTGAAACGTCGGGACAAAAATAATGATAAATATACGCGATTTAAACCGTTTAAAGTTGTTTAATTACTATGTGTAATAATCGCGAAAACCTAAGACAACATTATCTTTGATGCAATCTATAATCAACATATATATAATTCCAAAATCAGATTGAAGACGTTCTGAAAAAAGGCCAGGTCAAAAGTACACTAAACCGACGCTTATGTATGAAAGGATTGATGAGTATAGATGAAGCGAAAGAGATATGTCAGGATCGTAGTAAGTGGAAATCCGTGGTCTCTGCCTACCCCCACGGGAAAGAGGCGTGATTTTATGTATGTATGTATATACTTCTTGGTACCAATGCAATCCTTACTATATACTCTTATGCCCACTATTTCCTCTATAGAAAATAAATGATAATACACCTTTTTATACAAAAAAATACTAGAAATGGGGTTTACACACGACAAAAATGGTGGGAAATAGTAATTTAATTGCTATTTCTATTTTTTCGTAACTAACTCACCTAGAACTTCGATCTTCTTTTAATATGATAATTTTGAATTATCATATTAAAAATATCAAAATCTGTAAAAATAATTTTGAAGCAGTGATAGCTCAGTGGCATTGACTATGGACTGCTGTGCAGCAGGTCCATGGTTCGAATCCCGCCCAGAGCTTGAGCTTCATCGCATGGTGGAAGGGCATTTTGTGAATGCCCGCCTGGCTAGCGACCACCCTCAAGTAGAAAATCTGTCGCCAAGCACCTAACAGTGTGTTCCGGCAGCAGTCCTTGAGAGCCAGATAAATTACAGGCTAATAATAATAATAATAATAATATCTCTTTATTTCAGGTAACATGTTTACAAAAACACTGACCCATAGAAATATATACCTTACAGACTAACATACATAATATATAGAAATAAAAATAAACAAGTTTAAATAGTTTTGGGATTCATTTTCGGCCTCGCCTCCCTATAGCGCCTGTATACTACTCCTTCCGGCCAGAAGTCGGAGACAAGGAACGCATCCTTATTCTTCGCTGGAACCCGGAGCACGTATGATTTAAAAGTTTTCACCCGGCTGGATTCCAGCCGCTGTAACGCCACTTCAAATGGTACTCGACGTCTTTCACATCTCTCTTTGATGTATTGCAGTACATCGTTCCCGGATGTTGTTGGGTCCAAACGAGAGAGATATATAGCGATGGTCGGCTCCACAGCATGAAGTACAGTCTTCTCTGCTGTATGCGTAGCTGTGCCACGATGGTTGCGCGATGGTCGAACTCTCGATTTCTTCTTCACGAGAGTGAACCCCTCATCATCGCTATTGGTGGCAATAATGAGACCTAACAACTGGACGTCTCAGTGTGACGGACACAGTGCAATTCGTCGCTGACGAAATGCGTCTGTTATAGGCAGAGGTTAGTCCACTTAACATCAGGTGGCCTCGGGCTTGTCACAATAACAAAAAAAAAAAATACTATTGTTCTTTAGCCTCGAATTGTTACAGATTTTTACGCCAAATATTTTAAAGTAACAAAATTAAAACAACCCAATTGTTTTAAGAACTTTGGCGGGAAAACTGTATTGGAGAGCAATTATTTTTTCTGAAAAACTATACCACCTACTGCTTTGGTCCTTTTTGATATTATTATTTACATGTAATTTATACACCTGTATTATTTCAGATTTTTTGGTTTAGAAGTTTAAAATTAGTTACGAGATTATTTAATACGCAAATTTGCATCGGTAAGTGTTTGCGTTGCAAAATATATCGAGTGAAAAATGACTTATACATATGCAAAATTGCGGTTTTCTAGATTTATAACTGTTGAAGTAGTTACGATATTAATATGAAATGACGTAATATTTTGGGGCCAAAATGTAATTTGTGCTGGTTTCAGATTTCATCAAAATATTCAAAATACTTCCTACTTCATACGTTATAGGATTTTTTCTTGTATGGGCATATGCATCCTTTTGAAAACCATTTGGATTATGAAAGTCGGACTTACGCAGATTTATGGTAAATTTGTAAAAAACGACTATCGACCGCTAACTGGTATCCCGGTTCGTACAAATGATGAAAAAGCCGGGAGGCCGGTTTGTACAAATTTTCAATAGAAGGTAGTTTAATTTCCAGCTGAAGTTATCGCTGTGTTCACTTATAGACATTAACTGAATCCAAAAATATTGGAAATCAATTATTCGCCTGTCATCTAATCCGCCTAAAACAAAAGTTATAGTGAGTTACTAATTTAAACTAGAATAATATAAAAACTAGCAGACCAAAAAGAAGAAGTCAACCTTGTGAGGTTGTTAGCATTTTTCCAATTACGCTGTATAAGGATGCATAATTGTGTCGTTTCCTTTTTTTAGCACAATGGATGAACAGAAACTAAAGATGTAGTTACTTAACAAGACAACAATACTTATATTATGTACAACAAAAATAAAGTATAGTTAGTTTTACTTAAAAAAATATCGACATGATCAAAACTCTGTGGTCGCACTATAAACTTGCATCTAAGCGTTCCGCGTACGAGACGTCAGAGCAAGGAAAACGAACACAGGTCCTACCTCGATGGGCGCTCGCGCGGTACTGATCGCCTCGCGCTTGTACATTTCGATTTATGTGCATTTCGAGTTATGTTAAATATTTTTTCTTTTCTAACAAAACAGAGTTAATATCACAATTTATTAAAGATCAGATTAATTAAAGAATGAACTTTCTTCTTATATAATATCTGTTTGGAATTACACTTTATTAAACGCAATATATGGTGGTAAACTGCTGATATAATTCGTGGAAATTGGCGCAAGATCTTTATTTTTTTTTCTACAATGACGATTAATTAACGATATTCTAGTACACTATGTGTCAACAAGATTATATGCCTGATGCACAGTTTTTTATTTTAGTTAATTTGATGAATCTTTATACAAGAGATATAACTCTGAAGTTGGCTATGTGTACTTTAATTCGTAAAACAAGGTGCGGGAGATTGGTCACTACAAAATAATTAATGTTATGTTTGTAAATCTGGTACATTAACTGAAAAGAGAACAGATTATTCTATTATTATCAATTATTAAACAACTTGTAGATATTTCCTATGATAGTAAATTAAGCGCTTAAAATCTTCGTATACCGCATTAAAATGTGAAATGCCTCTTAATATTTCTTCTTTGTTGTATTATATTAATGTACTACATTTCTCGAAATGAGTTCGTAATCAACCAACCTTTATTGAAATAATTATATTACAAGTACCACTGACATTAGCGGTGTATGTTATCCTTAGAGAGTAGCATTACTGTATATAGCATTTTCTGTAACAACTTATATGCTCGTGAGGGTATGATATCACACGACCCCCGGCGATTCCACAGACGTGACGTAAGCTCACTCTGAGCCATTTTTAGTACTTAATTCAGTTCATGTTTTCACAGTATGACGTCATTTTAATGTTGTTGTAGTAAATTATTTCAAAAAGTAAGACCTGTGGGATTTCCATACGTGTGTTAGTACTTGGATCTGCCGTATGTTTTCGTAAGCTTGCTTTCCTTGGGTGTGGAAATTAATTTAAATAATTCACATAGCCTTTTTGAACTGAAGATGGTCTTTCATCAAAGTAAAATACGCGATTTTTTTAAATATTTCTTCGTACTGGATGACGCGTACTGGATGACCATGTTTTTTTGATTAAAACTTGATCCCAGTTTTATGTTAGGGGCTTGAACATTTGTATATATTTATGTGTGTTTGTTCGATATAACTTTCGTATATACATAGGAAAGTAATCTAATATTTTGATTAGAATAAAGTAAAAAAACTAGTCAAGTCAATTCAAAATCATTCATTAAATTTTCGCGTCTTCATAAAGATATATTTCTTCGTAGCCTTTTGTTCCTAGTGTTCTCTCTTTATGTATAACTTTTGAGTGACTTTGTAATTTCGAAGGTTGTCGTGTATCTGAAAGAAAAAGCCCGGTATCTTGCAGAGAAAATTATGTTTCTTCAGAATTTCTGTTACGTCGGGACAAGAATTTCATAACTTAGTGACTTCTAGGGGTAAGTTAGAAACAAAAATCAAATATACTTGCCACTTGTTTTGGATCAGAGATTGTTTTTTTAACAGTTAAGACATAATATGTTGAATCACTGCGATTATTTTTACCAGTCTTAGTATTAGTAGTCATCCATATGGGTTTTATTTTATTTGACTTGCGAATTTTGCCTATTTATGTGTTTCTGTTTTATGTTAAGTATAAGAATTAGAATAATTTATTATAAAAAAAAAACTACAGTAATAGTACACTATAAGTACATGCTTCAAATAAAATAATACAACAAGTAACTTACGATTACAATAAGTACAAATAGAAACGTTGACAGCTGTGCTAGGTCGAACCTGTGTTACAGCTGTCACCAACTTCCCACTGTAAGGCGACATTCCGACGAATCCATAATTTAACTACTTTTTGAAGCACATAAACAGCACACCATTATTACTAAACCACTTGAAACATTAAACATATTTTATAATTTGTTTACAAACGCCATCACAACATTCCTTCAACACTAAATTAAAGATCTGCATTAAAATTGTAGGGTAGACAATATAGTAAACATGAATGGAGTAAGTGCAGTCATAGATAGCAGCATTCATATGTGTGCGTGTTTAGTGCTGTCGGAAGTCTTATACAATTAGTGTAGGAGTGGATGTCTGCAATAATTACGTTAAAACTAACAGTTAGTATTAAGACATTAGTTTTGCTACGAAAAAAGAAAATCTAACAAACTTGACAAAAATAACAAGAATTATATAATCACACGTACAGGAGCGTTACAATAAATAATTACTGAAACGTACATATGATAAATATAGTAATTTGGACGATGTTGCAGTTTTTTTTTGTTGAAATTGGGAACATATAAGTTTTGTTATTTATAATTAATAGATATATTTTATTGATGAAATTATTGTGTATGCAATAAGACAAAAAATTACAATATAATCTTAAATAATAAAATTGGTAACTATATACTGTTAATTAAATTATGTGTTGGTTGTATGATATATATGTGTGTGTGTGTGTATGTGGTGTCCTTCTGTGAAGGTATGTTACTACGGTGTGCAAGCTAGGGTGTGTTTGTGTGCGAGTGTGAGGTTGTGTGTGTGCTGTGTAAAAAGTGAGTGTACTTGAAGTATATAACTGGCTTAAGGATCATCTGTTCGAAGTACTGGAACATAGTCGGTAAGTTAATTCTAACTAAGAGGTTTCATCAACGATTCCGTTTGGTTGTCGCTTTAATTAAGTAAATACTGTTTAACAGTTATTTTACACTTACGTTTGGTAAGGGGGTAAATATTTATATGATGGCAGATTTCTTTGTACAAGTACGGTCCCAAAAAACAATAGTTTCTTTGAGCATACGCTGTCGAGAATTTGGCTGAACAAACAAATATATCTTTTCTCCGTTTCCGTTTGAATTTTTCTGGATCGAACGTGAGGCCTGTGTGTGTCATTATTATTGACTTATAGATAAAAATCTGACGAACTGTGAGCAATTTTAATTCTTCATAGAGCACATTTGTTGGATATCTAAACGGTTTTGATAACATTACTTTTAATATTGCTCGCTGGGATCTTTCCAATCGTAGAAGGTAAGTTTTAAACGAACCGCCCCATACCACAATACAATAGGCTAAGAGTGAATGACATAGGGCATGATAAATAGTTTTTAGTAAGTTAAGATCACCGATGTGCCTTAATCGTTTAGAGATAACAATTAATTTCCTTATTCTACCAGTTAGTATTTTAATGTTTTGGTACCAATCCAATCTATGATCTACAATTACTCCAAGATATTTTAGATGTGATACTTGTTCTAATGTTGGAGATGGGCACAAGGGAATATTATAATCAGAGCAAATGTGGGCTTTTATTTTTTGTACGTCATTGTTTGGTCGATCAGAGAGAGAGTTAGAAAAAAGCAAGTACTTAGTCTTATTTACATTTAATGTAAGTAAGTTATTTCGTAACCAAGACAGAACCTCCTTCAGACCAACTTCAGCAAGGCGTTTGACTTCCTCCCAGGTTGGAGCGGCAAAAAGCAAAGCTGTGTCATCAGCAAAAGCCACAATCTTACTTATACCAAGTTTAAGGTTACAAAGATCATTGACGTATATCAAAAAGAGGATCGGGCCTAAAATGCTTCCTTGAGGTACCCCGAGCTTGATAGAAATTTCATCACCTTGAATGTTTCCGATTTTAACTATTTGTTTTCTATTTGTGTATCAAAATGATTTGGGAAATCATTCAACTCATGACTGTATTGATCTCAATTTGTGTGATAACTGATTTTTTTTTTACTTTAAAAGGATTTCTAATTTGTAAATAAAATAATAAACAAGAAAATATTAAAAATTGCATGTACTTAAAACTTACACGACATATCATACTAGAACTTATTGTTCGAATACAGAAAAGAAAAAAATACAACAATGTTGCAGCGAAATCAGCGCAATAAAAGTACGGTAAATCACGAATAAGGAACCGTACAGATATGTAAAGAGATTGATATACATATATGCTTGTGACAAAAATAGATAGACCTAGCTGAAAACTTTACAAATCATAACCTAGAAATTAACACTGTGTTGGAAATTACGTCTTTAGGAAGCTCGCCCCGGATACATCTCCCTCAAATCAGTGCCTTATCACAAAAGGTCAATGGCACTAAAAACAATATGTAAGAAACATTCCGGACCCCAGGGTTCCCAAGTTCCCGCCCGAAACTGTACTCGTGTGCTTACCGCTTCAGGCACATTACTGAAATTTCCGTATAGTTCACATTGCAGTACATTAATTTAAAGCAATCAAGAACATAAAAAAACAGTTAATAATTGTTCGCTAAGAGTTGTATTCGTTTATTGATTTAAGAAAAAAATCATATCAAATTAAAAAGAATATTCTAAAATCAACCGATTTTAAACATAAAATATGCATTATTAGGGAAAGCTCAAATATCCAGGTCTCACTTAAATTTAAATGGGACCACATGACAAGCACCAGCTTTAGAATAAAAACAAATCATCAAAATCGGTACACTTCTAAAGAGTAACGATATAACACACAAAAATACGGTCGAATTGCAAACCTCCTCCTTTTTTGAAGCAGACTTAAAAATATGTTTCATATATCAATAAAACCTAATTCACATCAATTACACTTCACAATTTTATTTTACCTTGAAAATTTAAACATTATTTATTTCAACAACTGCGACCGATTTATCTGATATGTGCCCATAAAATTTTTAACAAAAGGGTGTGGTATTATTATAGCAACGTAAAGAGAATGTCACATTGAATATATTTTCAATAAAAACACGAAAGCATGCCTTTCCACAGTAATTATTCATTATACTGCACTTTTGAAAACTTTTAAAACTTCAAGTTGTTTCCTGGATACAGAATAATTGACAAAACTACGCTGATTAAAAATATAACAGTGAAATTAGCGTTTCCGTAAAAGTTATGAAAAAACGTATTCCGCGTGTCTGTCTCTCTTTCCATATGCCAGCATATTTTCTCCGAATCTATTAGAAGAAAATAGCCGTGATTGGAGCGTACAAATAGCGTCAATAAAGTAAATTCTAATTATGATGATAATCATTTTGCTGGCAAATATAAAATATAAAAACTTTTTCCAACTTATTCTAGTAGCATATCAAGTAAAAGGGCTTTTTATGAAGAGTACGAATTTTTAGGATCCCGTACAAGAAACGAAATCCTATTACTACGGCTCGGCTGTCCGCCCTTCCATCATTAAAATAGCCATCTATCCAATAGCCATAGTATCTTTGGCACCGTAAGAGGCAGCCAATTGAAATGTTCATAGTATATGTGTTAGTATATCGAATTATCTAACAAATAAATATAACAGCAAACAATATCAAAGGGGGTAATTCAGTTTTTTTTTTCGTTTTTGCCATATCTTTAAAACCATAATACAAACAAGCATCAAACTTTGTAGGATGATAATACAATATATAAAGTATGACGATAAATAATAAAAACCGACCAAATGCGGGTCCCGGTAAGAATCCCGAACTGTATGAAAATATATTTCGATATTCTCGATATTTATCTAAGTATCGATATTTTGGTAAATTTTGTTTTGGGACAAAGCATTTTTTGGTAAAACCGTTTTGTATTAATAACCCATACCTAAAATAATAATAATATTTTAAATATTGTTAGGTTTGCAATAACGCCTGATATGCGGATTACATTACAAAATCACAAATATACGATGGGAAAAATTCATCACAATACGGTGGTTAAAGAACGATAGGAAAGATTTGAGTTATGATGTCATGTCATGTTAGCTCAATTGGTTAGAGCATACCCCGGCTCAAGGAATGGATGGACGCGGGTTCGAATCCCGCACATGACTTAAATTTGTCCTTTTGTATATTTGTGATTTTGTAATATAAATAATATTTCATTTAGCTACCTACGTATGTTTTATTTATTAACCATAACCCTGCTCCACATCATTTGGTCTTAAAATATCTCGACTCTAAAGCCGAGGTACTGATTCCTTAGTACTTTCTCAACTACAAGCCAGATGTTGCAGGACTGCTTGTTATCGCTATTGTTACCTAACCTGTAATTTGAGAATTGCTTCCTTTGAGCCCACTTCGATAATATTTGGTTTGTAAGATGTTTTTCTTGGCAAGTTTCATAAACTTTCCTAGTATGTAAATTGTTTCGAGGTTATAAGTACAATCATATTATTCTCATATCAGTCAACCCATTTTCTCTACTGGTACGCGAAATCTTTAGCAGCGAAAATGAACACTACAAACAAGGCATAACTAATACTAGGCTCTTTCTTATAATTTTCAGGGTTTGTGAACGGATCGCATCTGTAATCACAGGCTAATAATAATTACTCTATTGATATTTTTATTTCTCTTCCCCTTGCCGATGTGTATAATGTTTCCGGTATATTGTATTGTATCTTTGCCCTTTGCTTATAAACGCATGAAAAAAAATCTTACAAAATATATGAAATTATCGTAGCAGGAAAATTTAATTTACTAAATAAGCTAAATAACAATCATCATGAGGATAACTCATAGGACAAACCCAAAAATATTTAGCTTTGGTTGTATGATCAGCTACTTATCTAACGCTAACCCTCATTGGAAATGTCTTGTCGGTAGTTTGCCCGCTTCATTTCAGGTATATGGTATAGGCTTCGTTATTTTTTTTTATTGCTGATAGGTTCACCTTTGACCACAATCCCACTTGATGGTAAGTGATGGTGTAGCCGAAGGTGTTAACAGGCTTAACCTGGAATTACTGGCTCTCAAGGACAGCTGCCGCAACACACTGTAAGGTGCGCTTGGCGACAGAATTTCAACTTGAGGGTGGTCTCTATCCAGGCGGGCATTCGCAAAATGCCCTTCCACAATGCGGTGAAGCTCAAGACCGTGGCAGGATTCGAACCATGGACCTGCAGCGCGGCAGTCCATAGCTAATGCTACTGAGCTATCACTGCTTCGATAGGATACTAAGGAACCCGGATGTGCATAAGTGCATCGACATCACACTCGCATCGACGTGAATGGTTTCCAGATGCTCATTTGCCGCATTATTACTCTTAGTCGTCTATTTGACATCCAACTGTAGGATGGCACAGAACTTATATGCTTAATCCAGGAACTGTTTATACATATATGACAAAATACTTTTAACTTTGGGTTGACTTTTGCTAGTCCTAACAGACTTTTTTTAAGAATATTTTACAGAACAAGCGCGAGGACCACCTGATGTTAAGAGTCTGTAATTGTGCCTGTAGTTTATTATTTCTTATTTTTTATTAATTTTCTTGATGTAAATATTCAAAACTCTATTCTGAATGACTGATATAGGTTATTTCAGCGTTTTCAGTGATAGCCTTTCGTTAATACACTATGAGCGCAAACCTTGTACATAACTACTCCCTACTGCTAATATTTTGGACATTTTAGCGGCAGGTACAGATCTACTGGCAGTTCAAAGGATTCAACGCACCAGTTGGTAGTGTGCTCAGTACGCTGGCAGCAGTGCCACGTTCATTTGTAGTTCTTATTCTAACGAAAAAATCTTACCACCTCTCAATAAAACATCTTTCAATAAAGTTACATCAACATTAATTTAAAGAGTTTCCCCTTGAGTAGAAAATCTGTCGCCAAGCACCTAACAGTGTGTTCCGGCAGCAGTCCTTGAGAGTCAGTAAAATTACAGGCACATGGGACCTAACAACTGTACATCTCAGTGACGGGCACAGTGCAATTCGTCGTTGACGAAGTGCATCTATTATAGGCAGAGGTTAGTCCACTTAACATCAGGTGGGCCTCGGGCTTGTTCCGTCACAATAATATAAAAAAAAATCTAACGTGCAGTTAGAACATATTATTTGTATTTTCATCAGTATATGTTTATAAAAGAAATCGTATTATGTCGCTTGTAGCAACAAAAAACCTATAAATATCGATATTGAAAGTGTAGCCATTTCTATATGGAGGGTCAATAACAGCGTCCGCCCGGGGTCGATACCGGAAGTCGACCGGCGGCACTTACAGGAAGTGACGTTTTCTGTCGGTGAATTTTTTTTTTTTTGATAAATGTGGGTTTTCTTAGTTAAGGAATTGTCCTCAAAAATATGGACTCCCACCGCGCGGGGTAGGGGCTGGTTGTATAGTTGTTTCTAAGTAGGTTAATAGAAGCCTTGATTACAAGGGCATTTTCCAAACACAAGGGGGAGGCTCTTAATCGAGGCTACTAAAATGTATATGTACATACCATAGCTTTCTCCACCATCTCCCGTAGTCGTAGTCTCCTTTGCAGAGGCCTCGGTGCGGTCACTTTCCACGCACGTCACTAATATCCAGGTAGCGTGGTAAACAGTTCTAATAAAGGTAACAATGCGACAATATTTGCACTTATTTTTAAATTAAAAATGCGACACCGTCGTGGTGTATGAAGCGGGGCGCGGTCCAACGATGACTCTGAATGGTACTGGTTTGCCGCGACGACACGAAGCATCATTTGCGGCTCGTTGCGGGTAGTTTGAAAAAACTATGGATGCTTTGATATACATATAGTAACCAAAAAAAAGAACCAGATTGAAAGGGTATGTTGTGGTAAGTTTTAGATATAAATATTGTTTGTTTGGTTTAGCGAGGTAAAGCCATTGAGTCATTAAAGCGTTAGTTAGGTTCGTATTTATAAATGTATCACGAAGTTGAAATCAATCTTGAAATGCTGTTTTGACAGTTGTTCCATACATGAAACGCTTAAACTGAATCTTAAGATCAATTTCAACTTCGAGGTAAATTTATTAATACGAGTCTCTTACTTGGTGGTAATTAAAAGCAATTTTAGGTGTTTTACGAAAAAAAAAACCCGCAAAATCAACATCCTCTTCTCACATTATTATCATAATGATTTATATACATTTCGTGGCCTTTATTCATGTCCGATCGCTTATCAAAGTTTTACTTTCAGTTGATTTATCTCCCGTTCATTGTTTATACCTGAAGATGCCAGAGAAAATAATTTACGAAGTGAAAAGTGGGGAACCTGGACACTAATTTCAAAATATACCACGCTAGAAGTGTATGACATTGAGTGAAACAGACACCTTATTGAAATCAACTATGGTTAATGTTTCATCAAAATTATGGTACTGTTTTTTAATGAGACGTACTCGTCTCATAAAGAACAGTACCATTATTTTCAGGTGAACTAACATCACCATCAAGTAAACTAAGACTGTTTTTATTTTGACATGTATGCGTTAAAACTGCATCTTAATAACGATGTTAACTTCGAGATCATTTATTTGAGATGTCAATACGAGTCTTAGTTTAATGGATAGTGATATTAATTCACGTGATGATGAAAGATTGTACGGTTGATATGTGTATACTAGTATTTTTGATACTGGTATCTTTACCATGTTTGGCAAGAAATCGGAATCATGCAATATTACAACGAATGGAAAAATTTAATTACGAGCGAGATTCCATCCTGCGTCCACCCCTCCCTAGAGTCGGGACTCTGCGAATTGAGCTATCGTAACGAGTGAGTCATATCTCAATGTATCCTTTCGTTAAGCCGTCCTAAAGGGGCGGAGCCAAATTTGCAGCTAAACTGAGTCAAACTGCAAACAAGACTATTTTTTCAATTAGCTTTAATCTTGTTTACGATGACTCAAACCGATAATTCTAACATTATCTGTATAATTAGCAGTTCCCTTGAGCCAGCCGGTAGCCCTCGGGAACCCAAAACCATTGCAAATATTTGACTTAATTTTTATGTTTCTTACCATTAATATACTTATGTTATTTAAAGCATTTGTTCTAAACATAAGTTACAAGTATAAATTAATTAAAAAAGCAAAAAACCCGACTGCAAATTACTTATTTTTGTTAAACTTTGTATCGTTCCATTGAAATGAAAACTGCAAGTTATATATATTACTGGAATCGTTGTTCAAAGCCCCATTTTGATACCCCACTCGATGGGTTCGGAAGAAAAAACTACTTGCTCAATCCTACTCTAATAATATTTGGCCCTTCCTTTAAAATTTACCCTGATGCTAATGTGGCGCCCTAATTTATTGCATTTGGACGGGCACTTTTTCATGTACAAAGATGATTCTCCTTACCTCTACCGCACAGTGAAGTGTCAATACTAGGAATCATTTTACCTCTTTGGATGCCATACTATCAAAGTTAATAGGTACTACATCACAGTACACGAATCGAGCTCTATTATATGTCCAAATTAAAGATTATATTTACTATGTAATTCTTTAATACTGTGTACATATGACTCTATTCTATATATTTAAATAAAAGTGGCAACCTGCAATAAACTTACATTATTATATTTTCTATATTACTACATACAGATTGCGGAGTCAAATACAAGCTCCTTGGTTCATACCACGCTGGTTGCAGTAATGTTTCCCGTGAGTTTCAATAAGGACTTTTTACTGTAAAAGTTTGTGAGAAATCTTTCCAACCTGAGATTTTTAAATTACGTGAACAATCTAGAGCATGGAATATTCTAGTTAATGCAGCAATCTAAGAGAGAAATGATAAAGCATAAAAAATATTTGAGGTCGTTATTATTTTATGTCACATAAGTACAATTATTCTAGAATGTTTTGGAAGTTTAGAGACTAAGACTTAGTGTTTGTATAAAAATTCAAGAATTTAAGAGATTTAAGTACATACGAGTAACTACCAAATTATGTTTGAGTTAACCAAACATGACGAGAATACACTCTATAAGCATATAATAGACGAGCGGTTATAGCTATGGACTGCCGAGCTGCAGGTGAATGTTTCGATCCCTACCGCCGCGCCGCCGTATACTTCGTCGCATTAAGGGCTTTTTGCGGATTCACGCCTGGCTAGCTACTACCCAACAACAAAATTTGTTGCCAAGCACCTTCCGATGTCCTGGCAGCAATCTTGAGAGCTAGTAAGAAATTATAAAATTACAGCACATGAAACTTATCAGCCGTATGTCTCAGGCCATGGGCGTAGTGCAGTAGACCAGTCCACTTTACATCAGGTGGGCCTCGTGCTTATTCCGCCACAAACACATAAAAATGGAATTCAATTAAAATGTACGCAGCGTTTCCTATTTCTACAATTTTTCTTCTTAAAATTTATAATGATTGCTATATACAAAACGAACTAAACATAATTAAGTACAGAGATCCTTGGTTTTATTTAGTCAAGTAGATGACATTGTATTATCTTCTAATATATAAAATTCTCGTGTTACAGTTTTCGTTGCCATACTCCTCCGAAACGGCTTGACCGATTTTGATGAAATTTTTTGTGCTTATCCGGTATCTATGAGAATCGGCCAACATCTATTTTTCATCCCCCTAAATGTTAGGGGCAGTCCACCCCTAAATTTTTATTTTTATTTTTAGACAAAAATTTTAATTTCTATTTTTTTATGATACAACTTACAAAAATACATACAATCCTCAATTTTCATCCTTCTACGATCAACCCTTATTTTTTAAATTATTTATATGGCAAAACAACGTTTGCCGGGTCAGCTAGTCACATATAAAAACCTCATACGTCTTGCAAAATGAAATGTTTGAAATAAATTGTCAAATACAAAACTAAAAAAACATTAAAGATACTATATCGCCAAAGCTTTCATGTTTTTTCGTTTGAGGTGAAAGAACCTATTGTTCACCCTGTGACAATTGGTTGAACAAGTATCTGAAACAGGTTCAAAATGTCCTTTACCCTGCCCTTTACTCCAACCCAACAACACTCAACACAAAGTATGTTACGCGATTTGAATATTAAAACCTTTGTAACTTTTTTCATACGTTTGCATTAAGGAGTCTCAAAAACAGTCCTCTAGCGCTTCTCATCAGTACTGGACGCTTAGCAATACTTTGATCAACACGGCTTATGAACCTTAATAAATACATTACAGATTGATATTTGCCTTGGTTAAAATAAGATTGATTTTGTAATGAGTTCATGTAGCAGTTTTGTGAAAATAATATTCACGATAAGCCAAGCTAAGTGACAGAAAATGAGGTGCGACATTTGGACGCTGAACGCCAAACGATACAAGCCAGCCTTTGACCCAAATTTTAGCACTCGAGTGTTATTTGTACGAATGTACCAATTTGTGGGTTGGCAAGTTGACAGGTAGCTTCTAAATGCTAAGTGGGATCGTATAGTTATTATTTAGTGTATGAATGTTAATAGTTTAAACAAAATATTGTATAGCTTTTTTTTTAGTACTGTTATGTATGCAATAACGCCTGCTTAGCGAATTACATTACAAAATTACAAATTTACGAGAGAAAAATTATAGCCATGTGCGGAGTATGCATTAACCAATTGAGCTAACATGACACAATTACTTATAACTCTTATTTTTGCTCTCGTTCTTCAACCATCGTATCGGGATGGAGCGACACCTATAGTTCAACTTGCGTTGTACTACAAACATGATCAATATTGCAATTGGTTTTATACTTGTAAATGATGACGTAACCTTATAATTTTAATATTGTTATGTTTGCAATAACGCCTGCTTGGCGATTGTGTCATGTTAGCTCAATTGGTTAGAGCATACCCCGGTTAAAGGGGTGGATGGACGCGGGTTCGAATCCCGCACATGACTATATTTATTTTCTCGTAAATTTGTAATATTGTATGGCTTTTTTAAAATGCCTTTGGCTGCTAGTTCAAAGTCAATTAATATTAGATAATTAATTATGTTATCAAACGTTAAAGACAAGTTTGATCTAGAATAGAAACTGACTCTAAGACAGTTAATGGACTATTAGTTACACGGTTAGTCGCTTGGCGGCAGATTTTTTACTTTAGGCTAGTAGTGAGCATTGGTATAATGCTTTACCACCACGCAGTGTCCAACTTTTTAGCCCGAAGGCATCCAACATAGCTTGAAGACTTCCATCCTTGGACAACTACTGGGACCGATGGCTTAAAATTTAGTCGTAAATTTCTTTAGGCGTCACCAAGAGCATCCAAGTTAAAAATATCTAAACAAGCCGAACGCGTTATATATTGTTGCCGGTAATACGATCATTATATACATAGTAACATATGACGTCATTATAATTAAGGAACAGACCTTATGTTTATGGAACGGGGTTTTTGGGCTTTTTACACTGTTCTACGAGTACTGACGAACGCGCCCTTCCATATAATTTTGTGTAGTTGCAACTACAACTCAAAATATGGAACAATAACAATCCTCGTACGATGGTTAAAGAACGAGAGGAAAATTTTGAGTTATAATATATATTCCTATCTTGATGATATAGTCTATATTTTGACTTTGAATGACAAGCGACCCATAAATAGCAAGGGTCCCTAAAGAGGGTGATTTTTTTTCTTACCAAAAAACAGAACTAACTTCAACACTCAAATATGAGAAATAACTTGTCGAAGTCGGTACCACGCGCACTATTGTGATAGTAGGTACCATTGAAGCATCATGGTACTGACTTCAACAAGGTATTTCGCACATTTGAGTGTTGAAGTTAGTTCTATTTTTTGGTAAGAAAGAAATCACCTTTCTATTTTTTGGTAATTTTTTATTTTATTTTATTGGCATACTGTATACACACTCGGAGACTTAATGAACAAAAGTGCATCAATAATTGTCTATGGACGAGCGCTCCTTCATGATTCGTCTGTATAACACTGTTTTTGATCCGAATTTTATTATTGTCACAAAGGACATAAATGTTTATAAAACTTATCTAGGTTGCAGAAAGATGACATCGTTTTAAGTCGAAAAGTCAGACTTCCAATTTAATTCCAAACATAACTGAAATGAAATTCTTTCATTTATGTGTACGTACACAGTGACGACAATTATTACGTCATGATCATCCAATAAGAAATGGGCATTATATCGCTGGCCCCGGGCAATAAAGCGGTAATATCAAAAATCGATTTTTGCAGGAGAAATAAAAGAACCTAATTTGTTTATAGTGCAGCGTACAGTGATCCAAAACAGACGTTCAAAATGTCAAATGAAAGCTAATTTTTTACCAATTTCATCTTTTTAAAATAATTGTAATGGTATAAATATTTAATGCAATAATTGAAAAAATGTATAGTACAAATTATAGACGCTATTATTTCAACTGCAACATCATTAATGACTTTATAAACACACCGACCACTGAGATTCAGGACTGTAAAAATATAATACGACGTATTTTCCGCTTTAGATCTCGAGCGTACCAGCCGATTACCACCTTCTTCAGGGAAATTTTATAGCCAAAGCTTAGCTGTATCATCCACTAATCGCTATTTTAGAATCCTATCAATGAATCATATTTTTATGTAACCATTGTAACAGACCCACTTTATAATGTAAATTATTTTTATTAAAAACCATTTTAGACACTATTTTATGAAAAAAATATTTTTTTATTGAAACTAATACCTATTTTTTGTTTAATTAAATTTTTAATAATAATGACTTTATTTAAAAAAACCTTTCAAATCACATATTCTTTATTAAATATTAAACTTTGGAAGAAAACACCACAACACTTAAAAAGAAAAATAGATAAAGAAAAAATACCATTCTACCTTAATTCGAATGAAATCAAATAATTTAATTAGCTATTATACTTTAGAAAAAAAAAATAGTCTAAACCTTAAAAAGAAAAAAAATATTATGCTGCTTTTATTTGAATCTTCGCTTTCAATATCGATTTCTTCTTCAGAGTTCAATCAGTCTAACACAATGCAAATTGTTATAAAATGTATGATAATGTTTCAGGATTGCTTCAGTTTTGCAGAGACTCATCAAATCATCCTAAAGTGGTTTTGGTAAATCGATTGGCTCTTTGTACAGATTTCTCAGTACATCTTCTGAAACATCAGTCACCGGCGTCATCTGGCAAAGATCTGGTGTTAGACGCAGTATTTAAAGAAATATGTTCATTGTCAAAGTTATACCTATAAATAACATCTGGATGCGCTCGAGTAATCTTGATTTCGTCAATCTTTGTCCATATACCTTTTTCATTAGTTTGGTCTGCCCGCAACCAGTGTCTTTTGTCCATTATCGCCTTTAAATCGAAGAAATGATGTTGTTCCATTTCCTTAAGATGAAATTTTTCACCATTGATTGAGCATTCATTATTACGCCATACATTTGATCAGGAGTGTAAATCGTGTGGTTCTTTTTTGCGCGTTAGATAAGAGAATGCATCGAATCTCCTTCAGACTGGCTATGGCCAGTTTCAAAGTACCTATGTATTATGTTAACTCCATACTTTTTGGATAAATATAAATAAAGAGCAAAGATAATCCTATTTTTATTCTGCCCAGCCCAATCATCAGAATAAAATATAAAATTCTTGATACCACGTTGGCTCTTAGTTTCAATGAAATTAAGGACGAAACTGCCGATTTTATTAGCACCCCTTTTGGCCACTTGATAGTGCCAAAGATAGCAGTAACTCCGTCCATTCAATGAGTTGTAAATCGTTAAGTTATATATAGGATACTTTTGCTTGTATTGAAAAATTCCTACCTCTGATTGAGGAATCTTCAGGACTTATTCCAGAGCATAAATAGCGACGCCAGTAGCTGTAGAATTTACTTCTATTTTATCTTTAGTTTTTAACGAACACATTCCTTGTTTCTAATGTGATTTGTGTAAATTTCTTGGAGTTGCTCTTTTCTTTCACCATCAGCTTGAAGATACAATGTAAATTGGCCGCACATATTTTATTTGGGTTTGTGAAAAGAATAATTGAATTTTGTATTAAACACAGTTTCATGCTGTTGTTTTGTGGCCATCTTTACGCCATTTGGATAATTTGCACTCTTAAACCATTCATCAGAATACAGCCTGTACATTTTGGGAATGTTCAGTGTTTCTTCTAAGTATAACTTCTTAGTATCTCTTCGGACATAATGTGATTCTTTAACTGGAAATTGTTTTATATGTGAAATAGCACTTTGCTCGGTTGAAACACTTATTTTCTGTGGTTTACTTTCATGCTGACCCCTGTTATCTTTGACTTATTGAGATTTCCGTTTCTCTATTGCTGTGTAAACTGTTTTTCCGCTAATGCTAAGGATATTCAAAAAAGATTTTTTGCAAACGTGAATTGATTATGTTCCATTTATCTTGAAAAAAAAAAATGCTAATAGTTTGTGTCCTGTTTTTTGTTCTAACTAGTTGATTTTTATTAATATCTTTAGTATTCACATGTCGTGTGATATAGTGCCACTGATCCTCGTGATCACTAAGTTTTCAAAATTCGTCGAATATAGCCTGCCGAGAGCACTGCAGTGTAGCTGCACTGACACCGCCCGCCGAATTGAGTTATTATTTGTATCAATTGGTTACCTGATGAACATGATGCTAGAGAGCATGAGGTAATCATTATTGCGTATGAGTGAAAGGGACGGCGTTCAGGGTAACACGACAGTACGGCGCCGGGGCTACAATAAAGTTCCGGGAAGAAAGGCGTAATAGCTAGTACAGATTAAAATCTCTTGTGATTACTTCGTATTAAATGTTTACAGTTCATTGATATAATACGTTTATTTGACAAAAACGCGGTTAACTTTATTACTGTTACTCTTTGTTTAGAAATGTAGTGCAAAGATGTTCACCGATTTCTTGTGTTATGTTTCATGGAGTAATGCAATAATACATTTGAAGTCGTAAGAGAATTTTCCATGCAATAAAGCTGTTATTGTCATTTAACTTAAAGAAATATTAATTTTAAAAAATTGAAAAAAATAGGAGTGGTAGACTGATACTCAGAGAAGCCAAAAATCAAATAACATTAAAAAGGTCGTAACCGGCGTTTACCGCTTTATTGCCCGGGGCCAGCGATATGTGTCCGAATCACATTTGGCCAGCATAAATTTAAACGGTGCATAATAAAGCGCTCGTAGCGAAGTTTGTAGCCTTTTTTTAGTCCGCCGAGGCCATGACTTAGGCACACCGCTAGTGACATTACTACTGAGCGCTTCCGTGCTTCGGAGGGCACGTTAAGCCGTTGGTCCCGGTTGTTGTCCAAGGATAGCAGTCGATACAACGTAGTGGTAAGGCATTTTGCGAATACCCGCCTGGCTAGTTACCACCCTAAAGAAGAAAATCTGTCGCCAAGCACCTAACGGTGTGTTCCGGCAGGTGTCCTTAAGTGCCAGTAATTCTAGGTTAGCCTGAATAATATCTTCGACCTCATCATCACTTACCATGAGATGAGATAGTGGTCAAATGATAACCTATCAGGTACAAAAAATAAACAAAAAACCCTTCAAAAAGAACTTCTGGATTGGGCTTTCTGGTTTTGAGATAGATGGGCTGGTTTTTGAGATAAAAATCTTAACACAAATGGTCCTATATATGGTTTTTCAATCATTAGATACTACAGAACTACTAAAAGACATATACATTTTGCATCGAACGAATTTTATACAATTGTAATTTTTACTAGGAATGTATTGACAACGAGTATCTAATGATCTAAAAACCGAACCTAAAACTGACAATAACAAACAATAATCTTTCTATTAACATGTTTGCAGTTTAAGAAAAGTCCTCATTTTATATGTGAATATTTATTAGAAACTACTAACAAGTTGATCGCCCGGATTTGAACTTGTGGATTACTCGTCAAATGTTCAGGAACAAACAGAGCTTTATGATTTAATTCAGCGTAGGATTTATGTAATACCTACCTAAATGGATTATTCAAGATAGAACAACACAACTACATAACCCATTATAACCAAAGTACTCTGTGACAACAGATTAATAAATATTTGGGTTGCCTAAGCTTTCTTGTAGTAATCTATTTTGATATGTTTTAGAAGAATTTGATACTTTAAGAAGAGAGATATTTTTATGTTTTTGCCAAGAACTTTCTACTGGGTAAACCAAACTGTGCTGAAAACGTGTGGTTTCATTTAATGTACATGAAAATGGTGAAGTCGCTTTTGAGTTACACTCCAGTAACTGAAAAGTGTTTTTCTATCTTGATGATATAGTCGTTGACAGTGAATGACAATTGATCCCGTAAGAGGTAATGACCACAATTAAGGGTGTATTTTTGTTTCCAAAAAAATAAACCACTTCTACACTCAAAAGTGTGAAATAACTTGCCGAAGTCGGTACCATGCGCACAATATTGTGATAATACGTACGTGCAACCAGAAAAATCTTACGCCAAGCATCATTGCCCTGGCAGCTTTTCCTGACAGTTATTAAGACTTGGGCAGTCATAACATTTGTAACTACATTATCGCTAATCCTTAAAACATTTTGCACCTTTAGTAGTAAAAGTAAATAAGAAAGCGTACATTTTGGCCATTATACAATGCATTTGCGAGATCTACCTAAAATACGATGCCTAGATGCGTACTTTTCCCGGCTGGGCATATTGCTGGCTCAGTGCCAGATCAAATACTCCAGAGTATGGATGGGAGGCTGAAGGTATGTGGGACGACACTTAAATTTTAGATTCTTCACCAAATGCGACCGCTTTCTTTAGATATGAGGAATGTTAGACTTACTAGTATACCGAGCGTTACTATGTCTCAATCGGTTCCATTTTTAGGTAAAGTAAGGTATTTTTTCACCCGTTTTAGTGAAGGGTCACTAAAACAGGCGAAAAAAACTTTATTTTAGTAGCAAGGGTGCTACTTACGGGATTTATTAACATTCACTATCAATGACTATATCATCAAGATAGGAAAACACTTTGCAGTTATCGGCATGTAACTAAATAACGGCGTGACCGATTTTGATGTAATTTAAATGGGACCACACGGGAAGCATCAGTTTTCAACAACAAGTCGCAAGCATACGTCATTCTTACAGTGAACGAAGTAGCAACTGTATAATTAAACTGGGTGATCGATGTTGTGGTAACATATTCCATTAGTGTTCATTACAATGCGTACTAATAAAGACTAAAACAACTTCTTCGTTGAAGAATCTCCAGATGTTAATTTGGTCTATTCGTGGTGTCCCAATCAGTATATGCAATTAGTCAGACGCAGTACCCACACAGTTTATAATTCCATGCGGTTCCAATTTGCATTACTTGCAGAAATCCGTTCCTACCTGGTATTCTGTGGAAATATCTCGCATGGACTTATTTGTACATGTTTGTTGATTGAGTATCTGAATATTTGCTGAATTTATATGTGAATGAACGACATTAACGTTCAAATTCCGTTAAGTAATTTATTTATTTATTGAATGCATTATCGCACAAAAAAGATACAAAAGGAGGACTTAATGCTAAGGCATTATCTACCAGTCATCCAGCGATGGTATATGAGAAGGTGTATGTGCACCAAGAGGTGGTATGCAAAAAGGAATCTACAAGAAGTACAGAAGAAAACAAAGGAAATAAGTTGCTTTGATAACTATAACTACATAATATAATAAATAAATGCATAATGTAATATAAAATATGCTAATGAATAGATTCAAGCGTTACTTTGCGGCAATCCGTATTTAATAATAATAAATATTTTAAGTAAACATTAAATTAATATTTTAATACAACACTTTTCTCTTGACACTCTGGTCTTGACTCTACGAACGCACGATAGAGTTTTTTTTTTTCTGTTTAGTCGTTATTGACCGATCAACTATTCTTGAGAGCCAGTAACTCTGACTTAGACTCACCTTCGATCGCATAATTACTTACCATCAGGTGCGATAGTAGTCAAAGGCTAGCCTAACCAGCTATAAAAAACCTTATTTTTCAGATCAAGCTACATGAGTATTTTGTAAGCGTTGTTACCTTACTGAGCACTTTATCTCGTAGCATTCTAAAATTCTTTAAACATTCCAAGTCTTTTACTATTCTCTCTAAAAATTCGAAATTTAAAATGTTAAATGAATATTTAATACGGGAATAACTTCTAAAAGTTATTCAAAAACATCTGACGCTAAAACGAATACCAGTCAGAACAAAAAGTCATCGGGCACAGTTAAACAATTCACATTTCTGTCGCGAGTTGCGAGCACTGTTTAATTTATTGTCGAAATTCAAACTGTGGTCCGACGCCTCGGGATCCCAAGTATACAGCTAAACAGTCGATAAGGCTAGATACTTTTGTATGACATTTGTATTTTGAAGCGCTCGTAGCGAAGTTTACTTAGCTGTTCTCAACCGATCAGCAAAAGTAAGCAACGTCGCCCGCGGTCATGAGTTGGATGGGTGACCGCTAGTGACATTAAAACTGAGCGTTTCCGTGCTTCGGAGGGCACGTTAAGCCGTCGGTCCCGGTTGTTGTCTTAGGATGGCAGTCGTTATAGCACGGTGGGAGGGCATTTTGCGAATGCCCGCCTGACTAGCTACCACCCTCAAGTAGAAAATCTGTCGCCAAGCACCTAACGGTGTGTTCCGGCCGCTGTCCTTAAGAGCCAGTACTTCTAGGTTAGCCTGAACAACATCTTCGACCACATCATCACTTACCATCAGGTGAGATAGTGGTCAAAGACTAACATATCAGGCATAAATAAAAAAAAGACATTGTTATTATTAGCATAAACAGATATAACCTCTGGTTAAGAAAGTCGCTTTGCCCATCTGGGAGTTTACTGTAAGTCAAAATCAATGCAAGTAAGGTACTAGGGGTATTAAAGCCCAGCGTATAATATGCCCCATACAAAAATAATGGTTTTACAGCATTGTTAATCTATTAAGACCTCTCTTAACCAACTCGTAACTTATATAATACAAATTTACAGCTATAACCAATCTGTGTATGTAACGAATTATCTTAAAACTACTGGAACCATCAGAAAAAAAACCTCACCTTCACCATTAGAATCCTACATTATCCCTGATGAACATAAGCTATGGAATATTTTCAAAACATATTTTTTGTTAAAAGTGCCCGTGTTATGTCGGCGCGGCCCGCTAGTACTTAATAATTTAATACATTGAGGAGTCCTTACACTACAAATCGATTTTCAAAATGAGTTTGAAGAGCGAAGTACCTCATCCTTTTTTTGAAATCGGTTAAAACACATAGAACAGTGGTGGATTATTAGGCCAGGAAATGTAAGAAAAATAAACGTTATAACAAGTACTAGAATATCACCCACTTACCCTTTCGCCAGCTGTACCCGGGAGTGTCGTAAGAGGCGACACTAAGGGTTAGCACACCAGAAGGTCAGCAGTGCTTTCTGAGGAACTGATATCTCACACTGCGATTCTTAAGAAGCTTGTCAAGTGGCGGGATTATAGCAAACTCTCCATTATGGTAGAGGCTGTGTTCAGCAGTGGACAATCCGACTGATAAGTATAATTGAAGCTTATTCTCTGCAGTTTATTGCATCACACGACGGCAAAGCTTACTCTTTGTGGTACAATTAAAATTTCATGGCAAAGGTTTCGGCTCTGCTTTAGTCTTCAGAGGCTATGCAATTAGGATTAATGTGGGATTCAATTGCTAGCGAGTGAAATGGGTATTAAATGATATTTATTTATAATATATTTATTTATAATATATTTATTTTAATATATTATTATTAGAGTTTCGTACACAAAGGACCGAATGAGGCTCCATTTTGCCCTTTGAGTACGACATTCCACTGTCTGTCTATCTGTCTATCCGTCTGCTTGCTCACAGGTCTCTATTTTTTTAACATTATGAGCTACAATCATGAAAATTCACCTAAAAGCAAATACTGTACTGTATCAGCCGGACCGTCCACTACTGAACACAGTCTCCCCTATTAAGGGGGTATTTGCTATAATCCCCACGCTTGGCAGGCGGTTTGGGGATCGCAGTGTAAAATGGCAGTTCTTTAGAAGACGCTGCTGCCCACCTTCCAGTATCATTCCCTTAGCCGCCTCTTACGACACCCACGGGAAATATGGGGAGGTGCAATTCTAACCCGGCACCCCACGGGCTAATATATATAAGCAAATACTGGATAAAAAAATCAATTAGATTTAATTCAGGTCGGTTTCAGTACATGGAAACGTACAAAAATCATGACAAAATCATCGTATAGAACTCATTGTGTAATAAATACCTTGTTATGTATTTTATATTAAATGTATTTTAAAAATCAAGAATAGGGTGGCGTTAGAGTTGGCAACTTAAGACCGGTCTGGTTATGGAATCTATCTCAAAGAGTAAACTAGTTAATAATAACAAATATTTTTTTAGTTTTGGAAAAATAATTAAAAATTAAAAACAGGTAAGTGACATTTCCGCCTAATTTTCCTGCTAAGCGGACGTGACGTCATAAACGCCACATAGCCCAACCGCAAGAATTTTCGACGCGTGTCACTTCTACTGAAAAATCATCAGCATGTCTCGTACAATCGCGAATTTCCTGTGTTTTTAAATTTTTATGTGTTTTTCTTACTTATTAATTAAATATTTCTAAGCTATATTTGGTAAATTATATATAGATATGTACATACTAACGCCTAATTGTTAATCATTTGGAAACCTATTATTTCGGTATATTAAGGACCATATCCCACCTGTGGGGAGCTGGGCTAGAATGTCGACCGTCATCTCTTCCGTGGGTACCGTAAGAAGCGACTAAGTGGAAAATATCAGAATGTGGGCAGCAGCGCCTTCTGAGGAACTGCTATTACACTGCGATCCCCAAGACGTCTACTAAGAGTGGGGATTGTTGCAATCCCCTCTTAACTGGTTCAGCAGTGGACAATTCGGCTGATAGAGATGGACCAAAACCCTGATTTGACTAACATATACCGAAAACTGGAATGTTTTGCATAGTTTTTAAACTATGAACAATACATTTTCTTTCATGGATTGTTGCGCTGCGGAACCTATAAAAAGCGAGGTTCGACCGTTTTTTTTCTATATCTACTTCATAATTATTTTAAATAATGCCACACGCCGGGCACACATCTGGACTCTAGGAATTAATAATTAGAATAACACTCCATATAGAAATGTCTTTTTCAGAAAATCCGTAAACTTTAACCAAGCATTGAACCCAGGACTTGGAGATTCCAAAGCAACGCTTCACACCACCCACGCAACATAATAATATACATACAATCGCACTTTCCTTCGCAAAGAAAACGAAACTTGCGAGCGTAATGGAAAAGTTTTTTAGTTTAAAAGAGAGCACAACAGGGGTTCTTCCAACCTCTTAATAACCCAGTCACGTAATTCGCCCCTAATGAAAATTGTTCCGTCACGACTGAATTTCGGCAGTCTTTTTATTTCGTTTAAGGTACATCAAACGAATGTAATTGGGACTTACTGGTGTGTATTTACGTTGATATCAACAGGGATAATGAAATCTCTGAAGGATATGACAGCTTTGTTGGTTTGCTAGAGCAAATAAGTCTCTTTTTGATTGCTTTTTGATCTTGTCTTCGGCAGTGCGGTGAAGAAATAATAAAAAGAATCTTTTTCGTGAAATTTGCAAGTAATTAAAACGGGCGAAAGAAAACCGCCTCTTAAGACTGAAGATGTACAGTACTTTTAATTTTGAAATCACTCATCGTGCGCACAGAGTCTTCGATTCTTTTTTATTCGCATTCGCACTTAGTATTGTTCTAAATTATTGTACTTTCAGGGTGATTCACGTACGTGGGAATAACTAAGACTGAAGTATTAACCGCTTCAATACGTATGACAAAATCCCTAAACTTTCAGTGACTCGAAATATTTAGATAGATCTCTTTATTGAAACACGGTACAGATATATGATGAATTTACTAAAAATTATTACAATAATGTTACAACTGGCGGTCTTATCGCTTATAGCGATCACTTCCACGCAACCATGTTTGGGAAGGAGCAGTAAGTAAATTGTTGGCGTAATGTATAACTTTATGCTTAACTAAATTATGGTTTCTACATTATTAGTTCTATTTAATTCACTAAACCATTTTTGTTTATTATATAAATATACATACACTTACATAAGTATAGTATAATACTGTCATATGTCTAAATATATCCACTTCATAAACAAAACATACATATATACATATAATAAACTACAAAACTACGACATAGGCTTAGCCTTTGAAGCGCTCGTAGCGAAGTTTACTTAGCTGTTCTTAACCGATCAGCAAAGTTAAGCAACGTCGCCCGCGGTCATGAGTTAGATGGGTGACCGCTAGTGACATTACTACTGAGCGTTTCCGTGCTTCGGAGGGCACGTTAAGCCGTCGGTCCCGGTTGTTGTCTTAGGATGGCAGTCGTTATAGCATAGTGGTAGGGCATTTTGCGAATGCCCGCCTGGCTAGCTACCACCCTCAAGTAGAAAATCTGCCGCCAAGCACCTAACGGTGTGTTCCGGCATCTATCCTTGAGAGCCAGTACTTCCAGGTTAGCCTGAACAACATCTTCGACCACATCATCACTTACCATCAGGTGAGATAGTGGTCAAAGGCTAACCTAACAGGCATAAAAAAAAGAAAAAAAGCCGTAACTTATAGCAGCTATTTAAGGAGATAAATAGCTTTGACACGTTGCTTGAAAGTAAGGATGATTATATAATTATTACATATAACACTGAACTATAAAACAACATAAATAAACATACTTAGCGGCTGAGGTAGCTACGTATTGGTTCAAAATATATTCCTAGTTCCATGTCATTTGTTCGAAACAAAAGATTACTACTTACTATCTGCAATCTTAATATAGTAGACAAAAAACCAAACCAACAAACCGACGGACATATTTTCAAAGAAAGTTATTTTCTTTTTCAGTAAATTATTAAAGTTCCTTTATTTTTTCTGACATGTACAGTTTTCTATTACAACCATAAAAAATGAGAGATATAGGTATATAATGCCTAATAAAAAAACGCTTGTAATATAAATTTAATCCTAACGATCAAAAGGTCCTCTAATTATCTTGTAAGAACATTCAGTTCTGCAATCGAGTTTCTTATTAAAACAACCCTGGACGTAATTGGAAAATACGGTCAGAGAAGGTTTCATAACACTATTATTACCTCGGCGTTAGTGTTAAAAACTAATTTAGCCAGTAGAATGGAGGTCGGACGATACCAAGTCAGAAAATGTTTACTCAAGTCCAAGTTACTGTGATAGTAAGCACCTATTTGGATTGTACCGACTATGTGCGTTACGATATTGTATAATAATTTTTCATCATTTCAGCTGCATCAGTCCAAAGACGACAGCTTTGATGTTCAAAAACTCGCTTCAAAATCGATTTTCGCTCCTAAAATGAGGAATAATGCGTCCCGAACAATACTGTTACTTTTATTCTGCAGAACTGCAGCAACTTTTCACTCAACTTTTAGTTGTTAATAACTTAGGAATGTTAAATATATATTTTCAAAAAGTAATATCTTTGGTATTAGTATGGGTTTTTATAATAATAAGGGATATATATTTATATTAAAATAAATAATATTTTTTGTTATTATCGCGATCATGTGTGTTCCTTACCTCACATTTTCTAGCTGTCTATGGCCACTGCAATGAAAACCCTTTGAAATTATTACCTTAAATTTAGTGTTTTGCGACTTAACACATATTGTTCTGCCTTAGTCGAAGAGATTTATTTAATTGTAGTAGCTCCGGCTACGCCTCATCTCACTCGCACTTAGTTTAGCACCGTAAGAAAAAAAAGAGACACAGTCACTCCTTCCGGCGTTCCTCCATTATGCGATAACCTCATTCGTTCGCGCGCGCGCACGCTCACCGCACGTTGTGTTATATAATAACTATAAAGTATAAATATTACTTGAGTAAGGTGTAGTGCCATAACTGCCAACTATACGGGCACGCTGCCCGCTTCTGCTTCGCTCGTCCTAGGTGCGTTAAGTGCCTAGGCGATCATGCCACAGAGAATTGTTCTCGCACGAGGGACTCACCCGACCCACCCAGCTGCGTTCTGTGCGGCACCCAGGGGCACACCGCCAACTACCGCGGTTGCCCGAGGGCGCCACGCACAAACCGCAGGGTGGCAACGGAAAGGAGACCTCCGCCACCTCCTCGTCCCACCTATGATAGGTGGCAGCGGGTCAGCCCTAAGCTGACAGTAGCACCTGCCTCACAGGTGACTCCCGCTCCTCTCCCAGCTAGGAACGCGTGGTCAAAGCCACCGAGCATGGTTAAAACCATCGCTCCCACCCGCGCCCCGGCCCGCGCACCCGTCCCCGCCCGTACCGCGGCCCCTGCCCGCGCACCGGCCCCGGTCCGCGCGGCACCCCCGGCACCTCCTGCCCTCATTCCACGCGCCGCACCTCGCGTCGCCCGGCCCGTGGCCCCACCCCCTATGCCACTGATGGACTCCTCTCTTCAAGAGGATATAGCGCTAGTCAGCGACCTTGCTATGTCCATCAATATAGATGAGGTCCGTGCTCTAGTACGCAAGATGCACTCCGCACAATCACCTGCGGAAGTCATCCAATATACGCTGGAACATGCCAGCCTCCTTAGCGCTCTAAAGCGCTTCGCCCCCCAAACTCCCCCTCAGTACACCCACTATGGGTAGTACAACCTTAAGGAATAAACCGCGCTCAGTTTCGTTAGCGTCCTTCAACGCTAACGGCCTCTTCAGACAACGTGACCTTGTACACGACTTTTGTAATACCCACCTGATCGACATTATATGCGTGCAGGAAACCCTACTAAAACCGGGGAAGGCGAACCCCAGGTTTGCCAATTTCAGAACGGTACGTAATGATAGAGTGACCGGTCGTGGAGGAGGCACTCTCATCTATTACAAAAGGTCCCTGCACTGCATCCCCATACCTACCCCGACTCTCACTACTATGGAAGCATCTTGTTGCATGCTAGCCATGACGGGTCATCAACCCCTAGTCATAGTTTCCTGTTACCTACCTTGTAAAAAGCGTATCGCCCGCGCTGACTTAGTAGCACTTTTCTCACTAGGAAGCGCCGTCCTTCTGATCGGTGACTTCAACAGCAAACACGTCCTGTGGAATTGTAATTGACCTTGAAAGCCTAATCGCTGACTTAAACTTTGACATAATAGCTCCACTCGAGCCCACTCACTACCCCTACTTCGACCACGGCCGTCCCGACTTACTCGATATGGCACTTTTCAAAGGCGTAACACTTCAGTTACGCTCTATGGAGGTGTGTCACGAATTACATTCTGACCACCGCCCCATAATACTGCGAGTAGGCCCCGACCCAACATCTGACGTACCCTGCCCGACCAAGACGATAGTGAACTGGAAGCTCTTAGGTGAATCCCTAAAGGCTATCAGCTCACCCGACCTTGACAAAATCCCTGACGACATTGTGACTAAAGATGACGTATCCCTCGCTATCGACTCTTTCACTAATCACCTCTCCACCGTAGTAGGTGCATCCGCAAAGGAAGTCATAGTGCCGGACGACCGGCGCCTTGTCATTCCAGCGGATGTGAGACGATTAGTGACTAAGAGTAAAGCAGTGACCCGACATTACGACTCCTACCCAAGCAAAGTAAACAAAACTCGGAAACGCCACTTTGAACGCATGGTTGAAAGTCGCATGTCCGAGTTGCGTGATCAGAGCTGGGGCGACAAACTTTCAAACCTCGTGCCGAGCCACCAGGCTTACTGGCATCTCGCTCGAGGTATGAAAGGTGTCGGACAAAGCGACATGCCCCCCCTATACAGACCTGTCCCCCTCGTCCCGGCGTTCTTTGACGAAGACAAAGCTGAGTGCCTAGCCGACAGCCTAGAGGCTCAATGCTCCCCCAATGTCGATCACGTAGACCAAGCTCACCTCGATACGGTGGACGCTGAAGTCGAACGTAAAAGCTCTGTGGTCATCTCTGAACTCCCCCCACTCACCCCAGTATCCTTCGCTGAGGTGACGAGACTGATCAAGGACCTCAAACAACGTAAAGCCCCCGGTGCCGACGGCATCTCTAACAAGGTTCTTAAAACCCTCTCCCCCCCTCTCATTCATCTCCTAGTCAGCATCTTCAATGCGGCTATGAACCATTGTGTGTTCCCTGACACCTGGAAATGTGCAAATGTCATTGGCATTCACAAACCAGGCAAAAACTCCTCTGATCCCACCAGCTACCGTCCCATCAGCCTCCTCAGCGCCCTGGGGAAGCTCTACGAACGGATCCTAGCGAACCGTCTTCAATCCCATGCCCGGGAACACCACCTTATTCCCGATGAGCAGTTTGGCTTTAGACCCAAACACTCATGCATCCAACAGGTGCACCGCCTCACGGAGCACATCCTAGAGGGTTTCAATAAGAAACCCAAACCCCAATCGACGGTAGCAGTCTTCCTCGACGTAGCGAAAGCTTTTGACAAAGTCTGGCACAATGGCTTGATTTACAAGCTATACCACTTTGGCGTGCCAGAGCGTCTTGTGCTCACCTTACAAGACTTCCTAAGGGACAGAAGCTTTCGCTACCGCGTGGAAGGCACCCTTTCCACTCCTCATCCAGTCAGAGCCGGAGTCCCTCAGGGCTCCGTGCTATCACCCATCCTTTTCGCACTGTATACCAGTGACATCCCTCGCGCCCAACCCAAAGTTTTTATAGCCCAATACGCGGACGATACCGCCATTTATTCCACTGGCTGGCATGTAAATAGACAGACATATTTCGTCATTCAACGGGCCATCACCGAGATCGGTGACTGGTTCCGAAAATGGCGCATAGCGGTCAATCCAGTTAAAAGCACAGCTATGTGCTTTACTGAGAAAACCCGCCCCCGCTATCCGAAGCCACTAATTCTGTTCGATGAACCCATTCCCTGGGTGAGAACAACTAAATATCTTGGAGTAACCCTTGATCGGAATCTCACCTTCAAAGATCACATTAATACGGTCCGTAACAGGGCGGCCTTTTTCATGGGTCGCCTAAGTCCCTTAATCTGTAAAGAAAGTAAAATGTCTCTTAGTAACAAGAAGACACTTTACACTGCTTGTATCCGCCCCATCATGACGTACGCATCCGTAGTGTTCAGTCATGCTAGCGAGGCCCACCTACATAAGCTTCAAGCCCTCCAAAACCGGTTTCTTCGCAGGGCAACCGGCGCTCCCTGGTACGTCCGGAGCGCCGAGTTGCACTGCGACCTAAACCTTCCCTCTTTAGCGCAGTTCAATAAGGGCTGCGTCCGCCGACACTTTGATCGAGCCCCCCACCACCCGAACCCTCTGGTTGTCCAGGCAGCGAACTATTCGACTGCCTCATCCGACCCATACTTCAAACCCCCCCGTCGCCGACCACGGCAGGTATTGGACGACCCGGATGACCCCATCGCAGCCATTACGTTGGCAGCTTTAGCGTTGTCCGCAAGTCGTCCTGGTAACATCCCCAGGTGTGCGGTAATCAGAGGTTACACAATCAAACACCGAGCTCGCCGGCGAGCTCGAGGCAAAAATAAAAACCCGATTAGTGTCTCTCCAAATAGTCACAGAGCAATATTCAATAGGGCCCATTCTCAACGGTACAACACTGCAGTTGTACCGGGGCATTTAGTTCCGATTCCCCCTTTGTCTCTCGGCAGCGAGACAAGCCGAGGTCCGAACCACAGTGGTGCCCTTGAGCTCGCTGTCACCCCTCCCGATAGTAGCGTGGCGTTTTCGGCGCCCGCAGGAGACGGAGGTATAAGGCGCTTTTCGCCTTATACGCCCGTCTCAGAAGAAGTGCCCTCAGCGCTTCTTCCTCCTGGGCTATAAGAGGGCCTCCCCTCGCCCAAAGTCCGGTGGAGCTGTACGTCCGTATAGCGGTAGACAGCATATATATATATAAAAAGAGTAAGGTGTAAAGTTACTGTTATTCTAAATTCGTGTGAATATGCCTAAGCGGAAAAGCAGCAAGGAAGATAAATGGCGAAGAAAACTTAAAAAATATGAAGAAAAGCTGAAGAGAAATCGGCCGTCGTCGTTATCTTGTGAAGGTACCCACAATATATCAGACCTAATACGCGATATTAGGCTAAACTTATTTTGCTTCGAGCCAATACGAGATATTGGCCAATAGCTATTTTATGTGAGTTAATGCGAGACATTAACCTATTCTTTTTTTTATCTATTATTGTAGATGATCGGGACTCAGCGTCTATATCGCCCTATTCGTCACCGCATTCACAGCGAGACCGCCGACGTCGGTCCAGAGTCCTAGACCTTAGTCTGGATCGCATCACGTCCTGTCAATCGGTCGGCACTGACACGCCGCCACCGCCGCCGCCGCAAGTTGAGCCAGTAACCTCGCCGATGACACATACTGCTGATGACATACAAACTAGCCTGCCTCCAGATGAATCATCTGTGGAGGTCGACGAGTCCCTTTCGGCTGATCCTGAGCTTTTACAAGCACTTGGGCTATTTGAAGCGGAAAACGACGAGTGGGGGACAGCTATTATTGAAGATTTAGCGAAAAGGTGGGAACCTACGCTTAAGGATGGGCTCAAAAAAGAAGAGAAAGAAATAATACTTAAGAAATACATTTTTCCAAAAAATTGTCCTCTGATGAAACCGCCCACCTTTAACCCCGAAATTTCAACCGTACTAAACGAATCGGCAAAAAACCGTGACGGTAGGTTGGAGAAAAAACAGGCCCAACTAGGTTGTGCCTTCACAATCCTGGGTAGAACAATGTCAGATATTCTGACAAAGACAATAAGTACGCCTGAAGTACTTAAAAATTTATCTGATATGGCAAAAATTTTGGCAGATTCTCATTACTCAGAAACTGAAACTAGACGTTCTCTCATAACGCCAATGGTTGATAAAACTCTAATCGATTCATTGAAAAATCGAAAGCGAGATAGCCATTTATTTGGTGAAAAACTTGGTGAGTTCATTAAAAGTTCCCGCGGTGTACAAAAGACGGGCAAGCTGATAAAACCTACAACGGCGTCTACTTCGAGTAATTTAAACTCCAGGGGCCCAGCATCTCGCAACCAGCAACAGCGATCTTCACGGCAGACCCATCGATCTGGCGAGACGCGGGCGCCTCAATACCAACAATTTCGTCGCCGTGCTCCCTTTCAGCCGAGGCTGAACAACCGCACGCAGCTGCCGACGCCAGCACAGACAGCCTATGCACTGTCAGCGCCACCGCCGAACCGCAAGCAAGCTGCCTACAAACGCAAACAATAGAACCACAGGTACATGGAGGTCGTCTTAAATATTTTGTAAAGGCATGGAAGAATATTACTAAAGATCAAAGCGTTTTAAATACTATCTCGGGTTATAAGATTCCTTTTTCTGAAGTGCCTTATCAAGCTCCTAACACATATGTCAATGTATCACTTGCTAAGTCTGATAAATCATACATTACTAAAGAGTTATCAAGACTGCTCGAGTCGGAAGCTATACGAAGATGTAAACCATGTGCAGGTCAATTCATATCCAATATCTTTCTTGTTCCTAAAAGTGATGGTAAAAAAAGACTAATTCTGAATCTTAAAAAATTAAATAAATTTGTTTATTCTAGTCACTTTAAAATGGAAGATATAAGAACGGCAGTTAAATTGATAACACCGAATACTTATATGATAAAATTAGACCTCAAGGAGGCCTATTTTTTAGTTCCCATCCACATCGAACATACAAAATATCTAAGATTCTATTTTGAATCTATCTTGTATGAATTCTTAGTTTTACCATTTGGTCTGGCTTCCACTCCGCATGCTTTCACTAAACTTATGAAACCTGTTACATCTTCATTGCGGTCTCGGGGGTTCAAATCAGTATTTTACCTTGATGATAGCTGCTGTTTTGGAAATAAATACGAGGATTGTGTTAAAAGCCGTGATGAATCCATATTACTTTTCACTCAACTTGGTTTCGTTATAAACTACGACAAAAGTATTCTAAAACCTAACAAAATCTGTCAGTTTCTAGGTTTTATTCTCAACTCCATGGATATGACGTTGGTATTACCAGATCAAAAGAAACAAGATATTCTAATACGTACTAACCAAATGCTGAACACTAGCTATCTTTCAATCCGCAACTTTGCTCGATATCTGGGAATTTTAACAGCAGCCTGTCCTGCTGTCGCCTATGGCTGGTTATATACTAAGAATTTAGAAAGAGCGAAGTATTTAGCGTTGTTAAACAATGATAACTATGACAAGGTCATGGAAGTTCCGAATGAATTACGACAAGATTTACTCTGGTGGAAAAGTACTATTTTAATATCAAAGAATCCGATTCAATCTACAAATTTTGACCTTGAAATATATACGGATGCTTCGATGATTGGCTGGGGAGCCGCTTGTAGTGGAGAAAAGATAGGTGGTTCTTGGAATTCAGAAGAAGCTAATTGTCACATTAATTACTTAGAACTCTTAGCAGCGTACTTTGGTTTAAAATCTTTCGCTAGTAAACTAAGCTATTGTCAAATTCTAATGCGGATAGATAATACAACAGCTATCGCTTATATAAACAGAATGGGTGGTGTCCAATACCCACATCTAAATGACATAACTCGAAAAATCTGGACTTGGTGTGAAAGACGCAACATTTTCCTTTTTGCTTCATACATCAAATCGTCTTTAAACGTGGAGGCAGATAGTGAGTCTAGAAATATTGATATAGAATGGGACTTGCACCCAAACGCGTTTAAAAAAATTACAAATACATTTGGCTTGCCAGAAATAGATCTCTTTGCTTCGCGATTAAATACAAAATGTGACAAGTATATTTCATGGAAAAGGGACCCATATGCTTGCAATGTCGATGCTTTTACCATTAAATGGGACATGTTTTTTTACGCCTTTCCGCCTTTTGCACTTATTTTGAAGGTGCTTCATAAAATAACTACTGAAGAAGCTACTGGCATAGTTGTGGTACCAAATTGGCCATCACAACCATGGTTTCCGATTTTCAAATCTCTGACTATTAAAACATTTATACTTCCGCCTGATAAATTTTTACTCTCTTCTAATTACAGGGAGGTTCACCCTTTACACCGATATCTTTCCCTGGCTGTAAGTCTGTTATCCGGGAAGCGTTCACCAGGCAACAAGTCCCTCCTTCAGCATTGACGGTGATGATGTCATCTTTGTCCAATAGCACAATATCGCAATATACATCTAGTTATAAGCTATGGTGGCATTATTGTAAAGAAAATAGTCACGATCCTATGGAAGTTTCAGTTTACAAACTATTAGATTTTTTGTCGAAATGTCTAGTCAATGGCTCCTCGTATGGGACCTTGAACACCCATCGTTCTGCTTTGTCCCTTATTTCTAGAAATAAGGTAGGGAAAGACGAACAACTAAAAAGATTTTTTAAGGGTGTTTTTAAAATGAAGCCATCGTTTCCTAAGTACCACGTTCTATGGAACCCAAATATTGTATTAGATTACCTGGCGACATGGTATCCTAACGAATCATTAACTCTTGAACAACTTAGTAAAAAACTGGTCGTACTGCTGGCCCTGGCTACTGGACAAAGATGTCAAACTTTATCTTTGATCAGGATCCCTAATATCAAAGTTCATGATGACAGAATTATTATAGTGATCACAGATATTACTAAAACGTCAGCCGCAGGAAAATGCCCGCCTATACTAGATTTACCTTTTTTCAGACAACGTCCTTGTGTCTGTCCAGCAGAGACGTTATTATTCTATAAGAATCAAACAGACTCAAATAGAATTGCTGATTGTAAACCAAGAGACAAGCTTATCTTTTAGAACTTTTAGAAAACCTTATCATGCGGCATCGTCACAAACCATTGGTCGATGGATAAAGCAAACTCTTGCCGCTAGTGGCATCGACACCTCGATTTTCGGTGCACATAGCACTCGTCACGTAGCCACGTCGGCTGCACAACAGGCTGGCGTAAGTGTCGATGTCATTAGACGGACTGCTGGATGGACAGAGCAATCCGCAGTATTTGCAAATTTTTATAACAGGCCAATTACGAGTATAGAACGTGATTCAAGTTTTGCTAATGCATTGTTTTCTTAAATTGTATTAAGTACATTTCATTAAGTAAACTTAGATTTGTGTTAAAGGTAGAAGTAAATTAAGTGCCTATATATTACACATTTAATTAAATTTTGAATATATTATGTATATTTTTCTTATTCCTACAACATTGAAGAAACTCTAAACATCTACAATTAAATAAATCTCTTCGACTAAGGCAGAACAATTGAATGATCAAACGAACTTACCTGAAGTGAAGTTCGATCCTTAATTGTTCTGCCTTCGTCGAAGAGATTTAAAACCCCTCCCAACCCTTACACTAAAGGCTAATTTCCCGTTAATTAAATGTTGTGTACTTCTTATTTAGGTGGTAAACCTATCTCTCTAAACTAAAATGAGGTTATCGCATAATGGAGGAACGCCGGAAGGAGTGACTGTGTCTCTTTTTTTCTTACGGTGCTAAACTAAGTGCGAGTGAGATGAGGCGTAGCCGGAGCTACTACAATTAAATAAATCTCTTCGACGAAGGCAGAACAATTAAGGATCGAACTTCACTTCAGGTAAGTTCGTTTGATCATTCAATTAGTTTTCACTGTAAGGCATACATTAATATTCAGATTGAAGCAAAATATTTAATTATATTTTCCATAACTTATCAAAGCGCTTGGTCGACGCGACGCGTTATCAAAATGATCAACGAATAAGCATTACATATCATGGGGCAATGCTGCCAACTGGTAGTGGGCTGGAGCATTTGGACTGCCTGTGAGTCTGCAATAACTTATAGGTTGTCTCAATGTTATTATCGTATTAGCTATAGTGTTGTATATAGATCGTAGTATTTTGTTAATAACAGCATACCGCCAGCTTAGCAAAATCGGATCGCAGGATGTAAGTACCTCCTTACATAAGTTTTGGGAGATTCGTGAACAAAAACAAGAGCCCCGCGGCGTTTATCGTTACGAACTCATCTATTATACATACTTAGTTATCTTTAGGTATTATGTTATACATAGTTATTCAGTGCGTATTAATTTTCCGTCGTGGTTTTTGGGGTAAACTCCACTTGAATGTTTGGTCTATTATGTTTATGGTAGGTAAACACTAGAAGGGTCGTTGGGTCTATTTGTTTGGGTATTTTAGGTACCTCTTTAAGTTTTTAGGTAAATTAAATAATATTTTTACTGGGCTCAGGTAATTTACGATACTTTAATTTGTTTGTTTCGGTTAAATATGAGTGTTTGTTGTATAATAGGAATATTATAGAATAGGAATTTAACCCAGTATTTAAATTATATTATTGGCTGAGGTTTGAGAACCTTATACGTTGTAAGATTTCAATAGGCATAGTTACAATTATTAGTATACGACGGGACAAAGGGGCGAAATCGATCAATGCAACATGCGGTAAAACAGAATAATGAAATAGCAGAGAAGTAGCTAGCAACTAGCCAAGTAGCCTACTACCCTCAATTAGAAAACCTCCAATCACCTAACGGTGTGTTTCGGCAGCTCTCTTTGAGAACCAGGAATTCTGCGTTAGCCTGAACAACATCTTTGAACACATCACGATAGTAGTAATTGGCTAGACTAACAGCTTGAAATAAAACAAAGTATTGTTAATATTTTCAAATCATTTCGTGTAAGCTACAAGGTCCAAAAAGAATATTTAATAAAGTATATATGTTAAAATGATAGTATTCTCAAGTTGACATTAGTGGGGTATTTATTTAATAGCCACACCGCTGGGCTATTGTCTAAACGCCCTCAAATACCATTCCCAAGGAATTACCTAACACGAGAACTGGATATCTAATGGCAGAATGATAGGTCCTGGTGTGGGACGCTATTTGTGTCAGCACTGTCACCGCCTGAGTCACACTGTCCACTCACCGTCAGCAGCAGAAGACGCCGCAAATAAAAAACGGCAAAAATACGCAGCAGTGGAGCCAATTTACCTTTTTGTGCCCTTTGCAGTAGAGACCATGGGTTCGTGGGGTACTGAGGCCAAAATCACATTCCCGTCACTGGTGACCTGGTTCTTACTTCTCCCTCTCAAAACTGTATAACACACCCGTATACACCCTTACACACGCTCACACACATCACATACACGCATGACACAACACAATTCCTCATCCTACGTACTCAATCCCACGCAACTATAGTCCAGTCTTACTAAGATTTCAATTCTTTGTCCATGTAAGTAACTCATCAAATTAACCTTACAATTGTTCTTAAGCAGAATCATTTTTATCTATTGGAAATCTGATATTGTTAAAATATAATGTAGTCGATTGATTCTAGAATATGTAATATTTAAAATGTAATTTCATCCTGTTGCGCCTCATTATATAAGTTTATATTAAATGGGTAAGTAACAACTTTTCAATTATATATTAAACACGCGATATTTCTTAAATCTAATTAAAAAAATCTGGGTTACCAAGATACAGGGTTCACCTAGTTTGGGGCCCGTTGGTAAATTGTAATAAATGTACTTATGTAAATATAATAAAATATTATTATTATTATTATTAAAAAGCTATTTTGTGAGATTGGGCACAGGTTAAGGGAAAAAACTGGTGACTCCCGCTCCAGCTCGTACCTGGTGCAGAGGATGGCCATTGCCATTGAACGCAAAAACGCTGCAAGTATTATAGGCACCTTTGCATCGGGAGCGATCAGGGGTAGTTTGTTTGATTAGGCTAGTTTTAAGTTTTACAAAATTATTTAATTATTAATTATATTTGTAATCTATCGACATGTAAACATTGAATAAAATAATTAATATATGAAACGTACATATTTCCATATGTAGGTAGATATATAATTAAATCACGACATTATAGGTACAAGCACCATGTCAGATAAAATAAACTAAACATAACAAATAATCTGCTCTGTAATATAAGATCTTCAAGAAAATATTGTGAAATGAAGAGATCAAATATAAGAGATCACAACAGGCTATTATATTCTGTTTTCCCACTCATTAGGTATGCCAAACAAGGAATATTATCCTGACAATTATACGAACAAACAAGTGTTAATCTCTGATGAATTTCTTGTTCATAAATGCCTCCTGTCTGGCAAGACTAGACGTCATTTTGTTACGTGTATTATTTTACATTCCCCAAGAATAATGAAGATGGAGATGTGAATATACACGTCTTTAAATTTTCGTTTGAATGTTTCGTTGTAAGAACCTTTGGTCGGTTTGGCGATCACATTTATGTTGATTAAATGTAATACCTAATATATATTAAAAATATAAGAGATAATATATAATTTTATAGCGCTCGTAGCGAACTTTGCTTATCCGTTCTTAACCAAACAGCTAAGTTAAGCAACGTCCATCGCGGTAATGCGTTGGATGTGTGACCGCTAGTGACATTACTAATGAACGCTTCCGTGTTTCGGAGAGCAGGTTAAGCCGTCAGTCCCGGTTGCTGTCGTTGGATGGCATTCGTTACAGCAAGGTGGTAGGGCATTTTGAGAATGCCCGCCTGGCTAGCTACCACCCTCAAGTAGAAAATCTGTCGCCAAGCACCTAACGGTGTGTTCCAGCAGCTATCCTTGAGAGCCAGTAATTCTAAGTTATCCTGAAAACATCTTCGACCACATCATCACTTACCATCAGGTGAGATAGAGGTCAAAGGATAGCCTATAAGAAAAAAAAACGGAATCTGGAGAACAGATGTGAACCCCTTCAAAAATCCAAAATTATTCTCTTTGTTCAATATCATGTTGGTAAGTGGTCAGAAATGCTTAACAGGCTAAGCCTTGAATAGGAACAGGCTCTGAAGAACAGCAGCCACCGTTAAATGCATGTTGATAGATTTCCTACTTAAAAGCGTACGTCATAGCTAGATGAGCTCTAGAGAGAGACGAGCGTTCTCAATATTCCCTTGGTTCAATATGCCCACGCGATGTATCCTTTGCGGAAGTTTACACTCACGTCTTTGAGCTATCGTTGCTGTATGTATACTAGCTGTTGAATAAATAATAATCATATTCACAGGTAAGGTCAATTGTAATCACAAATTGTAGATATATATCTGCTATTGCTTCTGTGAGCTGAAGACTTGGCGACTAAAATGTGATTTTACGTTTTCAAACTCCACGAAATAGGGTTTCGTACCTCAAAAGGAAACAACGTAACCCTTATAGGATCACTTTGTGGTCCGTTTGTCTGTCAAAACCCTTTTTCTCAGGAACATGTGGAGGTATCAAGCTGAAATTCATATCAAATATATAATTAAGTCACTGTCCCTTGTAGCTGTGAAAAATCAAACTTCTAAGCCAACGAAATCAAAAGATACAGCCGTTAATGCCGCAAATTTGCGACATTCGCAAGGGAATCAAAACCTACAAGTTACTTCCCGAGAACTCAGAATCCTGAAATTTGGTACGAAGCAACGTCTTTTAGCACAGTTCAAGGAAAAATTGCGAAAAGCATACATTTTTAATTGCTCATATACTAAAAATATCTTTAATAATAACAAATATTTTAAAAGTATTTTAAGAAAACATTTAATTAATTATTTATTAAAACACTTAATAAATCTTTATAAAAATGATATATATCTAGTGACAATTCCGCCTAATTTCCTATTAAGCCGACGTGACGTCACAAACGCCACGCAGCCAAACCGGAAGAGTATTCGACGCGTTTCGCTTCTTCACTCTACGAGCGCACGATCGTTCAGTCTCGATCGTGCGCTCGTAGAGTCAAGACCTCCTGAGGATGCTTCGTTTAGAAGCGAAACGCGTCGAATACTCTTCCGGTTTGGCTGCGTGGCGTTTGTGACGTCACGTCGGCTTAATAGAAAATTAGGCGGAATTGTCACTAGATATATATCATTTTTATAAAGTTTTTTTAAGTGTTTTATTAAATAATTAATTAAATGTTTTCTTAAAATACTTTTAAAATATTTGTTATTATTAAAAATGGATTTCCGCAAAGTAACGCCTGAATCTATTCATTAAAAATATCTTTAATAATTATAAATTGTTATGGATATTGGTTGCTATAAAAATACCATAACTTTTACTTATATACATACAGGTTTGTAACCCTCGAAGCGCGAGTCCAACAAGGATATGGCCGGTATTTTTTAATTGAATCGATAATATACATCCATATGAACCTACTCACAGATTTAACGAAAATCGGTTGAGAAATGTGGCCTGTAGAGGAGAAGTGGTCAGACTTGTGAAAGCTTATTTTCCTAAAGAGACGCTACGCGCTCTTTCGGTCAATTATAGGTATACAACAATATTATTGTCTTCGTTATCGATGACATACATCTTTTTTCAGCAAGTTTCTAATTTATTGAAGCGATTTTTATCCAGACAAACTACGAGTTGTTAGTATAATAGTTCTGTAGTATATATACTGGGAGAAATAGTGAGAGATTTATGAGCCTACAGTTTCAGACTGTAAATCAGTATTTGAATTCAGAACGGAAACGGAACCCTATTGCTGTCACTCTACTGTCTATGTTTAAATTCGTCCGTTTGTCATGGCCTTGTAAAAGAATGAGTTACAGAAATTCATTTTATTTTATTTGTTTCCCATACTCCAAAAGAAGCAGAAATAATGTTTTATTAAAAGATTGCTTCTAGCTTATTGGGTAGGATTAAAATATATTATTTTATAAGTAAAGAAATTTGGAGTCTTTTAATTTTTATTTCGAGTTGATTTTTCTCGCAGGGTCTATATCATGTAGCCGAATATTTTTAATTTCTTTTTTGTTACAATATTATGAACATAAATTTTACTCATATTTAAGTTCTCAGCTGAAAAATAATAAGGCCTATCCCTTATCGTCTTGTTGATATCGTAACAGGCTACTAAGCGCTTAATATGCGCAATACGTTACTCGTGTTGGTAAGTAATGGCATGCTGGTTATTCAGCTCATTTTCCCTCACTCTGCTCTTACAACATCCAAAAAGCATACCTATAGAACAATTCCATTCTAAAGTTCCACCTGGGGTGTTGCTGCAACTTCGACGCATAACAGGCCTTACTATTTTAACACACTGATTACTAAAAAGTCAAGATTCAAGATTCAAGCTCAAAGAAATGAATAAGATAACAACGTATCCAAATTCGGCCAATTTTGTCCACATTCACGATAGACCGTCGCACATTACACACGTCACACATAACGGAATTAATAAATTTAAAACCGACTTGAGTATTAAAACACACGTAAGTATTAAATATAATGTACTCTCTTTAATATTATACAACGCAATTTAGGTTATAATTTCGAATAAAAATGTAAACAAAAGTGTTGCCAGACATACATTTTAGGTTGTTTCCAAAAGTGTGCATGTTTAATTAGTCGGTTCGTGTATATGTAACATTATATACTTTATATCTAAACAAGCGTGTGTTTATTAGGAAAAACTAGGGATTATCTTATCTTATAGTGGAAATAACCAGTGAAGAGTTTTGCAACTAATCATGTTTTAGTTAAATTTAATTTATTATAGTTATAGTGCAATATCTTTGTTATCACTGCAACTATAGTACTTAGATAGTTCGACCAAGAAATTTGATACTTCTTATAAAAGATTGCAGGTTAAAAGTTATTACAAAATTGTCCCACAGTTGGGCAAAAGCCTACATTTTGATGACTAACGAAAACAATAATCGACCAAGAGCGTGTCAGGACACGCATATGATATGCTCCCGTCGCAGATGCCGTAAATAAATAGAAACACATTTAACGAGTATTGTTGGTTTTTTATTTTATTTACAATTTCTCAAAATTTAACAGTTATAAACCGCAAATATTTTGGTGAAAAGTCCTTCAAATGACAGGAACGGTTATTTTATTATCACAGAATGCTGAAATCAATTTTCGTTTGATGATTTTAGTATAATCTAGCTATGGTAAATAATGAAACTCTAGGTCTAAAAGTTAGAAATATCGCCTAGGCTAGCAAAACTTTCACACGAAAATAGTTAATTAGCAGTATTTTTTTAAAAACTCCCGTGATACTTGTTGTGTTATTGTTGTTAATTATTTCAGGTTTCCAATAAGGAGTGCTTATATAGATGATTGGCTATCCGCGGTAAGGAATAATCGCAATGATCAAGGGTGGAAACCACCGAAGAGTAGCGTGATTTGTTTCGATCATTTTAATATAAGCGACCTATACATAACTAAATCTAAATCTCAGTTAAATCCCGTGGGTTGCCGGGTTAGAATTGCATCTCCCCATATCTTCCCTTGGATGTCGTAAGAGGCGACTAAGGGAAAAATACTGGAAGGTTGGCAGCAGTGCCTTCTAAAGAACTGCCAACTTACACTGCGATCCCCAAGCCGCCTGCCAAGCGTGGGAATTATGGCACATCTAAACATAAATAGGGGAGGCTGTGTTCAGCAGTGGACGATCCGGCTGATACAGTATATCTTGAATACTACTGAACCGATTTCGATAAAAATTACAGTAACTCCTAAGTTGTAAGTCTTTTATTAAATGAAATAAGAATGTTTGCAATACAATTTCTAGCTTCTGCGAAATACGTGGACAAACATACATATATAATAACATACATCCAACCATGTGGCGAGTAGTTTTCTTTTCAACTACGGCACCTGCGACAAAACTATACCATATAAGTAACCTAACACGCCTTTGGTCAATTATTTATTGTCCTAGAGGACGTAAAGTCTAGAATATCTTTAAAAAAAATGCGAAGCCTATTAAACAATAATCATGAAGATTGTGCAATATTATAATAATATTGCGCAATATAAATAATATTATGTTATTGCGAAGTATTCTTACGAACAGATTTTGCTGTATATTTATATCTTCAAAAAATTTTCTCCCATAAATCCTACAATTTATTTATTTTTGCTTTCATACGGCAACACTTCTATCGCACACATGTATAAAAGTGTGGCTTCAGTTTGATGTTTTACGAGACTCCGTCTTTTCTTCTATTTTGTCAGAGGATTCAAAATATTTATTTGCAAGGAAACATGGTAGGTATACATTTTACAAAAAAGCATACAGGTCTTAAAAGGTATTATATAGAACGCATGTCCTTACCTTATTTGACATACAAATGTAGAAAAATAATTATAATTAGGTAAGTATGTAAGCATTGCGATAATTGAAAAAGAGTTATAATATAAGTATTTATCCAGAATCTATGTCAGAAGGGTCAATAAAATAAAGACATTAACAAAAAATAATAATATCATACATAATAATTATGTCATACTTAGATGGGTCAACGAAAGCAGTCTCAAGGTAAGTTAGCGTCAGGCAGGCGTTCGCTCCAAACCCAAAGCAAAAAGAACATTTACATGACTTTAACAATGATATCATTGTCTCCTGTGTACAATATGTTCTTATGTTGTCCTTTGTTGTTAAAATACATATTATGCCAGCCCCACATTAGTAAGTTATTGTATAACTTAAACTAAAGTTATACAATAACATAATTATTACACTCACCATGCCGCCTTAAAATAAGAGACATCTGTCCATATATGTAAATAAATGCACACGTGTCAATCTATCAAATGAGAGTATCCTCAAATCCTCACATGTCCCCGGTCCCCGACCTCACGCCGCGCCGACCAGCTGTATGGTATGCTCGAATCCCGGCACGCTATATTGATATTAATTGGATGACACAAAAACCGCCCTATTGGGAACGAACAACAGATTAATAAAGGAATAAAGGCCAATCTCGATTGTAGGTATTCCCTTATCCCCTCTAGAGAATGTAGAAGATACGCGCCTCTAATAAATCCTACAGACAAAGGATATTTTTATACACAGCAACATTTTTTATTTCGATTCGTAACGCGTATTTGCTTTGACGAAATGGAATGCTTGAGCATTGCTCTGAGATGTCATTAGTTTGGGCTTCAAAGGATACGACGACATCCTTATGGATTAGGTTTTATTATTTATGTAAGTACACATTCCGGAGAAATATTTTTGATACTTATTCCCTTTTTTCTCACTCAAGTTGGATTAAGGATATCTTAATGTCCTTGACCATTGTTTAGTACAGAATGACAAAAAAAAAGATGGAACCCACTTTCAACACTGAACATGAAATATCTTTTTGAAGTGGTATATTATGATACTTACCACGCTAATTCCAACAATTTGCGGTCATGGTACTGGCTTCTATTCAATAATTTCCATTTTACATTGTTTAAAGTCGTTTCAGTTACTTTTTGAAGCGCTCGTAGCGAAGTTTAATAAGCTGTTCTTAACCGATCAGCAAAGTTATGCAACGTCGCCCGCGGTCATGAGTTGGATGGGTGACCGCCAGTGACATTACTAGTGAGCGCTTCCGTGCTTCGGAGGGCACGTTAAGCCGTCGATCCCGGTTGTTGTCTTAGGATGGCAGTCGTAATAGCTATGTATGTGTGTATATGTATATTATTAAGTACTTTTTTGTAAATTGAATATATCTGAAAAACAGTTTGATAAAAGTTGAAATTGAAAATGGACCAATATTTGAGTAGGTATACTTTATACAACGAAGAAAAATATAAGTTACTTTCTTTTGGTCCTACTATAGGAAGTAAGCTTATAACTATATTTTTCTTTGTCGTAAAAAACAAATAATAATTTGTCGAAGCTCCCCATGCACGTATACTGGAGCTCTAAGGTTTTGAATCACTCGGATTATATAATTATAATGTATTAGGAATAATACTAACAACACCCGCGTGGTGATGGAGATGTGAATAAAAAGCATACTGTGTTATTTCAGCGCCTCATCTACCTCCATACCAAAATTGGTCTAGCCGTTTGAGCATGAAGAAGCAAAAAACATACAACCGCACTTATAATATTATAGTTTGATAAGGATCAATTTGCACCAAATATGCATTAGAAATAAATTATCATTTTTATAGTAGAAAATGATAATAAAAAAAATATGTTTCACTATTTTGGTGATAATGGCTTACACATAAAAGACTCGTATATGCTGTCGCGGGCTTTTTTGTAGGACAATTTAAGATAAAGGTTTCCGTTATACATTATGCACATGTGATACTATAGATTTTTGCAGCGCACGCCAGTATAGGTCGCATATGGTAGATTTTTTCCTACTTACTTCACACTTCTCTTTTTTATCCCCTAAGAGGTTTTAATAATGTTTTTTTTTTTGTAGTAGTTAGTAATTCTAGGTTAGCCTGAACTACATCTTCGATCACATCTTCACTTACCATCAGGTGAGATAGTGGTGAAAGGTTAGCTTATCAGCTATATAAAAGAAACCTCCCGAAATACGAAGGTAAGTTAAAAATGAGAAAACGCTTGCATTGGTTGACTTATTACGTGTGGCATCTACGAACTAATGTAAAGGAAATACTGAATGTAATTGACAGACTTTTATTGCATGTTATTATTATAATTGTATCTCTGTTGTATGTACTACAAACTGATAATAACATTATTGTAGAAATCAAAGCGTATTTTTATTCTTTTAATATTGTTAGGTTTGCAATAACGCCTGCTATGCGGATTACATTACAAAATCACAAGTATACGATAGGAAAAATGTAAATCATGTGCAGGATTCGAACCCGCGTCCACCCCTTGAGCCGGGGTATACTCTAACCAATTGAGCTAACGTGACATAACGTCAAAACTCAAATCTTTCCTATCCTTCTTTATCATCAAGTCATGTGCGGGATTCGAACCCGCGTAATGCGGGTTCGAATCCCGCACATGACTTAATTTTTTCCTATTACTTGTGATTTTGTAATGTATTTTTATTCTGTTTCAATTTTCTATTGTACCTACTAACTAGTACCAATTTAACACGTAAATCATTCACGAATTGTTCTGACAAACGGCAGCTGTATCGCAAACGAATGCTCCGTTTTTTTTATTGGCAATTAAACAATTAACCCATTATTTAGTGAACAGAAGGGCTTCCCCTCTATACAGCGAAATTTTATACTCATTGATGTGGTATTTTAAGGTTTAATATGAGGGCTTTTAATGAATGAAAGCAATGATTTCAAATATAAATTGAGGAAGTTTCGCTGCGGGGTACTGAAGGGTTTAATATAAATTAGGTAGGGATTCCGTAAGTGATTTTCACAGCAGTAAAGCTCAATAATTAGCTGCTTGTTATGTTAGATAGTATTTGATCTATTGTCCTAATACTGCGCAAAATCTCCTTTAACTCTTACTATGAGCCTAAAATTAACTCAAAATTGAAACAGTCGAGAAAAATAAGAATACGTATTATTATCCCGGAAGGTCAGCCTCTTCAGCAAGAGTCTGTCTTGATACTACCACCGTTCACATTTTGCTTCGAAGTAAACTACAAGGTAAATTCAGAGTGACGAGGGCACTGCAGTTTCAACAAGACCGAAGGCGCTGCAACTATAATGGACAGTCGTGACGCTTACCATCAAGCGGACGACTTCTCCGTCATTTAGTCTCCGTGATTAGATGCAATACTCTCCTAAAAATACCTTTTTCAGGGTTCCGTACTAGAAAATGGGACCCTATTACTAAGCCTCGGGCGTCCGTCCATCCGTCCATCTGACTTATAAATAAGGGTGACTGTATCTTTGAAACCGTAATAGGTAGCCGACTGAAATGTTCACAGAATATGTGTTAGTATGGCAAAGAAAAAAGAAATAAAAGGCTCCCATTCAAGAAATGTGTATATTATTATGTATACATTTGAAAGTTTTTTATTTTAGGCATATCGTTCAAACTATTTACAGCGTCAAATTTGGTATGATTATAATCTTACATGTTCCATAATGAAAAACAGCCAAGTGCGGGTCGGAAAAGCGCTGAAGACCTAGAGTTCGAATTTTTGCTTTTCTTTATCCAACTGTATGCAAGAAATGAAAATATATTTTGAACTTTTACTATTTCCAACTGTATGGATATGTACGCTTATACTCGTATAATTTGTGCGTGCTATACGCTTACTGTCTGTATATGGGCTTGTCCATATATGGTGGAGCGATTAAATAAAATAATATTCACAAGACACGTCCGTTTATTGCTGCTCTACATGATTGCACTAATATCCAATATCTATAGGTAGGCACAGTACATCCCCCTTTATTTTTATTTTTTGAACATTACTACATGGGTATATAATATTGATACATAAATGAAACAAATATTACAAAACTAAAAATAACATACACGTAACTTAAACTCATTTGTTAATACATCTTATCGTCTACGATACAGAACACCTAAGATTAATATTGTCAATACACTAGGTTACACTCATGTTGCACTTAATAGCTTTATCAGTCACAGTTTTTTCACAGTTAGTACACACCATTACACTAAGTTTACGTTATCAATTGTTGAGCGGGCAGGGAGCGGTTGTTTAAACCGGGCTCACCACCACGCATCACCACCATTGGCAGATCCTGCTGCAGCTCACGTCTCATGTAGCGCCCGTAGTTGGCTTTACATTTATTCCACATAATGTAAAAAATAGCCAGTAAGATACAAAATACTACGAAAAGTAGATACATTTCATGTCGCATAATGAATGAATCCTTATTCTCTGTTGAGGCTGAGGCGCTATTACCCGCACCATTTTGTGCAATTATTATATGCTCTTCAGTAATTTTGCTTTGATGTTTTCCCATGATTATTAATATGTTTTACTGTGCTAACGATTACGTGTTTACAAAACGAACAACAGGCTTGAGTGTTCGGCCAGATCTCGATGTTTTTGGCGCATTGTTTATGATTGGGGAAGCCTTATTTGGGATGTCGCTGCATTGCTCAGTTTTGAGTCCGAAGGCTGGCTTTAATCTATCTATGCTAACTACTTTCTCCGTGTTTCCTTGCAATATTTTGAAATATTTTTCTGTTCGTTCGATAACTGTGAAAGGGCCCATATATGGTTGTGTCAGCGGTTTCGTAACTTTATCACACCGTACAAAAACATGGGTGCAGTCTTTTAAGTCGGGATGAACAAAAATTTTTTCTTGATGCGTCTCCTTTTTTGGTACAGACGCTAAATCAGCGATGGTCTTTCGCAGCTTACTGACAAACATTTCACTATTGGAGCTTTCATGCTTTATCGGCTCAAAAAAATCTCCTGGTAATCTTCATGCTTCTCCGTAAACCATCTCCGCTGCACTTATCTGCGTGTCATCCCTCAAACATGCCCGTATTCCCAATAAAACAGATGGTAACTCTGATACCCAGTGTGTTGTATTCCCTCTGCACATAAGAGAACTTTTCATATATCTATGCCAATTTTCTATTTTTCCATTTGCTTGTGGATGGTAAGCGCACGTTCGTAACTTTCTAATACCCATTCTTTTTGACAATTGGGCGAACAAATTGGACTCAAATTGACGTCCTTGGTCTGTGGTTATCTGTAAAGGACAACCAAATCTTGATATCCACCCTGTGTAAACTATGTCGGCTACAGTTTCGGCAGTGATGTCCTTCACAGGTTAGGCTTCAGGCCATCCTGTTTTTCTATCTATCATCGTTACTATATAACGGTAACCATCACAGTAGATCAAGGGACCCACTATGTCCATATTCAGGAATTCGAATCGGTCACTTTGCACGAATTGGCCATGTGGTGATATAGTATGTCTATGTATCTTTGATTTTTGGCAATTTATACATGACTTTGTCCAGTTAGTAACGTCTTTATTCATTCCATACCAAAAATAGCGATCTTGCATCATTCTTCGTGTTGTTCGCGTACCTGGATGGCTGATCTCATGAACCGCGTTGAAAGCTGATACACGAAATTCCTTAGGCAAATAAGGTCGCGCCTTATTCAATGATACTTCACAGTAAATCGGCTTGTTGCTATATGGCATGTTTATCTTTTGAAACATTAATGTGTTAGATTGCATAAGGTGTTTTAATTCTGTATCTTCGTTTTGTGCCTTGGCTAAATTTTCGTAATTGATAGGTGATGGAGTTTCTATGGTAGCTATTCTTGATAATGTGTCTGCAACCGCATTTTCAGATCCACTTATGTACTTTATGGACGTACAAAACTGCATTATAAAATCAAGATGACGTATTCGCCTAGGCGTATCATTTTTGCTTACTGTGTTTCTCTCTAAAGAATAAACTATAGGCTTATGATCGGTATATACAGTAAATGGCCTGCCTTCTATTAGAGGTCGAAAGTGTTTGATAGCCATATATATAGCGAGTAATTCTCTATCGTAGGTACTGTATCGCTGTTGAGCCTCACTTAGTTTATTGGAAAAAAAACCCAATGGCCTCCAAGTGTCACCTTCTTTCTGTTGCAGTACGGCACCTGCACATGTGTTTGAACAGTCCGTCATGAGTGCAATCTCTGCTTCTGACGCTGGATAAGACAATGTAATAGCGCTTTGTATGCTTTCCTTACATTGTTCAAACGCCTGTATAGCTTCATCGGTCCATGGTATTAAGCTCTTATCTTTTTTCTTAGCGTTATGTAGATATACGTTTAACTTTGCGTGATTTTCAGCTGCTTTTGGTAGATGCCGTCGATAGAAATTTACCATGCCGAGAAATCGACGTAGCTCGTCGACGGTTTTCGGCCTTGGAAATTCCGATATGACCTTAATCTGCTCGTCTAGCGGTCTTATTCCTTCTCTTGACACACGAAACCCTAGAAAATTCAGTTCTGTTTTTCCGAAATCGCACTTCGCCATATTAATAGTGATACCATATTTGTCAAGTCGACTGAGTACTTCTCGTACATGTTGCTTATGCATAGTTTCAGATTCCGAGGCAATTATAACGTCATCAATATAAATAAAGATATAGTCTAGGTCTCGTAGAACTTCGTTATTAAGGAATCTTTGGAATGTCTGCGCCGCATTTTTTAATCCAAAACAAAGTTTTTGGAATTCAAAGAGACCGAAAGGGGTACAAATTGCAGATTTGGGTATATCCGGTTCAAAAATTGCTATATTATGGTAGGCACGCTGCATGTCGATTCGTGTGAAAATACTTTTTCCATGTAATAAGTACGTACAATCTTGTATGCGTGGTATCGGGTATCTATCAGGCTTCGTAATCGCATTGAGTTGCCGATAGTCACCGCACGGTCTGAGCTCTCCATTCTTCTTAGTAACTACATGAAGAGGGCTTGACCATTGGCTTTTCGATGGCCTACATATGCCCATCTCTTGCATGCGTTGAAATTCCGCCTTCACTTTGTTGTACTTGTCCGGTGGTAGAGGTCTAGGGCGCGCGTAAACAGCTGAGCCCGTAGTCTCTATGTGATGGACTACAGAATGTGATGGAGTGTCCTTGAAACACATCGGTTTCGTCACATTTGGAAACTCTAATAGAATGTCACTGTATGCATTTTTGCAGTCTATTGTCCTCACTGACGGTTGTTCTTGCACAGAAACAGATGCGATTGTTTGTAAACTGGTAAGCGAATCGATAAGTCTTTTTTTACTAACGTCCACAAGCAACTTATAATGGCTTAAGAAGTCAGCACCGAGGATAGGTTGCTTGACTGCAGCCAACACAAACGACCATCGAAAAGGCCGACGTAATTTAAAGTCTAAGGTTAAAGTTTTTACACCATAAGTTTTTATTTCGGTACCGTTTGCTGCATAGAGTTTATATTCATCACACTTATCACTATATAGTCTATGTTTTGGCACTGGAAGTATCGAAATATTGGCACCGGAATCTACCAAAAAATTTAATCCACTATTATTGTCTTTAACACAAAGTCGGGGAACAGGAGTAATAGTGCATATCTCCGCCTGCAATAGCACTTCAGTTAGTTTTCCTTATATTCAGGTTTTTTCCACGCACACGGCTCTATACATTTTCTTGCTCTGTGCCGGTATCTAAAATGATAAGAACAAAGCCAGTCCGGGCTGTTCGGCGTGCGCCGGATCATGTTACGACCGCGAGATGCAGAGCGCGATCGGTTCCTGTAGCGATAGTTATTTCTGTTATAATTTCTCTCTTTTCCCATTTCTTGGATTTTAAAACTAAGTTTTGCAATTTCAGCCAAAATAAACGATGTGTCGCTGCTGGTACTCGGGGTGGCCTGAACTTCCGATAGCTGTAGGGGACGAGTGGTTTCCATAACTTTGTCCGCAATCGCAGCCAAATTTTCAAGGTCTTTTACTTCACTGACTGCTAACACACCTCGTACAGATGGAGGAAGGTGTCCTTGCCACATGATGCGTAATGTTTCATCAGGCATCTTCTCGCGAGCCAGGTCTCTCATGCGTCGTAGAAGTTGTGACGGCTTTTGATCTCCTAACTCCATCTCACTTAAAAGTTTTTGAAACTGCCGTATTTCTGACTCTTCATATACTTTGAGTAATCGCTCCTTCAATATGTCATATTTCTTTGTCTCTGGTGGCTTCAACAAAATGTCACTGACTTGTTGTATGACGTCTTTTCCTAATTTGGTCACAATAAGGTTATCCTAGCTTCATCACTGAGCTTCTGCGGCCCGAGGATGGCTTCACACTGTACGAACCAAAGTCTCGGCTGGTCACACCAAAATTCCGGGATTCTCGACGAAACTGTTACCACAGCAACTTCTGCTGGATCACTGCTGCCTTGCGCTGATGATGACTGCTGAGCTTGCTGTTGCGAGAACATCTTAAAAGCCTCCGTTGTCTGGAGCGCAATAATATGATTTTATATGTGTCCGATGTAGAGTGTCGGGTCACCACTGTGCGTGCTATACGCTTACTGTCTGTATATGGGCTTGTCCATATATGGTGGAGCGATTAAATAAAATAATATTCACAAGACACGTCCGTTTATTGCTGCTCCACATGATTGCACTAATATCCAATATCTATAGGTAGGCACAAATTATTATATAATTTTTGTACATTCGACGGAATCCTAGGTTTCCTACTCCAACTAGCATATGACCGGTTTAAACTTTGTTGTAAGTTGCTATTTGTTTATTTCTTTACATAAAAAAAAAAAAATTATGTGATCTATGAGTGATGAGACTTTAAATGCTAGAGTGCAATGGTTGGGCTGCGTGTCGTTTGAGGCGTGACGTTGACATAGCAGGAAAATAATGTTGAATTGTAACTTTAAATTACATTTTATTTAAATTACCTGTTAAATACTGAATTACAATTGTAGTCCAATATTTGTTTATTGTTTAAAATTTTACACAAAGTAAGTACAATAATTTCATGTGTGTAACTCATTCCTTTTATAAGCTACATTGAAGCAGTGAAGCGCTCATAGCGTAGCTTACTTAGTCATTCTCAAGGCCATATATCTTCGAAGTGATTTCCATAGGCAGGCTGAAGCAATGGCCGAGCGGAAATACCTATGGGCTGCCGTGCCGCAGGTCCCTGGTTCGATCTCCACAACCGGCTTGAGCTTCACCGCTTAGTGGAAGGGCATTTTGCTATTGCCCGCCTGGGTAGCTACCACCCTCAAGTAGGAATCTGTCGCCAAGCACCTAACGGTGTGTTTCGACAGCAGTCCTTGAGTACCAGTGAAATTACAGGCACATGAGACTAAACAACTATGTCTCAAGGTGGCGGGCGCAGTGCAATTCGTCACTTCAGATGAAATGCATCTGTTCTAGGCGAGAGGTTAGTCCGCTTAACATCAGGTGGGCCTCGAGTTTGTTTGGTCACAATAACATAAAAAATAAAAGTTTATTAATATTTTAAATACCAAGTACTCAAACTTGGTGAAATGTTGTATGCATATCCTTAATATATGCGTCTATAATATCTATGCGCCTGGTGAAAGTATTATCTATAATATTCCAAAAACTCGTTTTGTAGAAGATTTTATTATATAAAATCATAAATTGACAAACTGCCTAACCACAAGCATAGATATTAGGCTTAGGGAAATGCATGCAATTTTTCACCGAGTTTGAACACTTGGTATTTAAAATATGACGAAACTACGTTTGTATGGAAAGCGCTGCGTGCAATCTACTCTTAAGATTCTGTATAACTATCGTCATCATCACGATCATCACCCCTTTCTTTCTCCCCTTTGAGCCTCCCTTTGGCTTTTTAGCATTGATGTCCACTCCTCGACTTTCTCTGTCGTCAGTCCTCCTAAATAAGATTATGATACAGTTATTACTATTGCATTGTATTAAATTTCGTAAATAATCAAAACATGCTGTATTTTGGATATAAGTTCTATTTTAAACTAGCTGTACCTGCGACTTCGCTCGCGAAGCCGTACCTGAAGACCAATTATTCACATTTGCGGACTGTTTATCTCATAATATTAAGCAACGCTTTGGTCTGAGGTCGAGCACTCTTATTAAAACATAACTCAGAAAGGAGCCTTTTATTTTGGATTTGAAAAATCCCAGGTTGTATCTTCCAGAAGAAAGTAGTGAATTAACCATAGTCTTATTGAGGGTAGCGAAAAAATCCTACGTCTATGGAAGTAACTCAGAGAGTTCCTTCGCAGTTTGCACACTAAATGTTGAATCAAGGTACTTGGTGCATCTGAAATTTCGATGGTAAACGACGCCTTTTCGCCGATGCTCGCCTTGTTTGGCGGTAAAACGAAGATATATTAGATTGTGTACTTCCATTGCGCAGTCTCCGAAATGTTTACGGAAAAATATAGATTGTTAAAAAAACTGATTGCGGCGAATGTTCTAGGTTTTAGAGAGTAAGGTAAGATTTGCCCTTTTGAGCCTCTTGCCTCGTTGCCTCTCAGTTAAGTAAATAGTCTCTAGCTGATATTTAGCGGATAAATCTCAAAATTATCTAATAATACAATGGCATTTTTGTAGATGCCGATGCATAATATACATATATTGATAAAATATATTAGATTGTGAACTTCCATTGCGCAGTCACCGACAAAAGATAGATCGTTAAAAAAACTGATTGTGGCGAATGTTCCAGATTTTAGGTCCCGGGCTACCTGTGGGGTGCCGTGCTGCCTGTGCGGTGCCGGGCTGTCCGTGGGTACAGACAGACCGACAAAAACAATAAAAAATACGGTCAGTATCAGTATCAGCTACAGAGTGCTCACAAAAATTATTTTCAAAATATCTGCAATGTACAGAATTGGACCTGTTACAGTTTTATTATATGTATAGATAAAAAAACTTCACAGAAATAAAGACTTAGAACTATTTCAGTCTTTGAACGAAAATGTATTTGTTCCGGGGGTTAATGTGCAAATCCACTAGATTTAAGAATTTACCTTTTTTTTTTCAAAATGATTCAGACGGGTAGATTTAAAATATAGAAATTTACATAAATACATTCTTATAAACGTTGTGTTCTAATCAAAATGTTTATTATTTATAGTCTGGTCGGCAATTAGTCCACCGTAGTTGGTTCAGAAAATAATTTGTGATTACATATTAAAGGAAGATAAAGTCATTATTGCATGGTTTTCAATTGTTTGTGCTTAATCGCCCGCTAACAAAATGGCTTAAAACGAAGGGTATTAAGTAGTAACTATCTACAAAAAAGAGGTGTTTATAGGCACGTTTCATGCCGAAAATATACCGTTTTAAGGTTTAAAATAAATATATCCTGTAACACGTATCTTGAACTTTGCTGTCCAGGTTTCAAATGCATTTTATTACTTATAGTAGGATAGAATTAGCACCCAGAAGCAATTGAAAATTTTGAAGTAAAGAGATTTCAGACAATTTCTTTAGAGGTGTATCAAATTCGTTTGGAATCAAACTTGGACCTTAAGTTTGTACGAATATTGTATGGTCCATTACTGCAAACAGTAATTAAAAATAATGATTATAGCTATATGTAAGTAGAGAGTTAGTAGAGTAAAAACTATATGCACCTACTAAAACATAACTACTAGTTGAGTCAAACAACAAATTTGTTTGCTCGCAAATAAGGTCAGGCAATAATAGTAAGGCAGCGTTCCGTCCATTGATTCGAGCTCATGCACTTCTTGCTAAACAGAAGACGCGCAAGCGACCGCTAAATGCAAAAAACCAACTGGCCTTACCTTTCGCCATAATTATCTATGTTTTCAGTCAGTCACAGTCGTACATAATGCATATTTTTGAAGCGAAGTTTACTTAGCTGTTCTCAACCGTTCAGCAAAGTTAAGCAACGTCGCCCGCGGTCATGAGTTGGATGGGTGACCGCTAGTGACATTACTACTGAGCGTTTCCGTGATTCGGAGTGCACGTTAAGCCGTCGGTCCCGGTGGTCGTCTTAGGATGGAGGTCGTTATAGCATGGTGGTAGAGCATTTTGCGAATGCCCGCTTGGCTAGCTACCACCCTCAAGTAGAAAATCTGTCGCCAAGCACCTAACGGTGTGTTCCGGCAGCTGTTCTTGAGAGTCATTATTTCTAGGTTAGCCTGAACAACATCTTCGACCTCATCATCACTTACCATCAGGTGAGATAGTGGTCAAAGTCTAACCAATCAGGCATAAAAAATGGAATATGAGGAAACACGGGCCGCTGACGGTAAGAGATTCTGATAGACCTCGGTGCCTCGGTGATCACCGTCTCTCACAAACACCCGCAACAGCAGATGTCTCGAGGATGCTTTGCCAGTCTTTGAGGAGGGAATATGCTCTGTTCTCAAAGGCTTATGAGTGGTATCGGTTCAGAAATACTTCACATGGCAGCTGATTCCACATTGTGGCAGTCCGGGGTAGAAAATGCCTTGAGAATCGCTAGGTAGTGGACTTCCAGACGTCGATATGAAATTGATGAAACATTTTACTTTGGCGGAACGAAACAATTCTGCTGCAGGTATTAAATCGAACAGTTCCTCGTAACAATCCCCGTGATAGATAAAGTCGTTAAACGAACGAAGTAATGATAGCCGAATGGCTATAACTATGGACTGCCGTAATGCAGGTCCATGGTTCGATGCCCACCGCCGGGTTGAGAGCTTCACCGCATGATGGATAGGCATTTTGCGAATGCTTGCCTGGCTAGTGACCAAGTAGAAAATCTGTCGCTAAGTACGTAACAGTGTGTTCCAGCAGTAGTACTTGAGTGCCAGTAATAAGTCTAATCCGTTTACCATCCTCGACTACATCATCATTTACCAACAGGTAAGATAGTGGACTAGCTTGACAGTTACTAAAAATAGAATAAAAGATATGAATCGATCCCCACCGTCGGCTTGAGCTTCACCGCATCGTGGAAGGGCATCTTGCGATTGCTCGCATTGCCATCCACAAGTAGAAAATCTGTCGCTAAGCACCTAAAAGTGTGTTCCGGCAGCAGTTCTTGAGAGCCAGTTTATTTACAGGCACATGAGACTTCACAACTATGTATATATCTCATTGTGACGAGCGCAGTGCAATTCGTCAATTGTGACGAAATGCATCTGTTATAGGCAGAGGTTACAGCCTACCACCAAGTGAGGCTCGTGCTTGTTTCATCACGATAGGGAAGCCAGTAGCTTTTTTTGTTTGTTTTTTACAGTACTCCTTTAACGAGTGTCTTGTAAACCTTAATTAAACAGCCTCTAAAGGTAAATTTTAAGTAGCTCAAACCTCAAGCAGATGATCATTCGCCAAGAACTTAGCAGTATTTTGACAGCTGTCAAATCAACAGCTGTTCAGAAGAGCTTGTTTCCATTTTAAGTTTACCCAGTTTATCTTTGAGCAAATTAACTCTTAGCATTTTATTTTTAGAATTGATGGAAGATATCTTTTTCAAAAACTTTATTTTACGGAATCAACAAATAAAACTGAAAAGTATGAAATAGTTTGTGTGAAGTCGGCCTATTCGGCAATTATGTACTCAGAGTTTGTAAAGTCGTCATGGAGTTGGAAGTGAGTTCCAACAAAAAAAGAAACTGTTTAGTATTTCATAGTGCTTATATTATTATCGGTATTCTATATCAGCCGGATTATGCACTGCTGAACCCCATTATGGGAGAGTTTGCCATAATCTCCACGCTTAGCAGGCCTCTTGGGGATCAGTTTGTTCAGAAAACTCTGCTGCCCACCTTCTGCTGTGTCACCCTTAGTCGCCTCTTACCACACCCACAGGGAGAGACGGGGGTGACAATCTAGCCCGGCACCCCACGGCTAATCGATATTCACTCCCACAAAGTACTGGGCAACATCAACAAGAGTACCAAGAGTTGGCTCTTGGTACTCGTACAGGTATATGCATATTGGCAAATAGTTTTTTACATTCAGTTAGTTGAGTGTCATTTAAAAACTATTGTGAGTTATTTATTACCCTACAAGAAAAGAACCATCACGACTGGATGATATATATGAGCAGTCATACATATATTATAAAACACTATTACACAAATAAAATATATAATGTGCGTCGGCAGACTTCATTCATAGAGTTCCTACTCTAAGTCTTGCTTGCTTACCATATCCTGCTACGTCTGGGTTTGTTATTATAGTTGAAACAATGATGGCAGAGCGGTAATAGCTATGGACTGCGTGCCGCAGGTCCCTGGTTCGATCCCCACCACCGGCTTGAGCTTGAACCGCACGGTGGAAGGGCATTTTGCGATTGCCCACCTGGCTAGCCACACTCAACTAGAAAATGTATCGCCAAGCACCTAACAGTGTGTTCCGGCAGCAGTCCGTGAGAGCCAGTGAAATTACACGCACATGAGACTTAACAACTATGTCTCAAAGTGACGGACGCAGTGCAATTCGTAAGTTGTGATGAAATGCATCTGTTATAGACAGAGGTTAGTCCGCTTAACATCAGGTGAGCTTCGAGCGTGTTCCGTCACAATAAAATAAATAAAAAACAACAAAAATAGTATTTTAAAAAATTATCTTACGTTTCCTCCCCTAGGCCAAAAAATTAAACAGCATAATCATTTTTCACGATTTATTTAATAAAAATCTCTTTTGACTTGAACACGATCACTAAATTACAGACAAAGAAATATTTTATGTAACATTGATACTATTCAATTTTATTTCATATCAGTCGAATATCTTAGTACAGTAATAGTTAGACCATTACATCTCACTGACTGAAAGAAAATATTAAACTGATCGCTTAGCTATATACATTACTTATTAACTGAGTTTGATGATACTTCTGTGTTGAAAAAATCCTCGAACCTTACAGCAGCTACGAATATTGAAGTAAAACAGTTTTGAGTATAGCCTGCCTACTAATTTATACAAAATTTATTTACAATAACTAAAAAGCTTTCAGAACCGAATAGTATGGGAATGTGAAACTGCGACCGATAAGTAGATATTAATAGTACCCGTTATAATCATATGGAGTTACCTGTACATAATTTTATTTATAAAGCATATTTTTTTTTATTTAGACGAATAAAAGTCGTAGCAAATGAAAGTAACAGTGATAGAATCTGAAATATACAGCAGAACAAGAATACAATAATATTTATTGTAAAATAATGTAATTATTCCGGTAAAATTATGTCCTTTTATAAGCATTGCCTTTCAAGTTAGAGGATTTAAACTGATAAACATGAAAGAGGTGTTCATTTTAACGCCTTAAAAATAATACAATTATGCCAAAATAGTACAGTCGCCTGCAATTAGAAGTATACACTTCGGAATTTTAATGTGTAAGCAAAAATGTGATGTCGCTAAGTTATTAATAATCGAAGTGAACATTAACATGAGTAAACATATTTAAATTATTATTTTATTGTAAGATACTTCTGATTACAGACATAGAGAAAAAGAGAACTCGTTGCCACAATTTAGAATGTGGAAGAAATTACAATGTGTATACCATACCCTTAGGATTTTTTCGCTACGCTCAAAAACCTATGGTGTATACCTTCTTCTTGTTGCAGGCGATGGCACATGAAATGTCTGAAAGGATGACTATAAATCAATGCCCCCAAGATGTGAGACCTCGCAATGTGTATTTTTAATTCCCGAAAAATAAGTAATTTCTATTTAAAAACATATCGTGCTAGACAGTTTTACAGGAGATTTATAGCTATATGCTATCTGTCTCACAATGTATAGGTTTTTTATTAATAACATAAACGGAGCTTGAACACAAAAGCAATGAGATTTATTTCATAGAAAATTTTATATAATCTGGTATTACTGAGAAAGAACCGAAATGGCTTATGTAAAGTTTAGTAAAGAATTTAATGAAAAATATTTTATAATCCATAACTTGAGTATTTTTAAGGTGTATAAAATGAAAATTTATTTAAAAATACGTTCAACTATTTTCAGTAGGTATACATAATGTACCTCTTATTAGTTTCAAACAAGTGAATGTCATAACTTTGTGTAAAAAAAGCTTGAAAACGTGTATCATTATTTTAGTTTTTAATAGTATTGTTTCAAATTAAATAAAACTAAGTATATGCAAATGTGATTGTATACATACATACGTATCTATTTACAAAATTAACTAAAGAGTGCACCATTTTAAATATTTACAATATTATTATACTTATATACAGCTTAATCCTAAACAATAACTATTAACAATGACACCTTCCAAAAGTTTAATTCTAAATTTACGCAACAAATATTATACACAGATCATGTAATAAATAAATTGGACCTTTTAAACTCTATTAAAATATGTTTTACAATATTTATTTCTGTAATGTTGGTAATTTTAAAAGTTTCTAAAACTTGTTAGTGGCTTTTTGGTGATTATAAATATGTATAGATTTTAAGGGCACACTCTGTACGTACATTCAGATAGTAAAAAAGTAAAAATGGCATAAAATAGCCAAAATGCAATTAAAAATTCTCCTAAAAGCTATCAATATTTATTAATAAACAACAACGTTGTTGATCATAGTGTTTTCTTTATGTTACCAGCAGTTATTATAGACATAAAAATTTACAAATAGACTTTCCGCAACAAGTAGACTTAAAACAGACCAAAATTGTAATATAATGCAGCGTACTATGACCATACAAAATCCGAATCATCTGATATCAGCCTTTTCTTCACCTATTAACTACAAAATAGATCAGCAGAAACAATCCGAATTAATTTTCATTTCAAGACAATTGTAATACTTTAAAAAGAAACTTGAAAGTCCTAGTAACACACAACTTTCAAGTGGGTATCTAATTAGCGCAGTTTGTGCTTCAAAATAATTTAGTAATATTTACACAAGCAAATTCTGCTTTTCAAAAACTGCTATAGTTTCCTTGAGAAATGATAAAATCATTACGTTTCTATGAAACGATATATGTATCAATACAAACAACTTGTAGGCTTTTTATCACTTCGACGTATACCTTCCCATTACATTCAAACTTATTTACATCAGCTGCTTCTAAAAAGAGTCGTCTTTCAGACTGGTGATACAGAAATATCCACCATTTATAAAAAAGGAATGTTCAAAATTCACGCGTAATATGACATAAATATTACTAGCATTTTGATAAAAATAACATATTGACTGCAAACCAAAATCTGAAAAGACTGTAAACAAATAGAAACTATATAAATTACCTACTATAATATTCCACATGAACTTAATATATGTTTTTATTTTAATCTGCAGATCAATGTCTTTTTTTTATCAAAGTACTACGAATACATATAGATTTGCAGGCATGTTTTATTGGTGTCTCTTTGAGTTAAGGATACCCTCCAAAGAATTTGAAGCAGGAATCACGAGAGGCATTGACCCCTCAGCTCTGTGCTAGGGAATCCAACGGCACCACCAGTTTTCCATTGGAGTAGCTATAACAAAGAAAAATAAAAATGAGAATGAGATTAATTTTCAAGCTTTAACATTAATTACAAAGCATTTAATATGCTACAATTAGCTACAACTGTTAGTGGGTAGAAAATTTATTGTAAAAAGAAATGTTATTAACCTGTATGGTATAGTAGATGTTCTGGATTTAGCTCTGCTTGGCCTACAGGTCTCATCTGTAACCAAGACATTTCAATCTTAACTATGTAACAAACATCTCCCGTCGTATAATTAGTGTTTGTCTTGGCAGATTAATCCAAAGTTCCCGGCTGTTCATAGTTTATATCCTATCGACGGCTTTAATTAAGTGGCAGCTCACGCTATTGTCTTGGTTCTTGCGGAACAATACTTATCTCGAGTCGAAGTTGCAGAAGTAATATCTGCGATACCTTAATGAGGGAACTTTGTATCGACTTTGTTAAATGTCTGACCCGACCGCGTCGCATTGCGATGCTATCGTTTTGATAATACGTTTTAAAACTGCTTAGTATGATAATTTATGATGGTTAAAATAAATATAAAGTGACTCAGACTCTCAGCAAATAAACTGAGCAATGAAATTTTTGTGGACGCGCATTTGCCAATTGAAGATAAAACTAAACATAATAATGTTTACTGGTAGAAAGCAAGAAAGGCAAACAAATCATTGAATATACGCAACGCCTCTAGCTTCCAATTTGTTTGTACTTTCTGCCAGCAAGTGTGAAGTGTGTGGGACCCTTACCATAGTGCGGCTAGCACCGTTGTGAGAGGCACGCATCGCATTTGACGGGCTCGGCACGCCGCTTGCCCTGAGAGCCCTGCGAGCCGGACTTACGCCGGAAAGTGTACCTAACGAGCAGACCTGCAATGCAAAACGCGGCACCGTTAACAAAACAAATAAATAAACCAAAATGAAACGACAAACATTGAGCCACGCGCGCGCGTCCATCTGAAAAACGCCTATGGGCGGACGAAAGCGGGCGAAATGAAAAAAAAAAGAAATAATGCTCTCAGAGTTTTCATGACTTGATACCGCTTGGATTCATTCACGTTTTATGTGAGAATGGGACTTTACACTTCGTGCATTTTCGCTCTAGATTTTATTTTATGTGACGTGTGACGTAATGAAAATGGTGGCCTACGTAACGAATGTTTTATGTCGTATTGTTTGAGCTAAATACAGAAGTTTCAAAGTAGCTCTAGTTTTATGAAGCAGAATACAAGATAGCTAAGAAATATATCATGCAGGCAGATATAAATATTTGACCCACCTGTTAGTCCAGCTTTGTTGATACTATTGGAGCTAGAGAATCCAGATATTTTCTTCCACGTTTTTTTGTTCCAGAATCCAGTAGTTTTTGCATCCCCACAGCTAGAACTTCGAGGAGAAGTTGCATCCCTGAAACGAGCGCCACATTCTTCAGCGCTTAAGATGCGAACGCCAGCTCCTCGAGTCCCGTAGGCCACTGCGGGCAAGTGAGGCACGGATCCAGTGGGTTTCCGCCGCAAGCTGCCCACGTAGCTCGCGCCGCTACTACTTCCACTGAATCCACTATCTAAATCCGGCGGGTTACAACTAGCTGGCGATAATAGTTCGTCCGTTGGACCCACACGCAACAGTTCCTCGATATTATCTCTATCTTCAGCACGCTCCGAATCAGGCGACTCGCATTCTGGCATCAACATCGCTTCTACACTCAGATTTAACTCTCCCAAAATCCTTTTATGCCTCGATTCCACTCTGCGGACTTCCTCTTCGACAACACTCCTGTCTAATGAAACTAGGGATTGCCTTGGAACATACCGATGCTTCGGACATGTTCTGGAACCGTCTGTAATTTCTTCATAAATATTTTCTTCAGTACCATATCTCGTCACATAGTTATGACGAGAAGTACGCTCTCGAGGAATGCCACCACGTCCGCGCTGACGATTTGACTTTCTAGATGACGAGGGCATTGATAAATGGTGATCGTAGTAAGCATATGAATAATCTACTGGTTCGAACCTTTCCATTGTTGCAGCAATGTTGCTTCTATTCCACGCTTGTGGAGGTGGTTCCCTTGATAAGTTGACAGCTGCTAGTCTAGCCGGTAAAATTTCATCCAAATCTCGAGCGCATCGTTCATCGAGCGATTGAGCTTCATCGTCCTCCTCCCTTCTATGCTTTCTATGCGGCCGTCGAGATGTTTGTGAGCGATGTGCTCGATCGCAGTCCGTGCCATGACCGTGATTGTAATCAGGGGTATGACTGCGATTATAATCTACCGGTCGGTGTTTACAGTCTATCGAGTGGTGGTAATCTGGAGTATGCCTGAGGCTATAACTGGAAGTTCCTTCGTAATCAGAACGATCATAGGAGGGGCTATCGTCAGCGTTGCTATTGTGCGGATGAGGGCAGTCTGCGGCTATTCCGGATTCAGACGAAGGGTAATCGTGTACTTCCGCCGTGGTGAGCACGCGGTCGTCCGGTCGTGCCGGTTCAGAGGCCGCGTGGCGATGGTGTGGCCGTGGGCGTGCTGTCTCGCGACAGCTGGCAAATGCTCTCTGCAGCGAGGGCTGATGCGGGAATTGGCCGCAACGAGAGTCAAACACCGCCTCCCCCGGCTCGTCGGGGCTTGGCGGCGCACTGCGTGATTCCATGGCTCATCCTTTCATACCCATTTCGTACCTGTAAAGAAAATAAAAACTTTATCAAATATGCGTACTAAGAAATATTTTTCTTTTAATAAAAGTGATCGACGCGACGCGGGCGGCGCGGTCGACCCGAGGGCAATGAATCCAAAATTACATGCTCCGTGATAAGGGTAGGGTAAGTGACGATCAACACAGCAGCCGACGTCGATATATCATCATCAGTCGCCGGGTAATAAATCGGGGACTCGGCTTTATGTTTACATTTTATATTATGGCACATTTCGACGTTCTGTTGGTTTTGGGTGCAATATTGCGATAGATAAAGGCAAATATGGGGATCGCTACCCTTCGCGTTGTACAAATAGAATGAAATTGTTTCGTTTCCATGCAACATTGATTTCTCAACAGTTTGAGAGAGTTCTGTTATTTGAGACGTACCCGTGACGATGTGTTTTTATTAATAAAATAACAATACAGACGCGACAAAAGGGAATCGAAAACTTATTTGAGACAAGTTGCGGGCAACCGGAACGATTATGTAAATATATAGCACTACATCAAAACTCATAGACGCTTTATCACAAAGGGATACCACATCAACATTTTTATTGCGTGTGTGAGATTTGTCAAGATAGAGAGCATGTATTTAAGCTATAATATAGGCTCATTAAATTATAAGATGTTTTCAGGCGGTGATGCCATAATCTAGTCCTAGCTTAAGGTAAAGTAAATGAGTACTACTAGTTCAGTACTTAACTATCCCACTTACTAGGTTTTCTACACAAAAGGGAATCATAAGGATACTTCAAAAACACAACGTTTATAGGAACACATAGAACACTTTAATAAGAATAATACATCATTAGGGTCACATGGATTACTTCAAAGGTAATATATTGTATAGTCACATTTCACAACGATAATACAACAAAAAGGGCGAATTTGGAAGCCAACAAACATAGACCCACACACAACACATGAATATCAGTTACGTTACATTAAATAATATAATACAGTACTTAACTCAATAAGTCTCGATGCAGCAGTCACTTGTGAAGAATGAAGAGACTCAATAAGTTGAGACCTTGGTTTTATAGCCATGACTGGCGCCAAGTGTCTGTCGCATATACATTAAAGTTCCCGCCATATTTACCACAACCAATCAGAGACATGAAAGTTCCCTCCACAACGCATCAGCCAATCCGAAATAATACAGGATGTTTCATCATTGGCTTGTTCAGAATGAACACAGATATAAGCATGATTTCAGTGTGGCGGTTATTAAAAATGTAAAATACCAACAAGTTTTAGGATATTCTAGGATTACAGAATGAGTAACTTCTCGTTACTTATTTACTTAAGATAATCTAGGCTTAACAAATATATGATTCTAACACGGCCATACTGACAGTACTTCGTCCACGAAGTACAAATATAACACCAGGCAAACTTCGCTTTAAAAAAATTATGTATAACTTAAAGTGATAATAGTATTTATGCGGGAAAGATTGTTACCGTGTATGGCAACCCACAATTATTTGCACAAAGCTTGCTTGGTAAAAAATTTATGTACAAAGTAATAAACAGAACGCTTAAACAGTCTTTGGTTCGAAGTCACCACAGAGAAAAACAGCTATCGATTATCTATAAAATCATTATCAAATGTTCATAGTACAGACCCACCAACTTATCTGCTCAGGTGGCAGAAAAAAGAACTACAACATTCCTTCAAATTGTGACAGTTTGTAGTTGATTTCCATGACCAGTAACGCCCTCGAAAACTGCACAGTTAAGTTGGTGGTACTATACAGATGGTGTATATATTTATTGGGCGTGGAGGGTAGATTATCTTTCTACGCGTAGACTGTTGTGACTTGCTATCTCTTGAAAAGAAAATAATATCATTGGAATGAAATCAAAATACATTCAATACATTTGTGAAAAAATGCAACATTCCCTTTTACTACGTTGTTATATTAAGTGTCACGAATAAATATTATGTGCAAGTACATAATTCGAAAAGTATTCCAGGTTTATGTACGTCGTAAATACTGATACTAAGAGTTTCGTTGATAGTTTCCAGTTTAAACTACATATTTGATAACATATTAAGCAATAGGGAGTTTAAAATTTGATTAGAACGACTGTGGTAAATTTCTGCAATGCAACTTTTAACTTGCTTAGTTATCAATTTGACGTTTTATCGTCCACGTATTTTTTAGACAATAACAAAATGTACCATTAAACATTGGACATATAACATTTGACAACAAACGTCTGGACCTTTTGACTTCAAGACATAAGTCTTAACCATAAGGACAAAATTGGGTTTTCCTTTTGTGATTTGGACGTTTTTACGTCAGGGCTTAAGTATTTTATCCAGAATAATAGGATCATCATTTGTACACGTAAAACAAGTTTTCTGATAACAACAGGCAGTCTACCTACATGTACTTATGTAGCAGTAAAAATAACACTTAAAATTCTCATAAAAAACCCTAATCATTTTAATAATTACCAGTTACCTAGACACGATGATTACATTCACAAGCCGCCATGTGAGACAACCATCGCCAAGTAAAAGGTCGACCGGCTTTTATCAAACAGTTTGCCATTTGAATAGACGTGCAGGTCGCATTCACTTACTGCTTGTGAGATCAACAAGCACCAATCAAATGGGTATGCAGTGTAATCAATTTAAACAGTAGTTGCCATTTGAATAGACATGCTGGTTGCATTCACACACTGCTCGTGAGATCAACCAGCACCAATCAAATAGGTAAGCAGTGTCTTTCTATTTAATATTTAATCTAGAGCATAAGTACATGTAGATATGAGTATTTTGATATTATCATTTTATGTGATGATAACTGATAATACAACATAAGTAGTTTATTTCTACAATATGTAGGGTAGCATGTCATATTAATATTCTTAACTGAAACGTACATAATTATCGTATTTCTTGTTTCAAAACAATAGGTACAATCTATCATTAAATAAATTTTGTTCAAACACCCACTCTCGTGGCCAGTATCAATATATCCTTGTGAATTACAATATTTCATGATAAACCATCTATAGTCTACACTAATCAATAAACGCAGAGGTAAAACCCCTGTAAACTTCTGTATCGTTGCATAGATTGTTTGAACATTCCAGAATCCGTTCGGCTAATCTGACAATTAATAGAACATTCTACCTAATATAGAACATTCTACCTAATATAGAACATTCTACCTAATATAGACATACCGTTCCATCTAACCGTTACTACAAAGTGTTCCAGTAACAATCATATGTTTGTCAATTAGTAATTTCCGAAAAAGAGATCGATTATGGTTTGAGCTAAAGTTTGCGTGACAGTCAGTAATGACTTCTGAAGGGATGCCAAGTGCTAACATTTGTCATAGGTTATCTTCATATATATGTAGGATAAGACAACCTATGTATAAGAATTCAAAGTTTAAAGTGGATTTAATAAACAATACTTTGCGAAACCAACAATTAAAATATTTCTACCCATCGCCAGTTACTATATTATACAATCGAGTTGATTAGTGTGAAACAGTTAAGGAGTTTTCTTTATAGGATAAAATAACCCTTGCTTAGGACCCAAACTGCTTTTACAAATATCAAGCAAGAGCATAAGTAAATATACTATATACTTTGTCATGACTACTTTTATAGAATTAGCAATCTGTAGTGAATTTATTTAATGCCCATAAGATCACTGAGCAAGTAATATTACATAAGATATTCTCAGATGTTCAAAAACATTTCATATGTCACTAAGTTTTAAGGATCGCTTTTAAATAAAATTAAGAAAATTTTAAGCACAAGGTAATAGCGACATTAGTTCAGATATGGTTGTAACTTTGCTATTTATTGTTCGATATGCGTTTCCACATTTAGGTTTCTAGGTTTATAGAAATGTATTCTCAATTAATACCAATAGTCACTATATATAATGAGAACATAGTTTGACTTTGAAGAAATCTAATTACGTTCGTCGTTATAATATGTACTTATTAGTGTAAATAATATAAAAAAATACACAATGACATAACAATTTTCATAAACTTCCATTACATATGCTAGCAAACACTAATTCAATAAGGTTCAGTGAAAGCACCTTTATCTTGAGGGATATATGCAGCAAGAACCGTCAGTTTCAGATTTAAACGTTACAACATTGAGAAAATTTTCGACGAGGTTATTCTTCACATTGCCACTACACGGTTACAGGATTGTAATCATTATAAAACAGACCCTTTGGAGGGCTTTACCTGCTTTTGCCACTGTTATAATACTTGTCCAGATGAATTATTTCGCCAACATACCGATGTCAGTGAATAAAAACTCGGTGCCACTGCCGCTAGTATTCGATAACTTGCAACACGGTGTCGTCATCCTGTTGCCAGGTTGCAGCGACGGCTTCGCAAACCGCGGCGTTCCACTGCCGCTAGTAGCAGATACGAAAACTGGGAACACGGTGTTGTCATCTTGTCGCCAGGTTGCAGCCACGGCTTCGCAACCCGCGGCGTCCAAGTCTTTGAGAGTAGTTGCATCGATTCTGAAACTAATAAAAGTGATTAAAAAATGAAGGTAGGCAATCTGAGTGATCCCACTTCTGATGTGAGATTTGTCAAGATAGAGAGCATTTATTTAATCTGTAATATAGGCTCATTAAATTATAAGATGTTTTCAGGCGGTGATGCCATAATCTAGTCCTAGCTTAAGGTAAAGTAAATGAGTACTACTAGTTCAGTACTTAACTATCCCACTTACTAGGTTTTCTACACAAAAGGGAATCATAAGGATACTTCAAAAACACAACGTTTATAGGAACACATAGAACACTTTAATAAGAATAATACATCATTAGGGTCACATGGATTACTTCAAAGGTAATATATTGTATAGTCACATTTCACAACGATAATACAACAAAAAGGGCGAATTTGGAAGCCAACAAACATAGACCCACACACAACACATGAATATCAGTTACGTTACATTAAATAATATAATACAGTACTTAACTCAATAAGTCTCGATGCAGCAGTCACTTGTGAAGAATGAAGAGACTCAATAAGTTGAGACCTTGGTTTTATAGCCATGACTGGCGCCAAGTGTCTGTCGCATATACATTAAAGTTCCCGCCATATTTACCACAACCAATCAGAGACATGAAAGTTCCCTCCACAACGCATCAGCCAATCCGAAATAATACAGGATGTTTCATCATTGGCTTGTTCAGAATGAACACAGATATAAGCATGATTTCAGTGTGGCGGTTATTAAAAATGTAAAATACCAACAAGTTTTAGGATATTCTAGGATTACAGAATGAGTAACTTCTCGTTACTTATTTACTTAAGATAATCTAGGCTTAACAAATATATGATTCTAACACGTGCGTCCCCAGAAAGTTATTGCGAGAATTCCAGACCAATTTATTACGATAACGATAAGTGTCCGTGAACTAGTGCCGTGAGGGAGAGTCCTTAGCTGTTGCTAGGCAATGCTTCTAATATACTGTGTATTGGAGACATATAATGTGCCTAAGGTGTACTTACGGTGTGTTCTACAATTCATATGTAAAGTTCACAATTTTTTCTTTTCAATAATTTGGTTTTTTATTATTGAATGGTCTCGAGTTGTTACAAGGACAATCTTACGATTACCATAGAGATTCACTAGCAGGTTTCGATCTAGCTATCTTATGTATTTAAGTTTTCTTCATTGTGGTTTTGATATAAATTATCTGATTGTTTATTCTATGGTAAAAACAAAATAATAACGAGAAATCTTATTAATTAACGATTAACGGGTCTTACCTGTTGTGCAGACTATTTGAATAACCAACATTTAAACTTTGAACAGATTATTGAAATGAAGGAAATCCTTGTGAATCCACATGTTGTTCATATAACATCAAACAACAAATGCATCTCTTTCATGGTAAAAGAGATATATTCATATTTTCTATTTTATATCTTGACCTTACAACCTCAAGGTTCAAAGACGACCCGTGACCACCTCCCTTCCACGCTAAAGGGCGACAAATTGCATCGTCCGGACGGTCATAGCCGTCGGTTTACGAGCGGCTCCCAAGCTCCATCTGATGATGATTTAGATGCAAGGGAAGCAGTAAACAGGGACATCTATAATATATTATAATAACATGTCTTTATGAGAACTACGAAGGGCTAGCCATAAGGATCTGTTGATTCAGAGATAACTGGTCAAAATTTGATTTTATTGAGACGCTTACATTTATTCTTAAATTGGTAACATGTATTTTAATTTTTTTGTATTTTTGTTAGTGTGACCGATTGTTTCTAGATTTACTGATGACAGATCGGATTTGTGATCGACTGGTAGTTATATATAGATATATACATAGACTCAAATTAAGATCAATATGTATATAACTAAGTTCGTCAAGCATACATGATTTTTCTTTTAGTTTTGTATATGTTTTGGGGTCGTTAAAGATGGTAAGGTCAAGAATAATTTATAAGTTCGCATTTTAACAAACCACTCCTAATAGCTGGAATGTATGATACTATTGAATAGCTGCAGACATGATAAAATTATCATATATCAAATACTAATGAATGAATTGTTGTCATACCTCTCCTTCAATATCGAGTTTGGAAAATAATAAAAACAAACAGATGAGCAAATACCAGCAGCCAATGTAGAAATAACATGCCACGTCTCCCAATATACACTTATCTAAATTTTATTCTAAAGAAAGCCGATTGCATTTTCTTCTTTTCGCAGGGTGCATGATATCAGCACATTTTTGCTCCCCTCACTCAGTCCCCTTATCTAATGTTCGCTATTGGAATATATTACGCATATTGAGGGTGAAAAAAAATCATGCCACAGTGCTAATAGCATCGTAATTGTGTTAATAAATTGTAGCAGCCGTGTGGATGAGACTTTAGATAAAGTCGCTTTTTTTCAATTTATCGCACAGTGCGCACGTACGATATATGAAAGAAAACCGGAAGAATCAGACATGCGTGGTACAGGATTTCGTATTTTATCCGTCTTTGACGAGTGTGCGAAGGTTATTTCATGGGCTGCAGAGTAAAGTTTGCCGATTAAATAAAAATCGCGTGTCAGCGTTGAAAGAATTTTCTAGGAAGTTGATATATAATATCATGTTAGACGACCCTCCAAACCTTTTTTTGGTTAATTTTCTCTGACAACTGTCTTGTTATTGATGATAATATATGTGATGGATTTTGTAAACTAATTTGCTTAGCTGGCACGAAAGCAAACATTTTGTTATTCTTCATTGTATGTACTTAAAATAAACATTTTAGAAAGCTGTATTTTCTAACAGACATAGTATGTGTCTAACTCTACGAATAAATTATTTATACGTAGGTCTAACTCAATTTGATATCGTGTTACATACCACTGAGGTACCATACGTCATAATAAAATTATGCTCTTAGAATACATTACATTATAATCTTTTCTCTAATTATGGTTAGTGTAGTGGTTGTTATTCACCACGGTTCTCATCACTGTCAGCACTTACACTATATGCACTTATATAGATTCTATTTCAGCTGTGTCGCCTTCGGAGGTCGGTAACAGACTGCCGAGCCCAACGCCGTGTCTTGTGACGTAAACTTCTAAGGCTGAGTCACAGTATCTCAAATGACTATAGACTAGTAGCGACCAAAGACTAGAACAACGTTGATAAAGTGTTGCCAGTCTCGTAGCAAACTAATTCATACAAATATATGAATCTATACATATATTATTAGAAATATATATTTTACCTATATCCTACATCTCTTCCTTTTTAATATAAAAATAAAATCAATGTCAACTGTATCAACTCTTGCAAAATCCTGAAGCATAGCAAAGAGAACACTACATAATAATCTGATAAAAGAAGTAATCCAATTTCTTATACGACGTTACATATATATTTCATTTAGGTACTTACAAAATATATACTTACCACATAGGATTCACATTATTACAAATTTTCAAATAATATCAAATTATTATTTAATCTTGTGAAACACATTGCTTATATATAAATCATCTTAGCTAACACTCATTGGGTTCCGAATCTACTCTAACGACTTTCCGTGATCTGTCATTACCTTCATCAGTATCAGTATTTGTCCATTCTCTTCCTACCTTTTTAAGATGAATTACATTTCGCCTGTACTCCTTGCCGATTTCGTCATTCCTCACCTCGACATCTCTTGATTCTGGTCTGGCTTTTTGTAACTGTGTGTGATAGGAGCAAAGTTTGGAGAAAGCTTATTAGTTTTGTTAAGATTCATGACAAAACTTTGTCTCCAGTTTCAATGTTATGTGCAGTTGCTCTTCTTTTCCGATCAATGTACTACACTTTACCCAACTGTTTCTGTTCTGCATCTCGGTCTCTAGTTAATAAATCAATTACTTTATTTTCAACATCATATCAGCTCGTCACTTGCAAACTGACCTCCGTTGTCTGCAGTGACCGTGACGGGATAGCCCAGCCTTGAGCCTTCTAGTTACCTTTATTTCTTTTTATCGGCTGTAGTAATCGATAAACACCAAAATATGTCCTCCAGATAGCAGAAGTCCTAAGAGATCCATGGAAAAATCGACCCATGGTCCAGTAGGGAGTTCCCTTCTCTTCATGGGTTCGGTGGGTTTGGAGCAAGGGTTGAGAAGAACTCCAAAGCTTCTTGGGCCTAATCAATTATGTCGGGAAATTGATACCGAATCTTGCTACCCTAACTGACCCACTGAGAAGACTGTTGTGGAATAAGACAGGTAAAAAGACGAATATCTCTGGAGAGTGGTTGCCCAAACAGCAAGAGTTATTCAAAACTTAAAAAAAACAACTGTTAAACATTAACTCGTTGGGCTATTACGCTGACAAAACTCTGATTGTTGCGGATGCTAGTCATGTAGGTCTGGGGGCGGTTTTGATCCAGATCGACTGCAAGGGTCCCCGAGTTATAGCATATGGTAGCAAAGGCCTAACGGATTGCGAAAAAGATATTGTCAAGCGGAAAAAGAGGCCCTGGCCCTGGTATGGGCCGTAGACCACTTCAAGATATATTTTTATGGCAAAGAATTTGAACTCATCAGTGATCATAAGCCATTGGAAGTTATATTTGGACAAAACTCAAAACCATGCGCCAGGTTAGAAAGGCGTGTACTACAACCTCAGTCGTTTCGCTATAAAATCATCCACCGGTCTGGAAAATCTAAAATTGCAGATTCCACCTCAAGACTATGCGTCAACGCCATAAGTACACCTGTATTTGCTGACACTATAAACCAAGTTGTGGAACACCGATATAACCGATTGAGCTAGGTACTATTGCCTTATTTGTACCCAATAAGTACACTTGTGCATGGAGTCCTCGAAGGCTGTTCTCACATCCTATCTTGAGAACCCAGCACGCCAGTAACGCGCCCACACCTAGACTACTGGCAATATTAAATATGTTTTTACAGGAGTTTCAACATATTTAACGACAGCATGAATACTATCATTGTACATTTAAATTTATTATTAAGTAGTTATTTAAGGTAGTCAGCGTTTTGGTATTGAAACTGTTAGCTTACTATTACAGTGTCCATAAATGAACACTGCAAACCAACTGCAGTTTCCCTTGCTGACATAGCAAGACTTTCAGCTGAAGATGTTGAGATCGTAAAGGTGCGTGCTGGTTTGTATGAACAACACTGAGATTCAACAGTCGGTGGTCACAAACTTTTTGCTATAGAATTCTGGTTCCACGAAGCAGTATTCCTACTTCGAGGTAGTAAAATTGCAAATACCTTGCAAATTACGGAACCAAGTTTTGGAAGCAGCTCACGAGGGACACCCTGGCCATGAAGCAACAATTGCGTACAAAAGTTTGGTAGCCTAAGATCGATAAGGATGCGGAACGCATGGTTAAGAATTGCAATAGTTGCATTCTAGTATCTGCTCCATTGTTAGGGCTGATCCGGCTCGAAGGGACTAGTGACGCTACTTTTCGTCGAGAGTCTATCAATAGGTTGGCTTTTCTCCGCCAATATCACAATCTATGAGGCAATCTTCGTCGGTCCGAGAAACGTAGTGTACCTCCTCGCGTCGTTAAAGTCAAAATCATTTTATCAATTTAGGCATCTAAGACGCTCTTATGAAGGTCAATTACAAATTTTAGCATTGAAACACTCTACATTGCACTGCCACGTTCAGCAAACAAAAGTTGTATAGAGCCACTGCGAGAAGACGGGCAAGAAACTCGGGGCCATTCTTTTAAACGTATTTTAACAATATGTTACACACTTACTATACAATAAAATTATTACAATATATTTTGTTTATTGCGGTATGCCTTTATTAACAAAATACTACGAACTATATACAACACTACAGCTACTACAATAAAAGCATTTGGGCTCATAGGCAGTCCAAGTGCTCTAGCCCACTACCAGTTGGCAGCGTGGTTATAGCTTGGTAGATTGCCCAAGCACTTTTTGTCGTTTAAGCGATCACAAACTGTGTAGTAGGATTTCTTAATCAAACTTTATTATAAAACCATACACAATTATCTAAGGACCTTTTATTTGTCTTTGCTCCTCTAAAACCGAACACTGTAATCGTGGTTGTCACTGTTTAATTTAAATTTACTAAAATTTTTGCAAACATATATAATTCAAATACATACAGACTTGGTAAAGTTAAAATATCAATTTCTCTAAAAAGTAAATTTCATATATGGCTCGAATTGCACTTCCTTTGTGCTATCGTTCCTTCTCGATCTCCTATAAGGTTTAGGGTTAATAATGTGGTTTTTTGGTAGCAACGTGTTAAAGTTTGCGAGGGTTTCTCGTCTTACAACGTTGTTGGAAAAGTCCAACAATGTCACACCTATGATACTTTTCTTTTCTCGCAGGGCATTTAGAGTCCTGCTCAGTATGAGTATTTTTCCTGCATTATTCGTTGTGTATAAGAATGTGTAAAGCCTTTCCCCTTTCCCAAATGATTAACAATATTGAACGCTATATCAATCATATTTCGATCAGTGTCCAGTACAAGGATCTACATCCTTAGATTTTATGCGGACGAACGTGTGTCAATAGCTTGTAGACCGTCACGTACTCCTTAGATTTTTTTGCGGACGAACGAGTGTCAATAACTTGTAGACCGTCTCGTACTCCTTACATTTTATGCGGGCGAACGAGTGTCAATAACTTGTAGACCGTCTCGTACTCCTTAGATTTTATGCGGACGAACGAGTGTCAATAACTTGTAGACCGTCTCGTACTCCTTAGATTTTATGCGGACGAACGAGTGTCAATAACTAGTAGACCGTCTCGTACTCCTTAGATTTTATGCGGACGAACGAGTGTCAATAACTTGTAGACCGTCTCGTACTCCTTAGATTTTATGCGGACGAACGAGTGTCAATAACTTGTAGATCGTCTCTTACTCCTTAGATTTTATGCGGACGAACGAGTGTCAATAACTTGTAGACCGTCTCGTACTCCTTAGATTTTAAGCGAACGAACGCGTGTCAATAACTTGTAGACCGTCACGTACTCCACTCAGTTGTGTATCCTCAAAGGGATAATTTAGGACCGTCATGATCGAAATAATGATTCTATTAATAGCGTGCAATGCAACCCTAGTTACTGTCATAAAGCCAGATAAACACAAATTACATGTTAGGTCTTATAATTATATAAGAATATACTGTCACATATAGGCATGATTTTTTGAAAAATCTAGCTCAACTAGAGTGAAATACTGGGTTTCATATTAAAATGGTCGTGATGGTTTTATTTAACTATATTGACAATAGGACGGCCCTTTTTGTTACTTTTGCTTTAAGTTCTCTCGCCTCGAATTGAAGGAAATAAAATGACGCATGTCGAATAGTCACACAATGTACTCTTCTCTAGGTTTTTTCAATCGATTTAACATCTTCACCTTATTACCATCCCTCTTACAAAGTTCACCGGAGGGTCCGTAACCATATAGCCGGTAATTTAGAATAACATGGTAAATACGTGCAGATTTTTCGTAAAATTTCAAAAATTGATAGGTACTCACTTTTTTCCTCGTCGCCAAAATGTAGTGGTTGTTATTCACCACGGTTCTCATCACTGTCAGCACTTACACTATATGCACTTATATAGATTCTATTTCAGCTGTGTCGCCTTCGGAAATCGGTAACAGACTGCCGAGCCCAACGCCGTGTCTTGTGACGTAAACTTCTAAGGCTGAGTCACAGTATCTCAAATGACTATAGACTAGTAGCGACCAAAGACTAGAACAACGTTGTTAAAGTGTTGCCAGTCTCGTAGCAAACTAATTCAGACAAATATATGAATCTATACATATATTATTAGAAATATGTTTGTATTGTGTGATTGACAGCCGCGATCGTTGCTCCTTATTTTTTAAAGGTTATAATTACATAAGTAATTTCAATCTATTCTAAAGCGTTTCACAGACGACAGCTATAATATAAATCTATATATTATAGCTCGATATATTTCAATACATCTCAACACATTTTCCATAGAAATTGGCAAGTGACAACACACGGCAGCTATAATATATAGCTTTACATTTTCGTTTCTTCATACCGACAGTTATGCTATAATATATATTATAGCTGCCGTCTGTGAACTGCTTTAGTCTACCACACTTAATTTGAAATCGCTATGAGCTGCCGCACAAACGTCCATGGTTGGAATACTGCTGCGGGTTTCAGCTTCACTGCGTGTTCGTAGGACATTTTATTCTATTGGGTTTCTAACAAAAATTAAGTAGAAAATCTGTTTACCAAACATTTGGCAATGTATTCCGATAGCTGACCTCGAGATATAGTAATTTTAGGTTTAGCTTATTAACATCTTTGGCCGTATAGTTCCACCAGATGAGATTGTGGTCAAAGGCATATCTATTAGCAATGAAACAGAAATTATATATAGTACAGATTTGGAAATCTTTGAACAGCTTCAAGGATTATCGGATTGTGTCATCGTAAACAAGTTTAAAACTAATTAAAAAACCAAGAGCTATTTGAAAAATCTCTCTTTTTTGTATTTCAAATCAGTTTGACCGCTAATGTAGCTCTGTCTCCTAAAGACGGTGAAACAATAGGAATGAAAGGATAAATTTGAACTATGGGTCACTCCCTAAGATAGCTCAATGGGCAGAGCATGTCCCGGCTCTAGGGAGGAATTTTCACGGATTCGCAACCTACTCGTGGTTTTAATTTCTCCATCCGTTATAATTTTTTAAGCTTCAAAGATATATGCACAAATGCATAAAAGCCGTTGCCAGCAGAAGGGCAAGTAATCACAAATAATCACAATCTTCCCTATCAAATGATTAATATTTTATCCTACTTACAACACTGCACATGTGCCCTACAAAAAACCTATTACACGTAATGAGTGGCGATGCGGGGTGCATAGAGAATGTAAACGCTTATTATTTTATCGCCTTGGGATTGATGATGATTAACGTAATGACGTGAGATTGAAGGGAATTGTCGACTTTAATTGGTGTGAAATTAATTATAAAATGATAAGGCGGCTTGTTATGTTCGTAAAGAGAGTATTTATGCGTGGAGATAACTCATTTTTATCATCGTTTTTTAAATAGATACTCGTATATTCGATTCCTTTACATAAATGTGAGCAAGAATCCGTGTAAAGTATGTGTTTTTAAACTAAATATGGTGGGTCAGTTAAACTATAATATTGGCTTGTTTTTTTGACATCCTGATATAAAATAATAGAGATAAATAATTTATTTTATACCAAAATACAGGAAAAAAATAGTATATATATCTAATATACTATTTTTTTCCTACAATATTTCGTAGACGATACATATAAAAATACTTTAATTAAATAGACGGGCAGTATACAGCATAAATAAAAAAAAAGGCAAATCAAATACACAGGACTGCTTTCAGGACTGCTTTCTTCTTAGCAAGAGTTGAAAAATTGAGTGAATTAAGACCACAAAATACTTTTCCTTTCTGCGACGTTTGTTGAATCCTTGAAAGCCTGCACTGTACTGTAACAGCCGACTCGTCCATTGCTGAACACAGCCTCCCCTATTAAGAGGGTATTTGCCATAATCCCCACGCTTGGCAGGCGGCTTGTGTAAGATTGCAGATCTTTAGAAGATGCTGCTGCCCACCTTCGAGTAGTCTTTCCCTTAGTTGCCTCTTACGACACCCACGGGATGATAAGGGGAGGTGCAATTCTAACCTGGCACCCCCCGGGGGTCTGTGAGTGTCTGGAAAGCCTACTCTCTTAAAAATTAAGAAAGCAGTAAACTAAGCATATTTAAGTGGTTTTCTTAAATAAATAGAAACATATATAAGTATATACTATAATGTGCTATTTCAGGTTAAGGCCTAGCTGAATATTAGAGTATTCCTATTACACATATCATTAATCATAAGAATATTCTTACGGTAAATAGGATGATTTATTGTACAGGAAGTGCTGATAAGATGAAAGTCTCTGTTCATAATAAGACGGTGCTTGAATAATTAATTAACAAAAAAGCGCTGATACGTACCCACATGATTTTTATCGCAAGTTATGGTTGTGTCCAGGAATTTATAATATAAAGGATTTGTCAAGGCACGTTTTGACTTCCGTACTAGCAAATGGGACTCTATTACTAAGCCTCGGCTGTCAGCACGTCTGATTTTAAAACGGTTGTATCTTTAGAACAGTAATATATTATAAGAATGTGTTAGTACGGCAGATTGCCTAACCAATAAGGAAAATTACAACCGGGTACTTAAAAATAACTGGGGTCCTTACACAAGAAACGTGTTTTTTTCTATTTGCTTTATCCTAAACACCATGTTAGATACAGGGGTCAAACTTGGTATAATGATAGTGCAATATATAGCGTATAATAACATATACTAAAAACTTAAATGCAGGTCAATCTCCCGCTAACGATCTCGATATATATGATTTTTCTTTATAATTTATAAGGTAGTTTTTGACAACTATCTCACTTGTTAGCTAGTGAGGATGTGGTCGAAGATGTTGTTCAGGCTAATACTGTATCAGCCAGTTAGTACACTACTGAACACAGCCTCCCCCAATATAGGGAAAGTTGCCATAATCCCCTTTTTTGGGTTTTTTTTTGTTGCTTGGCAGGCGGCTTTGGTCGATCTCCAAGCCGCCTGCCAAGCGTGGGGATTCAGTCTAATACTGGCTATCAAGGACAGGTGTCGGAACACACCGTTGGGTACTTGGCGACAGATTTTCTACTTGAGGGTGGTAGCTAGCCAGGCCAATAAAATAGTTTCAAACAACATTACAGACAGCAACAAATTCAATGTACAGATAATATAAAAATTGCTCAGATTTTTAACGAAATAACTATAAGCTACTCAAACTGAATGTGAATTATGAAAGCAGATTGGATGCGGTTCTATAATATATAATTATGTTCATATTCAATTATTCGGAACTCATAGTGCATAGCATTACTGACCTCAATGCAATCGATAAATAGTTTATTGTTATGCCACAACAAAATTATAATTATTAAATCATTGTCGTGCCAGAATGGAATTAATTACAACGCCAACTCAACGCTCGTTGCAATTCTTCACACGTTTTAATTGTTTACTGACCTACAATTGACCCTAACTGCTTCATATATATTGTTTCAGATATTGCACACATATAAACCAAGGGCCATGTCCAATTTTATTGTAGTTATGAGACTAACAGATTTTAAGTCCGAGACATATCCAACTAGCTGTGCCCCGCGGTTCACAATGATGAAAACTGATGACAAAATTTATATAGGACCTACTACTATTTATATTCCAAGTTTTATTCAAATCGGTTCAGAAGTTTTACCGTAAAATATATACACTCTTAAGTATAGTGTACACCCTCATTCACAAAATTAGTTTATAATATTAGTGTGTTAAGTAATTACAGATCCGTTGGGTGTTTCTGGCTTGAATTTCACTCACCCATTTCCTCACGTGGGTGTCGTAAGAGGCGTCTAAGGGTAAAATATCTAATGGTGGGCAGCAGTTCCATCTGAGGAACTGCTATCTTACACTGCCATCTCCAAACTGTACGGTAAAACTCCTCTTAATGGAGAGGATGTGTTCAGCAGTGGACAATCTCGCTGATAAAGTACAGGACAAGCAATTACATAAAATTATTACACTAATGGCTAGTGGCTAGTTTTACCACTATGCTTGTAAAACTTCTCTTAGCTCAATCATATCGACTCCGTTATCTCCCTTCTCCTCGATGAAGTTGGATGTCTGATACCACATAGAAAGAGAAAGCCAAAAATTCAAATAAATAAAATTACCTCAACCTGGTGAGGTATTTAAAACAACTACTGCTACTTTTTTTAAACTAATAACTGTACAAAAACACAAACAAACTTATATTTTTATTGTACTCGTATTAATCTGCTTAGTAATACATTCAAAAATTTTGGCTCTTCGAATCAGTAGTGCAGCGTCGCAATTCAACATGAAATGTTGCTTACTTTCTAAGCAGATCCGACTATCAACTGGCTGCAGTAATTATTGTGCTACATATACCTATTGAGCTAACGTGTTAGCTTGCAATGGCTGATAGTTTGCTTGCTTAACCTAATAAAATTTGTAGTTAAAAGCCATTATAAAAAAAATATACCGATAAAATATTTTTAAACTAATTGGCCATTTTAAAATCAATCAACAGTCTATATTATGCTGTATCGTTAACTCAAATAGCTCGGTTTGGGTACATGTTTGGCCAATTCAGATCATTTTTCCCATCCAATTCCTGCTAGAAATTGAAGTAATATAAACAACATAATACGCTTGTGAACGTGTCACAAATTCAAAATAAACGGAACATGAAATACAATACTCGGAGTTTTCATATTATGTTCGGTAGGCGAGTATAACGATTTCAAACAAATATTAAGTTGAGCTTATCGTATTTTTTAAATCAATACCTAATAACGTTAAGTGCCTGATTTAAAATAAGCGTGTTAAAACCAGGTATTATTTTCCACCTTTTACTGCTTGAGACCGATATCGAAATTGATCCAAATGCATTTGCACCATATTCTGATACATCATATAACGTTCACAGTATTGGAAGAAGGTGATTCGAAACATGTAGGTATACTCACAAAAATTCTTCTCACTCATTTCGTATACCAATATACAATATAATCGTTCCAATATACCTCCTTAATACGTGAAAGATATTGGAAATCCATTAAGCTTCGGGCAAATCTCCATAACAAAATCTTAGTACTCGTAATCGATAATATTATTACAGTTAGGTACCAAGATACAAAAAGTTGTACAAGTGTAAGTACCAAGAAAAGTTACTAAGCACTTGGTAGGTATATCGTTCCTCGCATACAGGCTGACAATGAGGCAAACTCTTATGAACGTAAAACAATAAAAAAGTTTATAAATACAGTAATATGATTTTCGCAGATTCGAAAATTTAGGCGGTCACAATGCGGGCCATAATTTTTGAAAGTGATTAGATCTATCCAGTTCTATTTTATAAAAAAAAAACCTGGCATATCAGTTACAATATACCTAATCTTAGCACGTGTAGTAGGTATGTATTAAAGATGTCCAGATTATATGATATAAATTGAACATTATTTCTTTAGTCCAAGTATTCATGCGAATAAATTGGTCGTCTAGCCGTATCTAAGTTTGCTAATAAGGCTATTATATCCAGACCCCGTCAAAGGCTTTCGTCTGCTGACTGGGTTAGCAGCCATGGTGTTTCCTATTTTGCATATGTGGCGATATATAAACTAACTCCTAAAATATTTAGTACAGAAGCAGGAAACTGCCGAGGATAGACGCAATTTGCTGATTTGATGCTCCACCTCCTCTAAGTGCGTTCTGAAGTCGGATAGGTGCTAGACTGATATAGATTTCACCAGACATTCGTCTGATGTAACCCAATGGTATTAACACCGATACAGAGTACCAATATGGAGTAATTGGGAAAGTCATATTAATGGAAACAAAATATAAATTCCAACACATATGGTTTTTAGGGTTCCGTACCCAAAGGGTAACAACGGGGCCCTATTACTGAGAATTCGCTCAAGAACGGTGATAGCTAGACAATTGAAATTTTCACATATGATGAATTTCTATTGCCGCTATAATAACAAGTACTAAAAATAAAATAAATATTTAAGGGGGGCTCCCATATAACAAACTTGATTTTTGTACCATTTCTTGCTCGACACTAATAACGGCGACAGGTAGACGCTTTAACTATTCACATAATATTAAGTTTTGCTTTAAATAGAATTAATTATAATAAAATAAATAGTTAAGGGGGCTCCCATACAATAAAAGAGGTTTTTGCCGTTTTTTTTTTGCTAAAAATAATAATGATTAAATTGCTAAAAATAATATAATGGTACGCCGGTTTTATTTATTTCATAAAATTACTTTAATATGTCGAAACCTAAATATTAGTCAATTGAGGACTGCATGTTTGTATTTATTTTCACTACATTATTCTACGAATTTTCATACACTCGCATTTATAACCTAGATATTTGATGTGTCATCTCCAAATATTATTTAAATTTACCAAAAAAAAAAACATTTTCTCCTCTCTTTATAGACTTCAGAGCAGGAAATCTTTGTGCCCACTTTTATCATATCATTTATGACCTTCCAATGTTCTTATTTTTAGTTATAAAATAAGTTATTTTACTTAATAAATAAAACTTCCATTCAAAGAAACGGGTCACTGCCTTCCCCGCTGGGTCCAAGTTATGAGCTCAGATATGAATAACTTGATTTAGACAAGAATACTGGATAAATATTGAAGTTGTTTGTTGGCAAAACAACAATTACACACTCAATTTCATAGAACAAATACGCGCACTGTACCAAGAAGGTTATGAAACTGTGCCAACCCTAATTTGTATAATAAAACGAGAATAAACTGGGACATAATTGGTATGCCTGAGAATAGAGTACTTCACGTAACGTAGAATTTACAACCATTTGCTTAATTTCATGCTTTGAAAAATTACAATACGTATCGTATATGATATTGACTAATTACTATTGAATTTACCATATTACCAGAAAAAATGGCATTATGCTTATAAATTTATTAATTATAATGATTAAGGAAATTCGTCACGTAAAGCTTTTTTCCGTAGGCAGATATAAGGATTAAAACTTTTGTTTTAACAATGGTTTGTAAAAATGTTCAAAAATTTCATCTTGGCTGGAATTGAACCCACACTTTCTGGTTTTACGTACCAAGTGCCCTACGTACTTTGGGCATCGAGATTGTAAAAAGAGATTCAAACTTTGTGCTCTAATTTAATGTTCTATCCGGCGTTGGCATAGGGCATGGTAGGACCTTGAATCAGATTACTAGACTTCATCAGACAGAAAGAAGTGATTTTTCTAACACTTATTATTCGTAATTATATTGTTTCTTTCCGAAATTTAAAATAACATTTCAAGCAATATCGCCTGCTAAGCGTGTAAAATATTAAACATATATAGAACATTAAGAATCATCATATTCGGAATAGAGAATCCAATAGTTGACTATAGGGATGAATTAATCATAAGATACTTTTTACCCAACCCAATTTATACATTTTATCACCACATTATAAAAAACAAAAGTTTAATTGTCGCTTTAGCCTATTTCATGCAGCATTTTTGGCTAAGTTATAATTAAATGATCGAGGAGAATAATATTTAAATAGCTATATTTAGCTTGCCTTGTTTTACACACTTTTCTCATATTTATAACCACTTATGAAGTGTTTATCAGGGGAATAAAAATAACAGATTACACGTCTGCATATCCCCAAGGCGTAGACGGATATGTCCCTGTTTCATCGATTTGTTTTATACCATATAACAGATGACGATCATATTGCTATGTATCAGGCACAACTTCAGACTTCAGACTACTCCTGAAAGTTTCTTTGCCCAAAAATCTAATGAGCCAGCCGGGGATCGAACCGTAAACCTAGGGTCTTGTTCGTGAAGTTAGGGATCGCAAGCCTACCTACGCCACTTGATCAAAGAGACAATTGAATAATGATTAGTTAATAGCCTCAATAATCACCTGTGTCTGGAATATCTAATGTTTTTACAAGTATTTAATATGTTTTGTCTCATATTTTACACATACTGAAAGATTTTGATATAATTTCTGAAAAAGTTTATTAATCGTGTAAGGCCGCATCTTTGATAACTTAATTGTAAGCATTTATATACATTCGTATATAAATGAGCATATGGTCTGTATTACATGAGTTGCAGTGTAAAATATAAATTATTCATCTTTAATTTTACTGCTGCTTAATTTTAATTTGAATACCTCTGTTCTTAACTTTACTGAATCACAATGATGCACAAATTACTAAACTCAATTTATTGATTTCAAATGAAATTTGCGGTGAAGATGTCAAATTGATTTAAAACTTCGAACTTGCTTCATGAGGGAATGTGTTTGTAGCTATAAAACTCGTAGGATGAGATGTAATTCTTAATATATGAAAACACAATATTTGAACCTCCATTTTCTTATCTTAAAATATATCCAATAACCAATTCTACACATAGTCTGAGACAGCGTTACATATTGATAAAATCCTTATAAGAGCAAAAGTTTTGTAATAACACGATATGCGCAAACTTTTAGGCCTTCGTTCCACCAAAAACGAAATTGCGTTACGATGATAACCCTCACATAACGTCAGTATAATAAGAATATAAACACAATCTTACCTATAATATTATGAAGTACTCTCAGTTTACGATCGAGATTTTCTGAAGGTGTACGCGTGACTTTACCGCCTTTAATATCGGCCGAGACTCCAATAACACATTTTTAAGGATTTGTGTCAGGATCGTTTTATCCAAAAGGGAAAATATTTTTGTAGGTGAACGGCGAAATTAGGCTTTAAGAAATTTCGTTGTTCATCTTAAACGACAAATTGCTTGCCAAGAAATGAATGGCTTCAATGAGGATTTCTTTAAACATGCTTTCGTTTTTTATGAATGCTAAGAAAGATTATGTTATTGATCTGAAATTTACGCTACTATTAAAAACTTAACCTACATACGGTATTTTTTATGGTTTTATTATAAAATAAGGTATATTGACTTTAAAAAACAAATTAAAAGAACAGACGGTCGTATTGCAATAGAGCAATAATATGAGCCTTATTTCAATGGAACGAAAGTTGAGCAAAAACTTCGCATCCTTGGAAAAGTAGAGGTAAAAATAAAGAACAAAATTGCAGAGTCATATCAGGTAGTCAGAAACTTAAGAAGACTGTAACCTTATATCCCAACTTCATCCCACTAATGTCATTGAAATGACTCAGCGCAGTTTGCTGGAAACTCGTTCAAGTACTTAACTCTTTGTTATACTAAATGTGTGTTCAATAAAATAGCACTTAAATTGTTCGCATTTCTAAGTGAAAATTTGCCGTCATCTCCAAGGAAACGAGCCGGCGAATTGGCTACCAGCCTATAAAACGTAACGTCACATTCATTTGCAATTCAAGAGTCCTCAGCCTGTATTATGCCTAATAAAATTTACATATTTAAATTAAACTGAGAAATAACAAGACACTGAAGCCATCAGAGCGTTTAGATTGCTCGGACTGGACGTTTTCCTTTACATGTCCTTTTAAATGATACAAATTAAGTTTCGGACTTCAGAACTGTCTAAAACGATTTCGGAGCCGTTGATACAGAGTTTGCAGTTATCTCTGTTTCTTTACTATCTTTAAAAATCTATCAGATACAGAAAGGTTAGACTCAGTTTTTTTTTTGTTTATTTTGTTATGAAACGGTTAAAATGTATAAGAGTTAAGCATTAAAAGAAAAGTAAAAGTAAAGAGTTTAGCATTAAGTTTAAATATCCTTAAAACTTCATATGTATACAAAATTAAATAGTTATGTCTAATAATTATTTATTCGTTAAAAACATCTGTTAATGCATTAGCATAGTTTTTTTAATTGGTACCAGTAAACTGGACATACAATACTTTTTTTTTACTAACTTTTTAACTACTGAGAACTAAAACAGGTGCAGAGCTATTTAATGTAACCATTTCTTTTTATTTCTTTGATAGTTATTTTATATTCAAAAGAATTGAAATTGATATAATGATTATTATTAATATATGATACGATTTCTTATACTTAAATATAAAAATATTAACAAGTTCTACTTGTAAGCTATTTTTAACCTACAATACAATACAAAAAATTTATTGTTTACCATAAGCATACACTTTTAGAGTAACTAACCTACGTTGTTTTTATTTTATACTAAATTATTTTAATGTTGTTGAACCGAATATTTTATCAGTGATTTTATTTTAACCAGCTGAGACTACGATTAATAAATAAAGCGACATTACTCATTCAGTGACAAATATACAAAGCATTGATATTCCTGCACAGATAAACGGATTCATAATGACGGCTGACGTACGACCTTTGACAGCAATCAACTGATACCATATATGTATCAGGACATGGCTGCAAAACATACATACCTATAACATCATGTAGTTCGGCAACTTTTATTACACCAAACCGATTATTTACAAGCATTTTTTAATTCCTGATTGGTTAACTTTTGACCACTATCTCACCTAATGGTAAGTGATGATGTAGAAGAAGATGTTTTTCAGGCTAATCTAGTGGTACTGGATCTCAAAGACAGCTGCCGGAACATACCGTTAGGTGCTTGGCGACAGATTTTCTACTTGAGGGTGGTAGCTAGCCAGGCGGGCATTCACAAAATTCCCTACCACCTTGCTATAACGACTGCCATCCTTAGACAACAACCAGGACCGACGGCTTAACGTGGACGGAAACGCTCAGTAGTAATGTCACTAGCGGTCACCCATCCAACTCACGACCGCGGGCGACGTTGCTTAACTTCGCGGATCGGTTAAGAACAGCTAAGTTAACTATGCTACGAGCGCTCAAAGCACCAGGTAGGGGTTTTGGGTATATATTTCCTTTTTTGTAAGTGCAAAAGTCACATGCATCATATTCATGATCTTTCTACTGTTTCCAGTCATGTAGGGCCGGTGTTATATGTCTTTACTTATAATACAAGAGCATACTGTAACTTTATCATCTATTTAATTTTATAGGATCAAAAGGACATTTGACTTCGTATGTATGACCAGCCACCTAACTTACATCATCCTTCCTTGATAATTTCTCTTGTTGGTGTATATCTACTATATTTTGCGAAACCAGGGCATTAGGATGGTAAGGGTCAAGTGCATCTTTTGTGTGTCAAATGTGCAGTAACATCCTACTCATGTCGATGTTAGTTTGATGCTCATCATTTACGAGCTCATTATCGTCGGAATATTTTTCCCGTGCAGTTATTTCTTCTCAGTAGAAGCAAGACTACTAAATCTACACTTTTCCATTGCAAGAAAAACTAAAAACGTATTGGTTATTATTATATTTAGGACCATATATAAATCACAATATAAACTGATCAAAAGTCTAGTAAATATTTTACGATCAATGAATTCTCATCTAAAAACTCTTTAAAATCATTTATGACATGCGCTGGGATGTTATACAAAAAGCTTTAAAAAATCTCTTAAATATTTTTACCATGCCTTAACTAGGGAATAAAACGTAGGTATCCAAATTATGAACCCATGAAAGGTGTATTACAAAGGGACATTTCCAGTTGGTGAATAAAATGGTCATGAAGCTACGCCACTAAAACTGGGTATAATAATTTTACAGAGTTTTATGATCCAATTACGAAATGGTGTGATGAGGGGCCAATTTTATTGCACCAGTCGACGATTCATCCAATCAGAGGTGTAGGTAGACATTTATGTCTATAAATAGACATGTACTATATAGCAGGCACCTGTCTTTTGTTATACGTGAAATGGACTCGCGAGATTCATTTAGTTAATTAAATACGGAGGAAATATTTCCAATTTTGTTATTGCGTCAAGCTAATTTTGCGTAGACTGAAGCCGGTAACTATATAGATGTTTTGTTATCTTAGGTAATACTACAAACAAAATATTTGTTTATAATAGTATGTTTAATGACATGTTTAAATTTTAGAGATATTTCGGTTTTGGAATTAACAGACGCTAAAAAACATTGCGACAGAAGAAGACAAGAGAGCAGAACGTGGGCCGCAACGTTAACTGTTGAACTTCGATCTCCAAGATTCCTTCCAAGCGTGGGGATTATGGCAACCCAAATGGGGGCTGTTGCTGATGAATATAATGATTATCCTTTTATATTCATGATGTATAGGGCTCTACCGTTCCAAACCTTGTTATTCTTTGTAATTATTTCTCTATTGAATTTTATATCTCTTCCACCGTTAAATTTAACTTTCAAAGTATTGTATTTAGACGCGGTAGACTGTAAAGTAAGTTAAGCAAATGCACTGCTGGGCTGCCGAGACTAAACAAAACTTTGCGACGGCAACTCAAACTTATAACCGCTTTCTGACAGTTACGTATATTTTCCCCGTTTTATTAAATTATACAATGTTATTAATTAGTGGAGAATTTTTATGTCAATTTACAACCTTTTATGGATATCTCGACTCTTGGAATGGGTCAATTTGAGCAGTTTAAACGTTTATGAGGGTAATAAAAAGCCGAAAGAACAAACAAATAAAAGCATGGGCCTAAAACGTAATTAGAGTAATGCAGTCAGTGAATCTCGGGTAGCTGGTTTTAATGTGGTCGTTGAAATAGGGGGCATAAAAATACACTGTACCCAAAAGTCGGCGATTCAGTTTGGTCAGTACTTATATATCCCGGCTATAGGGATGGATTATGCGGATTTGAATCCCTTACATGACTATAATTTTTCCTCTCGTAATTTTGTATTATTTTTTTAACTTTGACCTTAACAAAAAAAACTTTAATGGTGCATAAGACAATTAAAAATACCAAAATCTGTAATAAATAACATTTTAGTGTAAGAATGAGAAATTAAAACTTTTTAATTTTTATCTAGTATTACTTTCATAGTATAGTTAACCTTCAGATCATTTCATTTGTCTTTTTTGTTTTTTTCTTAGTTACATTGGTGTCTCATCTCTCCTCGATAGTTCTAACTAAAGTTTTTAATACATTAAAAACTTTAGTTAGAACTATCTCTAAATGAGTAGGTAACACCCGTTCGAATATTCTAATGAGTACTGTACTGTAACAGCCGACTCGTGCACTGCTGAACACAGCCTCCCCTATTGAGGGGGTATTTGCCATAATCCCCACGCTTTGCAGGCGGCTTGGGGATCGCAGTGTAAGATGGCAGCTCTTCAGAAGGCACTGCTGCCCACCTTCCAGTGTTTTTCCCTTAGTCGCCTCTTACGACACCCATGGGATGATATGGGGAGGTGCAATTCTAACCCGGCACCCCACGGGGGTTCTAATGGGTACCTACATATTATTCCACCTTATTATTAAGTATCTCGGAAATTGAGCTCTATAAATTGATAGAACAATAGAAAAAGCCATGATAGAAATCCTCGATTAAATAAGAAAATATTCAAATCTCACACAGACACATACCGAATGTCTTTAATTTTGTATCCTAGCAGCAACTATTAAAACAAGTCTAGTCAATATTGCGCACAAAATAGGAGGGCTTATCTACTGTTTGCAGAAACAGTGTTTGTGGGAGCGTCCGGTGACATTCGCTTTTAGCTTTTACCTTCTGCAAGTCACGTGTGCTAATGAATCCACTCAACTTAAAGTGGGCAAGGGGCTTTGTAAATAATTTAATCAATCTGTTTACTTTGACACGTTACAAATTAAGTACCGTACAAAATGTCAAACCTCTTTGCTAAAAGATGTGACAGAAATTACGGTCATCATTTGTTATCATGACTTGTTAACAGACGGGTCGCGTTGACGGATAGTTGTTATAACATCTTGATAAATTATATAAATGTTACGTCTGTTCTGGCAAAGTACTTTTACCTACCCCCTGAGGAAGTAAAATAAATAAATAAAAAATATTTATTGCTTTCCATTTATAACTAGACAGTAGGTAATTAAAAACTATATGGAGGAACAAAATAAAGGGAGGTGACTCAGCTTGTGCAACCCGAAATTTCCAGGCGGCGCTGATTTTCAGTCACCCCCATTCCCTTAGGTGTTGTACGGGAACATTGTGATGAGGGCCACGGTAATTAATATAATATTTAATCTTATTATAGATAAAAAGAAGAAAAAAAAAGGCAGTGATGTCTGGAGCAGTCTCTTATCGCGTTTAAGTACAGGAGTGAAGAATTATTTATCACAATATTATTTTAATAATGAGTGCAATACGTTGATATTTATACTAGTTAGTTGATATATTAACTAGTGGAGCATTTATTATTAAATGTGTATGATGAATTCTTAATAAAATTGTGATTGTTGGAAGCATCTAAGTAAACCTTGATTAACGCAGTTACAAAATAGAAACAGTAAGTACCTACCTAAATCAACTGAATGTTTCTCTGTACAATATGTTATCTTTGCCATGAATTAATTATCCAAGTGCTCATTCACAAAGAGGTCCATTAACCTTATTGTTGGGTGTGGGCCCTGCAAGTCACCATAGTAATGAATTCCGGGCTTGAAGCTCGTAACGCAGTTACTGAGTAAACCTAACATTGCAGAATTGTGTTCATTCCTAAGGGTCGTTATAATGTTTTCAAATCGTTATTTCAAATATCAGAGCATTGGATACGGTAAAGCCAGAAGTAAAATCAAACTTGTTAAAAAGAGTAATAATATTTTACTCCCTCCAACAATCTTTGCGGTCATTCTAATAAAAATGGTTGGTTAAAAACTTGATCCTGCAAATAATATAATAGGAATTTAGACCTCCCGAAAAACTCTGTCAAGGTCTATCAATTGTTGTTCGAAAAATATAGAATGACACAGTGACTTGACCTTAGAAGAATCAGGAACGGTAAGTACGGAGGTCAGGACAGATTATTTTTAACAAACCTACCCGATTTAAGCTTTTGCACCTGTATTTGTACTTATAGATATTACCGCAGGATATTACTCAGCGTACATTTTAAAATCAACGCGGTCCTGTTATATTATTGGGCAACACATTTCATTTGTGGCGTCTCATGTGCGCATATTAATTGCTAGTCTTTCAATTCGAAACACAAAATAATGTTTTTGTTGTTTTAAGGTAAATTGGTGGCCTAACAGTTTATATATTAATTCTTTGTTAACAATTTGGTTCCCTTTGCGGCAAGCAATATTTATTTATTTTTATTGTTGAATTTTTCATCAAATCTTATACTGTACAGTATCAGCCAGATTGTCCACTGCTGAATACAGCCTCCCCCATTTAGGAGGGGTTTGCCTTAATCCCTACGCTCAGTAAGCATCTTGGGGATCACAGTTTATGATATCAGTTCGTCAGAAGGCGTTGCTTCTTCCGGTATTTCACCTTCATTCTTATTCTCCATTACTTACTACACCAACAGGTAGCAATGGAAGGGTGATATTCTAACCCGGCACCCCAGGGGCGGGCAAATCTTACAGCTAACTTGTATTTTAAAATAATATAGAAAAACCTTTGACCATGATTACAAAACTCACGCCTAAGATTTCTACACAACAAATATGTATGTATATTGTACAATGCATTCCGCGAAATGTAATCACTTTGAACTTACACTGGTATAAAACCAAACCAGTAAAAATGTGTAGTCAACCCTACTGGGTCGGGTATAAATGGATTCTTGGAAAAACTATAAAATAGTAAGAACAGAGCTTTAATGGTTGTAACAGTGTGAGCACGGAGGCATCATTACGACTAGCAGCCAGGTGACGTAAAGTTTTCTATTTGCAACCTCTACAAATAGCACATACTTTATTTCACTGTAATAATAGTTACACTAAGAATTTTAAAACATATTTTTAGATAAAATATTCCAAATAAACAAGTATGGTATGTTGGCTTAGCGGTTAGAGCATACCCCGGCTATAGGAGTGTATGGCGCGGGTTCAAATCCCGCACATGCCTAAAATTTTTCCCGTTGTAATTTTGTAAGGCAAAAAGTACATTAGCTGTTAATCGCCAACAAATAATGGTACACGAATGTACCTACCCAATTTTTATGAAATCTGCCATAAGATATATTACGATTTTCACATCACTAGGCGATTTAAAAAAGTAACAAAAATATACCACTAATATTATAGAACAATATTCTAATACACACATCAAAGTACACATAATATTAGGTCCTTACATATGAAATTGGCGTTTTTCGTACTGGCCACTTTAATCACGAATTTCTCCTCTTTGGTAAGGAATTCCAAATTCAAATTTGTACAGCTATAGACTCATGTATTTGTGCTTCGATGATCGTCATTCATTTGTTTTTTTTCTTCTGTTTTTTTCTGTTTGCGTCACTCATTTTACAAAATGGAAAACCTTAAATATCGCATTATTTACGAGTACGAGTTCCGCCGTGGCACTAGTGCTGCGGAAACAACTCGAAGGGTGAATGATGTGTAAGGCGGTCGTGTTGCAAAAGAAAACACAGTTCGTTTTTGGTTCCAACGTTTTCGTTCTGGAAATTTCGACCTGCAGAACAAGCCCCGTGGACGGCCTGAGACTCAAGTTGATAATGAAGAGTTGAAGGCTATTGTGGAAGCGGATCCATCGCAAACCACGTCCGAGTTAGCTGCAGGCTGCAATGTTAGTGATAAAACTGTTTTAATTCACTTGAAGCAAATTGGGAAGATTAAAAAGCTTGAAAGGTGGGTACCTCACGAATTGACTGAAACAAACCGGCAAACGCGCGTCGACTGCTGCGTTACATTACTAAACCGGCACAATAATGAAGGTATTTTAAACCGAATCATTACCTGTGATGAAAAATGGGTTCTTTACGATAATCGGAAGCGCTCAGCGCAATGGTTAGATCCTGGCCAGCCAGCCAAATCCTGCCCCAAGCGAAAATTAACCCCAAAAAAGTTACTTGTAAGCGTTTGGTGGACTAGTGCCGGTATTGTTCATTACAGTTTTTTCAAATCTGGCCAGACTATTACGGCTGATGTCTATTGTCAGGAATTGCAAACCATGATGGAAAAGCTAGCGGCTAAACAACCTAGGCTGGTCAATCGCTCCACGCCACTGCTGCTTCACGACAACGCTAGACCACACACTGCGCTACAGACGGCTACTAAATTAGAAGAGCTTCAATTGGAAAGTCTAAGACATCCTCCGTACTCCCCGGACCTTGCTCCAACAGATTACCATTTTTTTCGAAATTTGGATAACTTCTTGCAAGGAAAAAAATTCAACTCCGATGGGGCAGTCCAAATCGCCTTCAAAGATTTTATTCATTCCCGTCCGACTGGTTTTTTTAGTAAAGGGATCAATGAACTACCTATGAGATGGCAAAAGTGCATAGAAAATAATGGTTCATACTTTGATTAATTAAATATATTATATTAAAAAATATTCGACTTTTTGTTCCTCCCATACAAAACGCCAATTTCATATGTAAGGACCTAATATAATAAAGTATTCACTACATATTGTCTAGAACCAAAACATAACATAATCAGAAAATATATTTATTTCCTCGCGACGTTTATAAATTTGTACAAAAATAAAACAATGACATTGAAGAATTCCCTCAGATCTTTCGGAAAAGAGATATCTTCAAGTCTTTTCATCATTCTGACAGCGTCTGTCCACAAGGAAGCTTTATAAACCTGTCGACGAACGGGACAGGCGAGACTGACAGAGAAACGACCGCGACCTATCTTTAAATGGTGCAAAGTTAAAAACAGAATAGGGATTACACTCAATAGGCATGGCAACATAAATAAAAATAAGAGTTTTAAATACAATGCTTCTTCAGCATAGGTTAGTTTATTTTATTGCTGCGAGGCTCGTATTAGATAACAATCTCACCCTATTGTAATTGATGATTTGGACTAAGATGATAAACAGGATTGTAATTTAGAATGGGAGTTGACTCTTAAATGAATTGCAGCTGCAAGAATATCTAGTGATTGGGACAGATTTTCTTATTCAAGTTAATAGCTACAGCCATGCAAGTATTTGTTAAAAGGCTTACTATCATAATAAAAACCATTAACTGTCCATAATTCGCAAAACAAATAGGTACTATACTACAAGATCAATTAAGTGGTGTGGCCAAACGTGAACCTATTTTGAATTTAAAAAACGAAAGAAAAAAGTATTGTGCTAAATTAACTCCAGAAAAGGACACAATTTTGATAAAGGGACACTGTTCTTAGAGCAAAATGTAGATTTTAAAATTAAGAAAAGTGTTTCCTAACCACGGTGATTTGATTCTACGCCAAATTATGCATACAAATCAAATGCCTGGATTTGTCGTGATAAGCGTGACGTTTAATTATGGTGTCTGTAATATATATGGATTGTAGTGAACGAGTGATTCTTCAACTTTCGAAAACTGAGTAGGAAGATGTAGCATGTAATAGACGGTGCTACTACGGCCCTCTACTGGGAACAGTTTTAGATTCTTGAGTGTTACCACAAATTTATTTTCCAGAAAATCCTACGATGAAATATCATGATGAAAAAGTACAGGTTCATTGTGGCTCCGTATTTAAATTTTTCCATACAAGCTTATATCTGTACAAATGCTACCTCGTGCCTCTTTGTGTTCGACATTCGTTTTAGATATTAACTACATTGATCACTTAACATCAGGTGTGATAGCAGTCAACAGCATATATTCAATAAGAAAAACTTATTCTCCTAATACATTCTCCTTACATTCCTGATAAATCATCTATAAGCTTAGTATCATAAGCAAAGGCTTTGGGAGAAGCTGCCTTCCAAACTAGTAATTAATAAAGGATAATCGAATTAACGTAATAGTTGCGGCCCTTCAAGCCCAGGGAGTGGTCGACATCAATCATTTTCTCATCCACTTTCTGTCACTTCGAATTTTGATAGTACGATGATGGATCACCACTACGGAACGCGCTACATATTGTTGCTGGAGAGGTTCAATTATTGTAACTGTAGATTGAAGTAGTGTAGCTCCAACTTAACTGTTTATAATCTTATCGACCTTCTTTGCTGGTATAGCTGTAGTTCATTCGACTCCAAAGCTAACGTTAACGTCTTATCATCGCCGTATTTTCCAAAGATATAATACTAATTATTTGTGTTATGCATTACACCCTTCCACACGCAATATGTGCCTATCCATGACATATTTAGTTTACTAGAATCTCATTACAGAAAACAAATAACACGCAAGTGCAAAATATATTGCTATATGGAATAGCAGTATCTTATGTTTCCTAAAGTAACCATTCAAACCTACATTGTCCTTTATCGGCCCCTTTAACCGCTTACATTTGGAAATATTTTATTACTAGACACGCCCCACAATTTTACTCGTGTACACAATGATGAAAGGTGATGATGATGAAAAGTATCATGTGTATTAATCCAGGACCTTAACCATCAAATTTTTATTTTTTTGCATCAAAGCCTGCTAAACGAATAAGGTACACACAAATAGGGACAGATGGTCTCGGGTTCGAATCTGCGAGAACTTGCGATTGTAACTCGAAGATCTTAACGTTGGCATATCCATTGCACTCGACTTCAATCTGCCTCTTTCATGGCCTTCTAATCAAATCCATATATTTAGCGACATGTCTTATGATAGATTTATATTTTTTTCAGCTTGGGACTTAAAATACATGAGGTGCAATGTGTGGGTTTATCACTCCATAAAGAATTTATTTTATGATAACACTGCCTACTGTCATTTGTGATTGATTGACATTTGATTGTGTAAAATATCTATCGTTTTGTTTTCGATTACATTTCTTACACCTGCCACACACCTTACGATATTTGATGCGATTTAGTATACAGTCGAACGGTCTTAATTAAATGTGTCCGGCAGATTGGCTCGATTTTTCAAAACGGTTCCATCGAACGGAGTAGAATCAAAATCCATTATATAAATAGAATTGGAGGAACTATACCGTTCAATAGAAGCATGTGTGCGGGCCGTTCCGGTTCGATCTCGATCATGCCCAGCTCGGTCCTGTCATACATGCAGTTTAGCTGCTAAATTATAAATATTATCAACAAACTATTGAATTTACTTTAAAAATTTAATAATGATATTGTGTCCGTCGGCGACGTTTTTATATTTTTTCATAGGGCACGCCGACAGCATCTAATGCGTCGTCCATTGTCGGGGAACGAAATGAAGATCATTCTCGATCTGTCGTAGTGTGTCGTGGAAGCTGAGCAAAACTGTACAGTTTTTTAACGCACTCGGTGATCGTATCCGATTATGAAAGGTATGTGGCACTCTTTAGAGGTACGGAAGTTATTTGACATAATGAAACTAAATGCGATGCAATAAAGAGTAAAATTGTATCTAATATTATGAAATGTGCATATAACATTTGTGTAGTATGTGATTATGATTCTGACTTTTGAAAAAACTCTTAATCTTAATATATAACAGTAAATTGAATCTATGACTCCGGAATGTTCTCCCCTCGCATGGTTTCGAGTAAAGTGTGACTGCGCTCGTATCCTTTTGTCTGGATTCCTTTCACGAGTTACAAATACCGAACTGCGGTTGTCTGCAAGTAGATAGATAAATTTAATTTCGACGAGTACGCTACGAATGTACATTAAATCAAAGTTTTTTTCTTTCTCAGTCTTCAATAAAAATAGCCTTTGTTGATGTTGTTAACGGCAAGAAGCAAAAAGAGATTGATGATTGTGTCACTATTTTAAAGATGTAAACGTAAGAAGCAGGGATTATTGTAAATGCTCATTTAGCTTACAAAATACACATCAATTTAGGAAATTTGAATTATATTCACAGTATTACTTCTTTGACGACGTATATACAAATCTCTATTTATTTATGAACCAATTCAAATCCTAATAGTTATTTCTAACTTCAGACTAGTTTGCATCGTGCTATGGGAAACAGCAATGAAATAACACATCGGGTTTTCATGGACTTGAAAAAGGGTGTGTACCTTTTTATGCTATAGACAGGATAAGAGAATAATTTAAAGAAAAAAGATGGGCTCACTTTACCTTGGATAAAAAAAATTATAGCTATTAGGATAAAATCTAAATGGTGAAATATGGGGCCATCCCAAATGTTCGTAAATCTAATGCCAAAAAACTATATTTTAACTATATTCTAGATAGTTCTCCTTAACTCACATAATACAAATGTATTAACATTTCACACTATATTTATCTGTGTAATATAACAAGAAGGCTGTGATATAAAAGTGTGACGAAAATGTTCGCTACTGTTATGTGCTTTAATCGACTTTGTATTATTTCCAAATATATTTTTTTCTTTATCCCTTCAAAAACATTCAGTACGACTATGAATCCAAATAACAAGTTTCAAGTACACAGTTAATTCATAGTCCATGACCGCTGATGCGTTTCATAATAGTGGATTACAGTCAATGGTTTCGATAATCGGACAAAATGGTCAATTAGTCGTGAAATAGGGCCGTGGTGGGCAGTCGGTGGCGGCGCGGTGGCAGCAGTGCTGTGATGCATACGCCTACGCACACTCGACACTTATTAGCAAGAATTTTGGTAAAAAAGGATTTTACTCACGTTTATAAGTTACATAGCTATTCGCCAAACCTCTTTGGGATTGCTTTTGTTAGTAGTATACCTAATACTATTCGGAAAACCATATGTCATGGTGTCTGAAGTGCGGTAAAGCGACCCGAGTGATGGCATGTTCCTCGCCTTCTACGAAATCCTAGCAGACAGACTACGAAATCGATGTTGAAAGATTATGGAACAGTCCTAATATGCATAAGCTGGGAACTGTATTTATTTTTAATTCACTTCACTGTTTGATTATATCGAAATTAACACAGCAGATTCAGCTTTCGTTTGTTGCTAACGACTGTTATATACGAGTATATACCTAACTACAGAACTGGCAACTAGACACTCCTGGCAGTCTTAAGACTATTCTGTAGATATATACCAGATGCTCATTGATTAAGATATTATAGACGTCAAAAGGTTTAATTATAACATAATAATAATCCAATAGAGTAGGTAAAATAGTTAATAATAATCTTTATGTTTACGGCGGTATACAACTAAGTACCTACTATTGTATTAAAATATTATAAACTTAGCAGAGAGCTTAGTCGATGCGAGGCGTGATCAAAATACTGGCACCTATTTTACTCAACGAATAAGCATTGAAGTACAACGGGGCAATGCTGCCAGCATGCTGGGCGCCCTGCCAAATGGCTCCAGCCCACTTTTTGACTGCCTGTGAGTCTGCAATGACTTATAGGTTCTGTAAATGCTTTTATTGTGGTAGCTGTAGTACTGTATATAGTTCGTAGTGTTTTGTTAATAAGACATACCGCCGGTAATTAAACATATATATATATCAAAACTATACCTGTCAACTGTATATATAACTTATACCTAGTGCAAAATGCGATACAATTGCAAAATCGTTGGCCACTAAAAATACCAAATGTTCAATGGGCGCGCGTCTCCTGCTGGAAAAATGAACTTCTCATGAAATTTAATGTGGAAATGTCTTGAAACGACGCCAAACCGGAGTTTGAATTATTTATGATCCGCTATTTTAATGGCGTCTCCGTTCGTTCATTACAGTAAGAGTGTTCCTTAATTTTGAACGCAAACCGGCTGCGACTATAATATTGTGCATACGTTGTTCAAGTTATTTGTTATTTTGAAGTTGATTCAGTTTGTTCTCGAGCACTTTATTCAAATATTTGTATTTTTATACAAAACTTAACGAGTACTCTCGTCACCCCGTGGGATGCCGGTCTAGAATGTCACCCCCCTATCTCTACCCGTGGTGTCGTAAGAGGCAACTAAGGGTACATCAGAAGGTGGGCAGCAGCACTTTCTGAGGAACTGATATCTCACACTGCAATCTCCAAGCCGCCTGCCAAGCGTAGGAATTATGGTAAACCCCTCCCCCCATAATGGGGGAGGATGTTTTCAGCGTTGTAATATCTGGCTGATACAGTACAGTACTCTCATGACTGGTTATAAAACACAGTTGTGAAAATGAACATGTAACATCTCCGGAGGTGAAACCAATTGACTTTCTGGAGTGCGATTTTAAAACCGCACTCCAACAATGCTGATACCAGAAGAGCGGCCGATATTTACGGATTTCGGATTTTGTATGGTGGTGGGGCATTTTGCGAATGCCCTGGTTAGCCACAACCCTCAAGTAGAAAATCTGTCGCCAAGCACCTAACGGTGTGTTTTGGCAGCTATCTTTGAGAGCCAGTAATTCTAGGCTAACCTGAACAACATCTTCGACCAAATTATCACCATTTTTATTTACATTATCAATATTCATGGCAAGAAGCCCTGTTATGTGCCATTGTGCAGCAACACACTGTTTACATCGATGTGTTGTAATACGCCTAAGGAGTAGCATGCGACCGTGCATGCTACTCCTTAGGCGTATTTTTCCCTTAGCCCTTTTAGGACATCACGTATATTCTTAAACTGAAAACCTTATGCTCGCAATTTTTTGAAGTGATTCTAACACGGAGGCATGTCTGCAAAGCATTTGGAGACGTTCATTTTTGATATTGAGCCCATTCATCTACCACAAAATTGGTAGTGCTAATAGGAGATATTGCCATAATCTTCATGAAGGCTTAATATGCCAGAAGATGGGGAACAGCAACCTTTAGGGAACTGCTACTGCGATCCCCAAGACGCCTGCTAAGCGTGAGGATTATGGCAAACCCTCTTTAATGGGAGAGGCTATGTTCAGCAGTAAACAGTCTGATAAATACAGTATTAGCCGTAAAATTAAATTAAATATAAATGTTTGAACCATCTTTGAACTAAAATCTTGTGATAAAATACAACAACTCAAGTGCTTATATTATCAATAATGAACCGGTTCAATATTACTCAATCCAAAAGAAAAGGAACAAAAGCTAAACACCAGCAATGGAACGTAATAAAAACAAGGACACGAGAAATCCTTTAAAGCCAACGCACAGGTTTATGATGCAGTCAACAAGATTTGCCGGATTTTCTCAACTGACAACCAAAGCTATTCCAGGAAAAACCGAGGAAATATAAGAGCCATGAAATTAAATGTCATTTGAGATTTTATTTAGCTACGGAATATTCAATACAGTATTCAAGAAGCATGGTATTAAATTTATTGATAGACTTAGGATTAATTGCACTTATGCATTAGACTAATTGCAAAACTCACATATAAAGAAGTATTTAGGAATTTAGATTTAGAAGTGTTCAATGCGAATGTATGTGGAAAAACATTACGTGAATAATTTGGGAAAGTTGCGACTATCTTTATAAATACAAATTTAATACACTTATCTTTATGCAGCTTTTATTATACAAAATAACAAATTTACGACGGAAAAAATTATAGTCATGTGCGAGATTCGAACCCGCCATCCTTCACGATACGATGGTTAAATAAAGAACAAGGGGGAAAATTGGAGTTATGAGTCATTGTCACGTTAGCTCAGTCGGTCAGAACACCCTGGTTATAGGGTTGGATGGACGCGGGTTCGAATCACGTACATGACTATATTTTTTTCGCTCGTAAATCCGCCAATCAGGCGTTATTGCAAACATAACATCAAGCTTTAATTTTTTTGTGTAACTCAATCTAATCTCTCTAATCTGATGGTTAGTCTCCATTATAGAATTAACTTTAGTTTTTTTAAGCAGATTGCTTCTTTTACTTTATACGGCAGTATAATGTGGGGTTTTCGAGGGCCAAAAACGATCTAAATACATTTCATCCTATTTCGCAAAAGCTAATTTTATACCTACTAGAAATATCATCCATTTTATTCATAGTCTTTCTATGAGCTGGAAACTGAAGTATAAAATTCTCCACTTTATTTACTAATATCTAGGAATAGTTTTCGTCTAGGACTCTTTGGACTGAATTACCACTCTTCTTCGATCTGATACGTGTGGATATGGACATAACATGACATTAAATATGACTGTGGAATCAGGTCCAAGTATAAACTGTACACCTACTTGTTCAGGTCACCCATTGTCGAATACACTCGATGTAAATCAATCGCCCACGCAACTACCAAACAAATATATACCCAACTTAACCATCAGAATAGTAGCTTTCTCGTAAACATATCAGTGGTAACTTATAAAGTGCACAAAGGCGCAGGCGTCTATGCTATAAAATAAATAACCTTTTATCAGTTGCAAACGCGAATACAGACGTCAGCTATTCTAGAATACTGTCAAACATTGAGACCGAAGTTATTTATAGGAAAGTACAATGTCCGGTAACTTATAGTCTTATATATTGCATGCTCCCAAACTACGTAGGATGCAAATATTGTATGAGTCTGTTGTAGCAAACACATATAATATTTGACTGCCTCCTGATTCTAGTAAATTTACTTAAGCTTTTAAGCTTTGTTGAAGTTTAAATAGACTTCTGAAGCGGAAACGGGCAAATAAAAAGCGAGTTACACAAACTCTTAGCGTATTATTTCTAAATAAGTTCGTAACAAATTCAAGTTTGTGGAAACGCTGCGTCGTGAAGTCGACTCGATAACATGGCAACATCACTGTGGCACGAAAATGTTGTGTAAATAGTGGAATATCTCTCAACCCTGCCCCGAGGTCACCCTTCTGAATAAATAACGCTAAAGCAAACTCAAACAAAAGCAAATTTATTCACCAAATACGACGATTAATACACGATTTTGCGACAGATTTATTAACTGTTGATCAGCGGAGATGTCGAGTATAATATGTTCGTGTAATGCAGTATGAAACTGAATATAATTCTAGTTACGTAAATGTCCTAACATGTTTGCGCAAAGTTTTGTGAGCAGTCAATTTGGTTTAACGTTTAAATTGATTATTTAACAAGGAGCTTACTAAGGCTGAGTAAGAACGAATTGACATTAACCATTTCTGGTTAACGTCAACTCGTTCGTCAATTTAATTATTACCGGGCCATAAGGTTTAATATACAAGGATTTTTGCGAATTGAACCATCGTCAAATTTGGTGCAACCCAGCGTTAACAATTTAAAACATAGTTTTACTGGCTGCATCCCGTAGCGCCGTGTAAGTTATGATGAAAAAATCAGACTGTATCAGCCGGATTGTCCACTGCTGGACACAGCCTCCCCTCTTATGGGGGAATTTGCCAAAGTCCCCACGCTTGGCAAGCGTCATGGGAATCCAAAACAATCCGAAGACTGGAAAAAAAAGTTAAGCATTTAATGGGATATAACATTTTATAAACTAATACAGTCAGTCGCATAAAACAATTTCGTTCATTTATGTAATCTTATTGCGCGATGGGTGTGTCTCTTCCGGTGAGTGCGCCAGCGGTTACCTCGAATGCGGAACTTCAATTTCCTAAGATTAGCTGTTGATCTTTCACAGAAAAAAATACCTTATCTAGTTGAATACTACCATATATTTTTTATAGTTAGGAACCAGCGAAATACGTTTCTGGTTTAGAAAACTATAATAAGGACACGATTTCGGTTGTTGTCTTATATTGGTAGTAATGTTTTGGTGTAAGGCCATTTTGAGAATATCCGCTTATACTTAACTTCCATTCTGTAGAAAATCTGTCGCCATGCACCTGACGGTGTTTCGGCAGCCTATCCTGGAGAGCTAGCTTCCATTCTAGATTATGATTTTTTACCACTTTCGGACACATCATCACTTAGGTACCATCAGTCTAGATCATGGTCAAATGCTAGCCAAACAGCATTTAAAAAAACGGCCAAGCGCGAGTCGGACTCGTGCTTCGAGGGTTCCGTACAAATCTGTATGTATATAAGTAATAGATATGCTATTTTTATTGCTAAATCAAATCCATAACATTTTAAAATTATTAAAGATATTTTTATTATATGATGTATCTAACTAAAGTTTAATATTTATCGCATTTTTTCCTTTATCTGTGCTATAAGACGTTGCTTCGTACCAAATTTTAGGATTCTGAGTTCGCGGGAAGTATCATGTATGTTTTGATTTGCTTGCGAGTGTCGAAAATTTGCGGCATAAACGGCTGTATCTTTTGATTGCGTCGGCTTAGAAGTTAGATTTTTTCACAGCTTCAAGGGACAGTACCACCTGATGTTGGGCGGTATCCTCTGCCTATAACATGCATTTCATCACAAGTGACGAACTGCACTGCGCCCATCACCTTGAGACATTCTTGTTCAGTCTCATTTTGCCTGTAATTTCACTGGCTCTCAAGGACCGCTGCCGGAACACGCCGTTAGGTGCTCGGCGAAAGATTTTCTACTTGAGGGTGGTCGCTAGCCAGGCGGGCATTCGCAAAATGCCCTTCCACCATACGGTGAAGCTCAAGCCCGTGGCGAGATTCGAACCATGGACCTGCTGCGCGGCAGTCCATAGCCAATGCCACTGAGCCATCACTGCTTCAAAAATTCCTGCTGCTTCGTTCCTGAAAAAAGGGTCTTGACAGACAGACCGACAACAAAATGATCCCATAAGGGTTCCGTTTTCTTCCTTTTGTGGTACCGAACCGTAAAAACACAACTTCCACAGTTTAAATGGTTTTTTAAGTCAGTTACATAACATATCTAAAACTTACCAACGATACCTGAAGGGCTTTCTCTATTACAGGTTAATGTGCACAACCTGAATAAATTATTATAATTTTAAGTAGGTATACAAAGTCGAGGTATTCCACGAAGAGAAAATTCGTATATTTACGAAAAAGATAATTACGGGTAACTTTGATCCTAATGACAAAATGTCTGTTATACTGATATTGCCAAACATATAAATTCTAGAGGTAGTATTTATACAAAAAGGGAGCTAAGTATATTATATTAATATTTTTGGGAGACTAAAATATAAAGACAATTTTGCTCTTTTATAAAACGAAAATAAAATGTATAAAATCCAATTAGAATAAACTATATTTCATTAATAATACTTTGCTATTATTGACACAGTAGAAGATTTTTGCCCGTGGGGTGCCGGGCTGCCCGTGGGGTGTCGGGTAGCCCGTGGGGTGCTTGTCTAGAATGTCACCCCTCCATCTCTACCCGTGAGTGTCGTAAGAGGCGACTAAGGGTAACACACCGGAAGGTGGGCACAAGAGGGTGTAAATTTGTTGCTCAAACAGAATCGCAAAAGGGACTTGCTACTTCAACGTATCAACGAATGGGTAGTACAGAATTCTCTTTGGTATCTTGAACGTTTATAATAACATGACCTAGCCTTTGGCATTAATAAGAATAATGTTAATATAATCTACATCACAATCATACCTTTACGTGAAACATTGCCAAAAATAACAAACAAAAGCAGTGAGGTGAATCAACGGTTGTTTATACGAACTTCACAGAGCTAATACAAAACTACAGAACAACTTTATTCGTTCCAAGAAGAATAACAAATTCTAACAGCTCCGACCGCATCCGAGAGGGATGTTATCGTAGGGGCTAAGGCAAACAATTTTTAATAGTTTGGGATACCCTACCCGAAATTATTACTCAAAAGACATAATCAAAATAATTTTATTTATTATGTTAGCAAGAATATGTTATTTTGTAAATACTTTTATCACTATTAATTTGAGTAACTTAAAAATTATTACATATATAAATTTTAAGAGTAGGTAAAATTGCTTACTATTTACACATATTATTAAAGATTGGAGTGTCCTGTCATGTGTCACAGGGTTGATAGACTACCAATTACATGCGTTAAATATCACTATATAATTTTATTTCAGAATAAGTACTGTTATTTTTAAATTCAGCTGTACTTTTTTTAGGTTTACTTAATTATGTGCATACTTTATGACAATTATTCAAAAGTTTATCGAACAAAAAAATAAAGAACTTACCATCAAATTATTTACTGATACAACCACTCATACGACATTTTCTAAATTTTATTAAGTATCTTTATACTCATTTAATTATCGCACTTAATTTTAATATTAGTAGATAGAAGCTTTTGAGTTGTTGCCATAAGTTAACCTTGTTTAAAATCAAAAATAAGTTTAACAGTGAAGATATCATGCCAATATTATTGTCAAATTTAGCAAACATCAAATTGTATTGTAAACTGTAGGCCGTAAGTGACATAGTTAATTAAATTATTTGATAACGTCAAGTCAACAGTTATCATATTTTTAAATCTCACATAATGTTGAAGCAATGATATTTGAACTGTTATAAATATCTATGGACTATCGTGCCGCAGGTCCATGATGCGCTTGCCACCGCCGGCTTGAGTTTCACCACATAGTAGAAGTCCATTTTGTGAATGCTCGCTTGGCTAGCACCACCCTCATGTAGAACATTTGTCGCCAAGCACCTAACATTGTATTCCAGCAGCAGTTATTGAGACCAGCTAAGAAATAACAGGCACATAAGACTAAACAACTGTATGTCTCAGGATGATGGGTGCAGTGTGGCTCAACGTCTTGTGGAAAATGCCTATGTTATAGGCAGAGGTTACCGTTTAACATCGGGTAAGCATCGTGCGTGTTCCGTCACAAAAAAATCCAAAAAAAACATAGCAAGACATTGAAGCAAATCTAAAAAACCCAAATATAATTTACTATAATTTAGGACTTATTTCCTTTTGTTTTAGCAGACGGATAAAGATCTATATATTTTATCTAATAAATTTTCTACAATATAGTGAATATAATATGTATTAAAATTGAATCATAATCCATTGTGTTTTCTTTTGAAACAAACATATAACATTAATTTTATACTTTTATAGCACCTACTTATCTTTGTTATTAACATGGCCATTATTATAGTTATGTGTGATTTTTTCGAGCATAGGGTTCTTATCTACACATGGGATTAAAACAAATATATTTTACAGCATGTGTTGTTATCCCTTGAACGTTGTGTTAACAAAATATAGATAAATTAGATAAAACATTCCATGAATTTCACATAGGCTATTATTCCACATGTGGGCGGTTAGTCAAAAAGTCGTTATTAATTATTAGAGTTCCAGGACAGAAATATGTGAGGAATCATGCTTGAAAACTCATGGTTTATTTTTAATTGTAATTATACGAGGAGGTTTTTGTACGTACTGTGTAGCTACAGTTTTTAACAGTGACACGAAGTCCTGACGTCACTTTAAGGATATCACGGAAACCAGTATTTACGAGATTATAATGGCTCTCAACCAGTCAGCACCAGTCGATGACGAAATCACAATTTCTAAGAATCTTCGAGCAGGTAACCTGCGCGCTGCGGTTAGAAGCTCAATGCCTATTCAATTGAGACCTATGAAAAACTAGTTCTTATGGCTAGAATTAATTTAATCTGGCACACTTGCAGTAGAACAGCAGTGGCGTATTCATTCGTTATATTCTGATAGCACACGTAGTGTGTCAAGCCCTGGAACTACAATCCCATCCTCTTTCTGAGCCTTCAATACAAGTTTTTTATGGGAGTAATAACGAACCATCTCATTCATAAGTTTTATGACTTTCAGCTTCTAAGTATCTTTGAAAATAAAAATATTGACTCAACAGATATAACCATTTTCTAGCATTTGCGGACTATGTAAAGGGCTTTGACTCAATTATTGTAACCTATATTATTATAAGTTTTAGTTTTTAATATATAATAATAGCATAGGTACAGTCCTTTATTTCGTGACCACATCGTTAAATCATGTAGATAATTAATAAATTAATTAAAATAATTAATTTATTAAATATTTAAATAAATTAATTAATTTATTTATTTTAATTTGTTTATTTAATATTTTTTTATTAAATATTTATTAATTTATTATTTATTAAATTAATTTAATATTAATTAAATTAATCTCATGAAGATGTATGCTTCTGGTATGATGATTTTCAAAATTATTCCGTTTTTTTTGTATTGGAATACTTTTTACATCAAGCGGTATGTATTTTATTTATTTTTCTTTTGCATTCTTTACTCAAATAAAATTTACTTTACATTCGTAAGCTTCCAAATTGAAACTTTCCTGAAATCTATGTAAACACGACAAATCACGATTTAGCAAAACGTCCGGGCTTAAACGGGTCACTGACTTATACAAAGAAGAGGATTATTCGAGGAGGATTCGGTAATCTCGCTCGGCTATGCCGAGACACGCGTCTCGAACCCACATTAAATCCACATTAGCTCTCCATCGATTACAAACTTGACATTTTCAAAAGATTTTGTGTGGTTTTTACTGCAATATGTCGTTAAAATTGGTAGTAAATATGAGCTAGAAAGCTACCTAAAGCAAAGTAAATAAAACCTACCAAGTGCGAGTCGGCCTTGCGCACCGAGAGTGTTGATATTGAGAACGATATTGCGTAGTTTTTACAGAAATCTGTTTTTAAAATGGATCATTATATATGAGCTAGAAATCCCATGTGGAACAGTGTGTCATGCATAAAAATAAAGTTTCGGGTTACCAACCAACACATCAAATAACTGAATGAAAAAAAAATAGTTAACATGCAGCGCGTTCCAAGCTTTAACCAATGGATAGGCTAAATCGATGACTGTGAAACGCAAAGATAGTGTTTTATTTATTAAATATGTTCTGCTTAGTATAACCGGAACTTACTCGAACATTCTGAAACAGGCCCTAAGTTAAGTATTCTTAGAGTTTTCAATGGGTAAACCGGAACCGTAGTTTTAATTTCAGTCTGATGTCTGTCTCTATCTATCCGTCCATATGTCTAGGGTCTTTTTTTTTGTAGGTTATTGTGACGGAACAAGCTGATGTCACCGTGGCCCACCTGATGTCAGCTTAATCTCAGCCTATAACAGATGCATTTCGTCACAAGTTAAACCAGAACACACCGTTAGGTGCTTGGCGACAGATTTTCTACTTGGGCTTTTTGCGAATGCCCGCCTGGCTAGCGACCACCCGCTAGCCAGGCGGGCATTCGCAAAAAGCCCTTCCACCATGCGGTGAAGCTCAAGCCCGCGGCGGGATTCGAACCATGGACCTGCTGCGCGGCAGTCCATAGCCAATGCCACTGAGCCATCACTGCTTCGACATTGGGTCTGTATGAGTTGTAATGAGAGATACTCTCTGTCATGACTCCGTCTTAGTGGATATCATTGCAGTGTCAGATGTTCTGCCTGGAAGCAATTGTGTGCATATTTACTGTGTTAGGGCTTAATGGGCACTGAAGCAAGTAATATGTAGTGATTGCACTAAACAAGGTATTTAAGAAATTCAAATTAACTATTTTTCAGCGTCGATTTACTAAATAAAGAGGAAATTGTCATTTTTTTATGCAACATAGATAGATAGATAGATAGATAGATAACTCTTTATTGAACTTTTAAAATTATTAATACTAGTTACAAGTTTAAAACATATCTTAAAAATAGTACAATCGGCGGCCTTATTGCTAGGCAGCAATCTCTTCCAGGCAACCGTAGGCTGAATACATATACGTATGTATACATTTTATATAATTTCGAAAAATAAAACGCTGCATAAATACGCTATCTGTCAAGAAATTATTATTTTTACATCGACAGACTTTTGCTACACCTTGAGTTATATCATATTAAAATCTTGTGCTTATGCCTACATTCGTACTTTACTTCATAATAACCAAACATATTTTATGATAGTGAAAAATGTAATACGTTTTTTTTACAAATCATAGTTTTTATCCATGAATTTTTTATACCCTATTAAAAGAATGTGCATGATGTACGTGCTCTTTATTTATGAGTCGATTAAATGATCACCATTTTCCTGTTTCTATTAAGCATACATAGGAGCGAAAAAAAAATGGCTTCATTTTATGACTGGCTCTTTCCTGATGCCCATTTTAACGCCATCGATATGCCATTTAATACCACCACCCGAAAGGAATAGTGGGTAATGGACACAACGAGAGTATTCCCAAGGAAACCTCCTAAGGAAAAAAGGCGTATCGATGGCGTTAAAATGGTAAGGAGTCTTGTCTTCTAATATGCAGGAACAAAAAACGCATTTTTCTTCTACCCTACGTCTAGACGCTGTCGCTCTTACCAAGCGCAACGCTAGACGTTTCTGCGTGGACGTTCTCATACATAGTCAAACGTTTGAGTTAACTCCATTAACGAGTTACATATCCATAGACCATCCATAGACTCCCATGGCCGCAATAGGCGATTTGAAAATGCACCTAAACCAATGGTCTAAATATCAATATGCACCTGTGGTCTCATAACAATATGCACCTGTAGTCTCATAACAATATGCACCTCAAGTCTAATAAAAATATGTTCCTCTAGTCAAATAACAATATGCACCTCAAGTCTAATAAAAATATGTTCCTCTAGTCTAATACCAATATGCACATCTAGTCTAGTACCAATATGCTCCTCTAGTATAATACCAATATCTATTGTATTCATGATATGCTGTCTCAAGTGCTTCTAAATACAGTGGCATGTTTCTGAAGATTTAAGTATTTCATGCAAAAGACATTGACATTAAAAAATGGTAAGCTGTATTTTCCGAAGTGGTCAACTCAGTACCTACTAATATTAAATTTCAAATATCCCGTATTCAGCGAAACTCTTTGCCTATTCACTAAGAAATGTTTATCTTAGTGATTGGCACCTAGCCTGTTCCAATATCTTCACTATTATCTTACAAAATGTCTACTTCAGCTGAATTGAAATGGCTTGTTCGGTTGAATTCAGAGTAGGCATTTATTCAAATAAAAGCCCTCTGGCTCGATTTTGAAATTATAATACATGCCCTTGAAATGGGTAAAGCGTGTAAGCATTTTTAAATTTGATTGAACTTTTAGGACGTAAAATACGTAAATTATTTAGATTTTTTTATGTTATTATGACGGAATAAGCTGGATACCCACCAGATGTTAACCGGATTAACCTCTGCATAGAACAGATGCATTTCATCACAAGTGACGAATTGCACTGCGTCCGTTATCTTGAGACATAGTTGGTAAGTCTCATGTGCCTGTAATTTCACTGGCTCTCAAGGACTGCTGCCGGAACACATCGTTAAGTGCTTGGCGACAGATTTTCTACTTGAAGGTGGTAGCTAGTCAGGCCGGCAATCGCAAAATGCCCTTCCACCATGTGGTGAAGCTCAAGCCGGCGCGGTGGGGATCGAACCAGAGACCTGCTGCACGGCAATCCATAGCTATTACCGTTAGGCCATCATTGCTTCAAAATGATTACAATATTATTCAAACACTAGTGATAACGTGGCGTAATTTTTCAAATTTTGTACAATATATTGTTATATAATTGAATCAGTACAAGTCTCACAGAGTTCACTAATAAGGCGATGTGTTACTATGAATTATAAAGATTGTAGTGGTTTTGTTTTATGCCTGTGGTAGTTTTTCATTTAAAGAAGTATAAAAGATACTTTTGTAAGTATTATGATTTGCTATTTCAATTAGTACATATAATCTCGAGGAACAGAGTTTACTCCTCGGTTTGGAAAATTTTTGTGCATTTGACATTGAGATCTTTACTCAAATTTTATTTCAAACGGTGCCGGTATATAATAATATGCTTGATGATATGTTTTACAGTGTTTTTTGTTAAATTGATCTGCGTGTAATTGGTCGAACGAAGTCTTAATAAAGAAATCAAACATAGTGTACAATGTAAGCCATTTCAAAATCAGTATCTATCGTACTTTTTGCCGTCTGAAGATTTAAGCTCACAGCCTAACAGATTTGGGCTGCACTTGACTGGCAGAGTCCAGCACAAAGCAATGAAAGCAGCTTAGAGCAGAGAAAGGGGATTAGAGTATAATCTGTGGGGTGACATACGCCCGCGGCGAGGGAGGTTTAGTGTGCGCCGCGCCTTAGTTAATAGTGGGAGTGACTTGGGAAGTCTCATAGTTTTTTACGGTCTCGTCATGGTGGCTGTTTTCTAGTGACTAGCTTTTGCATTGTAATGCTTTGGAAAATATCCTTAAATATTGTATACCATATAGGTATAATATAAAATATCAATAAAAATACGTCATATACAGCAGCCTTAATAATATTATAGAAAGTGATACAAAGAGGTAGGTTGTTAAACCTATTTTAATAACATGGACACTATAGTCCTTCAGCACCAAATTTTAGCAATTCGAACCTACATTGAAAGATTTCGACTTCAAGCATAAATATGGTACCTTTATAAATACACTCAACAACGGTGTAGTCTATGACAATATGTAAGTACTTATTAGAAATATAATGCTATAGTTACCTTATGACATGTTTAAAACTCCTATGACTGTAGCTTTTCTTCTGGTCTGTAACAAAACAAAAAACATAATTAATACAACATTTATGTGGCATTACTGTTACTTTAACTGCCATTTAACTACTACTTTCCCATTTATGGTGTCAGTAATTTTATTTTACATTCCCATTGGGTTTTTTCCCGTCAACTCTGAACTCAGTCCCCTTTAGTTATCATTCACACATTTCATCAATTTGGTATTCGTTATTCTTTTTCAGTTCACTCGATTGATTTGGATAATTAAATGACATGGGAAGTATCAATCTGGAGATGCCAATACCAAGGATTTAAAATGTAACAATACATACAACTTTGGAACCCTTGGCCAATACCCAAACCATGACAGCCTATTATTGAAATGTCTGCTTGATTGTACTTGAGAACTGTACATAAGACGAGTGGGTTATATGCTTAGGTGCACAAGTGTGCACAATTATTCATTTTTTATGTTATTGTGACAGAACAAGTTCGAGGCCCACCTGATGTTAAGCGGACTAACCTCTGCCTATAACAGATGCATTTCATCACAAGTCACGAATTGCGCTACGCCCATCACTTTGAGACATAATGTGCCTGTAATTTCACTGGCTCTCAAGGACTGCTACCGGAACACACCGGTAGGTGCTTAGCTACAGATTTTCTACATGAGGGTGGTAGCTAGTCAGGCGGGCAATTGCAAAATGCCCTTCAATCATGCGGTGAAACTCAAGCTGGCGGTAGGGATCGATTCAGGGACCTGCAGCACGGCAGTCCATAGCTATTACCTACCGCCAGGCCATCATTGCTTCATTGGTAAATATGCGTAAATGTTAACTTATGTTACCTTCGATGATACTTAAATGGGTATCGATTATTGACCCAATGAATCATGAGTTTTGAGAAATTCAGTTTGAGTGAAGATAATTAAGTTAAGTAAGTACTTAAAACATCTTTTAGATTCGGTCAATCATCAAAGGCTACTTAAATAAACACACACTATAAGAAGCGTCATAAAAAATTATGAAGTAGATCTTCTATGGCAATTACACTTTTTTAAGTACAGTTAGTAACATTATTCGGGTACTATGGTTATTTTAGTAAGCGGAAACAAAGTTAAAGTCCGTTAATGATAATAAAAGATAGCCCAATAACCGAGTGATAAAATAGAAATAAAAATATAGTAAACGCAACGAGGAAGGCATGTGTCAAGTGATTATGGACTGAGTCACTGGTCAGCCGTGAGAGTTTGAACAAACACTGATCCTAGTTAGGGCTGCCACAATATATTTTAAGAACTAGCTGTCGTGCCATTAACGTGTAATATTGCAGTATTTTTGTTATAAAAACTAACAATTTGTGATTTAAAGATAGTATATATTATATTTTCTAAACACATTAATTATAAGTCTCAAATTTAATTCAAGTGTGCATACGCATATTGCATACCCTTGATAATAGCTTCATACGTAAAACTTGAAATTGGTGTAGAAAAATTTTGCTTTAACCTGTTATTATATTCTCTTTATAATGTAACTCGTATATATTTAGTAATTATAATATATAAGATAACTCCTTATACTTACTCATAATAATTGTACGATAAATAAGATTTTCAAAACATTATATATAATAAATCTAAATAATAACACATAAACTAAAACGGCTTAATATTATCACAACTGAATACAGTCATTATACTTTTTGAGATAAGCCAACCACACTCAATACTTGCTTCGGTTTGAGAAGCTTTATCAAACCAGAACTTGGTTATTAGCTGCGGCAATCTTCACCAGGAATCAATCGCCATTTTTTTGCTGATAGGCTAGCCTTTGAACACTATCTCACCTGATGGTAAGTGATGATGTGGTCGAATATGTTGTTCATGTTTACCTAGAATTACTGGCTCTCAAAGACAGCTGCTGGAACTCGTTAGGTGCTTGGCGACAGTTTTTCTAATTGAGGGTCGTCGCTAGCCAGGCGGGCATTCGGAAAATGCTCTACCACATGCTCTTGACCTTTTTTAATTGCTTTTTGCCCATTGCTCACCCGTAGGTATGAGTACCCGTACCTAACGTGTAGTTGGATACGTTAAATACGCTTAACGTAAAATGTATATCGAACATCAGTAACTTTTATTCTAATGCAGAAGACATTTTTAAAACACACCCTTTTTTCCACTGATAATAAACATTGACCTCAGTCTCACCTGATGGAAAGCGGCGACGCCGTCGTCGTTGCAACATGCTTGCCCAGAAGCTTGAAAACTTGCCTATTTACTCATGTAACCTATTCAAACATATATTATATATACACTCGTTATATATATCGGTATTTTGATTAATTTCCATAGGTTTTTATCCGGTGTGGTAGCCCTGGTCAAGCTACAATTATTGTCCATAATAGGACTCCACCCACATAAGGGAGTATTGACATACAATAAAAGTCACATTTTTCTTAATGGACTTGACAAACACCTTTACAAACTGACAGGACAATTGGATCAGTAGCCCAAGCACGAATAACTTGCGAAATCGTAACCGTTTCGTAAACGTATCGAAATGTCACCATTTTGTATAGGATTTGATCAGCGCCTCTACAGTGCGTAAAAGGAACTAAATTTTGACAGAAAAAAAGGTTTTGACAACTAACTTGTCGAGATTTTAACGTGAATGTTTTGTCACGTAAAAAGTTTTGTATGAAATCGCGAGCACGAACCTAATTCTAACGTAAGCTCGAAGGCTGGCTATCGAGGATCTGTAAAAAATCTACGAATGTCATGTCACTGAGAAATTTTCAGTCAGATGGCTGACGTAACGTATTCAATTGTGGTAAAACTTCGAAAATTCATGTTATTATTGTGTTTGTTCATTCATAATTTACCTATGAAAAGAGTTACAAACATGGCAGCAAGATTAGAAGTAGTATTGTACCATGTCGTTTACCAGGCGCAAAGTAGGTATTTATTACTTTATGGCACTAGGGGGAAGTGATGCTAATTTTCCAAAACTCTGCATCAAACAGCGTCCATATTCCACCGTCCCAGCCCACATTTACACCGTTGGATATGTCTTGCGGCGCAATAATGTTGCTATGAAATTCTTCATTGTGCATGGTCAAATTGAAAACAATAAGGCTCAAAGAAGATCACCTATCCATTCAAGATTTCAAGATCAACCAAAGCTGTCAACAAATGCACCAGAAGAACACAGGCAGCGACACGAAAGGAATACCAACGGATTGTCAGACTAACTACCTACGAACTCTGAGGTGATGACCATGCTCACGCCAACATTCTAACCACTACGAAGAAGAAGATTTTAATGTGAAACGTAGAAGCTGTGTTATTGGACTTTTGGTTCTTAATAAAAATAAACGAAGTGCAATTGTGCGTTTCATTTATTGGTTGGTTGGTATATACCGAACAGTTCGTGGGTTAGGGATAATAGGATATCTCGTTGGATGTTGTGAAACGCGACTAAGACAAAATTCGTGGCAGCATGCCACTACTAAGGTCGGTGTGAGTGGGATGTTGCCACGCATTGAGCATACAACAGTGATGATGAGATGGATCAGTGTGTGCTTCTATTGGTGGCGCATAAAAGACTATTGGGTGGCGAACTCATAGCAGGGCCGTGAGAAGCATTTTTCTTCCCCCTCTGATCTTATAGGCTAGGTAAGTTCGATATCATGCTCGTTTGCCACACTATTCCTTAAAAATAAAGGAAAGTAGATGAATAAAAAGACAAAACTACACCAACAGTTAAGTAATTTCTTTATTTTTGGTAATGTAATAACAGACAAAATCATAATCCAAAAAAAAAAACCAACCATAAGCTGACTAATACAAAATAAACGCTTTAATTATCCTAAAATTAATATGAACTTAAAACAACACTAAGCCTAGACGGTTACAAGTCACAGCACTCCCGATTTGTAGTAACGGCGCATTCATGAAATGCTACGTGGTTTGTCTTTGCAAAACTGTTAGGTAGGTACATTACGCACTCCAGGTTTTCACAGCATTCTTCTTTCCCAGAACAGACGGTAAAATACCGCTGGAGACGAAAGTTCTGTCGGGACTCACCTTTAGTGAACAATTAGAACTTATAGAATGCACTGCTTGAACTCAATAGCCTATTTTTCTGCTGAAACACCATAAAATTTAGCGCAAAATACACTTCACGCCGGCTGGCGGCCCTTCAGGGTTTCTTGAAACTCCTCCCTCTGTTTAAAGGTGTAATAGTAGCTGTTTGTAATTCATATAGTAAATTATCAGTGGCGTAGATTCTTGGCTTGAGAATTTATAGCTCATAATTTATATATATTGTTTTATTTTAATACCTCTAATGATGTTACAATAAAATTTGGTTCACTAAGCAAGTAATGCATAGAGAAAAGTAACATACCGGAAAAAAATATGTTTGGTTTTCACCAAATAAAAACAAATTGACGAATATCAATCATAGAGGAACCAGTCCAGCGTCACCAACCTTAAAATAAGGTAAAGTATTGCAGGTGTACCGATTTCTGTCCAAAATTACCAAATACGATACGAGTCATTGTCACCTTGACAACTCAACTGGACTGTCATGGCTATAGACTAATCATATTGTTTCCGGTATTATATTTTTCTATGTCATAATGTATGTCATGGCACTTAGTAAATATATCACCTCAAATAGATTTTATTCCAAAAATTTAATATTTCATAGTGAACATCAATACAATACGGAAATCGCAAAGAAAATGCGAAGTCTGTGGTGTCGAAACACAAATAAAAATGTTTAAAAAATAGATTTCCATGAGATCCAGAAACGGTGAGTTGATGAAAATATGTCATTGAAATTACATTATTGTTTCAGAGCTAAGGATCGCTTGGTTTTTATTGTAATTTAAGTAGGTATGTGTTATCATGCGAATTGCTGTACTTACATATATTTGTATATAAATTACAAATATTTACGTAACGTAAAGTAAGTTTAGTGTTGCTCAAGGAAAGTATCGATACCTTTGTAGTATCGATTTTTTATAATGTCAGTGGTATGGGTACATATACTTTTTCATAGTGTCAATAAGTTAGGAAATATCATATTCGATGCTGGTGATCATAAACCATCACGCGGAATGTTATATTATGCCACGAAACTTAACATGTGTATTTTAGAGACTGTTATTTACATCTTTAGCTCAAAAGCATTTTGAAACACCAGGTATTATCAATTTTTCTCTACATAACTGGCACAGTACTTGCTAACTGAACGGCTAGAGCAATATTTATTATCTAACATATGTAAATCGACCTAAATATTATACAATTAATAATAAATAGCGTAAATAACGTCATATCTATGCTTGTGATAATAATCTGAGTTGTTTTTTTTTCAGTTCATTTAAACAAAACTCCGTCGCTTATATACTTTTAAAGTAAATGCTGAATCGATAGAGCTATGGCATGGAATTTAAGGTACTATGTCACCTCAATACTATATAAAAATCAACATGTGTATCAACATACAATCCCAATTATTTAAATACTTATAATACTATACTCTACATTGTTTGATTTTAAAATTAACCAACTTTCGAGTGCAGTTAAATAAACTATTTTTGTAATTTCAGATATGCATATGTTACGCAGAAAAATATTAATTGAATCAATAAATAAAACAAATCAGTGCAGAAGAAGCTTCTTGCAATACAAATGAAATACCTATATATAAATAAATATATAACTACCTACACCAAAAAAGTTTTTAAAAGTCAACGGTCTATATATAATTAAAAAAGGTGCGTCAGAAATACTACATTTTATGATTGAACTACAAATAATAATAATTGTTAACAGTTGATGACAAGTTTACTAGTGCAACTTACGTGCAGTATTTTTTACTTTTACATATACAGTTAGAAAATAAGTATTATATATTGAAAACTGTTATGTACAATGAAACATAATATGTATTGTAAAGATGTTCTAGTACACAAATTACTTTGTAACTATGTATACATACCCCAATAATACGGTTTTCGATACTAGCGAAGATATATCGCACGATAAAATATTTTGATGATTTTGAATAAATTAATAAATATGTGTGAAATATTTGTTTTATTTTATATTTCCTTAACATATATTTTATAAACCTAACCTTCTTACCATTTTTTCTTATATCGATTATAATGGAATCGATTTCATTGTAACTAATCGATTTTAGGGAATCAGTAGTACAACACTCACAAATGTCACTATTATTGTGTTGGAAATATAGTTTTCATTTGTAATGGTTGGTATAAAATAACTTCAAATCTGAGTTTCAAAGCAACAAGGTTGCACGGGCCAACGCTTAATATTACTTGCTCAGTGAGAGGAACTTTTATAGGCAAAATAAGACTTAAAACCTCTTTTCGAATGAGTTGTTAGGTCTTAGAAAAAAGGTATGATTGTTGTGATTTACGCTGGATGACGTCACTTTTGTAATCCTATCGAGTTCACGTTAGCCAGCAAACGATGCGGCGTACTGTCAGCCATTTCCTCCTGCGTAAACGGGCGGTGAACTCGATACGATAACGTTACGGACTATCGAAATGTTTGTGCTTGGGCTACAGTAATTGTAGATGAAAAGGAAAAAGTGTACCTACATTGTAACAAGTTTACAAGTTTTATCAATAAACTATGCTACTCGTATGTTCAAACTAACTATTACGACAAGCAATTATTACGATTATATCTTCACTTGTGACAAAGTTTATGAAACTCTCTGGTTTGTATGCATCTACTCATTTATGTTTGGATACTTTGGCAATAATTAAATTACAATAACTTTTTATTAATATTAATGTAATAAGCTATATTATGCTAAACACTACAAAAAACCACAACACTACAGCTACTACAACGAAAGCATTTAGGCAACCTAAAGGCCATTGCAGCCCCACAGGCAATCCAAATGCTCCAGCTCACTACCAGTTGGCAACGTGCCCAGCAAGCTGGTATCATTAGTCGTGGTCCACTTGTCCAGTTTACCTAGCAGACCACAGGCGCTTTTTTTGCCTGTATAGTTGACGCACGTTGGCCTGAGTGTACAACTGGGTGATCTGGGGCGAGATTGTGAATATTAATGCGACTCCATCTTGCCCCACCTCGTTGGAGCTATGGTTCCTATTGGGGTATTACCGGCAGCGTGATTGCAAGGTGTGAAGCAACGCTTTCTGAGGAACTGCTATCTTACACTGTGATCCCCAAGGCGCCTACCAAGCGTAGAGATTATAGCAAAGCATCCCTTTGTTAGTTTTGTTTGTCCCCGGTTGTTTAGCAGTGAGCAATCCGGCCTAAACATAATTTTAACTACACTTGTATTTTTTCGCTAAAATGTTTAGGTCTTTTGCATAGATTGGGTTAAAAACAGGCAATATCTATTTCATTACCCTTATGGCGGTGAGGCAACCCCAGACCTACATGAAGAACCATATGCCCTCAGCTCTGATAGTTAGCAGAGCGTATCCATTATAATAGATAGCTCTGTTGAAAAGTCATTGCATCTCTATAGCAAACTACGACCAATTCAGGCATGTAATCGTATCCCGGGTCATTTCAGTACTTCTGTACCTACTAATACAAAATTATCATCAAAGCTTCTTCAGCCAATTGGCATTGAATACTAAGTATCATACACACATTTATACAATATTTATTACATTACAAATTGACGAGAGGAAAAGCTATAGTTATGTGCGGGATTCGAACCCAATACGATAGTTAAATAAAGAAGTCAGCGTCATGTTAGCTCAGTCGGTCAGAACATACCCCAGCTATAGGGGTGGATGATAGGAGGGTTCGAATCCCGCATATTACTATAATTTTTCCTCTCGTAAACTTGTAATTTTGTAATGTAATCCGCAGAGCATACGTTATTGCAGTAATAAAAATATTTATTACATATAATAATAGTTTTACTATTACAATTCTAGCATAATAATGTTTCCATTTGGCGGATGTATAAAAGTTGTATAATGGCCTGTATGACTTCCTATGATATTTCCTTGATATTGAGCACTTCGTTACAATATTTTCTGCTGAAACACTGTAAACTCATTTTGTGCTAGACTATTACCCCGGTGTAATCACCGTTCCTTCCCGTGGGATTCGTCAGGGCTAAGGTGAGGCTGACACTGAAGAAATTTAAGAAATTGGCCTATTCCAATCATATAACCCTTTATGTGACCAAAGAGTGTCTAGTTAACGATAAATTAAAGAAAAAGATGTAGACGGCAAAAGACAATATGCAACAATTAGGAATAGACAGCAAAAAGCTATGAATCTAAAACAGCACTAAAAGAAGGATGAGAAGATAGAAGAGACAATAATTTCTTCATTGGCTGTATAAATATACCTTGATACGAAGCAGGTTGGCATAATTCATACTACGCCAGACGACATCTCATTAGCATTTTAGATCAAGTAATGATTTAAAAGCTCTCCAGTGTACTGGGTACGAATATTATCTATATCTACATGTACATCTACACTAATATTATAGAGGATAGATAAGTATTTTTGTATGCAACGAATAAACTTAAAAATTATTGGGCCGATTAGTTGAAATTTTGTATGGTAAAATTTTGAGATCCGGGTAAGGACATAGGATAATTGTTATCCAACTGCGCAAAAAGAGGTTAATGGTTTTGCAGAATAACGCGTAAATTACTTGCTCTAATTGAAATATGTCTTTAAAATAATTTTTAAGCATCGCAAATTTTATTTTATTTTTTGTGTTATTGTGACGGAGGAAGCCCGAGGCCCACCTGATATTAAGTGGACTAACTTATGCCCATAACAGAAGCATTTCGTCAACGACGAATTGCACTGTGCCCGTCACACTGAGACGTTCAGTTGTTAGGTCTCGTGTGCCTGTAAGTTTACTGGCTCTCATGTACTGCTGCCAGCATACACTGTTAGGTGCTTGGCGACAGATTTTCTACTTGAGGGTGTTCGCTAGCCAGGCAAGCATTCGTAAAATGCCCTGCCTACCATGCGGTGAAGCTCAAGCCCGCGGCGGGATTCGAATCATGGACCTGCTGCGCGGCAGTCCATAACCCATGCTACTGAGCCATTACTGCTTCGAGATAGTATAGGTTATTATAATTGCCGTTTTATTGTAGTAGTAACTTCGAATAATTGACATAGAACCTTCATGCTTTGAGATTTTTGAGTGAAACTTTTTTCACACGGTACATATGAGGTACTATTAAAAAATGGGCAACATTCGATTATAGACTTTCAGTTGTTTTTTTATTCAGCTTAGACAAAAAATATGGACACTTCGAAAATTCGAGTGATTTATGAATACGAGTTCCGACGCGGAACTAACACGGCAAACACAGCTCGCAATATCTATGATGCGTTTGGAGAGGGGACTGCTAATGAACGCACCGTGCATTTTTTGCTTTAACGCTTTCGTGATGGAAGCTTTGATGTGAAGAACGAACCACGTGGCATGCCGCCTACACAATTAATCGAAAGAGATGGTGGAAGCCGATCCGAGCCCAACTACCCAGGAATTAGCGGCATGGTTTAACGTTACCTTACCAATAATCTTGACTCATTTGCGTCAAATCGATAAAATAAAAAATATGCAATATGGATCATGATTTGACTGATCTGCAGAAAGAAACGCGTATTGAAACTTGTGTTGCCTTGTTAAATCGATACAGAAATGAATGTATATTAGATCGAATTGTGAAATGTGTTGAAAAGTGGACTCTTTACCATAACCCTAAGCGAAAAATGCAATGGCTGACCCCAGGTCAATCACCACAACAGTGTCCTAAAGCAAAGCTTACCAATAAAAAGGTAATGGTAACTGTTTGGTGGTCTCAGCATTGTATTATTCACTATAGCTTTCGCCGATCTCGTCAAGCAATAAAAATGATAACAAAACTAGCAGTGCATTTTGTAACTTTAACCCCTAATATTATAATAGAACACTAAAAAATTATTTAAAAAAAAAATCTACTGACAATTATACCTACTTTTCTGGCTAAGCCGACGTGACGTCACAAACGCCACGCAATTTTTAAACTATTTGTAATTAATTATGGATTTCCGCAAATTAACAATCTATTCATTACAATTAAAGCATTTAAGCTATCTCATCGCAAGGCCAGCAGTCTGAATGTTCCAGCCCACAAGTTAGCAGCATTTCCAGCACGCTGACAAGATAGTACCATTGCAATGCAATGCAAATTTGTTTAGCCAATTAGTAGCAACATTTCAGTCACGCGATTCATCAACCAGCTTCTGATAAGTTTCGGAAAATACGGTGACCCTCCCGAACACAATGTCCCATAACCAGTTTAATTATGTAACTACTTAAAAATTAACATTACATTTTATTTATAGGGAGCCAAATAATATATTTCTAGTATTGGCAAGTAATGCCCTGTGCTCTGGGATGCCCCATACAACTAGTAATAAGTTTGCACGATCAAAACAGTGTTTAAATACCTTTCTAACACATATTTGTTCTCAACACGCGACGCAATATGATTAACGTTTCCATTTAAATATGTTAGGGTGTTGACCCTAAAGCTTGAGTGTCCAGATAAAAGTTTATACAATACAAGTGAGTCGTCAAACTATGCATAACGGTCGTGGAATCAGCATATCGACGTGCTGCCACGGCGCCGGCGGCGGCTGGCGGCAACGGTGCCCTAATCGACACCAAAAAGCCTTTACTCGCTTTGAATTATAAATCTATTCAAAGCTGATGCCAAAAAAGGTGCCGCCGCTTAAGCTAGTTATTATTCCCAAGTATTTAGCCGATAAAGATCTATGAGAGCTGTTTGCTTAGAGGTCTAATTCGTTGTAAAAACTCCCGTCAACTGACTTGCCGCATTATGATTATGTGTAGGAGAGATAAACCTTTTAGGGTTCAATGATTTGAGTAAGGTTAGAACATGTTTCATATTCAAATGATGTATGGTATATACAAATAAGAAAACCGGGTGTTTTTGCCAGTTTTGAGGTCTAACATAGGCTTGAATTCTAAGAAGATACAATAAGGATCTTGAGATCTGAATTATAATTTAAGGTTGAAGTCGTCATCGTTTCTAAGCAAGGATTGTCATATTGGCATTTAAACTAGAGTTCCTACTTTATAAATTCTACAACAATTGCTATTTAAAATTGTCCACACACGCATCGGCAAGTAGAAGCCACTGCAAGACCATTGCGTACTCGTAGCTAGTATATGAGTAATTGACGAAACCACTGAATGCATAAAAAATATCTAATCGGTGTATCTAATATATTGCCATCAAGTTGTATGCTCGGTATAGATTTTTTTGTCTACACAGTAATATTTAACTAACATACAAACCGCATTTATTATATTATTAAGATACAGAACACAAGTTCCTCGCATCAAAATTAACTTGACTATATTTTAATCTAGGCTTGCGTGGCGTGTGACTCGTTGAATTCAGAATGAAGGTTAATCCCCGCCCACGCATGTTCACGATATTATTATAATGGTTCATTTGGTTGATTCGTCATTAAACCGCAGTAATATCAAGCAGAAAGCTACGTATAAATAAAATATATTTCTGAATAAATATCGTTATTTCTTAAAATGATTTCAAGATATGTCGCATTCTGAGCGAACATTACATTAACAAATGGTTGAACTCTAAAACACATCCACCAACTTTACGCACCAGTAGCATAGTACTACTATGCCAGTAGCATTAACCACTCAGCCATCAAGACAGGCTGGACAGACGCGAATTTTGTGCTATAATATTTTTATTTAAACCCTCGATATAATATGTATATATTATATCGATATCAATATATTGAGAGAATGGGATGTTTTATTAAAAAAAATCTCGTGAGTTTTACACATATTTAAATGTTATAAATTAAACAGGGCGAGTGCGCAGCTGCGTCTGCGAGCTCCCGGCGGGCACTGCAGTGCCGCGGCTCGCAGACGCAGCTGATGATGAGCATCTGAAATGCTCGAATCCCGGGTCAACGTATTCGCCCCGACGTGAGTGTTTTTGCCGGTTTACTTTATAATATTTAAATATAGTCTTAATTCTCAGCGATAAATACGAAAATAAAATAATTTGTGGTCAACGCGTCGTTCGTATCGCAATAATCTGAGGAAAATTGCGTAGGTGTGTCTTATTTTTCTATAATCTTTTTGATAGTTTCCTATTGCGTGTTGTGGTAGTTGATTAAAAAAAAGCTATTTCGGCAACAATACTTCGAGCGTGTCAACGTAATTTGAACTAATATGTATGACAATGGCATCGCACCATTAAATTTTAAATGATACCCGTTGCATGACACTATAGCTGTGACTAAGCGAGGGCATTGGCAAACGGTGATTATTTTACAATAGATAGGTATTGGCTGCGGTTAGATGATAGATAAACGATTTATTAGAAAATAAGAGCTAATAAATCGATAGTGTGTCTAATCGCAAATTTCACGTACAACGGAAAATTCCAAATGCTGATGATGTAAGGAGATAACCAAACGTTTCAAGATATAATTTGGAGCTTTTATTTTATGTAGCTAAGAGTTAATTTGTCGACTTATGCAATAAAATGAGAGAAGAAGAAAATAGTAGAAAATCAGTTGCCAACAGTGTGTAGCCGGCAGCAGGCCTTGAGGGTTAGTAAAAAATACAGGCACATGAGACTCAACAACTATATATCTCAAGGTGACGGCCGCAGTGCAGATCGTCACATGTGTTGAAATTCATCTGTTATAGGCAAAGGTTACCGCTTCACAGATGTGCATGTTTTTTTTTTAATTTTATGTTATTGTGACGGAACAAGCCCGAGGCCCACCTGATGTTAAGGGTGAACTGGCCGGCCCGTTCTCCATACAAACGCCGTTGGGTGATCACTCCCTTATTTGAGGATTTAGGTCCAAAATAAAGCATAATACCGATTGATCTCGTCATTATCTAGGCTTGTACGATGCCGAAATTTTAATAAAATAATTAACCTGAGAATTATGAGCCTCGAAACATTTTCATATAAAGTTTTCGAGGCTCATAACTTACAACTTAATTATCTTTTTAACATTTTGGCATCATACAAGCCTAGATAATGACGAGATCAATCGGTATTATGCTTTATTTTGGACCTAAATCCTCAAATAAGGGAGTGATCACCCAACGGCGTTTGTATGGAGAACGGGCCGGCCAGTTCACCCTTAAGTGGACTTACCTATAACAGACGCATTTCGTCAACGACGACGAATTGCACTGTGCCCACTGAGACGTACAGTTTTTAGGTCTCATGTGCCTGTAATTTTACTGGCTCTCAAGGACTGCTGCCGGAACACACTGTTAGGTGCTTGGCGACAAAAATCATACTTTTTGTATGGCCGGGTATCATTCTCACCCGGCCATACAAAAAGTATGAAATAACTTATGGAAGTCAGACCATAAAAACTAGAGCGATTCGAGAGTCAATGGTAGCCACTTCCAGAACTTTTATACTTTTCAGTATTGGAAGACGCATCAGTTTTTTTATATACACGTAATAAATAATTTATTGTGTATTCCGACACTTGGTCGATTTTTTGTATCCGGACAATACACTAAAACTGTATACGATTAATTTTAATCATACATTCGATGATTAAAATTAATCGTATACAGTTTTAGTGTATTGTAGTTTCCGTTTACATGTTATGCTATATTTGATAAGGGTTAGTACTAGACAACAATGGTTTTCCCTTGTCCTTGCTTTCTTGATGGCTACTTATCCATCAGCAAGCTGTGCCACAGATTGCTTTATTAGTTCATATTGCACTTGAATAGCCAGAAATTCGGATTGGATAATTGTTAGATCTCATTTATCTTCCAACTGATGTCACTTTCAGACCTCAAGCACAAAAGGGCCCGCTACATGTGAACTTGTCTGTATAGTGATGAAGCTGTGACCGATTTCAATTACTGGGTTCTCACCATGTATGCAGTTATTTAGTTATGTTGCATATAATGTAATCCAAATATCTAGAATGTTTTAACAGCCTGGTTAAAAAACATTTAAAACAGCACGGTAACAGTTTGCTCGACCTTGTTATATTGTATGTTTAAGATATTATTTTTATAAACTAATATATACCTATACTATAATACTATAATAATAATGTTACTTGGATTTGAAGGAAATTAAATAAAATCTGCGGTTTCAAGAAAAGAACGATTCTGGTTGTAGCGAATTTAAATGTGACATATAAAAATCCTAGAGAGACGGTGAAAGAATTTTGACGTTGGGGGAGTATTAGAGAAAAACAGATGTAAAAGGTAGCGCTACAGTAACACGACGTGTGTTTTAAATATTTAAAAAACGAACACAGTAAGATAGGTATATCAGTGTTTTTGCAAGTGAATTTAGTGGTCTCCATCATAAGGTATTAATGTACAATCAGTAAAAAAGTCAGTTTGCTTAGCTGTTCTTAACCGATCAGCAAAGTAAAGCAACGTCCGCCGCGGTCATGAGTTGGATGGTTGCCCGCTAGTTACATTACTACTGAGCGCTTCCGTGCTTCGGAGGGCACGTCAAGCCGTCGGTCCCGGTTGTCGTCTTAGGATGGCAGTCGTTATAGCATGGTGGTAGGGTATTTTGCGAATGCCCGCCTGGCTAGCTACCCTCAAGTAGAAAATCTATCGCCAAGCACCTGACGGTGTGTTCCGGCAGCTGTCCTTGAGAGCCAGTAATTCTAGGTTAGCCTGAGCAACATGTTCGACCACATCATCACTTGCCATCAAGTGAGCTAGTGGTAAAAGGCAAACCTATCAAGCATAAAAAAAAAGTTGTGTTGGGTAGAAGTAACTTTCCACACTTCTTAAGTTTAATTTGTCTACATATACGGTCATATAAGTTTAAGCATTTGGGACTGATTAGAATATTTTATATATTATAAAAGCTTTTATTAATGCGCATAGCCTTTGACCACAATCTCACCTAATAATAAGTGATGATATGTGATGATGTGGTCAAAAGTGTTAACCTAAACCTGGAATTATTAGTTTCGTTGTAATACAAATATTTGTCCATAGTTGGCACGGTAAGTGTTGATAAGAATAGATGCCAAAAATTTATAGGTTTATTAGAAAACAGTCGACCACGATGTTAAATTAAATTAAAATAAATATTTGTAGAACAGCAACATATCCTACCTACCTATCACAAAATAATAAATTATCAACACACAGAACAAAAAGATGAAAAAAACCATCACAAAACCTGCCCCAAACCCTTCACAAAGTAAAACTAATTACCTATGTTTATTGTTTGAAAAAAAATCACATTAATATAACTTTGACTAAGCTTGCCATGCAATGACAAGCATAATTTTAAATCTACAAATAAATTCATATCATTCGTAGTTTCAGATCAATATTTCAAGAACTTAGTGTCACCAGCACCGAGCTGATTTGGTACACGTTTTCAAATATATTAAATTCGTTTATGCAAAAAGGTCAACAGTACCTATCAGCCAATGTCAGGACCTGACATTTTTCGAATATATCGGTCCATTCTTCCATTCATGTTTGTGACTGTTTAAATTTCATTCTAAACAAAACATTTATCGTAATGTATTTTATCTAATTTTAGAAATAGTTACTTTTGTGAGATCTAAATAAAAAATCGTAAGAAGAATGTATGAGCCTTAAAACTGTCATAATCAGCAATAGTTTTATTATTGCTTTTTTTGTGCATATGTGAATATGGTTTCTAAAGACGTCACTTAGTTACCAAGAAGTGTCATTTTTTATAGACGTGTTTCATTTTAGTGGTTTCTATACATTGATAGGTATCATATCAATGTATAGATAAAATGTGATTCCAGATTAAAACTGATATATCAGTGATTAAATTTACCGGAAGCTCGTAGTCTACGAACGAGAGCTACAATGGCAAGGGGTCTGACAAAGAGGTCTAAAATTTCACCGTTCTTCTGAGACGAGGATGAATTGAGACCATTATTTTTGGGAGGTTGCGTGTCCTTGTCGGGTAAATAATCGGGATATTAATGTTAATGAATGAACGTGAAAATTAATATTCATCGTAGATGATATAAAGCGAAAGCGAAGCAAAACGAAAATACGCGTTTTTATGTAAGCTTTTAGATTAGAACGTTATAAACAAAATAGAATATACTTAAATCGACATCATTATAGATGCAAACATCGAATGTAATTGTGGCCATAAACGGCAATAATAAAATGGCTGACAGTATTTCAAAAATAAATACTGTGTAAATAAACTGATAAGGGTTTCATACATTATGTTCTTGGGTTCCTGTCTTATATTATGTTGTTAGCGTAAACATATCATTCGTAATAATTATATTCTTGTTTTGTCCAGTGTGTTAGAGAAAACATTTTCTATGACTCTAAAACTGTGCATGGTGAAAGGCAATAGGCTCGCTCCCTCCACATGGGACCAAACCCAATTGGCGAAACGTGGGTCTTTACATAACTATGCCTACCCCTTCGGGGTTACTAGCGTGATTATATGTATGTATATAAGCTCAGAGTCGCTCAACGAGCTATGCTCGGAGTGTCTTTGCGCGAGAAAATCCGGAACGTGGAAATTCGTTACAGGACTAAAGTCACCGACGTAACTTTGTGAATTTGCAAGTTGAAATAGCAATGGGCGGGCCACATTACTCGACGAACTGTTAAACGATGGGGAAGAAAGGTTCTCGAGTAGTTACCACATTACACCGGAAGACGTAGAGTTGGTAGGCTCCCCACTAGGACCCACTAGGACTGACTACATCGTAAAAGTCACGGGTAGCCAATGGTTACACGCGACTAATAGCCGTACTTTGTGGCGTTCTATGGGGGAGGCCTTTGTTGAACTGTTGACGTCGTGTGGCTGATGATGATAATGACAATGATATATTATTTTATGATACTCAGAGCTACTATGTTAGGGAATAATAATGGTATGATAACATGAGATGTAATCGCAACTTCAGATAGTTTAAACCACAAATTGATTAACATGATTGAGCGATGCTGGGTGTGTTGATACATCGTTGTAGGTATTGTATGTCATTAAAATCGATTGTAATCAAATATACTAATAACGCTGACTAATGTTTCGGTCTAGGTATGATCATCCGTTATGTATCTATTATGGTAGGCGTAAATTGGAGCTGAAAGGACATAAATCAAACAACGATTAATTTAGTTTGACCATTAATTGATAACCTAGGATTAATTGATATTAGGTACTGATATGATATGAAAGTTCTAGATGCAGAATAATCACAGCGGCTGTATATAGATATTATAATATCTGCACATGTTTTTTATTTCGTTTTTTTTTGTAGTATTTGTACTAGTTTCGTCCGTTTTAGCACAGATTAAGTTTTTCTTAAAAGCACAGCTCTCAAGTAGAAAATCTGTCGCCAAGCATCTAAATGTGTGTTCCGGCAGCTGTCCTTAAGAGCCCGTAATTCTAGTTTAATTGACACAAATGCACATATTGATAGACAATAGCAGCACGTCGTCTCGTAAAGTGCACTCTGAATAAGCGATACAAGAGTCAATTAGTGAATGGCACCCGTCTCACCATCTCTGCTCGGCTGGTTCAATTACCTGGCTTCATAGGCGGAGCATCGTCAATATTTCAGCATTGCGCCAAACTACAGTCAAATCCAATAATAAACTATAAGCACTGAATTGTAGACACAACTGTTCTGCTCACGCCTTGTCAACTTTACAAGGATTTTAAATTTTTGTAATACCTACAATGATATTTTTTAACTGACTAGCGACTTTTTAATACGACTGTATTTTTTTAATTATTACGTCATAACTTTTTACAGAGTGTACCGTGTTATCCATTGATGAATAGCTAATTTTTTTTTTCATGTTCTTGTGGCAGAACAATCCCGTGGCCCACCTAATATTAAGTCGACTAACCTCTGCCTATACCTACCTACAGATGCATTTCGTCAACGACGAATTCCACTGTGCCCGTCACACTAAGACGCACAGTTGTTAGGTCTCATGTGCCTGTAATTTTACTGCTGCCGGAACACACTGTTATGTGCTTGCCGTCAGATTTTCTACTTGAGGGTAGTCGCTAGCCAGGCGGGCATTCGGAAAATGCCCTCCACCATGAAAATTTGTCATTTTCATTTGTCGATGTAAAAATGTACAAAAAAATTGTAAACGAGTTTACTTTTTAGTGCATTTTTTGTTCTAGAATATTTTCTGTCTCAAGTCGGTTTTTGTAGTTAAAATTTTGAGACATTATGTTGTATTTTGTCCGTCTACATGCATTTGACGATACCCTTCTTAAAAGCCGAGTGGATACAATATATATCTTGTTAAAGGTTTTGGCTTCTGTTTATGGCCAAACACTTTCCTGACGAAATCTCTTTTTGGGTTTCTCATTCTCATTTAGTTACCTTATATTTCATCTAGTTACCTTACTATATTCTGCTTACGTATTTTTTATATTGTACATATATTATATCAATTTAGAAGAGGATATACACTCAAAGTAAATATTATCACGACAAAACTTTACTTAGTAGCAAATTGAAGCTAAGGTTGGTGTTACAGAAACCCGCTGGATAATCTATTGAATCTATCATGGATTTCTAGTCGAACTACCTACCATCTTAAAGACAGTTAAGCTAATAGTCAGCGATAAGCGACTCTAAATGGAGATCTTTTACAGAAGTATTTAGTCCCGATTTTACGGTATAGTCTTCTTACTCAGTAGCTCGCAGACAGTAGTTTTGGCTCATTGGTCGTGGCAACTGGGCAAGATAACAATGAGAATTGTCTCCTCCGCAAAACATAATCTAGTTCCAATGTAGGTAATTAAGTTTACAATGATAACGATGTTTCGCAATTACTTTAACGTGGTCTGGCCTCCAAGTCAGTAGATGGCCGGTCCCTAGACTAACTTACCAACCAAACATAATCTATTCAGTTGTCATAGTCATGGCATTAAGCCCTATTTAGGAGATAGCCATGTTATTCCTAACCATCCCCCTAGATCTGCTTCTAATAGATACCACGTAGGTACGATACTTAAGTAATAGTACTATACGCATTGTCCATTAAACCAATTTGATTAAAACGAAGTGTACTTTGAAACCCCGTGGGGTGTCGGGTTAGAATTGCACCTTCCCGTGGGTGTCGGTAAAAGCGAATAAAGGAAAAGTACTGGAAGGTGGGCAGCAGTCTTCTAATGAACTGCCATCTAATACTGCGATCCCCAAGCCGCCTGCCAAGCGTGGGGATTATGGCGAATATCCCCTTAATAGAGGAGGCTAAGTTCAGCAGTGGACGATCCGGCTGTAACAGTACAGTACTTTGAGAAATGTCAGACTGAGGGCGTAGGACAGAGAGTAAAACAGAACTATGCAATATTTAAAAATGTTATTATAAGTTTAATATTTTTTTTTACATTTTAGTAAATAATACGGGATAACTCACGTGAATAAGTCAGATAGCTCCGACTATAGTTTCAACCACATTCGGTGGTCTTTTTCAAGGAGAGCTCGGGACGCCCGCGTTGACGTCTCGCTTAGCACTGCTGCCAGTACTAAGCGAGAATCACACACTCACAGTCACTCACGTGAGTTATTATTTACTAAAAATGAGTGAAAAGCACGTTAGTTTTTATAACAAAAGTTATTTAATTCAATCAATTCACATATAAGTGAGCTTTTATAAAGAGGAAAAAATCTTTCTGATATTGTATCACATGATTGCTACATGATAATTAGATATGTAATTTGTATTGATACGATTTACTTTATTGACACAAAAATTTACTTCTTGTTCTATCGAGATATATAATATGAAATCGTGTTTATTGGATCAGGCAGACTATTTGTCATATCCTCTAGAATATTTTCTATTTTATTCATATCTTTAATGGTATCTTTCTAAAAACGCTTAAAATTTGCCTTTTTGAGACTCACTTCACCCTAATGCCTCTTCTAACAACTATGACATTACGAATAAAGTATATATGTTTCCAAGATCAATAATTTAGTTACAAGCAGTTGGCTGTGTGTATATTCCGAACCACAAAACGTATATAAAACCAAACGTAAACATAAAACCAAAGAAAATCTACGGTATATTTGTGACTTCCTTCGTTGAGGCAGCTATCTTCAGCCGGTATTCGTCGTGGTACCTTACTTTACCTTACTTTAGGCAATAATTGAAATAAAACAGGTGACATTACGGCGGTCGGTCACGAACCGCTGATGTATCGCGCCGGGTCGTAACGACCCGGTAATTCGTAAAGGTACAACGTACTGCGAAACGGTGATAAAACTTTATGCAAAATATGTACTCGTACCTACTGCAAAACATTGTGGTTTAACAAAAATCAAATTCAGCCCCACTGCCGTGAATCTAGGTAAAAATATGCTAGTACTCCAATGTCAGCTGCTATAAAAAAACTGGCCAAGTGCGAGTTGAAACTCTCAACAACTCAGAAATTTCCACATTTTTAAACATTTCGCTATCTTTAGCGGAGTCCGACCAATACTTGGCCGGTTTCTTATTATTTGTTTATGGCTTATGTTTAACTTACCACCAGATATAGTAACAAATGAACAGACAAAAATAGTAAATGATCTGTAACAGCTGACTCGTCCACTGCTGAACACAGCCTCCCTTATTAAGGGGGTATTTGCCATAATCCCCACGCTTGGCAGGCGGCTTGGGGAACGCAGTGTAAGATGGCAGTTCTTTAGAAGGCGCTGCTGCCTCTACCTTCCAGTATTTTCCCTTAGTCGCCTATTACGACACCCACGGGATGTGCAGTTCTAACCCGGCACCCCACGGGGTGTATGTAACCCCTATTTCAATGTAAACTTATAACCAAAGTTTAACATCTCGCTATCCTATTTAAGCAAAATGACACAAAATAAATCATTTTTAACTAGTAAATGATCACCAAAAGTTAAAAATTATCACCAAATTCAAATTTGCTATAATTCTTCTAGCGTTGTTATGGTTACAAGTAACCTAACGCTCCACCTCGCTTCGCTCGTCTTCGCATCTAAATATGACTTTGATATTTAGTGATCACTTATTACATTTGGTGATCATTTCCTACATTTGATGTTCGATTACAATTTTTGGTAAAAGAACTAAGGGTATCAAAGCATTTTATGGTGGTCATTATATTTCATCCCTTTGTTTATATATAGACTATAATCTCACCAAGTTTCCACTTGTATGTATAACCGTTTTGAAGATAGAACAAAAACAAAAAAAAAATTAAGATACACAGGTTTCTTGTATACCTTTTTTTATTTTTAACTTTTTGCTATTATTATTGATTGTTAGGTAATCCGTTATACCACACATATTCAGTTATAGCCGAGGCTTCATAATAGGTTACCGTTTTCTAGTACAAAACCCTGAAAATACTCGATGCCGTCAGACGACAAAAAAATACAACTTGTTGGTTGTGCATTGTCAATCAATCTGAATGACGTAACTTGTCCATGTTATTACGTAATAGTATTAAATAATCCTTTAGTATATAATAGCACACTAAGGGCCTGTTTCAGAATGTTCGAGTAAGTTCCGGTTATACTACCCAGAACATAAAATAACTGAATGATAAAAATGACAGTTAACATGCAGCGCGTTTCAAGCTTTAACCGATGGATAGGCTAAATCGATGACTGTGAAACGCAAAGATAATGTTTTATTTATTGAATATGTTCTGGGTAGTATAACCGGAACTTTCTCGATCATTCTAAAACAGGCCCTTAATATAAAAGCATTAACATTTCAAATACCTACATTAATTCTCATTGAATTTGTTTCACCCATCTACACCAAGTATAGTTTTTAAAATCCCAGTATACATTTTTGCCATGAATTTAGAATCTGTCTCTCATCTACATTGCGTTGTACCTTCCTAACGACTCCAAGGACTCAGTGATTCGCAACGTTGCGGTGCTAAGGGATTATGGGATTTACTTTATAAATACTGCTGCTATGGATTATGATACTTCATAACTAAAAACTTTTAGAAAATGTCAAAATCTACTGTACAATTCAAAAGTAACTATATAAAATTTTTGTCGCTTTTTGGGGTTTTTGACTCCAAAAAAGTGACAAACGGCTGAAAAGTTACAAACTACTGTACAATTCAAAAGTAAATGTTTCAAACTTGATGATTTTAGCTAATTTTGAAGAAAAACGGTTTAATTTCGAAACTATAATACTAATTAAATTTCGTTTTTGCAGATCGTGTAGGGGGGACGGAGCCGCGTCTTGAATGGTATCACACACCCAGATGGACTGTAGGGGACTCTAAGGGAAATGTTTCAAAGTTGAAAATTTGAAATTTTCTGTCAGATGTTAGTAATTGTTTATAAACTTTTCCCTATTAAATATTATTCGCTTTTTATAATGTGTAACAAAAGTTAAAGTCATAATTTAACTTTTTAACAACGTAATACTGTCATATTAAAGTTTGCGTGAAATCTGTTTTATGAGGTACATACAACACATATATTATACGCGACATATACTTAAAGGTTAGGTCAACCCTGCGTATCTAGACTAGAGTAGGCATTCAAATCTACGGGCCTCCAGTCAAATAAAATTTCTGGTTTTATTATAATTGTACAGTATTTGTATACTACGCTACATATATGATAGAACAACACATAATAACACTTCTAACTAAATTTAAGTAGTCTAAGAACCGTTCACTATGTTAAGATTAGAACAAAGCCCAATCCGTTTCACTAACAAGCAGCTAAAGATGAATATAAACAGACACTCAGATAAAACTTGACATCATTAGTGTATTCATAAATCATGTGGCACATCCATTATGAGTAATTGATCAACCGAATTGCTATCTTCGTACTGCGCACTGTTGGCTGGAGAACTATATGAGCGCTATGAGTTAACTGTATTGCTAGGTTTGGGTGAACAGTAGATACTATATTTTATCAACATGAGGCAAATGAAGAGTATTCTTATTACATACTTTTTTATGCCTGATAAATTAGCCTTTGACCACTATCTCACCTGATGGTAAGCGATGATGTGGTTGAAGATGTTGTTCAGGCTAACCTAGAAGTTATTCCAACCGGACAGATTTTCTACTTTAGCTAGCCAGGCTGGTGGTAGGGCAATTCGCGAATGCCCGCGAATTGCCCTACCACCATGCTATAACGACTGCCATCCTAAGACAACAACCGGGAACGACGGCTTAACGTGCGCTCCGAAGCACGGAAGTGCTCAGTAGTTATGTCATTAGCGGTCACCCATCCAACTCATGACCGCAGCGGGCGTTGCTTAAGTTTGCTGATCGGTTAAGAACAGTTAAGTAAACTTCGCTAGGAGCGCTTCAAAATACTTAATGCTTTATTTTTAAAGATATGTACAGACCTAATCAGACACGAAGGCATGCCCCTCCACTATCAATTATTGATGCGCATTTGTACGGGTAGGCCTAGTTTGTACACGACGTCTTAGTGTGGGTGTAAAGCTATGGTACATCAGTAGAACAATAAAATGTATACAATGTGATCGCTTGGAAGAAGCGGTTGCAACTACATTTGAAAAATATAGAAGAGCGCTCTCTCGTAAGTAGAAAGGTTCGTATAGATATACTACTATACTACTGTAGGTTTTTACGTACCTATAAATGTTGTCTTATCCAGTGGTTTTTATGCGGGTAGATAAGTAAGTACAATGACAATATGCTAGGTGTATAAATTTGCAGTATCATCATTATAATTATGTTTAACATATTATTATATTTATGACACATGATACACTTAACTTATCTATTAATATTAACAGAATTATTAAATGCCTTATTAGCTTACTGAGAATTTTCTTCTACACAAATAATGTTATTCCTTCGTGGTGTAGGCGGCCTTTGTGTTGTCAAGGAAACAAAATATCATACGCGAAAAATATGTGTCGTAGTTTTAACCACTGCAATTACTATACTGTATTGGCTTTTCATACGTAAGGTAATGTTAGAAAATGATGATGAATATGCATGTGCAAAAACCAGCCATAGACGTTTAAGGCCTTATAAGTTATAAGACCCTTACTTACTTCTAGGTTAGCCTGAACAACATCTTCGACCACATCATCACTTACCATCAGGTGAGATAGTGGTCAAAGGCTAACCTATCAGGTATAAAAAAAAAAAAAAAAAAAAAAAAAAAAAGATCTAAATAAGCAGCTCAGTGCGAGCCAGTGCGAAAATCAATAATATAATTTCAAGTAAGACAATTTCAAAAAAGGTTAAAAGAAGGTTCATATTACCCTGCGACATGACAGTTACGGTAATCGCTGCGTCCAAAATGGAAGAAAATTCGAGAAAATAATACTTTGCACACGGAAGCTGTTCTTCGATCTTGTCGTTTAGGAGGAAATTTAAATTTTGTTCTCTATTTTTCTAATACACTGTGTGAAAGTAGATCGCTTTTAAAGTCAGGTCTGATTTATTGTGGGCTATTATAGTATATTTAAATCAAATATGTACCTAATTGTATCATATTAATTGCATCGCATTTGAACTCAATATCACTGAACACACACAACCAACTTTACAGTAGTTCGCATTAAAATATAGATGTAGTATGTTACTAATACATGTACGCATTTCCAATAAGTCGTGACCTCCTTTTGCATTCCCCAGCGAGTGCGGATTCAGTATGAGCCAATAATAAAGTCTGAGCCACTTCAACTCGAGCATCGATGGCCCTTCAGTCTTTGAACAACCCTGCTTCACTGATGACGAAACAAAATGAAAAGCGAATTATTTTTATTCCTCACTAAACAACTTTGCAATGAGGGGACCTTTACCGCCCCCGGCACGCCCTTTGTCGCTAAAACAAAAAATGCTTTATGAAATCACCTTTTGAAATTTCTCTACGAAACTGTTGTATTGTGAGATTGGATAATATTTTATTATCTATTTTAAGTGCTTATTGACGTGGCTTTTCTGTAAAATTTGGATTTGATTTCAATGAAATACATGTGAATACATATATTAGCTTAAAGCAATTAAACATTACATTTCTGTTTCTATTATGTACTAAGTTGTCTCGTAACGCAAATCTTATTTTTTAGAATGCGTAGTTGAATAAATAATTGGTAACAAAAAAAGACATGGTATAAGAAACTACTTCAATATAAACCAATTCTATAGGTACCATATACTAACAAGAAATGATTAGAATACAAAGCCGTGTCGCGCCGCGCGTAAATATACCCGCAAGTTTGTTCCACAACAGAATTCAAGAGTATCAAAGCAAACCATTTTAGAATATTCAATATGAGATATATCGGCTCCAGCGAAAAAAAATGTGGACCCAATTTGTCTTGCAGCTCACGTCTCCTACAATTTGGGGAATGTGGAGTTACGTAATGCCTTGGATTCATGCATATTTCTATATTGACACACATACCGAAGTCTCTTTTCGTAGAAAAGGAAGATTTTTGTGTAAATATCTTTTCCTGTTGTTTGATTAGTGTGGATTTCGTGAGTGACTGGCAAACGGAATAAGTTAGTGATTTTTGTTCTTTGCACGTGCTAGTTTTGCATTATTTTATGAAATTGAGTTTTCTCATCTGAAAGCTGGCAGAAATATTTCTTTTGCTTATCTTATACTTTATTAGAGAATCTTACTATACAAATTAGAGCCGAAACTTCAAGGTTATAAAAAGAGTTTCATTTCAAATTTTCGTTTAATCTTCTTTTTAATCCACAACCCGGAATTCGCAAACAAAACCCGACTAATTGTTTAACTTTTATCAAGAAATTACGGATCTTAAAAGATTATAATTTGTTTTCTCGATGGTCGACGGCGAGACACCTAAATCAGGGGACTGGGGTGGTATGGGTCAACTGCATGGAGAGAGGGGGTGGTTGAAGGTAAGGGCTTTACTACCAGCTTAGAGAGAGTCAAACTTGGCATTTTGTTTTGATGTTCTAAATGATTTTCCATCGTCTTGAAGCTCTGTTAAGTTAAATAAAACACTTACGAATGATAAGCTATGTTTACACTAGTTCTTTAAAAAATTGTTCATAGTCACACATTTGCGTTAGTGGAGTTGAAGTGCGAATAACTTATATGTAAATAAATATGATATTGTTCATTCCCTTTGTAAGTGAAAATATTGCTTTGTAGTTAAACATATTTTATAACATGTTGATCCAACTTTATATTTTTAAAATCATAGTACTTACATATGTTACGGAGTAGAAAAATGAGTAGGTAGACTGCCTTATATATGTTTAATATGACTCACGGCCTTAGGAAGTACAGATCTTTTGATACCAGTAATGTTTTTCAGAATAGCAATGTCTTACCTGATTTTAATGCGTTTGCCACCCGAAATCCTGTAATCCTCTAATTCATTGTGTAGTAATGGAATGAAATAGTTAAAAGACGATTTGCTTTTACCTACTTTTTCGCTCTATTTTAACTACTTAAAATAAAGTCTTTAAATGAAACGAACTACAATGGTAATAGATATTTCAGATCTTTATTTATCTTTATATCCTCACAATTATTATTACCAACATCTCAAAATGTTTGAGGAAAATGCATACTTATAAGCATTACAAATTATAAGCATACTTTGAATCCGCTCCTGTTGTCCAGGAATTTAGCTTATCGATTTGTATCGATGAAATTAACCAGAAACAAATGATTCAGAGGCAAGCTATTTAAAGTTGTTGGATTATTCGTTTTATCCAACGAAGATGCAGGTTTCCATTGATTTTTAGTTTTAATAATTATATTTTAATCATATTGAACTAGAAAAATATTTATTATCTATCTTCCCAATTCTGTTTTTTGCTGTTTACAAGTTCGATTGTATCACTCGCCCTCAAATCAGGATTGAAAACGTTTCAATTATATTATCATATACGCAAGTAACTATAGTATTGAGCCCTGTTGGGTCCCTAGTACATGAAAGCGAGGAGGGACATGTTGCTGATTTGGAACATAAGTATCCTTTAGTCAGTCTAATAAATACTTATTCTATATATTTAAGATGTACAAAAATATTTATAATTGATAACATTTTAATATAGTAGCAACAGTATAGTAGCAGTCAACAGTGCTGAAGTTAAAATGTGTTTATATTTAGATATGAGTTTTGTTAAGATAATGAAAAATTGAATATCTCATTAAGAAGGACGTTGACGAATTTCTTCAAAGTATGTCATTCGGTACACGGTTCTGATATTTGAATCATCAAGACCATACAACCACGAATAAGGAGGATGTTAAATAAACAGTATTATTATGTTTTAAAATCTCGAACAGAGCGAATGCCACAGCCGTTACATTGCAGCGTGTGCTGATAGGGTGCTGGAAAACTACCCGTTTAATTTTTGAAGTAATTGGCAATAAATCTCTAATTTGGGAAATGTATGGTCCTGAAAATTGGCGTTCTATGGCTATTTAATAATGAATAATCTATGTATTCACCACAAAAAAAATAGTTAAACCATTTTGACATGCTTCAGTAGCATATATTAATTCCACGTCTAAAACCAACTAAATGTTATTATAATTTATATTTAAACTACACCATACAAAAATATGATTTAACATGTTATAATCACACAAGTCAAATTTCAAACATTACCAGTAATGTAAGGTTGCACTTACATCGCTTCGATTGACACGCAGATAGGTACAAAACACTTCCTGTGACGACTCAGTGCACACCCTAACTATGATCTATGTACTGACATTAGATCGAAAGCAGATTAGCTATGATTAACTACGGGTCTGCTAGTTTTCGTAATATATCATGTTAGTTTGTAATATTATTTCATAGATGGTCGTCAGAAGCATTTTTTGTCACCTATAGTCTTAAGCCATACACCAGTAATTAATTATGCAGCTTCTTATAAGTTGTTCACGATTCTATCACCATATGGATTTACAGTTTCAAAGTATGTATTTTAGTACGCTTGTCTTTAATATAATATATAAAGTCTTTTCATTCTTTATGGATGACAAGATTTATAGTAAATTTTATATATACATTTTGAATATATTATGATTTGAAATCATATTTCCTAATATTCATATATCTAAAATCGTTTTGATAACTAACATTTCATCAAAATAGTTTCAATGAGTAGTAACTTTCTTTGTAAAAAGTAAATAAAAAACTAAAAAGTAATCATCACTGGCCAACAGCCACTTGTAGACTCTTTTGTATACCTTTTTATAATATACGAGTATATGTATTTTGAAGTTTATTTGTAATTAGAATTTAAGGCTTAAACTTTGCAGCTATTTTTTGGTTTTTAGCCTTATGTCAGTTTTATGACTAAATAAGTTGGTATCGGACTGGACCACTATGGCCAATTTATGAATGAAATTCTATTGTTATAATTATCGCCGATGCCAATGGGTTAAGCACCAGTAAGCACCATATTACTTGCTCAATGGTAAGCAATGTGTTTCCTTATTTCTTGAAGAAATGTATTAATAAGATAGAACACTAATAGGGAAAAGTCTAGTCATTTAAAATCACATTTATACCCTTACTTCAGTCGTTTAGAGTCGGTGAAATGTAACGAACTACGAGTATCTCCTCACATTCCAATGAGTTGGTGATATCACAATAGATTGATATATTAGCTTTTAGATTTCTCGTAAGCTATTTAACTCTTAAACTGAAATGTTTTCCCAACAAAAAATGTTCCTTACTAGTGATTTTCGTCTCCTTCTTATATGCAGAACGCTACCAATTTGTAAGTTTCATACACCGAAGATTTATTGCACGATCGTGTCATTTCACTGAATCAGGATTACGTGTTTGTTCCCAAGAACAGGGTTGCCAGTTTTCATGGATGAAAAATACTCTTGTATGTTCAATTTAGTAATGATGCTAGAAAAAAGGGTTTTATATCAATGTTTTCAAATATAAACCACACTAATTTCATTCCTTACCAATTTTATAAATGCGAACTCATGTGTGGGACTCACCACAAAAACAACTGAACGAATTTTGAGGAAATCTGGTACCTTAATACATTCTTTACGGATTCCTGGATTAAGGCTTTTCTAACTCCAAGGTTCTGATTTTGATTCCTTGGTCGGCCAAGTGTAATTGGCATCTCGACCTATAGGATTATTTAGTAACGGCCCGGCAATACCTATGCCCGTTTAGTAGCATAAGGTTCGCACCGTATGCATAGTGATATTCGGTCAAAATGTAACAGATCCAAGATGTTCATTATAACTGCAAAATGAAATTAACCTATGCAATCGTAAAATATGCTACAAATCAGAGCGACTTTTGCAAAGAGCTGGCAACCCTGCTCAAATGTAAAAGTGTTGCCTTCTCAGCCGTATTCGGTTAAATATATTCGTTTAGCCCCCGGCTTAAGGGGCGATGATTAATGAAATACTCCCCTAGGTGTCTGGCCACCTACCCCTTACGTGTGTCAGTAAAATTAGGTAAAAATACATTATTTACGGTTTTTGACAAAAAAATATTCTATAACTTTTATATGTAGGTACAGATTTACAGAAATTTATGTTATATTATCTTATTTTTGTAAAGGGCTGAAGCTAAAAAGGATCTTAGGAACATATATTTTTTCTAATGTAAACTCAGCCCCAGATAGTATATATTGATCTACAATTTTGTTATGTATGTAGTGTTGAACCATATGTTGTGGGTATTATCAAGCTTAGCCTATATTCTCATCGCTATATTATATAGATGATTTAGTATACTCCTGTTATTCAATGTTACAATCTCATACATAAAGTTTAAGCTCGAGGGCTTGGCTAAAATATATTTTCTCGTAATATTTTTATCGCGTGTATACTAAGCATAAGAATTTGTAACCCAAATGCTTCTTCGGTGGCTGTCACCATCCAAATTGAATACAATTTATCATGCAATACGTCTCCTACGTATTTACGATCCTTGGATGACATATTTTAGGTAGCGTATTGAAGTAATTCTTTTTTAAAACGTTCATAAAGGTTTATCACTTGGATTATTGGCGGGAAACTACAAGAAAATTATTAACTTTTTAGCGCAACGCAGACCTATAGGATATCATTGAGGTGTGGTTTTTGAATTATTTAATTCCACATTATCTAAATAGGCAATACGAAGTTATCTTTATTTTATTGATTATTATATTACATAAACATTATTAGTAGCATCTTTTGCGTATAAAATATTAATTACGACAGTAGTTTACTATTTTATTCTTATATAGATTATTCGATAGATTTCCCAATATATTTTGACTTTATTCTAATAATTATTATTAAATTTTTTGAAATAATAATTATTTAAAATATAAATAATATGTAACACAAATTATATATATAAAATGTATAATATGACATTATCTGTAATAAATACAGACTTTTGCTTAAAAGCAATGAGTAGTAGGCAGTATGTATGCAGGTGTCCTTGAGAGCCAGATCCCAATCTAAGTTAAACCTAATGACTATCCTCCACCATCATCAAAAGCAAGCCTAACAACTGTAAAAATAAGAGATTAGTAACTATTTTCATGTAATAGTATTAAATTATATAGTTTGATCTACAGCCCAATTTTTGTTTTGGGCAGGTGGTCTTTCACAATCCGCATCTTTAACATTCTGAAAAACAAAATCACTAATAATAACTATGACCATCAAAATAACAAAAGTGTTACTTTACCTATGTGACGCAGTAATAACTTGGCGTAGACTCAAATTACGTCTGTCTTTGCAGATAGTAGGACCTCCATATACTCCATATATTAGATTTTAAATCTTAACAAGTCCACAAATAATGAACGATCTTTGCAACAAAACATTTCATTACATACAAATATCTCTAGCAATCTCGACCAACCACCAACAAAGCAACACGCTACCCCATCCGTTGAAAAGAAAAGAAACTTAGCGTGTTTTAAAATTAAGTTGTAACTTGTAAGTAACATTTTCTCCCGAGAAAAATAAAGACAGAACCTATTTGTTCTCATTCTCTTTAGTGATTCACGAGATACCGTCTTTAGATGTTAAAGAAATTTGTGATACACTCTCGTAAATGGACATTGAAAGCGAACAAGTATCAAATATCAATGTAGTCTTAATTGACTCAATGTGTTTTATTGAATAGTGTCCCAAAAGACATAGGACACTACAGAGCTAATGGACCATTTAACGAACTCATAAATTGTTGTTAATCGTTACTAATTGGATGACATAAGAAGAACACACATAGTTAATATCAATAACAGTCAAAGAATAGGTACGGGTGGTCCCATAAACTCTCAAGCTTTTATATTGTTTGATAATAGCTAAAAGGTAACCCACATAAAAATTAAGATAACAGTGGCATTTCAAGAGCCAAATAAAACCGTCGTTAATTCTACTTTTTATTAAAATTCGTGCGGCGGCGACATAAAATGATTCGATAAGCAAAATGTTCAAGCTATTTATGAAACAAAATACAAGCGTCGTGTAACCAGTAACTGTTCAGTTCGGAGATACAGAGGAATCACCAATCAAGTTAATTGTGGAGAAACGATTTAGTGAAACCCCTTCATTTAAAGTTATCCAGGAATCTAAGCCGGAATCCGTGTAACGTAATCGATCTCGAAACGAGGAGCCGCGAAGGACAAAGTGCGGTCACGAATTTACATATAAATTCGGGATTATTTTAATTTAAAACGCATTTGGAAAGTTTATTTGCATTTATATGAGGTACCATTACCGTTTCTTTGTCACGACTAATATAGCAGTTCAGTGAGCTTACACATTATGGACTGGGAACGTCGAGGGTCGAAGCGAGAAGTGATTTACAACCAGTTCCATTCAAGAATCCAATTTCGATCGCCCTTCTCGCTTTCACAGTTTAAAAGCAGTATGATGCAAGTGGGATGCCGTATAAGCCATTAGTAATCCCCGACATTTTTTTGGATAGTACTTACGTAAACAAATTAAGCCAAAATGTGACCACTTAATTAAATTAAATAATTTATTAATGTAGGTACTAGTTTACTTAGGGTAATTCTGTAACGAAAATTGGATATTTTTAATCTGGAACTTGTATTATGTTGTAGGTACTTACTTGTTATCCATGTCTTACGAAAGTATCAGTATTTAAATGTATTACTAATATATCAATTACCTTCACCAAATTAGTACTTTGATCTCAAACGAAACGTTTCATTAATTTTATTAGTTGGTGACGATAACTTTATTGTATAACATTTCCATACTGAAACGCAATTATCGCATAACCAAAACTTGTATCGTTTAACATCAAAGCGTACGAAAATACGGGAATATCAGAGATGTGGCATTAATTATACCGGTTTAAGTTTAATCCCGTACCGGTATTAAATCAGTCATTGCTTACAGATGCGATACGAGCAATACTCGTGTGCGAGGGTATAAATATATTTGTTCTTGCACTAATAGCTCGTAAATATTTTAGCGCAAGCGACGGACAAACACATGTGCCTCTAGACAAATGATTGTGTATAAAATATATATGTTGCCGTCACTTTGAGCATTCCCATTCGTTACGTTTCCAACGACTGAAATAACAATACTATAGGCCATTACTGAAGTCTCCAGTTTTAAAATTCGAACGGAAGTGTTCCCGCCATCCATCACTTTTGGCCAGTCTTTATACAACAGCTGTGGCCCATCGCCTGCGGGGTATTTTAACAATCCACGTAATGAAGTTTGAATGTAACATTACACTAGTGGAATCTTTCTTTAGGAGTTCATTAGAGTTGGTTAACTTGTAGAGTACGGATAATGCTTTAGTTAGTGTGGGGTTTCAGTGTCAGACAGATGGCTTAACTCTCGACTAATTGATCCTTTACTTGTAGGTTTCTTTATCACAATGTTAGGTGTAGTTTTAGTAAGAAATGTTAAGAGAGTATCATGTAACGATATGTTTTGTTCATTCTGTATGTTTTTTTTTTTTTTTTTTTTTTTTATGCATGATAGGTTAGCCTTTGACCACTATCTCACCTGATGGTAAGTGATGATGTGGTCGAAGATGTTGTTCAGGCTAACCTAGAAGTACTGGCTCTCAAGGATAGATGCCGGAACACACCGCTAGGTGCTTGGCGGCAGATTTTTCTACTTGTGTTATATGTTATATGATTCACATTCTTTAGTTTAAAAGAGAGTAACTATATATTTATTCCCATAACTGTGTAAAATTTTAATGATGGCTAGTTTATAATATCGAAATTTGTTTTATAAAATCTATTGCTCATATTTTTGTCAACAAGTAAATATATTTTATATATTTTTGTGTAAAACACATGCATAAGTTTACAAAACACAAACTAGGTATAACATATTATTTAATAAACTAATTGCCATTCTTAAAATGCCCTACAGAAATATTAAGCTATCCAAAAATTATTAATGTGATACTTATAAATAAGTATTTAAGATATATATGAAAAGCCAAAAATTTTTTCCAACTTTGAATGGTGGAATGGCATTTTGCGATTGCCCTCCTAAGGATGTGTTCCGGTAGAAGTCCTTGAGAGCCAGTGAAATTACAGGCATATGAGACTTAACAACTATGTCCCGAATTGACGGGCGCAGTGCAATTCGTGACTTGTGATGAAATGAATCTGTTATAGGCAGAGGTTAGTCTGCTTAACATTAGGTGGGCCTACAGCTTGTTCCATCATAATAAACAACTTTAAATTAAATTGTACAAACGTAGATTCGACATATTTTAATTACTAAGTGTTCAAACTTCAAACTCACTCAATATTTGGCAGCATATCCTTGAGCCTAATACATGTACATATGCTATTGGTTTGCCAGTTTTCCGTAAAACTATGTACTATGAAAATTATTTTAGTCAAAAAATAATTTTCTAGGCAATTTTTATTTTTACATTTAGAGATATGTACAATAAATAATAGAACAAAAGCTTGACAATTTAGAAGCAAAGATATTAGACTCATGGATATGTTTGCAATATTTCACCGAGTTTAAATTTCATATATGGAGAAACAGCGTTTGTATGGATAGCGATTTGCACTTTCAATAAGCAATGCTTCAAAACGTTTCTTGAAAACTGTTGACTTACCTGTCCTTTGTCTTTTTACCAATCACGGCTTCCAATTAATAAATATCTCGTCTTACCTGAAACAATAAATTAAACGTTATAGTATGTGCTAAAACTTATAGTTACAGCAAAATTCTTTGGAAGATAAGTATTAAATAAAAATATAAGGTAGGCGTAGTCGGTCGTCCTTCATTCTCGACAGTCTCCAAAAAAGCTCCCGGGGCGGGCATCATGGCTCTAACAGATTTTATGGAGACACCTTCAAGATTAAGTCACGTGGTAAAGACTTCTTCACTTGCGGTTGAATAGATGCCTTGAATGGGGATAATTATGTTATACGTGAAGTTTTCTGTTGTTATTTTTTAAAAGTATTTTTGAACATATCATTCATATTTTAATTTTAACTCACTTAAAAAATACGAGGATGTTTTCAATGCAAGGATTTTTTTTGGGTGTGTGTTTAGTGTGCTCATATTTTTTACAGGGTTGATTTTTAGGGTTCCATACTCAAAGGGACCCTATTGCAAAGAGTCCACTGCTTGTATGCCCTGCTTATATGGTGTTCTCATTTTCGCTTTTCGATGTAATATGATAATAACACTGTATAATTATTTTCTGTTTCAAGTAGCTTTTTTTTAGAAAAAAGTCTAGATTATTCTCTCTACGCAGCAGAATAGATTGATATATAATTACACTTTTACTGTAAATGTTTGTATTGTCCTGTTAAGACGTAAAAGTATGGATGGGTTCTTTTCTGTTCTCTCACTTAACCATAATGTGGAAGATTTAAGTTTATATTTTACTATTTAGTCTGTATATGTGCCTGTTACATTATGGCGATAAGCTTTCAACGAATAATACTGCCAGCATGTAGGGCACGCTGCTATTTGGTAGTGGACTAGAGCATTTGGCCTTCCTATGGGGCAACAATAGCATTTAGATGTCTAAATGCTTTCGTAGTAGCTGTAGTATTGTATATAAATTGTAGTATTTTGCTATACAGGCATACCGCTCGTAAAACTTAAAAAATATTTTTCAAAACAGTACCTATTTAAAACGGCACCTATTTGTTAGGTCAACTGAATATAATGCGTTTTTATATAATTCTAGTATATGGAGCTAAAATACTTAAGTATATGCTTTAAAGAAGTAATTGCAAAAATACCTCAATTTAAAACGTAGACATGTAAATAGATGTTTATTATTAGTGAAAGATTTTTTGCCCTTGATTTCAGAAAAAGCGGAAATTATCACAAATATGATAAAATCAACTTTTCAAACGTCAACATTCCCGAAGAAATTAATCTGAAGCTAAAAGGGGCGGCCCTCGAAAGTTATCTGCGAAGGAAGCCGTAGCGCGAGCATGACCTCACAATCAAATGTCAAAGAAAGTTTTATCAGAGGAAAGTTGACAAATAAATCCCTCGTCGCGCTACCGAAGTTTTCTCATACTCTACGCAGTGGTACGTGATTTGGCCAACTCTATCGGAGTCTTATTGTGCTCGAGGCATCGCTGCCGTGCTTTTGCATTACAATACGCTCATGATGTGGGGAATCTTGATCGAGTTTGTTAGAATCAGGGGATGGATGCGCATTTTTAGCGTGATATCAATGGAAAGTTCCGTTCCATACCGCTTTTATAAGACTTCGTCGCTGTCATAGAATCCTCTTCTGTATAAAATTTGAACTTAGTGGACACCGGTCTGGTCCGCTAGTGCTAATGACTTTACCGGAAAAAATCTTTGAACAAGGTTCCCCCTTAGAATGTTGCATATTTCCTATTTAAGTAGTTTATAAATCCTATTAAAAAAGTCTCGGACCCTAAAAAGTCTGTAATTTAAAATTATAAATAAAAATACTTATTATTTGATACCATGTGCTATAACCCTAAATCAACACTTTATTCAACTCAAACATTATTTACAGTTTTTTATTACTGAGAGAACGGCTTTTTGACACTATTTTACGGTTAGTGATAATATGGACCAAGAAAACAAAGGCTTAACATAGAATGGGTACTAGCTCTAACAGATATTCTACTTGAGTAGTAGACAGCCAAAAGAGCACAACATTGGTACCATCGTGCGCTAAAGCTCATGCACGCGGTAATATTCGGACTACGGCCTGACGACTTCCAGGGCTGTCTATAGTCACAGGGCTAATACTGCTTCCAAGGTACATATGTCTAAAATAGGTAAATAGTGTGTTTATTTATTTTTAAAACAAGTACAAAATAACTAAAAAGAAAGAAACCCGACTGCAAATTATTTATTTTTATTAAACGTTTTATCGTTCCATTGAACATAAAACTGCAAGTTATTTAAATTTATGGAAATATGTTATCTTTATTTTCATTCCTAGCCCTTCATTTTGGTATCCCAAACTACAGGTTTGGATTTTTATTTATCTCACAATATGAAATTTAAAATCCGCCAGTTTGTTTTTTATTTATTTTTATGTACCTAGTGTCACTTGCGCTATCAATACGAATCTAATGATATATTTAACATTAAAATCGGTTAGACGGTTTAGAAGTTATGGTAGACTAAAGAAACTCACAAACAAACATATTCGTACATACATGAACCCTGAAACATAGCTATCCTTTTTTTTGGGCAGTTGACGTGCAAAATGTAACCAACTAAACGTATATACTGTGGCCGATTGTTTGAACAAAACGCGTCATCATTATACATGTTTGTTTGGCTGTAAAATAGTATATTTGTACAGTGTTTTGTACAGTGAGCAGGATAGTTTCATAAGAAATAAATAACCCCATGTTATCTCCATATCCCAAAAGGACACTTATCGCGCAAGTTATACTATATTACTGTCATGCTACGTCATAAACGTTCCTCTTTAGCAAAATTGTAAATGCTAAGCACGGAAATACGGTGATAGCCAAGTTGAAATATGGCGTTCTCGCGACTCCCTTTTATCATAAAGTAAATAGTGGGAAAGAAACACGGGGCGTAGACGGACGGGCGCCCTGACGATTAGATATTATTTGTGGTGACATTACGTAGGTAGGCTAAAACCTTAATTTATCTTTACTCTCCTTTATGAACCCAGGTCGTTTGTTATGTGTAGTCGTCAGTGGTGAAATCCTGGGGATTAAAACTTCTTTGCAGACACAAACTGGCTCTGTACGTAGGTAAGTACTAGGTAGCTCGCAGCAAGAACAATCTTTCTCGGTTATACGTAGCTTTGCTCCTTTTAATTTTTTAAATTGTTTATACCTTATAGGTTAAAAGCCTTTAACCACTATCTCACCTGATGGTAAGTGATGATGTGGCCGAAGGTGTTGTTCAGGCGAACCTAGAATTACTGGCTCTCAAGGACAGCTGCCGGAACACACCGTTAGGAGCTTGGTTTTCTACTTGAGGGTGGTAGCTAGCAAGGCAGGCATTCGCAAAGTGCCCTACTACCATGCTATACTGCTTTTCTAAGACAAGAACCGGGACCGACGGCTTAACGTGCCTTCCAAAGGACGGAAGGACATGACCGCGGTGGACGTTGTTTAACTTTGCTGATCGGTAAAGAACAGCTAAGCAAACTTCGCTACGAGCGCTTCAAAATAGTTAAAACATTATTATTATCATCACAGCTTACTAGACATAAATATTGTTTTACTTTTAAAGTAAGTTACATACATTTACCTACTTTATTCCAATGTTATATAAACTTTCATACATACCATGTATGTACTTTAAATATATTCTTATAGTGAAAATAAGTTGTCATAACATAACAACCTTTTCTATATTTAAGCTAAATAAAAATTCAACAATGAAACTTTCCAGACGAAAACTTCACTCTCTAATTTGACGACGACGATATTATGGTATGGACGCAAATATTTGCCCTCGGTCTGAATAAAGTATTTTTAAGTAATTACCTATTGATGATGAGAGTATCACTATAGGTATTTGTATACATACACTTGCACCGTGTCACCTAATATGCCAAAAATGGAAAATTTCATTTCGTTTGAATTTAATATTGAAAACAAAATTCAAGCTTCCAGGTTACAGCAATGTCTTGAGACAGGAAAACCTAGATTGAACTACAATAAATAGTAGTAGTAGTTTTTTCACTTAGGTAGGTACTAATAATAATTAAACATCTTTAAACGTTTTAACTCGCGTATATTTATAATTATTTTTATCCCGACGTTTCTGCAGCGCTTCTAAAATGTTTATGGAAGCGCGAACTGATGCGTTTGCAGCCATAATGCGCAAAAAGGTAGCATCACTGCTGTGTAGAGTGCGTGCCAGCAGCAACAGAATCCTGTCAGTCGTCGCAAATAAATACGACTGCCCAATTCTGCGACATCATATTGCAGTCCTTACAAAATAAACACTGCTTTGATACTATTTATAATAACTGACACCTATTGACATCAAAATGGATTTGTAAAATAATACTTTAATATGATATATACGTTTAATGTAATAATTTAACCTTTAGACATAAGTTATTTACTAACAAGAAATGGATCAATGTTGTCTGCAATAAAAATCTTATTATTATTATTATTACTATTTTCAAACACTTTGCAGTGATCGTGGTCACGAGGTGGCCGTTTAAATTTGTTTAATCACTATGTGTAATAATCGCGAAAACCTAAGACTAAATTAGGTACTGAAAATTCTAATTTTAATAAAATCCAAACATCCTCAAACATAAAATACTCTTTATTAGGGATAACTCATATACTTCTCGTCAGATCTCACTCAAATTTTAATGGAATCACATGAAGCACCAGTTTTCAAATGTAAAAAAAGACATCAAAATTGGTACAGCCTGTAAAGAGTTATAAGATAACAAACACAAAATTAAATACAGGTTATTTGATAACCTCCTCCATTTAAGTCAGTTAAAAATATATTTTACGTTGAGATATGTAAAAATCTAGTAGATGATATTCATTATACCAGATTACAACCTAGGTCAATAATAAGTAGTTATATGGTTAATTCAATTTATTTTATCTCGTTCGAAGAAAACTAATATAATTCTTAAGGTACAGATGATACAATACAAGTGGTTAAACTTTTTGTTTTGGATATAGGTATCATTGATTACATACTTGTATATGGGCATACTATTTCATCGTCTCATTGAATCAGTAGTTTGTGAAACAGCCATATTAGGAAAATTAATTACTTACCGAAAAAAATTGAATACCAAACTCTCACATTAATACTGACATTGTATAACATCTTTTGAAAGAAGAATATAATATATGAATAAATAAACATTGAATAAGTTTGACGGAAATCAGTCTATCCCGCGCATGGCTAGAAAATTTTGCTACGCTGCGTTGGCTGCTGTTTTATTATTAGAAGAGCTTTTTTATATTATTACTGTCACATGCGCACATGCCGCATTACCGTGAATTCACGAATTTAGATAACATGTTATATATTCATGTTATCGTATCTTATCAGGGTGGTCCACCACCTTCGAAGTTCAAACGATATTTCACAGACAGTTAACGATCTATTTACACGTGACTTCTTGTTCGTCTCCGAGACCGCACCTCAAAGGAATGCTATAAAGGCTCGGAAGTTGACAAATCTCCGACGTTATTTCTGTACTAATTAGGCAGGAGGGCGTGGGCGTCTTCAGAATGACAAACGAAAGGTGACACGTACCTACAAGAGTTCACACAAACAAATTCATTTGTTGTTCATGATCACTCCTCGGTTGTTAAGAGTGACGTTCGTTAAACACAGTCATTTGTTTTATATGTCAAGTCAGGATCGGAGCTTTTTTTTTCATACTAATAAGTTTGATCATTTTGTAAGGTATAACCTTAACGTGGTCTTTATATTTAACCACCGTTGAATTTATACTGAAATGTATTTTATTATAGTTTTTATACATTGGCTCCTAGGTTGGGCTAAGGACAAAGAAGGGAAATAAGTTTCTTTTTAATATTTTTTTATGGGTTAGGAGGGCAAACGATTAGGCGGCTCACCTGGTGGTAAGTGATCACCGTCGCCCACGGACATCCGCAACACCAGAGGTCTCGAGGATGCATTACCGGCCTTTGAGGAGGAAAAACGCTCTCTTCTTGAAGGCCCTTAAGTCGTATCTGTTCGGAAATACTTCACCAGGCAGCTAGTTCCAAATTAAGGTAGGAAATGCCGTGAAAATAGCAAGGTTGTGAACTTCCAGACATCGATATGAAATTGATGAAACACCATGCTTTGTCGGGACGTCCAATGGCGAAATTACAATATTAGATCCCTTAATATACTTATGTCCATAATAAAAATAATTATGAGATATTCAAGATGAACAGCGTAACTAGCTCATATATGTATTTTTTTAAACTGTTTTATGGTTTCCTTCTATACCGGATAGTTTGGTAAGTTGTCTAGATAAGGCGCGGCTAAAAGCGACGCGGATAGTGACGCGCGGCGTTTCATAAAGTGTCATGTCTTAAACACTGTCATTTGTTTTATATGTCACGCCATAGATATGATTGTTGATAGACACATGAGCGTGGGTGGTGACGACCTTCCTTCCATTAATGAAATGGTGATTGGTTTGCTTGCCTACGCCTATTTTTCATGCATATTCATTGCTGTATTAACGATTCGGTTCGGCAGCTTTGTAGTACGAAAGGAAGTTGACCACACGATTGCATGTCTATAAAGGACTGCCATGAATAAAAGTATCTTGAAATGTGATTACACATCCTGAATACGAGTGTCTAAATCAAAGACGTCTATGAACTCAATCCTTTACTTGGATTTTGATTGTATTTCCATTGAATACATTTGTGGGTTCTACTTCCACTTGCCGTAACCCCAAGGCATTAGTTTTTAAGTGCTGGCCTACCTAGTCCGGCCATAAGTTCTGTTATAAACGAAAATGCATTTTTTAAGAAGTAATGTAATCACAATAAAACTTGTGTGTACATATTTATTGAAGACTGAGCAAAAAATATATAAAATAATTATATTCGATATGGCCACCTATGACTTTGATTTTAGGCCTTTAATTTATCTGGCCAGGAATCTATGGACTTAAGCACTATTTCCAAGGATACTTTGCCAGTATTTGCTCCAGAAATTTATTGAATGACTCAATGTTGGAGTATCGTTTAGAGCAGGCCACGTCCTATAAAAATGACCATAGTTTGTAATTAAAGGGCTAATGCTTTGTGACCAGGTGCAGAGTCCTGCTGGAAAGTCCTCGTTACCTTTTTAAAAACTGTATTCCTAAGTGGTTCACAACATGATCCATGACAGTCTCTTGATATACATTTTGCTTGTTGTAGTGCTCCTGAATCGTGATTTTTTCTGCTTACTTTCACGTGCATATTGGGACAGAAGGCATTTTCAATTTCATATATATCGGACAACAATAAATTCACTTTTTTAGAAGCAATATTAAAATTATATATTAAAATTAGTATAAACACAAAATTAAAATTAAATATAAATATTATATTAATACTAAACTACTAATAAAGTTACACTTACTTAATAGGACATCTCATGCGAACGGTTTTATGGACAGCTTGGTTGTCTGACCAACGTTCTCACAAAATGTCTCACAAAGGGAGAACATGGATTGTCCACCACCGTTCTCAGGATGCTGTTGTTACTATCCCGCACTCGCCTAATTAATGATCCTATCTTTTTTCTCATAACTGCTTGAAAGCCATCAGTCTGAGTCTGAACATACATTTCTGAGGCGCTACAAAAACAGGGTAGTCCCAGCTTCATCCTAAACACTTTATTGTATAGAACCCGCAGAGCATCCAGCGACTTTTTCGTATGGTTGACCCATAGACCACCAGTGTAAAAGCCTTGACAATACGCCTTAAAAAGGGTGATTTTAACTTGTTCAGTACAGCGGGCAAATCTACGAGCCAACATTTGAGTTTTGATTGATCCACTCTCTTTAACTGTAGGAATTGATTTAGGGCATATCCTGTATAATATCGAAGATAAACGCCGACCTTATGGTCTTGTTTTATTATACGCGACAGAGTTCTAGCGGGTTTTTCAATTCTCGTGCTAAGATTTTTTGTTCGTTAATGGGATTGCGGCGAATTCTGGCTTTAACAGCATTATCAGCCTTTGCAGATCTAACAGCACGCGGCCGCCTCGATTTTTTATAGCTTCCGATAGAGGAAGTGTTGTTGTACCTGGAGATGGTATACGATATAGATAGATAGATAACTCTTTACTGTACACACCACTACATTACAATAATACAAAATACGAAGGATTACAGTCAAGTGTTACAATGGGCGGCCTTATCACTAACAGCGATCTCTTCCAGGCAACCTTTGAATGGAGAGGAAATAGAGGAGTAATAAGACGGGGGTGCATTAAATTAATATTAACAGCCAGTTGAACAGACTGCTAACTTACAATTTAAACAGAAATATTTTCCTAAACAAAAACAAACAGAAATGACTTAAATACTAGCAATATGCCTTTACAAACTTACATACAACAATACAATAATATACACATAAACACACACTCACTATACAATTTGTAACCAATTATGCTTTTTAAAGTACGTACATTTCGTATATCTATCCTACAATTGTGATGATGAAGTACAAGTGATAAGCAGCTTTGAACAGAACAGGTGTAATTAATCAGACAAGTAAAAATTTTTGACTTGAATTTTGAATACGTTTAACGATTGTGCTTGCCTGATAGAAATCGGTAGTGAATTCCACAATCGAACCGCTTTGACTGAAAAAGATTTATCGTAAAATATTGTGCCATGTTGAGGCATACTAAGGGATAGGTTTTCTGATGACCTTAAATTGAGAGCATTTGCAGTGTGAAGGAAATTAAAACGTTCCTTAAGATAGCGCGGGGTCAAAGGATTGAACAAAATATTGTAAAGGAGAGAGAGTATGTGAGCATTCCGGCGAAGACGAATAGGGAGCCACTTGAGCTTAGATCGAAATTGAGATATGCGGTCGAATTTGCGCAAGCCAAATATAAACCTGATGCAGAAGTTTTGAAGACGCTCAAGCTTATCTAGCTGTTCCTCAGTGAGATCTGGATAGCAGACATCAGCGTAATCTAGAATTGGGAGTAATAGAGATTGCACAAGAGCAATTTTAGTAGTAACAGGGAGAAAGTTGCGCAGTCTCTTTAAAGCACCTGCAGTGGCGTACAATTTGCGACTAGTTGCTTGCAGCTGAGGAGCCCAACTCAAGCAACGGTCGATGGTCAAGCCCAGATTTTTAACAGTTTCACTATAGGGGATAGGGACTCCATCAAAATAAATAGAAGGAATAATAGACCAGTCCACCCTTGAGATATAACGTGAACTGCCCACAATTATCACTTGGGTCTTGCTGGTGTTTATTATAAGGCCAATTTTTTTGCACCATTCGGTAATGCATGCTAAGTCGTCATTTATGGAATGTATGGCTTCAGAAAGCTTGTCGAGAGGTGCTTGAGAATAGATTTGAAGATCGTCTGCATATAAGTGGTAGGGAGAAGAAAGATTTTGTGAAATTGTATTGATGAATATTGCAAAAAGGAGAGGTGATAGAACGCCGCCCTGTGGGACACCAGCAGTTGTGTAACACCAGGAAGAGAATTTCTCATCTAACCGTACTCGTTGCCGGCGCCCAAACAGATAACTATGAAGCCAATCGAGTACTGTTGGAGATATGTTAATAGAGCGTAGTATTGCTAAAAGTATGTCGAAATCAACAGTGCAGAAGGCATTAGTGAAATCTAATAATGTGAGTACAGTCAAGTTTCCATTTTCCATTAAAAGGCGTATGTCATCAGTAACCATTACAATATAATAAATGCAAAAAACATATATGAAATGGCGGGGTATTGAAAGAAATTTACAACGTAATTTCTACAAAATTAAAGTGTTCACAAAATGATTTATTTAAGTAGTAGTAACTCACAGATTTTACTACATTAAAGTTGAAATGTAAAAGTCGAAGGAATTGTTCTTACAAAAGCCAAAATCACAGTTGTTTTTGTGTTTTAATTGTCCGTGCGTCAGATTATTGTTAAATCATGTTCTAATTCAAATCCTAGACTAGAAATTGCTATATTGATGTTAATACAGTTTCAAAGATTGCAATTTGATAAAACACAACATGACTTGATATCTTCGTATTACGTGCCTGGGAATACCAGCTTTCCCTTGTTTTAAACATAAAAATATCACAAAGACAAATTCGCGGTAACCTGCAAGTATTGAAACATTTGGTCAGGAGCGAAATATAAACAATTATATTGAATTCTCTGTTCATAATTATGTCATTACCGTATCCGATGATGCTGCAAATGATTTATTAATTGACCTCTTTCTGAACATAACGACATATCCATTGCTGTCATCGGTTATCAAAGGGATGAATCCATTTAATGTATATATCACCATTTTTTGGATTGGTTTCGCTTTATCGATGAAATTCTGTAATGATGAGAGATCTCTTCGAATGTTTATTATTTAACGGATTGATAAATAATATAGTATAAGAGTTGGACTCTGATACTGAACACTGCGTCCTATCTATCATCGTATCGCTTTTCAAGAACACGTTTTTACATTCCTACATGTCTTTATAATATTAGTAATATTTCTAAAACTAAATTTACAAAAAAATTAGAACTTAGGAACATATTTTTATCGTGCATGGTTGTTAATATGTATAACTCTAATAACTTACGTAAGTGTACTAATTTCAAACGTTTAAAAGGGTTAATTTCAATTTGGTCATATTCTATGCCACGCCATTATGAAGACTCAAATAGGAGACATTCACTTTTCATTAATGATTTGCGTATTTAACTAAACTCTAGGTAAGCCTGACCAACTACTATGACCGTATTATTACTTACCATCAGATAAGATAGTGGTCACAGGTTAGCCTATCAGGTATAAAAAAACAATACTTTTTTTGTAGGTTTTCATATTTATTGTCCTTTATGAATTTTAGATATTTTAAACAAATACAAATAAAAGAGTGACATTACAAGGTACTAAAAAGTAATGCCACTGTCAACTGACGCCGCTCGTTGACGGCAAGTGATAGTGACTGCAATAAAGTTGAGCTTCCATCATAGAATTTCATCAGATTATTTTTAGTCCAAGTTACATTCAAATCGATTCAGCCGTTTCAGCGTGAAAGGGTAACAAATATTCATAGACTCAAAATATTTAGCATTTTTTTATATGTTATGTTATTGTGACGGTACAAGCTCGACGTCCACCTGATGTTAAGCGGTCTAACCTCTGCCTATAACAGATGCATTTCGTCACAAGTCACGAATTGCACTGCGCCCGTCACCTTGAGACATAGTTATAAAGTCTCATGTGCCTGTAATTTCACTGGCTCTCAAGGACTATTGCCGGAACACATCCTTAGGTGCTTGGCGACAGATTTTCTACTTGAGGGTTGTCAAAAAGCAAAACTTGCTCGAATAAAGATGGAATTTTTTTTATGTAAAATGTCTCATATACAATGTTGATACCTATCTAGTTTGCATGTTTTATTATTGTGTAATATCATTGCAAGATTTTTTCATGATATTTATTATTATGTTGAAGACGTTCTGAAAAAAGGCTTGGTCAGAAGTACCCTAAACCAACGCTCATGTATGAAAGGATTGATGAGTATATATAAAGCGAAAGAGATATGTAAGGATCGTAGTAAGTGGAAATCTGTGGTATCTGCCTACCCCAACGAGAAAGAGGCTTGATTTTATGTATATATGTATATATTATTATAACACTCTTGTTTGTCTTTCTGTCTGTCATTACAGACATATTTTAAATACAATATATTTACGAGTACCTACTTGACTACTTACAATCTAAAAGAAAGTGAAGCTTAACTTGTACACATGTGTATTTGTCAGTAAAATAATACATTTAAGTGTTCTTCATTTGTATCATCGTGTTTCTGATTTTCACTGTTCCTGATAACCTTATCCCAGATTTCTACTGTTCCTGCATCATCCCGTACCATCTGTGATAACAAGCAGTTCCCCTGAGCCCTCGGGGAACCCTCGCCGTTGCTAAACTTTAGCTCACGCCTTGATGATACTGCATTATTAAGTCACATTCTTTTTTGTAGATTTGTCTGTCTGTTGTTCCAGGTGAAAAATGAAGCAGTGATGACGCTAGCATTTGCTATCTACTGCAGCGCAGCAGGTCCATGATTCGAAAAAAAAAAAACCCTCCACGGGATTGAATTTCACCGCATGGTGGAAGGGCACTTTGCGAATGCCCGCCTGGCTAGCGACCACCCTTCAAGTAGAAAAATCTGTCGAGAAAAAATTGCTTGGCACTTAACGGTGTGTTCCGGCAGCTGTCTTTGAGAGCCAGTAATTCTAGGTTAAGCCTGTTAACACCTTCGACCTTCGTCACTTACCATCAGGTGAGATTGTGGTCAAAGGCTTATTTATCAGCAATAAAAAAAAACTTTAATTTAGAGCACTTTCCGATTAGTTTTATTCTTTTCAAGGCGCATAAAAACGTGGTATTTAGATTATTTTTAAATCCATTTTTTTATAATACTCAGCATTAGAATATTAAACGGAGCAGATATTTGCGCTTCTAAATATTACGATCATACTAGCATATGTTTGTTACTTTTTCCAAATAATATTACAACTATACCTAATTCTAAATCTCCTTGCATTTAATTATATCGTTATGAAATAATAAATCACAATTTGGCCATAGAAAATCTGGATTGTATTCTCAGTTGATATAACGTCGGTAGGGTATTTACCTCGGCGGCTGAGAACAAAGGGTAATTTTCATTTATTGCTGGCTTTATTATTACAGCGAGTTTGTTTTCGGTCCACTGTCTTAGCTATTACGAAAACAAGCACCTTATTACACAGTTATTAAACTTATTAATAGCAGATAGGGATGGGCTTCCAATAGTTTATTTTATATCGATATTATTGTCATATTGGTCTGTGATTTGTTATGTTATGAGTAAGGTGTATCAGTTTGTAAAATTAAATCAGCTTTATATAAAATCTAACTCTCATAATCGCTTGATCCTTAAATTATTAGCCATTTGAATCCATAGGCATCCCGCGACTTTCTTATCTCCTCAGTCCACCTATTGGTGTGCCTATCTACTCTTCTTCGCTCGGTGTAGTGTGGTAACCACTTGGAAAGGTTTTCTCAACATTAGTTATTGGTAAGTCGGGCGATGTGGCCAGCCCAATACCTCTTGAACTTACAAATTCTTAAAACTGTATTTTGTCAAGCAAAGAAACTCCAAGCATAGCTCTCTACATTTAAACAGCCATTTTTAAAGAGGACATCACTGCCTCTGAAAAAATAATTTGATATAAGCGTAAAAATGACTGGAAATGTACGGGTGAAGCGAAAAAACGTCCATTCATTGCTTCTTACACAACAAGCTGTCTGTATCACCTAAATCACATATACACTTTCGTTATGTTTTAAATACCATTATTATTACATAGTTACATTTTTATGGTTACGCTGTCATAAAATTCATAAACACAACATGCATACAATATAAACCTAGTAACGTCGTTTAAATTTCACAGCTCAGAAAAAGTTTAATACAAATAAAATCATCGATACTTTTGTAACATCTCTACAATGCTCCGTTAATAGTCTCGGTAAATAATTGTAAGGTTATATTTTAAATGTATTGCTCTAGAAGCAGAATTTATTATAATACAAAGAGCAATTAGAAGGCTATTAATTGTAATGAAATCTAAGCTGATTGAAGACTTTTACGTTTAATTTCGAACATATGTAGGGATTTCATCATTAACTTAATTAAAAGTTACTGCTCAGAAATGTACTTTGTTAAGTACCAAACATTTCATTATACCTTATATTATAACTTTAAAAGACAACTATTAACAGTACAAAACAATCCGACGTGCACATATAAATTATGAATGTCTCAAATGTGTATACATAAACGACTAACGAGACAGACAGTTTGAGATGGTTAGAAAATAGAATAGCTAAGATTCATTATACATATAATTTTCGTACAAAATGTTTACAGGAGTATCTAAATATTTTTAGTAGGAAATGTACATTGAATATATAAAATGTTACTAACTTTTCATTTCAGCTCCTTTTCATTACGTCCTACGACTGGGATAAAATAAGACAAAGGATATCTACATAACCATGGGCATATAGAAGATAATAATATCATACATAGATAATGAGTTCCCATTTATATAAACCTTCATAATCTCCTTGAGACACACAGCCGGTTTTTATATCTGCTTAATTAAATTTAAGAAGCTCCACATCATAATTATTTTTATAATCTCTATTAGCATACTATTTTAATAGAAATTGATTTAAGTTTGTCTTTTAAATTAAGTCTGATGTAAATTGCTACATCCATTTTAATCGTCTATTAAAACATAAATTTCAACGGCTGTCCTAACATTTACCAAATCGTGCTTAGGAAAAATGGCACTTACATTGAGTTTTTGAAGGAGATTATTTTTTAATTCACTATACTCACATAAATCAATGTAGTGATAACTCTACCACTATATAAACATAATGAAAATCTGACTTTGAGTGTATATAATATGTATAACTAGGATGCTGCGGGCTTTATTTATATCTCCAGCATGGGTGCTCGTCAATTTCAGAAGCTAGTATTCGAGTCTATTCTTACGGTACCTATGGAACAAGTGAAGGTTGTTAGTCACTTCTACTAATTTTAGTTTGTTGAAAGTCAATGGATATATAATGCTTCTGTACAATGAAGCAGCAGCATAGTATAAGGAAGAGGTGAAAATTATGACCTTACACTGCTGTAGCAGCAAAAACCATGAATTGTGATGGTTTTTGACTGTGGTTTTTATGTTAACAACGAAATATTTTAGGTAAGACTGATAGGAAACCTTCAGGTGTCCAACATTATTTTTGTTGTTACAAAAATTGAGTTAGGTACTGTTGCGTTTTTTTCATAATTGAAATGTGCAAAAGTATTTCAAACAATACGATGAAAATAAGTCCCACTGCAAGAGGCGATTGCCGGTAACGGCGGCGCGGTGTTTGCTAATTAACGAAGTGTATGGCCACGAATTAGCTGCTCAATTAGAATCACATTACTTGGAACAATTTACCACTAACCGGTCGTGGGGAGCTCGATGCGGATGGAATAACAAAATGGTTGGTCAAGCGGGACGGACGCAGGGCCACCCTTTGGGGGATTGCAAAGGGGCCTGGACATTTGAGATGACATGTGACACGGGATTTTCGGCTTTAGGGGATATATGACAGTTTTGTAATGGAATCTGTTAAATAGGTATTCAAAATAGTTTTTCAGTATATGTTCTACTTTTCGATTCAGGAAACGCAATAGTCGTGTTCAAGAGAAAGAATATACGTACTACACGTATATAAATTTTTGATCTGTTTTTGAGTATGATGTTCAATAACAATAAAATTGCTACATATTACTCACTCGATTAATTCATTAGCAACACATTTTATATTGTATTCAAGGAAAATCGAATGAAATTTCTAAATACGTTACTACAAATAATTCTCGCTTTTACAAGTATACTGTACTGTATGAGCCGGGTAATCCACTGGTGAACATAGCCTCCCTATTATGGGGGGTTTTGCCATATCCCCACGCCTAGCAGGCGTATTGGGGATCGCAGTGTCAGATATCAGTTCTTCAGAAAGTGCTGCTGCCCACCTTCTGCTGTTACCCTTAGTCGCCTCTTACGACACCCACGGGTAGAGATGGGGGGTGACATTCTAGCACGGCACCTCTTAGCTTAGACATACAGGTGCCCTACTTAAATCCTTGGTACTTTTATGGTCAACTTTTTGAATGTCTTAATAATATCGAAGGTGTTAATGAATATATTAGGGCGTTACTTTGCGAAAATCCATATTGAAAAATAACAAATATTTTAGGAATTATTTTATTAATTAATTGCAGTTTGGCTGCGTGCCACGCCGGCTTAGCAGGAAAATTAGGCGGAATGGTCTCTAGATATATAATATTTTATGTTTTTTAAGTGTTTTACTTTTATAGTTTTTAAGTATTTTTACTAAAATATTGATTTTAATATTTCTTCTTATATGTTTTATTTTATTTATTTGGCTATTTATATTTAAATAAATTGCGAAAATAATTCGAAATCGCATTGTGCTTTTGCCCCCAGAACGTCACTTAATACGTCTCAACCAGACTTTTCTTGTTTCAAGTTCCTGACTTTAAAGATACGTAGATAGGAGCTTGTAGACTGGACGTAAAAGTTTATTGGAGTGTTGGTGAAGTTTTATTTGCACCGATAGTCTTCCAATACCTGTGAGTCTGCGTATGAGTCATGCCAGGTGCATTTCAAATGCATTTAGATGAATAAATTGACTGTAGTTTGTAGAGTAAGCAATTGAATGACGATTAAATACGAGATATGCACTTAATATTTTCCATTCATTCATAAAGATTTGTATTAAAATGTTATCATTTAATAAAATATTTTCATATGAAATATACTAATGTATTAAAGAATAAGCATTGCAATTCAACGGGGCTAGTGGGCTAGAGCATTTGGACTGCCTATGAGTCCAAATGCTTTTATTGTAGTAGCTGTAGTGTTGTGTATAGTTCGTAGTATTTTGTTAATAAAGGCATACCGCCGGTAAAAAAAAAATTAATAAAGAGGAATAGGTAGAGAGATTTCATTAAGTATCTTTTATTTGTAGATGCAATTCATTCGGTGACAAGAAGGCAGAGGCGCAATTAACTTGTAGCATATATATGTAGTTGTATATAAATAAGTTTATAGACTGCTTCATATAATTATTGTAATTTTAATACTCTGGTTTCTATATTTTTATAATCTGAGCTATTCAATTAATAATACGTGGTTGTTCATACAATGAAAAAGAAAACCAGTACGATATCATAGTCTAGCTAAAATATTTGTGAGCATATCAATAAAAATGTCGTAGTATAAGCCATTATTTATATGCTTTAGTCTTGCACACGACACACGCTATATGAATCATTTATACATTTTGATATTTACCTACTAGATGATTAACCATAAGCTAAGAAATATTCTCTCTTTAAACGCCACAAATATATCAATGAACTAGCAAGCGTTAAACATTTAATCTCACTTACCTCCCAGTATCACTAAACCGATTTCTAACTCTACGCTCCAATCACTGGAACTCATTGGTTGAACATCCAAAAAATCGTGATCGGACCACCCACGGCCTCTGTGAGAAGGCAAATAAAATAAAAAGACGATAAATAACAGTGCCCTCGCATAATTGATCACAAATTAAAACTCGCAGCGCGTCCGAAATGTTAAACGAACGTTGCCGAAAGCAAAATTAGTACCTGTATACACACACAAAGTCACACACACAAACACGGGCTCACATCGTAGGGTTGCCTATTAAGACGCGCGAAAATAATTATTTAAAACATTTTTGGCGACAAGTATCACTCATGATTCGCGATAATGCAAAGAATGCTCGGTGACAGCTTAATGATATATGGTGATGATAAAAATAGTGATATATTACTAAAGTGGTCTTTGCTTTTTTTATATCAAGAAAATTTACATGATATTTTACATCTCAGAATATCGGTTATAAATTAACATTAGCATATCAATCACTTTACCTTAAAGCATTTTAATTTCAATGTAAATTTACTCTTTGTAACATTTCCTCTGTTGCAACAAAGTCTTTCATAAGGCTACTAAGCATATAGCTATTTATCTAGGTACTTAGGTCATGACCAGGGCAAGACCCACCCAAAATCCTGATAATGTTTGTAATCATCTTATTTTTTTGCTACTAAAATTATCAACATTGCCATTATTGGGCAAATATGACACAGTCGGTAACCCTACGCGCTTCACATCATCACACTCACAGCCTGTTTACAGACTCAGACAAAGAGCCGCAACAGCTACTAAAATAAATTGTTTTTAATATACAAAAGCGTTTTAGTAAAAAACTGGTCATTGTTTCAAGAGATGTACTTGTAAACGTAAATTAAAATAAGGTGAAATTGGTAAAAAAAATCAGATACAGATCTGAGTACAAATATTCATAATGAAATTCCCATACAAATTTAGAAGAGAATAATTAGAGAGAATGTGAACAAATAGCATATTTTCAAACTGCATTCCGGCTGCTATGCTAGGGCAAACTAAAATAGGGTATGGCTATAAAATACATATAGGTCTAATAGGTATATACATATCGTGGCATCATCTAAACTGTATGATAGTTAATTAGTACAGTGGATGGTTATGAAATAGTAATTGACATGTTGTTGGCGAGTAAGACTGCTTGCTTTAAAATTAATTAGTTTAAAATTGCTTTCCTAGTGCTTCAAGGGGTATGAGTTTTATTATGTTAAGTACAAAGTAAAAAATATATTAGAAAACTTGAAGTTGAATGTTGCCCTGAGTGAGAAATTAGGGCTTAAGTTACCGCAGATCATACCAAATGAAGAATCTTACATAAGGTACTGCGTCAACGAGGGTATTCTGTATCCCTTGAACCCACCGAACCTTATAAGAATTTCGTTATTGCCTCATTTTTGCCGAACACACTGTTTGTCGACAAACCTATTTTTTAATATATCTCTCAAATTAATTCCCAACACCATAACGCTCGTGCAGGTATCTTGGTTTGTATCTGTCCATCGGTACAAAAGAGTAAAACCTTTAACACCGGATTACACACCTTTATCTAATTACGATCGTAGACCCCAATCTATAAAATATGTTCTCGGAATATCTTAGACTTAATATACGAGAATGGCAGTATGGAAACTTGAATAGGAAATATAACGTAGTACATTTCTATTATGTTTACAACTTTCAGTGTTCGATTGACACAAGAGAAATTTTCTCTAAACTGAGTTTAAAAATAACAATATGAAGTTTCTTACTATAATTTGAGATACTTCTCTCAAGCTCAATTGTAGGGATTAATTCCACTCTAGCTTAAAAAATATTTAATTTGTATAAGTCAGTATTTGTGAATTGCGTTGCCTGAAGATTTGTTTAGACGAAGTATTGAATTATGATTATGCTAGTACTGATACAAACTAAAATTGATGTACTATTTTTTTTAAATAAAAATGACAACAGCAATGTTTCATTCTCAATTTTAATGTATATTATTAATCACGGTGGCATACAACGGCCGCAGCCAAATTGAGGCCTAATTTTTGTAAAATGTTTGCAACTCTTTCATAATATCAAAAGGTTACTAAAACGGTAATAAATTATATAAGAAGAATATCAATATTTATTAACACATATATATAATAAACAATAACTTACGATAGCATGAAAATAGCTCTACTTTAAGTAAAATATGAAACAAAATGTTATTACTGTTTGTAACACGAGGTCCATGCTTCGAATTCTGTCGCGGGCTTGAACTTCTACTCATTATAATAGGACAATGAATGCGAATGCTTTCAACAAGCAATTATGAACAAAATTTGCCACTTATTGTCTTTAGGACGATATTCCCAAAGTATTAAGATCCATCGGCTTCCATACTGCCTAGCATTTATGATTCTGTGCCACAGCTGACTTACGAGGCTGGCGCGTTCCTCGAAGGCGTAATATTAGGTATAATAATTCTTCCAAGGGAAAGATCGTTACAACGATAGCAGTGCACTTCAAACAACTTACTGGTATTACTAAGAATTCTTGCGCATTTGTGTTTGGGAACGTTTCGGAGGTAGAAACTTGGATTTGGTTAGTGAAATAGGACCCGATTTAGAACGAAAATGGTCAAAGTATACTTATTTTCTATACTGAGTTACAAGCAGTTGTTCTCTAAAGGACAAGTAGTTTATATTAATTTAAAAAATACAATGTATATAATTTATCATTTTACGAGGTTGAAATAGGAGGTATGAGGTATTTCCGTTTGTTGTAAATTTTTGCAATAGCAAAAACAATTGCCAATAAAAGCTAGGTCCTTGTGGAGGCGGGGCAAGAATTTCACCCTCCTCAATGCTACCTGTGTATATCCAGGTAGGCAGAAGAGACTTTTGAGGAACTGATCTCTTAAACTGCAATCCCCAAGACGTCGCGCGACCGACCAAGCGTGGGGATTATGGCACACCCCTCCTTCATGGTGGAGGCTGTGTTCAGCAGTGGACAATCCGGCCGATACAGTACAGATATTTTTTATGTGTCCTCTTACTGTTCCTTGAAAATCTAAGGACTGCCACATATCATCTCATGATGGTTAGGCAGGTAGGTGGCCATCCACCCCCTGGTTTCCCACCTTGTCGTGATGGAAGGCTCCGTAGTGGGGTGACTGGTGCTAGAGGGTCGCAGGTTTCTCAACTGGCTTTGATGACTTCACACTTGTTGTGTTGTGCATATTTGGTTCTTAAAGAAGTATATAGGTAGTACAGGGACCTCACGTTAAGGTACGATAACAAAAGGAAGATGATTTATTTACTTATATCAAGCTACATTTTTACACTGTATTTTAAATAGCTTTTAATTAATTTATTGTAGGTTAATAACTCTTGTAACATTTCGTGCCACTAAGTACGTACTGTAAAACACCATTTATAATTATGTAGGTTATAATTACAATCAATGAGAGTATAAAAGGATTTTAAGTCCATTTCGTCAAAATTTAATAAAGCGAAGCATTCAACTTCAATGGAAAGCTGATCGTGATGTTTCGGCTCGTAATTGTCGCTTAAATATAAATTAAATACTGTTTAATTATAGGGCAGAATATTATACAAAGAGTATTTGTGGAAACTCTCTACATTTTATTGATTCTATCATAGTTTACATCGTTAGATTGTTGTTAAACAAACAATAATATTTGGTCAAATATATATGATAATATAATATATTTTCAAAGTTACTCATTTTTTTGGGACCAGGAATAAGTACATTCCAAGGGAATTAATTTTGTAAGTAGGTACACTTTGAAAATAATTAATGATCTTGAAATATTCATTGACCTATAGGTATATACTAGACGAGACATCTCAAACGAGGATAGTCGACCAGTGCAGGTATGCCGGCCGGCACGCTACTTGGCACTCGTAGGGATTACACGTGCCTTACGTTCGTGAATTGTGTATGATCAATTGTGTATTTTGAATAGGTACACAATTTTCAAACGTAAAGCGCGTGTAATCTCTACGAGTAGGGGAGAGCACGGCGGCCGGCATACCTGCACTAGTCGACTATCCTCGTTTGAGATGTCGCGTCTAGTATGTATAGGTCAATGGAAATATTGTGCTAGAAAAATATGCTTGATGAATACATTGATCAATTCGGGACCATTTGTTTAGAAATCGGGGTTATACAGCGTCTATATCTTCCATTGTTTAAAATAAAGATTATTATTATAGTAAAAAAAAATCAGTTCACATTCTCACCTTGTGTGTCTTGCGCTGAGACAAATTTGCTGTGAAACACTTTGTGGTGCAAGAAAGTTTGAAGGATTGAAGGGATAAAATATCCATGGACGGTCATCAATGCTACAGATAGACCAGACGATGATTGCAGTTTATGACCATCTTGAATAGCCAAAAATAGTACCAGTTTAACCCATTGGCATCGGGGCTAATGATAACAATTGAATTTCATTCATTACTAGGACATAGTGGTCCTGACGATGCCAACTTAGAGGCAACGGCATGTTATAGCGGACACTGACAAAGCGGGAAATGCAACAAATAAATATTTTTATGGTTTTGTTGCTAGATCGACTAACTAATGTATTAGATCACGTAATATGCAAGATTCTGAGAGTATTTGTTACAATATCTAATAAAAAAAACATGATATTGAATAGATTACATGTATTACTTACGGGTAAACAAACTTTTAAGTATGAGATAATTTATAGAAAATAGCACGTGATTGAAGTTCAATTACTTTCGAAGATAATAAGGGCGTTCTTTTTTTATGCACAATAATACCATAGTTTACAATGGTTACCAAAATTACGCGCTTGTAGCTATACAAGAGCGATATAACAGTTAAAATGTTAAATATCTCGTCATACGCTTGAGTGGCCACCTGTGTCACCAACCCTGAAATGGCACAACACTTCATCAAGAGTATAGCGACTAAGAACATAGATTTTGAGTGTACGCGGTCGTAAATAGAGACATCTAAAAGTTTGTAAAGAACTTATTTTTCAAATTGTCGTATCAGCGTATACTGGTTCTTTTGAGAGAATAAAAAGTAGCATTCTCCAATTTTCCCATGAGAATATAGGCTACACTGGTATACGCTGTTATTAGCCGTTAGTTACGATTATTTTGCAATTCCTATGGCTGCACTTGAAAGCTAGTAACTACTTGGTTTAGCATGCTTAACATCTTCGACCACATTATCTCTTGCCAACTGAAGAGGTTGTGGTCGAAGGTTATCCCACTAACCTATAAATAAAAGATCTTCTTCTGCCTAAATAATGCCTCTACCGACATGATATTCATCATCACAAATTGCACGTCAGTGCAATCACAGTTTCGATGTCGAAGACTGGATTGACCAAACACTGAATTCTTACTTTAAAATTGTATTATTAGTTAAACAATGAAAACTTTCATTAAAATTCAATGAGCTTCGTTAGCGACCGAATATTTATTTCCACACAGTTATTCACGAATCATCTATTTTTATTAGGTTACTCCTTTCCATGCATACTTTAGTTTCTATTCTATTCAGAGGATTTTATTGGTATCAATTTGGCACAGTTCAAAGTACAATACAAATAATTTAGCTTCAATTTCAAACACTACAACAAATAAATAAAATGAAACTGGTGTTTTTTGTTACTGGTGGCGTATCGATTTCATAGCACAGCTTTTGCTATCTACTAGGTACAGATCCAGTCGCCAATATTTTTTGGTCACATTTATGATTCCAAATTCCAGTCAAATTTCATTGCCAAGCTGTCTGCATGTTGGGGCGCATGCTGCCAACTACCTAGTGTTCATTCATCATAACTGGATAGGTTGCTCATATTTTAAATCATAACTTGGATGTACTGTTGTAATATACCACTGTTGTAATTTATTTGTCTTGTTATAATTATATTAACCACCGAAAAATGTTGTTGCAAAAAAATATGTTACTGAAATTGGTAACTGTATTTTGCATAAAAAATAAATGACAATACAAAATAAAAAAATGAGTTATTAAGGTGACCTTATCACAAAGAAGAAATTTTCTCCAGATAACCGTAGCCAGTTAAAGAGACACATCGATTGACATGGAATGGAATGCCCTCCCAATTGTAACACTTCCTGTTACAATAGGTACGTATGACTTCATTCTAAAATACGGGAATCAATAATTTTAACATATTATGTCCAATTTTATGATTATTTACTAGTAATTCGGATAAGCGACATAAAGTATTTATTTACGCAAATAGATATTATCAGACCTTTTTTATGCCCAGTATTTTTCAAGACAAATAGCCCCTTAAGTTGTTACAAGCAATTCTTATCAAACTAACTGCAGCATTAAGAGCTGGGTTGAGATAACTACACAGTAATGTCCAGTTTTATTTTAGTTTTGTCCTCGCGGTCGACGAGAGCATCATTCGCTTCCCTATCGCGACAACAAATCAGAGCCTCTGTGGAACTGCCAGATAAACCCAAAAAACAGGGATTGAACTTTAATCCTTGGTGATATGATTGGTTTTCCAACAGCGTAGAATACCCTAGCAAAGAGCTTGTTCTATGCAGTTTGCCAAAGCACAGTGCAATACAATGAGAAGGAAACCTCTCAAGAATATTATGTCACTATATTTTCAAGCCTACGTTTTTATTTTTATCATATGGTTTGAGTCAATTTTATTAGACTACCTGCAGAAATTTTTCGTAACCGGCTAACGTCTTACTTTGTGTTATATTATGTGAAAATTAAGTTATAATCTAATTTTACATCCAAAAGTTGCGACTTCTACATATTGTTAAACTGATCCTGAATGGGCCAAGTCCATTTACTTCAGATACGAAACAGTAGTGTTACTGTGTTCCGGATTGAAGAACAAAGTAAACGGTACAATTGCAGGTACTATCATGAACGATATGTGAGATATCTCGATGGGCAAACGCAATGCAGTATCGAGCATAATAGTTATGTAACGGATTGTGTTTTTTAAGGATTGAGAAAGTAGCTTAATATCAAGCAGAGCATTTTCATGTTTTACTACTCTATACATAACAAATTTATTATAATATATACGTAAAATCATGAAATTATTTCCATTTATCTTTCCAAAGAAAACAAGTATGTTCAGTGATTATAAATTAATATGCTGCAAGTATCTAGATTCTATACTGCTACGCTTGTACTGTGGCTTTGAGGCTTATCGAACCATGGCAATCTACGAACACTATTTTGTTATTTTTGCAGAAGTAATGTAGATGAAGGAGGAAATATTACACGCTTTGCCATTAAGCGGATATTTATGGGCTGTACAATGTTTTCCTTGGTGGTGTTGAAATTATTAATGGTACATAGCGTTGCGGTTAAAATTGTGGGTGTGACTACATTACGGCTTGCTGAAACCCAGTGGTGTCATATGCGAAGCTTATTAAAAATCAAGCAATTTAAAGTAGGGAGGAATGTTCTTTAATGTTCTCTTACATGCTAACACATATTGAAAGTTTATATCCACTTTAATGCTTTAATAAATAATAAGAATTCAAAGCTATACATTCATACTATCAAATTGGCTATATTTTCACAGCTGACTTAGCTTTTGTCCTCTATCACACCTGTTGGTAAGAAATGAGTAGGTCTACTCAAAGGCTGACGTCTACTTCTTGTAATAAATATTTACCTTCCCCCGCAAGGTGCCATGCATTTATATTGAAGGTGGTAGCAGAGCCTCTTGAAGAATTACAATAGCAATCAGTATGCACCAATAGTTGTGTTGTAAGGAATATTTTAATTAATCTTTCCTGTATGCACACTTACTTTTGTTGAGATTCATTTTCCATATATACAAAGTACTTAAATAGCAATTGTATTGATAATGATGTACCCTGATAGGCCATCGTTGTAGATGGATACCTGCAATATGGAACTCCTCTCTTCCCCCTCCCCTCTCCCCCTACTATGAAGAGTAATTTTCAACGGTGGACATCTCTGGCTGCTGATGTAGCATAAGTCTATGTATGTATACCATTTACTGTAGTACTGTATATAACTATTGAATATTGCTAAGGATATCGGCAAAAGACTGATAAGTTGGCATCGTCAAGACCACTACGTCCTAGTTATGAATTAAATTCTATTGTTATCATTATCGCCGATGCCACTGGGTTAAACATAATAAGTCCCCGCTATGCTGACATGACGTTATAATAAACGACACGTAGCCTAACCGGAAAAAAATCGACACGTTTTGCTTCTACACGAAGCTTTTGTATCTTCGAGCGCACGATCGTCATTATCACTAGATATATGGAATAGGCATTATAAACAACTACTTTGAATCAATGCCTAAATTCAAAGTAGTTTTGGTTATTAATATTTCACAATCATTAATAAAATAAGGCAGGATAGATTCATGTTTTGTTCTATAGATCAAACAAAACAAAACAACGCCGGGAACCACGATACATACTAATGTATTCATGAACTGATATTTAGTAGATAGTTAAATGTGGTTATTGATGCAGTTTTATTATAATGATGTTTTCGTGAATGTAATGTTATTCTATTATGTTACCTGTGATACCCGGGGCGTCATCACTATCGGTATTTTCGATAATTTTGGCCACATTTTGTGTCTATGGTTCATATAAATGTGCAAAATTTACGAAAATAACGATAGTGGCGACAAGCGGAATACGGCCCACGGAATATATACACTTTGGCAACAAGGAGGCTATTGTCTTAACTTTGTATACCTTACGTATTATACGTGCATACTCTGAAAACTCAAAGAATAAGACTATGTAATTCCATCCCATTATTTTAAGTACCTAACAAATTTTTTTTATTATATATTGTGACACAAGTGCGAAAATAAGGTTAATGTCATCGAGAGGTATGTAGCTTCATGATTTATTTTTTGATGATAAGGATGTAAATTGACCTATTTCAATGAATTTGATTTTATTGTGACATTGTGATTGACATTCGTATTTTTAATGTTTTTTTTTTTTATCCCTGATAGGTTAACCTTTGACCACTATCTCACCTGATGGTAAGTGATGATGTGGTCGAATATGTTGTTCAGGCTAACCTAGAAGTACTGGCTCTCAAGGACAGCTGCCGGAACACACCGTTAGGTGCTTGGCGACAGATTTTCTAATTGAGGGTATTAGCTAGCCAGGCGGGCATTCGCAAAATACCCTACCACGATGCTATAACGACTGCCATCCTAAGACAACAACCGGGACCGACGGCTTAACGTGCCCTCCGAAGCACGGAAACGCTCAGTAGTAATGTCACTAGCGGTCACCCATCCAACTCATGACCGCGCGCGACGTTGCTTAACTTTGCTGATCGGTTGAGAACAGCTTAGTGAACTTTGCAACGAGCGCTTCAGTGCAGAATGTAATTTTGACATGTTATTATTAGAGTTAATTCGCATTAACTTTTATCTGTTAGCAGATTGTGCAAAAAAATGTTTTAGTGATACGTACTTATACTTGCCCGTGGGGTGCCGGGCTAGAATATCACCCCCATTGCTATCTGAGGGTGTCGTAAGAGGCGACTAAAGGCAAAATACCGGGTGGGCAGCTGCGCCTTCTAAGGAACTGATATATTAAACTACGATTCCCAAGACCTGCCAAACGTGGGGATTATGGCGGGGATTTGCCATAATCCCCACGTTGGGGGTGGCTGTGTTCCGCAATGGACAATTCGGCTGATACAGAACAGTACAGTACTTATACCTATTTAATATAGGTAAGTAACAATTTTTTTGTAACTCCAATATATGGCATATAATAAAATGAATATGAATAATATGCTCGAGTCGAAGGCGAGAGCGAACTATACTCCCGAGCTTATAATAACCTTCACGCACGAATATTACACCACAGGCCGATTTCAATACGTTTGAGAGAAAATTAAAAGTTAAATACATACATACAAAAGAAATTAATACATCTTGTAGAGTCAGGTCTATTTCCTTCTGAGCTTAAACTCAATGTTAGTCACTAACACTGAATACACAATGATAATCACGATTCACGCTAAGTAATTAAATGTGAAAATCTGCACAAAGATAATTTCAAAATGCCGCCAACTCGCTCACTGCGGGCCTGGTTTTCGCGCTCATCTAACTATAGTACCACCAACTTAACTGTGCAGTTTTCGTCGGCGATACGTCAAGGAAATCAACTACAAACTGTCACAATTTGAGGGAAAGTTTTAGTTCATTTTTCTGCCACCTGAACAGATAAGTTGGTGGGACTGTATAGCGCATGCGCATCGTGATGATTGGACCAAAGAGTATCTGGAAAAAGTATATTCGAAAACTACCTTCATGATTTTAGTCAATAAATAATGGTAAAATTGATATGATTTGTTATCATTATATTAACTGACAACGAAAAAATATTCAATGCTACCATTTATCTATAATTTTTATACTTATTTAGTTTAGTAAATAAAAAATGGAATAATGTAAATTTATATGATTTGTTATGACAATACTAACTGACAACGACAAAATGTTCAATATTACCATGTATCTATAATTTTTATACTTATAAGTTGGCATCGTCAGGACCACTATGTCCTAGTTATTAATGAAATTCTATTCTTGTCATTATCGCCAATGCCAAAGAGTTAAGTTTAGTAAAGAAATCATGGAATAATGTAAATATATATGATTTGTTATGACTATACTAACTGACAACGACAAACTATTCAATGTTACCATTTATCAGTAATTTTTGTTATTGCCGTGGAATTGTCGTCGTATCGAAATCCTTGCGCGTAAAAAGAGGTAAGTACCCAACTCTTTTTAGTGAGACTGAGGTGAGGTAGTTGAACATAAAAAAAATTACAAAGTAAAACACACTATTGCGTTTTCTCATGTAATATCGCACGGTTTCATATAGGGTAGGCGATAGCTTACTTTTACACTTAGATTATTGATGGGTCTCCGCTCGCGCTCCGACTAGATACCGCGCTACCTGAAAACAATAGATCCGTAAATGCGGCAACTCGAAGGCAATTAAATAAGATTTTAATTAGTTGAAGGCCTCATTTTTAACAGTTATTTTATTATTTACATCTCTTAACTAATATTTAAATAATATGATTAAAAATAATTATAATTATATGTAGGTTTTAGCGTACATTGTTTGAAAGATAAAGGTTAATGAAATGCGAAACTGGCTCGGGTACGCCGACTTCGGCGTAGTATTAGTTGCCGCATTTTACAAAGACACCGGCGGTATCTAGTCGGAGCGCGCGCGGAGACCCATCAATAATCTAAGCTTTTACAGTATGTATACAGACCTACTAAGGACATTTAATGAGCAAAAGTATTTAAAAAAAAAAAAGAAAGACTGATTGAACGAGTACCACGGTCGCGTCGTGTCTATCAACCGCCAAGAGTATGCTAATTTTGAGATATTATTAAGAAGTGAGAATGTCACCTAATTCTTCCCGTGGCTGACCTAATAGGCGACTAAGGGAAAAATACCAGAAGGTGGGAAGCGGCGTCTTCTGAAGAACTGACAACTTCTACTGTGTTCCCCAAGCCTACCAAGCGTGGGGATTATGGAAAATCCCCCTAATATGGAAAACTTTGTTCAACGGTGGACATTTCAAATGATGTGTGTGATGATGACGAATGATGATTTCTATTTCGTTATTCCGAATCAAAATATACCTACTCGTCTTTTTTAATGAACAAAACTATTTTGACTGCTACTTATCAATGAATGTTTAGAGTTGCGCAGAAATTAATTTTGTTTAAGCATGTCCTACCTCTATCCTAAGTGCGTGGGGTCGATACGATACGATGGGGTAGAAAGTTTGAGCTCCAATTTATATGGCTGCCGGTTTTTCTAACTCTAACCTCGTTTTGGGAATGCACTTTATAATGAGTAGATGTACTCTATTCACTGCGTGTAGTAACATACAGCTCTTTAGCAGCCTTTTTTATCCATTACAGTTATACCATGAACAAGTTTTATGTGGCTCAGTGTGTGTCTACGCGCATCCAACGTCACATCGGTCCAGCAAGCTCGGTACCTGCCGCTAACGTCACCCCTCTCCGATACTATTCCTCACTTCACTTAGCGCGAGCAACTGCACCTCTCTCTTATAACCTAAGATTTATATTTTGATGTACGATTTTAAAAACCACATTAAACGTCATTAACATACAATAAAGCATTCATTTACCTAGTCACCATTGATCAAGCCATCCTAATCCCATACAGTGTGTGTAATTTTAGTATTAGGTATTGCTAATAAATACCTACATTCGTTGGAATTTTGCTAGCAACTTTTTATTCGTTTAATTTCAATTTCACTCAGATTTATATGAATTTTCAAGTGTTAACACGTTTAACGTAACCCATATCACGGCTGATGTTATTAATTAATTTGAAATTAACTTTGTAATTTTCATTTCAACCGAACATTCTATAATTGTATTTTAACAAGAGTACCTAATGGAATTTCATGTGCTGAAAACACATACCTATATGTTTTCAGCACATGGAATTAATTTGTTTGACAGTATATGAATTTAGGTAATATTAACTGTTCATTTCTAATCAGAATATGGATAATTTGAAACACTTGTAGCGAAGTTTGCTTAGCCGGTCTGAACCGATCAGCAAAGCGCGGTCATGAGTTTGATGGGTGACCGCTTGTGACATAACTACTAAGCGGTTCCGTGCTTCGGACGGCACGTTAAGTTCCACTTTGAGATCAATATTTTTTACTAGATGGAACTACGATCTACAGGGAATATACAGAACGAGAATCGAGTCTATGAAACTCAATGTAAAATGTTTTTAACGTGACGAATATCTATAAATAGTACTTTAACTTTAAAAACTAATTGCTACCTCATCGCACGCTCAAAATAGATTACTCTAGGTTATCAGTTCATAGCTGCTCCGCAATGATGTGCTTTGTTCAACTGATACCGTTTTCCCGCTGAAGATTATGAGGACTCCCTAGCAAAATATTAACTTTTTTATATAAATTTTGATACGCATGATTCAGTACATCTGTAAATATAGTTATTATTTACTTTAAAATATTGAGTAAATGATTAATAGTTTGACGTTCATTAATACTGTTTATTTAAAGTGTCAGACTCTCCGTACTGACCAGTGGTAATGATTCACAGATATCAGTTAAAACGTTGTATTCATCATTCGTTAAATCAGTCTACATAGACCCGTCCATTCATTCCTACATTTAATATATTTAGGTCAGTCAATTCTGTGTATTCATCGCCTAACTCGATCAATTGGACACGTGTATGTTCTAAATTAAGAAAAAAAATTTCGTTTATGTAGGTATTCTGAAATATTAATACGTTTCTTTTATTATGAACATTTCATACTGTTTTTTTTTGATTAGGTGATTCTGACCAGGAGTACCTACAACACATAAGTGTGTACCATTATAACGGTGTACTGCATAGGACAATCCTAACGTCAAATTTCAACTACAGTGGTCAAATAGGACAAAAGAGTACCTTATTCGCCAGCTGTAGATAAATTAACCCATACAGATACTTTTAAATTAACATCTTTGTACTTGTAATGTAGGGTAAAAGTACTTCCCAATTCCCCAAAGCAGTGTTTTTTTATATTATTGTTACGGAACATGCCCGAGGCCCACATGATGTTAAGTGGACTAACCTCTGCCTATAACAGTTGCATTTCGTGAACGAAGAATTGCTTTGTGCCCGTTACACATACAGCAGCTAGGTCTCATGTGCCTGTAATTGTAATGGCTCTCAAGGGGTGCTGCCGGAATAGACTGCTAGGTGCTTGGCGACAGATTTTCTACTTGAGGGTGATCGCTAGCCAGGCGGGCATTCGCAAAATGCCCGTCCACCATGCGTTGAAGCTCAAGCCCGCGGCGGGATTCTAACCATGGACCTGCTGCACGGTAGTCCATGCCACTGAGCCATCACTGCTCCAAAAACGTCAATGGCGGACATTGTTAGCATCATATCGCCCAGCACCGACATCGCTTCTACTATAAAAAGTTTAGCAACTGGAAATCCTTGATCGTTGCCTATCTCTCAAAGCTATAATTATATATGCTAAATATATGTAAGCATCATGGACACAAGAGTGACATGGCAATTCTTTTTGAAGCTGTGATAGCGCAGTGGCATTGGCTATTATGGACTGCCGCGCTGCAGGTCCATGGTTCGAATCCCGCCACGGGCTTGAGCTTCACCGCATGGTGGAAGGGCATTACGCGAATGCCCGCCTGGCTAGCGACCACCCTCAAGTATAAAATCTGTCGCCTAGCACCGAACGATGTGTTCCGGAAGCTGTCCATGAGAGCCAGTAATCCTAGGTTAAGCCTGTTTAAAACCTTAGACCACATCATCACTTACCATCAGGTGAGATTGTGGTCAAAGGCTGTGGCCAAAAAAATATCTTATACAATATATAAAGGTTTGTGGTCAAAGGTATATCAGCAATATAAATAAAAGTAAAAATCTTATACATATATAAAGAATTATAACAAACATATAACACATTAATTTTTACAATACAAGATTTGAATTTAATTATAGTTCACTTAAAAAAAAACCTACGCTGACTTTTGAAAAACCAGTCATATAATATGCAATACAGAATAGATAGAACTCGTAATAAGTACTTCTTTGCCATACAAGCAAAACAAGTCGTCGTTATTAACCATCTCATAAATATTATGTGTCGTAATTATAGCGTGATTCACTTCCTAAACAATTGGTACGTAGCCATCAAACTATTCTCATCGCCTTGAATGTGAAGTTTTTTTAGCTAGCAAATAAAAAATCCAAAAAATTTATAAATTGTACATGTAGATCATCAACTAAAACAGATTGCAGGGCTACTTTAAAGCCTATATTAAAGCGTGTAAATATAAACGTAGTTACAGGAAATAGTGATTTTGCCAGTGCCATAGTTATGCTTGTAATAATAAGGAAATTGTACAAAAACTCACGAGAAAAGCTTATACTAGATCTTTCTAAAACTATTATAAAATAGGCTATTCACTCCCTGGTAGCTTTTTCTTTTTCAAGTTAGGTGTTTTTGAATCCAATTAACACGGGAAGCATTGTAACAAACGAATAGTAAAATTCTATAGAACTTAGGATCCGTATAAACCCTTATAAAAGTTCTTATAGTTAACTTTATCACAACAATTTACAGTTAACCGGATTATTATATACTTGTATATCACTGTGAAACAGATGAATATCGATTTAGTAGTATCGTTCTTCATCTAGTTTCAAACAAGATCAAAATATTAGGAGTACGATTGTACAAATAAATCAAAAGTGAACTCGCGACCTCAAATCAGACGAGAACTGATCTTGAGATTATTTTTTATAGCACAGCCTGTTTCCACTTGAGTTGGACAAGTAAGTGATAAAATCAGCCTTATTATGCACGATTCACATGTTATTAGGTATTGATATAGAATTTTGACGGGGTTGTGTTTTTTTTGGGAGGACATAGATTTTGCCTACTGCTGTCGGCCAGTTGGACGATGGACCACCAAATTTTCGTAACGGGGTCGTAAAGAGATGTAGTGGTATTTTACAAACGCCAAAATCATTTCTTCCATTGAAGCTATTAAATCCAGCAAAACTGTCGTCTGTTCTTTCTCACCAGTCATTTGTCCACCTCAGTGCGACGAGAACTGGTTTTGAAGCCGCGGGCACTTACTAGATTTATTTTACAATGTTAATGGAATCAAATTACAAAAATTAATTCAGCAGATTAAAAAAACTGCTGGGCCTGTAATGATTAAATACGCTTCACTTCCTGTCTCTTTTTTCTACGACAAAAAGAACGTTCGAAACTTTTATCCTGGCCCGAGAACCGAGTGATTTTAACGAGCTTTTATTCGCAGACTTTTTTATTCGGAGCAAGAGAGGTGTTTTTATGAAACTAATGAATGTCAAAGAGAACTTAATTTACTTTCATTCCCGATCGATGGATGAGATATTCAGAGATGGCGAATCAAAGTCATTTCGCTTTGAACATCAGTGAGCGACTGGAGATTAGATGCTTTCACTTTATGGCTGCCAAGATGATACTTTGTCAATAAAAACCTGTCTAACAACTCCCTCGTAAAGGAAATTGGATAAATAAATATCTTAAAATAAATAATGAGCCAGAATAAATTACATATAAATAAAGTTTCGTTGATTAAGAGTTGCATGCAAAGCAAAAGCAGTTATTTTTACGCAAGGAAATGTGGCACAACTTTATACATAATTTAACTGGAGAAATGTAATCCGTAATTGTGTATAATTTGATCTGTCGCTGTCTCATTTTGATTCGTTTAAAAACATGTTTAATTTATTTTATTCACATAAACATCATTTATAATATATTTCCTAGTATCATCATATGTGTAATAATGCATAATGGCATACTATCTACAATGCCTAGGAAATACATTTCATAAATGTGTGAATTAAAGAATCATTGAAACAATATTTTACACGTTTCCTAAGTAGGCTTACGGAATTGCATATAGTATAGTTGCAATCACACGTCGTACCAATCCTGAATAAGGCCCTAACAGTTTTTAAAATTAGAATCAGATCTGCGCACGCTGCAATGAAAAAGTATCATTGCAGCGTGCGCTAATATGAGCCTTATTCCAACATTATTTTTGTTTTTATTTTCGTACCTACTGGCCAGCAACGCTTTGCTAGTTCAAGGTGACAGTAAGGCCCTTAAAGTAATAGAGCTTATCGTCACCTTGCCATCTATCGGCAGCGGCCCCGGCATAGTATGTACCAATAAATCTTCAAACTTTATTTTTCTTAGTGAAGTTCGATTCTAAATATATGGAAAAAGCCAAACACCTTGCTCTTTTTGCAAAAAAGGTGTGTCTAAAGCTAAAAAAAAACATATTAAAAACAGATTCTGAATCTATGTCTTATAAAAGACTTAAAAGTTGTTATAGTAATATGATCAGAAAAACAACACGTCAACACACTTATAAGCATTTGCCGTTGGGCAAAAAGTAGACATCTAGTTTATTTACGCTTATTATTGCTCCCGAATCACGTTCGAATCACCCCACGCGGCGTCTATCCGAAACACGATCAAAACTCAATTATAATCGCATTATGTGGCGTCTTACTAAACCGTGCGTTAAAATTTAATTACGAAATTACGCTTCCGAAAATGGCTGGTTCGGTTCCCGAGATATTATTCAAAAGTATAAGCTGCGGTGCGCGTGGGCACGTATTTAGTCACGGGCATGGTCCATCCCACCGTAACTATAGCTGTTTAATTCACGTACACACCACAAAACATTTATCAAATCATCATTGAAAATCATCTCTATTTCGTATACATTAAAAGCTAGTCTTTCAACTTACGAGTTCAAAATATGGGTGCATTGTACAGGGTTCACATTGGAAACTATTTCTCCGGTGTAACCGGTTTGGAAGCACCAACCAAAGACACTGAAGCCGAACACTTAGTGAGGACATGCCTATATTTCTTACACGTTCTATACGAGGAGAAGTAGTTGAATGCTTGTAAAGTCTGGTTTTATGTCGCGATGTCGATAGTTGTGTAGCTACAATTTTTTAACGCACTTAATATTTTGTGCACTCCAACGGTATGTTTTTTTGAACACAGTCTTTGTGTGGTAGGGTTTTTTATGTGCGTGTTATGGTTTGTGTTTACAAAATATTAAAAACGTGGGAATTATGGTAAGGAATCTCAGTGGGTATGTTTATAGATGTCTAAAAACCTATTTTCATATAAAGTGAAGAAAATTATGTTCAAGGCACAGCTTAGGACTTGATCAGCTTTAAACTAAAGTTTTGTAATAACGATTTATGTTTGGACTGTTTTACTGATGTCGAAAAATAAACTACAATTTAAAGAAAAAGGGATCATGTGCTGCTACAGACTTCTCAGTTTTCAAATAGTAGGGCTAAGAACTTACATATATTCAATGAGAAAGTTCATCACTTGTTAAGATTTCTACAAGCACATATCACACGAAACAGCTGGTACTTTAATTTCAATTACACATATCATTTCGTGTTTCATAAAAAAAAAAAAAATTCATATGTACTAACCTACTCCATCATCATATCCAACTTTAATACCATTATAAATTACATTTCCTACAACATCTATCATCTTAACCGTGCACGTATTGGGCTGCCGCTCCATATAAACACGTCACATACACATAACACAGTAGGATATCTTTAATCGTTTTAGATAAACACAATTAGCAGTCATATGTTAAGAGTTCGAAGTTTTACAAAGAAGTAGTGCATTTTAACAGTATAATTTAGTAAAATCAGTTTAAAGGCATCACATTGGTTGAACATTGTGTCATAGATGCCTTGTGGAATAATCATTAAATGTTACAAGTATATTATAACACTTACTTTCTGTTTAACTGATCACTATGACATGAATTAACCAATATATTGATACCAACAGGTAAAATAAAAACTTGCGGAAACATAAAACGGTTTAATTGGTAGTCTTTCCATATGGATATGATTCATCACATATGGCGCTGCCTACCGATTATGAATGTTGAACAAGTAAATGATTCATGTTTCAAATATTATATTGTAATAAAATTAACCAAATCTTAACATTACCTTGTTATTGAATATTACTGAATGAATCTAAAGATAATTTTGAAAAATCCCAAGTTTTTGCGAAATCACCGTGAAAACTGAATCGAAAGTTTATGTAATATCATATAAAATATTTACACCTCAAAGAAAAATAAAAAGCGATATATTTCATTTTCTTATTGTCACTTCAAAAATATCAGTTAGATACATAATTTTAAACCAGAAGAAAATTCGGAGATAGATGTAATTTTCTTATTTCCACTTCTAAAAGTAGCTATATACCTAAGCTACTTTTAGAAGTGAGTAATAAGAATAATAATCTACTGTACTATACCCAGAAAGGTAAAGTAGTCGTCTATAGATTAACTACTGGTAAAATTTTTACTGTGAGTGTATGGTTATTGTATCCACTTATATAGGTACGTCGCGTCGGTAACCTGTACTTTAATGCAATTAAAATTTATTAATTTCTTTCTAAAGCTTTTTATTTTACGTCGACCGGGCATCCTTTACGAGGCTAACCCTTTTCCATTAATGGACCTAGTATTGGAAAAAAATAAAAATAAATGTCTAGAAATACAAATATGTAATAGTATTAGTAGAAGTAACTTTTTGCATGTCTTTTTTATGAAAATAGTTAAGCTGAAAATGTTTTAATAGTTTTAATGTATTTCTTAAGTGCTAGCGTTATTTGGTTTGTCTTGTGTAAAGACAAAGCTTGTTATGCTTGAAATTTGCTTGAATTTTGGCATGAAGAATGGCTGTAACTTGGAAATATGTCAACACGAGAATCGACTAGGGAATTAGCTGAAATTGTACTGGCGAAAATTTGTGAGTGTGTTTGTTTGTTTGCTACTTTTTCACGCTCAACGGCAGGACCAATTTTGGTAAAATTTGGTATCGAGGTAGATGAGGCGCTGGATTAACACAAACTTTTCATCATCATCATCCATCACCACGCGGGTGTAACCGCGGGATGCAGCTAGTTAACAATAATGTAACAGTGCCGAATAATTCCTGGCTTAAGAAATTAAGTCTGCTCTATACTACATCTTTATAAGTCTGTAACGTCTAAACGCTCTCAGTATTCAGTTAACTTCATAGTCGTGGATATACTACCGAAAACCGTTACACCAAAGGGTCTTTTCATTTTTATAAATACTGCACGTAACTGTGATTAAATGTTTGTGGAATACTTTAAATTTTACTCACATTGAAAATATATATCTCACGTATTGAAAATAGTCGTATGGCACTCGTGCTACGTTTATCATTCCAATCGCAGCTTGATCTATTATAGTCTCCACCTACGGCATGAACTTAATTTAATTAAATATCATGACCATATTTTTAATACTGTTATGTTTGCAATAACGCCGGCAATGCGGATTACATTACAAAATTACAAATATACGATATGATTTGTTTTTAATCCCTCACATGACTTAAATTTTTCCTATCGTTTATTTGTAATTTTGTAATCATGGGCCATAATTGAAATAATTTACTATTCGCACTAGTATGTTTATATTATAAACCCTTACCCTTAAAATCTACGAATATATATGTAGATATACGTAAGTCAAGCCCAAAAATAGCAGAACTTATAACTTTACCGCGGTGGGCGTATTTTAAAAAGTGTACCGTGCGGCGCATCAATATTACCTTGACGAATCAGACTTGACCAATCGGAAGTGATTATTTCTAAGCGCCAAATTAATGAACCAATCCAATTGAATTTGGAAGATTGTGCGTGTTTTGTTAGTTGTGAAAATTGTGAGTCTGAAATCAAAGCAGTAACTGTTTGAAAGATCCACGTCTTTACATATTTATTCGCTAAAATAGAATAAAACAGAAATATAACTTTTGATGTTCTACAATACAAGGCAAGTCCAAATACATTATTTTTATTATTCATGTCATTTGGAATTAATAATAAATAATTATAACATAATAATTATTGAAAAATTGAGTCATTGTCATTACAATATAACGTTTTTAGTAGCAACCAAGATAGAAGAAGTCCTTTAAGTTCACGACGAAATAGTCTTACAGGAAGGTCCTTTATTAAGGATGTTATACACATCACAAAGGTTTTATTGAACAAGGCTGTTCTATATCTAATAAAAACGATTTAATACCTATTCTGAAAACACACACTTTTTAAAAAGCTGCAGGATTTTTTTAATAATTTCTCAGTAACACCATTTGAAATGAGAATAAATTGTGCTCTACTTAAAATACCTAGATTGAATGAAAATAAATTAAGTTTCTTAAAGCAACAACGAGGCTTGTTCGAGTGCCATTGTTGTCGAAGTTCAAGCGAAGCCATTGTAACGTTAAACTTTTCTCATACTACGGTCGCCCATAAAAACATAAACAGTTACGAAGTTAAAAATACTTGAGAGTTTTTGTGTAACGAAAACATTCATAATAAGCGGTAGAATGACAGCCGTCTGACTTAAGCGTCTTGTCCTCGACGAAGCCATCCGTTCGGAAAGCAGCGATGTGTTTTTTGTGCTCACCAGTTTTTTAAAGTACAGGTGAAGCTCCGAACCCACACTTAGTCGGCGTTAACCTGTAATCTAAATTCATTTCTCGATCCGACCCACCAGAGCCATATCTCCGTTTTATTATATGCCTTGAGCCCATTTGCAGGCTTTTTTATTCTAAACAAATTGCCCATTATTGCCCGTTGCCCATCGATCTCATTATACGACGACAGGAGTTTTTCCTTGTTCTGTTATGAAATGTACACTTTATATACTTGAAATTTTTAACAATGTCAGACGTCGTAAGGCATCTTAATCGATTTGCGTTCATTGAGTCGAGTAATTGCAATGATTTCTTCTGAAGTGCCCGATTTTATTTCTTTCTATCACGAAAAGCGGTTGAGGCTCAATAGCGACCGCGTCTATAAACCACCTTCATAATTACTTAGTGACATTTGGTCTATTCCAGATTGCCAATCGGCTGTTTTCGATATTTTGATGCGTAAGACTGTGACGACATATCTGTTTCGATAAAACGTTCCAAGCAAAATATGAAATTAAAATTTGTATTAAATACAAATTGAATTGAAGGCAAATGAGAGGCAGCCGGCAGAATTCGCTTAGATACTGGAACAGCGACTCAAGTTGTCTAAGCACGTATTTTTGTCTGAGTACATTCTGAAAATATAATTCTCGTATACGAATTAAAGTACGAAGAAAAGTATTTGATGAAAAAAGTAAATATATATTTTTGTAATTGAAAACTAATATTTATAACGTAGAGGTAAGCAGATACCATGGATTCACATTGTATCTGCCTCTTGATATCGTCCTGGCATAATACTCGTAACTTCTCTTGTACCTACATCAGATTCTTCTGCTTCAGATTTTATTTATCTTCATAACAAACGCAGCAAAACTTTGTGAGTTAGCACATAAGTATTTCAACTCCTACTCTGCAAAATAAAATGTCTCTGGATGTACTATCGAGGCAGCACCAGTGCGTCACCTATTTTTACATTACTGCCCAAAAAAGGAGTGTTATGTTTTTAGGGTTACTGTACATGTATGTTTTTGAGTGTCTTTATTCCACTATAACTTCTAAACGGCTTAAACGATTTTAATGTGTGAGATATCGTTAGACATGTTTTGATAGCACAATTGACACTAGGTTCATTAAAAAGTCATAAAAATAACAATTCGCGAATTCTCAACGCCCTATTTTGAGATAAACATTTTTAAGAGTGGGGTATCAAAATCAAGGGCTTTTAAAAAGTTCTATAAATGTATAACGTTTAGTTTTTATTTCAACGGAATGATAAAACGTTACACGAAAATAAATAATTTGCATTCGGGTTTTTTACTTTTTTAATTAATTTATAATTGTTATTATATTTGATAGGCACTCATCCAAAATATTACTAATAATGCTTCACAGTATTATCACCCCAGTAAAAATTATAATAACCCCCATATTAGCTAGCTACCACCCTCAAGTAGAAAATCTATCGCCAAGCACCTAACGGTGTGTTCTGGCAGCTGTCCTTGAGAGCCAGTACTTCTAGGTTAGCCTGAACAACTTCTTCGACCACATCATCACTTACCATCAGGTGAGATAGTAGTCAAAGGCTAACCAATAAAAAAATGTGTTTTGTTGAAGCGGACGTGTCGAAGGTTGCTTAGTCTTTCTCAACCGATCTGCTGTTTGTCAATTTACTGCGGCTATGACTTGAATGGATGGTGGCAATTAGTTATTATAGAGCCCTCAATAGTATATAATAGCGATAGCAGTTCCGTGGTTTTGAGGGCACGTTAGTCCAGTTATTTTTGAATTAGCAGTTATAGCATGGACTAATATTATTTTCGACCAATATTGACCTAAAATACCCTTTGCGTTGGTAAGTTATAACGTTTGCGAAGTAGGACGATATTGAAGCATCATCTTAAGTTGTTCTTGTGTTGTCATCTTGTGTTGTTCAGGCTAACCTAGAAGTACTGGCTCTCAAGGACAGCTGCCGGAACACACCGTTAGGTGTTTGGCGACAGATTTGCTACTTGAGGGTGGTAGTTAGCCAGGCGGGCATTCGCAAAATGCCCTACCACCATGCTATAACGACTGCCATCCTAAGACAACAACCGGGACCGACGGCTTAACGTGCCCTCCGAAGCACGGAAACGCTCAGTAGTAATGTGACTAGCGGTCACCCATCCAACTCATGACCGCGCGCGACGTTGTTTAACTTTGCTGATCGGTTGAGAACAGCTAAGTAAACTTCGCTGCGAGCGCTTCGCTTTTTTTTTAGGAATCAATTTGATTTTAGTGAGTTTTGGCCCTCATTGTCCTCATAACTGGAGTAAAGGCTTGTTAAATATGTATTAGTCAACGGTCTGTGTCCCACCGAATAGACGGAAAGATATTGAACGTATGAATTATTAAAAAAATAGGTTGGTATATGTGCCATAAAATATTCATTTGTCGATATGTTCGATACGGCCTTTAAATCGAAAAATATATTGAAAGAATTCGTAAGTAGGTTGATAGTTTATTTACAACGTAAATGCTGTAAAGTAGGCTGTGCGATCGATATGTTTTTGTTACGATAGTTATCGTTTTGTACGCTATATTCAGATGCAATGATGGCCGAGCGGTAATAGCTATGGACTGTCGTGCCGCAGGTCCCTGGTTCGATCCCCACGAGCTAGAGCTTCATCGCATGGTAGAAGGGCATTTTGCGATTGCCCACCTTGCTAGCTACCACCTTCAAGTAGAAAATCTGTCGCCAAGCACCTAACGGTGTGTTCCGGCAGCAGTCCTTGAGAGCAGGTGAAAATACAATTTCGGAGCAATCGCCACGTTTGGTACGTGGTTCATTATTTCAACTCAGTGTAGTGATGATATTTTTTTTTTATTATCATCACTAGATGATCAATAATCTGCATATTTATCCAGTTTTAATATAATAGCAAATTAAGATGTAACTAAGTATCTTGCTTGTGATTTGATTTATTCCTTTCATTTTAATTTTGCAAGCGGCTTGATATAAATACCTAAAAGCTTTTCCATAACTGAAAAAAATACATTGATTCGGTCTTCATTACAGTAGTCTAGGTAACTATTTATTTTTGAAAAATCTCTGACTTAAGTTTTTATAACATATTTTAATATTAAATAAAATAACGATGACTCACACTTTGGCAGTTAACATTAAATATAATATGACTTGCCCCGAATTTTCTTCGTAATCGTGCTACAATTGTACCTTATTTCAAGTTTCATGTCTTTATTAGTATGCAGTTTATTAGTACATTATAGACACAAATTAAGGCATAAAACTTGAAATAAAGGCCAATTTTATCCCGATTACGTAAGAAATTCCGAGAGAACTAACATTATATGCACATGCAGTCGCGGCAAGAAGTAAGTTTCATTTTAAAATATTCAAATAGAAGATGAAGTGCATACAAAGGTTTAGCAAAGAATGAGTCAACGTATCTGCATTCAGACGCCTTTGTATGCAGATTTGATAGATATTCAGATAAGGGATTGATATTCAAATGATCAGATATTGAGGCACAGGTTTGATTATTATCAATATCTGTTGAGATACGATATATCAGAGAATCTCACGATGTTGTAATAGGCTATTCTATATTTGTTTGTATCTAGCTAAGAATGTATTATATTAAATATATTGAGCGTTACTGTGTGATAAATGATAATCTACACTTATATTATAAAGAGGAAAGATTTGTATGTTTGTATACAACAAATAAAATTAAAAACAAATGGACCGATTTAGATGAAATTTGGTATGGAAATAATTTGACACCCGGGGAAAGACAAAGGATAGTTTTTATCCAACTGCGCAAAGTGTGAAAGGTTTTCTGCGATAACAGTAATACGCGCGGGTTGAGCCGCGGCCGGAAAGCCAGTTATTAATACAGTAATATTAAATATTGTTAAGGAGTAACAGTTTCAAAAGGTTTTAAATCTTAGTAACCATGTTTATGATCGGATCAGAGAGAATGACACACTGGCCCACACCGCAAAGGAGAAAGCCGATCTTCTGGGCTCTCTCTTTGCGTCAAACTCGACTTTGGATGACCAGGGGAACTCACCACCGACTATACCACGGTGTGATACCTCGATGCCGGATATAAATTTCCGGCAAAGTGCTGTACGTAAAGCACTGTTCTCCTTGGACATTCATAAGTCGAGTGGGCCTGATGGCATCTCTCCGATAGTGCTGCGGACTTGTGCTCCAGAATTGACTCCGGTTCTAACGCGTCTTTTCCGGCTCTGCTACACATCAGGCGTTGTCCCAAAAACATGGAAGACGGCATTGGTGCACCCGATCCCTAAAAAAGGTGACCGCTCAGATCCGTCCAACTACCGCCCTATAGCCATAACGTCTTTGTTCTCCAAGATAATGGAATCCATCATCAACAACCAGCTCTTGCAGTATCTAGAGGAGCACTGGCTGATAAGCGATCGCCAGTACGGTTTTCGTCGCGGTCGCTCAGCTGGTGATCTTTTAGTATACCTTACGCATCGATGGGCGGAGGTGGTGGATTCCAAGGGTGAAGCGTTGGCGGCTAGTTTGGACATAGCGAAGGCCTTTGATCGGGTGTGGCATAAAGCGCTTCTATCGAAGCTTCCTTCCTATGGGCTTTCCGAGAAATTGTGCAAGTGGATCTCCAGTTTTTTGGCAGATCGGAGCATCAAGGTCGTTGTCGACGGTGCATGCTCCGACTTGAAGCCAATTAATGCTGGCTTTCCGCAAGGCTGTGTGCTATCTCCGACTCTATTTCTCTTGCACATCAATGACATGCTGCAGCTCAGCGATATTCATTGTTATGCGGATGACAGTACCAGAGATGCCTCTTACACCGGCCTTGCTAAAATTTCTCAGGAAAACGTTGTGGAGAGTCGGAACAAACTTGTGTCTGAAGTCGAGACCATGTTGTCTAATGTTTCGAAGTGGGGCCGACTGAACTTAGTTCAATTTAACCCCAAGAAGACACAAGTTTGTGCGTTCACCGCTAAACTATCCCCCTTTGTCGTATCCCTCCATTTTGAAGACACTCCCCTTGCCCCCTCAACTAGCATCGGAGTACTTGGCGTCGACATATCGAGCGTCGATCAATTTCGCTGTCACTTGGAAGATAAGGCTAAATTAGCCTCGAAAAAGCTTGGTGTGCTTGGAAAGGCGAGGCGGTATTTCACGTCGGCCCATCGCATGCAACTTTATAAGGCTCAGGTTCGGCCTCACATGGAGTACTGCTCTCATCTCTGGGCGGGAGCTCCCCAATACCAGCTTCTTCCATTTGACCGCATACAACGCAGAGCGACTCGAATCGTTGACGATCAAGTTCTCTCCGACCGGCTCGACCCTTTGGCACTACGTAGAGATGTTGGATCACTCTGCATCTTCTACCGCATCTATCACGGGGAGTGTTCTGAGGAACTGTTCGATTTACTACCTGCAGCTCAATTTCGCCATAGGACGTCCAGACAAAGCATGATGTTTCATCAATTTCATGTCGACGTCTGGAAGTCCACAACTTTGCGATTTTCACGGCATTTTCTACCTCGCACTGCCACAATGTGGAACCAGCTGCCAGGTGCAGTATTTCCGAACGGATACGACTTAGGGGCCTTCAAGAAGAGAGCATATTCCCTCCTCAAAGGCCGGCAACGCATCCTCGATACCTCTGGTGTTGCGGATGTTCGTGGGCGACGGTGATCACTTACCACCAGGTGAGCCGCCTGCTCGTTTGCCCTCCTATCCCATAAAAAAAAATAAAAAAAATTATGTTTTATTTTTTGCTTTAACGCCAGCTTACACATGCTAAGAAGCTTACGCAATCATATCGAAAGCAAACAGTTTTGAAGCTTCCGCTCATGATTACATTTTTTGTTTTCATTGATATTCTAGAGGGTGTCCCGTAAGTAGTGGACCAACGGGGTGTGGGTGATAGGGGGAACTATTATCTACCAAAACCACTAAAAAATATTGTTCTAGGTCTTATAGTTTTAAAGTAATGATTGTTTTTAATAAATAGGTGAAATTATCGTCTTATGTACACACATTTTATAATTCTACGAAATCTATCACTTATTTTTTTGTTAATTTTAATCTAGGCGGGTAAGAATACATAGGTCTTTCTAATTAAAATCGTATTTAGGTGTAATTATCATTAGCATGAAAATAACAAAATAAAACTAGTGCAATTTTTACATTTCAAGATGCTCTATGTGGTGTTTGAGCTAAGCTGGTGTAAAAAAAATGTATTATAGCCTAGTGAAACTTTATTATAAAAACATCTACATGTCATACCAATTACAAAAAAGTATAACACTGTGGTTTAAATAAGTATTTTTCCTATTTAAATTACTATCAAAACCAAAGGACTATTTTGCAAGAAAATAAAAATACATTGTTAATAATGGAAAAGCTTTTATTACACATATTTTTTCTTACATTAAGTGCTCTAAATGCTTTCCTCTAGCTCTTATGCATAACCAACATCTTCGTATAAAGTTTCTTTGTAAACGTTATACCTTTTTTTTCTTTGTTTTATTTTTAACTTTTAACTTGTTTTTTAATTTTTTTTTACTTTTTTTATCTTTTTGGTATATAATAATTTCCCCTATCACCCCACACCCCGTTGGTCCACTACTTACGGGACACCCTGTATATTAACTTATGTGTTATGTTGGGATTTATAATTGGTAGGCGCATGAGACAGATCCCTTATTTCCTACTTTTAGATACACTGTGTGAGCATAGTGACCACACAAAAAATCTGTCAGGAATCATTACACAATGCCAAAGTAGATATACATACAGAGTACGTTCCTTAGTAGTAATCTCATTGATTTTTAACGACACGTCATGATAATTTAACCATCAATTAATAAAAAGTACACAGGCCTTGCTTTTGTTTACGTACTATGATACATCAGGTCAATTGCCTCGTGCGGTGTGTAATAAAACCTTCTCAAAGTTTGGCTTCACTAGCCGCATAACGGTCTCACCGAAGAAACCTCGATAGTTCTCCGTTGACGGATTCGTCAAGGCGAACATCATCCATTTTTCCACATGCCGCAGTCAAATATACAATTATCATCAAAAACAAAAGCAAAAATTCATCATCAAAGCTATTTATTGTATGTAATAACAAAGGTCATGAGAATAAACTTAAAATTGTATAATGATCCATGACAGCCTCAAATCTTCCCAAATCTATTTACGACTGTCGTAATGTAACACATCATCAGACTCTGTGAAGCGTGTATTATTAATTTATTGCTTAGATAACACTTATTCCTTGCGTGATAAAGATAGATTAAGCACTTGTGATGGATCACCAGACTTTACTTTATCAATATTTACCGTTTGCCTACCGAATTCCTTTGGAGATACATCAAGGTAGATGTGAAGATGAATTTTTGTCTTGTTCCGATACGTATAATTATTGTCATAAAACTATTACACTCTGGTTTTTCGAAACGCACGAATAGGTAACGTGAATATTCTTGGGTTTTTCTGTGGCTCGGCTAATTATGACAACAGTGCAATTTTTATGAAGTAATGATGGCCGAGCGGTAATAGCTATGGACTGCCGCCCCGCAGTACCCTGGTTCGATCCCCACCGCCGGCTTGAGCTTCACCACGTGGTGGCATATTGCGATTGCCCGCCTAGCTAGCTACCACCCTCAAGTAGAAAATCTGTCGCCAAGCACCTAACGGTGTGTTCCGGCAGTAGTCCTTGAGAGCCAGTGAAATTACAGGCACATGAGACTTAACAACTATGTCTCAAGGTGATGGGCGCAGTGCAATTCGCGACTTCGTGACTGGTGATGAAATGCATCTGTTATAGGCAGAGGTTAGTCCGCTTAACACCAGGGGGGCCTCGAGCTTGTTCCGTCACAATAACATAAAAAAAAATGTTTTATTAAATTGTGTGAAATTCTCTCAGAAAAAATACAAATGTTAATATATCTTTAAACACTCCATCTAATCCAGTTAAAACATACAAAACATTATTAAACATTCTAAATATGATTACAAGCATTACCGCGTGCTTAGCTAAAATCACATTTTACAAATTATTGATGCATAAAGTTTCTATGTCCCGGCCGGAAATCGAACCCTATGAACCACATCGTACCCCATGCCGGTTAAGGTAATACAATTGAAGCATAATTTTTCGGCTCTAAAGAATATGTTCAAGTGGCTGAGTGACATCCAGCGCGAAATCGATTCCGCGCCGGAAAATAACAATGTGTGCGCCATTAATTTGTAAAGTGATACAAGATACTTCATGCAATAATAGTAAACTACTGCGCTAATATTGACCTCAGTATTTCTGCTTTCCTTGTAAATCAAACTTATTTCCAGTTGTAGCCAGTGTGGCTTCCACCGTTTCAATTAAATTTACATCGCTGTACCTGGGGAACTTGTCAATATAGGTAAATGTATATAAAAATATATAATCTAGGACAAAAGAAATCTATTTACCAAATTTTATTAAATTCTATTCAACAAAGGGTTTTTTTTTGGACAAATGCATACCTTCAAATACTTTTGCATTTATTTTATTACATTTTACAGCATAAACGACCATAATAAAATTTATATTATTTTTCATTAAAAATGTCATTACAAAAAAGTTTAATATTTATAACTTCAACCTCTCCTAAATATACCATACATTTATCTAGTAGAATCATGACATATTACAACAAATTAGAAACTTTTCAAAGCAGTAATTTATAAAACTACACAACAGCTATTTAGTCCCCAGGAAGGGCAGAGTTATAACTAAATAGAGATAGTTTATCCTCATTATAAAGAGTAATAATTTCGAAGTAACCCACATCTGTTATGGCAAGTCACATGCGTGCGGCACGCCATCCTAAATACGATTTTTTAATTGTTCTACGTCATTCGCTAGGTACTTTACTTGAATATGCATTGAGGATTATTCTTTTGTGTTGCTAACTTCTTTGTTAGTTAATGGTATTTCTTTCAATGAGGTCAAAAGTTCAAGATATGGGTTTTCAATTATTCACATATTATAGCTTAATTTTGGTACATAAACTTATGTAAAAGAATAACGAAAACACCCAATTTTTTCTATGGTGCCAAAAATCTTTGGTGTAAATGCTTTCGTGGTAGTAACTGTAGCGTTCAAATACATTTTGTAGTGTTGTTTAAACAAAGACAAACCACCGCTGTTAAAAGTTATTTATTAGAAATCAATACACCACAAGTACTTCGTTGGTTATATATAGAACGTTTTTCAAACTTTGTAATCTCTAAGTACTTAATTTTTTCTGGAGAAAGCGTTATATTTCCTAACTTGAACTCAATATAGGAAACAATAGCTGTTTAGGGAATTGTATCTTATGAAATTGTACGAATAAACAAAGTAGAACCCTCCCCATCCCTCATTGATAAAAATTACGATATTTTAGATATTGCGAAAGTTATGGAATCGTATTTCATTTACACTTTCGTTTCAAAACGCAATTCTTTTACCATGTTACTGTTCGAGAGAATAATATTGAAGAAAATATATTATCTTGAGAGAACCATTCTACGGTTTCCATCTATCTGCCTGTCTGAGGTCTAAAGTTTAATACTCGAGGTATCATCTGTAAGAAATAACAAGCATAAAGTCTGAGTGAAATATCGAAGTATTACCAGTGTAGAACGAGAAAGGTGATACAGTAAAATACATCAAATATAAAGTTAGTTGCTTTATATTATAAAACCAAGCTTAATCTTAGTTATGTTAGTTATTTGTTGGTATACGATATTTTGTTCTATTAAAGTTTGTTTACTCAGTAATGAAGCGGTTGCAATATGTCCAAAGAATACTTTTATTTGCGCTATACTAACTACCGCCAGTTCTATCGCAGCCATGAAAGCGGTCCTTATCGCTTAAGGTCGGCTGTGCAAATTCGCACACTTGTTGCACATGGATCTAATACTGCATCTACCTCGCAAGCTTGATGTTTAGAGGTTAAAGACATCTTAGTCCCCAAATTAGCAGTCCGCTGCTTATCAGAACAAGAGTCAAACTAAACATCGGTTAAATAAGGTATACATCAGCACTCGTTGCAGTGTTACGCCATCTTCATCCGAAACACGATAAATTTATACTCTTTACAAAAAAACCATAATTACTATTCAAAATCGTAAGTACCGATCAAAGGTTCTAACATTGTCATTTTTGCATTAACGCCTGCTAAGCGCTGAGCTTTCAAAATTACAACATGAGGAAATGTTAATGAAAAATATATCTCAACAACTATAAATATGAAACAATATATGTATAGCTTTTGTGATTGAGCTTAAATATCCTGAAGTTATGATATTGTTTACGTTTTGAGACTACAGGGAAGTTATGTAAGTTTTAGTGTCAATCAATAGAAAAAATATCAATGGGACTGGATATAAATTAAACGTTCCATTTCTACGTTTTGTCCTCCGTCAATGTTACATTGTGCATGCCCAACGATATCCCAGATCTTGGCATCATAGCAAGAACCAAATCAAAGCAGACTTATTACAAAATTATTATGGTATACTCAGTGACTTGTGACGAAATGCATCTGTTATAGGCAGAGGTTAGTCCGCTAAACATCAGGTGGGCCTCGAGCCTGTTCCGTCACAATAACATTAAAAAAATACTCAAGAAATATTTTTCTGCTTCACGACTCTTTACGTTTGCTTCCACCCTCATAAATTTTGGTGATCTCAGTATACGGTCTATTCACATACCATCCTTATGGAAATAAAAAGAAAACTTCTTTAATCGCTAATTCAAGATAAAACAAAGCGGTATATTACAAAGCACAAGAACGACCAATCAGAGCCTACAATCAGTAAAAGGCGTGGCCAATCTTTGCTTTAATCTTTACACACTGTGAACAAAGCAACGCTATACAATTCGCGAAGGAATGAAAAAAATAATAATAATTAAAGCATTGAATGTTAAGACGTGGTTTTGGGTATAAAGGCCTTTATTCTCATGAAAAGAAACGAGAATTGCGTCTCTAAGTACCTATAAAGGTTGTGGTTTGTTTGTAAAAATGCTTGTTAATAAAACCTTAGTGAGTTATGGAGCAGAAATTTCTTATTAGACATTTGGTCACACAAACCTTCAAATATGTCGAAATAATTATTATTAAGAGACGATTACGAAGAGACAATTGGGTAAGTTTTGTAACTCTGAATTATGAGAACATTTTGCCGATCCTAACAGTTGATAACGGATTTGTGTATACTATTGAATATTTTAATTATGTTTAAAAATATTATCTTAAGCTTCTATTTTGGGTCTAGTTAGCTACTGTTTTCAACTGCTTAGTTACTCGAACGTCGACCAACAGGTGAGACAGTGGCAGTAGGCTATTCTTACAGTAATTCGAAAATAGCTATTTATCAAAATACCCGAAAAACTTTCTAATACCTACTCTATAGCTTTTGTGTCATTGTGTACTTAACTTTTCCCAATGGGTAATACTAGAAAATTATAACTGTGTACTTAACTTTTTCCCAATAGGTAATATGTACTAGATAATTATAAACATTATTCTGTATGGATTTTCCTGTGAATACGTCTAGTAATCACTATTTATCTGCATCTACCAATTTAAGGCCATTTTCATAAAACTCCTCTTCTGCGCATACGCATTAACATGCAAATAGTCGACTGAGCCACGTGTTTATCTTTATAATGGCTACTTATTGTAATTACCAATAGTGAAACATAAACAGTACCTCAGCTGAGGTAATTTGAGGATTAGGTGTACACCTTATATGCTGTGGGGCTTTTACGTGATTTTGAAGACATATGAACTGATAACTACGATTTTAAATGTCGTCCAATGTTAAAAGCTGTGAATAATGAAAACCACAAACTATGTCGGTATTCTTTATTTCTCATTAGATATTATTTATACAAAGCAAATGTTAAACACATTCGCTGACACTACATTTATGACATTTCAATATTACAAATTATAATAAAGATCTTATGTGTCAAAAACTTTTTATCAAAAAAAGAACCGACTTCAACACTCAAATGTGTGAAATAATTGGTTGAAGTCGGTACCATGATGGTTCAAAAGTACCTATTATCACTTATATATCGTATATATATCGTATAATAGGTACTTTTGAACCATCATGGTACCGCCTTCGACAAATTATTTCACACGTTAAAGTGTTGAAGTCGGTTTTACTTTTTGATTTAACCCCTTGATATCGGCGATAATTATAACAATAGAATTTCATTCATAAATTGGCCATATTGGGCCAGTCCGATTCCAAGAGGTCAAAAAAAAAATCACCCATTTTAGTGACCCTTGCTAATGGATCGATTGTCATTCACTGTCAATGAATATATCATCAAGATAGGAATTTTTCACTTATTGTAGTGTAACTCAAAAACGGCTTGACCGATTTTGTTGAAATTTAAATGGGACCACCGGCAAGTATCAGCTTTCAAATAAAAATATACATCCAAATCGGTTCATCCAGTCAAAAGTTCTGAGGTAATAAACATTAAATACAAATACAAAATATTTATTACTTGTTCAACATAATAGGTTATCCTATTTCTATAGTTGAAGCCCTGCCTTCTGCTTTAGTATAGCAGTGTCTTCCCCAAATAATTAGGACAAGTTACATACCTAATATAGTACAATTTTTAACTGGTTACATGAATTGAAATATCTCAAGGTATAAACAAAACTGGTTATTTTACATTTAGTGTGTGTATTAGAGTGTATGTGCGTGGTAGGGTTAATATAAGAGTGTGTGCGTGTGTGCTACTGAGTGCGTGCTTGTGAGTGTAAAAAGCAGTTGAATTGAGTAATCCTAATTTTTGTGAAGTCGGTCAAAATGTGATTTGAATCAGTGATTGATGCCTTTGACATTGTTATTATTCTATGTTAGGAACGTACCTTCAGAAGATTCCACGATTTCCAATAATAGAAAATTTCATAATAGGTACGTTAATTCTACTACCGCATTGTTTCGTCTTATATCTTTCCAGCATTCATCATATTCAGAGTCCAGCAGCCTAAAGTAAATTCAAATTCAAGTCTAAGTATCAAACAATTGAATTTAAAGTTTTTTTTTGTATTTCCATAATTTGATCACTAATGTACGATAGGAGTACCTAATGCGAACTTTTCATTGCCTACTTATAATTTGTAAATCTGTATGTACTTACAAAGTTCAAATTAAAATGCCCATAGTCTCGCTGTTATTGTCCCGCAGAAGGAATAACAAGTAGAGTATTTTTATCGGAGATAAGTCTTCGTCTCGAAAGAGCTTGAATCCCATAACGAAGGATTTTAATTTTAAATTCCTCTCTTTACTCGGGTTTTAATTCCTAGGTTCTTCTATATTGCTTAAGTGTTGTCTACTAAGACATTATTCATGGTTATCACTATATTTAGCGTACAACAGCATGGACATCTTTTCAGCATAATTGTAACACTGTATATTTATTGTAATTTTTTGATGTGCAAAGTAACTCTTCAATCTGTTTACCACCGAAAGAATAGGCTTTGATTTTGAATACAGAACTTATAAATAAATTTGGTGAGTATACAAAACGCTTATATTTTAAGTACTTAACATTGATTTGTCAACTGGCCCCTTCTGACTCCATTATTTTTGTGTATTCAGTTATACACTAATAAGTCTAAAAATAAAGCTATAAATCTTCCGTGGTAGATTAATCGATTTAAAATTGCAACACATTCCTAATAATAAACTATGTTTGATGAAATAGTTTGCAAAACCCATTTATGTAAATCGACGACACCATCAAGCTGCGAAATATAGACTAAGATATATAGCCGCTTTATTTGCCTTAGGCAAAGGTGACTAAAGCAAATGAAGCTCTGTCGAAGTTAAATCACTGTCTTACACTGCGTAATTACTAGTCCGATGCACTTTAAATTAATTTCCCTAGGCTGACGAGCTATTAACTTTCGATATTAAACTTTGATACAATAATAAGCACTTGAGACTTACAATTTCATGGCTGCCGTAGTTGTACCTCGGTTGTATGAAATTGAATTTATGTAAAGTCGGTGTACCTTTGCAAGTAAAATGGGTTAATTATACTGCTTTCATACCTAACAAGAAGTAATTTGCAGAGTGATAAAAACAATACAGAAAAGTTAACAAAACTGACTACATCGACAAATTATTCCCTGTCAATCTTGAATTTGCAGAAAACTATTCCTAGGAGTGTTACATATTTAAGAAACAGTAAATAAATTACCGTTTTCTTGTGACCTTCAGATTCTTTAATACGTCATGATTTCAAATCCCATTTTATAATATTTTGATGCTTTTCAGTATCTAACGTGGGTTTGATAAGTGTCGAAGTGTAGGTTGGTATTAAAAATATTCCCAGAATTTTAATTTTATTGCACTGCATAAAAGCACTTCAAAATTCTACATTTTTTGTTATAGACGATAATAGTTCGTTAACTCCGTGAATTTTACTGTTTCTCTTTTAAATTTTAATTACATTATTTGAGTAAACAAACGCGATAAATATTCAAATCGATACATTTTGGAACAGGTTGATGTCTTTTAAGGTATATTTGAATTTAAATAAATAGTTAAAACGATAAATTGTAATGCAAGTGGTCCATTAGAGTCAAACTTGTGGTAATTATTAGATGACTTTGGTTTAAGAGTTAGAGCTGCAGGTGGTAGAGTATCTAATCGCTGACCTTTTTGAGAGCAACGGATAATCATAAGATTCTAATGGATTTAAGACAGATGCGGTGTATTCGTATATAAGAAACCAGTATGGCAACTATCGCTTTTAATGGAAACTAACAAACTGTTTTTATTTTATTTCTTAACATTAGGTAGACCTCGAGCTTGTTCCGTCACATTCATAAAAAAAAACAATGTTCATTAAACTTATTGATACCAACTTAGTGTAACAATACTTATTTGGTACTTAACTCTTTTTTGGAACTTGGTTATAAATATTTTACATCTGCATCTATAACTAATCGAAATACTATGAAAATTAAATCTCATCTTTTCTAATTATTAAAGTTTACTTTAACTTCTATGTGCCCATACTGTTTTATATTACGAGTAAAAGCTCTATTATATCTTAGATATAAAATATGGCTCTAATAGTTTAATATAGATAATACATACCTTCCATCTCGTTTGGCTGATATGATAACAAAATTATCGTGACAGGTTGATAGTGGATATTTAATTTATCTTTAATCAATTATATGAGTCAACGAGTTTTTTTAGTGTGTAGGAAGGTGTTATTTTTATTCTGCTATTTTGTCACAATCCATAGACATTTTCATTTTTCAAATATACACTTTTAAAAGTAATATATATATACATAGATATAAAGATAGTAATAAGTATAGTATAACATGTTATATGTAACCAATTCACATTATGCAAATGGAAATCTATTTTAATTTTTTGCCGCCTTTCAACAAGGGGAAGGTTCTAATTCCGATTGTATTTTTTTTTGTATGTATGTTACGTGATTCCTCCGCCCGCTATGAACTGATTTTGATGATTCTTTATTTATACACAACTGCCCAAAAAAGAGTGTTATGCTTCCAAGGTTCATGTATGTATGTTTGTGAGTTTATTTTTTCTAACATAACTGCTTAACAGCGGAACTGATTTTAATGTATGATATATAATTAGATTTGTCTTGATAGCACAGGTGACACTAGGCATATAAAAATGTAAAAACAAAACTGGTGGATTTTAGCCGCCGTAATGTACGAAAAAGCATTTTTTTCTCCCAAACCTATCGAGTGGCGAATCAAAATGAAGGGCTTAAAGAAACGATTCCATAAATATATATCAATTGCAGTTAATAAATAACTTGCATTCGGGTTAAGTTATATAAAGTCAATACTTTTAAATTAATTTATTCTTGTCGGTAAAGTATACTTCTAATATAGTCCCATTCAAATTTTATCCTAATCGGTTGTTTAGTTTTAAAGTTATAGTCACTGAGCTAAAAATGGACGGTTTAATGGCAACTCTGTTCCTTGTGAACAGTATTTCAGATGATTGAATGCCCTTGTAAGCAGTATGTACTCGTATGTGTCCCTAAAGAGTAAAAACATACGGAACTGACATCCAAAACTCGGACTCAGTGGAAAACGGACCATGATAATGTGAGGTCATGTTTATAGATTCAGCGTGGTACGACTACAGCAAGTAATTTCATGTTGTAATTAAACAACTTTAAACGGTTTAAATCGCGTACTCTGGAAACACTGGAAAGTGTTTGAAACGTCGGGACAAAAATAATGATAAATATACGCGATTTAAACCGTTTAAAGTGTTTAATTACTATGTGTAATAATCGCGAAAACCTAATACAACATAATTTCATGTTTTTGAGTGATGATCAATTGATAGCATCTACCCAACATGAGTTATCACCAATATCAAGAAGTACTTAGTAAGTCATTAAACTTATTGTATTTATATAGTATGGCATAGATTTGATTGATGCAAAAGACCCTTAGCCAAGCCAAGACCAAAATAATGACATCATTACAAATTTATTCGAATGGAAAGCTTACGATGCCAGAATGTCATTACAGAGTGACTTATTTACACCAAATCTATCAAAAGCTTTAAATTATTAATTTTATTTGTGAAAGTTGACCCATCGTTAAATTCTCTTAACTTTTACAAAAGCAGTAAAGTAGCAACATGGGGAAACCTATAACAATTTCATTAAAATTAACTCGTAATTTTTCAATCATTAGCGTGCCGGGGACCCGTATAACCCCGATCGTTACCAGATAACGTTCAAAGTGTTAAGTGTTATTTTGCGGTTATTGTACCGCCACTGTTATTAATTGGATACCTGTGTTTTTAATGCAGTTTCACCTAAAGAATTAGTTTTAACTAACCTAAATGCACTGTCAACATATACGAAACTAAAAAAATATATACCTAGAGCATCTCCTAGCCGCGCCTATAGTAATGATAATGAAAGGCATACTATGTGTTACTAAAGGACCTAAACTATATATTGGGGTCACTGGTGGAGAGTCGGGGGATTCTCCAGTAGCTTTCACACACGTTTGGGCCACCCGCCTTGGTGAGCAGGGACGCCCCTCCATAGGCGCAGAGGTCCGACGGAGTTCGAGCCTACCGGGGAAAGATGGTGAATGCTAACGCGACCCTATCTTAACCCACCTCGCCGGAGGACTGCTCACGGGGGGGATTTAGTGGGTTCTAGTCCCACACATCCCGTTCCACCACACCCGTGGTGGTGGGGCAGTGCGAAGGCATTTCGCCACTCAAATAAAAAGGACCTAAACTATATACATTCTAAGTTTCTTCTAAATCGGTTCAGCCTGGAGGATAATGGCATAACCAACATACATACTCCCTCCAAACTTTCGTGTTTATAATAATATTATTGTGATGTGATGGTTTTCATTGAATTTCTTGTACTTCAGAAACAAATGTGTAATAGTAGATTGTTATACAAGGCTCTAAAGGGATCAATTTCCATACGAGGTATTTATATGCCTGAGCGCAGCGAGGGTGGCTATAGTCCGAGTAGGAATTCATCCATCTCACAAAAATTCTCTCAGAAGTTATCTAATAATCCACCTTTAATTGTTATTACAACCAGTCAGAAACTTGTACTTACTACATAACAGTCTTGTGAATATATTTCCCCGTGAGGTGCCGGGTCAGAATTGCACATCCCCACATCATCCCGTGGCTGTCGTAAGAGGCGACTAAGGGAAAAATACTGGTAGGTGGGCAGCAGCGCCTTCTAAAAAACTGCCATCTCACACTGCGATCCCCAAGCCGCCTGCCAAGCGTGGGGATTAAGACAAATACCCCCTCAATAGGAGACGCTGTGTTCAACAGTGGAAGATCCGGCTGATACAGTACAGTAGGTACAGAATGTAATATACCTATATATTTTTATGCAAAAACAAATGATGCGGTCGAAGGGTAACCGTACGATATTTGATCCAAGGTAAGATAATATTCGCATTAAACAGCACTAAACGCCTTATTATTTTATTTGCGGCTTACCCAGTGCCGCTTTCAATGCACTCCGACATAAGGCACTGAATGCTTTTTAATGGCCTGACTATGCATTAAATTATAATCCAGAATGATACCACAGTATAATAATGAAAGGCAGTAAGTACATATTTATTATGAATTTAATGTATTTGTTAGTTAAATTTAATCCTATCCTTGAATTAACTTGAAACCTTTCGGATTTAGTCATTTTTATGTTATCTGGAACAATGTTCTTTGAGATAGGTATAAAGTTAATTTAAACAATAACATCAAAACGTTAAACCATCTTAACTTTTTACATTTTTGTGGACGTATAAAGTATACTTCTGTTGATATGATCTCCTTTGCTGTTTACCATGAAATGCACTCTCATCTCTCATCAGTAATATTATATTTAATCAATATTGACGCAAGCTGATCTACCTTTTTAGGGTTCCATACCCAAAGGGTAAAAACGGGACCCTATTACTGAGACTTCGCTGTCCGTCCGTCCGTCTGTCACCAGGCTGTATCTCAAGAACGGTGATAGCTATCCTATAGGATGATGTATTTCTGTTTCCGCTATAACAACAAATACTAAAAATAAAATAAAATAAATATTTAAGAGGGCTCCCATACAAACAACTTGATTTTTTACCGTTTCTTGCTTGATACTAATAACGGTGACAGGTAGACGCTTTAACTATTCACAGCATATTTAGTTTTTTGTTCTTTTAATATAATTAATTAAAATAAAATAAATAATTCCTCCCATACAATAAAAGAGACTTTCGCCGTTTATTTACTAAAAATAATATAATGGTACGGAACCCTTCGTGCGTGAGTCCCACTCGCACTTGGCCGGTTTTTATTTACATATACCTTACGGCTGTTTCAACCGACTTATAAAAAAAGGGGAGGTTTTTTTTGTGTGTTTGTTACCTCGTAACTCTTTACAGGGTATACCGATTTTGATGATTTGATTAATATTCGATTGTAATGTGGTTTACATTACAATTTTTTTGTTAATGTGGTGGCCATTTAAACATAAGTGAGATCTAACGAGTACTATTTGAGTTATCCATAATAATGCGTTTTTTTATATAAAATAGACATCATCGAATTGGTATGAAGTAATGATCGAATATCAAACTACCAATTTGATAGATGTCGCTGCATGTTATATATAGAGAGATGTACATTCAAATGGAGGAAAAAAGGACTTGCTTAGCAACGCGAAAGAACGGTATTCTCCGGTTGCTGGTTCAAGTCTCACATGAAGCCATCTTTTTCCAATCCATAAGCTGATAATAACATGAGCCATTCTGTGTGATTGCTGGGGCAGTTTCATATAAATACAGTATATTATTTTTATTGTTTTAAATCCTACTCTTTCGCCCGTAGTGCGCATCTGCAATTGACTACTTGCCACTCGACGAACGCCAACTTTTCTGCCCAAACACTAGTAGGATAGCAAACACTGTAAGTACTGATGTTTGGGCAGTAAAGTTGCCGGAATACTTATTCAGTGACGTTCCAATGTATGACATCCATATAAGTTTTTTCATATGTATTTTTTTGTAAGTTTCACAAGGTTCTAATATTTGTCTAATAAGACGACCTAAACAGAAACTTACATTTAAAAATCCTATTATATGGTCGATAGCCATTGGGTGGGCCCCTAATCGGGAATCGTGCGTGAAGCTTCTCAACTGATATATAAATGCGCTGTGTCAGTATCGCCTAGCGTAGGCGACAGTCGTAAAAATAAAATTAATTTCATACATATAAAAAGCTTAAGGTTCTCTCTGTTCATTAATGAATCCATGACAAAATATTTAATGGCTGTTTATGAGAGTTTTCGACGCCTTTCGTGAGAATTCAATCGATAATCGATTTTTCTTGTCAGGTGATAAAATATAATATTAAACATCATATATATTAGGTGATATGTCAGACGAAGTGATTGCATGTGGAACGGCCCCGAAAATTGATAAAAATTGGCATAGGGATTTCTACAAGATATTAAATTTTTCATTAGGTCATTGATCAAGTAGCATATATGCTAAATTTATAGCTTGAATTTTTACTCATACATAGTCAGAAACAAAGACATGAAAAGGCTAGCTTGTTTACCAAAGTAAAAAATAACGTAAACGACAAGAACTGACAATTTGACAGCTGCCATTTATGACACCTACCTTGACACTTTTGAGGATTTTTAAAAACAATTCTAACGAGAAAACATAGGTAAATCAAGATATAGGTTTTGTTTTAACTGTCCATCATCAGAGAATATGTATTGTGTATGTCAAATTTAGGGATTTAACATCAATATAGGTTTAATTTCTAGGAAATCTCGTTTTCCATCAGTACCTAGCAATGTCCGGTCGCGACTAATTCTGAATCTTTAGAGTAAATTTTGATAGGTGGTGCACGTTCGTAACCCAACCGTGGAGAAATGTTTATAATAATTTTTGTTTGGATGGATCTTAAGAGTATATTGGCAATAAAACAATTGTAATGGCATATATACCAGTTCCAGTATTATTTGCAGGGCAAAATAGAGATTCCTATACAGCCCTCGTGACATTTGCATAAATCATTAAACCTCCCAGAATTTTTTCCGTAGCAATAAACTAATGGCTTGTATTTACCCAAATGGCCGGTTAAAGCCTAACAAATATCATCTAATAGACCGCAACCATATTACACGCAAGCTCAACGGAGTGGAACCGCGTGGCCGTCAGAGATCATTAATAAAAATTTTCGTGAAGGCAACAAGTTCCGATGTGACTAAGCATTTTACGCACCTTCAAAAACTCCTTAATAAACAATTTATACCTAAGAGTGCCAAAAATAGAGTTGAGAATTCCAAATCCGTTTATAACGCAGTGTCAGCAGTTATATTATTCCTTTACGTTTCGTTTTCTTATTACTTGAAGGGCTTAGGGTGCAGATCAACTTTTGATACTAATTTACATTGTCTAGGCTTTACGAGTTTTTTCTACTATTTGGATATTGCAATAAACTTTCTTATACTTACTGAATTTATGTTTTAAAAAGGCTTTTTAAAATAATTTTACCTTATGATAACCCGAGAAAGCTTTTACAACTTTATCGGAGCTTTTAGAAAATGTCATTAGTTTTGATACGAGAAAGTTCCACGAGTATTATGCTGAAAATAAAATGCATTAATCCAATTATACCTTATTCTCAAAGCATTATTACGAAAGAAAATATAACCTAATAACAGATTTTGAAAGCGAAGCGTAATCGGTTTTCCACCTCTAGTATCCCTTTAGAGACTGATGTATGTATTTCTTATATTCTGTAGTAGGTATCTATCAAATATATATACACCGTGTCCCAAAATTCAACGATAAGCCGGCATCGGTGCATGGACCTACTCATGACTACTCGGGAAAAAAAAAAAAAAATTATAACTCTTTTTTTTTTATTACAGAGACTTTTATAAAGTTGCGCCAACTTTTAATAAAACTTGCCATGGTAGTGTCCATACTTTTTTTTTGAACCCAGACTATAGAAAGTGCGTAGAATGTTAAAATCTATGAAAATTATAAGAAAACATTTTTTTTTTACTGATTTTTGTAAAATAACTACAGACTTTCTGTAATTTTAAAGGATTGTGGTAGATAGCCGTCCTTCTTAGGTTGCTAATGCACAAAAAATATCAAAAATATGTCAAAAATTGTGGTCATGGTAGTTGAAAATAGCATAATGGGTATCGAATATCGATGAAATTTATAAAAGTCTCTGTAATTAATAAAAAAAAACAGTTATATTTTTTTTTTTTTCCGAGGAGTCATGAGTAGGTCCATGCACCGATGCCGGCTTATCGTTGAATTTTGGGACACGGTGTATATATATTATAACATGATACTTTAATCTACCTACTCTTTGTCTACCTACTAGTATTGTCGTCGGCGCAAGAGATGAATTTCAAAAGAAAACTAGCACGCTCCATATCTTTGTTGCGCAAGATCCATTTATTAATATACCTTACAAAACCATTGTAAACGTGAATGCCTACTCAAATGGTCGCCTCTTCCCATTCCGACTTTAACGGGCTATTGTCACGATGTTAACGCATCATTGTCATGTCACAGTTTTAAAAAGGCTTTTAGGGGTCCGAGTTCACCAACTTTAAAACCGGTAACCATCTGTTAATAATATGCGATAAATGAACACGAGTAAAATGACATAAAATACCCATAAGTCTGCCATGACTTATAGGTATCTAAATGCTTTTATTGTAGTAGCTGTAGTGTTGTGTGTAGTTCGTGGTATTTTGTTAATAAAGGCATACCACCGGTAAAAAAAAAAAGTAAAATTAAGTTCTAGGCTAACATAATTGGTGGTAACAGAAACCCAAATTAATTGGTTATAGACCTGCGGACAGATTAGCGATCAGATGAAGGGCACTAATAAGAAATTCTAGCCCAACAAGCAGACAGTAGCTTAGTATAAGTTTATACAAAGTATATATATATCTCAGTGTCCGTAATATTTAGTGATACATTAAAACAGATTAATCAGTTAATAACCTGGGTAGATGTAGTAAGTCTCAGCTTTTTGTTTACGTGATTAAACGTCCGATTAAGCGTTTGTGGAATCGTACCATGGACAGTCGTTACTTTATGTTAATACAGGCTGGTTACAGCTGACGAAACACATGTCGATTGTTCGTCTACTGTAAAAGCTGTTTAAAAACCGATACATGTAAATAATGCATGTTAACCGATAACATCGCAAAAGTACCTTTATAAATGATATGACATTTCCGGTTCGATATTTAAAATAGTTTTTGAAACGTAATTAATAGTCAATTGAAAAACCTGATATTTGGGGTGTGCACAGTGGGTGACATACTATGTTTTTAAAGGAGATTGAAGTATTAGAATATTTGTTTATTATTTTGTTCATTTATTTGTACTTAACATAAATTTATGCCACTTAGAAAGGACGTGGTGGGCAAATTTTGTGTTCGGTTGTAGTGTATTTTTCAAATTACCAAATTAAATGAAGATTATTTATTCATATAACTGAATTAGTTATCTATAAACACTTTACTAGTAAAATATGTTTAAAATTTGAATTAGGCATATACCTAAAATAAAAAAATAAGTTTTATGCGTACAAGTGTTACAAAAACTGGTGATTTTCGTAGTTTCTATTGTATCTCTTTTACTTATACTATAAATAGTAGGCGGCAAATCATTTGAGGTCTCGAGAAGTGCATTCACGAAAGCACATAAATAGAACTTATTAATAAGAACAATAATCAGTTTGAGTTAATAACTGATGTTTATATGGTAAGAAAACGTACTTTCGATTGCTCAAGTGTTTTGGAGCTAGTTATAAGTGGACACTAAGAACGGCGTCCTAAGAACTTTGCTAAATAAAACCCATTCGAATTCGTATATCGCCCTAGCATCAACGGAAAAGTAACTTTAAAAAATATCTAAAATCCTTGACAGGAAAGAGGTCTGGTTAGATCACGCTTGCACTCAACCACTACTTTTAACTAAATTGAAGTTGCGGCCAAAGACTGCAGAATGCACGTGACCGTCTGTCCGTTTGTAAGTAGTTTTGTACGTAAGTGGATTGCATGGTTCGGACCTCTTTATTCAATGGTGTGGTCGAAGATGTTGGCAGTTGCAAGTTCAAGATGACAAGTGTTTTCAAAGTTGAAACGTGTTGGCAGTTTCGAAAAGCTTTTGATTAATTGAAAGCAATTTTCGCTGTTTAATTTGTTTTGCACTTTTTACGATTACTAGCTTCACCCGGGTGGAATTAGATTACATGGCGCTTAATCAAGATATATTGGAATATTCTTAATTTTTATAAAGGTATGTGTTCTTCTCTGGACCTTAACGTCTACATACTAAATTTTATGCACTTTCATTGAGCAGTTGCAGCAGCGTAAAAAGAAAAAGGGAACGTCTTTTGCTGAACACAGTCTCCGATATTTCGGGGATATTTGCCATAATCCCACGCTTGCTGGCAGGCGGCTTGGGGATGGCAGTATAAGATGGCAGTTCATTAGAAGGAGCTGCGTTTCGTCCCACTATTTTTCTCTTAGTCACCTCTTATGACACCCACATGAAGATATGGGAAGATGAAAGTCTAACCCGGCACATCACGGGGGATAACCTATATCACTTACCTATAATGCTAAGTGACGTTTCAACCCATGGCAGCACGTGTAAGAACTACTGTAAGGTCTCTAATAGAAAATACCTGTTCACTTTATTTCATATTCTACAGAAAAAAGCACATTGCACACTTATGCAATGAAATTCTATTTTTAAACGTGTAATTAAATTTATAACATACATTTAAGAGTTAAAGTTAACGTAGTTTAAAAATTAAATTAAATTCTTGAAAGAATGTATTTATAACGTATTAGTAAAATAACCTTCTGATCGTTGTAGGTTTCAGCCACTCCGTTGTATTTGATTTGATGATATTTACCTGGAAAGAATACAGTCAAATATTAGTATTTTGATGATATAAAAAACAACTTAATTTAGTTTTTTGCTAAAATGTACCCAATTTGTGCAGAAATTGTGAGGTACATGTATAGATATTACTTGTCCTCAAAGTATTTTTATGTTTTAAAACCACTTAATATTTTACAAACAGTTTCAACTTTCTCTTACATCTAAATTCTTAAAATGGTTAAAATGGTGCTGCAAAATTAAGCCCTAAGATGTATAGCGAAACTTTTGGACATGCCTCTTTAGTTTGTAATCAAACCGCTTAAGGTCTGATCACTTGGTATGTAGGACCAAAAAGGTCCCCCTCCCTAATAGTCTGACTAAGTATGTAATAAAAATTACAGCAATCGCACCCGCAAAACAAATATACCTAACATGGAACCAGCTTAATGGTGTCACATTGCATCAAACATAACAACAGATAAACGCGAACAATAACTAAGCGTTATATATGTTTTTTTGGGAATTAATTATTTCGTCAATCGTCTTGCCCGGCTATCGCGGGCAAAATGAACAATTGAATTTAATCGACATTATAATGAACTTATCTAAATCTATGTAGTATTATGAATAACCTGTATGAGCTGATAAGACAAGCCTGTGTTTCTAATGTTCCTTTAGAGAATTTATGTATTTTTCAAACCCATAAAATAGTTTTTTTTACGATATATCATCTTATTTTTTTAAGGCTAGTAGGCCGCAGTCACTTTACGGTGTAAAGCGACGACGCCACGAAGGAACATGTACCTACGTTCATATAAATAACTATATGTTTGTCTGAAATGGACCCAGATTTACTCTTCCGTATCCCCTACACTATTTGAAGCAGTGATGGCTCAGTGGGCTATGGACTGCCTCGCAGCAGGTGCATGGTTCGAATCCCGCCCCGAGCTTGAACTTCACCGTATGGTGAAAGGGCATTTTGCAAATGCCCACCTGGCTAGCGACCACCCTCAAGTAGAAAATCTGTCGCCAAGCACCTAGCGTTGTGCTCCGACAGCTGTTTTTGATAGCCAGTAATTCTAGGCTAAGCCTGTTAACACCTTCAAACACATCATCACTTACAATCAATTGAGATTGTGATCAAAAGCTTGCCTATGAGCAATAAAAATATATAAAAAAAACACTGTTAAGCACATAAAGTATCCTAGGGGTTATACATACTTGCTATATATTACTTATATTACTTCAAGGTTTTAATGCAATGAAATAAGCCATGTCATCGTATAAAAAAAACTCGTTGAAACTAATAATTGTACATTCGTCGGTCATATGTACATGCGGCCCGATATGTACGCAATTTCGCGAATCTAATTTTCAATAAGCACGCCAGCGAGCTATTATTGGTTACATTCCGGATGTGTACCTATTTAAATTAATATTAGTCAGGAAATGAAAGCACAGATATTACTATGCTTTAGTATTTAGAGATTGAACCTGTAATTAAATTGGCTATTAAAAGCTATTTTATGTAACGCAAATATTACTTCTTCATATATAGGGTTCCGTTCTAGAAAGTGGGGCTCTATTCCTAAGACTATTGTTAGTAATAAAAATCTTTGTGTAAGCTATTCTGTTCGTTCTTCCTTGGTATAAGTGCGGAACCCTCGGTGTGGAGTCCAACTCGAATTTAGCTGGTTTGATTTATTGCTTCATTACAGTAAATCGTTATTTTGGGTGGAATTATTAATATATTCCGACAATCGGGAATTACATGTTACAATTTTGGGAAATTTACAAATAATCGCGTAATATAACCACCACCCTCAAGTAGAAAAACGCTAAGCATCTTAGGGTTTATCTCGACAGCTGTTCTTGAGAGACAGTTCTTATTCCATGTCAAATCTGTACAAACATCTACGACTACATCAGCAATTACTAACAGATAAGATAAATGTCAAATCATTGCCCATAAAATAAGTTCAGTAAAGTTCGGCGACAACTCGTAGAAATGGCAAAAGATAAAGACTCCCGCTTTATCTAGTGATAAAAAATCAAATGATAAAAGATAAAAATATATTGCCATATTTAATGCCATAGGTGGCAAACAAGCAAACGTGCCCCGTGATGAAAAGCAATCACCGTCACCTATGGATATCTATAACACCCGGGTTATCACAAATACGTGGACTCTGTTGACTCGCCTTATGAAGTGTCTCGTGTAGTAGCTGCTCGGTAATACCAAGATAGTAAGCTCATTCCACATTCTGCAGGTGTGAGGCAGTAAAAATCACGTGAATCGCACAGTATGTGATCTAAGTGTGTCTATACTATTAGGGGATAAAATATGAAATTGCCAATTTGTATTGAACAATAAAAACTAGTTTTTATTTAAATTAATCATATTTATTTATTCAAAATAATTACCATTATTATCTATGCATTGCTACCTTCTAATAGGAAGGTCATTTATGTCTTTGCGATAGAACTCTGGTGATCTAGATTGTGAAAACATTTTGTACTGCCTCCTGGGAAGAAAATTTTTTATCACGTAGAAAATTGTCCAAATCACGAAACAATGGTAGTCCTTTGGAGCAACGTCTGGCGAATACGGAGGGTGACGACTGGTTGCTAATTGCAGTTCCTGTATTGTTCAAACGGTTTCTCACTCTGTATGAGATCTCGCGTTATCATAGAGCAATAATGGTGAAAATCTATTCATGAAACGGGGCTGTTTCATTGCTTGTTTTGCTATCATTGTTAATCGGAGAAAACTATAGTGAATAACACCATGCTGAGACCACCATAGGTACCATGTGAAAAAAGTGTCACTTAATAATCTTAAACCATGAAGGTTCAAAGTTAATTCAAATTACCTATTACAATAAAACGGCAATTTAATACCTTAACCCTTATTATGTGGCTGACCTTTCTGGCGATGGTGGTTAGTGGCAGAACCACGAAGCCAGCATGAGGTTCAATAATTCTTTAGAAAACTCACAGTTATGAATGCGCTCAATGATACGGAGAGATCCAATATCTCTGAGCGTATTGAGTGGCTCTAGGTATTCGGAAAGCTTGTGATATGTATGTTTTGATTGTATAGAAGTTTTGATTTTAATCTTACAAAAAATATCATGTGAACATCTCTTAATAACAGTATTCTGAATGTATCTATTTCTATCTTTGAATCATGTTTAGAAAAATAATCTTAACTTAATTCATAAATCACTTTTATCTCTACTATCTTAGCTTGACAACTCTACACCAGGATTGTTAACCCCACGCTAGCAGTGGGCATAAGAAAGGTAAGTGACAGAATAGCAGTGGGCGGTTAAGTTGGGCAGATCAACTCAGCGCCAAATACAGATATAGAATAACTGAAAAGGCTTACTGTCTAATTTATAATCGTTCCATAACTTTATTAAAGGTTTATCAAACGTCATTAGTGCTACGCAAAGGAAAACTCTTTTGCGCAGTACTAATGACGTATAATAAACCTATTATAAAGTTATAGAGAGATTATATGAATAAGGGAGAGAGTATTTAATTGTATTTCTTCTAGCTTAACGTTATTTAGTAATTACGTTGCAGCTTTTGTTTAACTCAATATGGACATTTATTAAAAACCTTTAAAATACAAAGCATATAAGTACTTCAAATACTTGAAACATATTTTCTAAGAATATCTAATTATTGTTTTATAAAAACACATTGGTTACCCCAACGCACATTAACTTCGTAAACGAGTAAACTTCGATAATCCAAGATTACTACCAAACTGGCATCAGTTTAATGCTGTGGCAACACTTACCTGGACACCATGTTTACCCGTTCCCCCACTTCAGCTCACTTAGGTCGGTAACTGCAAGTACATGTGAGTTTTTTCGAGACCGAAAAATTTTCGCCCGTTTTTTCCTTTTTTAAAATTACCTCACGTCCTATTTCTCTGTAAATAGGTAAGTTGTTTAGTTATAACAATGTATACATTTTTTGAATCACTGTTTAGATAGAAACTTAGTTCTGGCTATGGTTCTAAAGGACCATTCAAGATTAACCCACGGGAAAGTTCGAATAACTATCTTTCGAAATGACCCCAAACAATTTTTCATAGAGGTTCACAAGGGGTTCTCAGCCTATAAAATATTCATACTTATGATTGATTAAGATTGACGTGTATTATGTAAGTACATTTATTCTTGAATGTTATGAATACTTTTAAAAAATCTGTATTTTCCCACAATTGTTCTTCTTATAGGAAATCGATAATTTTCTTCATGATTTAGAATTTGGATACATACGGTAAGTTCTTTAGTTTTATGGGCGGAGCCACTCCGCTCATAGCAAACTTTCGCCTTTGCCTATATAACCGTTTAAAATTTACATAAGTAACAACAATTTTGCAATACGTAGATTTGCAGTCAGATTAAAATAAAATGTTAAGTTTTATATTATTTTTATCATACAATTTTATCAGTAAAAAAGACTGTTACCTAATTGTATACGACCTACTTACTCGTTGTTGGGAATTTCACACAAATTTCTAAAGACACTGATTCCTCGTAGGGTAATTTCGAAAATAAATTAGCAACAAAATCAGTGGAGCCACCTCGACTATTTGTATTTATCTGTACTATGTCTATTTTGGTATTGTTTTAAGGGCGCTCCAATTTATCATACTAATCCAGTTGTACTCAAAATGAGCTTTATTTTATCTAACCGTTATAAACATTCAGACAACGTTTTAAAATATTTTCACTTCCACACAAGAATTCTACTCAATAAACTCTCAAGCCCTGAATAGTTTGTTAGGGATGTCAAGCCTTGCGCTTGCAAACGCGCTCTGCTAATTGACAGGTCGGTGTAGAAAAGTATAGTATAGGGGCAGCTTGTCACCTACATCTTTGCAGAAACTAGACTTTTGTGTAGAATTATGTGCACTTTAGTGCTTTTCCATAAAAGCAAATGGTGATTCCTAATTGACGTAGATTAACTTCTCTACTGACAAAGTATATAAATAGTCAAATAATCTTGATCAACAATAATTAGTAGGTAGAGCTCCATCCCCATAGGATGGTTAAGAATGAAAGGACAAATTAGAGTTATGAGTCACATGTCATGTCAGCTTACCGGTCTGAGTATACCCCAGCTATAGGGTTGAATGGCGCGGGATCGAATCCCGTACATGACTATAATTTTTCCTCTAGAAATTTTGTAAGGTATTCAGAGACTTATAATTATTGGTAATGTTGATTAAAATATTTGTTTGTCTGCTTTAACAATTATAAAAACTTTGTTTGCTTCGTTACATTCTAATACAAAGTCAATTAATCCTAGCATATTCATTCATAATGATGATTATCGAATTTCATTCATAAATTCTTTGCATTAAAGTTTAAAAGGTTCGTCATTGTGTGCAATGTAGTTACGGTAATTAAAGTGCATCCTATGAAATTTATAAGAGAAATGTGATCTTTATCTCTACTACGCGTTATTAAGATATGTCCTTAGCTTGGCGTTTTTTTTATTGCTGACCACAATCTCACCTCCACGTAAGTGGTGATGTGGTCGGAGGTGTTAACAGGCTTAACCTAGAATAGAGCGTCTCAAGGACAGCTACCGGAACACACCGTTAGGTGCTTGGAGACAGATTTTCTACATAAGGATGCTCGCTAGCCAGGCGGGCATTCGCAAAATGCTCTTCCACCATGCGATGAAGCTCAAGCCCGCGGCGGGATTCGAACCATGAACCTGCTGCGCGGCAGTCCATAGCCAAAGCCAAGCCATCACTGCTTCAAATATATTGGCGTATTTGAGGAAAGCCCGTAAAGGGACTATATACCCCAGTAAACATCTCGTACACAGTATTTTTGTTTGATGTTAAATTCGATTAAATGTAATGTGTAAGGGTCACGTCCTCAAATCGGTCTTCCGTTTCATCGGATCCGTAATGCAGAAAGGACCAGTTATACGTTATTGTTAAACGAATTTATTATACAATTCCCTTTGTTGTCTAAAATGTGTAATGTTGAATAAAAACCGGCCAAGTGCGAGTGGGACTCGCGCCGTTCGCTCTGAAGGGTTCCGTAACTAAATATTCTGTGAATAGTTAAAGCTTCTACCTGTCACGGTTATTAGTATCGAGCAAGAAACGGTAAATGATCAAGTTTGTTTTATGAGAGCCCTCCCTTAAATATTTATTTTATTTTAATTTTAGTATTTGTTGTTATAGCGGCAATAGAAATACATCATCTGTGAAAATTTCAACTGTCTAGCTATCACCGCTCTTGAGATACAGCCTGGTGATAGATGGACGGCCAGCGAAGTCTTAGCAATAGGGTCCCGTTTTTACCCTTTGGGTACGAAACCCTAAAATTGATATGAAAAATCAATTTTCCGTGTTGTAACCTGTGTAGTTACCGTGATGTAAAATAGTTCTTCAGCACACTGTTATAAAAAAAAATGTCTTAAATGTAAAAACTCATTATTTAAATAATGCTCTCTTAATTTGACCAGGTTATGTCAGTGTCACTTTGTTTTAAGCGTTGGTAGGTACTATAATAGCTCTATATATTATGTATGAATTTAAAAATGGAATGCACATAAAGGTTATGTTGCAGTTTTACTTGCAGAACGAAAATTTGCAATGTGATGAGACCTGATGCTTTTTCTTTACGTTGGTGAATTGCGGTAATTTTGGGTATTCTAATCTTCTTCAAGATTTTATTACTTACCCTCTTTTGACTACCCCCAAATATATAATTTTTTTATTTATATAAGCTACTTCCTAACCAAATTTTGTAAATATCAGATTACTCGTTTAATAGATAAAGTTGGATATATATAAATAGGTGTACTTACATACAAATGTAATGTTTTTTAACTGAGTATTGTTTGTTGACTTATACAATGTACAATTCTTACTTAAACTGATATAAATAAAAAGTCACGCACTAATTAGGTATATTGAATATATAAGATAAAATGAAGGAAGTCTTATATGCGTATTCATATGGAGTCTGGCAGTTTAATACTTTTCTTTTTTTAATGTATAATAATATATAATACTTTTACCAGTTCAGCTATCATAGTGAGTCAGATCTAAAATTTATCCTTCCGTTGTTTAACCAGCAGACGTAGATGTGAACTACAAACAAGTTTAATTTAGCTTCAAACTTGTTTACAATCTGAGAACTCCATAATTCTAACGTTATAATTTTTGCACTAACGTCTGCTAAGCGAAACAGCTTAAAAATTACAACAAAAGAAAAAGAACATGAAGTATGAAATTAAACGTACTACTTATATCAACACTAGTGTAAGAGAAGAAAGACTACTGCAGTCTTAAATACATTAGATATATACATATATAAGCAGTACAATTACTAATATTACTATATTTATACTAACATGAACTCCATCCCAATCTTGCATTTTCTAAAAACTGTATACATTACAAAACAATACAATGACCTGTATTGTGTCCCCAGTCCTTTGGCTCAGCGCATTGTGAATAGTATGTAGCTATTTTCGATGCACGTGAATAGTTTATACGTTTGGTGGTCAGCTGGTCCACGTTGAATGACACCGGACGGACGCATCAAGATGTGTCGGTGGACGGTGCAACGATCGGTGAAGCCATTTCGTGGAATTGAATTCTGTTCGATCTATAGTTCATACGTTGAAATTTTTCAAGTTACATATTTGCAGAGCATACTTTGCAAAAACGACTCCCCTCTACACTTTATTTATGGGATTTTGGAAACCAGGACCTATTCTAATATCAAAGGGCTGTTGTTCTATTATATGTTACCGGGTACATTAAAAAGTCTAAGTGCATATGTGAGTATCTAATGCATATTTTATACATTATAGTGACAGAATGACATGCATCATCGTTCATCTACACTACACTAATACAAGCTCCAATTACGGCACATGAGACTTACTATGTACTACTACGTATGTCTCAGGGTGACAGGCGCATTCAGGTCACAAGTGACGAAATGTATCTGTTATAGGCAGAGGACCGTCCGTCACAACCCTATAACACAAACCTTAATACTTTTTTTTACGTAGATTGACGAATCCAGGCAACATTCCATCTATTGTTAAGTTGAAGCTTAATATAAATCTCGTACAATTGCATAAATGAATTAATTAAATAGAGGTTTAGTAACATATTTTATAAAAAATATTGTCAAAATGATAGTCGGACCTTATTCTGTCATTTTAGCGCATTGAACAGTGTACATGAAAAATATATATCATTGCTTTTGACAGGTTCCAAATTAAATTATAAATCGGTGTTTTCATTATTTGTTGGTTGAATAAAGGATATGGTAAATAAAATACAGATTTGAGATTCTTTACTAAATCAATTTTTAATTGGACCCCGTTAAAAAAAAGGGTCTCAAATTATCAATTTTGACAACTCCTCCAACTTTATTTCTTTAGATAAAAGCCGTAAAAATATGTTAGTACTACTCTAAAACTTCTGAATGATGTTACCCCGAATGGTATGGTGAAAAAACGTTGTATTTTACGACTACGTTCTCAAGAATTGAGCACTAAGTCTTTGGGTTAACGTTTTACACAAATAAACTAAATTTCAGGTTTGAAACGAACGCCGTTGACGAGATGCATGACACATGGACGAACGGACATACCACCAGAAAGACAGCGGAGTCTCAATAATAAGGCTCTGTTTTACTATTTGGGTACAAAATTCTATAAAAAAGCTATAAACACGGTTTATGAGCAAAATGCATACATATAAACAATTTCAGCAAGACAAACACGGTAAGGACACATTTTTCCAGTATGATGAGCAGATCCTAACTTTCGCCACCATAACTGTATCAAGAAGCTCTCCTACTGACCAGAAATAATCGTTATGTTCTTATAAAACTGCCGTCATTTGCATAATGACACAATAATTATTACGTGAAACTCTGTTCCTTAGGTTTCATTACATACAAATGACAAGTGAACCTTAATTAAAACTTGGTAAACGATAGACAGTGCCCGTTCAAATACTAAAACGGCTTACTTAATTACTTAATCTTCAATCACAGCCACTTGGTGAGATAATTGCCAAAAACAATCGTAACATTGTCCTGTCCACTAAAAGTCATGGACTAACATAACAGGTACAAAAAATCATTTTTTTTATGTTATTGTGACGGAACAAACCTGAGGCCCACCTGATGTAAAGTGGACTAGCCTCTGCTTATAACAGATGCATTTCGTCAACGACGAGCTGCACTGTGCCCGTCACACTGAGACGTACAGTTGTTAGGTCTCATGTATTTTTTCTGGCTCTCAAGGCCTGCTGCCGGAACACACTGTAAGGTGCTTGGCGACTGATTTTCTACTTTAGGGTGGTCGCTAGCCAGGCGGGCATTCGCAAAATGCCCTTCCACCATTGAAGCTCAAGCCCGCGGCGGGATTCAAACCGTGGACCTGCTGCATGGCAGTTTATAGCCAATGCCACTAACATAACCACCAATGCCACATAATACGTAAGTAGGTTCATAAATATGTAAGTAGGTAGGCACTTAGCTTATAAAATAACTTTATGAAGCACATTTTAACAGTGGGTTCATTTACAGACACGTCACACTCTTGTCATATAATAACAACTCATAAAACTATAACCATCAAAGAACAAGGTTTCAACACAACATAAATTACTCAAAAGGGTCTAAAACACGTCTAAAATGTTTTACGACTGTTCCACTCACTTTTACAACATCCCCAAACTGCAGCCTCTCAAAATAGCACAAGTCATCATCGCTCTTCCCTTCTCTTAATTACATCCGTATCCGTTTAAAAGTCAAATTTAATTTCTTTATTATTTGCATAAAGGAGTAATCCGCAGAGATTGAGGCAATACTGGCTACTGGTTTGATAAAATCCGAAAATCTTTCTACGAGGTAGAATATTTTCATCAAAATTGTCTTACCCTGATACAAAACGATATACGAGTAGGGTTGGTAAAATACCTATGCTTTATAAATCGTAACACTTAGCTGTGCCCCGCAGTTTCAAATTGTAGACAATGATAAGAAGCGACGAGGATGAAAATTATTCTATAATCTAGGACCTATAATAAAATTATCTATATTCTAAGTATCATTTAAATCGGTGCAGCTGTTTCAGCGTAGGGTGCCGTGCTAGAAAGTCAAACCCCCATCTGTACCCGTCGGTGTCGTAAGAGACGACTAAGGGTGACACACCAGAAGGTGGGCGTGAAAGTGGAAGTGGACACTGCGATCCCCAAGCCGCCTGCTAAGCGTGGGGATTATAATCCCCCCATATTGGGGTGGGCTGTGTTCAGCAATGGACATTCTAGCTGTTACAATACAGTACCGTTTCAGCGTGTAGGAGTTTCAAACACACACATTACATCCTCACAACCTTAATCATTCACAAACATTTTCATTTAATATTTTTTGATTGAGATATTCTGATATATCAAACTACAGAAAAACTTATCGTTAAGAGTTTTGGCTTTGATTATATGACCTGATATCAACCCATATTCCAAAGTGCATATATTCCCTACTCAAAGACCAGCAACGCGTCCTTGATACTGATGTTGCGGATGTCCGTTGGCGACGATGATCACGTACCACCTGGAGAGCACCTGCAACTTGTGCCTCCCACTTTAGTTCCCCTTTTAGTTAATAAGGATTTATTGAGCACCCAATTTTCAGCAATACTACTAAATTTTCACCATTAATACTGGGGCATACCGCTAATGCAGTCACTTTCTTTTAGCCTTGGTTTTTAATCATCAGATAAAAATATCACCCCGATAAAATCCGACCATTTTTAAAACAAATGAACTAACTGTTCTTTTAAACAACCAACACTTGTATATTTTATTCTACTTGCTTATACATTTATTCTTATTAGGATTCGTAACTATCTGATCATTGAAATATCTGCCCTTACTCGCCTCTTACGATATCGAACAGGAGGACATAGATAAGTTTTATAAGCGGGGAACTTTATAGCATAACTTTTTTATCCATAAAGTAAGTGAATATGATGCGGTCTTGCAGCATTCTACGTACACACATTTGTAAACTTTTTGCGAATGAAACATAAACATATTTTACTTCAAACCATAAACTTAATCGTGAAACTTGATCCAAGAATAAAATTAGTGCAATATTTATTTGAAACTGAATACTTAATAAATATGAAGTTATTTTATTCTCACTGCGGTTCTGTGTTACACTAAAAAAATATATATATTTGAACAAAATCTCACCAGATACCGGTTGTAGATTGCAAACAGGTTTAACCTAGAATAAAATTGGCTCTGAAGAACAGCTTCCAGGATACAACTTTAGGTGCTAGCGATAAAATTTTCTACTAGAAAATGGGGTAGCCATTTTATTTATTTTATTTATTATATTGGATATTCTCAAATTTTCTACCACCAAACAGATTACAGACACAGACACCTACAGATTTTATTAATAAAGATGAATTCTTGTAATTATATTAAATGACAAGATTTAAGCATCGCCAGGTCAGCCAATTTTGTATGTAATTGCAGCTACTGTCTTGTCTACTACAGATTAGGTAATAGTCACTAAATTTGTACCTAGTAGCAAGGTGGCTTGATCCCACGTGACGTTGAAATTAGTAGAGGCGTGTAGAGGCATGTAACCCTCCCGAAACCCCCTTTACCCGTTGACGTAATAGCACCCAGCACGTAAGCCTGAATGTCAGAGAGCGTACAGTCCATTAAAATAAGGTACCTTATAAAGTTCTTACGGCTGCTTAGTTCCCTATTAATAAATTGACTGAATTTAAATTGCGTGGTCCTGGATTTAGATTTCCAAATCGGTTAGGGGTTTTTTGACAAATACATTTTAGTAGAAGTCCTGAGACTGGAACTATTTCCGATAAATAACAATAAGCCAGAAAATGTTACTTTACATATTAAAAAGTCAGACGAAACGAGAGTGCAAAGACACCTATGCACGCCAGTTTTCTCAAAGGGGAGAAAACTGGCAAATTTTGAAGCGCTCGTAGCGAAGTTTACTTAGCTGTTCTCAACCGATCAGCAAAGTTAAGCAACGTCGCGCGGGGTCAGGCGTTGGATGGGTGACCGCTAGTGACATTACTACTGAGCGTTTCCGTGCTTCGGAGGGCACGTTAAGCCGTCGGTCCCGGTTGTTGTCTTAGGATGGCAGTCGTTATAGCATGGTGGTATGGCATTTTGCGAATGCCTGCCTGGCTAGCTACTACCCTCAAGTAGAAAAACTGTCGCTGTCACCAAGCACCTAACGGTGTGTTCCGGCAGCTGTCCTTGAGAGCCAGTACTTCTAGGTTAGCCTGAACAACATCTTCGACCACATCATCACTTAACATCAGGTGAGATAGTGGTCGAAGGCTAACCTATGATGCATAAAAAAAAAAAAAAAACTGGCGTGCAATACGCTGAATATTAAAGCATGTAGTTATTAGGTATTTCAAGCGCAAATATACTTATCATTGTTCATACCCTACAAATTCTGTCATATTTCTAGATTAATATAAATATTAAATATCAACGTTAAGACAATAAAAGTAATAACTTAAAATATACGAAAATAAGGAACATTTTACACCTAGTACTTTTATTAATAAATCAATTTGAAAATTGACTTAAAGCTGCTGATTGTATATGTAGTTTAATTAAACGCACAAAAGTTGAACGTAAATGACGAATTCAAAGTATTTGACCTTACTAGCTTATTTTTAATCAAAATAAGAATACTGTTAACAAAATACTACGAACTATATACAACACTACAACTACTACAATAAAATCATTTAGACAACCTGTAAGTCATGGCAGACTCACAGGCAGTCCAAATGCTATTACGAATAGAACGTGAATAATAATTAATAATAATAATATAATAATTCGTAATATAATACTACGTTACGTATGTAACGTGAGTCATATAATTTATAACATATAGATGATATTAAAATCAGTGTTATTAAACATACATTCTTCTACATATTTTAACTCAACGTTTGACGCTCTGGAAAGCTCTGAACAAAAACAGCCGCGTGATCTTAGACTACATCAGCAAGCATTCCTAGCCCTATCCCACCACTTGACGGTAAGACGTATAAACATAACCATATAAAATTATACGCGAACGAATATGACTTGACTCCCGTGCCAAAAATCGTTTTGAGATCCGACTTTGTCGTAAATGTTATGCTTTGCTGTTTCATATACGGAAAACGGTTAACTGGTTATTGTTGGTAGTGAAATGAAAATGCTTGTGAAGATTGAGCCTAGTAGAGATGGCGCGATTCTTGGCAAACCATTTTATTCTACCATAGAAATAAAATGTATAATATAGGTATATACATGTAGATAAAAGTTCGGCAAGTGCACGGTTAACAACAGCACAATATATCTGTTGTATGTATGTTTTATTGTTATTATATTAATGCCTTAGATAGCCATATGTCGATATTTGATCATACAAGTATCCCTGAAGCTGAACACACCTAGACGCACGCAATAATCACATTTTCTGACAGTCTCGCGAAATCCGCGCCGCAAGCACCGTAGGCGACGCACGCGCCGTACGAAATGTGTTGTCTAACGACGGAATTCGAATGATGAATCCACCCGTCCACGCCGCACTGCACGCATCGAACACTCTGAATCTGATGAGGTCATCCGCGCGCGGAGGAACACAGGATATTACTGAAAATGTTACTTTGCAGATTTTACCACATTACAGCATATTACCACAGTATAACAATATATTCCGTCCAATTATACAGTAGAGAAATGCCTTTGATGGCGGGCGACACCGCCACTGGCGTAGGTGCTTAAGCTGTCAGGCACATATGTGCACAAAATGGAAAATAAATGAAATATGATTAATATTATGTAATCATTTATTTACAAATATACTTTTAGGCGAAAATGTCGTTGTTGGCGGGTAATTCAGAAAACAAACAGTTTTTTCCCTTTTGTAGTTAGTTTAGGTAACTATTGTTGGTATGTGTTCATAAAATACAACACTTTGAAATACTATATATGAAATTGGCAATGCTGCCAGCATGCTGGGCATGCTGCCAACTGGTAGTGGGCTGGAGCATTTGGACTGCCTGTGAGTCTGCAATGACTTATGGGTATCTAAATGCTTTTATTGTAGTAGCTGTAGTGTTGTATATAGTTCGTTGTATTTTGTTAATTAATAATATTGATCGATAGTAAACATGATAATAATTCAAGTAATCCCTAAAACCGTATCAAACATAAAAATTACGTTTACTCCTATTATGACAATGTTCCCAGAATAAAATAATCTCCTCCGTAGCTCTATGCAAGTTTATTCGTTACATAATTGTAGGGATTTTAAAACTGCGATTTTACTAAAATGCGGGTTGTTCAGCACGGATAGACAGGTGTCGTTGCATACGATTTCATATTAAGATTTATCGAATTCGATGACTGCGGTGTGTGCGCTCCTAGGTGCGCGTTCACTTTTAGCCCGAATTTAAGTCGCAATCAGCTGGTTTATAAAATATTATCCTTTATTATAATAAAACGTTGTATCATTTCACAATCACGCCATCAAGGTCTTAAAGCGTAAGCTATATAATAGTGTCCCGTTTTCTCTTACTGAACCCTATACTTAAATAAAGGTTTTAAGTCAGCAAAAAATCAAATTACTTAACGTTTTTCTTCCTATGCACTCTACGCATTCACAACATGCACTTCCACCATGCGGTGAAGCTCAAGCCCGCGGCGTGATTGGAACCATGGACCTGCTGCATGGCAGTCATGCATAGCCAATACCACTGAGCTATCACTGCTTCAAAAGTGCTGATCATTTGTTTTATTTTATTCAATACCAAAATAAATATAGAACTTGCCAACAGCAGCGGTCTAATGCAGAAAACATGTCAGCCGTTGGGAGTTCTACATAATATTACGAGGAGCGAATACTCAATTGCCCTCATTTTTGCAAATCGTCTTGATGTGGTATATGTTTATGAAGAAACATTTTAATATCAGAGATGTGAGACGTGTTACAGTCGTAGAGATTTTATGTGTTTTGGTTTATGTATGGCACCGCCGCGCGCCATCTCCCCATCGCTTTCGTACGCAAGGGGTACCGTCAAGTTATTGCATACTACAAAGATATATATCGAGTCATTATTACGAGTTATGTCACTAAGTTACAAATACGTAATCTTTCATAAAACTACGATCTGAAAACTCAACAAAATATTATGAACAGCCAAAACGTCCATTGTTGCAGAGAATCCTCACATATTTGAGGGTGTTTGTCATAACCTCCACGATCGGCTATATATAAATGAGATGTTACTAAAAAAAAATACTTAAAATTAAACTTAATAAATGTAACAAAAAAAAGTTAAAATCAAATAAGAGTACGGACCACGAGTCTGTAGTGCGTAGTAGGTAATAAAAAAAAGAAAAAAGTCCATTAATTTTCTAATAATGACTATCGCCCTATGCTATGTTTCTTTTTTATTGACATAAATTATAGATACCTAAACAGAGTTCAAAGTCAGTATCTTATATATACCTAATAGGTTTTGTACAAACTCTTCGTTATATTCCTTTCTCCCTCACAACAAGGGTAAGGGCCGTAAGTAAACTCTAAAACAATTTGCCTTTGTTGGTATTTCTAATAGCAATAACACTTATTAAATTACACAATGCTGTAGAGGGGAGAGTTATTCCACATGAAACCATAACAATTTATGCATATAAACGGAATAGTCTAAGATAATATGTAAAACTGGTTTTGAGCAGTATGAATTTATAATAAATTATTCACTATATGGAGCGAGCCTATAAACGGTAATGTACTGAGCACAGTTCCAGACTTTAGATTGAATGAAAAATGTCATAGCTCATTGTCATAAATAAAAAATAACTTAGACATTATATAGATTGTAAAGCAAATTACTAAGAACTCGTATATTTATATGATCACTTGAAATCAGTGTTAAATTTTAGATTCATAATATTAACGCAATTAAACAGTCAATTGAAGACGAAAATAGAAAAAAACATACAAAAGAAACCGTAATTCTATTTAAAAATATACACATTCCATTCTTTCGAACCCTAAACAATTGTCAATCCTATATTTAAAATAATATATAGAGGGCCAAACATTATCTTATACATTTATTTTTAAATATTACATATTATATGCTTACTAGGTTCAGATTTTACGCGTAGCTGGCGATTTTCATTTGTAAACTCAGTTATTGACTCATACTATGGTGCACCTGTCTTCTGACCAATACAATGTTAATAACTTCCCAGCATGTGGTCTACTAGATTTGCGTCAGTTTGCTCTGTCAGGGGTGTACTTCACCTGCCAACACTATATTATAGTCCTAGTCTGTTCGAAGTGTCATGAAAGCAACTAATCACAGCTCAGCCAGAATTATGGAACTGGAACTTGTAGTATAGCATTAATGTGGATTAAATAAGACCCATTATGTGACGTAAGACGGATTGCTGTTCCACACTCTAGACACGAGATCTTGTATTTAATTGAAACTTTTCTTTGTTAATATGTTAAGTAAGTACGAATTGTAAAATGAAAAGTTCTCTATCAAAAATTTTGTCACTGATTTTGCATCCGTAAGGACTTCAAAAGAAATGAGAAACTCTTGATTTCCGAGGATCTAAATTACATATTTGTAAATATTTGACATCGATCTGAACTCTAGCTTGTAAAGTTTTCTTGTTGGATCTTATTTTTACGTTATTTATTTATTTTTTCTTATATTTCAAAGAACGCCCTAAATTCCATGGTTTTAAAATGCACCAAAAACATTTGCTCATACTGATATATTCCTAAAGCTTGCAAAAGGCTTTCAGGCCGTCGCGTGTTGCTACGTGTTTGCATCCGTAATTTGTTTGGCGGCGGTACGCGGCTGACTACATTAATGGATCTGAGCCCCGCACGCGACCAGACAATCCCAGACATGAAACTCACACAAACAAACGCTGCTGAGACCGTGACGCTCACATAGGGAAACGATCCCGAGACTTGGCACTCACACAAGCAAGCTATGCCTGGACTGGTTACTCACACAAGAACGGAGGCTAGTCCTGTCACTTGGAAGTGCACTCAAGTTTCAGGTTGACATTTAAACTCCGTGATCATTTCTCTATGAATATTACTACGTCTTGTGAAACTTTAAAAATTCTTACTGAATCTGTTTGAATTTTTGGGATATATTTTTTACCCATTTACACTTTGCTAATAGCAATGATTTTTTATTAATTGCCCCGTGGGGTCACGGCCTAGAATTGTACCCCACGATATCTTGTTGTAAGAGGCGATGAATAGAAAAATGGTGGGCAGCAGCGCCGTCTGAAGAACTGCTCATAATATTGCGACCCCCAAGCCGCCTGCCAAGCGTTGGGATAGTGGCTAACCCTCCCTTTAATGGGAGAGACTGATCTATAGTGGACGATACGGTACAGTAATGTGATACAGTAATAACGCACAATTAAATATCTGTCAACACTGCAAAACAGTCATACATACCTTTATATTATTCTTCTTTTTAACGATTTGTTTCTTTATATGGCTGATAGGCTAATCTTTGACTATTATCTCACCTGACGGTAAGTGTTGATGCGGCTGTAGGTGCAGATGTTCAAGCTAACCTAGAGTTCTGACTGACTCTCAAGGAAAGCTATTGGAATACACCGGATATGTCCTTGGTGACAGATGTTGTATTTGAGGGTGAGAGCTATACAGGCAGGCATTCGCAAAATGTTCTACCACTATACACTATGCCTGCGATGCTAAGACAGCAAGTGGGAACCAGCAAAACAGTCACTAAACGATGTACCTAAGCGGTGACCACTCCTTTGTAACAACCATTATAGTCTGGTACTATAGCAAGTTTTAATATAACTAGTACAAGACGACATTGATCCATAAAATTTTCTGATGGAGGCAGTAAAGGGTGCTAAATAAAAATCTTATAGGCATTCCGTAGTAGCAGCGATGAACACACAACTATATGGCAATATTGTGATACTATGGTTATCCAGATCGTCGCTGTATTACTTAGTTATTTAGTAGTCACAATAACTCTATATTAGAGGTGTTTTCTGATGATACCTAGTTTCACAAAACATTTAAATTTGTAATGTAACTTTACTGTAACAATTTTAGATGCTTAATATAGTTTCAATGATAAGTATATAATATCATAAATTACAGGCACATGAGACTTAACAACTATGTCTCAAGGTGACGGGCGCAGTGCAATTCGTGACTTATGACGAAATGTTTCTGTTATAGGCAGAGGTTTGCCCGCTTAACATCAGGTGGGCCTAGTGCTTGATCCGTCACAGTAACAAAAAATATATTATAACAGTGTATCTACCTCTTCTTTTTAAATAAATACGGCACATAAACGTAAAAAACTTACGCTTGGGTATCAAATGATGGTAATTATATCCTTAAAAGGATTTTTGCGATGTTTATACAAGCTCATTCTGAAACCTGAATTTTACCCCGTAGAAATCGTGATGGTTAAAATAAATATAATGACCTTTAGAAATTTAGTTGGTTTATGTTAGTCTAGGTCTCTATTTTAGGTCTTTTTAGGCTACCTACTATAGTTAATAGGTAGCCTAAATGACCTGCGTGACTGTAACCTACATTTTATAGGACTAATTTGTCATGTGTGACTCAGTGCTATTAATTCGTTTTGACACTTAACAAAGATATCTAGAACCAAAATTAGTTTTTTAGAAAATTTACTATTGTCTTAATAACTATTTTCTGCTGCTTGGGGTGTCCTCTGAAACAAGCACAATTATGTAATTTTATGATGCTCTTTGCTGTCCACAACCTTCCGTAGAAAACCTTTCCTACACCACCTTAAGTATGATCTGGCAGCTGTCCCTGACAGCCATTTCCTCTTTGGTATTTCATGCTAATATTTCATTACTTACATTGCTATGTGTGCATGTAAAAGTTGATTGCTAATTTCTAATACTTAAGTACCCTCTCACCATTATTAAGACTACTTTAAAGGCAACTCAAAAAACTTACATCAAATTATGCTTAAAGTAACTCTGATTTTACACAACAATTAAAACCTAAATAACATTTAAAGCAAATACTAGTTTCCCTGTACAAAACGGAACTTAAGCCACACTAACAAACTTCCTCTTGCTTTGATAGATTAAACATTGAAATCCAGACCAAACTAAGCCAGCATTACCGTCAAATACCTCATGCAATTTATCAATGAATGTATTTCCACGAATCAGTATATCTACGGATCAAACTCCTTGTACACAAATTGCATGCATGAGTAATTTACAAAGGTGAAACTAGTAGATGTACTCGTTGCAAAGCAAAGCTAACCACACAATATTAGTTTTTGGATCAAAAGAAGGCCTCAAATTTAACAAAGCAGATTTGTTAAGTTTCTTTGGAGTAAAAAAATACGTTTTTGGGGGCATTCAAACCCGTGTATGTGTTACGTATCTGTACTCTACTGTATCATCTGGATTATTCACTTCTGAACACAGCCTCCTGTATTAAGAGGGGGATTTGTCATAATCCCTACACTAGGCAGCGTCTTGGGCGTTGCAGTGTATCTTAGACTGCGATGCCCACGATACTGACGAAGACGAAGTAGTTCCTCAGAAGACGCTGCACCTTTCGGTATTTTACCCTCAGTCACCTCTTACGACACCCAAGGGAAGCGATGGTAGTGTGAAATCTAAGCCCACGGGCACGGGATTTCAGCTCACTTTCAGTTTTACTTAAAGAAATTGAGCTCTAAAAATATAAAAATGTTATGTACATCTAGTATGCGATAGTGATTGAAATTGTACTTAGAAAGATTTTTATATATTCTAGTACGATAAAATGTGCGTGTATGTATAGCGTACGTAAAGTTTTAAATCATAGCTACTCATTAAACTTCGGTGAAATTATGTTACCATCTATTTTGCAGTCGCCTAGGTAGCTTAGGTTCTTTTGAAACTTAACAGCTACAGTCCCCAGATGGTATCGACTGAATCTAACTAGTGTTAAAGTTAAACAACCAACAACTTCAGTTCTCGATTGACTATTCCAATCGAAACCATTTCAACTCAGAGAACGCCAGTTATACAAAGTAAATAGGTTGAAACTTATACAAGTAATTTTAAATGCTTCGGATTGTATAAACTCTACGGTTTCCATAATGAGCTTTGGATACGTACGCTTCTATTAAAATGCATTGCTGTGCTTTCGAAGACTACAGGTTTACGTAAACGGAATGAAAACCGGCAACATTCTAGATAGATGCAACAGGAATACATTTAGAAATAGCTGCCTTTAAAGTTAGTCCTGGTTTTCGTATCCAGCTGTACGTGACAAAAATCAAAATTTATGCGCTGTTGACGGTGCCGAGAACCGTAATCCACGATATTTCTGTATTAAAATTGGAAGGTATTTTTAAAATGTGTAGTTCGAATTTTGGACTTAAATCTTCTGATGCTAGATTTGAATTTTAAGCGGGTTATTTTGTGCTTACAAAAATATTTATAGCCATAATGCCCAAACTAAAGAGTTTATAAAATTGGCCCATAATCTCAATTTTGTAGGTCAGAACTAACAGTTATAGTTTGTAAAAGAAATTAAAAAGGATAGTAAAATCCAAGAATATACACGAATAAAGTCGTATTTTATAATAATTAATATACGAGTATGTCAAGAAGGTAACATCTATAATGTACCTTACCTTAAGAGTAGAATTCACGGTATGCTTTTTATACAAACGTATAGCTTCGTTATATTTTAAATACTGAGTGTTTCAACTCGGTGAACTTTTGTGTGCATATTGCTGAGTCTAATATCTGTGGTTTTGGTGTTCCAGTTTTTCGATTTGTGATTTATCATACCACTAAATTACAAAACAGCAATTACCAAACAAAACGATTTTTCATATTATTTTAAAAATACTTAATTTATAGAAATCTCGCAAACCAGAAGCAGGTACAAATACACTACTTAGTAAAAATAACTAAATCTCATTGGGAACATCGCAACAATGTGTCATGTTTTTTGTACAACACAAATAGTTCCACTACAAGTTGCCGTCAGCTAACTAGTTAAGATTTCGGATAACAACGCCGCAGAGACGGCAAGTTTTATCAGACGGTCAGCGAGTTTAAATAAAAAGGTCGGGTTATCAGTGCGATAAATCCTAGGCCATCATCAGACAAGAGACGTTGCTTAATTTCTCACTTGCGGCTTGTGGCTGAAGATCACACCAAAGATATGATGATAGATATGTAAAAACGGTATAGATACTATCTGCGAATCTTGTATTAAAGAAGATGGAAACTGAAAGGAAAAAAAAATTGTATTGTATTGTTGGTGTTTGAAAAAACTTTGGATCATGTACATTCTTCATTTTATGAATTAATTGCTGACATGAAATAATAAAGTATGTACTATATCAGCCGGATTGTCCACTGCTATAATCCACAAGCTTGGCAGGCGTCTTAGGGATCGCAGTGTGAGATATCGGTTCCTCAGAAAGCACTCCTGCCCACCTTCTGGTGTGTTACACTCAGTCGCCTCTTAAGGCACCCACGAAAAAAATATATATACCTATATTAATTTTATCCATGGGGTGCCAGCCTTATCTTATGCCCCTCCATATCTTCTTGTGGAAATCGTATGAGGTGACAAATTAAAAAGAAAATAGTAAGAGAGCAGCAGTGCCTTATGGAGATACTGCCATCCACACTGCGATCCATAAGCCGCCAGCCAAGCGAGGGAATTATGGCAAACCCTCCTGATAAGGGAAGGGTTAACATTGTTGAACAGTGGAAATTCTGGCTTTAGGAGTGATGTTTATTTTTAATATTTATAGATCATTATAATCTTCAAGATACATAGAAGTAATGATTTTATAAAAATGTGAGGCTATATGATCAGGATTAGGTTCTTTTATTGCATAAGCTGTACAGAAAATGGTGTTATAGCAATGCATCATTGTCCTTTTCGGACATACAATATAAAATAATATTATTAAATTAAGTTAATAATTATCATGCAAGTCAAGTACGTATACTAAAATTAGTTCGTTTACTTTTTAATGCGTGTAAATCTATTTACAAAAATACAAACATATAAAATTTCATCCAATACAAACAGAAATTTATTATGTTTTTTTTTTTTTTTTTAATGTTATTGTGAAGGAACAAGCTCGAGGCCCACCTGATGTTAAGCGGACTAACCTCTGCCTATAACAGATGCATTTCGTCACAAGTCACGAATTACACTGCGCCCGTCACCTTGAGACATAGCTGTTAAGTCTCATGTGCCTGTAATTTCACTGGCTCTCAAGGACAGCTGCCGGAACACACCGTTAGGAGCCGTTAGCACCGTTCTATGCTAAGGTTAAAAAATATATAAAATTCGCGTGTAATTTTTATCGCTTTGATTTCGTTGAAGTAAAACATATCAGAATCGGATATTAAGTTAGTACTTTGTTTAAATTGTATTTTTTTTGTTATTGTGACGGAACAAGCGCGAAGCCCACCTGATGTTAATCGGACTAACCTCTGCCTATAACAGAGGCATTTCATCACAAGTCACGAATTGCACTGCTCCCGTCACTTTAAGACATAGTTGTTAAGTCTCATATGCCTGTAATTTCACCGGCTCTCAAGGGCTGCTGCCGGAACACACCGTTAGGTCTTTGGAGACAGATTTTCTACTTGAGGGTGGATTCACAACTGTTAAAAACAACTAGTTATCAGTAATGTCACCTAAGTTTAAGTACCTAAACAGCATTGTGTTCTAACATAGTAACTAACCTCGCGTTATCTTCACGGCAACTAGCAGCGCGACATGCCAGTGTGGCTGGCCAATTAAACGGCCTTACTTCACGCCTCCACGAATGACTAGTTGGCTTTAGTCACACAACATATAAAGCTATAGTGTTTGGAGCTAAAGGTAGAATTATAGAGGCACCACCTAACACTTAAAAAGTTTAACGACAACCTCGTATAACTGAAGTTCGAACATCATAAAACCTAGCGTATTGACGAACCCATTTCAATGACCAATGTCTTTGCATGAAGGTAATGCTTTTAAAAACTGTTATTTGTTATGTGAATGCTGGCTTTGACAAAATTTTATATGTCTTGTCTCTGACTGTGATTCAATTTCCTCTAGAAATATTGCAGTTTGCACTCGTTTTAGGATGGGAAGCCAGTAGAGAAGCAGATTAAAGATGAAAGGTTAATTAATACATTGCTTGATATTAATACATTACTCCTGATGGAGGATAGTAAAAACGGTAGTCATAATAAAGTGCTGACCTGCTAGCCTAGCTGCACAAAGTAGGTAAGACATATAGTTAAGAAAAGAAGAGTTCTATGTACAAACTGGATTGTCCACAGCTGGACACAGCCTCTCCCGTCAAGTTATGCCATAGTCCCCACACTTAGCAGGCGTCTTGGAGATCGCAGTTTAAGATATAAGCTGCTCTGAAGGGGCTGCTGCCCTTATGACACCCACGGGAAGGAATGGGATGGGGGTGACATTATATTCCGGCACTCCACGGGGATATTAATAATAAATATTTATTATTATATTAATAACCAGTGGTTTAGGCTGTGCGTTGTCTGTCAGTCAGTGAGCCAGGACTTTGATTCTTGTATATATAGATGAATAACAACATTTAGAAGTTATTACACACACAAAAAATACAGTCGAATAAGAAACTGCTCCTTTTACTGAACTCATTGTTAAAAAAGAGACGTCTCCATACAAGAACACACTAAATAGTGGTCCCAAAGTGAAGTCGCACTTGACCGGCTTTTTTTTCTTTCTCGTTTACTTAGCATAATGCTGTATTCCCTGAACAGGTTAGCTGAGATGTCTAAGCATTAAGACAGACACTTTTTTTATTCTTTACGTAATAGGGGCGGGTATATTGCCATCTATTGGACGCAGTTCTTGACACCGGCTTGCTACTGAGTTAATAACTGTCCGACCCGGGATCGCACTCAGGAACTCGAGATTGTAAATCGATGCTTTCACCATTACACTCTTGACTAATTCACTCAAAAGTTTTGTTACAGGACAGAAAAGTACGAAACAATTTCACTCTTTTAGGCAATCAATTATTATAGAATCTATAAACTGAACTGAATGAATAAATAAATAAATAAATAATAAATAAACTTACGCTGAATGTTTAATAACTCAATCTCAAGTGTTGACCTTATTATCTAGTCCTTACTAATGAAGCTCTAGCTGCGCATCAACTTGGTAATGAACACTTCGATTCAGGTAATTACTTTCTTTTTTTTTATTCATATCTTAGACAGGGTTTTGTCTATATTAAGATTACTCTACACTAGAAACATAACAGAAAAAAAATCCGTTACTTCATATTAATATAACCTTTTGATACCATATCCGTAACTTTATCAATCTAATACATGTCATATATCGAACATAATTAATTGATTCTAAGAATCAATATTTTCTTATCAAAAACTGTGAAAGAAGGAATCCAGTGCGATAAGCCACCGACTTATTTACAGATTGATTTCAAGGTCCTATGGGTTCCTAATACCGGTCGAGCCTACCATCCACCAGGCACTATTTCATACTCACTTGATAATATTTTCAGACAAAATCAGATCCCAAAAATGCTTGTCCGACCTAGAAATCAAATCGACATGAACGTACCTTAATGCTGACGTCATTAATAAAATGACAGCATATTTTTTTTAATCTGGTAGGTTAGCCTTTGACCACTATCTAATCTGATGGTAAGTGATGATGTGGTCGAAGATGTTGTTCAGAATAACCTAAGCTTACTGGCTCTCAAGGACAGCTGCTGGAACACACCGTTAGGTGCTTGGCGACAGATTTTCTACTTGAGGGTGGTAGCTAGTCAGGCGATCATTTTCAAAATGCCCTACCACATGCATTACGACTGCCATCCTAAGACAACAACCGGTACCGACGGCTTAACGTCGCCTTCGAAGCACTCAGAAGTAATGTCACTAGTGGTCACCCATCCAACTCATGACCGCGGCGGACGTTACGAAAGAACGGCTAAGCAAGTTGGCTACGAGCGCTTCAAAAACTTATTTAACCGATAATTTATTTCATGTGTAAATGTCATTATCATTACATATTAGGTAGTTATTTATTTGTTTACGAGTTATTCGTATGATTATTGACATTATGTCTTTATTCGTTTAAAAAGAAGTTTTTATTCTTCACGAGTTCACTTATAACTTGAATCTTGAAATTCTCGGTCACGTGCACCTACAAATTTTAGTGCACAAAAAATAAACTTTGGTCGGCATCAAACCTGCGTTTTCCGATCGAATTATATCTGCGTACGTATAGCCAGTAGTTGCGGGTTCGTTTCTGAACAAAGTTGAACACTTTATAATATGACTGCGTATGAAAAAAAAATGTAAGTATGATATTTGCAAAGCAAACGATAGTGCTTGAAAACCTATTAAGCGGTTACATCCAGTTTTAAAGTCCTTCTTACTATAATACAAACATCAAAGAAAGCGCCACGTGTGAGAAAATATAATGTGCTAGCAGAAACTCGGTCTGTAAATTCCACTTTGTGCTTCAATAATACACTTACCCGTCATCCATCCGTTGGTAAGTTACTTGTCGTGTTGACGACATCTAGCCACATAATAATACACCCTTGGCTATAAATCCATCAAATAAAATGGACTCTATTCGATGTTACTACTTGCTTCCGGTCCCTGCCCTCGAAATTACCGGCTATACTGTATAGCTCACTTATACTTGATATATAGGAACATTCTTATGTTATAGAATAAAACGTTTAGAAGATATATAAATGGAGTATTGTAAGTACTTACTTACACTAACATTCTACACTATATCACCATCATCAAAAGACATTATACGCCCACCGTTAAACAAATGCTTCTTCCATTGAGGGTGGGGGATTGCCATAATACAAACGCTTGACAGGCGTCTTAGGGTGCTCTCCCTTACCTATTTTTCCCTTCGTTGCCCAAGGGGCATGGTTCCCACAGGATGGTATGGGACATATTAACACTATCACGCAATGATAATGTAAAGAAATCTTTTAATTCAAAAAGGTATGATACCTTATTTTTATATTCGCGCACCATTATTAGGTTGAATGTGGTGCTTATTATACAATCTCACCTGATGGTAAGTGATTATGTGGTTGAAGGTGGTAAGCAACCTTAACCTAGAATTGGAACTAGACTCAATCTCTGGTGGATTTGGTCAGATTTTCTACTTGAGGGTGGTAGCTAGTCAGGCGGGCACTCGGTAAAAGCCGTACCACCATGCAATAGTGGCTGTCGTCCTAAGACAACTAACGTGCTCTCCGAAGCCCGGAAGCTCGATAGTAAATTCCACTAGCGTTCACCCTTCCAAGTCACACCCGCAAACATCGCTTAACCTAATTGATCGATAAAGAACGACTAGGCAAGCTCCACTGCGAGTGCTTTAATTACAACATCGTCCCTAAATTCATACAATAAATCATTTTGAAATATATTTTGAGGACAACTATATATAAATTGCTAGAACACAACACATCGTTAGTTTGGCGACAGGTTTTCTACTTGAGTGCTATAGAGTTTTATTACCCTCCAGCTCTAGATGCTTATTGGCGTGCACCATTACGTAAAGTTAAAGATTGGACCATTGTTTAGGGTTCAAACCTAAGAAACGCTGATCAAAGACGATATTCACTACGCCTGGCTTACCACAGCTTCGAAATTACTTGTAGAAACAAATACTTTAAGTTACTCAAGCTAATAACATAAACAATTTTACTTTCTTCAGCTAATTTAACTTTTATTACGAACTTTATAACTGCTTGACACGCGATTGTCAATGTTAGTTTAATTTATAACTAACATCCAAAAAAATAACGAAGGTTTGTCACGTTGACGCGTAATTAAATGTTTTATGAGATAGAGTGTCGAAGCATGCTGCTCATCTGATAAGGAGCAATTTCTCCTATCATCTACAATACGTAATGTAAATGATACAGTTTGGCATAACTCGTACATACGTATACATTTTGGTAAAGAAATATATAGTTCTGGATTTTATCTCGCAAAGAAACTCCGAGCATAGCTGTCTCCAAAGGTGAACGTAATCTTGTCCATAAGAGCCACAGTTAAGGAGTATGTTTCAGTGCCACAAGTTATCGTTAGGTACACACACTGGAAGACTCTGGTCTTAAGACTCTATGGGCTGTTTGATGAGAAGATGTCGTGTAATTTTCCGAACGAGCCAATTTGGATTTTGCAAGTGACCTCTTTGTCGAAGTCGGACTATAATATGAAATGAGCGTATAGTTCTTCTACAAGATCTTGTCGCTTTTTTGGAAGAACAGTACAATTACACTTTTGCTCCACGTTTCTGGCGTCTTACCTTCACGGATGATGAAATTAAATAATTTCTGGAGGACTGAGAGTACAGGATTTCCACTTGGTCCTAGAAACTCTGTCGTGAGGCCGACATCATCTGGCACCTTGCTGTTTTTAAGTTGTTGGAGAGCCATTTTGATCACGTATTGGCTGATGTCCGGGTATAAAGTCGGGTAAATTTTTCTTTCGTCCTGAGCTTTACTGAAAACGGCTTTCGTGCCTAGATTTATAGTTGTCCAACCTTCAAGCTCTTACAGAATCTCCAGTTTTGATGAGAAGATTCTACTAACGTCGATTTTCAGCTTCGTCATATGGTTTTTCCCATTATATTAATTATTTGCAAAGACTTAGGAGCTTCGGTTAGGCTCGATTGCAACCTCAAATCATAGAAACAAGGTTGTTGACAAACTTGTTTCTATGGTCTGAGATTGCGACCTTCATATATTTAGTATTGTAGACATAATCAAGACACATGTCGCAGTACCTTCTAATTCGAAAGTTGGCAAGACGGTAAGCTCAATGGATGGAGTTTCGTCTATTGAGCTTACCGCAGTCTGACATAACAACTGAAGATTGTATTCTTCTCTCATTCTGGTTTTCCATCAATTTGATGGTTTCTTCTGAGAGTTTCTTAGGTTTTTACCGCTTGGAGTTTACTCCAACCCGTTCTTTATCTCGGCTACTGTTTCACGTTCAGCCAGGCATTGAAAGCGGCTGTGCAATTAAAGTTGAAAGCTTTCGGGGTTTTGGATTTGAGCAACGTTAGGACGGAGCGTGGAGTTTATAGGACGCGACCATTAATATTAATGTGCCTCTAACGTGAGTAACGATGCGGTGATCGCTACAGGTTTATTAACTTGTGATCATCACAGATAGCATTTTAGCTTCAGCATGGTGGAAGGGCTTTTGGCGAATGCCCGCCTGGCTAGCGACCACCCTCAAGTAGAAAATCTGTCGCCAAGCACCTAACAGTGTGTTCCGGCAGCAGTCCTTGAGAGCCAGTAAAATTACAGACACATGAGGCCTGACAACTGTACGTCTCACTGTGACGGGCGCAGTGCAATTCGTCGTTGACGAAATGCATCTGTTATAGGCAGAGGTTAGTCCAGTTAACATCAGGTGGGCCTCGGCTTGTTCCGTCACAATAACATAAAAAAAAGATACATATTTGTTCCGTCACAATAACATAAAAAAAAGATACATATTTGAATATTTGCTTCTTAGTTGTCATTATATAAACTCGATCTCATTTTTGGTTCAAACTTGGGAGCTAAACTACGTCTGCATGTAGGTACTAACCCAGACGTCTGCCAAAATCATGGGAATTATATATATATATAGCAATTACCGGGGTTATGTAACATTATCTCTGTGTTTGGCAGTCACAAATACTGGTTTTAATTTATCAAATTAAAACCAGTATTTATGTTGTAATGGTTATATTTTATTAATATAGTTAAGTTTAATTATATAAGTGGCGTCCCACGATTTATTTGGCAGGAGTTGCGTTTTTCGAGCATTTTTTTCCACATGTTCCACTTACGTTTTTGATAGTTATGGTGTTGCCCTAAATTTGAAATTGACCACAAATACCATTCAACGTCAATATTATATCATCTTGATCCAAAATATGAAAGATAATTGAATTAAAACGACTCAGAAGCTATTCCCAACTTGAGAAGACAAGTGGTCGACTGCGGCCCAACTTTGTCGTATGTTGACTAGAAGTTCACCTGACTCCGTTCATTATTTATTCACGACGAAACCTCGGAACCATTGCGGGATCTCACGTAAGTGAGGAAACTTCACACTATCGTTTTATAAAGGTGAAATGTACACGGAACTAGCACTGACTTTTATTTTTGTTCTGATTTATAAAAGTGAGATAAGATATTGTGAGGATGTGAAGTGGGAAGCCTTGCTTCGTGTAGAATATGAGAAAAATGTATGCATTTACATACCCTATTATAGTTTTTATCAACTATATAATCATTACCGTTTAAAAACGTTCAACGAGAACACCGCTGATAGCGTTTGCTCGTACCTACTACATAGGGCTTAGTCAAAAGGCATCTGAAAGAAAAGAAAGAAAGAAAGAAAGAAAAATAATTTTATTTGACACAAAAGAAATGTTACAAAGAAAAAAGACAGGAACAGCATTATTGAGACAAATAGGCCCTACCTCAGCGCAAATGTCAGATGCTTGAAAACAACTGACGCTGATTTTTAGGCAAAGCCTTGCAGGTGACGAAAAAATCAACTTGTTATATACAACTTAATAATATAAATACACACAAGTACATTAAGTGGAGAGGTAAGTATATAAGACTATTTACACACTTTACCTCAATCATACAAAAGTATTTAAAACCAAACCACCATATAAGCTACTAACGAATAAAATATTAATAAATATAAAACAACATATATATGTGTATATAAATAATACATAAATAATATATAAATATATATATATAAATATGTGTAACATACAAATAAGTATAAAATTACATAAATGAAAAAAGAAGAAAATTTCAAACCAAGATACAAATAATAACATCTATGTAAAATTTCAATTTAAATACAAATACATACTTGTTTACTTAGCCAATGATTTTACCACATCCAAACGGCTTATTAATTCTGTAGAAAATTATAGAAAATAATGTTGGTATTATGCGTGTCATGATTGAACTATACATAGAAATAGAAGAAAAAATCATCTGTGCTTCAGAGAGCAGGTTAAGGTTGCTAAGTTGGAGGCAGTTGGGTAGCCTCAAAGTACCTACACTGTGCATGGTGGCAGGGTATTTTACAATGTTGAAAAATTGAGCCTAGCCAAACCGCTACTACCCTCAAGTAGAAAATCTGTCGCCATGTACCTAACGGTATGTTCCAGGTACTTGAATTGGCTCTGAAGTAGTCTAGGTCAATCGTATTGACCATCTACGATCACATCATCACTAACCATCAGTTTATAGATTGTGGTCAAAGGCAACAAAAATCATAGGCTTATGTTTGGTACTGACTCATGTGGGCAGTTTCGCGGGATGACAGCCAAGTGAGCTTCGCAGAGTATCCTCTGACTCGTGTTTACGTATTTTATTGTTACTTATCCCCATTGTAACCATAGACATAAAAGATCGTTGACATGTCACAGAAGTTAAATATGATACCTTCTTAACGCAAAGTTTCATTTTTGACCTAAATATGTTTCCCATTGTGGCCAAGCAGAAGTAGAACGCTTAAATGCTAAAATACGAATAACTCAGCGGGACGCATGATTTACTAGTTGCACATTGGTACATTAAACACATTGTACTAAAAGTACAATGTGTTCGAGGCAGTAATAGCCGAACGGTAATAACTATAGACTGCCGTGCCGCAGGTCCAAGATTCAATCCCCACTGCCAGCTTGAGCTTCACAGCAAGTTGGAAGATCATTTCGCGAAAGAAAAAATCAGTGGCAAACTACCTCACAGTGTATTCCGGCAGCAATTGGGAGCCAGAAAAAATTACACGCACATGAGACTTAAAAAAATCTCATGGTTGATGGGCGCAATGCAATTCGTCTATTGTGTCGAAATGCATCTGTTATAGGCAGAGGTTACCGCATAACATCGGGTAGGCCTCGTGTATGTTCCGTTATAACACCAAAAAAATTATCTACCAATTCTTGGAATGTATAGTAGGACAAGACAGAAAAGTTTCATAAACTGACTCAGTCAAATCAATCAGTAAATTTACTATTAGAAATTCTATTCCACGGACATAAAAAAATATTTATTTAACAATATTTGTATAATGATTCGCCTGTTGGTAAGTCCTACTTTGGTCGTAGACGGCATATCAGAGTTACCTTCAGTTAAGGTAATTGAAATCTGTACCCAGCTTGGATCTAGGAACATAATTACCCGTTTGGAGACCAATTACAATTTGGGTTCACAGCTTTATAACAATGTTTTGTAACCAGCTTTGATCTGGGAAGAAAATGAAACAGTTATTAGCCCCAATTCTGGATATGTTGCTACCATTCCACAATCATGATTGGTAATCAGTTTTGGTTTGGGATCAATAGCTTGGCCTAGATGGTAACCAAGTATATTAAAATAAAAAACAAAAAAATACGCCTTTATGGTAGTTCTAAATCGTCACATACTTTATTTATACGAGGACATTTTCTAATAAATAACTATAGTAAGAGTATGTATAGAAATACATCACGATTCTAGCTACTAGCAAAAGGAAATACTCGTATGTTCACTGCACGCCAATTGTAAATGAAAGAACGTTTGTCACGACCATGAACTTTAAACTTCATGCTGAAGATTACATATTGTATTAGAAATATATTTTCCTCAAACGCGCTGGATAAAAGTCAATGTTATTTAACTTGGGATTCTGCGCAAATTTTCTGACAATCACATAAATGCCTCGAATAACCGCCATGGTTAAAAGGCCACCAGGCAAAATTTAAAAGATTTGTAAAAAAAATTAAGCTCTTTTTTAATTTTAAAGGCCAAAAAATTACTGAATTGGCACAGCTTTGAAGGAGAAAACAGGAAAAAAAATACGTAACTTCGTCATGATTTTTATTTGCATTTCAAATACAAATTACCAAATACGTAGACTCTGGCGGTAAGGTACGACGGTGCCATACAAGCCGGAAATTTGTTTTAGCTTTTTGTCCTCTCAAGGTATATTATGTTCTTTCTTATTAAACAAATAGAATTAATGCATCGTATCTTTACGTCTTATCTCGTTTGAAAACCTCTATAATCACGCATAAAATCACGAAATCATACCCAACTTGTCCGAAGCGTGACTAACAATGTTCTTTTTAGTTTCTTTCACGGGCTAAAAACACCTATTGTTATGCAACTTCGGTCACTAAATCTGTAGTCAGTTAAATACGGCAATTATTCAAGGAAGGCAATCATTGTGCTCGCCTTCCCTTGCTCTCCGTCACTCTATAACGCTCTATAAATTCCGATTTTCATGCCTTGTCATCCCACATAAGTGTTTAAATACGGTCACTGGTAATTTATATTATAATAGCTTGTCACATTGATAGGACAGTTTAAATTTTTCACTTATCTCGTTTATTTACACGTAAAAATGGAATGTTAGTAAGCTTTATACAGTGGACATATAACATTTTATTCATATACATACAAGTATATGAATTAATAATTAATAATAATTATATAATAATTCCATAAACTTAAACATAGATGTAATTTTAAATTACACAGAACTTGTAGAAAAAATACTGCTTAAATGTTTTTGAAGCAAGTATACCCGAGTGATAATGTTATGATCTGCCGTGTCGTAGTTGTGGTCCTTGGTTCGATCGCCAGCGCCGGCTTGAACTTCATCTATGGTGGAAGAGCATTTTGCGAATGCTCGCCTGGCAAGTTACCACCCTCAAGTAGAAAATCTATCACCCAGCACCTAACAGAATATTCTGGCAGTAGTATTTGAGAGTTAATGGAAATCTATCGCCCAGCACCTCACAGTGTGCTCCGGTAATAGTCCTCGAGAGTTAGTTAAATACAGGCTAATCAGACTTAATATCTGTATGTCTTAGGGTGATAGGTGCACTGCAGTGTGTCAGTTGTGTCAAAATGCATCAGTTATATGCAAAGCTTACCGCTTAACATCAGGCGGTTACATCATAATCTCATTAAAAAAACGGAGGCTATATCGTGTACACAACACTTATTTAAGTGTGCAATAAAATTAAACATATATATACATTTCATCGTGTATCACGTCATGACATAAAAATTTAATTAATTCAAAAATTATCCTAATTGACACGAAGATCACAGAAATAAAGTAGTCTACTTATTTTGAATCATATTTCATGATATAAATAGTTGAATGACGAGCTCACAAAACGACAAATTGCGTAACATTTTCTATGACAAGAGAATATTACACAACGAATTTTGAAAAGATCTCATTAATAGAATTGGATACGACCCCACCGATCGATTCGAAAGATAAGAGACGTAACCAGAGAAACGTTTCCCTTCTAAGTCTACGTTCATGCCAATATTAAACTGAGATGATTCACAAAAAAATGAGCACGGAGATCTCGAAGATATTTATCGCATTAATATAATACGGCATTAAGATTACAATGGGTCGGCTCAAGAGAGGTCCAATATAAGAAGCTCAGAGGCCCGGCGTGCTTTGTTGTGAAAATAACTTTATGCCTCGGAAGGCGGGGACAGAGCAACCACGGCTTTCAATAAGCCCAATGGCCGTTCTAAGAGATGTTGTATTCATTTCGTTGTTCATATCCTTTGTGCAATAATGCAATGCCATTGTGCCTTAAAGACTGTGTACTGTATCGCAACTGTCATAGTTATTTATTTTAGAGCATTATATCGTTAAAATGGTATATCAGTAACCGTATAGGCTAACACGCAAGACCGATACGCAATAGGCGGGGACTGTATGGAGCCTGCAAGCTCTGATAAGTATCAAACGCCGGTCCTTATATCACCAGACAATCGGTGCGGCAATTACAAGAGAGTTATTAACAGAATACCAAACGGAGGTATTTTTAGCTCATTTCACTTTATTGATTCTCGTCGCACAGGGTCACTGGTCGTAAATGCGCTGTATTTAGTCGAAATGGAATCCAATTTCGGGCCAGACAAGCCAGAGGCTCGACATTAATCATTGTTGGAAGTTAAGTCCTTAATTTCTTACCTTACAAACTCGAGTTGGGGAACGCTCTTTATTTACCAACTTGATGCTCGCACGAGTGAATATGTAAGCACGGCCGGCATGAAAAGTTCGAATTTATTACTTCATAAGTCATGAGGGTTAAGTAATAATCGTCGACAATGGGCTATAAAGACTTTATAGGCAGTAAAGTTCGATCCAGTCGCACGTCCGTACCTTAGTCAATTGCACGATATTCGGATATAACGACGTTTCCTTCTCCACTTACAAGCATGAAGAATCTTAACGCGTTAGAGAGTTAAAAAGTAAGTTTGTTAGTCTATTATTTAAATGTAATTACTCTCATGAAAGTTGATTCCCTTGTTATTACTCGGGAACTATGTGATTACACCATTAACACGTACAGTTTACGACTTGATTGAGCTCGAATCAATGATGTTTGTCAAGACAGTAATAAAATACAAGAATTAAAAGAAACTATCGTCGCAAGCAACAGAATAATTATTAACGTGACGCCATAAACGTTATAACGTCGAATTTAATGTTAAACATAAATACCGATGTGAATGTTATCTTATTTTAAATATAAATTACAGAAACGTTTGGTCTCAAACAATTCTGTGACGCAACGTTGTTTGGTATACCTAATTCAAAACCCGTTATTGGTTAACGAGAAGACACAAGTTACTTACAGGCCTTACAGCTGCTTTCGCTCTGTTGTACACGCTCGTAAAATTATTTAATGACAAGGTTTCATCCACTGATTTCATATTAACTGATGAATTTTCTTTGATGTGTGTTAAACGGCTTATGAACTCGTCTTGGGTGAGGTTGGTAAATCAAGCGCTTTACACGTTTCGAAACTGGTTAAGATTGTTTTAAAATATAAAAGGTAAACAATGGTAGTCATTACTCGTTAAAGAGGTAAAGCTTGATGTATGCGTTACACGGAACATAATCTTCCACAGCTGCGGTTGTATGTTTTAAAACAAACATTGGATGGGTTGCTATCAAAACATTTATTGTTTTGATTTTCCGAACAGCGTTCATGGTGAGTAACCGTTAACTCAATTGTGTTTTACGTTCCTCTTAAAGAGTCTTTTGTGTTATACAGAACTTCAACTCATAATACATGTATTATTAAACTATTTATTAAATATAACATGTTAATAAAAAGATAGCTATCACGAGCGTCTAGATTATGTCATCATGGAGCAACTGCTCGTCATTTCGTTTGCTGTTAGGTTTCAAATACGAGAACGATAATTTTAGTGTACCTATGCAAAGACTAGGCAATCATAATTTGTGGTGTGGTGTGTACCTAGTGGTCTAGTATGTATTTTTATTGATTTGCGTCCGCGTTGCGAGAACCTCAAGGCCCACTGACACTCTTGAAGAGCTCAAGTTGTCATCTTAGATTTATTTAGCGTAGTCTTGTAAAATTTGCGCCCATCTACATATCACTGAAAGCAACATGATCTAGTGGCTCAATTGTTGTAATTTTTCCATAAACGGCTGCAAAGTGCATTTCTTTCCTTTACGACGGTAAATTCAGAACGAAAGTTGTAATTCGATCTATGACTTACACACACGGTATTTCAGATTGGAAGAGCACCTCTCAGCTCCTAGGACGGATGCTCTCAGATTCGAATCCCGCTTTATTGAAACATGAGCCTTTCGTTGTGATTTCCTTCATCTAGACCTGTTTCGTAAATTTCATACGAATACCTATGATCTCAAAACAAACAGAGAGTTCTTAATACGCTTATGTTACAATCAGTTTGTAAATACCCTCATCATATTCCCATCATTATCCCTCCTATATGGGGTCGGTACAATATTTTTCTAATAACACAAATAACGATAAAATAATAATTGTTAAAAGTTGCCTTTGGTTCAGTAACCAGTCGCCTGCCTGATTCCAGTTCAACTCTTTTTGTGGATTCAGTTAGGTATACCCGCTACTTTAGACAAATGTGAGCTTATAAACTCAATATGGCGCCTAGTTTGTAGCAACACACTCTATCCATAAATGAAGATTCTCGTTTGGTACACTATTTTCTCTTTATCACCTTCCATTTATTAAGATATGAAACAGTCCTAATTCATATATATTACAAGCAAAAATATATTATTAATAGGTAGGTATACAAATACTAAAAATACAAATTATATTCAATTATATATGATTAATAAAAACCAATAAGCAAAGGATTTAATACCAATACCTTGTAAGAGCTTTATCAGAATTTTCAGTTCTTCCTTTTCCTTGAAACCGAAGAAAATAACGGCAAAGAAATTATATAAAACGTCTTCACTGTAATTTGTGAAATTGCTTCGCAAAATTATTAGGTAAATTGCCGGTCAGGTGTATCAGACTATGATTACAGTCGTATTTAAACGTTTCGTGCCTTATTATTATAAATTATATAGCAAGTATTAAATTGACTTTGTTAACATATTTACTTTACTAAATGCGCCTTTAGAATCACGATATGATACATTACTGAATTTTTAACTATGAGTTGAATATCTGTTTGCATATTTTTTATAGTATTTTTTTTTCAAAAAAGCTAGTTTTCAATCCTACAATCCTTCGCTTGAAAAGTACTCGCTCCAAATAAGAATTTTGCAGCCTTGCATAATAATCACAGTAAAGAGTATTACTCGTATATTTTTCTATGATAATAATTAACTATTTCATTTTTCATGCTCGAAAATTCATCGTTCTTGTTTATGCCTGGTGTAAGCGGACTAAAACGGGTTTTTATGTATTAGTGCACAAAAACCGGTTTATTAAACCACACACGCATAAAAATGATAATGTATTATTCTATAAATAAGTAAGAAGTATTATTTCTATAAAAAAGTTCAGTTTTTAGGATTATTTCAAGTAAGAAGCTTGCCAGAGCTTACCCTTAGATTTTGTTATAGGGTTTGTTATTTCAGACCCAGACATGTTTTTATCGAACCAACGACACTCAAGTTACGTATGTATTACTAACAATATAATTGTTTGAGTTTGTCACAATTGAATAGAAAATCTGAGTGTATAACTCGTGCATAAAACCAATTTCAGCCTCTTCTTAGTAGCAGCCCGAACCATAGCTCGAGCTGTTAGACGTCTCGTCTAAAATGACTTGTTTTATGCTCTCGTTGTACAATCCACTATTTTGTAAAGCATGCCAGAACTATACTTTTTGTAGCCGTTTCTTTGAACTGTCAGTGTCATTTGTATCACAATAATTAGACAGGTACACTGTATTTAGCATAATTATAATTTTAACTTCCTCTTCTACAGCCATAACATCCAACGAACAAAGGCTCTCTTTAGGAAATTATAACCCACGCTAGGCAGCCGGTCTTGGGGATAGCAGTTCTACAAAAGATGCTACTGTCCAAATTGTGGTATTTTTTCCTTCGTCGCCTCTCTCCCGAAGTAAGATAAGGAGGAGTGCAGTTCTAGTCCGACGCCCCACATGAATAGTCTCAGTTTACTGCATCAGCCGGACCATCCACTGCTGAACACGGCTGCCATAATTCCCACGCTTGGCAGGCAACATGGGATCATAGTTTATAAGCTGCCAATTAATGACATCTATAAATCAAGGGCCTTGCCTGGGTTGGGATTGAAAAATCTGTCGCCAAGTACCTAACGGTTTGTTCCAGCAGCAGTCCTTGAGAGCCAGTGAAATTACAGGCACATGAGACTTAATAACTACATCTCAAGGTGACGGGCGCAGTGCAATTCGTGACTTGAGACGAAATGCATCTGTTATAGGCAGAGGTTATTCCGCTTAACATCAGGTAGGCACCGAGCTTGTTCCATCACAATAACATAAAAAAAAGTTTATAATCGTCAAAGGCATATCACCTATAAAAATTATAAAAATGTTCCCAATTTCACATCCATATTAAGTACCATGTACAGTTCACGTCCATATTAGTCAAATAAAAATACAGTTATTTGTACTGTTTGGAAATTATTAAGTCTTTTGATAGTAAACGTTTATGAAGCTTTATTTCTCGACTGAAATAAAGAAAATCAATTTAATGTAATGAAAGGAGCCAACTTTTAACAAGAAAACCACTTAACTGTGACACAATCACCTGGGATTTAAAACGTCCGCGTTGAGTCGCATAATGCATGTAAAAATAGGTTTATAAATATTTATGTTCCTGATTTAAACCCTGGAAACGTCCAGGAAGCAAATCGTATAAAGACTGAACAAACATAATAAAGGGGTTCGTTATTCGATGGACTCCAGACGGAGCAACGAGACGTTTCGTAGCGTCATAAAAATGCAGCATCTTTTTCTCGAGTCTCGACATAGCACCCACATTTGACCAAGTGAGGAAAAGAGCACAACATTTTAACTCCGCCAAAATATTGTGAGAAGCCGCTGTTCAATTTCATTGTTATAAACTCGCTCTTTACATAACAGTAATAAGATGTAAAATCCTTCACTGGATTGAGCATATTTCATTTTGTAAGGATCGTAAAGATTCGCTTACCTGCTTGTTTGTTGTGAGTAGAAAAGGGGCTGTCGGGCGTAGAACCTTTTTTTATCATTCAATTTTATGTGTGGGAATTTTAATGCCGACCCGAAACGGCACGTTCTGTCTCCACAGCTGGGACACAGTTGGTGTCGATTCTTCGCAAAACACGTGGCGCACAATCTTAAAATAACGTAATAACCTTTTCATGAATAATGAATTGGATTTCTGCAGTTGTAAAATTTTATTCATTGTTTTATAGCTGCTTATTTTATTTAAACAATTACTACCAGATGATTGATGTACGAGTAAGTACAGTATCTTTCCACACTTAAACTGGTTTATCGGCGTCGGTTCGTTGCAATCGATAGTGGAACCACTATTAATTTTATCAGTGAAGGCTGGGATCTCACAAGCAGCGGCTGCGGGAAGAAATGCAACGTCATCTATCTCACACCCGCCTTCGGAGTTCTTTGTTGAACCCTCGGAATTACTTCAATCGTTTAAAATAAACACAGCTTCTTCGAAATGTTGAAAGTAGCCGTCCGATCACCAAATCCTTTTTGATTTATGACACTTTCGGTGAGTGTCTCTTACAAGTTACACCTGCCGTTTTATGAGTATGTGAAACGTATTTTATATGAAATAATATCAAATATTTATACTAATGGCTTCTTGGTTTATACTATTAGATTCGTATATAATTTTATTGATTTTCGATTAACGTCTACCTTAGTATGGTTATGGGCTAAGAAATATCGAAATAACAAAAATGTTCCGATAGGCTTAAGTGTAAAAATCAATCATATAAAAAAAAATTGAATACTTACATCACAAAAAAATCACGTTAAAAACGAAAAAATATCCCGATCAACAATTAGCTCAGAGAGTTATTTTTAGATATCATAACAAAGCACTTGTTCATGGACATTTTCAATCTTAAATTAAACTAAACATTTAATTTCATTCGTAATCAACAAATAAGAAGTAAGTAATGGTTAAAACAGCTGGAATTCTAGCAAGAAATCCAACGGGCGGCGCTCAGCGGGACGCCTCCACAATGGCAACCAAATTAAAAGGAACCGTAAATGTTTCGACTTGAGCCTTGCTAAAATTTATTGCCCCGAGTTTTTTTCTCTTGTTTCACTTGCTAATGAGATTCGAATGCTGCAGCTGTATTATATGAGATGTCGAGTAAAGATTAAAAAATCTGGCTACAGTTTCTATATTTACAGCATAAAGAAACATGTTTACCGCAAATTAAAGGCTTTATTTTTTCGATTGAATTTGATTATATTTTTCTGTAATAAGAACTTGTATGTTGCACATTTCCTCGGTATGCATATTGAATGAAATTTGCGAGGAAGACGCGAGTTGATTGTGGAGCGCCTTATTGCAAACGATTGGTAGTATAGGAATAGGAGATGACGAGAATTTTGATTTGAAATTCTATCTCGTTGTTATAAAGCTGGTATTAAATTGAGAGCTGATCTACGCGGGTGGTCCTTTACACTGTTGGCTATTGAAGCAAAGCGAGAATGCAAATTTAGCCGGTGTGTCTACTCTATGTTCTTGAACTTGGTAACGACAAAATGGAGGCTATTAACGGTACAGACGAACCAGAAAATTATTAATTAAGAGAACCGCTGCAATATTTTCCTAACGATAATTTTGCGAATGTAATAAGTATTTTAATTCGTTAGAAGATCTGTAAAGTCTGTTATTATATCGAAGACTTATCGGAATATGATTGTCAAGTGTAAGAAACAAAATGGTGAAGAAAGAATGTTGTAATATGAATTCAGTGCGGCAAACTAGATCCATGGGTACAATATAGAGCCGCTCTTTTTGATAGCCTGATGGAGCGAAGAACGGACAAAGGGACAATAGTTAAAGAGCAAGTACCGGAGCGTGGCTATCCAGGCCCTGTTTCCGGCACCGTGGGAACGCCTTTTTATTGCTATCGATAATTTTCTTGTCGATATTCGATATTCCGGATACCCCGCGCGAACCTCCTTTAGAAAGGGTTCGATTGAAGACAAGTCGGTGGGGATTTCCGAATTAATATCGACATCACAAATTCTACTCTAAATTCTTGACACGTATGACATGGCATATTTTTATACGGCTGTTGAAATAAAAATAATGTCACTATATACATATAACATTATTTTTAAAAAGCTTGTAATATGTACTTTTCAGTTAATCTACGGGGCACAGCTGTTACTGTTTCAGAATATTTCTCAGAACAACTCAATAACTATGTGACAATAAATCGAACCTAGGACGTCAAGATACCACACGAACGCAGTCGCTTTCGTATCTTTACGCTTCTCAACCAATAACTTTTTTTTGTTATGTATAAGCCAACATCTGCTGTCTTAGAATATTCAATACAGGCAATGACGTTTTTCCTACTATTATCTGTTTGCGGTCGGTACATGACATGGCACCCGGTTCATAGCCCATCGCTCAGATTGTCCTAAAGTTGACTAAAAAGAGCATAGAAAATTTACAGTTGTTTTAACTGATACATTTCATCACAGGTGATGAACTTCACTGCGTCCACCACTATGAGACACAAAACAGTTGAGTCTAATGCGGCTGTAGCTGAACTGGCACCCATACCCTTCAAATCAAATTACAAATATGCAAACATTGCTGCTTGGTAGTTGAAATAGGTATGGTAGCAGTAATTCTTCGGGCGAACTCGTCGACATAAAGTTCTACTTCTACAAATTGTTAATTGTCTTTTTACTGTATTGAAATATCTTAACTTTATTAGAATTATAATAAAAAATATGTATCTCAGCTTTATATTTATTGGACGAATTTAAGTAAACATTGAATGTAATAAGCTCCAATAGCGAGGATTTCCTCAACGTTTTCCAATATCCAGTAGGATAAAAAACTGTTTCTCGGCGTAGCAATGGAATGATCACAAACAAAAATCAAAGGCTACATATAATTTCATTACGGATTCTTACAAATTTTGCAAACTTCATTTTATGGATAAAGACTGAATCGACCACGTTTTCAGGTTCTTGATTTAGATTACTTTCAAGCTGTTTAAACTTAATTCCGAAGCAGGAGGATATTTTTAATTCTACGCGAATATTTTTAGAAGATATGTTTGCTATATATCTATCATGTAACGTATTAGTTCAATGATCTTTGTATTATTTATTTGTTCGATAAAAATGTGTACCACTTATAAATATTATTTAAATCCAAGACTGTGGTGGAACGGAATGTGGTGAAATCGATAAAAAATGGAGTTTTATAATAAACTAGGTTTTAATAAACATTAAACATACCTAGTCTATATAACTATAAAAAAAAATATGTTTATAAAAACATAGGGCCACAACAATCAAGGTTATCAACTGATGTTTTTTTTATCTGTTAGTTACTAGGTATATTGGTGTTATGAAACAAATTGAAATTGAATTTTTAATTATAACCCTAGAACAATAGGAAAAAACTATATTTAGGTTAGTTCCTTTACTCTGCGGTTTGTAGACTATTTCATATGGTTTTTTATCGATAAAGTTAGTATTTAGTGCCAACGACATATATATTATATTTTGAAATGTGGTATTTAATCAATAACATTTATACATTTTTGACTCGTAGGTCCAAAAACTACCCTTACTTTATTCTAGACTAATTTAGAAATCTTAGAAACGTGCACTTTAGGATCACCAAACATGAAAGGTACATTTTTAAAATGTGGTATATTGATATAAACTAACTTCATATTCGTTACAAATTTGTTGAAGTCGTAGCAATCAACGTATAATGGAGCTCTAGAGTTTAAAATTGTGACGCATCTTTTTTTACTGTTTAATTTTATATCCCTTCGATTGGTATAGTTTAAAACACGAGATATCATCACGAGCATTGAGTTTATTGAAATAAAACAGCCCTGGACGTTTTAATACAGCAATGGTGTGGTAGCAAATCCTCATTCAACACCTTTCCACGCCCTCTATTTAGACTTCGCTACAACCCTAAACAATATAGTTCATCTGATAATCAATACGCAGTTTGAGGTCTATTTTATTTTGATTGGTATATTTTATAGACTAACCACTGAAATAATTTCTAGTGTTACCCATTCCTAAGAATCCTTCAATATTTTCTTGAATATTTTACTAATGATACGTAGTAAATTGATAAATTGATAAAATGCCGTCCAGTTTCCGGCTTAAAAATTTATGGATCGACCCATATCGCCCTGTTGGATATCATAAAAAGCGACTAAGTGAAATAAAATGCTGAATGAGCAGCATGCCACGATGAGTCGGGTGTTGCTCAATAACCGAACGGTAGCGGCAGCAGCAAGAGCATTCTTAAATAGAATTAGTATCAGGAACGCGGTTGACTTGAAGCGGAGTTACAGTTTCTACTAATCATACATAAAGTTTGTCGTCTTTTGTGTTGTTATAGAAAACATATAGTACCGAACCAACAAACGAAGGATAAAAATCACGAAGAAATGTTTCTATAAATTACTTTGAAAATTCGATCAAAGTGACCGTTATTTGAAATTGTATTTAAAGTGATTCATAACTTGCATCTTGTAGTTTTCGTGAGATAACTTAATTGTAATCTGTTATAGCCTATCGACGTATTGCATAGTGAGATCCGAATTCGTTGTTTCATTCTTATATAGTGAGGTATCCAACATTCCATGTCAATTTCGGATTTATTTTATTCTAATGTATGTACTTAATTGTTTTAATAATTATTATCTCCCAGTTTTAGATTATTTTACAGGTTTTTGATATTATTTATGATTTTAACTACTTCTTAGCATTTTGTTCCATGACACAGTGGTTCAATTTGGAGTGCAAGTATACCAACAAGTACAAAGGTACTACTTTAAATTAATAATACTTGTGTTACCACTACCATAACCACTATACCGTACTGGAATGACGTGGTCCACCACCCGTTCCCAGTTTTGGCATTCTCTCTGAGAGGAAGGCCCGTATCTGCAGTCGGAACGTTATGGGCCCATAGCCTCATATAGATAACGATAAAATATTACTATTCTCAGTATTTATTAAATTGTTATCGACTGATTTGAACAATAACTATAACCTATTTGAATACATAAAGACAAATCTTCTAAACAACAAAATACCTAATTGTGCTCTAATCAATACGACCGATATATCGTGCTACTGAACTTTCACCGATATTTACAATAATACTGTTCTTATCAGTTGTCATATTTACGGTTACATCAGAATTATTACATAGTCATATTATTAGAATAAATATTATCCTTATATCGTACGTCTGGCATATCATCATAAATTCTGTAGTCCACTTTCAGATTAAGCAAGTGAGTGCGTTTTTCGTTCACGTTCTTAGCTTTCACTCGTACCTGTCTTATACACAATAGTTCATCAGTGACCCTTGTTCTAATTATCACTTCACACAATGAAATATGAACAGTGCTCTACATCCCTATTATACTCTCGTTGCAGCTGCAAGTGATAATTAAATCTTACAAAAACGAAACTGTAACGGTCACACGTTTTAGAAACAATTTTTATAAAAACTTGCCCTTCAATTGCCATTTTAAATTTGGCTAAAATGGTTTCTTCATTGCACGTAAATGCTTGTCGTAAATACTGTAATAAGGTAGGTATTAGATTTTGAAATAAAATCTCCTTTGCATTGCTTTACATCTCCTATAATTTGCCACAGCTGATACTACTAATAAGGTACATGCAAATGTCTGATGCTAATGCAAAAATAGAACAGAATCACTTCACATATTATTGCTGCACCAAAATAAATATCACCGTAGTCTGTAAAATTCCCTTCGTGTTTTCTCTCCTTGCTTTTATCTCATCATGTAACGACAGAACGACTCCCATTGCTTCAACCCGACAGCTCATTGTTTTTTTTCCCTCTCAATCGATCGCAGACTTTAGATAAGTGTATCAGACAAAACTAACATGTAAGGAAGGTCTGCCAAACACTACCCTCGCATTGGAAACCCCTCTCAGTCGGGAAACGCGAGATTTATTGGCAAAACTTGCACCATTACTCATCTCACCATTCGTTACTCCAATAAAAAGAACGTCTACCAATAATTTATTGGGGGTAACTATAGATTTTTTAATATTAAAAACGTCTATTTTAGTCCTCTCTCCAAGTTATTAGTTCATAAATAAAAGATATGATTTAATGTCGCCTTGGAGCATTAAAGTTTTGAGTGCTCATATGATAGTTTTTTACTGTCCTGATTGAAAGAAAAGGAATATGTACTTTTTTATTTGTATTCTCTTTTAATGTGTCTTATTTTATGAATTTATTTTCTTTACCGGCTCATCGTACATTGTTTAACATTTTATTGATCGGAAGTCATATAGCTTCATATCTTTTATATCTAATGTTATCTCAATGGGAAATGTTGGTTAAAGTATTTCCTGTGTTATTTGATAATGCTGGCTATTCATATGTTGTAAGCAGCTGATAGAAAGGGCAGGTGCTATCACGTTGTCTTTAAAAGCAGGTTCGGAAATAAATAATTTGGAAGAAAGCGATAGCAAAGGTGACATTGTTAAGTATTTCATGGATATTACCATGCGTGTTTATGGTAATATCGATGAAATACTAACGAATAAGTTGTATTAAAGCAATGATAGCCGAAAGGTAACAGATGTGGACTGCCGTGCCGCAGGTCTATGGTTTGATCTCCATCACCGGCTTGAGCTTCACCACATGGTGGTAGGGCAAATAGCAAATGGTCGCCTGGCTAGCTACCGCCCTCAAATGAAACTGTCGCCAAGCACCAAACAGTGTGTTCCTGCAGCAGTCTTTGAGAACCAGTAAAACAGGCACAATTATACTTGTTTACCAACTGTATGACTCTCAGGGTGACGAGCGAAGTGGAGTTCGTCACTTGTGATAAAATGCATCTGTTATACAAAAACGTTATCGTTTAACATCAGGTGAGCCTTAGCTTGTTCACAATAACATAAAGCAACACCCAAAGCGCTTAAATCAATAAGAGCAAAAAACAACATCAGCTATAGTGAAGTAACTATACAACGTACACTAATAAAAGAAGATTAACTGTACCTTTAAAATTATGACCATCAGACGTCAAACTTGTCCAGGATACGTGCACACAAAAGTAATTAGTAAAATGTATTTACTGAATTACTATCAAAACTTCATGTCAAACCTGTCATGTAACTCAAGTAACGCGGCACTTTAAATCACGATCACGTTGAATAATACAGTTCGTGTCACTTTATAACTTTACACTGACACGGGAATTGAACTTCTGGAAACTTAGCACTTCACTAAAGATAGTTCTAATCACTTCGGAACTTGGGAACAGTTCAGTAACAAAGTTTTGTTATTGTTGTGTCTGATAGCACTGCACAAATTGTTGGTCGCACAACGTGTATTCACGAGCAGGCGTACCGATTGTTGGGTCGGACAGGGCGCGGGACGGGCGTTCGTTCGCGGCGAGCTCGCGACTCTCTCTGCCAGCCCTGCACCGTGAAGCCCCACGGGCGGTGAGGGGGCCGATAGACGAAAATGGCTTCACAAGTTAATTTTTTTCTCTTTCCTCCTTTAATATTCCGCATATGCCGTGCGCGGCCGGCGGTGCACGCGCATGCGTCTGACTTACACTGGCACGTAGGGGTTGAAATGTAATGTGAGGCGATGCACCCACACTTTACATAGCTTATTGGGTCGTTTATTGAAGCCACTGTTTAATACCCTTTCCGTGTTGGCTTTGTGCGTAGCTTCCTCTATGACAGCGTTAGTTAATATTAATCCTCGTACAAAACACTTTAATCTGACCAGAAACTGTTCATTAATCTCAATATAAACGTCAGGTTTAGCGTGAACTCTAATTAAAATAAAGCGTATATTATAGTTGCCCTAAATAGGAGAAAACTGAAGATAGATTTCAGGGACAATTTAATTTTAATGACTACGCATAATGCATTGTAAAAATCCATAACTTTGTTAGAACTCATAAAATTCAACAGAAAATAATAATGGAACTAGAATAGGTTTCGTTATAAATGCGTCTGCATTTACAAAATATTAACTGTACTGTATCAGCTGGATTGTTCACTGCTGAACACAGCCTCCCCTATTAAGGGGGGGCTTGCCATAATCCCCATGCTTGGCAGGCGTCTTGGGGATCGCAGTTAAAGATACCATTTCCTCAAAAAGCACTGCTGCCACGGTATTTCACCTTTAGTCGCCTCCTAAGACACCCACAGGTAGTAATGGGAGGGTGACATTAGCAGCCTCGTCTTGTAGAATATTATCTACATAAACGATTTTCTATCGAGAAAATCTTTGACACGAATATCAGTGCTTTCTTATGATTTCAGTAACGCAATTTTTATTGTAAAATTTCCACGTACAATTTTGATGGAATTAATTATTTTAACGTCTCTCTATGATGAAATTTTAACAGGTATTTTGTTACTGCCTTCGTACCTGAAAAAAAGATTTTCCTTATTGAAGTGTTTCCGTAAAGCTTTCAATTCTTTATCAAAAATGAATCCGAGAATGCTGTTACCATAAATTATTAATGAACTGGACTGGTTGCCATTAGGAAGGCTGTTACATTTAATTCAATGGAAAGAAATGAGTTTCAGATTCTAAGTTTCCTATTTATATACTTTCTTTATGATGTTCCTAAATATTATTTTTAACCGACTTCAAAAAAGGAGGAGGTTCTCATTTCATCTGTATATTTTTTTATGTTTGTTACCTCAGAACTTTTCACTGTGTGAACCAATTTTGATTTTTCTTTTTTATTTGAAAGCTTGCCGTGCGATCCCATTAAAATTTCATCAAAATCGGTCAAGCTGTTTTTGAGTTACACTCCGATAAGTGAACATTTTTATTCTATCTTGATGATATAATCATTGCCAGTGAATTACAATTGATCCCGTAAGTAATAAGAGACACTAAAAATGTTGAAAATATTTTTTTACCTACAAATAGAACCAACTTCAACATTCAAAAGTGTGAAATAACTTGTTGGAGTCGGTACCATGCACACAATATTGTACAAAAGGTACTTTTGAACTATCATGGTACCGACATCAACAAGATATTTCACACTTTTAAGTTTTGAAATCGGTTCCATTTTTAGGTAAAAAAAATATATATAGTATTAATACTGTAAAGTAAGGGACATATGACTAATCGAACAGGTAATCCAAACAAAATCGTTGACGACTCGTTAACGATTTTCTAATAAGTTAGAACATATTAGAGCTATGAGTAGTTTGGCTTCGTAATTGAAACATTGTTTACTTAACTTATACAGTTCAGTAGGTTCTGTCATTGTAAATATAATAATGATTTCAAGCACTATTTCCCGCTATGCGATCATCATATTTACTTATCTGTATTATGGTCGTTTCACATTTATCGAAGACTCTAATCATATAATTCTTTCATATTTATATATAGATAATTATTTTATGTATTATATATAAATATGAAAGAATATTATCTTGCTGTTGTCAATATTGAAAGAGAGCTAGTCTTATATTGTACTATACTGTATCAGCCGGGTCGTCCACTACTGAACACAGCCTCCTCTGTTTAGAGGGTATTTGCCATAATCCCAACGCATAGCAGTCGTCTTGGGGATCACAGGGTAAGATAGCAGTTCTTAAAAAAGCGCTGCTCTCCACTTTCTAGTATATTTCCCTTAGTCGTCTCTAACGACACTCACGGGATGATATTGGGATTTGCTTGCACGGGGGGGATTGCACGGGGAGGAGCAATTCTAACCTGGCATCCCACGGTAAAGTCTTACAAGGCATGTGTGAATTTGACCGTGTTTAAATAATCAATTACAAAATGCCAAATCAATACAAAGTTTAACATCAAGTTAAACATTTTAAACACGGTCGAATTGATACGTAGTCTTAAAAGGCATGTATTATTTCGACTAAGATTAAATTGATGCATAGTCCATTCCTTATTTCTTATAGATTATATACTTGAAAGTAAGTTAATCTGACTGCGTATACCAGTAAAGAGACCACGAAGGATAAACAAGAAGGCAGGGTAGCCCCATCTAAAGAACTGCCGTCCTACCCAGCGGTCCCAAAAACGACTGCCAAGCGTGGTGATTATGGCAAACCCCTCGCAATAAGGAGGTCCTTGTGCAACGATGAACGTGAGGGCTGTTGATGAGTGAATGAATAAGTAAAACAGCCTTTTGCAAAGTACCAGAAGCGAGCCCACGTGACGCAAAGCTGTCCACACGTTGACAGGAGCCGAGCCGAAATGCGGTGGCAGAATTAGCATACAGTTCCCATGTGTGCTGTCAAACGGCCGTTCCGACCAACTGGGTAGCCACTTGCAGTTTTTTATGTCTCCACTAAGGTTCACAAATTTTGCAATTGTTTCATGTGGCGTTGAACAGGAAAGTTTCAACTGATTTCAACCTAATATTATAGACTGTAGTACGTAGACGATTTATTTTGTATGTTTATAGTGATGAGAAGGATAAGTGGTCCACCTGATGATAAATATCAAGCCTGAAAATTACAGTATCACCTTTCTCGTTATTTGTTATGATATTCTGAATTCGAACCTATCATCTACCCCTATAGCCGTGGTATGCTCTGACCGACTGAACTAACATGTCAATGACTCATAATTCTAATTTTTCCTATCGTTCTTTCCCCCGGCTATAGGGGTGGATGACGGGTTTGAATTCCGCACATGACTAAAAAGTTTCCTCTCGTAAATTTGTAATTTTTTTATATTACTTATACAATATAACAAACAGTAAAAAAACGCATACAGGTTGTTATCTTTGTAACTGCGCACTTATTACTAATAAAACAGTAAATGTCATCGAGTGATTCACAAAACTAAATAAGTGAGAAATATGTATGTTAAATAAAATATAATTTATTGCCTTCACAATCTAAAAGCCTGGTCTTAGAAAAAATATGATAAATAAACATTCTAGGCGACATCAGGAACTTACCGCATTGTCCGCCACAAGGCAAGGGAAATCGATTTTACTCAAGCGACCGGTAGCCCTAGAATTTTTAATCTCATTCCACGTAAAAGAAGTCAGGAGTTTTTGTTTGTATATTTTTATAAATTGACTTATTCGTCAGTTCAATGGGGGTTTAAAAACACGGCAACATGGAATTGTATTGTCGAGGTGCTAAAACCAAGCTTTGATATGCATTTATTGCTGGTGATTGTGAAATCGCGTGTGCCGACTTGATAACTAAAAGCGCAATGTGTATCAAATTGTAGATATTCCCCATTAAATTCAAAAAGTAAAGCTATTAAAAAGTTATATTTTTATTATTTATTAACAACTTTACTATATTTTACTTGTACATTTATATGTATATGAATATGAATGGAAACAACGACTTGTACGAATAATAGTGCGTTTCGTTTAATCGTTAATAAACGATAAGACTACCTTTAAATCTTATTTTTGGTTTCATTTACAGCGCGTACAATATACAGATTGACATAATTGACGCATAAATTAACATCAAAACAATATTTTGACTAATTTTGATGTTTCAATTTTTTTTATGTAATGGGTTGGCAAACAAGCAAACGGCCCACCTGATGGTAAGCGGCTACCGTAGCCTATGGACATTTGCAACACCAGGGGCGTTACCAATGCGTTGCCGACCCTGTAAGACTCTTTTAACACCTTTTTTGAAGAAATCTATACTGTGGCCCTGCGGAAAAATGCTAGATGTAAGATCATTCCACATTTTGCAAGTATGCGGTAAGAAGGAGCGCATAAATCGAGCTGTGTGAGACTTCCAGGACTCGATTATGTGTGGATGAGCTTTTAACCGGTAATGCGTGGAACGATGATAGAATCGCGATGCCGGTATAAGCTCAAACAGCTCTTGGGAGCATTCCCCGTTATAGAGCCTGTAGAGTATACAGAGCGAACCGATATCTTTACGGAGGCTCAGTGGCTCAAGACGGTCAGAGAGCTCGGAGTCGTCGACAATTCTTACCGCTCGACGCTGAATAGCATCAAGATACTGGATTTGGTACTTTGGTGCGCCATTCCAGAGGTGAGAGCAGTACTCCATGTGAGGGCGAGTGCTTTGTAAAGCAAAAGTCGCTGGCTCGACGTAAAGTACCGCTTTGCCTTATTAAGCACACCAAGTTTCTTGGAAGCCAATCCAGCCTTACTCGCGATGTGACAGCGGAACTGGACATCTTTGGAAATGTCGACGCCAAGAACTACAATACTCTCTGCGATTTCTAGGGGAACACCCTGGAATTGCGGAGCGATGATGAAGGGGGTCTATTTCAATCAATTAAGTTGCATTGACCATGGTCACTGGTGACTTACTGGATATATTTTCGTAGATCCCCTGAGTGGGGCAGAATTCAGACCATGTCTTGCGCTTGACTACCTCCAATACGGAGAGACGACACCAGGTGTGATGCTATGGTCGGCCGTGCTTTCTCTTGTTTTTTTTATTCTAATCCAAATCCTGTTGAAGGATGTGGTCTGATGCCCGTCACAGCATGTGGCCGACCATTAACGGGGATTTATCTACTGATCGATTGGTTTTTCATATCGTCTCTGTAGTAGGTCTCTGTTAGAGATTTTATTAGGCCAAAAAATCGTATTTGGTCTTTGAAGACCTAATGTAGAAACTTCAAGTTTATATCAATCGACGACTTCACCAAATACTAAAAGACCTAATGCAGAAGCTTGAAGTGTACCTACCTATATCAATCGACATTTACGCCAAATACCTACAAATTTTCTGGCGCCGTCACTTTCCGTGACTCACACCCAAACAGCAGAACAGATTTAACATTGGACTGAAAGATTTTAAGCTTTATCCTTCTGATCAGTTTCCGTGACTGCCACACCAACTGAGGTTGCGTGAAAGCAGCCTTGGCTTTGGGAACCTCGAAGTGATGCCTACTTCTGTTCCTCCAAATTTTGACACGATACTGCCAAGGTAAGTATGGACGCGCTCTGCTTCCTTCTGGCTACTATACAGGGTGCCCGGTAATGAATGGATAACCTTAAATTAGGTATTTATAAATCTAATGGCCATTCAGAAAAATAAAACAGAACAAAAAAAAATCAAGTAGTACCAAAGTTATGGTCTTTTTAATAAACAAACATATTCATTTTGCCAAAGTTTAAGCATCCATAGCGTAAAAAAAAGTATGAATACACATGTGACCAATCATTTTAAAATAAAGTGTGCCTAAAGCCGGTTTCAAAATGGTATTTGTTTTATTATTTTTTTTTTTTTTTCTGAATGGCCATTAGATATACAAATACCTAATTTAAGGTTATCCATTCATTACCGGGCACCCTGTATATGTATTAGGTTTATTTTTCCATTTCTTGGTCTTCTTGGTGTTCATTTTCAGCCTTGCTGCTGGCGCTTCTTGTTTGAGGTCATCGATTTTAGCTTGCATGTCTGCGCACTTGCGACTAAGAAGACAGAGATCGTCGCCATATTCATTACATATCTTCTAACAAATCAAACTATGATGTTGTCTTAGGTTTTAATAATAACAAATATTTTTAAAATATTTTATGAAAACATCAAATTAATATTTTAATTAAACACTTAAAAAATACAAAAATATATCTAGTGACAATTCCGCCTAATTTTCCTGTTAAGCCGACGTGACGTCACAAGGGTTCAATAAATTTCATAAAGGATCCCAAGCAGATGGTACTTGCCAACCATCATCTCTATTGATATTTGGGTAACTTTTGATAAAACGGGTCTCTCTGGCGAGGATTTGTGGATTGTCGAACCAGACTATTAAATCAGACTATATATCCCCATTCTATACCAGGGTGTTTTTTGTAGTCGATTCAGTTCATTAGAAACAGCAAAAAACAATTAGAAATAGCAGAAGCGAGAGAAGACATCCATGGAGTTAACAGCATTACGTACCGCAATGACTATTCTTTGACCACTATTTTCCCTGATAGTAAGTGACGATGTGGCCAAAGATGTTGTTCAGGTGAACCTAGAATTATTTATACTATTAATTATTATATTAAATAAGGCCATCAGGTCTGATCTGGTAGGTGTATTGTGGTTGAAAATTTTGCATGGAACTCCAATCTCATATAAGCGTAACCATGTGCTAGCCTATAGCACAGTGTCGGTCGAAAAGTCCACAAAAGTCGTATAAAGTTCTCTTTGCCTCTTATATCTGCCTATGATGCCTATGCGATGAGTGTTGATTTGTTCTATGCAGGACCTCCAGCAGTGAAGAGCACCGCTTCTATTTCTTGCTTAAGGCAATTTGATGATTTTGGGTCATAGTTCTTCTAGCGGGAGAATTATACGTGTACTTAAATATGTCCTTGTGAAGGAATAGTGTACCACCTATAACGAGTTGATTATTCGCACAAAATATAAATAGCACGCCATTCTCGTTTCTCGTGCCAAGTTCGTGCATTTCTTAGGCTCTTTTTGTTTCTCTTTTTCGTGGTCACGAGCAAACAGTTACATTGCCCGTGGCCACGAGTTCACTGAGTCTATCGTCAAAAGGTCGAGGTTAGCCTGCCTATTTAATATGTGCGTGAATACACAGACAGGGTTTGATAAGTTATTGAGACCAATAAACATAAGTTTAGTTCACTAAAATTTAAAGAACAGCATAATGTTAATGTATTGGTTTGATATCAATATGTAAGTGATATTTCGTCTTATCCAATGTATCCTTTCCCTAAATTTTTCAGCCATAGTCCGTCGTCGTCGTCCCTTGCACGTAAACAAAATGCCATTAAAGCTGAATAACGTCGCTTTTAACCAGCGCGATTGGTTTATTTTTTCATGTCCATTTCAGCGAAAGATTTTAGCTCGAGATAAGTTATCCGTAGAATTTTAGATAAAATCGTTGCACACCTTGAGAATGTTAATAGCTACATTAGCATTTTTGAATCAATTTTAGAGTTACGTACTGAAAAGGAAATAAGACCCATTTTCATGAGTCTAAGCTGTCTGTCTAACCATTCATCCGTCCGCATGTATATCCTGGCTCTCTAGTTTGTTAACGGATTGAGTTACAAATCTGAAATTGTTACATTCTATAAAATTTTACTATTTTATAGAATGTTGACCAACAATAAATATTTGCCTGGACATTCAGTTCTTTTTGAGAGTTTTAATATATGAAAAAAAATTAATATATGAGCATAGTAAAACTATATTTATTTTTACTTTTATAGTAAGAATTCCGGAGTTCGGTATATAATCTTTTTTATTTATAATTATTACTGATAAGCTACAATCTTACCCCTTAGTATCAACTTTATATGATGATACTATCGAAGATATTGTTCAAGCTTACCTAGCCACTGGTTTTCTGGCAGCAAAGTTAAGCAAAGTCCACTGCGGTCATGAGTTGGCTGGGTGACCGCTGGTGTCTCTCTGACTCTGAGCGTTTCCGTGCTTCGGAAGGCACGTTAAGCCGTCGGTCCCGGTAGTCGTCTTAAGATGGCAGTCGTTAAGACATGATAGGGCATTTTGAGATAGTCCGCCTGGCTAATGACCAACCTCAAGTAGAAAATCTGTCGCCAAGCACCTAACGGTGTGATCCGGCAATCCTTGAGAGCCAGTAATTCTAGGTTAGCCTGAACAAAATCTTCGACCACATGATCACTTACCGCCAGGTGAGGTAGTGGTCAAAGGCTAACCTATCAGGCATAAAAAAGGTGCCAGAACATAATGTTAGGGCTTGGCGACAGATGATCTACGAGAGGGTGATAGCTAACCAGACGGGCACTCGTAAAATGCCCTTCCACGGCTGCCATATCTGTGGCTTTGACCATGCTATAATGATTGCTATCCTAAGACAACAACAGCTGTTTTTAATCGGTTAATAATGACAAGACAAGCTCTTCAAAAAGTTATTAAGTGCCATAGCATCTATTTAACCAACAAATACTGAAGACACTGTCAGTTTTTGACCAGTGTATATAAATATACGAGAGTTACAAACAATAAATAAGCATAAAATAACTATATAGTAGCTGTAGGTACCTACAGCACAATTTCACATTTAACTGTATAAGCGTGTTGGGCACGTAGCGCTTTCAGTACAAACTTAGTTTCTTAATACCTTAAATACAAAGTGTTCAAATCTTGTGAAATGTTGCATGCAAAGTCTACTGGTTTCTTTGATATGTGGTTGCATGTATCCTCAAGTATATGATAGAAGAACATAGATTGGCTATTCATGTTTCTGGTTTACCAGATTTTCATTTTTATATATATAAGAATCAAAGTCCTGGCTCACTGACTGACAGACAACGCACAACCTAAACCGCTGGTCGCAGAGATTTGAAATTTAGAGGATGTATTTGTCTTGATGCGTAGGGGTGTATTAAGAAAGGATTTTCTGAAATCCAACCCCTACGGGGGTAAAATGGGTGAAAACGTTTGTATGAAAGTCCTTTGTTTTTTAACTTACAGTTCTGAAAATTTGTATTGGGGTAGATCATTCGAAATAAAAAATACGTGTTCAACATTTTCTTGACAGGGATGACTTAAGTGTGTGAAATTGGGGATGAAACTTTGTATGGAAAGGTCATTGTTTTTGAAGTGATAATGATGAAAATTTGTATCTCGATAGGCTTTTTAAAACAAAAACACGCAACGATGAGCGCAGCCACTTTCAATCCCTGTCCTATTTATTCTATGAGACTCTGGATAGGGCAATGGGTGTCCGTAAAGAGATTGTCAGCCATGTAGTGGCTACTTGGGAAAAAATAGCGATATGTTCTTATGATACTAACAGTAACGGAGACAATTTCACCACAGCAGCTGAGTTCTCTATCGACATGTTAAAACACTCGACATAGGGCACTACGTTGGAACTAGCCGTAGCCGCGGGGCAAGTATATAACTATGTATTCAAAGTATACTAGAATGGAAAACTTTATGGAAAATTTGGAACAGAAGGTCCACTTATAAAACGATTACGATTTACGGGGCCAATTTAAAAAGATTAGCATTAAAAAAACCTATTTAAACATGACACGTTTTACACGGCTCCCAAAAACCTGTAATGTTTTCTGAGGGATAGTCCACGCGGGCAAAGCCGCGGGTTAAAAGCTAGTTTAATTATATATATTCTCTCTACCTGTAAAATTAAAAATTCCCACACATTTTTTTTTGATATTATATAATTTTACGGAAAGCTGGCAAACTAGAAACGAATATATACTCAGTACAAATACATGCATGCCAAATTTCACCGAGTTTGAACATGACTTTGAGATTTACATACACACCAATGAGGTAGTCAACTTAAAGTAGCTCCCAAATATATCATTTCTGGTATTTCTTTCGTAATGGAAAGTTGTAGAAAAAACTAGTTTATTAATGGAAACCGAACACGTGCTGGATTAAATTAATGTTGCTTAAGTAAATGCTAAGCTTTGTAGGTGAAAAGTGATTGTATAATTAAAAAGCTTAACTTTTAAGTCAAACGTTTTATCACATTTGAGGTGAGATAACTGAATATTATGTTTAAAATTAAAGCTTATCGGCTTTAGTAGTTGTCTCGCTTTGCGGCAACTTGCTAAGCATTAATGTTTTTAGTAAGAAACATTATTGCCTTATTGAATTTTATCATAGTTACTAAATCATTTATGACTTTTATTAATTTAAATATTTTTTTTCACTATGCAAATGCTTGCAGTGTCGCCATGATTTATGGTCCAAATTGTCGTTGTAATATTTTTTTTTATTTGAAATAGGTTCGCGTTTGACCACATCCTGCCTGATGTTAAGCATTGATGTGGTCTAGGATGGAACACGCTTACCTAGAAGAAACTTATTTACTCTCGATTTGAAGACACCCATATTGTATTCTTTGGGAAAGACTGACCACGGTAAGGAGTTCCACTCTTTCGCAGTACGCACGAAAAAAGTGAAAGCGAAGCGCTTCGTACGAGTCTTGGGAATATCAACCATGTACGGATTGCGCCTCTCCGTTTGTCTGGACGTCCGATGGAAAAAGGGTGAGGGCGGAACCAAGTCGTGCAGTTCTTGTGCACATTCACCGAAATGTATCCGGTAAAAGACCGACAGACAAGCGACTTTACGGCAGTGCTCAAGGCTTTGCAGCCGAGACTCCTTCAGAAAGTCTCTGCCTGGAATCGATTGAAGGACCTCTTGGCGCGTCCTTCAATCGACTCCAGTGCCTCAAGTTGGTATTTGGCAGAGCCGTCCCAGAGGTGAAAGCAGTACTCAACACAAGACCTTACTTGCGCTTTGTACAAAGTTAGCATCTGTTCTGGTGTGAAGTACCGTCTCACCTTTGAGAGGATACCAAGTTTCTTGGCGGCTAACTGAGCCTTTGACTCGATATACGAGCCAAAGTTTAGAGTCAATGATAGAGTGACACCAAGGAGGTCTAGGTGGTCTGTGACGGGCACGGACATATCTCGGAAAGTTGGAGACAGCTGAAATGGGCTCCATATAGCGGAGAACAAACACGCCTGGGTCTTATTGGCATTGAACTTAACCAGGTTAGCATCGCCCCAGTCGGAGACTGCCTTAAGGGATAAGTTCAAGAGTCTCTGGATTTCTGGCTCACTGGTTCGTGCCGTAGATGTATAGCCCTCTACATCCGTGCTGTCGTCTACATACCCAAAGGTTTTAACAGATCGTTCTGCAGCGTCGCAGAGTGCTCTCTGCGACGCTCATCTTGCTGCATATTGACCCTGGGGAACACCGGCATTGATACCCATTTGATCAGACGAGCAGCCGTCAACGACTACTCGTAATGATCAATCCCTCTGGAAGTCCGATATCCACGCACAAAAACCAGTAGGCAGGCCGTATGCGGTAAGCTTGCTAATAACGGGCGTCATGTTAAACCCTGTCATAGGCCTTAGAGATGTCCAGGGAGACGGCAAGCGCTTCCCCTTGTTTCCGGCTTATTGAGCGTTTTTTTTTATTAGATTGTGATGGAACAAGCACCAGGCCCACCTGATGATAACCGGTAACCTCTGTCTATAACAGATGCATTTCGTCGCAACTGACGAACTGCACTGCACCCCCTGACACATACAGTTGTGGAGTCTCATATGCTTGTAAATTTTCTGGCTCTCAAGGACTGCTGTCGGAACACGTTGTTAGGTGCTTGAGGACAGATTATATACTTTAGGGTGGTAGCTAGCCTCTCGAGCATTTGCAAAATGCACTCCCGCCATGAGGTGAAGCTAAAGCGGCAGTGGGGATCGAACCATGGACTTCGGCACCGCAGACCATAGCTATAACCGATCGGATCTTTTAACAGTTCTAAGTTCAGAACTGTGCCTGGCAGATGGCAATATGCTCGCGTCCTATTACAACATGGGATCAAAACATGTCTGGCAGTTTTCACGAAGTGGTAGGTCTCTTCAGCAAGAAAACTTCTTGACAGATACCACTGCAGTGTCAGATATTAAAACTTGAAGCAGTAGTGTGCAAACACTACTGTATTTAAGTGTGTAGGCACTATTATGGGAAATGACTACGTATACGAGAAATAAAAAGTAACGTCTCAAAGTCGATGAGCGCAGTGCAGTGTCAAATAGAAAGAGAGTGGTAACACAGCATCTACCATGGGCAGGCGTGAGCGCTTACCATCAGCCAGCGACTTGTCCGTCTCACTTGTTCGTTAAATTAAATTGAGGTTAAAATGGATTGTATTCACGAGTTATACACTCAGATTTTCACTTGCATTGCGAGGAAATTAACAAAGTAAATGTATCCAAAAAGTTGATATTATAAATTGTACCAAATATTGGAACAAGGTTTTATTTTGAGTTTCAGTGTTTCGACAAAATATTTGTTTGAGTATTGAATAATACCCATAATTAAAAGGTATTATGAAACACTCAGGCAAACTTCCTGCATGCAATATTAGGTACAAACTGAACCTCTTTGATGAAATATAAGTAAAATAATCATCTTTATGCACTTGCGCTTCAAAAACAAGTTATAATGCATTAAATAGCATAAAGCGAGCATTAGGTCGCTTACACCGAGAATAAAGATATCTAAATTGTACGAGCAAGAGAAGTAGAAGTTTTGAAGCAATGATGGCCGAGCGGTAATAGCTATGGACTGCCGTGCCGCAGTAACCTGGTTCGATCCCCACCGCCAGCTTGAGCTTCACTGCATGGTGGAAGGGCATTTTGCGAATGGTCGCCTGGCTAGACCCTCAAGTAGAAAGTCTGTCGCCAAGCACCGAAAAGGTGTGTTCCAGCAGTAGTCTTTGAGAGCCAGTGAAATTACAGGCACAATGAGACTTAACTACTATGTCTCAATGTGACGGGCGCAGTGCAATTCGTGACTTGTGATGAATTGCAACTGTTATAGGCAGAGGTTAGTCCACTTAACATGAGGTGGGCCTCGAGCTTATTCTGTCACAATAACAAACAAAAAAAAAGTGATATAGTGCCAATGATTGATTTTCTCGTATTCGATGAGAAAATCTGAATGGATAACTCGTGCATAAAACCCATTTTAGCCTCGACTTCAATAACAATAACAGCCCTCACGTTTGGGTCATGGTTTTAAACGTCTCACCTAAAATGATTTGTTTTATGAACTCGGCTGTTCACTTGGATTGTGAGAAAACAAAACAGTTATATTTTGAGTAAATATAATTGTCAAAATGTATGTCTGGGCCTTTAATAACGCCCCTGATTTATGGGTATTATTAATGACCTAGACAAACATTATACCTGAAATATTAGGTCCTTACATATGAAATTGGCGTTTTTCGTACTGGCCACTTTAATCACGAATTTCTCCTCTTTGGTAAGGAATTCCAAATTCAAATTTGTACAGCTATAGACTCATGTATTTGTGCTTTGATGATCGTCATTCATTTGTTTTTTTTCTTCTGTTTTTTTCTGTTTGCGTCACTCATTTTACAAAATGGAAAACCTTAAATATCGCATTATTTACGAGTACGAGTTCCGCCGTGGCACTAGTGCTGCGGAAACAACTCGAAGGGTGAATGATGTGTATGGCGGTCGTGTTGCAAAAGAAAACACAGTTCGTTTTTGGTTCCAACGTTTTCGTTCTGGAAATTTCGACCTGCAGAACAAGCCCCGTGGACGGCCTGAGACTCAAGTTGATAATGAAGAGTTGAAGGCTATTGTGGAAGCGGATCCATCGCAAACCACGTCCGAGTTAGCTGCAGGCTGCAATGTTAGTGATAAAACTGTTTTAATTCACTTGAAGCAAATTGGGAAGATTAAAAAGCTTGAAAGGTGGGTACCTCACGAATTGACTGAAACAAACCGGCAAACGCGCGTCGACTGCTGCGTTACATTACTAAACCGGCACAATAATGAAGGTATTTTAAACCGAATCATTACCTGTGATGAAAAATGGGTTCTTTACGATAATCGGAAGCGCTCAGCGCAATGGTTAGATCCTGGCCAGCCAGCCAAATCCTGCCCCAAGCGAAAATTAACCCCAAAAAAGTTACTTGTAAGCGTTTGGTGGACTAGTGCCGGTATTGTTAATTACAGTTTTTTCAAATCTGGCCAGACTATTACGGCTGATGTCTATTGTCAGGAATTGCAAACCATGATGGAAAAGCTAGCGGCTAAACAACCTAGGCTGGTCAATCGCTCCACGCCACTGCTGCTTCACGACAACGCTAGACCACACACTGCGCTACAGACGGCTACTAAATTAGAAGAGCTTCAATTGGAAAGTCTAAGACATCCTCCGTACTCCCCGGACCTTGCTCCAACAGATTACCATTTTTTTCGAAATTTGGATAACTTCTTGCAAGGGAAAAAATTCAACTCCGATGGGGCAGTCCAAATCGCCTTCAAAGATTTTATTGATTCCCGTCCGACTGGTTTTTTTACTAAAGGGATCAATGAACTACCTATGAGATGGCAAAAGTGCATAGAAAATAATGGTTCATACTTTGATTAATTAAATATATTATATTAAAAAATATTCGACTTTTTGTTCCTCCCATACAAAACGCCAATTTCATATGTAAGGACCTAATATATTACAACCTGAACCACTGTGATCAGTTTTGAATAAAATGCATATTTGCTTATACACTAGAGCCTAAAAATGTTTTTGAATCAGCTTAACCCGGGCATAAACACAAGCATGAGAAGTAAAATGATTATTTTCACCTCACAAGCTTGGGATTTGTCATTTGAATTCTGCTTGCAATTTGTTTTCAATAGCGTGGATGAGGTTTTTGAAATTCAGACCTTATTGTTGTATCGTCCGTGCCTGACTCCTGCAGGAAGTCTAAGTACAGTGAAAGAAAAACCTTCATCTACATAAGAAGAGGCCTTGGGATAGATGGATACTGTCCGCGTTTCGCAGAGCTTACAAGCTAAAATTAATTATGTATATACTCACTCATGTCATGAGTATTCATGACATGATGCTATGAAGGTGGTTTAGTACACGACGGTGGTTAACTACCTAATAAATCTGGCCAGATTATTGATAGCAAAATCGTGGACATACCCAACTAACGAAGCCCTTAGTCTCGTAGTTTTTCTTGAGGTGGTGACACTAATTATTATTTAGTAACCGGCTAGGACTCTCGTAATATTTACCGGATATTGCTCCGACCGAAGTGACACTAAGTCAAACAAACACTCGCGCCGGCTTCACTCGGCTAGTGACTCAAAAGCGAGGATTAAAAATTATTTTCACTAACACACAATTTCAAGAGTTCATTTCATTACCACAGTTTTAGATATAAAAAAACACGCACCAAAAAACAAGAGATCCGATCAAGCATTCACCAGAGCGTCCAAGAACAATTTTGACAACTTCACAAAGATGACAGCTAGGTGCGTTCCGATATATTTTGACGTGTAAATGAAGTGATTGCTAGATGCGCAATCGGTTCGGAACAATTAAAGCGAAACATTTTTGGAACTATTGTTCCAAACAATACAATCTCACTTGTAAAATTACCGATTATTTTCATTACTAATTTATATATTTTAACATTAATTTATTATAATTGTTTATGCTGTCTTTCAAGCACCCATTAGTATTTTTGTCGTTGAAGTGAGGTGAAATATTGTGTGATTCGCAAAGTTATTCTCTGTATAACCCTCGCTACCGCTCCAGATTCCAATATGTACAGTCGCTTCGCTCGTACTTCAATCCTAGAATCTTTCCCTTGTTCACATACTGCTTGTTGTAACATCTTGTGACATACTGCTTGTTGTAACGTTGTTATTTCATATTATAATATTTAATTGTTATAATCAATCGAAGCAGTGATGGCTCAGTGGCATTAAGATAATGAATAGATTCAGCCGTTACTTTGCGGAAATCCATATTTAATAATAACAAATATTTTTAAATATTTTACGATAACATCAAATTAATATTTTAATAAAACACTTAAAGAATATAAAAATATATCTAGTGACAATTCCGCCTAATTTTCCTGCTAAGCCGACGTGACGTCACAAACGCCACGCAACCAAACCGGAAGAATTTTCGACGCGTTTTGCTTCTACACGAAGCATCCTCTGGAGGTCTTGACTCTACGAGCGCACGATCGACAATCCCCATCGAGCGCTCGTAAATATTAATTTGATGTTTTCGTAAAATATTTAAAAATATTTGTTATTATCAGTGGCATTAGTTATGGACAGCCGTGCAGCAGGTTCATGGGTCGAATCCCGCTTGAGCTTCACCGCTTAGTAGAAGTGCTTTTAGCGAATGCCCGCCTGGCTAGCGACCACCCTCAAGTCGAAAATCTATCGCCAAGCACCTAAAGGTGTGTTCCAGCAGCAGTCCTTGAGAGCCAGTTAAATTACAGGCACATGAAACTTAACAACTGTACGTTTCAGTGTGACGGGCACAGTGCAATTCGTTGTTGACGAAATGCGTCTTTTATAGGAAGAGGTTAGTCCACTTAACATCAGGTGGGCCTTGCGATTGTTCGGTCACAATAACATAAAAAAATTGTGCGTAGGTACTTCACGTTAGGTGGGCAAACTATCATCTACCACCGTTTGCTAGAATGTTATTATGAACTGTTACTAGATAGCCTTGATTAATAACTTGGCACAAATGAATTATCTATGCAAGAGAGACAAAAATCAGAGTAGAGTTCACGGAGCGCTTTCCATACAAACATAATTTCGCCATATTTTAAATACTAAGAGTTCAAACATATCGTTGAGCTTAATATCTATGCTTCTGGTTTGCCAGATTTCCTTAAATATAAGTTTTTTTTAATGTTATTATGTCGGATCAAGCATGAGGCCCACCTGATGTTAAGCGAACTAACCTCTGCCTATAACAGACGCATTTCGTCACAAGTCACGAATTGCACTGCGCCTGTCACCTTGAGACATAGTTGTTAAGTCTCATGTGCCTGTAATTTTACTGGCTCTCAAGAACTGCTGTCGGAACACACCGTTAGGTGCTTGGCGACAGATTTTCTACTTGAGGGTGGTCGCTAGCCAGGCGGGCATTCGCAAAATGCCCTTCCACCATGCGGTGAAGCTCAAGCCCGCGGTACGATTCGAACCATGGACCTGCGTCACGGCAGTCCATAGCCAATGACACTGAGCCATCACTGCTTCTAAAGTAGCAAGTATTTTCAAAAGTAAATAGAAAATTCGTTTTATTTGGAATTGTTATTTTGACACTTAGGGATATATAAAAAATCGAAAAACTGACAAACCAGAAGTAAAGCAATATGCGTACAAAATTTAAATATGACGAAACTACGTTTGTATGGAAAGGGCTCCGAGCACTCTACTCTTCAGTCCAGGGATAAAGTAAACATTCTCGATTAACCTAAAACTAAAATCGCTGCTCTAATCAAAAGTTTCGGATATTTCTTAGTCAAGATGGGAAGAAAATTGAAAGATATCAAAAGTTTAAAATTTTTAATAATATTTTATCACCCCATTTTGTCACCACGGTCACTGCAAAGTGTTTGCAGCGTCAGGATAAAAATAATGATTAATACTCGCGATTTATGCCGTTTAAAATTGTCTTCTTATTTAATTATTTGTTATTATCGCGAAAGCCAAATACCTAAGATACCATTATAATATTTTGTAAAAGTATAGTCATTTAGTTGTTATTGTCCCTGAAAGTTTCAGCTAGATGGCTAATCGGGAAATGTTCGAAACGTGAGTTGCAAGTAACCATCCAAAACGACAGACATACAGACATGAATACATATTCAATTTATGGTTTAGTTATGGCATAGCCTTTTATGGAAAAAACACAAGCGAAAAAATCAAGAATAGTAATAAGCAAAAGCGTTAATAGGTAATCATCGGTCAAAAGCTCGATGGTGAAATTCGATATAACAATCTCAGAAAAATTAAAAGAATAATAACCTTAGTTCAATTAAATAATCTTCTACAAAAAAGTTATCTTGACCCTAATTTTCATTATGACTGACCAAGCCAGCATACATGTGTAGACATTTTGAAAAATTAGAAAACACATTTTAATTTTATTTATAAACCTCGAGCACTTTATTAACATAACTATTATGTTTAAATTACACAAAGTATTATAAAATGTCTGACGTTTGGACCCCATTTTAATTTAATTTCATCTAAGGGGTGGTAAATACATATTTTTGTATATCACTAGACGTAGGTACAATGGAGCAAAGAAAAACAAACCATCCAAATAGGTTTGTAAGTTACCGGATTAGAAAAACATTAGGAATCATTAGAAACGAATTCATCGAAAATTCTAAATACCACACAAGTAGCTTGCGATTTGGTCTATAAATGCGCGCAAAGTGAGAACTTATTTTTCTCGAAGTCGGATATAAGACACCGTAGGTACGACAAGCTACCAGCCTGCGATAAGACTTGCGCGCGATCCCAGACACATCAAATTGTATAAATTTGCACAAATCACACTATTTACACTTGCACGGGCTCATTGCACGCACCATATTTTACACTTGTTACTAGCAGCGTACCAGCCTTAACTGGTTATAACCAGTATTATGGAATTATAACTAATCACCCCATTCGATAGTGGCAGATTGCGTGTTTGAGAAATCGTGTTTATTTCATTGAATGCCATTAGTTATCTTAACAAATTATGGATTATATTTATGTTGCCGAAGGCTTTATCTACATATAAATGTATTGTCATAGCTTGTTACTTACTTGAAATTCTACTATTTTTGTTTTCCTGGATTTAAAGCTTATTCTTCTGATCTACAATCTATTAAACCCAATATAAACATATATAATGTATCTGCTGTCAACATTCCTAATGTATAGAACATCTAATCATGAGGCGCTCGTGAAAGTTATTGTTTAGTTATTCTCAAACAATGAACTAGGTTAAGCAACGTTCACTGCGGTCATTACTTGGATGGATGACCACTATTTGTATATACAACTGATCGCTTCCGTGCTTCAAGGGCACGTTAGGTCGTCAATAATTGTTAGTTTTGGATGGCACTCGTTATAGCAAGGTGGGACGACATTTCGCCGTCTCGTTAAGACGGTTAAATGTGACAATGAAAGAATAAATTCGAACTATGACACATCTACACCAAGACAGCTCAAATTAGCTGAGCCGGCCCCAGAGACGGTCGCGGGTTCTAATCCCTCTCTTGGTTAAATTGTTTGGTAATTCAAAATATGTACTTTCCCTGTAATTTTATGATTCAAAACACTTGTGTATAACTTTGTCTTTAGATTCTTGAAAAAGAGTAGTCGCAAAAGCAAAGTCGGGGCATATCTGTGAAGTTGGTGAGAAATGAACCGGCCGTCTTTTCTGGTCTCTTGCCAAGGATGTTCAACAGAGTTTTGTCAGTCATCTCTAATGTCTTTGCACAGAGAAGATCACTCACTGGTTACCTAAGGAACTACCTACCGACCGATTAATGCGGTGTGGTACTTAATTATGGACATTATTTTCTAAGTTATTCATCATCAAGTCGAGTAAGGCTGATGGCATCCCTAGGACAATGTAGAGTGGTTGTACTCCTGAGGTGACCCCGATTCTAACGCGTCTTTTACAGCTCTATTGAATATTCGGAAGACTGTTTTGGTGTGCAATTGATCCCCAAAAAGGTGATCGCTGTGATACATCCTACTGCCACGTTATGGCTATTACGGTTTTAGTTCTCCAAAATGATAGAATCCATCATCAACAACCAGCTGTTGCAGTATCTAGAATACTGGCAGCTGATAAGAGAGCGCCAGTACGGCTTTCATCACGGTCGCACGGCTGGTGATCTTCTAGTATACCTTACACATTTTCATATTTGGCCTCAGATGGAGTACTGCTCTCAATTATTGGTGTGTCTCCCCAGTCTTAGCTCATTCCATATGACTACATTTAACGCAGAGTAGCTCGAATTGTCGACGATCAAACTCTCACCAATCATCTCGACCGAATGGCATTGCGTAGAGATGTTGGATCACTGCACCTTTTACGGCATCTGTCATGGAGAGTGTTAAGAGAAATTGTTCAGCTTAATACGTGCAGTTCATTTCCCAATCGGACATAATGGCAGAACATGATGTCAGACACCAATTTCATGTCAAAGTCTGGAAGGCTACATAACTGGGAAATCTTACGGTACTTTCTGCCTCGCTGTGCCACAATGTGTTACCAGCTGCCAACCGAAGTATTTTTAAACCGAAACGACTTCAGAATCCACAAAAAAAGAACTAATCAAAGCCTTGAACCTTCTCAAGGGCCAGCAACGCATCGTACATACCTTTGGTGTGACCAATGTGCTTACCAGGGAAGCCATGCGTTTACCCTCCTATTCCATAAAAAAGCAGTTGGTACTTTTCTAATAAGTACAGACTGCTCATTAAATGTGATCACATTACCATGAACAGTAAATTAACATAAAACAACCTATCTATCGTTCAAATTATCCCATACCATTCCATCCAAAATAATATAAGGAAGATATAATACTTGGTAGATCATGTTTTCCTTTGTCACTCAGACAAGTGGTAGGTACGAAAAGGGCATCGATCTCAAGTTTTCCGCCATAAAGCTGTTGTTATTCATGGCGCTTGCGGCCGCCACTCATCCCAGCCGTCGGCTAAATTGCTTTATTGCTCGTCGATAGGTAGGTAAATATGAGCAAGTGTCGAGCTCTAAACGTGACGGGATTTCATCATTTTTGACCTTAGATACTCTAGATTTTGTATTCCGTTATTTCAGTCGCCTTCTGTTCCTAATAACGTGAAAAATAATAGTACGTTTGAATCATTTCTTATTTTTTGTTACTCATCATATGCCCTTTTCTACTATTTCACTTGTTGATCAGGCACAATGTAATCATAGAGATTAAACAAGTTTTCCTGGCTGAAACTGACTGGTGACATAATTATTTATTTGCATTTAAGATTGCTAAGCAAATAAGAGAACAAAATCACAAAAATGTATCTTGAATCGGACACCTAATCTTCTGAACTATCGTGATAGGGACAAGGTATTTTGAACATTTTCTATTATCCATAGAATTTTCAAATTTACTTGTAAGTGCGGAAGTGTTGGTTATAGATCTATATAAAAAACTAATGTCCATTATTTTTTGTTTTACTACGTTAACTTTTCTTTTATGATGGTGCATGTCGATTTTTTATACAGGTATCTAAGGAAATAAGCTTACAAAACAAACAACAGCTGAAAGAAAAGAATAACTCGTGGTTCTTAAGTAATCTTTTCTTCCATTGTGATTTTCTGTGCTATATATGTATGTTGAACTTCATTATGTAGGTATGCATCACCTGTAGAATTACAGTATTTTTTATAACTGGTGACATTACATATTCGTTTCATTTTCTTAGCTAGTTATGATACAATGTTTTATGGCATTATGATAAGGAATTCTGCAAATGCCCGTCAGGCGCACTACCTCCCTCTAGTAAAATATATGTTGCTATTCGCATAGTGTATTCTTAAACCTGTCCTGAGAATTAAATATATTTCCTCTAAGTTCTCTGAGATGTGAATGGCCACTATCTTACCATGTTTGGTATATACAAAGTCTTGGGTAATTAAACTTGGAACTTTCTCTCAGGGACAGCTACATTTTCTACTTGAATGTGGTGGCTAGCCAGGTAGGTAAACTTTAAATCGCAAAATACCCTACCATCATGCGGTAGAACAAGCTTGCGGCGATTCGAACCACAGAACTCCTGTACGGCAGTCCATAGTCATTGCCAGGAGGCGATCATCACTTCAAACAGTTTCAACCTATTCTAAATTAAGTTATAAGCCTATGAATAACAATATATAATTGTTATTCGTAGCCTTGACCACCTCGTTACTTACCGCCAAATGTGCTTATGGTCAATAGCTAACCCATTAGCATTAAATCGGCCTTGGGGATACATGGTTGTACTCAAATAGGAGATCCTGCCAAAGATTTTCGCACCAATTATGTTCTGTACAGAAGTATTATCTAATGCCTCATGCCATTATGTGGCAAAAGCAATACCGGTCCACCTTATTTTAATATGAACTTATGCTTACATTACAAAATCACCCATCTCCATCCCAATACGATTTTTAAAGAACGATAGGAAAGATTCGAGTTATGACGTCATGTCATGTTAGCTCAATTGGTTAGAGCATACCCCGGCTCAAGGGGTGGATGGACGCGGGTTCGAATCCCGCACATGACTTAAATTTTTCCTATCGTAAATTTGTAATTTTGTAATGTAATCCGCATAGCAGGCGTTATTGCAAACCTAACAATATTAAAATTATGCTTACATGTCAACTCCGAAGAGTTTAGGAATTGAACTGGGTGTAAGGTTCGAAGCGCTCGTAGCGAAGTTTACTTAGCTGTTCTCAACCGATCAGCAAAATTAAGCAACGTCGCCTGCGGTCATGAGTTGGATGGGTGACCGCTAGTGACATTACTACTGAGGTTTCCGTGCTTCGGAGGGCACGTTAAGCCGTCGGTCTCGGTTGTTGTCTTAGGATGGCAGTTATAGCATGGCGGTAGGGCATTTTGCAAATGCCCGCCTGGCTAGCTACCACCCTGAAGTAGAAAATTTGTCGCCAAGCACCTAACGGTGTGTTCCGGCAGCTGTACTTGAGAGCCAGTACTTCTAGGTTAGCCTGAACAACATCTTCGACCACATCATCACTTACCATCAGGTGAGATAGTGGTCAAAGGCAAACCTATCAGGCATAAAAAAAAAAGGTGTTCCGGACTTTGTCTGTAATCCTTGTACCTTCGTTTTCCAAAATATTTGAGTAAATTGAGTAGTAGGTGATATCGTTTTAGCTATTATAATTTGTATATCTCTGTAATACTTTGTAAACGGTTACAATTACTCCCGAATTGCTAACTATTACGCCAAGTTTGATTTGAACGCAATTTGAAGCAGTGATGGCTCAGTGGCATAGGCTATGGACTGCCGCGTAGCATAGGTCCATGGTTCGAATCCCGCAGCGAGCTTGAGCTTCACCGCATGGTGGAAGGGCATTTTGCGAATGCCCGCCTGGGCCACCCTCAAGTAGCAAATCTGTCGCCAAGCAGCTAACAGTGTGTTCCGGCAGCAGTTCTTGAGAGCCAGTGAAATTACAGGCACATGAGACTTAACAACTATGTCTCAAGGTGACGCGCGCAGTGCAATTCGTGACTTGTGACGAAATGCATCTGTTATAGGTCGGTCAGTCTGCTTAACATCAGGTGGGCCTCGTGCTTGATTGTGCAAATGATACCGACTTTGATAAGTTCTTTCACACATTTGAGTGTTGAAGGCGGTTCAGTTTTTTGTAAAAAATAAAAATTTCATCCTTTTTAATGATCCTTGCTACTTATGGGATCCTTATTATTGTCATTCACTTCAATGACTATATAATCAACATAGGACAATACTTTTCAGTTATTAGAGTGTAACTCAAAAACGGTAAGCCGTTTTTGAGTCACCGGTCAAGACCGGTTCTGATGAAATATAAATGGGACGTACGGTCCCATTTATATTTCATTCCCATTATTTGCAATCAGCTTGCAAATAAAAAATAATCATTAATATCGGTTCACCCAGTTAAAAGTTCTGAGGTAACAAACATAAAAAAGACTAATTGAGTACCTCCTCCTTTTTTGAATTTGATAAAAAAGACAAACTAACTGACTAAGCAACATATTTTCGAGCCATTTGAACTCACTTTGTATTGCCTAAACTAAGAAGTTTCGTTATCTATTCAGAATGATAAAACGTAATACCTAATAGACACAATCAGTCATATAACAAGTTGACAAAACAACCCACATTAGCCATAGAATGGTCTTTAAACTGCTAAAGATACCCATTATCAAAATAAGTACTTCATTGTCCACTTCCGAACGTGGAGCCCATACATCATCAACAAGATGAAAAGAATGGGTACACTCGGTCACGAATACCATTATTTAATATTGTAAGAATCGTATCGTCGGCGCATTATTTGTTGAGGTGATCGTTCATTTCGTCTACAGGAGTAGATAAATTCAAGTGTATGGAGAGGTGACACTCCCATCTAGTAAGATCTTTAACAATTGCCCAGAAAATGTACATATTGGAAATATCTTGCTATGTTGCCGTATTTACAGACCATAAATGTCTACAGGTTTAAAATAAAAGCTGAAGCAGCTTACATATTTCAAGTGGGTTTCCCAAGAACCTTAAGAATTTTATAGTTTTGTTTGTATTCAAATCAACGTTGTTCCTAATTTTATGATCACTTTCACTCAAGATAAGTAAATATAGAATTTAAAAATAAATAACATAGGTACAGATGAAATTTATTGAAAAAGTACAAGTTGCGGTTTGTTTTTCAGCAAAGAATCTCAATATATCGTAAACATGCCAATGAAATAAAATAAAAATAAAAACATAAACATTTCAAAATATTTTTAAAGATTCAATCACTGTGCTATGCTAAAATCGCGTTTAAAACATAGTAATTAAAACATTGATAAGAAATACATCAGCTTTACCTTTCTAATGATAAAATAAATATAAAAAAATACTCAAATTAAACAAATAATTCAGAAATTATTCATTTGAAACCATTTTCATCGCTAAAATGTAGCTCTCAAAACATACACGCAGAGCGAAAAAAAACATTCGGAATCTTCTTTGGCACCTATTTCCCTGGAAACATATTTTTTTTTCTGTTTGAGATTAATTACATATAAAAGAATTAATAAAATAGCAAAGGACCTTATCTTTTGTACTAGCTAACTCTGCGTCTAATGTTTTTACTGGGCTTAGAACCCTCACGCAAACCGGCAATCATCGCTGTTCACGAGTCTCGATGAATGCAGCAAATCGAAATGCTCGGAAATTCAGCCTAATACGAAAACGCGATAAGTAATCTTTTATTATTTAGTGGAAACCGACTTGTGAACAACCTTCTACTCGATAACATCGATGTCGAGCGATAAAAAATGAGTAATTTTATATGGAAATTTGGCGGATCATGTGTATATATTGGTATGTATATACTAAAGTTCTTATTCATATTGTTCCATAAATATTTGATAAGTTTAAAGAACGCAATTAGTATTCTACAAAGGAAAACTCTTTTGCGTCGTACTAATAACGTTTGATAAATGTATCATATAGTTATGAAACTATCGGGAGTATGGGCGTGTAGCCCGGAAAAAAATGGCCTGCAATGTAGTTTTGTGCGCAGTAGGTGGCAATGGGATCTCCCCAAATTACATAAGACTACTTTAATATAAATTTAACATAACCTACATATTAGTTAAAGCAGAAACGGATTTTATTTAATGTGCTAATATAAACATATATGAGATAGGTATCGTATATTATATTCAAAATTACCTAAAATAAGTTTAAATAAATGTTTTTATAAAATATTTGATAGTGACAGAATAAGCACGAGATCCATCTGATGTCAAACGGACCAACCACTGCTTTTTAGACACATGTAACGACTTGCACTGCGCTCGTAACCCTGAGAAATACCTATAGTTGTTAAGTCTCATGTGCATGTAATATTACTGGCTCCCAAAGACTACTGCTGGAACATATTGTTAGGTGCTTGGCAACCGATACTCGCAAAATACCCTTCCACCATGCGTGTTTTGATAGTAAAAGTTTCGATAAACAATTTTATTTAATTTATACATAACCAATTTCCGAAATATTTTTTTTCATAGCGTTTAATCCGATGTTAGTACAGTGTAAAAATATTTAATATGGTTTTAAAAGTGTTTAATTTGTCGTCTATGGTAAATTCCTGTATGATTAAAGCAAAATATTGAAAAACAAACTCATTTCTAAGTAATTTCATTAAAGTAATAAATGAAAAATTCAAATATTCTATTATTCTGTTATCGGGTCTAAGGAAAACAATAAGTAAGAACCACCGAAACTTTACCTATTTGTTTGTTTATTAAAACAGTGAGAAAAGCACTAAAGTTTCGAATAACTTGACATTTTGGCTGTTTGCAATTTCATTTAGTGGCCCCGCCACGTCTTATTTATGTTTATCTTTTGAAACTTTGGTCATAATCATTATAATCTAAAACTTGTTTCGTGATAACTTAATAAGTTAAGCAATTTCGCTCTTATGGAATCATTATGGGTCTGTCCATTCATTTTGCTTGGAACTTGGGTTTAGTGAAACAGATAAAGCAAGAATCAAGTTGATCGCTTATCTAATACTAAGCGTTTCAAGCTAATCACTTTGTTATAGCTAATCACTTAGTTCCGGCACCCATATTATGACTATAAAAAATTATGATCATATACCTAAAAATCTATAATATATTGAACAAGATTAAACTTTTTTCGATAGTCTAAGTATATCTAATTAAAATAAATTTTACTACTCGTTACAAGACTTCCTTACTGACTGAAATGGTCACTGGAGAATACATGCATAGTGTAAATAAATACTTTATTATTCTATATGTTAATATAATAATAAATGATAACTATACAATTGTCGAAAAAAAACGCCTGCCAATCGTGGGGATTATGACAAACCCCTACATAATGGTGGAGGCTGTGTTGAGCAGTAGACTGTATGTCTGATACAATATACATTTTCATGATAACTAGTACATAATTGTACATTATTATCATCTTTGTACGCATAAACCGGCAGCCTGAATAGGTACATGGATCAAAACTTAATATAAAGATAGCATCTTTATCAATATAAAGATGCTACTTCACTTGTACCCTGTAGGGTACCAGGCCGGGATTGCACCCCCCTCCCCTCATCCGTATCTTCCTGAGGGAGTCAGTCGATAGAGGCGACAAAACATCAGCATTGACCAACAGTGATTTCCAAGCCTTGTGGGTTGCCGGGTTAGAATGTCTCCTCCTGTAAGAGGGGCGACTTAAGGAAAAATATCGGCAGGTGGACGCCTGCCAGCGTGGGGATTATGACAAATCCTCTCTTAATGGGGGAGGCTCTGTTCAACAGTGGACAATCCGGCTGATACAGATACAGTACCCAAGCCGTCTGCCAAGCGTGGGGATAATGGCATCGACGATCCGTTGTTCAGTACATCATCTAGCAAATAAATAATAAGATTGATTGAAACAAAATAAATGATTCCAAAAGATACATCACAATATTTTGGTCGTGTCAATGAAATATACTATTAAACCATAAATTAACTTAACGTATACCCTTCCTAAGCTTATCTTTCATATGGCATTTCAGACACATTTATTCCTTAGTTATTATATATCCATATTAAGTCTTTTATCCCAAGACATGTTCATTTACATTCATATTATTTGACCTCCGTGTACTTTATTTAATATATACTTAAGGGGATTGTGATGAGATGAATCTCTCTTTATGTCTCATGTTTGTCTGTTTATCTAAATTTATATCATTCTATTGTACCAAAATATTTTTTAAGAAATATATCTAAAATTTAGGACATATATATATTTATTACGAGTTTTAGGATATTGATTGCTTACTTACGCTACGAAACATATATACTAAAAATATCTCAATTTATAAATACATATACAATGTTTCCGTGAACGAGATGGAACGGACAAGTGAAGCAATGATAGCGGAGCGGTAATAGCTATGGACTGCCGTGCCGCAGGTCTATATTCCCACCGCTGGCTTGAGCTGCACCGCATAGAGGAAGAGCATTTTACAAAAGCTCGCCTGTGTAGAGACCATCCTCTAGTAGAAAATCTATCACCAAGCACCTTTTGGCCCAACAGTACGTTTTGGCAGTTGTCTTTGAGAACCTGTAAGTAAAAGGATATTGGCGCACAATTACACAGCTACCCACCTGATCTTAAGCGTCTGGCCGTTCGATAATCTTTTGCAGTGTCATCGTTCTAAGTCAGAACTGTTCTTATATCTTCTGAAGCAGTGATGGTTCAGTGGCATTGGCTATGGAATGCCGCGCAGAAGGTTCGAATCCCGACGCGGGCTTGAGCTTCACCGCATTGTGGAAAGGTATTTTGCGAATGCCAGGCTGGCCAGCGACCACTCTCAAGTAGAAAATCTGTCGAATAGCACCTAACGGTGAGTTCCGGCAGCTGTCCTTGAGAGCCATTAATTCTAAGTTAAGCTTGTTATATTAACATCTTCGACCACATCATCACTTACCATCAGGTGAGATTGTGGTCAAAGGCTTACTTATCAGCAATAAAAAAATCTTATTGGAAACTGTAGCGTCGGCTTTGAAAATCAAACATATCTAAATTGGTAACGTACACCAGGTGGTAGGTCTACCAGGTCATTGGTCTCTTCAGCAAAAATCCAATTGGTGCCATCTTGGTGGGTAAGTACCACTACAGTGTCAGATAATCCACTTTTAAGCAGTTGTAAGGAAACACTGCTTTGTTTAGGTTTGAAGGACATTGTAGCAAGTGAAATTACTGGGCGTGCAGTGTCATACACAATGTTGAAACTGTAACTGTAGTCAGATGTGATGCTTACCGCCTCGGAACTTCAAAAAAAAACTGAACCTTGGTCCACCTGCTTGACAGTCAATATTCAATTCCACTGGACCATTCTTGTCTACCGAACCTATTTTACCAACATAGTAATGCTAACTGTCAGGGTCGAAAGGCTGCCCTTCCCAGGCAAAACATTTTATTTCATTGCGACTAGAGTTCAAGCTAAATATTTATGGAACACCGTTTGGTTAGTGATTTGGCCTCACCATTAATTTTCATTATACGAAAATCTATCAGGTTTTATTGCGTTACCAGTACCTACACACGTAGAAATGTATATAAATGAGGTAAGAAATATTTGAGGTTGACATTGAGACCGGGATATATTAAACGTTTCATGTCAAGAAAATAAAAATAAAACATTATTTGCATTATTTACAAGTTAAGGTAAGATACTTTGTTCAAAACTTCCTTGATTGGAGTCAGTTATCTGATTGCATTGCAGCTATTACAGGTTATTTTTAACACAAAGGAAACTTAATCTAATAATGACAAATATGGAATTTATCTCTCCTTTTTTTTTATGTTTTTGTGACTGAACTAGCTCGAGGCCCACCTGATGTTAAGTGGACTAGCCTATAACAGTTGCAATTCATCACAAGTCACGAATTGCACTGCGCCCGTCACATTGAGACATAGTTGTTAAGTCTCATTGTGCCTGTAATTTCACTGGCTCTCATGGACTACTGCCGGAACACACCTTTCAGTGCTTGGCGACAGACTTTCTACTTGAGGGTGGTAGCTAGCCAGGCAGGCAATCGCAAAATGCCCTTCCACCATGCGGTGAAGCTCAAGCCTGCGGTGGGGATCGAACCAGGGTACTGCGGCACGGCAGTCCATAGCTATTACCGCTCGGCCATCATTGCTTCAAGACTCAACAACTTTTAATTGCCCTTATACGACTTGAGCTTCGTGATTTAAAAATATTCACCTACATTGTTATGTGAGCATGAAATAGGTCTCGACATGAATAATATTTCCATCTTATGTATACTGAGTCAATATGGAGAGCACATAAAAGGTTTTTGAAATACTTAGAATAAATATACGTGTTGCTATTTTGAGGCTTTAATACTACTGATTAATTGATAAAAGGAACAAATGGATTAATGTTAACTTAGGTCTACATGTTGGCCCTAGCAGAAGTCTTACTCAGCATTCACAGGAACTGCATGGGTGTTTGCTGCATAAGTCTCCTCTAGTCTAACGCTAAAGGGTGAAGGGGATGCATAACTACTAAAGTACATATTCAATAAACACTTAGAGTAATATACAAAAACGTCTAGATTGATTCATCTACATCTACAAGAACGTTTATTATGACAAAGTTATACTCTCGTTTTCAGAAAGCACGTACAATCAGAGTAAGTAAACACGTAAGCTTAGAAGTTAACTCGTAAGGAACCATAATTCCTCGCTTCGAGGGACTGAATTGTCTTTACAATAAAACCTCGTGTACGGAACACCTAGAACGGGGCCTTAACGAGAAAATAGTGGTCGTAAATCACGGGAAATTCGTTCTTATTGAATTTCCTTTTGTCGGCTAACGGAAGTTAAGTCTCGGTTTTTGTTCCGAATGGACGCTCGCAGACATGGTGAGTTTTTTCGAACGAACCCGCTTCTGATTGTTGATAATGCACGATTCATCATGAAGGTATTTTTTGGGCGATGAAATTGGAAATGAGAAGATTTAAATTTCGAAGCGTCGGGTGTGCAGATGTTTTTCAATACTTATACATATATTGCAGATATTGATTTAACTTTGTAAAATCTAGGAGGAACTGCATTTTTTAAATAATGCGTTTGTCTGTGACCTCCTTCGATTATTATTATCAATCGCCCTTCTTCGGCAACTACGAACGAATTAGTAAAAGTGAACTAAGATATTCTTGTACTTCCCGCTCTTTTAATTTAACTACATGTTATATTTTATGCTTAATTGCTACGTAAAAGAAAGACAAACCAAAATACCGAGAAAAACACTTTTTCATTCAAATAAAATGTGTTACAGGGAAAATACAAATAGAATATTGTAATTTCAAATATTAAAGATCTTAATTTTGTCATCGTCTTCTTACCCTTTTTCCACTTTATTTGGGGTCGGTACAATATTTTTTCTACCAACACAAAACTTATAATTTTCATCTGTTACATAAACAGATGCAAATTATAAGCTATGTAGGTTATAAAATTGAATTCTTATATAAACGTTTATAAATAGGCAGGCAATATACCCATGTGTAAACCCTGATATAAGAATTAAATTTTCACTGGATTTGTTTGTGTTGTTAATTCCAATTTACTACCGAAAACTTGTTAAAACAAGGAGTAATAAATAAATTATAGCTTGAACAAGTTTCTTGTGTAGGAACCTCAACAAAATTACCACTTTTGTTATTGCTCTATGGTAAAAGTAGAGCATAAGCGTAATACTTCGTGTGATTATAGCATTTAAGCTGTACAGGTATACAAAATAAAAACATTACAAAATTACAAATATACGATAGAAAAAATTTAAGTCATGTGCGGTATAAATTTTTCCCTTCGTATATTTGTAATTTTGTAATGTAATGCATGTGCAATGCTTAATGCAATGCATAGCATGCGTTATTGCAAACATAAAGATATTAAAAAAAAAACCATGTAAGAGCGAGTTTGATTAAGAAATGAAAAAAAATGGTGGACCTTGGTGTGCGAACCCGATTCGACTCAGTTGGTTTTATGTAGTAAATACCAGTAACTCCTAGTAAAATCGATGACGTCATCCATCAAATTCTTCTATCCACATTACCCATGAATTTTAAAACTCCACTGAAAGTATAATAGCTTCCACTTTAACATGACCGGATGTAATATGATGGATAGTCTCTAAAGCGGTCCAGAGAATAGCATAAGTAATTTTTATTGCACCAAAGTTTTTCAAATAAAGAGCTCTACAGAATTGAAAAATTAGGTCATCCTCGCAGAAAAGATCTTTATTTGAAAAGTTTCAACTTTTATCGGTTTCCGCTTCGAGATCTTGTTTGATCTAGTTCTATTCAATTCTAGCGTACTATGTATTGAATTTTCATACCTTTCTTCACATAAGTAGGTAGCTACTTTTGAAGCACTGATGGCTCAGTGGCATTGGCTATGGAGTGCCGCGCAGCAGGTCCATGGTTCGAATCCCGCCGCGGGCTTGAGCTTCACCGCATGGTGGTAGAGCATTTTGCGAATGCAAAAAAAAGTTAGACATCTAGGTTACTAACTATTTATCTATCAACTATGTAGTTATATCCCGTATTTAAATAATGAAAACCGGCTAAGTGCGACTTGGGTCTCTCTTTATAAGAGTTCTGCATTATAACAACACGTGAAAGAAAAACTGTATATCAGTATATAATCCCCACGTTTGGCAGTTGGTTTAGTGTTTGCAGTGTAAGATTCAGTTTGTTATTATGTGTTCTTCAGAAAGCGCGGCTCCCCGCGCCGTCTGGTATTTTCCTTTTGTGGCCTCTTATGACTCGAACACGAAAATATTTTTGGAGCTCCATTAGAATTTGGATTTCTTTGTATTTTTTATAAAATATGATTGAATTTTTATTTCTTTGTATTTTTTCTTCCTTACTAAAAAAAACACACACTTAACAAAAACAAAACATGCTAAGGCGTGTAATTTTTTTTTTACGTTCTCATATATTGCTTTCCCCGCCTGTTTTTGTCGGGTCGGTTTTCCCCAAGGCGAAATTTTGCTGCAGTTCTTAAACCAAACAATTCTCGTAACACAGGTGATAGATTCGGTAAAAGATGCAGAATGATCCAACATCTCCACGCGCAGTGCCAAAGAATCGAGCCGATCGGAGAGAGCTTGATCGTCGACAATTCAAGCTGCTCTTGTTGTGACAGCTACTGTATGTGTTGCATCTGCCTTTGTTTTTTCGCAACTGGGACCGACAGCTCAACTTGCCGAAGCGCTCAGTTGTAAATGCCACTAGCCGTCAGCCAGTCAAGTAGTGACCGCTTATATAAGGTGGACATTAATGCGGGGGAGGTGTGGAATCAATAACTGAATGTGTTCCATACATGTTTAGTTTTCACATCGACAAAATCAGTAGGTACTAACTATTGCCTAAGCTGTGTCACGTTAGCTTCGAGAATGATTGCGATGACAACCCCGGTCACAACAAAACAGCTGTTTCGTGTGCCTATTCTGCTTTGGTCTGTCTTTTTTTGTGTATGTGAAAATTGAACATGGTGGACCACATACATTTATCGATTCCAAACCACCCCCTGCAGTATTTTTGATATATTAATATCCATCTTATATATATTATTGCTTAACCTTATTGATCGGTTTTAAAAGAAAAGGCAAGCTTCGCTACGAAAACTTCGAAATATTTTACTTATTCTAATATACTTACAAAAGTGTGTAGTCTCAGGACCCTGATGTGCGTATTGACCGTAGTACTCACTTAGAAGCGAACATCGCTCAACACACAGATCAATCTGTTAAGGTTATATAGGTCGTACTGATTGTCAGAGCTTATCGTCACCATCAACAGTACTCACTTGTCAATTTGCTAATAATGAGTGACGACCATTGGCAGTTGGTTCATTGGCGAATGCACGGGTAGCTTATTGCAAAATTAGAGGAATTAAGATCATTCTGTTCTGTTCCAGGCATACGAATATTGGCAAATGCTTGTTCCTCGTATTTGACTTTAGCTTTATATCTACTTTCTTTAATTTCCTAAATCAGTTCACATTTAATTAATATATCTAAGAACATAAAAAATATTCATACAGACGAACGTAGTATAACTATACTTGCATATGTATAAGCAGTTTATTATGGGTTAGTTTGTAAACAATCTAAACCCTGCTGATTCAAAAAAATTTAGCTCAATATCGTGATCACGAATTCCATAATTATTCAGTGTAAGAAACAAATCATTTATTTTTATTTTTCTTTTGTTTACTTAATTGTAACTTCAAATGTGTAATGCATCAACTATAATGTGAGACATCAGAAATAAAGCTCATGTCGCATACAACGGTAGTTGTAACACACGCAGTCAATATTCTAAGTATCACTGAGAAACTGCATGACCAAAGCTGAAGAAATTCAAATGGGACCAAACAAGATATCTCCACTCTATTATACCCACTCTATTCACTTATCAAAGAATCATCAAATTCGGCTGAATAAGTTAATTTAAGTGATGACTGAGAACCTTCCTCCATTTTTGGAAGGCATTTTTTAATGGTGTTCTGCTAGCTTTTGACCTCTTTCTCGTCTGATGGTAAGTGATGATGCGGTCGAAGGCGTTGTCGCTAACCTGGAATTACTGGATTTCAAAGAAAGCTACCGGAGACTTGGCGACAGAATTTCTACTTAGGCGGTAGCTAGCCAGTCGTTTAAAAACAAAGATATATAAATAAATGAACAGAAACTAATTTAATAACAATCAGGTTGCTGTCTTTTATCGTGCCCTTACCTGTATTTGCAATTATAATAACACCAAAGGTTAAAAGTCCGATGTCAGGCGATTGCGCTACAATTTAGTATTTTGAAGTCTACAGTAACTTCAACGTTTTACGTAAAAGAGGTAAAAGTTTTGCTTCAGCTGTTTTATGTCCCCTATAAAATTTAAACTTAAACTTAAATATATACAAACAGAGATATCTACATCTCATGACCCATTCAAAACTGCAAAGTGATTAAACTCGACGTAAAAGGCGAGATTAAAAAATCCTTCTAAAGCGCAGAACACATTTCATAGTCGGTAGATGCACGTACAGATCTTAATTGCACATGCCCAAGCAGAAACGTTTACACTCGTCGTTTTAAAAATATTACTTTTGCATTTAATAACATTTATTTAGAAGCAAGGTGAGGTCGAAGCGAAATAATGAGGCGCGAGAATTTACCACAGAACGTGGTTTGAGTTGCAGAAATAGCTGAAACGACGGTAGTGCAGTGTAAAATAGAGAACAAGCATTTATTTTGAACACTTTTAACCGAATAAGACTTCGAATTATCGAGAAAAATATCGTGTAAACCGATTAAGGTGGTTCAATTTCAACCTTTATAGTAAATAAATGGATTAATGGTAATCCATGTAATTTAAATGCAGTGGGTGCAAATCACACGTAGATATCGCCACACGTACAGTTTTTATTTGAAAAGCTTGTACATTTAATATATTTTTCTCCTGTTCTGCAAATTACATGAAGTACATTTCGACAAAATATAAATAATATACCCATTCGAAATGCAGCAATGAAAATATTTAACTCTCCATGTTTCATGTTACAACTTCTTTTTTATATTTTTACATTTTAATCTTACAGATTTGATTTCTTTACATAAAGGTAATATGTACCTATTAAAAAAATAGAGTATAGAACAGGAAGAAAGAATCATTATTATGCCAACTGTAATAAGCCGGGGATAAAGAAAGGATGACATCAAACCTATATTGAGCACATTATCATTTCAATTTGACTGCACCACAATCTTGATCTCGACCTTCAACTCTATGTATCTTAATATCTTTCACTCACCCCTTACCTCTATTTTTACCCCTATACACACTGATCCCTATACTAAGTCCTACCCTTATCCCTACCCCTATTTCTAGGTAGAAGTTATTCATTACCGCTCAAGTAACGCTAGTAGCACGTCCTTACTTCGTCTATGTACATACATTGACTTGCATAGAAATGTATGAAAATAATTCACACGCTTATGTCACGCAATCGCCTTATCACGTTGCCTCAATATTTTTAACGTTTTAGATAGTGGTTAGTTTAAGCTTCCCTTACGATGAAGGTGTTAAGACGCGTAAAAACCAACAAAAGTTGGCGTCTTTTGTCACCAACACGTTTTGGAAACACAAAAGTAGCTTATTTTGGTAATGAAGATCTAGCGTTAGGCACTGAGCAGCAATATACAACGTAACAGTTAGTAAAACTTCTAATTCACTATACTTAGACCTGCAATCCAAATACCCAATTTTGTATCATTCTTTGATACTGTGTTTTATAAGATACGGCTAACGTTGCAGTTGGTTTTCGCTTTTTGCGCTCGCTCGACCATGGCTCAGGAGTTGAGCAGAAAATGTTATGATACCGTCACCTCTATGCAAAAGCTGCAACGAAACGCTCAAAAACTCTCGGACGAATTAACAAACTTTTTTAAATTGAATAACGTGCGAATTTACATTGGTAATCGTGTATAGGAGAATTTCTGTTGCTTTTGTGATTTAACGATCAGCTTTTGCTATTTGGTTAATGATGCGAGGAAGTACTTTAAAATACATAGGTATTTCAAATGGACTTATACAAAATATATTTTCTTTGTGATTAAATTTTCTACAAAAAGCCACCACCTACATTTTAATTAACACTTTCTTTAAATGAAAATGTGAAAAAGGTTCCTTGTTACATTCCTTTTTTTAAAGTTTCATCCGCCTTGTCTTTTGGATTGTAATTAAATGTGCCAGATACTTAGATGTCAATAGAGGTGAGCTTATAAAAATGTTTAATTTATGACCTTTATCTCACTTAATGGTAAATGATTATTTGGTCGAAGATACTGTTCAGGCTAACCTAGTATTACTGGCTCTTAAGAACAGCGGCCACAACACACCGTTAGGTGCTTGGCGACAGATTTTCTACTAGAGGTAGTTATATAGCCAGACAAATATTTGCAAAATGATCTATTGACGTGCTACAGTGACTGCCATCCTAAGACAACAGTCGGAACCGTGCCCTCAGTAGCACGGAAGCTCTCAGTTGTATGCGGCGGACGTTGCTTAACTTAATTGACCGTTAACAACGACTAAGCAAGTTAAGTAAACTTCACAAAGATTCATAGACGTCGATCCAAATATATCCTACAAAACGTGTGGTGCTTCGAATATTCTACCCCCCTATGGTAAACACGTGTTTAAAAAATTACCTATTTATTATGTTTTTATTAAGAATCTTTATCGTAATACAGGTTTTATGCTACATGGCGCGAGACATAGAACTGCAAGTTATATATATTTATGGAATTGTGTTGTAAATCCCTTCATTTTGATATCCCACTCGATGGGTTTGGAAGAGAAAAAATAAAATTATTTCACAAAATGCCGTTTAAAATCCATCAGTTTGTTTTTTTTTATTTATTTTTATGATCCTAGTGTTACTTGAAACCTGGACTCTGAAATATTGTGTGCGCTCGAAGATTGACGCTTTCGAAATGTGGTGCTGGCGTAAAATGCTCCGAGTATCCTGGACAGAACGATGGACTAATGAGTCAATCCTCATAGATAGCTCAAAATTCAGTCAAGACTTTCAACTATCTGTATGCAGAGAGTTCTGAAGTTCTTCGGACATACAGTCAGTCATACTGGCGAGACCCAGATAGTCTGGAAAGGCTTATTATTACTGGCTGTGTTGAGGGCAAGAGAAGTAGAGGACGCTCGCCAACACGATGTACAGATGCGACTTAGGGTGCAACACAATCAACCCTTCAGGCCGCAATTCAGATGGCGCAGGACAGATCAGCAGGAGAGCAGTGGTGGCTAGGGCTGCACGCTATAATCACGTCCCTCAGTCATGAGGATACGACTAAGAAGTGTTACTTGTGCTGTCAATACGAATCTAACGATATATCTTGCACTGAAAATGGTTAGATCGTGTAGAAGTTATTGTGCAATAATGAAACTCACAAACATACATGCATGAAGCCTGAAAACATATCTCTTCTTTTTTTTTGGGACTCGTGTAAAAATAGGCTAACAATAAACATTATAGATGAAATGAGAAACATTAGCATGGCTTTGACTACCAGTGGATAACTTTTGTGGAAATTTGATTCTAAGTTATAGGTTGAAATAATCTTGTACAATCGCTACACAAATATAGCTTTAAATTTTCTTCAGACAACATTGATTTTGAAATTCGAACAAAACGTATATCATGAAATATTGCACCAGCACGTTATTCCCAATAGTACCGACCGAATATTTGTCCATACTTTGAAATTTCGTAAATAAATCAACCAACTTCTACAAAACCAAGTTCCAAGATACACATAGAAGTGCAGAACGAGTATACTCTGCTTCATAAATATGTAAACCGATAAGTACTTTGTCACAATAAAACCTAAACATACGTATTTGTTGTGGGTGTTTAGCTTAGACTTCTCTGCCAACACTTTCAGGGATTTGATTTGTTTGTTTTGTTTGCAAAAGAGGTAGCAAATTTTGCAGTTGAGTCCACATTCAGTGTGACAGCATTTCAGCAGTAAATCTGCAGTGTGCGACATAACGCTATCTTTCCCGACATATTTGGCAAGAGAGTCGGACTAGCAGCCAACTGTGACAATACTACAAACACAATACTGTACAGAAGTTAAGGTTCCGCACTTTTAATTACCTTATCAAAATCATATTTTTTAAATGTGTAAGTACGAGTACATCAGGCATTTCATTGAAGATACGATCGCGTTTCTGTTGGTTCTGAAATAGCCCGCAGGTTACATTCCAAGTATTCCATTCAATACCTATAATAATACAGTTCTAGCAATTCTAGAAATGTACGAGTACATTTTACTATAAAAATGTTTCAAAATTCAAGATCGAAGGACCAACAGAGGCTTTAGGCCTACTACATAGTCAGTTTAAATAGTAGTACTACATACATAGACTAGTAAGAAGTAATCTGTATCATAAAATAGATGCATATCTATCTTATGGACCCTAGACTAACATATACGAATACATATACACAATAGTTTATATTATAACTTTTTTTTGCTATGATAATTATAATTTCTTACAATTTCGTAGTTTTTGCATAGCATTTATGATGTTATTTTTAACGCCGACGTATATTTTAGTATTTTTTTAATAAGATATGAGGGCAAATGATGTAGTGGCTCACCTGGTTTTAAGTCCACCTTCGCCTACGAGCATCCGTGACACCAGAGGTCTCAAAGATGCGTTGGCAGTCTTTGAGGAGGGAATAAGAATAGTCGTACGAGATCGTACGAGTATTCTTATTCCCTTATTCTTGAAGACTCCCATCTTCAAGAAGAGATCTTCTTTAAAACTCCCAAGTTGTATCGGTTTGAAAATACTTCACATTGCAATTGGTTTTAAATTGTGCATGGCAATGCGAGGCAGAAGAGTCTTTGGCGGGATTTTAAAAATTTGTACACAATATATTTTTGTTTTTGTGAAAATATCCAAGAAACCTTTCTTGGATATTTTTCTACTTAATCATGTGAGACGCATAATTTGCTGAATATTTTGTATAGTACCTAATGATACCTACAATGAAACTGATGTTATGGTCCAATCAAACTTAAATTTTAAGTAGGTTAAAGGTAATTTTGCAAGAAGAGCAACTTGAACCACGATACATAAATGATCCTATGAACATTGGAATAATTTAACTACATACCAATTTTGGACCTAACAGACCGTATTTTACAATACTGTAACAGTGCAGTTTCCAGAAAGCCACCAAACACTTATCTGATCCGCTGACTTCGGATTAATACGTACTTACGACTGAGTAGTTTTAAAGCATATTAGCAGGAATTAGCGGAGCTGCTAATTTCATTTAACACCTTCATTAGCACCTATCGTTTATTGTCAAGAATTGTTTTAATCAGTATAGAGCTACAGTTTCCGTCCACCTGTATTTACCGACGGATTTGATATAAACAAAAGCGTAGAAGAACGTTTCAGAACTAGATAAATGAAACATGCTGGTACTTATACTTGAAGCGCTCGTAGCGAAGTTTACTTAGCTGTTCTCAACCGATCAGCAAAGTTAAGCAACGTCGCCCGCGGTCATGAGTTGGATGGGTGACCGCTAGTGACATTATTACTGAGCGTTTCCGTGCTTCGGAGGCAGTCTTAGGATGGCAGTCGTTATAGCATGGTGGTAGGGCATTTTGCGAATGCCCACCTGGCTAGCTACCACCCCCAAAGTAGAAAATCTGTCGCCAAGCACTTAACGGTGTGTTCCGGCAGCTGTCCTTGAGAGCCAGTACTTCTAGGTTAGCCTGAACAACATCTTCGACCACACCATCACTTACCATCAGGTGAGATAGTGGTCAAGGGCTAACCTATCAAGCATAAAAAAAAACTTCTTAGTTGCTTAATAACTTATCAACAATTACTAGTATCAATTTGGTTTCTACATAGGTTTGTATTGAAATAAAATTCATCGTAATTCTTACTTTTATAACGAGTAAACGCAGTGGGAGATGTAAATAAATTAGTGGTACGAAGCAAACTCTGCATTTAGATATTTCATTGTGTTCATTCCTTTTTTGTACCCTGCCTTGTTCATAAGGCTTTTAAAACATAACGAACAAGACTTGTGTATTGTACTCGCACGTTTTTAAAGCAGTTTGTAGTTTATTTCACTTAACGGATATATTTTCTCGCAAAATAAAAACTGCTAAAAGTCAGATTTGTTTTAGCTTCTCAGGTTATGAATTTTGTAAAATTTTAATGCTTTTTAATTCTTTATAAACCTCTTAAAGTCTCAAAGAAAAGAGAAAGAAGTTAATTTAGTAGTTCAATGTTGTGATTGAATTGAGGGGTATGTAGGCTGGGAGGTATGATGGCCTGGTGACAAATGAAAAAAGGAACAGGAAAAATTTAAACAAAAATATTGTACTATACAAATAATTAACAAAATATTGTATTTGATTAATTTCACCGTCGAAACTTATCGTTATCACAGTGCAAGCTAAACTTATTTAACGCGTTTGATTGAGCTCAGAGCTTCAGTTACAAACTGAAGTTCTGAGCCAACATAAATTAAACAAAGTTCTAGCTGAAAGAATCCAGTTTCGGCTGATGAACGCCCGATTTCCGACTAACATGTCTAAATGCATTCATACGCAGTCACATATTAGTATAGACTGACTACAAGCTACTGTCATTAAAAAATGCAAGTAATCGCTTAGGACTAATCGCATGGAGACTTGGTTTACATAACGCCATCACAATTTCACGCGAACCGAGATAAAAATCAATATTTGAACTCTTGTATGCAGAACTTAGTTACACATATCAAGTTTTATTAACGCTCCTGTTAAAAGTTGTTTGAATAAAATGGGCAAATGGGAGTAGTTACATCCAGAAAATATGAAACTTGACGGCTCTTCAAGACATTAATAGATTTCCCAAGAGCGTGTTTAGGGAACAGAATTGGACAAAATAAAATATATTTTTTTAAGAAGCGAATTCAAATATAAGCTTGTAGTCCATTTACAAATAACTTCTAGTAAGATTTTGCTAGGTTTCCTAACTTAATATCGGTGACCCTATGAGACTTAATTTGAAAAATACTAAATAGACTTATAACACTGTAAATGAGCAATTACTTTATGAAGGCGGTGACATAATAGATCCTCCGTATAATATCTACTGTGGCAATACCATAATGAATAATGATTTAATATAATACAATACAATACAAAAATTTACTGTTTACCAATTAAAAATAAATTACACTTATTAAGACTCATTAATCTATGGCAGAACAATGGGCGCTCTTATCGCTATGTAGCGATTTCTACCAGACAGCCTTTAATCGCTCTAAACAACTAAGTAGCACGAACTTTAACAAGTAAGTTCATAGTTTTCAGTGTTAGTAATAAGTAGAGAGTTTTATTTTATATTTTCAAGTGATCTTTGTTTTGTAGGAACAGTAGTGTAATTAAAAGTGTAATAAAAACAAACTTTTCTACAATTCTCAGCAATAATGGTGGTTATTGAATGTGTGTTGCTATTATGTAAAAATATGGGTACGTATATATATGAGAAACTTTTTCTGTAACAAATAAGTAGGCCAAACATTTTGATCGTCGTTTTTTTTGTTTCATCTCATCTGGTATGGAAAGCGTAGTCATGCTAAGCAGAATAGATTACAACCTTCTTTTTGAGAGTTAGCTAAAAATTATTCAATGTAATGTTCCAAGGGGCACAAGTGATAGTATTTAGTAGATAATTTATGACGCTTTAAGTGTAAATACTTTTTAAAATAAACAAATCGTAAAACTGAACTAACGATTTATTCGTGATATTAAAAATAACAGGTAGCGAAAAGTACTGAGACTGTAGATACTTTCGCTATCTTCCAACCCCTTACAAACTACACAAGCATAACAGAAGAAAAGGTAATAATCAAAATATTGATTTCAGTTTGGCCGAGGCCAATTTTTTACGCATCCTGTTACCACTAACTGGTACTTATGGATAAGTTGTAGTCGACGATCGAAAATGGACTGGCTAATCTTAGAATGGCTTTCTAGATTAGCTGCCGGTACACATCCTTTTGCGCTTGGTGACAGATGTTCTATGAGAATGGTACTGGCCAGGCGAGTATTCATACAAAGCTCCGATAGTTTGCATGGCCGTTCTAAGCTATTGCTACTGAATATATAGTAGAATTAATATCTATACTTTTATACTAATATTATAAAGAGGAAATATTTGTATTTTTCTATGCAAATAATAAACTTAAAAACTACTGGACCGATTTGGATGAAACTTGGTGTGGAAATAGTTTGAGACCCGGGGAAGGACATAGCATAGTTTTTATCCAACTGCGCAAATAATGGTTTTGCGCTATAACTGACATACCTACGCACGGGCGGAGCCGCGGCAAGAAAGCTAGTATATAATTAAGTAACGAGGGTGACTGCTTCGGACTCCTGAGTCTATTAGATCTGAGTGATAGCTTACCAAAACGTTAATCGGTCTCAAGAGTTTTACCATGTACTATACTGCGAAGATAGGTTTTTATAGATATAGGATTTTAATATGAATGTTAAGAAAAATTACAGAGTTCGCATAAAAATAACAGGTGAAATTTAAGAACTTTATTTCAGGATGCTCGAGAAAGAAACCCCATTAATTTTAAATCCAGACTGAAAACACTCAGTACACACAAAAGGCCCGAAAAGGAAAACCCGCTACGTGCAAAGTTTTTATAACAAAATTTCACACATAAATAACGTCACATACGTTCAGGTCCCCCATTATTTGGCCTCAGTGAAGTTTGTCTGCGTATATTTTTACAATGTTACCAAAGCGATGTAATTTGTCTTTGGGTGTCTTCCTTGATACGGCTCTTTCAAATGTTTCAGTGTCGTGGTTGTGATAAACTTGTGTCGACAGACGAATCTCTTGTGCTGAAAATAAAATTCCGATAATCTTTGTGTCAAGTTTTTTAATAATAACGAGATAAAATGGTTTATTCATATATTGAATGGAAAAATTTGGTCCCAATACAATATGGTCGCTATATATAACTTTTACTCACAAAATAAGATTTTTTTTTGCCTTCAGCTATTTATATTTGATCGACCCGTTTCTAAATAGAATGTCGAAATGTCAATGTCTACATATAAGCCTTTAGGTATGTTAACATCTACACTACATAGGTATGATTTTTTTTCAAACATATCGGTAATTTCAAGGCATTTCTTATCAACGAACTAAAAGATAAAGAGGATGAGTATACAGGCCTATATGTATAAAGGAGTTTATGTTTCTTGATATTTTTTTCATGCCGGATAGTTTAGCTTTTGACCACTATCTCCTGACGGTAAGTGATGATGTGGTCGAAGATGTTGTTCAGGCTAACCTGGAATTACTTGCTCTCAAGGACAGCTGCCGGAACACACCGTTAGGTGCTTGGCGACAGATTTTCCCCTTGAGGATGCAACTGAAGCGCTCATTAGTAATGTCACTAGCAGTCACCCATCCAACTCAAATGACCGTGGCGGACGTTGCTTAACTTTGCTGATCGGTTAAGAACAGAAAAGTAAAATTCGCGTCGAGCGCTTCAAAAATTGGTGAAATGTTGTCGCTATTTCTTTTATCGAGTGGCGTAAATCATTACTTTTGGATGTTTTCGGATTGATTTCTGTGCCCTATATATATTTTTCTGACTTGAAAACTTTCATAGCCGTGTAGAGACCAGAATTATGTCAGGTATGGAGAAAAAGTCCGATTGAATAAAATGATTAGACAACTGTCCCCTTAGAGACAAATAGTTAATATTTAAATAATTGCAATAGTTGCCCTTAGTAAACCGAATTCAAACTTACAACATACCCTTTCCAATTCATCACTTAGGGCTAGGGTGTTCAATTCCTTAAAAGTATTCACGGGTCAATGCTCCTGCTTGTTTATCTACATCCTCAAATAGAGGGTTTGTCACCTGCCTCACCTGCCACCGTTTTGTACCATTAAGGAAATTGTTTTACAGGTTGTGTCTAATGTTTTTGTGTGATATTTTTACGTCGTATGGACAGTTCTACTATTCAATTAAGTTAAAACGTACCATTCTACCTACATACGTACAGTAATAAAGGTTTTGTAAAATGTTTTTAGGCTGATGGGTACTTAGATTGTTGTGTTTTGAAGCAGTGATGGCTCAGTGGCATTGGCTATGGACTGCCGCGCAGCAGGTCCATGGTTCGAATCCCGCCCAGAGCTTGAGCTTCACCGCATGGTGGAAGGGCATTTTGCGAATGCCCGCCGGGCTAGCGACCACCCTCAAGTAGAAAATCTGTCGCCAAGCACCTAACGGTGTGTTCCGGCAGTAGTCCTTGAGAGCTAGAAAAATTACAGGCTAATGAGACCTAACAACTGGACGTCTCAGTGTAACGGGCACAGTGCAATTCGTCATTGACGAAATGCGTCTGTTATAGGCAGAGGTTAGTCCACTTAACATCAGGTGGGCCTCGGGCTTGTTCCGTCACTATAACATAAAAAAAAAAAAAAAAAAAGATTTTTCTTCCGTTTTGTCTATGCGATATCGGATATGTATTAAAAATGTATTTTATACCACACACACTCATAAAACGTCTCATTACTCGTTCAAAAACATGTTATAAAGTTCGGCTTTTCTCCCATATCAATGTACGGCGTGGAAAGTTATATGGATTTTCATTCCTTCACTCCGTATAGCAGTGAAGGAATGTTGTATGAAAATCCATACCTGCCCTGGTAGCGTTCTTTTGTTTTTAGCTGCTTACATAAAAAAATTCAATCTCAAAAAAGTTTTATATCAAATAATTAGAAAAAAGAGGTGTAATTTTTATTTGTACTCGATTTTCAATGAAAGGAGGTTGCCAACCTTTTTTTGCACTACAAGAAAAAAAGCGCGGCAATTTGTTATGTTTGGTTAAATTTTGTTTTTTAATAAATTGATATTTTAACAGTACGCTATTATTTATTCTAAATAATTTTCCAAAATGTCATCTGATAGTGAAAGTGACGATTTTATAATGATGACACCACCAGAAATAAGAAATGCAGCTCAAGAAGCCATAAAGAACTTACTGCCTGAGTAGTCTCGAAGTAAGTACGAGAAAACGTATAATGATTTTGTTTTACTCGCAGGTGTAGTATAAAGCACTATGTATCACTCGGGAGAAAGTTCTATTTCTGTTCTGGAGTTGCCTTAAAGCCCTCCGCTGCTCGTCGGGCTTAAACAAACTCTCAAACAGAAGTAGATCGTTTTCTCCCCTCGATGTACATTGTACTATTATGGTCATGAAACTGGGAATTTCAAAACTTTGAAAATAATAAATATTCCCGACAGCTTTATAAAAAAACGTACTCGTACGTTTATATACATATATACTCTCGATTCAGTTTTTGGCAAATTTTCATGAGGCAGATACATGGGGTTGAAAATGTAAAAAACTAAATTTCATATTATATTATTTATTTATATTATTTAATTATTTATAGTCTTCAGATCACACAGCTACTGTGTATCAGTTAACTAATGATTATTGATTTTATAATATAATACTGAAATTTCTGTGCGCAACAGACATTTTCTTTTTTAAGCGCTCGTAGCTAAGTTCTTATCCGATCGGTGTATTGTTCCGGCAGCTGTGCTTGAGAACCAGTAATTCTAAGTAAGCCTGAGTAGCACCATTACTTCATTACTTACCATCAGGTGAGTTAGCGGTCCAAGGCTAGCCTATTAGCTATAAAAAAGAGTTACACGTAAAAAATCATTTGAATTTAGAAATGCTGTCACAAGGTTCGTAATTATTTAAGAGATATAGAATGCCTGGAAAGCCAACACAGTAGTCACCGGTCACCATGTTACAAACATTGAACAGCTCTCAGTGACTGCTGCCGGAATACCCGGACATTTTGTTAACGCTTACCTGGTTAACTCATTGCCGCCATATTTTCTGCTAGTGTAGCTAAACTTACAGAAAATGTGTCGATATCTTACGTGATTATCGTCAGATTCTCTACTCGAGGGTGGTAGCTAGCCAGGCGAGCATTCGCAAAAGCCCAACCCAATTGCGGGAGTATCAAGCTTGCTTGATTCGAAATATGTACCCTTGCGTAGCAATCCATAGTAATTGCCGTTAGGTTATTATTGCATCGTGTATAATATATATAAATAATGTTTCCAATAACAATATTTGGCTTTGTTAAGTGGACATTATTGTGATTACGACGTTGCTAATTAGGTATCAACCTAATATGGAAGCGTAATAATCAATAGCAATCAAATTGATGTTATGATTTGTATAAACTGGACAGGAGTATATTAAGCTAAGGTTTTCTGGATGGTGATTTACATAATACCACACCACACTTTTGTGATAATATGTATATATAACTATATCATGTTACACTACATACAACACTAAGACAGATACACAAAACATAAACTAGGTATGATACAAGTGTCGCAATTGGCGGCCTTATCATACACCTTATCACAAGGGATGACTTCTCTAATTTACTTAGTTGCTGTACTATGAATTGCACCTATTTGAGTAAAAAGGGAGTGTACTCGTATGGTTATAATAAAATTAAAATTATTCATTTAACCACCACTGAAACTCAAACTCAACAGTGCAAGTTGCACTGCTGATCAACATTACCATGTTCCGCGAATCACGCACGAATATGTGAGGTCCGCTCCATGTTTGGATAATCGACCTATCAGAGGAACTTCGCCCAAACACGGATTCACGCTCGATTAAAACTTTCCTAACAATGCTGCTAAAATTTTAGTTTACCTGACACTGCTTCCCAGTGCTATGCGACATAGAGGGGAATAACCTACAATAAATTTTAAATGGTATCACTTGAAGGAGACTTTATTTCCTTTTAAAAACTTGCCTAAACTGTAACCTTTCCACATAGCATACTTTAATAACCAAAATTCAGCTGTCCTTGAGAGCCAGTATTCTACTCGTATGTGGTTAGCCTGACCAAAATCTTCAAATACATCATCCCTTATCATAGGTAAGGTAGTGTTATTCGCTATTAGTGTAATTTTTGATACCTACATTGAAATTTAGGAATTGCCGATTACAAAGTACCTGTAAAGAAAACATAAAGAGATTATTTAACCTAGTTCACAACCAACCATTTCGAACAAATTCAAACTTAGTTTCACAATGATAAATTCTTACAAAGAGCAAATGCATCAAACCACACCGAAGAAAACCAATTTGAACTGAAGCACTGAACCGTTCCTTTAATCAATCTTTATCGAACTAATACGAGTGGTGTTTTGTACCATTAGGAAGGGTTGAAGTTTTCCACTAAAACTACACTTGTCGAATCAACAGCTACTCAGGAGAGTTCTTTCACATCTAGTCTATGAACTATTGGTTAAATTGATCACAATACGACTCTGTTAACACCGTATTCTGGCCACATATGGCTTGTTGGAGCCTTTATATATCGGTTCTTATATCTAACTTTTTATTCATTCATTTTGAAGATTATATTATGCAGTAGTAGCAGCAGAAGCTTATTGTACATGAATATCTTACTATATAGTAATGTGACCTTTGTAGTAGTTTTAAGAATTCCGTGCGAGAAAACGTGCTCTAATAGGTCTACGCTGTCCAAATGTATGTCCGCTGGCCCGCCTGGTTAGCTAACACCCTCAAGTAGAAAATCTGTCACTAAGCGCCTAACGGTGTATTTCAGCAGCTGCCTTTGAGAGCCAGTAATTCTACCTAAGCCTGAAACAATATCTTCGACCACATCATGACTTACCATCAGGGGAGATAGTAGTCACAAGCTAGCCTATCAGTTAAAGAAAATGTTCTTACGTCCATGCGTCTCATATTGAAAAGGCTGTTACTTTAAAACAGTAGACATGTTATGTTAAATTTGCTACTGGTATTTTTTTTAATGAATGAAAGTTGCTTTGGTTTTACTAAAAAAATAACAAAAATATTACAAGTCAAAATTAAGTGTGGTTTCCATACAAGAGACGCCAAAGGGTTTGGGACAAATACTATATTAATAATGTTCCACGCGGACACAGTTGAAGACTTCGAAAAACTTTTTTTATTGTTTGTATTTTATTTTTATTATTTTTTTTTTATGCTTGATAGGTTAGCCTTTGACCACTATCTCACCTGATGTTAAGTGTGCCATGATGTGGTCGAAGATGTTGTACAGGCTAACCTAGAAGTACTGGCTCTCAAGGACAGCTGCCGGAACACACCGTTAGGTGCTTGGCGACAGATTTTCTACTTGAGGGTGGTAGCTAGCCAGGCGGGCATTCGCAAAATGCCCTACCACCATGCTGTAACGACTGTCATCCTAAGACAACAACCGGGACCGACGGCTTAACGTGCCCTCCGAAGCACGGAAGCGCTCAGTAGTAATGTCACTAGCGGTCACCCATCCAACTCATGACCGCGGGTGACGTTGCTTATCTTTGCTGATCGGTTAAGAACAGCTAAGTAAACTTCACTACGAGCGCTTCAAATTATATCAATATTATTTTTTGTCGTGATAAAAACAATCAGTAGTTGCATATATTCTTATTCTATACAGATTGAAGACTTTGAAAAACTTTTGTTTTGTTTTAATATTCTACTGCCGTGATAAAAAAGATCAGTAGTTGCTTATAATCTTATTCTACTCCAAACTGCATTACGAACGTCTAAAATTTATTAGGTTTTGAACAAAAATAGATTGCGAGTTGAGTTTCAACGGGCAAAGTTACGCTACAGGAGCTTTAGCCTTTGATGCACTTAGATATTTATTGAAGTTCAAGTACCTGGCGTTGGGTAATACAATGATAGTGAGCTGGAATTGTATTGGTGCTTCTAAGATGATACAATTTACACCTCTGATGTTGAATTATAGCAATACTCTATAAAAGATATGCATGTAGTTCTGTGAAGCATTTACAGTTTTAGTACGTAGGGCAGTGAAATTCCCTTACGTTACTTATAGAGCTATGTTACGTAAGGAAAGTTTACTCAAAGAGTTTTACCAGACTTAGTATACGGATTTCCACTTTCTGCGATGTTGCAAACCTCTCACGCTTAGGTTGGATCGCCCCATCTGAACATGTTGAAAAATAGTAAATGTATTTTACTATATTTCGACTGCTTTGTTGCTCGATAGGCGTAAAGCAAAGCTTCGGACGATTCCAAGGCTATGTCCGAGCTCCTGGATTCGATCTCCAAGCCAAGACAATTAATAGTATTTTTGATATAGACATTTTACGTAACTATCCTGAGTCAAAGGCGGAATAATAAGCTCACGGTCACGTCCTACTTTGTGAAACTATTCTAGGAACACAATTACAAGGGATCAAGAAATGTCTGATTAAAATAGTACCACTCCGTAAAGGTAACATTTGATAAATACAGTATATGGGATATTTGAGTTTGATATTTGTATCATAATCTAAGTTAGTAAAAAGATTCATGGAGATTTTTGTGACTATCATATACCGAGGGAGTCAAATCACAGTGGGGTTGTTTCGAGATTTCCTCTTTACTCTTAGCTCTCCCTCAGGAGTTGAGATAAACAATGTACAGAAATCCCCACTAAAGCTAACTTGGAGGTATGTAGTGACTTTACTCGTATCCGGTAAATTTATGGTGGAAAAAAAGATTTGTCTTACTGCAGATATAGCACAGAGAAGTTTTTATTTAATGCACGCTTATTGGCGAGACGTGGGCGGGGATAGTTATTGCTGTGATTGCTTGTGAAAGAGTATTGAATGTAACAGTTATTTGTTATTCAAAACTGGAAAGTTGTTATATGGCGCAAGTAGGCCTACTTTAATTGGAACTTGAGGTAGCGAAGGTTTCTAGTATTGAGTTATGAGCGAAGAAAGTGCTTCGTAAATAGAATGGTATAAAAAGGTAAAGAGAAGCAAAAATACATTACTGAAAAAAAAAGTTTCATCGCTCCTACGAATAAATATGCAAAGACATGTAAGTCAAGCTCAAAAACAGCAGAACGCAAAACTTAACCGCGACGGGCGTGGTTTAATAAGTGTACCGTGCGGCGCAACAACATCAACCTTAAAGCTACTAATCGAATGCAATCATTTCTAAGCACCAATATTTAATTTTGAAGATTGTGCGTGTTTTGTTAATTGTGAACATGAAGAGTCAGGCGGCAAATCTAAGAGGTAACTGTGTGAGAGTTACACTTCTTTACAATGATTTATTCGTAGCCTCGCTCCGGCGCCGGCGGCGTAATGTACTTTATCAGAGCGATTGTCAAAGTCAAAGTCAACGTCAAGTGGGCTGGAGCGTTTGGACTGCATGTAAGTCAGCAATGGCTAGTAGTAGTTATATATGATGCGTAGTCTTTTGTAAATAAGACAGCTCGCTGGTATAAAAAAAAACTTCAAATGGTAATGTTGAAAATAAATTAGGTAGATTTTCTGGTTTTTTGTAGTGGATACAAATTAATTATTTTTGACTTCTTCACTCAAGCGGACAAAAAGCAATTTGCTACGAAGAATTTGAATGAAATATATGCGGCACCTTTCAAAGCTTGTGAGGTGAAGATAAGTTTCATCCACAAATTTTATTACAAATCTTATTAGTGATGCATCCTAGAACGATTTTTTTTCTGAGGTTCTTTCTGCAATGGGCCCGTCCGGGCGTTTTTTATCGGCTTTTGAGACCGATATCAGATATGTGAATTACGCGCCTAACTTACTTATTTGTAAGGAACGGTGCTGCAAGCACAATTATTAATGTTGTCATCACAAAGAGTTTAATATTATTTTCGTAAACACCATTAGCCCTGCATTTTCTCGTACCCATATTTGCTCGGATATTTTTAGTTTCCATGTAATAATGATCGAGCGTAAGCTCGGTCTAAACTCCACCGATACACTTATATACACGAGTGCCATGATAAGATAAGTTTGGAAGGCCTAATTTTCTAATGTAAAAAATACATTATTTAATGTTGTAACGAAGTTGTATGATCCCACTATTTAAGGATACCTATCTAATTAATCTATTAAAATAATTAATATAGATGTGTACTTAGTGAAATTTGCTCGTCAGCATCTCGGATTCCACAAAAAATATAAAAGCATATTATATAGACATTTTATACATAATTGAGGTATAGACATATCTATTCAACAAACGTCATTCTAAAATATATCCTCAAGCGGCTACATGAACAAAAAAATTACACGAACAAATTCATTTTTACGGAAAATTATTTGCTATAGCATATTTCAACAATTAGTATCAATGCAATGTCTAATGCTAGTTTATTTATTGTCAATTTAATGTGCCTTCTATTATGTCTTGATAATATTGTATGATCTGAGTAGGTCGAAATAAAGAATTATTATTATTATAGCAATATATGCCGTCAACTAGAGTAACAAAGTTGGCAAAATAACATATCACCCAAGCACTCAAAAATACGAACGAAATTTCATGACGCCGCGCACCGTGTCGCCAGTCACTTGTCAGTACCTCAGTATACTGCAATAAAGTCCTCCATCATAAAACTGTATGTGTTCTATGATTTTGGTGTGAACTGCGTGCAACGGTGCTAATTAGCTCCGACAGAATGATTCATGTTTTAGCGTGTAGGGCACGTCTACCTATGTTACATCAAATTCTTTGACTAAAACTAACAAAATTACGTCGTTTGATGGATGATTTATATAATCACTCTCACTACCTTACTTATTGGTTATTACCCTATATTACACTACTAGACTGAACGATGTATGGGCACTGGCTCTCAAAGAACACACTATTAAGTACTTAGACACAGGTTTTTCTAATTGACGGTGGTAGCTACCCAGGCGGAAAATGCCCTATCACCATCCAAAGTGTCTGAAGCTACGCCTATGCCTCGGGCATACCTCATAGACTGCCATTCTAAGACAACAATTGTTACCGACAATGGATTAGTGTGCCCTCTAAACTTTGAAATTCTGCAAATGCCACTAGCTTTCACCCATCTAAGTAAAAGCTGTAGAGACCCAGTTCAGCGAGCTCTGAGACTTCAAAATGTGTTTATATGTATACTTTATAACAAAAAATCCTTAATACCAAACCTCGGCAACTCAGTTTGCGAATTCTAAATATTTTTTTATACATTCTGTAAAAAGAGACATATTCCTGCAGATTTAGGCAAAATAAGTCCGATTCCGGAGACCAAATGTGACAAATGTGAAATGGAGCGTTTTAGCCGCCCCACGCTGTCCTGCGGGTAGGATGTGGGTACTGATAAAAAACCTCCATTGTCCTGCCTTCCTTATGATTAATGCAGTTCTGGCGTGGTGCCGACACTCGCACTTTGCGGTGGAACTAGTAAGGTAATGTGACAGTTGTTTACGTTGGACGAATTCGTTTTTTTTGTTTTTTACGACTTTTAAAATTGTATATAATTATTTAAATATTTTGTAAGTTTAGAGTCAACTACATTTAGCCCACTTGCTGCTTGCAGTTGCAGTCTGCACCATCGCCTACAAACTATATGCAACACTACTACAACGTAAGCTTTTCGGCAACCTAGAGGCCACTATAGCCTTATAAGTTGTCCAATCCCACTAACAGTAGGCAGCATAGCCTTGGGTTACAATGCTTATTCGTTGAGCCAAATAAGTGCCAGCATTTTGATCTCGCATCTACAAAGTGCTGTGATAAGTTTGGGTAATAAGATAAGCAACAACTACTACAATAAAAGCATTGAGATACCCATAAGACATTGAAGACTCACAGGCAGTCCAAAGTCCCACTACCAGTTGGCAGCGTGCCCAGCAAGCTGGCAGCATTGCCCCGTTGAATTATAATGCTTATTCTTTGAGCCAGTACGACATACCTTTCGACATTTCAGAAGCCTAATTAGTAGTGACACACTCGTAATAATAATGGTCTGAAACTGACAAGTTTGACGGCACCCCAATCCTCTATTTTACTAGAAATATATACAAATATTAGGTCCTTACATATGAAATTGGCGTTTTTCGTACTGGCCACTTTAATCACGAATTTCTCCTCTTTGGTAAGGAATTCCAAATTCAAATTTGTACAGCTATAGACTCATGTATTTGTGCTTCGATGATCGTCATTCATTTGTTTTTTTTCTTCTGTTTTTTTCTGTTTGCGTCACTCATTTTACAAAATGGAAAACCTTAAATATCGCATTATTTACGAGTACGAGTTCCGCCGTGGCACTAGTGCTGCGGAAACAACTCGAGGGGTGAATGATGTGTATGGCGGTCGTGTTGCAAAAGAAAACACAGTTCGTTTTTGGTTCCAACGTTTTCGTTCTGGAAATTTCGACCTGCAGAACAAGCCCCGTGGACGGCCTGAGACTCAAGTTGATAATGAAGAGTTGAAGGCTATTGTGGAAGCGGATCCATCGCAAACCACGTCCGAGTTAGCTGCAGGCTGCGATGTTAGTGATAAAACTGTTTTAATTCACTTGAAGCAAATTGGGAAGATTAAAAAGCTTGAAAGGTGGGTACCTCACGAATTGACTGAAACAAACCGGCAAACGCGCGTCGACTGCTGCGTTACATTACTAAACCGGCACAATAATGAAGGTATTTTAAACCGAATCATTACCTGTGATGAAAAATGGGTTCTTTACGATAATCGGAAGCGCTCAGCGCAATGGTTAGATCCTGGCCAGCCAGCCAAATCCTGCCCCAAGCGAAAATTAACCCCAAAAAAGTTACTTGTAAGCGTTTGGTGGACTAGTGCCGGTATTGTTCATTACAGTTTTTTCAAATCTGGCCAGACTATTACGGCTGATGTCTATTGTCAGGAATTGCAAACCATGATGGAAAAGCTAGCGGCTAAACAACCTAGGCTGGTCAATCGCTCCACGCCACTGCTGCTTCACGACAACGCTAGACCACACACTGCGCTACAGACGGCTACTAAATTAGAAGAGCTTCAATTGGAAAGTCTAAGACATCCTCCGTACTCCCCGGACCTTGCTCCAACAGATTACCATTTTTTTCGAAATTTGGATAACTTCTTGCAAGGGAAAAAATTCAACTCCGATGGGGCAGTCCAAATCGCCTTCAAAGATTTTATTGATTCCCGTCCGACTGGTTTTTTTAGTAAAGGGATCAATGAACTACCTATGAGATGGCAAAAGTGCATAGAAAATAATGGTTCATACTTTGATTAATTAAATATATTATATTAAAAAATATTCGACTTTTTGTTCCTCCCATACAAAACGCCAATTTCATATGTAAGGACCTAATATTTATAGGTACTCAACTCAATGACTTATAGATGATGATACCCCACATGCTAAGTTCCAATAAGAATTTCTTAAGCTACCCTCTAATATGTCTGAAGCCCCTGAAAAAATAATTACATTGTATTTATATTCCTATTTAAGTTTTTGGGTCAACATTCTACACAAAGATATGTAAATTTAAGGTTTAAAACTCATTTCGCTTACAACCTAGCAGCCTGTCACAATATAATGACGGACAGATCCATTAATAAGGCTCCATTTTACTCTCTGGGAATGGAACCCTAAAACAGTAATAGTTTAGTGCTAAGAATGACCACAAATAGACATACAGATATATAAATCATACGCGTATCTATAAGTGTGTATGTGTGTATATGTTACTTACGTCACAGAAGAAAATAACCTCTAACAATACATAGATAGAATTAACAATCAGAGGGTTGAATTCATAAACGCTTCATAAACATAATAATAGGTTTATCAAGCGTCATTAGCACTAACTGCACAAAGGATAACTCTTTTTTCGCGGTACTAACGATGTTTGATAAGTCTAACAAAAAGTTATCAAACCATTATGAATAATGGGCGGTTTTTTATTTATATTTTTATTATAGAAACCGTTTAACTAATAACAACGTATTTGACAGTAATATTCAAGACAAATATTCAAAGTCATGAGTCTTATTAGGTTAAGAAAGCTATAGGTGACATTCTTTGCACTCTAATTATTTACAAAAATTTTAATTAGTAACAAAAAACGTATGCTCGTATTGCTATATAAAAAAAAAAACATTTTTGGAAAAAGGGCACGGATTTCCAACTCTGAAAAGTATGAAATGGCAAGTAGAAGTCAGTGCCATGCTGATTCAAAACACTGACCTCACCTGATCATAACTGAAAAATATGCAACACAAGTTATTGCATATTTTTCAGTATTGGAAGTCAGTTCTGTTTTTTCATATATATAATTTTTCGCTCTTTTTAGTGATGCGTACTGTTTACAGTTTCCCCGTGGGGTGCCAGGTTAGAATTGCACCTCCCCATATCATCCCGTGGGTGTCGTAAAAGGCGACTAAGGGAATAATTATACTGGAAGGTGGGCAGCAGCGCCTTCTAAAGAACTACCTTACACTGCGATCCCCAAGCGTGGGATCATGGCAAATACCCCCTTAATAGGGGAGGCTGTGTTCAGCAGTGGACGATCCGGCTGATACAGTACTATTTACAAGTTTGTTCGTTCCTATATAGTTTTAACATCAACAAGAATTGCAAAAACCATTTAATCATCTATGTATGCAAATACGTTTTTCAGTTAATTGACTATAACCTGTGCTATAACTTAAAAACAACTAAACCGATTTTAATGCATGTTAAATGGGATCACTTGGGAAGTATACCCTATAAAACAAACAAGAATTTCTTTAATCGATCCAGGCGTCATCAAATAATCAAGGAATATGCATAAAAAAGAGTCTGAATTGAGAACCTCTTCTTTTATTCAAGTCACTTAAAAATACATATGACTTAAATAAAATGCGGTTAGTGTTTATGTCTATTTAATAAGTGATTGCATACTGCATACAATTAAACTCATATATTGCCAAGTTCATTCCCAGTTCATTTGAAAAGCAGCAATTTTTTTTAAGCAAACGTGGCAGCAACTGCTAGATACTTATGTATGTCGTAACTATTTAGTATTAACGTTTAAGTAACGTTACAAATAAAATGCACCTTTGACAATTATATCATTCGTGAGGTCGAAGGCTGTATGTATACCTAATGTAACTTTATTTTGGGCACGTCTCAGTGACAAGTACAGAGACGTGTTTCGGTGTTCATGTGAACACATTTTGCGGACGCGTGTTACGAATTCTGTTTGTACTCACAAAGTTTGTTTACTTACAAAGTTGACTGTAGTTTAAAATTAATTTCGTAGGAACCCGGAAGTACGGAAAGCTTTTGTCGGGTTACGTTTTCCCGAAAGTTTTGATCTCAATTTCTAAAGCTTGTTATACTTTGAGTCAGAATAAATATTCGGCAGCAAAATACTCAAGTTTTTCATACTTTTATTTATTTTTTATTCCTGATGTTGTTCAGGATAACCAAGTACTGGCTCTAAAGGACAACTGCCGGAACACACCGTTAGGTGCTTGGCGACAGATTTTCTACTTGAGGGTGGTAGCTAGCCGGGCGGGCATGCGCAAAATGCCCTACTACCATGCAAAAATACTTGAACTAATAATGAAGTGTAATAATCAAATTTCTAGGTACAGGTACAATAACACTTTCGAATGTATATCCTGAAATTATATCATAATTCAAAGAATTTAATCAAACGCAATATCTAGTTTACTTATTTAAATGTGTGTGGTGCTTTTTTGATATTGCCAATTGGTTCGCTTTGACTATTATAAGGTAAGTTATAAATGTGGAAAAACGGCTTTAGTCGGTGATTCCCTGATTTTGGTCGATTGGATTCGTTAGATTCGTAGAAAAAATAGTAAATACAAGATTTGTGTTATGTTTTTTCATAAGTGCTTGATTAATAGGTAAAAAAATAGTTAAACGTATTTGTTTTCATACAATTTTTCGGAACTCATCCTTAACGATAACGTATTTTAACATCTGACTCACGCTTAAATGTGACCAATTATGTTGTTTACAAATCCGTGCTGAAAATTTTTAAATCTGAAAACCGTGTCCTTGTCTAAAGGATTATTTTGTTTAATTTTCGCTTTATGGACAAGAAAAGGTCGTAACCGACACGCACAGCACCCATTGAGATTGAACTTTATTTAATTCATATTTTGTTTTAGTTTACGTTACAAGCTCGTAATTTATCTTGGCTTCCCCCTTAATCCATACTCTCATCTCAACATCTCATCTTTGACTGCATCATCAGTTTACATCTAGCTAGGCTAGCTCATCAGCAAAAAAATACACGGTGAACACTGTTCCACCTAGTTCATCGCTTATGAACGACTCGGCAAGCTCCACCAAAAGCACTACGTTTTTTTTTGGAAACTTATACCTGGTGTGTATGTTTATTGAATATATAGTAGAATTCCTAGACCAGTCGTAGACAATTCAATTAATTGTGCTAAACAAAAGTTACACCAGCACACTATTCTTGATCAGCACAATATTAGAACATACAATAATACAGCACGTCTCACAAGATCTTGTTGTATATAATTTTTTAACTGGCCTATTACCAATATGTCACTTGTCAACATAATCAACATTAGTACCCATCATAAAAGCAGAGTACTAAGCTATCATGAAATTTCCAAGAGGCTTGAACTCAAAGGTACTACTACCTACTCCTCGATAGCTTGGCAAGGGTTTGCCTGAGCCTGAGTTAAGCCTCAACAATCGCTGCTTTGAACTCATTACCGGCGGATTAGCGCTGACTTTGAGTGATGGCCGCCATTTTAGATCAACGGATGATCAGATACGACAAATGAGAACCAATCCGATGAGTTTTTGTAAAATCCTTTGCCTGTGGAATTAATTCCCTAAAGTCTTTAAGTCAACAAATAATTGATGTCATTTAAAATGAAACTTTGTTGAGAACTAGTACTATAGTACTTCTTGTGTTGCCGATTGAATAGTCTACTAACGATAGCGTATCGATGGACCACTACAAGTCAATAGCAATCGTAACTACATAAAAGGTAATTTTAAGTCTGTTCTGCCGATACAATCGATTAATGGCATCACTACTAAGAAACTCAATACTATCCTTAGTATTAGGCATTAATTAGTGTTGATACCATAGAGCAACACAGACTTTTATCCCGCGTACGGAGGTCCGAATCACTCTATGGTTGATATTGTCCACGGTATTGTACTTTCGATAATTCTATATTGTCGATGGCGGTGTGTAGCTGAGGGGTATGTTCCTGCATTCCTTGGTCAAGGCAAATTTTGCTCTAACCGCGGATACACGCCGTTCCAGCACTCCAATCGAGCTTAATATTTTGATCTTGACAAGATATGATCATACCTGTTCCGGGCGACCTGTCAGAGCTAATTATTTTCTGCCTAGCCAAAATTTTACTAACTTTTGAATCGGCCAAAGCTTGGCTTGCTGTCAAACGTGACAGATTTTACAATATTTCATACATTTTGTACGAGCTAAGCCAAAGATAAGTGATTACTAAATTACCATTGTTTAACTACGGAATGAGCTCAATTTACAAAACATGACGAAAATATTTTCCCTCCTAAAACATCGCTATCAAACTTATGTTTTGACAGTAGTTATAAAGGTTTTTCTAGGAACATCGAGTAAATCTAGTTTGAACAATATTTGCCCAAAGTCTTGCAGGAACGTACCCCAACTGTATTTGGCATAATGAAGGTAAAATATTACTTGTTCAGTGAATGTGGGTACTTTGAATTAGGTAATTCACATAATGAGATATTATTAAAACTCAGGCCGCTGGCGTTAATACAGAACTATAAAAAGTATTGATACGGGTTGGCAAGGCTGGCAAAGTATATAGTACCACCAACTTAACTGTGCAGTTTTCGAGGGCGCTACTAGTCATGGAAATCAACTACAAACTGTCACAATTTGAAGGTATGTTGTAGTTCTTTTTTCTGCCGCCGGAACAGATAAGTTGGTGGGATTGTACGTTGGTATGCTTTAACAAAGTCAATTTCACGTACAAATATTGAGTGTAGCATATCAAAAGTTGCGTCTACGGTTTAATTTGTACTGTTTTGTACAAAATTTCTACACCAGACAGCAAAAACCTACTATTGCAAAAAAATAATAATAGATATTTCGATTTTGTGTGTTGTCTTTGCTTGTTTCCTTTTTGTATGTTGTTTGTGTGTTCAGTTAATTGCAGGCGCTGGTAGCGGTCCGTTCTACCTTGGTTTCATCTAAATAGGTTCAGTAGTCGCAAAGTTATTAACAGTTTATTGAAAATTTTATTCAAAATTTCGTGTTTTTCTGCCATATAATTTCTTTTTTCCAAATTTTCTATAGTTCCACGCATCACTACACGCGGGCCGCGATCCCCGTCATCGTTTCCCGTTGGTTTGAGCGCAATCGGAGCTATATTTTTTTCAATATTTATTAATCTTTGGTATATACCTACTTTCGGCCCTCCGAACCACTCTAAGGTGGATATGGTTTGGTATGTTTTGTATGTGTCTACTTGATATGCGAAGAGTCGAAACGGACAAGTCATTTGCCTTGTGTTTTATGTTGAACGCTATTTTGCCAATGCATTGCTTACCTCGGGAAGATAAGAAAAAGTATAATCATCAATCTTTTAAAATTTTAAAACGTCAATGTTTTATCCAATTTGTATTTCAGTTCTAAGAATCGGCAAACGTCACTTTACCGATTTTGACGAAATTTTCCATTAAGAGGTGCCCGTAGACCAGGGGCTCCCAAACTAATTTTGTCTACTGCCCACTTTGAGAATAAATTATTTTTAGCACCCCTATTTTTCACATACTTAAAAACCACTATAACTTCAAATTAAATTAATTATTGTGAACTATATTAGTGGAAAGTTAAATATTCATTCTAAACGAAACTTTTACTTTAACCCGCAAGATGCATTTTATTTGACAATTCAGTTTTCGATTTTTTCTTAGCGTAAGAGATATGGCGGTTCAAAACTTAACAAAAACATTTCAATCCCAAGGTCTTCATTCTAAACGAAACGACTTCAGCTTGGTTATTGTTAATTCCCCACAAAGTAATTTCATCAACAATATGTGTAAACTGGTCACAGTCCCTATTTTTATGAATTAATTAGCTACGTTAGCTACATATTATTTTGAACTATTTACAGAGCCACTAGTATGTTATGGTTTTGGCTTATCTTTTATGTCCGAGTTATTCTGAAGCTACTCTTCACTACGCATTGTCTTTTTGGCAAGCATATGGGGCTCAAGGTATCATTGTATAGTTACTCTCTTCTCGCGTCAAAGTGAATAGCGGCGTGCAGATCATTCCGCGCGTTTTCCTAACTTGACTATGAATTATTAAATAGCAGGATATGGTAAAATCCTGCCATTTTATTATAATATCCTTAGATTCGTAAGCCAGGAGCTGTAATATAAGCTGGAAACTGTACGGACGATTAATAATCATTGAAAAAAAAACTTGCGGTATGCAAGCAATGCAATCACGTCTGCATATTCCGAGTTGGCCAGAGTGTCTAAACACGCTAGTTTCGTTCTTAATACAATATTTTTAAAGTAGGTACCCTAAATAAATGAAGTTGAAGTTTGTCAAAAACTGAATAAATGATAGCAAAACGATTCACCCGTCGTTTTCCAATGGCTGTCCGCAATTTATTCCTTTCACAAACACGGCTCGTGCTGGTTCAATATTTGCACTGGCTCGAGCGATGCCTGGGCTATTCCCTAGCGATTGAGGTGCATTCTAACTTCCAACGCTACTTTACAACCTCCAGGTTTCGTAACAATCACAACGTAAATATTGTTTCACTACATAGTGTCTATATGACACTTTTCCATAGAGATTTGTATAGCTTTTTTGTGTAAGTTAATTGAAGCGCTAAAATAAGCAACGTCCGCCGCGTTCAGGAGTTGGATGGGTGACTGCTAGTGAATTGACTACTGAGCGCTTTGGTCCCGGTTGTTGTCTTAGGATGGCAGTCGTTATAGCATGGTGGTAGGGCATTTTGCGAATGACTGCCTGGCTAGCTACCATCCTCAAGTAGAACATCTGTCGCTAAGCACCTAACGGTGTGTTCCGGCAGCAGTCCTTGAGAGCCAGTAATTTTAGATTAGCCCGAACAACTTTTTCGACCACATCAGTACTTACAATCAGATGAGATACATAAACATAAAATAAATTTAGGTACCTACACTTAATTTCGGCGAAAGTTCTGCATATGATAAAAAGCATTCACGAAATGGTGTTAATTCTACAGTAATCAGTTTAATTTCTCTAAATTATCGTAGGTTTTATTCTGTTCTTACTTATCTTTTTATGATTTCATTAAAATCCAAATTCGTGTAACGCTTGCGAATAAAATTATGGTCCTACTTAGTTCTTATTCTGTTCGCATTAACATTCAAATTCCTATAACGCTTGCGAATGGCAGTCCTTAAAATTGTTTTTGTGTTCGATTGTAGCTATGTTTTACGCTAATTTAGTCTTCATGTAACTTGGTGCTCTCTACTCTGATGTAAATTAACCTAGAATTTAATAGAATAATCCTTTTTTTTAGAAGGGCCATTTTAAGTGTTACGTGGTGCTTTGAAGTGAAAGTTTCACAAAGTAATTTCATCAACAATATGTGTAAACTGGTCACAGTCCCTATTTTTATGAATTAATTAGCTACGTTAGCTACATATTATTTTGAACTATTTACAGAGCCACTAGTATGTTATGGTTTTGGCTTATCTTTTATGTCCGAGTTATTCTGAAGCTACTCTTCACTACGCATTGTCTTTTTGGCAAGCATATGGGGCTCAAGGTATCATTGTATAGTTACTCTCTTCTCGCGTCAAAGTGAATAGCGGCGTGCAGATCATTCCGCGCGTTTTCCTAACTTGACTATGAATTATTAAATAGCAGGATATGGTAAAATCCTGCCATTTTATTATAATATCCTTAGATTCGTAAGCCAGGAGCTGTAATATAAGCTGGAAACTGTACGGACGATTAATAATCATTGAAAAAAAAACTTGCGGTATGCAAGCAATGCAATCACGTCTGCATATTCCGAGTTGGCCAGAGTGTCTAAACACGCTAGTTTCGTTCTTAATACAATATTTTTAAAGTAGGTACCCTAAATAAATGAAGTTGAAGTTTGTCAAAAACTGAATAAATGATAGCAAAACGATTCACCCGTCGTTTTCCAATGGCTGTCCGCAATTTATTCCTTTCACAAACACGGCTCGTGCTGGTTCAATATTTGCACTGGCTCGAGCGATGCCTGGGCTATTCCCTAGCGATTGAGGTGCATTCTAACTTCCAACGCTACTTTACAACCTCCAGGTTTCGTAACAATCACAACGTAAATATTGTTTCACTACATAGTGTCTATATGACACTTTTCCATAGAGATTTGTATAGCTTTTTTGTGTAAGTTAATTGAAGCGCTAAAATAAGCAACGTCCGCCGCGTTCAGGAGTTGGATGGGTGACTGCTAGTGAATTGACTACTGAGCGCTTTGGTCCCGGTTGTTGTCTTAGGATGGCAGTCGTTATAGCATGGTGGTAGGGCATTTTGCGAATGACTGCCTGGCTAGCTACCATCCTCAAGTAGAACATCTGTCGCTAAGCACCTAACGGTGTGTTCCGGCAGCAGTCCTTGAGAGCCAGTAATTTTAGATTAGCCCGAACAACTTTTTCGACCACATCAGTACTTACAATCAGATGAGATACATAAACATAAAATAAATTTAGGTACCTACACTTAATTTCGGCGAAAGTTCTGCATATGATAAAAAGCATTCACGAAACGGTGTTAATTCTACAGTAATCAGTTTAATTTCTCTAAATTATCGTAGGTTTTATTCTGTTCTTACTTATCTTTTTATGATTTCATTAAAATCCAAATTCGTGTAACGCTTGCGAATAAAATTATGGTCCTACTTAGTTCTTATTCTGTTCGCATTAACATTCAAATTCCTATAACGCTTGCGAATGGCAGTCCTTAAAATTGTTTTTGTGTTCGATTGTAGCTATGTTTTACGCTAATTTAGTCTTCATGTAACTTGGTGCTCTCTACTCTGATGTAAATTAACCTAGAATTTAATAGAATAATCCTTTTTTTTAGAAGGGCCATTTTAAGTGTTACGTGGTGCTTTGAAGCAATGATAGCCGAGCCGAGATCCATAGCAAAACCAGCTATGGACTGTGGTGCTGGGTGGAAAGGCATTTTGCCATTGCCCGCCTGGCTAGCTACCACCCTCAAGTTACACTCTCCCGGTACCGGGCATTTACATCAGAAACGCTTGCCTTTTATTAAAGACCATCCTGAACACTATAAAATAAAAACAAAACTAAACAAATTTGCAAAATTATTACACTAACCTATTTGTTAAGATATCTTTATTTTTTGTTGCTGATAGGTTAAGCCTTTGACCACAATCTCACCTGATGGTAAGTGATGATGTGATTGAAGGTGTTAACAGGCTTAACCTAGAATTACTGGCTCTCAAGGAAAGCTGCCGGAACTCATCGTTAGGTGCTTGGCGACAGATTTTCTAATTGAGGGTGGTCGCTAGCCAGGCGGGTATTCGCAAAATGCCCTTTCACCATGCGGTGAAGCTCAAACCCTCGGCGGAATTCGAACCATGGATCTGCTGCGCGGCAGTCCATAGCCAATGCCACTGAGCTCTCACTGCTTCAAAACTGGCCATATTATAGATATTATATCAAAAATACTTTTTATATTTTACACACCTGCATGCAGGCAGAACAAGAGTGAATTGGCATAGTGTTTAAGATCCTTTTATACAATACTTTATTTATATTCTCATAAATAAAGTAGTGATTTGATACATTGACTCCGACTCATTGACTCTAAGAATATATTATGTACACAATGTAATCAAAACCGAAGCTGAGTAAACAGTAGGTACATAATATGCGGTAGGAGCTTAATAATTTTTGCATTATGTTTTCAGCTACTATGTCGAACCGCGATAGCCTTAGAACAAGAAAAAGTTATTGAAAGGAACGGAAAAGATATGGAAGAGCTCAAATCGCAAATAACTTCCACCAACCAACTAGTGGACAAGTTAACGCAAGAATTGAACAGTGTCAAAGGAAAATATGAAAATAATGAAATGGCCCTCAAAGACAGGGATGAAACTATAAAAAATAATAACATGGGTAAGATTATATTTTCAGCAATGAGAGTATTATTTCAATATATAACTAGCAAAAAGCTTAGCTTTGTGAGGGCTCGCGTTTATTTTACAACCTATTTATAGTGGTGTCTTCTAGTATTAAGTAGATTAACTACGATGTATTTAAGTCATAGAGAAAAGTAGTAAACCGGATTTAAGTATTGGGTTTAGTTCTGTTGCAGCGATGTTAACTATTTGGTTTTCTTGACAGATGGCGTTAGTTATACAATAACGTGGTATACAATGAACACAAAATTGTTAGTGTACACTTTTCATGGTTATAAAATGATAAATGAGACGGGCGCAATGCAGTTCGTTACTTGTGACGAAATGCATTTGTTGTAGGCCGAGGATACCGCTTTACATCAGGTGGGCCCCGCCCCACGCGGGTTGCGATGTTAACTTTTTTAGAAAACTAAAAAAGTTAACATCGCAGCAACAGAACTAAACTCAATAGTCAAATACATCGTAATTAATCTACTTAATAATAGATGACAGCACTAGAATCAAGTTGTTAAATAAACGAGAGCCCTCACAAAGCTCAGTTTTTTGCTAGTTTTACACTTTTTGTTTTAGGTAATCCGCTTTATTAACACTTATTCTGAAAAATATCAACCGGCTACCTATTACCGCTCTAAATATACAGCCGTTAAGGTCGAACAGAGGGACGGGCAGACAGTGGAGGATTTGTAATAGGCCCTTTCCTTGTATACGGATCCCTAAAAATGTAATGTGAGTAAATGAAGCAAGAGAGGTATTTTTTTAATATTGCAATATTTTTATAATACGCCTGCTATGCGGATTACATTACAAAATTACAAATATACGATAGGAAAAAATTAAGCCCTGTGCGGGATGACTTACATTTTTCCTATCGTATATTATTGTAATTTTGCAAGAGAGGTATGTTAAGATCGTAGCAAGTATCTGCATTCCCATAGGGAAAACAGGCGGTACCTTATGTATGTAGGTAATAATACTTAACATAGAGAAGCTGTCAAGGAGCTAAGCTACTTTCAACGGCCTCTGACCCTCAATAATCTGAACAAAGGAAATTTTATTCACAAACATGCACATTAGAGTCGTTCTAACAATAAATTCCCTTTGCTCCCCCACTCATTGATGCACTTTACCTATCTTTGCATAGAATGCGTGCATGACATTATTGGATAACGCAGACCTAAACAAATCTAGACCCTGCATGAAACAAAATAAATATTGTAATGAAGTGTAAAAATCATACTTTTATTTATAATATATGAAAATGTTACGTACGAGTACGTTTTAAATTAATATAACGAGTATAAACTAACAAGTTATACCGTTTCTGTGAAATAACGCTTATAGTAATCATATACGAGTACTTTTATTAATACCGACGAAGTATTTTGTTATTAAGGTTGAACTGGCCGGTCACTTCTCCATACAAACGTAGTAGGGTGATCACTCCCCGATGGATATCGTCATTATCTAGGCTTGTATGATGACAAAAATTTAAAAAGATAATTAAGTTGTAAGTTATGAACCTCGAAAACTTTATATGAAGTTTCGAGGCTCATAATTCTCAAGTTAATTATTTTATTAAAATTTCGGCATCATACAAGCTTAGATAATGACGAGATCAATCGGTATTATGCTTTATTTTTGACCTCAATCCTCAAATAAGGGAGTAATCACCCTACGACGTTTGTATGGAGAACGGTCCAGCCAGTTCACCCTTAAAGGCATACTATTACCAATATACAACACTGCAGCTACTACAATGAAAGCATTTAGACAACCTGCGAGTCATTGCAGGCAATCCAACACCCCATTATCGAGTTGGCAGTGTGCCCAGCATGCTGGGAGCATTGCCCCGTTGAATTGCATTGCTTATTCGTTGAGCCCAATAGGTGCCAATATTTTGATCACACGTCGTCGCACCGACTATGCGCTCTCATATAATAATAATCAAAAATAAACACAAAATTCACTGATGTCTGTTTTATAATACTATCCTAAAGGAACTACCTATATAATTTATATAAATGAAAAGTAGTAGAGCCTATAAAATAAATCTGTGCCAATAACTAAACTAATTGCATCACACAAATTAAAAGACGATAAATACATTTCGTATTTATAAAGACTAGCATTGCGGCTGCGGTCCCGCTCGCACGTATGTTACGCCAATTAACCTCTTTTCTCGCAGTTGAATAAAAACTATCCTATGTGCTTTCCGGGGTCTCAACCTATTACCATAGCAAATTTCATCCAAATCGGTCCATTAGTTTATAAGGATATGCGTTGCACACAAAAATACAATCTAAGAAAAAAATATTAAAAAAAAAAAAAACTTAGGTGTTAATCCAGGATCGCACTACACCACGTATATTCCAATATTGTTCCAAATTAATATTCTTCAATATTAACCTTAAATATTTTTTTGTCGCAGCTATATTAAAATTTTTTGAATGGATTACATTTCTATCTTGTATTCAGGTCTATGTAGAAGGGAAGCGAGGAGTCCTTGAAAACGGAAATTGAAGGCAATTCAGCAATCTCGTCCGACGTAGTGCCTCATAATATACTTAAGGGGCTCTTTCTTTGTGACGACGCCAGGAGTAAAACTGTTTCAGTTCGCTTTGAAATTATTCCTGTTACTAAGAAATTGTTATTTATTTACTCGACAATGTATGTAAATTTACTGCATATCATATTGGAACAATCTAAGACAGCAGAAAGATATAAGGACTGATTAATGTAATATTCCTAATGGACGTTGTAAGTCACGTTGATGTGAGTGGAGTGGTGCCCGATAGGTTATTCACCAACAAGAGCGTAACCAAAGAAGGCAGGCATCAGGCAGACGGCCGGCCGTAAAACCTAGTAAATATTTTATGCCTTCGTGCATTTGTTGTTAACGAAAACTGATTCTTAAGAGATATTATGTTGTCTTTTTTATTGTACCTGAAGACATGGTACCGACCCCACCTGAGTTGGATAAAGGACGGTGGATGTGATAGATGCCTTTAACTTTCCACAAATATAGGCATTAAATATCAGCAAAAGAGAAGTTATATAATTTAAAGAAATAGACACATTTATGTATTGAGTTGTTTGATTAACAGTATAAGTTGAACTAAAAGCGAACTTAACACTAACTTAATAAATAATAACCTAACTTCGATCATAAATATCCTAAAAATTACAGTACTAAAGTCTTAATAACAGCAGAACATATTTTCATTCTAAATGAAGCATGCATCCACAACATAAATGACTGAAAACGAATTTTCGTTTTATTCACTTGGACAAGATAGGTATTTTTCCAGTTATACTACTGTACCTGTTTTGATGAAATTTCTATTCGACTAATCTGAAAGAATATCCTTTCAAATAATAACACATTTTCTGAATTCGTTAAATAATGACGGATCATTATGAGACAGAGTAAAAAACATAATAAAAGCTTTATTCTATTCGGTATAAAACCTGGGCAAACTCCATAGTCGTGACCCGTGGCCATTTTAGGGTATAAATGTTCGTCTTATATACTTCTTGTCATAATTACAAGTGTTTATTTTGTTGTATTATTCTACTGGTACTCAAAATATTTATATATCGTGAGTAGGTTACGTACAGGCTGCGATAATATCATCCCCTGAGAGAATCTCTTTTATGTAGGTTAGTGGTGCTTAAGCCTAAGCCTTCTTAGAAGTGAATTTATAACTTAAGTATATTGTTATTGGCATAGTTACAACATGTTATAAATTTTCTCAATATTATACATAAAAACACGTAATAATTTTAGAATTGAATACCGTTTTTATGGAAATAGCCCAGAGCTTGAGCTTCACCGCATGGTGGAAGGGCATTTTGTGAATGCCCGCCTGGCTAGCGACCACCCTCAAGTAGAAAATCTGTCGCCAAGCACCTAACAGTGTGTTCCGGCAGCAGTCCTTGAGAGCCAGAAAAAATACAGGCGAATGAGACCTAACAACTGGACGTCTCAGTGTGACGGGCACAGTACAATTCGTCGCTGACGAAATGCGTCTGTTATAGGCAGAGGTTAGTCCACTTAACATCAGGTGGGCCTCGGGCTTGTTCCGTCATAATAAGATAAAAAAAAAAAAAAAAAAAAAAACATTCCATTACTACTATAAACGGAAAAAGACTTTTGGAATTAAATGTAATCTAATTTAAAGACGAAGGTAGTAAAGTAAGTGTCTAATCGGGATTTCAAGCTTCGTCAGGGATATTATTATATGTAGGCTTCATTACATATGTATACTGCTAATTTTTGCGTGGCTTTGACAACGCCAACGTTTATAATCCTATATTGTATTTGTTTTTTATTATTATCCATATTTTTCACATACTTAATATGCACTTCATAAGGTGTACAAACTACGCCAAGCTTATTGTGTCCTCTTGGGTACTCAAAGTACGAAAGCGTAGAAAAACCCTTATTTTTTCACGAGCTATCAATTAGTAGTATGTATCATAGGGGCAAAACTATTTTTTCACGGCGAGGGCTCTTTTAATCCAAAGCGAAGTGAGGGATTCAAAGTACGTCGCCTGAGCCAATAATATATTTTATTCCCAAGTTATACACTCTACTTTTCATCACCCACTATGAGAAAATAAAAGGCGCCTGTAACAAAACCTAATGTGAATAAGACAAGTATCTATCGAAGTACTGATTACAGTAAAATGCGCATTTTAAAACACTATGGTAATACTTTACTAATTCACCATATACATAGTTACTTACTTCTACGGCAAGGATTACTTGTCGGGTGCCTCATTAAGGAAAGTCTCCACGTTTTTGACTGAGAACACTGGATTCTTTAGGAAATCCTTTAGACATCCTCTTCAGAGACGCTATTAATTTTGAATATGTTTCCAGTTTTATGTCGTTATAAGAACTGACTGTTGATTTTCACATTTAGTAGGTACTCCAAAGAGTGGAAGGGTGTATAGTTTTGGCTAAGTACTGGAAATAGGCAAAAAACACAGATTCTGAAAAATTCTTGGCGCCTCTTGCATTTCTCCAATCAATAAAATTACCATAGTGTTTCATATATTTCAACCGGGATTTAACAGGTAATAGATTGTCCATCACATTTCTTGCGTCAGTTCTAATACTTTCAAGAGTAAATTCTTTACTTTCACTGTCACTTGAAGAACTCATTTTTCAAAACAAAACCTTGAATTTCTAACAATCCGTGAAAATAGACGAAAACGCGAGCTGTAGTTCGCGCCTTTTTAATTTGATTTCTTTTTTTTTATTCAGCCGGTGGCGCGAATATAGGCCGTTGTCGTACCAGCCAGTCTTTATTCAAACAATATTTGCGTTTGATTTCTGTGGCGCTCAACACTAAGATGTTCCAAATTCAAAAAGTGCGCGGCAAAGAAAACTGCGGCGCACTTATAAAGAGGCTTAAAAACTCATTACAGCTAAATAAAATTTCACGTTCACTATCAGATGTCGTTTTGGAAAATTATGTATTGTTAAATTAACAATTTCGTAAGAAACTAAATTTAACAAAACAAAATAAATTGACGCGCTTTTTTTTTCGTAGTGGAGAAAAATGTAGCCAACCTCATTTCATTAAACATCGAGTACAAAAAAATCTCACCTCTTTTTTTAATTATTTGATATAAAACTTTTTTGAGATTTGATGTTTGTATTTTTTATGTTCGCAGCTAAAAGAAACAAAAGAACGCTAGCAGGGCAGGTATGGATTTTCATACAACATTCCTTCACTGCTACGGAAGGCAGAATTGGAATTCTATATGACTTTTCCCGCCTGACGAACTTTATAATACGTTTTTGAACGAGCAAGGAGACACTTTTTAAATGGGTGGGGTACGAATCCATTTAGTTGATGTTAGGTATTCCATGTATACCCAAGATCTTTTTCCCGTCAATTGATTTTGGGTACTCAGTCAACGGAAAATAGTCGAAGCTTATCAACTATACAAATTAAGTACTAACATCACCTCTTATAATGTTATTGTTTTCTCATACAATACGAAGGAGGAGACAAGAACTTATTGTACAAAAGTCCTGCCTGGCTGACGATAAGCCTCCTTGGGAATGATCTCGTTGGTAGTATACCCGCAACTGTTTGGTTAATGTCCCCGCGTTAACATAAAGGCAGTAAGCTCAAATGTAAAAGCTAATTCCGATAATAATGGCGTATATATAATAATAACGTTTATGAAATTTGGTAGTACGTGAAACGAAAAAGAGCTAAATAGAATAAATATATATAATCTGACTGCACTGGAAGCATAATGGTCAAGAAAAATAATAGATAAATAATTTCTGCCCAATTCAACTTTTCAATAGTTACCGTCCAACATACATAGGTATATACATATAAAAGATATAACATTTATCAATGAAATTATTTAGCTAAATCTACCCCACCAAAATTTAAACCCTGGGTTTTCTTACCTCTATTTTACGATATAAGTATTTAAATAGTTTCACGGCGTCAATATCAAGACTCAGAAAATTTTAATAGGCTCCCAAACTACCTTTTTATTGTAAAAATATTTTCTTTTACGATTTGTTATGTCTGCAAACAGTTTAAAGTAGCCGCAGAATGTCGATAACGCTATAATTTCCGCAACATATCACTTTATGGCCTTTGGGGTGGATGTACCGATTTTAATGTCGTCTGTGTGCGATAGGTTTTATTATTATAGACAGTCCAACAGTGCTCTTACATTTTATATTCACAATAACGGCTAATGACACCTAAGAAAGTTTTGGAAAACGGTTTGTTAGTAAAACTTATATATTATGTATGTATGTAGGTATGTTTTGCATGGTGGTAGGGCATTTTGCAAATGCCCGCCTAGCTAGCAACCACCCTCAAGTAGAAAATCTGTCGCCAAGCACCTAACGGTGTGTTTCGGCAGCTATCCTTGAGAGCCAGTAATTATAGGTTAGCCTGAACAACATCTTTGAACCTATCATCACTTACCATCAGGTGAGATAGTAGTCAAAGGCAACCTATCAATAAAAAAATTAAAATAAATGCATGACGTCATTTCTAGGTACAGATTTATACAATATCCCATTGAATAAGTTCACCTTCTAAATGCAAAAGAACTAATAGGGTCTAGTCTATTCTGATTGATTACTTTTCTATATGAGGATTCCGTTCGTGGCGTGGGGTGCCGGGTTAAAATGTCAACCCTACCTATGTACCCATGGGTGTCATAATGGGTGTCATGATATGCGACTAAGGGAAAAATACCAGAAGGTGAGAAGCAGCGTCTTGTGAGTAACTGACAACTTCTACTACGATCCCCAAACCGCCCACTAAGCATTGGAATTATGGCAAATCACCTCAATGGGAGAGATCTTGTCCAACGGTGGATGTTCCGGTTGATGTGATGATGAGGATGGTAGCTATAAAGAAGACAAAAAAGGGACAACATTGCCCAAATGTACTATACTATAACGACTGCCAACTGCCTAAGACGTCAGATCTGGTGACTGCTTAGCGTGCCCTCTAAAGAACGGAGGCTTAAGTATATGCATATATTTTTGAAGCAATGATGGCCGAGCGGTAATACCTATGGACTGCCGTGCCGCGGTACCCTGGTTCTATCCCCACCGCCGGCTTGAGCTTCACCGCATGGTGGAAGGGCATTTTGAAATTTCCCGCCTGGCTAGTTACCACCAGTAGAAAATCTGTCACCAAGCACTTAACGGTGTGTTCCGACAGTAGTCCTTGAGAGCCAGTGAAATTACAGGCACATAAGACTTAACAACTGTCTCAAAATTACGGATGCAGTGCAATTCGTGACTTGTGATTACATGCATCTGTTATAGGCAGATATCACAATAACATTAAAAAAATATTTGTGACGGAAGCGAGTACTCAGTAGAATGAGTAATTACTCATGTACCGCTTAGTAGCATTTGCTACTAAGCGTTCACCCATCCAAGCAAGACCGCAGAGAACCTTGTCGCCTGGTTAAAAACAACTAGCATGGTGGTAGGGCATTTTGCGAATGCCCGCCTGGCTAGCTATCACCCTCAAGTAGAAAATCTGTCGCCAACACCTAACGGTGTGTTCCAGTAGCTGTCCTTGAGAGCCAGTACTTCTAGGTTAGCCTGAACAACATCTTCGATCACATTATCACTTACCATCAGTTGAGATATTGGTCAAAGGCTAACCTATCAGGCATAAAAAAAACTAGACAAATTCTGCCACGTATTGTTCAAATTTATTAATAGTATTATTTAAACGAAATTTAACCACATTTGCGATTCACAACGAAGTAATTGCTAGTGAAATGGAGCCACTTTTAATTAAATAGTAAAAAGCCTCTCAAGCTGTCTGAAAATTTGTAAAACATCCTTAAGAACGGATTTCATTGTCTTAGTGCTTTCTGAATAAACTAACAGTTTTTAAAGAACTTTCTTACCTGCAGTGCTTATGATTTTGTAATGAGAGTAGGTAAGTAACCTTATAGATGCATTGCAATAGGCTAATTATATTTCTCCGTAAGGCTAGCTTTTGTCTACAATCTTACCTGATGGTAATTGATGAGTGTGTTTGGAGATGCTAAGAAGCTTTTATATGTACGTCGTTTCGAAGCGCTCGTGGCAAAGTTTGCTTAGCTGTTCTGAATCGATCAGCAAAGTTAAGCAACGTCCACCGCGGTCAGGAGTTGGATAGGTGACCGCTAGTGACATTATTACTGAGCATTTCCGTGCTTCGGAGGGCACGTTAAGCCCTCGGTCCCGTCTGATGATGGCAGTCGTTATAGCATGGTGGTAGGGCATTTTACGAATGTCCGCCTGGCTAGCTCTTCTCGAGGGTGGTCCCTCGAGAAAAATATCTGTCGTCAAGCACCTAACGGTGTGTTTCGGCATCTGTCCTTGAGAGCTAGTAATTCAAGGTTAGCCTGAACAACATCTTCGACCACATCATCACTTACCATCAGTTGTGATAGTGGTCAAAGATTAATTGCCCCTTAATACGTTCCGCTTAATATTAATATTAAGGGGCGACTAAGAGAAAAGTGCGCCAAATTAGCAGCATGCCGCTTTTAGAGGCGACTAAGGGAAAGATGTGCCAAATGAGCAGCATGCAACTTCTCACATGAATGTGAGTAGGGTGTTGTGTGCTTTAGACGCACAATTACAGGGCTGTATACCATCTTAATGCCTTACAAGGGTATCATACAAAATGTTCTAATGTTCCTGTTTTATTATTGTTAGCCTAAACATATTATTCGTAATATGTTCATATGTGTTTCGTCCAGTCTGTTACAGAACACATTTTGTATAACCCTGAAATTGTGCCAGGTGAGCGGCAATAGGCTAGCCCCTCTATTACACGGTACCAAAATCTTATTGGAGAAATGTGGTTGTTTACATACCGCTGCCTACCCTTTCGGGGAACACAGGCGATATTATATATATATGTACGTATTATTTCCCACCTGTACCTGCGACTTCTATCGCAATTGCCGTACCTGCAGACTAATTATTCGCATTTGAGCACTGTTTATCTCATATTAAGCAACGCTGTGGTCTACGGTGAAGCACTCTTAGTAAACCTAACTCAGAAAGGAGCTTATTACTTTGGATTTGAAAACTCCCGGGTTGTATTTTCCAGAAGACAGTAGTTAAGTTACTCAGAGAGTTGCTTCGCGGTTCGCACACTAAATGTGTAAGTAAAGTACTTTGTGCGTTTGTTAGGAATTTTGATTTTAAAACGGCGTCTTTCCGCCAATGTTCCCTATGTTTGGCGGTAGAACGAAAATATATTAGATTGAGTTACTTCCATTGCGCAGTCTCCGAAATGTATCCGGAAAAAGATAGATTATTTTAAAAAAATACCAAAAAAATTGCACCGTATTCAACATTCAAATGTGTGAAATAACTTGTTGAAGTCGGTACCATGATGGTTCAAAAGTACCTATTATCACAAAATTGTGTATATGGTACCGACTCCGACGAGTTATTTCACACATTTGAGTGTTAAAGTCGGTGCCATTTTTTGGTAACACATTTTTTGAAACCCGTTTTAGTTACCATTGCTACTTATGGAATCGATTGTCATTCACTGTCAATGACTCTATCATCAAGATAGAATAATACTTTTCAGTTATTAGAGTGTAACTCAAAAACGGCTTGACCGATTTTGGTAAAATTTAAATGGGACTACATGTACCCGGCAAAAGATAGTTAAAAAGACTGATTGTGGCGAATGTTCCAGATTTTGGAGTTTTATCTTAGGAAGATGCAAAACTAAATAAGGGTGCCGGGCTGCTCATAGGGTGCTGAGCTGCCCGTGGGGTGCCGGGCTGCCCGTGGGGTGCTAGAATATCACCCCCCATCTCTAACGGTGGGTATCGTAAGAGGCGACTAAGCGTAACACTACAGTGGGTGGGCAGTAGCGCTTTCTGAGGAAATAATATCTCACACTGCGATCCCCAAGACGCCTGCCAAGCGTGGGGATTGTGGCAAACCTCTTGTGCCTGTAATATAATATTTAATATTTTTATTACTTAGCCCGATGTAAATATTCAAAACTTTATTCGAAGGGAGCGCGGCGCGGTCCAGTTTTACCGCGGCGGCGGGCGCTCTAAGTTCGTTCTTGGTAGTATGAACCCAAATCATGCAAAGATTCATTAAAATTCATTCAGTAGTTTTGGCATGATACGCAACCAGGATGCAGACAGATAGACAGAGAGACAAAAATAACAGTTTTGGTATCAGTATCAGCTACCTACATAGTGCTGTCCATTTTTTTTTAAATATTTCAATGTATACAATTTAACCTGCTAGAGTTTTATTATAGGTATAGATTAAGCAACCCGCTATAATAACATTATATTTGAATATCTTATATGAAAATGTTAACTGGCTACTGATAATTAAAAAAAAAAGCATCTCTCTAATAACACGGATGGCCAAGCCTTCGTGATATATTCGTAAAGACCCGTTTTATAATTATTGTACACAAATTATGGTCACTTTAGGACAAACAAAGGCCGTTTCAAATTTTTGTCTAACAACTCTACGGTCATTACGAATGATTTTATTTTATTTTAGTGCTGATAAGTAAGCCTTTGACCACAATCTTACCTGATGGTAAATGATGATGTGGTGAAACGTGTTACCAGGCTTAATCTACACAGAAAAAAAGGAATACTTGAGCCAACGCAGTGTTTTATTTTATCAACAATATTTGTGATTCATATATATTGAAAACAATATATTCTTGAAAACAGAACACAATATTCTCAGGAATATATTCTTGAATCAAAGTATATATTGCATTCTTCTTTGGAGAAATCGTTAAAGTGTTTAAATACGAATATGGTTAGTTTTGAATACAAGAATCTTACCATAAATATTAGTAAGTGAAGCACCTTAATTACATTCGAAAAAGAATATTTAAAAATATTTCAAGAAAGAATATAGAAATTTTATTTAGAGAATAAAATGTTAACAGAAGAATTCCTTTTTTATTGTTAGAAGAATATTTTCGTTATCTTGAAATAATAATTTGAATACTTTATGTGAAGAAATATTTTTTGGGTCAAAACAATATTCGAGTGTAATATCAAGACTCGATTATTTTTCAGTTTAGAATATATTCTTGTTGTAATACAGCATTGTCTTGAATTTATTAAGACAATGTATATTCTTGGCTAAAGAAGTCTTTTTTTTCTGTGTAGAATGACTGGCTCTCAAGGACAGCTGCCGGAACACATCGTTGGGTGCTTGGCGACAGATTTTTTACTTGAGGATGGTCGCTAGCCAGGCGGGCATTTACAAAAATTTCCTGCCACTATGCAAAATGCTATACCACCATGCAAAATAGTAAAAATAGTAATAGAAGATGGAAAAGGGTTTTTGTTGCGGTCTGACATTATTAAACCGTAGAAAATGACATACAAATGAGACTAGCGTGATGTTCGCCAACAGATATCTGCAAATGAGATCATTAAAGTTCAGCGTGGCTTAGAATATGATAACACACGTTGAGATCATAATATTCGTAAACTTTTCAAAATCATCGTATTCATTAAAATATCTCAAGATTCAATAATAACAATGAAAAATACATAAATCTTTTTCAACAATTTCATCGACGAAAACTTTAAGTATGTTCAGAAGTAAATAACTTTTGAAGTAAGCTCAAATGAAAGTTCGTAGACTCATAACTTACAAACGTTTATGGGCATTCAGACATCTTCAACCAAAGAAATACTTATAATTCTGCGTGATTTAAGTTAAAATAACTTAGAATATGTATTCAAATGTTGAATTACATTTCTCGTTCACGCTTCGAAACTTTGTTTTAGATAAGAATTCACCAAATGTTTTCACATAAAAAAGTAGATACATACATGTAATAATTAGCTACTACTACTATATCAGCCGGATAGTCCACTGCTGGACACAGCCTCCCCTATTTAAGGGGTATTTGCCATAATCCTCACGCTTGGCAGGCGTCTTGGGGATCGCAGTTCTTTAGAAGGCGCTGCTGCCAACTTTCGACACCGACACCCACGGGATGATATGGGGAGGTGCAATTCTAAATCGGCACACCTCGGGGGAATAATTAGCTAAAAATCGAAAATTTTAAGTCCATATTTTTGAGATGAGATTTTATGATTTCCAGAATCAAATGTATGATTTCCGTAAATATCACCAAGTATAAATTAATCAGCAAAGTAAAAAACCCGACTGCAAATTATTTATTTGCGTTAAACTTTTTATCGGTCCATTGATATTAACAGCCTTACTTATAAACGCTACTTAAATTTTAAGCATTACTTAGCCGCTGATTAGCAAAATTCCTTACTCATAAACGCTGCATAACTTTATCCAGTTCCTAAGTACTGCTTAAATCAGCTGTCAATTTAAACACCGTCCGACCCTTGTTTAAATATTTAAGTAGCAAGATGGCGCCCATATTTCTGATCAGCTGATTTAGTTACTATTGAGGTTATTGTCAAGGAGGTATACAAAACTATAAACACGACATACTCTGTTAATAAATTGTAAAAATATAGCAAGTAGAAACATACATTGGATGATGAAATAAATATTATGCGTAACCTACTTACTTTTCGTGATCTTATTGAAGAGTATATCGCAGGTACAGTTCCTGAATTAAGAATATGAGGATTGTGCCACACTCGTATATTCCTATTGGATGAGGATTGAGACTGATGAGGAACTAGAGATTCAATTTAAAAGCAGAATTGAGTACTTATTTGCGAATTTCAGCATAGATGTCGATTCAGTACAGCAAAAAAAAATATTTTGGTAGTCGAAATATTCTTATTTGTATTAAGGATCTCATTTAATAGGTCGCGAGTTTATCACCAAATGGTAATAAACTGGTCCAAATTAGACGCCGGACTGTTTTAACTGAAAATCCCATTCTCATTAAGCCCCCAACATCTGATCCGATCCGGTGATCGAACTCATTGTAATTTTCTTATTATCTAGCCGCGCCACGCGGTTTCACCCGCGTAGACAACGATGATGAAAAGTATGGAGAACCTAAACTAACTATTCTGTTGTTTCATCCAAACCCTCAAGCCGTTAAAACGTGAATACACGTAGAAGACAAAAACACAAACTTTAGATACATACATATAACCACGCCTGTATTCCCCGAAGGGGTAGGCAGAGGTGTGTAAACACCCATGTTTCGGTCAATTGGGTTTTGGTCCCATGTAATAGGTGGCGAGCCTATTGCCATTCACCGGGCACAGTTTCAGGGTCATACAAAATAATTTCTCTAACACACTAGACGAAACACAAGAACATATTACGGCCTTTATAATATTACTGTGATTTAAGGAATCACTATAGAATGATTAAAAAATATATATGAAGACTGGAATCTTGGCTTCATAGAAAAAAACGTAGACATAATTGGGCATAGGTATTGTTTGGGATGGAAAAAGATAACTTCCAGCGGGATATAACGGTATTCGGGCTTCCATAATGCATTTCCAATTATGCTATGGAATAGGTTGCTGGATCGAATTCACATAATACTGGGGCACTTACAATTTACCATATTGCAAAAAAAAACTCGCTTCAGAAGTCTCCAGTACGCCTAACCATATGTACAAAAATCAGTAGGTCTACAAAGAATAGTATTTTTTTTACTTTTTAATTTTAAGATTTTCAGCACTAGATACATACTTTTTGGCAATTTGGGTCTTTCATAATACCTTTTAGTTGAATGTTGTCAGTTTAAAATACGTTCGACCTCCTTATCCATTGCTTAGCTAAACGGGTGCTATGTAGCGTTTATAAGTAAGAAATATTTAAGCATTACTTAAACACTGCTTAGTTATCCATTACTTAGCAACTACATAGCGGATTTTTTATAAGTAAGGGGGTAAATCTGCAAGGTATAATTTATGGAATAGTTTTTAAGCCCTTAGACACTTACCCCCTTACTTATAAAAACATCGCTATGTAGTTGCTAAGTAATGGATAACTAAACACTGTTTAAGTAATGCTTAAATATTTCTTACTTATAAACGCTACATAGCACCTGTTTAGCTAAGCAATGGATAATGAGGTCGAACGTATTTTAAACTGACAATATTGTACTAAAAAGTTTTATGAATGACCTAAATGGCCAAATAGTATGTATCTAGTGCTAAATATCTTGAAATTAAAAAGTTAATATAATACTTTTCTTTGTGTAGTACCACCAACTTAACTGTGCAGTTTTCGAGGGCGCTACTGGTCAAGGAAATCAACTACGAACTGTCAAAATTTGAAGGAATGTTGTAGTTCTTTTTTCTGCCACCTGAACAGATAAGTTGGTGGGTCTGTAACTAAATCAGCTGATCAGAAATATGGGCGCCATCTTGTTACTTAAAATTTAAACAAGGGTGGGACGGTGTTTAAATTGACAGCTGATTTAAGCAGTACTTAGGTACTGGATAAAGTTATGTAGCGTTTATGAGTAAGAAATTTTGCATATCAGCGGCTAAGTAATGTTTAAAATTTAAGTAGCGTTTATAAGTAAGGCTGTTAATGTACGGTAGTGAAAGTTGGGTATGGCAGAAAAATCATGTAAGTAGAATAAATGCAGTGGAGATGAGAGCATTGAGGAGCATGATTGAAGAGAAACGGAGTGACAGGATAAGGAATAGTGTGATAAGGGAACGATGTGGTTTGAATGCGGATGTAGTGACAAAATCTAGAAAGGTATGTTAAGATGGTTTGGACATGTGGAGAGAATGAATGAAATGAGAATGACTAAACAGCTAAACATGGGACAAGTGAACGGAAGCGTTGGAATGGGAAGACCTAGGCGAACGTTCCGAAATCACATTTAAGACGTTCTGAAAAAAGGCCAGGTCACGAGTACCCTAAACCAACGCTTATGTATGAAAGGATTGATGAGTGTAGATTAAGCGAAAGAGATATGTAAGTATCGTAGTAAGTGGAAATCCGTGGTCTCTACCTACCTCTACGGGAAAGAGGCGTGATTTTATGTATGTATGTATGTTAATTGATTTCCAAGCGGGTTTTCAGATGAATTTACTTTAAGAATACCATTACTCGCCTCGACAATTTTTTTTTTTTTTTATTGTGACTGAACAAACACGTAACCCACCAGATGTTAAACGGTATCCTCTGCCTATAAAAGATGCATTTTGTCACAAGTAACTCAGTGCACTGCGCCCGTCTCTCTGAGACATAGGTACAATTTTTTAATCTCATTTGCCTGTAATTTTACATACTCTCAAGTACTGCTGCCGGCAGAAGTGCTGTAGTAGTGCTGTGTCCAAGACGGAAACCTGATTGGTATGTGTTAAGAAGGGAGGCTTTAGATAGATAAACTGTGATTTGTTTATTCACAACTGTTTCAATAATTTTGGATAGAAATGGCAAAATTGAAATGGGGCGGAATTGATTAGGTAGTATAGGGTTAGAATCTTTAGGTATTGGTACAACATGCGCTACACGCCATTGATCAGGGAATTCACCTGAATCCAATGAGAAATTGACAATATGAGTTAAGGTGGATAGAATGTGATATATGATATGAGAGATCATAACACGACCAATGTCATCACTACCCAAGGCCTTAGATTTAAGGGAAAGGAAAACTTTTTTAATAATATCTTCACCGACAGGTGAAAATTTGAATGGTGCTGAATCTGGTCGGAGCATGTGTTGAATTTCAGTTATTGTGACTTCCATGCTCGCTTTGTCTATGTCAGTGTGCGTGGCAAAGTGTTTGTTTAGAACATCGAGGTCAACAGATATTTTGGTATCTTTTTCATTCGCTCTACCAATCCCCAACGATCTTAAGAGTTTCCATACATCAGACGGAGAAGAAGCCTTAATCTGGTCAGCAATGTAGCGTCTTTTTGCAATACGACACATAAGGTTACATCTATTACGAAGCTTTTTATAAGAGGCCCAGTTTTCTTCAGTTCTATGACTTTTGTAGATGCGGAATGCTCGATCTCTTTTTATTCTAGCTTTGCGAATACTGTCATTAAACCATGGAGTAGGGCGGTGTTTAAGCCTTACGGGCCGCACGGGGGCATGGCGATCAAAAAGTTTGATAATATTTTGGTTTAAAAATCGTAATTTTTCATCTATGGACGTTATATTTTCTATGTTAGACCAGTCTATTGAGGAAGCATCCGCCAAAAGATTGTCTACATTCATTTTAGCAAAAGATCTCTGATTTAAGGTGAGAGGTTTAGGTTTAGGGACTTTTACTTTAAGTGAAGTGTTGATAAGGTCATGGTGGGAAAAAGCTGGAGCGAGAAGTTGTCCTAACGCAGAAACCATACTTTCGTCAGAGGTGATTACTAAATCTAACAAAGTATCATTAGTGTGAGAGTGATGCGTGGGAGCTAGATTGAGCAGTTTCAGATCCATTGAATCGATTAGACACCTCAATTTTTTGGACCTATAAAGTCGGTAATCCTGGCTAACCAAACAAGTGTTAAGATCCCCCATTATAAATAATCGTGAATAATCGCACGATAACGATTCGAGCTTGCTTTCTAGCTCTGAGAAGTAATCTTTAGACGGAGGGCAGTAGACAATACCAATAAGAATTTTAACGCCTAGATCTACTTCAATAAAAAGATATTCTGTAGTATCACTGGTAGAAGGAGATTGTAGAATTATTTTATAAGGGATGTTACTTTTTAAGTAAATGGCAACACCGCCTCCTCTGCAGTGAATACGATCATTCCTAATTAAAACAAAATTAGGGATTGGGTAGGCAAAGGATGGTAGGGATGGCTTTAGCCAGCTTTCTGAGATCAAAACTGCATGAATTAAATCTGAGTCAAAGGTATCAAGAACGTCAGAAAAATGGTTAGGTATACTTTGAGCATTAATATAGCAAATGTTAAAATTTGTAGAAAAAGGATCAAATATATTTTTGAGCGTTTCACCCACTGTAGTAAGAGTGCCAACCGCACTGTCAAAAGAGTCGTCAGAGGCGCTTGAATTTGCAGTTGCATATGAGTCATCGCTACAACTATTAGTAAGCATATATAAAATAATATAATATATAATAAATAAATATATTAATAAATATATATAAATGTATTTAAATATATAAAACAATACAATAAAAAGTAATTAATGTGGCTAACTAGCACCACCTGCTGGCTGGATCAGAGGTAAATATTTTTAAAAGTAACAAGCATAAACAACAGATATAATATTACAACATACGCTTATATAAATGAGAATATGAACAGAGCTACAACATAATTAAGCATCATTTAAAGTATTTGAAAACGGCTATTATCGCGGGAAGCTCACCGTCGAAGTAAAATTCATACAAATTATCTAAGTGTAACATAGTAATATCGCTAAGAAATAATAACCTACTCTTTTCTGTGATAGGTGCATTACCTACTTATAGACAGAACGTATAAACAAAAAAGATAAATAATTGTCATAACAACAGAGAAGAGCAATGACCATCATCAATAAAATAGTACCAAAAAACTGGTGTACACAAAGGCAGAGGCCATAAAAAGAAAAAAAAAAAAGTTACACTTACTTTATGGTTTGACTTTAGACATACAAATAATTTGACATTTGTTTGATTGAGTGGCTGACGGCCAATACTTTCCGCTGTCAAATTAGACGTAAAAACTATATTACTTGCTCAGTTCGCTCAGTGGCAATATTGTTATGTAAAAAATAAATATGCGGTAGTTAAAAATTAAGAAACTTATGCAAGTTAACAAAGATTTAGTGATCAAAAGAAGATAGCTATATGCATAGGTACAGTGTCCGATAAAGCATCACTTCCTCCTGCCCTCTTTCCCTCTTCTGTGGGATGATGAGGATGCCGTCTCTGAGACTGAAGTAGCCTGCCGACTGCGGCTACGTGATGCGGCTCGGGTTGAATGTGATATAGTCGCTTTCTGAGCGGCAGAAGGTTCATTTGACATGGGAAATTTGGCAATCAACGACTCTAAATCCTGCAATGATGTAGTTCGCTTGATCATGTTATTTGGCAGCTTTATGAAAATGTTGCCTCCTAAACTCCAAGAGCATGTTAATCCAAAGTGTTTTCTTGCTGCCGAGAGCATGACTTGCCGGGATTTAGTGAGAAAGTCGTGGATGACTGTTGTCGAAGATTTAAGTAACTTCTTTGCCTTCCAAACTAAGTTACGCATATGGATGTCTGTGAAACGTATAAGAATCAGGCGAGTTGTGCTTTCCTTTCTAACGCCCAGTCGATGACAGACATATAGTGATTCCGCTTGAATATCTTTGAGGTTCAACTTAGTATGAAATATGTTGAGAATAACCGACATGCAATCCTCATTGTCACATTCTTGAATGCCATGAAATAAAAGCGCATTGCGGCGTTGCTGATTGTCTAAGTTGTCAACATGCATAGTGAGAGAATTTATTTGAGAGTGCATAAGTGACAACATGGAAGATACAAACTTTTTGAAGTCATTAAACTCCTGAGTGATTTTATTTAAATCAGGCTTACTTTCATGTGCAGCAGATGACTCCAGTTGCTTCTCAATGTTGGCAATCTTAGAAAGCAATGTACTCTCTATGCATTTTTGAAGATCCATAACTTCTTGAACATTAGCCATCTTGAAAGTAGTTATGGGTAAAATATGTGTTGATTGTGGAATATGTCAGCAGGTGGGTGCAACTCTTTTAAATTATGCTTGCATAAACATTAATGATATATATTTAACCACTTAAACTTGTTGAAAAACGGATTTACTATTTTTATGAAATAAATTGTGAAGAGCAAATTTTAGTTGTTGTACTTCTTTTGATGCCTACCCGCGAATTTTAATCCAAGTCTGTCATTTAGTTTGATAGTTCTGATTGAAAATCTCCAGAGATGGCTGCGCTGGTTCCACTACTTTTGTATTTGTCGGAGTCTAGTTTTTTCAAGATGAAGTCTGTGGGGAAATCATCTGTAATCCTGGCAAACGTTTTGTGATCACAAACCTGGTATTCAAAATCAAAAATTTATAGAATCTTAGACAAGCACCACGTTCGTTATTTTTAGATTGCTTTGTTTGAATATCCAGTTATTATATAATATACTAGCGGCCCGCCCACGCTTGACATGGGTATTTAACAAAAAATACATATTGAAACACTTAAACAGTAGTCAATGTGACATAACTGAATATATATAGACATAGAATATAAGATATATGGTATTGCGGACTTTTAAGTAGATATTGATGTCCTCTATAAAATTGTCCTATATATTTTGCTTATTGTCAACAATTACCGCAGCGTACGCGATATAGTAAACGTTTTTTTTTTGTTATTTTTTTCACCTCTTAGGCATTTTTAATTATTCATGCGGGGTCCGCATGAATAAATAAAAATATTTTATTGTATAGTCTATGTTCATCAGGGATAGTGTAGAATTCTAATGGTGAACGATTTTTTCTAATCGGTCCACAAGTTTTGAAATTTATTCATAACATATAGATATATATTATAGTACATTACTGCAGAATCCAGTTAGTAAGCCTTCCTGGCCAAGTATGAGTTAACCGGACAGAACTGCAGGTGAGATCCGGTTATATACGAGGCCAGGATGGCTTTCTTACTGGTTGAGGCTTGTATAATGCTTTTCTCAAAAATGTAAGAAAGTTTCGTTTAATTAATATTGAAGATAACATTCATATTAGTCATTAGAATCAGATTCACTTGAACAAATTTTTGGGATAATCGATATTCACGCGGTAAATTAAAACACAATTGTCGCAATTGAATGTGAAATCCCACCAGTTGTTGTTTTTTTTTACTAAAAAGTTTGCGTTTAGGTTTGAACATAAATATTAAACGAACGAACTATTTTTATACAACATGAATGTTTGAGTAAAATAATGTAAATTATTGTTTTTCAAAGTAATCATTTTAGATTCGGGGTGATTCTTACAAATTAGTCATAGATGTTACAAACTTACCTCGGGGTCCAATCATAACTTTGATTATATTCATTTAATGTAAAACACTGCAATGTTTCTGAAAAGCTAAGATGTACGTATATATTAAGGTTTCTGAAGTCCACCTTTACGGATACATATAAAATAGAATAAAGTAAAGGATCTTTACGGGTTCTAATTACAAAACGAAGGTTGCGCCAAGCGTTATGAGCATCCAGCGCCGCCGGTCCCTTAAAACCCACTTTCCCGGGACTTTACTCCAAACCTGCCTTCAATAAAATTCATAATTAGTTAACTAATTCAATTTGTCACAAAGGGAAAACGGGATTAAGTTTGCGATAACGAGTGGAATTTGACTCAAATTCCGAGTAATAATCGAGATGCTGCGACTTAATCTCAGACAAATTTCAGTAAGGATTTTTACTTCTACAACGAAATACGGCAGATTTAGTAGTATATAGTAACAACAAAACAAAGAAGTACATAAATTCTATTTAAAAATTTGACGATGAGAATACAAAAATAAAATAAACAGTTAAATATTCCATTCCAGAATAACTTTCAGGCGTAAACTTGAAAGTAGAGATTGGAGTAATATTTTATGAAACAATATTAAATATGTCTGATGTGAATGCATGATATTGTATTTACGTGAAACCGCAAGTTTGTGCTCTAAATTTGAGCACAAAATTTCTATAGGTATACAAAAACAATCACTTTTTAACGTTTCTTTGCCTAGCGCCGAACGGTGTGTTCCGGCAGCAGTCCTTAAGAGCCAGTAAAATGACAGGCACATGAGACTTAACAACTGTAGGTACATCTCAGTGTGACGGGTGCAGTGCAATTCGTCGTTGACGAAATGCATCTGTTATAGCCAGAGGTTAGTCCACTTCACATTAGGTGGGCCGCGGGCTTGTTATGCCAAAATAAGATTAAAAAAATATATATAAAAATTCAATAGCTACGAAGCGAACACTTAGGGGAGAAAAGAAATAACCCAAATAAAATAGATCTGTTTTGGGGAATATGTTTTAATTCTGGTTAGGCAGTTAAAATATGTATAATAGGTTCAGTGTAAATCCAGACAGTTCGTCTATCCAGACTAGTATTTTATCATGCAACGATTAAAATGCGGGTAGGATTAAAAAAAGTGCGCTTATGTGTTGGGCATAAAATTCAAATATTTTTTAACTTTCTAGGTGGTTGAGGTGTTTTAGGGTTCCTTACTAAAAACAGGACCATATTACTAAACCTATATGTATGTTCTTTAAAGAGCTATTATAGTTGTCCGATTGAAATTTACACCGTTAGTATGACGGATTCCCTAAAAATAATAATAACATACAGTTAAAAATAAAAAGGGTCTCCACACAAGAAACGTGTTTTAATAACTGTTTTTGGCATTGGTTCTAACGTATAAACGGTAGGTAAATTTAGTACGACATACATATATCAAATATTAACTTAAAATAAAAACTATCTAAGGCGGGCCCCACTCCCAATAAAAAAAATTATGAAGCTCTAACCGTATTCAATATATAACGATTTTATATTTTAAATATTTTGATGCTAAAATACCTGATGTCATGACTCTGGTTCCATGGAAGTTAGGACGGCGCTTAGTGTGGGACGCTACATGCGTAGACACTTTAGCGCCGTCAGACCTTTCTGAAACCCACGTGAGGGCTGGCGCCGCGGCTACTTCGGCAGAGCAACTCAAGCGGCGCAAGTATGCTAACCTCGGTATGGGTTACATATTTGAGCCGTTTGGTGTAGAGACGTTGGGTCCGTGGGGACCGGGAAATCATCCTATTTTCCAAAACTTATCAGAGCGCTTGGTCGATGCGACGCGTGATCAAAATGCTGGCACCTATTTAGCTCAAAGAATATTTAGCATTGCAATTCAACGGGGCATTGCTGCCAGTATGCTGGGCACGCTGCCAACTGGTAGTGGGCTAGAGCATTTGGACTGCCTATGAGTCCAAATGCTTTTATTGTAGTAGCTGTAGTGTTGTATATAGTTCGTTGTATTTTGTTTATAAAAACGATTTTATTGTACCTACTATGTTGGTGCGAAACCCTCGATGCGTGATTCCAACTCACAATTGGCTAGTTTTTTGCATTTAATAGTATTATATGTGAGATTTTAAAAATCTGCATCTATGTAATTTCTTTTTCATTATGTTACGACGGTTTTAGGAGTGACTTAAGTAAGCATGGTATGTGGGTTCGCCAGCAAAAGCAATGTCTTTCTCCAACTTCTCCGCTTTAAATCCACCGGATGCCGCAACAGTTCAATTCACCACCATGCACTGTTTGTGTGTCCGTCCGGCAAAAGCAAAGTCTTTCTCCTGCTTCTCCACTTTAAATCCACCGGATGCCGCAACAGTTCAATTTACCACCATGCACTGTTTTGTGTGTCCGTCCGGTAAACCGGCTTAGGTATTTGACTTAGACATGCATGCAAAATTTCACTGAGTTTGAACCCTGGTATTTAAAAAATGACTAAACTACTTTTGTATGGAAAGCGCTACGAAGGCAACTAGACACAAGCAATCCACCAAATCACCACATATTCTACGAAAATGTCTAGAAAATTTCAAATGGCTATTTATTACGGTTCCCTTTAAGGGTCGGACCGACAGAGAGACGGACGGACAACCAAAGTTTAGTAGTGATAATGAGGAGCATCACTCATCCTTACTGTAAAGTTATAATAGTGTTACAATAATGTTTAAAACTTTGAATACTGATTGACGAAGTAAACTAACTCATCAAACTGGAAAATTAACTTGGATAAACTAACACTGTGTACCCGAAGGACTTTCATTAGTTTCACACGAGTACATTCATGGTGTTTAAGCTTCCATGTTCTAGATGAGTGCACTCCTGCAACTGAAGTGATGATGCTCTGCTAAAGAATTTTGACTAGTGGGGTTAAGCAAAGGTTCTTCCTAATGTGATTTAAAGGCATGCCAAATGTTTAGCAATTTCAGTCTACGAGTAGAGAGAGACCTGTTCACTCAAGAAGGTGCGCCCTTCCACAGTAAATTATTGATATGCATTTGTTACAGCAAGCCTCGTTTACACACCGTCTTAGTGTGGGTGTTAAACAGTGTTAAATTAAACAATGACAATCACGATTACATCACTAGAAATAAAGATAAAATAGTGGTGCCAGGTTTTAGATTAGCAAAGACAAATAAAAGCTCCTTCTTAGGAAATTGTGTACGGTTTTATAATAGAGGTCCCAAACATATTATAACGCTCACAGCAGGGAAATTCAAGTTGCACGTAAAAACATATTGATTAAGAAATACTACTACAAAGTTTGTGATTACTTAAACGACAAAAATACGTGGACAATTTCGCCTGTGCCAAGCTATCGCCTGTCACCTACGTAATTTAAACAAATATTGTAATAACTTAATTATATAGTAAGTACCTATGTAACAAAATGTTAAAAGACGTTTAAAATAATGGCCCTGAGTTTCTTGCCCGTTCTTCTCGGAGTGGCTCTATACAGTTTTTTTACTGAACGTGGAAGTACAATGTAGATAATTTCAATGCTAAAATTTGTAATTGACGGTGATAAGAAAGTCGTAGACGCCAAAATTTAATAAATAATGTTGACTTTGACTTTGAAATGCTAATAGTACATAGAGTAAACAATAATATATAAAAAGTATAGCTTGGATAGGTGATATATTATATGTATATAATTATGTATTATTCACGTGAATACTTATGGGTGAATTCCGAAAATATGATAACGTCATCTGCCAAGTGAAATTGGATGGCGAATCTAGGAAACTACCCTTAGGTATTATAAGGTTACATTTCTATTGTTATTTATGACATAACTGTATAATAGCCAGAGCTAAAATGTCACCCCCCCCCCCCCCCCCCATCTCTACCCGTGAATGTCGTAAAAGGCTACTAAGAGTAAAACATCAGTAGGTGGGCATCAGCACTTTCTGAGGAACTGATATCTCCCACTGCGGTACCCAAGCCACATGCCAAGCTTGAGAATTATGACAAACCCCCCATATTGGGGGAGGCTATGTTCAGCAGTGGACTATCTGGATACAGTACAATACAGTCAAGTATATATAGTACTTCCCATACATTGCCATAATCCCCACGTAAGATGGCAGTTCTAAAGCGCTGCTGCCCAACTTCCAGTATTTTGCCCTTAGTCGACTCTTACGACACCTCCCCATATCAATGGGGAGGTGCAATTCTAACCCGGCACCCCACGGGGAATATAGTACTGAAGCAAAAAAATAAAGTTATGAACGCTAAATTGTAGTGACTTATTATTTTAAGATTTAAATACCCACTTCCACATGAAACCCACCAATCGTTACTGATTCTGACTATCCAATCATATTGAGTGAGATTGCATGCCACTATCATGTAAATAAATATTATATGTACGTTCATCCATCGGCAGGCAGAAAACTCAAATAGGATTTTTATAGGATTGTGACGATTTAAAAAAAAACTAGCGGCGCACAAGGCCAGCTGTTGTTAACCGGTATCCTCTGCATATTACAGATACATTTCGTCACAAGCGACGAACTGCACTGCGTCCATTTCGTGTACCTATAATATCAGCGTCATATCATACACTTTAAACCAAAACTAGTTCGCAGCAGTGATGGCTCAGTGGCATTGGCTATGGACTGCCGCGTAGCAGGTCCACAATTCGAATCCCGCTGCAGGCTTGAGCTTCACCGCTCATGTTGGTAGGGCATTTTGCGAAGGCCTGCCTGGCTAGCGACCACCCTCACGTAGAAAATCTTTCGCCAAGCACCTGATAGTGTGTTCCGGCAGCTGTCCTTGAGAGCCAGTAATTCTAGGTTAAGCTTGTCAACACCTTCGACCACATCATCACTTACCATCAGGTGAGATTGTGGTCAAAGGATAACCTATCGACAATTAAATGGTTTCAAGTCCAGGAAAGTAAGGTCGGGAATAAAACTCTACGTAACTGCAAAAAAAATATTAAAGTAAAACCTCAAAGTCCAAACAGTTCATAAAACAAACCCAAAGAAATAGATATGACCAATAAAATCGTACACTTTATTAACTACTAAGAGCACCATGTCACTAATATCTATATGACATGTCGTTCAAATAATTTTCAAAACTCTATGCCATACTATCCTAGGTGTCATATTTATGTTAATTTAATATGACTTTAATATGCTCATAAGCAACGTCTGATATCAGGAATGTTGTAATATGTTTCCTGAATCACCTATTAGCGTCACTTTGGTAGTTTTGAAAGCACTGATATTGGATCTTGCGTAGATAAAGAATTAAATTATGATCAAGGTTAAGTAATATATTTTTAGAGAACGTCATCGGAACTGCCTACTAATAACAGCTATGATGACATTGATGACGTCAGTTTGACGTTATATTAATAGTGATTATTATCTTTAAATGAGCAGTCCTTCCTAACTATCAAAAATAGTATTCAATTTTAAAACGCATATAAAACTATCCTATAAATCAATCAACGTTTTAAAATTTATTTATATACATAATTTTTTTGTTACAATTCCTCCTTTACAAGCTAAGTAGAAAGATGTTAGAAACACCGCAAAGCCTAGAAATAGCTCTCAACGCGTTTAAATTCTACACGAAGCATCTTCAGGAGGTCTTGACTCTGCGAGCTCCCTTTCCCAATCATGTGCCATATCCTTTAAACATTTAATTACGCTTGAAAGTATTAATTAATTTAAACTCAGTTTTTTATGGTTTGTAGATAAACTCGATTCGTCTTTAGACCCAGCGCCCCTTATGACTGTTAAATACAAGGGAGGAAAGGATTAACTTGACTGTGACTCATCACCGAAATAGAGTTTCTAAACCAGAGGGACGAGAGGAGGGAGATCGGTCGTGGGCTCGACTTCTGCGCGTGGTACATTTTCTTTAGTTTTTATTTTGTAAACTTGTTCGCATTCTACGTCGTGAGGAAAATGATAAATGTAGGACGGACGAAATGCCCACCCATGTCTGTTGGACTATGTGTGACCCGCGCATGCTCTCGAAACTAGGAATATAATACCAAACTATCATAAACTCTGTTGAAACATAAGGATCTGAATATTGGTTGACATAAAGAAGCACGGAAATAAAGTGCTTGTTGCATAGATGCGAATGAAAGATGTGTGGTGTCACCAGAAGGTACAAGATAAAAAATACGTTTCCTTAATCCATTATAAAAGGTCGGCACAACATTTGTTTTTCCATTCCGCTCTATCAGTTATCTTCACCTTACCTTACGGACACTTTTTGGACTCATTTAGTTATTCCAGAAGTCCATCCATATCTCTTCGGCTTTCTTCTTTTAGCCTTTGACCACTATCTCACCTGATGGTAAGTGATGATGTGGTCGAAGGTGTTGTTCAGGCAAACCTAGAATTACTGGCTCTCAAGTACAGCTGCCGGAACACACCGTTAGGTGCTTGGCGACAGATTTTCTACTTGAGGTTGGTAGCTAGCCAGCGGGCATTCGCAAAATGCCTACCTCTCTATATAATGATTACCTCGCACTTGCGCACTACAGACAGCTATAATGTGTGAGAGGAAGCATTTTCGAAGCCATTTTAGATCTTTGTATAGCATGCAAATCTATTACTCTTCATCATTTTCATCATTGGTGCTAACTTCATTCTTCTGATACCTTATCTTATCCATGATAGTTATATCATAAATCCTTCTTAACATGGCAGTGTCTATGGTGTGTAGGTACCAGGTAGTAGGTCTCTTTAGCAAAAGTTAGTCTTGGTGGATACCACCGCAGTTAGTATAGTCTGTCCGGAAGCAGTAGTGTGCAAGATCTACTGTGTTTAGGTGTGAAGGGTACTGTAGCATGAAAAAGTGCTGGGCGAACCAGAGATAAGAGTTAGTGTCGAAACGAAGAGTGCAGTGCAGTATTAAGTAGAACGAGAAAGATGACACTGTTAATGTAATGAAAAGTAGTAACGCTTACCATCAGACCGGCTACTTGTCCGTTTCACAACTACGTAACATAAAAAAGCATGCTCTCTCTTAAGTTAAATATTGTGTCTCTTTTGATGCTCAACAAGTATATGTAGATTGTAGTTTTAAAACCTTTTTTGAGCTTCAAAATGAATCCTTTAAATTTATTATCTCTAACTGTATTGAATTCTCAAAAGTACAATAAGCTTTATTATTTTTATGAGAATCTAACATGTGTTGTACGATTTATACGTGTTATCATGTACCTATCCTAACACCTGGCGTCCCTGAAATAATTCTTTGAAACTTAATATATAGTTTATGAAAAAATATTTTCTTTCCCTTTATTCGTAAAGATGGATTCAAATGGATGAATATTATGACGAAGGTGTACTTATATGACAAAAATATCCCAGAGAAATATTTATGGCTATACATTGGGTGGCATGTAAACTCGTTTATCACAGCAAGCAACAAATGGTTGCACTTAGCTAGACCCTACAAATGGATACAACTTTAGACTTGCTGATGTGACTCATGCACTTTAAATTTCAAAACATCATTTTGTATCTTTCCTTAGGTAGATATATTTGTATGAAATCTCGAACGTTGATATTGATGTTTGGGGACAAATCGCAATTGTCATTATCCATGAGACTAACATCTTGTTGTCTTAGGTTTTCGCGATTAGTACACATAGTAATTAAACAACTTTAAACGGTTTAAATCGCGTATGGTCCCGACACTTTGCAATAATCGTGGTCACGGGGTGACTCTAAAATCTGTTTGTTTTTTGGTATACCTATTTGTTATCTGATACGCCTGATATTATTAGTGATGATGCTATCGATGGATAGAGCTCGCTTACCCAGAAGAAACCTATTCATTCGCGTTTTGAAGACCCCCATAACACAGACTCAGGCAGTGTTAATTCCCTTGCAATTCATATGATGAACGAAGAAGCAAATCGCTTCGTTCGGGTAAATGGAACATCCACCATATAGCGGTCTGTCTGTCTGAGTTTATCAATCTCCAGCTCGTAAAACGAATGAGTGATAAATGTGACATTTTGATACTATATATAGAACGTTGACCATGGTGTAATACTGGACTAGAAATTCAATGAAATTAGTTTTCGGTGGGCCTCTAATAATAACACGACGTAGCTGAAAAATACAATATCATCCAGAGCTTATTGAGAATAAGTGAATTTTTCTATTTAAATAATTAATAAATGTGGGGTCTTCTTGCATATTTATGACCATTATTTATATTTATAACGGGTTCGAATGCCAATGTAAAATGTTGTTGTGAAGCATGTGGTCAAAACCAATAAACATATTGTCATAACGCAGCCCGAATGCACGCTTACGCTTTGAATACCGTAAACAGAGGTGTCTAAATAACTACATTTCAACAAATTGTTTTGGTAAGCAACCAGTAAATATTACAAATTATTTCTGGGTGCCAACCCAATCCAGAGCCATACAGATCAATTGCATATTCTGAGCTTACTGTGGTTGTTATAAATGTAAGACTTAACAGTATAGTTGGATTATACGGCCAAGGGTACAGTGGTTAAAATTATTCTTTCACTCTACCAACAAGGGAACAGCCAAGAGGACACAGGGAAACGTCCCACGGCTGTATATAACACTGCTTGTGTTTTATTAATATTGCTATTTCTCTCAAATTAAAACGTTTTTACTTATTTGCTTAATTTACACCTTTTGAGGGTTCCGTACCCAAAGGGTAAAAACGGGACCCTATTACCAAGACTTCGCTGTCCGTCCGTAAATGCTGATGAAATGAATTTGTACCTATTTTTTTAATAATACGAAATATGTGTTATTATTGAATACCTAATACGGATTTCCGCAAAGTAACTCCTGAATCTATTCAGTATCTATTTTTTATTTACAGTACGTGCGTAGCATTGTGGCTGCATCTAAAAAGTTACTTTATGGTGGCTGCTTTTACTCATGGATATTTTAATTGTCAAAGACATCACCACCACATGAATAAATGTATTCATGTGTCAGCACTGTCATTCTGTCAACTTCTTGAAGAAGAAGAAGAAAACGGAGGTATTGTATAATAAGAACTTTGATTTTTGATGAAAGGATTGTTAACACTGTTATACTTTTCCGGAGATACCACTTATAGCGCTCTTTCCATATTTTAGCAGCTATGCGGAATCGACCTAGCAACGTGTGTCATTTTTACATTTACGTGTAAATGTAAAAATCTAATACCTTTTCCTTGCAATGAATAGATGCATATCACAGCCCTATTGCACATAAGCATACCTATGTTGCTAGCACCTTATAGCTACTAAGCGAGGCGTCAATTACCCATTCACATTGACGCAGGGCTCCCTTTGAATACCATCGAAAACACCCATTAAAGTGGAATCCACCCCGATATTTGTATTCCCCGCGTCTACTTCGCTGCACTTACTAACGACAGTTTTTTAGGTCGTGCAGTGGAAATAAAATATTTTTAAATCTTCAACGTTAAATTAATTTATGCGATGCAAATCTATGCGTGTCCTTGATGGGGATCCTTCCCCGATGTTTTAATATCCACATTTAAACAGTTATGTGACGAGCATTAGAAAAAATATAAGTTCTCTCTCTGGATCCGGGTAATATAATACCTTGATTTGGCCACAAATCATATGTATATGTACAGGTACTTTCATAAGTATATATGTTCCGTATTAGATACCTCGTGCCAAATTAAAAAAAAATGGAGTTGAGGTACTCTCAGATAAACTAAGGGCCCAGAAACTCGCGGGTAGATTGCATGTGAGGCGCAGGTCGCGCCACACAAAATTTCTGATAGGGAGAGAGCGTGCCGTAAATAGACTAAAATATTATCGATAGATGAATAATATCACACCATACCTCAAAGTCTATATTACCTGTCTTATTTAATTAAAACTGGTTTGTTCGTTGCATGCCCCACTGTTTCACCCTACAATTCAAAATAATCCTTATATTCTCCACATAACATTTGTAAAATCTCCTGTACTCCTTTTAAAGTACAAATTAGCAAGAAAAAAATTGTGATTATTGCAATGTTTTTGTTTCAGATTACTACATTACAAACCGAGACATTTTATAAGATAATAATTAAACTACCTTCTTTAAGATCAATTAAGAAATCATTCTGAAAAACAAATCTTATTTAATATTTTTTTAATTAATTTTACATATTGACACTTAATAAATCTATGTTTTTCACCGAGGATCATTATAGTTGTACGTTCAATTACAAAACAATCTAAATAGGTTTGTAAGTATGCATTTTTTTGTTGAATAAAGCAGTAAAATTAAGAACCGTTTGATAGGTAGTTAATCTTCTTAAATGTCGTAGATGCAAAAATTAAATAAATAATTTTACATTTCTCTTAAATCATAGAATCATACTATTGTGTCGATTCCAAATTAAACATGAATGTACGAATTTGATTAACGATCAAAGACGCCACGGTCACTCTTTGTCATAAGTGCCAATATTACTACTACAAATTAATACATATTTTCTAAATCTTCACAGTATTTTGAACGCAAAATTGATTAAATAAGGCAATAAAACTAAAGGTTGGAAGCTATACTGCACGGATGTAGTCGCTGCATTTCGTGTTATTGTCACCTAGCATTATGCAAAAGCAAGGCCTTTTCAATAGGTTCATCGAAAAAACTAGCATTACAATTCAGTGGCTACTGCAATGTGGTTATCATAGTTAAAATCTTTTTGATGGTATTATGTTTTCTGTAATGTGTTAATCTTAATTTGAACCGTGACATAAATGCCATCGCGTAAGTTTAACAACAAATCTGCCTGATTTTATTTGATTATTTTATATACAACTCTAACATAGCACGTCACTTAATAAATGATTAACCCGCAGAGTAATTTCCCTCAAGCACCCGTAGTCGCAACTCTAAAAGCCTGCAATCTAGCGATACGTGTATGCGACATCTACCCAACGAGTCGCAAATAACAATGTATTACGAACAAAATAATTTACCTTAAATCTCACTGCAACAGTATTTCAAGACAAAAATGATGATGATGTCAAATGATTCAAATATTTATTTTTATGAAACACCACATCACTACCCAATAGTTCACCGCAAGAAGTAATTTTCCTCAAGGGAAACCCTGCTGCAACCCGAGAGACTGCCATCTAGCTTCAAGTGTATGCGACACCCCCACACGACACGACACACATGATCGTATATTCATAAAAATCGTTAGAATTTCGACATCACCTCCTCTATGAATGGAAATCATGGAAGAAAATACACACATCAACACAATCTATGGATTTTAGGAGTCAAGTCACGTCATTATTTGAGGCGAGATGAAATGTTACGAGCAGTGGACATGACATAGTGCTACTCAACGTGCCACTGTTGAGGCTCTATATATCAGCCAAAACGTAATATCGAGGGTGTGGTCACTACTAGGGCTTGATACAGATATCGTGTTACTATTCAGAGACAGGGTAAATTTCTCCAAATTTCAACCAGGAGATAACCCAATATTACAGCGATGCAACTAGCTAGTGCAAAGATTCCAGGAATACCGACCAACAGTGACCAAACCATACAAAGGATGCATGAAGTTGGTCTATATGGTACGAGTTTCAGTGTTGCGACCTGGTCGTCGCAGTCGTCAGCTTTCATGGGAACGGGTTCATTTACCGTAGAGTAGCTGACAATAGTCATTGGCAATGTTTACTGATAAGTTCTGCTTTGGATTTCAACCCGATTCAGCCAAACACGCGTTCGGTGAACTCCAGGCAGATTCAGCCGTCTAGGGCAACCTCAAGGGGTTTACGGGACAATCATGGTGTGGGCAGGAGTTCACCTTGGCGGATGAACCCAGCTTGTTTGGATACAAGGCAACAGGTCTGCATAAAAATACCGCGTGGAGTTAGTAAATCATGTTATTGTCTCGCACTGAATACAAATGGGCCAAGAGTTTCTACTTATGCACGATAATTCAGCTTCACATACAGCGTATGTCAGCCGCTCTCCAAGATCGCCATATTCGAGTTTAGGATTAGCCTTCCTTTTCGCCAAACTTAAATCCTATCGAATATGCCTTACAGCGAAGGGCTTTGAGTGATTTGTCGTCAAATTTGACAATGGGATAAAAATTAATAAATAGATTCAGGCGTTACTTTGCGGAAATCCATATTTAATAATAACAAATATTTTTAAAATATTCTTTATTATAGGATAAAAATTTAAGAATATTTTCTAAGAACGTGGGACCTCATACCCCACAAAGCAATAACAACCTAATTAAAAGTATGAACAGTATAAAACTTTTATTTAAAAAAAACATAATCGCGTGGCGTTGACTATTTTAAATTTTTATTAGGTACAAAATAACCTTTGATTATTTTATAGTAACACATACTGCATAGTTTTATTGTTAATTGGAGGAATTTTGAATATCCCTACATTGTGTTGATGTTTTGTGGGAGAGAGTTTCATCCACAATGGAGTAAAAAGTCTGCAAAGCTCAATCATAGCATACACAAAAAAGACCTTCCATAAGGAAACCTATACAGAGGGTTTTTTTTAGGACTATAAACAAGTTAAATATATAAATAAATCACAGTAAATTAATAAAATGAACCACAGTTCACCGATTTCCATTCGGAAAAGAAGTAGATCGAGTTTCCTGAATTAAGACCCAGCTAGATTTTGACCTCAAAAACCTTCTTCCACAAATGTAATACACAAATATACATATTGCTTGTTAGTTGTTATTCGAACCGATGAATTTATTCGAAATGTAAAACCCAAATAAATAATCATCTTTATCTTAACATCCTCTCAATCTTGACCACAATGATTTAGCCGGTTGGTAAGTGACAATAAGGTCGAAGATGTTATACAAAGAACAGGCCAAGCCTCCAAGTAGCCAGGTCTACTTACCTGCTTGGCAGATTTTACTTTCTTTAAAATCGTAACCGTACTAGGTAGTTATTTGTGTAAATATTCTTCAATGTACATAATACCAAGTATAATCAAAATACGCATAATCAGGGTAAAAGTATGACCTCATTTTATCTCCTAGCTAGGACATACGAGTACGTGCTCTAAACCCAATACACAAATCGACTACCAGAAATCTAAAAAGAAAATCGTATCAATCGCCCGGCTTCACGCCCAAAGGCAATACAGAAATATTTTCCGTTTAACTAGCACCATTTAGCATTGCAGATACTGCAAAGTTTTATAACTACTCGAGTTTTTTTGTTTCTTCTAGTAACAACTACTTTATAGAAAAGGTTTTTAGAAATGGGCTAATTCCTAATAAATATGTGTTTATTATTATTGATTATTATGTACCATCAATAATAATAGTCACTACGCTGCCACTAGCTTCAAGAAAGAACTCTCAAGGACTGCCAAAATATATATTTTATATGTGCTTGGAGACAGATTTGTCACTTAAAGTCAGTAGCTAGAAATATACCATACCACCATGCCGTAAAACTCATGCCCTCGGTTAAAATTCCAAATTTATATTTAATTGTTGATGTCTTTGACCACTATCTCATCTGATGATATATGAAGATGCGGTCGAAGATGTTGTTCTGGGTAACCTAGAATTACCGGCTCTTATGGACGTCCGCTGGTTGACAACACATCACCAGGTGCATGGTGACATACCTTTGGTAATATAATGTATGCACAAAAGGAGGCCATTGCTGCCCAGCACCGCAAAATTCCCTAATACTTTTTACCTAATAATTTCAGAGGACGTTGTTTAATCTAGATGAATATATAAGAACTATTAAATTTGCTCTGCCAAGAGCAGGTTTGACTTTCTGTGGAATAGTTTATGCAACTACTGACTTATCATCGCTTCATGGCAAATTATGTTATAGAAGTTTTACCAGGAATAGGAACTATTGTGGGCTGCATTGAAACTATACTACCGTTCAGTCGACATTCCATACCGCAGAGCTCAATACTCCATCTGTATTCAGTTGTGCTTGCTACGGTTGATCAAACCTAAATTCGTTTTCTCAAGACTCGCCTGCTTTGAGAGTAACTTTTTGGACAAATATATTAATGACAGTATAGGTTTTGTTTGTTAATGTTAGCAACATTGGAGTGTCGCAATTTTAGAACGCAACTTTGATCAATACTCATAAACGAAACCTTTATTTTACTACCATCATACCTTTCTTGAGTTTCCTTGGCTAACCTGGGGGGTAGCTGAAAAAACATTGTTGACGTCTAACCGGCACGCAAACGAGTCGAAAGCTCCAAAAACTTTCCTCGAAATATTTCATAAACGACAGTTTCTCAACATCAACCGGGACCATCGTGCATAGAAAATCAGCGTTGAATGCAAGGGAAAAGGAATCAGGTTTAATGAGTTACCAAATCCATCACTGGCTGCTTAACTACTCGTAGTTCATGTGACACGGTGCTAACGTGATTTGAAATTTATTTCCCGTCCTGGCGACAATTTGCTACGCTGCTGCCACGTGCCTCGGGAGTCTCGGGCGGAATAAAACGGTACCGGTTAATAACCAATTTCACATGTTAAAAGTGCATACGAACGGTTAGTCGGTACCTGGATCGTTCCTGTTAGCATGTCGTACATTTACATTGACTGGAATTACCAAATCAAGAACAGTAATTTTACTCATCTTATAAACTAGGTAATGTACATTTAACCTTAAACTTTTTGATGATATTTCGTAAAATAAATTGATATTTTTGAGAATTATTCTCATAAAATATCGATTATTAATAATTTTTGTCAGTTTTTTTTCGTAAATATACTCGACATGTGTGGCTCTGCAGGTCAATTTCTGGTGACGAATATAACCTGGCTGTTTTTTTTATAATGCTGATAGGTTAAGCTTCAACCACAATCTCACCTGATGGACAGTGATGATGTGGTCGAAGGTGTTAACATGCTTAATCTAGAATTACTTCCTCTTAAGGAGAGATACCGGAACACATCGTTAGGTGAATGGCGACAGAGTTTCTACTTGAGTGTGGTAGCTAGCGGTAAATCTCAAGCCTAAGCGCAGATGGTCTATGATTCGAATACTGTTGTATTCGAATCATAGACCGTCTGCGCGGCAGTCAATAATCATTGGCACTGGTCAATCACTGATATAAACTGTGACTATTTGGACTTTGACTTGACTTTGGGTTTCCAATTCGGAGAAAATACAAAGTGGAGGTTGCCATACTTTGACATTGGTAGAAAAACGCCTAGCAGCGTTTAAGGCAATCTGAAGAAAACGGATGTTTTTAGAATGCATTTTGTATGAGATCAATGCGTGACATAGTGCGAGGCGAGGACGCCCGAATACAAAATTAAATATTTGTGCTTTGTATTCACATAACAAAGTATTACAAGTACATACCCTTTCATTGCGACAATTATATATTAAGAAGATGTTTTTATTTTTTTTATATAAAACTGTTGTGGATAGAGTAAAACTATGCTATGCATATTTATTAAAAGGTTTTTCTTAAATGACGCCATTTTAAATCGCTTTCTGGATTCTGCGATTGTTTCTGGCAAATAGCTATTGCCATTTGCCGAAACCAATCGCTCGTCAAACAATCGTCGCGCCTTCTATTACATGGAACTAAAACTTCTTGCAACCCGTTGGTGATATTAAGGGTGAACTGGCCGGTCAGTTCTCCATACAAACGCCGTAGGGTGATCACTCCCTTATTTGAGGATATAGGTCTAAAAAACATAGCACGAAATCGATTGATCTCTTTATTATCTAGGTTTGTATCGTAACATTTTTTTATAAGATAATTTACTTGCGAGTTTTGAGCCGCGAAACATTTTCATATAAAGTTATAGAGTTATTCATAACTTTCAACTTAATTATCTTTTTAAAATTTCGTTACGATACAAGCCTAGATAATGACGAGATCTAGACCTAACATCTCAAATAAAGGACTGATCACTGACTGTCACCGGCCTGTTCAACCTTAAGTTGTAATTATATATGTTTTAAATCAAAGTGGTCTCATAAATTAAAAGTGTGTGGCTCCCAAACGGATGAACGGGTAGGTACTGATTTAGTTTTTATATTTGTTTGAAAGGTTACTCGATCGATAAAGTTCTTAGCTAAAGCCGTTTGAAGATTTTTAGCTCTTTTCTTAATGATAAAGGCAATTTTAAAGGGCTTGCAATTGGTATCCAATTACATTAGTGATATTGCAAGAACATAGTTTCCTTGAACTGATGCAGCAGCATTTTCTTGAATGTGCCGAATACTTAAGGTGAAGTATTCTTTGAAAAATTACAGGATGAACGAAACGGGATCTCGTTTCGCATGCGAGTGAGCGAAACAGACCTACGCAATATTGTATTTGCGTTGTTTTTTTTTTAATAATTACATATAAAAGTGAGCTTTTAAATAACGGAAAAAGTCTTTTATGTACTGCTTCAGATACGATATAGACATAAAACTCGATCAAGCGGAATTTTAGACTTGTATTCATGATTTTTATTTATTTCAAGAGTATATATGGAATACTGGTTTTGAAGCAAGCGTAGTATAATTTTGTTGTATCCTTTAGAATATTATTTATTTTATTAATATCTAACGGGGTACATTCTTTTTAAAAGCATGTTAATAAAATGTATTTAATAACTTACTGCACCTTAACTTCTCGCCAACTTATAGCAAACGTGTTTGGGCTCATTGTAGTGTTCTTAACTCAATAATAAGGTTCTTAATGAGTAAGCAGATGATGCTTGAGGAAGGTTTTCATTTTATTATATACGTTCTTCATTTCTATTACAGTTTGGGGGATAAATTTACAAAAATGTTCCTCATAAAAGGAAAAACCAAAATATATCTTTGCGCATCATATATAATGAGAACAATAGAATTTCTTTCTTTAATGCCCAATTTAGAAAAAAGTGCATCTTATTCCAATAAGTAATGAACAATTTGACAGAAACATAGGTATATATAAAACTTTATGTAACTGCATTGTGTGTGCCCACATACAGCATAATATTCCATGAAAAACAATTATGAGCATAAACTCTGTACGGTTAAAGAAGCCACATCAACTAAGAAGCTATTAAAATCTTATAAGCAAGCTAACTAACGAGTTCGTGTACGCCAGCCTTATCAAGTTGTCTAAAGTTTCTTAGGACGCGTGCACAACGACTATAGTGAGAGGTGTAACACGTATCGTTCACTTATGTTCTTGTTTTAACTGTATCAGCTGTATCATGTTTGGCTTTGTCTGCACTTAGTATGTGCAAGAACAGAGGCAAAACATGAAGTATGGTTCTCACCACGCAGGTCATTTGTTCAATTGCGGGGGCAATTGAATAAAAAGCAAATAATTATTTTTTAATTTCAAGGAAATTTTGGTAATCTTTGCTTGCACAAGATTATATAGGATATCTATTATGTAGGAACGGTTCATGCCTAGTCATAACCTAAGTCCGAAAATTATTATACTTACTTGCTTCGTGAAACGCACGCAATGCTGTGGGCATGTTCCACTGATACCTTCATCAATTATTATGTTCTAGGATAAATTTCCACGTAGCTTTACATCATAAGCACTGAATCGTCATATTCGTCAGAATCGTTATATTATGAAAATGTTATTGGAAACAATAAGGAGTTACCGCCTGTTTGAAAATGCAGGTACTCTTTGCAATTTATCGGGACAGTTCGAGAATGACTACTGCTCTAGCCCTGATGATGAGCATCTGATATGTTTGAAACTTGAGTGTTGGAACCTACGTGAGTGATTTTCCGACCAAGAATTCATCTAAAAATATTTAATAATTGATATCTGCCGGGCTGGAATATCAACCCCCAAGACAACCCATGATTTTATGTCTTATTTTTTAATTTTGTACATGAAGGTTCAGTTTGTAATATTATTTCATGTTAGAAGTTTGCCTGGGTATTAAAAAATATCCGTAAATCAGGGCTATTGTTATACACAGATATTTTTTTTTAAACAATGGCACTCCAGGTAGAATTTTTTGAAATGTCAGTTTCAATTTCAATCAAAGATGCTATATAATAGTAGTGACTGTTATCATTGTTTAATTTCCTCGCCATTGAAGTGAAAATCTGAGTGTATAACTCGTGCCTCAAACCCATTTTAGCCTCTACTCAAATACTAGCACAATTCTGGTTTTATGTTTTATGTTTACGTTATACAATCTCTATAATATGTATTACATTGTTAAAAGACGTTTGAAAGAATCGCCCCGAGGTTCTTGCCCGTTCTTCTAGCAATGGCTCTATAACACTATTTTTCCAAAACGTGGCAGAAGAATGTTCAATATTACAATATTAAAATTACATAAATCGAATCAATGTATTTGACTTTTGACTTTGTGTAAGAAATGATAACACGGAAAAATCACCTGATGATAAATGTCATGCCAGTCTTCAGTGTCAACGTCGCGTCCTCGTGTCAATATGACACTAAAAATATCAATTGTTTATAAAAAAATGCATCAACTATAAACGTAGCCCTACTTCACTTACTTAGAAGCAACTCCATCAGAGAAGCCGTAGTCGCCGTAAGCAACTTCTTGTTTGCGGCTAACTTCTTATGTAGATAAGTTGTTCAAAATGTTTTTGTTTTGTTTTAAGTTACTGTTTTTACATGAAGAGTCCAAATTCCGAGTCACTAAGTATATATTTACAAAACTTATCAGAGAATACAAAAAAAGGAATATCTTCATCAAATTGTGAGGAGTTCATTTACGCATCACCCTTCATCACACTTATATTTTAAATGTGAAAGTTATTTACATCCGAAATGGTATAAGGTTTATTTTTGTAGGTTCTATTTTACCATTTAGTATACTTTTCATTCATCTTCACCTAAGTACGAGTACCTAACGAGTACGCCTAATCTACACCACTTATATTGCGGAAATCATTGGCAATAATCATAAGAAATATTTGAAAAATAATAAATTAATATAATAGCTAAAAATTCAAATGTAAAAATGTATTTGTAAATGCAATTACGCTTCAGCGCAATTTATCCTGTATGCTTACTGGAATACTTTTTGAGATATTTTTTTTCTTGCGAAGACAATCCATGATTTATTGTGACACCATTCTGGCTAGGCTGCATGGTGTTCTGACGTCACGTAGGCATAGCAGGAAATTTAGGCAGAATTGTATATAGATCTACTCTTATAAATATCATGTTAATATTTTCTTTCCAAAAAATTAGTTCACCTAGTTCTCGATAGAGAATAATATAACTAATTTCCATGTAATCTCAGCGGCGAATGGAAGCTAAATAAAACCTTTAATTTGAAATGGTACTTACGTACATTTCCTAACAAATATTTACATTCTTCATACCTTTTCTAGATATGTTTCTAATACGAACGTACTACCTCCTTTCTTGGCGCAAACATACAAAGTTCGTGTATGGCGTATACTTCGAACACCTTATCGTACAAGACTTAAAAACAACTCAGGGTTCGAAGAAGTAAACCTGGTAAACTAATCAGAGCACTTTATATATACAGAACACAAATATAGCATTTCTGAAAAAATATCTGTCTGTCTTTAAAACTACTAAACCAATTTTGATGGAATTTGGTGTACATATAAAATGAAGTCTTCGGATCATAACAAAACATTTTTCAATAGTGTTTTGGACCTAAAAGCGTAACCCTTTTAATAAACGCGCAACTACGTCTATCCGTTATACTTACAAAGAGATGAATTATTTAAACCATAATAACTTTAGCCAGTTAAAATAATAATAAAATTGTGCATAAATAAATAGAACAAGAAGAGGCACAGTTGGCGTGTTACGAACGCGTCATCTAAGACACGCCCAGCATCGGTGGCATACCCACCAAATATAAGGAGAATCACGGATAAAATTAGAAATTTGTTACGCCAAAAGTACAGTCATCATCATCATCAGCCGGAAGACGTCCACTGTTGAACAAAGGCCCCACAGAACGCCACAAAGAACGGCTGTGAGCCACTTGTAACCACTGGCTACCCGCGACTTTCACGATGCCGTCAGTCCACTTGGTGGGGGGGCCTACCAACTCTACGTCTTCCGGTGTAGTGTGGTAACCACTCGAGAACCTTTCTTCCCCATCGGTCATCAGTTCGTCGAGCAATGTGGTTCGCCCATTGCCACTTCAACTTACAAATTGTGAGAGCTATGTCGGTAACTTTGGTTCTTTGGCGAATATCCACGTTCCGGATTTTATCGAGCAAAGAAGCTCCGAGCATAGCTCTCTCCATAGCTCGTTCAGTGACCCTGAGCTTGTCCATTAGAGCCACAGTAAACTGCAAAAGTACAGTATCAAGATAATATTCCACTCTCTAAGACAACTGAGACAGCTGCTCGCTCTTCCATAGATAGATACCCATTGGGAGTCGTCGTTGTCTACATAATTCCCTGTGACTGTGGTAAATGTTACGTCGAAGAAACAGGCAGAAACGTTTCCACTAGACTTACGGAGCGCATACGCTCTATGAAGAATCGGGACATCAACAGCTCATCCGTGACAGAACTTTATCTGCTATCTGGTCCAGCACTTCCGTTTCGATAAATCTTGGGTCTAGTCGAGATAAAAGTTCTTGGAGCCAAGCAAGATCTGAGAATCTGTTGAAATTAGAATAGGCGTCCAAACTTTAAAAGAGACGAAGGGTCTTGTCACCCACTTGGAAACCGTGTCTTCGTGGAACTGATTTCGATGCTAAGAACGAGTTTATTTTATTGGAGACTAGCTGTACCAGCGACTTCGTTCGCGATTGCCGTACCTGTAAACTAATTATTCACATTTGAACATTATTTATCTCATATTAAGCAACGCTGTGGTCTGCATTGAAGTACTCCTAGTAAAGCAAAGCTCAGAAAGGATCTTTTTACTTTGGGTTTGATAACTCCCGGGTTGTATTTTCCAGAAGACAGTAGTTAAGTAACTCAGAGAGTTCCTGCACGGTTCGCACAATAAATGTTGAAGCAAAAAAGGTACTTTGTGCGTCATCATCACCGGCAAAAAGATGCCGTTTTATAATCGAAAATCCAAAGTAGGATTTTCGATTATTAAACGGCATCTTTTTGTCGTGGTTCTCCTTGTTTAGCGGTAGAACGAAAATATATTAGATGTACACTTCCATTGGACAGTCTCCAAAATGCCCATTCGGCAAAAGATAGATAGTTAAAAAAAATATTGTGGCGAATGTTCCAGATTTTAGAGTTTTATCATGAAAAGCTGGTAAATCTAAATAAGGATGCCGAGATGCCTGTGGGGTGTCGAGCTGCCCATGGGGTGCTGAGCTGCCCGTAGGGTGCCAGGCTGCCCTTGGGGTTCCAGGATGCCCATGGGGTGCCGAAATGCCCGTGGGGTGCTGGGCTATCCTTGGGGTGCCGGGTGGCTCTTGGGGTGCCAGGCTGCTTGTGGGGTTCCAAGCTCGCTCGTCACTATTCTACCAAAAAATAATAATTGAAATCGTACGACGCGTTCATAAATTACAACTTACTAACATTTTGACTTTCGTCTCTCTTTCCCGAAGGAACCGTACTGAATTTCGGGATAAAAAGTATACAATAACCTTCTTCGTAGTATGAACTCAAATCCTGTTAAGTTTCCTTGGATTCTATTTAGCAGCCCATGGGGTGCTGGGCTGTCCGTGGGGTGCCGGGCTGTCCGTGGGGTGCCGGGCTGTCCGTGGGGTGCCGGGCTGTCCAAGGGGCTCGAAAAACAAGTGATTCGTATTCGTCACGCCTGTATATCCCTGAAAGGGTTGGCTGATATACATATATTATCTTGTGAACATAATTGTCACTGACCGGCATTAGAAGCCGTTATTATCATCAACTATCATTATAACACGACTAGCTAAAATTTACTTCTTGGGCCTTCTATTCTCCTAGTAACTAAATCCACTCAAAAATATGTATCACTCACCACCTAATTCTCAAACACAAGACTCCACAGTAGCAACTCCGCCGGTTCGCAGCAAACGTCAGCGACCTAATAGCTCTCCTAACTCTCCGGTGGCTGACACGAATATGGATAAACAAGAGGAAATGATGGCATTATTAACAAAAGTTCTCTCCGAAATAAAGGAAGTTCGTAAAAGTAATGCCGACATTCAAAAAACACATTCAGAACTGCAAAAATCTCTTGATTTCTATATGCAAAAACATGACGAGATGAACGTGAGGGTAGTTGCTCTTGAGGGCGAGAAAGTGACGCAAAATAGCCATATTATGAGATTGGAAAATCGAGTCGAGGAACTTGAAAGATTTTCCAGAAGTACTAGCTTGGAAATACGAGGAATTCCATTTAAACCAAATGAGTCAAAACAAGACTTAGCTTCTATTGTGGAAAAATTGCACTCAAAAATTGGGGCGGAAGCCCATCAAAACGCAGGTACAGATATTTATCGCATTAAGGGAAAGCCAAATGGTGAGCGTCCAGTAGTGGTACATTTTGCCACCAACCTGCAAAAAACCAAAACTCTTCTAGCCGTTAAGAAATATAATGCTTCTAACACCACGAACAGATTGAACACAACTACATTAAGTATAGAAGGTGTAAAATCCCCCGTATTCGTATCGGAATTTTTAACACCCAAAGCGAAAAGACTCTACTTTCTGGCACGTGATGTTTCAAAAACATGTAGTTATGACTTTTGTTGGTCTGCTAATGGAAGAGTATTTCTGCGAAAAACAGAAAGCGCGCCTCCAATTGTTATCACGAGTGAACAGCAGCTTGAGGAACTCAAACAAAAAAACTAGTTAGTAAACCAAGTGCCTTTGTTATTGCCGTATTGTATACAAAAAAATGTACTATTATTATTAATTTAGAAAAACCACATAATATCATAGTAACATACCACTATCTATCACACATTATTGCAAACATTTACATGTTCCTTATTAGGAACAAATCAGACACCACATACTTTTAAATTATAACGACTTACATACACTATTACACATACAAATCACCTTCAATCATATTTAAAGATGTTAGAGAATAAAATTGTAAAGATATTCTTTGCTTAATGTTGTTAAGCAAATCTATTAGGACCATTAAAAGTGCACATTTATTCTATCATATCAATTATGGATAAATCCCCCCAATATGAATTATGCTACCTTATAGATAATTTGTCTATTGCTCAAGCTAAGTCATGTACCCCAGAGTCGTGTAAAACGCTTATCTCAATAAATAATAAATTTATAAATATTCTTGCGTTGAACATAAGGAGCATTAACAAGAACTTCCATAAATTGGAACTTCTCCTAGTCAGGCTTGCTTTTAATTGTGATCTTATAATCTTAACATAATGTTGGATTCAAAACGACAAACCCTTTCCTACTCTTGAAAACTATAATTCGGCTTATACAAGAAATTGTTATAACAAAAATGGTGGCATTGTAGCCTATTTAAGCCTAGCTTAGATATATTTATTGAAGAGCCAGATTTCGAAGAATCCAATTGTCTGCTAATTAAAATAGGACGCAGTACTGCAATAATTGCATTGTATCGGTCCCCATCATTTACCACGACAGAACGTTTCTTGAATTCATTAGACAAAATCCTTCTGAAATCCAAAAGATATCAGACGGCAACCGTAATAGGAGACATATACATTGACATTAGCCCAGATAATATGGACAAACACTCTGCAGGATATTTAGAGTTGATGGGTAGTCACGGATTTTTGCCAAGTCATAACATACCAACTAGAGGTAGTTCTTGTTTGGATCATATAATGCTAAAAAGTAAGAGCCAGTGTACAGCAGTTGTGATCACCACCGCTGTAACAGATCACTATCCTACTTTACTCAATATTAAAAATACTTCAACATCACCTTCCCCAAATAAATTTGTAACAAAGGTGGATACTCTTAAAATAGACCAGCAAATAAAAGCGCATAGCTTCACAGAGGTGCTACAGTGTTTAGATGCTTACATTGCAGCTGAATTATTAATAAACTAATTAATTGAAATTATTAAGCTTAACACGAGTACTTTCAAAATTCCTCTTAACCAGCTTATTATTAAGCCCTGGATCACACCAGGAATCCTTCGTTGTATATATACACGAGACAAGATGCACATACGTTTAAAAGAAACTCCAAATAACACTACTATAAAAATAACATACATTAGATATAGAAATTATTGTACTAAATTACTAAAAAAAACTTAAAACTGATTATCAAAAAAGAGAGCTCGAAAAGAATAAAAATAATGTTAAAAAGACTTGGCAGACCTTAAAAAAAGTACATGTTCAGAAAAGTCAAGAAATTCTAATGAACTTTTGTTGAAAATTAAACATACTCATAATGTTTCTATTAACTTCATCAATAACTATTTTGCTGATATAGGATAAACTCTTGCTAGTAGTATTGACAGCAGGGATGATTATTTTACGAATGTAAATGAACTACCATCGCAATCAAATTCATTTGTCTTATTGAAAACTGATGAAACTGAGATACTTAGTCTCATAAAAAGTTTGAAAAATGACTGTGCATGTGGATTTGATGGTATTTCAACAAAAATGATAAAACAAGCAGCGCCGATACTGGTACCTATAATTAATCATGTTTGCAACTTAAGTTTAACTTCTGGAACATTTCCAAATATTTTTAAAACATCCATTGTTACTCCCATTCACAAGGCAGGAAACAGAGACTACGTCGAAAACTACAGACCTATTTCAATATTACCTACTATTTCTAAAATACTGTAAAAATTATAAAGACACGACTTATTTCTTATATCGATAAATATAGGTAGTATCTTTTACCCAAATCAGTTTGGATTTAGAGCTGGTAGATCGGCTGCCGATGCTGTGTTGGGAGTTACTGACTTTATTGTTAAGGAAATTGACAAGCATAATAAAGTCATAGGGATATTTTTAGACCTCGCCAAAGCCTTTAACACCATCTCTGTTCCTATACTTGTGAAGAAGCTTGGACAAATTGGCATACGAGATAAAGCTTTATGTCTCTTGGAAGATTACCTCAGGGAAAGAACTCAGAGGACCAAAATAGGTGATAAAATTAGTTTATTATTATTATTATTAGCAACAACTAAATATGGTGTTCCCCAAGGAAGCGTTTTAGGCCCGAGCCTTTTCTTAGTGTACGTAAACGATCTCTGCAATTTAAATTTGGATCATGGAAATATTTTTTCATAAGCAGATGATACTGCCATACTTTTCGTTGGTAAAAGCTGGGAAGAGGCACAAGTGAGGGCTGAAAAGGGACTAAAAATTGTTAATGAATGGCTACAAGATAATTTTCTCTCTCTGAACGTACATAAAACTAAATTTATAACATTTAATAATCCTCCTCTTCCGCTACCTAATATAGAACATATAAAGATACATTCAAGGGAATGTGTGCCTTATATTTGTCAATGTCCAAAACTGAATAATGCCTCCTGTATAAGGTACTTAGGGGTAACCATGGATTGTAGAATGACATGGAATGCACGTATTAAGACGCTTATTAGCAGAGTACGTAAGCTAATCTATTTCTTCAAAAACTTAAGAGGTCGCAGTTAGAAAATTAATTATTGTCGTTTATAGCGCACTTTGTAAATCGATCCTTACATACTGCAATACATCTTGGGGAGGAGCATACAGTTGTTACATGATAACGCTAGAACGCGCGCAGCGATCTATATTAAAAGTAGCTACTAATAGGCCAATCTTGTACTCAACATCTGAACTTTACAGAGACTGTAAAGTACTGACTGTCCGCCAATTATATATACAGGAAATTATTCTAAATCAACATAAACAATCAAATCAGTCCAACAACAAACGAAGGAAAGACCTAGTATATGTTAAGCCAAAACTGAATACCAAATTTGCCAATCGCTATCTACGTATTATGGGCCCTCATTTATATAATAAAGCTAGCAATGTAGTGAAAAATCTCGTATTAATGAACAAGAAAAACGGAAAACGTGCACTATACGATTGGCTGCTTAAACTCAGCTATGATAAAACTGAGCAATTGTTAAATACGGTTGGGTAATCTTGGGCAGACTGATATTTTTTTTCATTTTTCTCCTTCTATCTCTAGCATACATCCTAACTTACGTTATCCCTTAAACATAATATTTTTTACCATAACACACACACCCTCACACACACACATACACACACACACACATACACACACACACAAACAAACAGACACATTAAAAAAGAACTTAACATTTACTTACAATACATTCCATAATTTTCATGTTATTTATTTACTTTTAAGAGGTAATTCTCAACTTCACGTAGTCATGTATATACACTGTAATACTAATTTGATGTAATTGTTTCATTTTTCCTATCATGTTATCATGGTTAATTTTATTGTACACTTGAAGGGTATGCAGAGCCTACAACACAAAAAATCATTTTCTTAGTGTAGGTTCTGTGCGAATAACAGACTCGACAAAGATACAAGCCATAGATTTAAATGTGACAATTAAAAATATTAAGAACCTTATTTAGTTTGTAACCAAATTGTGAATTATTTGTGTGAAATAAAGTATTATTATTATTATTAAGTTTACGATTATAAATTTTGATGTTAGTACTAATGTCAGTCTGGTTTTATTTCAGAGAAGCATATACAAAGGATGAAATATTTTTCCAATTATTTGATTTATAAACCAAACTACGTATCCAATTTATGATGAAGTTTCTATGGAACCAATCTGAATGTATATGTTACGGCTATATAGGTATAGCCATTTACTCTTGGTTAAATCTAGTACACAAGCTAATTGTTTTCGCGTAGAAATAGGTCTAGCTGGTATCGTTCCGGCTAGAATTATGTCCAACCAAAATGGTTTAGCCAATATCATGCCGGCTACAACTAGAGTTAACCAATCCCTGGTGTCTATTACTAGAAGTAACCTATACAGGTTGGTAACCTTGGGTGGAAGTTGTTTTAATAGATTATTTTTATTTATAAAAATCCAGAAATATAATATGACTCTCACTACAGAAATAAAAACTTAAATAATGGGGGGAGGAGAAGGTCCTCCCTTCCCTTTCCTAATACTTTTATTACAAGTTAATTCATAGTTTTTAAGTTATTAATATTTTTGTAATATCATAACCTCACTTTTTGTAACCCTTCACTGAGCAAATTTATTCTTTTCTTGGATGTGTAACAGATTTATGGCGCTTCGCCAGCCGCTACCGAGGCACGCTTGCTTCGCTCGCTCGGGTCACGCGTTGTATTGTTGCAGATTCGGACGTCAAAGGAAAACTGTGCCACAACTTTTACAGCCTTGCCCACCAGAGGTGGATTGTGCATTCGCTATTGGCTCAACCTAGTATCAGTCACTAGGGTTTGGTTGGACCTAGTTCTGGCCGAAATGATACCAGCTAGACCTAGTTCTACCCAGAAACAATCGGCTTATACTAGATTTAACCAAGAGTAAATAGCTACTCCTAGTTCGCTTCGGGTTCTAGCTGTAACATATTATAATAACAATAAATGTTTCAAAAATATTTTAAGAAAACATTAAATTAAACGGTAATATTTAAGTTTAAACCTAATTAAATATGGATCTCCACAAAGTAAAGCCTGAATAGATTGACTATCTTGATTGTATATATTATTTTAAGTAATAATCAATTTCTACATTCGTTTTTAAGTGACTGAGTTCTGAGTTAACAAATATAAAGAAACAAAACTTTTTTTTTTTTTTATTGTATTGTGACGGGACAAGCCCGAGGCCCACCTGATGTTAAGTGGACTAGCCTCTGCCTATAACAGCCGCATTTCGTCAGCGACGAATTGCACTGTGCCCGTCACACTGAGACGTCCAGTTGTTAGGTCTCATTAGCCTGTAATTTTTCTGGCTCTCAAGGACTGCTGCCGGAACACACTGTTAGGTGCTTGGCGACAGATTTTCTACTTGAGGGTGGTCGCTAGCCAGGCGGGCATTCACAAAATGCCCTTCCACCATGCGATGAAGCTCAAGCTCTGGGCGGGATTCGACCTGCTGCGCGGCAGTCCATAGCCAATGCCACTGAGCTATCACTGCTTCAAGAACTGAATTCAGGAGCTCGTCCTTTGTTTGAAGTTAAAAATAAGATGATTTTTGTATATTAACAATTATTACTCGTTCAATAATAAACCTACCCCCTCAGGAAAAACAGGCGTGATATTCTTTTCGGTTTTGTTTAAAAGTTTCCATAAGACATGTTTTAAAGTTAAATTCAAACAACAATATCACTTGTAGTGTATCGTATTATGATCCCATTCCATTCTTCGCTCTACTCTTTCAACGTAGTTTGCGCAGGTCCTGCGTAGCGTTGCTAGTTTTTTTTTTATTTGCTTATAGGTCAGCCTTTGAGCACAATCTCACCTAATGGTAAGTGATGATGTGCTAATAGACAACCTAGAATTACTGGCTCTCAAAGACACCGTTATGTGATTGGCGACAGATTTTCTCCTTAAGGATAGTAGCTAGCCAGGCGAGCATTCGCAAAATGCCCTTCCACGATGCGGTGATGCTCAAGCCTGCGGTGGGATTCGAACCATGGACCTGCTGCGCGGCAATCCATAGCTAATGCGACTGAGCCATCCCTGCTTCCAGTTGCTGGTATTATAATGTATTTTGAACGAGTATTGAATCTACAAGTATATTTACTAGGTAGGCAATAAATTCCTCGCAAAATGTTGTCGTAGCGCATTCAATATGCATGCGGGAGTAGGCGCCATTTATTATGTCGATAGTGCACCGAGAGCACTGCTTAAATGAATATGTAACTCTTTGTTTATAAAATTCAGTACATAAACTTACATGCTTTGTTTCGAAACAACACCCTATTAGTAATCTTACTTGTATGTTGCCCATCCGTCCGTCCATTTCTCTATCTGTCCACTCTACCTATAAAGAGTGATATCTTTCGAACCACATAGCTATCGGGTTGAAATTTCACCACATGTATTATGATGGGGGTTGGCTAAAAAACTGTAAAAGTTTTTTATTTCTCTATTGTACAAAGGTATATAGAGACAAACATCTATGATGGCTTTACGAAAGATTTTGTTTTCGAGCATGGTGACTCGATGTATGTCCTTTTCTTTTTATTTACTGATATATTCGTATTAACAATCATATATCATTTAGTGTATCACATATAAGACGCTAGTTCTCAGATGCATGTAATTTAACTTGCTCACATCCCTTCATCCAATACCCAACAACGTACGTAACGCAGAACTTAAAGGTTGACTAAAAATTTAAAACCTAGGTATACCTACCTGATATCATACCTGTTACGAGGGATATTACCTCCAGGTATAGCCTAACTACTTGCACAAGTCAAGTAATAACTATTTTAGAACGACGAATGAAGTCTCACATAGGCTCGTATTAAAAAATGCATCAAGTCGATCTTAAGCAGCATTTTCGAAATATTTTCCATACATTAAACGTCTGAATTGCACTTTAAGATCGATCACAACTTTGAGATGCATATTTGAATACCTTGAAAAGACCCTTGATCCCGATACCCCACACCTCGTCCTCGGATGATAAACAAAAAAAAAAGGTGATAAACTAGGTGACCTTTTAAAAGCAAGAGGCCGTCTTCATGGGTACCACTGCGTCAGATATAATATCTGACACTGTTTCAAGGGCACAGTAGTAAGCAAAATTAGCGAGCAATCAAGTCTTAAAAAAATATTGTCTTGGAGTGTCGAACGCAGTGCTTTGTCACACACAATAGTATAATAACTGTACTGGAATGGAATTGCTTGAAGCCAACGAAAAGGCAATTGGCACTGCTTTCTGGTCAAGTAAAATATAATACAACGGTCGCGCTGACTCGAAAGAAGAAGACTATAATGGACAGACATGATGCCTACCATCAGGCACCGGCAGTTCCGTCACAGCACTTATTAACATAAAAAAACCTACGAGCCTGAAAACTGAGTCAAAGATAACGCCAAATGGAAGAAAATAAGATAACCTTAAAGTTATGTTACAGAAATCTTTAGAAATCGAAAAATTGGGCGAAACATGTATGAGCCGTAACTACGTCCGCTCAAAGCATGAACGTATAAAAGGTCTGTATTGTAAGGTGTGTAGAACAGGTACCTATATAGAATCGGTTTCATACATTTTTCTTACACCTTAAAGTTTCAATACTGTGAACTACATCTTCAACCACAAATCTTTACCATACCATCACGTATGTTATTTTAGTGCTCGATTGATCGACTCGATTTAAATGCTTAAATTATTGCCATAGTGCATAACCATGTCACGGAGCAAACATCAAAAGCAAATTGCAAGTATCGTGCATTTATCTGGCGTACGATGAAAGCGTCCATTAGGGCCGTGCTGAAGTACCGGAATGGATATATGCACTTAAGGTGGCCTGCTCGTCACTACTATCGATTTTGTGTTATATCGAAGCGACAAATATGCGGAAATACTTGTTTTATCTAGGATACTGTTTCAAAGGAAAAGTATTTTGTAATTTCTACAAGATTTCAAGATTTTGATAATATAGATTCTGTTGCCAGTAACTTCAAACTAAAGGAAGAATTCTGTTGAAGCAGTGAAGGCCCAGTTGGACCTTTAGGTGCTAGGCAGAATGTCACTAATACTCACATATTGTACAATTGATGACTTAGACTGTGAAAATTTCTTTATTTATGTACCAATTAAAATAACGTATCAAAAGAAACCAATAACAATTTTTTTTTATGCAGAACAATATATTATTTTGTATGCCTTACGACAAAATAAACAACTTTGTATAGCTTCACATGCATTGAAACGTAAAATAAAAGTAAAGTAAAAATTGTTCCCAGATAACATTTATTTTTTATTTTTATCTTAAGATGGTGTGAAGTGGTTAATTTAGACCAGTATTTTGATCCGATAAAGCAAAATAACTTGGAAACTCAAATTTCGTAAAATTATTAACCATAATCTCCGTTTAACCAACAAATACAAATTAAACGCCGATTAAAAATATGGTTTTGAATAATGGTTTTTTCTTTTTCTGTTCCGTTGCAATTCGAATCCCTAAAAGAGCGAGCCTCCATCCCCACTATTATATAACCATATTTTTGCAAATAACATTGGCCCAGCAATTAAAATTTAATAGGAAATTATTTATTCAAAAAAAATATTTAATAGTGTACAAACCCGAATCAATATAGGTACATGATATTCTAATTTCGGTTATTTTTTTTAAAGTGTTTGTCATTTTAATAACAGTAATATTACTTCCATCCTCAATTGACATAATATATTTTACCCAACTTTATACTTTTATACCCAACTCGTTTATAAGCCTAAGAAATATGCAATCCAAAGAAGTAAGATGGGTGCTGTTTAAAGATTTTGAAATATGTAGTATATTGTATTACGACGCGAAGGAGCAAAATATTTTTTAAGGCGAGAGTGATCTTTAATAACCAAAACTTAAGGAAGGTTTCTAGAGTACAAATATACGATATAATGAAATTTATTCATATGGTACAACTCCGAACTAAGTGAGGGATTCGAAATTAGAATCCTGAGCACAGCGGGAATTCAGTTATAGATTGCCCGAGGTCTACGAATCCCGAGGTAAATATTGTTTGCGGCTAAGCGATACACTCTACTTTTCATCACCTAATGAGAAAAAAGCTAAGCATAAGAGGCGTTTTAGATTTAAATATAAATATATAATTATAATCACATAGGCATGGAGCAAAGTACTTTGACTATTTCCATTGTGAATGATAGGTGCAGAGAGTATCTAACAATATTTTAATTAAGTATATAAACAATATGTCAAGTTATATATAAGTGCTGTCACAATCTGGAAAGACACTTCAGAAACGCGGAAAATTACATTCCGCTCGGAGAACTACTGCAGTGTTTACCAGGCGGAACTATTTTCCATCACCAAAGTACTTGAAATAGTTACCCAAGGTACTCGATACGAGGAGGCGTAACATATTCAGTGATTTGAAATCGGCACTAGACAGCATAAGCAACATTAACGCACTGCATCCACTCTCCACCAAAGCAAGACACAGTATGGATAATATTCTCCACCGTGGAGGACACATCCGACTTTGCTGGGTCAGAGCTCACGTCGGCATTTTCGCTAATGATCGCACGGATGAATTGGTAAAACACGCTGCAAATACCAATCGGCAAACTGCTGTCCATGTTGAATACCCACTGTCCTTCGCACAGGGGCTAAATCTCTCGAGAGCCTGCAGCGACGAATAGACAGTTTCGACTCGGGTGCGATCACCAAAATGTTCTCTCCGCATATCAGGAGATCCCACAAAATCCTCTCTTATCTTAAAATGAATAACTTTAGAGCACAGCTATTCACAGGTCATGGCGAGATTAGAGCCTATCTTCACAGATTTAAAATTAAAAACACCCCTTAGAGCACATTTGACAACGGTGAAGATAACCCACATATTGTTTGAATGCCCTAGATCTGCAGCATCAAGGTTTAATTATAAAGCAAAACTAAAGAACAACTTAAGCAGCAACACTTTCCTGTCTGTGTCACTGACGAAGAACCACAAAGAAATAGCTTCCTGGAATACGTTGAAGAATCCATGCTCAAATCTGTCTAGGTATACCTGGGTTTTGAGAGAGAGATAGAGAGTTGGATTAGAGAGTGAGGCGCGGCCCTGTGATATGTGCAATTGGCTCCAATTTACTTTGGATAGGAATTACGAACTATTCAATAGCAAAAATAACATAATCGACATGCTTTCGGGTACAAACAAGCAGCTGTTAGAAATAATATGAACTAACACCAATAACCACCACACTCAGATCCAGCAGCTTAATCAACAAATAAGTCTACTGACTACCCAGTTGGATGCTGAAAGGACGAGCAATAATAATAACTATGCCCAGGTCCCGCAGCTGAATCAGCAAATCAACCAACTCATCACACAGTTGGAAACCATGAAAAGGGTGGTTGATTCTACCGAAAGGTCTCAGGCAAGCCTAAACATGAGCGCAGGTGTAACGAGAGCAAGACCTACACCCGACGACATCCAACTGGGGTGATAACCACCACCGCTCAAGACTGGTGGGAGGATAGCTACCACCGGCACCGCCATGGCTCCGGTGCTGTTGGTGACGACAATCAGACCACACAGAATATGCACCACCCTAACGCTGCAACGGATGGTAGAGGCTTCCCAGAACCCTCTATTAATGTAACCGGAATAGCTAAACAGTTCTGGTTCTAGATAATAAAAAACACAGTGTACTTTTTCATCACCATGCCCCGCTGACGGCAGAGCTGGTACGATCAATCAGTATTTAAGTGACGAAATGTATGCCAAACGAAACCCTCCCTATACTTAATTTTAATATCAATGTGAAAAGTATTCTCAATAACAAACTGAAATATTAAAATATGTAAATAAAACCGCTATAAAAAGCTCAATTATATTATGTGTATTTCAATAAAGATAGTATTTATCCGTCGAGACTGTCTTGTTTTGTATTTTATTATAATTTTTTGTGTTATTGTGACAGGACAAGCTGGACATTAGGTGGGCCTCAACCTGATGTTAAGCGGACTAACCTCTGCCTATAACAGATGCATTTCATAACGTAACATAAATATAACGCGAGTCCCAGCCGGGTTACCTATTTATTTGTTATAATGTAGTCAAGGATCTGATAATTCAAATTCAATTCTAGTTTGAGTGCACTAACAGCAATAAGGACTATACGTCCACGATATCTTAGCAGTATAAAATATTAGTTTAATTAGGAATAAAATAAATAATATATAGTGATCATAAAATAACCTTAAATATAACTAGTCATGAGACCGAGACCTAACGAAGTGTTGCGTCGCGTCGCTTCGCAAAACGTGCCCGACAGTTGTCTACTGATTAAATTAGTATGTTTCATGTTACATAAAGGACATAAGGGCGTATTCTTTTTGTTGTACATTTCGCTATATACAACTCTTCTCCTAAGATACTGATTAAAACTTAATTTTGTTTTCGTGGTACGTTTTCTTCTTATCTCCTTATTATACGCTAGTTGTGGTCGGCGCAGCATATGGTGGTAGAATCCGACTTGGTGCGTACCACCGTAGAAGTTCATATATTCGCAAAGTAGAGCAAACACGACTCAGTTTAGGCGCGATTGACAACCCACAGTGCAGTGTCAGGGACGTTTGCCATAATCCCCACGCTAGCAGCTGCATTTTGCACTGCGCCTATCAATCTGAGCTATCACCCTGAGATAGGTATACAGTTGTTAAATCTCATGTATTTGTAATTTCTTACTGGCTCTCATGGACTGGTGCCGGAATACACTGTTAGGTGTTTGGCGACAGATTTTGTACTTGAGGGTGGTGGTAGCAAGCCTAGCGATCATTACAAAAATGCCCTTCCACCATGCTGTGTAGCTCAAGCAGGCGCGGCGGTGGGGATTGAACTTTAGACCAGCGGCACGGCAGTCCACAGATATTACCGCCCAGATATCACTGCTTCTCTTTTAAGTTGTTCATTATGATTATGGGTATTATCATTTGCATATCTGCCGCAAGTAATCGTATTTCATGCGCATCTTTCGTTACCCAACATTAAACTTCATACACATTGTATTATACGCTAGACCTTATATTGTATCAGCCGGATTGTCCACTGCTGAACACAGCCTTCCCTATTAAAAGGAGATTTGCCATAATGCCTGCCAAGCGTGGGGTGCTTGGCAGGCGTTTTGGAGATCGCAGTTTAAGATATCAGTACCTCAGAAGGCGCTGCTCCGGTATTTTACCTTTTGTCGCCACAGGTAGCAATGGGGGGTTATTAGAATGGCATCCCATTATATCTCAAAATATAATTAACTACAAAATTAATAAAAAAAATAACTTCAATATATAGCTAGTGAAAATCCACATTAAAACAATCTCATTGCGGTGATACAACAATTTTGTAGATAATATACAATTGTTTCCTAATAGTCGGGCTCTGAATGTTATTCATAATAAGGTATAACACGGGTATGTATATGAAGCAATGATGGCCGAGCGGTAATAGCTATGGACTGCCGTGCCGCACTAACCTGGTTCGATCCCCACCACCGGCTTAAGCTTCACCACATGCTGAAAAGGCATTTTGCGAATGCTCGCCTGGTTAGCCAAGTAGAAAATCTGTTGCCAAGCACCTAACGGTGTGTTCCGGCAGCAGTCCTTGAGAGCAGTGAAATTACAAGCACATGTGACTTAACAGCTTTTTTTTTTTTTTTTATGCTTGATAGGTTAGCCTTTGACCACTATCTCACCTAATGGTAAGTGATGATGTGGTCGAAGATGTTGTTCAGGCTAACCTAGTATTACTGGCTCTCAAGGACAGCTGCCGGAACACACCGTTAGGTGCTTGGCGACAGATTTTCTACGTGAGGGTGGTAGCTAGCCAGGCGGGCATTCGCAAAATGCCCTACCACCATGCAAAATAAGTAGCTACGTCTCAAAGTGCGTACGGGCGCAGTGCATTTCGCGACTTGTTACGAAATGTACCTGCTATAGGCAGAGGTTAGTCCACTTAACATCGGGTGGGCCTCGAGCTTGTTTCGTCACAATAAAGTAAAAAATATGGTTACTGCGATTGATCAGAACAAGCAGGTATGAGAACCTGCTTGTTCGGCCAGCAAAAATAGGTTGCGTTTTGGTAACCAAACATTACCTATGTTAAGTTAAGAGATAGAAAAGCATCTCTCCCTGTATTGTTTTACTTGCGTGTTTCAAAAGTCTACATGTAATAATATTATACAGCATTAAGGCTAGAAAATTAACAAGCAGAAACCTGTTTAATAGTTATATCTGTGGTAAATATGCAAGGCCGAAAAGTTGTTGTTCAGTGCAAGTATGAAACCTGAGGAAGCGAAGTATTCTAGGATTCTGTATGTATTTGAACCAGAAGCAAAGCTTAGAGTATACTCTTAAGAATCCTAAACGCGTGGGTTTCATATGTATGAAAAATGAAACAATTTTGTTGCTGAGTTTGAACACAATTTTTCATAACAATTAAGCTACAATGTTATTTATATTGCGAATGACAAACAACATTTCCGAGGTTTGAGGTGAAAAAGTTCGAAGAAAAAGTCATTAGTTCTTTTATTATTAATTTATTAGTATTATTTATTAATTATCTTAAACTGCACCAAAGCTACCTTTAAGCCTGATAATATCACTAATTGCCATACTAAAACTAATATAAAGAGCATACTAAAGCAAACACCTACATAAAGTCTAGAATTACAAGCTAACAGCGCAAAAAGAAATCAAAAGGAAAAGTGGAATAACTCGAAAAACAAACTAGAATCTGCGGGAATCGTCGGAAGCTCCGGCACTACTGCTTCCGATTTAGAAAACAATATAACGCTGACGATGGTTTCTTCCACCAATATTTCATTGATAATGATGTTTATATAGCTTGCCAGACGTAGCGTCTCTGTTTCTTGGATGCGACCGACCTTTTAAACTACCTTGATTTCCTTTTCTGGGGACAGGAACTTTTCTTTGATACTTATTTATTCCGTTTAGCTTTAGTTGTGGCCGCTTTATTTGCATTTTTATTATAACTTTACGGGTTATAAAGATTTTTATAAAGTATATTTTTAAATTTTACATCTGTCTATTTTCGTGAATAATTATTCACGAAAATAGACAGATGTAAAATTTGCGTTAGGGTTGCGAAATGTACCGAAATATTGTTTTTACACCAATTTCCTGAATTTTTCAGATACAGTTAATCTGGCAAACAAGACTTTTTCAAAAGCAAAATAAAAGAATCAAAAGTAAATATTTTAGTAATGATATGCACGAGGCCCAGCCAGTAGTAAGCGGTAACTTCTGCCTATAACAGATATACATTTCATCACAAGTGACGAATTGCACTGCGCCCATCACCTGAAACAAAACGTTGTTACGTCTTATGTGCCTGTAATTTCACCGGAACCCATACTCGTAACCTTCAAAACAAAACGCAATAATGAGAACATTCCTGGCTGGCGGTAGAAATACTAGTACTTGCCTGGGCGAACTCTTTCACAAAGAATTCTACTGTTACTTAATATTGTAAGAAAGTTCCCAATGATGTTTAGACAAGCTTTTTGTAGATATATCAGTAAGGTATTTCTTGAATGATAACTACATTTGGTTTTTATTGAAGCTTCATTCTTGATTAACAGTGTTGACACATTTTTCTGGTACAAATTCGCCTAATGAAACAGCATGTGATAAGAAAACAATCTACCGTTCTTCTGATGAAACATTGTGATAAGGAGATCCCAAGTTTGGAGTCTCCACTGTTCTTAGAATGCCAAAACATCTAGGTACTAAACCACTACCAGGCCAACCAATATATTTATTTAGCTAGGTAAAGCTGATCTCATTATAATAAACGATACAGCAAAAACAACTCAGAAATAACAGTTACTACAAAGACCACTGAGTACTAAATGCACTTTACCGTGCAGTTTCGTAGTCGTTACCTCCGTAATGCATGAGAATGGGTGGAATAGGTGTCTCTCGTGGCTAACAATACAAAGACGTGATTATGACAAACTAACACACTTAATGTTGCAAATATAGTGTGCAGATTGTAGGATAGCCAGGTCGAGATACATTTAACATCGGTGATAATGATAACAATAGAACTTCATTCATAACTAGGACGTAGTGGTCCTTACGATGCCAATGAGTTAGGTAGTAAGCATAGCTTCGTATTCTGTGTTGGTATATGAAATATATTTATTTTTAATAATTTCAATTTTGATATTTTTATATTTCCAATAACACATGCTCTGTATTAATTTTGTGAATTAATGACATAATTCAATTGAAAAAAAATTTAGGAACTAATCATAGATCTCCGGCCCTTTTGCTTAACGCGAAGCCATGGTAGCATCCGATAATTAACCTCATATTTGTCCATCTGGTAATTCATCTATATTGCAGATGTGGGAGCAATCTACTAACAGTAGTAGCAGACAGAAGGTAATATTCTCGTTCAACTTGCGTAAATGCTTAAATGAATAATTCTAAAATTCTAAAAGGTCGTCGGCCTCACAAATGGTACTGCTCTCACCCCTTTGGGAGAGGCTGTCCAGCACCAGCTCCTTCCGTTTGAACGCATCCAACGCAGAGCAGCTTCGCTAACTACCAAGCTCTCACCGACTACCATCAACAAGAGAGTACATTTCTTCCTCAAAGGCCGAAAATGCATGCATCTATGAAGCGCTCGTAGCGAAGTTTACTTAGCTGTTCTCAACCGATCAGCAAAGTCAAGCAACGCCGCGCGCGGTCATGAGGTGGATGGGTGATCGCTAGTGACATTACTACTGAGCGTTTCCGTGCTTTGGAGGGCACGTTAAGCCGTCGGTCCCGGTTGTTGTTTTAGGATGGCAGTCGTTATAGCATGGTGGTAAGGCATTTTGCGAATGCCCACCTGGCTAGTACCACCCTGAAGTAGAAAATCTGTCGCCAAGGACCTAACAGTGAGTTCCGGCAGCTGTCCTTGAGAGCCAGTACTTCTAGGTTAGCTGAACAACGTCTTCGACCACAACATCACTTACCATCAGGTGAGATAGAAGTCAAAGGCTAACCTATCTTTGAGACCTCTCGTGTTTCGGATCTTAACCGATTTTGATGAAATTTATATGGATCCACCTCAGAGGTATTATACCCTTTCTAATAAAAAAAGATTTATATATATTGATCCGATGATGACCAAAGCAAAGCCGCGATTGAAATGCCTACAAGTAAAAACAATGTGGTTGTTATAAGCAAATTAAATCCAAATGTAAAAGAATCTGTTCCAAATCAGACTTTTGCTAGTCAAAATATACAAAACACTAAAGGTAGTTCAAAGAAAGTGAATGTCACTGACGTTTAAGAAAATTTAGAGAGAATCGATACTGCCAGTATAGAAACTGATACTGCTTGTAATAAGGTGGAATCCATTAAACACAATACCATTTTAGCGGCGAATAAAGAACCTATTTTGGATATAGTACCTACTGCTTCTAAAGATAGCATTGAGGTGAACAGTGCAATTCATCCTAAAGTAATCAATGAGCAAAGTGAATATAATGAAATGGCTGCAATGCTCAAAAATAATATATCGACAGCAAAAAAAGACTCATTTGAAGAAACGAGGAAAACAAATGTGGCTATAGTTAAACTTTTAAAACTGTATGCCCAACGAGACTCAAAAGTGTCTGAACCGAAAAAAATACTTAAACTCCTACCACCTCAATTCTTCGAAACGTGCAGAGCACCCGAATCAAAAATAACCGATGAGATTGCTTCAAAAAATACTGAAAGTTCTATTGAACCAAACAAAGATCTTTACTTTATGTAGATGATATAAATAATGACATGTCTCGTCAAAACTTATGGGATTTAAACAAACAAGAAGTAATCACTAGTGTTTTAAAGAATGAGACAAGGAGTAACTCTGTTACATTGATAAAAGAAGATAAAAATATTGATGAGTCGACCTCGCTAACGCCAGAAATGGCGGGTGCTGGCATAGCTGATCATATTGATCAAAAACCAATAAAACATTCTGATCCGGAAATGCAGGAATCAGTTAAAAAGGTAACTAACTGGCTTGAAAACAAACCCTACAGTCCTAAAAATACTGTATAAAACTCCCCGTGTGGTGCTGGGTTACGATTGCCCCATATCATTCGTATTAGTGTCGTAAGAGGCGACTAAGGGAATTATACTGGAAGGTTAGCAGCAGCGCCTTCTAAAGAACTATTACCTTACACTGCGATCCCCAAGCCGTCTGCCAAGCATGTGGATGGCAAATACCCTCTTAATAGGGGAGGCTGTGTTCAGCAGTGGACGATCCGGCTGATACTCTATAAAAAATTATGTGTCGTCATACATAAAAAATATTTATACGCGTCGAATTGAGAAAGGGTCGTCGGTTAAAAATCACCAAACTACACATTACTTATACAGATTCCAAATATAAAAGTGATTTTGATTTTAAAGTACGTCACGTGAAAATTCAGGACCAGACCCCGCAAATCAGTAAAACTGGCTACACTACCCGTTGCGGTGAAGTAGCGCCCTCTATATTACCCTAGTGGGTAGTTGGCTATTTGCCTTTACCCGCAAACCGCGCACCTCAAAAGCTTTGTTTTAGTAACAGCTTCCCAGCCTCCCTTAAGGGACTATAGTCTTAACTTTTAAGCGAAGATTAGTCTTAATTGGCATTAATAGCGACCCAGAGGCAATTTCATGTTAAATAAGGAATGGGTATAGAGAAAATATTGATTACAAGTTTGTGCCTTTATATATAGGTAACAAAGTTAGGAGAACTTAAAGACATCTTGTGCTTTCAAATTCATTAAGTATATTTATGAAGTAATGTCAATTATTAATGTTCACTTAGCATGCGTAGCACTTAGCATAAATATAAAATGGTAGCGATATCATTACGAGGGTTGAGTGTTTTAAAAAGCACTGTTATCAGCAGTAATCGGTGTTTAACAGCGTTAACGGTGGCACTGTACCTTATGACGGTTGAAATACTACAAAGAATTATATTTGTTACAAAGCTAAATGGATTAAAACCAAAATGGTCCTAACCAAACAAAATCAAAGGGAACAATTTGTTTGTTTTAAGCGTTTTCTTCTTTTATGTCATCGTTTCACCTGACATTCATACCAATCTAAACTGTTACAAGGCATACAACCCAATCTAAACTCTGAAGCAGTGATGGCTCTGTGGCATTAGCTATGGACTGCCGCGCAGCAGGTCCATGGTTTGAATCCCGCCGCGGGCTTGAGTTTCACCGCATGGTGGAAGGGCATTTTGTGAATGCTCGCCTGGTTAGCAACCACCCTCAAGTAGAAAATCTGTCGCCCAGCACCTAACGGAGTGTTCCGGCAGCTGTCCTTGAGAGCCAGTAATTCTAGGTTAGCCTGAACAACATATTTGACCACATCATCACTTACCATCAGGTGAGATTGTGGTCAAAGGCTTACCTATCAGCAATAAAAGAAAAAAACACTATTATACTTGTATAAGTTAATAGTTTAATGTCATAAAGTCCTTTACATAAAATATCATCATTCCAATTCATCAGTAGGCAAAGGTGTTAAGCACCTACGTAATTACATATATGTTTGTGTTTCATGTAATAGAGGACGAGCATATTGCCATCTACTAAGCATATTTCAAGACTCCGGACTGCTATTGAGAATTGTCTTTGTCAGAAACACAATAACTGTTTGGTCTGGGGACCCAACCCAGCTCCACGAGGTTCCAAACGGATGCTTTCGTCACTTCACACTAAAGGAAGTCCATTTTATAAAGACTTTCCCTATTATAATACTGTCCTAATTATAATTGGAAAAGGTAATGGAGCGATAATGACGTGGAAACAGAAATAACACAGCAAAACATTATCCATAGAGGTACGCCCACATACACCCTACGCTTCCCCCGCGTATCGGGAATCCAGACTGCCTCCTTTCATTACATCCTCAAACGCGGGTCGTATTAGACTAGCACAAAACATCCGATAGTGTTCTTTGCGCACAGAAGAAGCTAATTTTGCTTAAGTGGGCTACTCGCGACGCGTAGGGGATCCTGCCGCGCCCTGTGTTTGACTCTGATGTATCTAAGATGCTGCTACAGGCTGCCTGCAGGGTAATTATTAGTTGGAAACGGTTTGTACAATATGCTGCTATTAGCTTACAATGTAACTGTTATAGTAAAACAGTATCAATTTTAGACATATCCCATTCTATGATCTAATAAATAGGCTTAAATTATTACATGGGTTACCACAATTACGTAGATGATAGTGTTGAAAGGTTGGTAATAGTCAAAAACTTAACTATAATCAAAATTAAAACACAAAATTATTATTGAGACGTTGTACATTAAGTAACCACATACCGTGTGAGTACCATGATAAAAATCATCTAAATTAATGCAAAAAAATACAGTAGGTTATACATATAATATGTACAAAGATTACCCAGTGGGATGAACAATAAATATAGCCGAAATATCAGATGCGCACGTTTATGGTAAAATTAGAAAGATCCAAGTCATGGTAATTTTTATTTCATTCTTATTATAAATACCTTATAAAACCATCTAGAAGTTTTTTTCCGTTGCTACCTGTGGGTGTCATAAGAGGCGACTAAAGGTAAAATACCGGAATCAGCGCCTTCTGAGGAACTGATATATTAATCTGCGATCGAAGACGCCTGCCAAGAGTGAGGATTAAGGCGAACCCCTCTCACCCTAAATGGGGGAGGCTATGTTCAGCAGTGGACAATCCGGCTGATGCAGTGCATGTAAAGTAAAAGCTAAAAATGTTAGACTGATAGATACATTTTAAAAAGATTGCCTAGATATGTCTAAAACAATTTACTTAACATTAATTATTAATCAACACTATCACTACATGTTGTTACACATGTAGTGTGTACACAATATATCCTCCATTTATATTGAGTGGATATATTGGTCTGTCCTTGGGGCTAATAGATGGTATGCTTTTAAATCCAGCCTGAGATTTTTTCATAATGTTACCTTAATTATTTTGATTGGCATGCAGCATATTATCGTTCTCGACACTTGAGTTGGTTGCGATGACGTGCATTGTTTAGTTGTAAGCACGCATCTACCCTCGCGTGAGCAATACTTATGAATTTCCTAGGGGAAGTTCTTATTGTGCTGTACGTACGATAACGACTAAATATACATAAATTCGTATGTTTTACATACAAATGCATCTACCTAGTTCATTGTTGTTTATAGGGCTTTTTTAGATTGGATTTAGTTCCTGAAGTAATTCTTAGGGGTTTGTTTTGTTATGTGCTGTTGCTATGGACATTTGTAGGAATATAGGTATCATTGAAATGTGTATTGGAAATGTATAAATATCCCGGCCTTTTTTCTTTTCTTTTTGTGAGCATTTGTCCACTATCACACCTGATAATAAGTGATGTTGTGGTCGAAGATGTTGTTCAGGCTAATCAGATAACTGGCTCTCAAGGACAGCTGCTAGAACACACCGTTAGGTATTTCGCTACAGATTTTTCTACTTAAGGGCTAAGCTATCCAGACGGGCATTCGCAAAATGCCCTACCATCATGCTATAACGACTGCCATCCTAAAATAACAACCAGGACCGACGCCGAAACACGGAAGAGGTTTGTAGTAATGTCACCAGCGGTCACCCATCCAACTCATGACCGCAGCGGACGTTGCTTAACTTTGCTGATCGGTTAAGAACAGCTAAGCAAACTTCACTACGAGCGCTTCAAAATGATCGTACAAGGTGAGTTGTTTATTACTATTCTTCGACGTGAGTAGCGCAAGCGCACTACGGTATACCAATTCTGTGCGGAGTGTCTGTGCTTGTAAACAAAGATTCCCATATTTCCTTTCGTTTATCTTTGTGTTAATGAGAATATACCCACCGACTCCTAATGACTAATGAGTAGCAGTAGAACTCTTATTGCAAGTTCGTCCGAGAAAGAACTACCACCAGACAAATTTCCACCACCATGTAGTAATGTTCACATTACTTGTTCTGCTTTGAAGAGCATGGGTGCCGATGAAAGTACAGGTACACAACACTGTTTCAATGTGATGGGTGCAGTGGTGTTCGCCACTTGTGACGAACTGCATCTGTTATAGGCAGAGGTTACTGCTTAGCACCAGGTGTGCCTCTTATATGTTCCATCACATAAACAAAAAACATAGGGAGGATTATGGATTAGACATTTTATAGCAGAACCTTTGTGAATGCAGGCCTGCTCCCTCAAGAAGAAAATCTGTCGCCAAGCACTAAATGTATGTGTTCCGGCATTTGCCCTGGAGAGCCAGTACTCTAGGTTAGTCTGAACAACATCTTCGCTCAATTTATAACTTACCAATGGGTGAGATATTGGACTAAGTCTAGCCTATCAGCAATAAAACATACCCTATCAATATAAATATAAGATAAAATGTAAGATGATAATACTGCTATTGAATTAATTTTGTTCATTATAAAAATCTATAACGAGCTTATAACAACGTTGGTTATTTGTTTGTGCCGTAACATTAGTGCGCTCCATTCTGTGGCCATTTTTTTAAATCTCTTCCATTTTCAGCAAATAAATTCAGTAGGTTTCTACCGAAATATTTTCCGATTAACTTAAGAACGTTTACATTACCCGAGATAGTAGCGCTATTTGCAATTTATTGCCCCGTTATGGTGGCGAGTGCATCCCGACTGACTCAAGGGTGCACTATCGAAAAGGTGACTTAATTTGATACTAATATTTCTTGATTGCATCCTCATGTATTTTATTACTTCTCAAATGAAGATCTTTTCTCAAATGCAGAATTTTCTTTTTGTATCAGTGTGTAATGTAATTTTCAACATCAGACAAATACTGAATACCTACATCCACATTTAAAACCTACAGAATAGCTACACATACAATTATTTTTTTATATTGAATTTTTTCGCATAATATTTGTAGGGTTTTCTATAAAATGAAAGCCCAATAACTCTATTTTGCGACCTGGGGTTAAAACCTAGTGACGATAGAAAATTATAGAACCTTCCAGATTACAAAGCACTACTTTTCACCACTTAAGCAACAAGGCAGATCATTTAAGTAGTAATAAATTACTACGATTAAATACAACTGAACTTTGATCTTAAATAGTAGTTTCTTCTTTTAATGCCTTTGTATTATATTATGCAGCAAAAGCCATTAAAGTTGTTGACCGAGCTCCGCAGTGTAGTGTAGACTTAATCCTACTCCACACATAACAGGTGTTGGGTGTCAAAGCAGCAACAAAAACGACCAGAAGGAACAGTGTGCAGGTAGTAAGCATTTTAGGCATGAAGGACACTGGTGCAAGTGAAATTACTGGGCGAACGAGATATAAGAGCTAATGTCACGGATTGACAAGCACAGTCCAATATCAAGCAGAACGAGAAATGTGACATTACAAAGGTAATGGGCAGGCGTGATACCTACTAACCATCGGGTGGCGGACTTGTACGCCACTTCGTTAGTTAATTTTTTACCTGATATGTTGAAAGAGTTGGCTTGCCACAATCCAGCCGGCCTGAAATCTTGCCCTATCTCGGCGGAAGGCTGCTCACGGGGGTTTAAGTCCCACACTTCCCCTGCCATCGCCCCGGTGGTGGATGGATAGTGCGAAGGCATTTCCCCCTTAAAAAAAAAAGGTATTATGCACCCACGAGAGAGGAGCCTATTGCTATCCATCGGGCACCCAGGCTTCTTATTGCTACTGGTAATATCTTTGTCAGAAATATATATTATAACTCGTCCATATCCTAAACCAAAACCTCGTATTCAAAGCTTTGAAATAACCTTGCAGAAGGAAACAAATTGTGGTGCAAAAGAAGCAAGAGCAACGCGAGTGCCTGTGCCGTCAGGCTGCAAGCCGAGGCTGACGTGGAATTGATTCAGCACACGACGTGAGTTGACTCTCTAACAGCGTGCCTCAAATATAAACCAACAACTTTATGCCAACAAAACTGAACTTTTAACGAAGTTTTATTTTAAAAGTAGTTCCTACCTATGTTTTTGTGGGGTACCGGGATAGAATATCAGCCACCAGCTCTTCCCATGGGTGTAATAACAAAGGGTCAAATACCCGAAGGTGGGCAGTAGCGCCATCTGAAAAACTGCTTTCCTACACTGCGATCCCCAAGACGCCTGCCAAGCGTGGGGATTATTGCAAAAACCCCCTTAATGTTTGACGGGAGGCTGTGTTCAAAAGTGGACAAATTACGCTAATACAGTACCTACGATTTTGATAAAATCAATAGTAAAAATGTTAAGTTGCTTATTTATCAGCACAGAATTATCAGTACAGGGTTTAAGTAAATTTACAAGCTTGTGCCGACCCACAACTGATGGTAAAGTTAGTTTGTGGCCACAGATAAAATATCATTTCGTTAAATTACCTACAGCAGAGCTACTGACAGTGTTAAATCTGGAGCATGTTAGCTGTCTGGCTAACCCAGTCCGAGCTAGTTACAAGTACTTGTATACTGTTGGCCTACTGTTTTGAACTGATACAAGGTATAGTGAGTAAAATATTACAAGTACTTGTATAGTATCTTATCTCTATTTTTTTACCACGTTAAGAACTTGTTAGGCTCCTGCACCCTGAAAGCAAAACAGACCTCTAATGACTCTGTGCGTTTGTCCGGCTTCATGCTCGAGTTTGTAACAGCTCAACAGCTGTTACAATCATGAAATTTTTAAATTTGGTGTATAACGTTGACCCAAGGATGAATATTGGACTGTAAATTAAATTAAATTATTTTTCAAGGAGGCTCCAATAATAGAGGCTGTATATTGTTTTTTTTTATAATGCAGCTTATGGGATGTCAACAACATAGGAACTTAAATGTTTTTCTATAGAAAAACATTTAAGTTCCTTTGGAAAATTCTGGTTGCAACAGTTATTGGGTTTTTATGACAGGAACATGTAGTAGTACTCCGGAGTCTAACCATTTTCGGTACATCAATCTATAAACAACCTCAACCTATATGGGTCCAAAGTATATGTGGAGAAACGTGGTCTTATACATCTCGGCCTATTTGTCTATAAATAGATATCACTGTCCTGAAATCCAGTGAAACTATTTCTAACTAATATTATATTGAAAACAAAACTTGTGCAAAGTTGATCTAGTGTGTGATGTGATCAGACTGGTCAACAAAGCGGGTCAAATGTAAACCGACCTCCATTGGTATATCGTTAATTTACTAAAGAGTTTCTGTAGAATCATATTCAGTTTACGGTGTGTAGTAATAAACATACATATTTTAATAACTAGGTATATATCTAAACAATTATTTCATTGCATGTTGCTATTTCATTAATAACTAATTATAAGGCATATATCATGCATTCAAAATGGACTAAAATGTATACACTTATATAAAAAATAACTCTAAATTTAATAATATGTATATTAAAAAATATATAAACGTATAAAACTTCGATATTTTTATTGAAGCCCAAAAATCCAAATATATACATATGTATACATATACATATATATAGATATCTCATACAGCATGAATATTATATTATATGACAATTTTTATGATGAGCTATCTCTATTATAAGATGGTATAAGTCTATTTGTTGGCGCGGGAATTTGTTTTTAGAATATTGATGGAGTCTATAATAAAATAATAGTGTATAATAATGTTTTATGGTTTTAGGAAATGAAATAATGGGAATGAAAAAACATATTGAGGTGGTAGGTATTCAGATCAAAATTCATAAAATGACCTGAAACAATAAAAAGAAGCTCAATCCGAGGCAAGATATTATGTAGACTCTCTGCGTGGAAATCTATAATTATTACCACTCTGGGCTAAATGTAATTTGATTGTTTTAGAGCCTGTTTCAGAATGTTCTAGTAAGTTCCGGTTATACTACCCAGAACATAAAATAACTGAATGACAAAAATTACAGTTAACATGCAGCGCGTTTCAAGCTTTAACCGATGGATAGGCTAAATTGATGACTGTGAAATGCAAAGATAGTGTTTTATTTATTAAATATGTTCTGGATAGTATAACCGGAACATACTCGAACATTCTGAAACAGGCCCTTAGTGTATGTAGGTACCATGTAGGTACCTACATATCTTCAAGAATAATTTTGTAACAGCAGGGTATTCTTCATTTTATCACTTAATCTGGAATAGAATAGAATAGAATAGAATAGAATAGAATAGAATAGAAATATTTATTAACCATATAACTTTGAATGTTATACACGGCAAGTCCAATACATTTAGTTTATTATTATATAAATTAAAATTATGATATCTATTATTTAAAATTTAAATATTCTATACAATACAATCTGTTTTGATAAATAATGTCTACAGGATTATAGTTTTTACGTTATACATCATTTAGATTACAATTATCTATACTAATAAATTCAGAAACAAATTACAGATTTATATTAATTATGTACACAATCAGTCGTCATATTTTAACCTATTTTAATGTGAAAACGAGGATTCAGTCAGGCGCATCGTCATATATTCGTTTAGTGAATAAAATGGGTTCGATTCTAAGAATCTTTTTATTTTCGATTTAAACTCATTTATGTGCAGTCTAGTTGTACAATGAGGAAGTTTGTTATACATAATTATTTTATTATAGATCCCTTGCTTCTTAACTTTAACTAATTTTGTCTTTGGCTGATGCAATTTTTCTTTGTTGCGTAAGTTGTAACTTGTACAGTCCATGACTTTAGGCAATTTTTCTTTTTCACTGTGAATCTCTATAAGGCTCTTGTAAATGTATAGAGATATGACCGTCATTATACAATTTTTTATGAAAAAAGGTTTAGCTGAATCACGCTTTCGCAAACCGTTTATTATCCTTATAGACCTCTTCTGACATTTAAGGATTTTTTTAATATTTGTAGCATTTCCCCAAACCGTAACAGCGTAACTAATAAGAGAATGAACATAGGCATAATAAACTGTTATCAGTGTTTTTTTATCTAACACTGGTTTAAGCCTAAATAATGCATAGTTTGCACTAGCAAGTTTTTTGCTAAGCGAATCTATATGAGGAGAGTGGCTAATTGTTTGATCAATGGTATAACCTAAGAATTTGTTTTCCTTCACTGTGACGTTACGCTCTATACTCTTCCTTGCTTGGTATTCCATAATTGTGGTTTTATCAGCGTTCAAAATAATTCCATTAACTCTAAACCAGTTTTTGAGAATGCTCATAACAAGGTCTATCTTATTTTCTAAATGATTTTTATTCTTGTCTGTGATCCCAACGTGTGTATCGTCTGCAAAAAGACTAACAAAACTCCATTCCGGCAAACATTTTGCCAAGTCGTTAATGTAAATTAAGAATAAGACAGGGCCAAGGATTGACCCCTGAGGCACTCCTATGTTAACGTTTCCTAAATCTGAACTTTTCCCGTTTACATATACTATTTGGGATCTATTGGCTAGATAAGATCTCATCATATTTAATTCTGCACCAGTAAACCCATAGTATTCTAGCTTTAATAAAAGTACATCGTGTCTAAGGCAGTCGAATGCTTTTGATAGATCGCAATAAATACTGGCACATTTTTGTGACTCGTTTAGGGATTGCAGTATAAAGTAGATTACTTTTCTTATTGCCATTTCTGTGGACCGCCCTTTTCGGAAACCAAACTGCTCAGATGAAAATATATTATTATTTTCAAAGTACTTAACGATTCTGTTCTTTATTATTGTCTCAAACAATTTCGACAGTGTTGGCAATATACAAATTGGTCTATAATTAATGATCTCTGAATGTTCTCCTTTTTTATGGAGTGGTCATATTTTTCCCTTTTTAAGATCTTCAGGGAAGACTCCATTTTCGATACAACTATTTACAACAATATAAATTAACTCCATCAGATGGTCATTTTTCATTAATAATTCTTTGATTGTTTTTGTATTCATGTCATATATATCAGTTGTCTGTTTAGACTTCATATTCTTAATTATATATCGTAATTCTTTAAATTCAACTTTATCAAAATTTATAAATGTCAGTGGTTTTTTTAATTTTATTTAAGTACATCATGCAATCTGTAGCATTTATGTCAATATCATTTGTTAAAGTATGCGCAATATTTAGAAAATAATTATTGAATACATTAGCTATAGTTTTAGGGTCAGTTATATTTTCATTTGAGTTATTATCCTTTATAAGCTCTATTGTGGACTTAGATGCTTGCTTTTTTCCTTTTCTCACTTGTTCTCCTACTATTTGCCAAGTTTCCTTTATTTTATTACGCGATGTCTTTATTCTATGGCTATATTGAAGTTTTTTCGCAGTAAACATAGCCTTCCTTAGAATTTTTTTATATCTCTTAATTTTTTTCTTTCTATGTTCGCAAGGTTGATGATTTTGTAAAATTTCTAATTTAGCCAAATTATCTTTGGAAATTTCGATGCCTTTCGTTGTCAATTTCTTAAATGGTTTATTATTAGTTTGTTTTATTTTAGGGAATGCTACATTATAATTATATTTTAAAGCGTCCAATAGAATACTCATTTTTACATTTGGGTCAACACATTCATCTATTTGAGTCACCAAAGCAGTATAATCTTTGTTAAATAGGTAATGAAAATAATTGAAGTTGTTTCTGGACATGACTCTAATAAGACTACATATCTTTTTTGATGTTTGTGTATCATTTTCAATAACTAATTTTACAACATTGTGGTCAGACAGCTTATTTCTTAAAACGCAACTCGTGTTGTCTTCAAAATTGACAATAAAGTTATCTAAGCATGTGGAGCTGTTGCCTTGAGTACGGGTGGGCACGTTTATTTTAAATTTACAATCGAAATTTTGGAGCAAATTACATAGTCTTTTAACATATTTACTAGGATTTAGAATATTTATATTAAAGTCTCCAGCTATGACCAATTCTTTTCCTTCTCGGCAAACAGTTCGTAAAATTTTAGTCAATATATCAAAAAATAATACAATATCATTATCTGGCCTGTATAACACTACAATTACAATTTTTGTACCTCTTAATTCAATAGCTGCTAATTCACAATGTGTTTCAAAAGATAGTTTATTTAGATCTTTACGCACTTTAAATTTTATATCTTCTTTGATAAAGATCGCTGTACCACCATGTTCAAATATTTTTCTATTAAAGTACGTTGCAAGTACGTAATGTTCAAAATTCATAGCTTCTACGTGGTGATCCTTCGCCCATGTTTCTGTGAGGCATAAGATGTCGCACTTTTGTTCATTTATAACATGCTCTATTTCCATATATTTGTTGTGAATGCTCTGAACATTTGCGTGAAGGATCACCTTGGTCTGCCTGTTGGAAAGATTGTTGGAAAATTTAAGGCAGGCTGGTTTCTTACTATGTCTTCCGATTTGCATTTTATGAATTTCAACATTGATGACGGCTGAAATTTATTGTTGATATATGATTTTAAAGTATCTGCTATGTACTGTCTGATATGGTAAAAGTTTGTAGTCTTATATTCAATTCTTTTCAAATTAATATCTAAGTATTTGACGTTTTCTGACATTTGGGCCATCTGAGCAATTGATCTATTTACCTTATAAATATCTGAATCATTAATTCCGTTATAATACATACCACTAATTATAATATTAAATTTTCTATTCGGGTTCTGAATGATATCATTTATTATTTTAGTATAGCTATATCTTTCGCTTAAACTCGACCCTTTATCATATTTGCTTATTAGTATTATGACTAAATCGTCATTTGTCAAATCATTTGTTAAGTTATTAAAATATTCGAAATGTTTATACTATTGAGCCCCTGTCTTACAATAATTTATTACTTTGCTTGTGTTATTCGTTTGATTATACAATTTTGCCGATAAACCTCTTCCTATTTCATCTGAGAAGATTAAAGTGCGTTTTTTCTCATCCGATATCATATGCCTACTGTCCATAACAATCCCGTTTGTTTCAATATTCTCTTTCGACTCAGTGATTTCAAATATTTGCTTCTGAGTTTTTACTGCTGTAAGCTTGAGTTTAAGGGTATTGCATTCCCGTGTAATTTTTTTGTATTTACTTTGAATTGTTTTTATCTTTTTAATAATTTTTCTTAATTTTCCTGAAACTTTAGTTTTCTTATATATATGTAGCTTTGCCTTCGAATGTTTACAAGGTTGGTGATTGTCTTTCATGCAAATGTGTTCAACATTGGTTTCGCTTTGCGCACGTATTTTTAAAGAGTTATTCTTTTCCTTTTCTTCTTCGAGCCATTTTGATAACTGTGCAATTTTGCCATTCAAATGAATTATTAAGAGATCCTGTGAATTAGAATCAGTGCTTTTCTGAGAAGGGGACATTGTGTTTCCGAATTCGGTTGTTGTTGTTAATCTGGGTAATTTTCTCTTCCTTCCAGATAAAGGACTATTGATTCCATCACAAAAATCTATATTTCTGTAAATTTCATTTAATTTATGTGACTTATGAAGCTCTTTTTTTAGCGTCTCATTTTCGGAAAGTAGGTTGTCCACCTCGTTATTTGCGATCATTAAGTTGTTTTCCAAGTCAGACACCTTCTGTTGCAAAGCTTCATAAGTAGAACTTTGGTCTAATGTTGTTTGCGAAAAACAAATCCTAGTCGATTCTAATATGGATTAATCATTCAGGTTGCCTAATGAATTTGCTCGCTGTCGCTGAAGGGTGCGAAATGTAATATTCTCAGTTTCCATTTTGTCCATCTTTGTTAATAACACATATAAAATATATAAAACTCTGTCAAAAAATCAAACAAATAGCCAAAAAGTATGTTATCTTAGAAAATATACTACATACAAAACAAAAAGTGTGCAAAAAGTATAACGCGTCTGCTGGATTTGAACTCGGGATATTAATGTACCGATTTGCTTCTAACCGACTCAAGCCGCTGGTCCATTTACGCTGTTGGATGTGACTGCGAAATTAACGATAGCATGGACGCTTATATTATACCATAGCATTATACTACAGCTAAGTAGGTAACAGCTTTGTCAATCCAGTTAACAGTTGAGGAGTCCAAAGTCCAATTTTTACTTGCTGTGGCAAATGGAAGGTAGGCAAGTATTACGGAAGTTTATTTTGATTTCTTAACTTGTTCTTTCCACTTAAATCACGTCCTGGTTAATGGCTTTAACCCTTTGTCTAGGTACTAGGTACATACGGTCAAGGTATTCATATGTTCATCTTTAAAATCACACACTGCGATTTGATAAAATGTCTACTTAAGAGCGTCGAATATTTTTTGGGTTTGAAAACAATTTGTCCTTATTTCACAAATAATTTTGCGTAGATAATACGAACACTGATAAATCTTTACTCTATTTTTATGCTCTCACTAGTATTTTCTCAGATATCACTTAATTGCAATTTAACAAAATTTATAAACACAAACGCGATGTTTACTCCGCGCTGATCGCGTTCCGACTTGAAAAACACATAATTAAAACCATTGTTTATTTTCTTTAAAAACATTGTTGTTTTTAATTAACTTTTCATTAATAACTCGTATGGAAAAAATACATTCTGGAGCCCTCAGAAAGCAGAAATATTATTTTGTTAGGCAAAAATATGCAATGTTTGAACAATCACACTGCTACACTTTAGCTCTTTGACCCGTGGGGTGCCTAGCTAGAATATCACCCCATTGCTACTGTTGGTGTCATAAGAAGCGACTAAAGGTAAAATACCGGAAGGTGGGCAGCAGCGCCTTCTGAGGAACTGATATATCTAAAACTGCAATCTCGTAGGCGCCTGCCAAACGTGGGAATTATGGCAAACCCCCCTTTAATGGGGGAGATTGTGTTCAGCAGTTGACAATCAGGCTGATACAGTACCTAGTATTTTTTGGAGAAAATAATTTCGAGAAAATTATCATTTTTGCATTAACGCTTGGGAAGCGAACAAGTTCACAAATTTTCAACGAAAAGAAAAAAATAAAAAGGTGTGAATGAAAGAGTACGATCATGAGTCTGGACCCCAGCCCCCAAGATTATTTAATATTTTTCCTTTTTGGTATTGCTAAGACAACTTGACCTACTTTAAAACTAAGACAACCTTTAAAAACAAAATGCAACGTTAGTCTGTCTCACTGGCGATACTTTGTAGAAGCTCTCAGCATTGTTTCTTGATGTTACCCAGCAAATCCACATTTACGGCAAGCGCCTGCGATTCAATTACAAGCAAAGTGCGCGGCGGTGCGTATTGCATCGTAAACTGAGCTATAAGGCGTTATGACTCTGAACGAAATAAAATCTAGTTGGAAGGCCTCTAACTGCCTCTGACCTGAATAATCGAAGTATCGATAAAACAAAACTGTGTTAGGAAAGTTTCTATAACGAATGAGTACTACTGAAACTTATGTTTCTACATGAAATTCTTTGCTCTAATCAAACGATGCATCTGTATAAATATTATCATCATTTTCCTACCCTTATTTTTATTTTTATTTTTTATGCCTGATTGGTTAGCCTTTGACCACTATCTCAGCTGATGGTAAGTGATGATATGGTCGAAGATGATGTTCAGGCTAACCTAGAAGTACTGGCTCTCACTTATATGGAAGGTTAAATTATGTTTTGTTTAACAACATACAAGACAACACAAGAAAGTATTACTAGGTATACCTACCTACTTCGATATAAATGTTTTCTCCTTACATAAAGGAAACACTAGCACAATATAATAATGCTTTGGGTTCTCATTTATAGAATAACATAACAGATTATTAATTATTAATTCAACTGTTGCAATACAATAAAGTAATATAATTTTTGTTAATGTGTTCTTAGTATTTATTTATTCAGATAATTAGAGGCATGAAAACAGACATGAGTTTACATACCTAAGTATATAATAACTACATAACTACTTCCGTAATAAAAAATATATAAAAATATAGTTACTCAAAGACCTATATACCAAAAACGTATAATAAAATATCTATGGATGTGAAACAACGAGGGACGGTCCGCAAGCAATGGCCGCCATTAACAAGGCAAAACAAGGGATACGTTTTGAAAAACAACTGATATACACAATATATCGAAAAACTACTGTAACTTTGAAGTAAATCAAAACAATCACCTGTTTAAATGTAAACTGCCATCCCCAGGTAAGTAGATGTGTAGGTATTAGAATTATAGTCATATCAAGGCTTAGAAAGCTCAGCAATCAACGAATGAACAAAATTTCAAGCCGAAACTATAAAAATGGCTACACGATTGAGTACTTCGAAGACCTTGTTTTACACATGGCCACTTATAAAATATTTACCTTGTTTGTAATTGTGATATATTATTTTTTTTAAATATTATATGCTTAGGTGAAAAAAAAAATGTGTTTTTATAAAGTCAGAAGGGTAGCGAAATCATTTTGAAAGATAATTTTTTGAAACTGTACTTGTACTCGGTCAGTCCAGTAGTTTTATTAATGGTCGCACCATCCCTATACGATAATTGAAACAACGAATTTCTATTTATTATTTCAATACAACCTTCACATGAAATACCTACTATGTTCATCTTATGATTAACAACCAAATTAAAAACCAAGGGTGAAATTCAATATGCTTCCAAATGTTGAAAGTTGTGGCTCTAAAACCTCACAAAGTAGGTAGATAGTTTGCCAAGGAAATGTTTCTAGTCAAACTGTAACTTTTTATTAATCCCACAGTTGCAAGTTGCAACAATCAGAAGTTTTTCGTTCGCGCCCCGACCGTTGCGTGGCGTTCTACATTTTAAATATTCCTTCATGTGTCCCAGTTTCCACAATAAAACACTTTTCATAGCTCTAATACACTTTATTGTGCTGACACATGAACGTTGCGGCTTCTCGTAAAATCACGTCAAATACCTACCATAATACTTTTTATAACGCCCGTAGTAAAAAGGAAACTTTCTTTCATAATGCTTGAGAAATTTGAAACGACGTAATCCGTAATTTTAGTTGAAGTCCTTAATTTATGGAATTGTGTAACGAGTTTCATAAATCGCTTAACTTTTCCGTGTTACGACTTCTAAGCTTATAAAATAGGCAGAGTCTGAGTTATGAAAGAGCTTTACTTCAACAATGATTGTGGGTTTTATTTCTTATTCAACTACTTACCTTCATCTTAGAATTGTTCTTGTACTTTACTAAGTTTTTATTTAAATTCCGTTACCCACTTTGACCAAAAGGCGTCGGCTTAAGTACCTACACACTTTATCATAATCTGTTTTCTAGTCTTACCTTAGAGTGGGTAAATTTATAGGAGCTTTAGCCTTATATTACCTGCGCCATATCCTGAAACATACAGTTGTTGACTCATATGCCTGTAATTTTACAAGATCTTAATGACTGCTACCAGGATATAACGTTAGATGCTAGGTGATAGATTTTCTACTTGAGGGTGGTTAGCTAGCCAGGCATTCTCAAATGGCCTTCCTCCAGGCGGCGAAGCTCAAGCCAGCGTTGGACATCGAACCATAACTTGCCCCCCGGCAGTCCATAACTATTGCCGCTGGGCTATAATTGCTTCAAAAACAATTTTATAGTTATATATTTTTACACCTTCACTCATAAATACCTACTTGATTAACATATTTTTGTTATTACCGTAATTCAGAGTATTTTCTTCATATTCTTTTTCAAATTTGTATTTCATTTTATAGAGATAATTTTGAAGAACTTTATTTTGAATCAAAGGTTGTTTCAGAGAATATATTATAAAAAAAATTTGCTGCTGAAAATTAAACATACTTTGTAAAAAAAAAACAAAAAAGAACTCTGTTCAAGTAAAGGTATTTCTTGCATTTTTACATTTTTGATCCCCAACAGATCAAGTAAAATGGTATACAGGCTACATTCTAAAAACTTTGTTCCTTCAGTAATGAAAATCCGTAACATGCAACGTTTCGCTCAAATGATTTTTAATTTTTTTACTATTTTTTGGCCACTGATGTCGCAGGGTGTCCCGAGCGAGGCTCATACTTGGTGGATGTTTTTCCACGTTTATATTCGGTGCACCAACGTAAAAAACGGCACCGACTATAACACTATGAAATAACTTGCGGAAATCGGTTTTCAGGGTCCACGTTTTTTCATTTATTTATAGCTGACAGGCTAGAATTTGTCATATATCTAACCTCATGATAACTGAAGATCTGGTTAAGAATTTTTTCATCATTTTTTCTAAATATTTATTCGGTATCTAACAGGCGTAACGGAGCATCCAGCTTTGCGAACCGGTATTTACTTTTTAAACTTCCAAAGAATTGGTTACCGCATTCTCAATTTTGAATAAAACGCCCCTTATACACAGAAAAATCTTTTTAAGGACATCAGAATCAAACAGAATCTCATTGATACTTTTATTCAATTCTTACATTTTTTGTGGGATTAAAAGTTGAAAATTCTATTTAGATATTTGTTTGTGGAAGACCCAAACACTCCCCAAAGATCACAAGCAATAAACTGCGACCTATTGTAATTTTGTTTCGCAAACTTCACGCTTTTAGACCAAACAAACTTTAGGCGTTTGCTCGAAATGCCGACAATTCACATAAATTCATAAGCCCACAAAATGAAATTTAATACTTGCCATAACGGTGGATAATTTGGACTTGACAAACTATTGTGACAAAGGGGAGAGTTTGATGGTAACCTTTTTAGAGGACAACCAGGCCAAGGACGATAAGAACTACTTATATAATTGGATTAAATCAACCTTCGTTAGTAGTCAAGGTTAGTTATGGCTTATGACAAAAGAACTCTCACTTTTAAATGAAAATATGTAGTTGAGTTGAGTCTCCACATTAAAGTTCAGGTTTTTTATTTTTAATTACTGATATATAAGCCTTTGGTCACAATCTCACATGATGATTTTAATTTGGACTGATTGTTTATTTTCACTAACATCATGGTAAAATGATACTCAGAGATAATCTGTAAACGAGGTTTGCATATGTAGATATGTAACATATAAGTTTTCGTCAAACAGGTATTCTCCGAAAGGCTAGGTTGAGGTGTCTAAACAGTAATCAACCACGCATGAGTAGTTTTTTTTGCTTGTAATAACGGACAATATTGGCCAAAGTTCCAGACTACTGATACTGAAAATTCCTCTTTCAAATTAACCTTATAACTGTTCAAGCCAAGGATCCACCCAAGAAATCAAAATTTCAACGCGACGTTTTCAGATATACACCAACTAGGTATAGTCGATATATATATAACACTTAATTGTTATGTATTTTTTATCACACTTGCACGTAAACAGTGTCTAAACATACATGTCAACTTGCCGTAATGCCCCATATAAAACCTTCGAGCTTTCTTCATGAAACCCAAGGTTGGTAAGTTTTTTTTTATTATTTTAAAGCACAGCACAACTCATGCAAGTTCAAGCAAGGAGTTTACAAGCAATTGAACATTTTTCTTAAAATGTTATCTAAACTGGAATTTCATTGCAATCTCGCTATATGTTACTTAAATACTCAACTAATGTTCTTAATAATCGATTTTAGTAGTTTTTTTGGATCAAAACGTCGTAATTATTTTATTTTTGTCCACTCCGTCTGTAAGTATTTGGAATCATTTGTATAATCTGCGATGTGGGCAAAAAGCCCGCCAGCCGCTTAAAAAAAAGTTCACGTATTTCGTAATAATAGTTGTGCTGACTTGTATATTAAAGCTATAATTCATTATTATTTACTCGCAAATGTGATGAAAAACATTGTATGTTTCACGGGCGGTACGGGAATTACCGAACCTCGACTCAGAAAGTCAGTCTTCGACTTCGGGCTTCTACTAGAGCCTCGATCGTAATTCCTTACTTACCGCCCTTAATACACAATTTACTATTCATGCAAGCATATAACTCAAGTAGGTAATGTCTTACTTTCTTACAAGCCAATTTTTGGTTCGTATCAAGCAAGTTGACGTAAAGGAGTATGACGTCAAACTAAATTGATTAATAAAAATTAGGATGCTTTCAGTATTAGATTTATTGATTTCAATAGTTATTCAACCATCGATAAAATTTATTCTACAAGCACTAAAGTTACACTTTTACTATAATCCAGTGATGGAGTATCTTGAGCTCATGATGGATGGTGCTACATTGCCAAGGCCCAACTTACCTAAAAACTATTCATTATTCTGTGCCCTGAGCATCGTACAGGATTATACAGGGACGGTGACGGATCGGCACCACTCTTCGAGCGGATACTGCCATTCAATCGATTTAAAACTTTGGACGGCCGGACCGCCATTTGCCCGGATTAGGCTCCCGTGAGTTATTTCTGTGTCTGTAGATGGATACTAGCTTTTCCACTGAAAGGCTTAGGGTGATGTAGATTACCTCGAACCCTTGAAAGTCCTTAGCTTATTTGTAAAGCACTCAATCAATCGTACAAAGGTACGTTTCTAGGCACGTTGGTTTTAGGCATTCCTCGTTATGTTACAGTAATGTGGTTGATTAACGACAAATATTTTATGGGAAGTTTAGGCAACAACACGACACGTACTATTTCTTGTAGGTTTTCTTTTACAGTGGAGGCAAATAGCATTGCTCCACTCGTACAAAGTCATAAGCAGTGAACAGTCAGTCAGCCTTCATAGTAACTCAACGAAACAAGAAAAAATATTCAGAAATTAACAACAAACATTTCATATATCCAATTCCCCCACCGAAACTCAAGTCACATTTCATGAGCAATTACTAACCGCTTACGCTAAAAATACATTCTATAATAGTGGTTTCATAATTACCGAAGGGTAAGTACAACCCGAATCGATCCCTTCACCCAAAAACCGGCAGATAATGTTGTTCCGGAAAACTACCGCAAATACCGGGTTAGCGCCGCGCATCTGGTGCAGAATCAATTTATCGTTCACACGTGATGCTGGAAGGTATACATTGAACGCCTAATCTAGTCTACACTTACTCTGTATCTAAAAGGAAAATTCTACAGAGATCACCTGTTTTAAGTATTGCTGTGAAAATTAAACGTAGGAATATTTCTTGCATATTTCATGTTAAAATACGTAAAAAAATATAAACTAAAAACTCAACACATACTTGAACCTGAGAACTTTTTGAGAACCTCTTTTTTTACTTTAATTACCCCTGGACAGTAAGCATGGTACGAAGTCTGCCTTTAGACAGATTATAACAAAATGTAGAACTACGTACCGCTCTGAATTTAATTTAAAGCAATGATGGTTCAATATCAATGAATATATGATTTTGATGTGTTTCGTAGCGGAGATTATCTAGGTTTGACTATGTGCGCTGTGATCGTAGTGATCACGTCATTAGAAAAAATACCTATTGTGTCATTTTCTAATGAGCACTTGGAGGGCACGTTAAGCGCGTCGTCCCGGTTGTTGTAGATAAGAATAGCAGTCGTTAGGATATGTCAGAAGCCTTCGGAACATCTGAAAAACCTAGCTCTCTGCGTTGTAGTAGGGCATTTTGCGCTCGCCTGGCTAAGTATCATCAAGTAGAAAATATATCGTCAACAATTTAACGGTGTGTTCCGTCCGGGAGGTGTTAATGAGAGCTAGTTAAGGTAAAATTATTCGACTGACCATCTAGGGAATGACCTTGCCCTGCCTTAAACTAGTGAATGCAGGCATGGTTCTATATACGTTTAATATTGCCTTAAACAAGCTTTCAGGAACCAAAATATTATGGCAACTGTATATCCAGCACACAGGTATTGTTAATTGAATTATAAAAAAAAAAAAAGAATTGCAGATATTAGGTCCTTACATATGAAATTGGCGTTTTGTATGGGAGGAACAAAAAGTCGAATATTTTTTAATATAATATATTTAATTAATCAAAGTATGAACCATTATTTTCTATGCACTTTTGCCATCTCATAGGTAGTTCATTGATCCCTTTACTAAAAAAACCAGTCGGACGGGAATCAATAAAATCTTTGAAGGCGATTTGGACTGCCCCATCGGAGTTGAATTTTTTCCCTTGCAAGAAGTTATCCAAATTTCGAAAAAAATGGTAATCTGTTGGAGCAAGGTCCGGGGAGTACGGAGGATGTCTTAGACTTTCCAATTGAAGCTCTTCTAATTTAGTAGCCGTCTGTAGCGCAGTGTGTGGTCTAGCGTTGTCGTGAAGCAGCAGTGGCGTGGAGCGATTGACCAGCCTAGGTTGTTTAGCCGCTAGCTTTTCCATCATGGTTTGCAATTCCTGACAATAGACATCAGCCGTAATAGTCTGGCCAGATTTGAAAAAACTGTAATGAACAATACCGGCACTAGTCCACCAAACGCTTACAAGTAACTTTTTTGGGGTTAATTTTCGCTTGGGGCAGGATTTGGCTGGCTGGCCAGGATCTAACCATTGCGCTGAGCGCTTCCGATTATCGTAAAGAACCCATTTTTCATCACAGGTAATGATTCGGTTTAAAATACCTTCATTATTGTGCCGGTTTAGTAATGTAACGCAGCAGTCGACGCGCGTTTGCCGGTTTGTTTCAGTCAATTCGTGAGGTACCCACCTTTCAAGCTTTTTAATCTTCCCAATTTGCTTCAAGTGAATTAAAACAGTTTTATCACTAACATCGCAGCCTGCAGCTAACTCGGACGTGGTTTGCGATGGATCCGCTTCCACAATAGCCTTCAACTCTTCATTATCAACTTGAGTCTCAGGCCGTCCACGGGGCTTGTTCTGCAGGTCGAAATTTCCAGAACGAAAACGTTGGAACCAAAAACGAACTGTGTTTTATTTTGCAACACGACCGCCATACACATCATTCACCCTTCGAGTTGTTTCCGCAGCACTAGTGCCACGGCGGAACTCGTACTCGTAAATAATGCGATATTTAAGGTTTTCCATTTTGTAAAATGAGTGACGCAAACAGAAAAAAACAGAAGAAAAAAAACAAATGAATGACGATCATCGAAGCACAAATACATGAGTCAGATAGCTGTACAAATTTGAATTTGGAATTCCTTACCAAAGAGGAGAAATTCGTGATTAAAGTGGCCAGTACGAAAAACGCCAATTTCATATGTAAGGACCTAATATATAGGCATATTGGAAAATACTTTTGTCAGTAGCGTTCGGTGAAGCTACAAATGCCTACCAATAATAAAATCATTTAATTGAGTATAACTTAGATCAATTAGGAACTTAAAACGGAACATAACGCAAAACATGAATTAAATAAAGTTTAATCTCAATTATTCTCAATGCGTGCTGCTTTGGGCGGCTACGACATTTTGTTTGTACATAAAACGCGAAAGTCAGAGTAAATACTTTTCACTTGGATGCGGTTATCGATGAATATACACAAAAAAACATACAGATGAAGGAATAAAGTGGATCAAAAGATTTAAATACCTAATATATAGGATATACTATACTATAGGAATTTAAATTTTTTGATTCTTATCCTAGTAATGTCAGGTCGGTATATAGGTACAATTTCTTCTCTAGCTAAACACAGGACAGTACAACATCATAGTTTTAAAAGTATTAGCTTCGGTTTTATCGTCGGCCGCTTTCCTGGCGTCAACACTCTTTGGGAATGCTCATAGTGGTAGTAGTAGCGTGTTACGTACGAATTTATATATTAAAGTTCCAAATCCTAGATTCCTACAAAACTTTGACCACAAGTGGTTCAATACTAAACTTTGTACAGTTTTTGTCGAGTTCCTAAAGTAGGCTCTCCTACTTGAACATATCGGGCAACTCGGTCTAACGTTCTAGTTAGAACTCCGGCAACAACGCCCGAAGCTTAGCTCAAGTTGGTGATTGAAAAACATATACAAATATTGAAAGTGTTACATTCTTATAGCTGCGCCCAAAAGTTTCATCCACGTAGACTATTATGAAAAGTCATAATGATTTATGGTTTCTTAGTTTATCCAGACTCTAATATATATCTATATCTTAAGTTCCATTGATGATGATATGATAGTTTCAGCCATTTCAACGTGAAGTTGTAACAAACATACACACTCACATCCTCACTCACTCACTCTCAAACTTTTGCATATATAATATTTGTGTAATATCTCAAATAACCCAAGAACTAAAAGGAAGTCTAGTTTAGTATACCCGCTACATTTAGGTTCATGACGGCGTTAACAATATAGTTAAAATGTTAACGGCAAATGATATTATGGCGGATGATAGTATAAGTAGGCTTATGGAATCAGAACATATTTTTCAACACCCTTGCTCGTAAAGTGAGCTTGATCATATCGTTCTTTATTTATTTTATTTATTTATTTATTTAAATTAGTACCGCATTTACACACGAATTACACTAATGATATAATACAATAATAATATGTCAAAATAAAAAAAATAAAAAAATTATTAACAGATGTCAAAAATATTAAAATGAAAGTTAAAATTCACATTCAAAATAAATATTTACGTCATATTGCACTGATACTGATATAGACGAAATTGTCTTTTCTATTTCGAAGTAGTCTCACAGTATTTTAAACTCTCCATCATGATATCTTGCCACCTGCCGGCAAAGAGATCATACTCTGGTTTTGCTTCGACAAGAGCATTGAGTGAAGCAAGGGATCGCGGTATCGGGGAAACTGCGTGTGCTACAGTTCTACATTTCGGCACAGTCAGCAGTTTATGTATCCTGCCCCGATTGTAACTGTCGGGGACGAACAAACGACAAAGCTGGTTGTGAAGATTTGGTGCGTCAATTTTCCCTCGCAAAATTTTGCACATAATCGTTAGCTAGTCATGGGATCTCCTAACTTTAAGTGAGTTGTACCCTAGGGCACCGAGCAGGAAATCCGTAGGATACATAAAAGGATAGTACCCAAATTTACGTTTGTATAAGTATCTGAGGAAGGCCTTTTGAACCTTCTCCAACATTAAGGTGTATTTGTCTTCATGCGGATGCCACACACAAGCACTGGCCTCAAGCTTACTCCTAACTAGAGCGCTGAATATTAACTTGATAACCTCGATGTTCTGAAAGTCACGAGAGTTTCGCAGCACAAACCCTAATCTACGGAAAGATTCCTTCGTGACATTAGTGATATGATCATTAAAGGTGAGAGTTTTGTCAAATGTGACACCCAGGTCTTTAATTGTAGTAGACCGCGATATAATGGTTTGATCCAATTTATAATGGAACTCGATTAAGCGTTGCATTCGGCCAAACGTCATCTCATACAGATCACAGTTCTTAGGGCCATAAACTAAACCGAACTATAATACCCTCGTGCATAATCATATTATAAACTAGTGCGTAATAGAATTATCCCTACAAAGTTAAGTTAGTACCTAACTGCAAATTATATGCGAGTAAACAGAGCATTTTCAATTTAATCGGGTAATTTATCCCTACAAAGTTAAGTTAACAACAAACTGCAACACGCAGCCTCGTGTATAATGAGCAACTTAGCTCACTTGTATCATAATCTACTATTCTAGCATAAATCAAAACATATATGCATTGACATTCTTCCGTTAAAAGCATAAAGTAATATTTTCTTCAGAGCCATACTTATTTGGGCACTGGGAACTCTAGCTGGCGTTAATGTTTCAGACATCGAAACATTTTTGTATATCATTATTATTAACGCTAAAAACAGTTTGTGTCATTCTATTTAACTGCAAGATATTTCACTCATTGAAGATATAACAGTGGAGAAAGGCTTTAAACCTATGTTAAGAGGATATACGAGTACGATTGTGGACTGTATATAGAAGTATTTTCTTTTTTTAACAACTTTCAAATAGGCTAGATCACACTTGTTCAAGTCACAGTCACCGTTGCAAAAAATAAAAGTATTGAGTCAAAATTAAATTAGTTTACATTAAGTACTAATCTAATACAAAAAGGCTTCATTGGAGTTTAAAAACCTCCATGAAAATCTTCACCACGATTTCCTTTCAGAAGGAAATCGAAGCAAAAGCCAATCCTAATTGACATTTAATATATATTGTTTTCAATTTATCACGCATCTATAATGTATTGTAGATCCCACAAAGGCAGCAGAGATGTATCACTCTGCCTGTCTCTCTCTGCCCACTCTGTCTCAGGTTTTCGCGATTATTACACATAGTAATTAAACAACTTTAAACGGTTTAAATCGCGTATATTTGCCCTTTTTTTTCGTGGTCACGGGGTGACACGAGCACTGCAAAGTGTTTGAAACATCGGGATAAAAATAATGATAAATATACGTGATTTAACCGATTAAAGTTGTTTAATTACTATCACTCTGCTATTCTGGTAACCCTTCATTATGCCAGAGATTTAAAAGGAAAAAAGTGTACGTATAATATTCGCATATAATTTGCGTCGTTTATTCCAATATTTCAACCATCTTAAACAAACGTCTAACATTTTCACACAGTCGATAAGCACTTGAAATGAGCACGCGATGCTCGCATCAGATAAGCGTGTAGCAAACAAGCTGGCGTTCCGGAAGTGACGTCAGGTTCCGGCACAGGCAGGCGGCCCGGAACTACCGCCGGCATTAACGTCGTCAGGAAAAGAACATCCAGCTGATGTGTGCTGCCTCATAGGATGCAGTGTATTTAAAAGGCGCTTGCCGGTTTCATAGTTGTACAGAATCCCAACTAAGTAAATCGTGATATTTAAAAAAAAACATACTAAATATATTTAGTGACATGTACCTGCAAAGCAGAAATAAAGTCAGAAACGCAGGATTGTGCTCTTGAAAATTCAAGACCTTTGGCAGGTAATATAGGCCGAAATGTCACTAATTATATGTTTTGTACGTCTATGTAACATACTAAAATGGCTTTAAATATTTTTATCTTTACAATAACGTTTGCTCTGCGCATTACATTACAAAATTACGAGGGGAATACTAAAATTACTTTCTATTGAATTATAATTTAATGTTTTCTTAAAATGTTTCTCAAGATTCGTTATAATATATATATATTTATAACCGTATCAGAAATATACCTCAAGAAAAGTGATCCATATTTCATCTCACAATATATTATTATAAGGTATTCTTATAACCGTTCTAAGATCACTGGAACAATAGCTTTGAGAAGAAATGGACGGACACAACACTCCATTTACTCGGGCTTTTAACGCCTATAATAGCCCAAGGCTTTATAACGCGTTTGCTGTGGTGATCATGAAAGCTTTTATACTATGTAGCTGTAAACATGTTTGTACAAAATTAGGTTGGTCAACTATAAAAAATTTGGAGTAGGTGCTCTTAAAACTTACATGTCTATCTGCACCAAGTGTTTTATATAATCTAACTCCTTCCAAGTAACGCATGACAGCAATACCACGCAAAGATCTGATGAATTAATTCCGTAGCGCTTGCCATATAAATGTAGTTTCATCATATTTCGGTTATTAAGTTAAATAACTTAAAAGAAATTTTGCATACATATCCATGGGAAATAATGAATTTAAAATTATTCGGAAAATTGCTATGGAAATTCTCAATGTCACATTTATAGATAAAATTAATATTAAAACTAAAACCTGGGTAATCAGAAACATATACGGCTCAAGAATATTTTCGCAAAACTTCACCGTGTATGTACACTTGGTACTTATAATTTGACGAATTACATATGGAAAGCGCTATTTAATACGATGCGGCTCAGAGTCAAAGTCAAAGTCAAAATAATTTATTCACTTTAGGCGTCTAAGACGCTCTTATGAAGGACAATTACAAATTTTAGTATTGAAATATTCTACATTGTACTGCCACGTTCAGCAAATAAATTGTATAGAGCCACTGCGAGAAGAACGGGCAAGAAACTCGGGGCTATTCTTTTAAACATCTTTTAACCTACTATATAATAGAGTTATTACAATATTTGTTTAAATTATATATTTGAATTAATAATTTTGAAGTTTACTAAGCTGTTCTTAACCGATCAGCAAAGTTAAGCAACGTCGCCCGCGGTCATGAGTTGGATAGGGGACGCTAGTGACATTACTACATTCAAGCAGTTTCCTCACACATTCTTAAAAATTCATTTTGATAAAAAATTCTAGTGTTTTTCACCGCATCAGTTTCATGCTCACAAACTAAAAAATACATTATCTGAAAAATCTGAATGTATGTGGAGCATAATTAAATTGTTATGCCATTTCTGGCTTTGTGAAAATTTAGAAAGCTATACCGGCTGTAAAGGTCGGCTTTACTATCTTGAACTTGAATACGAGTACTGATAGCGGCAAAAAGTAATTATTTAATGTCTTCGATACGGATTATATTATGTTAAGGAGAATAGTACACACAGCCAGAAAAGGGGCGGGAATAAAGAAAGATGAGGGAATGCAAGCCTACCAGATAATCCAGAAGCAGCCAGGTAGTAGAACGGCGCGATATCACACACGCCAGAGGGCCCGCGACGCTGTCTTTTTCACTGCTGAAGAAGACCGCGTCGCGTTGCAGTGTGCAGACCCGAGTGTCTGCACATTGCAATCCTTTGTTTCACCTGTTATCACTAATATGCTAACACACGCTATTACTAGGAATTTACAAAGAGCGCAATGCTCTGGTTTTAAAGTTTAATTGTACGTAGATAATAATATTATTTGCGGAGTGATATATTTTGTCAGCCGAGATGGCGGCGGGTAAGTTCAATACCAGTTTTTTTTCTTCACGCTAGGTGGCACTAGTGCACTATAACAAGGGAGGATGGCGGCAGTTTTGCTTACATTTAAAATGTTGACGATGTATTGGGAAAAGGAATGTACCTACTATTCATATTAAACCGTAACTTTATTTATGTTTTCTGGCGTTACCAAGAAACTTATGCTTATGATGCCCGTCTATATTTTGCGGCAGTAAACACATTCATGCTCACTAACTTACGTGTAATATAGTTCTTATATTAATATTATATAATAACTTACCTGCATTACTCCACACAAACTAACTTGCACGGAACTTGCAAGTTTAGGTGTGGTTATGATAGTATCGACAATGAATTATACAACCAAATAGGTTAGGGTAGGTATAACTCAAAATAAGTTCTGAGCGGGTCAGCTATTAAAAGATTTGAATAAAGAAGACCGGATATTATATCTGAGTCCTAAATATCTTCATCCCAACTTATCTACCGTTGTGATCAATCACAGATCGAATTTGTATTTTCTTTCATATTATCAAAACTTTCTTTGCGCGATAAAATCCGGAACGTGGTTATTCGCCAAAGAACCAAAGTCAAGGACATAGCTCTCATAATTTATTTTGCAAGTTTAAGTGGCAATTTGTGGGCCACATTGCTCGACGAAATGATAACCAATGGGGAAGAAAGGTTCTCGAGTGGTTACCACATTACACTGGAAGGTGTAGAGTTGCTAGGCCCCCACCAGGTGGACTGACGACATCGTTAAAGTTGCGGGGAGCCAATAGTTACAAGGGGCTAGTAGCCTTTCTTTGGGGCGATTTATGGGGGACGCATTTGTTAAACTGTGCACGTCTTCCGGCTGATGATGATGATTATCAAACCATCGTAGATCGATGGAGTGACGTCTTATAGGAATATATTTCAAAATCTTCATGAGTCAAAAATTACTTTTAAAACTTACATTTTAATCGTCTTTAATCCTCATATAAGATGACGTACCTACACGTTGAGTGATTATTTGAAAGGCTATAAAGCTATGACAAGCGGGACATAAACGTGACGGGGGCTTGCAATGGCTCATAAAACGACATTAAAAGGCTTTATGAGACCACTGGTTTACTGCTAGAACAACAATGTCACCGGTAGACGTGCACGATACCAATCGGCGTTAGTGTAAAACTAATGGTGTAAAGAGATTACAATGTTTGAAAGTGCGGCTTGTGCATTGAAATGGAAGAAATGCTTACGGATGTATTGTATACGAAGAGAATGAAAGTATATTATGTACTGTTTTGCCTCACAAGCCCGGAAAGATTTAGTTTATCGTTCAAAATCTGCGTGCAAGTGCTTTTTATCCGCTAGCTTGGAAAAGGTTTTCAAATTCAAACCTATGTAACAGTTTTGCACACAGATTTCAAAACATAAACAAAACCCTTTTAAGCTTCACTTTGAAAACTACCTGGAAGAATCATCCCGGTAAATATGATGCGAGTCTTAGCTGGTTCCTAATAAGTTATTTAACCCCTTACTGCATGAATTATTAAGGATGTTAATAAAAAAAACTTTTTTGATACATACTTGTTTATTTATCTTTATTGAACATAAATCAGGCAAAAAAATATTTTTTTCATTATTATTCATGAAAGTAAATGCAAGAGCCATATCTGGACTCGTATGCATTCAAGTGAAAATCAAGTAAGTCATATCTGGCTTTGTATGCATAGCTGTTACTTTTTGTGAAAATCTTTAAAGCATTTGTACTTATCATTATAGCACGAGAAGACCTCATATTTTTTCACATTTGTGTAACTGCGTAACTTTGAGCAATTCTGACACAAATGCCGATCGTTTTTGACGCAAATGGGAAAGTGATCGATGCCGTCGGTCCGTACCGACGTCAACGGCAGATTTTGATGTCTGGCTGGTGCTTTTCGGAGCTTTTTTCGAAGATACTAGACAGTCGGCATACTGGACGGAATGATAGCTCGCCCAGATGGACTGCAAACTTGACTCGATGGAGTTACAGCTCCTGTCGTCGTCGGTGTTTCTAGAAGGCTGGCTGGACGACCCCGTTTTTTTGTCTGTGTATACTTTTACTACTTTATGTATATGTTCAGAAACTGCAAGCCTAACATCAAACAGTGGCCTGTAACTATTGTTGTTCACCCTGTGCCAAAAAACACATGTTCTTTTGGGTGAACGGGAAGTGTGAGGTTCTTTATTATAGGTCAAAATCGGAAGCAAGGTCATCATCACTCAAGAACCATCACCTAGTATAGTATTTACGTGATTGTAACTACCATAACAGCGTGCAGGGTCTATTACTGAAAAGCATAATAAAGTCGCCTGAGTGCATGGGAAGCCATATTTGATGGCCAGTATTTTGACGGGAACGCATACCAAGCCATATTTGGAGTTTTCAAAAAGCAGGTCAAAAATCAAATAAAAACAAAACTATTTACAAAATAAACTTAATGTAATTGTAGTCGATGATTCAAAGGATAGGAAACATATTTTTTTGAAGATCATAATTACTTTATTGCCTTTGTTTTTACTGAAAAAATTTGCACTCAGACGTGCACTTAACTTGCCGGCCGCACTACGAAATAACCTCAAATATTTTTGGGTCTAATGAGTTATCACAGACAAAAAATATTCGTTTCGTTTCACAAAGAACCACTTCTTATAATACAATTTAATTTACTATAACTAAATAGTTTCTTGAAGTATAAAAAAAATTAACAAACTTTAGAAGCCATAAATGGATTTGTATGCGTTAAGGGGTTAAGCTGTTTTTAAATTAAGGCTATATGGTGTGTTTCGCTTAGAATTCATCGCTTCTTGAGGTTTAATTCAAGCAATACTCACGCCAAATAACAACTTTGCAGCCTTTTATTGTCTTCTAATGATTACAGCATAATTATAAACGTAGATATTAAGATACAAGAGTTACGTAGCACAGAGATAGGTTAGCCTTGGTCAACTTTCTCACCTGATAGTAAGTGATGACGCGTTCGAAGGTAGCCTAAAATTACTGGCTCACAAGGACAGCTGAAAGACCACTCCGTTATTAGGTGTTCGGCGAGAGAATTTCTACATGAGGATGGTTTTTGAAGCAGTGATGGCCCAGTGAATTTGGCTATGGACTGCCACGCAGCAGGTCCATGGTTTGAATCCCGCCTCGGGCTTGAGCTTCACCGCATGTGCTAGGGCATTTTTGTCTGGCTAGCGACCACCATCAAGTAGAAAATCTGTCGCCAAGCACCTAACGGTGTATTCCGGAGCTGCCCTTGAGAGTCAGTAATTCTAGGTTAAGCCTGTTAACACCTTCGACCACATCATCACTTACCATCAGGTGAGATTGAGGTCAAAGGCTTACCTAACAGGAATAAAAAAAGTGATAGCTAGCAAGGTTTATCCAATATGCCTTACCACCATACGGTGAAGGTCAAGCCCACGCGGGATTCCATCCATAGAATTTCAACACGGCATCGTTGCCCTGGGCCATCGCTACTGCGAATTAGTTTAGTTAGTATCTAGTTTGGACATTTCTGTTTGGACAACAGCTGTTCTTTCCCATTGTTATTAAGATAAAAAGAGTTGTATATAGGCATTCTATTCATTTGGCAAGTTAAAACTATTGGTAAAGAAATAAATATTATATACTACGTTTTTTTTTCTTAAGGCAAGTTTTCCTAGACCAATTGCTATGCATGGACATAATGTCTGTTATCCGGAAAAAAAATTACTCTCACTAACAATCCAGCTGATTCTCGTAATGAACAATCAAAAGCTCACGTATAAATATATATAATATGAATTAATGGGTCTCATAAACATCTGCAGAAATGTGAGTGCTTGTACTACAATCCAGGGCCTCAATTCTCTTAGCTATTGATCAAACGCCACACTACTGCGATGCTTCTGCGATCGAACTGCTGTTAATGTCCATTTCGGTAGTCTGCTAATTCTAGCTCTTAATCGCAGTTGTATAGCAATCGCGTCGCTATCGTATGGCTGTGCTATAGCTTGCAAATTTTGTTATTGAAAAAATAATGAAAACTTACATCAATCACGCATCATTCCAAACATCAATACAGTGGTTTTCTACCAAACAATACATTAAATAAATATTTTTAAATCATTATGCTAATTTTCTATCTAAAATCCTCCAAAACATTTTATGCCACTGTATGTAGCAACGCAATCGCAACAAAATAGCTTACAGCATACCAAATATGTCAAAAACTATTGATAGCAAGCCACTGACTTGCGATCAAACCTAAATAGCGGGCAGACTACGGATACTGTCAAAAACTACAATTTTCATGCAATTAAGTTGCGTTAACGCCGTTCAATAGCTAAGAGAATCGGGCCTCAGTTGGTTTTCCTAATAAGCTATCAAAAGCTCACGTATATGTAATATAAATGATTGGGTCTCATAAATACTTATCTGGAAAAAATGTGAGTGCTAGTACATCTCTGCCCACCCTTTCGGGGATATAGGCATGATGTTAAATTCTGTTTACTCTGTCTTTCAAACTAGGACTATATCATTGTAAATATTTCTGCTAGATGCCTAAACATAAAAACACAAGTAAATTTTACTATAGGTACTCAAAACTCAAAACTTTTACCCGTTGAAAAACTCGTCAAAGCCACCACCTATATAATGCGGGAACAGAACATTCAAAAGCAGTAAATGCAAATTGACAGAGAACTTTGTTTCCCCACAACATGTGTTCACAAACTTGATTTGTGATTGATTTCCCGACACATACGTTTCCCGTCTCGGGCCGGCGGCGCTGGCAATAGATGATTTACTTTCAAATAACTTCGCAGGAAGCTATTTCGAAACAATTTTTCATGCGCAAACCTCACAACAACACCTTTTGTATAAGGCAAACGGTGTTGAGTGTTACCATCCAAGCTTTTTTTACACGACTGCCCAAAAAAAAGGAGTGTTATGTTTTCAGAGTTCATCACTTTTAGGGTCCGTTTCAGAATGTCCTGATAAAGTTTTGGGTTACTCACCAATACAAAAAATAACTGAATGATAAAAATAACAGTTAACATGCAGCGCGTTTCAAGCTTTAACCGATGAATAGGCTAAATCGATGACTGTGAAACGCAAAGATGGTATTAGATATATTTTCTGGGTAGTATACTCGTAACCGGACCTTACTCGAACATTCTGAAACAGGCCCTTAGAGTTCACTTAGCATGGGATATATGAATAACATACTTGTGTAACTAATGATAATTATAAATAAACATATCCAAAAAAAAAAAACTATAACATAAGAATATATAGATAAATATGCAAGGCCCATATTTGCCACATGCTTCCAGCTTATTATCTGTGCGTACAGCCGAAGTATGGTAGATATGATACATATATTACAAAATCACAAATATACGATAGGAAAAATTTAAGTCATGTGCGGGATTTTTTTCCTATCGTATATTTGTGATTTTGTAATGTAATCCGCATAGCAGGCGTTCTTGCAAACCTAACAATAGTAAAAAAAAAATGATACATATATTTTGGGAGTTAGAATAGAAAGAAACAGTTTAGAACTCTTTGTGAACGAGTTTGTCTGAGAAAGTCCTGCCACAATACTTAATTACCTATGTCTACCGCCAAGCAGTAATGTTCACATTACTGTGTTCCAGTTTGAAGGGTATGAAATTACAAGCGCATGAGACTTAACAACTTTATGGTTCAATGTGATGGGCGCACTGCAGTGTATCCATTGTGACGAAGATTAAACGAAAAAAAAACGGTTTATACCAAGTTGCATCATTCGTGTTTGACACAATTTATTCATGTTTGTAGTATTCCTTGCTCAGTGATGTTTGATCCACTAAACAAGTAATATTTTCCGTGTCCAAACAAAAAAAACTGTTAGATTTTTCTTACGTATGTTGACAGTGTCATAATATCAACAGTAATGTTTTCCAAAGGTGTTTGTATTAGGCGAGAAACGCATGTACATAATATTCCATCAGCCACCTAAGTATACATATTTTTTTTTTTAATGTTTTTGTGACGGTACAAGCTTGAGCCCTTCCTGATGTTAAGCGGACTAACCTCTGTCTATAACAGATGCATTTCGTCACAACTCACGAATTGCACTGCGCCCGTCACCTTGAGAAATAGTTCTTAAGTCTCATGTGCCTGTAATTTCACTGGCTCTCAAGGACTGCTGCCGGAACTCCGGTTAGGTGCTTGGAGACAAATTTTCTTCTTGAAGATAGTCGCTAGCCAGACGGGCAATCGCAGAATGCCCTTCCACCAGGCGGTGAAGCTCAAGCCCGCGGCGGGAAAACAAATCACTTGTTATTGCACACACAATTGGTAAACGAAACTTTAGAAATAAAACTAGTCTTCAAATAATAAAGCTTCATTCAGAACACTGATTTAGGTTTGATATTATTAAAACTCTGAACAAATTCATTGAAAACAGTGAAAGACTTCTGAAAGATGTTCAACAAGTTTTAATTTTATTTCGCTTACGTGCTCCAGTGATTTGTAGAAATTCATATTTTTGGTACAAATTTTCTATGAAGCTTACTCAGGTTGAGTTTAGGTATAGAATATTAATAAGTTGAGTGTTTCAAAGAATACTTTGACTTTTGTCGACCTTCTATTATTCATTAACTGTATGACAGGAAAACAATTCTTATGAAAATATACTCCGATAAAAACTATTCTGGACTTGAAAATAATAACTTTCAAATTTAATTTTACTCAATTCTATATACCGTATTTAACCGACGGCAAAAAAGAGCAGGCTCTCAATAACATAAGATAAGATAATCATTTATTTGCATAAAACATGAGTATTATAATATATATAATATATATAACTATATAATATTATATATATTATGTATATATTATATATATATACTATATTATAATATATATAACAAACGCATGCAATATGCATGCGTTTGTTATATAGAGTACATAACAAACGCATGCATATTGATGTCATAATTAAGTACACTACTCGTATACTTCATCATCATATCATCATGTTTTGCCCATATAGGCGTACAAATTTTTGGGAGGCGGCAATCAATTAAATAAATTAACAATAGCAAAGGAGAAAAATATGATTCTAGGCACTTGAACAATTCACACAAGTTTCAATATAATGTCGATACAATGTCAATTATAAAAGTCAATTCTAGATACATACAAAAAAGCGGATATAAAGTAAATACGAATATTAATGTCAATAATATAAATTCAATTCAGATTTTTGTCAGTCGAGAATTCGCTTACGCTATAATAACATTTATCCAATAATATTTTCTTAAGCTTTATTTTAAACATATTATTATTTTGGTCCTCTAAGGAGCTTGGTACCTGATTGTATTCAATTCGACAGTATGTTTTTTTTTTTGGATGCTACGTGATTACTTTGCCAATGATGAATTAATTTCGAAGATAATTTTTTTTGTTCAGTTATATTTCATGTGGTCTCGTTTAAAGAGATTTCATTTTAAATTAGTATTTTAGTTTAAGAAGGAAGGAGGGTAGTTGACGCCCTATACCACCCCTTCCCCCTTGAAAATTCATGGTTACTGAAAAATTCATGATCAAAGTTTAAGTTTAAGAAAAAAACAAATAAAAATTATAAAATACTAAATATATATAAAAAAAGTAGTATATATTGTGATCAAATGATTTTCCGTAGCACGTAAACTCAAACTGATATACCTAAGAAAAAATAAAATTATGCGTCTCCGCTTGGTGAAGGAAGTATCCAACTCCTATAAAAACAACCCTTGTTAATTATTTTTTAACTATTTGTTATTACTATTTATACATTTCCACATAGCAGTTCCGTTTGTTCCAGCAGCGCAGACGTAGCAGGCTATATGTCCGGGATCTCCATAAAATGTTATAACTTTTCATCTAACATAAAAATATGAACGAAACATTAATGAAACCTGGCCAAAACAGGTTTCCGCCAGTTGACGGGATAGATAAACAGGCATAGGTAAACGCAAAACTACATTTGCCTATTAATACGTATTCAGGATCAGCGCATGAAATTGAGGATGAAAGAAAAATGAGACCGACTTCGGTACAAGCAAATATAAAACGAATCTTCATTTGCAAAATGTAAGTAAACACAGCTATACCGGTATACCGGCTAAGTTCGAATCCCAGGAGAAACTACTTTTAATTAAATTGAGTGCTCTTACCTGCGCTTTGAAACTCTTTTAAGTGATTTCGTGATAAACTTGGAAACAAACTGAAACAATACTTAGCCACTTGCTGGCGAACTGTCCAGAATACTTGGTATTTGTGTAATAAATTGCTGAAGATTTTATTTATGAAGTACAATTCACATAACGAAGTATTTAAGTATAGTCAGTTATAATATTATGAAAGATTGTTCTTTTCATTCCTTTTCCATTACAAGTCAAGGGTAGGAGAAGCAGAAAATGAATGAAAGACAAGGAAAAAGCAAAGAAACTTGAAATCAAGGTAGTTCTTGCTCAAGTGTCTAAATTCAAGGTAAACTCAAAGTAAATTCAAAGATGACTGATTAAATAATCTTCAGACAATGGCAATCACGTAAACAAAATCTTAATTGGATACAATGATCTCCATTTCGAAGCTATTTTCACTGTGTTCCTGTGAGATGTTTGGTGTCTATTGTGTGTATGTGTGTGTGTATGTGTGTGTGTGTGTGTGTGTGTGTGTGTGTGTGTATGTGGGTGAGGGTGTGTGTGTGCGAGTGTTTGTGTTTGTGTGTGTGTGTGTGTGTGTGTGTATGTGGGTGAGGGTGTGTGTGTGTGACTCATGTTTTGCCGGTTGGCATTGATGAGATTTATATAGTATAACGATAAATAAGAGTAGGAGCCTCTCTTCGTGAGACTCCTACTTCTACAGCTGACGCCGCACATCACGCCCAGACCGTGATAGTACGGATTTAGGGTAGAGCATTCGACCACCTCGCATGTGTATAATAGTCAAATGGTCAATAGTTTGGCCACTAGTTATAACGTGGAAGTTATAACTAGTGGCCATACTATAAATAGGTAAATTAGGCGGAATTGTCACTAGATATATATTTTATATAATTTAAGTGTTTTATTAAAATATTAATTTATTGTTTTCTTGAAATATTTTTAACAATATTTGTTATTATTATACTCGTAATACTGAAAGTTGAGATACGAGAGCAAACGAGAGAGGCTCGCCGCGTCGTAGATGAACATTCCCAATGACAGAGGTCACTCGAATGCGTTGCCTGCCATTTTACGCATATTTATTATTCGCATTGAGAACCTTCCTCCTACTTCCTTGAAAGTCGGTTTAACAGTTTACCCATACGAACACAACATTTATAAATCGACGCAACTTATCACAAACTCGATTTATTCTTGCCAGTCAAAAATAAATAAAATGTTTCAGGGAAATATCATGCTCAGTCATACGTCACGACTATAAAAATATATTTTATGCATTCCAAAATATGGAATCGATTAAAACATAGCTGCCTTTGTTGTAGCCAACACATCCAATTAAGTGCATCGTTCTGAAATGACAAAATTCCAGTGTTAGCACTAATTAATTGATCCAGGACAAATATGTTAGACGCGCTAGCTATTCGGTGCACCCGACAGTGATAAACAACGTTATTTTGCTACCCGAGCTATTAATTTGAACCTTGTACTTGATAGACGAAGGCTACGGAATTAGATTCTGAACAAAGAGGAAGCACTTACTAAGGTTTGTTGTTCAAAATTAGTTTAAGTACCATATAAACTATCAAAGAATTCAATTATTCCGATATCTAGTAGAAAGGTCTGTTTTGAAAGATATCGATGATAACACCCCTTTTTTTTAAGTTTTTCGTCATTAACGTGGGTATAGAAAAAAATATTGAAGTATGAAACATATACTTTTGTAGTTGGGCTACGCTGTAACATAAACATAAATTCGGGCATAAATTAATCAAATTTCACGAATTACGTTTCTGGGTTGTTAAAATGTTTAGTTCAGTTGATAATTATTTTAAATGATAGAAAAAAAACTGCAAACTGCCTGTGTAAGGCTCAAGAAAATTTATGTAAAATTTCACAGAGTGAGAAATAGGTATTTAAAATATTATGAAACTTATATGGTAATTGCTACGTTCACAGTACAGTACTTTATGGTATGGTACTTATAGCATAGTTAAGTTATAAAAGTGAAAAAAGGTAGAATGGATAAAAGCTGAGGTTAATGACACTATTAATACATAATATCTGCCTTATTATTATGAACATCGCAGGAAATTTCTCCTAAGGCTACATTTCTTCGTTAATAATCCCGACACGCGTAACTACAATTATTTATTGGACCTCTCCCGCATAAAGCATAGAGCAATGTGTAAATATTTCCTTCTGACCCTATCTCTGCTTGTTATCTTGATTTGTAGTCCACTCGGGCATTCGTATAAAAATAACAGTGTAGACGTAAAGGAGCAGCTACAACGTCCTGGAAAGTCTAGTGTTTCAGGAAATATAGGCAAAAAGTTTTGTAAGGAAGCGTGCACCCGAGCGCAGTACGTTGTATATTCATGCGAGACAGCTGGAGATGACAGTTTCTAGGCGGAAAATCGGTAATGAGAATTTTCACCGGTTCATTTAAACTGTAAAGTCACTTCACTGGTTCATTTAAAACATAAGATAAGTGCGATTCGGCCACTCAGGCCTCGCTCTTTTAGGGTTGCATTGCAACAGCTCGTAAATAATGAATTATTTGTTGGTTATGATCACTGGATTAAAACTGTATCATAAGCCTGCCTTTTCAATATTTATTGGTTTTAAAGAATATGGTACATATTATACCGAAAATTCAGATTCATAACTAGTTTGGTTTTTTACACAACACTGAGTTTCAAAAAGTATGTCCAAAAATAAAAAAACAAATAGATGGAAAGTTGAAGTTCGGTGATTGGGCAACAACAGGTATTCGAAAAAGTAGAGATTATTTGTTTGATCTGTATCGCAGGAAAAATTTAACTTCTTGCAAACAGTTTCATGATTATGTTAGGAAGTATTCAAAAATGTTCAAGTCTGTTTGCTTGTGTGCTAAATCTCTTTTTATTAGAAACAAAAAAAGCAAGTATAAAAATAAAATAAAAACCATTTGGAAGACTATAAATAGTGAAACTGGTAAAAATAAACCTAGAGATTCAACATATGTCTTAACTATTGATAAAAATCAAATCTCTGATTCAATACAAGTGGCGAATATATTTGAATTTTTTTTTTCTACCTTGCCTCTAGAAGCCTCTAAGTCATTGGATTCTTGTCCCAATGTAGCAGAAACTCTGTTAAAACATAATTTTCCAAGCAAATCACCGGACTTTTCTTTCAGACACACCACAAGATTTGAAATTATAAAAACATTTCAAAGTTTAAACATAAAGAGTACTGAAGACTTGTGGGGTATGTCAGTAAAAGTGGTAGAGTCTATAATTTACATTATTGCACCATATTTAGAAACAATATTCAATCTTTGTGTCGATAGTGGAAACTTCCCCGATTTAATGAAACAAAGCAAAATCACTCCAATTTTAAAGTCGGGGTCTACATCTGACCCTTGCAATTATAGACCTATTTCCATCTTACCTGTTCTGAGTAAAGTATTCGAAAAAATTATGCTCAAACAACTACTATCCCATTTTAACAAGCATAATTTATTAAATGAGAATCAGTTTGGTTTCACCAAGAGCAAATCCACAACAGATGCAGGTGTTCAATTGATGTCGCATATACTGGAAGCCTGGGAGAGTTCACATGATGCTATTGGCGTATTTTGTGATCTTTCCAAGGCATTCGACTGTGTAGAGCACTGCACTCTGATTCGTAAACTTTACCACTATGGTATTCGTGGAAAAGCTCTGAATCTTATAGAGTCATATCTGTCAGACAGGCTACAGAGGGTTGGAATAAGTGGCAATACTTCTTCCGGGTCATTGGTAAAAATGGGAGTACCACAGGGATCAATTTTGGGACCTTTTCTGTTTCTAACATATATTAATGATCTGCCTTGCATGGTCAAAGATTTCTGCGATATTGTTTTATTCGCAGATGATACCTCTCTGATTTTTAAAGTAGATAGGAAAGAAAGTGAACTGACGCATGTAAATAATGTATTATCTAAGATTTGTAAATGGTTCGCCGCTAATAATCTTCTCCTAAATTCAAAAAAGACGAAATGTTTAAAGTTTTCTTTACCAAATGTTCCTTATGTTGAACCAAACATAAAGCTTGGCCCAGATAAACTCCCTATTGACAAAGCGACAGTCTTCCTGGGAATCAAAATGGATTCCACTTTACAATGGGATCCACATATACATGATCTCTCCGGAAGACTTAGTTCTGCTGCATATGCAGTTCTTAGGATAAGACAGTTAACAGACGTAGCTACTGCTCGCCTAGTTTATTTCGCGTACTTCCACAGTATTATGTCGTATGGCGTATTGCTGTGGGGAACTGCTGCTGAGATAGAGACAATCTTTATCATACAAAAGCGTGCAATTCGAGCCATATATAAAATGGGTCCTAGGGAATCTGTGAGGGATCTTTTTAAAGAAATTGATATTTTAACTTTACCAAGTCTGTATATATTTGAAAATATTATGTATGTTCGTAAAAATTTGAGTAAATTTAAATTAAACAGTGACAATCACGATTACAATACTAGGAATAAAGATAAAATAGCGGTGCCAGGTTTTAGATTAGCAAAGACAAATAAAAGGTCCTTCTTAGGTAATTGTGCGCGGTTTTATAATAAAGTTCCTAAACATATTACAACGCTCACAGAAGGGAAATTCAAGTTGCATGTGAAAAACATATTGATTAAAAAATCCTACTACACAGTTTCTGATTACATAAACGACAAAAATGCCTGGACAATTCCGCCTCCGCCAAGCTATTGCCTGTCACCTACATAATTTAAACAAATATTGTAATAACTCTATTATATAGTATGTATGTAACACATTGTTAAAAGATGTTTAAAAGAATGGCCCCGAGTTTCTTGCCCGTTCTTCTCGCAGTGGCTCTATACAATTTATTTGCTGAACGTGGCAGTACAATGTAGAATATTTCAATACTAAAATTTGTAATTGACCTTCATAAGAGCGTCGTAGACGCCTAAATTGAATAAATGATTTTGACTTTGACTTGACTTTAAATATACCCCCTGACCACAATAGAATAAAATTGACAGTCTTGACGGTATGACCATTTGTTAATGTTTTTAATATAAGAATATATTAGTACTCTATTTAGTGAGATCTATATCATAAACTCCAAGCTAGGGTGCAAAGAAGTATATTTTTTTCCACCACCTTCTTTTGTATTAGAAACTCATAGAAATGATTTAATTTAATTTCGATTCCAATATAATTCGTCTTTGAATCAACGTTCTACCTTTGCAACTCATTCCAATTACGTTAGATACCTAGAGACGAATGGACAGACAGACAGACATCATGGTGCCATTAATACTGATGAACAGGGCTCCGTTTTGCAATTTTGGTACGGAACCCTAAAAACATGCCTATCATGTTTAAGAAGCACGACTTTATAAACCTGTGACGAATTTCGTAATCGTGACAAAGTTGAATGATGTCTTACTTTTGATAGGTATGTTAAGTTCGTGTGATGTCTTTGTATGGTTCTTTCTGTACTAGAAAACATGATCAACTTTGTGCGTTTACCCCTAAACTGTATTTCTTTATCATATTCCTGCGTTTTGAAACATCCATCTGGCTGCCTCAACCTTTATCGGAATACTTGGAGTTAATATCTCAGCGTCGTTCATTGTCGCTGTCATTGGAACGTAAGGCTAAATTAGCCTCTAAAAAGCTTTGTTGACTCGGAAAGACTCGGCGCTACTTCACATCGGCCTATCGCGTGGAATTTTGAAAGGCTCAGGTTCGGCCTCATGTGTGGTACTGCTCTCTACTGCACCCTAGTACCAGGTCCTTCCATAAGTCTGCGCTTAACACAGAATGGCTTGAATCCTCGACGATTAAGGACTCACCGACCGTATGACATTGCGTCGAAATATTGCATCACTCTGCATCTTATACCGTATCTCGCATGAGGAGTGTTCCGAGGCACTGCTCGGTTTAATACCTGCAGCTGTATTTCGCCATCAGAGGTCCAAACAGAGCATGATGTTTCATCAATATCATGTCGATGTCTGAAATTGAACAACTGTGTGATTCTTACGGCATTTTCTGCCTCGTACTGCCACTATGTGGAACCAACTGCTATGAGAAGTATTTCCGAACAGAAACAAATTAGGAGCCTTCAAGACGAGAGAATATTATACTCTGTCCTAAGAGACTGGCAACGCATCATAAAGACCTCTGGTGTTACTCATGTCCGTGGGCGACTGTGATCACTACCTACCAGGTAAGCCACCTGCATGCAGCTTTATGCTTGCTCGATGGCCGCTAGCTTTTTGCCCTAAAATCCCATTATATTTTGATAGAAACCAAGACAAGGAAAAATAACAAGTACGAAGTAAAGGATTATAAATAAGTAATCTTAAGACCACATCTTACTTATTTACTATGTTTGAACATTTCAGATAAAAGAAGATTCATTCAACATAACAAAAACACTGATATAGTATTCACGTTGGAAAATATCAATGGTAACCGCAAAATTAGTCTAACAACAAACAAATTATGTCCGAATATTTTTCCAACTGAATACCTGCAGCTTACAAGCAATACTAAACCAAAATCCAGCTGGTAACGGGAAATATTTTCAAATAGAGCGTCGATATTGCGTAAATCGTTGCTATAAAACTATACACTACATCTATGTACACCACAATATTATACGCATGGTGTGACGTCCCCTTTATAATATGTTATCCTGGCACCGAGCTCAAATGGTCTGTAGCTTGCTTTATAACGACACGTAAGTATAATGTTGGGGATAAAACGGTGTTTTTTCAAGAGCAACGTTAACTGTCAGTTAGTTACGGTGCTTTGTTCTGGGTCCGATACTACTTTGGGCGTGGAAATTCTGTGTTGTCTCGTTTTACATCATATAGGGACGTTTTATGTTTGGGTGCTTTTATCAGCGCGGACAATGATGTCGTCACAAGTTTTTTTGCCGGATATATGCATGGGAATTTGCTTCTTCACTCGGATGTGGTTGGATTTATTCGTGTTTCATTGTAGATATATGAGTAGGTATAACAGATGAAATTGTAAGCAAGATTGTGAAGAAAGGCTAAAATTGTTCGCGTTTGATTTGTGTCAGTAAAACTGGAATGGCAGGATATAAGATTTATACACAGTACAATTTGTTGGTGACAAACAAGGGGTAATGTAAATGTTTTGCCGTCTCTAAAAAACCAAGAGATTGAACAATAAAATCACGTAATAATTACAATTTCACCATTGTTACCCCCTTAACATAGTGAACAAAATCTGTATAGTAATAATAATAATAATGTTTATTCAGTAAGGAGATACAGTTATTAACTATACATATTGATGAAAGCATCTTAAAAGAATTACAAGTAATACTTGTGTTAGGAGTTTTCGCTCTTCGAATATTGATTACCTAATCTAACCTAGTCTAGATTTTCAACTTGTTACTTTTTGAATTTATTAAATTTACTATTCATCATTTATTCATTTATTCTAATTAATAGCATTACGAGTATGTAACAAAACAAAATACATGGACTTCATATATTACCTAGTTATTGTGCGGGGGTTAGTTTCTCCATGTTGTATAGTTAGCTACAAGTTATTATCTAAAAGCTACATGACATATTGTTAGCTACATGTATGAAATTTTTTAAGAGTATTAAAAACAGTAATATACGAGTACGTAATGCATCACTGGAAGGATTGTCTATTATTGTTTTACTCTCTAAAATATTCAAAATTCAACTATGTTTTAGAAAGAGTTCTAGATTGTTCTGCGCACAGAGTCAGATACGATTACCTACAAATTTCAGAAAATAGTTTTAAGTTTTTTATTAATAGTATCGGAGAGAACATTATTATTTCAATAAGAACTAAAAGTAAAATAGACTATTTAGATTGTATATGCAAGTACATTAAATTGAATAAATAAAATATTAATTAGAAAAGACTAATACATTAATTACTTATCAAATTCTTTTTATCTTCTATACAAAGCCGTATAGAATGTGTATAGAACACAAAAAGATAGTTTATTTAATTTATTTTATAGAATTATATAAAGTTTACTGAAAATTTCTGAGCCAGCGCTTTCATTGACTGTAAAAATTTATGATTTGATGGAAATTAAAATACTTGCTTTCATCTGTATTGCCTCTGGGGTAAAAAGGTTCAATATTATTTTAACCGACTTCTAAAAAATGTGGAAGTTCTCAGTTCGACTTTAGTACGCGATTACTCCGCCAATAATGAATTGATTTGATGATAATTTTTGGTTGGGTAGAGAATTCGTCCCATTAAAATGTAATGAAGTTTTTTGAGTAGTTTTATATTACAGTCAATGAACTGCGAAAAGTATTTACATAGATGATTTAAGATAATGAATAGATTCAGGCGTTACTTTGCGGAAATCCATATTTAATAATAACAAATATTTTAAGAAAACATCAAATTAATATTTTAATAAAACACTTAAAAATATATCAAGTGACAATTCCGCCAAAATTAATTTGATGTTTTCTTAAAATAGTTAAAAAATACTTGTTATTATTACATCCATGATTTAATTGTAATTGCAACTCATGTCTTCCAACACTGAAAAGTATAAAATAACTTGTGGAAGGAGGACCAAGACAATCTAAGGTAGGTGTTTTGAATCAGCATGGTACCAACTTTAACAAGTTATTTCATACTTTTCAGTGCTGGAAGTTGGTTCCGCTGTTTTCTTAAATATTTTCTGGATATTACTTTAAGATTATAGTTATTTCTATCAACCGGGCTAGAACTGCCGTCTAGGAACTAAATGGTACTAGCGGTCACCCATCTAAGTCCATGTTATTGTGACGGAATAAACCCAAGGCCCATCTGATGTTAAGTGGACTAACCTCTGCCTGACGAATTTCGTCAACGACGAATTGCACTGTGCCCGTCACACTGAGACGTACAGTTGTTAGGTCTCATGTGCCTGTAATTTTACTGGCTCTCAAGGACTGCTGCCCGAACACACTGTTAGGTGCTTGGCGACAGATTTTCTACCCGAGGGTGGTCGCTAGCCAGGCGGGCTTCGCAAAATGCCCTTCCACCATGCGGTGAAGCTCAAACCCACGGCGCGATTCGAGCCATGGACCTGCTGCGCGGCAATCCTTAGCCAATGCCACTGAGCCATCACTGCTTCAAAGTAAACGTAGCGAACCTATTTGATCGGTTAAAAAGGAGCGCTTCAAAAGTTGTTATTTTTTGACAATAAAGAATCGTTTGCAAATTTTTCATTGTCCAATTCAATCACTATGATGATTGAAACTAAATTATAAACTAGGATGTTAATTCTATCGAAACGTGTAAGCGTGCATTGTAAGTTAATGCACTTACTACGTTCTACGTGGTACGACGTAGATACGGCGCGCAAGTAAATTTGTTCCCAGAGTGCAATGTCTCAGACACGTCTGTTTGTAAAGTCATTTACGTGTTGTCGAAAGTTTTACCTTATAAACTTGTGTTGTGGCGTCTTATATGTAGGCTAACTTGATTTAATATATCATAGAGCTATATATATATTTGCGGATTTTCAAGCTAGTGTTGCCTAGGATTTTTATTTTAGCGGGTAGGTAGTATACAGCTACAAGTATAAATTAATTACAGTAGAAAAAAACTCTACTGCAATTATTACGTTTTATCGTTCCATTGAAATTGCATGTTATATATCGATTTTAAAGCCCTTCATTTTGATGCCAAACTCGATAGGTTTCGAAGAAAAATACTTTTTTACCTCACAATATAGCGTCTTTAATCTGCCATATTGTTTTTATTATTCTTATTTACTCAGTCTTACTTGCGCTATCAAGACGAATCTAACGATATCTCATCCATTATAATCGGTTACGCCGTTTAGAAGCTACCGTGGTACAAAGATACTATTACAAATATATTATATATACGAGTATTATATACATACATAAACCTTGAAAACATAACGCTCCTGTTTTTTTGGGCAGTCATGTAAAAAAGGCGAGTATCGTCTTTTTTAACGTCATCTATTATGAGATATTATTTCTCGATTTTAAATGTTTTCTCATTTTGTGTTTATCACGGATACGTTATACGTACATTTAAATTTCGATTTTGGTATTCCTAGGCGACCTATGTCTACCGAGGGGTACCAGGCATTGAATTTCACCCTCTCCATTAAAACCTGTGTGAAAGTCATAAGAGGCGACTAAGGGTAACATACCGGAAGGGAGGCAGCATCTATCTTACGCTGCGATCTCCAAGACGCCTGCCAAGCGTGGAGATTATGGCAAACGCCTCTTAATAAGGGAAGCTGTGTTCAGCAGTGGACAATCCAGCTGATCCCTAGATATTACTAGGTACCAAGTAACGTGAAAAGTGAATGGTGAACGTAACACACACAGTGACATCTCATTAATTGGCAAAGAGATTATGAACTTCGTGTTTTTGTTTTTTGACGTTTTGACTCCGTCTCAATAGGTACTAATTTATGTATCTATGTGTGAAACCATTCACCTCAACTATTTTGATATCAGCTGTACCTAAAAATAAGAGATGTAATCATGAATTTTGAATGTTTACCGCCCTTTTAATTCAAATATCCAGCCAAACTGAGCGATAAGTCAGGTACCTATTTAACATTATTACTTTTAATCTTATTATTATACACCACCGTTATATATCATGGCTGAATTTCTCTCCATCCAAAGGTTGTCTGGAAGAGATCGCTTTTTAACGATAAGACCGCCAATTGTACAACATTACTTAAGTTTATGATATTGTTTATAATGATTGTGATTTTGGTGTACAATAAAGAACACTATCTATCTAAGTCCGTTTTTCTGAATTTTATACCTGGCCCTACTCATAGCCATGTTGCTCTCCGTATGCGATTACCTTAGACTTTAGAGGAACCGTTAAAGAAATCTGTGTAAGTAGTAGTTAGGTATGTATATTCATTATTCAATCATCATCATCACGAAGGAATGATAACGATGACTGCGTATAATATTAATTATATATTGATATAATATTATCTACCTCTACTAGGCCTTACTGTGTAACAAAACGATAAAAGAGATGAACTTAATTTTGTCAATTTCTTTAGTAAGCGATTCCCAGTATGGAGTTCAAATTTCCAAGTGAATATCTTTGATATTATTAAAGGCCTTATTATCTATGAAAATTGTATTGGAGATGAACTTAATTTCGACATAATTTAGTAGATTTTCATAGAAAACGATACTCGAGTTCGACTTTCAAAATGAAGATCATAATATTATAGTTATCTAAATGGGTAGCTACGTAGGTATATATAGCCATTATTAGTTTTAATATACATTAATATAATTTTTTTTTCTTTTTATAAGTTGATTTTTTGATCCATTTAAAAGAGTAACTGGTAACATACCTAAGACGAGTTAATATTCAGATCATTACAGGACGATAACTATCTAGTAACTTTAGTTTATCCCTTCAAACATTACGTTACTCTTATACATCGGAGGGGTTGGCAGAAACCACGTATATTTTCATAAACATAGCATTAGGGATGATTTATATTAGACCGGGCCGTGTCCGGGCCGGGCCGTGGACGCGGCGGGCCCGGGGTGAAGGCCGTCCGTACGTTAGTAGGCGGGCCCGGACGGGACACGGATCAGGCACGGTCTAATATAAATTGCTTCATACAAAATGTATGTAACGTTTCAAATCCGTGCCCCGTATGGGCCACGTGCACGGCACGCCCCGGGCACGGCCCGCTCTAATATAAATCTACCCTTAATCTCTTGCTTCACACTTTTATCACATTATTCATATTTGACAGGTAAAATATCGTTTGTCTACTACGGTATTGGTATCTCAATTGGCTTTATTACATCATAAATATTAAGTTCTATATACAATATAAAACTAAATGTAGGTATGGATACGTTGTCGTGAAATAATATAGTTCTGAAAGATATTATTTTAGTATGATTGGATGCGATTTTATCAAACCATTCAATGATGACAGAGTAGATACACTCACAGTCGATTTCCTTTCATTGTTACAAGAAAAATAGACAGGGAGTTTGTATGGTTTGTAAACATTTATGGAGGCTTCCCTTTATTTATAGTAGATAACAAGTAAAATAGCAGCAGCTTTCTTCGCTAAATTTGTGAAGAGAACCTCCTGATGACGGAGGTTATGTATACGTAGGCTCTAACCTCTAATAAATCTTTATACATAGTCTTAGTTACAGGAACGTATGTCAATCTTGATTATATATTCGACTGAATACTACACGCTCATTGGTCACCTGTCGCGTCATATAAATTACATTGTCCAATGAGCGTTCAGTATTTAATTAAGGTCTTTCAACTGTCAAAGCCTTGATATAGGTTCCAAAAACTGGGGTAAGTCTTATACTATTCTAAATCCACAGATTAGTATAATAACATAAGTTTACCTTCTGCAAGGGTCTTTAATAGTACACGTAGTACTTGACTGATATATGAAAACTTACGTTTTGTGTCTTCGTAGCTCTTTCATACAAACGTAGTTTCTTCATATTTTGAATACCACGTATACAAATTCTTTGAAACTTTGCATGCATGTCCTTGAACCTCATTATATGCTTCTGGTTTTCCAGTTTTTAGTTTTTTTTATTAAGAGTAACTTTAATGGTTTTTAAATAATTATAGAAGATATGGAAAATTTATAATACAGAAGTATACATTTTATACTCAGGGATATTCATGCAAAACTTCACCGAGTTAAGTGGATGAACCTCTGCCTATAACAGATGCATTTCGTCTGTCACCTTGAGACTTAGTTGTTAAGTCTCATATGCCTGTATTTTTTTTACCGGCTCTCAAGGACTGCTGTCGTAACACACCGTTAGGTGCTTGGCGACAGATTTTCTATTTGAGGGTGGTCGCTAGCCAGCCGGGCATTCGCAAAATGCCCTTCCACCATGCGGTGAAGCTCAAGCCGGCGGCGAGATTCGAACCATGGACCTGCTGCGCGGCAGTGCATAGCCAATGCCACTGAGCCATCACTGCTTCAATTTGTGTTAGCACTATGGTATGACCAAAAACAAAACTGATACTTGCAACTGCTGACATTCAAATATAAAAGTTACTTACAAAAACATTAATTTTCATGATTAAACTCTAAAATAAACCATTCATCTACAGATCAAGTTTATTGCTCCTGCATTAGATCCGCTGTTCGATGCAAAGATCCTGAATTTCAAACACAAAGAGACCAATTACAGAAATTGTAAAGATGTGGAAAACTTCACCGGTTTTCATCGGTTTTAGACGGGCAATTTCCCAATTTCCGCCTGGCAATTAAACATTTTGAATGAAAGCTGGAAACAGTTCGCCGTTGATTGAACCACGTATAAAAACGAATTTCCCGGTTATTTTATTGTTACACTACAATACTCTGTTTTCACACCTGGTGCACCTAAAATATTACTAAAATGTATATGTCGGCGCATCAATTAACAATCGTAGCGAACATTACTTAGATGTAGTTGACGGGTTAAGAACGACTATGCAAGCTGAGCTGCGAGCGCATTAATTATTTATTTTGCAGATAGGTATGCCTTTGGCTACAATCTCACCTGATGGTAAGTGACAATGTGGTCGAAGGTGTTAACAGGCTTAACCTATAATTACTGGCTCTTAAGGACAGCTGCCGGTACACACTGTTAGGTGTTTGGTGACAGACTTTTTACTTAGGGCGGTAGCTAGCCAGGCGGGCATTCGTATAATGCCTTACCACCATGCTATAACGACTGCCATCCTGAGACAACAACCGGGACCGACGGCTTAATGTGCCCTCCGAAGCTCGGAAGCGCTCAGTAGTAATGTCACTAGCGGTCACCCATCCAACTCATGACCGCGGTAGACGTAACTTAACTTTGCTGATCGGTTCAAAACGGCACAGCAAACTTCGCTACAAGCGCTCAAGTTAAAACTCAATGTGAGGTCGGGTTTGGTACAGCGTAATATATTGTCTGTAATTTTTTTGTGAGTAAAATGGGATAACTCGCCTAAATAAGACAGACAACTTCTATAGCTATAGATAGTTGATGAAGCAATGATAGCCGAGCAGTAACAGCTAGGTATGTACTGCCGTTCCTCAGGTCCATGTTCCGTCGCGTGATGAAAGAGAATTTTTATAACCTATCAGGCATTAAAAAAATATGTTGGATATGTAAGTATACGCAGTGCCGTCATATATTTTTAAAAGCTTTAACGGGCAATGATATTGATTTAGGTATCTCCATGCTTCGAAACAGTAAATCTTCAATATGCGCCGTTACAATATACAAACATTTCACACGTGAAATCCACCGAACTTATCCCACCGTCGAAATACATTTATCCTGTACTCGCCACACTCGCGGTTTGTTATCTGAACGTCTGAAGCGGTGCATAACAAGACCCGAAGACAATTTCCCCTTTTGTATTCCACTCCACATCCACTCGAAATAACAAGGACTCTATTTTCAATTCCTCAATGCTCGTATATATATTCTATTAAGGACATGTACCATTGCAAAATTTCTGCATGCTCGTGTGGTTTTTTTCGAGCATCGCTCGAGTAAACGATTACGGAATGAGAATAAAATTGAATATTTAGATTCCATTATAAAATTTAAATGCGGTTTGGATTCATCGTATGTGTAATCGGAGTTTAATGTTTTTAAAGTGGTGTTTTATTTCAGGTACTGCTACTGAGTTTCAAGTGAATCGCTATTACAATAAATTGAAAAACGTTTACTTCAAGCACCGATTATTTTTAAGGTCTGATAGTATCCTATGACCACAATGCCACCGGATGTTAAGTGTACCATTAGAATGAATACCAACTCTTAAGGGTATCTGCCGTAACTAAATATCAGGTGCTTGGACACAGATATTCTTTCACTTGAAGGTTTTACCAGGTGGTAGGTCTCATTAATTAACGAGATTCCGTCTGGTTGTGTACCATCGCAATGTCAAATATTGCTTTGAACCATTTATGTGCAAACTCTAATTTGTTTAGACATAAAGGGTACTGTAGCAAGTGAAATTATTGAGCTAACTACTAAGAACTAACTTCTGGGAGAGACAAGCGCAGCCAGAGTCAAGTAAGATGGGATGTCGTATGGAGGGTCCATGGTTCAATTCGCGTGACTGGGCTTGAGCTCCACCGCAAGGTGGTATCTATAGGATAATTCGCAAATGCCCTCCTGGCTAATTTGCCCTGAAGTAGAAAATATGTAGCCCATCACGTAACAGCGTGTTCCAGCAGCTGTCCTTGAGAGCCAGTATAAGGTTTAACCTGTGAAAAGCTACGATCACTTACCATCAAGTAAAATTATTTTCAGAGGTTAACCTGTCAGCCATAGTAAAAAGTATTTGTTTTCGCAAAGAACCTACACAAAGAAAGTTAATATTTGTGTTTTAAGCTCTGCATAACCTTTAATTGTATAATACAATCTAACAATCGACTGACATAGATAATTACAAAATCACAAATATACGATAGGAAAAATTTAAGTCATGCGCGGGATTCGAACCCGCGTCCATCCACTCCTTGAGCCGGAGTATGCTCTAACCAATTGAGCTAATATGACATGACGTCATGACTCGAATCTTTCCTATCCTTCTTTAACCATCGTATTGGGATGGAGCTCAATTGGTTAGAGCATACTCCAGCTCAAGGAGTGGATGGACGCGGGTTCGAATCCCGCACATGACTTAAATTTTTCCTATCGTATATTTGTGATTTTGTAATCCGCATAGCAGGCGTTATTGCAAACCTAACAATATTAAAATGACATAGATAATGCTTATCAGAAAATTGGTGAGCCATTAAAACCCACAGATTATAATTACCTACTATACCTACTATGACTGTGATGCTCTCTACACGGTTCTACCAACCTTTATCGCTAGTGTAACATAGATCCATTTTATAATATAACCGTAAATTCAAATATCTCCGTTATGAATTCCCCGAAATCTGGAATGTTCGCACGCTCGTTAAGTTGACGATGCGATTCTGTAGAATCGTAATTCACGATTCCACGATTCCACCGGTGCCGGTGTCGGTGCTTTGTTTCATTGCGAAGCGCACAAGTTATTTGTCAAAATATTCAACTAAATGCTCAGCAATTATTTTGAAACGTTTGACGACTGTTTCTGGTTACGTTTGTGATGATTAATATCTATTGTATTCATTTATTCTGCTGTTTGGAATATAAAAGGAAAGGATTCATATTGCAGAACTTATTAGTTTTAGTCAAATATTTTTTAATAATGTGTTACTACGAGAAGGTTTTGTTGTGTATTTATATATGTATATATATTTGGTATGGTGACTTAGCTGTGTATGCTTTCAGACTATTGAACACAGGATAATGATATACATACATTTTTTAATGCTATTTGACGGATATACCCCGATGCCCACCTGATGTTAAGTGGACTAACCTCTGTCTATAACAGAAGCATTTCCTCAACGACGAATTGCACTGCGCCCGTCAAACTGAGACGTACAGTTTTTGTGCCTGTAATTTTACTGACTCTCAAGGACTGCTGCCGGGACACACTGTTAGGTGCTTGGCGACAGATTCTCTACTTGAGGGTCGTAGATATCCAGGTAGGCAATCGCAAAATGCCAATATTCAAACTCCTTTTTCTTTTCATTCACTTCTATTGCAATATTAATTATTATAATGGGCAATTTCTCTACCACTTCAAACATGAAAGCTTCTCAAATAATACTCACAAACTCTCTGACTCTCATATAGAGAGACATAAATCATTAGACACTTGTCTCCCTCGTGAACATGGTACATCCTCAGAAAATTGCATCCGTGGAGAACGATATAACTTATTAATTTGTCGTCTCGTAGTAGAACCCTCGTCTTTGTTTGATAAATTGCCGGGTTGTAGTGCGAAGTGCGACGCTGGGATTCACCAAATTGGGCGGTTGGGGGTCTGTAATTTTGCTGTTGACATAATGGCGTGTGTTATGGGCACATTATGAGCTAGGTAAGCCCTAAAATATAGACCTTATCTATCTGTGAATTTTCTTATAACATTTTCTCATTTTCATTTGCTGTTCCGCCAAGCACTGCCACACGTACCGCATATTCTTTACTTATCATTACTATAATAGAAAAATGGTATACGAAAAGCATTCAATAAATAAAAATTGTAACTAAGAAAGGATATTAGAAATTCTAATTCGGTTTCATTTAACCAATTCATTACGGACTTGCTTCATTATGGACTGCACAGAATATGAGTGCCTGTGCGACTATAAAATGCGTTTGCCACTTGTGTCAGTTTTCAATTTAATAATATTGCACTACTCACTTTGTATTCATTCTGACTACAATAATAAAAAATGCTGTTTACCGGATGAATTAATGAACATGGTAGTGGTTCCTATGCAGACGTCTATTTTTGTGAATATTACCACCTACCGTGACAGCTTGCTTAAATTTTTAAACATAATTTTAAGCCGTTTAGCAGTCATACTTAATATCACATTTATATAATTCTATAGCGTTAAATATTTTCTGTACTGTACCGAACGGTTTGTCCACTGCTAAACACATCCTCCCCTATTATGTATGATTTGCCATAATCCCCACGCTTGGCAGGCGTCTTGGAGATCGCAGTGTGAGATATCAGTTCCTCAGAAAGCGCTGCTGCCCACATTCTGGTGTGTTACCCTTAGTCTTCCTACGATACCCACGAGTAGAGATCGGGAGGTGAATCTAACCTGGCACCCCACGGGCGGCCCGGCACCCCACGGTCAAATGTTAACCTGGCAAATGGTTAAATGTTTACCTGAGCGGAAAACAACTCGATTATTTTTATTATTAAGTACTAGACGCCCTAAGTTAGGGTGTTTAGGCATTAAGGCCCTTAACTTCTTAGGCATTAACACTTTAATTCATTTTAACAACAATAATGTGATAGGACGGTGCAACTATCAGCGACTGTTAGACTCCGTCTTACCTAAAGAAAGACTGAAAGACTTTCTATTTGCAAAGGCTTCATAACGATGTCACGGCCCTTCCTTATATTTCAACACAATTTCAATCACTATAGCATTTGCGCCCTAACATTTTGTACATGTGACATGTCAGTCTCAATAGACGTATGGAAGACGAAAACAATGCCATATGTCGTTAGATAGAAACAGAGCCAGTTATGGTATTTTTTTTTTTAATGTTATTTTGAAGGAACAAGCGTGAGGCCCACCTGATGTTAAGCGGTATCCTCTACCTATAACAGATGCATTTCATCACAAGTGCCAAACTGCACTGCGCCCATCACCTTGAGACATACCTGTTAAGTCTCATTTTGCCAGTAATTTCACTGGGTCTCAAGGACTGCTGCCGGAACACACCGTTGGCGACAGATTTTCCACTTGAGGGTGGTCGCTAGCCAGGCGGGCATTCGCAAAATTCCCTTCCACCATGCGGTGAAGCTCAAGCTCTGGGCGGGATTTGAACCATGGACCTGCTGTGCGGCAGTCCATAGCCAATGCCACTGAGCCATCACTGCTTCAAAAACATACATACATTAACATAATTATTTCTAAATATAATTACAAGCACTATCGCGTGCTAAGCGAAATATATTTAACAAATTATTGGAGTACAAAATTTTATGCCTAAGGCGGGAATTGAACCCGCGTCCTCCGATATCGCGTCGGATGCCTATACCGCTCGGCATCCGACGCGATATCGGAGGACGCGGGTTTAATTCCCGCCTTGGGCATAAAAAAAAAAAAATTGTACTCCAATAATTTGTTAAATTAACATAATTATGTTATTATTCATACTTATTCCATAAGAAATCAATTGTCGGTAATCGGTTCGTTCCACAGTGCTTTCCAGCAATCTGACGTTTGATAAAATTATAAATTAGAATGTTGAGGTTAATTTTTATTGGACTTTTAATGGAAACGTTCTAATGTTCCTTTAACTATCGATGATATAAGAACTAGAAACTTTTTTATCTAGCTCAACTATCCTCCAATCAAATACCACTTAATCTTCAAAAAAGGATACCGGAATCAATTTATAACTTGGAATCGACAGTTGCGTCGGTCCAGCGACCGAGGCTCAAGTGGCGGTCATTCGTCAATGTCCACAGTAAAGCCCCTTAAATGCGTTCTTAAATACGCCACGCTACGGCACGCCGCGTCCGCCCACGTCGTCTGTCCACTCCGATGCTCCCTCCAATCGATAAAATAGTCCTTTATAATACCTACCCGTGTTCCGCTATTTTCGCGGAAAAAAGCTCTATTAATCAGTGTGGATGTCACAGATAGTAGACGAGTGTCGAACAAGTTGTTATCGATTCTGAGTGGGTGTGGTAGGAGGCCTGGAGATGGCTTGGCAATATTGGAGTTTTTCTAACATATAATATCTATTAGGGTTCCGTACTTCAAAATTAAAATACGGAGCCCTTAAGGATCACTTTATTGTCATGATGTTTATTCGTGCGTGAAAAGACCCGTTTAGGATTTAGAAACACTTTATTGTCAGTCTGTCTGTCAAGACCCTTTTTCTCAGGAACGCGTGGAGTATCAAGCTGAAATTCATATCAAATACTCAAGTCTACTGTCCCTTAGAGCTGTGAAAAAATTAAGCTTCGAAGCCAACGCAATCAAAAGATACAGCCGTTTATGCCGCAAATTTTCGGCACTCGCAAGGGAATCAAAATCTACAGTGTACTTCGCGTGAACTCAGAACCATGAAATTTGGTACGAAGCAACGTCTTATAGCACATATAAAGGTAAAATTGCGAAAAGTATACAATTTCAGTTACATCACATAGAAAATATATTTTTAATAATTTTAAAATGTTATGGATTTCATTAAGCAATAAAAATACCTTAACTTTTTTAATTAAATACCTACAGGTTTGTACGGAACCCACGGTGCGCGAGTCCGACTCGCGCTTGGCAAGTTTTTCTTATAAAGGATAGTTAGAGGTTTGATATTACTATCACTTCCGCTTCCTTTTGCTTTTATTTCTATGCGATTATAAAAATGTTCTTTATTCCAATTTAGATGGTTCCGATCTAACTATTATAGACTAGTCACACTGCATGGATACGTTCTGCGTAGACGTAGCCCGCCCTGCTTTTGATTTGACTGGACCAGAAGATTTTTGAAGCAGTGATGGCTCAGTGGCATTGGCTATGGACTGCCGCGCAGCAGGTCCATGGTTCGAATCCCGCCCAGAGCTTGAGCTTCACCGGATGGTGGAAGGGCATTTTGCGAATGCCCGCCTTGCTAGCGACCACCCTCAAGTAGAAAATCTGTCGCCAAGCACCTAACGGTGTGTTCCGGCAGCAGTCCTTGAGAGCCAGAAAAATTACAGGCTAATGAGACCTAACAACTGGACGTCTCAGTATGACGGGCACAGTGCAATTTGTCGTTGACGAAATGCGTCTGTTATAGGCAGAGGTTAGTCCACTTAACATCAGGTGGGCCTCGGGCTAGTTCCGTTACAATAACATAAAAAAAAAAACACTGGACGCAGAATCTTATCATTATACTCAAACTCATTAAATCAACTGGGGACGGATCCTTTAAAGGCTTGCGTTTGACTTCTACTACGAGTACCATCTATCTACCCTAGTGATGCGATGTGTCAGTGACTTCGAGAAAGGAGGTTAGTTTCTCGATGGTCAGTGACGATGATATCGATTATGGAATAAACACATTCAATATGGTGAATTGTGACGTAAGCATCCGTAACATGAGATGTAGTTACATCTCATCAATATATTTATTTTTCACTTCAGTAGCTCAAACATGTAGGTTTTGCTGCCTTAAATCAGAGAGCAAAATGCGCTTTTGCTCACTGAGTGAGACAAAGTAACTTTTTAGTTATTATTTTTTTCAGATAGCCTCGAATTTCTTATTCAGCCTTGGGTTAATCATACAATTCTAAACATTCACACTCTATCTCTATCCCGCCATTAGAAAGAGAGAGAGACAAAGACCAGCCCTTTCGAAGTTCCGATTTTGAATTCGACCTCAAATACAAACACGTTCGGAATTTCGTACTAACTAAAGAAATTTAGCAAAAAATATAATTATGTCTTTGAATTGAATCTAATATCTCTAATCGTCTAATTTATTTAATTTTTAACTTATTGTTGTATTTAAACGAAAAGAAATATTTACTGCAAATAAAAGTGATATTCAACCTGTAAATATTTAATTCTAGTTTCAAACATTTTACGTAGTATATTTTGAATAATAAAATATCACGCTATTTTCGAACACGCCTTAACTTAAATAAAAGACCGGGAATAAAATTTCGTGGCTGGCGTAAAGAGTTGTATAAGTTAATAGTTATTTCAATCTATTCCTGTTTATTATTTTATCTCCTAAAATGTTCTCGCTGTTGATGTGAAAAGTTATGTGTGTTACACGAGAGCAAAGTTTTTTGCATCTCGTGCCTTTGAATCCCTCGCCACACTCAGCATTCAAAATCAGCACTCATTAGTAAATAATCGACTGTGCTCTCTTGGTGCACAAATAACTATTATGTTCATTGTAATACATATACTTAAATTTTAAAACAGTATATTTTCTGCATAGCAGATTTGAAGGAAGCGTAGACACACATTGCTTAAGAAGTTTTGAAACTTAATGGTCTTATTACAAAATTACAAATATATATCAAGGGTCTTAGGTGTAGTAATTATACAAACAAATACCTACTAGTTATTTTCATACCCGTAGTAAGTATCGAAAGATTACTTAATCAAGTTAAGTTGAACCTATAACTTTTATTGACAACTGAGAAAACGCGACGTCTGCGTACATCGAAGATACGAGTACTTTAGCTGAGCTAGAAATGAGCAAATAAATCTATTACACACCACCAAGCGGCGCTGCGGGATATAATTGAATTTGTACTCAAACGCCCCGGGGGCCGATCGCCTGTTTATTGTCTAACATTTCTCCAGTTTACGGTACAAACCGTACATGATCAATCCTGAATTGGTGAAACTTCGGCTTGCCAGAATAGCCATGCGATCAAATTCAATGAAAAGGAAATCTATTTTCACATAATTACTTTTTTAATTTGTCTTCTACAACTTATATGTATGAAACGCAATTTGGTTTTATTTACTCGAATGACTTAGTATTATGTTTTTTTTATGATATTGTGATGAACAAGCTCGAGGCTCATCTCATGTAAAGCGGGCTAACCTCTGCCTATAACAGACGCATTTCATCACAAGTCACGAATTGCACTGCGCCCGTCACATTGAGACATAGTTGTTAAGTCTCATGTGCCTGCAATTTAACTAGTTCTCAAGGACAGCTCCCGGAATACACCGTTAAGTGGTTGGCGACAGATTTTCTACTTTTCTGTTAATTTGACTTAATAAACAATACTTTTAAACCGATTTTGATAAAATGTATAAGGAACTAATGCTTAGGAAAAGATCTAATAATCGTTAAATTTAGCAGAGAAGTAACTACAACTTACAATACTTGTAAGATTTTTGTATCCCGCGTACAATATAAACCAGTCATTGATTAAAAGGTAGCGGGTACAATACCAACCATAGCACTCTTGCGTACGGTAGGCGTCAGAACCTGTCTGTCACCTGACAGGCCGTAATGATCTGCCGTTGTTAGAGAAGTTATGTGTTGGACTGACCTTCTATGATTGGGATAAGAGCATTAATGTGTTGATGATAAGCTATGTAGGGTGGTTGTTAATGAGTTGAGCAGTATTGCGATGCAGAACTCACTTAAAATTGTGAAAATGATCTCTTCAACAGCTATAACGTGAATCAAGGAATAGAGGGCTCTCCCTTTGGGGGATTGCAGTACAAGATGGCAGTTCTTTAGACGTGGCTTCTGCCCTTTTTATTAAAGCATGACCCTAGCATTATTCCTTTCGTCGCTTCTTACGACGCCCACATGAAGATATGGGTGTTAATTCTAGCTCGGCACCCCACGGGGAAGTGTGTCTGAGAATTATGGACATAATATTATGAATCATGTATATTCTGATATATAAACGAAACAAAAGAAACAGAGTACTGCTCTGTCAGTTTCTTTAGTTTACTGTCTTACATTTCTCCATTCCATGGATAAAACTGACGGAGCTTGAAACAGCAGATATCAACAGGAAAGAATTAACCATCACAGCCGGAAAAACCTATTATATTTCTTATCTCAAAATGTATGAGTTTTTTGTTTACTATTTACTATTTCTCCGAGAATTTCTTGAGTGGGTTCTGATGTTGAAAGTTTGTGACGTACTTAGGTAATTTTGTACTTGGTGAAAATGTTTCAATCAATTATTGAGTAGTTGTAGACTTTTGAATACTACCGTGTTTCCTTTTACCTATAACAATACCGAGTTAGTTGGCTGACTGACACTAGGTGGTGACGATAACGTAAAAATAGTGGGTAGCCAATGGTTACAAGTAGCTAATAGACGTTTTTGGGGCGTTCTAAGGAAGAGACTTTTGTTCAACAGTGGAAGTCTTCTGGCTGATGGTGATGATATCAATACAAGTATATTTATTTGCTTAATTAGACTTATTAAATCCCTGGTGCACCTCTACAGGACAAAACGTAACGTTATATATTTATGTTTGTGTCTATGGGTTATCGGGAACGCAAAATCAATCTAGTTAGGTCATATCTTAGAAGAAACTCATTTAAAGACTCGGCATCGAGCTATAATGCTAGCGGTCGGTACAGGTAGGTACTTTAATTAAAACTCCTACGAGGAACTCGTAAAATTAAGCCCTGAATTTCTGACGTTGCGCTCCTGTTCCGAATGTCTCGGCAACTTTAAATTCACACTCTGGTGTTCTTGCTATGATTGGATTGTAGGCGCAACTTAGCTTTGTTCACAAGTAGTCTACCTCCACTTTGTTACTTTACAGAATAAAACAGGACATATTTTTCATTCATATTAATAATAATAGTTTTATTATTGTTAGTTTGCAATAACGCTTGCTATGCGGATTACATTACAAAATCACATATATACAATAGGAAAAATTTTAATCATGTGCGGGATTCGAACCCGCGTCCATCCACTCTTGAGCCGGGGTATGCTCTTACCAATTGAGCTAACATTACATGACGTCATAACTCAAATCTTTCCTATCGTTCTTTAACCATCGTATTGGGATGGAGCGACATCTATAGTACCACTTGCGTTGTACTACTAACAAGACCAATTTTGCAATTGGTTTATAATACTATGTTTTTATAAAATACTAGGTTTTTTCCTTTTAGTTTAGATAGTATTTAATAATTGTTTTAATATAAGTTGTTAACACGTCTTTTTTAACATTTTAAGTACATTAACGTATTTTTTCATCCTCCTATAATGTTGTTAGCTCATGTATATATTTTTGTTTGTTTTTTTTTTTTTTATACCTGATAGTTTAGCCTTTGACCACTATCTCACCTGATGATAAGTGATGATGTGGTCGAAGATGTTGTGCAGGCTAACCTAGAAGTACTGGCTCTCAAGGACAGCTGCCGGAACACACCGTTAGGTGCTTGGCGACAGATTTTCTACTTGAGGGTGGTAGCTAGCCAGGCGGGCATTCGCAAAATGCCCTACCACCATGCTGTAACAAATGCCATCGTAAGACAACAACCGGGACCGACGGCTTAACGTGCCCTCCGAAGCACGGAAACGCTCAGTAGTAATGTCACCTTACGGTCACCCATCCAACTCATGACCGCGCGCGACGTTGCTTAACTTTGCTGATCGGTTGAGAACAGCCAAGTGAACTTCGCTACGAGCGCTTCAAAAGAAGTCCCACCTGAAAAGATTAACAGCTGTAGGATGGTACATATTATGGTTCATCTATGGATGTTAAAGACACGCAGGGCGAAAAGATCGCCTGCTTCTGTAGGTACAGTTTTTTGACTAGAGCGGACAACAATACAGTATATGCTTGGCAATGCTATTAATGATGGTAAGGCAATTCTTTTAAGTTAAGTTTGTAATAATTATATAGTATAAGTTTTATTAGTTTGAGTTAAGTGTAAAACTAGCTTGCGACATGTTTTTATGTTAACTTTCTGTACCGCAAGCAATTGAAATCAATAAATAAATATAAACAATGTCATGCGTTCAATTTAATAATGTATATTGAACGTATGAATTGCCATACGTTAATTAATAGCATTGCAAAGCATATACACTGTATTGTTGTCCGCTCTAGTCAAAAAACTGTATCTACAGAAGCAGGCGATCTTTTCGCCCTGCGTGTCTTTAACATCCATAGATGAACCATAATATGTACCATCCTACAGCTGTTAATCTTTTCAGGTGGGATTTCTTGTGCCGAAGAATGACTTCCTTCTACCTCCTCTTACAGTCATCCCGAAACCACCGAACCATGTTCTCATACTCTGTGGTATATCCGTTCAACTGCAGCCGCAGTAATATTCACTACATAAAAACTAAAGTACTCACCCGGGCAACATAACATTTGACACCTTACCATATTATGTAGTCTGAAATAAATAAATAAATAAATTTGATATTCGGTTCTTTTAGCTACAGGATTTTGATTGTTTTGGTCCATTTTTCTCAAGTGATGATTTTTTCTTTGTCTTACCAACCCGATGACACCATCTGTTAAGATTCCAGATTGCCTAGATGGGTATGTTAAGCAGAGTGTCTTCCACCTGGACAACCTGTTTTTTGAATCCTAACTCGTCCGTGATGCATGGGGCTGAAAGTAATAAATACAGTGACACTTACAATATAATGCAGTCCCATCGACTTCGGCGACCCCAGCCTAGCGTTTCCCCAAGAATATATAATTGGCCAATTAGTATATACTAAGGTTACTCACGGCTATGGCTGGGAGTTCCGCTCTTCCTTGAGACTCTTCAAGGACCCGACACAACACACACAACACTTTTTAATAGTTCAAAGTGGATTAAATTGTTCACAATCAAAAGAAAGAAATCAAACACACGCGAGGGTCCAATAAGGCGGTGGTTTTTAACAATTCAACACAAGTTAACAAAACAAAAAACTATTTTTAAGCGCTAACCCCAAAACACTATTTTTACAAAATTTTATCTTTTTCACTCAAAATGTCCATAGACCAGAGAGTAGACGACTACGCTAAGGAGGCGTTCAGAAACTCGACCCGCAGATGATCGTACCGAACACCATCACTCGCTTTTTTGGGTCCGTGGCTTAGGCCCCCAGTGGTCGACGCACCTGTGGTCGAAGCCCCCGATCAATTTATTTTAAATCGAAGCAACTTTTAACTAACTGTACTGGCAGGCATTTCTTTCTGCCAACCTCAGCATTTCAAATGACGCATTCACTTTATGGTTGGACTTCAAAATTAGGTTGCGTTAATATATATTTCTTCGCATTTCGCGACAGGCTGAGACCACGATGTTTAGGTTTCCGTACATACATGGGACCTCCACTAGCCGTCCGCCCGTCTAGCGTCTGTCCGGCTGTCGGACCCCTAAAGGTGACCCATTAGACCGCCCGTCTAGCGTCTGTCCGGCTGTCGGACCTCTAAAGGCGGCCCTAAAGGGGATTATGGCCAATACCCCCTTAATAGGGAAGGCTGTGTTCAGCAGTGGACGATCCGGCTGATACAGTACAGTGTAAGGTGGATAGCCTAATACATATAATAATAAAATAAAGTTCAAAATGAAAGAGGGTTCTCATACAAGAAACGTGCTTATTAATGTCATTTGGCATACAAGCGTCAAGCTTGGTTTGGTTATACGAGTAGTCTTTTTTATTCTGCGGTTATAGTCGAAAATGTAATGTATAAAAATAACCTATTTTTTGGGAGGTACATTCTATAGTAGGTGTGCAAGTCCAACTCGTAGACGGTCGGGTTAATATTGTTTAATTGATCATATGCACACGATGCAGAGTGCAAACAGTACTGTGTTTAGACCCGAAGGGCGTTGTAATTGGGTGAACGGGTCATATGCATTAATTCCTGGAGATACGGGCGCAGTGCAGGGTAACGGAGGACGATGAAACTGCAACTATTTTGGAAAGGTGTGACGTTGATTATGCGGTTAACTACATAGTGCGTCTCGTCACTTATTTCCAAAAAAATATTTAAAACAAATATATTTTTTGTACTGTGACTTGACTCATTTGATGATTAGATGATCATTAATTTGATAACTGATTTCGTCCAGTACAACCCAAAAATCGTCATATGTCAAAGTCAAAATCTTTTAATCGATTTTGACGTCGACGGCGCTGTTATGAAGGTAAATATTCTACTGCCGCGTTCAGCAAAAAGGATATAATAGCAACTTCGAAAAGAACAGTAAGAAACTCGGGACCATAATTTTTGTATGATTTTACTCTTTTACAAACGAAACTCTTTTTTGTAAGCCTATTGTAAAAGTATTAGAATAATTACAAGGCTTGACAGGGGTGGAATATTTTTATACCTTAAATTATCACCAATTGCATAATGTACTGCACTGTAACAGCCGACTCGTCCACAGCTGAACACAGCCTTCCCTATTAAGGGGGTATTTGCCATAATCCCCACGCTTGGCAGGCGGCTAGGGGATCGCAGTGTAAGATGGCAGTTTCTAGAAGGTGCTGCTGCCCACCTTCCAGTATTTTTCCCTTAGTCGCCTCTTACGACACCCACGGGATCATATGGGGAGGTGCAATTCTAACACGGCACCCCACGGGGGTCAATTGCATAATACGCTTTATTAATTCGTGATAATAAAAATTTGTAAATCATTATAATATTCTTATATTGTATAACATCAAGCTGTATAACTTCAAACTTATGCGGATAGAAATCAGTACAACACTAACAATATTCCAACTTTTGTAAAAGTACACGCGAGTGCAGTTTGCGAATAATGTTAGTTACTCGAGTTAGAAATACCTAAATAAGCCGGAATGACCAGAATCTTCCTCTTTGCACGGATTATCCTACTTTAGAACTATTTCAGTCGGTCCCGTTCCTCATATCTAAAGGTCTGTCTTTCAGCAATCTGTTTGAATAAATCTTTACTGCGACGATATTAAAATCTAGTTGATCAGAATATATTTTTATAAAATTCCACTTTATTTATCTGCAAGCTTGCGTGCAGGCTCATGGAACCTCATTTGAAGCTTTGATAATCTAGTAGCTGTAGGTATAAACCATAGGTATAAACTGCCGCATTGGGTCTATGGTCTTGACCTTTACCACCGGGTCGTAAGGCTATCTCTTCAATCAGAATATCTGTCACGTATTAATTGTTTTATATTTATTTATTTATTTCCTATATGTGTTCTGGTGAGGAACCCAAAAAGAGGTAAATATCTTACGCATAATTTGTAGTAAATATCCTTCCCAAATATTATACATAGTAGACAAATGGGACGTAAGCCATAAAGAATAAAGCATCACAGTTTACTGATTTTAAATTGAAATTAATCTTTCCTTATTAGAATTCACAAAATACAATTATTCATGAACTATACAAGGTTTACCTGATGAGGAATTAATTCAGTAGCATCGGTTACTGTTTAAGGAAATCAAAATTCAGATAAAAACGCCGGTAAAACTCTAGGCCCTCATCAAAAATTTAATGGTACGTGCAGAAGATGGATGAATATGCAAATTTATTTGAGATTTAGATAGGATGTTAGAAATCAAGGATATGGCGATAATAAATGAATGTTACTATTATAGGAATGAATTTTTGACGTTTGATCATATGCTGTGTTTTGAGGAGAATAAAAGGTTAACTTCAAATAATGCAATAGAATATTGCTAGAAAAACAATCGCAATCGCTATGTTCTAGGTTCAAGTTCTTTGGTCGGCTCTCAGAAACAAAAACAACTGTACCAATAAGTGATAGCGCTATAAAACACAAGTACACTTTATAGTAGTAGGCACTTTATATTATATATTATGCATATAAAGTGCCTAATAGGTAGTGAAAGAAGGATCTTGAATGGGGAGAAAATTAAAAATGATACGTCATAAAGAAAATTATTGAAATAGTGAGATGAATAATAAAGCAATCAATTTTGGTGAGGTGAAAGAGTTGGGTGTGGATGAAGTAGGTGTAGTCGTGCTATATAGGTATGAATGCATAATGGAAGAAAAAAAGTCAACAAATTTTGGTGTGGTGCAAGTATGAGTAGCTATGCTAGGTATGAAGATTGAGAGTTCCTTTAAGCTGAATAGTTTATGTATATAAGTTGTTCACATATAGAAGTTGTTGATAGCTGCTGTATTATTCTTATAACAGATGCATTTCGTCACGTAATGAACTACATAACTAGATTTCTGAAGGAAACAATTTTCTAAGATAAGATGGAATTTAGATCTCAACCAGACCTATCCCTTTTATAATAAAAGTAGTGGTCTAGGATTAATAGTTTTCGAGATAAGCCTTTTCAAGACGACATTACCTGAGCAACATACATGCAAGATGGATGAATTAATACGTGTCTAAGGCAACGTCAGAAATCTGTATCAGCCGGATAGTCCACTGCTAAACAGAGCCTTCCCCATTAAGGGGGATTATGGCAATCATCCCCCTTAATGGGGAATATAATAAATTTTATAGTTTAAACATATAGTTTTTTATATCAGCATCTCAGAAGGCGGTGCTACCCACCTGTCAGTATTTTACCTTTGTTCGCCTCTTACGACACCCACAGGTAGCAATGGGAGGGTGACATTCTAGCCCAGTACCCTACAGGGCTAGATATATAAATCTGCATTTCTACTAGCATTCGTTTTTAAATGAGTATTGCTAACCCATGAAAAACAATTATCTGATATTAAAGAATATTAATTTAAATCAAGCTCTAGGAAAAAAATAGTAGAACATAATATTATGGTACGTGTTATAATACATCGGTACTGGTAATATGAAGCATGTGAGGGGTGTGAGTGATATGCTAATTTTAGATATGTGTGTGTGTGTGTGTGTGTGCGTGTGCCTAGAATATATCAAATTAAGGTAAGAGGAAGCTTGAGAGTATTATATTTGATAGAAAAGTGCAAGAAACATGCCATATAGAAGACGGCCAAATAGGCTATGAATAGATTTCCTTTAAAAATATGTGTGTATGAAAGTTGTGATGTACTGATACGACAAACGGACACATAAAACAAATCAGTCTTAAAAATACTCGCAGATTGGCAGCTTAAATGCTTTGAGCCAAATCTACCTTCTTTCGTTCTTTAGATTAACTTAACTATTTATCTTCTACTAACAATTTATACGGTTATATATATATTATGTATTATTACGGAAACAGAAAATGGGGACCTACCAAGGGACGGCCACAAGCAAACGGACTGTGAAAATAATGGGCACGGGGTAATGCGCTTCTTGAATCGACGAATGCACTCTAGTCCCGTTCCGCTACTCGATTTTTGCTGTTATTTGTGAATCAGTTACTATGGTTCAACAATCTTCACTGGAACTCATGTAAAATTATCTTGATGATTTTAGTCTATGTATGTTATCCGCAAAACTTTCAGATTTCCTAATATTTCAATGTTACTATCCAGTTTCTAATATGGTCCAGATATGTATTTTAGAATGCGATACAAATAATGATCAGAGCTTTAAGATTAAACAATTTTTAACTTCTATAGTTAGGGTGCTATGGTATTAAATATATAATCGTAGTTGTGTAGGATACAAGGACTCTCAGTAGGTATATTTTTTCCAATACCCTTATTGTCTCTGTATAAGTAGATCGCTTTTAGGTCAAGGCCAATTCTGATTTGAGAACAATAAATGCTGTATATTTATTAATCTTAAACCGATCAAATTTCTCTTTCTTGTCATCGGAACGAAAGTCGTATAAAACTGCAATCTCAAAACTTTTCTTCGACGGCAAAAACAAGAAGGTTCCTTCCTCGATGCCAAACTTAACAAGTGGCTCCTTAAAAGTTTCTCCAGTAATTGGACGAAAGTTTCATGAAGTCTACAAGATAATATGGCATGGATTACTTTCTAATCAGGTTAGGTTTGGAATTGGATAGGCGTAAGTATTAGGTCCTTACATATGAAATTGGCGTTTTGTATGGGAGGAACAAAAAGTCGAATATTTTTTAATATAATATATTTAATTAATCAAAGTATGAACCATTATTTTCTATGCACTTTTGCCACCTCATAGGTAGTTCATTGATCCCTTTACTAAAAAAACCAGTTGGACGGGAATCAATAAAATCTTTGAAGGCGATTTGGACTGCCCCATCGGAGTTGAATTTTTACCCTTGCAAGAAGTTATCCAAATTTCGAAAAAAATGGTAATCTGTTGGAGCAAGGTCCGGGGAGTACGGAGGATGTCTTAGACTTTCCAATTGAAGCTCTTGTGTTGATGATAAGCTATGTAGGGTGGTTGTTAATGAGTTGAGCAGTATTGCGACGCAGAACTCACTTAAAATTGTGAAAATGATCTCTTCAACAGCTATAACGTGAATCAAGGAATAGAGGGCTCTCCCTTTGGGGGATTGCAGTACAAGATGGCAGTTCTTTAGACGTGGCTTCTGCCCTTTTTATTAAAGCATGACCCTAGCATTATTCCTTTCGTCGCTTCTTACGACGCCCACATGAAGATATGGGTGTTAATTCTAGCTCGGCACCCCACGGGGAAGTGTGTCTGAGAATTATGGACATAATATTATGAATCATGTATATTCTGATATATAAACGAAACAAAAGAAACAGAGTACTGCTCTGTCAGTTTCTTTAGTTTACTGTCTTACATTTCTCCATTCCATGGATAAAACTGACGGAGCTTGAAACAGCAGATATCAACAGGAAAGAATTAACCATCACAGCCGGAAAAACCTATTATATTTCTTATCTCAAAATGTATGAGTTTTTTGTTTACTATTTACTATTTCTCCGAGAATTTCTTGAGTGGGTTCTGATGTTGAAAGTTTGTGACGTACTTAGGTAATTTTGTACTTGGTGAAAGTCAAAGTCAAAGTCAAAATCATTTATTCAATTTAGGCGTCTACGACGCTCTTATGAAGGTCAATTACAAATTTTAGTATTGAAATATTCTACATTGTACTGCCACGTTCAGCAAATAAATTGTATAGAGCCACTGCGAGAAGAACGGGCAAGAAACTCGGGGCCATTCTTTTAAACATCTTTTAACAATGTGTTACATACATACTATATAATAGAGTTATTACAATATTTGTTTAAATTATGTAGGTGACAGGCAATAGCTTGGCGGAGGCGGAATTGTCCAGGCATTTTTGTCGTTTATGTAATCAGAAACTGTGTAGTAGGATTTTTTAATCAATATGTTTTTCACATGCAACTTGAATTTCCCTTCTGTGAGCGTTGTAATATGTTTGGGAACTTTATTATAAAACCGCACACAATTACCTAAGAAGGACCTTTTATTTGTCTTTGCTAATCTAAAACCTGGCACCACTATTTTATCTTTATTCCTAGTATTGTAATCGTGATTGTCACTGTTTAATTTAAATTTACTCAAATTTTTACGAACATACATAATATTTTCAAATATATACAGACTTGGTAAAGTTAAAATATCAATTTCTTTAAAAAGATCCCTCACAGATTCCCTAGGACCCATTTTATATATGGCTCGAATTGCACGCTTTTGTATGATAAAGATTGTCTCTATCTCAGCAGCAGTTCCCCACAGCAATACGCCATACGACATAATACTGTGGAAGTACGCGAAATAAACTAGCCGAGCAGTAGCTACGTCTGTTAACTGTCTTATCCTAAGAACTGCATATGCAGCAGAACTAAGTCTTCCGGAGAGATCATGTATATGTGGATCCCATTGTAAAGTGGAATCCATTTTGATTCCCAGGAAGACTGTCGCTTTGTCAATAGGGAGTTTATCTGGGCCAAGCTTTATGTTTGGTTCAACATAAGGAACATTTGGTAAAGAAAACTTTAAACATTTCGTCTTTTTTGAATTTAGGAGAAGATTATTAGCGGCAAACCATTTACAAATCTTAGATAATACATTATTTGAAAATGTTTCAATCAATTATTGAGTAGTTGTAGACTTTTGAATACTACCGTGTTTCCTTTTACCTATAACAATACCGAGTTAGTTGGCTGACTGACACTAGGTGGTGACGATAACGTAAAAATAGTGGGTAGCCAATGGTTACAAGTAGCTAATAGACGTTTTTGGGGCGTTCTAAGGAAGAGACTTTTGTTCAACAGTGGAAGTCTTCTGGCTGATGGTGATGATATCAATACAAGTATATTTATTTGCTTAATTAGACTTATTAAATCCCTGGTGCACCTCTACAGGACAAAACGTAACGTTATATATTTATGTTTGTGTCTATGGGTTATCGGGAACGCAAAATCAATCTAGTTAGGTCATATCTTAGAAGAAACTCATTTAAAGACTCGGCATCGAGCTATAATGCTAGCGGTCGGTACAGGTAGGTACTTTAATTAAAACTCCTACGAGGAACTCGTAAAATTAAGCCCTGAATTTCTGACGTTGCGCTCCTGTTCCGAATGTCTCGGCAACTTTAAATTCACACTCTGGTGTTCTTGCTATGATTGGATTGTAGGCGCAACTTAGCTTTGTTCACAAGTAGTCTACCTCCACTTTGTTACTTTACAGAATAAAACAGGACATATTTTTCATTCATATTAATAATAATAGTTTTATTATTGTTAGTTTGCAATAACGCTTGCTATGCGGATTACATTACAAAATCACATATATACAATAGGAAAAATTTAAATCATGTGCGGGATTCGAACCCGCGTCCATCCACCCCTTGAGCCGGGGTATGCTCTTACCAATTGAGCTAACATTACATGACGTCATAACTCAAATCTTTCCTATCGTTCTTTAACCATCGTATTGGGATGGAGCGACATCTATAGTACCACTTGCGTTGTACTACTAACAAGACCAATTTTGCAATTGGTTTATAATACTATGTTTTTATAAAATACTAGGTTTTTTCCTTTTAGTTTAGATAGTATTTAATAATTGTTTTAATATAAGTTGTTAACACGTCTTTTTTAACATTTTAAGTACATTAACGTATTTTTTCATCCTCCTATAATGTTGTTAGCTCATGTATATATTTTTGTTTGTTTTTTTTTTTTTTATACCTGATAGTTTAGCCTTTGACCACTATCTCACCTGATGATAAGTGATGATGTGGTCGAAGATGTTGTGCAGGCTAACCTAGAAGTACTGGCTCTCAAGGACAGCTGCCGGAACACACCGTTAGGTGCTTGGCGACAGATTTTCTACTTGAGGGTGGTAGCTAGCCAGGCGGGCATTCGCAAAATGCCCTACCACCATGCTGTAACAAATGCCATCGTAAGACAACAACCGGGACCGACGGCTTAACGTGCCCTCCGAAGCACGGAAACGCTCAGTAGTAATGTCACCTTACGGTCACCCATCCAACTCATGACCGCGCGCGACGTTGCTTAACTTTGCTGATCGGTTGAGAACAGCCAAGTGAACTTCGCTACGAGCGCTTCAAAAGAAGTCCCACCTGAAAAGATTAACAGCTGTAGGATGGTACATATTATGGTTCATCTATGGATGTTAAAGACACGCAGGGCGAAAAGATCGCCTGCTTCTGTAGGTACAGTTTTTTGACTAGAGCGGACAACAATACAGTATATGCTTGGCAATGCTATTAATGATGGTAAGGCAATTCTTTTAAGTTAAGTTTGTAATAATTATATAGTATAAGTTTTATTAGTTTGAGTTAAGTGTAAAACTAGCTTGCGACATGTTTTTATGTTAACTTTCTGTACCGCAAGCAATTGAAATCAATAAATAAATATAAACAATGTCATGCGTTCAATTTAATAATGTATATTGAACGTATGAATTGCCATACGTTAATTAATAGCATTGCAAAGCATATACACTGTATTGTTGTCCGCTCTAGTCAAAAAACTGTATCTACAGAAGCAGGCGATCTTTTCGCCCTGCGTGTCTTTAACATCCATAGATGAACCATAATATGTACCATCCTACAGCTGTTAATCTTTTCAGGTGGGATTTCTTGTGCCGAAGAATGACCTCCTTCTACCTCCTCTTACAGTCATCCCGAAACCACCGAACCATGTTCTCATACTCTGTGGTATATCCGTTCAACTGCAGCCGCAGTAATATTCACTACATAAAAACTAAAGTACTCACCCGGGCAACATAACATTTGACACCTTACCATATTATGTAGTCTGAAATAAATAAATAAATAAATTTGATATTCGGTTCTTTTAGCTACAGGATTTTGATTGTTTTGGTCCATTTTTCTCAAGTGATGATTTTTTCTTTGTCTTACCAACCCGATGACACCATCTGTTAAGATTCCAGATTGCCTAGATGGGTATGTTAAGCAGAGTGTCTTCCACCTGGACAACCTGTTTTTTGAATCCTAACTCGTCCGTGATGCATGGGGCTGAAAGTAAAAAATACAGTGACACTTACAATATAATGCAGTCCCATCGACTTCGGCGACCCCAGCCTAGCGTTTCCCCAAGAATATATAATTGGCCAATTAGTATATACTAAGGTTACTCACGGCTATGGCTGGGAGTTCCGCTCTTCCTTGAGACTCTTCAAGGACCCGACACAACACACACAACACTTTTTAATAGTTCAAAGTGGATTAAATTGTTCACAATCAAAAGAAAGAAATCAAACACACGCGAGGGTCCAATAAGGCGGTGGTTTTTAACAATTCAACACAAGTTAACAAAACAAAAAACTATTTTTAAGCGCTAACCCCAAAACACTATTTTTACAAAATTTTATCTTTTTCACTCAAAATGTCCATAGACCAGAGAGTAGACGACTACGCTAAGGAGGCGTTCAGAAACTCGACCCGCAGATGATCGTACCGAACACCATCACTCGCTTTTTTGGGTCCGTGGCTTAGGCCCCCAGTGGTCGACGCACCTGTGGTCGAAGCCCCCGATCAATTTATTTTAAATCGAAGCAACTTTTAACTAACTGTACTGGCAGGCATTTCTTTCTGCCAACCTCAGCATTTCAAATGACGCATTCACTTTATGGTTGGACTTCAAAATTAGGTTGCGTTAATATATATTTCTTCGCATTTCGCGACAGGCTGAGACCACGATGTTTAGGTTTCCGTACATACATGGGACCTCCACTAGCCGTCCGCCCGTCTAGCGTCTGTCCGGCTGTCGGACCCCTAAAGGTGACCCATTAGACCGCCCGTCTAGCGTCTGTCCGGCTGTCGGACCTCTAAAGGCGGCCCTAAAGGGGATTATGGCCAATACCCCCTTAATAGGGAAGGCTGTGTTCAGCAGTGGACGATCCGGCTGATACAGTACAGTGTAAGGTGGATAGCCTAATACATATAATAATAAAATAAAGTTCAAAATGAAAGAGGGTTCTCATACAAGAAACGTGCTTATTAATGTCATTTGGCATACAAGCGTCAAGCTTGGTTTGGTTATACGAGTAGTCTTTTTTATTCTGCGGTTATAGTCGAAAATGTAATGTATAAAAATAACCTATTTTTTGGGAGGTACATTCTATAGTAGGTGTGCAAGTCCAACTCGTAGACGGTCGGGTTAATATTGTTTAATTGATCATATGCACACGATGCAGAGTGCAAACAGTACTGTGTTTAGACCCGAAGGGCGTTGTAATTGGGTGAACGGGTCATATGCATTAATTCCTGGAGATACGGGCGCAGTGCAGGGTAACGGAGGACGATGAAACTGCAACTATTTTGGAAAGGTGTGACGTTGATTATGCGGTTAACTACATAGTGCGTCTCGTCACTTATTTCCAAAAAAATATTTAAAACAAATATATTTTTTGTACTGTGACTTGACTCATTTGATGATTAGATGATCATTAATTTGATAACTGATTTCGTCCAGTACAACCCAAAAATCGTCATATGTCAAAGTCAAAATCTTTTAATCGATTTTGACGTCGACGGCGCTGTTATGAAGGTAAATATTCTACTGCCGCGTTCAGCAAAAAGGATATAATAGCAACTTCGAAAAGAACAGTAAGAAACTCGGGACCATAATTTTTGTATGATTTTACTCTTTTACAAACGAAACTCTTTTTTGTAAGCCTATTGTAAAAGTATTAGAATAATTACAAGGCTTGACAGGGGTGGAATATTTTTATACCTTAAATTATCACCAATTGCATAATGTACTGCACTGTAACAGCCGACTCGTCCACAGCTGAACACAGCCTTCCCTATTAAGGGGGTATTTGCCATAATCCCCACGCTTGGCAGGCGGCTAGGGGATCGCAGTGTAAGATGGCAGTTTCTAGAAGGTGCTGCTGCCCACCTTCCAGTATTTTTCCCTTAGTCGCCTCTTACGACACCCACGGGATCATATGGGGAGGTGCAATTCTAACACGGCACCCCACGGGGGTCAATTGCATAATACGCTTTATTAATTCGTGATAATAAAAAATTGTAAATCATTATAATATTCTTATATTGTATAACATCAAGCTGTATAACTTCAAACTTATGCGGATAGAAATCAGTACAACACTAACAATATTCCAACTTTTGTAAAAGTACACGCGAGTGCAGTTTGCGAATAATGTTAGTTACTCGAGTTAGAAATACCTAAATAAGCCGGAATGACCAGAATCTTCCTCTTTGCACGGATTATCCTACTTTAGAACTATTTCAGTCGGTCCCGTTCCTCATATCTAAAGGTCTGTCTTTCAGCAATCTGTTTGAATAAATCTTTACTGCGACGATATTAAAATCTAGTTGATCAGAATATATTTTTATAAAATTCCACTTTATTTATCTGCAAGCTTGCGTGCAGGCTCATGGAACCTCATTTGAAGCTTTGATAATCTAGTAGCTGTAGGTATAAACCATAGGTATAAACTGCCGCATTGGGTCTATGGTCTTGACCTTTACCACCGGGTCGTAAGGCTATCTCTTCAATTAGAATATCTGTCACGTATTAATTGTTTTATATTTATTTATTTATTTCCTATATGTGTTCTGGTGAGGAACCCAAAAAGAGGTAAATATCTTACGCATAATTTGTAGTAAATATCCTTCCCAAATATTATACATAGTAGACAAATGGGACGTAAGCCATAAAGAATAAAGCATCACAGTTTACTGATTTTAAATTGAAATTAATCTTTCCTTATTAGAATTCACAAAATACAATTATTCATGAACTATACAAGGTTTACCTGATGAGGAATTAATTCAGTAGCATCGGTTACTGTTTAAGGAAATCAAAATTCAGATAAAAACGCCGGTAAAACTCTAGGCCCTCATCAAAAATTTAATGGTACGTGCAGAAGATGGATGAATATGCAAATTTATTTGAGATTTAGATAGGATGTTAGAAATCAAGGATATGGCGATAATAAATGAATGTTACTATTATAGGAATGAATTTTTGACGTTTGATCATATGCTGTGTTTTGAGGAGAATAAAAGGTTAACTTCAAATAATGCAATAGAATATTGCTAGAAAAACAATCGCAATCGCTATGTTCTAGGTTCAAGTTCTTTGGTCGGCTCTCAGAAACAAAAACAACTGTACCAATAAGTGATAGCGCTATAAAACACAAGTACACTTTATAGTAGTAGGCACTTTATATTATATATTATGCATATAAAGTGCCTAATAGGTAGTGAAAGAAGGATCTTGAATGGGGAGAAAATTAAAAATGATACGTCATAAAGAAAATTATTGAAATAGTGAGATGAATAATAAAGCAATCAATTTTGGTGAGGTGAAAGAGTTGGGTGTGGATGAAGTAGGTGTAGTCGTGCTATATAGGTATGAATGCATAATGGAAGAAAAAAAGTCAACAAATTTTGGTGTGGTGCAAGTATGAGTAGCTATGCTAGGTATGAAGATTGAGAGTTCCTTTAAGCTGAATAGTTTATGTATATAAGTTGTTCACATATAGAAGTTGTTGATAGCTGCTGTATTATTCTTATAACAGATGCATTTCGTCACGTAATGAACTACATAACTAGATTTCTGAAGGAAACAATTTTCTAAGATAAGATGGAATTTAGATCTCAACCAGACCTATCCCTTTTATAATAAAAGTAGTGGTCTAGGATTAATAGTTTTCGAGATAAGCCTTTTCAAGACGACATTACCTGAGCAACATACATGCAAGATGGATGAATTAATACGTGTCTAAGGCAACGTCAGAAATCTGTATCAGCCGGATAGTCCACTGCTAAACAGAGCCTTCCCCATTAAGGGGGATTATGGCAATCATCCCCCTTAATGGGGAATATAATAAATTTTATAGTTTAAACATATAGTTTTTTATATCAGCATCTCAGAAGGCGGTGCTACCCACCTGTCAGTATTTTACCTTTGTTCGCCTCTTACGACACCCACAGGTAGCAATGGGAGGGTGACATTCTAGCCCAGTACCCTACAGGGCTAGATATATAAATCTGCATTTCTACTAGCATTCGTTTTTAAATGAGTATTGCTAACCCATGAAAAACAATTATCTGATATTAAAGAATATTAATTTAAATCAAGCTCTAGGAAAAAAATAGTAGAACATAATATTATGGTACGTGTTATAATACATCGGTACTGGTAATATGAAGCATGTGAGGGGTGTGAGTGATATGCTAATTTTAGATATGTGTGTGTGTGTGTGTGTGTGCGTGTGCCTAGAATATATCAAATTAAGGTAAGAGGAAGCTTGAGAGTATTATATTTGATAGAAAAGTGCAAGAAACATGCCATATAGAAGACGGCCAAATAGGCTATGAATAGATTTCCTTTAAAAATATGTGTGTATGAAAGTTGTGATGTACTGATACGACAAACGGACACATAAAACAAATCAGTCTTAAAAATACTCGCAGATTGGCAGCTTAAATGCTTTGAGCCAAATCTACCTTCTTTCGTTCTTTAGATTAACTTAACTATTTATCTTCTACTAACAATTTATACGGTTATATATATATTATGTATTATTACGGAAACAGAAAATGGGGACCTACCAAGGGACGGCCACAAGCAAACGGACTGTGAAAATAATGGGCACGGGGTAATGCGCTTCTTGAATCGACGAATGCACTCTAGTCCCGTTCCGCTACTCGATTTTTGCTGTTATTTGTGAATCAGTTACTATGGTTCAACAATCTTCACTGGAACTCATGTAAAATTATCTTGATGATTTTAGTCTATGTATGTTATCCGCAAAACTTTCAGATTTCCTAATATTTCAATGTTACTATCCAGTTTCTAATATGGTCCAGATATGTATTTTAGAATGCGATACAAATAATGATCAGAGCTTTAAGATTAAACAATTTTTAACTTCTATAGTTAGGGTGCTATGGTATTAAATATATAATCGTAGTTGTGTAGGATACAAGGACTCTCAGTAGGTATATTTTTTCCAATACCCTTATTGTCTCTGTATAAGTAGATCGCTTTTAGGTCAAGGCCAATTCTGATTTGAGAACAATAAATGCTGTATATTTATTAATCTTAAACCGATCAAATTTCTCTTTCTTGTCATCGGAACGAAAGTCGTATAAAACTGCAATCTCAAAACTTTTCTTCGACGGCAAAAACAAGAAGGTTCCTTCCTCGATGCCAAACTTAACAAGTGGCTCCTTAAAAGTTTCTCCAGTAATTGGACGAAAGTTTCATGAAGTCTACAAGATAATATGGCATGGATTACTTTCTAATCAGGTTAGGTTTGGAATTGGATAGGCGTAAGTATTAGGTCCTTACATATGAAATTGGCGTTTTGTATGGGAGGAACAAAAAGTCGAATATTTTTTAATATAATATATTTAATTAATCAAAGTATGAACCATTATTTTCTATGCACTTTTGCCACCTCATAGGTAGTTCATTGATCCCTTTACTAAAAAAACCAGTTGGACGGGAATCAATAAAATCTTTGAAGGCGATTTGGACTGCCCCATCGGAGTTGAATTTTTTCCCTTGCAAGAAGTTATCCAAATTTCGAAAAAAATGGTAATCTGTTGGAGCAAGGTCCGGGGAGTACGGAGGATGTCTTAGACTTTCCAATTGAAGCTCTTGTGTTGATGATAAGCTATGTAGGGTGGTTGTTAATGAGTTGAGCAGTATTGCGACGCAGAACTCACTTAAAATTGTGAAAATGATCTCTTCAACAGCTATAACGTGAATCAAGGAATAGAGGGCTCTCCCTTTGGGGGATTGCAGTACAAGATGGCAGTTCTTTAGACGTGGCTTCTGCCCTTTTTATTAAAGCATGACCCTAGCATTATTCCTTTCGTCGCTTCTTACGACGCCCACATGAAGATATGGGTGTTAATTCTAGCTCGGCACCCCACGGGGAAGTGTGTCTGAGAATTATGGACATAATATTATGAATCATGTATATTCTGATATATAAACGAAACAAAAGAAACAGAGTACTGCTCTGTCAGTTTCTTTAGTTTACTGTCTTACATTTCTCCATTCCATGGATAAAACTGACGGAGCTTGAAACAGCAGATATCAACAGGAAAGAATTAACCATCACAGCCGGAAAAACCTATTATATTTCTTATCTCAAAATGTATGAGTTTTTTGTTTACTATTTACTATTTCTCCGAGAATTTCTTGAGTGGGTTCTGATGTTGAAAGTTTGTGACGTACTTAGGTAATTTTGTACTTGGTGAAAATGTTTCAATCAATTATTGAGTAGTTGTAGACTTTTGAATACTACCGTGTTTCCTTTTACCTATAACAATACCGAGTTAGTTGGCTGACTGACACTAGGTGGTGACGATAACGTAAAAATAGTGGGTAGCCAATGGTTACAAGTAGCTAATAGACGTTTTTGGGGCGTTCTAAGGAAGAGACTTTTGTTCAACAGTGGAAGTCTTCTGGCTGATGGTGATGATATCAATACAAGTATATTTATTTGCTTAATTAGACTTATTAAATCCCTGGTGCACCTCTACAGGACAAAACGTAACGTTATATATTTATGTTTGTGTCTATGGGTTATCGGGAACGCAAAATCAATCTAGTTAGGTCATATCTTAGAAGAAACTCATTTAAAGACTCGGCATCGAGCTATAATGCTAGCGGTCGGTACAGGTAGGTACTTTAATTAAAACTCCTACGAGGAACTCGTAAAATTAAGCCCTGAATTTCTGACGTTGCGCTCCTGTTCCGAATGTCTCGGCAACTTTAAATTCACACTCTGGTGTTCTTGCTATGATTGGATTGTAGGCGCAACTTAGCTTTGTTCACAAGTAGTCTACCTCCACTTTGTTACTTTACAGAATAAAACAGGACATATTTTTCATTCATATTAATAATAATAGTTTTATTATTGTTAGTTTGCAATAACGCTTGCTATGCGGATTACATTACAAAATCACATATATACAATAGGAAAAATTTAAATCATGTGCGGGATTCGAACCCGCGTCCATCCACCCCTTGAGCCGGGGTATGCTCTTACCAATTGAGCTAACATTACATGACGTCATAACTCAAATCTTTCCTATCGTTCTTTAACCATCGTATTGGGATGGAGCGACATCTATAGTACCACTTGCGTTGTACTACTAACAAGACCAATTTTGCAATTGGTTTATAATACTATGTTTTTATAAAATACTAGGTTTTTTCCTTTTAGTTTAGATAGTATTTAATAATTGTTTTAATATAAGTTGTTAACACGTCTTTTTTAACATTTTAAGTACATTAACGTATTTTTTCATCCTCCTATAATGTTGTTAGCTCATGTATATATTTTTGTTTGTTTTTTTTTTTTTATACCTGATAGTTTAGCCTTTGACCACTATCTCACCTGATGATAAGTGATGATGTGGTCGAAGATGTTGTGCAGGCTAACCTAGAAGTACTGGCTCTCAAGGACAGCTGCCGGAACACACCGTTAGGTGCTTGGCGACAGATTTTCTACTTGAGGGTGGTAGCTAGCCAGGCGGGCATTCGCAAAATGCCCTACCACCATGCTGTAACAAATGCCATCGTAAGACAACAACCGGGACCGACGGCTTAACGTGCCCTCCGAAGCACGGAAACGCTCAGTAGTAATGTCACCTTACGGTCACCCATCCAACTCATGACCGCGCGCGACGTTGCTTAACTTTGCTGATCGGTTGAGAACAGCCAAGTGAACTTCGCTACGAGCGCTTCAAAAGAAGTCCCACCTGAAAAGATTAACAGCTGTAGGATGGTACATATTATGGTTCATCTATGGATGTTAAAGACACGCAGGGCGAAAAGATCGCCTGCTTCTGTAGGTACAGTTTTTTGACTAGAGCGGACAACAATACAGTATATGCTTGGCAATGCTATTAATGATGGTAAGGCAATTCTTTTAAGTTAAGTTTGTAATAATTATATAGTATAAGTTTTATTAGTTTGAGTTAAGTGTAAAACTAGCTTGCGACATGTTTTTATGTTAACTTTCTGTACCGCAAGCAATTGAAATCAATAAATAAATATAAACAATGTCATGCGTTCAATTTAATAATGTATATTGAACGTATGAATTGCCATACGTTAATTAATAGCATTGCAAAGCATATACACTGTATTGTTGTCCGCTCTAGTCAAAAAACTGTATCTACAGAAGCAGGCGATCTTTTCGCCCTGCGTGTCTTTAACATCCATAGATGAACCATAATATGTACCATCCTACAGCTGTTAATCTTTTCAGGTGGGATTTCTTGTGCCGAAGAATGACTTCCTTCTACCTCCTCTTACAGTCATCCCGAAACCACCGAACCATGTTCTCATACTCTGTGGTATATCCGTTCAACTGCAGCCGCAGTAATATTCACTACATAAAAACTAAAGTACTCACCCGGGCAACATAACATTTGACACCTTACCATATTATGTAGTCTGAAATAAATAAATAAATAAATTTGATATTCGGTTCTTTTAGCTACAGGATTTTGATTGTTTTGGTCCATTTTTCTCAAGTGATGATTTTTTCTTTGTCTTACCAACCCGATGACACCATCTGTTAAGATTCCAGATTGCCTAGATGGGTATGTTAAGCAGAGTGTCTTCCACCTGGACAACCTGTTTTTTGAATCCTAACTCGTCCGTGATGCATGGGGCTGAAAGTAAAAAATACAGTGACACTTACAATATAATGCAGTCCCATCGACTTCGGCGACCCCAGCCTAGCGTTTCCCCAAGAATATATAATTGGCCAATTAGTATATACTAAGGTTACTCACGGCTATGGCTGGGAGTTCCGCTCTTCCTTGAGACTCTTCAAGGACCCGACACAACACACACAACACTTTTTAATAGTTCAAAGTGGATTAAATTGTTCACAATCAAAAGAAAGAAATCAAACACACGCGAGGGTCCAATAAGGCGGTGGTTTTTAACAATTCAACACAAGTTAACAAAACAAAAAGACTATTTTTAACCGCTGACCCCAAAACACTATTTTTACAAAATTTTATCCTTTTCACTCAAAATGTCCATAGACCAGAGAGTAGACGACTACGCTAAGGAGGCGTTCAGAAACTCGACCCGCAGCTTGGCCCCCAGTGGTCGATGCACCTATGGTCGAAGCCCCCGATCAATTTATTTTAAATCGAAGCAACTTTTAATTAAATGTAATGGCAGGCATTTCTTTCTGCCAACCTCAGCATTTCAAATGACGCATTCACTTTATGGTTGGACTTCAAAATTAGGTTGCGTTAATATATATTTCTTCGCATTTCGCGACAGGCTGAGACCACGATGTTTAGGTTTCCGTGCATACATAGGACCTCCACTAGCCGTCCGCCCGTCTAGCGTCTGTCCGGCTGTCGGACCTCTAAAGGGTTGTATCTTTGGAACCGTCATAAATGTTTTCTTTTTTAATAATACATATGTGTTAGTATACGGTCCCCTGAAGGGTGCCAGGTTAGAATTGCACCGCCCCATATCATCCCGTGGGTGTCGTAAAAGGCTACTTAGGAGGAAAAGGTGGGCAGCAGCGTCTTCTGAAGTTATGCCATCGTACACTGCGATACCCAAGCCGCCTGCCATGAGTGGGGATTATGGCAACTTTTTAATAATGAAGTATTAAGTAGAAAATTTATAGGGCAGGCTTGCGTTCAGCAGTGGACGATCCGGCTGATACAGTACAGTACAGTGTAAGGTGGATAGCCTAATACATATAATAATAAAATAAAGTTCAAAATGAAAGAGGGTTCTCATACAAGAAACGTGCTTATTAATGTCATTTGGCATACAAGCGTCAAGCTTGGTTTGGTAGCAGTATAGCATGGTTATACGAGTAGTCTTTTTCATTTAGTGGTAATAGTCGAAAATGTAATGTATAAAAATAACCTATGTGTTGGTAGGTACATATATATATGGTAGGTGTGCAAGTCCAACTCGTAAACGGCCGGGTTTATATTATTTAATTGATCGTATGCACACGATGCAGAGTGCAAACTATACTGTGTTTAGACCCGAAGGGCGTTGTAATAGGGTAGTTGACACAGGTCTAAAATAAAATACAGTGTAACGTTAACATGATAGTAGTTGGAGCACATAACTCGATGAAATTAACAAATTATTTATTCTGCATTGGATTACCTTTATTTTGAATAAACAAAATGTGTTTAAATTTTCTTTAAGTCACGTGATCTCAAACGGAAGTAAAGGCGGAAATGATGTCATAAGGACAAAAACAAAGCCACAGAATAGGTAATAGTAATCTTGAGAGTTTGCTTCCAAAGGTTTTGACAGTGACAATTGACATTAGTAATTGCTAATAGCAAGCAACCTACAAAATGTCGCATCACTATCGATTTACTACTTAGGCCCCTATTTCACTATAAAATCCATTGGATCCCATATATTTAATAGTGTAATACATACATTTGACTCATTTATCTTTGATCATATTTCGCCGTGAGATTTGATCAAAGATCAGCATAGATAATAAAACTCAAACTCGGAACAAGAATCTATGGAAACATTTTGCAATTATTACTCATAGTAATACAACAACTTTAAACAGTTGGAAAAGCTTATGTTTATCATTATATTTATTCTGATGTCACTGCACGCCATTGTCTCGATCACTTGAAAGTGTTTACATTTCGGGATTACAAAATGTTCAATAAAATAGTGATTTTGAACCGATTAAAGTTGTTTAATTACCATGTATGAAAAATAATTGATAATGCTGCCACTCATGTATCCGTGCTTCAAACTGTGTTGGTTCTGTGATTGTTTTATTCAGTCTACATACACCCCTACACTATGGTACACGTTCTGCCGAACAACCTGTATAATCGATTACGCACGACACTACAACAAGCAAGCAAAACGTATTACATTTCAGCACTATTTGTTTTTGCCCTAGTGACGTCTTAAGCATACAGGCCGCCATTGAATGATGTTTTAGCGCCAATTTTAAAAGTTGAAATAAAAAGATGGATTTCTAGTATTTCAGGACTCCTAAAAAAAAATTAAAAATGCTAGGTGTATATTTCAGTGTTCTAAATAATTTAACATACTTTAAAAAAACAAGTCAACAACCCTATTGGGTGAACGGGTCATATGAATTAATTCCTAGGAGATACGGGCGCAGTGCAGGGTAACGAAGGACGACGAAACTGCAACTATGATGGGAAGGTGTGACGTCGATTATGGCGTTAACTAGTGCATCTCGTCACTTATTTCCAAAAAAATATTTTAAACAAATATATTTTTTGTACTGTGACTTGACTCATTTGATGATTAGATGATCATTAATTTGATAACTGATTTCGTCCAGTACAACCCAAAAATCGTCATATGTCAAAGTCAAAATCTTTTAATCGATTTTGACGTCGACGGCGCTGTTATGAGGGTAAATATTCTACTGCCGCGTTCAGCAAAAAGGATATAATAGCAACTTCGAAAAGAACAGTAAGAAACTCAGGACCATAATTTTTGTATGTATTTACTCTTTTACAAACGAAACTCTTTTTTGTAAGCCTATTGTAAAAGTATTAGAATAATTACAAGGCTTGGCAGAGGTGAAATATTTTTATACCTTAAATTATCACCAATTGCATAATGTACTGCACTGTAACAGCCAACTCGTCCACTGCTGAACACAGCCTCCCCTATTAAGGGGGTATTTGCCATAATCCCCACGCTTGGCAGGCGGCTAGGGGATCGCAGTGTAAGATGGCAGTTCTTTAGAAGGTGCTGCTGCCCACCTTCCAGTATTTTTCCCTTATAGTCGCCTCTTACGACACTCACGGGATCATATGGGGAGGTGCAATTCTAACACGGCACCCCACGGGGGTCAATTCCATAATACGCTTTATTAATTCGTGATAATAAAAAATAGTAAATCGTTATAATATTCTTATATTGTATAACATCAAGCTGTATAACTTCAAACTTATGCGGATAGAAATCAGTACAACACTAACAATATTCCAACTTTTGTAAAAGTACACGCGAGTGCAGTTTGCGAATAATGTTAGTTACTCGAGTTAGAAATACCTAAATAAGCCGGAATGACCAGAATCTTCCTCTTTGCACGGATTATCCTACTTTAGAACTATTTCAGTCGGTCGTTCCTCATATCTAAAGGTCTGTCTTTCAGCAATCTGTTTGAATAAATCTTTACTGCGACGATATTAAAATCTAGTTGATCAGAATATATTTTTATAAAATTACACTTTATTTATCTGCAAGCTTGCGTGCAGGCTCATCGAACCTCATTTGAAGCTGTGATAATCTAGTAGCTGTGGGTATAAACTATAGGTATAAACTGCCGCATTGGGTCTATGGTATTGAATGGTGGAAAGGCATTTTGCGATTGCTCGCCTGGCTAGCTACCACCCTCAAGAAGAAAATCTGTCGCCAAGCACCTCACGATGTGTTCCGGCAGCAGTCCTCGAGAGCCAGTAAAATTACAGGCATAATGAGACTTAACAAGTATGTCTCAAAGTGTCGGGCGCAGTGCAATTCGTGACTTGTGATTAAATGCATCTGTTATGCTGCCTATGCAGAGGTTGACCCGCTTTACATCAGGTGGGCCTTGAGCTTGTTCCGTCACAATAACATAAAAAAAAGAAATAAAAGCTATCGGTGTCTTCCGGCAGCTGTCCTTGAGAGCCAGTAATTTTAGGTTAGCCTGAATAACATCTTCGCCCACATCATCACTTACTATCAGGAGAGATAGTGGTCAAATATAAAAAAAATATTAAAAAAACGACTTTTACCACTGGATCGTATCGAACTTTCAAATTAGAAAATCTGTCACGTTATGAAGTGTTTTATATTTATTTATTTATTTCCTTTATGCATTCTGAGGAACCCAAAAAAAGGTCTTCTAATAAATTTTACGCATAATTTATAGTAAATATCATTCCCAAATATACATTACATGTTAGACAAATGGCACGTAAGCCATAAAGAATAAAACATCACAGTATACTGATTTAAAATTGAAATGTATCTTTCCTTATTAGAAATTACAAAATAACATTTATTCAATAACTACAAGGTTTACCTGATGAGGAATTAATTCAGTAGCATCGGTTACTGTTTAAAGAAATCAAAATTCAGATAAAAATGCCGGTAAAACTCTAGGCCCTCATCAAAAATTTAATGGTACGTGCAGAAGATGGATGAATATGCAAATTTATTTGAGATTTAGATAGGATGTTAGAAATGAAGGATATGGCGGTAATAAATGAATGTTACGATTATAGGAATGAGTTTTCGCAGTTTGATTATATGCTGTGGTTTTGAGGAGAATAAAAGGTTTTACCTTCAAATAATGCACTTTATATGCATAATATATCTTGCACTCTTTTATAGCGTTATCACTTATTGGTGCAGTTGTTTTTATTTCTGAGAGCCGACCAAAGAACTTGTACCTTAGACATTATAGGTGACATTCTAGCTGGGGACCCCACGGGGCTAGAAATATAAATCTTCATTTCTCCTAGCATTCGTTTTTAAATGAGTATTGCTAACTCATGAAAATCGGACGCCATTGGAGGATTCGTCAGGCGGGCAAAGGAGGCTAACTATAATAACATAGTCAACTACAACCTAAAAATGGCTATACGAAACAGAAACGAAGAGGTCGTCGAGGCTCTAACAGAAACAACAAGGGCATCGCCGGAATCTGTGGCCAGCCCTTCAACGCCAAACTGAATCGGTAAATGTACATAAGAAGAAAAAATATATTATATATAAATAAGTGTGGACTCACTTTAACTATAACATATTTTAACTAACACTAGGCTAACTTCCCATCTGGAAGAATATTGATAAGTTGGAGATTGAACTCAAAGTTTAAAATCATTATATGTATAAAAAAAAGTAATAATCAAGTAAGAGTACGGACCACGAGTCTGTAGTATGTAATATTTATAAATAAAATAAAACCCATGAAAATCCATTATCTGATATTAAATAATATTAATTTAAGTCAAGCTCTAGGAAAGACTAGACTGGTAATATGATGCATGTGAGAGAGGAGTGATATGCGAATTTTGAATTAGTGTGTGCCTAGAATATATCAAATTAAGGTAAGAGGAAGCTTGAGAGTATTATATTTGATAGAAAAGTGCAAGAAACGTGGTATGAGCATGCCATGGGGGCATAGGAAGGCCGAAAAGGCTATGATTAGATTTCCTATAAAATAATGTGTGTATGAAAGTTGTGCACTGAGACGACAAACAGACACATAAAACAAATAATTTTAAAATAACTCTCAGATTGGAAGCATTTAAGCCAAATCTACCTTCTTTTGTTCTGTCTTCTATTATAGTACATTATGATATAAGTGCGGTAAGTTGAAAATTACAGCCGAGGCGATATTGCTAGCCTGAGCCGTAGGCGAGGGTTACAAGAGAGCAGAGGCTGTAATTATCAAAGCGCTGCACGTATGTCATACGACGTAGTTCAACACACTTCCGAGGAACATATACGAAAATTTCGATACGAACTTATTTTTTTAATTTTTGAATTTGATTAAGAAGCTTTATAATTAAATCTTCTAAAAGTTCTACTTCAGTAGGTACTAAATTCTTTGGTTTGTTTATACGAGTATATGAAAAACTAATAAAACAAACTACAATCTTCTTTGTGAGAAGTGTGGAAACATTGTTGTTTTTTTATTTAAAACACTAATGCGGTAAAGTAAAAAATAGCACGAATGCGTAATAGACTACATTATGACAATAAATTCGGTACATTTAAAGGCCCGTTAAAAGCTAGTGTGTTGAAAATAATTATATGTATTATTACGGAAACAGAAAATGGTGACCTACCAAGGGACGCCCACAAGCAAACGGACTGTGAAAATAATGGGCACGGGTTAATGCGCTTCTTGAATCGACGAATGCACTCTAGTCCCGTTCCGCTACTCGATTTTGCTGTTATTTGTGAATCAGTTACTATGGTTCAACAAACTTTACTTGAGCTCATGTAAAATTATCTTGATGATTTTGGTCTATGTTATCCGCAAAATTTTCAGATTTCCTTCATTGTTACTATCTAAATACTATTCAGATCCTTTAGTATAGTAGTAGTAGTTATATGTTTTAGAATGTGATACAAATAATGTTCAGAACTTTAAGATTTTAACTTTTTTAACTACTATAGTTACGGTGCTATAATATTAAATAAATAATCGTAGTTGTGTCGGATACAAGGACTCTCAGTAGGTATATTTATTCCATACTCTTGATAGTTTCTGTAGAAATAGATCGCTTTTAGGTCAAGTCCAATTCTGATTTGAGAACAATAAATGCTGTATGTTTATTAATCTTAAACCGATCAAATTTCCCTTTCTTGTCATCGGAACGAAAGTCGTATAAAACTGCAATCTCAAAACTTTTCTTCGACGGCAAAAACAAGAAGGTTCCTTCCTCGATGCCAAACTTAACAAGTGGCTCCTTAAAAGTTTCTCCAGTAATTGGACGAAAGTTTCATGAAGTCTACAAGATATGGCATGGATTACTTTCTAAAAATTATACTTTTTAAAAATTATTGAAAGTAAGTCTGTGACAGTTTTATTTACATTGGTAGTGGGCTAGAGCATTTGGACTGCCTATGAGTCTGCAATGACTTAAAGCGATCTAAATGCTTTTATTGTAGTAGCTGTAGTGTTATATATAGTTCGTAGTATTTTGTTACTAAAGGCATACTGCCGGTAAAAAAAATACATTGTAATTAAATGCATGTTCTTTTTTATTCAATGAATAAAAACTGATTAAGTATACTGATATGATATTACTGAGCTTGATGTCAGTGATATCATCACGCCTATTGAATCCCCGAAGGGGTGGGCGTGATAAGGGCGAAGTGATTTAAAGCCCACATTTCACCAGATATATTTTCATGCCATATGTGGTCAAACGCGAACCTATTCCGAATAAAAAAATAAATAAAAATGTAATAAAAGACAAGCCGATCACAATATTATAATTTCCTGCCTAGCCACTGAAGTTTCTTTGTAAGAAGAGCACAATAACTTATTGTAATCTAGAGATTTCAGACCTTTGTACATTACACCAATTGACCGCAGAGTAATTTATCACAATTCAACGTTTCATTATTTATTATATCTTTAAATTTTAAAATAATAATTCCGATACTGAACTATTTATCCAAATAATTTGGAAAAATGGCAATCCAGAAGCATGGATATTCGGGTCAAGGAAGTTTAAAAGAGTTTTAACACTAGTGGTACATAAAATATGATAATAGTTTTGTCATATTTTGTATAATTGATACTTTGAATGGAAAGCGCTACGTGCATACCAAACTAAAGTTAAAAGCTGAAAATAAGAGTATAAAAAGAATAAGCATTGCAATTCAACGGGACAATGCTGCCAGCATGCTAGGCACGCTGCCTACTGGTGTTGGGTGGTGGGCTGGAGCATTTAGACTGCCTGTGAGGCTGCAATGACTTATAGGTTGTCTAAATGCTTTATTTAAAAATAAAATATAAAGTAAATACTAGTATGTAATAAACTCCTTTAATTATTGGTATTAAAATAAATTACTTACACCCTAGGGCTGCCAATGAAATCAATCAAATGTAGCCTTATTCAGTAGATATAGTATGTGTATACCCGACATTCAATTTACATTAAAATTCAACTGTACTTCAACAAATATCACACCAAACATTACAAATTCTACAAATTCCGAAGCATTTGGTAAAAACACGTAGTTTTAAACTGGGTTAAAACTGAAAAGGTACGGGAACGTTTCCAGCGTTAAAACTGGAAAACTATGGCTTTATACAGTGTTACATTTTAGCCTTTTGTCGTACCTTCCGACAGATATGTACATAGGGTATTTGCCCAACAAACTATTTCCTCAGTGGAAACGCTCCGGAAATTAAAACCAGAGAAAAGTCTCCTGGGACATTAACTCGTTGAGAGAAAGGATTCCATTTAAAATTAGTTGTGTTGGTGTATTCGTTTGCGGGAAGACGATTAACGCTATCTAGTTTACCCATAGATTTATGGTTAATATTCAAAAATTTATGAAATGTCAGTCAAGTCAATAAATTTGCATGATATTTCAGGCCCCATTTTGCATGAGAGACAGTGCTCATTCTTGTTTGACCGATGTTAATGATTCTTTATATATAAATATAAACACTCGGCTATCATTGCTTCAAAAATGATATCTATAAACTTTTGATCATGACCTTTCAAAATTTATAGATCTAGTTGAGATGTTAACTTCTTACACAACTGTGAAACTCTGACGATATCTTTAGTCCGTTAGTGGTGGCCTACCAACTTTACATCTTCTGGTGTAATGTGTTAAGCACTCGAGTAACTTTATTTCTTGTTGGGTATCGGTTCGTCGAGCAATGTGGCCTGCCCATTGCCATTTCAGTTTGCAAATTCTGTAAGCTATGTCGGGACTTATATATTCTTTGTTGAATTTCCTCGTTTCTGATTTTATCGCGCAAAGAAACTCCAAGCATAGTTCTCTCTATAGCTCGTTGAGTGACTCTGAGCTTATCCATAAGAACCACAGTTAAGAACCATATTTCAGTGGCACAAATTATCACTTGCAATACACACTATATTATTACACTACAATATATTATTTATGTACGAATATTATTGCAACAATATTTCTTTGTGCTAACTGCAAGTCTTTTGTACCCATCAGTATTAAAAATAACACACTAAAATTTTGATAAGGATCCGCAGCTCCTCATTAAAAAAATATAGGTGACCGAGGCTCGAATCACCACAGTATAAAAACGTGGGCGAAAAAACCACGGTGCGAAAGGTCCACGCAAAATAATTAATAAAGTGAATCACACCGTGGTGCGCACGTCGCTCACACGAAATGATTCACTGACTAAGCTCCATCCTCAGAGAACTTCAAATACCAGATAGACATCCGTCGACTGTATAGATACGATTGTTGTTCACATACACACTGGACTGACTTGATTGACACTACGATACTGCCCACTATTTTACTAAAGGAATCAGTGTTTTCTCTATGCCACTATATGCCAGAAATGGAGAAGAGACGCGCGTCTCTTGCAGTCCTGGAAAAGGACGACGGTGAGAATTCACCACCGTTTGCCATCATGACGACCACAATCACTCTGCCAAGAAAGCCTGACTAAGAAGAAGATAACCTTTAAACCCGTTTTATTGGACAATTCTAAGTCGTAACGTCTCAATCGTACTATGTATTCTATTTTCTATACCAACAATAAAATAATTACCTAATTATAAAGCAATTTATACGTATACATAATGCTCGTTTTATATATGCAGGCAATAATTTCGGCTAGAACTCGCACAACCCCAATCTCTTCCCGTGGGTGCCGGAAAAAAAAGCGCCATATAAACACCATGTGACTACTCACGTAGATGTGGTTGGGGTGTTACTGCACCAGGGAGCTCAATAGTGCTCCTAACCATCTTAAGGCTTGGGATGACGCCAACGACCTTGAAGATCCGACACTCAAGACACCGTGATTAACTGAATGGTATATATGCATACCACAAGAGGCTTCGTCTCAGTGTCGGCTGGCTATAAAACTGAAGCCAAAATATTTTACGATTAAGTCCGTGTACTCGTATTCTCTGGTGTATTTATGAAAACATCTTTTTTGCAATTCATTTGTTGTATTCTTTCATATTGTTATGCAAGACATATTATACCGACCATACATAAGCGGGATAAGGGTGCAAGGATTACTGTATTCTGAATTCAAAATTATTTATTAGGTTGTACATGGAATAAAATGATTAAATAATTAATCCAACCTTTACCTCATGCTCAATGGATATGCGCAGGGATAGTTTAAGAAGATATGTTCAAAGTTTTGATGCTGCAACTTTTAATCACTAAGTTTTTCAACAAAATCCATTCTATTCTTATCTGTAGTTCGTGTAAAATATTGTGATGTATCGTATACACACACAAACCTTTATTTTATTCTTCTGACCTTTGTATAAAGCTAATGCTATATTAACCAATTTGTTGTGTACCTAACTCCATTAGGGTCCGAGTCACAGCTATGAAAGTTCTGAACTAGTTTCTTTGTAATGCGATTACATGAGAGAGAACTCGTCCGCACTCTGGCAATGCAATTTATCTTTTGGCTCGCTGTACCAAAGTTAAAGCTCAATGTACTTGATTAGGTTTAATAAATGTATATGTAATGTCTCAACTCATTTGTTATTTTGAATTAATATATGCTTTTACTATATTTCAACATGTTTGCTTATAAATTGTCAGCAGCTACTAAAATTAATTTAATTCATTTAATTAAGACATAGTCTATAGTTTCACATTAAACTAGCTTTCCGGCCGCGGCTCCGTCCGCGCGTATGTCGGTTATTGCGAAAAAACCATTACTCTTTTTGCTATAATAAAAACTATCTTGTCATTTCCCGGGTCTCAAACTATTTTCATACCAATTTTCATACAAATAGGTCCAGTAGTTTTTAAGTTTATTTTACATCGACAAGTAGAAATGAGAAGAACATCAATGTAGTCGAAGCCAATTAAATACGCATTATAACTGAAATAGGTACAGTCGCCTGCACTACTCGACTGACTGTACTAATCGTCAGATCAGATCTCACTGAGATTTAAATGGGATCACATGACAATCACCAGCTGTTGAATATAAAAAATCATCAAAATCGGTACACCCTGTAAAAAAATTGTTGAATTGAGAATTTCCTCCATTTGGAAGTTGGTTAAAAATTGTATTAATTAGGTATAAGTACATACTTTTTTGAATTTGTTATTTTCAATACGGTTTACAATGCACTAAAATCCATCTGACATAATATAAGACCGTCGTCCCTGTCCTAAGCAAGTACTATTAATTTCATTAAAACTTAAAAGAGATATTCAGAGTCTGTATTATCTATTTTAACCAGATTCCAGGACATGAGCAGTAGCTCGATAGTGCGCGCGGAACTTGTTGGCCTCGCCTTAGGTGGCGACAAGGGCGGCGAGGGGGCGGGTTGCCTACTGCTCGCAACGCACACACGCACATTAGACAGTGACGTGATGACCAAATCAAGCGCCCCCGCCTCTCCACCACTCACATACCTAAGGCGCGGCCAACTAGTTCAGCGCGCACTATAGTAGATTAAATTGTACAATGCGATTAAAATATGAATAGGATCGGCCTAGCGCCATGTTGTGACGTCAAAACTAGAACTTGGTACAGTGTGCCAAAAAGAAATGATAAAACATGTACAAATTAATAAAGAAAATAAAAAACCCTACAAATAATTTATTTTCGGTTAAGTGTTTTATCGATCAATTGAAATTAAAACTGCCAGTTAATATATTTACGGAATCTTTTTTTAAAGCCAATCATTTTGATACCCAGCACGACGGCTTTGGAAGAAAAAAAAAATGTTTTTCTCACTATATGGCGTCTTAAATACACCAGTTTGTTTTTTTATTTTTTATGTACATAGTGTCACTTGAGCTATCAAGATTAATCTAACGATATCTCGTACATTAAAATCGGTTAAGCCTTTTAGATGTTATGGTGAAATAAAGAAACTCGCAAACATACATACATACATGAAACCTGTAAACTTAACACATGTTTATGTGGGCAGTCGTGTAAAAGAACAAGTAGTCATAAGTAGGTAAACGAAGTTGTAGGTGATTGTAGGTACAGCAAACACGGAAATAATTTGAACTGATTTTATTTGTTAGCAATATTTTGTACTTAGGTATCTAAATTTGAATCGCTTAGCTTTTCGATGCCGCATGTGCTGATGGCCCACTGAGTCAGGCTCATCGTTATCAGCGTAACGGGTAATAAAAACAAATATAACAATCACTAAAAACATATTAAACAGTCAACACGAGCAAATTACACAGTAAAAAAAAAACGAGAAGATCAATAAACACTCGGAAACGTGTCGCGTAGTAGTACACTGTCGTATAAATAAAACCCTGACGCCCGCGTTTTCATCAAACCAAAATGGCGTCTGTGCTGTCAACCTTAAAAATATGAATTTATTAAAATTAACAATTTCAGGTCACTCATTTAAAATTACCTATAAATATATGGCACTGCTTTATTTTTAAGTTTGTTCTGTGATCGTACTTATTAGAGTGAATATGAGTGAAGTTAGCCGAGAGCATAGAACATATAATAATACTACGTACCGAGAGCCCGTCCTATTCTTATTATAATCGCATTGTGATGCTCCGTTGCTATAACTAATTATATTATGATGGAGCTATTTCACCATATTTCTTACAAATTATCATTAGAATTGAAGACACTCATTCCTAATGAGGTAAACTACGAGTATCTACGAAGATACTCGTAGTTTATAATGACCCGGCACTATCATTTATTGTAGCATGCTCTTTGACCGCTATCGGAACATAAGTATAGAAACTGTTCATAATACATAAATAAAGTGTTGTTAATCAGTTTGCTTTCATGTGATCAGTTTACTTTGAAGAGGAAAGAGAGTGCACGCACGCGGTTTATATAAAGACTTGAGTGCAAAGGTAAAAAGTGTAAGTTGAATTTGTTAAACAGTGCGTAGTTTTTACTAAAATATTTGTGTTTACTTAAGGTAATTCTGAGCTGAAGTGAGCTTGAAGAAATCGTCAAAATGTGAATATGGTACAAAACATTGTCGACAGTGACAGCATTTACTTGTTAAACTCGTCACCACGAATTTGCCCACATAAGGATTTTAAAGAAGCGTGCACGTAAATAAAATAATCCAACATCCTTATCGAATCGAAAGAAAATTATTCTGATATCTATAATAAACGGGGGATGTAACACATTTTTTTTTAATATCTCTATCTCTCGTAGTTTTTATTTGTTTTTATGGGATTGTTTCGCAACAGGAACGAAAGTTGTTAAGTCTCATGTGCCTGTAATTTTACTGACTCTCAAGGACTGCTGCCGGTACATATTGTTAGGTGCTTGACGACAGATTTTCTACTAGCGAGTGGTTAATATATCCAGGCGAGCATTCGCAAAATGCCTTTCAACCATGCGGTGAAGCTTCAACCTAAGGCACAGCAGTCCATAGCTATTACCGCTAGGCTATCATTGCTTCAAACTAGGCATATTGGCCACATAATGAATTACGTACGGAAAAAGATATCTTCATGTATAAAAATGATATTATAAGCATGATTCAATCTTATTTTTCAAAACTATTGTCTTTTCTCTCAAATAGTTTCAAAAAGCCAGACCAAGTAAATATTTATCGTGCACTTTTCACACTCCATCCGCCTAAAAGATGACACACGACGTCGCGTTATTTGGTGGGGTCCCGACGGAGGATCCCTCTCAACGTTCGGTACCTCTAGCTACAGTCGCGGAGGGATAGAAATCAATTTGTCGACACAACGTTGCCCCCGTTCGATCTCAGTCACGGTATCTACTGACACAGTGGGGATGTAGCATTTTCCCTGAAAATGGATTATTTACATATACTTGATTTTGTGTAATGTATAGAGCAGAAAGGCAAGTTTTAGTTAGTAAGACAAGACACTACGTCAACAGATAGAAGGCGATGACTCCGCAGCAGCTTATGCGCAATTTGTTACATTTCTGCAAATACTGACAGCCCAAGTTTTTTTACGTAAATTATCTAAAACTTGGTTAAGTAAACCATTTTTTTATGGTTGAAAGGCATTTCGACGAATACATGCAGCACCTGGTAGCTACTAGATACATAAAGTATAAAAACTGTCGCTGATAGACTCACTCTGTATAAAAAGTCCACGAAGGTATACCCAGTTTTACCAGTAATGCATCCTGAACTAAGATTTCACAACACAAAAAACTGATTTTAACATATCTCCCCGACTTTCCACTATGATAATTTTTGACGGGGCGGAGGGTCAAAATAATCAGAGTTGTAATATTGTGGTGATTTATACTTATATAACTCTTAATTCGATTATAGATTAATCGAATACAAACGGTAAAATTTAGTTATAAAATACTAAAAAAAATTAAAACAACTTGAATTGTGTGCCATATAGCCTAGAGAAGCGGCAACAAATAACAAATAGAAAAAAAAAAGAAAATTCTTTAGGTAACTACAAGTGCATGCAAAAAAACAATTAATAAACAATATGTATAATGTGATCTCCGCATTTCAAATTAAAGTTGGGCTTGGGAAACGATTAGGTTTACATTAAGTTAAGGTTAGACTGCCAATTTTTGGAAATATAATATAAGTAGTGTCAAACGTTATATAGTTATGCTATATCGTAGAACAAACGTAAAAATGTACCAATGATTGCATACCCTACATGCCACAGATACCTTCGCATCATTCGAATAAATATACCGATTTCTGTAAAAAATACTTGGTATAGAAGTTTCATGTAGTATTTTGGTAAACTAAATATAGGATCCCAAATTTTGTATAAGTGAAGATACAAATAACAGCTAGAGATGTGAATTTTACGTTACCCTTGTTTATTATCTTAGTAATTGTTACCTACAAATTTGATTCATACCTACTCATTATGACAGAAACAAAATAATACGCGCGTACCGTTTGCGCATATAGTGTAGTACTTATATAATTCTTGTGAATATAATTTTTAAGAAAACACCTTCAAAACAGGAGTGCGTAAATATTGATGGGTTGTTCTAACGCTTGATTCATCGCACAGATGGCACTTGCCTGCGTCGAGTTTGTTGATATCACAAGACGGTACAGTCGCTGAGGGAATCGAATCAATTTGTACATGATAGCTACGACAGCTTTATCTTAGATCTGCGTCTCTCTGACACACAGACATGTATGGGTATATTCCATTTGTCGCTAAGAACGTTATTTTCGATAATTTTGATCATATTCTGGTTGTGATCACTGTGATCGTTTGTAACTGTCATCCCCTGTTCCATTTAGGATAAGAACGCTAAGAATGCCACTAAAATTTGCCACTTCTGTCACTTTTGACATTAGATGTAGCGTTTATAGCGTAAATAACGCCGAGACCCATGTGGAACAACTTTTTGGGAAAGTGATCGTTTTTAGCGTTTTTAGCGAATCTAACTTCAAATGGTAAGCACCCTATGTAGGGATAGAGCATATCGACTGCAAAGTTAGTATATCGACTGCAAAGTTAGTATATCGACTGCAAAGTTAGCATATCGACTGCAAAGTAGTTTTAAAAATATTTTTTCTTTTTAGGATTCCGTACCCAAAGGGTAGAAACGGGACCCTATTACTGAGATTTCACTGTCCGTCCGTCCGTCCGTCCGACCGTCTGTCACCAGGCTGTATCTCAAGAACGGTGATAGCTAGACAGTTAAAATTTTCATAGATGATGTAAATACATCATTACTATTGTCGTTATAACCACAAATACTAAAAATAAAATAAAAGGATAAATCTAGCATAATATATATATATATATATATATATATATATATATATATATATATATATATATATATATATATATATATATATATATATTATGCTTCTTATTATATATTTCTTATTATAAGCGTGCCTAAATATTAACTTATTAGGAACCAGCTAGGACCCGCGTTATATAAACAGTCCGAAACTGGTCGGAATCTTTCCGGCAAATATAACGCGGGTCCTAGCCGGTTCCTAATAAGTTAATATGGATAAAACTCGCGATAGTTTTCAAAGTGAAGTGCCTAAATATGTATAGCTATTTCGAAATTTCTTTATTATTTGTTCGAATGCACTTTATTTATTTAACTATTAGATAAGATTTATACCTAAATAAACTGAAATCAAACAGGCATAAGATCATGAATTCCATCCTACATCTATCGGACAATACTTCTTGGGATTCACAACTCAGTTTATCAACGCAACGGAACGAGGGACCATAATCGAGCTATCGTGTACAAATTGATTCGATTCCCTCCGCGACTGTGCCATCTTGTGACGTCAACATCCACGAAACAGACAATTGGAATCCGAAAACTCTCTAAGGGCTCTTGTTTTCACATATACATAATTTAAACTATAGTTTAATTAATTAGATATACTCGTAGTTATAAAAAGTTAGAAATCGCAGATTGCGGTGTAATAATAATGAAGGAATTTATAGAATTACACTGGCAACCGCAATGTAAAAAAAACCGGTCAAGTGCGAGTGGGACTCGCGCACGAAGAGTTCCATTCCATTATCTGTAACCTAATCAAGTTACAGGCACTTTTCGCAGTGTCCGATTTAGCTGGGTAGGTACAGCGAAAACCTCTTTTATTGTATGGGAGCCCCCTCAATTATTTATTTTATTTTATTTAAATTAATTATATCTAAAGAGTTTCGCAGAAGAATATTCTGTGAATAGTAAAAGCGTCTACTAGAATATATATTAAAACAATGCCTTTACTAGAAATGTACTTTACCCCACTATTACTGAACATAATTATAACGCCGATGTGTTACATGACTTAATTTTTCCCCATTTCCCTCGAGACGTTTATTGTCCTCCGCTCGCCAAAAACGGGCGTCGAGTGAAATTAACCCTCCTGACCGACATTCGAGTAGCCGTGAAGTTTGGTTACGAAATAGGGTTAATGTTTAGATTTAGTGCTAATAGGGTAGCTGTAAATTTGCAACAATGTTCTGGCGCTATCGGATGGCACATTTGGCAAGTGCGCCGCGCCCGGGGCCGCGTCGGTTGCCAGCCATATTTGTTTCGCATGCTATCGTACCCGCCTGCGGTTTAACAATTGTTTTATGCCTCGAACATTTTTATTGTAAGCTAAAATGGGTATGTACGTGGTACTATTACTTATTCTGTAACGTCGGACGACGCGTGGCGTGATAGCAAGTTCAGAGGTTACTTGCACAGCGGGCTAATCTACTGATATAATTCGTGTAGCAATAATAAAGTCATACGTAATATAGAAACTTTGTCAGTTAAGGAAGTCATTGATGATGATTAATTATTTTCATGATACGTAAAATCGCCTTATTCATTGAAAATTAGAGGACTTATTTATTTATAATCAATTGATAATAATCGTTATAGAACTTGTCATTTTAAATATTCCAGATTAAAAATTTAGACGTACAGTTAGTATTCTAGGTTAGCCTGAACAACATCTTCGACCACACCATACTCACTTACCATCAGGTGAGATAGTGGACAAAGGCTAACTTATCTAGCATAATATATATATATATGTTCTTATTATAAGCGTGCCTAAATATTGTGGGTGCGTAGCGTGTAGTAGCGCTTTCCTTACAAACGTAGTCTACTAATTTTTTTATAGCTGATAGGCTATCCTTTGACCAATACCTCACCTGATCGTAAGTGATGATTTGGTCGAAGATTCAGGCCAACCTAGAATTACTACTGGCACTCAAGGACAGCTGGCGGAAGACACCGTTATTTGCTTTACGACAGATTTTCTACTTGAGGGTGGTAGCTAGCCAGGCGGACATTCGCAAAATACTCTACCACCACGCTATAATGAATGACACAACATGGAAGCGCTTAGTAGAAATGTCACTAGTGGTCACCCATCCAAGTCATGACCGCGGCGGACATTGCTTAGCTTAGTTGATCGGTTAGGTTAAGAACGACTAAGTAAGCTATACTACGAGCGCTCCAAAATACCAAGGGTTTAAACTCGGTGAAAATTAGCTTACCTTACATGAGAATAATATGGCTCATGGCTTACCCAAAAATTGTGTATTTTCAAAAGTATTAAAAACAAGCATTTTTAAAGATATTCGTATATTAACGTTATAATTAAGGAAACTGCAAACCCAGGAGCATCAATACTATTTTTTAAGTGGTAGTGCCACGCTGTAGCTCATCAGGTTATTCCTTTTTGCCGCGGGCTGGGGTGTGTCTTTACGTCAGAGAGGATATCTGTGCTCGTCGTCTCAGTAGCCTTGAAGGACGGGGCCTATCTGACATTTGGTTGCGCGTAGACTGCGATGACCATCCGCGAATCTACGCGTGCCTTTATCGGTCCCATAGCAACGGTAATACCGAAATAGATCAGTTCATGGAGCACATACAGATGGCTACAGATTCTGTGCTTGAGCAGATCCCCTTCGCAGAGATCGTGATACTTGGCGATTTCAACGCCCACCATACCGAATGGCTTGGTTCGCGCACCACCGATCATGCGGGGAGATCTGTTCACGACTTCGCATTGGTATATGATCTTACACAACTGGTCACCTCGCCTACGCGTATCCCAGATGTGGATGACCATATACCTTCGACAACTACTCAGTATCCGTGAACGCTCCTCTCGGTTCGTCGGACCACTGCCTGATCCGGAGTTCAGTGCCGGTTACACGCCCAACTCGACCCCGTTTTGTAGGTTGTCGTCGCGTGTGGCACTATAGGTCTGCAGATTGGGACGGGATGCGGTCTTTTTTTGCATCCTACCCATGAGCGCAAGTTTGTTTCTTGCCGGATGATCCAGATGTCACTGCCAACTATGTTGCTGATGTAGTGCTTCAGGGTATGGAACTCTTTATTCCATATTCTGCAGTGCCCATCGGTGGCAGGTCCCAGCCCTGGTTTGGTCGTATTTGTAAAATGGCCTCTGGCCAAAAACGGGAGCGTTACCAAGCTTGGGCCAACTCAGTGGCATCTAAGGATTTAAATACCAGCGATCTCAAAAAGGAATATAATTTTGCCTCCAGGTCCTTCAAAAGAGTAATCGCAAGAGCGAAATCGGAGCATATCGGCAGAATTGGCGAGAGATTAGCCCGCCTTCCTTCGGGAACACGTGCGTTCTGGTCTCTCGCCAGGGCTGTCCTGGGGAATTTTTGTCAGCCATCTCTACCGCCCCTGCACAGAGAGAATGACACACTGGCCCACACCGCAAAGGAGAAAGTGCTATCTCCGACTCTATTTCTCTTGCACATCAATGACATGCTGCAGCTCAGCGATATTCATTGTTATGCGGATGACAGTACCGGAGATGCCTCTTACACCGGCCATGCTAAAATTTCTCGGGAAAACGTTGTGGAGAGTCGGAAACTTGTGTCTGAAGTCGAGACCATGTTGTCTAATGTTTCTAAGTGGGGCCGACTGAACTTAGTTCAATTTAACCCCAAGAAGACACAAGTTTGTGCGTTTACCACAAAATTTCCCCCCTTTGTCGTATCCCTCCCTTTTGACGACACTCCCCTTGCCCCATCAACTAGCATCGGAATACTTGGCGTCGACATATCGAGCGTCGTTCAATTTCGCTGTCACTTGGAAGAGAAGGCTAAATTAGCCTCTAAAAAGCTTGGTGTGCTTGGAAAGGCGAGGCGGTACTTCACGTCGGCCCACCGCCTGCAACTTTATAAGGCTCAGGTTCGGCCTCACATGGAGTACTGCTCTCATCTCTGGGCGGGAGCTCCCCAATACCAGCTTCTTCCATTTGACCGCATACAACGCAGAGCGACTCGAATCGTTGACGATCAAGTTCTCTCCGACCGGCTCGACCCTTTGGCACTACGTAGAGATGTTGGATCACTCTGCATCTTCTACCGCATCTATCACGGGGAGTGTTCTGAGGAACTGTTCGATTTACTACCTGCAGCTCAATTTCGCCATCGGACGGCATTTTCTACCTCGCACTGCCACAATATGGAACCAGCTGCCAGGTGCAGTATTTCCGAACGGATACGACTTAGGGGCCTTCAAGAAGAGAGCATATTCCCTCCTCAAAGGTCGGCAACGCATCCTCGATACCTCTGGTGTTGCGGATGTTTGTGGGCGACGGTGATCACTTACCACCAGGTGAGCCGCATGCTAGTTTGCCCTCCTATCCCATAAAAAAATACACAAATACATGCATGAAAAATTTCACGGAATGCAATAATTTGGTATAAATATGATGGAATTAAATAAGAAGTGGTATGCATAAATTGGCCAAAATAGCACGCAGACTACGTAGCAAGATAGGCTTGATAAACGTATGCTCTAGACTTTTCTTACCTACTGTGCACTACAATGTGTAAAAAACTACAAATTATAAAGATATCCATAGTAACGAAGAAGATATTGATAAACAAATAACTAAGTAATTACATACGTTTAAAAAACCGACAACAACAATTGAAATGTATGGAGAGCAATTTAGTTTTATTCTGGCGGATGACAAACGGTATTTTTTCCAGTTAATTGGATTTAAAAAAACAAACTACTGGCCGAGTTTAATGTCATAATAATTACATATACTTGACATGACAGTAAATGACTTTTATTTTGTTCCAGTGAATACTAGCAGAAGTCAAAATGTTGCATAACGACCTAACAGTTCCCGTTCCCGAGATTGTAGACAGGGATTTCAAGAAGCCTCTGCTATGCGGCCCGGGCCCCTGTGACGTGTGGCCGTCCGTGCAGGCAGCTTACAGCAACCCAGTCCTGTCCCCATTGTGTGATGAATACTTTAATGTAAGTATGAATTTTGTAAACATTTCATATCAAAATTAAAACAAAATCAAAATTATTAAAGTTTTCTACGACGACGCTTTTACTCGAGTAAAAGTCTATTCCAAAATTTCAAATTGAAAGATTTCACATCCTATCACCGCAAAAAAGGAGTGTATCCACTGCAACATATACTCTACCTCGATAACACGTCATGTCGTTAAATGTCTAGAACATTTATATCTTTTCAACGGTATGTGTAGGTACTTGTTATGGACTTAGGCACAAGGCAAGATTGCACTCCTTCATAATAAAAAAAAAAAAGATTTATATGATCATGTATATAGTCAGTAAAGAACACTGTCTCTTTTTAACATATCTGTAATGTTCAAAAATTTTATGGTGAATCACCATTGCGGTGTTTTCTAGTTACGTATGATTAAAATAAAGACTATGCCATATCCTCTAATAGTATGTCATTACAGGTTACAAAGGCAAGGTATGTGTAAATGAGCAGGATTTAACTATTATCGTTTTTTTTAAACGCTCGATGTATGGCTTGTGGATTCTAAGCTAGTAATTAATTACTCGGTTGCGTTAACGATTACGACTAATTATATTATGATTATTATAATTTGCTATAAAGTACTTAATTATTGATTGAAGCATGCCGTTGCATTGATTTTATTACGACCTTTCCTTTGCCATTGTACGCCAAGACGGACCTGTGCTGGCTGGCTTTTTTTTTGTAATATGAAGCGACGATACGGACAAGTTACTCGCTTGATAGCAAGCGCCCGGCCTGCCCATAATCAATAAATCCATTGTAATGTTTCTTTCACCCATTAGTTTTACTTGGGCACAATCCTTGACGCATAAACACAGTAGTGCTTGCACACTACTATTTGCATGGTGGCAGGGCATTTTGCGAATGCCCGCCTGTCTAGCTATCACCCTCAAGTATAAAATCTGTCGCCAAGAACCTAACGGTGTGTTCCGGCAGCTGTCCTTGAGAGGCAGTAATTTTAGGTCAGTCTGAACAACATCTTCGACCACATCATCACTTACCATCAGGTGAGACAGTGGTTAAAGGCTAAAATACCAAGCATAAAAATAAATGAAAAAAAATCGAGGAATAAAAACTGACACTGTGCTGGGGTGCACCAAGAAGGAGTCTTCCTGAGAAGCCACTACCTGGTGAATGTATGATGAATCGGTATAGTCATTATATCAACATAGTACCTTATAATTACCTACTACAATTTTGTACCGTTATGTGAATGCGAATAGAGTAAAATGCTAGTACAAAAATTATACGGAATACTTTCATCTTTGATAGACCAGTATCTTAAAATATATTCAAATAAAAACACAGAATTATCATCTAAATTACACATACATCACACAAGTCGCAGATCAAAGCAATAAATTCCACATCTGGCAGCGAATCTCGTAAGTTTTATTCAGAAGCAGCAAACAAGTCGGGGGTACTGGACCCATACGTTTCACGACCTCGCAAGGTCAATCCTGTGATTTCTCAGGAGATATGTTTAAACTCCAGTCACACCAACGCTAACTAATACAAAGTTAAATCGACTTATATGGTGTTGAGAATCTAATCTCACTTATATGTTTAATTAACTACAAAAATAAAGCTTATGCAGCTGTACCAAAGTATTAATTATGAATTTCAACATACCTAAAAATAAAATAATAGTATAGACTGCGTCTACGTGAAGAAAGGCACGTTCTGTTGCCAATGTATTTGGCTCGTATTTTCATATTTTTCCAATCCTTTTTAATATTTTAGGCGTTGGTAACTTAAAACTTAAAAACAATGTTATTGGTACTCAAAATATTTATGTTGATAAATCGTAAACGCAGTTTATTTTTATTCTACATTTTCTTTCAAAGTTTAAATTAACATAGGATTTATTATTAGGCGTTGTTTCACAAAGTACGATAACATCTGTATATAACTTCGAGCAGAACAGAAGTTTGAACAGTAAAAGACAACCTATACATAGTGCCGACTCCACTTAGAGAGGGATATGGATAATAGGTGGAATAAATCTTCGACTGCAACCTGCTTGGAGCACCCTTTACCTATCTCTCTTTATGTGTATTCTGTTGTTGTCTTTTTCTAATCTCATCGATCTCCATCGAATAGAACTTGACTCATTCAATAACAGTCTAACGTATGACTGTCATTGAATATGTCAAGTTCTATTCCTTATCTCTGAATATCACCAAACGAAGTAAACTTAATAATTCTGAAGTTCAAACTCCGGTGACACCAATCAGAGTAAACTCAACCCACTGTCTCTGAATTTCAGCCTTAGGACTGTAGGACGGAAAGAAGCAGAGGCAGCTGTACCCAGACAGCATCGAACAGGAAATTTAAACATAACATTTCATCACACTTTTACATATCTGAAGGGTAGGCAGATATAACTTACCACTAACATATCAAAAATATGATTTAAAAGTATGTGATAGCTGGCAAATCGACTGCTACTAGTCAGAATTAAAAATTCGTTTTCCTGACAAAGAACTGTACGAAAGTGTTAAGTATGATTGTGACCGGAGGCCAAAGAAAGTGTAGATGGACTAAGTCATGGAGTATGTTTTTAAAGAAAATTCACCATGGCCAAATCGACCAACCCTACTCTCTAACTTTCCAATATTGTATATATCATATTAGATTACATTTGAAAGTTGTACTCGTTAAGTTTTGTTTTTATGTACAGAACAGAAGGTCATCCTTTTCGGTTTTTATAATAAATAATGCATGCGGTGCTTGTTTTTGTAAACAATGCATTTAGCTTAAGAACCGAGAGTAAGAATATGGTATAACCTATACATGAAACAGTGTAATTGTTATTGATAAGCCTTAAATAAATAATTAAATAAAGGTGTGAGTATATAGTGAAACGAAGTAATAGAACAGAGTAGAGGAAATAGTAGATTGTTATACAAGGGTCGAAAGGAGTCAATTCCCATACGAGTTATTTAGATGCCCGAGTGCAGTGAGGGAATTTGATGACTACCCTTTTTTTTTTTTTTATGCCTGATAGGTTATCCTTTTGACCACTATCTCACCTGATGGTAAGTGATGATGTGGTCGAAGATGTTGTTCAGGCTAACCTAGAAGTACAGGCTCTCAAGGACAGCTGCCGGAACACACCGTTAGGTGCTTGGCGACAGATTTTCTACTTGAGGGTGGTAGCTAGCCAGGCGGGTATTCGCATAATACCCTACCACCATGCTATAACGACTGTCATCCTAAGACAACAACCGGGACCGACGGCTTAACGTGCCCTCCGAAGCACGGAAACGCTCAGTAGTAATGTCACTAGCGGTCACCCATCCAACTCATGACCGCGCGCGACGATGCTTAACTTTGCTGATCGGTTGAGAACAGCTAAGTAAACTTCGCTACGAGCGCTTCAAGACCCAAATATAAGGCAAGCAATAAATTGTAGTTTTTATAAATTATTGATTAATAATAATAACATGGGTAGTATATTATTTGTAAATTAATTAATAACAATAATCTATTGAAAATTAATTGAGATGTTAGAAAAAATTGTGAAATTTAATGATAGATTTTGTTTGCACTAAGAATATGAGGAAAATAAAAATAGTTTTTCCATTATATGTATTGATGGTAATAACATGAATAGTACCTTTTTGAAATTAATGTGGCTATAGTCCAAGTAGGAGTCGATGACTTACATCCGTGTCACACTCTCCTTATCATTCAAAATATTAGTAAAAATATAGTAGATTTTCTAAAATATATAACGTAAATAATAACATGAATACATATATAAAATTAATGAAAATTTGTGAAATTTAAGTATAACTTTTGATAGATATGTTTTACTTCATAATTACTTACTACCATGCTAATGTACCGTGTACATTTACAATTTACCTCATAGTATAGTACCTTTTTAAATGTTTAATACGGAACACAATGCGTCTCACATGGGGCCATCAAAACATTTTTTTTTAATTCACGCTTATAAGGAGAATTTGTGACTAACATTTTCATAAAAGATACACTAACTAGAGAAAGTCACATTAATTTTTTCGTTATAAACTAGTTATTTTAGCTTTTACATAAACAAATATTAATTAATAATAAAAAAACGTAGTTATTACTATTTTTTATAATACAGCAGAGTATTTTACAATGAAAAAAACTTAAACATCTAATTTTGTTTACAACAATGGTTGGTACCATGGTAAAAAGGCCCTAGAGAAAGAATCATTGACTATGAATTTTTCCCGCCCTCAGATGGGAAGCAGCTTCTTCCACCCGCTACTTGGATCAAACAAACACTACTTTCCGAGTATGAGAAATGAAAAATAAATTTTGTGCTGACCCCTCCTAACGTGAGACAGGATGAGTAGTAGGAAGAAGAAGAGACAGTTGTATAGCGAAACACAAACAGAAATAATTATGCATTATTCACCATCACACCTTAATATTTCAGATAGAAAGAAATATCTAAACTCTCAACTTTCAAATGAAATTATGTAGAAAGAAGGTGAACTTATTCCCAGATGGGAACAGCCGGGCAGTTTTGGACACTACTGAAATTTTCCTTGTCAGAAAAATCAAAGACAGTCCAATCCGGGTATTTAACGAAAGCCCTTAAAATTCCAAAGCTATGATTTACGCCACTCAACCAACGAGGCAGTCAGGGAAAATTCATGTTTGTTTTTAAAGAAAATTTTCACCACCAACCTGCAAGTGTTTTTGAGTCAGACAGGAATGTATATAACGAAAGCCAATTCTTTTTACAATTATGTCTTTGTGTTATCCTATGTGTTTATGTGTTGGTTATGTTTGGTGTTAAATGCAGTTTCTTTTTTTTGAGAAGATGTTAATGTTAGTTTCTTCCATCATTAGCCGGCTAAACTTAAATGTAACCGCAGGCTCTTTGGCCAAAAATAGAAAAAACTAGATGTTGATACACATTGACGTTGAATAGAATGACTAAAAATAGAAGCAAAAGAAAAAATAATCAATATAATAATATTTCCTAATTTGACACGAAAACTTATTTGGAAAAATGATATCACACTCATTACATATACTTATGTACTCGTACTCAGAATTACAAAATAATACTTCGGTCACACAACAAAATAAAAGCGCTAGCATATATGATACTAATTCAATATAAGATAAATATCATACATATGCACTTCGCAGTCAAGCTTCTCGCGTATGTTAGCATTACATTTTAAACCTTCCCTTCTGTGAAATGCAGTGGTTTTCCGTTCCATGATATTATTTGGATTATGTTTGAAATTATGTTGCCATCGCTTGAATCGCTTCTACTCGGTCTAGGTTTGTAATGGCTGCAAGCATCTTTATGGGCATTAGAATTAGATTATCTCTCATGTTTATTATTATGACTATTGTAATGCCTTCGTAATGATGATATAAAGCAACTTGGTACAATACAAATACCAGGTAGAGGACTTCTTATTCTGACATGCATATTTAGAGTCAAACAAATATGTATGTAAAAAAACATCACGCATATATTCCCAAATGAGTAGATAAAAACATGAAGTTTGTAAATACGAATTTATTAGGGGCTTATTCATAGTTGGTTCAAGATTTTATGAGAGCTTTTATTAAACGTTATTTTCATCAGTACTGCGTAAAGGAAAACTCTTCAGCGCTCTGTAAGGATGACGTTTAATAAACATCTCAGAGACTTGTAAAACGATTAAACGAATGAGGATGTAAGTGTTTTGCAAGTGGTTGGTATCTTAACTAAGAGTCCGTCTTAATGGGTACTACCGCAGTGTCAGATATTCTGCATAGAATCAGTAGTGTGCTAGAAAGATTGTGTGCAGAACTGAGACACTCAGCAAGTAAAATAACTCGGCGAAAAATAAGAAACGTCTTGAAGTGACGTACGACAATGCACTGTCAGGCAGAACGAGAACGGTAACACTGCAACTATAATAAGCAGTGATGACTCAGTGGCATTGGCTGTGTCTGCCGCGCAACAGGTCCAAGGTTCGAATCCCACTACGGGATTGAGCTTCACCGCATGGTGGAAGGGCATTTTGCGAATGCCCGCCTGGCTAGCGACCACCCTCAAGTAGAAAATCTGTCGCCAAGCACCTATTGAAGTGTTCCGGTAGCCTAGAAGTTCTAGGTTAAGCCTGTTAACACCTTCGATCACATCTTCACTTACCATCAGGTGAGACTGTGGTCCAAGGGATACATATCTGCAAAAAATAAATTAACAAAGACATCTCATTACTTAATAATGTAAAAAAAACTTCTCTAAATGATTCTGCCGGTAGTCTATGTAGATGACCCATAATTGTCGTCATATCGAATCAAATTGTAATAACTGTTTTAGGTATCAATTAGGTTTGTAAGTAAGTTGAAAACGCCAAATAGCCATAGGTCAGGAGGTGCAAAAGTTTTTAATATTTGACATGATATCGCCAACAACGAAGAGAAATCATAGAACGTTATTCATAGAAGTACTCCGAGCCGGAGAAAGAGATACGAACTGGTTAATCTTTACAAAATAAGACAGCAAACACATCAAGGGGATCTCAACAAAAGACGACGCCTTTGTTTTTAAAATATGATTCCGTTAAACTAGTTTTCTTGAACGTGTTTACTTAATTGAGGGTGGCAGCTAGCCAGACATTCGCAAAATACCCTTTTAATATGCAGTAATACTCAAGCCAGCCAAAATTCGAACCATGAACACCATGCCCAGCAGTCCATAGTCACTTAGCCAATATGTCTTGTTTTAAAGCTCAATGTTCACTGTAAACAGGTGATGGGCGACATCCGTGCTGGCATTCAGTACATGTTCCAAACACGCAGCAAGCTGGTTCTCGCCATAAGTGGATCTGGTCACGCTGGTATGGAGGCTGTGATCACCAACCTGGTGCAGCCTAAAGAGACTCTCCTTATTGCATCGAGAGGAATATGGGAGGAACGTGCTCTGAGAATAACTGAAAGACATGGTAACTAGTCTAAGGCTTTTATTTATCAATCTACATAATTTAATGCCAAGTCTTGGGTCAACCCTGGATATGATTCTATTGTGGTTTTATGTTAATAAGTTTATAATAAAACACCTGTGGGTTTCTGTGCTGTTATTGCACCACCCAATATCTTTCTGTGGGAGACGTTAGAGGGGACGAAAGGAAAAATTACAAGAAGGTAGACAGCAGCACCTTCTGAAGAACTGTCATCTTACACTGTGATCCCCAAGACGTCTGCCAAACGTGAGGTTTATGGCAAACCCTACCATATGTGAATGCCATTTGTTCAACGGTGGACGTTATGGTTGTTGATGTTACAAGATACTATAACGCTTATAACAGTATCTTAACCACGTTTCACTAGTACAGTTTTTTTTATAGAAAGCGATTTTTTTTAATTACGCATCCGTTCTCAATATATGGCAATAGGTAGGTATGCGCACACTTTGAAGGTGCTAAAAACCTAACTTGAGAAAACTAGAGTTAAGGCAAACTATGATTTCAGAACGAAAAGAGTCAAAATTTTCTAGCAATAGAAAATTAAGAAAATGTTTTTTTACTCATTAATTAGCCTTTTATAAACATACTGAAATATGATAAAATTATAGGAATAAAAGCAGCTATCACCAGAGTTCCAATGAACACTACCTTCAGTTTGGAACAGCTGGAGAAAGCACTGAAGAAAGCCCGACCTCAAGCCTTGTTCATCACACATGGTGACTCCTCCACTGGGACTATCCAAAATCTTAAAGGACTTGGAGAACTGTGTCACAAGTTTGTATTTTTACCTAAGTTATATAAGTATCTATCAGGCCGAGCTTTAGCGGGGTCGGAGTGCTTTGTATGGAGGATATCTTGAATTCCGCCATTTTGTATTTTTGACAATTCGACTGCACTCCTCTTCAGTCTCAATCTATCTATTACCGTTTTTGAGATACGTCATTCATCTTTACTAAGCAGAGAGCAGAGCTCATGATTCAAAGAAGCTGCTTTATGTTTTCTTTGTATGTCGTAAAGGGAAAATAAAACACCGATTTAGTCGTAGTCACATAAGGGTTGTTCCGTTGTCATTTGTTCATTCTCATTTGCCACAACAAACCTCTACTAACGAGAAATCTCAAATCTAAAATTGGCGTAAGAGTAAGGGCTGGCCATTAAAAATATTGCATGTGTTTTTTGTTACAAAAAAACATTATTGTTCAGACCCTACGTATACTGGGTGAAAGGGTAAATTCAAGTTAGATGTTAACTTGATTTAAAAAGACACTGTAGAAAGAAGCAACTTTCTATTCATAAATCTCCACAAAACTTTCATTGATAAAGTCCGCAAACCACAAGAATACAGTTTCCTCGGTTGTCATGTCAAGTCAACGTTAAAAGGTAGTTAAAACCATTACACCAGCGCTCTTTTCTTTTCCAAACTAAAAAGCAAAGAAGTTTAGCAGAAAAACTATTTGATTGCCCCAAGAATACTGAGACCGAGACACGGGAGTCGAACAATTTAATTACATTCGCCTTCTCTTTCACTCGTGACTTGGCTTTTTAGCACACAAATTGGCTGCTGTTTTGTTCGTCAGCAGAGCGGTGAGCGTGGAGACAGGATACAAAACTCTGAGTTGACTTAATTTCATTCCACTCAAAAATAGAACCGTATCTTATTGTTCTAGCGAAAGATGTTCTACCTCTTCCTACATATTAAAAAACTATTTGCATAGACAAACAGTTATTCAGTTATTGCAAGTAGGATTTCCAAGGCATTTATTAAGCCTGGCTAGAATTTGACCATAATCTCACCTCAAGGTATGTGATGAAGCGGTTGGACGTGATAAACAAGCTTAGTCTAGAATGGAAAATGCTTCTCAAAGACAGCTGCCAACACATATCTTTAGGTTTTTAGGTATATATTTCCTACTTGAGGTTGGGATTTAGCATGACAGGCTAGCAGACAGATATTGGAATGCATATCACCATGGAATGCATATCAATTTATTATACATTTTATAATATGAAATATCCATCTTTACAATTTTACCGTACGAGTATAAACTTCTGATAACTGAAAAATATGAAACAACTAGTTAAGTTAGCCGTGAAAGTGTGAGCTGAGTGTATGCTGGTACCGACTTACAAAATAAATCATCAGGTATCATTTTATTAAAAAAAAGTCTCTGTCCATTCTTTTCAGTGATGCATGCTTCGTACACATCAAGAGTTTATATCGATTTGGGACATTCGATCTCAACAATGGTCGCCATTGGCAACAGTTATAATTATCTTATCAGTTATCTAGATATAGATGTATTGAGAAATACTTGTTCAGTATTGAGAAATACTTGTTCAGTTTTATTTATTTTGTCAAATAGTCTTCTCAACGGAAGTAAATGAAATTTATATGAAACCAACTTGTACGGAAAAAGACATCAAGATTAAACGAAGGCGTAAAAAAAAAGCGTGTTTATACAAAAAAAATATACGCATCGAATAGAGAACCTTGCTTCTTTTTTTTGGAAGTCTATTTTTGTTTATTTTTACTCTTCACATAAAATCCACAACAATTTTTGAGCATTCTAAAACAAAAGTTGTCTTAAAATTTAGTATGTTTTTGGAATCATTGTTGATTTTTGTTACCTTGATGATCTAATAATATAATTGGTGTTTAAGCAATGTAACTTTTTTGATCAATAAACAAATTTATTATTATTATTATTATTATTAGTATTTAGCTGTTCCCCGCTGTTCTCTAACCTTAAAACATAACCTTACTAAGTACATCTCGGTCTCTCAGCAGAATACGCTTGGAGTTCAGAACTCTTTAATTGCATCCTGAGAAGGAGTCCACAATTAGCATGCAGTTGAAAATGCCGGCAGAGAAAATCGAGGTAGAACTTTTCGGCTCTGATTAAAATAAATTATGATACAAATTAATTTTATGAAGTTTAAACGCGAGCAGCCAGTTTAACGACGGCTATAAAGAAGGGCTGTAGTAGGCGAGCAATAAAAACATTATCAGGGTTTGAATAAAATCACGCGATGAAAACAACACCCTTCAGTTGTACCCTTTATCCTATACTCTTTATCTCATCTTCAGTCGTAAAACAAAACTTGAGTTGTAACTTTTAGCGTGTAGTGATAGTTGTTTCGAAATGTTGCTCGAGTTAGTTTGTTGAGGACTAAGGCAAATTTAGAGGATGTTCATTGTTATATGTGTACGTGTATATGTGAAGATTTAAGTTCAGTTTATTTATTCTTATTATCTTTGACAATAGAGTTAGCAACAAAACGTATAAAAATAAAACAACAGTGGAATGAAAAATATTAAGAAATATTTTTAGTAGGAAATATTTTTAGGTATAAATTTAAGATTTTGAATTCACCTATTTTAATATTTTGGGGTTGATATGAAAATAATCTTGTATGATGAATATGCCACGTGGGGTGCCGGGCTAGAATGCCACTCACCTATCTCTACCCGTGGGTGACGTAAGGGGCGACTAAGGGTAACACACCAGAAGGTGGGCAGCAGCACTTTCTGAGGAACTGATATATCACAACTGCTATCCTCAAGCCTACCAAGCGTGGGGATTATGGCAAACCCTCCCCCATGGAGGTGGTGTTCAGCAGTGGACTAGTTGATACAGTATGAAAATAAACTTGGATGAACCAGTTCTTTATACATTTTTCTGTTTGTAATACAAGTAAGCCGAGTAAAATTATAAATTTTCGCAGATATGGTGCTCTACTGCTTGTGGACACTGTTGTGTCTTTGGTTGCTGTCCCGTTCTTCATGGACGACTGGGGTGTAGATGGTGTTTATTCTTCAACGCAGAAGGCGCTCAGTGGACCTGCTGGAATTTCCGCTGTTGGATTCAGTGCTCGTGCAGAGTAAGTACCTATAAACGTATGTACCCATTGCGAGCTACTGCTTACGTAAAAGTACGTTACGTACTAGGAGGTACTATATACTAGTTGAATCGTCCACAGCAATATCTTTCTGGATAATGTAAACGTTTAACTTTTCCTTTAGGCAAAATTTAACTCAAAATCATCAACATCCTTGTATTATATTTGCATAAGGATATATAAACACCCACTATTCCCAAGATATGTATTTATGTATGTGTTTCGTTCTTTTTAAATCTTCTTTTATATCCAACACCATATTTTCAGGCATAAAATAAACACCAGAAAACACGAGCCGCCTTTCTACCTGGATATCAAATTGTTAGCACAGCAATGGAACTGCTATGGAAACACTAGAGTGTAAGTATTACTGTCACCTTACCTGTCTAGTTTACTACCAATATTAGATATGGGAATAAGGAATCTAAATATATGAGGTCCGTTTTCGAGAACCTTTCTTCCACTACACACATAGTTCGTTAACCGTTGTTAAAATTTATACTAATTAAAACTTTAAAATGATCGTCATAAAACGTCATCCCAAGGCCATACCAACCATATTTATATACAACCGTATTTCGCATACTCTGTGATTGGGGCCGAGCCTTTTCGAGAAATTCTTCACAATAAACAAATTTCATTTCATTTATTCTTTTGCTGTATTAACCGGATTGTCCACTGTTGAACACAGCCTCTCCCATTATAGGGGGGATTCGCCATAATCCCCAATTTTAGCTAGGCGTCTTCGGGATCGCAGTGTTAGATATCAGTTCCTTAGAAAGCGCTGCTGCCCACCTTCGTATGTGCTACCCTTAGTCGCCTCTTACGATACCCACGGGTAGAAATGGGGGGTGACATACTAGCCCGGCACCCCTCTAGCCCGGCACCCTGGCTTTATTCTTTTACCAGTGCACATTTCTATTACTCCGGACGCTAGTGATTGAAAATGCTAAATGCTAAAGTGTGTGCGCGTGTATCTGTTTGTTACTCACCAGCAAAATGACTGTACGGTTTTTGTTGAAACGTAGTATGTGTCTAGTCCTGCTATGGAAGTTTTAACGCGAATATATCGCCTTACCAACCTTACCAACGTTGCCTCGACCTAATACGTGTATTGCCATATCAGTACTATAAAGTGATCCGTAGTATAAAATACGGCGGTAATAAAGTAGCAGTAAGTAAAGCAATACAGTGTCATAAATGATTAATTTTATAATTTTAAACTGATTATGGAAAGCAACTCTAATCCTGCAACACACTATGAGTACAAGGATTTGGCATAATTAGATGTAATTACGAATATTTTTTTGTTTCAATCAATCAGTTTTAACATCAACTTAGTTAATAAATTTATTTACCTACTTTTTAAATCTTGCGTATTTATCCTAAGTTAAAGCGGTGCCAATCCGTCACGGGGTTGATAAATGTGCGATATATAGTTAGCTAGTTTCATACAAAAACTTTTGAAGTGTTGGAGTTGAGGCAATTTCGATACGATGCCGAGTTATCTGATCCAGTTTGCGTCAATTAATCATCTATTTTCACACGGGCGAAACCTCGTATGTTTTAGTTTAAGAACTAATGAAACATTTCATCAGGCTACACTTTTCCCTGCAGCTATCATCATACATTAAGCCCTCCACTGATTTGGGCTCTTCGTGCTTGCATCAAGGAAGTGTGCAAGGAGACGTTGCCCAAAGCCTGGGAACGCCACGCGGCCACCACTGCTCACTTTCATAAGCGGCTTGAACAGTTATCATTTGAATTTTTGGTGCCGAAACCCGAGGATCGTTTAGCGACGGTGACAACAGTGGTACTTCCAAAAGGATATGATTACTTAGAGTTTTCGAAGACTATGAGAGCTAAGTGAGTAATATCATCATTATTAGCCATGATGTCCACCTTGGAATAAAGGCCTCCCTAAATATGGGGAGGGGGTGCAATGATCCTCATATTTACAGGCATCTTGCTGATCGCAGTATAAGATGACAGTACTTCAGATGGTGCTGCTGCCGACCGTTTGGTATTTTTTCCCTTCGTCGCATCTTACGTCTCCCACAAGAAGATATAGGACAGAAGAGCTAAGTGAATAAGTATACCAAAACTTTGATGTATGTATATTGTTTCTTACTTTTGTGCTTACGATACTATTGAAAAACACTTTATGGCTAAGGACCTAAGAACTGCCTTATACATGGACACTTGTCCATGGTTCTTTTCCTAAGCTGGACTAAGCACAAGCTTTACCATATAGACGTAGGGCAATTTGCGAAAGATCGACTAGGAACCTAGTAAACAAATTGTTACGAAGCTCCTAGCGGTGTGTTCCGGTGGCAGTCCTCGAGAGCCTGTAATTTTTAAATAAGCCTGTATATGCTTTCGATCATATCATGTGTCTCTAACTACGATAGCTTAACGTAGAAATCGTGGTCAGAGACACACTGCAGAGGTAAAAATAAACTTGTTACATTGGGAAGTACCAATGTAACAAGTTTATTACTTGGGGCTAGTACCACCCTCAAATAGAAAATTTGTCTCTTAACACCTCACGGTGTGTTGCGGAAAATGTCCTTGACACCGGCCAGTACCCATTCTAGGTTAAGTCTTAATTACCACCTTCGTAAGCATAATCTTCAGGTAAGATAATAATAAAAAGCTAACTTAAGGGCAATAAAAAATATTCTGACTCATGTCTATATATTTCACAACACAAAGTCAAGTCATCACAACATATATTGCTAATAACACTTTGTTCACAACCAGGACATGATAAAACAGCCAAACCCTTATTACATTGTTAATGTATAGTGGCAACTCGAAATGAAAAAATTGTGTATTTTGAGTACAAAATTTTAGAACGTAAAGCGCGTGTAATCTCTACGAGTGCCCAGCTGCGTGTGGGGGAGAGTATGCCGACCGGCATACTTGCATTGGTCGACTATATTCGTTTGAGATGTCGCGTCTAGTATTTATAGGTCAATGGGTGGCAACCTTCATTTTCTTTCCTATAAATTATAATTTCTTTAAGAGGATATGGAACAATCCTTTTAGTCTTAAGCTGGGAACGGCCCCTCAGCGATAAAACTCCTAAATCTTTATGATCTAATGGAGGTTAAAGATGATTTCGAACACATAAAACAGTAATAAAGTTGGCAAATAAAACAATTGATACCGAACGCAATATTTTTTTGTTTTTAACACGTTTCGGAAAGAAACACGAATCCGCCCTGCTATACTAAAAATGACAAAATGGCGGTCGAGATCTCACATCTAACATCATATTCAATACACAATTGACGTAACAGATTTAGTAATGAATCTGAATGTTAGACTTCAAACAAGTCATTTTTAGTACTGACTATAATATAGTCAATATTAAAAATATATTTTTCATTCCACGTAGGAATGAAAACAAAATTATGAATGAGCATTCATAGGTATATTAATTTTGACGAATGTAAATACTTGCTGAAGTTCCCACCGACATTACATTACATATTATTTGCATATGATTTTTTTAACGCTTCACATTTATATCCCTTTTAAAAAGCACAACAAACCCAAGACATAATTATTTTTACCCTTGATCTCTCAAGATTTTTGTCATTAATTATTATCCTATGTTTTTGTACAGCCACAATATTCTCATCTTCCCTGGACTGGGCCCTACAGTAGGCAAGGCTCTCCGAATTGGCATTATGGGGATAAGCTCCACTATTGAAGTAGCAGACGCCGTCGCTGATGCTATGGCCGACACTTTACGAAAACTCAAGAAATCATCTCTTTAAATATTTATGTAATTCCTTTATATAATTATGGTACAATAGCCTAAGAAATTCTTACGTGTAAAACAGAGTGAAATATTAGGTCCTTACATATGAAATTGGCGTTTTGTATGGGAGGAACAAAAAGTCGAATATTTTTTAATATAATATATTTAATTAATCAAAGTATGAACCATTATTTTCTATGCACTTTTGCCATCTCATAGGTAGTTCATTGATCCCTTTACCAAAAAAACCAGTCGGACGGGAATCAATAAAATCTTTGAAGGCGATTTGGACTGCCCCATCGGAGTTGAATTTTTTCCCTTGCAAGAAGTTATCCAAATTTCGAAAAAAATGGTAATCTGTTGGAGCAAGGTCCGGGGAGTACGGAGGATGTCTTAGACTTTCCAATTGAAGCTCTTATAATTTAGTAGCCGTCTGTAGCGCAGTGTGTGGTCTAGCGTTGTCGTGAAGCAGCAGTGGCGTGGAGCGATTGACCAGCCTAGGTTGTTTAGCCGCTAGCTTTTCCATCATGGTTTGCAATTCCTGACAATAGACATCAGCCGTAATAGTCTGGCCAGATTTGAAAAAACTGTAATGAACAATACCGGCACTAGTCCACCAAACGCTTACAAGTAACTTTTTTGGGGTTAATTTTCGCTTGGGGCAGGATTTGGCTGGCTGGCCAGGATCTAACCATTGCGCTGAGCGCTTCCGATTATCGTAAAGAACCCATTTTTCATCACAGGTAATGATTCGGTTTAAAATACCTTCATTATTGTGCCGGTTTAGTAATGTAACGCAGCAGTCGACGCGCGTTTGCCGGTTTGTTTCAGTCAATTCGTGAGGTACCCACCTTTCAAGCTTTTTAATCTTCCCAATTTGCTTCAAGTGAATTAAAACAGTTTTATCACTAACATCGCAGCCTGCAGCTAACTCGGACGTGGTTTGCGATGGATCCGCTTCCACAATAGCCTTCAACTCTTCATTATCAACTTGAGTCTCAGGCCGTCCACGGGGCTTGTTCTGCAGGTCGAAATTTCCAGAACGAAAACGTTGGAACCAAAAACGAACTGTGTTTTCTTTTGCAACACGACCGCCATACACATCATTCACCCTTCGAGTTGTTTCCGCAGCACTAGTGCCACGGCGGAACTCGTACTCGTAAATAATGCGATATTTAAGGTTTTCCATTTTGTAAAATGAGTGACGCAAACAGAAAAAAACAGAAGAAAAAAAACAAATGAATGACGATCATCGAAGCACAAATACATGAGTCTATAGCTGTACAAATTTGAATTTGGAATTCCTTACCAAAGAGGAGAAATTCGTGATTAAAGTGGCCAGTACGAAAAACGCCAATTTCATATGTAAGGACCTAATATATGTAGCCCAGGTACTCCCTCATCAATTGCTTTATTTCAGGTCAGTAATGATAATAAATAATAATCTATAAAATTTTCAACAACGTACTTATTTCATTTTTCTAAACTAAAATTTACAACGGATTATGTATTTATTTTTTATTCTGGCAATACTGGTGGTAGCATAATAGTTACATGAAAATTACTTTACCATATCCCGACCATATCCCGACATAGGGAGCAAATGAAAAAAAATAATTACTTTGACTTTGACTGTTGTGAGCAAATCACATTGATCAAATTGACATTTGAAGTATCGCTAACTAGTCTGTGGTTTACTATCGTATTGACGTCACAACATAGCTTTTATGAATTATCGTATTAGCGGCAATTTGATACGTATAAAAAATCATTATTTATTATATATGTCAATAGAATTTAAAAAATATTGCATGCCGGGCTTAAGGTTACGTGACCTAAATATTTTGGCTTACATTAAAAGTAGTAACAAGGTATATTAATAAGAAGAAAGAAATAAATTTTGTGTTCACAGGTCATTTATTTCATATAACTGTAAATGAATATATAAACTATACACTGGATGCACATAGACATTGATAATTTGAATATTATGCATGTTTCACAATTTTGACGAACGTTTTGATATGTTTTAGGAATTAAGTGTTGGTAATCAAATTTTCTTCAAATTTTATAAATAGATTCTGTTATAGCTCTACATAAGGCTTGAATAATATTTTATTAAATAGAAAAAACAATGCAATATAAGCGATTTCATAGTATTCATATAATGGCCATTAGTTATGTTATTTGCAAGCCATAGGTGACTACTTTTCTATTGTTAGATTATACAAAAAATATTAAAATCAAGACAAATCTTGTGCTCAATCGAGTTTTTATAAAACGTAGTATAATTATAGCCGATATTTTAACACTATAAAATACAAACTCCTCACAATTTTGATGGACTAGAACCCACAACGAAACGTAATTTTTATTATACACAGTTTAAAAATTTTTGGCAATGTTCTTGAAAAAAGATAATCAAATTCATTGAAATTCATGACTTGGTAAATAAATTAATTGAATTTATCTTCAGACCTCACCTTGTAACAGTTTAGCATCGCTACTTGAATATTTTACATCACAAAAAAATCCTTCTCATATAAATCTTCTCATGTAAAGGTCATTTATATGAGAAAGTTCTTTCAACTTACATAAGATTTTGACTTACATTTCCTAATAATACCTTCAACGTTTCACCTCCGACACCGATGAGGTCTTTGATACTAATTATACAATTCTTAAAACCAAGAAACGTATCGCTAGCTACATGGCATTCATTTCCATCACATCGAAACATTTGGACTAGCTTCCTTAATTACCTTACTAAACCGTTAAACTAGTAATTAAACAAAACTAGTCACGAAATTTGTGTTAACTACTAATTACTTATGATAATAAAGGTTTATATCAACGGTACATTCCGTAATATTTACTTCATAATGTATACAATGTTAAAACAAAGTCTCTATAACAAAATATTTTACTATTTACACATTCATCCTTACGAAAAACGCATAGGCATAAAATTTACTTGATTACAAATATGAATTACAGTTGTAACTAATATAAAATAATATTCTAGCTGCAAAACGAAGCGTGAAACAATCTTAAGAAAAAAATACTAAATTGTGGGCCCAGTACAGAACCCTTAGGCAGTAATTCATATTTGTAACCAGTTTGCTCCTATATAACGTAATATTTTTATATTCTATTTCGACAAAGGTGTTTAACTATAGCTTAAAATAAAAACATAGGTATTAAACAATTCAGTTAGGTTTTAATCAAAATTGTAAGGTACCAAATATGATATACAAAACTAGAAGCAAATGCACAAACAAGGCGACCAATACAATGTGTGATGGTTAACACGATTACCTACAAGTGCGTGTCCTTATAAAATTAGAAACGAAAATAAATATGCACATAAGTATTTATTAAAATTTATATTTACATTTAAGAAAATATGGCACATCTTATATCGACCGCGCTCGCAACTCCTATTATTGTAAAACTCGAGCGATCGAGCTTATTCACTAAAATACTATACAAATCAGTGAGCAGATTTTAAACTGATCAAATAACTTCATTGATAACGTTTCATGGACTTAAAATAATCAAAGTCAAGTTTGTAACCTTCTACCATGTCTGAAAATTTATCGTAGTTTTGCAAATACATCTACAATATACTTTCATTTACAGGATTATTTTGTACAACAAATTATTTGGTCGTTTCAAAATCATCTCCAATATAAGGTGATGTTGTAATGCGCCTATAAAATTTCGTGATATCATTAAACCAATTAAAATACCGGTGGGTAAGTATATTCAACGCCATATAACAGTAAAGCTACGCCGATTCAATCCTGCCGTCGCGCGGCCGATCGTCCTTACCGTCTACAATACCTAGCGGTTAATACTGCGCTGGAGTCAATACACTAGCTATAAATAAAGTAAATATTGGATTTGTGTATATGACGATAATATACAGCAAAAAAATAAATGTACAAGTCATTCTCTTGGTTTTAAACATGACCAATACATTAAGATAAGTTATAAAGTAAGACTTACATGCTAATGTAAATTTGTACAACACTAGACTTGCATGTCAAGTAAATACACATAAAATATGTAAGAAACACTTTCATGAAAAGGTCATCGCAATCTACATTATGTTGTGATTTTTCAAAACTGCACAATATCTATATAATTAAATTAATTATATTGCAAAATTAAGTTAAAAAAATATAGTATTTCAACTCCGTCACAGATAAACCGATGCCTAAAACTAGACACATTCGAATCGCACAAGTACATATAAATACGTCAGTCTATAGAGCGAGTCACTCACTTAGCCTACGCAGAACCACAGTCTACCTCGCTTTCGGCTGATGCTTCTAAAAACCTCTGTATAGACTACGGCCTGAACTAGATAAGCAAAACTTTAGAGGAAACCATCAAAATAAACAATTTGCCGTTACAAACCATCAGTTAAAAACTATCATAGCCAAAATAGCTTATTTTGACAATCGATTCCTCCAAAAAGTCCCTAGAAACTGATTGTAAAAAATAGGTGGTTACATTTCGGTGGCGGATAATCGGGAATGATTTATGATTCAGATGAAAATGAAATGATAGATGATACACACTTCCATAAGTCTATGTTCAAGCTACTTTCACTGATTAAAAAGGTATCTGTCTCTATAGACCGTAAGATACATAAAAGTTATATTAAGAAGCTGCCGGGTACCCTATAACATACAAGGCAAACCATCGCGTAAATTAGTTTCAACTCATAGGTTACTAAATTGCATATCCAGTTCTTAGTAGATACAAGATTAGGTAGTTCGGTTGACGCAGATTTTAAAGTTCCCAATCGTATATCGCGTCATCGATTCCTTGTTTAGGAATCGCTTCAGTTAAATACCACTTAAGTCATTAGTAACCTAGACAAATAAGAGTCTGACAAAATACCCACGACGCCTGATGACTTCAACCTATTAAAAACCATTCAGAAGCCAATAAATTTTACACGATCTCTTTCCTTTTCTTTCCACGCAATGCACAATAGTTAATGGCAATAATAAAGCACACCATTGAAACCATTCGAGGAATGGCCTCAAATTTCAAATTGACCGGCACAGGAATAATATTTCGAATTATGCCAATATGTTTTACAGTTGATTCTTTAGTGTCAATCAGCAAATAGATTCGAAACTGCTTACAGAAGTTGTCAATGCCATTAATGCTACTACAGGCCGTCGGTTCAGTATAATCTACGGAGCAACATCCGTAGGTCAGTTTATTAGTCTATACAATACTATGCCAATATTCAACCGAACCATTAAATCTACAGGTGATCAGCTCGATAGAATCTATGGATTCAGTTTCCTAAGGACAGTACAGAAGTTTTCAATATACTATGTCACTATTCAAACCAACCGTCAGAGGCAGTCGACGTTTTCAGTACAATAGAATGTTTGCCTCCTGAGCCGAAGCTGAGTAGAGCTACGGTCACGCTTCGTCCACGCTATCCTACCCTCTGGTGCGGAGCGTACCTCCGGGAGTATGCTATGGCGCTCAGCTGGCGGGTGGAGCGGGCGGCGCGGGGTTAGCGCGGGGCGCGGGGGACGTTCGGGCCGCGAGCCGCTGCCGCCGGTGCCGCGTGCACGCGCAGCAAGAGTCCAAGCGCCGCCGCTTCTGGCACGCAGCTCGCCCGCAACGCTTGCGGACGCACGTCACTTCGCCATCCTAGTATAGAGATTTCGAAATTAGTAAGTTTATCAAAATCGGACTTACTTCGATCACCCCAACCTCGACACTAGTTGTTTTAACTGACGTGACTTCTGCAGGTGGTAAGGCCATAAATTAGAATTCTTTTTGATGCAAAATCATACGGTAACTTTAGAAGGGACCCGGTTTATTAAAGAAACCAATCGAATCGAAAATAGCGCCTCTAAACTAAACCTCTAAACTAACATTTCACTCGCACACTACTGACAGCAGTAGTGTGCTAGTGAGAGCTTTAGACTTCCAGAGGCGCCATTCTATTCATTTCTCTGTTAAACCAGGTGTTGATAGAATATTTTAATTAACACACCATAATAATGACAGGAAAAAGAAAAACAAATATGCTCTACATTAAAAGCAAATATGCTTTCTTCCTTTTTACTTTTGCTCTATTGAGCATAGCAGTGTATTAAACCCTTTATAGACAACCTTAATAAACCCTACCTGTAGTAGTGTGCAACACTTCTACAACCAGTTTTCAAATATTAAGAAAAGTATAGTTAGTGATAAGATCGATAAATAATAGTCAAAATAAAGTAGATAGTTAGTTTCTGTACCTGGCCCTCAAACTGTCTATATTCCTAACGCACACAGAAAAATAAGAGCCAATGTTTCTTGTTCTCGTTTGTTGGGCACTTCTGGGCGTAATTCACTACAGCTTCCTCAAATCCGGTCAAGCAATAACAGCTGTTTCATTCTGCTGTGAGCTCTCCGAAGATTATTCTAATAACTACGCAAGCACATATAAAATAGAAATTGCCTTACTTTGCACCTGCAGGTGACACATCTTTGTTCGCCGTGCGAATGTATCGACGGATGGACCTCCTTGCCGTTGGGCAAGGGTCCATCGGGGAACTTGCAGCCCCCTTCAGCTAGGATTTCCTCTGCAGTCTTAGGTAGTCCTTGGTCTTGTTGTCGCTCTTTCTCCTCGTCTGGTTTCTTTGTGTGCTAAAAGATATTGAACATTTAAAAGTATTGCACATGATTAAAATTCGCTCTATACAAAAACATATATAGAGCATAAAGTATCTACTTATTTTTTCGGTCACTTTTGACCATTATCTCACCTATTAGTATCTGATTACGCGGTTGAAGATATTTATCAGGCTCAGCCTCGAAAGTATAGTCCAACGGTATCATTTCGCTCTTCTTGACTTGAAGAAATACAGACGTATTAATATAGAACCTATACGAATTCTTACCTCAGGGCACACGCGACAACAGGCTTTCTTGTCGGGTCTGTAAGCTTCTTTTTCAGTGCAATGTAAAGCTGGGCATCGCACCCTGGGGCAATGTATCTGCCTTGTTTCAAAGTTACAGGTGCAAGTGGCACAGGTATCATACCCTCCCGGTACCAAATATGGATGCCAGGAAGAGCCTGGAGCGTACTTCTGACCAGCCAGGACGCAACTGCCGTTTTCACTCCAAACAGCTGTTGTCGAATCTAGAAAAAGGCAATCAACATTACAATGTAATAGGGAATGTAGTATGAAAGATCAAAAGCACATGATTTCATCCCAAATATCACATAACAAACAATTTTTTTTGGTTTGTAAAAATTTAACGCTTGGCGTTTTCTGTTAGTAAAATATTAGAAAATTTATTGAAATAATTGAAAGATGAGATTATTAACGAATAATGCAAAAAAAAGTTTACTGTATACAGAAACATGCTACGGATGTAAAGGTTTAAGGGGATAACCACCCAAAGTTTAATTAAATGACCCACCCGTGCCTTAACCCTTATTTGGATACGGGCACATCGTATTGAAGCGAGGTCAAGATTTTCATTATACTATGCCTGTGCTATTTTTTCACTCCCAGTATGGGTGCAAAGTAACAGACAGGGAAACCACCATCTGCATCGTTTTGTTGCAAAACGCTTACCAAAAAATTGGTAAGCGTTTCTACTTTCATCGTGTGGAATTCAGTGCCATAGTCACATTTTTGTAGTAACAGATATTTATTTTGGTGGCACATGCTTGCTTAAAAGAACAAGTAAATGTCATGTCGTCCAAAGAAGTCAAATAGGTCTCGTTAAATAGAAAAAAATGGAGAACATTGCATCAGCTGCACCGACAAGAGTCTAACTCTTAAGTTTTAGTAATAATAATGCTTGCTTAAAACATACCAATTCCCGCTATAATTGAAGACTCTTAGATTCATCACTTGACACGAAACCCTATCCATGCACATCATTGATAATGATAACAATTGAATTTCATTGAATGTCCGATATCGGTTGCGTGTGATACTACCGGGTTAAGAGCAAGCAATGTACAATATTCGTATAAACTTACTAGTGCATATATGGCAGCATTGTCCAGGCGGCAAGATGACAGGCGTGAGGCAGTACACCGGTGGACACTGCACCGGCTCGCATCGCGGCATCGCGTTTATACACACGCATTTCATGCAAGTCTGAAATTAATAAAAGCAATTTTGTCCTTCTAACTTCTCTTGCTTGGGTTATTGAAAAATATTTGAAAATTTTGAAGCAGTGATGGCTCAGTTTCATTGGCTATGGACTGCCTTGTGTTTCATTGGATATGGGCAGCAGGTCCATTTTTGAATCCCGCCGCGGGCTTGAGCTTCACCGCATGGTGGTAGGGCATTTTGCGAATGCCCGCCTAGCTAGCGAACACCCTCAAGTAGAAAATCTGTCGCCAAGCACCTTAACGGTGTATACCGGCAGCTGTCCTTGAGATCCAGTAATTCTAGGTTAAGCCTATTATCACCTTCGACCGCGTCATCACTTACTATCAGGTGAGATTATGGTCAAAGGCTTACATAAGCAATAAAAAATAAAAATATATATTAGGTTACGAAAACATATTTGCATCCACATCGGTAAGCGAAGCGAAAAGTTTGATAGAATGATGAGCAGTAAAAAGAACACTCTTATTTCAGAAGCCTACTAGATCCTGGAAAAATGGATCAATTGTCAAATTCGTGAAAAATTTAAACTCTATATTCTATTGATGTTCAATTTATTTGCGTATATTCTTGGTAATGAAATTTCATAGGGACAACTTTGGACCTCTAGAACTCTATATACCCTATCAACAAAAACACGAAAATACGTGGTCCAGTAAATAATTTCTCATCACATAAAAATATATCAAGGTGGGGCCATTTATGTTTGGATTTACTGGCAAATTATTGTTGAAAATTGTGAGTAGGTACTGAGTAGGTACACCTGCAAGTGAGTGCAAAAAGAATTTCTTGGTAGTATTATTATTGTAATTATATACAATAAACCCCGTTAAAGTCATATCGATGACTTTTCATAAACTTTTCGTACCATGACAGATTTTTTTTACAACTCACTTAAATTTCAAACAAAACAAGCGCAGTTCAAACTATACCCAAGCAGTTCCAACTGTTTGATAAATGGAACAATGGAAAAAATACTAAGTCCTCTACAACTGTTTTTACAATTTTTATATTGTAATGTTTGAAATAATGTCTGCTCTGCGGATTACATTACAAAATTATAATATTACATTACAAAAATACAAATTTATAATTTTGTAATGTTTTACAATGTTAAAATTTGGAGTTTTTGAATTGTGACTACTCTCACCTCAGTATCAGTCCAAGTTTCTCCATTTCTGTACATCTTCTCCCCTTGCGAGCAATATTCCTTCTTGAGTCTGAATTGCAGGATGGCGTTGTCAGAGAAAGGCGGTTCTTCGGAAGCTCCAGGAGTGAATTTGGCACTCAACTCATTGTCAGCTGTCCCGGGAATAGTGGGCAAGCAAGAAGGTGGCACGCTTATCTGAAAACAATGAAATAATAAAATTGAGGATTTTAGATTATCCAATCACGAAGCAGTGATAGCCTAGCAGTGTGTTTCGGCAGCAGTCCTTGAGAGGCAGTAGAATTACAGGCACATAAGACTTAACAACTGTATGTCTCAGGGTGACGGGAGAAGTGCAGTTCGTCACATGTGACGGAAAGCATCTGTTCTAGGCAGGGGTTATCGCTTAACGTGAGACGGGCCTATAGTGCTTGTACCATCATAATCTCAAAAAAAAGGTTATAAAGACTGCCTACATATTGAAGGGTAAATTACTACTTAAAAGTAAATTGATTTCACACCCACGGCTACTCATGTTGTTAAGAAGATAAGATTGCGCTTAATTCTTTGCACACTATTCGATAAAAATGTTTATTTTGTGTAAGAAAATATGTTATTTACCTGATACGCAAGATTAAGTGCTATATTTAGAACATAAAGCTTGTTCTTCCTTTTTAATAATATATTGATACGAGTAATATACGTCACCTTTCCATTTTCCGTGACTGCGGCATGAACAGATAAAAAAATAGGTACACATCATTTTCACAATAAATCAAATGGAGAATTTACTTATAATTAAAAAAAAAACACTTATTCTCGAGGGCAATAGAACAACCGAAAATCAACAACTATTTCCAATCTCATCCATCAATCGTAACCATCGCCGAAACGAGACTTCTATCATACAAAAAAACTAATATATTTTATTACTAGAGTGATAAGCATATTTTATAAAGCTTCGTTTACTTTCACCAAGGCCAATCTTCTTTTGAAATTCGTACGCCGGAGTATGTATACAAGGATTTCGAGGTCTTCGAGCGCAGCTCTCAAGCATTCTCTTCTAATAATAAGAGAGTTTTCAATACAGTATCGAAGGAACAGACCACGGAGAAAAAACGTGAAAATAAAGCGCTCATAAAGCGATGCAAGCCTAATAGTCGTCCTAAGCCCATCGACTTGGTGACTCAAAGATCCTGCGGTCAGTAAGTGGATAGATGTTCGCTAGTGACATTTTACTACTGACATTTGACGCTAGTGACATTTTGCTTTCATTCTTCTGAGGGAAAGTACGGTCCTGGTATATGATGGCAATATCGGAGACCACCCAAACGGGCAAACTGGGAAATTTTGGCTAGTTACCACCCTCAAAAGACAATCTGTCGCCAAGGACCTTAAGGTGTGTTCAGCGGCAGCTCACATTGACAACTAATTCGGAGTCAAGGATAAGCCTCTTTCCTATCTTCGACGACTTTTTTTTTGCCTGTTAGGTTAGCCTTTGACTACTAACACACCTGATGGTAAGTAATGATGTGGTCGAAGGTGTTGTTCCGGCTCGTTACTGGCACTCAAGGACAGCTGCCGGAACCCACCGTTAGGTGCTTGGCGACAGATTATCTACTTGAAGGCTTGCGGGCATTGGCAAAATGCCCTACCATCATGCTATAACGACTGCCATCCTAAGACGACATCCGGTACCGACGGCTTAACGTGCCCTCAGAAGCACGGAAGCGCTCAGTAGTAATGTCACTAACGGTCACCAATCCAACTCATGACCGCGGTGGACGTTGCTTAACTTTGCTGATCAGTTAAGAACAGCTAAGCAAACTTCGCTACGAGCGCTTAAAGACTTATAGGTGAGATTATAGAAGGCTTTAAAAATACAATATTTTACTATTCTCGTCAGCCTTACCTGCGGTACACGCGTGCGCATGAGTACAGTAACGTTGTCATTGGACCTGAGCTCCAAGTATGCTGCACCAACATGCAAGGCAACCAGCTCTGGTCCAGTTGGCTCCAGAACCCAGCCTTCTTCAGGTCCAAGTTCTCGAGCACTGCCTTCCACTCCTGCGTGGGTTTCTAACCACCAGGAAGATCGGGATCGAGCGTTGCTACCGATCACTGTCGTCTGAAAGAAAGTTTTGCTTGGTTTAGCTTGCATATTATTACATGAATATATGAACTTTTACGAGATACTGAAAATTTTTAGTTCTGATTTATTTATCGATTTACCCGTGGGGTACTGGGTGAGAATATCACCTCCCCAATTCTTCCCGCGGGTGTAGGAAGAGGCGACTAAGGGAAAAGTATACCAAATCAGCAGCATGCCACTTCTCACGTGGATGTGAGCAGGGTTTTGTGTGCATTAGACGCATGGCATGGCTGTATACCGCATCTTAGTGCCATGCCAGGGTTTCATACAATATGTTCTTGTGTTCCTGTCTTAGATGTTGTTAGCGTAAACATATTATTCGTAATATGTTCTTGTGTTTCGTCCAATGTAGAGAAAACATTTTGTATGACCCTAAAACAGTACCCGATGAGTGGCAATAGGCTCGCCCCCTATTACGTGGGATCAAAACCCAATTGGCGAAACGTGGGTGTTTGTACACCTTTGCCTGCCCCTTCGGGGAATACAGGTGTGAGTATATGTATATAATTTATTAATTTGAAAAATTTATATTAAAAGTTTGAGACTGAGTTAGTAATTTCATATTAAAATTATGAAATTGCTCTATTTCGAAAACAGTGACAATAGAGAAGGATACAGTGAAACTTTCTCTTGATAATAAAATGGGTTTTTTCTTAAGTTTCTTTAGTTTTTTCTGTATATTTTGCACACAACGAAATCAAACCACTAAAATAAGTAGAAGAAATCATGAAACTTACTTCATAATACAATCCACACAATGAATCAACGGAGACCCAAGCGAGTCCAGCCATTGTAGAAGGCAGACGGATTTGACTGGTACGTTTCAGAAGCGCTGGACCTGAGCCCGCAGCGTCGGGCAGTAGTCTTGAAGTAAGCCTGCCTCGGAGATTAGGGGGCCCTACAAGCAAACCAAACTATTAAAATCTATTTTTTTTCCTATATATGACTACATGCATTATCGCGTGCTAAGCGAAAATCATATTTTACAAATTATTGGAGCACAACACTTTATGCCCCGGGCGGGAATCGAACCCGCATCTTCAGGTTTCGCGCCGGATGCCTAAAAAAATGTTGATGTATTTAAAATCACTTTTAAATACATCAACAATCTTAAAAAATATTTGTAGATAGTGCTGGAATAGTAAATATTTATAGATACTGTACTGTATAGTGGATAGTTCACTGTTGAACACAGCCTCCCTCAATATAGGGGGGTTTGCCATAATCCCCACGCTTGGCAAGCGACTTGGGGATCGCAATACGAGATATCAGTTCCTCAGAGTGCTGCTGTCAACCTTTTGTTGTATTACCCTTAGTCGCATCTTACGACACCCACGGGTAGAGATCGGGGGGTGACTTTCTAGCCCGGCACCGCACGGGTCCCGTAATACTCGTACAGTGCCGAGTAATTATTCTCCGGTGACAAAAGATAATGGTTCTCTCAGAAACATTTCCGCATACCGGATACTATGCCTACTTGTCTTCTTAAGGGCAGAGGAAATAGGTACTTTACCATAAACACTATATATTTTATTGTCTTCCGTAATGTAGGCGCATATTGGATAAGACTATAAGTAATTATAGGAATCAGTTGTCAGGCAGTATCTGTTTTTTTTTTATGTAGGTAATTACACAAAAAAGAAATGTCAATTACTGGCCCAATTGGGACACAATCTGGAGAGAGAATGATAGTATAAAGTTATAACTTAGTATTATATTATAATTTATATATCTTCAAGTGTTCAATAAATGGTATTTTATATTTAAATACAATTATATTATTAATGAATTAGATCATCTGCTAGGCTCGTCACTGAAAATTCAGCATATGTAAATACAGAATATTGATTTGAATCAAAATCCTATAATACATACCTCCAGCAATATACACCTCTTCTAATAACAAGTCTTTTCTATAAAATGCAGAATTCTATAATCAAATAGCTCGCCCCTGAGGGCGGTACTGTACTCTTACCTGTAGGTACTGATACCTACAATTCCCCAAATCATCAAACACAGTAGTAGTGTTTTGAGGAACCTACTGACTCCCTCTGTGGTTTACTTTTGAGGAGTTTGTGAAGTCGATTTATTTTTTAATATTTACGTCTAACAATAATCTATACATGCCAAGCACCTAACGTTGGGTTACAGCAGCTGTCTATAAAATCCTATTCTTTTTAAGCATGCAATAATCTTTGGTCACATCATCACTTTCCAGTAAGACAGTGACCAATAACAATAGGATCAAAGGTTATTTGCATAGTAGGGCATTTTGCGAATGCCTGCCTGGCTAGCCACCACGCATAAGTAGAAAATTTGTAGCCGAGCACCGAACGGTATGTTCCGTTAGTCCTTTTGAGTCAGTATATCTATATTCAGGCACATAATCACTAACCATCAGATAAATTGTGGTCAAAGAATATAATATGTGTATAAAGATATGTGTACCTACTATGAGCAAAAAAAACAAAGTAGGTAAATATGACAATCATGGAGATTTTCAAATCAATATGTACTTACCAGAGTCAGCACCAATATGAACCGCAAGTTGGTCCTCGTACAATGGCTGGAAGATTCTAGCACTAGGCCTGGCCAATACTCCAATACGTGTGTCTAGTATCTCAACTTGTGAATGTCTTTTCCCTTGCTCTTCGACCAATGTAATTTTGGGATCTGTTACACCCAAATTATCTACCTGTGAAAGAAATAACAGACATAGAGTAATCTTCCTAACCTTATTTCTATTGGTGGTACAATATGGTTAGTCTTACAAAACACGCACCTATACATTTATGTCATTGGTTTTATAGCAACCCTGACGACTACGCCAAGGCTTTTTGAGAATACTTACAATGGTAGATACCCACTTCTTGTTGTGTAGGTACCTAACGTGCAGCATATTTTTATTTTTTTATTTTATTCTTGATTCGAATCCCGCACATGAGTATGGCATTTCCGCTAGTTGTAATTTTGTAGTGATGCATATTATTGTTTTTCGGCGCCTACGAATATGTTAATAAATGAAACTCTCATACAGTGGTCGCTTTGATTTCAGACTCGTTTAGTTCATGGTTAAATAAACACGTAAATTTCTTCCAAATGCACCAGGGTTGATTAATTTATTTAGTGCTTATAAATTATTGTATCCGATTGGCCGCGTCAAGGTAATCTTGTTACGCCACACGGTTCACTTTGTAAACATTGCCCGTCACATAAATGTTTTAGGTTCTGCTGTTTTTGAGCTCCACTTGGATTTCTTTAGTTATTTATTGACTCATATGCCTTTACATGTATATAAAAGCCTGTAGCTTTTAAAAGCTAAGCCGTTCACAGATTATCATAAGGTACTAAAGTTATTTTCACAATAAATACTTGTATTAGTATAAACTCTGTTAATAGGTAATTAATCTAATAAGATAAACTGTTAATCTAATAAGATTGATTTACCTCATTTATATAATGAAAAAATCAACTCAAATAGAAGACGAGAACTCCTTCTTCTTTACCTATATTATTTAATCAAGTCTGAAGAATCTGACTTGGACTTGAATAATCGACACACTGTCATTTGCTTTTTTAACGTTCCTTTTATTCTCCTCTCAAGATTTCCTGCAGGTTCCTCTATGAGGAAATGTGATTATATACACAATAGTAGTAGCCACAACAAGAACAATATTAACTTGTTTTGACTTACTTGAATATCATAGACCAAAGATCCTTCCTTGTCAATATAAAGCAACGCCAGTCCTTCAGGAGACACGCTGGCTGGTGCCCTCTCAGCAACTAAAGGCGAATGGAACACTTCACAAGCTGCCTTCTGCCTCACGCTTCCTGATATTCTTCTCTCCGGAGTTCCTACTGCTTCAATTGCCAGGGATAATCGACCACGGGCCAGAGAACGCAGTTCTGCTGCGGACACAGGTGTCGAAACTTCTAGAATATTCATGTTGTAGTCTGGTTTGTTGACTCTTTGAACCTGAAAGTGGGTTATATTCAATTATTAGTATTATGTGTTCATTAAGTGTAGGGATTTAAAACAATGATGGCCGAGCGGTAATAGCTATGGACTGCCGCACCACAGTACCCTGGTTCGATCCCCACCGCCGGCATGAGCTTCACCGTACGGAGGGTACTTTGCGATTGCCCGCCTGTCTAGCTACCACCTCAAGCAGAAAATCTGTCACCAAGCACCTAACGGTATGTTCCGGCAGCAGTCCTTGGGAGCCAGTGAAATTACAGGCACAATGAGACTTAACAACTATGTCTCAAAGAGACGGGCGCAGTGCAATTCGTGCCTTGTGATGAAATGCATCTGTTATAAGCAGAGGCAAGTCCGCTTAACATCAGGTGGGCCTCGAACTTACTTAGGATGACAGTCGTTACAGCATGGTGGTAAGGCATTTTGCGAATGCCCGCCTGGCTGGCTACCACCCTCAAGTAGAAAATCTCTCGCCAAGCACCTAACGGTGTGTTCCGGCAGCTGTCCTTGAGAGCCAGTACTTCTAGGTTAGCCTGAACAACATCTTCGCTTACATCATCACTTACCATCCGGTGAGATAGTGGTCAAACGCTAACCCATCAGGCATAAAAAAAAAGAACTTGTTCCATCACAATAACATATAAAAAGGGAGCAGTATGAGTATAATATCTTCAAATATCACCTTTCTAAGATCTTATTTATTCCGACCACAACTAGGTAAGGCAAATATAGATAATAAACCTTAGCTTCTAGGTACATACCTACTGTAGAGCCAACAAGTAATATCCATGACACCTTGCCATGGATAATAAAATACCCCTATTCACCTGGTTTGATGAAATGTGGTTACATGATCATTTACACATACAACGATATAAACGAAGATTTATTCAAAAAAACTATGTTAGTACCTGAACTGTTGCGACGCTGTTATTTAGAACAGAGTAGCATAAAAACTATACTTACTAGTATTTATAATTAAAAAAGCAATGGTATACAAAACAAACCAAGATCTGAATAAAAGGAAATATACTTAAGTAATTTTATGTAGAGAAATGTCAACTGCCGAACGTTGTACCTGTTCAAAATCTATGTAAAATCTGAATTACCATAAAATTAAAACCAAATTATACAACTACATGCCTTCTTAACTCATTTATAAATTCTCTGATACGTACAATGATTTCCCCATAGCCTTAATTCGTGCAGCTAATCACGTAGCCAAGAAGTTATTCACCTAATTTTCTATTTCCCTAATTGCGCAGTAGAAAGCAACTCGTATAAAAAGAGGTTGTTTATATTCGTCCGTTTGCATTGAACAAACAAGTCACGATGAGTTCAACTCGGTCAGAACAGTGCAATTAGTAAACAATGTTTCATTGACGATGTTAATTGAAATTAGGGCTGCAAACAACGACAATTGCTGAACATACGTTCAAACAAGATACATACGTATGACATACGTTTTATGAATCAAAAATTAGGTCGGTAATATCTTATATTATCAAAACTGCCGTTATTCTTAATTCTGGTGACATATGGACCGCTGAAAAGAAATTCAGACAAGTCATATTGTGTGATCACATGATTAATTTCAGCAGCGAAGAATGTAGGACGCCGGCTATGGGTTAATATCCATATAGGTCAGACGAAGCCAAAACAAATAGATTTGATTAAACTTTATGTATATATAGTTACCTGATCAATGATGGTCTCATTTTTTTCTGGTAGTGTCAATACCACTTTCACTAAGTGAGAAGTGGCCGATGTCCTTGGGAAGACTCCATTGAACATCAGAGCCAAATAAAGGCTCGGCGTAGCTCCCGCAACTCCCGTTATCACCGCTGTACCACCCCACCACCCATCCTCGTGGTCGTTAGTCTCGTAGTCACGACAAGCTCCCTGACCAAATGACGGAGGAGGAAGTTCCGGCTCTAGCAGAGTCGTAAACATCTCAGAAGTTAAAGCGGGATATCTGAAACAAAAAAAAATAAAGTGTACCTAGCATTGGGTTTTCTAATGAACAACTATGTAAAATGTCAAAGGAGAACTTGTAGTATAAAACTTATTACCACAAAGAAACACCTATATGTATAAGATGAGCACATCTTTAATTCCAAGAAAAACTACTTCATACCGAGCAATTAAAAGAGCAAATCAATTGAGTTTTCGCTTTGAACGCCGATGCCGATGGAACTGGCATACTCAGATTGGTATTTTCCAAGAGTTATTTCTAATAAAACCTAATGATTTCCGTTATTAATCACACGGTTAATTTAATTTACGATCTGAAGCGAATAGATATACTTGGGATTTACTCGGAATTGATGTTTCAATGGTCCTTATATCTTACGATCTAAAAGGCTGCGTTTAAAATGAAATGATGCACTACAAAAAGAAGTAATTTGTTTTTGATCTTTTGTGAGTTTTAACATAATTTTCGTACCTACCTCTCGATTCGGCCGCTGAGTGCGATATCTATGGAGTTGTTATGTTCGTTGCCCCACAGTAACGCGACGTGCAAGTCTCCATCGCGCAATAAACTTTTGTATTGACGAGGTACTCGACGCCAAACGCCGCATAACTGTGGAAAAGACAATGATAGAAATAGAATCATTTGTAAACAGTGCACCACTTGCATATCTAAAGCCAGGGCTGTGATGCATGTTTCCTAAGTGTACCTACCAATGTTTATTCAATACAGGTAGGTGACTTATATGTAAATACCTTATCAGTCTTTTCTTCATAAGTGGCGTGTATCCCAGGTATTTTCTTGAGAGGTTGTTCGAGAAGCACTCGACCAAGTCGGTCTAGGAAAGCAAGTGCACGTGGTTGGGTTGTCATTGAGGGGCTCAGAAGGACGGACCAGTAGAGATGACGTCGGCTCAGCGTGAAGCGTCCTGTGGCGACTCCCGAAGCTACTGGAACTCCTGACATGTCATCGCGTCGGACGCATAACGCCGACCGCCCAGTTAGCACTGAAGCGAAATCTGTAGGATAAATATTATGTTAATACAATCTGCTACTGAGTACTAGAGTAATTAGAGTACGCAGATAAAATATCAGTATATGATTACACTGATTTAGTCGTTGTATCATATTATTGCAATTTATTTAAAAGAAGCATCTTACAAGAAAGAGGTCGGGAGTTATATCTATATTTCAAAAACTCTATTATTTTGTCTACGGTGGCAAGTTCTTCCACTGTTTCCAGCACTAAGTTTGTCTGTTTGATTTTTTTAAGCACTTACATTTCATGTTGTGTTGTTCATCTTCTTCAGCTGTAATAACCATCGGACTGTCATCCTGGACGATATCAGGCGCTGTAACAAATAAGATTTGACTTAATATTCTCACCACGTGTGTGGCACCAGGATGGTACCGGTTTATTTGCCTTAACTAAATGGTAATTGATATTTCTGCAGTAGGTCCGCAGCTGATGGGTGTGGCGCCCGGCTATCAAGTTACCGAGACCATTTGGTTTACCAAAGCTACTTCGCTAACGACGTAATTTGATTTATCACTGTAGTCGTTATGGCCAAAGTGCACATTGAGCTATAAAAAGGACTTTCTTCTTACCATATTGATTATATTCGTCAGCGCGCTAGGGATGTGTGAACAGAGAAAAACTGCATTCCTCATCGATTGCGGTTTTATCAAGTGTGCGCATTCATTATAAGCAAAAGCAAAAGACTAACGGCTGATCTCGTTAAAGCATTTATGGGTATAGCTTTCTCTTGACGATAGAACGGCTTATAAAAAACAATGGTTCGATTAATTGATCTCGAGTGACGTTGCGTCGGTCGCGGCCAGTTCATGAGACCCCCGACCCCTCCATTCGGGTTGATTGGATCAAATGTTATTCAGTCGTAACAGGATCGGTGGCGTCTAGACGGCGACGGCAGAATTTGCGTTTTGCATAGCTTTCTTGTTGGGTCTGCTATTGACAGAAATAGAGAGAGCACTGACATTTAGCGCGACACTTTGATTGCTACTCGATTTGTCTATGAGCGCGCGTATCTGGTAATTCCATGCACATATGTATCTGCCTAGTAGAGGAAGTCTTAACAATTAATTAACAAAATATTGTAATGGATCTCTAGCCAGCATAAAGTGAGAAGCACAATAATAAATCTATTGCTCGAATTATCAGTATTCTTGATCTCAACCATAGTAACATAATACATATTTTAATCAACACCCATGCTATAAATCCCATATATATATAGTGCCCATAATATCATCCAAACAAGTGTTATAATGTTGTGCGAATTTTCATAATGCCACTCTGAAACTGATGAAAAAAAGAACTTTATCAGGCACGAGCGTTTCACTACCACAGCGCCATGTTTAAAAAAAGAACTGTTATTCAAATTCACATTGTATCCCGCCATTTTTGTTCGATATCTATCGATTGCAAAAATGTATTAGTTTGTTGTTTACAAAAATGAGTATATAAGCACTCAGCAAGTAATATTTTATATACAAGCTTACACACCACCGGAAATTTCTAATGCAACAAAAGACATTTCTAACTAATTATTACCAGAAAAATCGAGAAAACAATATGAAAAGGCGTACCAAGATTTCATGAATAGGAAATTATCAAAATGTAGTACTTACATTATTTTCTGAAGATGTGTTTTTAATAAATTTTCAAGAATTATCAGAAAAATTCAAATCTTCATCCTTAAGTATTATTATTGTATTATTTTTTTATACAAGTGCATTTAATTTTTTTTTTCCTTAAAATGGAACCGAATTCAATACTCAAATATATGAAATAACTTGTTGAAATCGGTACCGTGATGGTTCAAAAGGATCTATTATCACAATATTGTGCGCATGGTACAGACTTCGACAAGTTATTTCACACATTTGAATGTTGATGTCGGTTCCATTTCTTGGTAAAAAAAAATGTTGTCACCCTATTTAGTGACCCTTAGGATCGATTACCATTCACTGTCAATGAGTATATCATCAAGATAGGAAAATATTTTTCAGTTAGTGGAATGTAACTCAAAAACAGATTGACCGATTTTGATGAAATTTAACTGCCACACGGCAAGTATCAGCTATGAAATAAAGAAAGAATTATAAAAATCGGAGCACCCAGTCAACGTTCTGAGGTACCAAACATAAAAAAATACAAATGAATTGAGTACCTCATCCTATTTTAAATCGGTAATAATTGTACGATCCATAATGTAAATAATTATTACAATAAATAAGTCTATTTATACCTATACATAGCTTTTTTGAATTAGATGTTCAGCAATTAAAATTTTCTTGAATTTACATAGAGTTCTTACAACACTGTTCACCACATAATATAAGGTTTCACAACTTTTTATATAGTATTCATATCATAGATGTAGATAAAGTATTGTATGCAACTGTACATAATTAGGTATTAAAAGTAAAACACTCATGTGATACTATTAACCCACATTCGTGTTTAATGCCCCTAATACGGATACGGATATTACTTATACGGACGGCCTTCCTACGGATTTCCTGCTCGGTGCCCTAGGGTACAACTCACTTAAAGTTAGGAGATCCCATGACCAGCTAACGATTATGTGCAAAATTTTGCGAGGGAAAATTGAGGCACCAAATCTTCACAATCAGCTTTGTCGTTTGTTCGTCCCCGACAGTTACAATCGGGGCAGGATACATAAACTGCTGACTGTGCCGAAATGTAGAACTGTAGCAAACGCAGTTTCCCCGATACCGCAATCCCTTGCTTCGCTCAATGCTCTTGTCGAAGCAAAAGCTGAGTATGATTTCTTTGACGGCAGGTGGCAAGATATCTTGATAAAGAGTTTAAGTTACTGTGAGACTACTTCGAAATAGAAAAGACAATTTCGTCTATAATCAGTGCAATATGAAGTGAATATTTATTTTGAATGTGTATTCTTAGTTGACTATTTATTTTTTATAATTTTCATTTTAATTATTTTGACATCTGTTTATAATTATTTTTTATTTTGACATTTTACTATTGTATTATATATATATATCATTAGTGTAATTCGTGTGTAAATGCTGTTCTTATTTGAATAAATAAATAAATTATTATTCAACAGTTGTAATTGTTGCAATAAATAACTATTCAAATAGTTTTACATCATATAACGTCAACAGCCGGAAGACCTTTGATAAGAGGTCTGCCCCATCAGGGGTTTGCTATAATACCAACGTTTTGCAGGCATCTCGGGGTCGCAATCTAAGATGGCAGTTCTTCAAAAGCAATGCTACTAATTACCTTCTGGTATCTTACACTTCGTCGCCTCTTACGGCTTCCACAGGAAGATATGGGGGTACAATTCAAGCCCGGCACGGTTGAAGTCCGCGTTCTCTTATACCTGGCACCCTACGAGGTGTTGTGTTGTAATTTTTTAATGTTTACTGTTAAATTACAATTATTACATTTTGTATCAGCTGATTCCGAGTGTAGTTGATGTTTTGTGTAAATATTTGATGAGAAGTAAATATCATGACGGCCAGAAAACGTAAAGAAATGTGGATCTGCAAAAAAATTGGCAAAATCTGATACTTAGTTAACATTCAAGTAAAAATAGAATTTCAACAATTTGTTTGTTTCTTAGTACCCTCCTTTATCGTAGATAACATGCACGCAGAAAATGTGCTTCGAAAAAGCAAATTGATTTGCAGATATATACATTTTAGTACCTCTCGATGCACCGAAAATGAATATAAGTTACTCTTGTGATGATTTATGCCAATTTCCTGAATACTGAAGCTTATTTTCCACACTAAAAGTCCACATACCCGTCCACGCCGCACCATACACCGTTGCGGATCACGGCAAATATCTCTAGGAGATGCTTCAGAATTGGACAAACATTTTGATATGGTCAGGGCAATGCAAGATTTGAGTTTTAATACCGTCGATTTGGTTTTTGCATTTTCAGTTGAATTACCTTTCAATAAAATAAATTACTTGAAACTCATTTCAAAACATTTTCCAGTAATAAAATTTTATTGGCTGGGTAACCCCAAAAAACTCTGAAGATAAACAATCGCAGTCTAAATATTTAGTTATTGAGATCTAGACAGCTTTGAATTTAATGAAGTGATGATAACACCGTCGTGATATGAAGTGGCTTTACATCTGGAGGTTAAATGATCTAATCCTAAAGTGGGCTTGGCAAGCGGCACAGCATGAGAGGACATGTGGAGTAAAAAATCTGCCACTGCGTGTTTCAACAGCTATTCTTCAGAGCCAGAGATATGTAACCAGACTAGATCAAGACGGGCTTGGTACATCTCTGATCCCAGCATCACTTGCCAAAATGTGGGATAGTGATAAAAGGTAAGAAAATTGGGTGCATTATAACTCAAGTACGTTAAGTACTTTATATACATTTCCTTATCTGATCCGACAAGCAGGGGAATGACATGACAAACAAGCTCTCCGCCAGCAACAACTAGTAGGTATGATGAGCAGACATGTTTACGCTTCTAGCTATATCCGAAGGCAGATTGTGATCTGGCACGGCCCGGCGCCAGTATTCATAATTCACTCTGTAAATTCATTACATACCCGAGACAGCCCTAAATTTATTTGCAAATGGCGCCAACGTGGCGATGAGTGGCTCTAGTATATTTGCAAGTACAACAATAGTCGAAACAGAAACAACAAAGGATGGACTAGTGAGACGATCCAACATATATACGTCCGCTCCAGGGTTGATGGAGAACTGCTTTTAGAAATACAAAATTGACGCACAGTCGCATACATTTTGCAGAACAGATATTCAAGTGATGATTAACATAGTCGGTGGTACCTTTCTCCTTAGTGGAAATATAATAATCTTAGATCGTGTGCAGGGTTTATACGTGAGCAAGCCTACAAGAGAAGACACTGAAGCGGAATAAGTTGCGGCGAACACCTTTGACTTGCAGGCTTGGCTCACACGTGGCGCCTGCGCAAGTATGAATATTTATGCGTTTGCATACCTCAAGTCAAACAGAAGCGCGCGGCGTCTCACCGACCGACACCACTCATTAATGTCGTTTAGCGTAAATTTAAACTTTTGAAAGCAACTTCGAGAGAACGTGACAGGACTAGAGCCGTGAAATACTTCATTTTGAGTCTAGTCGCGGCCTAACTCTTTAGGCCTCTCCGGACGCGACGAGTTTTCCAATCGCGTGACGTAACCAGGCGCCACTTTGACGACGCTCGATATTTCCAGTGCTATTAAAGAGAACAGAAATTGCTTACACACGGCGCATTACTGGAATAGTTACTGATTGCTATTCCATTTATGTATCATGTTAAGCGGTGAATCGTAGACGAGGACGTAAATGTAACGCAGGGACTTGACTATTCATAAACGATCTTCTTTATTTGCCTTCTACTATGTCTCAACATACATGGTAATCTGATAATAATGCTAAATATTATACAAGGAGGTACCTATGTCTACAATGTTTAGAGCGTCTATTACACAGGAAATTTATTTATATTACAAACACAATACGTGTCGGTAGTAACATTCTAAATGAATCTGTTTACTATAATGTCACAAAGTGCAATTAATTACGTGTGTTGAAATTGCGTCAGTATACACAATACGTAGTTCCACCCAATTTACGAGGTTTAATGCCAATCTATGTCTCAACACAATACAGTTTGAGAGTAGAACAACACTGTCTGTAGACACAAACATCGGAGCGCCGGCGCCGACTCGTGGCGAAATGGATCTAACTAGCAGACAAATCAGTCAGCCGATCGACAACACAGCAGTCAGCACGGTTAATCAAGGATTGCATTAGGCCCGGCCTAGACAAGCACACACGACTATAAGGAAACTTACAGTATCAGTGTCATCAGTGTATCCTTATGGTTACGTTTTCGCTAATTGCTCTCGCATACAATATTCTTCAAACATTTTATTTAAAATATAAATCATGAACAATACTGATGGATCAATCAATTTACGAACATTAATAGCAATACAGATGCAGCACTAAACTCATGCAAGCGAGGCTTTAAAGCGGTTCAATCAGTGATTGCACAATCGATCGAGCCAATAAACAGCATCTTAGACAACTTAGTGTTCCTTGGGCCTTGCATATTTATAAGACGTTAACGGAGGATTAGATAAATAACATGAATACTTGAATAGTAAGCTCGTTTCAGTGTTTCTCTGAACATGTTGGTTTAGAATGTATTCACACTCTAAAAGTTAAACTGTTGGCATTGTGGAACATAATAGACAAGTAGAATTGATATGGTTTATAGCCAATCCTGTAATTACATATGAGTTCCAAGGAACCATTAACCCTGACAAAGAATCTATGTCTGTTAAATGTTCGTGAGTGAATGAGAGGGCAACTCCACATCAAGTTACTATAAATTCCAAAAAGAAGTGAGACTGGAATGGGTTCACGAGCCCTGTTCAAAATCAATAGCAAATATATTAGTGCGTTCAAAGCCTTAGAGAGATTCGTGCATGGAGCGAAGACGTGCCGATTGATGGCGTGAAAATTTCGAAACTCCGTTAAGTTGCTGATATATATATATATATTACATAGCTGATAGGTTGGCCTTTGAACACTATTTTACTTGTTTGGTGCCGGTGTTGTCGAAGATGGTAAATAGGCTTATCTTAGAATGACTGGCTCTTAAGGTACAGAACAAGCCAGATCACAGAGTAAGGCGCTTGTAATAAATTTGCCATTTATCGGAAAATGTACAAAACACCATAAAAAAGTTGTTTTAGTTCGCTACCGCTGGAAAGAAATAGGCAATCCTGCTCCCGCTTATAAAGGTATCACTGAAGAAATAGAGTTGAGGATGAATGAAAACTGATTTTGAAGACATTGCAACTCGGGTACTACCCAAGTGGCAATGCCTTTAAAATCAGAAATTCTAGCCAATATTTTTGAAAAATCTTTTTGTTTCACAATTTATTTACTAGATATACTCTAAGACAAAGCTAAGTAACAGTGGGCAACATTTTCGTGGGTAAAAAGAGGGACTCTATACTACTCTTAAGGCAAACTTAAATCATACCTAGGATTAGTGTCGGAAAGTTTTTATGGATGACTTTCCGCTTAAGTTTAGGTAAATTGATGGTTTCTAAGCTATATACAAAACATATTTAAAAAATCAAATGAATTAATTTCTGTGTGTATGTGTTTGAAAATGTAGAGTTTCAAATTTAATTTCAAAAGAGTTTAAAAGAAAATAAATCAATTTTGAATTAGTGGATTCCTAATTAGAAGAGGATTAAGAAGAGAAGTAAATCTAATGTAGGATATTAAAATTGAATTGATTTATTGTAATAAATGATCATAATAATGACCTATATCTTAAAACTTAAGCCTATCAGTTAACATTGCAAATGTTCTTTTACTTAATAAATACTTTACAACAATTGGTAATTCCATTATCTACGTGTTAAGTCAGAATTGCCTTAATATCAGATTAGTACAAAAGATTTTGTCTTAAAACATTTTGTAGATATAGTTAAGACAAAATCTTATAAATTACTAAAATGGTTTATAAATTACTTAACATGGTTTAACCCATTGATATCGGCAATAATGACAACAATAGAATTTCATTCATAAATTGGCCACAGTGGGTCAGCCGATGCCAAGGGAAAGAACGCAAGAAATAATAGAGAACCCACATCCAAAAACTATTTTGGTTTCAAGATAAAATTGCTTTAATAAAATCAATTGTGTCCTATTAAACCCCGATTTTATCCTCAATTGCTACTTGGGTACAAATCAAAATTATGAATATCTACTCGCATCACCATGGATCTTTTCAACGGTCTTACACATTAAATATTCTACTATACGACTGACTGTTGATAAGTTTGTATACTTTGGCTCCCTTTTCAATAACAGAGACGACTGTGAGCCAGAAATTTGTCAACGCAAAAGAAGAGCTACAACAGTCATTAAAAGCTCAGTAGCAAATAGAACCACAGGAATACACACTACATCTTTCTATATTTCTTCGAAACCAATGAAAACAAGTAACAAGTATAAAATTGACGGAAAATATGAGTACCTATGCTTCTATGGGCAGCACTACGAATGAATGTAAATATGACTTTGTGACACCCCACCGAAGCCATAATTTGAAAATTAAAGTACCTACATATAACCATGCCAATTTTGGAAGCTACTGTAGTCAATTCTTAGTTACATATATTGATCGTCCTTAATATTTGAGTGCAATTTCTAAATCATAGATAGATAGAAAGATACTACTTTATTGTTACACCACATAAGACAATAAACAAGAGGTAAAAATTATAATTTTCAGTGAAAGTGTTACAATGGGCGGCCTTATTACTAAAAGTAATCTCTTCCAGGCAACCTTTGGATGGAGAGGATTTGTAAAACCGATAGTGACGGGGTGCAGTTAAGCGATATAATTGATTAATCAAATAAAAGTCATGAATATTATCTAAATCATGAGTATTATTATATACTCATGTCAATTGCTCTTGCCGGTTAGGTTCGTTTACGGAACATGTATCTTTGCCAACTTTATATAGACGGTATCGGTAAGTTATCACCACGAGTCATGAACGTCTGCAACATTGTAAGTATCAAGGAGCTGGTGCGTCACTGATTCAAACCAATCATACTCATACCTCGAGGAAGTATAAATTGGCTGATGCTTGATGTTTGACATTCAGTAGGTATATCTACTATAGTTTCAGAAATGTAGAATAAGAAAAGGATTTATATGCACTCTGGGAAATATTTTAATACAAGTTGATGTAAAAACAGTTTGGTAAAACGCATATTAGCTACTGCTGCATTTCATCCTTATTTTCATACGTATTTCAAATATACAGGGTTATTGGAAAAATAAATATTGTTATTTTTAATATTGTTAAGTTTGCAATAACGCCTGCTATGCGGATTACATTACAAAATCACAAATATACGATAGGAAAAAAATTTTTCTTCTCCTAAATTTTTCCTATCGTATATTTGTGTTTTTGCGTTTTTGTGACTATGCGGATTACATTACAAAATCACAAATATACGATAGGAAAAAAATTTTTCTTCTCTTAAATTTTTCCTATCGTATATTTGTGATTTTGTAAATATTGTTATGTTTGCAATAACGCCTGCTCGGCGAATTATATTACAAAATTACAAATTCACATAATATTTATTAAGAATTATAGTTTATGTTTGTTTTTACTACGAGACTCAAAATTTAAAACAATAAGTTTTTCTAGTACTGTCTGACACTTTTAAGTTCTGTGCCTCGTAGTAAAAGACAATGCCTACGCCGACCTAAGAGCGCCCGCCGCGGCAACACTGGACCGCGCCGTACTCAAATTGAATATTTACATCGAGCAAAGTAATAAAAGCTATGAAATAATAAATTAAACAAACAAAAAATATATATTTATTTTTCAAAAAAAAAATCTGCAATATTTGTTAGGACTAGCAGAAGTCAACCCTAAGAGGTTGTTAGCATTTTTCCAATAACCCTGTATAGATTTAATCTGAAATAATGTAAGGTGTTTTATAATATTATTATGAAAACAGTGGCTTAAATGAATGCACATGTCACAAAACAATCTATTTTTATAAAATTACCAACAAACATTGTGCGAAATTCGTGATGATGGTAAATTGGTGATTTCTGCACGGTTTCATCAAAAGCTTTGCTTCTTTGAAGACGTCGTCTATAAATGTCTGAAATCTGACTTTCATTTTATAATCAATTTACTAGCATCAATTTATGAGAGCAGAGTCTACTAGACAGTCTGAAATTTTAAAAACATCGTCAGTTCTGTTCATTTGTATAGACAGTGAAATGTTAATTTCAGTCAATGTTGCATGACGAACGACTCTGGCAGTGACGGGTGGCGCCGGCGGCGCCGAATTTCAATCAAAAGTTTTACGACTCACGGTAGATAGGTATAACATTCTAACGACCTATTCAAGTCAGGTTGCCATGTATCCAGATTAAGCCGGACATGGCCGGATTTTTACAGTCCGGCCAAACATGATAAGTATGGCTTGGCTATTTTTTATATGGCATTTTAGCGGTGAAGTAGAAAACGCGCAAGTAGCATGCATTCATGATACGCGTAAAGCGAGCGAGGCAAAGCAAAATGTACCGATGCCAAGAACGGTGATTAGAACGTTCTTGACCAATGCCAATCTACACACCCGACACAATCACAAAGATGATGTTGCGTTATTTAAAATTAATTTGTCAAGATTTCCACGACATAATGTCCAAGAGTAATAGGTTTTTTGAAACCGCGGGTGAAATATGAATAGTTTTCTATAGATAGGTAATTGTTATTTTAGTGGCTAAGTGACTTCATAAAAATAGGACTGTGACAAGTTTAGACTTATTTTTGTCGTGGCAAATTTACTTTGTGGTGTACCCGTTATATAATTACGGAAATATGTTTACTTTTTGTTTTCGTCGCTATACATAAATAGAAAGTTTATTTTGTTTACTGAAAACGCTGTAGTATATTCTGACAAAGATTATTTAAGGAAATAATACTTAGCTATTAAAAACACAAATATGAAACAGATTGTTTATTTAATTTTATAACATTTCAGGTTCAACGATATCAGTTCGTGAACTTTTTGTAACACTTCTCCGGCTCTTGCATACGTTAACCACTGGATTCCATGTTCTCGATAGTTGAAACCCATCTTCCCTATTGAAGTTTCGATTATTTCGATCGCTTCTCTTACCATTCTTGATATGTGGTGACGTTCTGTCGAGTACCTGTGGGTTGTGTAACTCAATCCAGTAGTTAGAACCAGACTCCAGAAGGTGTTGAACTATGGCAGTTTTTACATATCAATATTTTTGACTGCCTTTATATGTCTCTTAAGACATGATATTGTTTGCTTTGTCTGACCGATGTAGAAGTCTAATATAGTTTGTAACACAGAAAAATAGCCGATGTAGTTTCGATGCCATAAGTTTACAAGCAGCATCACGGGTGCAAGGTAGTCAATATAAAGGCGATTTTTTTTAAATAACTTAATTTTTTTTATACCTATTATCTCTCAAAAGGGTTGCCACAATTTTGAGGAAAAAATATACTACACATGTTGGAGATTATTGTTATAATTAATAAAAAACACCAATAATTTATAAATGTGATTTCCGCTCAGCACGCCATAGTGCTTGTCATAATCATATTTAAAAATACGTGAATTTATAGTGACTGTCAAGAATGTCCAATAAAATAAAATGCTTGGCCGGATTTACTAGTTTTGTTATTGACAACCCTAATGCCAAGCTCAATAAATGTTTTGGTATACATTGACAAAATACCACAATTATATTTGCAGCATTAATAACAGTACAATAATAATTAATTTAAATCACCTTAGGACTAAAGTTACGAGTACTGATTGAAACTGTGATGTTAGAAGGCAAGTACAATTTAATCCTGAAACGTAATGACCAGGTATTAAATCTTAGCAAAAACCGTTAATAAATGAAATACTTCAAGAAAGAGATTGTATTGCAGACTCGTCACGTTGACTTCGGCTCATCCGTTAAGGTAAAGTTAATCTCAAAAAGGTAAATTTCGATCATGTTCTTTAGAAAAGTGTACGCCTAACAGATATGAATAAAATATATAATATTCTACAGAATATGACAAATACTATGCCTGAACACACGATCCCTTTTACTCAATAGAAAAAAAACATGAATACTCATCTAAAATCAAGTTTTATGTCTATATAGTAAATCGTATTAATACAAATTATTTCTAATTATTTTATATCAACCATGTGGTACAGAACCTGAAAGATTTTTCCGTTTTGAAAACCTCACATTTGTTTTTATTTTTAATTTGCTTACGCTATTTTTAATATTGCGTAGTTCTGTTTCACTCACTCACATGCGAAACGACATCTCTCCGTCCTATGCCCTCAGTCTGAAATTTTTCAAAGACCATTCCCCCCAGGCAATTCTTTGATTTTGGTTTATAGGAAGGTGAACTGCTCATCAGTATTTAGATACATAAATATATGTTACGTACGTTCATTTTTGGAACGAATCCATGCTGAAGTTTTTTCATAACTGCTGTATTAATAGGTAAAAAAGACTGAAGTCCACTGCACTTCAGTCTTTTTTACCTAACTTTATTTACGTAACACCTCCTCAAATATAACGATTTTTTACGTCGAACTTCCAAAATACCGAATATTGGAAAGTTCGACGTGTGAAACAAATATGTGTTGAAAATGTTAAAATCTCATCCTTGTGAAAGGTATTATGTACTCTGAGCATTACGAACAAACAAAACGTCGTATCTACCACGTGCAGCGCCTATGAGATCACACTTTATTTATATCTGGTTGTTTTATTTTTCATTACAAGCTGATAATTGATCTAAATCCCTTATAAATGTGAATTTCAGGTAATCACTAACAGCGCGTCGTTGAACAACACACGGGTGCGACAGCGGCGGGGCGGCGCGGGCTGAAGTGACGAGACGTCTAGTGACGCAACACACACGCTGAATTTACACCTCGTATTTGATAGTAGAAATGGTTGTAAACATGAAATCTAGCGTAAATAAAAGATATAGATACCCAGTCTAAGGATAAAACACAGGTTAGCGGAGTAATGCAAAATTTATTCAATTCTTGTTAGAAACTCTTCCTTCGGAAATCGACTGTTTTACGGAGACTGTAAATTGACATCAATAGCTTCCAATGTATGATTAGCTATTACTATCACTACATAGAATAAAACAAAGTAATTACTCAATGTATGTCGGTCCACGATATATGCTTAGATCTTTATAACTACTCAACCGATTTTGATGCGGTTGTTTTAATTGATAGAGTGATTCAAGTAATGCATGCATAATATAGTAGAGAAACACTGATAATTTTAGAGGTTCCTAATGTGATGTAAATAAAATCATTTTCTGCGTTTACATTGATTGCATACGCTGGCTGAACCCTACAAGATAGATCAAAATAATGTACTACAGTATTGTACACCTTAAAAAGGTCTAAAAAAGTCCGCGATGGTACATGTCTTTCTCTTAGGGATAACCCACAACAACCATTTTTTATCCTTTACTTTTTACGAGAAATAATAGCTTACTAGCGAAGCGATTTTAAGCAATACAGCATTAATAATTATCCAATTAAGTACCTTAAATACATAGTGTATTTAATATTGATTAATATGGTATTTACATTATTAGATTTTTCGTTGCGCGTTGAGTGTTTTTCACATGGTCAATTATGGGTCGCTCATTCAAGAGTAACTTCTAAAGAAAACATGTTTGTATTGTCTAATGACATAAAAGCTGTGAACGTTGTATATAAGACATTCTGTTGTATATTTAGTAACAGCATTGCACCCGTGCGTAGGAGGAGCGGGTCGCTATTAAATACTAAAATAAACTTCTGCAATGTATATTTGTTTGACCCACAAATTAATGCACTTACCTACTTCATCACGCCTAAATCGAATCAAGTATCTGTGTAAATTGCGTTTTTAAGGAAGGTGGTAAGTACTTATGATTTTAACGTTTATATCTTAACACTTTCCTTCGGGTCACAGCGAGTCAATTCCCAGACGAAGTTACTGACCACAGTAATGTTAAACATAAGTACAATCTTCCAGCAGATTCTTACATACATGTGCATTTATGTTATTAAACATAATTGAAATATAGCGTGCTAATTATTACATTTTCATAAAGCCATCCGGTAGCTCTGAATTAGTGCAATATTTTCTTAATTGATGCTAAAAAAAATATATTTTTACACAATTCAATAATATTTACTCATAGCATTTTATGTATGACTGGGTACTGATCAATTTTCTCATTAATAATATTACGAAGAATCATTTTTACGGTTTGTTTTTCGTATTCTCATTGTATAGGCATTCAAGAACTATTTTAAAAGTGTTAATGATTCTCTAGTAACGCCACAAAACTGTACAAATATAAAGTTAACTCCAACGATCACTGTCAACTTCTGTCACCTGGTCGACATCAAGTTCGTCTGCCGCTGTAACTATGCCAGCTTTATTTTTCACACGGCTTTCGCATTCTTACACTATTTCCTCACTGCCTCAATTAAGACGGCAGTGACAGACACCTGAGACCTACCACACATTATAAAAGGAATGACTAAAAAAGATAAATCATTTCAGTTTCACAATTTCCATAGCTTCATTTTAGAAATAAAAGAGGCTTGAGAATTATTCTTGCTTATTTTGGTCTGGGTATGGTTCAAAAAATTAATATTAAATAATATAATAATAAAATTATGAAAAAAATAAATTATTTCTAGTGAAGATATCTGTTTAATATACGTTGACCTTTATTATTTAGTAGATTAGAGATGTGAAAAGGACTATGTGTAATTATTAGATATAATCCTACAAATTAATATAATTGAATGGAACATTTAAAATAGACAGACACTAAAATAAGACATAGGTCTATATTGGTGTATTCATTCCTATTCCATACAAATATAGTTGTATGGATCTTTAAACTTTAAATAACAAGTATTCATTTAAGAATGAACATACAGAATAATATTTCCGATAAATTTTATAAACACGATATTCTACAGAAAACTGGCAAACCTAGAGCATAGATATTAGACTCATGTATATGCATGCACAACTGCAGCATGTTTGAATATATGACGTCCTGATACGAAATAACTGTGTTCTCATATTGGGAAGTGTATTCATTCATAGTGTTTTCCGTAACATTTGTTCGGAAAACGTACATTTGTTCGGAAAACACTATGAATGAATACACTTCCCAATATGAGAACACAGTTATTTCGTATCAGGACGTCATATCATAATAAATATGTTGACCCCACTTTTCGTTAGATATGGACATACATTTGCGTCACTTTCAATATGTTTAGCGATTAAAGTTAAAAATAACACGGGTGTGTTTGTATCATCTTGAATAACAAAATTATCCGTAGCTGGGTCAGTGCGATGTCTTGGATTCACTAATAAAACATATTTCACAATTTGAAGTTACTATAAGTCGATTGAGTGCACCTGTGGATACTAAGAGATAACATACCAAATACCACTTTCAGTAACTAACTTAAGTAAATTTAACAAGTTTAAAGATTAATTGCAAAATTAGTATTGTTTGTAGTACAACGTAAGTTGAACTATAGGTGTCGCTCCATCCCCATACGATGCTTGAAGCACCAGAAGAAAAATTAGAGTTATGAGTCATTGTCATGTTAGCTTAGTTGGTCAGAGCATACCCCGGCTATACGGGTAGATGACCCGGGTTCGAACCCCGCACATGACTATAATATTTCCTCCCGAAAATTTGTAATTTTGTAATTTAATCCGTAGAGCACACGTTATTGCAAAAATATAAATATTAAAACCTACATAAATATTTATTTAGATACTTCATTGTTTTCTTCCGAGCATTTTGTTTACGCCATAAGTAATACTTAATAAGGTTTTGTGAGAGCTTATTTTGTTGGTAGTTGTGTAATAGGTATATAGGTATTCGTAGCTACATTTATATCGAGTAATCAATAAAACTCAGGTGAGTTCTCGACCCAATTAACCATTAACCTACATTTATTCATAGATAACATTGATTACTCCGAGCTCTATTGTCTTACAATGTGTGCGATTTTCTTATCGCTATACAACTACATACTTATCACATAAAATGGCGTGTGTGAATAAAAATGTGAACATCATGTATTCTGGAATGATTGTCAATATACAATACTATACAAAACTCGTCATTGGACACTAAAAATACATTAAATAGTCTTATAAATAGTAGTTCTAATCAATGGTAGTATAATGGGCGGTCTTATGGCATGAGCTGATTTCTTCCAAACAACATTTGTATGGACAATATATATAGTAACAATATTTATATATATTTTTTTCTTATTCATATATTTGGTACTCTATTACTCGTTTTTAGGGTCCCGTGAAAAACACGGAACCCATATATCATTTCGTTGTACGTTCGTCTGTCTGTCAAGGACCCTTTTTCTCAGGAACGCGTGGAAGTATCAAGTTGAAATTCATATTAAATACCTGAGTATTTGTCCACTGTCCCTTGTAGCTGTTAAAACTTTAACTTCTTAGTCAACGCAATCAAAAGATTCAGCCGTTTATGCCGCAAATTTTCGACACTCGCAAGGGAATCAAATAATACAGGGTACTTCCCGTGAACTCAGAATCTTGAAATTTGGTACGAAGCAACGCCTTATAGCACAGATAAAGAAAAAAATGCGAAAAGCATACATTTTCAATTACATCACATAATAAAAATATTTTTAATAATTTTAAAATGTTATTTCATTTAGAAATAAAAATACTATAACTTTTATTTATTTAGAACCAAAATTTCAGTTACATCACATAATAAAAATATTTTTAATAATTTTAAAATGTTATTTCATTTAGAAATAAAAATACTATAACTTTTATTTATTTAGAACCAAAATTTACGAAAGATATAAAATTAAGGCATTTCTTTGAAACAGGAGCTGATCTGTATATCACCATAGATGCCCGACATGTTACCTATTATGTACAAAGTATGTCCTTTTCCTAAAATTCACAAAGAAATAAAATAAGTATGTAATATTTAGGATGACTTTAATGAAAGTTAAAAACAATTTCATTTATATTTTTATATTGTTATATAATTGTTTTTTTTTTTATGGTATTACGACGGAACTCGCTCGAGGCGCGCCCATCACCCTAAGACATGTAGGTACAGTTGGTTCGTCTCATGTGCCTGTATTTTTATATCATAATTGCGTACCGGCTCTCAAAGACTGCTGCCGGAACACTAGGTTAGGTTCCGGCAGCAGTCTTTAGGTGCTTGGCTAGAGATTTTATACTTGAGGAGCTAGCCGGGCGACCGGTTTCGCAAAATGCCCTTCAACCATGCGGTGAAGCATAATCCACCGGTGAGTTGCGTGGCTGTGGAGACCGAGCTAACTATTATTGTCTACATTCCTATACCCCGTAGAGAAAATACCGGTGACTATACCGTTCCAGGATCATATGGCATTGTAAATACCTATCAGAAATTTCAAATTTATTGTGTTCACCATTCAGTACATTAAGTACCTACTCCGGCCATTGCCAGTGAGCATTTGTAAACAAATGAATGCTACAAACAGCATTTTCAGGGTAGTGTGAATTGCTAGCGCTGGTAGACGCGTGTAAGTATTCATCCGAGACAGCAGTTGCGCGCTCATTGCAAATTCTCTCCGCGGCGGCAAGCGGCATGTTTGGAGTCGGCTCTGTGCTAATTTATAGGTTATATTCGTAGTGATTGTGACAAAGAATGTTTATTGCACAAGGCGCGGTCTTATTGTTTTCGATAAGCACGCCGCCCGCCGCCGTCGCCGCCGCCCGCCTCTGCCAGGCTGTGTTGTTCATACCCCGCACACACGCGCGCATAACTGTCGCACTTTGAGAATGCAACGAGACTTGGCTTCGATTCAACACCCATTTCCATAAACTATAATTTCACCAACCCGCCCTGGATGCATCTCGATTCGAATGATTCTGTTTAAGTACACATTCGTGCTTACGAGCTCGTATTGCGAAAGTTTATGCGTGTGACGTAAATGGTTTATCCGAATAGGAGCGCTACAATTTTATACACCAACGCAGTCATACACGTTTGCACAACACTTAAAGTGTGGGATTTTTAAACGAACCTAAATGGAGCGTATCTACATACGATGTTGGAGTATTGAGCACGCAAGAATCGGGCCGTCCACGGGTGTAACTCCTTGTACGGGTAGTGGCGGCGGCGCCGAACCAGGTATTGTGCAGCCCGCGGTATTTCTTGCGGCGGCCTATGCACAACCGTTTACGGATGACCGTTTACCCAAAAAAGTAGAACAACAAACCACGTCCATGCTGTTTACAAGACACATAACACTTCGGCCGCATTGTCCTGCGGTGAAACGAAACAGATTTGCATTTAACGCCTACAGTCAGTCCGCTTCGCGAGCCGAGACAACCATATGTTTTATATTTTTTCTCGTACAATCGACACATTGTTTATATTTCACAGTAACAAGGGTTCAGTTCTAGCACTTCTGCCACACACAGAATATACCTTTCTGCTAAGTAAGTACACGGTAAGTAATCATAGCAGATAATGAAGCAAACATAAATTTGGTAAATAGACACCTCTTTGCTATTTCTCTGTCACGTTTCAAAGCTAAGCTCATAGATATTTGTTTGCTCTTTTAGTTATGCAAATACATTAATGAGATTGCTGACAAATACCAATAGCTTTGCTGTCTGTAATATAATGAGACTTGTATTTTTCTGCCTGTCTATTTATCATTATGATAGTAAAGCTATCAACTATATCAACATTTTTATGCCAGTTTCAAGTAAAAAAGGACTTTTTAATAATTTTTTTAGATGGACTGCGAACTAACTTTTCACATACCAAATTATTTCTACAACTCAACCAAGCTAAGTTTGCACCTCGCGATTCGCTATGACTTTAAAATAGTAAACAAATGTTTGTTAGATTTTACTTTGCATTTATTGTTTTTAACATTATATCATACATAGGTACATAACAATTTAAACAAAAACCTGAGGTGCAAACTTAGCTTGGTGGAGTTGTATATCTTTATTTTTGGCTGCATGATATGATAGGCGCTGATGGACATCGTTGATGGAATTTAATTAGAAATGAGTTGAACGCTGGTGGTTGGCACATGACAGCGTATCATCGACATCATATTTGAGGCCGGCTAGCGTTCGGCGCCCGCGCATCTATTCCGAAGATTCCGAAGTTAACATTAATTACAAATATCACATGACAATATGCAGTCTGCGATACCAACTGTCTATAAAAGAGGAAATATAAAGTTTTACTGGATCATTTATATTATAATAAATCATATGCCTAGGTACCCAGTTTTATATTATTATGATATAGATAGATAAGTTTACTTATCTTCTTTCAGGCATAACACATGTTTTCTCCGTACTAACTGAACACAGCAGTACTGAGAACAAGGTTCTAAAGCATCACGATAAATAAATACGAAAGTAATAATTATTGAAAATCGTTAAAGGTATGAACTCGTACCTATTAAATAACGTACATTTATGAAAAAAGTTTAGAATTAAATTATACACCCCTGGTAATTCAGACATAATTTTATATTTCTTTCATACATTTGCGAAGTTGGAAAAAACTATCCTATGTTCTTCCCCGGATCTCAAACTATCCCCATGCCAAATTTCATCCAAATCGGTCTAGTAGTTTTTAAGTTTATTCGTTGCATACAAAAATATAAATATTTCCTCTTTATAACATTAGTGTAGATGTAGATGACAGACGGTAGCTTGACAGAGGTGGAATATTAGCATAGCATTCTTGTTATATATATAAAGTTTAAAAGTAAAGTAAAGTAGGAAAAGAGTGTTGTATCGGTTTGTTACCTATCCCAATATTGTCGATAATCTTTGCCACAAAATCATTCACTCATATCATCAACTTAGAGTTAATGTAAGGTTTTACTTACATTTATGACATGATCGGAACGCGCTTTAAGATTCCGTACGAGGAAAATTAAAAAAGGTATAGTCACTAGAGAAGTATTTAAATTAGATTTAGAAACTGCACCCGATTTTCTTAAAATCTGTTTTAAATTAATAGGTCCTAAACACCTTTCATAAGTTCGCTGCGTCTTTTGTACTCAAACGCCTATAACATGTTCTACTACTGAAGAGTGAAGACATCCTGATGGATTATGCTTCCTGTAAAAGCGATACGCGTTGAAAATTATTCCGATTGGGCTACCTGGCGTCTCTTTAACATTATGACGTCACGTCGGCATTCTTGGAAAAGTAGGCTGCATGGTCAATAGATATATTCTTATATTTTCAAGTGAATGAAATTATGAATTTATTTTACTTATTGTTTTCTTGAAATATTTTCATAGTAATACGTTATTATTAAATATGGATTTCCGCAAAGTGGTGCTTGAGTCTATTTAGCCTGAATAAATTATAATAATCATATAATGAAAAAAAACCGGCCAAATGAGATATAAAATTAATATTCAGATTTTGGGTAAATACATAGGTATTATAAACATAATACTCAGTGTCGGAACGAATATCTTGATGTGTGAGTCCAGCTTGCAGTTACAAGTTGTTTTACAATTCAAGAGTAATATGTAAGATATATTTTTTTTTTAAATTAGATTATAATCTTACTTTTAGGATCACTTTCAGAGCGTCGATTAAAATAGGGCAATTATCATCTGATATTAATACGTTACGGTGTTTGGCCGTAGTCAACGCTTTATATATTAAATTAATTATATTTTTATTGATATTTAAGTCCAATATTCTGACGTTGTAGGTTGAATCGCGATATGTGATTGATCTTATCGACTATCAGATGATTATATAATTTATTGGCTATGATTCAATTTGTCGTGTGGCTTAACGTTTGTATCGCGCTTGCGTATCGGTAACGAAAATAAAGTAGTGCAGGCATATCTGCTTATAGATTATAAAGTAAATAAATAACATTACACTCATCCATCTTCATTAAAGCGTTTATTATTAAGAAGGATGTAGAGATACCGGTGAAAACATTTTGCAGTAATTATTCGAGCTCCATATTATTTAGGACATCGTCAAATTACTTTTGCATTTCATTGTTTAACAATATTAAACAAATTAAGGTAATTATATCTGAGTGAAAATGTATAATGCAGATGTGTGTTCTCATCGAGAGCAAAAACTATTTCCTGGTTATAAGATGTATATCATATTAAAACTATAAAATATTATGACCAACACTAAAAGTTTATTGCTAAAAAAACCACTGCACTTACTCATTCATCAACCTTCAACTTTCGGCATTATATAGAGACAAGGTCAATACATATAATAACGTAATATATAACGTATTCAATCAAAATTGTATGATGTTTGATCCAAATTATCAAACAGTAATTGACGATGAACGCATTTAGCAAATGATTACTACTCAAGTGGCATACATACCTATATCTATCGTGTTACTGGCACGGTTTTAATAAATCATACATATGAATCATTTAAAAAATGTCAAGAAACTCACCTACTAGACAAAGGTCAGTCATGATTAAAAAGACCGCCAGGTCATATCAACAATACAATGATTTGAAAACAAACACAATGGACTTATGCTTTGCCTCGTCAAGATAAATACGGTACAGATTATGTACCTATTGTTCATTCAGAGACCGTTGGTCTTTAGAACCTTATAAAGTATGACGAGAATGCCAAATGCGGAAAAGGTGAACATGAACTTAATTCATCTAGTATGGGCATGAGAGAGAGTTGTTTATTCTGATAAAATTTTGGTCGTCTTGCCTTGCAGCGATTGAAAGGCAGCTACATTTATGAATAAGTTTGAAGTAGTATCGACCCAGTGACAATGGATATGGCCTCCCACGTGTGGTTATTGTACAAATCATGATGATAGGACATTTGTCAAGTGCTTCTCGCCTGACTAGCTAACCACCCTCAAGTAGAAAATATATTTGGCAGCTGTCTTTGTGAATCAGTTCCCATTCCGGGTGAAGCCTGTTTGCCATACTCAAGCACATCATCGTCACTTACCAACAGATGAGGTCACTACCTCAAAGGCTAGCCTATAGTATAGAGCTATATATACCTTTAAGAGCCATTTCACAAAATCACGCTACTGAAGTTTAGGTAAATGCCAGCGCATCGCATACACAAGCGAAAGAAGTGACGACGGAATAGCGTGACTGTGAGTAACATATTTTGATACTAGCACTCATTAATAAAGAAATGTAAGTTGCGAATTTAAAAATTGTGTGATTGGCATGAGTAAATAATCAATTTCTTGCTAATGTTATAGAAAAGAAGTAGGCATGTACATTAAATAGTCAACCTACATCGTGAATCGTATATTTACATTTCATACTTGATGAATAAAAAATAGATATGTTTGAATCATTTATTGTAACAATAAACTTAAATAATTAAATAATTATACGGCTTAAAATTAAATAAATATTTGACGTAACGGCATTGATTAATAGCTGCGGACTAAAAGCTCTTTCTTTTAAATTTTCCAAAAATTGCTATTTTCCTCGTTTACACTCTACACAGTATCTATATCCAGTCGTTAACACTGTCTGCCATAATGACCATGCATAGGATTGAGGTTTATTTTTCTGTGCATCCGGAAAACAACTCAGTACCAACCACAAACGTCCCATGACGTTTTTAGTTTTCCATTACGTAAACATGTCACCCTCATATTCCCATACCACAATATATCACCTATACCTTTAAAAAATAACATTTTCATCCATTTAGTTTGAGTAGACCAAACAGCGAAATATAAATATATACACAGTTTGAGGTTTTTTTGTTTTTAAATCGAATATCTTTGATGCAATCTATAATCAACATAACGGGTGGTTAAATTGTAAGGGCCGATGTTGAATATGAACCACACCTAAACGCCAAGTTTTTTTCCGAATTTTATTTGACATTTCTCTATTTCAGACTTATTCAATTTGAACCATGGAGAGATACACAATCCAACAACGTGTTAAAGTTATCCAGACTGATTATGAAAATGGGCGTTCTAATCAAAATGCATATCGTGCACTTCGTGATTTTTTTGTGCAATTTGATCGTCCAAATGTGCGTACAATCGCAAAAATCGTGGAAAAATTCGAGCAAACCGGGTCTGTAGAAGATGTGAGAACACCAGTGCATGCTCGTACAGCTCGTACTGCAGAAAATATTGCTGCTGTTCGCGATAGTGTGGCTGAAGAGCCGTCCACCTCAACTCGTCGTCGTGCCCAACAATTGCACCTCTCACGCTCGTCGTTGATGAACATTATGCATAAAGACTTGCATTTACACGCTTACAAGGTGCAATTGGCTCAAGAACTAAAGCCTCTTGACCATTCCAAACGTCGTGAATGGGCAGAATGGTGGCAAGAAATGGCAACAGTGGATGATCAATTTTCGAAGAAAATCATCTTTAGTGATGAGGCACATTTTCACCTCAGTGGATTCGTCAATAAACAGAATTGCCGCATTTGGGCGAATGAGAATCCAAGAGTGATTGTCGAAAAACCAATGCACCCACAAAGAGTGACTGTTTGGTGCGGTTTATGGGCTGGCGGCATCATCGGGCCGTATTTTTTCCAAAATGAGGCCGGTCAGGCAGTTACTGTGAATGGTGTTCGCTATCGTGAGATGATAACGAACTTTTTATGGCCCGAATTGGAACATATGGATGTGGACAATATGTGGTTTCAGCAGGACGGTGCCACTTGCCACACAGCTAACGAAACAATGGCTCTTTTGCGCAACAAATTCAATGGCCGTGTTATCTCACGTAATGGCGATGTCAAATGGCCGCCAAGATCATGTGATTTGACACCGTTAGACTTTTTTCTTTGGGGCTATTTGAAAGAAAAGGTGTACGTCGATAAGCCAGCAACAATTCAAGAGCTAAAGGATGAGATAATTCGGCACATTAACGGCCATTATGCCTCAGGGTCATCGAAAATTTGGACCATCGGATGGAGGTGTGCCGCCGTGGTCGCGGCGCCCATTTGACCGATATTTTATTCCATACATAATTGAGTAATACCAATATATCATAATAAAATAAAATTACAATAATTTCCTAAATAGTTTGTGTTTTATTCAAAATCAACATCGGCCCTTGAAATTTAACCACCCTTTATATACTTCTTGGTACCAATGCAATCCTCACTATATACTCTTATGCTCACTATTTCCTCTATGGAAAATAAATGATAATACACCTTTTTATAGAAAAAAATACTGGAAATGGGGTTTGAACACACGACAAAAATGGTGGGAAATAGTAATTTAGTTGCTATTTTTATTTTTTCGTAACTAGACTCACCTAGAACTTCGATTCTTCTTTTAATATGATAATTTACTATTGTTCTTTAGCCATGAATTGTTACAGATTTTTACGCCAAATATTTTAAAGTAACAAGATTAAAACAACCCAATTGTTTTAAGAACTTTGGAGGGAAAACTGTATTGGAGAGCAATATTTTTTTTCTGAAAAACTATACCACCTACGCCTTTGGTCCTTCTTTGATGTTATTATTTACATATAATTTATATACTTGTATTATTTCAGATTTTTTGGTTTAGAAGTTTAAAATTAGTTACGAGATTATTTAATACGCAAATTTGCATCGGTAAGTGTTTGCGTTGCAAAATGTATCGAGCGAAAAATGACTTATGCATATGTAAAGTTGCGTTTTTCTACGTTTATAACTGTTGAAGTAGTTACGAGATTAATATGAAATGACGTAATATTTTGGGGACAAAATGTAATTTGTGCTGGTTTCAGATTTCATCAAAATATTCACAATACTTCCGTTATCTCAGAAAAGTATGGATTATTTCTTGTATGGGCAAGGATGCATCCTTTTGAAAACCATTTGTACACTTCTGGACTCATCTATTGGCCCACCTTGTATTTTCAGTTTCGTTTGGTCCTAGCTAAAATTTTATATTAGGTCGAGCAAAAAGTTTTTATGCAGTTTTGAACCTGGCACATTTTACCATCTTTTTCGATCGTATTGTTTTAAATTTTAATTCAGAATAGCATACGACATGGAGCTACGCCTAACAAGTCGGATATGCGCCTTGTTAAAGGCAATTGATTTTTGAATAAAAAACATGTTTTATCAAATAAAGGTTTAATTTAATAACGCGTGTTGCCTCCATGGGCATCTACCACAGCTACGATACGTACCTCATACGATTAGGCATAGAGTTTATCAACCGCTCTATGAAATTTTGAGGGATCATCTCCCATTCCTCTTCTATGGCAGTTTTCAACTCCTGCATCGTCTGGGCAACTGGCTGACGAGCCCTAACACGTCTTTTTAGCTCGTCCCACATGTGCTCAATAAGGTTCATGTCTGGGCTTCTGGCTGGCCAGTCCATAACTGTGATGTTCACATCCCGAAGATATTCCCTGACGATGCCGGCCGCATGGGCTCTTGCATTATCATGCATAAAAAGGAAATTTGGGCCCACATAGTCCGCGTATGGTATCACGTGAGGTTCTAAGCACTCACGAATGTACCTTTCAGCATTTAATGTTGGCAGCCGTGGTCCTGTAACAACCTCAAGTTGAGTTTTGCCGCTCGCGGATATACCGCCCCAGACAGTCCATGAGCCACCGCCATAAGCAACCCTCTCTTCAAAGCAGCATTGTGCGAAACGCTCTCCCTTACGTCGGTAGACCTTCTTCCTTCCATCATTGCCATGTAACACAATTTTAGACTCATCAGAAAAGAGTACACGGCTCCAATCTTGCTGTGTCCAATTTAAATGACTGCGTGCGAAATGAAGGCGCGCTGTTCGGTGGGCTCGCGTTTGTTTGGGCCCATTAGCTGGCTTGTGTGGTACCATATCGCGTTCTTTTAACCTTCTCCGAACAGTTCGAGCGCTCACAGATACTCCGTGGAAGTCGCGAAGTTGGTTTTGTATCTCAATGGAGGTAAAGTGACGATTTCTCAAGCTGGTCGTCACGATGAATCGATCCTGCCTTTCAGTTGTGACCCGAGATCGTGGCCTTCCTTGGCGACGAACAAAGCCGCCAGTCTCTAGGTACCTCCGATAAACATTTCGGACCGCAGATCGACTTAAATTAAGTTGAGCACTCACGTTTCTTTGGCTGTGTCCGGCCTGAATAAGTGCCACGGCTTGGGCGGCGACTTCAGGTGAAGTATCCATAGATTATTGATAGAACCTCACCTTAATGTTAAGAATAAGTAATGTTTGTTGCAAAACCAAAGATATCAATCACTTTTTCAAGAATTAAATCCAAGTAAACCAATAAAACCAAGTTTTCTTAGTATTCGATTGTTTGATATCAACAAACAGGCTCCAAATTGTCTTTTGTTTCTATAAATTCTGTGTTCGAAATTCAAAAAAAGACTATTGAATGGAATTGTGAATGTGCCAGGTTCAAAACTGCATAAAAACTTTTTGCTCGACCTAATATAAAATTTTAGCTAGGACCAAACGAAACTGAAAATACAAGGTGGGCCAATAGATGAGTCCAGAAGTGTATTATGAAAGTCGGACTTTTTTTATTTATTTTTTTATGTCATTGTGATGGAACAAGCGTGAGGCCCAACTGATGTTAAGCGGTATCCTCTGCCTATAACAGATGCATTTCATCACAAGTGACGAACTGCACTGCGCCCATCACCTTGAGACATACCTGTTAAGTCTCATTTTTGCCTGTTATTTCACTGGCTCTCAAGAACTGCTGTTGGAACTCACCGTTAGGTGCTTGGCGACAGATTTTCTACTAGACGGTGGTCGCTAGCCAGGCGGGAATTCGCAAAATGCCCTTCCACCATGCGGTGAAGCTCAAGCTCTGTGCGGGATTCGAACCATGGACCTGCTGCGCGGCAGTCCATAGCCAATGCCAAAGAGCCATCACTGCTTCAAAACTTAAACTTACGCAGAAAACACTTACACGTACAAATGATGGAAAAGCCGGGAGGCCGTTTTGTACAAATTAGGAAGGTAGTTTAATTTCCTGCTGAAGTTATCGCTGTGTTCACTTATAGACATTAACTGAATTCAAAAATATTGGAAATCAATTATTCACCTGTCATCTTATCCTTCTAAAACAAATGTTATAGTGAGTTACTAATTTAAACTAGAATAATATAAAAACTAGCAGACCAAAAAGAAGAAGTCAACCCTCTGAGGTTGTTAGCATATTTCCAATAACGCTGTATAAGGCGGCATAGTTGTGACGTTTCCTTTTTTTAACACAATGGATGAACAGAAACTAAAGATGTAGTTACTTAACAAGACAATAATAATTATATTATGGACAACAAAAATAAATAGTTTGTTACTTAAAAAAATAAAGACATGATCAAAACTCTGTGGTCGCACTATAAACTTGCGTCTAAGCGTTCCGCGTATGAGACGTCAGAGCAAGGCAAAACGAACGCAGGTCCTACCTCGATGAGCGCTCGCGCGGTACTGATCGCCTCGCGCTTGTACATTTCAATTTATGAGCATTTCGAGTTATGTTAAATATTTTTTCTTGTCTAACAAAACAGAGTTAATAGCACAATTTATTAAAGATCAGATTAATTAAAGAATGAACTTTCTTTTCATATAATATCTGTTTGGAATTACACTTTATTAAACGCAATATATCGTGGTAAACTGCTGATATAATTCATGGAAATTGGCGCAAGATCTTTATTTTTTTTTTCTACAATGACGATTAATTATCGATATTCTAGTACACTATGTGTCAACAGGATGATATGCCTGATGCACAGTTTTTTTTTTTTTTTTTTTTTTTTTTATGCCTGATAGGTTAGCCTTTGACCACTATCTCACCTGATGGTAAGTGATGATGTGGTCGAAGATGTTGTTCAGGCTAACCTAGAAGTACTGGCTCTCAAGGACAGCTGCCGGAACACACCGTTAGGTGCTTGGCGACAGACTTTCTACTTGAGGGTGGTAGCTAGCCAGGCGGGCATTCGCAAAATGCCCTACCACCATGCGAATTATATATATATTTTGTTATAGTTAATTTGATGAATCTTTATACAAAAGATAGAACTCTGAAGTTGGCTATGTGTACTTTAATTCGTAAAACAAGGTGCGGGAGATTGGTCACTACAAAATAGTTAATGTTATGTTTGTAAATCTGGTACATTAACTGAAAAGAGAACAGATTATTCTATTTTTATCAATTATTAAACAACTTGTAGATATTTCCTATGATAGTAAATTAAGCGCTTAAAATCTTCGTATACCGCATTAAAATGTAAAATGCCTGCCGATCACTTCTCCATACAAACGCCGTAGGGTGATCACTCCCTTATTTGAGGTTTTAAGTCCAGACTTAAGCATCATACCGATTGATATCATCATTATCTAGGCTTGTATAATGCCAAAATTTTAACAAGATAATTAAGTTGTAAGTTATGTTCCTCGAAAACTTTATATGAAAATGTTTCGAGGCTCATAATTCCCAAGATAATTATTTTATTAAAATTTCGGCATCATACAAGCCTAGATAATGACGAGGACAATCCGTATTGTGCTTTATTTTAGACCTAAATCCTCAAATAAGGGAGTGATCACACTACGACGTTTGTATGGAGAACGGGCCGGCCAGTTCACCCGTCAGCTACGGCCATAGCTTGTGCAAAAAGGAAAAGAATGCAAACAATTTCCCAGGCATATTTTTTCAATCAAGATACGATCGACATTGATCTTGACTGCACTGCAGTGTCAGTAGTACGCGAATGAAGATCGTGCTCAGTTTCCACGATGTCATGAATGGTGGGCATTGTATCCGGAAGCCGCCATCTGGCGCCTCACTCAGGCGCCACTGATTGACCATGAAACGTGGGATACAGGGAGTCGAAAGATCGTGTCTTTGTAAAACCAAACCCCATTATATTTCATACATTGTGCTCCATTAGAACATGACAGAAAGAATAAAATTAAGACATAGAAACCGTTTAAAACGTTTTATTACGGTTGTAAATTTAAAATCTGAATTTATAATTAAAATAACAAGTACTAATATTTGAATATCGTGCTTTTATTAAACTGGATTTTGCATCAGGTGGAAAAATGAGCTCAAGTGTTTATAACCAGTCGACATAAGTGATGGATAAATATTAAACATTGCGTACAATTTATATTTGTAGGCAGATAGCAGAATCAACTTAGAATATTCCCCATTATCATCATTGGCGAAATGTGAAATCGGATTGCGTCATAGGCGACAGTTTTGTAAACTCAATAGGTATGGACTGCCACGACGGGAAGTCTATGGTTATGTTCGAATCCAGCCGTGGAATTAAGTTTCAACGCATGATGGTGCAAAGCGTTGCGAAGCCCCGGCTAGCTAGCTACCACTATTAAATAGAAAATTTGTAGTCAAAGCACGGTTTGTAACGGCAGCTGTCCTTGAGCGTCCTTAGTCACAGATCAATAGATGAAAGAGGTAAAAATTAGCAGTAAAAATATAAACGGCCAAGTGCGAGTTGGACTCGTATACCGATGGTTCCGTACAAAAACAGAACTGAGAGGAGAGGCTTGTAGTAATCTTCCGGGGCAAGATGGTGAATGCTAAAGATATGGTCGTATCTTGCACCACCGCGCCGGAGGACTGCTTACGGGGGGTTTTAGTGGGTTCAAGTCCCACACATCCCTTTCCGCCACCCCCGTGGTGGAGAGACAGTGCAAAGACATATCCCACCACAAAAAAAGGCTTGTAGTAATAACCGTAAAAAGAAGATAACAAATTCGCCAAGCTGTACTTAAATATACAGCCTATGAAATAGGTAGGTGTATACTCACCCTGCATACCTTAACAGCTTGGATCAACAAAACAATGTGCAGTGTTTGAAAAAACATTGACTTTAGTGGAAAATCGTACAAACACAGGCTAAGCATACGTAATTACCCCGCTTGAGGTCTATTCGCTGTTTGCTGGAAAGCATACATTTTCAAGCAAGAAAGCGTGAGAAGGCGCTAACCAGTTTTGTAGGTATCTTTAGACCAAATTTATTAAATTTTTCAATCTGGGCTTAATACCTACGTATATTTTATAGAACCCTTTTAAGATAAATCATATTGCATTTAAAGTGCATCTAACTGCAAGATATGGGTTACTTAAAGGGTATAGGTCAAGTCTGTAATTACGAGAATCTATTGATTAGCACGTTAATTAATTATTAAGGTGCCTATAGCTGTAGTTCTGATTACAAAACTAATGGGTAGATACCTATTGCAATTTATGGTTTCAATCGAAGGATGTCGTGAACTTAATTATCTTTACAAAACTGATCTTTATTCCTTTAGATTATCATCAGGGATAATGTAGGATTCTAATAATAATAAATAATAATACTTTATTTCAGATTCATGATCCATTGTACAAAAAAATATTCACAGTAAAATAAATAACATAATAACAAAAATAAAATATCAGGTGGCAATGGTCAACCAACGTCGGTAAGTTGCAGTTTGCGATCTGCCAGACTCCTTAAAATGGTGTTTTTATACCTGTCAACTCTGAACATGAATGACGCTATCCTTTTACGCTGGATTGCGTTAAAATAGTCTAAGAATCTAATAATGTCTAATGGATCCTGTTTATGGAGAAATAATTTTACAAATCGGTCCAGTAGGTAGTTTTTATGTTTATTCGTTATATTTTACATAGTGGAAGGGCATTTTGCGATTGCCCGCCTGGCTAGCTACCACCCTCAAGTATAAAATCTGTCGCCAAATCACCTATATAGTGTGTTCCGGCAGCAGTCCTTGAGAGCCAGTGAAATTACACATGAGACTTAACAATTATGTCTCAAGGTGACGGGCGTAGTGCAATTCGTGACTTGTGATGAAATGCATCTGTTATAGGCAGAAGTTAGTTAAATCAAAATAACATTTAAAAAAATCATTCAAAAATACAATTTTTCCTCTTATTAATAGTATAGATATGAACCATCACTTGTTTCTTAAGCATCGTTAAAATAACTTATTGAACTAACCTTTAAAGCTTCGAGAATATTTTTTGTCGCACCTCTTATTGCGAGAAACAGGTCAGTTTTAAAAGACAAAAGAATTATCCTTGAAATTCGAATAAGAAAAATTTTAAATTCCATTTGAACGAGCAACATACTACTCTTATTCTGTTGGGATGTACCAGTAACCTTCGGATTACGGTCATGAATTCATATTATAATACAGTTGCTGTCGGATAGTAATCCTATTATAGTCGTTATCTATAGAAATCTGATCGTGGGACCGCTGTCTGACTAGCCTACCTATGACGTAGTATAATCGAAATAAACGAGGTTATGAAAGGAGGAAAATAAAGTAAATATTTAATTTATATGGGTAGATACGAACGATATGCTTTTAGCTGTTTTCTTCCTGTACTTAGGTGCTAGAATTTTGTACAAAGTAGGAACAAAGAAGTAGACATATAACATTTGATAGGGAAACTTTGAGTTTTTTACATGAGTGTCCAAAAAAGGAGTATTATGTTTTAAGGGTTGTGTCGTATCGTGTATGTATGTTTGTGAGATTTTATTATATACTTTATTCCACTTCTAAGCGGCTTAACCGATTTTAATATATAAGATATCATTAGACGCATTATTGTTATAAAAAAAATTTTTTTTCTTTCAAACCCTTCGAATGGGATAACAAAACGAACAATATAATTTCAATGGAAGGATATAATGTTTAACGAAAATCAGTAATTTGCATGGTTTTTAATTTATTTGTACTTGTTTAAGGTTAAATTGGCCGAAATATATTCTTTATATTTTTAAGTGTTAAACTAATAGCAACTGAAATAATTACAACTTGTCCATAATAACAATTTAGGTCAGTATTACCGATTGTTATGATTATACTTTTAATTTTTAGTAACAATAAAATCAATCAACTATATTTAACCTGTTCATTTTGCACCTAGCATTTTCCTCGCCGTAGTGAGTTGAAAAAAATATTGTGTGTTTTGCTCGGCAGCTAAATTATTTCGTGTCTTGTACCTTTGAACACTTCGCTTCCTCAGGTTTTACATACATATTTAAACTTTTTAGTCTTGCATGTCAAAAACTATTACATATATGCAGCCACATCCAAAAAGACTGATATTTTCCAGTAGGTTAGCTTTTACTATGAAAGAAGCGCACAGTAATACAATTATAAACAAAACACAATTATGGATTCTTTATAAAAAACCTTTTAAAAGAATCCATATATTTCGACACCAAAAATTTTCTCAACAGCATTTTCAACATTTTGCGCAATAGAGAATTCAAGAGATTTTTGTTCGTGGATTTAATATAATTTTCCAAAGCTATTCAAAATGAAAATGGTGATTATGAGAGACCCAGATTTTATCTAAAGAATGTCATTAGGAAGTTATGAGGATAGCGGATGACACAAAAACGTTTAAAAGGAAATGTCATGGACGTGAGTTATAGCTAATTAGTTTTAAATTGCTACAAAACGAGATAACACGATGAGCAGAGCACACAGATTGCTGTTTCTTTCAAGCCGTCCCTACAATTCATCATTCAGAGTTAGATACAGCAAAGAAAAATAGTTATGAACCACGAACAAATTTATTCGTAGGTCAAGAGTTTGGATGATTATTGGTTTGTGACAGCGTTTATGTACAAAACCAGCTAGATACATCAATATTTTTAACATCTACAAGTCAATCGTTGCTACTGTTAGGTTTCAGAATAAATCACTCAACACTGGCATGCCATGTAACCCAAAGCACCAATTCAACACAGAATGTTTAAATGTTTATAAATTCCTTTCATCGGCCTCTTGCACTAATATAGTTCAATAAACACTTATCCCGTCTGCGGCCAGTGCTCACTTAAAATATTTTTGAGTATCAGTATATTAAATGAAAAAAATTAACATCATCAATACTTCGCCACCCAAAAATATATTGCGTGCAGGTGATCTGGAGTTCGATATAACTGTTGTTTTACGTGTAGGCTTACATAGAGATTTCTGATTTCTCCAGTCAGCTCTTACCAACCCGCGCGAAAAGTAGGAATGTTTACATTATTGCTTATACCGCGTGCCAATTTTTCAAAAGTACGATCATTGCAATGCTTCGAACTCTTAGTGGGGCAAAATTACAATTGCTGGAATCACAGTCATAGATGTATGTATACTTCGGTCGATGCGGTTCGAAATTTATTATAATTCAATGTAAAGATCTGACGTACATTTTGGTACGACCCCATTTCTCATGCAAAAATGGCTCGTGAGTCAGAAAGTTTCCCGATCTGATGGTGCACTTACTGTAATGTAAATGAGATTGAGTAACTGAATGTTTATTGACTCTGTCGATGCCGTTTCCGACGAACAGCACAACCACGGGAAGAACATTGGCAAAAAGATGCTACGAGAGAATTCGGAGCACGTTAACAAACGCTTGTGAAATTTTAAAATTCTGTACAGGTGGTGTTTGTTTTGAGGACGTTTCATTCTATTCATATTCAAGTAACGGACTGAAATGGAGAGAAAACGGCATTCGCAAGTTTCACATCATAAAGTAACATACGATATGAACGAGTTACCGTCCGGCGCCAAGATTCTGTGAACAATGAAATGGTATGGAAATGGCGCCAAGCCCTCAATCATAATCAGCGCACGCGCAACTCATAAACTGCATTTATTAACGTTTAGCCTCTACGTTTATGACCGCCCGATTGTGGCACGTCCTTGCTTAATGGTAATAACTGACGATCTTTGCTCTTTTTACTCTTGGCCAAGCAAAATCGAATGTTTATGTATTACAAGTGGAATTGAGTGTAAACTGCGACGAAGTTATTACTGAATTTTGTGAAGCTGTGGTGCGACGTCTGTTAAATTCGAATAAGATTGATTCTTCTTAGAATTGTTACGATATACAATTGAACACTGTTTGTTCTATTGGTGCAATTGAACCCATCAAGTAGCGTCAAATATCGTACTTTTTGCTAATATCATTTGTAGTACCTACAATTCACTTTAGAGTAAATAATGGAAGATTACTACAAGGCAAGGGCATAAAGGAGCGATCTAAGGTTTTTTTATGCCTGATAGGTTATCCTTTGACCACTATCTCACCTGATGGTAAGTGATAATATGGTCGAAGATGGTATTCAGGCTAGAATTACTGACTCTCAAGGACGGCTGCCGGAACTCACCGTTAGGTGCTTGGCAACAGATTTTCTGTAAGCGTTGTTTGCAGCCGGAGGTGACGTCATAATGCTATCGTGGTGTCTGTTTAGCACATTATGAACCAAACGTTTGCGTGAATACAGTGCAAATAGCGCATATTTGCGTGACTTGAACCGTGGGATATGTCTACCTCGCGTTCGACTGTAACAAAAAGTTACCCTTATCATTATCAACTTGCAGTAACAATAACAATATTTACCGTAAAGATACCGACCAGTTTCGGACTGTTTTGAAGTCCTTCGTCTGGGAGTCACGATTACGCGAAACGACGAGCATGGGCCTCAGCCCGTAACCGTCATCATTATCCACAGCTTTACTTTCACTCTAATTACACCCCACCTAGAAAACAACACCCATATACCCACTCTTACTACTTTCCATACTCCTTCATTTGTTTTTGTCGTTCCGAAATGTAACACTGTTTTCGCCAAGAGAGACATTCTCTGGTTTTCTGGGTGGTCATATCTATAATCAATTGACTTAACACATTAATTTGCAAAAGCTTAATTATTCTAAACTTAGAAGCTGTTAGAGATATATTAATAACTTATAGTTATGAGAAAACTGAATCACTATTAACCCATTGGCATCGGCAATACTGATAACAATAGATTTCATTCATAACTAGGACGCCAGGGTCTAATTTAATAACAACGAACGACGAAATGAAATTACTTAATCCAATAAGATATATAATAACTCTAATAAGAGCACTCACATAACTGTTCTCCTAATCCCACATACGCACACACACGCACACACACACCCTAACACGCATACATCCACGTACACACACGCGCGCGTTCACCCTTACACAAGCAAACATTTTAACACACCATATTTAGAAGGTAGGCTTCAATTCTCATAATACAATTTTTTTATTTTGCTCATTGTTCTATATGTTATTAGTTTAATTTCTGCATTTTTAATTTTAATAAAAATATCATGTGTCATACATATATATAATTGTTATTTACTTTATATTAAATGCAATCTGTAACCGGTACAAATAATATGATATGTAACTAGAGGAAACGCAGATGCCTATATTTCAGGCTTTCTCAAGAAGCCTCTAGCATAGCATCTTCTCTTCAGTAGGCATCTGAGGTACATCACATAATATTTGGCCCATTAAATGTTTGTGTTCATTACGGTTATACATTGTCAATATTGTAATTTTCTTTTGTGGTAGTAAGATAAATTATTATTATTATTTATTTTTGAAAGTTTATTTCATCTCGAAATTTTAAGAATTTCGGTAGTATTATGAAATCCACGGGCCTAGTGAAGATCACTATCGGGAGTTGCATCAATAGATGTGGTGGTGGTTTCGTCCTGAAAAAACTTACGAACAATGCGGCAAGTATTAAGTATGGCGGCTTTTTGCATTGTTAAATAAATATTTTTAGGTAAATCTGATAACTTAATACTGTGGTGTAATTATTTTTATTATTATTATTATTCAGCCCAAGTAATTTCTAAGGCGATGTCTACAAACTATTAGCAATGTAGATACCAATATTCAGCTTAAACATTGGACTTTCATGTAATCTTATTTGTGACCATAAATTCATCCTTATCTTAAACATTTTAATACAGTACTTTTTTATTTGATGTCACGAAACTTACTACTGAATCGTATGCTCCAAACTTTAAATCAAAGTATACATACAAACTATGACCCCAATTCAATTTGAATCATCTAAATTCGCCTGTTGCAAAATCTGTTCTTAGCTGACATCTACATCTGATAAACTTCTTGGCAAATCTCAGCTTCCATGGTCGATTTCAGTACTTTATATGTTATTTACCCGTATTCGTGATCTTTATTTCGTCGCTCTCGTTAAATTCCTAATACAGCATATGTTCATTTATTGCATTAAACTTAATACTGAATTTCATATACCTGACTTCAATAACATAGGACTTTCGTACAAACTTTGTACCCTCTTCAGTCGGCCCTGTCGCAAAATCCATTCTTAGCTGACATTTCCTTCTTGCAAACTTCTTACCTGTAAAATCTCAGCTTTATAGGTCAAGTAATTATCAAAATTGGAAAACGTGACTTCCTTTTATACAGGGTTATTGACAAACTGCATTTCCTTCCTGCAAACTTCTTACCTGTGAAATCGCAGCTTTATAGGTTATCAAGTTATCAAGATTGGAAAACGTGACTTACTTTTATATAATAGATTAGAAATTATCAAAGGCTTTCCAGTACCGAGGATGATTCTGTTAACATTTCTAGGTGTAGATTAAATGTCTAAGGCGTCTGTCTATTGATTCATATCACTTTTCTCAAATCCATTTTATAATTTGTAGATAAGTAAAAAAAAAAAATAACTATCGGGGAAACATTAACTAAAACCAGTGTTAAAGAACTTTATGACACAAACAAGTTTCGGTGGAAAAGTTGGGCGGGTAGCGGAACTAATTCACAGTAGGTATTTTCCCGAGTGTTTGGTGCCTTTAGTGAATGTTTAGACTATGCTATATTTGGAGTTATCTACCAAATTTACTTAGAGCGTGCGCCGCCGCTGCGATGGCTGGCGCCAGACCACTTTCCGTACAACCTTCGAGTCGCGCCTGCTCCCGCCTGTGACCTTTTACGCGCGTAATACACGTCTTACAGACGTTGGACGCTCTTAGCCTATAAACTAATCACGACATTAAGCGAAAATGACTGCACATATAGCAACTATAAAGCCCTGGCCACATTAGCATCTACTTCCGATATATATTGATTCAAAAAAGTGTCCTAAATTAGTAGTTTTTTGCAATTTTTTTGTTTCTATACAAAAAAAGATACTATGTAGTCTGAGCTCGGAGCGATACCCATATATATCTATATACCTATTGTATCTGATTTGCGCTTTTTCTTGTTTGTCTTTTTGCAACATAAAACAGATGTGATAATCTGCCATAGAATGATGCACAAAAGTTGGCTTTTTGGATATCATATTATGATTTAAGCTTTTGGAACATCTTATTTGAATTTAACAATGATTTATCTTAAATTTAAATAATCCTTGATGTCGTAAAAAAACAATGCCTCTTAATAGGCTCTTGTGGTAGTCAATCGCTTTTTTTTTTATGTCTCGTTATGCTTTTGCAGTGTTTTTAAATGGATGTAGATGTTGCGGTAATGAGCAATCTGAATAAGTTATGTTAAGTGAAATAATAATAGAACAGAAGTGACTTTCAAAGAATTCGATGCCAGACAAGGAAACTCTGTATATAAAAAAAATATGTTTCATACTTGATTTAAAGTTATTGTGGCCCGTCGGATACCTTTTACTGTAATTACGTAGAACGAAGTGTTATATCATAATGTATAGATGTTTAAAAACTTATGTCTACCCCTTCAGTAATGTATGAGCTCGATGAATGGCCATTTTTTTAATTTTTAATAATGGCCCTGAATTTGGGACTCTGCCTAATAAATGGGCATAGGGCCCCTATTACATCGGAAGTAATACTTAAGTGATAAATATTATATGAAACACAGGCGTGACGGTTAAGTTGGCTATACACCAAAAAACCCATTGATGCTACATTCAAGCAATTTATGCCAATCTGGAGTTTATATACCTACATTTTGGAGTTTATTTTTTCGATAAATATCTGACAACGACCCTTGAACCGGATTGAGTATAAATCCAACATTCAAAAAATCTATAAAGCACCTATTTTTTTATTACTGATAACCTTAGACAACTAACACACATAATGACAAGTGATTAAAAATTTTACAAAACTCGTAGGATCTACAATTCGCAAGTTGTCGTCAAGCAAACACTTGCCCCTGGTCGCTTCTCATATATATTTTTTTAATAATTATAGGTGTTAAGTTAATACATATTTTTAATATTGTTAGGTTTGCAATAACGCCTGCTATGCGGATCACATTACAAAATCACAAATATACGATAGGAAAAATTTAAGTCATGTGCGGGATTCGAACCCGCGTCCATCCACTCCTTGAGCCGGAGTATGCTCTAAGCAATTGAAATGTCATGTTAGCTCAATTGGTTAGAGCATACTCCGGCTCAAGGAGTGGATGGACGCGGGTTCGAATCCCGCACATGACTTAAATTTTTCATATCGTATATTTGTGATTTAAGACATATTTAATTAATATGTACATATATATTAATTTCTACTTGCACTATAAGTCTAGGTAATAAAGTACGTGAGACAAGATATAGATAATAATAACGCACAAGACTATTTTTGGAATGGGATAACTAAGTGGAATGGCTATCGTTTGTAATTGAATGTCTCTCTGACTGATAACGATAGTAGTTCGTCGACTTTACAATCTGCCCGCGAACTGCAGTTAGGCACACAATAAAGCTTTAGAAGTTATGAAAAAAAATATTATTAATTCATATAAACATCATGAAATAAATAAGAGTTCCATCTGTATAAGCTGTGTCAATTCTGTGCAATGCATATGCCTACTAGATACTAAATAAAACTTTATCCAATTCGATTAACAAAGAAATCGAAACTATATACAATATAATATGACCTACTGCACTACCTTTATAAAATAGTACTATCTAATATACAAAATAATCGCGCTAGTTCATCATAAAAAAAACATGGGAGTGATCCGAGGAACTGTTCGATTGCCTGCTGCTCAATTTTGTCATCGGACGTCCCGACAAAGCTTGATGTTTCATCAATTTCATGTCGATGTCTGGAAGTCCACAATCTTGCGATTTTCACGGCATTTCCTTCCTCGCACTGCCACAATTTGGAACCAGCTGCCTGGTGAAGTATTTCCGAACAGATCGACTTAAGGGCCTTCAAGAAGAGAGCCTATTTTCTCTCCTCAAAGGCCGACAACGCATCCTCGAGACCTCTGGTGTTTCGGACGTTCGTGGGCGACGGTGATCACTTACCACCAAAGGAGCCGCCTGTTCGTTTGCCCAAAAAAAAACTATTTTAGAGATAAAATAAATTCAATTCAATTTTTGAATCTGAAGATTTATACTTGAACTGTAATATTATACCATATTTTGTGTCCAAGCACATTGTTGCAGCAGTAAATCTAGAATACTATAAACCAAATTTAGCACGGCGGCGTCTAAAGTGGAATGCTTGCAGAGTGAATTCCAAAGTCAACATATTTCAATTTAACGACTGCCACCGCTTTTGATATGCAAGCAAGTATTTTAGACGAAATTGTTGCCCAGTAATAAAAAAATAAATAAAAAACTGCCATGGATAACTCACAAAATTTGTTGACGCAGTGAAAATGAAAAGTGTTGGTAATATTTGCAAAAGAATCAGCTATAAAGGAAGACAAAACGATAACCTCAATTATAAATCAATTCACAATATCGCCAAACTTAAAACTAAGCAACTTCAAACAAAAAAGACATGCAGTAACAATCAAATAAAATTATCTAAGGTTTATGAAACCAAACTGCTTCAGATGGGCCATGAAATATGTGGCATCGTGTTAGTATAAAAGATATACATACCCAGTGCAGTGTCGCGACTCGTAAAATGTAAAACACAATTAGCATTAGTACGCACTGTGACCATTAACCCGCATATTCGTGGCGCCAATATCAGTCGTCTGCTTCCATTGCATCTATCAACTTACGGCGGCTGCTTTTATCTCGAAATTCAACTACTCCTAAGAGATGCTGCATGTAGAACACTCAGCCGAATTTTCATTTTATACCGTATAAAATCGTTTTAAATTTACTTGACCTATTTTACGATTAGGGACATAGATTCAACAAAGTAGCAGCTCATTGCCATTGCCATGGTTAATACTAAAATCAAACTACCGTCGACATTCAATATGGTGGTAACGTTTATCGTATTGTCTGGAATTCGCGAATATGATACAAAATATTACTAAGCAGACGTACGAGTACTAAGGGTCAAAGACTTAAAGTAATAATCAGACTGAAAATGATGCTCTTTATATCTTCTATAACACATCAGTAGGTAGTTCCAACAATAACTATATCACTTATATAGTACAAAGTGTAAGTTAAGAATGAGATGATAGCCAATAGAGTAGAGGAAAGTGAAACAAAACAAATAACTAACCCTATTTAGCAAAGAAATAGCACATGAAGACTATGAAAAGATGAAAACAGTTAACGTTTTCCGTTTAAAATTCTTGTGAAATAATTCATTCCTATAAATGTTTGATCAAGAACAAACACAGAGAGGTTTATTTAATAAATGGAATGTAATATTCCATTTAAACAACCCAATAGGTAATGCAGCCGGCTCGCAGAGGATGTTACCAGATTCAGATTCAGATACTTTATTGGTAAAGATTCGCTTCACAAGTCAATAAGTTACATAATATATACATTTTTATTATTTAACGAGTTGCATTATTATTAGTATGATGTGATGAGTATACCAACTGGTGCACGTTTACAGGTACATATAAAGGCAGCCTAAAGGCCGTTACAAACCTGTAACGGCCTTTAGGTTGCCTAAATGCGTTGTATTAGCGTAATTAGTAATGTATACAGTTTGTAGCGTTTTATCAAAACAAACTCGTACCACAGTAAACAAAAATCTAGGTTTAATCGTAGCTATATTTTCCTTTAACGTTCCCTTTATCAATAGCATTTTCGATTAGATACTGGAATTTATCACCTGCACTGTTGACATCATATGACGACACGTACTGGTAATACTCCTTGATTCAATTACTATCTTTAATTATCTACATGACAAGAATATTAATTGCGGTGTCGATAACTAATAAATCGCACTGCTTGTGCGCTTGCCTCGAGACAAAGTTTCTAGAATTTCGTCATTATCTATGGAGAATATCAAATTTTGATATCTTTATTAAGATTATTAAGATAGTAAACTGCGTGCGCTTCTCCATTTAAATATATTCCCCTATTTTTTTTCTTGGAGTCTCTAGAGCGATCTTTTTTTGCATAAAATCTTGGCCTGCCATACACACGCCCCTGTCATTTCTTTTTACTGAACAATTAATAATTACTTAAGAAAACATGACCCTATCAATCACAAAAAATACCGTTTTACCATCATGCTCAGAGGGCCACCACACAACTTCAAAAAGGGTTTAATATAATAGAAAATAATAGGAGCCTAAATATACTCTTCACAATTTTAATTCTTCATTAAAAATATTATTGAAGCGGTTCAACTTTGGAGGAGAATAAAGGGGCATACGAAACGTCAATCCCAGTGAATTTTCTTCATATTAACCTATACCAACCAGCATTGTTTTTCTTTGGCATGTCGTTGCTACCCCTCCTAGGACCTCTAATCTCAGTATGGCGCGTGAACTGAGTAGCTTGGATTGATTGTATTCAAATGCCATAACCAGCACAAATTTTGAATAGGTAGGATGTTTTTGGTGCAGTTTAACTCTTTATTGTTGCTTCTCTAAAATACAAACCTGACACTTCTGATAGCGATCTCTTACTATAGCTCATCAACTATAGTACTTTTTGAGGTGTAGGTTCTGTTTTAAATATTTCATACAAATTTTGAGGTTCTTACATTAACTTACATAATTTTACTATTGATCAGCGAGCTACTCGTATAATGCTATTTCGTATAAATAACATATAACTATCCGGCTCAAGTGTCGGTGGCAGCCCGTTTTGGCGAAATGTTGAATTGTACTATACCCATAGGAATATAGGTAATGAATGACTTACCAACTTTAGGTGAGGTTTGCAAAATTTACGAGCAGGTGGTGTAAATATATATAATTTTACTGTAATGGTACCTAATCTTATCTGAAAGAAGACTTGCCCGCTATATGTTAAAGTAAAAATAAAACAAACGGAAACCGATGCATCAATGCATACAGCTAAATTATTAGACATTAGATACGTTGAATATAGTGTAAATGGAAAGGACTCATTTGCACGCTTGAAAAAAAAACGTTAATTAATGTTATTAGTATGCAAGAGGCGAAAACACTACTATTATAATTTAATATACGTCAAGTCTCCTAGAGTCAAAGCACTCTGAGAGGTTCCTAAAATTTTGTAAATTAAAACACGTATTCGTAGATAGTGTGCGTCCTCGAAACGGCGCCGACACTGTGGCAGGCGCCGCCGACGCCACGGCCGTCGCGACGCCGACGACGCAGCGATGTTTGCACGTCGTCGCTCACTATTTACGCAACTACGTTTTCGCATTATTACAATATACACCTCTAGAACACTGAAAATTATGTGTAGTCACTCAATATCATGCTACAATATTATCTATTTTAGCTGCAAATATATTCGACTTTCTTTCCGAATAAACGGTTAGACTCTTCACTACATTAGCATTCAAAATCTATTTAACGACTTTTGCTAATGCAAGTAAGTATTGCGCTTCGTGTTCTTCAAATATTTGTGTTACTCGAATCGTGCTCGAGAGCACGTTGCAGCGTGAAGAAAACGAACCGGTGCTCTGTCATACATAAAATGTCATCGAACATAACAGGTCAATCACGAGTATCACGACTACCTACGTATCTAAATGTCACTCTGACTTCTTAGTGCAAACCGGCCTGCTTATTATTGAAAAGATTAATGTTGGAGAGGTAAATCAGAAAGGGCCTGGCGCCACCGAAGTCGAGCGCGCAATCACGAACGGTTCGCACCACAAACTGCTTTGCTATTACTCACGATAAGCATACCCACTAACCGCGTTCACCTAATAATACCTCATTTACCCACATTAAAATAATAACGAGAGCACTTGCGGCTGACGGCTATGCCATTCATGCTGCTAAAGATAACGTCGGCCTCGTTGCGGACTACACAACAAGAGTACCTTATCAAATCGAGCTCCTTACACATTACGTCTTTTGATTCCACTCAACAACAGCTCAATTATCATAGATATTAAACAAGGCTGTTACAATAAAAAGAAAGCTCGGACATCAAAGCGTTTCTTTTCACGGTCAACGGTGCAAAAGGCGCAAACTAAATTATGCAGCGAGGTATGCGTTGCGAAGGCAGAGACACCGATCTCACAAAAATAAAACGTCAATTATACTCGGCATCGGCACATCGCATCGGCGTGCACAAAACAAATTCCTGTGAGGCACACTGCACACTGAATTAGATACACTCGTGATCGACTGGTCGCTGCTCTCCGTGGCGCTGCGTTGCTCGGTCAGCCGTGAACGCATAACCTGACACGCACTATGTCCCTTTTCAAAAAATATATCTATCCTATCGTACCATAGTCGCGTCAACTCATGAGCAATTTTCTCATGGTGTAAACACTCGGCTACACATACAAAAAGATAATTATAAATGTAAATCCCTAGTCCGTAATATTTTCCGCAATATATTAGTACTTTTATGACTCGTGATCTATCGTCACAAAAGTTAAATGTTTTGATATAACCAAATATTATATTTTGTGCTAAGTAAAGAATGCTTCATGCCTTTCAATACCGATTTAAATAATATTAGCAAGCTAGCGATAACTACATCATTTACTACTTATAAAAAGTTTGCATGTTAGCGTATATCTAACTGATCCAAATTATTATATCAAGTCGTGAATACTCATTTGTCAAATAATTTATTTTGAATAGGTAACCTTTGCTTAAACGTCATAACCAGCAGTCGGCACTAAGATACTTTCCTATAGATCTGATTTTGTTGATGTTTAATCTTGCTGTTTACAGGCATGAAATTCATTTAGTTTATTACTCCAACACCTGGCCGGGATTCAATTAAAAATTATTCGTTTTACAGTCTCCGTATGGTACTGCGGATTTATTAAAAGCACGATAAAGTATATTATTACGGAGGAGCCGGCAGACAGCCAACTGGAGCTCTTACAAAGGCAACTGTGAATCAGATTTGATGCGTTTAATAGTTACGAGCCTCAGATAGACTTTACGGCCGACTTAGAGTTCCGCCATGCTTTAACGGCTTATAAACTACAATAATACCCACATTCCGATTCGCGTAAGAAGGGTTAATTTACTATAATGCCTATACATAATAAGTATGGATAAAAACAGACTATGAGCAAAAAGCTCATAGCTCGCATGTCCTTCGACATACAGGTATAGCCAACAGTGGGCTCGTAGACAGTAATCATGTTAATGGTGATAAACGGCACGCAGACAGTTCTTTTGAAGAGATCGGCGTAAAGAATTTCAAGATGAATCACACTGAAATACCGCCGCGTATTCTGGATGTGTCTTGAAATAGCCTTGAATTATAGGCGCGAGTCAACATTGTTTTCTTAGAAACGTCATAATAAATGTAGTAAAAGAGCGCGTACGTTGACATCGGCTATATATTTTTTCGCAAAAAATGCGTGTATTTTGTGAGTGGTGTTTGCTAAAAAGGCTCACAGACGGCGTCGCGGCGACGGGTCGACGGCCGCGCCCGGAATAGCCAGCAGCAGCAGCTATATTTGCAGCAGCGGCGCGGGCGCAGGGGGGCGCACCACCGCGTGCCATTTCTGCACCAACTCCCGGTGCATCTGAGTAATGCCATTGTAATGCTCTCGATATAGGCCCTAATGAGTGGATGCGGCGTGGCGGCGGCGTCGACAGTGCGGTGGCCAGACACGGTGTCGGCGTCTACGCACGGGGCTCAGAACGCTCCCCTGACCCAGCCTGCTGCATCAAACCCCGTAAATCACACTCTGTCATCGCTGGCAACTACAACAAAGGTAACGCCTTGCCAATAATGTGACATTACGATTTATATCTCATTGAATAGATTAAGAATTCACTTGCGACTAAGATGATGGTGGTAAAGTTAAGGGTTGAGCGCGGCGCCTACGCCTGCGAAGGTATACCTAATGTATATTGATGAGATGAGTCGTGGGAGCCTGTGCTTGACTCGCCGCTTCGTTGTCATTTGTCATTGCAAGTTCCTGTCACATCCCATACGCATGCTTTCATACGGTCCGCAATTACCTTTTGCTGTCGGCACATTTTGCCGGTACTACAAAAAACAAAAAGGTAAGTATATAATGATGACTTGTAACGTAATAACGAAACAGAATTACTTGTTGTATTATTTAAATATCTGTTAGGAAAAGGTGAAAGAACATAAATGACCCAAAAATATATCAGCAAGTAGTAGTCGTATTAAATCAATATGAGTAAATACAACACTGTTTCTTCTTTACAATAATTAATATGATTATGTATAATAACGCAAAATAAAACCTAATTTGTTAAAAACGTTATTTTGTCGTGATTCAGATCGTTATGTCCATTCTTAAAGTAATATCATATTACACCAGGAGCACACGTTGAGCAAATTTGACATTAATATTTATATTTTTTAGTATATGGGCGAATTTAATATTTAATGTGTAGTCCTCGATTTCCACATGTGCGGAGTTTTCGCAACAGATGGCCTGTGACTCACCAACAACCTGTTCTCAACGATATTCATTTCTACAGTAATCGAGATCACAATATCAATAAATCAATGCAAAATTAGAAACAACTAGAAAGATTTGAATCAATATTTAAATTGACTTATTAGTTGTAAGTTAAACGTAATTAACAACGTAAGAACAACTGTTTGAATAGAATATCAAATATCAAACCGAAAAAGAAATGACATCAGTGTAGTTGCTGCTAAGATTACGAAGTAATATATTTGATTATTATTAAGTAATTTATTAAATTAAAATTGATTGACTTGGGAAATTTCTCCACATATGATGAAAAGAACTGGAAGGAAATATTTTGTTCAAACTCACAGTGATATGACACCACAAGCACAGTATAAATCTGTGATTCATAGGAAAATAACTCAAAATGATAAACTCTTAAAACAAAACAAAAACGAAATTTCTACAAAAGCAGCAATTAAATTGAACTCCTCATTCCGGAATTAAGTTTTTATTTTTATTTTAAGTCACTATTCCGGATCTGTTGTTTTAAATACATGGCGACTAGGGGGAAAATAGCTCTATTTTAAAAGTTTAAAGTCAAATTGTCTATCCATTTGTAAAATACGAATGATGCACACATAAACAATATCTATACATTTAATTAATTCGAAAAAATTGTTGATCATTCGTTCTGATACACGATGTCAAAATCAGCGTAGGTAGTCTACAAAACATTAAATTCATACCGTAGAGGTTCGCTTTAGTATAGTATTGTCCATGCCATCATTTAGACTGATTGTTCGCAATTAACGTTCCTCTATCTCGATGCTCTTTCAGTAATTGCCTGTTGCCAAAGATCCAATTCGTTCAAGAAGTCATGTGGATTAATATTGGATGCGAAGAAGCTCGTAATAAACTAGACAGATCTAATAGTGTCGTGTAGTTAGTTTAGTTTTCATTATGTTTCAATCCTTACTCCGTTACTTTCATAACGTTACTTTTCATTATGTCAGGAATAGATATCGGTAGCATTTATTTTTCTATATATAACTTTATTTTATATTATGTTCTGAAAATCGTGAAATAAAGTTTTTAATTTTATTTCGTTAACTTTTAAATTCACATCAATCAAGGATATCATAAAAGCAGCTTTGCATGTATAGAGTATAGATAGATAAACATATGTAATGAAAAAATCACACGTGGACACTTTAACCTCGGTGAGATGAATTAATCGCCTAAATTATTTTTGAGCTCTATTGGGCTATAAAATGGGCTATGACATGATGAGCTTATACCAATGTCTAAAAAGTAATACATTGTAAATAATCTAAATGCCTGCAAATTTCACAGAGAAATTGCACTAACTGTATCATACATTCCTTAACCTAAGAGTAATACTATAAATAAGTTATTTTATGTACTATATTATACGTATGTACGTATTTGCAAAATGAGTAGAAAGACAACACGCATATTTACCTTGCTAAAGTGCGTTAGAAGCAAATTCTTTGCTAAGTATCTTGTACGAGAAAGGTGACTCTACCTTATCTATATTTTATAACAATCCTGAAGAAAAAACCTGTACATTTGACGCAGTTTGAAATTGGTGAACGTGAGAATATAGTATTACTACGGTATTTAGATAAACTTTCGTAAAAAACTATGGTTTCTTAATTAGTATATACGAGTTAATGTTTGTTATAGTATATAATATATATCTCATCTAGAATTTAATGTTGTTAAAGCCTAATAATACCGATTTGATTGACCTTACATGTGTCAATTATTGCCAATGAAAGCGGACGTTTTCACACAAAATTTAAAATAATTTTATTAATCGCCCTTGTAGCGCTTTTACCGCTGTACCACTATGCTATAGGTACATAGAATGATGAAACATCGGCATGTTTAATCAAATAATAATAATAAATACCATATAATATTATATGGGACAGTAAATATTTTAATGTGTGTAAACGTTGTACAAAATATTTAATTTTGAAAGAATTTTCAACAATCGGTTACATGGTAGCCTAGAGGCCCTAGCGCCTATTAAAAAATGGCATTTTAGAATTTTAAAGTACCGCTTTGCGCAAACGCATGTGAATTTTACACGGAATAATTTGTTTCGGATTCATAAATAGTGATAATTAACTTACAATCGACATCGCCAGGGCAAGTCTTGCAGCATCGTCCAGGCAGTAACACTGGGGTATCACAGGAAGGTTCAGGGCACTCGTTCTTGATGTTCCGGCAGTGCACTTTAGCTACAACTCGCCGCTTCTTTTGTACCTGAATATGAAAATATGTTTAATGGGTAACTTTATAATGATATTTTCTATCAACTACGTGAGATTTGGAGCGTGAGATCGACTGTGAAAAATAAGCACCTCTGAGTTGTCATTATTATGTAGATTATCTTACGCGACTACTGCGAGATTTTTAGAGACTGTGTGACTTTTTTTGTTTCCGAACTGAGTAGGGCCTTGTATGAGCTTACAGAAATTTAACGATTGCAAAGATTTCACTGTTTTGTTTAACTATTTTTTGACTCAGATATAATTATGAATATCTATCACTGACTACGTTGATGATCATGCTACAATAAAATTATTGTCGACTTAGTCAAATTCGCGTACAATTACATAATAAACTAGTTTATAGTGAAGACCTTGAACGACCTACGTTCAAATCTGTAATTTCCATTCCTTAAAAGGCAAAAACTGTTTTGAAACACTAATCATGAAAGTCAGTAAATTCGAAGTAGCATGGAACCAACTTCTGGAAGTAGTGTTTTAATTTTGCAAGCAGCAGTACGGCAATATGTATCTAACTTTGCAGAATTTGTTTCATCCTTTTATACTTAAATTTTATGCGAATAAACGATATTCTATTCTACTTTTGAGTCCTCTTCATTTCCCTGTTTTGTGGTCTTTACGATTTTACAATAGAAACATAGTTTAACAATTTGACAAGAGTTAGTTAAATCTAGCCATTCCATAGATTGATGGATTGTTTGCATCTCTTACTCAATATCTTATCGATAGTTTCTAGCTATAGAGGTGATAAAATACTACAAACTAAGTATATACACTACAACTACTACACTAAAAGTATTATGGTTCCTGAAACATAGCTGACGCTAGTTCGGGAACCTATGGATTCATATTTACTTTGTACCTAATATAACTTGTGTCAATAAAAACTATTTATTTGTATTTGTATTCACTCTGGAGCCAGCATTTTGATTACCCTTCGCATCGATCAAGCGCTCTGATAAGATTTGGAAAATAATATGAGTTCCCGGTCCCCACGGACCCAGCGTCGTCACACTAAACGGCTCAAATATGTAATAAAATTAAATAAACTATGTTTACTTTTAGAATTACCATGCTGATAATTGCAGGGTACTCAAAATTATTAACAACGCAGTTAAAAACTTTATAATTTCGATAAAAAGTGTGAAATTCTTTACTGAGTAGTATTAAGATATATTTTTTTTGTATATGTTATCGTTGTTTGTATTCTTTTCTCGAAGTATTGTTTTGATATCATGTTTATATCAATGATTAGATAATGCTAGAATATCGTAAAGAAAATTAAACTGATTTTTAATCATATTCTGTTATGGAAACTGTGCAATATTTCAAGCAAAACTGTCACAGTTCACATTATTAAATAGTTTTCTCTCTATTATTTGAATTAAATTACAAGTAAAAGTAGTTTTACAATCAGAAAGACTTTGTTTATTGCTTCTCTTTGAAATTCAATTGTAATAAAATGCGTCTCGCAATGTATACGCTTACAGAATCTTTACTTTATGTCTTTCTCCGTCATAAATTATCTTTTAATTTATATCTCCGTGCGTATATTATAATAGAAAAAAATACTAGGTACTTGACGGATGCCTCAATTATATGCATTAATCAATAGAATTGTATCTAACTCTCAGAAGACATAGATAAAATCACACATATCCCAAAATACTAAGGTAAAGTTACCAGCTTATAAGAGTTAACTTAACATTTTGCTGTCCCATGCAATTGGAAATACTGCAAAATTGTAGAATAACAAAACTTAGGATCTATTATTTTCATTAACATCATAACCAGGTCTGAACAGCTTATGAACATTCATTAACCTTTCCGCTGTCAAAATTTTCACCTTTTCGCTTCTTAATTTGACTAAGAAATTCGCCTTCTTTATGTCGACAGCATTGTTAATATGTCCTATCTTGTGTCAATATGCCGGCGGCGTTAGATTTCGGGAATACGGATGGTAATTTTAAGTTTAATACTGAACTTGGCTCACTTCCTGGCCTTCTGTCTAACCCTCACTTTATTCAGTCTTACCAGATCTTAAAGCTAAACTTGATGTCATCAAAAGTATTGTTAATACGTACCGCTACACACTCACATTTGATGCAGTACATTACGCCGAATGGTGGGCCGAGATCTGCAAACCACTTGGACCCGAGCTCCATAGGTTGCTTGCCGAATAAGCATTCTGAAACAAGATGCACATTTTTTATGGCACGAAAGATACGATAACAATAGCATAGTAGAAAGAGTGCTATGACAATAGTGCTTAAAGATCTTTAGAAATAAAGAAGGATAGCGATATCATTACGAGAGTTATGTGTTTGAGGAGGTCTTCTTTCGGTGAAATGCAGTGTTATTTGCTACCACTCTAGTAATTAATAATTATTATTACTGTTTACCAGATCAATACATACTATGAAATTTAACATGAGGTAACTAAATTATATTTACTTAATACATTTATTACAATTTACCTATGGGCGCCAAACTAGGCGAAGCCTGTATGTATCTTGGTAACCCAGACCTTTAGAAGTAGATTTTTAGAAATACGAGTATCGCGCGTCCGTAATAGAATTGAAAGGTTATTATTACCTCCCAATTTACTATAAACTTATATACAGGCAGCGTATTAGTTCTATTTTAGCATCTGAGATTTATATAATGAGACACAAAATAATGAGTTAGCCTTATTGCCCTATTTGAAATCGGAACTCCTTAATAGACTTCCTTTTTAAAGCAACTTGTCAAAATGAATTCATCTCCATAACGTTTCTAGTTACAAAATAAGGCCCCTGGTTGATAATCGCACCGTCCCTTATGATAACGGTTAAAATAATAAGGTTAGAGCACAAAATTCGCATCAGACGCGACTGAATCGCGATGGCTGAGCATTAAAGCACTCGGTATGTAAAAGTGTCGTACACGGGTATCGTATCCGGAACGGGAAATTTTGGTTTTAAGTAAATGTGATGAAATTAAACTTATAAACTCAAATCTCTCAGGTTCCCCTTCCATATTATTAGTAAGTTATATAATTTGTGTGTTTTTGAAGCAATGATGGCCGAGCGGTAATAGCTATGGACTGCGGTGCCGCTGGTCCCTGGTTCGATCCCCACCGCTGGCTTGAGCTTCACCGCATGGTGGAAGGGCATTTTGCGATTGTACGCCTGGCTAGCTACCACCTTCAAGTAGAAAATCTGTCGCCAAGCACCTAACGGTGTGTTCCGGCAGCAGTCCTTGAGAGCCAGTGAAATTACAGGCACATGAGACTTAATAACTATGCCTCAAGGTGACGGGCACAGTGCAATTCGTCAGTTGTGATGAAATGCATCTGTTCCAGGCAGAGGTTAGTCCGCTTAACATCAGGTGGGCCTCAAGCTTGTTCTGTCACAATACCATAAAAAAAAGATTAGTGTTTATTTTTTTGAGGCCTTACTGAAGGCCTTACATGTATTTTATTGCCTTTCACCACAATATATAATGACGTGTGATGATTTGATCGAAGGTGGTAGACCGGCTCCATCTAGAATGTGAACAGAAGTGCTTACTAGAAATATCACTAGCGATCTCCCATCCAACTCATAACCGCAGCAGATATTGCTTAACATAGCTGATCGGTTAAGAACGGGTAAGAAAACTACGCAACGAGCGCTTCCTAGTAGGAAGGCAAGATATTTTGTTCGATACCTTGAATCAGCAGAAAATGAATTTTCATTGTGTGAGTTCTCTTCATTAACAGCTTCTGCTGAGTTCGTTATTGAATTTAACAAAGGCAATAGTAATTTTATAACAGCCTTCAATAGAGTCAGAAGCCTATTTAAGATTATAAATGCAATAATGTTGTTAACAGAAGAACTTGATAATGCCAAGGTGCAGGTTAACGTTAACAAGACACATTTACATACTGAACTCGTGAGCAACGTCTAAAAATAAAAGTTGCGAATAGTAATGTTAAAATGAAGGTATGTCGTGCTTACACTGGTGTGCAAGCGGCAGACGAACGCACCATATTGGTCAAGCGTGGACTTCTAGAGCCGTAGTTTAGAATTACAATGATACGTCACTAATGCGTTCATCTTTATGTCAGGTACCAACAAGCACAGACTGTGAAGTACGCGGCAGATTTTCTACTTGAGGATGGTCGCTAGCCAGGCGGTCTGATGTCTGCACCTTCTTTTTGCCAAATACGGTATGGTATCATATAATAGGATTATATATCCATCTACTAGACACTATTCCAAACTTGAGATGACGGTATACCCAAGATATATGAGCTCAGGGCTCAGCTCCCTCTCGGACCAGGTTCCGCTCGGCCCGAACAAAAGTAACATTACCCACCTAACATTACTATATGTATGTTTATTCTGGATGTGCATATTGACTATATAGCTACAATGCAACACGATGGTAAGAGAGTACGTACAACACATACATTAAAAAATTCATTAAATGTATATATTATGCTGGCCCGTGGGGTGCTAGTATGGCTAGAAATTGCACACCATGTCTTCCTGTGGTATAAGAGGCGACAAAAGAAAGTATTAGAAGATCTGTCGCCAAGCACCTAAAGGTGTGTTCCGTCAGCTGTCCTTGGGAGCCAGTAATTCAAGGTTAGCCTGAACATCTTTAACATTATCATGCGAGTTTTCTTTATGGAATTGTGAAGGGACTAGCACGAGTCCCACCTTATGTTAAGTGATAACTTCTGCCTGTAACAGATGCATTTAATCACAAGTGACGAAATGCACTGCACCCGAGATACATACATGAGATATACAGTTGTTGACTCTCATGAGAGATAGAGATAGGTTAAAGGCTAGTGTATCAGTTAAAAATTAAAAACATAAATAAAAAAAAACTATTAACGGTGTTATTTTTGGCAACCAAAGTGACTCAACAGTTGCACTTGACCGGCAAACGTAGATGTAATATTTTAATGCATTGTTATCAAAATATGTAACTTATAATGAGATTCAAAAATTGAGTGGCATGAGTCTTCTTTGAGATATCCACTCACAGTCTATTTTACAAAATCTACATTAGCGAGGGACTTGCCTTATCCCTGCTCCGTGGTATTATCATCGTCATCACTAAAGGGTCCGACTTCATCTTGTGGATTTGGGGGAGAAAACAATTAGTTTTTAGAGATCGAACTTTTCCTTCAGCGGATGTTCAAAAAGGGTAAGATGAGTACATTAAGAAATTAACAACACCTTGGATGTTATAAATGTCAATAAGCGACGGCGATCGCTTTACATCACACTCGAGTATAGCCACAGCTTTCTGTCACTGCCTGTCTGTCATTATCCGCCTTGGACTTTGCCAGAGTATTAAATAAATCTAAAGAGGAATTCAACAAAAATAGGAGTTGTGTCAGTGTCGCAGATAGCTAGATTAACAATCAGATGCAACGGGTCGATAAGTCGCCTGCCCCAGCGAACAGGCGTCAACTCTTATCTCTCTCGTAACTATTTAATTAACCTCAAGCAAGAGTGCACTGATAACGGAGACATTTGCGTGAGAACATATTGCTCTTCATGTCGATACCATACATACTTTGTATCGAATGCGCGCCTTTTAGGAGTTCTTTGAGTCGTGTAATTTGGGTCAGAGTTGTTCGATGCAGTTGTAAAGCCATTTATTTAAATGTGCAAATTTAAATGCAGGCCTGGTTTTGTCAACTTTGTTGCAAGTAAGTTTAGATGGAAGATTTTGAAAGTATTTTGTTTCTTTCGCAGAAACACATACAAATGTTTGAGTGAAATTATTCTGAAAACCGTTATCTGATGTCGAGTTCTATATTTTATAAAAACTGTCAGATATTATGTATGCACATTATGATCTATATAAAATGATTTGAAAATCACATGTTAGAAGCTGTCTGTATTGTTAATTGATAGGTGCTAGGAAAGCTGAATGTTCATCAGACGGACTAACAAGTTTTTCGTATCATTTTAAATCAGAATATATGATACGGTTCAAGAGGTGAACTAACTTAAAATTTATACTGCCGAGATAGACATGATCAATACCGACGCACCCATAATAAGGAAGGAGGGTGACGGCGCCTACGCCACATCAGGCGTTCAGTCAGGATGCAACAATCATGTATTGTACCGTGCCACATCATACCGTTCACCTCCCACACACTAAACAATTCGCGTAATAAAAAAACAGATGAACTTGTCCAAAATAATACCTTTGACGCTTTCAGCATTAACTTTTGTATATACCAACTGTCATGTTTAAATAAATTTTATAACAAAAAAAATATTTTGTGTCACGTTTAATACATTGAGAACCAGTACAAGTTGAAGAAACGATTGATCTTTTTGTGTAAATTTTAATTTGTCCAATGATTGCCAAGAAAACATCGCGTCCTGACCTGACCAGACATGTTAATTGTTTTTCATCTATTGTAGACAACGTCGTCTTTGCAATGTCAAAAAAAACTCTATGTTGATGTTTTGGTTATATAAAACACTTGAAAATATTATAAGTGACATGATTTAGGCATATAAAGTGTGGCGAGACATCGCGTAACCTTCCTTTCGTTTTCTCGGAAACGTTGGCGATGGGCCAGAAACGCTTCGCCAGGGAAATGAAGTATTGGCGACGCCCGTCTTTTGCTTCTTTCACGACCTGTTTATGGAATTTGTACCCGATGCGACCCGGTGTTTATTTTGATTTTAACTTACGCACACCGGCGAGCTTGGATAAATATGTACCTAGACGTCTAAATACGGCTTCTGCATCAATATCCTGTACACTTTATTGCCTGCAAAATATAATAAAACTACCAAATATATCCGTTTGCTTTTGAAATATAAGCTCGGAGAATTGATGGCTTTCTTTTCGTCAAGATATAAATTAATTCATGAAAATCAAAATATTCTTACCAATCGTTTATTTTATCACTCGATGCGCGATGTCTGAATGTATAGACATAGAACAATTTGTAATCTTTGAAGCGTGGCATGCACGGCCATGGCCTCACGGCTGCATTGTCATATCTGGCATAGATCACGATAAGTATGAGCTATATGTCAACCAGCCAGAAGTATGGTCTGCTATGCTCATTGAAGCGTGCTCAAGTCGAATCAATAAATCCTCTACATAAAAGGGTTGAAAGAGGCGTGCGCCATATTTCAGCGAGCGTGGGCAGCGCATAAATTGTACGCTCTGAATTAGCCTTAAGCAGGATATTTTGACATTTGTTCTGCAGACACTCTGACTAGTTTACACTCTCTCTCCAACTGTGGGTATACTTCATAGTAAGATCGAAAGGATTAGGGCCAGTTAATTAATCAATCTCTACATTGCATGCTGCGACGTCGCAGAGATTTAATTTATGTTTGTGTCTGTTATTTCCTATTGGAATTGAGTTAGTGTTTGCAACGATATAGGTAGGTTCATCTTTTTATTTTATATTGCTTGAGCTGTAGATACCAGGAATAGTGAAACTGATAGACTAGAGACAGCCCTACATTCCTATGAAGCGTGAATCAGCAATAATGGTGCGGTAGCGATCCAATCCGGCGTGTAGGCGACGACGTTCCCCGCAGATCAGTTAATTTACTTTGATCACTGTATCATTACACACACCCACGGGCTGAATGATTGCTCATTGTGCCGCCCCTTCATTACGTGATCGTATTGTGACGATATGTTTGCGTTTGAAAGTATCTCGGATACGATCGTTTGTTTGTTTATCTGGGAGTATTTCGAAATCATGATTTCGATTGTAAGCGTCTCTGATTCTTGGATTCTTGCACGGGTTACTTACGAATTAACTAACATAAGCAATTTTAATATAGAAGTTACTCATTCAAGCCTAAGGTAGTATTCGTAGATTGGTGCAGCTAAAACTCAAAGACAGCAAAGATAACATGGAAATATGGAAAACAAATAATTAAAAAGTCTTTTAATAACATTCTCTATTGCTTTGAATTATGTGGACTCTTATTTCTTTTTCCCTCTCAATAGTAGAGTTCTTGACATTGGTATATACCAAGATATGCACCATCATAGACGCAGACAAAAATAATTTTCCTTCAGAACACGTCACTGCGATGATTTGCGTCAACATTCAAGTGTCTGCGATCTCAGGGCCTCAGGTGTTTAGCATCACCGCAGGCGATACTCGGGTATTATGTAAAATGGTAGGTATGTAAAACGCACAGGTATCGGGTGTCAGTAACAGGTGTCTATCGCAGATTGTAATAATTACTGTTGCGCATTGATTCGATCCGTAGCCCTATCAACTACTATATGGAATGTCACATGCTGGAATATATTTTCGATCAAAGTTAACTTATTTGTGCGCTGGATAAAAAAACATGGAATGGTGATTTCGTTTTTATCCAAGTTCAAGTAGTTTTTTTTTTTTTTTCATTTTAAAAGTGTACGAAGATTGTTATTTTCTAGTTTGAGTTTAAGGATATATTTATGGGATTTATGTTGAATATCCGTAAATACAATAAACTTATTTGGCGTTTTTGAAACTGATCAATTGCTTGCAAAATACTTACACTACTGTTTTTACAATAGCACAGAATAAAAAGGACCAGAAGGATCTCTCCCCAAAAACGTTTAAATAAATAAGCAACACCACTACGACGCGATAAAGAGCAATTCCGATCGCACACGGCTGAGTACCTAACTTTTATATTCACCTATAAGGCTATTTTATCTCTTTTTATCGCGTAGTTCTCATCTCTTCTGACGCGGTACGTGGGTTAGGGTTATGTTATGATTGTGTGCTCAAATGGTATTACACCTATGTATGTACATATAGTACCTATAAGTATTATAGCAATTAAATACATTTCAAACATAATATGGTACCTATTATTAGCAGAATACTATTTTACTAGGCTTATGACTGTTTATGACCACTTGTACGTATCAAATAATTCCCTAGTTTCCTACAGTGATACATGACCTTTCTAAGCAAAACAATGTCATATTCTTACCCTTAACCAACCCATGTTTGATCGGAACAATACAGTTTTTTAACAATACAAGTATTTTTATAACCTTTATAATTTTTCATGATGCCAAAAGGTTAACATGACGACAAACACTGATTGCAAATAGTTTGGGCTTTATTTTATTGCCTTCCTGACGGCAATCCTAACTCATGGGTGGTATATGATTAATAAATACAATAGCTCGACTCATTCAACGCATTTTTTGTTTTAGTCTCCTTTTACGATAATCCAATGGGAGGATATAAAAAAGTCTTTAGATGCTTAAAGCAGGAACTCAAAGGATAAAATCTGATAAAGGCAACAGACGTACAACAATCGGACGTCGTAATTGAGGAAAAAAACAGCACCAATATTGAGATCATTCATCGTGTGAATCAAATTCATTAGCGTTATTTAAAGGTGAGCTTATATAAAGTAATTGGCTTAATAAAAACTGTTAATGTCAACTGTAGCAAATACACTGCATGTTTCGACAGAACATGACCGTCAAGACAAAAGGCTTTAAATCAGTAATACGGCATACCTATACTCACTAACTACATTCTGATTGTCTATAACAGAACATAAAACTCAAGATTCTAATCGACTAATCGACTTAACTTTTATAGGCAATGCAGGCAAACCTAATCGTATTTCTATATAAATATTTTTTTCCCGCCGTTTTATAATATATTAGTATGTTCTCGGCTCGCGAATTCTCTGTTTAAAAATAATCCCAGTTCTGTGATAAATGATTAATAAATTCAATAATGTCTGAGACGCTGTTGGTTACACATACTGTTAATATGTCATCGATCGGACTCCCGACGATCAGTAAATTATATTCATATGAAATAAGAGCAGTTGAAAATAAACATTCTGTCGCTTATGTTTTTTAAATTGTTCGAAAGTGTCTGGGAAATTCGCAAAGTTTTTAACACGATTCATTTTAAAATTATTGTAATCGTCCTCGTATTGTCGAGTACATAAATGGCAGAGTTGATGGCATTGGCAACGCGCCTTCCTGCTTCTGTTACAAGGATACATCCTTATAAATTTATATCATATCACACATATCTTCTTCATGGCAATCTTTATGAATATTTGTAGTTTGTTAATTATACTCAGATCAGATTGTTGTCACCACTATTTTCCTTGTAAACAAGGTTTTAATTTAATACTACGATCAAACATGCATTGTAAACACATTTATGTTTTTATATCAAATTAATTAATTGACTGTAACCGTGTTGATTGTTATGATGTGCCGAAAACGTTTTCACAGAAGACATCTATTTTAGTATTACCAATTTTTTTAGTAGCTCAACATTTTCGTGAGCATTCTGTTTAAATTAATGTTGGATACCTATAATGTAGTTATATAGGTATATCAATTATATAGGTATGTCATAAACATTGTCTAACAAAACACGGTGAGGTTGTAAAACTAAATGTGCGTCAGATGTTTCTGTGCTATTGATATACCTTACTAGGTATGTATACATTGTCTGTGTATTGACAGAATCTCGTTTCCCTCAACTTTTATTTAATAGCAGACTTCATTGACTGGAGCTGGCGCCTGTTTGTCGCAATTGTGACTGGTTCTTCTAGTTATATATGTCTATAATTCATCGTGTACCTACTTACATATGTTTATTTTCTGTGTGTCTTGATTAAAACGCCAGAAGACGGTAGTAGAGGCCGTTTACATTGTAGAAGCAATTAATACAAAATAATAAAACGCATACAAATCATTTGCTTTCCTTATAGAGCATTTTTGTTGACCGCCGGCGTCATCTTTAAGCTCTTATATATTTGGGAAGACATTTATATTGAGACAGTTTTACGAGGTGTAGACAGTTTAAGTGGCACAAGGTACACTTAAAGCGGTACTCACTGCCATATCAGGAGTCTACGGCAGCATCCACTTTGAAGCATTCGCTTTTTCGTAGATAAAATTATTATGAGTAAAAGCTTCGAAACTCATTCCCGCACTTAATGGCATATTGTAAGTATGACATGATAACAGAATGTCTAGAAGCAGACAGTGGACGTGAGCCAATTTACACAACAAAAATATCGCATATAATTTATTGGGTACCATTCTACGAATACTTTGGAAGTGAGTGTAGTACAGTTGCACCTCATAAAAACAAACTTAAAAAATATTTTGCGAGCATTCGTGTCGCCATCGAGCCACGAATTCAGCCAATGATGCATATTATGTTGCTTGAAGAAAATAATATATCTGTCATTCAAGAATAGTTACGTTCTGGAAAACAAATGATGGGGCATTAGTTTTCGTCGAAATAGAACGTCTCGACACTCTGACAAGAACGTCCTTTATAAAATTTACAAGGTCAATTCGTCAATCGTCAAAGGTAATCATTTACTTTTAAAATAGTTTAAATTAAAAATAGATAGACTGTTACCTTAAAACATTGTATATAAACACAACACAATATATGAAGGTTAACATACTATACTTTCAATTACTGAATGTACCGAAACAAAATACATTGATGAAGAAATTGATGAATCTCAGACCAGTTATAAATGAAAAACAGACACCTCAGGCTTGCCCTCAAATCATATCAGTGCTTTGCAAGCGACACGTACTTGAGACAATCGCATCCTTTGCGATCTCAGTCTTTATCCGACAGAGTTATCAATCAGCCGGCGAGAATGCAAATTTTAATTGTGATCGGGTTGGGTCTATGTCGCGCGATATTATGATAGCAATTTATTTGCTCGCGGAGGCGCGTACAGTCGCGGGGCGGAGCGAGTCTCACGCACAGACCCGGGTGGGAGACAACCGCCAATTATGAATAAACTAGCTCTACTACTATGTTAATAAGACTTGAGATTTTTCCTCGGCGATTTCACCGAGCTCTACGCTCATTAATGGTTTTGTGGCTCCGTTATCAGGCCTCTAGAAAGCCTAGTATAATAATCTGTCAGTATTTACACATTTTAAACGTACAATTATATCCTCAAAATATCAATTTTATGCAAATTTTTCTTGCTATAACATGTCGCCAGCAAGCGCCACTGTCAATATATGTTTGTATATTACATGTCTACGAGTATAAATTCTCTCGATATAATCAGTTGTTGTAAATGATTATTGATTAGGAAACTGTTACCATACCATCCTCTACTTCAAAAGATGTTATTCTATATTATTATGTAATGAAAATAGCGCAGCAATGTCAGCGCAACGTGCCTTAGAGTGGTCAAGATACTTGAACTTTCCAAACGTGAGGTTTTCAACGTTCCCGAAGAGGATGAGACTGCCGATGCCGGCCGCGCCGTCGCCCGGCCCCGTTTCCCGAGCTAAATATAATTTTACTTGATCATTTAATTATATGGAGATTAATAGGCAGCGGTGATGCCAACATTTACTTTAATAAACGGCACAATATGGCGTGGAACATCCACTACTGAATACAGCATTTTACTCGTATCCCAAATACAATATAATAATTATAATATCATTTATTTACAATCTTACTAATTTACATTATTATAAACTATAAATGTTAGAATTTGTTAATTTCAATAGGGTTGTTGAGACCAGTAAATTACATTTATTGAAGATTGTCTTGCTTTCCAGCATAGGCCTCCTCTAGTGCTTTCCATGCTATACGATCTAGCGCCTCCCTTTTCCGAGTTATTCCCGCTACTCTTTTTAGGTCATCCTCCCATCTTTCTGTCTGCCTCTCAAGAGCCCAAATACAATACCGTCTGTCTATCTACTGCAGTTATCACGGATAATGTTTTTGACACCAAATTTTGTTACATTTACTGTATCAAAGACATCAAAAGAAACCTTATACAGGATATTATTAGTAATTTAAATAAATACCATCGAAGTGATCTTTATGAATGGACATTAATAATACCTTTATGAACTCGCTTCATTGATATGTTTCGAAACTCTTCTCGTCGTAATGCACTCGATATTGAATATTGATACTTTAACTTTGCAACCAGTTTCTTTGATAGGACAAGTATTGCCGATATCAAGTACGGTCAGTCCATGCACAAAAATATAACCACAGGTATTTACTTACAAAACTAGTAGACTGCAGGGGTATCGACTAGCTACGCGGGTGGCCGTACTTAAGGCATATATGTATAAATGCATAGGTACGTATGTGAAATTATGTGCCAGGATCTGTCACCACTCCATTCTACGCAAAATTGTATTTATCCATCACCACTTGTTGGTCCAGTTTTTACTGAATTACTAGTAAAGAAACCTAAACTGCGCAGATTAAACATATCTAAAAATATTATCCTTAATCAAAGCCTTACTAAATATTTTCAAAACGTTTATTAAATTTCTTTGCATATGTCAACTTTGTGATTGCATTTGCGACAGGCCAAATATATACTCTGCTGAAAAAAAGTGTATTACAGGTCTACTACTGCAGTCCTCGCATTCTATAATGACACAGAACGTTTAGATTTGGGGGGATATACTCGTACCTATGCCAAAAATCTTCACTCAGAACAAATTAATCCTCAGGTTTAAATCGAGTCCAAACTGTACTTACTATTAAAGCAATACACTGGCAAAGAATCAGAAGTACCTATAGATACAATATAGGATAGGCCCATCTTAGGCATTTCTTGCGCATAGTGATTAGGTATTTTTGTTATTACTTTTGTGTAACATATTTTATTAGCCTTTATTAAGCATTCAAGTTCTTTCTGTTGGTTATTCACTCATATTGATGAATGATAAGAATTATGGAAAAAAAAAGAATATATTTGATTCACACATTCATTTGTTACTTACAGTACATTTGTTTTAGATGTTTGTTGTTGAATGAAGTTGATTACCAGCGAGTCCAAATCAAAAGTTTTTTTTACTTATCATTATGTTTATTAATTATATTTGACACGTTTTAACCGTTTGTATAAGTGTATAAATAACGCAAATTTCATTAAACATTAGGTTTTTTACATGTCTGAAATAGTTTCGGATTCGGTTTCGATTTCAGTAGAAAGTCCTCTTTCGGCCAGATACTAAAGAAAATATAAAATTTAAAAGATAGGATAGAATGATTTGAATTCTTATAATTATGTCAGAATGACTTAAATGTCATGAGCCAAAGTAGCCCACTTACTCATGACATTTAAGTCCGGTGTTTATTTTACTTGCTTGTATATTTAAGAAAACTGTAGACGTGCTAGCAGTTAAGTATATACATTTTAGGTCATAATAAGCCAAGCTCTGTCTGACTTTCTCTAGGTTCAATTTCGAAACTAAAACTACGTACACAGGTACTATGTTTTTTTTTTAGGTAAGACTTAGATGCTGGCTACTGCTGTTGGTCGTTCAGCTCCACCGGATTTTGGGCGAGGGAAGTCCCTCTTATAGCCTGGGAGGCCGAGATGGGCGTAGAAGGCGAAAAGCGCCTTCTACCTACGTCACCTGCGGGCGCCAAAAACGCTCCGCTAATACAGGGGGGTAGACAGCGAGCTCAAGGGCACCACTGTGGTTTGGACCTCGTCTTGTCTCGCTCCTGGGAGACATTGGGGGGATCGAAACTAAATGCCCCGGTACTACTGCAGTGTTGAACCGTTGAGAGTGGGCCCTACTGAAATTTACTCTGTGACTATATATGGAGAGACACTAATCGGGACTTTATTTTTGCCTGGAGCTCGCCAGCGAGCTCGGTGTTTGATTGTGTATGTACTACGAGTAGGTAAACATATTTATATATATGTATACCTTCATACATAAATTCCAATAACAGCAAATCAATGAAGTTATCTTTATGGACAAGTATAAACGAAGATTTCCTTTTTCAAACGACCCATATCATATTATTCAATGCCAGATGATGTCAAATGAGCTCATTTATTGTATTAAGATTATACATCTATGTACTACTTACTACTCGTAAATCTGATACGGATTTTTTATCAGGTCTCCGCTTCTCGCAAATTCACGCTTCCAGTAATCTGTCAAGATAATCTGATATCAGAGATAATGAACAATCGTTATCTAAGTTACTTTATCTTTCGCGAAATTTTGTATCAAAGTAGAACGATAATAGCAAAGAGTATAACAATAATTCTGATGTCGATATTAAGGAAGTAAAACTAACAATAAATAATTACGGTTCAGCGCAGGCGTCTGAAAAGGTGTCATAAATACGCAAGTAATTTATGTACTCAATTGGGTTCGATATAAAAAGGTTGCTTTATGAATCAGGCGTACAATAAAAATTATGAAAATGATTATTTGAGCAGCGTGACGAAAGAGGTGCACCAGACGTGAAGCTAAAAGCGTTATTTATACGTGTTTGGTGACAGGCCGCGCTCTCTCACCGTCCTAATTAAAATTTTAATTTGGATCCCGCCTTTTGATATCTTATTTATTATACTCGTACTTATGTAAAGTTTGGCGGTAAATTTTAACACAATTAACAATAAAGTACGACCGATTCGTTTTATAGTTAATTGTAGGCTGGTGGAATAAATGATTGACACAAAGCATTTGTATAATCCGAGGAAAGAATTTATTTTGTGAATTTATTTTTGCAATTCTCTACGTTTATTACGTCTGTGTTGGTGAGTCAACTGAACGACTGCGTTTGGAGACAAATGGACTTTTTTATGAAAGCTCATTCGCAAATTACATAATGATCAAAAGTAATATACGGAAAAATCAAAAAGAAATACGAAACGAGGCCAGAGGGCGTGTCTTGCAAGTTTGAGTAATGACCTGAAGGCGCTGAGCGTCGCAGCGCAGGCGCAGTGCCGGTGACGTGCTGGGATTTGAATACAATACTGCGATAGCTCAGGCCCGCCCGCGTGCTTGCATACGTAATCTTTGGCCATTTATTTAAAAAAATCTTCCACATTCTGCAATACCGATGAGTTTACTTACGATTACATTACGTTGCAAGTTCACAACCCTTAGCCATTTTCCTCAAATCTAAAATGCTGCTCCTCTCGCTTGCTTCGAAACGATTGCAATCACCAATCGAGTGGAGCACCGAGTTATTGACTCCATATGTATTTCTTCCATTAAGCCTTAACGATCATTGTCCAAGGTTGCATATGCTGCATTCCATGGACTGGCACGACGGGCGGCTTGCTATATTGTATACGGCAGGTCATATACGACAATAAACTTTCTGTGACTCCATATACTCGTTAACAGAAACGTTCTCATAAATATGTCTAGAATGAAGATAAACTCGCTTCTGAGACGCATCTAATATTAACATAGCTCTTCAGAGTGGAAGAGACAGTGGGTGTAGCCATGAACGCCTGCTAGGCTGCGTCGTAGTATTTACCATTTCAAATGGGTTACAATATAATTCATTGCAATTCTTTGAATGAAAATTATTAAGTCCATTGTTTCGAGTTTAAATGATACAAGGATGATATTAAAATGAATAATTTATGACGATAGGTAATTCCTAATGAGATAAGGATGATGCAAAGGCTCAATTGCGACAGTGTATGATTGTACTAGTGGTGCAATATTAGTAAAAAGTGTGTAGACAATGGAAAGAGGCGAGCGGGTCAGACGTCCTCGATAGCTCGGGTGGTGTTGGCAACCAACAGCTTGGCCGATGCCTATTTGGGAGAAGGCCCTATTTGGAAGGCTGTGTTGCGAGTTAAGATCGATATCGAGCGCGCCAACAACGAGAAGCTGCCGTCAACAAGCTGTCACTCCACTACAAGCCCGGTTAAGGATATTATATATAACAGTTTTATACATTGCATTAAGCTATTATTGTGAACAGGTGATATACTTGGACTGAAGCTGAACTTCCAAATAATAAATTTAAACGTTACTCAAATGAAAATATTTTATATAGTTTCAAAGTGGTGAAAAAATCAGGTAGCCTGCTTCATGATTGTTGTGCACGAGGTTTTGAGACCAGGGACAGGGACACCACCTTGCTAGACCTTATGTATATGCATGATCTATTCTGCATAAGAGATAAATGCCTTACAAATCTCACTTCGAATCTAAATTTTGAGGATCTTGCAGTGCTTACTCACTTTGACTGTTCTACGAGATCCTTTCACACGCCATGATATGCAGAATATGTATATATTCTGCATATCATGGCGCATTGATGATAACTGTAATGCCGTGCTTATATTTTTGATAAATAAATAAATGTAAAGGTGTTCCTATCTTTCTACAAATCTACTACAATTTCTAATAAATATAATGATTTTATATTATGAGCAGGTTATTTATAAGTAGTACATACGAGAATAATATTGTAGAAATGAGTACACAATACATACTTACCAATGTCGAAAATAGCTGCTTTTTACCCGACTTCAAAAAAGGTGGAGGATTTCATTTTACTGTCTTTTTTGGGTGTATAGCTCATAACTTACAGGATGTACCGATACTGATGATATTTTTAAAATGCGAAAGCTGTTTCTTGTCATGCTTCCATTTAAATTTGAGTGAAATCTGATGAGCAGTGTTTGAATTATCCCTATAATAATGCAACATTATATCTTTAAAGTCGATTTTTTGTTGATATATAATATTATGCTTGTCATTTCTAATTTTGTAAATATAATACATTTTAATTCTTTTACTGCTATTTTATTTGCAAGAACTGACCATAGTTATATACGCAAATGTCATATATAACAAAGAAACATTGTAGGAGAACATACCTGCACATCAGAGCGTGGCGTGTGACGGAATTACTTCGTCTCAACTGTTTTCATCGCATTCTGTTCTAATATCAAATACCTCGTAAAATGTCTGGGCGTTCACGTAAAATGTGCTAATAAATTTATGGCCCAACATACATTAAGTCGTTAAAATCACACAAATTTTACAACGCTTTCTATTACAATAGACGAAAAATACACGCCGGCAACTTTTCCCGTTTTTAATCGCTCTCGTCTTTTTTTCTTCACAATAGTCAATGGTTTTATTTACACACACAGTGTACACCTGCTCGACAATAGTACATTGTTTATTAAGGGCGGTAAGTAAGGGATTACGATTGAGGCGAGTAGAAGCCTGAAGTCGAAGACTGAGGAACTGACATCATGACAAAAAGAAAGCTCGAGAGTTTTATATGAGGCATTACGGCCAAGTTAACATGTATGTTTAGATACTGCTTACGTGCAAGTGTGATGAAAATTATATTACGTTCAATACAAACCTAACCTACCGGACCTACTTAGAACTATTATTACCTTCACTATTATTAAACTTCAACTATTATTGACATCACATGTCATCACATGTCATGTTAGCTCAATTGGTTAGAGCATACTCCGGCTCAAAGGGTGGATGGACGCGGGTTCGAATCCCGCACATGACTTAAATTTTTCCTATCGTATATTTGTGATTTTGTAATGCAATCCGCATAGCAGGCGTTATTGCAAACCTAACAGTATTAAAAATATTATTACCTATTTACTTAGACACTAGTTCTAAGATGAACGCTGACTTCAATTGCGAGAAATTCAAATTCTTTTTTTTTCTTTATGTTGCTAGGTCGGCAAACTATTGTAGAAACCATATAACATATATGGGTGCAACTTACCTAATATAAATAAATTTTGATTTTGAATTGGCATTATCGAAGATGTCATATGAAGGTCACCGAGTAAAAGTTCGTCACTACACAACTGGACTAATATATCAAATGTCAACTTTTAATTACCAATATACTAGTAATTTATAAATTATGTTAACTATCTCAAATAAAATTCCATTAGTAGTCATGTTTTTTGTAGAAGATGTAAGAAGTATTTCTCTTTTAAAGTATTTATCTCTTTTTTTTTATGCATTATAGGTTAGCCTTTAACCACTATCTCACCTGATGGTAAGTGATGATGTGGTCGAAGATGTTGTTCAGGCTAACCTAGAAGTACTGGCTCTCAAGGACAGCTGCCGGAACACACCGTTAGGTGCTTGGCGACAGATTTTCTACTTGAGGGTGGTAGCTAGCCAGGCGGGCATTTGCAAAATGCCCTACCACCATGCTATAACGACTGCTATCCTAAGACGACAACCGGGACCGATGGCTTAACGTGCCCTCCGAAGCACGGAAACGCTCAGTAGTAATGTCTATTTTTGGAGATGTTTTTTTTAATCCCGATAAGTTACCCTTTGACTACTATCTCACCTGATGGTATGTGATGATGTGGTCGAAGATATTGTTCTGGCTAGCCTAGAATTACCAGCTTTTAAGGACAGCTGAACACACCGTTAACGATTTTGCGATTGGCCGCCTGGCTAGCTACCACCCTCAAGTAGAAAATCTGTCGCCAAGCACCTAACGGTGTATTCCGGAAGCAGTCCTTAAGAGCCAATGAAATTACAGGCACATGACTTAACAACTATGTCTCAAGGTGACGGGCGCAGTGCAATTCGTTACTTGTGATGAAATGCGTCTGTTCTAGGGAGAGGTTACCCCGCTTAACGTAGGGCGGGCATCGATCTTGTTCCGTCACAATACCATAAAAAAATAAAATGACCGTGGCGGACGTTGCTTAACTTTGCTGATCGGTTCAGAACGGCTAAGCAAAGTTCGCTACGAGCGCTTCTAAAATGTATCTAAGGAATTAACACTTGACTCCCTACGACTTCGTTACGCTGGTAAGTTAGTATGTCGCATGTCGCCATACTGCTTTATTCCTATGGTGTATATTACCTTGAATTTTATAACTTTATATAGTAAAAATATTGGATCATCTTCAAATCAACCGGAACGTCCTCCGTTGCACAAGGTCTCCCCCATGGGGGGGATTTGCCACAATCTCCACGCTTGGCAGGCGTCTTAGGGAGAAGTTGTCATCTTCCGGCGATGAAAACTATCCGTTTGAGTTAATTTTTTTTCTTAATGGATAGTTACTAAATCAGGCCTGTAAGTAGGTTGACCGAAACCTTTGACCGTGGTGTCCAGGAAGTCACTAGTTTTAAGCGCATAGTTTGTGGGTACGTTGTCGTGGTGAAGCAGCAGGCCGGAAAGTCCTGTGTTCGACAGCTTGCCGCTCACAGCAGTGAATACCTCTAGCAAGCATTTGGTAGTGCACCATTAATGCTGTAAAGGTATTAATGCTGTAAAGGTGTTGACATCCAATCCTTTAAATGTCATAGTATAAAAACTACCGATCAAAACTCAGTTCAGCAGTGGACAATCCGGCAAGATACAGTATATATCTTAATATAATTAGGTCGCTTAGTAATACAGCTAAGCGTTTTATTTGTTTAATCTTTTGCGTATACTGCGCAATTTTTTGCTATATGCCATTTACGTTGCAAGTCAGTTATAGATCTAGACACTTTTTATGTTTTAAATACAATATTAATATACAATACAACATTACTGAAATATAAAGAGATTATAGTTTTCCGGCCGCGGCTCCGCCCACGCGTATTATCGCCCAAAACCACTAACCTCTTTTTGCGCAGTTGGATAAAAACTCTCCTATAGTTCTATAGGACAGTTATTATATATATTAGTTTATTCGTAACATACAAAAATACAAATCATTCTTTATAATATTAGTATAGATATAGATTAAATGATAAGGAAAAAAACAGAGCGTGGCAGGACAGCTCCCGGTGGCGGTGTTGCAGTACGGCAACGCTACGATTTCAGAGCGATGCGCGTGCCTCTTTTCCACAGAATAATTATAAGTTACTTTGCAAGTAGTTAAGCTGAATGAGTGGTCGTCGAGAACCAACCCGCTGTGTAATTAGCAGCCAGCAATGAAAATAAAACAGTCGTCTGTCCCACGCATTGCACTGCTATAATATAGTATTTTCTTTGACAAATGAGCAACTATTTTGTACGGACCGGAAACAATATTGTCTAAGCATTGAATTAGATATTTATTCAATACGAAAAATGTTTAATAAGGTAAACATGGTATGATGAACAATTTTGGAATAAACTTTCAACTTTTAACATATTATCTTACATCAAGCATATATATCCAGATATATTTGTGGATACATTTAACATGGGGCGACCCTATTGCCATCTACTGGAAATAGCTACAGATTACGAACTGCTTTTCACAAAATTTCAGGAAAAGCCTGCAAACACTTCTTTTTAGTTAAATTTATAGAAGGCTTTATTAAGTATTTATTGATCCCATAGACGATCATCTCCACATCGATGATGTATTTACTGAATGAACATTTAATATTATCACAAGGAAGTGACCTTAGTGTAATACTTGCCTAAGTTTAGTGACTCTTTTTACTTACTTTTACGTAAGTACTAAAAATTTAACACACACATTCGGATCACAAAGTTAATTGATTCTTCCAACTTTCAAAAACATTGTCCTCTACTGCCCCAGGCTGCTCGTGACTGCTCCATCACGAAATTTTACACTCACACTGCATCTTATTAAGTGTTATGAAAGGCCAAGTGACAGTACCTTTTATGGAGGCGCTCACGCCTCGCCGCTGTATGTATATTGACTTATCATCACCAGTACTGTCTGATTATAGGTACTCATAGCAAGATAGCTGGCATAAACCACTCCAGCACATCATCATTATCCTCCGGAGTTATATCTCTTTAATGGCTCAGAAATTTACTTGATTAAAAACGATGCCGCTCACTGAATGGGTTTGACAGTTCATTTTATCAATATTTAAACCCAGTTCCAACTTACATAGACAATCAGATTACATTATTTTGTGTCAGTCTGGAATTTAAATGAGTAAAAATATTGTTGTAGTATATTTTACTCCATTTAAAACGCACTACAACAATACTTACACAAACACACATGCATGTCACATGCATTCTTTTGGCAGCAAGGCTTTAGCGATTCCTTGGGAATCGACAGTTATTTCTCTCCTTCCAATGGTTGTCTGGAAAGGATCGCTATCAGGGATAAGACCGCCAATTGTTACATCATTTTGGTGTTTCAATAATCATTCTTACAAAATTACAAATATACGAGAACAAAAATTTATCATAAATTATTCCTCTCGTATATTTGTAATTTTATAATGTAAGTGACCGCATAGCATGCGTTATTGCAAACATAACAATACAAAAAAGTGTATATCTATTTATATTTGTCTATCTTTAGCAAGTTGTGACTCCAAGAAAATAGGTCTCATACACCAAGCTACGATAAAATGCATATTCTATTATGATGGAATGAAAGCCTGAACAGGTTCAGTTCTCATGACTCCAATATGGAGTCTCATAATTATTTTATTGCACGGTATCGACACAATATCCTCATTTATTAAGCAGTTACTTTGCTAGCAGATATAAATATCCATCATTTATATAAGTGGCAGCAATTGACATGTCAAGTTGTACAATATTCATGGTAATCCTTGGGTATAGCCCTCGGTTCGGACAGCAGCGCGTAAAATAGAGAAGCGAGTTGCTCCCGGCTGCAGGGTGCTATTATCGCGTCAAAGAGACCTGCCTTTATCTCTCAATTTTGTGATGATTTTATAAAGAGAATGAGGCAATGGCGCCGGCGGGCGTCGCTGCCAACCGAGACGACAGCGTGGTGGGTCCAGCAACGGTTATGGTAACACTAATTACGACCGCTTTAAGGACGCTCATCGATAACATGATAATGTCTTAAATGCCGGTTGTGTCGGACCAGACATTACTTTTATCGTCATTTCAGATTTTGCAAAACAGATTGGTCCCTCTTATGTGACACCTTTCCGACAAGCGCAGATTAACACTGTACTTTGTGAAAAGGCGATGTGATTTTAATTCGTGACATTGTGAAACATGTGTTTCTTTTGTTTTTCAGTGAAACAGATTACATAGTGTAAAGGAGAAACAATGGAACAATCGGGTTCACAGACTGAAGCGAAATTTACACAATAGCATTAGCATACGATTTGGATTGTTTGGCGGCGCGTAAAGAGTTAAGCTCTTGGTATGCAGCAGAGTAGCTCATTTCAGATAGAATTGATATGAGTGAGGCGTGAAGAACCGCGTTCCATCACGCCCAAGTCAAGTATTGCTGAATGTTATTTTCAAGTGCTGTTTCAGCGTTGTGGTATCTTTTCATACAATTTCTGCTACATGTATTTAAATGGTGGTTATAATATTAAGTCAATCTTTCTTTTTCAGATATTGCTATGTCCACTGTAACCATACTTGTATGTAGGTACATATAGAAAGACCGGGACGGATGTAGTATTTTTTTTGTATACTAGTACTATATTTTTTTTGTGGCGAAAAATGTGACTTAACTTACAATTATTAATATTACTATTAAACAACTGATATAAAAGTTGGATGGAGTAACACCGCCAATACCACCATTACTTCAGGTACCAAGTAGCTATATTTATATCGCTTGTTATGAATAACAGAGCAGGCATAAGTGAATAAAATTTTGGGCACGTGAGATTTGATAAATTATTTTGTAAGGTTGCAATTGAAACTCTAATGAGTTTACAATTGCAACGTTTCAGTTGCACCTCACGGGGTACCTACTGTAATCAGTAGATACCCCGTGGGGTGCCGGGTTAGAATTGCACCTCCCCATATCATCCCGTGGGTGTCGTAAGAGGCGACTTAGGAAAAAATAGGAATGTGGGCAGCAGAAGTGGTTCTAAAGAACTGCCATCTTATACTGCGATCCCCAAGCCGCCTGCCAAGCGTGTGGATTAAGGCAAATACCCCCTTAAAGGGGAGACTGTGTTCAGCAGCGGACGATTCGGCTGATACAGTACAGTACTGCAATAAGGTCTAATCCAAGCGTTCCAAACATAATAGCTTAACATCAGGCAATTCGACTGCTCGTTTCAGTACTCTCAAAATATTAAAAACTGTAACAAACCGTACATGTAAGATTCGTGCCCTGACGTTTCCACAAACATATAATTAGATATGCATTAAAGTAATATTTTATCTATGTCGGAAATAAAAGTGTGGAGATTCATTTCATCCTTTTGTGGTAATATAACCACTGAACGTTATTCTATCGAATCATAAGTATCCACATCAAATTAAGCGTTGGAAAAAAAATATATCTGCCATATACGAGTACATGTACATAAAGGCCGATGCAAAAGTTAATTTGTAATCGGAATTATAACATTTATAAACCAAAAAAAAACCGAAAATTTGCAAGTTAAAAATATGCAATCTAAAGGGTTAAAATTAACACCGACTTAAACACATTTTATATTACAATAAACATATAACACTCACTGTGTTTAAAACGTCGAGGCACTAATAATGTACAGAAACGCTATTTTATTAATGAAAGTTGCTTATTTTTATGCGTAATAATCGCGAAAACCTTAGTATTTAATATTAATTGTGATTTTATAACTTTACGCGATCCTGAGGAAAAGGGGTTTGATAGACGAAGGGACAGAAACCAAATATGTTTTTATTTCCTTCGACGTACAAATCCTTAAAATGGTTTAAAAAAAAGGCGTCCAAAATTATCAACTTACGTACAATAGTTACGAAAGAAAGGCAGTTCTGTAACTGATGTAAATACTTTGGCAAGAGGATAACATTTATATCGTTTATACAGAGATAAGGTCACGCTACACGACACGACACAATGCGCGAACGCACATACGTTTTAGAGCACTCGCACGAGAACACAAATTGCAACCAGTTGCATAACATGCATTATTTAAGCGCGACAACCTTATAAGAAAGTATTAATGTGATAGAGACTACGTATGTCGCATGCGGTGACTCAGAACTGAGCTCAATGACCCCCGCTCACCAGGCGACGCCTACTATTCCTGTGCTGCCATGCACTACATTGCTTCATCTTGAAACGCTTACTTGATTAAAGAAACACAATTAAACGTATTAAAAATGATGTAACATCTTCCTAGGACCACCTAGGACAGACACGACGACGAACCAAGCGGGTCGACGACGCAACGAATCGAATTCAATCCTATCTATTCCTTCCATTGTATCCTCAGAATCTACCCGCGATGACCCAGTCATTCCATTGGTATCAAGAAATCTACCTGCATTGACATTTGCAACTTTTTATTCAGCATTATTATGAAGAACGGTCGGTATTCTGAAAGAGCGCCTGATTTATCTATTCTTCGGAAAGCGAGAAATTCAAATGCGGTCGCGGTGCCAGTACATCATTCATCAGGTGGCGGTAAACGTGTAAATTTGCATACGACTTCGAGTCCAGTCTTACGGGCGTCGAGTGGAATTAAAGAGGGCCGAGAGGGGCGATCTCGTGTCGATACTGTCACATGACTAATGGAGCAGGCGCCGCCGATCACAGATATCGACAAATAAAAATATGGCCAGGCCACCGCCGCCGCCGCCGGCGCTGCGTGCGCCCTCCGATCAGCCGCGATGTTCCCACACCGCCGTCCAGCCATCGCCAGCCAACCACTGACTCACCGATTCACTGCTATAAATCTGTTCCGTCGTGAACGCTACATTGATTCCTCTCCGAGTATTTAGTTCATTATCGATGTCTTCCAGTCTAAACTCACAGAGTTTCTCGGATGATATGTTGTGACTAATGATCTACTATTTATTAAACAGCGTTCTACACCCACACGACATTGGCGAGTTAAAAGTCAAACAATCAATATAGTTATTTTTAAAACTCGAGTATTTCAATGGCAGTGTTTACTTTCGGAAGTTAGGTTATATATCTTAGAGAGTGCCGTAACCGTAACTTTGTTTAAAAAGTCCTAAAAGCAGCGTTGTGAAGTATAATATTATTATATTATGCACTCAATCACGACAAGCTTTATGTTATGATAACAGTTTATGGCCGGCTTAACCCAGATTTTGTGAGTAACAACATGACAAACAATATTACTTCGACTAAATGTTATCTCACACTGAAAAGCAAACATGAATATTGCTTCATTTTAAACTTTATTTTTGCATATATTCTATTTTCAAAGCAACGCCATGATTTTTATACCAGACATAATGCCACGTTTCAATTTATTTTAAAATAAATTATTATGTTTGTCTTAGAGTATCTAAATGTACTAGACACATTTTAACATACAACATATATTAATGGTGAAGTTGTATATAATGTGTAGATAATAAATAACAGTGTGTAATAAAAAAAGACGCCAGAAGTACATCAAAGCCGCTATTACGGGGCGAGTTGGGCGGATTTTCATAGGCGGCGAATCTTTAGGCGGGAGCGCTACGTCCTTCTAGAGTCTCAACGATAGCCAGCGGTCAATGACTCTTGTTGTAGATTTATCTTTAGCCTTATCTCAACTTTACCATAGTACCATGCAAATCAACAAACACTGTTTACATGGTTTGAAATTATTGATATTGTAAAACGTAATTTGGTTTTATTGGTTTTTAGTAAATTCCTGATTTTGGTTTTGAAACCTTGTTTGATATTTTGGGTAAGTTTGACGTCAATTAATCACGTCAAAAAGTATTACGTTGAGTGACGAGTGCTAGTTACACCGGATACGCGTCTAGCTCAAGGTAAATATGAGAGTTTGCCAAAAGTACGAACTATGCCCATCATCGGCACTAGAGGTGCAACCGTGGGATCGCCGCCGCTACCGCCGCCGCCGCGCCGCCCGCCGCGTTTCTGCCGACAGACGCATCCGCAGCCGTTGCCTGACACGCCATCACCACTAAATATAACCTGGTGACAATGAGACACTTCGCCGCCGCCCGCCGCCCGATAATTACCTAAAACCGAAAGTGCTAAAAATCGCAGATCACTCGCTCTACCCAGCCTTAATAAAAGGAGGTTCAACAACCTCGTCATAAACGAGAATGACGCCTCTTCTAGATTATGCGGTTTATATCTACTGAGAGAGAAATAAATTACTAGGATTATTGCCAAGTGGAAAATCATTATAATATATTGGACGGCTGGAATTCACTGTGACAATATTTTGACAACGTGCGGCCTGGGAGCTTTAGAGCCGTCTCCGTCGTAGCTTCTCTTGAGCTTTTACATCATTTTTATTCTTTGCGCTTATTACATTATTTTCGTGTAAGAAACGTCACTGATTTTCAAACATTTCTGTGTACTGACAATATGTACAAAACAAACAACATTTTGTTGCGCAAATTTATGAACGTCAAACTAATTATTTAAGAGGCGATTTTATAGGAAAAATAATAATAATATAATAATGTTTATTTTGCATCGAATACATGTAACATTAATATACATAGTAACTTAGTAACATATTCATTATAACATACATACTAGTTACACTATAGTGCACAAGTAGACAGATTGATACATTATCGTCCATATAGTTTTACAAGCAAGAAGTAAAGTTTGTTCTAACACTAAACTATTGTCTACTATTGGACATTTTCATTGGATCATTTACATTGGATTGACTACACTAAACTATTGGATTTGTATGTAATTGTAACTACACAGCTCTAAATATGTGGAATGTTCTTACGAAATTTACTGTAATTTTATTTAGAAAAAACATGGAACTAGCATTACAAAACGTAACGAGAACCCTTAAGCCTTAGAAGACTTCTGAACGAGTCAAAACAATTATTGAATTTTTATATTGTTATGATTGCAATAACGCCTGCTATGCGGATTACATTAAAAAATTAGAAATATACGATAGGAAAAAATTAAGTCATGTGCGGGATTTTCCAATCGTATATTTGTAATTTTGTAATGTAATCCGCATAGCAGACGTTATTGCAATCATAACAATATAAAAATTATAAGGTTGCGTCATCATTTACAAGTATAAAACCAATTGCAAAATTGGTCTTGTTTGTAGTACAACGTAAGTGGTACTATAGATGTCGCTCCATCCCAATACGATGGTTAATGAACGATAGGAAAGATTCGAGTTATGACGTCATGTCATGTTAGCTCAATTGGTTAGAGCATGCCCCGGCTAAAGGGGCGGATGGACGCGGATCCCGCACATGACTTAAATTTTTCCTATCGTATATTTGTAATTTTGTAACAATTATTGAAGTTCTTCATATTTATTGCATGTTGAATATATCAAAATTATAAGAAAAGTTTTTCATAATAATATAGACACGTAGAGTCTGTTCTGATGACGGCGACCGTCGAATCCGCGGGGTATAGATTTTTGATTGATGTGACAGACAAAGTGTGATGAAATTGGTATTTCATACAAGTAATGTTCAGATAGACTCTGGTTACAGTCTGGATATTCAAACTATGCACGCTAGACGGCATGTGCAATAAGCGCACACCGTTTGTTATGAAAGATATGGTGAAATGTAGGTGTTTCCACACCTCTGTCTTCGAATCGGGAATAAGCAAGCATATTAATTATGATGGTTATTTATGGAGTGCCAGTCCACAATAGTACAGGGCTCATAGCGCTTAACGCTGTATTAGTTTCAAGTAAGTGCGTGGTAAGTTGCTCGTACGCAGGGCGCCGTGGCTGGTGAAACGGGCGCCCTGCCGGTGTCCATCTACGGCCAGCAACTGTATAACCGGAACGACTGTCCCTATTTAGAATGAACAGCTCGCAATTTTGATACGACTTGAGTCTCTCGCCTCATAACTTACTTGAGTACTTTATCAAATCTTAATTAAACACTTGAAACATGCACCCGCGAAAATACTGATATTTCACTTAGAAAACTATCGCGAGTTTTGTCCATTATAACTAAATAGGTACCCGATTGGGACTCAAGTTATATTTACCGGATAGATTCCGACCATTTTCGGTAAATATAACGTGAGTCCCAGCCGGGTGCCTATTTAGTTATACTAAAGTTTATTGATACAGATGTGTGCAGTACAAAAACATTGCAACTAAATATGTTACACTCGCTCATGACTTCATATGTGTATGGTTTATACGCTTAGCTTTATCGCGCTTCTATGAGAACTATGAGAAGGCGTAATTTTAGTAGAAAGAAAATTTTTATCGTGTCTTGTTAGACATGATATAGATATAAGCTACCTCTGGTAAATTTCATCGGAACTTTGAGCTGATACCTAGTTTAGCGGTATAGAAAATTAAAAAAAAAATAAGTTATAAAAAATCATATGATCATGTAATTTATATACATACATAATAATTGGAACTTGAAAGGACAGAAAATAATTAAATACTGTTTCTTCTACGTGAACTTTTGATGATGAATATTTGAAAAGTTTGTTGCGATTTATTTGATGTTATATTTCCTAAGCATCATGTTAACTGCTTTGAGAAGTGACATTATCTATCCAAACTTATATCAGCTGAACTCATAAAGCATGTCGACATTGTTCTTTCTGGTACACGAAGCGTAAAAAGCGACTGAACGACCGAGCAACTTAAACAATGGTTTATTGCAGGAAGCACCCATCGGATACAAGACTACAAAGTTTAATGGCTGTAAAACTTCATGTTTTGTTTTATTACATACTATATATATATGTATATATGTAAAACAAATCTATCTAGCAATGAAGTCTTCCGAGAAAGGTAACAATATAAAATTCGTTTAAGTACGAAAACCCTTCACACCGACCACTGTGTTCTGAAACTAATATTTACGGTGTATTCCAGTATGATACCAAGTGCAATAACATCAATATTTTTAAAAATAAATTTCTGTAGCGATTTTGTAATAAAATTCTGGTTTAATCTCATCGTATTTCCATTACGCCGTGATCCTTTAGAGTTTAATGGCCCTGAGTTATGTACTTCTTCGCACTGAAGAAGTAACTAGCAAAAAATATTGTAGTTATTAAAGCTGCAAATACAGCTTTCTAAATACAAAACTACGAAGTACCAAAAGAGCAGAAGTTTATGGGAGATCCATTACATTCTAGGTCTGAAACTGGATTTACAAAATGTATACTTACGTACAGTTGCCTGCAATAACTAGAAGACACTTCGTAATGTTCAAAATAATGTGATGTCACTAAATTCTTAATTATGTTAACATGAGTAAAAAAATCAAATTATTCTTTGATTTTAAGATACTGTACATAGAGAGAAACAGAAGTCTTTGCCACAATTTTGAAAATTATAATGTATATATTTGTTATTGTAGGCGACTGTACAAAGAAAATTTGTAGTGATTTGTTAAAAACCAATAAGAAAAAAAATAATGAATTCTACTATCATAAAATTATTCATAACAATGAAAACTGTATCCAATTCAAATAATAAATGTTGTCACAACTTAAAAAAACTTTTTCCAAATTTTCAAGCAATGATACCCGAGCGGAACATATTTGGATTGCGGTGCCGCAGGTCCATGTTCTAATGCGCACCGCCGTGCCTGCTTGCGTTTAAGCACATGGTGGAAGAGCATTTTGCTAATGCTCGCTTGGCTAGCTACCACCCTCAAGTAGAAAATCTGTCACCAAGCACCGTACAGTATGTTCCGGCAGCAGTCATTAAGAGCCAGTTAAATTACAGGCAAATGAGACGTAACCTATGTCTCAGGATGACGGGCGCAGTGCAGTTTGTGATGAAATACTTTTGTTATAGGCAGAGGTTACCGCTTAACATCTAGTGCTTGTTCCGTCAAAATCCCATAAAAAATAAAACTAATTTTAATTTTATATTTCTAATGTAACTCCTAATTTTCTACAATATCTGATTCAATCGTGTTCATACCTATATAAGGTTATTGGTAATTTTAATTTAATTAATAATATAAATATTTTTTATTAATATAAAAAATAATTAATCTTTTTGCGAGAATATCAAATAATTTTTTTACCATAACACTGAAACGCTAGTTTGCGAAAACATTTTATACAAAACTTATAATTTAGAAGTCAACTAGATATAGATAAGCATTGCAATTCAACGCAATGCTGCCAGCATGCTGGGCACGCTGCCAACTGGTAGTAGGCTAGAGCATTTGGACTGCCTATGAGTCCAAATGCTTTTATTGTAGTAGCTGTAGTGTTGTATATAGTTCGTAGTATTTTGTTAATAAAGGCATACCGGCGGTATAAATAGATATATCATCATAATATGCTTCAGCAATTCGCATATTCCAAACACTATTTTAAAGCGACTGTAAAAGAGGCGTAAGATGTTGAAAACACCGCTTGACATTGAATTTCAGGACGCAAAAGCTATTTTTCTTCAAAGTCTAGACGCTATTGGCACTGCGCACGTTATAAAATCCGGGCTTTGCAAACTAGGACAACCAATAATAATCAAGTGACGTAGGTATCTAGACACTGGAGCCATGTAAATTATCCGTAATGCGACGATGTCGAGAGGTCATCGCACTATCGTTAAAGTACCTACGTCTATTTCTAATAAAATTATACTATTTCAAATTATGAAGAATCTCTGTATATAGACGTACATACGAGTAGGTAGGTATAGGAGATGACTGCCTCGGTCGTGAAGTGTCGAAAGCGGTGCTTTCGGAACTCAAGATCCCCGGTTTGATACCCCGAGTTGGATTATTATTATGATTTTCTGAAATATCTCAGAATTATTTGGTATAAAACAGCAATCTGAAGTTTAGAATTCTGCTTCGTAGAAGGAAATTGGCTCGCCCTCTATTCCATGGGGTCAAGAACATAGCAATATGTTAGTATAGCAGGTTGTAAAAGGCACTGTTACTAGAATCAGCACTAACATTTAAATGTAACGCAGGTTTTGTTAAGTTGGGGCGCTAGATCGTACCCTTAGATTCTGATTTATATTGGTAAAACCTAGGAAATAAGAAGTTTTTCTATTTTTGTTTAGTTAATTAAGTGATTCTGGACTTATAAAACATCAAACGTATGTTATATTTTATATAACAATGTAATATATCCATGCTTTATATTCAATAGTTTTCTTCTTTATGTTACACCCGAGTCTGTATAATTTTTACTATTCCTTTCCTTACAAAAGTTACTAATAAAGATCGCTTTTAATACGGATTTTTTGGTGTAATGGTCTTTGGTGTTGTATGTAGCATAACAATAAAGATTTATCTATTGTTTTCCACATTAAGTCAGCGTACAAAAACAAAGAATGTGGAACATTTTTTATGAGGCTTGAAACATTAAATAGCATATTGAAGGCATCCTGCTCAAGTGTTGGAAGTGAAACACCTAGGTGAACGTTCCGAAATCAGTTTGAAGACGTTCTGAAAAAAAGGCCAGGTTAGTAGTACCCTAAACCGACGATTATGTATGAAAGGATTGATGAGGTAGAAGAAGAGAAAGATATATGTAAGAATCATTAGAAGAAGAGTTAGTGGAAATCATCTGCCTACCCCTACGGGAAAGAAGCGTGATTTTAAGTATGTATGTATCATGCTTATTCCAACAATCAGAGCGCATTATTGTTATGTCCACATAATATAATTTGTTAGTAGTCCTACACCTAATGAGGAATATTCACAGCACTCCCATAAAAGCTAGACAGCAAAAGTGTATACAATAATCCCTAGACCGCCAGACGACCGATGCTCTACATTGCAATCGATGCGTGTAATAATATCTTATGTTCGGTATACTTTTATACAGTTTTTATAACTACAGTGACATCAGCTTGATACTAACGTTCGTAAGTCTATATGTATCAATACTAATACGATAAGTATGACATTCGATGCCTTTAGTAATAAAAAATATATGTTTTGTTTAAAACTTTCTTGTTAATATATTGCTAGATTAGAAGTTCACGCAGTAAAAGAATTCATGGTTTATTTCTACAATATGAGTAGACAAAAACCAAAACATTTAGATATGAAAATGAGAAACAAATGAAAAATTCTACAGACATTTAAAACAGAGCGCGTTGAAGTCTTTTATATAGGTGAAACGAGTAGTTGTTTTGTATGATTTTGTAGAAGTCAAATAAATCATACCTACATATTTTGAGTACAGCAATTTTCCTCTCTATTTTATAAATGTATTGTTCATGCACCTACTTACTTAGTAAGCATGTTTTGAATAAGCTTCGTTGATCTAAGTCCCAAAATAGAAAACATAACGAGTATAAGTACATACTAAGCAAGCTGAACATCGAACTTTGAGTGTAAGTTAAAGATTGATCTTCTAATGCAACATCATAAGAGTATCATTTTAAAGCACGCGTGGGCTTAAGTCTGTTTGTAACACCACTTACAGGCTTCACAAGAGCTTAGGATATGAAAGTCGTAGCATTCCGTGTGTATATTCAAACATGTTTCGCGACCGATTGAGAAGAGTGCTCCGATCCATTACGGTCTGTGAATAAACACTACATCAACACTCCATTATCAACATTAAGTTTCAATCTATAAGTGCGATATTGGCGTGGATAAATAAAGACTGGATGTTTGTTGAATCAGCCGACGATGGGTAATCTCTAGAAAATTGACATTTGGCGCCAAAAGGAGCTCACTGAGTGATTGTGAGTACACCAGTCGGCGCGAAATGGAAGCGTGTAAATATTTATCGAGCTGGAATTCATAAGTGGCTCCATATTTGTATATGACTATTTTATTTCATTAAGGCTGGCTGTGTATACTGGGTGGTGCTTCGCAAATATTAAAAGCGTAAATCATGCCACGTCGTTATCGTGTTTGCTACGAAATTAGCCGCGGCCTTTGATGTTTTGAAAACAAATGATTGCTGCTGATGTGATACGACTACTTAAATATAGCACAAGCTTATTATGAGTTAATCGCTATAATTAATTATCTGTGTTTATTTTAAGTTTATTTTCATATCTGGAACCAGAGAAATAGATATTTTTTTTATTATTTATAATAGCTTCCGAGTTGTAGTTCACATGAATAAAGTAAAATAGACAAACTTGTTGTGAAATACGATGAAAAATCAAAAAAATTAATGTATTGTTTTCCTATCTTCATTTAAACCATGAAATAGGTAACTAAGATTTAAATGTAATTATCTTAATAATAATACGTAGTTCTACGAGGATATTAGTGTCTAAAGGAAGGCTTCTAGGTATTGTAAAATTTAGAAAACTAGGACTTGCAAAGGCAACGAAAATTTCCTAGCACTTTTGTTATTATCTAATACAGATAATGCTGCAGCATGCTGGGCACACCGTCAACTGGTAGTGCGCTGGAGTATTTGGACTACCCGTGGGACTGCAATGGCCATTAGGTTGCCTAAATGGTTTTGTTGTAGTGGCTGTAGTGTTGTAAATACTTTGTAGTGTTTTGTTAACAAAGGTATACCATCGATGTAAAAACTTAGATAATTGATATATTTATTTATGAAAATATTTACCAAAGTCATTTGCTTTTTCTGTAAATATTTTGCATACAAAGTTACTACAAAAGGAAAAATTACAGTCATGTGCGCGATACGAACCTGCACCATCCACCCCTATAGCCGGCGTATGCTCTGACTGCTAAGCCAACATGACTTATAACTTATAACAATCATAACTCCAATTTGGCCTCTCATTCTTTACCATCGTATGGGGATGGAGCGACACCTATAGTTCAACATACTATGTTGACTATAATTTATCCTCTCGTTGTATGAATTAATAAAGTTGTAAAATATTTAATAAGATGAGATCATTGTTAACCGGGGTCGTAAGGTCATAATTTATAAAAAAAAACAGGCGTAAAATAATAATAGTATTTTACTGTTATAGAAAATTCAGTCTTACAAATACATCAATATTATAACTTTGAAACAACAAAAAACAACAAACGTCCTTCTGAAATCAATCTTCAAACTGTAATGCTTAGGCAACGCTTAGGCATGAACTACGTGCAACGGTGCTGATTAACTCCGTTTGAACAATTCATGTCTGGGACCGTAAGGGCGCAATTTTTTTTTAATTTTTTTGATAGGTAAGCCTTTGACCACAATCTCACTTGATGTTAATTGATGATGTGGTCGAAGGTTTTAACCGGCTTAACCTAGAATAGAAGGCTCTCAAGGGTGGTCGCTAGCCAGGCGGGCATTCGCAATATGCTCTCCCACCATGCGGTGAAGCTCAAGCCCGCGGCGGGATTCAAAATTTGGACCTGCTGCGCGGCAGTCAATGCCAATGAGCCATCACTGCTTCTAAACTTTTAACACTGCTTTCTTTTTCCGTTGTATAGATACTCTTTGTCATCACCATCATTCCCCATAGGTACAGCACACATATTTAGCTTCATATATCTACTGTGCTATAGATCTAGTCGTATGGTCATTTACGGTAGACGTGTATATGTAATCAGAATAAAAGAAAATAAATATTTTTGCAATCATGTCCAACGGGTTCCAAGCTATTTCCACGAATAAAATTCTGCTGCCAAGGTAATTGCGAATATTTGTTTGCTACAGCTTTTATGACTGTTCTCAGTAATGTATAAAACTAGTTAACCACAGACCTCGAGACATGCCTATTTTCTAATAAATCTTTTAGTATATACAAGTATATAACAAATCTTTCCGAGCAGCAATTTTTTTTTTTTACCTAAAAATGGTACCAACTTCTACACTCAAAAGTGTGAAATAACTTGTTGAAGTCGGTACTATGATACTTCAAAAGTACATACTATCACAATATTGTGCGCTTTTGAGTTTTGAAGTCAATACCATTTTTAGGTACAAAAAATAATCTCCCGCTTTAGGCTACTTACGGGATCGATTGTCATTCACTGTCAAGATAGGAAAACGCTTTTCAGTTATTGGAGTGTAACTCAAAAACGACTTAACCGATTTTAATTAAATTTAAATGAGCCTACACGGGAAGCATCAGCTTTCAATTGAAAATGAATCATCAAAATCAGTTCCCCCAGACAAAAGTTCTGTGTATATATATATATCTTTTTTTTATGCTTGATAAGTTAGCCTTTGACCACCATCTCACCTAATGGTAAGTGATGATGTGGTCGAAGATTTTGTTCAGGCTAACCTAGAATTACTGGCTCTCAAGAACAGCTGCCGCAACACACCGTAAGATGCTTGGCGACAGGTTTTCTACTTGAGAGTGGTAGCCAGCCAGGTTCGCAAAATTCGCAAAATTCCCTACCACCATGCTATAACGACTACCATCCTAAGACGACAATCGAGACCGATGGATTAACGTGCCCTCCGAAACACGAAAGCGGTCAGTAGAAATGTCACTAGTGGTCACCCATCCAACTCATGACCGCGGCGGACGTTGCTTAACTTTGCTGATCGATTAAGAACAGCTAAGCAAACTTCGCTACGAGCGCTTCAACATAGCATATGTATGTTACCTCGGTTATACAGACGGATTGAGAACCTCCTTTTTCTTATGAAGTCGACTTAAAACTACGCTTATCAGAGCAGCGTCACCAGCATACTAAATGCGAAAAGATAATACTAAAATCGAGGCAAAATCAAATCTCATAGATTTTATCTCTCTACCCCTCCAGTAAAACAGCTTTTACATTTAACGACTTCAACCTCTTTATGCAATAACAGCCCAAATGCAAAATTAAATCTATACTTATAATAAAACTGTAACAGTTCCAATTCTGTACATTGAAGATATTTAGCAAAAAAAAATTTGAGAGCACTCTGTAGCTGATACTGATACCAAAACTGTATTTTTTTTTATTTTTGTCTGTCTGTCTTTCTGTCTGTCTGTCTGTCTGTCTGTATCCCGGCCGCGCATCACTCCAAAACTACTGAATGGAATTCAATGAAACTTAACACGAATTGAGTTCATACTACAAAGAAGGTTATTGTATACTTTTTATCCTGAAATTCAGCGCGGTTCCCTCGGGAAAGGGGATGAAAGTCAAAATGTACACTTAGTTGTAACTTATTAACGCGTCGTCCGATTTCAATTATTCTTTTTTGTTAGAATAGTGATGAGTGAGCCCAGAACCCCATGGGCAGCCTGGCACCCCACGGGTAGCCCAGCACCCCATGGGCTACTGAATGACATTCAAAGAAACTTAACACGATTTGTGTTCATACCACGAAGAACGTTATTGTATACTTTTTATCACGAAATTCAGCACGGTTTCCTCGGGAAAGGGGATGAAAGTCAAAATGTTACTTAGTTGTAATTTATGAATGCGTTGTCCGATTTCAATTATTCTTTTTTTGTTAGAATAGTGACCAGCGAGCTCGGAACCCCACGGGCATTGCGGCACCCCACGTGCACCCGGCACCCCACGGGCCACCCGGCACCCCACGGGCCACCGGGCACCCCACAGGCCACCTGCCACCCCAAGGGCACCCCGGCACCCCAAGGGCAGCCCGGCACCCCACGGGTAGCCTGGCACCCCACGGGCAGCCTGGCACCCCACGGGCAGCCTGGCACCCTGGCACCCCACGGGCAGCCTGGCACCCTGGCACCCCACGGGCAGCCTGGCATCCCACGAGCAGCCTGGCATCCCACGGGCAGACTGGCACCCCACGGGCAGCCCAGCACCCCATGGGCAGCTTGGCACCCCACGGGCATTTCGGCATCCTTATTTAGATATGCCAGCTTACTAAAATAAAACTCTAAAATCTGGAATATTCGCCACAATACATATTTTTAACTATCTATCTTTTGCCGGATACATTTTGGAGACTGCGCAATGGAAGTGTACAATCTAATATATTTTTGTTCTACCGCCAAACAAGGAGAACCTTGGCAAAAAGATACCGTTTTATAATCGAAATTCCAAAGAAACGCACAAAGTACCTACTTTGCTTCAACATTTATTGTGTGAACCGCGAAGGAACTCTCTGAGTTACTTAACTACTGTCTTCTGGAAAAAACAACCCGGGAGTTATCAAACCCAAAGTAAAAGGCTCCTTTCTGAGCTATGCTTTACTAAGAGAGGTTCACCACAGACCACAGCGTTGCTTAATATGAGATAAACAGTGCTCAAATGTGAATAAATAGTCTGCAGGTACGGCAATCGCGAACGAAGTCGCAGGTACAGCTAGTAAACAATATAATTATAATAACATATCGTTATAATAAACCGCTTGTACGAATATCATTAAAGAAGTGTTGTATATGAATATGTGTGTATTTAGATCCTTTGTAAATTGTTGTTGATCAGAATGTATTAACATTTTATTTGTTTTTAAATCAGCAGTATTATTAATAAACATATATGGGCAATTAGTTGGTCTCAACGAGATTTTTTAATTATTATCATACAAGGCAGAATTCGGCATACAGGATAAACTTACACGCTGGGCAATCTCTGCATTATAAATCACTTAAAATAGGACCTACAGCCGTATCTTAGAAAATATTTTTTTCTGATTACATAAACGACAAAAATGCCTGGACAATTCCGCCTCCGCCAAGCTATTGCCTGTCACCTACATAATTTAAACAAATATTGTAAAAAAAAAAATAACTCTATTATATAGTTAGTATGTAACACATTGTTAAAAGAAGTTTAAAAGAATGGCCCCCAGTTTCTTGCCCGTTCTTCTCGCAGTGGCTCTATACAATTTATTTGTTGAACGTGGCAGTACAATGTAGAATATTTCAATACTAAAATTTGTAAATTGAATAAATGATTTTGACTTTGACTTTGAGAAATTCTCGTGAGTTTCACACATATTTAAATATTACAAATTAAACCGGCATCATCAGGGCGAATGGGCAGCTGCGTCTGCGAGCTCCTGGCGGGCACTGAGAGCTCGCAGACGCAGCTGCGCACTCGCCCTGATGATGAGCATCTGATATGCTCGAAACCCGGGTTAACATATTCGATCCTCAACGTGAGTGTTCTTACCGGATTAATTTATAATACAACCGTATCGCTGACGGATATTGACTAATCACGGAGGCATTTCTCCTGCATGTTGAAACACCGCTTGCTTCTGTGCGTGAAACATGAGTACTAGAGTAGATTTTTTTTGACGGATACCAAATCACTTTTAATAAAAGTATATAATAATCAGCCTGCAGCTAGACTACGCATGTTTCTAGCTATCTGTAAAATAGGTAGGTTTCTTTTCAAGACTATCAAGGAAACTGTTATTGTCAATCGACTGATTGATTGCTCGCCATGCAATCGTCACTTTTTATCACCAAATTAGAGTTCACATCATGAACTCTAATTTGGTGATAAAAAGTGACGTTATTTGGTTCCGATTTTAGTACTCCAATTTCGGCTTTTAATAAACATTTATGATGTCATGATTTTTGGATAAGAAGAATAAAACAAAGATGCCGAGATCAGTCCTTCCCAAAATTAGTTTCGAACAAAACATAAAACGAACAAATTTCCTAACTGACACAGACACTTATGAGGCCCTAGGAATGTGAGATAACTGATGACGGGTGCCAGGATCATATCAAGTGGAAATACGTGGATCTATACTCGTAACTTGGTAAACAGGCGTGACAATATCTATGTACTTATACTTATTATCAATCCAATTTGTAGGCCAGTAATTCACTTTATACCACACCCACTCAGAAAGCGTCTCATTACTCGTTCAAAAACATGTTATAAAGTTCGTCATATCTCCCTTATAAATGTACGGCGGGGAAAGTTATATGGATTTTCATTCCTTTTGAAAATTCATACCTGCCCTGGTAGCGTTCTTTTGTTTAACATAAAAAAATACAATCTCAAATACAGCAGCCTACAGCTTTACATACAAGCTTATAAGATTCTAAAATCTTTGGAAAAATACAATTAAGTAAGGTGATTAATATTTGGAATAGAACTAGACAATCATTTGTAAAAAACATTGAACAAGCGATGACGTATGTCCAACACAGGTGTTAAACCAAAGTGCGAACGAAGTAAATTATTCATCCGACTGGATCACAAAAAGATCCCTGCATATTGTACTTAATAATGAAGTTATCGACAATACGATAATTCTTGTCTCACACCTCTCCTCCAACGTTTAATAGTTAAAGCTCAAATGCAAAAGACCTCGTTATTTAAGCCTCCGTAGCGAATAATTACCTACAATATTGCGCAGTGAACTCTGATGTTTACGAGACAATCACTTGCACCGTTCTGTGCACGAGTGGTAATTGTAATTTGTACCGCGTTAATTATGGCCACAACGGTCTTATCGTGAGCTTGATGAAATTTTATACCCTTGTGATGGGTCCCGCCGCGTCTCGCGTCGCTGACATGAATTTCGCTGATATAAAGGAAGGCGGAGGCGTTCGGCCCGACAAACGGCACCTACAGCAACATTGTAAATGTGACTTACGGTAATCAAAGCCAATTATCTGAATGCAAAGTGGACAAGTATGTCTCGTAGTGGGGACAGTGAGTGGTAAGATCGGTGATTGCAATGCGCATGCGCTGTTCGTGGGCAGCACCGGGCGGATGCACGTGCGCGCCGCAATGGGCTAGCGTGCTGAAGCGCGGCCTGCACTTCCGACTCACATTCATTCCCGCGCCATTCATACAACTGCGTCATTCATTTAATTCAAGTTCATAACGAGAGCCGGCACCCGTACGTGGGAGGAGCTCCGTAAGTCGGCCGACACACCCGCGAGGCGACACCGACCATTATCGAAAACTTTTATGGTCGATACTGATAAACCGTTTCCACGTTCCACCCGTTTGAGCTCGAATATTTCCATAAAATAAATCGATTCTGTCGTGTTTCGGACCGCATTATCGTTTCTTCGTATTTACTCCGGAGCGAGCGGTTCAAATTTCTTAAGGTGCGCTATATATTACCGGTGCATGCGTTCTAATTAAACGCGCGGGTAGAACCCCTGACACCGGACGTGGTCTGACTCCCCGGGTCGGGAACGCAGGCCGAAGGTGTGGGTGCCACGCGGCAACGACGGCGGCGCTCCGTGTGGCGCCGAGATGGTATCGCAACATCCCACCTTTGGCACCGCAACCGCATCATGCCATACTTTTCTAACTTTTTGGTGTGCCAGGTCGCGTGGGGGCGTATTGTGTGCAATTGTAGCACGCGAGGGCACCTCGGGCCGACGACCCGTCCGTCCCCGCTCCAAACCTCTATAATCCGACAGCATTATGGGCGACCCGGCGCCTTTGTTGACTACCGGCTTAATGAGGACCCGTGGGTGGCTTATGACACGTCAGGATCTGATCATAAAGGTGCCAAAATTCTACCTGATAGCCGAGGCTACGCCGACGACATTCCTATCTCGCACCTTTTAAAATTAATGTCTATTGTATGCGCTCGCCGACAGAAGGCGTCAGGGATTACGGATGACATGATGTTTAATTCATTCCACGGGTTCGTGAATAAATCGTGTTTTACATTTAAAAATGTATTCGCTTTTCGGCATGAGCGGGTTGTGCTCTAAAGCGACGATGACTCCCCGTATATCGTTAAGTTTAATTGAGATGTATGCACTCAAATTCTTTGACCCCAATTAATTTCGTGGAAGAGAAGCGGTCGAGCGTTAATTAAGTGCGCTAATATTTGCTGAGAACACGCTAGCGGTCAAATACAATGTACATTGTACTCACTATGTTTGCTTTGAAAACCGTAATCAGATTGATAAAATCTTTCTCAAAGACGGTGTGGAAGCGCAATCAATTAGCAAAGTTGAACGGAGGATAAAAGAGTCATTAGGAGCAAAATTAAAATGATTCTCACATCGTTATTTTCTTTGGCGATGCAAAGCATTCGTGCTAATCGCCGCTTACCGCCGCACTATGATGTAACCAATTGGGATTTTCCGTTTGTTTAACTACCTAATTGTATGCATGTTTAAAGTCGTAACAATTACGTGGTGATTAAAGTGAGTGCATGCGTGCGTTAATGCAATTTGAGTGCATGGACGCGTGATGTCACAGAGTGTTTCATTTGTAACGCCGCCGTGCGGTACGTAGCAGGCTCTGGCCAGGGCAATGAACCAAACACTGAATTGGACATAAGTGTCCTGCGACGCAGCAATGGCAGCCGCGCCCGCCACATTCACAACCGCGACCGATTTACGACACAACACTCCACTTATAATACCTACCAATATATTATCACTATACAATCAGCCCTTCGAGAAAATAGCAGAACTACATATGTACAACTACATCTACATATGTAAGCAAATAACAAAAAAGTACCTTAATCATGTCTCCACAAAAACATCGTAAATGGTATGTAATAGTAAATTTACCGTAAACAAACACCTATTACCTACTAATAGAAAATCAAGCAATGCAAAGACAATATTCAGAAAATACAGCACAATTAAATAAGAATATGAGCGGTTACTCAAAGTGAGTCTTGCTAATATGCGATTAAGATATATTAATACATATAAGATAACACCACAAATCTGTTGAGTCGCAATCAGTACAGGTATTTCATTTTCATTCCGTGTGCGAGTCGATCGCGGTGCATACAAACAATCATATATAATATTTGCGTATAAATGCGCGTTTAAAACATTCCATAAGCGAGGGTTAGGTATCCGATAATAATTTAGTCGTTTTACAGCCTCACATTCAATGTTTGATAGGAACTGAGATGCCTATCCAAGAATCCAGATAGGCGTCTGTATCTCAGACTGTACTGAAATGTATTCCAGAATGTAATCATCTCCAGTATTATTAAGAGTATGTTAACTTTAGAGGCTTTTTCTATAGATAAGTACAAAATATCACTGGAATATTCCTTACTGTTTTTCTCTCTCATGTCGGCGTCTTAGATGCTTCTAAGTAATCCTACAAAGTATTAAAGCAAAAAAGCATTTCCATAGTATGCCACTTGAAAAGGTTAAAAGATCAGCCGATAAAAGGCAATCGACGAGTTTAAAAATAACAATGCGTAATGTGTTACGTACATAAGATTATATATTTATTAATGAAGTTGTTGTAACAACATTGCAATTATTTGACAAAGGTGAAGATCAAAGTGATTGTAAATTATTATTTAATGATTTGGTTTTATTTTAGGACTTTGGCTATTTCTTAACCATCAAGTTAATAGATATTTGATAGAAATATATAACAAGAACCGGAAACTAATCGGATAATTACAAAGTTGAGTAAAAAACATTTATTTCCGGCTATTGAATTACTCCTTAAACAAAAAAACAAAAGGTTTGACAGAAAATGACACCTTTTTATCATACTTTTTTATAAATCGGTGCGTTTCACTTTCACCTTTATGATCTAGATAAAACTTATGATATTGTCTGTCTATCGGTTTGTATGCTATGTATATCATTTTCCTGCATCAGGCGCATTCTACTAGAAAGTTTTCGATGTTTAGCATGGACATAACCAATCATTTACGTAGACTATATGATCCGTAACAAAAACTAGAGAAGGTACATAGCTACTTTTTGGCTCGATTTGGTAGGGACCTCGAGGATACCTGATATTACGAAATTCAAAGAAGTCGTGGACATCAGAGAGACTCTATAAAGTGTATAATCAGCCAGAACAAAAATCAAAGAGATCAACGTTGGAACGAGGTATCTCAGGACTACTTATTTAAGGGTTATATATTTAGTAACGTGAGTTGAGCTAGCTGTTTGCAACAACAAGGTTGAGATAACAACATTTATATGTCCTTCTAAACAACTAATCTTTTTCAATATCATGTCAATCGATAGAAAAACTTAATATCTTTCGGTGATTTTCAAATAAAAATATGACGTCTGAAAACTGTAAAAAATATTAATTTCTGTCGGACGATTTTCGTTATTTTGGAACTAGCTATTGCTCAGAATAAATAATAGCAGATGTTGCAGAGTGTTGTTCGTGATATGAATAACCCAAACATCGTTGGGTTGATTTCCATACTAGGTACTAATTTTGAGAATATAAGCCTTCCAGTGAACACATCTTGTTTCTCGTGCTGTAAAGCCCGTAATAAATATATAAAACTAGTTTTATAGTTAGAGATAGGTAAGTAGTATTATAATAATAAGCTCAACCTTGTTTGTATAACAATTATAATAGAAATGTCAACTGCATGATAAACACAGGACAGGTGCCTTATAGAAAGACTTATTACTAAGCAGTGATTGTATTCATTGATTAATTTTGTTTTGTAATTGCAGTATACATAGTTACTCACGCTCTTAAGACAATATAGCGATAGCATCGTTTTAAATATAAGAAATAAATTTGTATGTTTTAAATAACCGCACTCACGCGTATTGGTCGAAATTGTCGACCTAGGTTTCGGGCATATACGATTTCCTTCATCAGGTGAGTTCACGGGGACGATTCGTTCTTCCGTGATTCTGTTGCGTGCCCGAAACCTAAGTCGACAATTTCGACCAATACGCGTGAGTACAGCCGATTGTTTAAAATTTGCGAGAAATTTCAAAAAATAAAGTTTATATTTGTAAAACATGATCATGATACAAATTGATAAGGAGCTTATAACGGAAACTAAAACATGCATTAAATGAAGTTCAATCTCAATGTGCGCTGCAGTTAAAACTTTTTATTTGTCCGAAATGTGCAAAAATTAAAGAAAATATTTATATACTTTTCAAATATACCTTTATCATATATGTTAAAAAATATCCAATACGGATTTGTTAAGGATTTAATTGATCACATTTTAGCGATAGTTAGAGGTGAAAATTCATTATCCTTAAGCTCTTCCAAAAAATAATTTTAAAACTGCTGCACTTTTTTTTACCAATTAATCAAGCAGTTATGAAAAAACCTTCAGCACGAATTTGTTAGCCAAACGTTCGTGCCTAATATATATTTATTCTGAATCCAAAAACTATCTCAAATGATGAGAAAAGAGCCGCAGTGGAATCTGATGCATGATGGCCTGGTCAGATAATTATTGAAATTTTATTTTTAGCTTAATCGGAATATTTTGCTCTAAGTCGCACGATCGTCATACAGAAATGTATGACCAGTCCTTATGCTCTAAGATAGCTAGGTACCTATACAAATATCGCAGTTTTCCTTATAAAAGTATGAGTGTGTGATTTTCGCTTAGCTTGCGGTACTGCTAGTAATCATAATGTGATCATATTATTATTTCAATATATTTTATGGAAAAAAAAAGTATCAGTTTTTGAATAGTAAGCTATTGAAGCACTTTTTAGCGATTTAGCAATGTTGTCACAGTCATGCAGTTGGTCCTGATGGTGGTCTTAGGATGGCAGTTGTTAAGCTACGTCCGCGCGTCCCAGGCCTTAGGCCTGACAACTGTAACACTTTGCATATTGTTAGGGTATTTTGCGAAAGCCTGACTCTACTCAAGTAGAAAATCTGTCACCAAACCACTAACAGTGTGTTACGGCTGCTGTTTTTGAGAACTAGTTCTCAGTGTCGACTACATCATCACTTACCCTCAGTTGAGATGATAGTCAAAGGCTAATTAATCTATGGGCAATCAAAAGAATGAAATCGCAGTGATAATTTTGTGGATACGATCACCACACTAACGTATGTTTTATCTTTTTTTAAGGTAATATTTTATTAATTTCAAAATAAAACGGGATTATCATTACTGAAACTGAGATTAGCCATCATCAGATTAAGAATCAGATAGCTTCATTTGGTCTTGTCGTCCGTAGCCCTGTAGTATTTGTGTAAGCTAGAGCTAAAAGAGCAGGGAGCAGCGCTATTTGCCTGCCGGCGTGGAGCAGGCACACAAGGGATCCAAATTCCAAAAACCCGAAGCTGCTTATCGTCGTAGGTGAGCCAAGTTACTATGATTTGTGATGATTGAGGAGTACGTGTTGATATAAAAAATATCTTTAGTTTTCACTACACATAAGCCGTATAGGGTCATGTATAAGTTCTAGATAAAACCTTATAAAAAGCTAAATATAATTATCATGTAAATATCGAAAACATCGCAGACATGATCGCTAATAACTACTCTGTCTTGCTTATCGAACGTAAGTAAGTCGAGTGTTGCACAATTCCGATAAGGAAAGATTTTAATTTCACGATAACCACTGATAACAATCGCACTATCAGATTTTATCTAACTTTGGGGCCCACGGATCTTTGCGACTGATAAAAAAGACGACGTTAATCGTCAAGTGAAGAGTAACTTTCGTTTTGTTCCGCGTTGTTTTCATGTGTACTACAACAATGTTACGCAATTAGCGAGCCTGAAATTAGCCCGCCCTTTCAGTCGGTCAGCATGCGACCGCCACCCACCTGTAGTACGCGTAATACGCCAACAGATACCACACGACCACAAACTACACAAATAAATCACATTTATATCTACAACAGTCATAAAACTGATCAATTACTCGAACCTGCAGCTAATAATGCAGAGCTATATCGTTACGATACCCGGAACCATCAAAGATCCGTAAGCCCGACGTCAAGTACCTACCTCAGCAAATATGTGGACATTGTCTTGGAAATTTCTCGTCACGTCACGTCTCGTCTTGGTCGCCTGTCTAGACATCACAGACAACTTTTTCCAGTGTTCTCGGTAATACGATTTTTGGCAGACATTTTAATATAGACTTGGCAACATTTTGTAACTTATCAGATTCGGAAAATGAATGAAAGCTGTCGTACGCGTGAGTCACGGGCGCACGGTGACGTCTTAGAAAGTCCTTGCTGTCTATTACAATCTAATAATAAATTATATAATGACACCATAAGTGCCTGCCACGCGCGAGGTTGATGCTAGGTTAACATACGATAATTTAAGATTTTTATTTATTTTAAAATGATTACGACGGTCAAGTTTTCATTTTTTACCGATGATGTTTTTAAAATATTAACGAATGTAGTTTAAACCTTTGGCTAGTCATTTTTAAATTGTTAAGGTTGGCCTTTGACCATGATCTCAACTGCTTGTAAGGGATGATGTGGTCGAGTGGTACCTAGCCAAGAGAGCAGTCGTAAAATGCTCTACCACCATGCTTCATGCTTCATGGAGCTTCATGGAGCTCAAGCCTGTGGCAGGCTTCAAATCACGGACCCCTGCGTAGCATAACATAGCTTTTACCACTGGGTCATCAATGTTCAAATGGGGTGTATGAAAAGAGCCTCCCCGTGTGACGTTTTCACTATCAAGTTCCGGCATAACTTGGGCAGCCAGACTCGCGTCATCTTTCTGGCTGGCCAATCTTTTCCCCACAGCACTGCCAACTCGAAAAAAGAAGAAGAATGTTTCAATTTTCAATCCCGTATAATTGTCATGTTAAATCTGATTTGGCCATATAAATCAAATAAAAATTGTCTGCCGTTTTGGTCCTTTGCCATGAGCGTCATACCCAAATCGCTACAATTTTGTAAATGAGTCAAACTCAATCGTAAAAGTTATTTACAAGCTGTATATTATTTGTTTACAATGTTTAATACATAAAAACGAATTGAAAAGTGTACTGAACCTCCAATATGAGTAATTCAAACTTGAGGCGCTCAAAGCGGAACTTGCGTAGTCGTTCTTAACCGAAAGTTCTACTGGAGGACACGTTAAGCCGCCTTCGGTTCCGATTGTTGTCTTAAGATTTTTTTTTTTTTTTTTTTATTTTTTTTTTATGTTATTGTGACGGAACAAGCCCGAGGCCCACCTGCTGTTAAGTGGACTAACCTCTGCCTATAACAGACGCATTTCGTCAACGACGAATTGCACTGTGCCCGTCACACTGAGACGTCCAGTTGTTAGGTCTCATTAACCTGTAATTTTTCTGGCTCTCAAGGACTGCTGCCGGAACGGCAGTCGTTACCGCTTGTGGCATCAAATACAAAATCTATCACAAATCACCTAACAGTGTGTTTCAGCAGCTGTCATTGCGAGTCTATAATACTAGGTTAGCCTGAACAATATCTTCGACCAATTGGTCGAAGACTAGTCTATTATCAAGAAAATCTTGTCATGGTCTCACAAAATTAACTGCAAATTCGAAATGAAATGAAATGAAATGAAATGAAATTTTATATAATTTTAAATATAAGCATCCAGCATGAATATTACATAAATAATATTGAATCAGCAGATCCGATTTTGGTTAAATATGACTTAGAACCAATGAATTAATGATAATAAAACAGCATCGAAATCAATTGAGCCATTGGTAATCTACTTGATTGATGCCGAGACACTAACGATACAGAATTACAAGACGTCTGTAAATAAAAAAAAGGCTTACTAAGGTATGTTGTAAGTATTTTTATCCAAGCAGAAAATTCTTGTGTTATACTTTTTAACTTTATTTATGGTTTGGAATAAACATCTGTTTTATCAATCTAAGCATTGTATAATTATTATTGATGAGGTCAGTTGGGTCGGTATTTACCTCAATCATTCAAGAACTGAGAGTTAATTTTACGTTAATGGTCCAATCTTCAGATTATCATTTGGTGCTTTCAGTGTTAGCAGTCGACCAGCCTCACAAACACAGACCAATATATTCAAAATTTATTCTCAAACTTTACCTAATTATTATGTTTCAGAACATACGGATTCAATTGAGAACCTCCTTTGTGTTAATAGAAAGATATTAATAAAACAGCGTATGTACGGATATTGATATAGTTTTACGTAAAATATTACTTGCTCAGTGGTTTTATGGAAAGTCGAATCTATGGAAAGATATTTAAAAAAAATGTTAAACTATGTTCCCTGCAGTGATTACTTGGGTGGGTGACGTCTAGTAGCATTCACTACTAAGCGCTTCCGTTCTTCGGGCGGCACGTTAAGCCATTGCTCGACAGCTGTCTTTGAAGGTCAGTTCATTTATCATCTTCGATCAGATAATCACTTACAATCAGGTGAGATTTAGATCAAGGAATAACCTATCGAAAATAAAAAAGTAACACAAATTTTGCTGTGCAATGGTTCACTTTTGAATCTCAAGTATATACTTATCAGTAGTAGTAAAAGAGTAGATAAGATTGCAAAATCGTTCGATAGTGATTATTCCATTATTATCTATGACATAACTGTTTAATTCGATTTGATTATTTTTAATCGTAATTGCTTTTTCTTTTTGTACCAGTTTTATCGTTACTATATCGTAAACGTGACGATAAAGGTTCTCACCAACAAAATTATGTCGTCTTTTTTCTCAGGAGTGGAGTTTTTTTTCATGCGACGGAATACATAGGTACGTGGCCTACCTGATGTTAATTGGTAACCTCAGCCTATAACAGATGAATTTGCACTGCATCACTCTGATACAAACATTTGTTAAGTCTCATGTGCCAGAAATTTTATAATTGCTTACTGGCTCTCATGGACTTCTTTCAGAACAAACTGTTAGATGCTTGCAAAGAGATTTTCTACTTAAGGGTGGTAGCTAGCCAGGCAAGCAAATGAGGTGAACCGCATGGTGGAACGGCATTTTGCGAATGCTCAAACTGACAGTGGGGATCGAGCCATGGACCTACGGCACGGCAGTCTGAATGCCTCAATATTCTAATTCACATTTATTTGAATATATATTTTTATTGCTGACATGCTAGCTACTAGTATTTCATCTGATGGTGTGATGATGTGTTTGAATATGCTGTTCAGACTTACCCAAAATCACTAGCCAACATAAAGGTTTTCAGGGTGAGAGCTAGCCAGGTGGGCATTCGCAAAATATCCTACCGCACACTGCTATAACGACTGCCATCTAAGACAAGAACCGGAAATGACTTAACCTGCCCTCCGAAGCAGGGTATTGCTCAGTAATAGATGACGCCAGCGGTCACCCATCCAAGTAATGACCGCAGCGGACATTGATCGGTTAAGATCCACTGGGCCAGCTCAGCTACGAGCGCTTCAAATTGAGCGGAATATAGTAATTCTAAAAGTAAAATATTTAAGTTGAAGTGTTTATATTTGATTTTGTTTATATTGTTTATGTTTATATTTATATTTCTCTTTGGCACTATCCCGCGAATGTGAGATCAGTACAATTTAATTTATTTGATAACTAAAGTACATATTCCAGAAAGTTTGGGCTACGGTTTCATGGGCAGTCGCCTTCCTGACGACAACCCTCCTTGGGTAGTTCTTGAGGGTAGTATACCCGCTACCACCTTCTAGTAAATTAAAAAATATATTTTCGGTTACAGAAGGCGTTAAATCGTTAAGAGTTGTTCTGCTTATGCAAGAAACCTAAAGACACGTAACTATGATTTGCTGCTCGTTCGGCGCTTTATTCGTCGTCTGTTATGAATCCAACAGGCTTATATTTTATTATAATATTATGTCTATTACCTAAGGAAATGTCCAACACCATCATCGTCAGCCTTCTATTATTTTATCTTCTATCATACCCCCCATCATTAGTATTTTGGAAAAAAAATTAAGACGAAACTTGTAATCATTGTCAATTTGTAAACTAGATGCTGTACTACAGTTCTTTTTTTGAAAATATAGGTAGTTATTAGATGCGTTGAACTCCAGATCCCTAGCTATATAATAAACTCTATTATTTTTATCTAAGACTTATCGTATTTTTAAGCTCTTTTTTGAACTTTGACTTTGATTTTTACCCTTCTATCTTATTAACTCATTTGCTTGCATACAGTAATAAAATAAATAAATAAAAGTGAATAAAATTATATTCCCTGCCCGTGGGGTGCCGGTTTAGATTTGCACCTCCCCATATCACCCCGTGGGTGTCGTAAGAGGCGGCTTAGGGAAAAATACTTGAAGGTAACTTGAAGGTAGCAGCACCTTCTGAAGAAATGCCATCGTACACTGCGATCCCCAAGTCGCCTGTTAAGCGTGGGGATTATGGCAAATACCCCCATTAATAAGGGAGGCTGTGTTCAGCAGTGAACGATCCGGCTGATACCGAATAAAATAATAGTCATACTTGCTGGTCAAAGTAAATTAATATTCACATTAAAGCATAAGTATATGTAGGTGTTACTCTTTCACGACAGAGCAATAAAAAATATTAAAATATAAGTACCCAGGGTTACTCCATTTTATTTTAAAATGTTATTATATGTTAGGCTATCCGCCACACAAACACATATTCTGTGAAAATTTCACTTCGGTTCAAGGTCTATGAAGCAAAAAAGATTTTTTTTTAAATAAAATTGATATTATATTACAATTATCATATACTATAGCAGCCGGATAGTCCGCTGCTAAACAGATGAAGAACCTCCCCCAATATGGGGAGATTTGCCATAATCCCCACGCTTGGCAGGTGGCTTGGGGATCGCTGTGTAAGATATCAATTCCTCAGGCAAAGTACTGCCCACCTTCTGGTGTCTTAGTCGCTTCTTAAGAGACTCACGGGTAGAAATGGGGGGGTGCCATTCTAGCCCGGCACCCCATGGCACAATTATTATATAGCCATATATGATTTTGATTACTCGTACTTTTGGTTTGAGTCTAATAGTTATAGATAAATAAGTATAATTACAAGTCGAAGTAGGTATACATTGACTTGTAATTAACATCAAATAAGTATCATACGCACGACTGAAACACCCCACATAATGTAGGAATCCCATGCAGACTCTATATGTCCTTATATATTATTAAACTTAGTACATTGGTACTGAAACAAAATAGGAGGCTAGATTTGTTTGAAGAGAAACTCTTGAAGGGCAAATAATATTTTTGAGGTTGAAACGTTAGTAACGTTATCAAAGTCAAGTACCTATCAATGGGTATCTTGAGATCCATCAAACATGTTTCGGTAAGGTGTCTTTGCCCGATAACGCAGCTATTGTATCATAATACAAAATAGAACCTCTCGAAATTCTTCTCGTTTGTTGATATTGTCAAATCGGAACGATCTCACGTGCGTTTGTTTTTATTATCCATATGCTTGTATCGGGCGTTAGATAACGAATTATATAGGTGATACGATTCGATAATTCATATTTCTCCCATAATGCGTTAAATGCATGCGGTGCATTGCTCAGTTTCTAATTCTCGACAGGTTATGGAATGCAATTATTTACATAAACACGCGTGTACTCAATCGGTTTTGTACGCAGCTGCGGCGGCAGTGGTGTGATGCATCGTCAGATGCTACGAATGCATTAAGAAGGCGAGGCCGGCTTAGGGAAGGGAGACAGATGGATGTTTATTGAATGTGCTGTGCAGTGACGAGGATGCGGTGTGTTATGCTGGCTGGGCATGGCAAGGCTGGGCTGGCACTCACCGGCAGGGCGGGTGGTGCGACGCGCGGGCTCATCCTCGCGCAGGTCAGGCGCGTGCCGGCGAGCGACGGCTCCCGGCGCTCCCCCGGGGCCTAGCGCCGCCAGCGCCAGCAACACCAGCGCCCGCAGCATACTGCCGCACACCACTACGGTTTCCACCGGTCTCCACTCGCTCCCGGCTACGAGCTCACTATTTTCGCAGCGCGCGCTCCGATCGTGCGTACGATGAGGTTCGCGATTCTAGCGCGCGAGTCACAGGCGTCGTCGTTGCGCGACGGCTCGGCCGAACTGAGACGAGTGACGCGCGATTTCCCGGCTCGAGCGGCAAGGGGGCGCGCCCCTCGTGGAAAACGCGTGAGCTGAGCGGTGCGGGCGGGGAAAATTGCAGCAGTGCACCGCCCGCCCCGCCTGTCGCCGCCCGCCTCTGTCGCGCGATGCCATCGCTGCCTACAAATTATTATGATTGATCACTCCCACTGCCATACAACTCATCACTGCATCACTTTAGCTATGGACTGGAATTGCTAGCAGACATTATCATAATATTCAAATATTTTTCTAACAGATAAACACGACAATAACAAGCAGAGCAAATTATGGATTTATTATAATCAAATTCAAAACAATCAATTTTTACTAATCCTCCTATCAAACAATCACATGTAGTGCCACAACGGAAATATTCTGCAAAAGTATACTTATGTCAAACATTTTTCTCAAGAGAAATGCTGTCTACGAAATTATTTCGTCCAAATAAGGTTTGAAACCGATAACTATAAAGCAAAATCATAATTATCAAACAGTAAGTGTGAAAATGGGCGATGTTATTGCAACGAGTGATCTTTTGCAGACAGTCCACAACAAAGGGATTTTTACGAAAAGCTATGAACGGTATATTCCACCATTAAGAGAAGTGTATTCATTGCGCTTTCCATACAGACGTAGTTTTGTCACATTGTTCTAACTAGGAGGAATTTTCCATGCAAGTCCTGGATTTATGCATCTGGGTTTTAGATTTTTGTTTCCAGTTTGATTATGTATTTTCATAATTAATCTAAATCTATAACAATTGTTTTGTATGAGAATTATTATTCTCATAGTTAGAAATAAAATCTATATCTATTGGTATGGAAATAGTTTGAGTCCCGGGGAAGGACATAGGATAAATTTTAACCAATTGCGTAAAAAGAGGATAATGATTTTGCGCGATAAATGACATACGGGCGGAGTCGCGGCCGGAAAGCTATAGTAATTAATAACGAAAAAGTGGCAAACCAGAAACAGAGCGACAATGAACAATTGGTATATAAATAGCACGAGACTACATTTGTATTGAAATCGATATGAATGCACCTCCATTAATAAAACGTTCTAAAAAAAACCCACAGATACAAAAAAAAAACAAAACAAATGTATTAATTAAAACCTTAAATATTTGTAGCATAAAATAGTAGGTATAAACAGTCAAAAAAAATCCCAGAAACATTATATAACATCCAACATTATGAGAGAGAGATGAATCACAGATCAGCAAATACCGTTACTTATGCCACGAGGGCTTGCGTGATATAGATTACCCTCCTGAGTTCCAAGATTGCAGTCATGGGACGTGTAACTTACCTGAACATAAAATTACACTAGATATGCTTTATGATAAAATTGTGAATGTCTTGAAGGACGCTGCCACCCAAACAATAAAAGTATGTACTGTATCAGCCGAATCGTCCACTGCTAAACACAGCCTCCCCTATTAAGGGGGTATTTGCCATAATCCCCACGCTTGGCAGGCAGCTTGGGGATCGCAGTGTAAGATAGTAGTTCTTTAGAAGGCGCTGCTGCCCACCTTCCAGTATAATTATTCCCTTATTCGCCTTTTACGACACCCCCGGGATGATATGGGGAGGTGCAATTCTAACCCGGCACCCCACGGGGGATAAAAGTATGTAATAAGCCTAATATCAATTGTAGCTGTTCCTACAGTTCTGTGCGGCTAGAACTACCACGTGAAAGAAGCTCACCGAAACGCCAGGCATATGTATAGTACATTGGTGCTACATAATCGACCCACTGTAGGAGTAGTATACGATCAAATGCTTGAGTCTCGAAAAGTGTTTAAAGGAAGACTAAAGTTGTGTCAGAAGCACCAAGATCAAATTAAAATGGATTTAATAGCGAACCACCGAGCTGATAAAAGCTTTGGTCAATTTTGGAAAGCTACGAGAAAGCTAGATATTAGGCCTGGTATTTCGGCGAGCGTGGGAGGCCTGAGTAGTCCAGGGGAGATTGCTAACATGTTTATGAACCACTTCAAAGTCCAGTCTCCACTTGGCTCATCGAAGTTGGGGCTCGACGCTGGGCCCAGCCATGGTCGGGGTGAGGAGCCGCTGGTGCGTTTTTCCCCAAACAAGGTTAAAGATGTCATCAAAAGAATGAGCAGAGGCAAATCTCCAGGCCATGATGGACTCAGTATTGAACAACTCAAATATGCGGGCGTCCATATTCCGAGGTTCCTGTCTGTGTTGTTCAGCATGTGCATTAGTCACTCTTATCTTCCTGCTGAACTAATGAAAACAATAGTTGTGCCTTTGGTGAAAAACAGGACTGGAGATATCTCGGATGAGTGCAACTACCACCCGATCTCTCTTGCGACTACAATAGCCAAGGTGTTGGACAGTTTGCTTGACTCATGCTTACAAAAGCATTTAAAAGTACATGACGCGCAGTTCGGGTTCCGCCCTGGACTATCCACTGAGGACGCAATCTTAAGCCTCAAGCATACTGTCCAATACTATACATTGGATCTCTCCAAAGCCTTCGATCTCGTGTCATATAATGTGCTTTGGAGAAAGTTAAGGGACAGCGGTGTGCCTGGTGAAATGCCTAAATATTTTTAAGTTTTGGTATGCAAACCAGACAAATTGCATTGAAAGGTCGAACTGTATCTTCGAGTCGTATAGGTTGGAGTGCGGCGTGAGGCAGGGAGGTCTTACGTCTCCAAAGCTCTTCAATCTTTACATAAATGACCTGATAGACGAGCTCAGCAGCATGCGTGTCGGATGCCGTGGTGTTACTGTAAATAATATCAACTACGCGGATGACATGGTGCTGCTGAGTCCGACCGTGGGTGGGCTCGGAAAGTTGTTGAGAAAATGTGAAGCCTATGCCGCGTCACATGGGCTTATTTATAATGTGAAAAAGAGTGAATTCATGGTCTTTAGGGCCGCCGGTAAGTGCCCGGAGTCATTTCTACCCATTATTTTAAATGGCATTAACGTTAATCGTGTGTTTCAATTTGGACATTATATTACCGACGACCTTAGAGACGATGTCGACATGGAGCGGGAGCGAAGGGCTCTGGCGATCCGAAGTAACATGCTCGCCCGTAGATTCGCTTGATTTTCAGACCAGGTTAAAATAACGCTGTTTTAGGCGTGATGCCAAGGCCTGTACACGGGTTGTCTTTGGGCTAGTTATACCAAAGGGTCTATAGAAACCCTTCGCACCAATATAATAACATTTTTAGAATGATGTTGGAACTCCCTCGTTTTTGCCGTGCCTCAGATATGTTTGCGCAGTCTCATACTGACGGTTTTCACGCCGTTGTCCGCAAAAGAGTCGCGTCTCTAATGAGGAAAGTACGAGGGGGTCAAAACAGCATCCTAAAAATTATTGCTGAGCATGTACACGCACCAATTCTGTGGCATTACATTCGAATTGTGTTTAATTAAGTAAATATCTCTGAATTACCTGGGCCGGGGTGGTGCCTCAGATCTCGTGTGTTTTTGTAGTTAAGTTGTAGTGAAACATATAAATTGAATGTTTTATTTTAATTCTAGTATGTCGTATAATATGGATTTTTATTTTTATTTCATTTTTAATTTCGTCATTGGTTTGGATTTAAATTTTAGTTGTGACATCTAATTTCATATTTATTTTAATATTGACTTGTATTATTTTATAAAACAGTATTATTTGATGTGTTTCTAAAAAAAACAAAATGGATTAAGTTATCTGAAAAATAAATATTATAAATATACATTAATACCTTCTCTCCGGCATTGGTACTGCTACATGTCTCTCGCAGCAATGCCGTAGGTAAGGGCAGTCCAATCTGAGTCTATTCATCTCCAGGATGGTGTTAGAGCTGGTCCAAACTCTGCGCACCAAGGACGTTGCACGTAAACGCATGGTCGTATGAAAGCACGCAGTGTGCGCGTCCGCAAACATGCCAGAGGCGCTGCAGAATCGGGGCAGCCGTAACAACTTCCTGAAGGCATTGATTTGTTCTCTGCCAAACAACGTGCAAATCTGCGAGCTATCATGTTCGCTCTAACCGACAGTGCCCTCCGTTCCCACTAAATATCCTCGTTGTCTTTTAGGTCAGTGGTAAGTATATGCCCCAGGTACTTTTTTTTTATGTCATTGTGAAGGAACAAGCGCGAGGCCCACCTGATGTTAAGCGGTATCCTCTACCTATAACAGATGCATTTCATCACAAGTGACGAACTGCACTGCGCCCATCACCTTGAGACATACCTGTTAAGTCTCATTTTGCCTGTTATTTCACTGGCTCTCAAGGACTGCTGCCGGAACACACCGTTAGGTGCTTGGCGACAGATTTTCTACTTGAGGGTGGTCGCTAGCCATGCGGGCATTCGCATAATGCCCTTCCACCATGCGGTGAAGCTCAAGCTCTGGGCGGGATTCGAACATGGACCTGCTGCGTGGCAGTCCATAGCCAATGCCACTGAGCCATTCTAGGGGGGTACTATTGAGCAAGACAGAAGGTGGGCTCTGAGGGGCTTTTCCACCATACTCAAATACCATCCACTGGCTTTTCATTACATCATACTGTAATCCGTGACCAGACGCATACTCTTCGCATGTTTAAATCAACTTCCTTAGTCCACATATTGAAGCTCTAAGAAGTACCATGTCGTCTGTGTAGCTCAAGTTGTTAACACAAATGCCATCAATGTGGCAGCCAACATGCTCACTGCTGAACGCTACAATAAGCCCATTAATGTATAAATTGAACAAGGTTGGAGAGGTTAACCCGGCCTGCCTGACACCGCACTCGAGCTGATACGGGTCTGACATTTCCCCTGCCCAACGTACATTGTTAGACTGCTGCGCATACCAATACTGGAACATGCTGACAAGTTCCTGTGGCACATTAATGTCTGTGAGCTTTTTCCATAGCAGGTCATAAGACACCAGATCAAAGGCTCTCGATAAGTCGAGGAAGCAAGCATACACTGGAGTTTTACGCTTTGTATAGTATTTGACGGTATGCTTATGATACAGTATGGCACTTTGCGTAGATTTAGGACGAAACCTGAATTATATAGTTATCGTGCAGTGCTTCGTATCTGTTTAACTGTGTGTTAAGAAAACCGTCAAAAACCTTAGCTACAACCGTAGCTAGAGATATAGGCCTGTAGTTACTTTTATCGGCAAGGTCACCAGTTTTATTTTTCACTACAGGCACTGCTACCGTTCTCATAAAATCAACTGGCAAGTACGAATGGCTCACGCACAGCAAGCAGAACATAGCCAACACTCTAGAGATATATGAGGTCCGGCGTGCTGCAGGTGCTCAATGGTGAGCCTGGGGTCTTACCTTTTGAAATTTGAAAAAGTCTTATAACTTTATTTATATCCTTCGCTAGGAAATTAGTCCCCACCACTGTTCCGTTCATGCCAGTACTGAGCACTTGCCTCGTCGGACCCAAAGAAGAGGTCACAGAGAAATGACTTTTAAAAACATTAGCAATCCCCTTGTGGTCATTCACACCATCGACGCTCACGGGAAGGCCAGGTCGTGCATTCTCCTTGCTGGTACTCTGCCAAACGCCACGGAAATCCCCTTTGGCATGTTTTACTGCCAGAGCGTCCATTCTTATTTGGTCCTGGTGAATTTGGCACCATTTTTATCGTGACTTGAAAGCTCTTCTACTGTCACATATTTTATGTTGAATTAGGTTTTCGCGATTATTACACATAGTAAATAAACAACTTTAAACGGTTTAAATCGCATATATTTATCATTATTTTTGCCCCGACGTTTCTAACACTTTGCAATGATCGTGGTCACGGGGTCACCCCGTATATATAAATATACGCGATTTAAACCGTTTAAAGTTGTTTATTTACTAAATATTTAAAATGCATACAAAATAACAATGGCAATCGTATTAATAAAAATAGCAGTAGAAATAGTTATCGAGAGAGACAATTAAATTAGCAAAGTTTTTGAAAAGGTTTGTATACATTGTTAATATTGTTATGTTTACAATTACGCCTGCTCGGCGGATTACATTACAAAATTACGAGAGAGAAAAATCTCTCCATTCCAATACGATGGTTAAATAAGTCATTGTCATGTTAGCTCAAGCGGTCAGAGCATACCCCGACTATAGGGGTGGAAGACGCGGGTTCGTATCCCAATCTTATATATAAAATTCTCGTGTCACAGTTTTCGTTGCCATACTCCTCCGAAACGGCTTGACCGATTTTGATGAAATTTTTTGTGTCATATCCGGTATCTATGAGAATCGGCCAACATCTATTTTCCATCCCCCTAAATGTTAGGGGTAGTCCACCCCTAAATTTTATTTTTTGTTTTTTAAACAAAATTTTTAATTTCTTTTTTTTTATGATACAACATACAAAAATACATACAATCCTCAATTTTCACCCTTCTACCTCAACCCTTGTTTTATATATATTTATATGGCAAAACAACGTTTGCCGGGTCAGCTAGTCATGACTATATTTTTTTCTCTAGTAAATTTGTAATTTTGTTAGGTTTGTATATACTCGAAGAGAAAACGTACACCGTTTTATTTCGAGCTGCAGCGAGTTCCATGTACGGACAGCTTCGGTAGAAAATGAAACGTCATAGAACTTTGTGCTATGCTCAGGCATTGTAAGTGTAAGATTATTTGATGACCTTAAGTAATTGCATAGAGACTGGGCTGGTGTCTAAAAAATAAAGGAAGATCAGTTCGTTAGGCGAGACGCTAGTGGGCTATTAATTAACTGTAGAGCAACTGGACATTTTCAATAAATTAGTTACATGTAGAAAAGATGATTAATCTATGATGGAGGGATACCTTTATAAAGATATTAGATCTTATATGGATTACTGTTTTTCTACTGACACAGCTAAGGTAAGTTCTTACTTGAGATTCATTATAAACAGCTAACCAGATCAACACAAACTGGCTAAGCCAGTAGGGCTATAATAATTTAGATTAGGTTTGCATGACAATCTTGTGTAAATCTTAGAAAATATTTTAAATTTAATAATTAGGTACGTATAATTCAAATCACTCAAATATACTGAACACATTCTGCGAAAAATATCGCATATTTGAAAATTACCACTTGTAAAATCGTGAATAATATGTTAATAATATAGAGATTCAAAGTTATGACAGTATCAGAGACACCGGGTCAATAAATATAGTAAGATCTACTCCCACCATAGTAAATTATTTTATTCCCCAAGGTAACGTCCTTGAATGTATCCTATTTGGTATTTATATAAATGTCCTGGCACAATCTATAAATTAAGCATGTTTACTTTTCGCGGACCATATTATTATTTTGACAAATAAAATTGATTTAGAAATATACATGATTGGATGACCTACCAAAACTTTGACGTTAATTTCGCGAGAAAACTATTTTTTTTCCATTAATAAATGTACTACTAAATGCACCTATTGGCATTAACTTTGTAAATGTAGCTTATTGCACATCATTTTGTCATCAGGTTAAAGGCCAAAGCTCTCATAGCGTGGGCGTACATGTGGGTATCGTGCAAATGCTAAGACACAAATCACTTTACATTCTTAATACACAGTTTATGGGGGATGACCCACGAAACAGCTTTCGTCCTGTCACGATAGCCATTCCAATCCTCGCCTTGCAGAACATTCTCTTTATAATCACAATCTGTTCATTTCTAGTCATAACTCTTCATCATTGTGGCGTGTATACTTTGAAGTATCGCGTAGTTATGTCGTCTCTATAGTATAGTGCTCCAAGAACTGTTGTCATTTTGCACCACTGAAGTTGGTACACCATCGATCTATTTAAAACAAATGTTTAACTAAAATGCCGTAACTCCACCCAAAGCGGCTTGTGTTGTAAGTACTCATTTGGTCGTCAGTATCCATGTGCATTATATGTAGGTATACAGGGTGGGTCATAAAACCAAATCTTAATCTTGTTACAACTTTGTCAGATATTTTCTGCTACTAACTGAAACAGATATTTTCTTGGGTCAAACAAATTATACGTTGCGGAAAGGTATTAAATAAGTAATGGATCTTGCCTGAATGCTTTGAATCTTTATTTAAATTTGTTTTGCATCTTGGATAAGCGACAATTCCATCAGACATGTTGAAGACATTCTTATAAATTCCACGATATATTATGGGTAGGTTATTCTAGTGTAGAAACATATTGGCAGAGGGCCCAACTTCGAATCATAATAATTTAACAATATTTCATATATTTAACGGAGGAATAAACAGAGATCAATATCTCCCTTGTAACAAATTCTTGAACCATTGCTCACCAACACTATCTGTAAGTACCTACTTAAATATAAGTAATAACTATTTTCAGTTAGGTTATACGGTTTATGATCCGTCTTCCAAAAGGAATAGAAGCTTTTATACGAACTCTGTAGATTTAATTTAGATTCATGCCGTTGCCCATGGACTGTTTACATAACTTTACACATGTTTACGCTTTTATTTTTTCAAGAAACATTAACAGTTTCATTTTAATGTACATATTTACTTATGCGTCAGTAGTCTACTACTGGCGTAAATCAATTTATGTGGGGTCGCTTAAGATTAATGTGCTCGTTGCTTTCTATACAAACATATATATATTAAACATATCGTCATATTTTGAGGACCAAGTATTCTACCTAGGTAAAATTTTGCATGGATATCCTAGAGCCTAATTTATATTCTTATTGCTTGCCAGTTTTCCGTTTTATTATTTATTTTACCTCTAAATGTTTAAATAAAACTCTCTACTAAGCGATTATTCCGAATTATTCTGAAAATAAATAATTTTACGGAAAACTGGCTAACCAGCATACATAGTAAGGGCTAGGAAATTTCGTCGAGTTTTGTATTTACTATAATATATTTATCTAACATCAAACCGGCACGTAATCGCGAAATTCACAACGTTGACACATCCGAGAGTCTATAGAAAATGAACAAGTTCTATGATCATTAATGTTGGCAAATACTGACAATTATATGACAGCTGAAAGAGCAAAGCGAGCACTCATAAAAGTTATTTTAAAGAAACCTTTTTCAAGATACCCTACTAATGCTATTTATGATGATTTTAAAGTTCTGAGAATGCGTCAACTCTTTGTACTAGCAGTACGTAGTAACTATTAAGTAATCTGTGCTAGCAGCAACAGTGCAAGCACACAAAACGATGCTCAACCGTTACGACTATAATAGTATTATTAGCAAGCGTATCTACCGACTCCCGATCCACACTGCCTCATCATGATTATCTCGTAGAAGTCCTGCTTTTGCTTACGCTAATACATACAACGTTTGTGACGTTTGTCTCATCAAAGGTTCTAACGTTTTTTATTGTGAGAAAACAGTTAAAACCTGGCCTCTGAACCTGTCTTATGATGAAACGGAAGATTTACTTTAATTGAATTAAGGTTCCTAAAGCATTCCCTTCACTTATCTCACACACTTATCACATCACACCTCATACACACAACTACACATGTGCTACCCACACTCTTTCACATTCCCTTACGCACTAATTCATACCTTTTTAAATCTTTGTAATAGAAAAAATTCTACCCACTTTCTAACTACTCTTATAGCTCTAAAGATAACCAATTGTTCATACTTACTTTAATTAATTTCTGCATAGTTTTGTATAACCATCTGGATTAAAAATTTAGTCAATTTTCTAGTGTTTTGTCTCAATAACCACTAATGATAATCGTACTCAGAGCCTCAAGACACAGGCTTCCGCCTAATTTCAGTCTCAAAGTTTATTTCTGTTAAAATCATTTTAGGTAAGCTCGTACAGAAAATTGTAAAATGAATGTTATTTTTTAGGATACTAATTATTATTATTATTACTTCACAGCACTTTTTTTTTTATTCCTAAGAGTTGAGCCCTTGACCACTATGTCACTTGATAGTAAGTGATGATGTGGTCGAAGATGTTGTTCAGGCTCACCTGGAAGTACTGGCTCTCAAAGACAGCTGCCGGAACACACCGTTAGGTGCTTGGCGACAGATTTTCTACTTGAGGGTGGTAGCTAGCCAGGCGGGCATTCGCAAAATGCCCTACCACCATGTTATAACGGCTGCCATCCTAAGACAACAACCGGGACCGACGGCTTAACGTGCCCTCCGAAGCACGGAAACGCTCAGTAGTAATGTCACTAGCGGTCACCCATCCAACTCATGACCGCGCGCGACGTTGCTTAACTTTGCTGATCGGTTGAGAACAACTAAGTAAACTTCGCTACGAGCGCTTCATAACCTATGTTAGAAATAACTTTCACACGAAAATATATTATTAGCAGTATTTTTTAAAACACTCCCGTGATACTTGTTGTGTTATTGTTGTTAATCATTTCAGGTTTCCAATAAGGAGTGCTCATATAGATGATTGGCTATCCCATAGGCTTATTGAGCGTAGCGAAAAAATCCTAGGTCTGTGGGCTATTCGCGGTTAGGAATAATCGTTAGAACCTAAAAACCTTATTTTACATTTAACTTTTTTTTTTCAGTAAAATTGTATGTTTTTTCTAATTCTGTTTTCACAAACATTATACACAAATTGATAGAGATATGTGTAAAAATAATCGTAACTGTGCGCTATTTATTGTCCTAGAGATCGTAGTCTAGAATATCTTAAAAAAAATTGCGAAACATATTAAACAATAATCGTGAAGATTTTGCAATATTATAATAATGTTGCGCAATATAAATAATATTATGTTATTGCGAAGTATTCTTACGAACAGATTTTGCTGTATATTTATATCTTCAAAAATTGTTCTCCCATAAATCCTACAATTTAGTCATTTTTGCTTTTATATGAAAACATTTCTATCGCACACATATATAAAAGTGTGGCTTCAGTTTGATGTTTTACGAGCCTCCGTCTTTTCTTATATTTTGTCTGAGCCTGAAGGCCAACTTAACACACCGCGCTCTTCGTGAAATTGAGCCCCATTTATGCGAAAATGTCATCCAAAATTGGTCCACCAGGAAACTGAACCACTGAAAACGGGTGAAACCTACAGCGGAGTCGCGGCGGCCATTTGGCAGAAATTATATTCCAAACAAAATGTCAGCGAATATCCTCTAAAATAATAAAAAAATTGTGGCAATATAACTTATAAAAGTTTTTTATTTTATTAGCGCTCTTAATGATAACCCTTTATAAAAGCGCCGTGCGCCGCGGCGAGTGCGACATTTTAGAGGCTTATGGAAAACTATAAGTACCTACTGCACCTAACGCGCCTTTTTGTTTACTGATGTTTTCTAAGTGTGATAACAATTACCACGGTGATTGCAATAGGTTCTACGAGATGCTCTAACATTTCCTCAAATTACCCGTTTTCAGTAGTTGAGTTTTTATTTCGGCATATCGCTTTTTTATTTGTAGTAAAAATTATACAAAAGACGGAGAGTACATATACAGAGTATTATGATGATGTGGGTAAAAAACTTTAAGAATATTTGAATTTTGCGAGTGCGGACGACGCATTTTCTATCCAATTTTGAGCAGCTACTTTCTTTGGTATGTATCACAAAAACTATACTATTCTGATAAAAAGGTGCAGTAGGTACAAATGTTGACGGGGTATCCCTCTAATCTTCCCTTTCAGTTGTTTCAGTGCGATTTGGCAGTTATAATGTATATTATATATTTTATGATATATGATTACTATTCGATAGGGCGATCAGGCAAACTAGGTAGCTAGAAATTACTAAAAATGCTGAATTTTATGGCACTTTGTACCAAATAAAAATAAAAAATATTATTATTATGTAAATATTTTCAAGTTTCTTCCATGAGGATATTGAGTATCATTTGACGTATTTTATAAAAAATAATACAGCCATATCGTATCTGGAGAGCCCAAACTTGATATGCTTTTGTTTTAAACAAGTAGCTATAATGCAATGTATGCAAGGTACCTACTTGTCTTTTTTGTTCAGTTTTTTTTTTATACAATAAAAAAATTGCTTTTAAACTGCATTCTGATCATCATGAGACATATTTTAAGAACAGAGGATCAAAATGATTGTTTGACGAACACGTGTGTCAAACGGCTATCCTGACAGCTATTTGAATTATTTTTTTGCCTTTTATTGTACGCCCCGTACTATGATGGCGATGTTGAAAACGAAAAATGAAAAGTGCCTACAAGCGTGTCGACTGGTGTACCGTCGTATTTTTTTAGGGTTCCGTACACAATGGGTAAAAACGGTACTTTAATACTAAGACCCCACTGTCCGTCTGTCTGTCTGTCCGCTCACCAGGCTGTATGTCATGAACCGTGATAGCTAGACAGTTGAAATTTATACAGATGATGTATTTCTGTTGCCGCTATAACAACAAATACAAACAATTGTGAGGCGGGCTCGCCCACAAAGGGTTCCGTACCCTTCGTGAATACTAAAAAATAGTTATAATAGTGTCTAATGTTAATGATTTGGAGCTCTTAATAGATAAGGGATCGGAACTCTTCATTCGCGAGTCCGGCTTGCGCTTAGGCGATGTTTTTTCGTACGTAACACCCATATTTTAAAATGTTGTCTTAGGTTTGCGCGATTATTACACATAGTAATTAAACAACTTTAAACGGTTTAAATGGTGTATATTTATCATTATTTTTGTCCCGACGTTTCAAACACTTTGCAGTGATCGTGATTACTTTTTTGTCATTTTTGCAAATAAATAAATTAAAATGTACGTATATAATTTGCCCTGTTAAAACACAATATGAATGTTCTTTTTAAAACTCACCTCGTATTCTCTCAATATTTTTCGAAAAATTATGTCATTTCAGATTTATGGAGTGGCCCTCCTACCAATCCTCCAGCGGTCTCCATGGATTCTTAATATTCTTAGGAGTCTCGGTAAAGACCCGTGACAAAAGAACAGAGCACAGATCTATTTCCAAAAAATCTCAGTTAACCTACATCGGAACTCAACATTTCTATTAACACTCCATTCATACCAAAGAAAGTAGTCTTACGTTTCGAGGAAATGTACTTGGAACCGTTCAAATCGTTTCCCATGTCTTGCAATAGCCGTAAATCATAATATCAACTACTTATCATCAATATAATCCTAACTGCATGCCACCGTCCAAAGTGCAATGTTTTAAATGTTCTCAAACTCACTTTCATGTTATAAAGTTCATATTTCAAGTAGAAAATGTGTCGCCAAGCACAACAGACCTTGAGAGCCAGTAAATAATTATGATATTACAGTCACACGTGACATAACAACTTTATGTCTCAGTGTAATGGGCGCAGTGCAGTATGCATCTGCTAAAGGCATAACAGCAAGTAGGCCTCGGGCGAGTTCAATCACAATCCTATAAATAACCTCACAGCGTATTCTCCTGTAAACCTTGGTGAGTTTAACTGACAGCAACCTGTAGCAGGAGACCTCTTTGTGAACGAGTTAATCCGGGGAAGTACTGCCCCATACCAATTTCTACCAAGCAGTAATGTTCGGATACAGGTATCTGTTTTAATTTAAGAGAACATTGGAGCCGGTGAAATTACACACATGAGACTGTCTCAGGATGCTGGGCGCGGGTACAGTTCACCACTTGATGAAATGCATCTGTTATAGGCAGAGCTGTGTTTACGTCAACACCAAACGGGTCTCGTACTTGTTCCGTTACCTAATCAAAGAAAAAAAACCTACGAGTTGTCCAGAGTTCAAAAACATGTTATAAAGTTCGTCATTTTTCCTTTATAAATGTATTAATTTTCATTCCTTCACTCCGTAGAAGTGAAGGAATGTGTTGTATGAAAATCCATAGGTACTTGCCCTGATAGAGTTATTTTGTTTTTTTTTTTTAACATAAAAAAATACGATCTCAAAATAGTACATTGTACATCGAGGGGAGAAAACGATCTATTTCTTGAGAACAGAAATAGAACTTTCTCCCGAGTGATACATAGTGCTTTATACTACACCTACGAGGAAAATAAAATCATTATACGTTTTCTCGTAGGTACTTACCTCAAGACATCTCAGGCAGTAAGTTCTTTATGACTTCTTGAGCTGCATTTCTTATTTCTGGTGGCGTCATCATTATAAAATCGTCACTTACACTATCAGATGACATTTTGGAAAATTATTTAGAATAATTAAAAGCGTACTGTTAAAATATCAATTTAATAAAAAACTAAATTTAACCAAACAACAAATTGCCGCGGTTTTTTTCTCGTAGTGCATATAAAGGTTGCCAACCTACTTTCATTGAAAACCGAGTACAAATATAAATCACACCTCTTTTTTCTAATTATATGATATAAAATCTTTTTGAGATTGTATTTTAACAGTGCGCTTTTAATTATTCTAAATAATTTTCTAAAATGTCATCTGATAGTGAAAGAGAAGATTTTATAATCATGACGCCACCAGAAATAAGAAATGCAGCTTAAGAAGTCATAAAGAACTCACTGCCTGAGAAGTCACGAGATATGTACGAGAAACTTAAAATGATTTTATTTTCGTCGTAGGTGTAATAAAGCACTGTATCACTCGGGAGAAAGTTTCTGTTCTCGAGTTGCCGTTAAGCCGTTGCCGTTAAACAAACTCTCGAACAGAAATAGATCGTTTTCTCCCCTCGATGTACAATGTACTATTCCATCCTTCGCGGACTTTATCACCATGGTCTCTCATTTACATTTGGCTTAATAAGATGGCGTTTTGCTCACAAGAATACAATAACCTATACCAATATGGAAGAATTTAGTAAAAATTAATGATGCTAAAAGTGCCAAGATAATGAGCACTCTTTATTGACTGTCCATAGTTTTAAGCGCTGTTCTTTGGACAACTTATAAATGAAACATACACATATTATATACGTGTCGATTAAATATACAAATCTCCGATCAATGCGACCTTGCCTAGTATTATGTAAAGCAATAAAGCCCCATTCAATAGTTTTGGGTTAGACTGACAAAACATAATGAATGATATAAATAATTTATTTTGTATTTTTTTATTCTCTAAATGATCATATTGATGTTAATGTTAAGCGGGGGAGAGGGATAGTCGCCCCCCCCCCCCCCCTGGGGGGCCTGCCTTGATACACACTACTGCGCCAGCTATCTTTCTAGGCATATCAGATGATAACCAAACAATAATTACCTGAATGTTAGAAACTTCTCCTATTCTAATATAGGTATACAGGTTAGTGGAAAAGGAATTGGGGAAGGTTTATAATATCTATATAGAAGTTTCGTATGTGAACATTATTGTCATAAAAAGAACCGCCAACAATTAAAGAATGTTAGTAAATAATGTTAATGAATATTGAGAGGTTCCTATGAAGTTAATCAGACATTTTAAAGCAAAATTCACAAATTGGTGAGGATATTTTATTCCATAATACAGCATAAGACAAACCGGAATGTCACATATCGCATTTTTCTTACTTCCGTTTTCCATAAAAATAAAAAAGATGCATTCCACCACACTCGCCACAAAACTGTTTTCCAGAAGAGTTGTAACAATTTCCTAAATTATTATAAAAATGCTAAGTTATAATTAATTGTGTAAGAGCAAAGTACCGCTTAGAATTCTGAGCACTGTTCCCTGTAGGCGGAAACACTTCTCAAAATGACACCGTGTTTATCTAATACATATTATACCTAAATTACATTTTAATCTCGGTCGCCATGACAAGTCGAAACTGTAAATGCAGGTCAATCACGAGCCGTCTCATCGAGAATCGTTAATCAGAAATGTTATTGAATGTAAAACACATAACAGCTTAATCTACCTAGTTAACTTCCATAAAAATAAACTATCATAGTACAATAAGTCGTCCAAATAATAAAATAAGTGGAAATTAATATAAGTGAAGTCTCAGTTGGAGTCAAAGAGCGATGTGAATAGGCAATGGGCACCTGGCCTCATGTGGATTGCAGGGCCTACAATAATATCCTACCTACATAGTACTATATGTAGGTCACTACAGCTAAATCTAAACAATTAAAGTCATGAAATGTGAATTAACTTTAAATACTTTATTACGACAACTTATTCCACATTTATAGTATACATATAAAACATTTTATGCTGTGATTCACTGTTATCACGTGTCAGCTACATACCTATCCACATCACAGTGCTCGGTCACTCAATAAGAGCATTAACACCATTGTTGTTATTACTGATAAATTATATTATAAACAAAATTTCGGATAATTTTGTAAATAAACTTTTAACACTATATTTTGTTCGACGTCATCGGAGATCGAACGAACAACGCATCCTGTAACTGGACCCAAACACCACTTCACTAAGTACACGTACAGCTGATTGATATTTGTATTGTACATAATGCTCATAAATAAAGCTAAGTAGCGTCGTGGACATCATTGTCGTTGTTTGCATCGGCGTCTGCTGGTGTGGATTGCGATGCAGGCTCGGTCGCCGGGTGACGCGTCAGTTATACATCGATACCGCACATAATGCATTGTATTTTAGCAAATAAAGTTAACATATCTTAAACCATAGTCTCTCAGTGATCAGATGTGAGTCGGCAGCACACATGCGGTTAGCGGTTGGCATTCTTGAGTTGATTGGAGAGCCAGTCGAGGCCTTCATAGAGACCATCCCCGGAGGTGGCGCACGTGGCCTGGATGTACCAGTTGCGGTTGCGAAGTGAGTGCAGCCCCAGTTTATCTGTTATTTCAGCTGCATTCATCGCGTTTGGTAGATCCTAAACACAGATATAAATTAAAGTTAATTTACAGTACAGTTGTATTATATACCACTCCAATTACTAATCAAGTTGATTGGCAAATAGATTTGTTTACCAGTTATTAAAAACTTAATATTGATAAGTTTTAGGTACATACAATAAGCAATCTGTATTTACTAAAAAAAACACGATTTTTATCATTTGTTTTGCTATTATCTTGCCGATTTTGTTTGTATGTATTACCATTTTCAAAATAGAGTAAAAACAAAACATGTTTCTAATTTATTCTTTCTAATCTAGTAATTTTTGTTTTTATTATTATTGTTTATGAAATCACCACATCATTTTGTGAAGATTTCAATCAGCTACTTACACCTTTTATTACCTTAGTAATAAAGTCCATTCAAATCAAATCAAATCATTTATTCACAAGAATGTTGTACAGATACAGCAGATGTATAGTGGCTGGTGCTAGATTGAGATTCATGAGGCATTGTGGTAGGATATTTTACAAATGCTCCTCAGGCCAGTTACCTCAGGCTCATATCTGTTGCCAAGGACTAAAAATGGTGTTTCAGTAGCAGCTGTCCTTGAGAGGAAATTTTCAGTTTAGGTAAGGGCTTTAACCAAATCTCCAAAATATTCAATCTACAGCAGGTTATATATTGGACAAACGTTAACCTATTGTGTGTTTAATTTTATTTGTATTGTTTTATTTATTTCTAACTAGTAAATTACTGGTATATTACAAAGGTTATTCAACAACTGATGCCAACAGTCATTTTCTTCATAAAAGCCCAACTAATTTGCAAACCTAAGATGAAGTTATTTTTGAGTAAGACCTCAGTTTCAACACCTCTTGGCTTGGCCTTGATTTCAATTCACGTTTGGACGAATGTGGAATTAGGTATAATTGGATATCTATAAAGACAACCATTCACCACAGACTGGTGTATAAAATTATCTTGAATAAAAATAAAATAAAACTATTTCAATGTGAAATGTATACAGCAAATTTCCATAGGAGTTCATTTATCAAAAGTGTACAACATGTGAACGAACAGTTTAGACAGTGCTTACCTGTTTGTTTGCAAAGATCAAAAGTACAGCATCCCGTAGTTCATCTTCACTTAACATTCGCATGAGCTCTTCCCGCGCTTCGCCGATACGCTCTCTGTCGTTACTGTCTACTACGAAGATGAGACCCTGGAAACAATGTAAACAAGTGTTTAGAATTTATAATACTGATATCCACAGAAATCAGTAAGACTAATTACCTCCTGCTCAGAGAAGATGCATTAACCCATTAGCATCATCATTTGTCAGTTATGAATTAATTTCTATTGTTGTCTTTATCTATGACTCACACGCATTAAGTTTGTTATTTCATGATGTCATTACCACTCTGGAACTGCTGAGGCTCAATATCAACTTAGTACTGTTAAGAGCCAAACTTATTACCTCTACCAAGCCCAGTGCATACTGTTACTGAGAATTTCCTGTATCATTACCTAACCTAATAATATTTGGTGTTTTTTTTTTTTGCGCCATTATTTTTTTAAATACCAAGCAATTCACAAGATCAATGGTTAAGAATTACAAATAGATGCTTGGTGCCTGCTACCTAATCTGCACAAGTATGCAGATATACGCAATGACGAATAAAGCAGGTCTTGCAGAGGCTATCAACTACCGGCAGGCCACGTCATATGGCAATATGTTGCGTAATACGACTAAAAACAACTAGAATGCCGCCACGTCTAAAGAGGCAGTCTGTTGCATGCTATAGGAGAAGAAATAAATCAAATCAACAAATTCTGAAACAAGCTACGTAATATACAACATTTCTGGAGGCAATACTAGAAGCTCAAATAGTTGGTGGTAGTATCATTACATTACATGCAAACCTATGTATGTATACAGCATAATATATAATGTGGCTATTTAGAGCTCTGTTTTAGCATTAGTTATACAGGGTCTCTGATTATGCATGTTAATTTAAATAAAAGAAAGTGTGTGTGAGATATAATAACATTGTGTGGAATATAACATCGCATCAAATGTCTGATGCGGGGTCTCTGGGTGGCCATGCCCATCTGAAATGTAAATTTTTCCATGACATGTGCACAAATCTGGCTGATCGATGCGTGGGATAGGGCCGCTGTGCTTTGTTGTTTATTTTCATAGACTTGCGATTTAAGATCACCCCACAAGAAAAAGTCTTACGGGTCAAATTGCACGATCTCATTGGCCAGTTCATATCACCTCCGGTGATAGCCTGACGACGTGGTTCTTAAAGAAATATGGACCGATGTCGCCGGCAGCACAAAATCTGAAAAGCCGAGTACATATGCGCGATGCCACACAACTGAATAGAAAACTCCTGCAGACTGTCACGAACAGCGGCGATTTTTTCGGCAGATCTTGCGCTTCGTTGTCATAAGGGTGTTGGTTTATTGTTTACAGAAACAGGAGACTCAAACTTGTCCACCACACTTTCAATAGCCCTCTCAGTAGGACGATTATGGCGACCATAAAATGGGAGAAGCGTGCAGAATGTTTCCCGAACAGAACACCCATTTAGATAAAACAATTATATAATTTATTTTATGTAATTGAATGTTAAGTTTGTCCACGGTGATTTGACCAAAAAAAACTGAATAAACGACAGCCAATTTGACAGATGTAACTTCAACAATATGGCCGCTGTCAACTGTCAAAGTTTGGAAGTCCCTATTGGAAGATCCATTATATCTTCAATCTGAAGTCAAAAGTACATATCAAAAGGCAAGGTACTGATTGCAAATATTAATTACTTATTTTTCTGACCCTAAACAACTCACTGATTCCTGAAACTTTTTCTTAAATTGACTGAATCCAAATATATTAAAACCATAAATAACTAAATTAAAGGAAAGAAATACACTATTATTATGGATGGCCAGAGGTCATCTCAAAACATTTGTTTGGCAAAGATAAAGTGTGTCTTTCTGTTACAAAATTTTAGTGCCATAAATAAAACCTTATCTAAAAGGTTTTGGTTGTGATAATATAATAATGATAACAGACAAGGAAATGCTCTTACAACTTACAAATCCAATAAAATTTGATATTAATCTTACTTAAGTTAAGGTTTATTGCAGAGAACTGCATGTTTGTTTTTGAGTCCTAGTACATAATAGATAATGATAATGATTAAATTTCATCCATGGATGCATGAATTCAGAAGCGTGTGACTCTAACAAGTTAAAAGTCAATATTCCAAATTTTGTCTCATTTTGTACCAAACAAAATAACCGAAGAAAGGAGACACATGCAAACATAGCTGCACAAAGTCAAAAGAAACTTGCAGATAAAGTTGAAAAAATAGGTTTAAAAGCAGCACCCCCATACAGCAGCAGTCTAACCACAGACAATATACTTAATAAGACGCAATAACAAATCTACACACTAACTCAAATGTAATGTCAACTCTAAATGTTATTAATCAATTTGCTTTACAAAGAAATTATTATATAATATTAAAACATTTCACAGTATTTGCTAAATACATACATGGTAGCGTGAAGTAAAAGTTACAACAATACTGAGAGAAATCATCTATGTATTAAACCTAGGCTTGACCCACTTTCACAGTCACATACTTGCGTCGCTATAGCAAAAGCAGTCATAACTGGCTTCATTGAACAACTGATTAAAAATAGGTAGTGTTGACTCACATGATAACATATATTTTTAATAGTACCTATAAACATAGGATACTAAGGATTACTGTATCAATTAAAATGAGTCCACTTTGATAATATCTGGTAATGGTTATGTTACTTTCAGATTACTTGATATTAAAGAGAGAATATTTTCCAACTTTAATTCCATATAGTTGTGGCCCATACTTTACAAATCATAAATAATCTATTGTGGATATCATTACTCTTAAAGTTTGTATTAACAAAATTTTAGATTGGTGGTTTCTTATTAGGCAGATTACAACAAACAAGTCAAACAAGAAGCAAAACGCAGCTCCCTTATCATTACAAAAATCAATCTTATCAGTTCAAAGAAAAGGAAACATGCCATTGTAATTACAGTATGATGCAAAAAGGTTGATAATCTTGTCATGGCTACAAGGCAACCTACACTGGAGCATATTAAACAGGGCTAAATATTTACCCCCTATCATATTATAATAGTTGCTTAAGTTTATTAAACATGCCTAAGCAGCTTTTACTATGTGCAATACTAAAAGCAATTAAGCAACAATAATATTTTAGATTTGTTTCTAGTTACATAAAAAAGACGAGCATACCTGTGTGTTCTGGAAATAATGCCTCCACAGTGGCCTGATTTTGTCCTGACCGCCAACATCCCATACGGTAAAACTGATGTTTTTATATTCTACTGTTTCCACATTGAATCCTGAAATTTACAGATGATATGGTAATGAGAGAAATCATCTATTTATTAAACCCCCGTGAGGTGCCGGGTTGGAATTGCATCTCGCCATATCATCCCGTGGGTGTCGTAAGAGGCGACTAAGGGAAAAATACTGGAAGTTGGGCATAGCAGCACCTTCTAAAGAACTGCCATCTTACACTGCGATCCCCAAGCCGCCTGCCAAGCGTGGGGATTATGGCAAATACCCCCTTAATAGGGCAGGCTGTGTTCAGCAGTGGACGAGTCGGCTGTTACAGTATGGTAATGAAATATGTTTTTGCAAGGTGATAGAGAGTATTTTCGATGGACCATCTAACTCTCACTCTCAAGTAGAAAATGTGTTGACAAGTTTTCTTGCAGCTGTCCTCGAGAGCACTTTCCCATAATAGGTTAATCTATTTACCATTTTCATACACAAGCATTTCTCTATGTACAACCTACTTCATAAAATAGACATTGACAAACTGTGAAATTACTATTAGATTTTTTTTCACAAATCAATCAATAACTCTTGTAACAACAAGCAATCAGGTTTTTCTTTAAGGCAAACTCGTGACTCTATCACTTAATATGAACGAATAAGGCCAAAATGACATTGTGTAAACCAAATGACGTTACAGGACAGGGCTTGGAATTTAGCACCATATCTGGCCTATTAGCTTTCTGTACCCAAAGGGTAAAAACTAGCCTAGTACTAAGACTCCACTGTCCGTCTGTCTGCCACAAAGCTGTGTCTCATGAACCATGATAGCTAGACACTTGAAAAGTTCACATTGATGATGTATTTCTGTTGCCAGTATAACAACAAAGTAGCCATTCAAGTGCAAGCCAGACTTGCGCACAAAGTGTTCCATATGCTTCAAGTGAACTACAAAAATGGTTATATAGTTTGTCTAAAGTGTTATAGATAATGGTATGAAACCCTTCATGCGCAAGTCCAATTTGAATTTGGCTGATTTTTTTCTTTAGGCAAGATTTGGCCCGATATAATATTATGCATTAATTATCTGAATTTCTTTATGACCTGGGTTTTTATAAACAATATTGTTTTATTTGCCATGGACCTTTTCTGATAAGAAGAGTATTATTTTCTAAATATTTCTAATATGTCCAAGGACCCATACATTTCAAGGATTTTTAATATTTCCTTTGGCATTGCTGGAATGTGTTGAAATATGTTTTTTTAAATTGATCAAGTGTTGGTTAGCTTGAATAAAATAAAAGACAATTGAATGCTCACCTTACTTGAATGTCTCCAAATTAGGCAAAAGTAAAGTAACTAATATACCTATCCATGTATGTAATGTTGAAAGTTTTTGTCTTTCTAATGAAAGTTATGTATTGTATGACAAGGACATATTATAATCTTCCTATATAAATAACACCCATGTTGTTTTCAATGGCATGATCAATTAGTGGGGTTAATCTTAATAAACCATCCATGGTTATTATAAAATATTTAAAATAGATACCAGTATGAGAATTGACTTCATATTAGCTAAACATTATCAGAATAAAATTATACTTTGAGGGCCATATGTTACATTCACTGACTAAATATTGTTAACAATTATTGAATGAAATCATGACTTTCGACACTAAAAACGTGAATACAATGCTATGATTCATGATGTTCAATGAATTGAACAATGATAGAATATATTTCACAGAGACAATACAGCGGGATAGTAATAAACAAATTGAGAGATAAATAAGACATACTCACCAATTGTGGGAATTGTTGTAACAATTTCACCTAACTTTAGTTTGTATAGGATTGTGGTTTTACCAGCAGCATCAAGACCGACCATCAGTATTCTCATTTCCTTTTTGCCAAATAGGCCTTTGAATAAATTTGCAAACATATTCCCCATTTTGTAGCCTTTTCAAGTTTTCTGAAACAAGGAACAACGATCAGGATCTAAGTACGTACTCATTCTGACTCACCCGTTGGCTCTGCACGTTATTTCAATCAATGATAATGACATGGCAGGTCCTCGTACGATTTTGACGTAGATCGTTTCATGCAAAAGGATATTCAGTAATTATTAAGACACTCAAACAAATAGCACAAATAACAGCTGTACTAGGAACGCCTTGTACAGTCTTCAAAAGAGCGAGTAATTTATAATTTTTAACAATGACTGAGCGACACCGCTGTTGGTCTATGCAGCGGTCACCACCCTCAGTCGATTCGTGTTCGAGGCACAATTACTGCTTCATTTCGTATAGCGAATTAAATTTCGGCACTTTATTTCAACCAAACAACAAGAAAACTTACATTTTCGGAATCAAATAACTATACAACCCAGAAAAAACGCTACACTTGGATAAATTCTTTACTATTCGCTGGATGTCAAAATGGCGGCGAACGTGGAGGTTCTTCGTGCCTATGCCACGTATTGGAAAAAGTGGCCAGTAAGAATAAAATTAAAATAGGTATTGAATATTATCAATATCATCAAAATTTACGGCAGTTTAGCCTTTTATCAATAAATATCTTTTATTAATTTTAATTTGGTTCTGGGGAAGTTTGTATGTTTCGGATGTGTTTACAGGTACGTAAAACAAAACTACACGATAGGAACGACAACAACCATGTTAATCAATCAACTCAATGGAGAAATGTAATATAAGGTGAAATTTTGTTTCATCTTGTATATTTCCTTTTTACTATGTGTCTACTTTATATTTTGAGCGATCTCTGGAGTTCCGCTGTGAGATAATATTGGCATTTGAAACCTACGATAACAGAAGGGTGTTGGGACTGACGTAAGTATCTTCTCCTCAAATGGGGTTACTGTCTTATGAAAAAGGTCGCAGTGTAGTGCCCTTTTTCTCTAGCTTTTGTTCGACCGTGAGTATCCTGTGATACTATTTGGTCAGTCATCATGTCATTGTGTGTCTGAGTGATCAGGCCGCGCCAGGTTGATCTCCTACCTACAAGGAAGAAGCCCAACGGACATATCAACAACTAAGAGGCTGCCCACAAAAGCCTCACCCTTTAAATCTTCAGTTCCTCTCTCTTCTCTTTTGGGATTAATTCCCTTGCGTATGGCTTCGTTTAATGCCTTCTTGTTATGTCTCTGGTGTGTTTGTCGCTGAAAGCATCCCATCCACTCTGCTAAACATACCCTTTACGAGGCGTCTTATGCACAAGTCCGGGTGCCCTATATTCAAGTAGTATTGTCAAATCGAGTGTCCCAATATTCAAGTCGAAGGGATAGTTGAGTTTAACACGTAGCTGGCGTCTTAACTATTGTCAAGAGGCATCTGCTTTCACTCGTTAACCACAGTAAGATGAGTGATTCTAGGATGCGTAGCAAAGCTATGAAACAGTGTGACCTTTCCCACCAGATATGCGGGAAGCTGAGCGGTACGAGGATATGTAGGGAAGCTGAGGAATGATGTGTTGCCTGATTGGTGCGAGGATGTGTAGCGGATCTACACCGCCTAGTACACAGTGCTCACATCTATTGCACAGATTCCTCATTCGCATCCCTCGTTTTTTAACCTTTAAGATGTGTGACCTTCGTGCTCGATGAACTTATTAAAAGCGGTTAATGATCTTAATAAGAATGAAGTCTGCGATAGTTAGTACGCGCGGGTGGTTCGTTAAGCTACCTTCTGGGTCTAGGTGGAACGTAAAAACATAATTTACCCACTAAATCAGAACAATCAATTTTTGATTGTGCAATCTTCATGAGCACCGTATGTCAGAAATATTACGACGAGTTGCATGTGGTATCATTTGGAAACGAGCACAGCGAACTTTAATTAGAGCGTGGAATTTTGAATTTATATCTTATGTACCTAATAAATTTATTTTGTATTCGTTCCAGCCTTTGATTTTGTACGGCATATTTAGGATTCCAAACTTGACTTGCATATTCAAGGTGACTGCGGACGTAAGCACAGTATAGGACTTTTAGAGTCTTCATGGTTTTAAAAATGTCCGCATTACGTATAATAAAACCTAATGCTGATGAGGCTTTCTTAGTCATGGTATCGATGTGATTGACAAAACTGAGCTTACTATCCAAATGGACACCAAGGTATCTAATGTCACTCACATGTAAAAGTGGTTGATTTTCAATTGAATACTCGAATTTTACAATTTGTGTCTTACGACTGAAAGTCTTTATGGGCCATTTTTATATATTTAATATAAGTAATTTGTCTTACAGTAGTTAGCTACTCTCGCTAAGTCTTTCTACTGGAGTAACACATTAGAGGGGTTGTCAATTGCCATAAACATCTACATGTCATCTGCGAATAGTAAGAATTCTGATGTAAGCAGTCTCCTATATCGTTGATGTAGATGACAAACAAAAGAGGTTCCAGCAATGATCCCTGAGGGACTCCAGATGGTATGAGCAGTCCAGGAAGAAGTATAACCACCCAATACTACTACTTGAGTTCTGTTGAAAACGTAAGAAGAGAACCACCTGTAGAGATCATCACGAATATCAGGTTGAATAGTTTTCTTAGCAGAATAACATGATCGATTCGGTCAAAGGCCTTGCTAAAGTTGGTGTAGATATCATATACCTGTCTACTAGTGACCATTTGTCGAGTAACGTAATCATTGAAAAGAACAAGGATTGACATCGTTAATCTTTCTTGAAACCATGTTGTTATGGATTAAGTTCAGGAAGAATACTACTGTAAAGTTCATTATAAATTATACGTTAAAAATTTTTAGCTAGAAGACAGAGCTTAGATATTAGCCGGTAGTTTTCCACCACGTCTTTAGCACCTTTTTTGTGAATAGGTGAGATGAACGCAGAGTTCTATATAGCAGGACCAACACCTTCAGAGAGTAATTTTGTAAATAGCAATGATACAGGAAAGTCTAACTCGTTAGCACACTTTACTAAAAATATAGCTGAAATAGCATCGGGACCAGTTGATTTATTTAAGTCAAGGGATTGAAGGTATTTACGCACAATGTCAGGATTGATTTCAATAGAACTAAATTGGCCATTAGAATCGTCTCTAGACGCTAACTAGTAAGAATCCAGGAAACTAGACTGAAAATAATTAGAGAAAAATTCATATATACCTTGGCCCGTACCGCTTTCATTGCATTTATATGACATATTGAAAGGAAAATTGATATGCGCGCGACTGCATTTTACATAAGACCAACAATACTTTGGGTTCGAAGCGATAGCCGTCTTAGATCAGCCGTCGAACAAATCATATTTGTTCTCCTTTCAGTTACCGTATATTTTGACTTAAGTAAAATATTTGTTTCTCTTTAAGAATTTTAACGAGAGCAGAATATATTTTTTATGTAGTTGTTGATGGAAGTAAGAACCTCTTAATTCCAATTATTTTGAGTGAAACTTACACCATCATTAGTGCTACACTCTGAAAGTAAGTCGTTCTATTGGACGTCAGCCAGGGAAGACCGAATAATATCATAGTTACCTTTATTGTATTGGTACATCAGAGCTATCAGAGATTGAGATTGAGAGACATCAAGTTGGACCAAAAGTGCGGGATGATAATGGTCTTCCACAGTTAAAGGCTGTAAGTAAACTGAAACGGAGATGCTTGTGTTTGACAGGGCAAGATCAAAGTATTCTGCCATACTTATTTTGGAATGTAATATTATTTTAGTCTGCAGAAATCAAGGGTATCAACGAAATGAGTAAACATATTGGAGAATAGCATGGTAGAAGAAGCAGCAGTAGACGGAGCTACAGTTCTAATACGGTCTTCAGACTCTGTTCACTTTATGGCACTCATATTAAAATCACCCAGAATAATAAATTTATCTGATGGGCATTCGATACATAAGTCGGCAAGTTTATCTAAGTATATGGTATGTTGATTAGAGAAACTGTGTCCTTGATACTGATCACATAGGTACAGTGTACATTTGTGTAATTTATGTACTTTTTCCAGGCCCATCTCTTAAATGAACCGATATCCAAATATCTTCAGCGCTGGAATGCCAGCCAACATTTTCAGTAGTTATGAGGTCCCGCCGTATTGCTACTAAAACGCCGCCAACACGTGACTGCCTAGTCGTATGGTTCCGACGCCAAATTAAGTAATTATCATTTTAAAATTCACTACTACAATTGTCACTCACAAGCCAGGTTTCAGTTAACGATATAACATGATATTATTCATTTTTTGGTAAGTTCCTAAAAAAAAGTTAATATTTTTGTCAGTAAGTAAGCCACGAACATAGTAGAAAGAGAGGAAGTAGGCCATCTCCGGCCCAATCCGCGATATAATTACCTACCACACTTGTCTGTCTCAGGGTTGTCACTTTTAGCAAAATTTTAATTCAGTGCCTAGAAATTGGCAACGGCCGGGAAGATGTGTTTTTTACTTATGTTGTGTGGGTTCAGGGTAAGTGAGGTCGGTTTTACCTAAACCATGATGAAGCCTTTCACGATGACAGAAAGAGCGACAGAAGATACCTATGTGGTTGCGGGGCCAGAGACGGGCGACGCGGGGCGGTGATGTGTACAAGTACCTACGGTAGTTTACGTGAGTTTACTGATAGTACTGTCAACCTATTCACTAGGTTAAAGCCCGGCCCTTGCCAAAGATGACACATCTCTGTATAGCTAATTTAGTGATTCAATAAAGTTCAACAATAGTTTTCCTAACAAATACAGAAATGTATTTAAGATTCAGAACAGTACTATTTATAAAAAAGCGCCGTTTCAGACACGCCCATATGTAAGGTTTCGTAGTTCATGTGTAGTTATTGCGTTAGTTTTTTATTGTTTGTAAGTTTTGTTTGTTTTCGCATACATTTAATATGAAAAAAACCAAAGTAACTTTGCTTCTGTAATTTGATGCTAAATACCTTTATATTTCGAAAACTATAACTTACATTTTTAAAAGTTGTACTATGGGAGTTATTGGTGGAACTAAAAATATGTCAAAAATGGGGCTTTGATAGCAATATCTCGAGACAGACACATTCAATTAACTTTGTTTCAAAGTTACTACTTACTACTACCTACCTACAATACTGAGAAATCGGCATGACTAAATGTAAACAAAGCAATAGCGGCATATCAATTGACAGATCAAATATACCTAGGTAATACATTGTAGTGGGAAAGTAGGCCTGCCTACTTCGTCTGCCTGATAGAAAACTACCAAATAAAATCTATAGGTATCTCACTCATCATCAATTAAAATTTATAGGTATGCTAGAATAACTTGCTTACCTTTCCTGTTCAGTAGGTAATCTGAACAGAGACAACTCTGAAATAGATGGACTGTTTAAACAGCCAAACACAGCAATAAGTTCTCCTGCGATTATCACACATTTTTAATTTATTTAGAGGTGCCGAAAAGCCGTGACGCTCAAACTTTGTGCGATGTTAGCCCCGACTGGCGCACGGTCGAAACGGGTCGAGATTTTGTTAGAGTGTGCGTGCGGGACGCATAGATATTATGGCGCACACATACAAGCCGCGCGCGGTGCGTTTGTATGAAGATAACTTACTGTCCACTCTTTCTACTTTGCCACGAACATTCTGGTGATAAATATTGAGTGTGTCAATCCAACAATAATAGAACAAACTCGAAATTATGTGAAGTAGTAACGAAATTGACTCTGATATGCTTAACTGTTTCCATCTAGCAGATGGAAACACCTTCTGCATGAGAAGGGGGGATTTTCTCCAGATTCCACTTAGCCTCATACTTTACCACGTACGTCATGGTGTATTCAACTGGGCTCCTGGAAGTCACAGGAGGACACCAGCCGATCTATCTATGTGAATACGGGGGAACAATTATAATCCACTCACCAACTAGCGGCTCGTTGGGTGTTCTGCCGAAGGGATTATTATCCTGAAACACCTAACTTATCCTAACTGCAGTTAAACAAATCTAGGGATTCTATTTGCATAAACTTCCCTCGTTCCAGAAGTCGACGTCGCTGGTAGCTTGCAGAGAGGTAGGGATCTGCTTTGTCACCCACGAAATTCACCACGACCAACGACGACTTAACGTGCCCTCCGAAGCACGGAAGCGCTTTGTAGTAATTTCACTAGCGGTTACCCGTCCATATCATGACCACGGCAGACGTTGCTTAACTTAGCTAATCGGTTAAGAACGGCTAAGCAAACTTCGCTACGACCGCCTCACGAGGTTCTTAGCATTTTTTCCATAAGATGTCTGGTTGCCTGCATCTTGATGGTCGGTCGTCCATTTCACACCCTCAGCCCCGGAAAACACAGGGCGTCGCCGCGCCAGTCGCGACGCGAATCACTTGGTGGCCTTAAATTCTCTATATCGGTACTCATCATTGCAACTCTCATGGGATTAATAATGTAGTAGGTTCCCTTTACTTTCTACATCGCGGTCCTATAAACGCAATGGCTATAGTAATCCAGAAGTGAACAGGTTCAGAGCATAGGGTCTTACGCTTCACTTCAATTGAAACTATTAGTTAGAAGTCCATCATACTGTTGACAAATATCAACCATGGAAATTGACAAATCTATAAACCAAAAGCCAAGGAGGGGTGTACTAATGTGAATGGTGCGAAACTAAACAACGGTGAGGACGTCTTTCTCCGATGGGTTTCTCGCGGCAAAATGGTCGAGTGAAACGGTAACACAATTTGTTTCAAACGTTTGCGCTTCCATACTACAACAGTTGAAATAACTAACCAAGGAAATTATATTTTTCTCGCGTACACGGATGAAACTGAAACTTTAAAACCATGTCTATTTTAATACACAAAACACTTTTTTTGGTGAAGTGGGGCTTATTATACATTATGATAAAATTTAAATAATGTTACGAATATAATCTTAATGCAATATGGGTGATAATATTAAATAAAATGCGAAACGGACATGACAAAAAAATTTGGATTTGAACATTTCGTGTTTATTTTTTTAATTACTTCATATCGGTATTAATGTTTGATTAGCAAAAACAGGTGTAAATTAGGATAAATTATTGGAATTAAAATAAATCTAAGTAACCCATAAACATCAATAAAATAATTTTCATCTATTCGGACATCAAAAAGTCATGATTTTGGCGAATCACCCAGCTGTTTGGAGTTTGAGTCTAGACTCATATATTGACTGAAGTTTGAGCTTAAACTCGAACTCGTCTCTGAACGCCAGCCTTAGAGTAGACATTGACGTATATATACTAGACGCGAAATTTCAAAGAAGCATAGTCGGACAGTGCAAATAAGCCGGTCGGCATCTTCTCACCCACACGCTACTGGGCACTCGTAGAGAGTACACGCGCATTTCGTTCCAATAATGCGTATTCAAAATGCCATCCTGCATCTTAAGATACTGCAAAAACCATACGGGAAGAACAAATAAAAGCGATTTCACAAGAAAGTTCAGATTTTTGAATGAAACACGCCCTTATTACATTATTATTTTGTCGATTTGTAATCGCACAAGGCCATGATTCACGGCACAGCGTAGGCAACCATGTTCACGTAGTGAAATTCATAGATTAAGTGGACAGATATGATAAATAGCAACATTGAGTTAATTACCTATTTTTTTACTCTCGACGAAAAAAGTTTGGCTCAGGTCAAAATTCTTTCTGTTTATCATCGTAACTTCCAAATGGCTGGACCGATTGGGATTAAATATTTGAAAAGTGACGAGATCACGTGCGATGTTAATTACTATTTTAAGCATTGCAATCCAACGGGGCAATGCTACCATCATCCTGGGTACACTGCCAACTGGTTGCTCCCGATTTGGATTACCTGTAGGCCGGAAATGGTTTTTGGGTTGCCTAAATAATTTCAATGTAATAGTAGCAGCTGTAACGTTGTATATAGTTTGTGATGTTTTGATAAAAAAGGCATACGGCCGTTAAAAAAATACTAGGGCGTTAATTACTCTATCCTTAATAAAAATAGGTAAATCCGATTGTTCTGTCTTAGCTTATTTTAATTATCGTTACTCACGCTTGACAATTTACTCCTCAGTTTTATTTATCTAAAACATTAATATCATGAACCATCATTAACAGCCATTACGTCCACCGTTGAACATAAGCATCCCCCATTATTGGCAGACGTCTTGGGGATCGCAGTGTAAAATTACAGTTCTTAATAAGGCGCTGCTTCCCACCTTCTGGCATTTTATTCTTCTTGGCCTCTTAATACTGCCACAGGAATACATAGGGAGGTAAGTACAATTCTAGCCCAGCACTCCACGGATCATATTCATTATTCCCTTCATAAATATTTTAAGTCAATTATTAACTTGAAATAGGTAACTATATAAATACACCAAATTCAGGTTGAACCAAAAAAAAATAAAAAAAACCTTAATTAAGAAATATAATATGTAGGTACTTAAATGTATGTATGCAAATTACGACTTCTTTTAATCTAGGTTTTATATTATGATATTATTATATTATGATAATATCAAAATTTAAATGTAGATAAAAAAAATATCACTTATTTAAATTATTTACACGTTTCTAGTAAAAAGTTGTAATTGGAACCGAATAAACCTTTACTATTTTTAACTAATATACTCTTCACAAAGTTTCGTAGGTACAAAAGCTATGTCCATTATGTGTGCTGATAGTCTTTGAATTTGAGAAAGCATACCTCAGAAGTATTCTAGCGCTGCATGTTTGAATAGATTGGTTAGATGATGCAATTAGTTTTAGCGCTGTAAGCGAACTTTTGTAGGAATCATTAGCCTACAAGCGTTGTAGCCCTGCGTGTTTTGATCGTTTGGTTAGACGATATAATTAGTTCTAGGCTGCAGTCTGATCTCGTAAAGCGCTGAAGCGCACTTAAGTTTAAAATTAGCAAAAATGGAAGAGAATTTTGCCCTATGTGACGGTTCTAGTGTAACGTTATCTCGATGAGAGTAGAGCGTTCGGTTGTTGACAACTTGATCGTTGCGAACCTCAGAAGGTTGCAACTTTTTAACTATCAAAGTCTGTCGTTAAAAGGTTGCAACATTAAACTGACATGATGTTGATGATAGAATTATAGGCACTCATTTGATTTTTGCAGCTAAAGGTGGTATTATGCTTTTTAAATACCATAAAACGTGTATATTTTATGCTAGTTCCCTGCAAAAAAGAAAACACAACATACACCATAACAAAGATAATTGTTTTATTATCAATTCTCATACCTGAGGATAAAAAACAACCGTGTCGTTCCATGCCTACGAGTAAATTGAAAAACAACCAAACAAATCAGTGTTGCCAGCGCCATATAGACAAAAGTAACATGATACAACTCAAAAAGTAACATTTTCACGTGCAATGTAACATCATCTTATTTAATGTAGAAAACGAAACTAATACTATAAAATGGCACTTTATTACATGTGTTTTTCTAGGTTCTCAGGTCATGACTCTTCGAGCGCGATCGAAAAACTTGTCTAGTCACAAGATATTTTTTTGTTACTTAATTATAAAATAATTATAATTAACGTAGTGTTTTCTTAGAATATTTATTTTTTACCCTTTTCAATATTGGCTTTAAAAGCTATCACAGCAGAAATCGTTTCAGTGTTTATTCTGTTTTCACACTTTATCAATTTCAGTTGGCAGATAATTATTTCGGCGACAAATTCAACTCATTGTGGCCAAGAAAACAATGCTGTCTCCATTCATTTTGAAGCTCCATAACATCAGCAAAATTTTAAACATTTACTAACTAATTATTGACAGAAGTCGACAACGGTGAACACAAACCAAAAACTTTATCATCATATTATGTAAAGATGAAACAAATTCCATTGAACAGTTCAATGAAGTTTAATGTTCAATGGAATTTTCACCAACTGAGGCTTCACGAACTTCGAAAGTCATGTCTCTTGCGTTTCCGTTTGCTATTTTCATCATATATCATTCATTCTTCAAATGTGAGAATGCGAAAGAAAATTAAACACGGTGTTCGACGCGGACGCGGCGGCTAACAAAAACTGCCTTGGGTGCGCTCTGTTTCACGATTTTTTTTTGTGTCAATATTTTTAATAATTTGTATAAATCCTAAAAGTAATATTTTAGGTTGTGTAACATGAAGGTAACATAAGTAGGTCAAAAGTAACATAAAATGTTACAAAAGTAACATTCTGGCAACGCTGAAACAAATACATAAAGGCTCTGAACGTAGCCCTTTACTAAACTGACACTGCACAAGACGTGCGAATCCAAATCCCGAGATGAGGGTTAGTAGGTAATCTTTGCCCGAGATCCGGAAGAAAAAAAAAAGAAAAGTAACTGCAAGCAAATAAAAATAAACCTTGCTCAGTGAAATAAACATAAAAGTTACTTTATGAAGACCTCTTTTAAAATATTAATTACTTCACACAAAGATTACTAAGAGTACTTTTTTATATACGGGACGGGAAGTACTTTTTTATGTATTACCACTGAGCAAGTAACATTTTATATTACTTGCTCAAAACTGCAAGTGGACTGCAATACACAAACATGGATTTACAAAGTTGGTTATTCAAAGCACCTAATTATACCACATTTAGAGTGAACAAGTTAAAAACTTTTGATTCTAAAACCTTGGAAGACTGTCTTAAAGAAGTATGTAAGAAAAATATTTCGCTTAATGATTAAAGTTTGTGTTTACTAATAACATCACTAAGCCAGGTCCATCAACAAGACTTACTAAATTACAGCAAAGCAAAGTTCTACACTCGGATCAAATTCCTAAATTCTACTTCCTAACACCTGACTGCCTAATACTTGAACAATGGCCAGAAAATGTGATGTTGAAGAAAACTGGAAAAGAAGTGATTGTGGATGCTCTGTGTGCTGCTGCTGTAATGAGGGGAGCTCATGTCTTTGCACCTGGTATAATGGGGCTTCCTCCAAGTATGTACTTATATACACATAAATACTTACCATTAAGAACACTCGGTTAACATCTTAAACATAAAAAATATTTGAACTGTTTTATTGATGTGTTCACCATATTCAGTAGAAGCTACAAATAAATATGAAAATAAGTGTAACTCTCGTACAGTGACCCCTTTGATTTCGGACTCATCAAGTTCACAACTAATAAAACACGCACAATTTTCCAAATTCTATTAAATTGGTCAATTGACTTGGCACTGTGACATATGTATCCTAATATGCAGTACTAAGAAGAAAGGTAACTGACCACAATATTAGAATACTCTCCAATAGCACTGCAGTCCTACGAACCTTATAATGGTACGAACACACATCTGGGCTCACCAAACAGTGTCACTATCTACCGGAAAAAGTAAGTACAAATAACCATTCTACTCTCCAATGGATAAAAGGGCACAGTGGATCCAGAGGCAACGACGCCGCAGATGAGCTAGCAAGGAGGGGCTCTAACATACGTCCACTAGAACCGGAACTATTGATCCCCTTGCCGTTTAGTCTAATACGAGCCTGGATCCGAAACAAAACCAAATTAAAACACCAGGAATACTGGGCAAGTATCACTGATTGCAGGCCGTCTAAGGAGACTTTCCCGGATCTCAACCCGAGATACTCCAAAAGACTCTGCAACCTAAAACATGAGCAACTTCGGTGAGTCGTCGCGCCTCAACGGGCAGAACTCCTTGGGGCACCGAGGAGTTCGACGATCGACGATATCGGGTAGTAGTATCATGTTGGCGCTTAGAAATGATCACATCTGGTTGGTCGCGTCAAGGTGATGTTGTCACCGCTGTCATCGCCTTAAGGCCAAACCGCACTACTGCGGCAGCAAAACTCGCGCGGCCCTCGGGATAATTTTTTTTATGGATCTATAAATGGTGTAAACCGCACTACAGAAATGTGGTTTCGAAGAGGTTCAGCGCGGCGTTACAGAGTTGTATCCGAAGGCAACTCCGCGTAACGGCCGCACCACGCCGCGCCACTACCGCAAGCCCGTTTTACCTTGCGGCACAGGAGAGACGCGTCTCAGTATAATATTATCCAATCAGTTCACGTTTCAACAATCGATAGAACCTCTTTTTACAGTGTAAAATTTGTGTGAAATCGATTATCTCTGAAGAGTCGTAAAAAAGAGTTTTTTTTTGAATGAGAATTTGGTATATCCTTCACTCAAACAGACCGTTTTTTTTTTCAGTTCTGTCTGCCTCTTCGTAGTATACCACGATTATTTCTCCTTCGACGATTTCATCCATTTCGAATTTTTACCTTGAGTTGGAAGAACCATTCTGATACACCGCATTGGTATTGTGAACGAAAGAGTCGCGCCGCCGCTGCGCTTCGCTGCAGCACTGCTCTGCGCACCCGTAAATGCGTTAGGTAGTGCCGTCGGTACCGCGCCGCGCCACGCCTCTGTAGTGCGGTCCTAGCTTTAGAGACGCGTGGATGGCTTTATGCCACAATATGTAGGCTTGTTTCCGTATTCGTTTTCTACTACATGTTTTTCAATAAAATAAATTTATGGATTTTCATGTTATTGTGACGGAACAAGCTCGAGGCCCACCTGATGTTAAGCGTACCTCTGCCTATAACAAATGCATTTCATCACAAGTCATGAATTGCACTGCGCCCGTCACTTTGAGACATAGTTGTCTCATGTGCCTGTAATTTCCCTAGCTGCCGGAATACACCGTTAGGTGCTTAACGGCAGATTTTCTACTTGAGGGCTGCCCCTAGGCAGGGGGGCATTTGCTAAATGACCATGCAATGCATTGGTAGGTAGATTAAAATTTGGATTAAATTTGACTTTTAAACATTTCTTATTGCTGTGTTACAGTAATAATTACATCAAGTTTTATTGTACATATAGTAGATGGATTATATATACCTATTACTGATAAAAACCACAATAAAGCTACACCAGAAATGCTATGGAACAAGGCTAAAAACCTCATCCAAAATGCAGTAGCTGAGTCCAATTCAAAAGCTGAAACGTGCAAATGTCAACATTGTATGAATGATAGCACTCTTGCTCTAATTGAAGAGAGGCGTCGTAAAAAGGCTGCAGGTACAGACATAAGAGAACTGAATAAGTGGTCTGCCAACGTTCAGGCCAGCTGCAGGCAAGACTACAACTCCCACTTTGGTAGCATTTGTGAAGAGGTTGAAGAACACTCCATAAAGTATGAGTCTAGAGATCTTAACCACAAAATTCGTATCACCACCAAATCTCTGTTGGCTAAAACTTGGGCTATTGAGAATGACAAAAACGAAATGGTAACAGAACTTTTACAACTCTCAGAAACGTGGAAGAGTTACTGTCTGTCATTACTCCAAGACCTGCAGTCGCGACTATTTGCAAGTACAGACCCAGTAGGTGAGAATTTAGAACCAGAAATCCTTCTGTCTGAAGTGAAATTTGCTATAAAACACCTGAAAAGCAAGAGGCAACTGGTAGAGATGCAATTCCTATCGAGACATTTAAAGCCTTAGGAGAATGTGGCGACTAGATGATTCAAATTTTCTGCAACAAGGTATGGCAAACAGGCGCATGGCCTTCTGAATGGACACACACCATATTCACACCCTGCAAAAGAAAGGTTCAACAAAGAAATGTAACAATTATCGTCTCATTGCTCTTTTATCACACGCTAGCAAAATAATGTTACATATTCTCAACGAGCAATTGAAAATGTAGCTATCTTAGGAGATTGCTCCAGAACAGACCGGTTTTGTAAAGGGGAAAGGCACTCTGGAACAAATTCTCATCATACATCAGATCATTGAGAAGGCAAGACACTGACTGCTATCAGACCTAAACCCTACTTCTAGGATACTTTTATGTCATTTGCAGAATAAATACTAAATTAGAATTGATGACCCTCTTTCCCGAATTTTTCATATCCGTATCTCCGGCCTTTCCATTATTTTACAAACTATGGTATTTAGAAAAATTAACCAATGCACAACATTGATAAATTGAGTTGCAAATTCCGAAAATCAACCGCATGACTCGTGCCCACTTAAGTCGTAAAAGGCGTAAAAATTAGCAAAATATTGGCAGCAGCACCTTCCGATGCTGCATTTACATGCTTCCCTTCAACAGCGCATTCAATGGGCATGCTCAGTCCTCCGAAGCGCGCCGAGCGTCCCGGCCGATGCGTTATGCGAATAACTTGCTCGGCTCCGAGCTTCTTGCCGGACTGCGTGGCGCGCGTCTGTATGCATTGAATGGCTTGCTAAGCTCGAAGTCGCGCGCCGGTCTACTTCCCGAGCTGGTTGCCAGGCTGCGTGGCGTTACACTGCAATCACTATGACGACTGCAATCTCCAAGACGCTTGCCAAGCGTGGTTATGCCATACCAAAATGGGGGAGGTTTTATTCAACAGTCGAGTTCATGGCTATTGTTCATTCATCAACAATATATTATATTATAAGATAACTCATCATATTAAATAGTTCCATATCGTAAAAAGCGACTAAAGGAAAGATTGAGGCTAATGAGCTGCAAGGTACTGGTAACGTGCTGCTAAGTCGATGTGAGCGGGGTGTTGCTGAACATTAGGCGCGAAACAGGGCTCCTTACCATCTGGTTACCTGAGAGGTATCAGTTTAACTACCAACATAGGCAATGGCAAAAAGAAGCCAGGCGTCAGGGAGGCGACCGGCCATAAAACAGGACCTTAATCTTTTTACATTTATGTAAAATATTTATAAATGTTTGTTAGAGAAGTCAAATTGTACCGACCCCATACGACATATTATAAATGATGATGATTTAGGATAAAATAATAAAGTGGAAGCCATTGTCTTACGGTGAAGCGCAAAGTCAATCTACTGCATTAGTTACCTACATTATTTAATATCTTATGCTTACTTTTTCTTTCGTGGTCATTTTGCAACATTTTATTTGACGAGGTGTTAGATTTGTGAAAATTTACACATAGTACTGCTCAAAAGCTAAATTTCTCTATTGTTTCAGATTACCAGTTTAATGAAATAGTAGATATTTATGGAGATCTAGAAGGTAAATGTAAAAGGGGACTTAAAGTAGAGTATACTGGTAAGAAGCTGTATGTGGGGTCTGGTTATTTGAAGATGTTGAGAAATGAACTTTTTGATAATGGAATTCAGCCTAGGTAAGACAGAACTGCAATTCAGGTCTGATACATTACATTGTTATATTATTTCTTTTTAATTGCTTTTTGTTCTGTGTGGAATAAATAAATAAATAAGAATGTATACATTTTATAAAATTGTATATTTTTAAAATCACTAATCGCCATCGTTTCTGTTATTTTTCATGTACAGTGGCATAGCAATCCACACAATCCTGCCAGTATCAAGGTTACCAGTTGTCAATGAGACACTTTTCCCTAAAGGTGAGGTCATCCTCCAGAACTTACCTTCAATAGTGTGTGGATGGGTAGTGAATGCACAGCCAAAAGAACATGTGTTAGACATGTGTGCAGCTCCTGGCAATAAGACCACACATTTAGCAGAAATGTCCAGTAACCAAGTCAGTAATTTATATGATGGGTCATAGTTTCGAAATATAAAATTAAAAGTATACATACATTTATTTATTTTAGGTATATTTGATAGCCCTAGATAAAACTCCACAAAAGATAGCAAAGGTCAAAGAAAACTGTGATATTCAAGGAGTTAATTGCGTTACGGCATATTTTACGGATTCAACTAAATGTTACTTGGAAAACAGCCTAGAGAATGCGGGACCACCACCATTCCCTTCAAATAGTTTTGACAAAGTGCTATTAGATGCACCATGTAGTGGCTTGGGACAAAGGCCACAACTGCTAAATAAAATGACGCCTAAAATGATACAGTCATACAAGTTTGTACAGCGAAAATTATTTACTGCTGTAAGTGCTCTGTTTTAACCTTTCACTGTTTTTAATTCAGAATAATAATTATTATTGAATCAAAATTTTAATTATGGTGTCTTCTGCATTTTATTAAATGTTTTTTATTTATGTAATAAGTGAAAAGAGTGGCTGTAATATGCCAAAGTAACTATGAATTTAATCAATGTTAGAATTGTAAAGATGCAGCGGTACCTACCGGCGGTTTTAACACGACTGCCCAAAGGTGTGTAATGTTTTTGTTAATGAATGTACGGGAGATTTTTAGGCCATAACTTTTAAATGGCTGATCAAACAGATTTTTAGATGTACGGGGTATCGTTAGAATCTTTACATCACCACAAGTGAAAATGTTTTTTTTTTTTTTTTTTTTTTTTTTTTTTTTTTATGCCTGATAGTTTATCCTTTGACCACTATCTCACCTGATGGTAAGTGATGATGTGGTCGAAGATGTTGTTCAGGCTAACCTAGAAGTACTGGCTCTCAAGGATAGCTGCCGGAACACACCGTTAGGTTTTCTACTTGAGGGTGGTAGCTAGCCAGGCGGGCATTCGCAAAATGCCCTACCACCATGCTTTTTGTGCTCTTGATACCTATAATTATTTTTAAGTTTGGGAGATTTCTTTATATATACATTTTCTTATCATTATATTACTTATTATAGACATGATTTGATACCAAATAATTTCAATAACTTATTAAAGGCTGTACACGTCCTGAAAGAAGGCGGCAAGCTGGTCTACAGCACATGTACCATCACTGATGAAGAAAACGAAGGCATGGTGGTTTGGGCACTTGAAAAATTTCCATGTTTAAAGTTGATCCCTGCTGAACCACTACTTGGAGGGCCTGGCTTACCTAACAAGGGTTTAAAAGGTGAACAGAGGTAACTAATTTGTTTATTGCAACCATATATTATTTGTAAATATAACATTGAATATATTATACTCAAATTATAAAGTATTTATATTGTTCCATTACTTAAAAAATAAAAACTGTTCATGGAACCTTAGTTAACTGTAGGTTAAAAATACTAAGACTATACTATCTTCTACAAGCTGGATAAGCATATAAAACCATGTGTGATTTGTCAGTTTTATAATAATGATTATTCATACTAAAGGACATTTTTAGCCGATTTAACGTACGGTTACGCGCGCGACTCACTCCACCGCCGCCACCGACGCCAGAACCAGTCCATGCGCGGGCGCGATCGTAAGCGCACGCACTCAGTGATGAAGCGACTCTGAAAGTAGCAAAACCGGTCGAGACGCCTCCTCGACGAAAAAAACCGTAAGTTAAATCGGCTAAAAATTTCCTTTAGTATGTGTCAAACTTACGTTAGTTTTAAATGATTATTTAATTTTCAATACTCGTTTTATTCTAAAGAACAAACATGTACGAGAACCTTCATAAACATTTATTTTGAAATGAATGTCATTCTTAAAATCAAACAATAAAAACTCTGTTTTTTTTTGTATTCTATTATTTTTGGAAATCTACAGCTGAAGTTATAAATTAACAATAGTATTATTTTGTGGAAATTTAAAAGCATTTTACAGTTTCTGAAGATGAATCCTAAAGTGCACAGTACTCATTGAAAAATCGCATAAATTAGGTACTAAATGAAAACAAATTAGGCAGGTGCCTAATTAAATAATAGTAATAGTAGTAGTAGTAGTTGTGTCACTTTGTCTATCAACAACTAGGTTTTGAGAGTTAAAAAAGACATTAACCTGTATTATAAATATTTTGTACTACGAAAACAATATATCTTTGTATTTAATCAATTAAATGCTATTCATCATTTACCTACTACTTTCAGTTTATCACAATCTTATTTAAAGGGTAATCACTTAAAATATGGCAAGTTATCAAAATACTGTCGTTATTCCATGAATCATAATTAAGTCTTAAAATTTTATATTTTTCTTGTCAAAATAGCTGAAATATGCTTTTTAATGTTAATTAATACTTCTTTTTCAGATCAATGGTACAAAGATTTGGTCCAGAACTTGACCCATTGAGAGTTCCAGAAGACATCTACAGGGATTCCATAGGTTTCTTCATAGCTGCCTTCACTAAATTACCTCAACCATAATATACTATGAGCTACGATCCCATACATTATACATATATAATAAACTATATGTTTGTACTATAAATAGTTTTCTAATAGCTAACAATCACTGGTATACTGGTATTTACGTTAATATCCATGACATAATAAAATTCAAGAAATGTTAATATAAAACAAATGTGATCCAAAATGTCACATCATGGCGGTTACCCACGGTACGTGATTCCATGGATTCCAATCACAGATCAAATTTTAATTACCACCAAAAATACTATTAGGTCCTTATATATGAAATTGGCGTTTTGTATGTAAAAATATAAACGATTTTGTTAATTAAATTAGATTTTTACAATTAAAGTAAGTAGCATTGTTATCTATGCAATTTCACTTTTTTATCGATAGTTCATAGATCGATTAGCTGAAAAAAATGTTGGATCCGCTTCCACAATAACTTTTAAATTTTCATTGTCTTAACCGTCCACGGCCGTCAAAATTTCTAAACTAAAATGTCTGAACCAAAAACTTAACGTGTTTTCTTTTACGGTAGCTTCCCCATACATGTCAACAACACCTTTTCAAAATTGCTCTAATATAATTTTGAGTTTTAAAATATAAATAGCATAATATAGTAGCTATTTCATGCATTATATTGTGATTTATTGAGCATACTTCACCTGCCAAGTAGATAAATCCTTTCCAAGCACAACAACAGGAACTTTGATACATCACTATATTATCACAAAGGAACATAACCTATAACTATGGAATCCATACAGCAACAAACATTCATAGAGATGATGGAGGCACTCAACAGGCGTATGGATCAATTTGAAGGTGAGCTTCAGAAGACCCCTCCTTCAAGTAACACTACCAGTAGCCTGGCTGCCGAATTTGCAGCATTTAAAGTATTTACAGCTGAAATTTTTCGTGGTTTCCAACAACAATTGGGCATCCTTGCACAGAATATTGACAATCTAGAAATGAATAGTCGTCGAAAAATCTTGCTTTTTCATGGTGTGAAGGAGGAAGAGAAGCAAGACTTGGCTGCACTTGTGGTCAATATGGTTTGCAACCAATTTAAGTTGCCTCATTTTGCTGTCAGCTCAATAAGTCGCTGCCAGAGAATGGGCCGCACCACCAGCGATAAGCCCAGGCCTATTTTAGTGAAACTGAAAAACTTTGATGAGCGTAATAAGATATGGTTGACTAAATCTTCTCTTAAAGGCACTTCTATTACGCTGTCCGAATTTCTGACAAGGCCTAGGCATCAGGCGTTCATGGAGGCGAGGCAGCGCTTCGGTATCAACAAGTGTTGGACCAGAGACGGGTTTGTCCATATCATCGGGCCGGACGGAAAGCGCCACCGCATCAGCAGTGTTTGTGAGTTGCTGAAGATTGCTCCAGAAGTCTCAAATCCGTTGCCTGCCACGGCTCCCAAAGAAGTTGGTGCTGCATCTAAATCACGGAGAGCCGCATCCCGGAAATAGGTATAATGTGATCAGTGATGCGTCATTTGTGCCCACATTCGCATTCATTTATTCACTCTTCGGTTTCGGTCATTTGCGTTATATAAATGATCATTAGCAGAATAGTGGGTAACTTATAAAATACAATTACTGTCCAAATTGAAATTAAGCAAACACCCGATATTTTGTTTGCTTTCTTCTTTTTCTTGATAAAAAAATGTTTGTTTTGTTTGTTCCATCTCACTATGTTGGCATGACGAATGTGACATGCAGTATTGACGTTGCGAAATTGATGTTTGTCATTTGTTTGACAGCTCGGAGCACGTTCCCGGTGCCGGGTGTGTTCCGAAACCGAATTAAATTATGAAAGAAGTTAAAAATATTTCTAGTTTCTACCTGGTTTCTACGCTCAAAACTGTAATGTCATATGTGGTGTCACAAAATAGCATTCTGTTTTTCTCTCTTCTGCTCTGCTTGTAAATTCATGCTATTAATTATATCATTGTTAGTGTTTAATGTGCTCTCTCTTTTACGTTACAACCGGCAGATGAAGTATTAATTTGCTTTTTTTTTATTTTTTTATTGTATTTTTTTATTTGTTTAAAATTTATATTTTTTATTTATTATTATTATCATATATATATATATATATATATATATATATTCTTATTTATATTATTTATTACTTATTTGCAAGATGAATTCTGATGAAGACTGTAGTGATACAGAGCAATTTGTATCTTGTTCATCTAGTAATGACCTTAGCGATGACGATAGTTTTGCCAGTATCCCAACATTGAGTGATAATATAATGAGTGAACTTTTTGATGTACCTAAAAATTTCAATGTAATTCATATAAATGCCCAGAGTATTCCGAAGCATTTCCCCGATATGTTGGCGTCATTTGACAACAAAAACATACACGCTATTCTAGTCTCCGAAACATGGTTAAAACCATGTCTCCCTTCTACCTCTTACTCTCTCCCTGGCTTCATCCTCATCCGGAATGATAGAACTGATCGTAGTGGCGGCGGCGTGGCCATTTATTTACGCGCACATATCCCTCACTCTATTGTTGATGTGTCCACGCAGCCTGCTCCATTTAATGCCGGTGAACATTTGTTCGTTGAAGTCATACTTTCACACACCAAAATTCTTCTCGGAGTCTATTATAGCCCTTCCATGCGAGTTAATTATTTCTCATCTTTTGAAAAAAATTTAGACGATCTTACGCCTGCTTATAGACATACCATTATCATGGGGGACTTTAACACGTGCCTCTTAAAAAAAGACTCTCGTTCTTCTAGTTTAGTATCTACTGTCAATTCTAGCAACATGCACATCTTGCCCCTCAATGCTACGCATAATTCTCCAAATTGTTCTCCCTCTCTTCTTGACCTTATGTTTGTATCATCATTGCAGCATGTTGCTAAGCATGGTCAATGCTCAGCAGATGCTTTTTCATACCACGATCTTATTTTCCTTTCTTATAAAATTCGTCCTCCTAAACCCAAACCCAAAATCATTCTGCAGCGTAGTTTTGGTACTATGGACGTGGGAAAACTTCGCGTTGATGCTAGTAAGGTCGACTGGTCTGACGTTTTAATGAGTGAAAATATTGATGACCAAATCACAATATTCAATTCAAAGATCATTCAGCTTTATGATATCCACGCTCCTTTGCGGGTCATAAAAATAAAACATCATCCTGCGCCTTGGCTCACAGATACTATAAAAGACTCTATGCATAAAAAAGTGACAGCCAAAGCACAGCTTAAAACCTGCCACAATGAATTGAACAAGGAGAAGTTTAAGCAGGCACGGAATCGCTGCAATAGGATGTGTAGGGATGCACAACGTCGATACATCCATGAGTCTGTAGAAAATAAAGAACCAGAACAAGTCTGGAAATTTTTACGATCATTAGGTGTTGGCAAATCCCGACAAGATTCTATTCCTCACCATCTAGACCTAAACTCTTTAAACCAGCACTTCTCATCGTCGTCTACCATTGATATGAATGACAAACTAGCCACAATAAACTATCTTTCTGGTCTGCCAACACCTGACTATTCTCAATTTGTCATAAGTCAATTTGCCGCATGTGATGTTAAAAAGAGTATTCTGTCTATTTCTTCTAATGCGGTGGGTGGCGACGGTATTAGCCGTAATATGATTGTTCCTATATTGGAAGAAATCCTTCCCATTATATGCCATATATTGAACACTTCTATTACGAAGAGTGCCGTACCCACCTGCTGGAAAGAAGGCCAAATTATCCCGTTACCTAAAAAAAAAAACCCTAAGTCTTTCTCTGAATATCGTCCTATCTCGATCCTTCCCTTTTTATCCAAAGTTCTCGAACGACTGATACATAGCCAGCTTAACTCTTACATTAATTTAAATAGTCTTTTAAGTCCGGAGCAGTCTGGTTTCCGTCCCGGTCATAGTACTGTCACTGCTCTTATAAAAATAACTGATGACATAAGATTTGGAATGGACAACCAAGACCTAACGATACTAACATTGCTAGATTTTAGCAATGCCTTTAATAACGTTGATTTTGATATCCTCCTTGCATTGCTCCGCTCTATAAACATATCTCCATCGGCAGTTGACTGGTTTCACAGTTACTTGTTTGGGCGTCGGCAACGTATTCGCTTTGGAGATATTTTCTCTACTTGGTGTGATACGAATGCTGGAGTCCCGCAAGGCGGCGTTCTCTCTCCACTTCTCTTTGCAGTTTTTATTAATTCTATTTCTATATCTCTTACTTCCTCCTACCATCTCTATGCAGACGATCTCCAAATTTACTCGCAGGCTCCACCAGACCGTTTAGATCAAGCGATTGATACACTTAATGCTGACTTGCGTAGTATTGAAAACTGGAGTAAGTCTTATGGCCTTCAAATCAATCCTTCTAAGACTCAGGCAATAGTCATAGGCAGTTCCAGAATGGTTTCACGAGTAGATTTCTCAACTTTGCCAAAACTATTATTTGCGAACGTTTCTATTCCATACAGCTCACAAGTAAAAAACCTTGGAATCATAATAGATAGTTGTCTATCATGGGAACCTCAGCTACAATCGTTGAGGCAAAAAATATTTGCTTCAGGGTCATCTCTTAATCGAATACGTAACTTCCTGCCCACTGCTACCAAAACTGCTCTTGCACAATCTCTCCTTCTTCCAATACTTGACTATGCTGACGCCAGCTATCCTGATCTCTCCGAGGACCAGCTTAACAGACTTGAGCGCCTTCAAAACTATTGTATTCGTTTTATTTTCGGCCTACGAAAATATGACCACGTTTCCCAATTTCGATCTAAGCTCAAGTGGCTCCCCATTCGTCTTCGTCGGAATACTCGTATACTTACTCTTCTGTATAACATATTGTTTAATCCATCTACCCCTCTTTATTTAAAGGCATGTTTTAAGTTTTTACACTCTACCCATTCTCTTTCTCTTAGGTCATCACATAACCTTCTGCTTCACTCACCGGCTCATAATACAGTCTTTTATAAATCGTCCTTTTCCGCACAGGCTGTGCGCCTATGGAACGCACTCCCTGTCACAATCAGACGTGCCCAATCTCTCAATATTTTCAGATCGCAGGTCACCAATTTCTATCTCTCCACTCATAATTAATATTGTTCCCTGACGTCATTTTTTTTTTTTTTTTTTTTATTTTATTTTATATAACTTTATTTCTCTAATTCGTTAAATGTTTATGATTATTGTGTATATATCAAACTATATATATATATATATATATCATGTGTGTAGGTATATATATTATATAATATATATTGTACTATATATCATATACTATGGTTTTATATTTATGTAGCTTATTTATACTGTAAGACATCAATTTATATTATGTACTTGTTTATGTATTCGAGAAATGCACCACCCTCCCTGCTCAAAAAATTATTCTCTGTCCATCCAAAGGTTGTCTGGAAGAGATCGCTTTTAGCGATAAGACCGCCCTTTGTACCTTACTATTGTTATTGTTTCTTTGTAATTTCCTGTTCTTTGGTGTCAATAAAGAGTTATCGTATCGTATCGTATGTCATTAATCCTTCGAGCTGTTGCTACGACGCTGGTGCCACGGTGGAACTCGTATTCGTAAATAACCCGATCTTTAAAATTTTACGTACAGTTAACAGAACGATGCCAAAGAAAAATCAAATGGCGTGAAAACAATCGAATCGCTAAATTGGAACCAATAACACAAGCCTAAATTAAAATAAATTTGAATTCGGAATTCCTAACCAAATGCCCAGATATTTGAGATCAAAGTGGCCAGTTCGAAAAAAAGGCCAATTTCATATCTAGGGACCTAATATTAGCCAATGAGATATGATGGCCTGTGTAGAGTTAGGCTGCGTATCCTCCAGAGATGTGCGAGGAAAAAATCCACCAATAGTATCGCTGCGCTCAGTGACGTCACGATAATGAAGCGCTTCTATTGGTAGATATTTTCCTCTTATACTGCTTATTCTATTCCTCGCACAGCTCTAGTAACTACGCAGCCTGCTTATTCGTCATTTAAGTTTACTTCTGTAAAATGTACCTTCAGCTGAAAAAAATACCGAACACTATCTATGTTAGGCACTATGTAACTATACTGGTCAGTTTCTTGTTTATCTTAATTCTCACTTTGCAAGTTTTCGATTCGAACCCACAGGCCAGCTTTAGATTTCAGTAGTAAAGCCCTCTTGTCGAACGTTATTGGGTTCTCGGTCTTTGGGCACGATGAGAATTTGAAGTTCTTCATGAGCGCCACCATCGCCACTTTAGCAGATATCATTGCGAAACGTAGACCTGTAACCAAAATACTATGTTACTATCTGCCTACTATAGATACAAATGTCGTTGTATAATTAAAACAATAAAAGACATAGTAACAACTTTTATGTTATTTGCATGGTGTTAGAACATCTTGCGAATGCCCATCTAGCTATCCACCAAGTAAAAAATCTGTCGGCACACACTTTCTTGTCTTTGAAAGCTATTCATTCTAGGCTTAACTGTAAACTGTATTACTATTCGAATTATTTGCGATGCATATCTAGAGATAATTAACATATGGTCTCGTTGGAGTGCTCATGATTCTCGATTTTTTAATAAGAGTAAAATGAAAAGAGTATTCGAAAACTGAACCTACAAAGGTCTACTCGGAGATTTATGCTATGCCTGAACACACTCTTATTTACACCAGTGCTACAATCCCGCATCACCCAAAGAGGACGTCTATAACGTTGCGCACATGAAAACAAGAAATAATGGAACGCGACTTAAGAGTGTGGAAACAATGATTTCGTTGTTTACTGCGAGAGTCTCCCACAAATCGATTGAAACGCATGGCATAGACACTACTTCACGACGATAACAAGTACCACTCGTACTGCCCTAGTCGTGTCGGTCTTTTAGACCGTAGCCCAGGGTACAGAGTACAACATTAACACTGGGATATTTACCTATTGATTTAGTTATGGGTCACTACACAGCAGACGTTAAATTGACATTAATAGGGCTACAGTTTTCCTTTTCATTAACATTAAATAAGGAAGTTTTGGTTACTAGAATAAAACTCTAAACAATACTCGCTTAACGTTTTTGCTTCAAGGCGATCAAAGTCAACATCATTTATTAAATTTAGGCGTATGTGTAAGGTCAATTACAAATTTTTGTATTGAAATATACTACAATATACTACCACGTTCAGCAAAAAAATTTACAGAGCCACTGCGAGAAGAACGGGCAAGAAACTCTGGGCCATCAGAGACAGATCACAGAAAATAGAACACTCCAAATTACTTGCTAATAATGAATTCGGCAATATAATTTTCTATACCTGTTTCGTATGCTAAGACATGGTAAAACCTTAAGTTCGCATAACAGATTCCAGCTTAAGAGCTAAGAAATACTTTTTTTTTTAATCCTTACCTATACAGTTCCTCGGACCGGCACCAAAGGCCAAGAACAGATGTGCGGGTCGATTCTTCTTTTCTTCTCCTAAAAACCGCTCTGGACGGAACTCATTGGGTTCGGGATAATATTGCGGATCCATGTGGATTCCGTATATGGGGATGGCGATGACATCGCCTGTGTTTAGAGTGACTTTATCGTCGAGTAGGTATGGCTTCGTGACCACGCGATCCACTCTACCTACTGCTGGGTAAACACGAAGGGTTTCTGAAAAAAAATATAGTTGTTGTTCAATGCATTGAAGACCACTAACCTACAGGTGTAACAATGGCCAAACGGGCAGTCTTTGATTCTGCAGAAAGAAACCAATGTAAAATAAATAGTCTTGTACATATTTATCAAACGAACGACAAAAATCGAGTAAAAGAATGGAATCGTTTGGTAGAGTAACTTACTGAGTGTTCCACTATATCACAGTCATCAGGGATCATATCTAACACATAGACAAATGATTTAAATAGTGATGAAGTGGGTATTATTTATTTATCATAATCTGTATATAACTAGCAGTAGAGGTTATTAGTATGGTCTCGACTGACACTGAGTATCTTATCAAATGCCATGTCATTGGGACAGAGCAACATCGGGTCTATTCAAAGGAAATAGGTTAGTTTAGGGACGGCAAACACATTCGCAACAGAGCAACGTGAGATAAGAGCTCCTGCAGACGCTCACTATAAGCCACAATAAGATCCTTCTGTATATATCCATGGTTTCAGGAATAGCGTTCGAAAAAATAGGTGAACTCAACAAGGTAAAAGTGTAACTCAAGAAATCAATTTTACTTGCTATCTTGAAGAAGATATTCTGTCCATTATATTGTTTAGTATACTGTATCAGCGGGATCGTCCACTGCTGAACACAGCCTCCCACATTATGAGGGGATTTGCCATAGTCCCCGAGTTTGGCAGGCGTCTTGGGGATCGCAGTGTGAGATATCAGTTCCTCAAAAAGCGCTGCTGCCCATTATGCCTTATAGGCTAGGCTTTGACCACTATCTCACCTGATGGTAAGTGATGATGTGGTCGAAGACATTGTTCAGGCTAACCTAGAAGTACTAGCTCTCAAGGACAGCTGCCGGTACACACCGTTAGGTGCTTGGCGACAGATTTTCTACTTGAGGGTGGTAGCTAGCCAGACGGGCATTCGCAAAATGCCCTACCACCATGCTATAACGACTGTCATCCTAAGACAACATCCGGGACCGACGGCTTAACGTGCCCTCCGAAGCACGGAAACGCTCAGTAGTAATGTCACTAGCGGTCACCCATCCAACTCATGACCGCGCGCGACGTTGCTTAACTTTGCTGATCGGTTGAGAACAGCTAAGTAAACTTCGCTACGAGCGTTTCAAAATCTGCTGGTGTGTTACCCTTAGTCGCCACTTACGAAACCCACGAGTAGAGATGGGGCGGTGACATTCCGACACCCCATAGTTTTTAGCATAATGTCTAAATAAATAATTGTTATTTGCTCAGGCTGCAAAATTGTTATTTGGCGCGAGTACTTTATCAAACGTATTCTAGGATTGAACCATGAGCGAAGCAAGTGGTTCAAATATTGAATCCTGAGCGTAGCAAGTGGTTCAAATATTGAATCCTGAGCGTAGCAAGTGGTTTAAATATTGAATCCTGAGCGTAACAAGGTTTCGAAGGTACGAGACGCAAAATAACTTTGTTGTCGAGCGGAACACAATTTTTCAACTCACTACAGCGAGGTAAATGTATACAATGGAATGTATACAGCAAATTAGTGTTAATTTATATCAATGTAAAATTACTACATTTGGTGATCTTGAAGGTGACAATGAACTTCTATAATAATTCTAATTTTAAAAACATTTTTTTTCCTCTATCGGATAAAAAGCACTTTTTTCAATAATGAACAATACCTTTCCGAGCTGGTAAAAATATTGACGAATAGAGCAGACACACCCAGTGATGTATATTGCTGTAGATGAACGATCAATGTAAACGTTGACATCATGCCTGAGGCCCGATTCTCTTAGCTTTTGAACGGCGTTAACGCAACTTAATTGCAAAGAAAATCGTAGTTTTTGACAGTATCCGTAGTCTGCCCGCTATTTAGGTTCGATCGCAATTCAGTGGCTTGCTATCAATAGTTTTTGACATATATGGTATGCTGTAAGCTATTTTGTTGCGATGTCGTTGCTATAGTGACATTCAACATTTTGGAGGATTTTAGATAGAAAATAGCTAAATGATTTAAATATATTTATTTAATGTACCTATTGTTTGCTAGAAAACCACTGTATTGATGTTTTGACTGATGCTTGATTGATAGATGTTGTCATTATTATTTCAGTGGCAAAATTTGTAAGCCATAGCACAGCCATACGATAGCGACGCGATTGCTATACAACTGCGATTAGGAGCTAGAATTAGCAGACTACTGAATTTGACATTAACAGCAGTTCGGTCGCAGAAGAATCGCGGTAGTGTGGCGTTTGGTCAATAGCTAAGAGAATTGGGGCCCTGGTAGCTCATTGAATGGATAAGGTGCCCAGCAAACCAAAACACAGGCATTATATTATCGTCATATATTTATATGAAAAACCGTGAGAACTTCTTTCATTTCTTCTTGTGTTTTTACAGACTGTTTCATTACAGGCTGAGTCAACTATTTTTAAAACTGTTACTTCTATCCGCAAGCATGAATTAACCTGCGGGGATCGTAAATAACATCATCATCCTATCGACAATGTATATACAAAACGTTATTCGATATTATAAATGCATCGATTTTATGGTCGGCCAAACTTTCTAAACTTTCTCTCTTTGATAGCATACCTGCCGCCTTTTGGATCCATATTAGCAGACTGGTGTCTGCTAATATGAAGGCGGGTCAATCATTACTAAGCCAATAAAGCACAGTATTACCCTATTCATAATTTGTCGCAAGTAATGAATAGATTCAGGCGTTACTTTGCGGGAATTCATATTTTAAGAAAACATTAAATTAATATTTAAGAAAAACACTTAAAATATAACTAGTGACAATTCCGCCTAATTTTCTCGATCGTGCGCTCGAAGAGCCTTTACCTCCGGAGGATGCATCGTGTAGATCGCTTGAACTGCGCCCAGAATTCTTCCGGTTTGGCTACGTGGCGTTTATGAAGTCACATCGGCTTAACAGAATAAGTATAAATTTTTAAAAAAAGTAAAAAATCCTACTGCAAATTACTTATTAACGTTAAACGTTTTATCGATATCAAATTAAAACGGCATGCTATATATATGTATGGAATCGTTTTTAAAGCCCTTCATTTTGATATCCCACTCGGTGAGTTTGGATGAAAAAATTTTTTTTAACGCACTATAAGTATGGCGCCTAAAATCGGCCAGTTTAATTTTATATTTTTTATGTACCTAGTGTCACTTGCGTTATCAAGACAAATCTAACGATAACATACATTAAAATCTGTTTAAAACATTAATTTAATGTGTTCTTACAATATTTGCAAGAAAACATTAAATTGTCGAAAGTAGTTTTATATTGCTGGCGGAGGGTTGACAAAGTGTCTTCAATTCCCCAAAGACCGTCTGTTGGCCAGCGAATGAAGCGTAAATGAAAATAGAACCATCTACAAGGAATATTGCATAACTGATACCACACATAGGAAAAAACAGTGACAAGAGTAACTCATAGCTTTGACATTACACTCATGTTTATTTTACAGATCGGAGCGTTTGTAAAGACAAACTACGTACAGTAAAGGATTAACAAAATGAAATACATACCTAGTAGAAAAGCTTCCAGATACGTCAGCTCAGACAACATTTCATAGCTCATTTCTTTCTCCTCACTGGTCTCATTAATGTGAGCCCTCAATTTTTCCTGAAGATCGGGTCTTATAGCCAGCACGTGAATCGCGAAAGATAGCAAAGTGCTGGACGTTTCGTACCCTGCTATAAGGAAAAGTAGACATTGCGCGTCGATGGTATCATCATCCATATCTGAAATCAGTTTTATTAAGGTTTTAATGACTTTTGAACTTGATTTACTCTATTTATAGAATAGCTACCTTCCACGAGAATATGACGTTGTATATAGCTCCAACAAAAACCTAATACCGAAGTAAATCGAGCTAAAAATTATCCCTATTATAGTGTTATTTCAGGACTTCAAAACAACTCATCGGTCACACTTGTACTCCGCATTTTGGTACCAAGTATAAGGGCCTACCCTAATGCCATCTACCGAGCTCTGTTCTAAACTCCTGCTAGGCCTGTTTATACGAAAATTTAATAATTATAATGATTTTATATATTTTCGTGTATATGGAGGTAAGAATAAGAATTTTACTCACTATAACAATGTTTGTCACACTACGTAGGTACCCAAGTAATTATACATTAAAATTTCAATATGGGAGACAACATATGGCAACAAAATAATACATTTATTAATTATTTTATACTTGATAGGCTAGCCTTTGACCACAATCCCACCTAACCGCAAGTGCGGTCGAAGATGTTGTTCTTGAGAGCTAGAATTACTAGTGCTCAAGAACAGTAGCCGGAACACACTGTTAGGTACTTGGCGACGGATCTTCTACTTGAAGGTGGTAGCTATCCAGGCTGGTATTTACAGACTGCCCTACCACATATATTCTATGGCAATAGCTGCTTAACATGCCCTTCGAAGTACGGAAGCGCTCGGTAGTAAATGCCACTAAAGGAATAACTAAATAAAAAATATCATTATACCAACCCCACGCGAGAGGGATATGAGTATAGAGATGACTATCTATTTTTGCTACATTGACCGGTGTGAATAGGATTTATGTAACAAAAACTTAACAACTTTATAGAAACATATTCTAATGCTGACCTTGTGCATTGATTTTGGACTTTGATTCATTGTGTCATATTAAAACTTGTTGAGTGAGTCTGTTCGTATTACGTTTACATATATGATGAATAAAATCTTTTGGAAGTTTTTCAATTTAATGCCAACATTGTAGGTACTTACCTACTTAAAATACAAAGCAAAGAGGTGAGTAATCTTATCTAATTGCGTTTTCATAACAATAACATTCTTATGTATCAGCGAAGACAATAGATTTATTTGCCAGTATTATCTACATAGCATAAGAGTATTTAAGAGAGAACAACTAGATAAACATTTGCCTACTAAAAGTAAACTTACAGGATATTTATTTTATATACTCCAGAACCTAGAACTTTAAGTACCTGGTGTATAATTGGGGTATCAAGATGTCCCAATTTGGACTGACTTTCGATACATTTTCATGTAATCAAAAACTGAATTTGTTATTTGTTGAATAGATTATCGATTCCTTTTCATCTATTCAGAAACTAATTCGTTTATTGTTGAATAGATCATCGATTAAATTTCATCTATTGAAATATTATATATGATTGTTATTTTCTTGAATGGATTATCGATTCACTTACATCTTTTCAAATACATACTAAATTTTGTTATGCTGTTGCTTAGATCAACAATTCCCTGTAAATGATAACTAACCTCTAATCGTCATAACTAAATATTAACATTATTTTATCGATGATAATTGTTACTGTTTAGTTTTTATGTCTACATTTACTAACAGTTATTTTTTAAACTTAAGACTATGATATTCTTTCAGTATGTTATAGTAAATTATTTAATGAGGCTTATAATTAATTTAAAATAATTTAATTTCATTACTCCATTTCATTATACTATTTACATTTTTAAGCGCACTTTATTCCGAAGGATATTAAAAATTTCTTAAGATATTTCAGGACACATTTTATATTTTTTAAACTTTGTGAATATGGAAATCTCCTGATCCTCTATATTAATGATTTTATTATTTTCATTAAGTTCATTCGAATCATATAGGAATTATCATACCCAATTACCATTTTCATGACCCTTAACAAAGAAAAACAGATTTATTTTTCAAATATCCAACAATATAATCCTTATAACAACAGTATAAGGCATAAATCTCTCATTTTAAAACTATTCCTTTCAATCCAGCTAATTCGCCTTTTTCTGTTTTGGATAAATAATAAAATGGAAATGGTGGCTTAATCAGGATATGTAAAACGTGTATGCTACACTGTATTGTAATTTCTTTTGCGATGAATTATTGGCATCTGTTTTAAATCCCTGCACATCCACGATTGCACTCATGTTAGCTTACGTATATAAGGGGTTTGTATCAAAGTAAAAGAAAGCGCAACAATGTGTTTATTTACGACATTACATTAGAAACATCTTAAATGATCAGTGTTGCTATATTATACATATAAAACTTACTTATGAATCACTCTTAATAAAAAAAAACGCATCGAAATCCGTTGTGTATAGTTTTAAAGTTCTAAGCATACATAGGGACAGACAGCGGGCAGCGACTTTGTTTTTTACTATGTAGTAAAGTTATTTGAAGTATGTTCATACTTTGAACCCAAAAGACCGCAAAAATGTTTTATTACCACTTGTTAATTTCTTTACATTAATAATATGTATTGATTTTTTAATTACGTTTAACAATAGGGTTTTATTTTCTAATGACTGATGTTTTATAGAAAAAAGAAATTGCCTGACGAATGCGAAAGTTGAAGCAATGCGAAAGTGATGGCTCAGTGGCATTGGGTATGGACTGCCTTGTGGAGGGAGATGAGCTTCACCGCGTGGTGGAAGGGCATTTTGCGAATGCCTGGCTAGCGACCACCCCCAAGTAGAAAATCTGTCGCCAAGCACCCAATGGTGTGTTCCGGCAGGAGTCGTTGAGAGCCAGTGAAATTACAGGCATATGAGACTTAATAACTATTTCTCAAGGTGACGGGCGCAGTGCAATTCTTGACTTGTGACGAAATGCATCTATTATAGGCAGAGGTTAGTCCGCTTAACATCAGGTGGGCCTCGAGCTTGTTCCGTCACAATAACATAAAAAAAAATAAAAAAAAAGAAGAACACTAAGTTGATTATTTTCATTTTCAAAATCAGATTTGAAACCCACAATTATCAAAAACCTTTACTCTTACGGATGTAATTTATTTTTCACCTCACAAGCTCGGAAATGTGCAGAGAGGTGAAAAATTGTGTGTTGCGCTCGGCAGTAGCTATTTTACGTCTCGTACCTTTGAAATCTTCCGTACACTCAGGATTCTATAAATCAATTTCAATTCAATCCTAGAATGCTCAGGTTTCAATAAAAGTACTTGCGTCAAACACTTTGCAGCTTTGCATAACAAAATAACTACTGTTACCACCGAAAGGTAAATTATATTTTATGGTTTTTCTACAAAGCAGCAAGAGGAACATTTGGGAAAATTATATGTGAAAGTGAACCATTAATATATGAGGACTGATTATAATACGAGTACATATGTAGTAATTTTATTTGCAATCGCTAGATACCTAAGTACCTACAGTTTAAACTAGTTTAACTAACAGATGCTTCATAGTTCTGATATCTTATCAATGCTCTAAATACACATCTTCTGTAGGAACAACCTATACTAATAAACCACAGTGATAAAGTTAACAACAAACATTTCAATTTGTATCGTATAAATGGGTTATATACTTAATAATTAATCAAGTTAGTAATTGATACCCCGAATTTTTGCACAGTTATTAGTTATATTATTAGGAAGAATCGGAAGTAAAACCTACACATGTTTTTGTAGTAAAAGAATACAGAAAATGTAATTATATTTTGGGCAAAATAATAAATCATCACATACACAAGAAACAACAAGTCACAAGATATTGTGCTTTTTTCTGTTTTTAAGTTTACTCAATTTTTATTGTTAATAGGCTAGAGCCTTAAAGCACTGCCTCATGAGTCACAATAGAAGATGTGGTCGAAGGATAATAAAGCAGACTACTTAAACCTAAAAACCTGGCTCAAGGACACCTGTCAGAATACTTCGTTAGGTGCATGGCAACAGATTTTCTGCTTGAAGGTTGTAGCTAGGCGGCAGACGAGCATCCGTAAACAACGAGTGTTTGTAGCAGAACAAGCACGAACGAGGCCCATCGGAGGTAGCCTCTGTCGATAACAGATGCATTTCGTTACAAACAACGAACTGCACTGCGCCCGTCACCCTGAGACATACAGTTGTTAAGTCTCATGTGCCTGAAATTTTAATGGCTCTTTAGGACTGCTGCCGGAACACAGGTGCTTGACTTCTTGGGCGCAACTCGCACCTTTTGAAAACTATTATGGAAAACCAACATCATCATTTCATACTTAAAATATTGATACTATGATTCGTAACACGGCCGTCACGAAACAATAATGTTCATATAGCGCTATCTCTATCGCACAAATGTCTTGATTCAATGCATGCAGCCCGCTCTCGCGTTGAAGTTCTAATGTATGTTGTTTACTATAGTTATAGGTGCAAAATAAAATTGTTAATGTAAGGTTAAAATAAGACTGAATTAAGAGATGGGAGTTGGCCCCCTGAATGGGTAGCACCATCTTTAAACTTTAACCCGCCAAAGATTGATATACAGGGTTTATGCAAATCACAAAGTGTAGTGTATAACACTTACGGGGTCAAAACCTTAACTTACCTAGTTAAAAAAAATATACTTACATTTTTCTGATTCTTTTTCCGTTTCACTGTTTTCTTTATGTGCAACGTCGACGAGAAGTTGCAGAAAATCGCTCTTTCTAAAACAAAGAGAATAGAGGTATTATAACACATTAGTTTTTTCATCTTTTTTTTATGTTATATTGTGTGGACGTGATGGAACAAGCACGAGGGCCACTTGGTGTTAGCGGCAACTTCTGCCTATAATAGATTACTGCGCCCATCACCCTGAGACATAAAGTTGTCTCATTTATCAGTCTCACGTGCCTGTAATTTCACCGGCACCAACACACCTTTCAACCGAAACACAGTAATGTAAACATTAATGATTGGCGGTAGGAATAGGTATGGTGGCCGTACATCCCTGGACGAACTCTCCGGAGAAATACTGCCACCAAAAAAGAAACTGCTACTAAAATTATCATCTTTCTAGCCTTATCTTGTGGGGACGCTAAAATATTTATTTACTAACAAAAAAATACATAACCGTTTTGTTTAATTCAATTGTTAAGTCGTTTCTTTGTTTTTGTTGTGTGGTCTTTAGGTATGTTTGTTTCCCACGACACATGCGTTTTATATTTCTTGAGTATAGAAATATATCAGGTCTGGAAGACCGAAACACAAACACCTTCAGGAATTTTGTAGTGTTTTTCATATAATTATACCTGTTGATTAAAAGAGTCTAATCGAAAGCTGCGCCTAGAAAGGAGTATCGCTTGAATTTAGATTTTGTTCTTGGCCAAACCACTTATTGCTCTAGCTACCGAGAGACTCGCCGCTTTTCGTATGATTTCGAGGCTTGTATCATCCCGACGTGAATAATAACACCTATCAAGGAGCACCTTAAAGTATTCTTAAAAGAGTTTAAGAATTAATAATATACAAAGAATAGAGTAAAGTACAAAATATATATTTAAACTATTTATGTAACGTAATTATTTATCTAACGTCGTAATTTAATTGTAAGTACGAAATTGAGAAATAATAATATTCATACAATTAGGTTACCAAGGAAACTAGGTATCTGTATAGTTCAAATCGACCTTTGATCTTTGAATAATGTCTGACGACATCGCTAAACTATTCTAGATTTCATTAGTTAGCTATTACTTACTTATTACTGAAAATAATATTCGAGCGTATCACCATTTACCATAGGGTGAATTCAATTAATTCAGTTCTAAAAATCATTAAAATTTAATAATTATTCAGATGATGTTCAAAGTCAAAAGTCAAAGTCTAAATTATTTATTCAATTTAGGCGTTTACGACGCTCTTATGAAGGTCAATTACTAATTTTAATATTGAAATACCTATTCTACATTGTCCGTTCTTCTCGCAGTGGCTCTATATTTTTTTTTTTGCTGAACGAGGCATACGTTCAGCAAAAAAAAAATTATAGAGCCACTGCGAGAAGAACAGGCAAGAAACCCGAGTCATTATTTTAAACTTCATTTAACAAGGTGTTATATATTATATAATAAAAATATTACAATATTTGTTTAAATTACCAATTCTAGGTTAGCCTGAACAACATCTTGGACCACATCATCACTTACCATCAGGTGAGATAGTGGTCAAAGGATAACCTATCAGGCATAAATAAAACTACGTAGGTAACAGGCGATAGGCGCTTAGCAGAGGCGGAATTGTCGAAGCATTTTTGTCGTTTAAGTAATCAGAAACTGTGTTTTTGTGTGGATTTCGTAATAAAAATGTTTTTTCACGTGCTACGAGGGCGGCACTGAAAATTTCGGGAACAACATTACTATTTAAATATGTATTTATTGCTTTTCGAATTATTCTCCGCGAAATTTGACACATTTTTCCATAAGATGGAACCAATCATTGAAACAACCATTCCATTCGGAAGTTGGGGTATCCAAAATGGCCGTTTTCTAGGCGTCCACAGCTTCAGGTGATGAAAATCTCTGACCACGCAATTTATTCTTTATTTTAGGGAAAGTATAGAAATCATTAGGCTTTAGGTCGGGGCTGTACGACGGATGGTCTAATAATTATGTTTTCTTGCTCTAAAAACTCTTTAGTCCTGTGCGCGGTGTGAGAACTCGCATTGTCGTGATGGAGGATGAAGCGGCGCACAGACAGGTATTTGGCCCTAAAAGTTGGTCAAAAATATTTTTTTGCGTTTAATAGTATTATTTACGTATTTCGTTTTATTTTTAAGTATAATAGTGTAAAAAAGCCGGCCAAGTGCGAGTGGGACTCGCGCACGAAGGGTTCCGTACCATTATCTGTAACCTAATCTTGCAAGTTACAGACATTTTTCGCAGTGTCCGATTGAGCTGGGTAGGTATGGCGAAAACCTCTGTATAGGAGCCCCCTTAATAATTTATTTTATTTTGTTTGATTAATTATATTTAAAGAGAACATAAAACTAAATATTCTGTGAATAGTTAAAGCGTCTACCTGTCACCGTTATTTATCGAGCAAGAAACGGTAAAAAAACAAGTTTGCTGTATGAGAGCCCCCCTTAAATATTAATTTTATTTTTAGTATTTGTTGTTATAGCGGCAATAGAAATCATCAATCATCATCTGTGAAAATTTCAACTGTCTAGCTATCATCGTTCTTGAGATACAGCCTGGTGACAGACGGACGGATGGACAGCGAAGTCTCAGGAATAGGGTCCCGATTTTACCCTTTGGGTACGTAACCCTAAAAAAGGCAAACATTATTCTTAACAAATTTTATTTCTAGTTTTCATCATCTTTGGAGTCATTTCCGATACTAATATTACAAATATAATTTTGTTTCATTCATGGTATCCGCTGAAAGAGGACTCTTCCTTTAATGTTTTGTGGTCCTCATTCCCATCAGCAAGGGGTCTAATGTCAAGAGCAACCTATTTAACATATTTAACAGAAAGGGCAGTCCTTTCAGATTCAGTCAGTTGCTCCAGGACCTCCTTACCAAGATGCAATAATAATCGCTTGACTGTGTGATCCATTAAACTTTGGTATCCTTACTTCGGCACAGGTCTCAGCTATGCTGTGGATTTCGGGGTAACTTCTTTAGAATCGAATAGTAAGGAAAAAGCCTGGATTCGTATCTTGAACCACTTCGTGTTGGGCCTGGGTAAGCTTCGCTTCCACAAACATAAACAGGGAACGAAGGTGTGCCAATTCCGTTAAAACTTATTTTTCTTGTTAAACGGTTTGTCTTTTATCGCTACTGCATATTTTTTTTGCTTTCTGGGAGCATCTGGTAAGGACCTCCACGATCTTTGATGCTTCGACTTCCCCAGTCTTTCGCAATTTAATTTGCGTTGCGTATGTCAGATGTTCGAAGCTCTACAGTTTTTCGCCTTTTACTCCATTCACAGAAGTCTGAAAACGACTTTTGAGAAATTCCAACTCCATAAATTCCAACTTTTCATTGAAACTTGACGCAATGAAGCATTCCATGATAGTTAGTAAATCGTTTCTAGTTAATACTCTCATTCCAGAAGAGCCAGGAAACAAAGTAAACCAATTTTCTTTAAAAAACAATACACGTGGTTTTTTGAGACCATGCAAAAAAAATTGCCAAAAATAGAGGGGTGGTTTGGGGTGGCTATTTTATGTATTTTAGAATACTAAAGAGTCTATTCTAAAACAAACCATATACATTTTTACTGAGAAATGGTGAGAAATACTTTAAAACGCTTAATGATCTTGAAAATGGGTATATTATTGAACTTTTTAAAGGCTTTTACTAATGATTGACTAAAGGTACGAAAAATGTCTCTTTTCATAACAAAACTAAATAAAATATTAAGTACATCCCTGGTTGTGTACGATCCATAGTAGAAACTAACACGAAATTGACTTTTTCACAATTAATTTAATATTTGAAATCAATGAAATTTGAGCGTATCGAACAATCACACGACCACGGCAAGCGAACGGTAACTTCCGAATGAGCGCATGGAGCGACGGGAAGGCTTTAGCGCGTCGGGTTTGCGCTATTGTTAGGAGGAGATATCGTTGTTTTTCGAGGAACAATAAAAAAGGGTGTAGAACTAAAACAAAAAAAATGGTTTTTGACCAACTTTTAGGGCCAAATACCTGTGTGTGCGGCGGTTGCAGTTCTCTTTACGGAGTTCAGAAACGACCTGTGGCAAACAAATGCTAGGATACCATTCTGCATTAACCGTTCTTTGTCCCTCAAGAGGAATAGTCGCAACATGGCCGGTTTTGGAGACAAACGTGGCCACCATTTTTTTCTGCAACACTCCGTGAACGAACAATTTTTGTTGGCTTTAACTCATTTTCGAACACTCAAAACTCGTGACTGGTTTTTTGTTTCGGGTTCGTACGCGTATGTCCAGGATTCGTCACCTGATACGATGTTGTATACAGCATTTGATGATCCTGCGTGGAATCTTTCGAGAGTTCTGACGCACCAAGTAACGCGAGCCACTTTTTGTTCTTCACAGAGCGATACTACTAGACTACTAGCAATAAAGCATAGGATACCAGTTCCCGCATGCGCGTATAAACTTCTATCGCACTCTCTAGGAAAGAACACGGTAAATTACTATAAAAAGTATCCTAAGTCGTAATCCACGATGCAAGGAATATATGTACCAAGTTTAATCAAAATATGTGAAAACTATGCCTAGTAGATGGCAATAGACTCGCTTTCTATTAAAAGGCTTGTATAATTATAAGGCTTATAATACTTGTATGGGGAAACGTGGGTGCTGAGACACTTCTGTGTACCCCTTGGGGGAATACAGAAGTGACATTCTTTTTTTTCGTTTTTCGTTATAGTCTGTGGTGCCATTTTCTAAGTGAGTAGCAATGAACACGCACACACTTACATTCACATTTATAATATTAGGGTGATATAATTAGTGTAATCTTACTGTGAATCAGCAACCCTTCTCTCCGCCTTAGCAGCCTGCAGCATCCTCATGAGCTCGTCGGTGGACTCACGGTTCAAGAATGTGAAGTTCAGAAGGCGGATCAACTTGGGCATGAAAACTAGTACGAAGAAGATGAACATTCGCTTTGTCTTCGGCATGAAGTCAAACTTCTCAGCGACCTGAGAAGGAAATTTAATTTTAATACGGTATGTGCAGAAAAGCTTGAACACGCACGCCGAGGGTTTCGTCGCTTGGGGCTAAAAAAGGAGTATTATGTTTTTAGGGGTCAACGAAAATAAATAATAGCAGTCGGGTTTTAAACTTTTATTAGTTATTGATACTTGTTTTAACATTCCACTCAATTGCGGAATTGGTCGTTAGGATGTGTTAATATACTTTTGTTTATGTGCTGGGTATAATTACATCAAGTTTGTCGCTTGTACGTATATATCGCCGTTATTGCCATTGAACTTAAACTACAAACGTTGCAGTAATAGCGTTCCTTTTATTAGGGCCTTGGAAAGCCACCCCTCCCCCTTAGTTTTTTACTTTAGCTTCTACTCTTAAATCTTTTTTACGCTGGCGATTAAATGTCGCCTTTGAGGTAAGACACTGCTTTATCAAATTTTTTTTTTGCTTTTGTCATCCTGCAATCAAGTTTGCTTTTTTTCAGTTTTACACAACTTCATCCCATTGGGGCATTATATACAATCACAAGAGTGGTAAATGAGTCCAGTTGTGCGCCTGACCTGCAGCAATAATATACTAAATTACTAACACATCGATTTTAGTAGTGGCATGCTGGTCATTGAACGGCTTAGTTTCCCATAGATAGGCTTTACGATCATGCAGTGGGAGAATATGTATGGAGTACGAACTACATGATGTGGTAAGGATTAAACTCGGTCATTCCGGTGGCATCGCATTTGTTTGCGATATTGGGAACGTACGATTTAAGTTGTAAATAATTGAATTATGAAGTATCTAGTTTTCAGTTACTATTTAAAATTGAGGAAAAAAGGAAAAACTACAATTTATTCTATTAAAAAACAAAACAATATGTATATGTATCCCCAGACGGGTTAGTTAGGTAGATAGTTAGTGTTCAATAGGAGAAATGTTGTCTACAACAAAATTTTCTTTATCTTCATGAAATGTATAAAAACTAAAGTCTATCTTGTATCCCTTTTAAAGAATCATAATCCACTTGACAAAATGAGTTTCTTTGTTTTGTTTTTACGCACCAAAACGGAGGTTTCATTTGTTTTATGGAATATGTTATAATTTGGACAACCACATTATCATTTAGCATCTGGTAGGACTTGCAACTATGTTAAAAAACAAAATATGTTAAAAAACTCAGCCATGGACTTGTTTATTAAATTAGATTTACAAAAGTTTCCTAACAATTACAACAGAAACCAGATTTTTCGTATGAAAAAAATTCAATAAATGTAGATTTTGGCAAAATAAAACTTAATAAACTTTGAGGCGTAACGAAGTCACATTTCAAAGTCACAAGAATACCTCTCCAAATGAGTGATAAAATTATTATACTTGGTTTTTTTATATAGGTACGAGTAAATTGTATCAGACTTATGCATAAATATATAGCAAAAAACATATCGAGATGCCTCGACTAATAAGTTGCGATATACGTAAATAGACTAACCTAACTGCTATTACCACAGTATAATGGTTGATCAACCCGACACAGTACCAATACCGCCTAAAATCAAGCCATTCGGTATTTTTTGTATGGAACTCCACAATATCATACGAGTACTATGCACACAAAAACACAGTTTTATTCGAAATATCATGTTTTTTTTTTGGGCTAGGAGGGCAAACTTGCAGGCGGCTCACCTGGTGGTAAGTGATCACCGTCGCTCACGAACATCCGCAACACCAGAGGTATAGAGGATGCGTTGCCGGCCTTTGAGGAGGGAATATGCTCTCTTCTTGAAGGCCCCTAAGTCGTATCCGTTCGGAAATACTGCACCTGGCAGCTGGTTCCATATTGTGGCAGTGCTAGGTAGAAAATGCCGTGAAAATCGCAAGGTTGTGGACTTCCACACGTCGACATGAAGTCCGCTTAACATCAGGTGGGCCTCGTGTTTGTTCCGTCAAAATAAAATAAAAAACATGATTGAATCACCTTCATAAAATGAGAGTCTCCGTCGGTGAGCGCATCGCATTTGATACCAAATGCACAAGCGCCGATGGTTTCCAGGGTATAATGTCCCATCGTCTCTTTCATCTCCACGTCCTTATGATCTGGTAATAAAAAACATCATTATTCAAAAAACTGCTCCGTATAAAATCGGATAGATATAAAGATCTTTGCATGAGAAATAACTTTATAGTGACCATCTTTCCTAGAGCATCTATATAGCTGAAGGGGCGCTGTCTTCCGAATATTATAGACCGGGAAGCGACTGTCGCAAACACCACCTCATCAAGTACCAGCTTCACAGGAAGCAGACCAAAACATACTGTTTTAAGTCGGCCTGGTCGAAATCTAGCATGTTATGTACAGTCAAGAGAAAGAGTGGGCTTACATTAATATCAAAATGCGTAACAAGGTCTAGCATTTTTAAATCTTTGTATACGATAAGACTCGCTAAATTTTAAAATATAGGCCGCGCCTTATCTAGGCAACTGAGTCAGTACAATTAAGGTCGCATTCGGGGGTTGTACGGTTGTATACCTACTGGTACTTACCATAGTATGCCACCAATGTGTTACTTAGGCTTTCACCAAATTACTATCAAAAACCCTGATTTATCCATCCTTGCTCTGGCAATTTTTAAAGACAACTGTATTTCATAATAACATTCCTAGCCAGCAAACATTTTTGAGATCACGGCCGCAGCGTCAAAATACATCAGATGGCCACTGATTCCACAAAGTGGGAGTGCAAAGCATAAAAAGCCGTAAGAATCTCACCAGTAAGTTCCTAGTTGTACCTATTGCTTGTCGTTAAATGTAGCGAGATTTTTTAATTGGCTTTCCCTCATCTTACCAAATCACTTGTTCTGGAAGAATGGTCATTCGGAAAGCGTTGAGATAGAATTTTAATAGGGCAGGAGACAATTTTGTCATTTAAAGACATGAAAATATTTAGTTGTGAGAATTAACAACGACGTGCGTTTTGTTGACAGATGTAGATAACTCCGTCGGTTTCTTTGATCTCATCCCAGAACTAGTTTGATCTAATATCTTCTTGGGAGCGCTTGTCCACTCAGTGGACAAAGAATTTGTATTTAAGGCACAGAAGAGGAGTGTGAGGGCAATTTTGTAAACTTAATCAAGATGACACATGTAAACCTTTCTTCATTAATTTAAAGCTACTGACATTTCCATCTTTATATATATATATATGAAGTATCAGTGTTCGTTATTACTAACAAAAATTTGTATAATGGGTTCGACAGTGAAAGATGTAAATTTAAGGTGCGTTTGCCTCCTAATTATACTGCCCAATTCAATAAAAGCATATTCTGTATGGCTCCTCGAATATTTAACCATTTACCGACAAGTATAATTCAATGTACTAATATAAATATATTTAAATAGAAACAATTTCTGTTAAATAAAGCGTATTATGATGTAAACGAATATCTGAATGATAAATTATGTTTCAATTAGACAATATTTCGATATCGTTAGTACTTAAATAAATTGACATTTAATTTTTACATAATAAATTAACTATTTTTGCAATTCTGTGACATTTTACCAAATTCTCTGACACATACTTTTTTTCTATCTAAATGTTTAATTTTAAATGGTTAGGACATTTTTTTGTTAATTTATTTTATTTATGGCGCATTCAAGAGGGTATATGGTAACATTAATTAAAATATTGTCTCAAAGTTATTGGTCATATAATAATTTATAATATAATTTATGTAACAGATGAAATATTTTAATAAGTTAGTACTGTATTATTTTTAAGCTCATGATTTTTTGCATGCCAAGTGGCCAAATATGGCAGAACTATCCTATGTACTAAACAGCTTTAACACCTATATTTGCAATAAACAATTTGATTTGATTTAGATTGATGTGCCGAAAGTGCCAGCTCAAACCAAGACTTCTGTTACTTTATGACGATTACATCTAGTTTTGTTTGCAGGGTTTTATTTATGTCGTACGAGTATTACTAGGAAGGTAAGTAGTGAAAACCAACCAAAACCTAAAAAAGTTATTATTTCTTTTGCCTACTCTTGTCTAGGTGTCTGTTGGTTGCGCATCATGGTGGTATTTTGGTAACGTGACAATAATGTTTTATGGATAAATTAATTAAGATAATATAATTTATTATCGTAACTAATTATGGCTGCGTAACCTGGGCTTTGACTAAACACCATAGGGATAAACTTGCAAGATGTCAGAGAAGTATGGAAAGAAGCATGTTAGGTTGAAAACTAAAATACAAAGTAAGAAGTACAGACATCAGGCACAAAACGAAATTAACGGATATCCTGGCTCGTATTGATCAACTGAAACGGAGGTGGACGGGACATATGCTTAGGTGCAAAAAGGAGAAATGGAGCAAACAGGTGGCAATCTGGTACCCAAGAGATGGCATGACCTAAAAATTACCGCTTACGGTCCGCTGTGGACAAGAGTGGCGGCAGACAGAAAGCTGTGGAAAGAGTTGGAGAAGGCCTTTGGCGTAAGGCAAACAGCACTGAAAGACCTTTGGTAATTTAATTTAGATTTTATTTATAATTACTTATGTTTATAAATGTGAAAAATTGACAAAATTTCAGAAATAAAAGGCTTTATTATTATTGTAATATTATTAATTAATATTAATATGGGGGACGGCAAAATAATCTGTGACAAAAGACAATTTATGCTTACTTACCATATTGTTTAAAATACTCGACCATCTGCTTAGAGCAAAGCTGGAGCAACGTCAGCATGTTCTTTAAACGATGTGAACTGAAGACCGGCGTCATCGTGCTCCTCACCCCTTTCCATTCTGAGCCCTGGTAAAAAAGTTAATAAAGTCATTTATATATATAAAAAATCTGTGGTCAAGTTCTTTAAATGCAGTTGATTGCATCACTTATGGTTATTTTATTATTATACTTCATTTAATTGTTATTATTATTTATAATATCAAATTAATTTCATTCATAAATGCCAAAGTCCGGTGCTTAAGATACTAACGGGTTAATAGCGATTCTATTGGACAAACAACTTTTAACAACACTTGGATCAATCGTTTTGGAAGTCTGATATCCAAGCGTAACCAAATTATAGGAAGCATGGTATTTTTTTCCACAAATCGGCATCAGCAAAATTTTAATTGCCGATCGTTTCAGTGGCAATCTGCTTAAAAGTATGGAGTTTCTTATTCAGTAAGTAGTAAGTTTCATATTCTTACAGAGTATTGTACAACCACTTTAGTCCTACAGTTAGCAAGGTCGGTTTTGGGCACAGGCACAAATTGCCTTTTGGCTTTCGAAACTAAACCTATACTTTGTGTGAGGCGAAATAGTCGAGTCAGAAGCAGACCGACAGCATATAGATGCACTGGCATTAGTAGGTAGTATGTCTGGAATACAATCAGGTCCACTGGCTAGGAGGGTTAGTACTAAGTAGCTCTGTATTGAAAGGCAGAGGTCTGTAGGTTAGCCTCTGGGGCTAACCTAACCTGGCCTGGGTATAGGGGACAAAGGCTCATTGAGGTGCGTTGATTGAACAAGCTCCTGGGAAGAAAAAAATACCAACAAAACAAAGACACTAACCTCGCAAAAGGGTGTGGATAGATGAAACAGTTTCACTGAGGCAAACTCCAAAAAGGCGAAACTAGATATCATCATGATCATCCACTGTTACTAAAAAAAAAGGCCTAGCCCCTATTCAAATACAAATTCACTCTTCCAAAAAGAACACTTGCCATTCACGAAAACTAAAACTTCAAGGCTAACTATGAAGACATGAATAAAACATTTTTTTTTATCGCTGCTAGGTTAGCTTTTAACCACAATCTCACTTGATGGTAAGTGATGATGTAGTTCAAGGTGTTATTGTACATGGTAAAGACACCGTTAGGTGCTTGGCGACAGATTTTCTACTTGAGGGTGTTCGCTAGCCAGACTCGCATTCGGAAAATGCCCTTCCACTATGCAGTGAAGCTCAAGCCCACGGCGGGATACGAATCATGGACCTGCTGCGCGGCAGTCCATAGCCAATGCCACTGAGCTATCACTGCTTCAAAACTTACAAAATAACATTTCAGAGCTAGAATATGGTGACAGTGATGTAGCCAGGAGAAAATAAAAAATACAGGATAATTAATCATGTAATTGATAAACATTGTATATACCAGAACCCCAGTCTGTGAAGCATATTAAAACTAGATTGGATGAACACATAAGATCACTTTTTTTTAACGCAATTGCTATGATATGCGTACATCAGCCAATGAGTTGCTAGTGCATTAAAATAAAGAATAATAATAATCAAGATAAAGCTGGGCAAGTAGAAGCTACCTAGTCTTTACAACACACAACTTAAACTGTCCGATGGAGTGAAACATCTGGGAATAACATTGGACTGCAAACTGAATTGGGCTAATCAACTAGATAATAAAACCAAGGCCAGCATTTCTTTACGGCAATGCAAACAGATTATTGTCAAGGCATGGGGTTGGAGCCCAAAAATAGCTCTATGGTTATAGAACACCATTATAAAGCCTTGCTCAATGTATGGTGCAGTTCTGTGGTGGCCCAGTGCCCTACCATCAATAAACTAAAGAATTATCAGATATCAGCATTTGTGGCCACAACAGGATGCATGAGAACAGCTCCTACTACTGCTATAGAGGCTCTATAAAGAATCACAGGTGCACCAATTTATCCAGCAAGAAGCTGCAGCATCTGAATATACACTAAAACCTCTACAGCTCTGTAATAGGGATGTGCTGTCCCATCAAACAATAATCCTAGATGATATTGTGACACAAAATTTCAACTTAACTCAACATACAAAAAACACTTCTTAATAGAGTCCTTCACCATACAACAGTATGAAAAGCCAATGGATAGCTCAGGGTCTAAGGAAGTAATAATTTATCAATACAGTTCTAAAATGACAGGAGGCACCCGAGGGGGCCGATTCTCTGATGATTTAAAATCATTCACATAACTACGGGCTTGGGTTAGCATAGTTAAATATTCCAATTGGAATGTGTGGGCATAATCGAAGCAGCAACAGGAGATCTGAAAAGGAAGGTACCTGACTAAAATATCAGAATACTCTCCGATAGCACTGCAGTTCTTCGAGCCTTACAACAGTATGACCAAAACCCAGGGCTAAGCAGTGTCACTATCTTCTGGAAAATGTGAGTGCAAACAACTCTGTCACTCTCCAGTGACCTAGCGAAGAGAGGTTCCAACATGTATCAAGGAGGATCAAAACCAAAATCCCATTGCTGTTTAGTCTAAAATAGACCTGGATATGTAACAGAACCAAAATGAAACATCCAGACTACTGGACAAGTATCTCAGATTGCAGGCAGTCAAAGGAGGCAAAGGAACTCAACCAAAAAAAACTCTGCAATCTGTAATGAGACAAATTGCAAATTGCACACAATTGAATCGTCAGTATTGCAAAGGGGGATTGCTCACTAAACAAACACGTTGTGTTTACTATAGGTGTTACAGACAGCGCCCTGTGCTGAGGTTGCATGGAGGCAGACAACGCACTTACTCATTAAATGTGAGAATGTGGCACTGCAACAGGTAATTTTTTCCTTATCTCAGCGAGGTATGTCCAGGATGCCGGCCGCAAGATTCTGGCCTTCCTGAACAATATCAGGTGGATGAAGTAATGCATGCCACCCAGCATCAAACATAATGATGCGCATTCAGAAGGCATAGTTGCAGAAAAGAGGCCGCCTACAAAGTAAGTAAGATGATTCAACCCCCAAAAACAAGCAGTGATGGCCATTGCTAAACCAGCACAGGCACCAGGTCCTACTCAAGCTAGTAAAAAGTTGCAGCAGCAATAATCACAGTGGATGTCACCCAGAGGGGTACACATAAAAGCAATGCTTGACAACCTATACAATCTCTGCATAGCAATAACAGGGTTAACTTTGCCTCGCGGGGGCGGGTGCGAGGGGATGGGTAGACCCCCCCCCCCTGTGAAGGGGAAGTTGCAATCCCCCCCCCCCTTTCAGAGATATAATTTTTTTTAATTTAAAACCTCGCTATTGTCACTTCGATTTTAGGGATAAGGGGCGGTGCGGAGGAAGGGTAGAGCCGGGGGTCACAGGGGGCTGTGAAAGGGAAGTCGCGACCGCCACTGGCTCAGGTAGGTAGATAATGTACTTCTAATTGCTAAAACCTATGTTATTAGTGTAGTGGATTGGGTTAGGTTCAAAGTGAGGCACAGATCCAACACAGAGCACACCAATTCCACCTGGTCTCGTGGTCCCTACCCCTAGAGTGTATAGAAAAAGGGTAGGAGAAGATTTTTTTCTCTCTCTCCTGCCCTCGATTGTTAAAGCAGTATTGGAAGTTGTGTCGTAGGTATTTTAAACTAGCGGCCCGCTCCGGCTTCGCACGGGTATAAAATATATAGCCTATGTCATTCACTGAAAAAAATGATAAAAATCGATCCAGTAGTTTTGATTTATTAATTACTGCCCGTGGCACGCGTTAAATTTAGAGTAAAACAATTCTTCTTTCCCTAAACCATGAAGATTTCCTTGGAATATCTAATGCTATCTTTGGAATATCTAAATTCATACACTACATTTTTATTTATTTACTTTTTACATTTTTACCTATTTATTTTATTTTTGCAACAATTAATATATTACAGAATGTCTTTATATACAACGTTCACAGCTTTCTTGTCATTAGACAATACAAATATGTTTTCTCTAGAGGTTACTCTTGAAAGAGCGACATACTTACAGAGAAAAACAGTCAACGCTCAAATCTAAGCCTGCAACAATGAAGGTTTGACCCTGCGATTTATTAATGGTCATTGCAAAAGATGTCTTTACCGGAAACTGTAAGTGTTTTATTTGGAAGGGTAAATCCGATGGTATCAGAGGGATTCGGGGAATTAATACATCTTCTCCGGTAAGCCGGCCGGAACCGCCGCAAACGCTACGTCCCGCAATTTTTAAATCTGTAATATCTTCGATAATATTCATTTAAATCATATGCTGTAAAGGGCCATATAGATCAATATTAAATCAACAATGTATTTAAGGTATTTAATTAGATAAGGATTCATGCTGTATTGGTTAAAATCGCTTCGAAAATTAGCCATTATTTGTCGTACAAAGTAAATGACAAAAAAAAAATATTGTGGATATATCCATAAGAGATAGACATATACCATAGCAGAGTTTTCTGTAGACCTTTTCAATATAAACAATACTTTGATACATCTCATTAATTATTTTGATAAATCTCGTAGGGTTCAGCCTGCGTTTGCAATGTAAGCGGAAAAAATGTAATTATTTACGACATAACATTAGAAACCTCAAAAATAACAGTATTTATCCACTTTTTAATTGATGTTATTATACATATAAACCGTCCTCTTGAATCACTCTATCTATTAAAAAAAACTGCATCAAAAACCGTTGCGTAGTTTAAAAGATATAAGCATACATAGGGATATAGGGACAGAGAAAGCGAATTTGTTTTATACTATGTAGCGATAGTGATAGTGATTAGAATTAAATAGTTAAAAAGCATTATTTTTGGCAAAAACTAGTTTTTTTAATAATCAATTATGCATTTATTGTGGTAAAAGCATTGAAAAAAGCAAAAGTGGTTGTGAAGAGTCAAAAAGTGTAAAATTCGTAGGTAACGTATTTTCGTGGCCTGATCTAGTCTGATTTAAATCCTTGTTAACAATGTCAAATAAAATAAAGTGCTTCCAATGTGAAGATGATCATAATGATGAAAATGTGGTGCAGTGTGATGGTTGCAAACGACATATGTCTTCAATGCAGCAACTTGACGACTAGTGAGGTGCGTGTTATTGGATTAAAGGGCAAACGCACCCTCCTGTACTTGTGTTCTCCATGCCGAGAGGCCCTTTTCAAGTACCAAAGCTAATAAAATCCTACGATAGATTAATAGAAGAACTCGATGACGTAAAAAAGCAGCTCGCCGAAGGACGCCTTACACCATCAACATCGCGGGAACTGCGACGATGACCGAGATGCCAACGGACACTAACGCATTATTAGAAGAAATAATGGAACGGGAGCGCAAAGCCACTAATGTAATACTTGTTGGTGTTAAGGAAAGTGACTCAGACATCGGCAGTGAAAGAAAGTCACATGATGAACTATGTGTGAAGAAAATCTTGCACGACATAAACAACGGCACTGACTTCTCAGACAAAGTGGTAAAGGTACAACGTCTAGGCCGCCGTGAACCAGGTATAGTAAAGCCGCGCCCATTGAAAGTGATATTAAAGTACCGTCAGGATGCTATTTGGTTACTGAAAAACAAGGACAAGGCTCAAAAAGAGGTAAGAGTATACGATGATAAAACTCCTAAAAAACGTGAAGAACTGAACAAGCTCCGGGAAACCTTAAAGAACCGTACTGGAAAAGGGGTAACCAGCCTCACCATCAAATATATAAAAGGTAACCCAAAAATGGTTGCACAAAAAAACTAGCCACTGTCAATAGAAATCCATACCTACCTTACTTTCACCTATACCAATATACAATCTTTACCATCTAAGTTTGATCTTTTTTTGAACTACATAAACACAAATAGACCATGTATTGCAATCATCACTGAAACTTGGCTAAACAGCAATGATCGTAATGGCACATACAATATCCCAGGCTATACACTATTAAGACATGACCGGAAGCATAAGAAAAATAAGGCTGAAGGAAAAACTAGAGGAGGTGGTGTAGCCATTTATATTAAGGAATATTTAAACAGTATTCCTATCATAGCAAGGCGCAACAAAAATTATATGAGCGATGGAGTTGAGGCGCTATAAGTAGATATACAATTTAGTACTTATGATTTCTTGGTTATTGGTTTATATCGAACAGGTAGTCAGGATGAACTTGTATGGAAAACTCGTGACACTACATTACTAAATAATCTCATTGCTGCTACTAAAAGAAATACAGTGATCATTGCAGGTGACTTCAACTATCCAACTATTAAATGGCCTATTCCACCAGTCCAAAGTTATTCTGGCCCTGAAGAACTCTTTGTTAATATGTTCCGAGACAGCAATCTCCATCAGTTGGTGAAAAGCCATACACGCTTCAGACAAGGGCAAGAATCATCCTTACTAGATCTTGTTATGGTAAATGAGGATTCTCTAATTAATGAAGTAATGCACAAACCTCTAATCGGCAAAAGTGACCATGCTGTACTAGAATTCAGCTTTCAGTGCCTAGTAAGAAAATCTAATGATATGCCTAAGTTTAAACATTACTACCAATATATTAACTTTGACAGTTTCAATAATGATTTAAGGAATAATTTACAGGAGGTAAATTGTTTCAATGATACAGAAAAATTGTGGATGGAGATCTTGTCTGCAATAAAAACAACTGTTGATAAACATGCCCCAGAAAGAAAAGTTAAGAATAAACTTCGAAATAAACCATGGATTGATGCTATGAAGCCGAAATACTTAAATATGGGGACAAATCATTTTACTCTTACATCCAGAGATGTTTGTCTTCAAAAGTGAGCATCCCAGCAGCCATCCGGAGCTAGAGTGGTGACCTGGTAACGCAGCCTTCTCAAATGGCTGATGTTTTTGCCGAAGAAATTCAAAAAACATACTCATTAGAGCCCTCTTTGTCACAACTGATGAAAGTTGGTGTGGCTTGTGTGGAACATGATCTATGCGATATATCCTTTTCTGTAGAAGATGTGGAGAAAGCAATTGCAAGCCTGCAAATCAACTCATCTCCTGGCCCTGATCAAGTTCCAAGCCTTATACTTAAGAACAGTACCCACATCTTGGCTCCTGTACTTAGCACACTTTTTAACATGTCCTTCAAAAATAGTTACTTACCTCAAAACTGGAAGCATGCCATGGTCACACCGATTTATAAGAAGGGTGACAAGATGGTCACTGGAAACTACCGGCCTATTAGTCTTACCAGTACTGTTATAAAATTAATGGAAAAAATTATAAGCATAAAACTGACACACATTTTGGAGTACGGGGTACACTACTCAAGTTGTTAGGAAACTACTTAAAAGATAGAACTTTTCAAGTACGTGTTGGAACATACCTATCTCAACCAAAACAAGTATTTAGTGGCGTTCCCCAGGGATCGGTGCTCTCAGCTCATCTATTTGGAATTTATATCACTGACCTGGTAGAGGTGATTCAATCCCAGACCGCTTTGCTGATGATGGTAAAATCTTTGCCAACCCACTAATTAAATCCGGACAGCTGCAGAAGGACGTTAATTGCATCCAAGCCTGGGCCAGGGATTGGATTATCAAATTGAATGCAGCAAAATGCACTGTATTACACTTGGGCTCAGCAAAACCTAGAGCAAAGTATATGTTAGACAACAGTGATATAGAATCTGTTGATCTGCAAAAAGACCAAGGAGTGTTAATAGCATCTAAACTTAAATGGGAAGATCAAATCACATCTATAGTGAAAAAGGCCAACTCATTTTTATATGTCATACGGAGATCATTCCAATTCTTTACTGTAGAAGTCTTTCTAAAAATATATAAAACATATATCAGACCCCTGCTAGAGTATGGTTTTCAAGTTTGGGGCCCATACTTCTACAAAAATATTATTTTATTAACCTTCTAGAAAGTGCCCAGAGGAAAGCAACCAAATTACCACAGGTCCTGCGTTACAAGTCCTATGACGAGAAACTCCTAACACTACACCTCACTAGTCTAGAAGAAAGACGTCTTAGGGGTGATCTTATTGAGACATTCATGATAATTAATCAATATTATAACCTACCTAATATAGAAGACATTTATATAATCAGAGAAAGCTAAAGGCCAAACTGGAGACATAAAATCAGGCTTACTCGGGATTTGGCCATAACAAAGCCTGCACACCATTTCGTGAGTAACAGAGTAGAATCATAACTGGAATAAACTACCAGAACATGTTGTGTCAGCCACATCAATAAACAATTTTAAAAATAAACTGGACAAATGGCTATCTACAGAAAAAAAAACTCTTCTGCAACTATAAATCCAACACTGCAATGATATGGACATATCAGCATATTGCTGCTCGTCCATTAATAATAAATAAATAAATAAAAATGCAGAGCCAGAAGCTTGCTATGGAGATCCTGAGGGGCGATATAGCGAGAGTTCTGGCAAGAGCCCATAAGAGTGAAATTTAATCATGAAAAGTAACATTTTTATAATAAGTAAGATTAGAAATTAAAAAAAATATATATCTTAGAAAGGGGGGAGGGTGGGGGTCGCAACTTCCCCTTCACAGGGGGTCTAAACTTCCCCGCACCGCCCCTCCCCTGTTAAAATCGATGACTGACAATAGTGAAATTATAAGTTAAAAAAAATCATATCTCCGATAGGGGGGGATTGCAACTTCCCCTTCACAGAGGGAGGTGTATCGATGTTTTATAAACTAGACCAGAACCCAGTATTTTTCCCTTAGTCGCCTCTTACAACACCCACGAGATGATATGGGGAGGTGCAATTCTAACCCGGCACGGGGGATTAAGTATTTACTCACCTTTAAATTAAGTAGGGACCTGCTCAAATATCTTGGTTCGTTGCTGTTCAAAGAATTTCGATCAGTAAAGTACTCAAAATCCCTTATCATTATAGATTTTATGAGGTCTGGATCCAAAATGTATAAAAGTGGCCTTCTTCCTTCAAATATGCCTGGAAAAGAAAAACAAATTAATTACTTGCCGATTATTACATTTTAACATCAGTTCCTACAAGCAGTTGATGAAAAAAAACTATTTATACACATAGTTAATTAATAACCTTCACATATACATTTTAATACCAATTTTGAATTATAATTTATGTTTTAATGAATAATGGAATGTTAATTCGTTTATTATATAATTTATTTATTTTGAGATTAGATTGTTTAAAATGAATAATGGATTGTAAATCAAAGATTACTAACCTCTTTGTAAATTTGAAGATAAATTATTTATGTTTATGACATTATATATATACATATTACTTTAATCATCTACCTGTTAGTTAGTAAGTGATTAATTTGTGACACCGTTACAGGGTAAATGTACTTACCTAATACTATCTATAAGAACTTTATATATTGATGAAATGTACATTTGGACAAAATAAATGAATACTAAATACTAAAAAATCACTAGGATGAAGTTGCAGATGGATTATATATTATCTAATAATGGATATTTTGTAGATATTCATGCATCATGTGATATGTACCTAAGTAGAAAATTTATATTTTACAAAATATATTATACCTTGTAAAAGGACTATGAATTCAGGAAATAATTATAGAAGCTTACCTCCATAGCGCTTTCCTTTAAAATAATTATAAATATCCAGTTGGTAGTCATGAAAAGATCTGGAGGCAGTGATTCTAGGCCCCAAATTACCTAACAATATAACCGGTTTCATATACGGTATTCCTTTTTTTTTGAAAAAATCGAAAGTAGCCGTATAATAGAAATAAAAAGCGAATATAGCGGTAAGAATTAAAATCATTTTCCAATCATCCGCTATTATCATTATTAATTTCTTTGTGCCGTCGGATAGCTCCATGATGCTTTTAAATGTTTTAAATATATTAAAAATAGTATGATTTGTTTACATAAAAAAATCTCACAACCGAGCAAGTAATCTTGTATTACATGCTTTGGTAAATAAATTATATTAGGTTTGTACAAAGTTACTGTCATCAGTATATACAAAGTTACTTTATGAGCACACTGTTAGGGCGTTCGGATAGCCTATCGGTGCCAAAAATAACACTCGCAAACGCTAAAAATGATCACACGGGCCGTTCGTTTTGGGACTTCGTGAGCAAAAATATCGTTTTCGCTCACCGTTCGGATAGCTTTGAAAACGCTACAAATGACAGAGAAAAGTGATATTTTTGACCCATGTCTTACCGTGGGATCGTTGTGATCGTTTTTTGACAACTGCTGGTTTGACAGTTGTATTTGGCGCGATTGAAGAGTTTCACAAGTTTTTTATATAGGTAACTAGCAGAAGCCATTAACAAAGAAATAATAATAATATAGGTACCTACTTTTTTGTTAATTTTAGGGATTGATTCCATATTTCGTACTGTGCAAAATGGTTTAAACATTGTCGGTTGTCAAAGTATGTTATATGCCGTTCGGATAGCATGCAGTAATTGGTGGTCAAAAATAGCAAAAGCTTCTATCCGAACGCTAATACACAAATGCCACTTTCGAAACTGCTACAAACGCAATCGAGCCAAAACGAACGCACTCTGTCACGGCACTCACGATTGTAGTTTTTTTTTTTTGGGCGTTCGTATATCCTATCAGTTCCAAAAATAACACTCACAAACGCTAAAAATGATCACACGGGCCGTTCGATTTGGGACTTCGTGAGCAAAAATATCGTTTTCGCTCACCGTTCGGATAGCTTTGAAAACGCTACAAATGACAGAGAAAAGTGATATTTTTGACCCATGTCTTACCGTGGGATCGTTGTGATCGTTTTTTGACAACTGCTGTTTGACAGTTGTATTTGGCGCGATTGAAGAGTTTCACAAGTTTTTTACATAGTATTTATATTATTTATAAATATATAATATAAATACTATATTATATAGTAGGTACCTACTTGTTTTGTTAATTTTAGAGATTGATTCCATGTTTCGTACTGTGCAAAGTTGTTAAAATATTGTCGGTTGTCAAAGTATGTTTTAAGCCGTTCGGATAGGATGCAGTAATTGGTGGTCAAAAATAGCAAAAGCTTCTATCCGAACGCTAATACACAAATGCCACTTTTGAAACTGCTACAAACTCAATCGAGCCAAAACGAACGCACCTGCACGGCTGACAATTGACAATACATAAGGGGCGTGTTCCATAGTCGCTAAGAACGTTAATTTCGATAACCAAAGATTACTAACCCCCCATCTATGGGTATGTTCCATTAGTCGCTAAGAACGTTATTTTCGATAATTTTGATCACATCTGCGTCTATGGTTGTGATCACGTGATCGTTTGTAACTGTCATCCCCGTTCCATTTTTGGAGAACGCTAAGAATGCCACTAAAATTGGCTACTTCTGTCACTTTTGACATTAGATGTAGCGTTTAAGGCGAAAATAACGCCAAGACCCATGTGGAACAACTTTTTGGGAGTGTGATCGTTTTTAGCGTTTTTAGCGAATCTCACTCAAATGGTAAGCATATTTCCTCCGAGGTAAGCACCCTATCACAAAATAAGGGTATATTCCATTTGACGCTAATAACGTTATTTTCGATAATTTTTATCACATTCTGCGTCTATGCTTGTAATCACTGTGAGCGTTTGTAACTGTTCTCCCCTGTTCCATTTAGGGTAAGAACGCTAAGAGTGCCACTAAAATTTGCCATTTCTGTCATATTTGACATTAGATGTAGGTAATTCAAATTGTTCCAGTAGCTTCATAGCGTTTATGGCGAAAATAATGCCAAGACCCATCTGGAACAACTTTTTGTGAGTGTGATCGTATTTAGCGTTTTTGGCGAATTAAACTTCAAAATCTTCAAATGGTAAGTATGGAGTGCTCAGGGGCGCGTTCCTGCAAGGTCGGGCCAAAAATTGGTCGAGCTAAGGCATAGTAGAAAGAGTGGGGAAGTAAGCCATCTCCGGCCCAATCCGAAATATAATTACCTACCATACTTGTCTGTCTCAGGGTTGCCACTTTTAGCAAAATTTTAATTCAGTGCCTAGAAATTGGCAAGGGCCGGGAAGTTGTATTTTATACTTATATTATGTAGGTCCAAAACTTTTAGTATTATATATATATATTCTACAATTCAAAATATGATTTTAGCTTACAACGCGATAGTGCTTGTAGTTATATTTCGAAACATTAGTATCTTTCATAAGAAGTGAATAAACTATTACATAAAATACATCGTAAAACAACTTCAAAAACGAATGCCCGTCTCTTAGACTATAATTAACATATGTTGTTGTTATGAATGGTTTCGATTCGACCATTGCTCTATTTATCTGATTCACAATTACGATAACTGTAAGTACAATACTCAAAAATCGACATGACTAAACGTAAACAGAGCAATAGCGGCATATCAATTGACAGATCAAAAATACCTAGGTAATACATTCTAGTGGGAAAGTAGGCCTGCCTACTTAATCTGTCTGTAAAACCTATACGTATCTCACTCATCATCAAGTAAAAATTATAGGTATGCTATAATAAGTGACTTGCTTACTCTTCCTGTTCAGTAGGTTATCTGAACAAAGACAACTCTGGAATAAATGTATTGTTAAAACAGCCAAGCACACAGCCATAAGTTCTCCTGCGATTATCACACATTTTTAATTTATTTAGACTTGCCGAAAAGCCGTGACGTTCAAACTTTGTGCGGTGTTAGCCCCGACTGGCGCACTGAGAAATGGGTCGAGATTTTGTTAGAGTGTGCGTGCGGGACGCATAGATAATATGACGCAACATACAGGCCGTGCGTGGTGCGTTTGTATGAAGATAACTTACTTACCCACTCTTTCTACTATGTCCAAGGTACCTGGAACCATAGATTAATTAGAATATATCCTGGAACGACCTTTAGAGCTACTGTCAAAATATGAAATTGACAGCGATGTTTTTAGGTGATATAATATTTTCTGCATGTTTTGGAAATGCGGCTCATTACGTAATTAAGCAATGCTAGTACAGTAATCACTAATCCTTGGCTTAGCTTGTACACAATTTATTATTTATTGTAGAATCTGTCACATTTGACAGCTAGCCAAGATTTGGCTGATTCAAAAGGTAGTAAACTTTTGGCTACACAGAGCATAATAGCTCTGACAGGTCACCCGGAACGGGTATGGTCAAATCTTGTCTGGATCAAACTAATATAAGCTCGATTGGAGTGCTGGAACGGCGCGCGGCGCGGCGTTTAGACCAAAATTTGTATTGGATACGTACATGTAAAAAGAATATTTATACTACGTGTAGTATAGATTCTATTTGATCTATGGTATATATTCTATTTGATCAATGCAGTGATCAATGCATCTTCCATTATCGGTTTTAGCGTTTTTAGCGAATCTAACTTCAAATGGTAAGCACCCTACCATTTGTGATGTGACAGTTACAAACGATTACAGTGATCACAACCATAGACGCAATGTGATCAAAATTATCGAAAATAACGTTTTTAGCGACAAATGGAATGTTGTACCCAGTATATATTCTACTTGATCTATGGTTGTACCCATAGAAAAGTAATATTGGCCCTGCTTGTTGCAGAAGTGGACTTTATTTATTTACATTACTTTCCTTCTTACGTAGTAATTGGACCCTCATTGTTTTTCCGGTGACATTCTAATAAAAAGCTGCCAATTATGGGGAAAACTTCCAAAGATAAACGTGACATTTATTATAGATTGGCAAAAGAAGAAGGGTGGCGTGCTAGAAGTGCTTTTAAATTGTTGCAAATCAATGAGGAATACAATATTTTTCAAGGAGTTACCCGAGCCGTCGATCTGTGTGCTGCCCCTGGCAGTTGGAGCCAAGTTTTAACGAAAAGACTGCGACAGAACACTCAAAATGTTGAAGATGTTAAGATTGTGGCAGTGGATCTACAAGCCATGGCAGCTCTGCCTGGCGTCATCCAAATACAGGGGGACATTACTAAAGTATCCACAGCAAACGCTATAATCAAGGAATTTGAGGGTCTGAAGGCAGATCTTGTAGTATGTGATGGAGCACCAGACGTCACTGGCCTACATGATATAGATGAATATGTTCAGTCACAATTACTGTTAGCGGCATTAAACATAACAACACATGTTTTAAAGACGAATGGAGTTTTTGTTGCAAAAATTTTCAGAGGAAAAGATGTGTCACTTTTATACTCTCAGCTGAAACAATTCTTTGAATTTGTCACTGTATCTAAGCCAAGGAGCTCTAGGAACTCCAGCATAGAAGCATTTGTTGTCTGTCAGAATTATCAGCCGCCTGCTGGCTACATTCCCAACATGGTGAACCCACTATTGGATCATCAGTACTGTGATTTCAATCAATTCACTGGAGTAAACAGATTTATTGTGCCATTCAATGCATGTGGTGATTTGAGTGCATATGATTCCGATACTTCTTACCCTTTGCTTCTAGAAGGACAGACATCTTATGAATATAAGGAACCAGTTCAAAGCCCCATTGACCCTCCATACAAAGAAGTGTTAGAAAAAACAAAAAATCTAAAATTATAAATCATGTTCAAGTTTTACTGAGATAAACATACTAAATTTATAATAATATAAGTATATTATCTTAAAATTAGACACAGATTATTTGACCTTTCCTTTCCTACCAATGCTTTTCCTTAGTAATTAAATTTTTTTGCCCCACTGGATTGCAATGCTTTAACGTTGACACACAAGTGCCACCATTTTGATCACACATCAAAAGTTGTGTTAGAAAGGGCTGTTATTGTCATTATAAGAGTTGATTAATCCAAGACAAGTATTTGATTTGATACCTGTCATAGTGACTATTGATGTTCTATTTCTCAGTTTTAATTTCATGGGTACTTGTAACCAAGAAATTACATAGAAATAAGTCTTAGGTGTAATAGCTGTTGAAGTGACATTGACATGTATTTTTCATTTTTGATATAATATTAGGATATGAAACGGGACACTATGAAAAACCGGCTAAGTGCGAGTGGGACTCGCGTACGAAGGGTTCCGTAACTAAATATTCTGTGAATAGTTAAAGCGTCTACCTGTCACCTTTATTAGTATCGAGCAAGAAACGGTAAAAAGATGAAGTTTGTTGTATGGGAGCCCCCCTTAAATATTTATTTTATTTTTAGTATTTGTTGGTATAGCGGCAATAGAAATACATCATCTGTGAAAATTTCAACTGTCTAGCTATCACCTTTCTTGAGATACAGCCTGGTGACAGACGGACGGACAGACAGCGAAGTCTCAGTAATAGGGTCCCGTTTTTACCCTTTGGGTACGGAAACCTAAAAATGATACAATTGTTTTTTTCCACAAAACATTGTTTAATAATTTTTTAGGGACCCGGTTGGAAGTGGGAGCAAAAGGGTGAGGAAACTCACAGTATGTTTGTGTATGTCATAAGTTTTGAATTATGTTCTGTGATGTTTATGTTTCTTTGCACTGGCAACTTCTCTAATAATCCTTCTTTCGTATGACGGACAGAAATTGTCAGCTGTCAAGTGTTTTTTTTTACGGAAGTTCGTTGTAGTTTTGTGGCAGAATAAGGAGGAAATTACTTAAGGTCTAAGTAATAAAAAGTTGATTTGTATAATTATGATAGTTTTATTATTATCTATATACTTAATATGTATTAAGTAGGTACTCACATCCCTAATCACATTACTCAAATCTTAACACTCCCTCTAATCTACAATTTGCATGCCAGGCATAGGAGACCGACTTCCCACCATAAAAATAATAATAATATTACTTAATAAAAAGAAGTAATTTATTTTCTACTCTCAAACCATGCTCAAAATCAAAAACAGTTTTACTTTTTCACTGTCATATCGTTATGCCTCATTAGGGTTATCATAACAATAAAAGCAAACATTTTTTTTTTAAATTTTTGCCAAAGATGTGCATTTCCAAGGTAGTTATATGTTTCCTAAGGCCCCGAACACCAAAGAAAACGTTGAAGAATGTGCCGTAGCTAATTGTATAGTAGGATTTCATTAAATTTTTAAGGGTAGGTACCTAGGGTGCGTTTCATTTGAGTGAGATTCGCTAAAAACGCTAAAAACGATCACACTCCCAAAAAGTTTTCCACATGGGTCTTGGCGTTATTTTCGCCTTAAACGCTACATCTAATGTCAAAAGTGACAGAAGTTGCAAGTTTTAGTGGCATTCTTAGCGTTCTTATCCAAAAATGGAACGGGGATGACAGTTACAAACGATCACGTGATCACAACCACAGACGCAGAATGTGATCAAAATTATCGAAATTTACGTTCTTAGCGGTTAATGGAACAGGCCCCTAGTTAAACATATACGTATTACAAAATTACGAAAGGAAAAATTATAGTCATGGGCGGTCTTCGAGCCCGCGTTATCCACCCCTATAGCCGGGGTATGCTCTGACCGACTGTGCTAAGATGACAATGACTCGTATCTCATAACTCTAAAAAAAATCCCTCGTTCTTTATCCATCGTACGGGCATGGAGCGACACTTAATAGTTCAATTTACGTTGTACTGCAAACAAGACTAATTTTGCTATTATATTAATATACAAAGAGACGAATTACTTAGCATTCCATGGATTCACCGTGCGGGTGCCGGGTCCATCGCGTTGCAGAGGAAGAGGCTAGAGGGGCCTGGGACTTGCAACCCAGGAGTAGGGTTAAGGGGCCTCTTTATGATATATCAATGCTCCCCTTCACCGCTCGAGCCTCCTCCCCTACCCAACCCAATTTGGTAAGATCCTACTAATGCCGCCTTAGACACACGTTCGAGGATGGAAGTTACGGTTGTTCTTGGTAGGCCAAGGTCTTTAAGTAGGTTATATAGGGATTTCGCTGGTATACCTACCCCTTGCTCCAACTTCTACAGCATATAAATTAACCACATAACCGTTTTTGGTTAATTCATTTGTTAGGGCATAATATTTGTTTGTTATTAATGTGTGGTCTTTAGGTAGGTATATTTGTTTCCCACGGCACAGTAAGTTCTATAAGTAGGTACTATGCGTTTTAGGGTTTTCGAGTACAGAAATATGTCTGGTCTGGAAGACGAAACACCAACATCCTCAGGAATTTTGTAATTTTTTCCTACGAGTCCATCAAAAGAGTCCAATCGGGAGCTGCGCCTAAGATGGAGTAAGGCTTGGATTTAGATTTTGTAGATGACCCTTCATTTACAAAAGCAACGTGTCGTTTGTTCGTGGTCAAACCTTTTCTTGCTCTAGCTACCGAGAGGCTAGCCGCTTCTCGTATGGTTTCGAGGACTCTATCGTGGCGACGGGAATAATGACCCCTATCAAGGAGCACCTTGCATCCTACCAATAAGTGCCTTGCTGTCTACCTATGTCCTCCCGACAAATACCGCAAGACTTTTCGGTGGCTTTCCCCCATCTTACTAAATTACTTTGGTCTGGGAGGGTCATCTGAAAGGCGTTTAGATAAAATTTTAATAAGGCAGGTGACCAATCGTATATCAAGGTGCGCCACTTTAATGCCAGAGGAATACAAAACTCACCTATAGTTAGCCATTCGCTTTGCATTTCTAAGCTCATAAAATGGTATAAGTAGGTTCGTAATTTTCAATATCTAGGTAGTTTTATAGGTATCGTTAACCTAAGTAATTAGGGTTCATAAACTAATGACGGTGTGAGTAATAGGGTGGAGATGCCTATTATGAGATAGGCGTCAAATATGAGATAGCAAGGTTTTGTCCAAACTATTCATGGCAAACTTTTGATGTTAGTGTCACCCGAAGCGTCATACATAGTAAAAACTCCAAAAGTGTGTCAGTGCGTGTCGGCTAGAAGCTCTGTGTGAACGTGGGCGTACGGATTTTTGCGGTAATACAAAACAAAATTTTTGACTTCAAATATTCAGAGGTATAAGTATAATAACTTTATTATGATGCTAAATTACTTAAATTAAAGTTACATGTACCAGTTGCACGGTCAATTTTAAGATAGAGTACGCTGCCGTTTTATAAAATTTGGGTGTGCTCGCAATATGAGACACAGTGAAGTTCCTAAAATAAGATATCTCATATTAGGGCACAAATGACACAAATGAGTTCTTTAAGGGCATCAACAATTCGGTATTCCTAAGGGCACTTTAGAGTGCTGCGTCAAGGTTGCCAATCCCTGCAATTAAAAAATAGTGATCTCCTTTGCTTTGAAGCAGCAGTGATAGCGGAGTGGTTCAAGATATAGACTGCGGTGCCACAGGTCCATGGATAAATTCCCACCACCGGCTTGAGCTTCACCGTATGATGGGAAGGCATTTTGCGAATGCTGGCCTGGCTAACTACCAAGTAGAAAATCTGTCGCCAAGCATCAAACTGTGTGTTCTGGCAGCAGTACTTGAGAAAATCACATTAAAAACAACTCCCTTATTTTGAAGACTGATGTTACTTTAACATGTGATTAATAACAGGAAGTAAAAAGTCTGTCTTTCACTGCATACGTTTTATTTCTCTTTTTTATATAAACCTTAAAATTCAAGTAACCTAATGAGATACTAGGTTATGTAGTATACTAGGTGATCTATGATATCCATGGAGATAGCCGAACAACTATCACAAATGTCGGAAAGTCAAGAGGATGAGCTGCAGCCGCTAATGATGTTACCTACATCACCGTCGCCGTACTCTACTTCCAATTAAGGTTTAGAGCAGATAAAAAATTAAGATCCAAACAAAATTTTCAACAGGTAAGTAAGTACTTATAAACTAAACTTCTCTTTCAGAAAGAAGAACCTTCTTTAAATCAATTATGGCGACTTTATCCTTCTGTCATTCATTTTCTAAATCAAGATGTACGTTTGATATTTTCAAAACACAAATATTTTAGTAATAAATTTGATTTGGCTTTTAGTAAATTTTTGTTTGTAAATCGTAAAAAATGGGCAAGTTTAAAATGCCTACTGTGCAAAAATTTCTAGAAAAAAAGGTACGTAGCTAAACAAAATGATTTTAATTTTGGAAAATGATTGATCATAACAAACTTGAGGCAGATCTAGAACCAAGTTAGAAGATAGTCATGACTGGTACAATCTGCCCAGTCTGCTCAATAGCAAGCGAATCCAATAGGCAGAGCCGTGCGTTGCACCAGATCATATTATTATATGTTCTATGACCAGATCGTAAAAAATCCGCGCAAGTGCCACTGCCCAAATTTAATCTCAACGATTCCAAAATAAGAAGTAATAAAATAGCCTGTGGCGTACTGTGCCTATAATAAGAATATCACCCCCCATCTCTGCCCATGAAAGATTTAAACACTCAGAAAGCTTAGATGTTTCACCAGAGGTTTTTTGTGGAACACCTAGGTGTTCTACGAGTTCCACTCCTGACTCCAAGGTAGTAATCTGTGCCACGGACCTATGGGGCGCAGGTTATGATGATTTAATAAAATAACAGACACCATCCCATTCTTAGAACAGACTCCATTTTTTATATGGCGATGGCGCACGGCCGTTTGATTGAAAATAGGTACCTATCTAATGTTTACCCTTTACATATATTACAGATTATTTACGATAAAAATATTCCAGTATGGGTTTATTTAGAAAAGGAAATGATAGAAAATGATGCGAAAGGAATCAAACCATACAATGAGACAGTGGGTGACTGGCTACAATTTCTAAGAGATTTACATTATTACTTTTACCTCGAAGGTAATGGGTCTACTTTAACTGGATATACCTACATATCTAAACCTCTTTTTTTTTGACCGAGCGAACAAGTCTCTGGTTAGTTAAAACAATTCATAAAATGTGCTAGGTTAGGTAATAAAAATTAAGAAGGTAGGTACATATTTCATTATATAAAAAAAGTACCTTATGTATCGATAAAAGCGTGGTATTAATAATTCCTGGCGAACTTATAGTATTACTGATGCCGAAAATACGGTAAGTCAGATAAATGTAACTGGCTTTCAGTGCACCTAGTGGGAAAAAAGGGTCGCCACTATAAGATGAGATAGGTTGGGTAATATTATCACGCGTATATTTTATTTTTATTTTTTTATGCCTTATAGGTTAGCCTTTGACCACTATCTCACCTTATGGTAAGTGATGTTGTGGTCATAGATGTTGTTCAGGCTAACCTAGATGTACTGACTCTCAAGGACAGCTGCCGGAACACACCGTTAGGTGCTTGGTGACAGATTTTCTACTTGAGGGTGGTTGCTAGCCAGGCGGGCATTCGCAAAATGCCCTACCACCATGCTATAACGATTGCCATCCTAAGATAACAACCGGGACCGACGGCTTAACGTGCCCTCCGAAGCACGGAAACGCTCAGTAGTAATGTCACTAGCGGTCACCCATCCAACTCATGACCGCGCGCGACGTTGCTTAACTTTGCTGATCGGTTGAGAACAGCTAAGTTAACTTCGCTACGAGCGCTTCACCTATACATATTTCCTCAAATATACCTCTTTTGCGATGTACTTACATACAGGTTCCATAATATGTATATTTTTTTAATTTATTAGCAAAGCGCAAGGAAAGAAGGCTTCAGAAAGAAGCTGGGCCACCGTGGTACTACGAACTGTCAAGTTCTCAGCGCCAAGTATTAAAAAAACTCAAGATGGATATACATCAAGATTTACTTGAAGATTTACCGAATCGTACGCGACAATCGCTTGCTGATCTCGGTGTTACGTTAAAAGTTCCTAAGTCTATCCTAATGAAAGCTATGATGGAAGCGTACGAAGATCCCGGAGTTTTTATTTGGAATCTTTATAAAGCTGTCTATAAACAATCGCCCAACGAACTGCGAGGCAGTAAGTAATATGTACCTATTATTATTAAGTATAGTTGGCTTTTTCAAGGAATTGTATTCATTTTGCTCTCCATACAAATGTATTTTAAATACCACGTGACAAAAGTTGCCAAATTTTGTTTGTTGGAGATTTTTGAAGTTACCAACTTTAGTTTGGTGGAGAATGATCATTTATAAATGATAGTGTACCGAATACCGTAAGCAGGTATGTAGCTAAGACATACATGGTAGGTCTAACATGGTTACATTTTTAGTAGCTTTTTTCTTATTATTTTAGAATACGACATGAATGCGATGATTTTGATGTCGAGTCTAGTTTTTATAGATTTAGACGAATGTCTTGAATGCTTAAAAGAACTTGTTGGAAAAGATGAACCACCTCCACCTCAACCCAAAAAACGTGAGTCAATTTGAACCGGTTACAATTAAAATTGAAAAAAAATATTTACCTCCAATAGTATCATTTTGTAAAAATTTCAGAACCTCGCAAATACTTTGAACCGAAATGTCGTTACGGCGAATACCTTCAAAAAATGTATGTGCCCATGGTCAGTAATCATGGCGATGGTAAAGAAAAGAAACCTAAACCTTTGCCCCTGGGATACAAACTGAAATTGAGAAGTGTTGAGGTAAATAAAAACTTAATTATACTCACATAAATATCATAGAAGTGCTTGTAGTGGAGTTTGCTTAGGGCGTATCCCGCTATGCGATTTCAATGCATACGTCGTCTGTACCATACGTAAAGATGTAGCTGTGCCGATATGAAAATAGTACAGACGACAGCGCATGTACTGAAGCTCGTAGAGAAATCGGAACGATAAATCAATATGATCTATTTTCTACATTTACAACCACTTTTAAAAATGACCATAAACTTGTTAGACATTTTTGAGATAATAATTCCCTATTAATTATCAAACCTGCTCACAAAACTTCACGAAAATCGGATGAGAAATGCGACCTGTTGAGGAGAAAAACCTGAAATCAGGAATGACGAGTATTTTTCCAGCGGTAAGTATGAAACGGCGACGCTTCGCGATCGCTCAGTAAATTTTTAAGTGCAAAAGTGCGCGAACGTATAATCAGTTCATGTGTTTTCAATAAGTATTTTTTTTTCAATCATAATGACTGAATGGGAAGCCTCGCTTTATGGAATGCAGTGTACAAACAGGCAACTTTTGTCGTTTTTATGATTACGATGAAAGCTATTTAACAGTGTTAACATTGCTATATCACGAAGTCCCCCAATTCACAACTCCGATTTCACGGATGACGTTACGTGGATTTTGTTTGCTGTCCACCAGGTGGACTGACGACATCGTGAAAGTCACGGGTAGCCAGTGGTTACAAGTGGCTAATAGCCATTCTTTGTGGCGTTCTATGGGGGAGGCCTTTGTTCAACAGTGGACGTCTTCCGGCTGATGATGATGATTGTGCTTTGCTCAGTAATACGCGCATCTCTGTCACACCAAATTATTATCATAAATTATTGTCTATTTCTGATTTACCTATGTGTTTTTCTTATTCGGAGAGAACACAATAACAGGTCAAAAATGACATACTCAGTACGTATTCGTGTATTAAATATACTAGGGGACATTATTATTGACATCTTAATGTGATCTCTCCGAATTAGAAATACACATATATAACAAATAAATAATTTGGTTCATAAATATAAGATCCTTGCCGCCGAAGACCGCTCTTATATACGAGTAGAGATGCGCGTATTCAGCTCGATGGATATTAGGTACAATGGGTGACTCTGTGGACACGTATACTAGCGTAAACCAAATTTAGAAATTGTGTTTACTGAATTCTGGGCATCTATCCGTACTTTACGATACTGTAACATTACAGACCCCACTTAGCGTTCGATACGGACAGGAAGAAGCACACTAATATTGTATTTTGTTTATTTGTATTACAGAGTTACGAGAGGTTATGCAATGATTTGAGTTTCGTAAGTAGAATTATCTTCAAATAATATTACATTAAAATTAAAATGTATATGTATAGTGTATCCCTGTAACTTCTGACAGACTAAAATAAAATGATAAATTTTCGTATACTGCTTTTGCCATAATCCCCACGCTAGGCAGGCGTATTGGTGATCGCAGTATAAGTTATAAGTTCTTCAGAAGGCACTGCTGCCCACCTTCCGGTATTTTTTCTCCACGGGAAGAGTCGAGTGGGGGGTGACATTCTATCCCGGGGCACACCACTTGAAACTGAAAGGGGGTGTAAACATATAACTGTGCCCCCCCCCCCCCCCCACTAAGTATGTAAGAATGTTCCCCATAGTAATGGCATTGATTAAATAATATCTCAAACTTAAAAATGGCATGGACTCTGGAGACTGGAAAATCTAATAATTCTTAAAAAACTGAACGGGGCAAGGAGAACATGTATATGTGGAGGTAGGTACTTAATTTTTATCATATGATATGGCATCCATTAACACTCATACAAGAAATTAACAATTTATAACTTTAACATCAACGAGTATTTTTGTCGTAGTTGGAAAAACGAATGGAGAGAAACAAGAAAGCTGCCATGCCAGATAGAATTTGTAAATACAAATTTTGGGAACCACCTACCACATTGCGTGAGTAATAATGTAGATATAAACTTAGTATTAAGTACTTATTTCTAGTTCAATAGCTAATTCATAAAATGTTTAGCTATTTTTATAATGAATTAGTTTGTGTACGAGTATGTAAGTTAAATATACTCATATATATATAAAATTCAACAAACCTTAAAAATGGTAGGTACATATGGGTATTCATGCTTTGTTGCTGTGTACGAAATCATGAATATTGATAATACTAATGGTCTAATTATTTATTATTATTTTAGGTAACATGGATCCAAAAATGGCGGCATACGTTGAAAAATTGAAAATGATAAAATTGAAGGCCAGAGCGAGGTTCCACTCAAAGTTCGATAATGTGCAATATCACGTCGGAGGCGTTGCTTACATAAAAGAAAAGCCACAATATCTGTTATCAAGTAAAGTATTTACATTTATTATTATAATGATTCAGCACACGTAGAAGATTGTAAATTATGTTACTTATACCTACTATGAACCCAACACTTTTTTTACCTCCGCACCTACTTTACTTTAGGTATGAGTATCTTTCGGAAAGGCACGTAGGTATTGACTTCTCAAGTCCAGCTTACGTCAACTTCCTCTTAAGGTAAACCTTCCCACTCGTCATAGATCTCATCGATATCTTCATCTCAACTTCGATACATTCATCTCATGAAGTTTTACAGCTGTCATCTAAAGACAGCTGTCAAACTTAAAACAGTATTATCTCGGAAACTACAGATCTTACTCTACTAGTTTCTATACAGAAATGATCGACCTCAACGAGATATTCATTTCAGATGACAGCTTTCAAATTAATTTTATCTGAGAAACAATTGAACATAGACCATCAGTTTCTCGACAGAAATGATAGATCTCGACGAGAGCGTCATTTCAGTTATTGCTAAATATATATTTTTTGCAAAGTTTGGGTCAACTTCCGAATTCACCCGTTTTATGGCCGTTTCCCGGCGCCCGGTTAGATGCGTGTGACTCCAGAGTTCCAGACTAGTGCAGATCCACCCGTGGCTCTCTCGCATCATACAAGCGGAGTTTTTTTTAATGTCATGAAGTGATGAGACGACTTAAATTTAACGTTACAGATCATTTATGTTTTTGTGAAGGAACAAGCGCGAGGCCCACCTGATGTTAAGCGGTACCCTTTGCCTATAACAGATGCATTTCATCACAAGTGACGAACTGCACTGCGCTCATCACCTTGAGACATACCTGTTAAGTCTCATTTTGCCTGTTATTTCACTGGCTCTCAAGGACTGCTGCCGGAACACACCGTCAGGTGCTTGGCGACAGATTTTCTACTTGAGGGTGGTCGCTAGCCAGCCGGGCATTCGCAAAATGCCCTTCCACCATGCGGTGAAGCTCAAGCTCTGGGCGGGATTCGAACCATGGACCTGCTGCGCGGCAGTCCATAGCCAATGCCACTGAGCCATCACTGCTTCAAACTTAGACTAGTATGACGCTCAAGAAGGTCAATTATAAATTTAAATATTGAAATATTCTACATTGTATACAGCCACATTCAGCAAAAAATAATATAGAACCATTGCGAGAAGCACGGACTAGAAACTCGGGGCCATTCTTTTAAACGTCTTTTAACAATGTTTTACATACTTGCTATATTATAAAATTAAATAACCTAGGTGTCAGGTCAAGCTTAGCAGAGGCGGAATTATCCAAGCATAAAGTGTCGTCATAACTGTGTAGTAGGATTTCTTAATCAAAAAGTTTTTCACGTGCAACTTCAATGTACTTTCGGTGAGCTTTGTAATATGTTTGGGAACTTTATTACAAAACCGCACACAATTACCTAAGAAGGTCCTTTTATCTTTGTTTACCTCCCTTGTTTAACAATTAAATAGGTACTTACTAATGTTAAACATTTGAACATATTGATTGATAGAGCTATAAGGTAGTAACACTGTCGCCTTTTTTACAGACGTAGTATCGTTGCCTACTCGTTATGAACCAATTAATGGAGGGATTGCTTTAATTAGCGGTGATTATGTCACTACTATTCAAGGATACTGGAAATTCCCGACAGATATAAAACAAAAATGTGATCCTGCTTGCGATTGTTTAGCTAAGTGGTAGGTACCAATCATACTATTAACAGTTTGTGTTTCAGTTATGGTTTCACAGTAGTCTTTTGAGAATCAAGCTCTACACCGCACCTTTTGTGCCATACCACTGCAGCTTTGCCACGTTGAAAGCATATACCTACTACTACTACTGTGCAAGATTTAAAACTATTCGGTTGCATTTGTAGGAAGTACCTATCTGTATTACCATAACTTATACATAGTATTTATTGTTTAGTAAGATTGTATATAGAAACCTAGGGTAGGGATAGATTGATATACTTATTGAGGATGTGATAGAACTAGGAATAAATGGTAAGATGACACAGACAGGTGGCTAGCTCAGCAATTTGCCCAAATCTTTAGCGTAACTAAGTACCTACCAAATGGCGGAATATATGAAAAGATGAGGTTCTTATGAAAGTATACCCCCAAATTTATTATCACTGATATATTTCACCTTATATATATACTATTATATCGGACGATATTATAGTATATGATAATTTAAACTCAAGAAATTCATTTATTCAATTTGGGCTTCTACGGAACTCTTATCAAGGTAATTTCTGTACTGACACAATTTAGAGCCACTGCGAGAAGAACGGGCCGCTTCTCAGAACTCAGGGCCATTCTTTTAAACCATTTCTATAGAGAAAAGATCAAAATTAACAATTGTGTGGGTCGTCTAACACCTAAGACAGATCAAATAATAAATAGTATATATATGCACTCATACAATTACCTACCTAAAGTGTTCTTCCGTTTGTTGAGTTGCTGAACAAGTAACTGAACATATTTTTTTAAACTCACAAGCACGGAATGGTGTTGCTTATTATTTGAAATCTGCGTGAAAAAGTGCTTTTTATCAGCTAGCGTGGAGAAGGTTTTTAATATTCGAACCTTTATAAAAGTTCCAGAAAAATAAATTTATCTTTAATACTAATTATATTATTTCAGCTGTTTTCCTCGCACCATTAGAATTACCCTCGCTGTAGTGAAGTGAAAAATTGTGTGTTTCCCTGCGCAGTAACAAGTGGTCCTCAGATTCAATACAAGTAGTCGTGCCAAATAACAACTATGCAGCCTTGCATAACAAATGACTATTGTATTGTTATTACTTTCCAATTTTATAGGGAGGAATATGTAATGGAACATTTGAAGGAAACCAGATGTAAATGTGGCCATATATACGATTATTATCACGAAGGAGTATCGAAAGAGAAATATTTTTACCCACCGACGAGGCACGGATCATTCTGGATCGACCAGGCGAAAGTGTTCCAAATGGACCCAATGGAAGATTTCATAAAAGATACAGTCAGGCATGCGGTTATATCTGAATCCCAATCGGTAAACCTATCATAAGTTTAAATACTGTCAAAAGAACTGCACATACTCGTAGTCTGTAGGTAGGTATAATGTTATATTGCTATTGCTAACTCTACTGCCTGCGACTTACTTACAGCTTTGTGCATGGTATTGCATACTTTCGCTTCTCGTTGATAAAATATATCTTACTTGTCAGGGAACAGCCAAATATACTTTTTGCTGAGCCCAAGCACTACACTGCAGCACATGGTCAATCCCCTATTCCACGATCCTGGACCGGAACCCTAATTGTGATGTGCTTGCGGATGAATGGAAGGTGATTATCTCTGAATGTTTAAAATTTTGTGAGGAAAATGCCTGACATTTTGTGTATGTTTATTTGACATTTTATTTGTTAATTTAATTTTTATTTGTATTGGTGTTGTATTTAATTTTATTTGACATGCTTTTTGCTGAGCCCAAGCACTACACTGCAGCACATGGTCAATCCCCTATTTAGTCTCCTGGACCGGAACCCTAATTGTGATGTGCTTGCGGATGAATGGAAGGTGATTATCTCTGAATGTTTAAAATTTTGTGAGGAAAATGCCTGACATTTTGTGTATGTTTATTTGACATTTTATTTGTTAATTTAATTTTTATTTGTATTGGTGTTGTATTTAATTTTATTTGACATTTATTTTAGTAACTTATTTGCCTAATTTATTTTTATTGGGATAGATTGATTTTATTGTTACATGAAGTTTTCCTATATTGACATTTTATTATTTGTTTGTAAATTTTATGATTAGTAATTAATAATATTCTGTAATTAATAACCTAATCGGTGTAATTGGCAATAGCCGTACTAATTATGTAAATAAATAATAAATAAATAAATGGTATTTATAGGTAACCAATTGCTAAGAATAGTCCTATCGCTTAGTATTAGTAGGAACACACGAACCATTTCCACTTGAATCGAGCTGAACTGTATTGTTAATTATAAAATATTGGAGCCAGATGAAGGCTGATTTTGTTGTCTACGGTGCTTTTACTAATGCAACCTCTTGGTTTCCCTTCCAAAGATCGTTTGTAGGTCTAGAAAATTTAACTATATAGCTTCAGGTCTAGAAAGTATTAGTTAGGTACCTAATATATTATTTTCTTCGCTTTCAGCGGACAACGGCAACACCCAGTTTATCTGCTTCGGCCGTGAGCATCAAAGATCTGCTTGCGGTTTGTAAACATGTCCATCAGTTACATATCTACAAATTACTGTTAACATATAACGACAAAAACAAAAAATATTTCAGGCCTTTTTAGCTGATTTATCCGACACTCCGCTGCTGATACCCCATTTGCCACAGGCAAATTTACTGAATAATCTTCAAGAATGGGTGCGGAAACGAGTGAAAGGAAAACTCGAACCGAAAGAACACAGTATGTTTTTGTATTGTTTGGTAATTGGAGGTTGAAGTATCGTCCGTCCTTGTTGTGTAAATAGCTGATCTCATAATTGTACAGGGTGATAGGAGGTCTATTCGAAGCCTTGGGCATCCTTTGCTTCAAGTTTCAAGGGGAGGATAGGTCACCTTGTCAGGCATATATCTAAGCCAGATAACTTAAAAACTAAGTATTTTATACCTGATAGGTTAGCCTTTGACCACTATCTCACATGATGGTAAATGATGATGTGGTCGAAGATGTTGTTCAGACTAACCTAGAATTACTGGCTCTCAAGGACAGCTGCCGACACCGTTAGGCACTTGGCGACAGATTTTCTACTTGAGGGTGGTAGTTAGCCAGGCAGGCATTCGCAAAACGTCCTACCACCATGCAAAACATATATAACAGTTACCCATTTTGTGCATAACATATATGACCTTGACAGTGAGATGTTAAAGCGCTGGGCAGTCATCGCATCGTTAAAAATGATTACCCAAGTCACATTTATTATAGGCACTTCTTCCAGTAGATCATTTTCTGAAAACACCAAATAAATTTCTTCAAGTATTAGGAAGAAAATGAGGTCCAATCGAATTGCGACCGAGATTACACTTACCCATGCAAACGTCTACCGAAAATTTTCTTTCGAAAGATACTTGTTTTTATCCAATGTGGCTTCTCTTTCATCGGCCCATATTCATGTTAGTTGAAGTTTGTTATTAGGCTTTGCATAGACCTTCCCATATAGTATCATTCATTATAATAACGTTACACCAGAGGAATGTTTAATGGTTTTATGGCCTATTGTCTAATAATTATTTCATGTTTATTTTCAGAGAAATATCTGCTTAAGTCACAACGTAGTTGGCTAGACTTGAAACACATGGATTTTAGAGCTCGAGCTTACAGAATTCCCTTTACACCGAAGCAACTCCGAAACATGAATTGGTCACATCGTTACATGATACAAGATCTGGTTAGTTGCGAGCATTTCCTTGTGCTGTCTGTTCGAAAAGGCTTTTCATTCTTCAAACTACTGCCATATATGATGTTACAGATAGGATTTGTATTATTTTTGAGACTGGATCATGTCGACTATTGGTTGATGATTTGGACGAAGATGTTCTCTGCGTGAATGTTCTGTGCCTAAAATGGGAGCTAACTCATCAATGTATAGAAACTTAGATTGTTAGCAAAATTTTTAAATATTATTCCATAACACAAACAATAAAGAAAGAAGGTAGAAATCCTCGAAGGCCAGTTACGCATCCTTTATACCTCTAGTGCTGCGGACGTCTGTGGGTGACGGTGATCCATTGCGTAAGCCACTTGCTCGTTTGTCCTCCTGTTCTATGAAAAAGCTGGTCAAACAATATTACTATCTATTAGGGAAATTATAACTCTATCGGGATAGGAACATGTTTTTGACAGGCCGGTATATATTCAAGTTGCTCGTGAAAAACATATTGATTAAAAAATCCTACTACACAGTTTCTGATTACTTAAACGACAAAAATGCCTCGACAATTCCGCCTCTGCCAAGCTATTGCCTGTCACCTACATAATTTAAACGCATATTGTAATTACTCTATTATATAGTAAGTATGTAACACATTTTTAATAGATGTTTAAAAGAATGCCCCCGAGTTTCTTGCCCGTTCTTCTCGCAGTGGCTCTATAGACAATGTAGAATATTTCAATACTAAAATTTGTAATAGACCTTCATAAGAGCGTCGTAGACGCCTAAATTGAATAAATGATTTTGACTTTGACTTTGATCGGTCTACTTCTCGACATGAGTTTCCTAAGGGAGCAACATAAAAATAAATCCCACATGAACAAAGCGGTCATTTGCAGTAGTCTCACCGTGTTGTTTTATGATGGGACAACTGACACCTTTTCCCCAGTAGTTCCATGGGACTATTAACACCTTCGGGACGGATGCGTGTCAATAGCTTGCTTTCTGAATGATCCTATTAGTACAATTATGCAGTATCTTCGATTCAGCAGTTTTCACAACAAAATATTTTTTTGCAGTTCGACATACTCTTGGAAGATTTCGTATCAAGAAATCGATTGAAACAATTACAACAAACACGACTTTGGTGGTCAACAACCAAATTCGATGCCTATCCCAGTAAAGCCTTTTTGTAAGTATAATTATATTAATCAGTGACAATATTATGGCATAATCAAGGCTCTATCATCACATGCAGACCTTACAGAACACGTCTATGTTCTGTACGATGCATTGTGTTCGCCATTATTGAGCCATAACTTGATTTCAGAACTGCAATTTTAATCGTATGTACCAAATAGATTTAGGTGAGGCCTACATAATTTAAATCTGCGGTAGGTAGGTACCGACAGTAATATAAGGATAGTTATGGAATTAGGTAGGCAAGAGAAATTAATAAAACGTAATATTTACTTTATACTCATATAAAATATTTGTGTGCTCAGACTGAATGCATTTTGTCAAAACAACTACTTACACGTATTAAGCAAATAAATTATTTGATTTGAAAAGAGAGAGCTATATCGTACCCTGTAACTTTCATCCAAGCTTTCGAGAATACTACCAAGAGTATTCATCTTTTGTTTCTTTGTATATAATAAATATTTTATTTAGAACCGACTTCAAACACAAAATGCGCATTGTTAGGTACTAGCGCCCCGGATTCGCTCGGATGTAATGCATGCAACATCACATTAGAAACCTCTAAAGTTATCCGTGTTTCTCTACTATATTATACATATAAACCTTTTTCTTTAAATCACTTATAAATAAACCACACACTCATAAATTTCTGTAAATCATATTTAAACACGTATTTGGTGTAAAATATAAGCAGAATTTATTAAGCACAAGACATGACATAAAAACCTTCTATAAATCATATTTAAACACGTATTTGGTGTAAAATATAAGCAGAATTTATTAAGCACAAGACATGACATAAAAACATTTTTATCAACAAGCAACCGAACACAATGTCAGTCATTTCAATAAATTGGAGTCGGCCAGGATTAGCAATAAGGTTTTAACCCTCCAACACGCCCTCTTAATCCTGGAGGACTTCAAGCATATCTCGTACAAACGACAAGTGCTTACAGCTAGGCAGTGCCTTCGTGAGCACATCAGCAGTCATCTGCTCTGTTGGCATGTACATCAGTTCTAGCACCCTATTCTCCACAGCTTCACGAATATAGTGATATCTAATGTCCACATGTTTTGTTCGCTTATGGAACACTGGGTTACTAGCCAGCTTCGCCGCAGACTGATTATCACTATACAGGGTTACAGTGTGACATTGACCTATCAACTCAGCAAGAACCGCACGGACGTATACCGCCTCTTTGGCAGCTTCAGACAAAGCTATATACTCCGCCTCGGTAGACGAAAGTGCGATACACGATTGCTTATAACAACCCCAGGAAATAACATTCCTACCTAGCTTATAAATATACCCCGTGTAAGATTTACGATCCGCCCCGTTAGCCCAATCAGCGTCAGTAAATCCATAAACATGAAATTTATCATGTTCATCACTTTTTCTGTACACAAGACCTAAATTCATTGTGCCTTTTAAATACCGCAATACACGTTTGGCCGCTGCAAAGTGTTCCGCTGTGTAGCAAGTATTAAACTGACTTAAGAAACATGCAGCAAATGAAATGTCAGGTCTTGAGATCACAGCTATATACAATAAACATCCTATCAGCTCCTGATACGGTAGTCTACTCTCGTGGGTGGCGCTATCAGAAAACTTCAGACCTACATCTAAGGGCGTCTTAGCAACTTTACAGTCACTCATACCGAAACGTTCAAGAAGCTTTTCAATATAGGTTTTCTGACTCAGCTTCAACTCACGACTAGTGCGCTGTACTTTGATGCCTAGCATATGTTTAACCTCACCTAAATCTTTAATTGTGAAGTGAGACTTCAGTGACGTTTTTATCTTATCAGCAAGCTCGTCACAGTCGTAAAAAACGAAAAAATCGTCTACATAGAGAGCAATAATAATGGTTCGCTTACCCACTCGGCGACTGAAGATACAGCTCTCATACTTGCTCTGCGTGAAATTCTCTGCGAGTAAAACTTCCTTTACCTTATCGTACCAGGCACGTGACGCCTGCTTTAACCCGTACACGGCTTTCTTGAGTCTGTAGACCATATGCTCATTGCCTTGCTTGACGAAACCTTCAGGCTGTGACATATAAATTTTTTCACTCAAATTGCCATTCAGAAAAGCAGTCTTGACGTCAAGGTGATCAATCTTCAGATCTAATTCAACCGCAAGAGACAACAGCATTCTCAACGAACTATGTCGCACAACCGGAGAAAAAGTATCCATGTAGTCAATTCCGAACTTTTGGGTAAAACCCTTTGCAACCAATCGCGCTCTATAACACGCCACTTTGCCATTGGCGTCACGTTTGATTTTAAACAACCATCGATTCTTGACAATATTCTTGTCTGCCGGTCTGTCAACTAGCTCCCAAGCCTCATGCTTATTGAACGAATCAATCTCATCTTGCATAGCTTGCCGCCAAAGCTTACTATCACTCGATTGCAAAGCTTCCTTGACATTCGTCGGCTCACTCAACTCTGTCTCGAGCGCAGACATCGTCCTCGGTACTCTCGGCCGTAAATTATAGGCTGGTCCGTCAGATGGTGGCTTCCGTGGCATTCTGGTTGTATCAGTAGATGAACTCGGCACCTGCTCGTCAGCCTCAAACCACACTTCAGGCTCTACCTGTCTCTCCGCCTCAACCTCAGCCTCTACAGTTTGTAGTGATGGCATCTCCACCTCAAGCTCAGTCCCAGACTGATCACGAACATCCGCATCTTCAACGGTATCTCCGTCATCACTAGTCGGAAAGAAGATCTCCACGGGCCGTTTACTCTTGACACCTGGAAAAATTGTTTCGTTAAAAACAACATCACGACTACGAAAAACTATATTTTTCGCCGAATCGTAGAGCCTATATCCATTACCGTCATAGCCAAGAAATATACAACGCTTGCTTTTTGGTTCAAGCTTATTCCGCTTCACTTTATCAACGTGAGCATAAGCTTCGCAGCCAAACACACGTAAGTGTTTCAAGCTAACCTTCTTACCTGTCCAGGCTTCCTCAGGAGTTTGCCCTGAGAGCCTTTTCGAAGGTGACACATTTATTAAATGTGCAGCAGTACAGGCAGCTTCTGCCCAAAACTTGTGGTCTAGGTTCGAAGTATACAAGAGGCACCTTACTTTTTCTAGGAGGGTCCTGTTTAGCCTTTCCGCACAACCGTTCTGTTGAGGATTGTAAGGCACAGTTACCTGATGGACTATCCCCTTACCTTTCAAAAAACCTTCAAGGTCTCTGTTCACATACTCGGTCCCATTGTCCGACCTCAAAACTTTAACTTTGTCACCAGTCTGAGTTTCGACTAGCTTAATAAAGTTTTTCGTGTATTCACTCACCTCGCTCTTACACTTCAGGAAATACACGAACACCTTCCTCGAATGATCATCCAAGAATGTCAGGATATACCTCTTGCCTCCAAGCGAATTCACCGGCAACGGACCACACAAATCGGTATGGATTAAATCCAACCGTTTTACAGCCACAGACTTCTCAGGATTGCTAGGAAAAGGAAACCGAGCTTGCTTTCCCTTTAAACAAACTTCACAGGCAACGTCTTTACAAGGGTCGTCCTGAAAACTAATATCATTAGCAAGTCCCTGCCTCAAAAGCTTCATATTGTTGGCGCTTAAATGGCCAAGTCTTTGATGCCAAGTTGCAGTGCTAGTAGTAAGATTCGCCCGTAGACTGTAGGTCTGAAGTTTGTAAGCCCCTCCTACGTCATTTGCCTTAATCAAAACATCGCCCAGCTTAGAAATTGTACAACCAGTAGTATCAAAATTAACAATACAACCATTCTTAATCAATTGCGAAACAGATATGAGATTTACAGACAGCTTAGGTATATACAACACATCAGTTAACGTCGCACTATCCGACAACTTAACAGTACCTATACCTGTACACCGCAGTTTATCTCCACTAGCAATGGTGACGTGACCATCTCGCGATTTGAAGTCTGTCATCAAATCACGCCTGCCAGTCATGTTATTTGTAGCCCCCGAGTCTATGTACCAAGAAGATTCCGAGTCAGTTCCAGTACTATATGCTGATAAGACACAGTTTCCTGAAGAATCCTTCGCGTTCCGGCAATCTTTCTTCAGATGTCCTTTTATTTTCTATGTCTGCACTTCCAGCACCACGGTTCTCTCTTTCTAGCGGAATTATCCTTCGCTTTTGACTCATCCTTGTGCTGCTGCGCTTTTCTCGTCCAGGAGTCACTCGTACTAGCGCCTTTTCTTTTAGAATACAAGCACTCACTCGAATCTCCACGAGTAGTCCAACGTTGATCCTGTAGCAGTTTCGATTTGACTAGATCAGCAGTAATGACAGCTCCCGAATGCTCTAGTGCCATGATCATGGGCTCGTACTCTGTCGGTAAACCTTTGAGCATCAACGCACCAAGAAACTCGTCATCAACAGGTTTGTTCATATTCGCCAATTGCTGCGCTAATGACAATATTTCATTGACGTAAGCTTCCATGCTAGAATAGTTCTCCAGTTTGACAGCGCACAAGTTCTGAAGAGTTCTCACTCTTGAACCGAGTCCTTTATCATCATATGCACGTTCCAGTGCATTCCAGGCGTCTTTCGCCGTATCAGCTGACATCAAATGTGAAAAACATGACTTTTCAACGCCCAAGCAAATTTTAGATTTTGCAATTTCGTCACGTCGATTTTTCACTTCGGACGTTGTTTTGTCATCCTTATCGTAACCGCTTATACAGATCCATAAATTGTCGTGAATCAATGCATTTTTCATAACAAATTTCCACTCGACGTAATTTTCACGTCCGCGTAATTTTTCATGTGAAAAACTATGATTTTTCGTTTCCGACATATTTACAATAACGTTGCACTATTTTTGCTGAACCATAACCTTCTGTAAATCATATTTAAACACGTATTTGGTGTAAAATATAAGCAGAATTTATTAAGCACAAGACATGACATAAAAACCTTCTATAAATCATATTTAAACACGTATTTGGTGTAAAATATAAGCAGAATTTATTAAGCACAAGACATGACATAAAAACATTTTTATCAACAAGCAACCGAACACAATGTCAGTCATTTCAATAAATTGGAGTCGGCCAGGATTAGCAATAAGGTTTTAACCCTCCAACATAAATCTATTAAAAAAACAAAACTGCATCAAAATCCGTTCCGAAGTTTATAGATCTAAGCATGCATAGGGACAGACAGCGGCAAGCGATTTGCTTTATACTATGTAGTGATAACTCAATTACTACTTGTCAAATCTCATTAAAGTTTAAATGGGATTAAATTAGAAGCACCAGCTTTCGAATATTAAATAAGACATCAAAATCCGTAAGTCTGTAAAGACCTCTGAGGTAACACACACAAAACCATTGGTTGAAATGCGTACCACTATAAATTGTACCGGTACGTTTCAATAAACCCCCAAACCCGTACGATTTGCATGACAAAACCAATTTTGAATAATAATTATGTCATATGCCTCAACCCTCAAATAATTGTATCCCTTTAGGTTCACAAAGTAATTACAACCAGGGCAAAATATCTGTGGAACTCGCCGGAATGCGATCCTATGCTTCGTCGCTCGACTCCCCGCGCTCATCCTGTTGTTTTTACTTCGATTTTTATTTTTTATACTTTATTGTCGGCGACGATATGAGTCATCAACGCTAGGTCACAGAATATGAGGTCCACAGATTATAATTTCTAGTGCGGTATGTAAGTTCCTAATTAAAGTTAACCTGTTACTAAGTACTTGTATATTAAATAAGAGCACGATGAAGCACCCTATAAAACTATATTATGGTATTCTCATACCTACCTTTTATTTTATATGTATAAATATCTAGTTCTAATAAAATTGCTCACTATGTTACCTGAGTCGTGGAAGATAATGCTCATTGTTAGGACGAGCTAATGCCTATATTTTTAACCGACTTCAAAAAAGGAAGAGGTTCGCAAATCAACTGTTTTTTTAATGTTTGTTACCTCCGAACTTTCGACTGGTGAACCGATTTTGATGATTCTTATTTATTTGAAAGCTGGTGCTTTCCGTGTCATCCATTTAAATTCCATCAAAATCGGACAAGCCGTTTTTGGGTTACACTCCAAAAACTGGAAAGTGTTCTATCTTGATGATATAGTCATTGACAAATGATCCCTTAAGTAGCAAGGGTCACTAAATAGGGTAAACATTTTTTTTACCTCAAAATGGAACCGACTTTAACACTCAAAAGTCTGAAATAACTCAACTAGTCGAAGTCGGAACTATGCACACAATATTGTGATAATTGGTTCTTTTGAACTATCAGTGTACCGACTTAACAAGTTATTTCACACTTTTGAGTGTTGAAGTCGTTTCATTTTGAGGTAATTTTTTTTGTGGTTACTTATTTTATGGATTAAATTTATATCTCAATAAAATAGATAAAAACATATACGTGCTTATTTTGTTTCAGGGATATATTCTTCACGTATATGCCCGGAAGGATGAAGGATACATTTTTGATAAATCCTTACAGTTCTCAACTTACCCCCAAATATGGCGCCAAAACTTGCCCATTAATTTTTTGAAAATATTATGGCAAGTTGCTATTATTTTCTCCTTCAAAGTTTTGCTTCTTTCAAGTCATCTCAATGTTTATTTTAAGGGAAACGAATTTATTGTATATTTTGTTCTAAAAAAAGTTAGGTTATCTATTAAGTATTAATGTTGTGATTTAGTTAACTTATGTACAACACAGAATCATTAAAATTGAAAATTATGCACATTCATGCTAATGTTAAATAAATAAATAAATTATGATGTACATACAATAAGAATGTTTTCATTGCAAATACATTTCGTACGCTTGCCGAAAATCAGACGTCCAAAAATTTTAGTTACAGAGAGTACCTACATAGATAAGTAATGAATTATTTATACTTTCGCATTTTTAAGTCAACTGTAGCCCCAAAAAAAGGAGAATACATTCAATTGTCGTTATAACAGCTGCCACATTTATATACAACGTAACAAGTATACGTGCCAAGCCGGTATAATGCAGCTGCAGATACTAAGCTGACTCCCGGTTACGCTTTGAAAACTATGCAAAACAAACCATTTCTGTCTTAGCTACAGCTCAGAGGAGAAAATTAGATACAAACTAGCCTGCGACATCGTTCGCGATTACCGTAACTGCAGACTAATTATTCACATTTGAGCACTGTTTATCTCATAGCAAAGCTGTGGTCTGCGGTGAAGCACTCTTAGTAAAGCTTAACTCAGAAAGGATATTTTTACTTTGGCTTTGAAAACTCCCTGGTTGTATTTTCCAGAAGAAAGTAAGTAGTTAAGTAACTCAGAGAGTTCCTTCGCGGTTCGGACAATAAATGTTGAAGCAAAGTACTTTGTGTGTTTCTTTTCCGATTTTAAAACTGCGTCTTTTTGCCGAGGTTCTCCTTGTATGGCGGTAGAACGAAAATATATATAAGATTGTGCAATTCCATTGCGCAGTCTCCAAAATGTATCCGGCAAAAGATATATAGTTAAAAAACTAATTGTGGCGAATGTTCCAGATTTTAGAGTTTTATCTTAGCAAGCTTTCAAAACTAAATAAGGGTGCCGGGCTGCCCCTGGGGTACTGGAATGCCCGTGCTGGGCTGTCCATATTCTAACAAAAAAATAATTGAAATCTGACTACGCGTAAATAAATTACAACTAAGTGTAGGTACATTTTCACTTTCATCCCCTTTCCCGAGGGAACCGTGCTGAATTTCGGGATAAAAAGTATACAATGTTCTTCGTCCTAGCATGAACTCAAATCGTGTTAAGTTTCATTGAATTCCAATCAGCAGTTTTGGAGTGATGCGCTGTCGGGATAAAGATAGACAGACAGACACTAATAAAAAAAATACAGTTTTGGCATCAGTGTTAGCTACAGAGTGCTCTCAAAATGTTGTTTTCAAAATAGCTGCCATGTACATAATTGGACCTGTTACAGTTTTATTATAAGTATAAACATGATCGACAGTCGACTGATACTACTATAACCATAGGCGTAATCAACCTGTGACCGTGGAAGTTATCAGAAGGCCGAAGGATATACTTGAATTAGGATGATTTCAAAGAAAAATGTTCAAGATAAATAACGTTGTTTCTGACGCTTATCATTGTATATTATGCACCATCGCAAATAGCGATATTACATACTTTTTAATCGGGGTCGCAATAGGAATTCATATTACGTTTGGCTCCTATGTTGCCTTTGGGTACAAAACCAGATTGAACAAGCTCAGTCAGCGGACAAAGTTAAGGGGTGCCAGAAAACAATACGGCGCGGATGATTATTTATTAAGTTGTATGTTTATCTTTTTTTTATTGCTGTTATGGCTTTGACCACTATCTCACCTGATGGTAGGTGATGATGTGACCAAAGGTGTTAACAGGCTTAACCTAGAAATACTGGCTCTCAAGGACAGCTAAACGCACCGTTAGGTGCTTGGCGACAGGTTTCCTTCTTGAGGGTGGTCGCTAGCCAGGCGGGCATTCGCATAATGCCCTTCGACCATGCGTTAAAGCTCAAGCCTGTATTTTCACTGGCTCTCAAAGACTGCTGCCAGAACACATCGTTAGGTGCTTGTTGTAATTGTAGATGTGATTGTTGTAATGTAATGAATTAAAAACATTTACTTCTAAAATGTTTAAAAATAAATTATAATTTATTACCGACATGTTAAAGGAATATTATTTGTTGCTACGTGTAAAGACGCAAATTTTGTGCCTTAATAATAACGAAAAAAAAAATTGCGATTAGCGTATAGGTTTTCTTTTATTTGTATGAAATACGGACACCTGACCTGACAACCCCACTTGAAATCGCAGACTCGGACGGCGGAGTGTTTTTTGATTTCGTGATATTTATTATTATTTTATTTTTTTACTTCTAGGTTAGCATGAACAACATCTTTGACCACATCATCACTTACCATCAGGTGAGATAGTGGTCAAAGGGTAACCTATCAGGAATAAAAAATAAGAATTTATATTTTATATATAGGGAAAATTTGTGTCTTGGAGGCTTGCGGCAGCGAGTATTATCCTGATTGTGGTTTATCTTTTCACAGGTAATAGGTTATAGGTATAGGTTTTAAACACAATTTGTTAGTGATGAATTACGGTGACCATGCATGACTATCCAATCCTAGTTCAAGAACAAATAATTTAAATAGCTATGCATTTTTTATTCCTTTCACTATTAAAATAACTTTGTTTCAATTTCAGATTTTCTAAAGATCCTAATGTTAGGGAAAAAATACACCATATCCTCTTCAATCCATATTTCAAGATCCACATGATATTCAAGGTAAAAAAAATGAGGTTTTCGCAAATTTCACCAAAACGGCAAGTTTTACCATAAAAAACACACAAGTTAAAAATTGTAGATCATAAAATTATCTACAAAAAAAGTCAAAATATTTTTTTTCTACGAGCCACCGTTTTTGAGATATAACGATTCAAAAACACTACACAACTATAGAGAAGTATACAGGGTGGAAACTTTTAGCGGGGCAGTAAGAAGAAGTATCTTATCCGTTGCAGCTACTCCGAAATGGTCTTAATTTTTTATGGAATTTTGAACCCAATTCACAGATATTTATTTTAAAAAAAATTACAGTTAGCAAAAACATATCCATTTCACACAAAACATTTTTTGATGACAACCGATCCTGTTTCTAATAAAAAAAATAAAAACTTCTATGGAACCAACCATCATCGTTGGAGTACTCAAAAAGTCGCAAATTGCAAAAAAACTTAGGCTGACATTCAGAGACAGTGGGTCGAGTTTACTTCGCCCGGTCTCACAGGAGTTTGAACTCCAGGTTTGACGAGTATCTCCCCCAGGTGTGAGTCTGTAATTCCTTTGGCAGAAAAACCTAGTTCAAGTTTCCGCATCGAGAATCAAACCTAAGAGCTTGAAATTATTAAGCTCCGAGCTACGTTAACCGCCACTTAATGTTTGTTTTTTCTAAGGGTACGATTGTGCTACGCAACGGTACACATTACATTGAAGTTAGTAAAGCCTAAAACTGGTATGCAAAAGGACATTTTGATTTCATAGCGCAATAATTAAAATTAAATTTTCGATGGTATGTATAATTTTATGATAGTAACGGATTAGTATTTAGTACAATGATAATCTTCAATACATTTTAGTATTATGTGATAAGGTAAACGGAAATCCCCCAAATCACTGCTGATGTGTTAAGTTACATAAACTAGGCCAAGTGCATGTAACGGGTCGCTCTATAACTCCCAGGAAAAAAATCCGATTTGGTTACAGCTTAAAAATATATATTATGGTACTGCGTGCTCAGATGATAGGTACATAGTATACCTACTAAAAAAAGCTTTGTTGTTTTTATTTGAAAGGAAATTTCTAAATGTCATACTTAAATATAACTTTTTGTTTGTACATATGATGTATTTTTTTCCATTTTAACACACTCATTACAGCTTACATAATAAGATATCATCATACACTCTATCGCCAACTTTAAACTTCTACGATAAGGAAACAGAAATATTAAATTTATTTTATAGAGAGATACTTCAGACTAAACATGATTTTCCAATAATACTATTGCGTATTTAAGGAACAAATGGTTGGGCAACCATCAGCTATTATATTTGAAATGCGGATGGATAAACTATTGGTTGCCACTTCCAAGTCAAATGTGGTGTCAAATTCTTTGCAGTTCATCCTCATGTTGACACCTCACAAGCCACAATCATATATGTGGATGTTGTCAATTTTGTAGCCAGACCGGTTTGAAGGCAAGGAATTTTTTTTTCCATATATAACCGCCGAGCAAATAGATAATTTCGATCATTTTGATATTATTGATGAACAGTATCTGCCGAGATTTTCCAACATGTACATTCGCACTATAAAGGATCTCTTCACATATTATGACGACGCGACGCGGTATTTAAAAATCGTTACAGGTTCCCAAAGGCTTTCTTTCGGAATGTTATACTGTTTACACAATACCTGCGCTGTAATACTGTTAATTCACATAACTCCTTTTTTATTTGGGTTTTATGATAATTATATTGGTAGTAAGTACCTAGGTGCCAACTGCCAATGTCATATATTTTAATAAGTACCTAATTTAGATACACACCCTCCCTCTTAATGACAATATCACCCAACCCAATGTATAAAATGTGATATACATATATATTACTCTAAACATAATGAAGAATATTCCACAGCCAAACCATAGGGTAGGGTAGAGTGAGGCGACCATAGACAAGATAAAGTAAAGTTGCCATATAAAAAAAAAAAAAAAAAAAAAAAAAAAAACTAGACAAAACCGTGCAAGGCTAACGCGTCGGGATGCTACTACACAATGTAAACTTTAAAAATCGCGTCGAATGAAGCTGTTCACATAATTGTGATCGAACTTCACGTAAGGGTAAGTTCGTTTGATCATTAATTATATTGGTAGTAAGTACCTAGGTGCCAACTGCCAATGTCATATATTTTAATAAGTACCTAATTTAATTTTCTAGTTTGTTTTTGGTGACTTACACTGCATAGCCCAGTCAGCCGAATAATTAAAAATATACCTGCCAAACATGCTGGATTAGCAGATTTTTGAAGCAGTGATAGCTCAGTGGCATTGGCCATGGACTGCCGCGCAGCAGGTCCATGGTTCGAATCCCGCTGCGGGCTTGAGCTTCACCGCATGGTGGAAGGGCATTTTGCGAATGCCCGCCTGGCTAGCCACCACCTTCAAGTAGAAAATCTGTCGCCAAGCACGTAACGTTGTGTTCCGCCAGTTGTCCTTGAGAGCCAGTAAAATTACAGGCATATGAGACTTAACAACTGTATGTCTCAGGGTGACGGGCGCAGTGCAGTTCGTCACTTGTGGTGAAATGCATCTGTATAGGCAGTGGTTACCACTTAACATTAGGTGGGCCTCGTGCTTGTTCCGCCACAATAACATAAAAAAAAACCTTAGTTCCAACTATATAGCAAAGATGACGGCATTTCGGCACCGCGCGACGTTTGAGTTCGGCTGGAGTCGCCGATTTCGCGACTCAGCCCGTCTCATTCTCCGCTGAGCATATACTCGTACTCCATTAGGGCGAACTCGACTGTGAATTATAAACTGCTTGGAGTTTGAGTCTAGACTTATATTTTGACATAAAAAAGTTTGAGTTCAAACTCGAACTCGTCTGTGAATGTCAGCCTTAGTCCTCACAAGTTTCATTATGATATCTGTCACATCTAAGACATATCTATGGCCCAGTAGTAATTTTTAGGATATTTTGGTATACAATTAAGAAAGTAAAATTGTAGCGAGTGAATCCGTGCGGGAGCTTCCCATACGTGCTGGCGAAGGCAAGCCGCCTGCGCGTTATTCACCCACACGTTAACTGCGTAATCGGGGGGGCAATTCTCAAAATTGGGATAAATTTATCGATTGGGGGCAATTCTCAAAATTGGGATAAATTTATCGATTTTCGATATTTATCCCTTGTCACCTATAGACTATTAGTATCCCAAAAATATCGACTTTTCACAAAAATGCTATTTTCGCGAGGGGTAGATATAAAAATATGTCCACAGATGAACTTGTGTTCATGTGTATAGAGAGTATAATGATAATCCCGATATCGCAATGTTGCGTGTCGATCGCTAGGGCTTGATATTTATCGATAGTGATATTGCGAGAATAACACAAAACTACACGACTCGATATTCGCCATGTTTTCTCGATATTTATCTACTATGATATTCATATCACTGCACGAGAATCGCCGTCCTGAAACGCATCGCGCAGTAGGATTGCGCCGACCAATAGCAGCGCAGACCCGCGAGTCGCGCGATTGGCTAATTTTAAGATGGTATGTTGTTCGGGGAGTTGACTTTATGGCGGCTACATGTTTGTATTTTTTTCGTGTCAAGAAATTAAAGTTTAAGCTGAAGCAAGACTCTTATTAATAAGCTGACCCACCCCAACCATAAAATCTAGGAATACTTCATCAACTGTCATTTCGACATCTGTCATGTCTGCCCATCATTATGTCCGTTCATTTGCTCGTATGTGCTGATTTCTGATTTCCAACCAGCTTTTGCCCAGTTTTTAATATGAAAAATTAATACTTGTGACCTATGAAAAAAGGTAAGAATTTTGGACTTTGGAAGCTTTCCTTCTGTACGGTTCTTTATTAATGTGCAGTAGGTAAGTACCTACCTATATGACGCGAGTGTGAAAGGCAAGCAAAAACAGGAAATGTATAGTGCTCCAAAGGGCAAGTTTATCATTAGCATCTTCGATTAAAATCCATCTGAAGCAATGATCTGCTGACGTCAGATCACAAATCATTTTTTGTAATTATTGTCCTTAAATCATATTTCAATATAGTCACCATCGCCAGAGAGGGATAAGACGTACCTACAGTTACTGAGCTCTCTTTCGGCTTCAATTTTACGACAACAGCTCATTCCTGTTGTTCGTACCTAGTACTTATTACTTCTACGATTTCAACTTATTTCGTAGTATTTTTTAGAATATTCACAACCCAATTATAAAATCAAGATCGAGATATATAACAATTAGTGTCGATTTGATATCTGTCCCATTTAAGACCCATGTCATAGTAGTTTTTAGAATATTTGGTATCCAAATATGAGACTAAAATCGAGGAATACAATATCACCTGTCACTTCGACATCTGTCCGTTACACACAGTGTTAGGATTCGGCTATGAGCGCAGACGAGCAAACGGGTGGACGGACTATTGGACAGACATGACAGATGTCGAAGTGACAGTTTTTCATTTTCAATAACTGAGTGACATCCCTACGAAAAACGTAAGAATGGACTTTGCCTTTGGAAGCTTTCCTTCTTGTTCTGTTCTGTTCGGTTCTTTATTCATGTGCTCAAACTAAAAAAAAGACTCAAAACATAGTATAGTACCACCAACTTAACTGTGCAGTTTTCGAGGGCGCTACTGGTCAAGGAAATCAACTACAAACTGTCACAATTCGAAGGAATGTTGTAGTTCTTTTTTTGCCGCCTGAACAGATAAGTTGGTGGGACTGTACTTGCGAATTTTTGCCGTATATTTTTCTTTGTTGACCACCAGAGGCGCTGCTAAACACATAAGTTTTCATAGACATCAGATGTCCATCCATTTTGCACAATATTTATTTTGTTTTTGACTATGAAAGATGTACCGGCACCTACAGGTTTACGCTACCGCCCCGCGTTAGGTGTGTAGGGCTTTGAGACCTTGGTTTCTGTTTCCACCGTGTGCCCCGGGGGGCCGTTCCAAGCCTCAGAGTGTAGTTGTTTGGTTGTTTTAACTTACTCCAAGGTTCGGAACGACTCAGTTGTTTTATAACCTTAAATGTTGTTTTTTTGCGGGGAACTAGAAAAATATATAGACAAGGCGAATTTAACTCCAAATGGTACACCCATTTAAGATTCTGCTCAACAAAATCAATTAAGGGTGCGTACCACTTGAAGTTAAATTCGCTAAAAACGATCACACGCCCCTTTTTTTGGGAGTGTTCCACTTTGGTCTTGGCATTATTTTCGCCATAAACGCTATGAAGCTACTGGAACAGTTTAAATTACCTACATCTAATGTCAAAAGTGACAGATGTGGCAAATTTTTGTGGCATTCTTAGCATTCTTATCCTAAATGGAACAGGGGAGAACAGTTACAAACGATCACAGTGATCACCACCATAGTCGCAGTTGTGATCAAAATTATCGAAAATAACGAAATTAGCATCAAACGAAATAGGCCCTAAATCGTTCACCAATGTCAAGCCAGACGTCAAAGTCAATGTCAATAATATCTTGTCAAAATTAGAAACATCTGTTATTTATTAAAAAAAAACAGAGTATTGACAAAAATTGTGAAAAATTTAGTTTGCTAAAATGTCTGCAAGGCAAGCCATACAAGTGGGCACAAAAACAGTGAGGCCGGTTCTTTCTCTAAATGCTGGGGATGCTAAAAGAAGAGTGCGAAGCCTGTACAAAGCGTGGTATCGCCAAATCCCTTACTTGGGTTAGTTACCTGTTATGTCATCACATTTACTACACAATTACGCAGAATTTTATTAGATGTTCCTAAGTATTGGTACAACTGAGAGATCTGTTGAATTAAAGTCCATTAGGAGTAAGTATAATATAAAAAAAAACGACTCCTTGTCATTCTGTTCAATTGCTATACGAGTGGTTATACGAGCTGTCAGCACTATAAATTCTTTTTGATTTGTGGCCAGCACCCTGTGGTGTCCACTAAGTAATCATAAATGGACTAGGTACTTTGTACTATGGATACTTCCAACACATACCAAAGTTGCTCTTGTAGCTGGGTGTAATACTTCTAACAGAGAAAAATATGATTGATGAGAATGAGGAATTTAAGCACACCTTGAATGTAAGTGTTTTGCAAACAAAAGTTGATTGTGATTGCTTGTGTTACAACCCTGTTAAACACCTGTGTTGTTTGGCTTAGTGACTTAGAAGGCAGTGAACTTCACCCACAATTTGTGTGCGCACAGATGAAGAGTGTTATTTAAATTTAAAATGTGGGTACCTAAACCAAGAGTAACTCATACATTCAAATATGGTTTGTAGTACTGTATCAGCGGGATCATCCACTGCTGAACACAGCCACCCCTGTATTTTCCCTTGTATTTTGTTGCAGGCAAAGTAAATATTTGTTGATATTGGTTTCAGTAAAAGATTTTGACATACCAAAGTCAGAAGATCAATGTCGGGCCAAGCTGCGAGAGATGTTTATGAGGAATGCAAATGTCACTGACGTCAGAGTAATTGACTTGCTTGTAATCAAGGTCAGTATTTCATTTAATATTCAATTACAATGTGGCTCACCTTTTTCTATTGTTAAATAGCTTTCCAGCTTCTTACATAATATTTTATAAGTCCAAACCTAGAAAGCATTTTCATAGCGGCATTATTAGGATCTTATCAATTTTGGTTAGGCAGGGTATGAGGCTGGAGGAGTGATGGAGATCATTGATGATATCCCCTTAACTCTAATCTCTGGGGTTGCAAATCCCAAGCATGGCTTTGGCCTTTTCCTCTGCAACATGATGTATTGGTTACCAGCTTGTTGAATCCATGGAATGCAAAGTAATTTGTACCAAATTATTGTAGGGGGGTACCTATATATGTAGAGATGTTTTCCACTAGCCACGGAAAGCATGAAACCAAGTTTTTGTTATGATCATAGATGAAAGTTCTGTGTTTTTGTGTAGTGTTTCAGGTCAAATATATGCAGGAGACTCACCTTAGAAAGATTTCTCATATGACATTCCACTTGTAAATAATTAACTTTTCATGTCTTTGTTATGTTGTAAGTTCAGAAATTGTGAATCAACAACCTCACTCTTAAGTTAATGCGAAAAGTTGTCAGCATATGTAAAACTAGCAGCCAACCTCGGCTTCACACGGGTATTTAACAAAAACTTAAATAAAAAATAAAAAAATTCTATTCTAGCCTATTTTCATTAGGGATAATGTAGGAATCTAATTGTGAAAGAATCGGGGCATATGGTGCCCGGTAATGAATGGATAACCTTAAATTAGGTATTTGTATATCTAATGGCCATTCAGAAAAAAAAAAACAGAACAAAAAAAAATCAAGTAGTACCAAAGTGATGGTCTTTTTAATAAAAAACCATTTTTTTTTTATACCTTATGTTACATTCTTGTGTCCCAGGATCCCAAATGACTGAATTCAATCGGTTTTCTTATTATTATTGTAATTTAAGTTAATATATCTGATAGATAAGCAATAAATAATATGACTACATGGACATGTTTTTGTTTTTAACTACTTGAATTATATATTTTTTTGAAAAATAAACAAACACATTCATTTTGCCAAAGTTTAAGCATCTATAGCGAAAAAAAAGGTATGAATACACATGTGACCAATCATTTTAAAATAAAGTGTGCCTAAAGCCGGTTTCAAAATGGTATTATTCATTATGGTACACATTGTAAATTGTGAATTATAGCTATTCGTGATCTAAAGGTGTGAAATGTGGTTAAACAACAAAGTTTATAATATTGGAATATTTATTAATTCCATTAAACAGACCTATTCATCGGGGTTTTGAAAACACTAATACTTAGTTTATAATTAAATAAAGCTAAATAAAAACTAACATTACACATAACATTTGCTTAAAAAATATTTTAGTGAAAACAAATTGCTTTCAATGCTATGAAGTGACCGTCATACAAGCTACCTGCACCCACCCCGCAACACCCGTCTTTTGTTCATATTATACTAAGAAGATCATTGTTCATACTCTCGCTAATCTGAACGAGTGCGAGCGAGTTAGTAAAAGTTTAGCTATACAATAAATAAAGTAACTGGTATGGGGTTGTAAGAAATGGGGTCTTAGCTTAGCTTAGACTTAGCTCTCGACTTGCTCGAATTCGCATGTGTTATTTTCTGTGACTAATCGTTGCTATTTACTGTAAATAAGTGTTATAACGACGACCTGGCTATTCTACTGGACTTTGCTTGTTTTCGGATTTGGATTTGTTTTAATTGTGGACCATAATGCCGCGTGCTCAGTATACGCCGCAAGAATATGCAAACATGCATTTTATTTATGGGGAATGCAGAGGCAATTATACCCTAACGCGCGTCACCCAGATTACCGCGTATTCATAAGAGTACACAACTGTTATACGGAAGGAAGAATTCCTGGTAGTGGTGTTGGTGGTACAAGTGCTGGAAGAATCGCTCGCCCTGAAATAGAAGACTCAGTGCTCGAGCAGATAGCAGAAGATCCATCGACTTCTACACGAGCAATAGCCCGACGCACAGGAATAGGCAAATCAACCGTGCATGATATCTTAAGAAAAATCGATTCCACCCTTACCACGTTACGCGCGTGCAGACTCTTCAACCAAGAGATTATAATACACGATTGAGATTCTGCCGACAAATGCTGGAAAAAATGGAAGAAGACACGCAGTTTTTTAACAAAATTCTATGGAGTGATGAATCGACCCTTAAAAGAGACGACTACATGAATTTACATAATCTTCATAGCTGGCAATTACAAAACCCCCACATAATGCGCGAAGACAGATCACAATATCAGTTTAAAATAAATTATTGGACAGGAATAATAAATGGAAAAATTATAGGCCCGTTTGAGTTACCGGGGAACCTAACTGGCCAAAGCTATTTAGAATTTTTGGAGAATGATCTTCCAAATTTACTACAAGAGGTGTCCAAGGAGGAGAGAGAATCTCATTGGCTTCAAAATGACGGTTGTCCTGCGCATTCTAGGGATCCTGGGACACAAGAATGTAACATAAGGTATAAAAAAAAATAGTTTTTTATTAAAAAGACCATAACTTTGGTACTGCTTGATTTTTTTGTTCTGTTTTTTTTTTCTGAATGGCCATTAGATATACAAATACTTAATTTAAGGTTATCCATTCATTACCGGGCACCCTGTATATTGATAGATTAAAGTTTTGCTTCGAGGCAAATGTATAGCTTAAGCTTCCTCAATTGTAATTACTTAATTCTCAATATGCCAATTTTTAGAGCATATTAGGTGCCAAATAAATTTAGATGCTATGTGTGATTATTAGTGTGTTAGTTGACGATAAGTCTAGTGACTACATGGGTTACAAAAATAAAATTAAACATCTCATTGTCAACTGCCATCTAAAGGGAGTCGAAAGTTGAGTGAGCGGACGAACATGTACGCAAAAGTAATTTAGTCCATATTAATTGGTTACATTTGTATAATTTTCTATTCAAGGGTGATAGTTGCCATGTGGGCATTCCTAAAATGTCCAGCCACCAAGCAGTGAAGCTCAAGCAGTACGGCGATCGAAACATGGACCTGGGGCCCAACTCCCACGTTTTAAAAACTATTATGGAAAACCAACATCATTATTTTAAACTTAAAATATTGATACTAAGACTCCTACCACGGCCGTCACGAAACAATAATGTTCATGTAGCGCTATCTCTATCGCACAAATGTCTTGATTCAATGCATGCAGCCTGCTCTCACGTTGAAGTTCTAATGAAAGTATAATGACATGTGGTAATAAAATATAGTGACATGTTGTAGTGCAAATGAAAATTGTTAATGTAAGGTTAAAATATTTTATTCAGTCTTAAATTAAGAGATGGGAGTTGGCCCCCTAAGTACGACATATTAACAGTCGGCTATCACCGCTTCAAAACTGCTTCGTTTCAACTTACCCATAACTACTTTTGTAGTGTAACTTACATAAACATGTTTTATCTAATTTTCGAATAAGAGATGCTGTGGGATTAGTGGCTATTCCACTTTTCCCACCTTGGAGGAAAATAGTACATTGTATGTCGACGGGAGAAAACGTCGAACTTTCGCCCGAGTGATGCATAGTGCTCTATACATGCATCTTCTACAGCATCTATCACGGGGAGTGTTCTGAGGAACTGTTCGATTTACTACCTGCAGCTCAATTTCGCCATCGGACGTCCCGACAAAGCATGGTGTTTCATCAATTTCATGTCGACGTCTGGAAGTCCACTACCTTGCGATTTTCACGGCATTACCTACCTCGCACTGCCACAATATGGAACCAGCTGTCAGGTGTACTATTTCCGAACGGATATGACTTAGGGGCCTTCAAGAAGAGAGCATATTCCCTACTCAAAGGCCGGCAACGCATCCTCGATACCTCTGGTGTTGTGGATGTTCGTGGGCGACGGTGATCACTTACCACCAGGTGAACCGCCTGCACGTTTGCCCTCCTATCCCATAAAAAATACAAGGAGGTGATTTGTTTTTTTATTTTTTTTTTATTTCCATCAGGTGAGACTGTGGTCAAAAGCAAGACTGTCATACTTAAAAAAAAAAAAAAAAAAAAAAAAAAATTGCTCTGCAAATAATTTCTCAATGGCTTCTTAAGCTGTATTTTTTGATTTCTGTTAGCGTCATAAATATATGTATATTCAAGAATCATAAATATAAATTCGTCACTTTCACTATCAGATAACATTTTGGAAAATTATTTAGAATAATTAAAAGCGTACTGTTAAAATATCAATTTAATAAAAAACATAATTATACAAAACGAAACAAATTGCTGCGCTTTTTTTTCGTAGTGCAGAAAAGGATGCCTACCTATTTTCACTGAAAATCGAGTACACAAAGTCCCACCTCTTTTTTCTAATAATTTGATATAATACCTCTTTGAGATTTGACGTTTGTATTTTTTTATGTTCGCTGCTAAAAAACAAAAGAATGCGAGTAGGGCAGGAATAGATTTTCATATAACTTTTCCCCCCGCACATTTATAAGGGAGAAATTACGAACTTTATAACCCTTTTTTATGAACGAGCAATGAGATACTTTCTGAGTGGGTGTGATATAATGTGATTTTTCGTATATTCCTTCCCAGGATGAGTAGAATATAAATTAATAATCTTCCCACCAGTAGGTCCTTTATGTAAGGGTAATCATCACGATTAAAATGTATGAAAATATGTTCAATGCTATCTTTTAGGGAAATAATATTCTAACTAGAAGCGCTCGTAGCGAAGTTTACTTAGCTGTTCTCAACCGATCAGCAAAGTTAAGCAACGTCGCGCGCGGTCAGGAGTTGGATGGGTGACCGCTAGTGACATAACTACTGAGCGTTTCCGTGCTTCGGAGGGCACGTTAAGCCGTCGGTCCCGGTTGTCGTCTTAGGATGGCAGTCGTTATAGCATGGTGGTAGTGCATTTTGCGAATGCCCGCCTGGCTAGCTACCACCCTCAAGTAGAAAATCTGTCGCCAAGCACCTAACGGTGTGTTCCGGCAGCTGTCCTTGAGAGCCAGTACTTCTAGGTTAGCCTGAACAACATCTGCGACCACATCATCACTTACCATCAGGTGAGATAGTGGTCAAAGGCTAACCTATCAGGCATAAAAAAAAAAAAAACTAAATCACATTATGTTTGCATCTGTGTGTGTGACTATCGTGTAAGTACAGCACACGCAGCAAATTAAAGCTAACGTCTGCGATACGGCGTTGTTGGTAGATACTCCTTCTATGCGTAAAACTTCGTGGAATATCTTTACCTAAAAAAATCTAACCAATTACGCATATGTTTAATTATTAGTACATACAGTAAACACTTTGTAAGTTTATTGTATACAATGAAAATGTTGCTCTCGGACCTTTGTTTATCAATATCTTTTAATATAACAGATGCTTATTTTTTCTTATATGATCGTGGCACTCTTTCTTTAGCGCATCTGAATTTGATTTTTCTAATATGGGGACACGTTGCTAATGTTTGAAAACACGCCTGAAAAGTCAAAATTGAGCGAGTTTATAACGCGTCATACAGTACAGTACATACAATACTTATCATTTGATTTTGTTTTTGTTCCCAGGGTCAAATGGAACTAGAAGAGTCAGTGAGATTGTGGAAACAGAATGGACACATTATGAATTATTTCAAGCCCACCGAGCAGCCTAAGCCAAAGGACTTCCTCTCCAAATTCTTCTCTGGAGTTGAATAAGATCGCAAACTATTAGATTATGAAAATAGATTCACTTTTAAGTTTTAGTTTACTACTTAAAGGCAATAGATTATTTGTTTTAATTTATCTATGGTTTTATTGATAACTGTTTTCTGAATATGAATGAGTGAATTTGAAGATGAATGTGTCCTGAGGATTTTTATTTTTTATTTAACTAGCTGCGCTCTGTGGTTTCACTCCCGGGGATGATAATGACTTAAATATCCTGTGCTAATCCAGGACCTAAATTATGTATACAAGTATTCTAAGTTTCATCCAAATCGCTTCAGCAGTTTCAGTAAGAAAAAGTAACATACACACACATATCCTTACTAACTCACTCACAAACTTACACATTTATTATGTTAGTGTTGTAGTAGTTTAGTTTTCTATTTCTCGTTGCTAACCAGTATTGTCATGGGGATATTTTCTTTCTGTGTCTCTATCGAAAGTAAAACAAGCACTACCTTAGATATTGGTAAGGAATTACTTGGTCGAGAAATGTAAGCAGGCTAGGTTTTCAAGGACAGCTACCATTTTAGACCATTAGGTACTTGGTGGACAGATTTCCACCCTCAAGTAATCATTTTGATGTACCGATACGAGCGAACATTCGCAAAACACATTTTAGTAGCCTTAACCTTGTACGGGTAAACACATTATTTCTACGCGAAGTAGTGGATAGGCAGTTCACGGAGAAATTCTGACTCCGCCCGCCGCAAATATGGGACTAACTCAACCCTGTGCGCGGATTCAAAAAACGTTAAAGGACCCATGTCCAGTATGCACTGGCTCTATGGTGGGAGCTAACAGCCACCAAAAACATTATGTAATAATTAAGTACAATAGTAATTAATTTACTCTCATAAGGTATTATTACTCTAAGGCCCGATTTTAACAATATAAGATTTAATTAATACGCAGATAACTTAATATAATAAACCATTAATATGTGATAGGCTCTATATTATATCTTAAAGAATTAATAGCATAGCATACGTTCATAGATATATGATAACGAGAAGTAAAGATTTTTTACAATAACTTAAATATTTTTACTTATAACAGGTATCGACCCTACATAACAGGGATAAGAGAAGGAATGTAATGATCACCTCACAAATTAGAACCTTTATGAAAATATGTCAAATACGCTTAAAAAAATGAACACCAAAATTTTTTTTTTTATGTTATTGTGATGGAACAAGCCCGAGGTTACGTGGACTAACCTCTGCCTATAACAGACGCATTTCGTCGACGACGAATTGCACTGTGCCCGTCACAATGAGACGTCCAGTTGTTAGGTCTCATTAGCCTGTAATTTTTCTGGCTCTCAAGGACTGCTGCCGGAACACACCGTTAGGTGCTTGGCGACAGATTTTCTACTTGAAGGTGGTCGCTAGCCAGGCGGGCATTCGCAAAATGCCCTTCCACCATGCGGCGAAGCTCAAGCTCTGGGCGGGATTCAAACCATGGACCTGCTGCGCGGCAGTCCATAGCCAACACTGCTTCAAAATATGGCATCCGCAGAAGTCAAGTTTGCCCCATGGATCTATGAAATAGTTTACCCTCTATTTCGGTCATAGACAATCTATTAAACGATTTCAGTATGTTCGGCTGTTGTTCGGCATCTCAGATTGATAAACTACACTTCTGGACTCATCTATTGGCCCACCTTGTATTTTCAGTTTCGTTTTGTCCTAGCTAAAATTTTATATTTGGTCGAGCAAAAAGTTTTTATGCTGTTTTGAACCTGGCACATTCACAATTTCATTCAATAGTCTTTTTTTGAATTTCGAACACAGAATTTAAAGAAACAAAAGACAATTTGGAGCCTGTTTGTTGATATCAAACAATCAAATACTAAGAAAACTTGGTTTTATTGGTTTACTTGGATTTAATTCTTGAAAAAGTGATTGATATCTTTGGTTTTGCAACAAACATTACTTATTCTTAACATTAAGGTGAGGTTCTATCAATAATCTATGGATACTTCACCTGAAGTCGCCGCCCAAGCTGTGGCACTTATTCAGGCCGGACACAGGCAAAGAAACGTGAGTGCTCAACTTAATTTAAGTCGATCTGCGGTCCGAAATGTTTATCGGAGGTACCTAGAGACTGGCGGCTTTGTTCGTCGCCAAGGAAGGCCACGATCTCGGGTCACAACTGAAAGGCAGGATCGATTCATCGTGACGACCAGCTTGAGAAATCGTCACCTTACCTCCATTGAGATACAAAACCAACTTCGCGACTTCCACGGAGTATCTGTGAGCGCTCGAACTGTTCGGAGAAGGTTAAAAGAACGCGATATGGTACCACACAAGCCAGCTAATGGGCCCAAACTAACGCGAGCCCACCGAACAGCGCGCCTTCATTTCGCACGCAGTCATTTAAATTGGACACAGCAAGATTGGAGCCGTGTACTCTTTTCTGATGAGTCTAAAATTGTGTTACATGGCAATGATGGAAGGAAGAAGGTCTACCGACGTAAGGGAGAGCGTTTCGCACAATGCTGCTTTGAAGAGAGGGTTGCTTATGGCGGTGGCTCATGGACTGTCTGGGGCGGTATATCCGCGAGCGGCAAAACTCAACTTGAGGTTGTTACAGGACCACGGCTGCCAACATTAAATGCTGAAAGGTACATTCGTGAGTGCTTAGAACCTCACGTGATACCATACGCGGACTATGTGGGCCCAAATTTCCTTTTTATGCATGATAATGCAAGAGCCCATGCGGCCGGCATCGTCAGGGAATATCTTCGGGATGTGAACATCACAGTTATGGACTGGCCAGCCAGAAGCCCAGACATGAACCCTATTGAGTACATGTGGGACGAGATAAAAAGACGTGTTAGGGCTCGTCAGCCAGTTGCCCAGACGATGCAGGAGTTGAAAACTGCCATAGAAGAGGAATGGGAGATGATCCCTCAAAATTTCATAGAGCGGTTGATAAACTCTATGCCTAATCGTATGAGAGCTGTGGTAGATGCCCATGGAGGCAACACGCGTTATTAAATTAAACCTTTATTTGATAAAACATGTTTTTTATTCAAAAATCAATTGCCTCTAACAAGGCGCATATCCGACTTGTTAGGCGTAGCTCCATGTCGTATGGTATTCTGAATTCATATTTAAAACAATACGATCGAAAAAGATGGTAAAATGTGCCAGGTTCAAAACTGCATAAAAACTTTTTGCTCGACCTAATATAAAATTTTAGCTGGGACCAAACGAAACTGAAAATACAAGGTGGGCCAATAGATGAGTCCAGAAGTGTATGTAGTAGGGTGCGCCTTCGTGGTTCCCGCCTTGTCGTGGCGGTGGGGCTTAGTAGCCGTGGCTTCGTCACCCACGGTGAAGCGAAGAGGAACCAGGGGCCGTGCTGGCTTGGGCAGTCGGCCGGTCCCAGAGGGGCCGCTCCACTGGGCTTTGCCTCTAAGTCCAGACTGGAGCGGCAACGGGTAGGCTGCGGTGCTGTATGGGCAGCACCGCATCTGAGGCGGGCTGTGGTGTTGTATGGGCGACACCACAGCTGACGGTGAGGGGCCACGGCGGGAGAGGAGTGCCGGTATCACGGTGCGCCGCTCTCCCTACCTTCCGTGGCCACGGCGGGGCCGCCACCGTTTGATGGCGGACGCGGAGGGGCCGCAGGGGAGGAGGAGTGTTGGTATAGCGAGGCGCCGCTCTCCCTATCCTCTGCGGCCGAAGTAGCAGGCGACGGGGCTACTCATCTGACCCGTCGCAGGGGGACCTAGGGCGTCGGAAGCGGGGTCGTCTGACGCCCATTAGCGGGCTTGGTCCCCGGGTGGTAGCGACGTGCCATGTGTTCTGGTGCGTCGTGAGGGGTAGCACCCCAGGAGGGGTCCGGCAACGGACAACCGTGGCGGGTTCGTGGTTGAGTGCTAAAGCGACCCTGCGATCCCGCCGAGAGGCGGTAGAGACGGAACACCGTGTGTTATTTAGTCGGTAGGGGCACTTGCTGCTGTGGGAGTAGTTGGTGTCGAGCCCGACATATCCCGGCCACCTTCCCCGGGGTGGACGGGAATGCGTAAATGCATTTTTCACACGTTAAAAAAAAAAAAAAAAAAAAGGGTGCGCCTTCGTGAATAGAAAGGTCTGTTGTAAAGTTCGGCACCCCAGACCCGTAGCGACATGCTACGGATCGTAGCTTGTAGACACAAACCGGAAACACTACCTAGCTACAAAGTACATTAGGCCCGTAAGTATTACATTCTCTTGGTCCCATTCCACAGACGAAATGTCCCAGACTGGCATCACGATTTGTCCCTGTGAACCTGTGAGCAGGGCTTGGATAACGGCATATATTTCATAACGTTATCGTCTTAAATACCTAAGAAACGATATGTTTCGGTTTCGTTCGAACGGAACGTTATAAAAAACGTTTTGGAAGAAGAACATAATTTAAATCGTTTTCGGTTAATAAAACGTTTTTAACCGTTTTTTTTCATTGTCTGGATTGTTTGGTATGTAAATACGAATTTCATTATTCTGGTGCGAGTGGCTTAATGTAGTTTTTTCGCTTATGCTTATACTTATGCGCATTCTTATTTAGGGGTACATAACCTTATTTAAGTAAAACTTTATAGTGCTCAAATTACGCTGTGTAATCGTAAAAATTTTGAGTTAATTAAAATAACTAGGCAGGAACAAGAATAACTCAATTTTAATTAATAAGTAGGTACTAATATTTGTCGCTGACATTCTTCTATCTGACATTTTGATTTATTTGTTTCATCACTGTAATTTTAATAAGAAAAAAATATATTTTTTCCATTTTATTAGCAAGAAATAAACACCACTACTAAGGCACTGCCCCGTGGCCGGGCTAAAATTTCGCTTGCTTATCATCAGGTGGGCCTTGTGCTTGTTCCGTTGCAAAAATAGAAATAAAGCTAATAAAAAAAAAATACAAAGTTTGGCATTCGAGGCCGCTACCATCCGTCCTTGTTAGATGATCTTGGGTTCAAAAGTTCAATGTTCCGTTTATTATTTTGTAAGATTATTCACCTATTTTTTTAATGATAGGATCTTTCTATCAGACATGTTTTTAAAATTAGATTTTCAAACATTAAAAATAAAATAAAGTAACAACAACAAAATAACGTGTAACCAAAACGAGTGATTTCAGCCACGCTTTCTTTAGTAGTGGTCATATAACAGATGCATTTCGTCATAAGTCACGAATTGCACTGCGCCCGTCACCTTGAGATATAGTTCTTAAGTCTCATGTGCCTGTAATTTCACTGGCTCTCAAGGACTGCTGCCAGAACACACCGTTAGGTTCTTGGCGACATATTTTCTACTTGAGGGTGGTCACTAGCCAGGCGGGCATTCGCAAAATGCCCTTCCACCATACGGTGAAGCTGAAACCCACGGCGGGATTCGAATCATGGACCTGCTGCGCGGCAGTCCATAGCCAATGCCACTGAGCCATCACTGCTTCAAAACTGCTCACTGCTCTTCCAGCTTCTTCCACCCGTTTTTTGGACGAGGTATTTGTTCAACAGTGGACGTCTTCTGGCTGATGATGATCAACAGAATGAATTTTGTGACAGTAACTATTTAATCAGTCAATCAAACTCGCAACTTGGAACAACGCCAATCAATGCTAGCGCATCGGAATGAAAGATGCAATGAAATAGATATTCTACACATACCTACGTAACATACAGTAAGTACTTAACTGACAAGTTCATACATGTCGCGCACGCCAAGTGCAGTTCCCATTCAGCGAATCAAACCGGTTTTTTAAAACGTTCTCGTTTCGTTTTCGTTCTGAACAAAATGTTCTAAAAATGTGTTCTTGAACTGTTCGAAACATTTCAAAAACGGTATTTTAAATAACGTTTCCGAGCCCTGCCTGTGAGTATATAATAGTGTTCTGTGCACGATTCATAAAGAAAATGGATTCATTGGAAACTATTTCATCCTGGAGACTGCAATCTTTGATTTCAACGTCACTATCAGTGCTACCAATTTAGTCCCTTCGGGGTAGATTTGGCCCTTATTTTGCTTGTTCAGCCCTGATAAAAATGAATTAGGTCTTTTTTTGTTTTATTGTAACGGAACAAGCTCGAGGCCCACCTGAGATTAAGTGGACTAACCTCTGCCTATAACAGATGCATTTCGTCAACGACGTATTGCACTGCCCGTCACCCTGAGACGTACAGGTGTTAGGTCTTATGTATGTGAAATTTTACTGGCTCTCAAGGACTGCTGCTGGAACACACTTTTAGGTGCTTGGCGACAGATTTTCTACTTGAGGGTGGCGCTAGCCAGGCGTGCATTTGCAAAATGCCCTTCCACCGTATGGTGAAGCTCAAACCCGCGGCGGGATTCGATCCATGGACCTGCTGCATGGCAGTGCATAGTCAATGCCACCGAGCCATCACTGCTTCAATAGTTATTATTATAATATTCCTTAGCCCCAAATATAGCGCAAAATTATCATCTCTCAAATAGAACCATATACAAGCTAAGAACAACAGGAAATTGAAACAAAAGTAAATTATGTTTAAAAAATTCATTTTGTTTTAGCCCTTATCACTGATCAAGTAATATTTTAGCCCTTATTTTACATTTTTGGGCATAGCTACCCCACAAAGTCCATTGTATATTGTTCTATATATTTTTATTAACTTTTTAAAATTCGGTCCTGCTCATAAACCATAGAGAAAAGTAATATACTGGGAACGTAAACCTGTTTCCGAGTTGGGAACACTGGGCACTATTTCGATAAAAAAAATTGCCGTTGCCCAGAGATTTTGAAATAAAGATTATTAGAAATTTGTTACTTTTCAGTGAAAAATATTAAATTCCTAGAATATTATCAAGTTTAATCAGGCTGGTAAATATCTAGGTAATTATTTTGAAATGGCTGCTCAAAATATAGCAGCGTGGAAGGTCGTACGACCACTGATGTCTAAAGATTTCTCTGAGGCCCGTAGGCGTGCCATTGGACTCTACAAGGCTTTGTATCGCCAAATTCCATACATCGGTGAGCCTTCGCATCTTCTATGAACGTAAGAATTTATAAAAGGAGACGATGATAGCCCACTAACTTAAATAATGTTGACTGCCGACTCTGAACCTGCTGATGCAGCGAAGGCTTGTCCTTCATAGCATGGGGTTGTAAATGTATTATGATTAGCTACCACACTCAATTATAAAAATCTAATTGGTGATATATTGCCGTGTAGTGGCCTTGATTAATAGCCATGCCTATTCTGAATTAATTTTGACTTATATCCTCGACTGATTCTACCACATTATCATCATTACTTACTTCATGATGAATTAGTGGCTATTGAGTTAGTATCAGTCTGGAGTCTACTGTCCCTGGTAGATAGCATAGGTTAAATTTAAGTTATTTTCTAGGTTAAGCCTGTTAACAGCTTCGACCACATCATCACTTACCAACAGGTGAGATTGTGGTCAAAGGCTTACCTATTAACAATAATAAAAAAGAAAAGGTTCGCCCCTATCTTAAGTTCACCTCCACAACGCTTCACATCCCTTCAACAGCCGATATACGTTCTACGGTTGAACTAACTCCCCCATTAAGAGGGGGGGGGAAGGTTGACATAATCCCCACGTGTCTGGGAGGCGTCTTGGGGATAGCAGTGTACCTAGATGGCAATGGTTTAAAAGGCGCTGCTACCCACCTTGTATTTTTAATTTAGTCGCCTCTTACAATTCCCAAAGTAAGATATTAGGAGGTGCAAGCCTGGCTCGGCACGTCACGGGGATATTACCTACATTGGGCGAAAACATCGCCGAAACATGAGGTTTTAGACACCTTTATCTAGATAAAGGTGTCTAAAACCTTTTCAAAAACCTTTATCTAGATAAAGGTGTCTAAAACCTCATGTTTCGGCGATGTTTTCGCTTTCCCTTTTGGCATGTATAGGCTTATCTAGATAAAGTACCTACTAGTTAATGCTCCCTCCCTACGGTCTGTGTCAATGTTATCGGTATTCAAAAGCCATGATTGGCTTCTGCAGCGAAAAACATTTTGATTTGCAAGTTTTGTTTCAATTAGGCGTGCCAGACAGTCTTGTCCTCTATACAATACTTTCTTAAAGATAGAAGCTTCTGCTATTGCGTCGAGGGAGTGTTGTCTTTCCACCGACCCATTCAGGCTGGAGTCTCTCAGGGCTCAGTGCTATCGCCCATCCTTTCTCGTTGTAGGTACACCAGCGATATTCCATAATCATACATAATAATATCATAGTACCCAAGGTAGATATTCATCGATCAGAGTAATGTGAGTTGGGGCAACATACCGGAGTAAATTTATTTATTTATTTATTTATTTATTTATTCAGATACGCCAACAGTGTACATATTAAAACATACAATAAAAAACTTACAATAATAAATTATAACAATGAGTTAGGTCATTATTATACTAGTCTGATATGCACACCTATTATAGGCATATACAGCATTCATTAAAATATTGATAACTAAATATAACTATTCTAGTAGTATTAACGATTGGTGGTTTTTTATTTAATAAGAGTGCTTACTTATTATTATTACTTATAAATAACAATATGATAATATGCAGCTATAAAAACTTATATAATAAAAATAGGATTATATCACTAAAAATTTATAAGCGTCTAATTTTTACTAAACAACATAATTAATTTACACTTAAAGACATTTAATGAATCATTGAAAATATCAAGATCATCAAGAGCAGCATTTAATTCATTATAGGTACGACATATTCGTTGTGTGGGGCAATTGTGGCCTAAGTTAGTTTTGACGTATGAACAGTGGAAAATGTTGGAGATTTCATATCTTGGATAGTGATAAGGGACATTCAAGAAGATGTCAGCCAAAAGTGATGCACAGTCAGTTGATCCATGGATAACCTTGTGAAGAAATGAGAGATCCCTAATTTTACGTCTGTCACGCAATGATTGCATTTGGAAAAAAATTAAACGAGTCTCATAAGGACTTCTGTGCGAAATTGCAGGACTAGAGAATGCCATGGATCTTGTAAATGCACGTTGGATACTTTCTATACGTTGTGAGTTTGTTGCATACAAAGGATTCCACGCGACGCTAGCATACTCAAGACTACTGCGAACCAATGAATTATAAAGCATGATTTTAGTATGTGGGGATTTGAATTTTTTGGTGTTTCTCTTGATAAAACCAACCAATTTCGCAGATTTTTTCACAATGGAATCAATGTGTGCCGTGAAAGATAATTTGCCATCAATTATGACACCCAAATCTCGCATCTCATTCACCTCCTGCAGAAAACTTCCATCCAAAGTGTACAATGAATTAAAAGGCTTTTTTTTACGCGTATATTTTATGTAAAAACATTTTTGTACATTTAAGTGCATACGATTGATGTCGCACCATTGTTTGATATTGTTAATATCATCCTGTAATAAATTAGCGTCAATTTCAGTCTCCACTGATCTGTAGATTTTAAGATCGTCTGCGAACAGTTTGAAATTGCAATTTTTTATGTTTGATGTGATGTCGTTAATAAATATCGAGAAAAGCACTGGAGCAAGATGTGATCCTTGTGGTACTCCTGACTCGGCAAGGTAGATTCGGGATTCATATCCATTTACATTAACCATTTGTTTTCTATTCTTAAGGTAAGACTGAAACCAAGATAAAAAATACCCATGAACACCAATCAATTCCAGTTTCTTTAGCAGTAGATGGTGACTGACTTTGTCGAATGCGCTGCTAAAATCAGTGTACACTGCATCAATCTGGAGGCCCTTGTCTACTTCTCTAGATATTTCAGACACGAAAGTAACAAGATTTGTTTCTACTGAACGACCTGCCTTAAACCCATGTTGATGCTCAGACAAAAGGTGACTAAAATGGCGAGAGATGATAGGGAAAATAAGCGCTTCGAATAACTTTGCAAAACACGATAGGATAGAAATAGGTCTATAATTCCGAACATCACTTAAATTACCTTTTTTGTGGAGTGGTATAATTTTAGCTTTCTTCCATTCATCGGGAAATTCCCCAATGCGTAAAGATTTATTAAATATTAACATTAGTGGTAGTGCTAATGCAGAGGCGCAACGTTTAACTAAAACTGGAGGTATATTGTCAGGTCCAGGTCCCTTTAATGTATCCAAGTTCTTCATTTTGTTTAATACTTCACGCTCTGTAATTGTTACGATGTCTATGCAGCTTTGGTGATGATAACACTTGAGTATAGATTCCAATGGTAAATGTGGTCCATTATATAAGTTAGTAGTGAATGACTTAGAGAAGTTTTCTGCAAAGAGATTGGCTATATCATGACCAGAATCGCCACGTTTATCATCCAAATGCATTTCTGCTGGAATCAGAGAGCGCTCCTTACGTTTATCTTTCACATATCTCCAGAATTTTTTTGGATCTTTCGCAATGCCTTCCTCAGTTTGGCTAATGTAATTAGAATAAAGTTTATCAAAGACTTTATGGCTATGTTCTCTAAGTATTTCAAATTCTATTAGATCACGGGGGTTTTTATATTTACGGTACTTTTGTCTTAGTTTTTCCTTCTCTGCGAGTAGTTTAATCAAATTTTTACTAAACCAAGGTGGAAACTGCTTTTTATTAAATTTATGTTTTGGAACAAATTGATCAACTGCGGTCCCTATCACGCTGTTCAATACCGATGTCATCTCATTTACTGACTCACACTTATCAAAAACTTCAATCCATTGTGTTTTATTAATAGTCGACGATATACCCTGGTAGTCAGCTTTATAGTAATTAAATTGACTGGAAGTTGGAGGGCGTAAACATTTTAATTCAGTGTTTGGTAACGTACATATAAATGGAGGATGTTTACGATCGAGCTTGCTTAAGAAATCTAAAGGTTTCGTTAAAAATAAGTTGCTTATTGTAGTTAAAGCAAGATCCAGGATTCTCTCATCCTCATTCAAAACATCGTTAAACTGATACATGTCAGACATGGATATGAAATCAACCATAGCATTTCCTAAAGAATTGTTATAATTAGATGGTGTCATATAGTTGTTACATTTAGTCCATTTAATAAAAGACAAATTAAAATCTCCAAGAATTATAACCTCGTCGACCTGGCATACGAAATTGTTAGCATTATCTAGAAATTTATTCAAAACATCAAGTCTGGCAGGAGACGGGATATAGACAGCACAAATAGCGACTCTTTTTATTTCATTATTTATTTTTAATTTAACAACAACCCATATATCTTCAGCGCTTGATTCCCAAACTTCGAGACGAGATGACTTAATTTTACGCGATACCGCTATCAACACCCCGCCTCCGTCACTCTTAAATATATCGCCAGTTCCGGAGCCAAAGCACAGACGATCGCGTCGATATACAACATAACGGGAATCTATAAATTCATTATTGTTTATACTAGAATTGAGCCACGTTTCTGAAAATACCAATATGTCGTATGAAGATTGTAATATGTTACTCAAAATAACATCAAGTTTTGTTTTTATGCCGCGGACATTTTGGTAATATATAGTAGCCATTTTTATAATTTACAATGCACAAAAAATAAATTTCCGCCATGTATTTCATATGGACATAAAGACAAAGGCACTCCACTCAACGGTTCATCACTGACTCAGGTGAGTGTTTCGTAAATGGCGATTAGCGGTCAATCAAGCCAAAAGTGTAGCAATGTAAGTAATTTATTCCGGGATGTTGCCAACTCACATTACTCTGATCGATGAACCCATTCCGCGGATGACATCAACCATAGCTCATAACTAGCTAAATTCCATAAACAGCAATTAATCCAGAATCGCTTGTGGTAGGTAGGCGAAATCTACTGCTATCTTGAACTCCCATTTATCACCCTTTTATACTCAATTCCTTCTTCCAATCGGTTTACGATACATCTGGTCAAGCAGAAAAATCGCGTTATAGTAAAGCGTTTTGTACCGCTTATTTTTTTTTATATTAAGAGTGACAAACAGTCAGACGGCTCGCCTGATGGTAAACGTTAACAGCCTAAAGGCCTCCGGAGGAAGGTCGTTCCACCTCCCATAAATACGCGGAAGACAGGCGCGACAAAAGCGAACAGTGTGTAATGTGTCTTTTGACGGTTGACAATGGGGGTTGGGTCTTTTGACGGTGTCGAGATGTGCGGTGGTAAAATTACTACGCAGGATTAAAGTCAAAAAGCTCGTCGGAACATTCCCAGAAAAACAAGCGGTAAAAAATATACAGGGAACCTCCATCTCTACGGAGACTGAGAGGATCTAGCTTGTCGGAGAGCTTGGGATCGTCGATAATTCTGGCGGCTTGTCGCTGTAGCGAGTCGAGAGGCTGAAGTTGGTGTTTCGGTGCGCCATTCCAAAGGTGTGAGCAGTACTCAACGTCGGGTCGCACTTGTAGAGTACCGCGGGCTTGAGCTTTGTAGAGTAAAAACTAAAGGGAAATAATTCGTCAAAAGGGCTAGACTACTTCAAATCCCCCCATCGCCGACCCCGGCATTTTTGTTAGCATATTTAGTGTAATCTGATAGCCATCTCTGAAAAACAGGTATCCCAGATTGAGCGGTTATAATAGGTTACACAATCAAACACCGATCTCGAGGAAATGATAAAAGAAATAGGAATAAGAATAAGGAAATGATAAATAAAAAAGTTTTGCAAAATAAAATTTACCTTCATTAGAGCGTCGTGGACGCCTACATTGAATAAATGATTTTGACTTTGATTTTGAATTCCATTTATCACAGAGTTCACACCCGGCTGTTACATTAAAGAAAACGGTAGAATCTTGTACAGTGGTCACCAGATGTCAGCTGTTCGTTTTGAACGCCCTCCTTAAGAGTGGCGTCTTCAGCCCCTGCCACAGGTAGAGTACCTTTAGCACTCTGCTCCGAGGGTTACACCGACCTCTGTTTCTATATCAAGTTGCATCGATCTTACACGAGGGGATTGACTCCAATATAACTGTAAATAAGTAATAACAACAAATAGATTCCTGAAAGTAAAAAATAAAATAAAATCAGTTTTTCCTTGTTTTAGTAAAATATTACGATATCCCAAAGACAGAAAATGATTGCAGAGTTAAAATAAGAGAATATTTCTATAAGAATGCATGCGTTCGAGATATACGAGTAATCGATATGCTCGTCATTAAGGTAAGTTAATCCATATTCAATGCCTTACACTACGTATTCTTTCTTACGTTAAATTTTAAATTATCAGTAATATCCACGACGCTGTTATAAAAGCGACTCAAATCCCAAACAATTATCTGTTTGGTATCATTATTATTTAAAATTCTGTTGGATGGATACAATTGGCTTCTAGCGGGACTCGAATCCGCTACTCAGGTTTCCGGCTCTGTCGCTTCACACCTAAGCTATCCGCCATTATCTACACTAAAATTATAAAGAGAAAAGATTTGTATTATTGTATGCAACGATTAACTTAATAACTACTGTACCGATTTGGATGAAATTTGGTGTGGAAATAGTTTGAGATCCGGGGAAGGACATAGGTTAGTTTTTAATAATAATCATACATAGTATGTTCATCTGTTCACACTACAGGGCTCGCGCGGGTAAACACTAGTCACCCAGGGTGTACATAAGATTGTTAAATATTTCTTGAACGAACCACGCTACAATGTTGCCCTCTCACGTATTACTCTAATATTAAACATACTACCTATTAGTAAAGTAGTGCGCCAGTCTACTAGGCACATCAACGTGTGCATAGTGGCACAGTGCATCTACATATCTTTATATGTAGATGCACTATGTCACTATGCACACGTCGATGTGACTACTTGCGTCCCTTTGGACGCGGGAACACTATAGGAAGTTTTTGAAACTCTAATAACGCGAGTGAAAATTAAGTATTCATGTAAGTTACTTATTATTTTATTGTTTCATTTGTTTAATTACAAAGTTATTGCTTTGGACCATATTGCTTAATATTCACGTGATGGAACAAACCGGAAATAGATAAGGTCGTTTTACTGCTGTCTAAAATATAAAATGACGATAAAATTTATCCCGATAGTGGAGACGTTTGAAAGCGTGAGATAATCACATATTACAATCTGCCAGAATACACAACACAACAGTTTCTCCTAGTGGTAGTGCCATGCTGTAGCTCTATGGGTTACAGCTGCATGGGTCGGCACGACCGGGGAAGTACCACTCTCCCACATGATCGACGTGAAGTAGTGGCTTTACCATTGCGTTTCGATCGATTTGTGGGAGACCCGGAGGCCCAATCCCCCCCCCCCCCCCCTAAGGAATATGGCGGCACAGTTTCAAGAGACAGTACTCCAGGAGGGTACCAGCCGCGACAGCGCTGGAGAGAATCCCTCTCCGGGCATCTACCTCCAGGAGCTGAACCTGAACGTGGATGCTCGGGCTGCCCTGCGTATTCTGGAGGGGGCAAAACCGTGCTCAAATCTAATTCTGCTACTCGAGGCAAACGAAGTAGGCGGCTTAATTCACCCCACACCACGCTAGCCGTGGACTTTTGCAACATACGGGGTCTCCGTTATAACCTGAACGATGTCCACTACCACCTGGAGACTGCTAAGCTGACCTTGGTCTTTTTGACCGAAACACAGATATGCTCTCCGACAGACACCTCATACCTCACATACCCAGGTAACAAACTGGAGCATTCCTTTTTGCCGCGGGCGGGGGTGTGTGTTTAAGTTAGGGAGGATATCTGTGCTCGTCGTCTCAGTAGCCTTGAAGGACGGGGCCTATCTGACATTTGGTTGCGCGTAGACTGCGATGACCATCCGCGAATCTACGCGTGCCTTTATAGGTCCCATAGTAACAGTAATACCGAAATTGATCAATTCATGGAGCACCTACAGATGGCTACAGACTCCGTGCTTGAGCAGATCCCCACCGCAGAGGTCGTGATACTTGGCGATTTCAACGCCCACCATGCCGAATGGCTTGGTTCACGCACGACGCATCATGCGGGGAGATCTGTTCACGACTTTGCTTTAGCGTATGATCTAACACAACTGGTCACCTCGCCTACGCGTATCCCAGATGTGGATGACTATACACCTTCCCTGTTGGACCTTCTGCTGACCTCTCACCCGGACCACTACTCAGTATCCGTTAACGCTCCTCTCGGATCGTCGGACCACTGCCTGATCCGGAGTTCAGTGCCAGTTACACGCCCAACTCGACCCCGAATTGTAGGTTGTCGTCGAGTGTGGCATTATAGGTCTGCAGATTGTAACGGGATGCGGTTCTTTTTTGCATCCTACCCATGGGGGCAAGTTTGCTTCTTGCCGGATGATCCAGATGTCACTGCCGACCTTGTTGCTGATGTAGTACTTCAAGGTATGGAATTATTTATTCCATACTCTGCAGTTCCCATCGGTGGCAGGTCCCATCCCTGGTTTGGTCGCTCTTGTAAAATGCCCCCTGGCCAAAAACGATAGCGTTATCAAGCTTGGGCTGATTCAGTGGCATCTAAAGATTTAAATACCAGCGATCTCAAAAAGGAATATAACTTTGCCTCCAGGTCCTTCAAAAGAGTAATCGCAAAAGCGAAATCGGATCATATCGGCAGAATTGGCGAGAGATTAGCCCGCCTTCCTTCGGGAACACGTGCGTTCTGGTCTCTTGCCAGGGCTGTCCAGGGGAATTTTTGCCAGTCATCTCTACCGTCCCTGCACAGAGCGAATGATACACTGGCCCACACCGCAAAGGAGAAGGCCGATCTTCTGGGCTCTCTATTTGCGTCCAACTCGACTTTGGATGACCAAGGGAACTCACCACCGACCATACCACGGTGTGATACCTTGATGCCGGATATAATTTTCCGGCAAAGTGTAGTACGTAAAGCACTTTTCTCCTTGGACATTCATAAGTCGAATGGGCCTGATGGCATTCCTCCGATAGTGCTGTGCTGTGGGACTTGTGCTCCAGAGTTGACACCGGCTCTAACGCGTCTTTTCCGGCTCTGCTACACATCAGGCGCTGTCCCAAAATCATGGAAGACGGCTTTGGTGCACCCGATCCCTAAAAAAGGTCGCTCAGATCCGTGCAACTACCGCCCTATAGCCATAACGTCTCTGTTATCCAAGATAATGGAATCCATTATCAACAAACAGCTCTTGCAGTATCTGGAGGAGCACCAGCTGATTAGCGATCGTCAGTACGGTTTTCGTCGTATCTTTTAGTTTACCTTACGCATCGATGGGCGGAGGTGGTGGATTCCAAGGGTGAGGCGTTGGTGGCTAGTTTGGACATAGCGAAGGCCTTTGATCGGGTGTGGCACAAAGCGCTTCTTTCGAAGCTTCCTTCCTATGGGCTCTTCGAGAAGTTGTGCGCGTGGATCTCCAGTTTTTTGGCAGATCGTAGTATCAAGGTCGTTGTCGACGGTGCATGCTCCGACTTGAAGCCAATTAATGCTGGCGTTCCTCAAGGCTGTGTGCTATCTCCGACTCTATTTCTCTTGCACATCAATGACATGCTGCAGCTCAGCGATAGTCATTGTTATGCGGATGACAGTACCGGAGATGCATCTTACACTGGCTGCTGACTGCTAAAAGTTCTCGGGAAAACGTTGTCGATAGTCGGAACAACCTTGTGTCTGAAGTCGAGATCATGTTGTCAAATGTTTCGAAATGGGGCCGACTGAACTGAGTCCAATTTAACCCCAAGACGACACAAGTTTGTGCGTTTACCGCAAAATTTTCCCGTTTTGTCGTATCCCTCCGTTTTGATGACACTCCCTTTGCCATCTCCACTAGCATCGGTGTACTTGGCGTCGACATATCGAGCGTCGTTCAATTTCGCTGTCACTTGGAAGATAAGGCTAAATTAGCCTCTAAAAAGCTTGGTGTGCTTGGAAAGGCGAGACGGTACTTCACGTCGGCGCATCGCCTGCAACTTTATAAGGCTCAGGTTCGGCCTCTCATGGAGTACTGCTCTCACCTGTGGGCGGGAGCTCCCCAGTACCAGCTTCTTCCATTTGACCGCATTCAACGCAGAGCGACCCGAATCTTCGACGATCAAGTTCTCTCCGGTCGGCTCGAACCTTTCGCACTGCGTAGAGATGTTGGATCACTCTGCATCTTTTACCGTATGTATCACGGGGAGTGTTCCGAGGAACTGTTCGATTCCTGCAGCTCAATTTCGCCATCGGACGTCCCGACAAAGCATGATGTTCTATCAATATCATGTCGATGTCTGGAAGTCTACAACCTTGCGATTTTCACGGCATTTCCTACCTCGCACTGCCTAAATTTGGAACCAGCTGCCTGGTGAAGTATTAGAGAGAGAGATATGACTTAGATATGACTTAGGGGCCTTCAAGAAGAGAGCATATTCCCTCCTCAAAGGCCGGCATCGCATCCTCGAGACCTCTGGTGTTGCGGATGTTCGTGGGCGACGGTAATCACTAACCACCAGGTGAGCCACCTGCTCGTTTGCCATCCTATCTCATATAAAAAAAAAAAACTATGGTGTATGGGGTGGAAAATGACGTAGTGACTTCTGCGGAAGAGCAAGAGACCGAAGTACCCAAAAATAATGTGGCGTGTTTGTAGCGGATTATGAAATTATAGTGTGCCTCAACTGCGATGGAAACCCTTAAGAATAGTGACAATATTTTCGAAAATTCTAGATTATTTTGCATACATGTATTTGCATAACTGTGTTTCTAAAAATTAAAGTCTGTTTCTATTGCACTGGTCCAAACTCGTTTGATTTTATTTGCGAATGCACGCTTGATTATCTACCACCCTCAGGTGCAAAATCTGTCGCCAAGTACCTAAACAACTGTGTGTATCGACTACTGTATTTCAGAACTTGTTTCAAATCTACGCCTATCCTGTTGTATTTGACATAATCTATACTTATAATAAAACTGTAACAGGTCCAATTCTGTACATTGAAGATATTTTGCAAAACAAAATTTGAGAGCACTCTGTAGCTGATACTGATGCCAAAACAGTATTTTTTTTATTTTTGTCTGTCTGTCTGTCTGTCTGTATCCCGGCCGCGCATCACTCCAAAACTACTGAATGGAATTCAATGAAACTTAACACGATTTGAGTTCATACTACGAAGAAGGTTATTGTGTACTTTTTATCCCGAAATTCAGCACGGTTCCCTCGGGAAAGGGGATGAGAGTCAAAACGTACACTTAGATGTAATTTATTAACGCGTAGTCCGATTGAATTACAGTGGACCCCCGGTAATCCGGCCCCTGTCTAATCCGACGCCCCCTGTAATCCGACATGGTCACTGGATGGACATACAAGTATGATTTGTACTTCAGAGTACATATATGTACATATGTATATATAATATGTATAAAGATTCTTATCATTGGATCTGTAATTTGTCGGATTACGAGGTACTCTTTTGTAAAAAAATCCGGACTATAGGGGGTCTTAGGCAGTACTCTATAATCCGAAGAATTCGATAGTTCGACACTGCCCTGCAAAATGTTTGTCGGACTACTGGGGGTCCACTGTATTCTTTTTTTGTTAGAATAGTGACGATTGAGCTCGGAACCCCACGGGCAGCCAGGCACCCCACGGACAGCCCAGCACCCCATGGGCTACTAAATGGAATTCAATGAAACTTAACACGATTTGAGTTCATACCACGAAGAACGTTATTGTATACTTTTTATCCCGAAAGTCAGCACGGTTCCCTCAGGAAACGTGATGAAAGTCAAATTTTACTTAGTTGTAATATATGAACGCGTAGTCCTATTTCAATTATTCTTTTTTTGTTAGAATAGTGACGATTGAGCTCGGAACCCCACGGGCAGCCCGGCACCCCACGGGTATTCCGGCACCCCATGGGCATCCTGGCACCCCACGGGCAGCCTGGCACCCCACAGGCCTCTCGGCACCCTTATTTGGATTTGCCAGCTTGCTAAGATAAAACTCTAAAATCTGGAACATTCGCCACAATCAATTTTTTTAACTATCTATCTTTTGGCAGATACATTTTGGAGACTGCGCAATGGAAGTGTACAATCTAATATATTTTTGTTCATACTACGAAGAACATTATTGTATACTTTTTATCCCGAAATTCAGCACGGTTCCCTCGGGAAAGGGGATGAAAGACAAAACGTACACTTAGTTGTAATTTATGAACGCGTAGTCTGATTTCAATTATTATTTTTTGTTAGAATAGTGACGAGTGAGCTCGGAACCCCACGGGCAGCCTGGTACCCCACGGGCCACCCAGCACCCCAAGGGCAGCCCGGCACCCCACGGGCATTCCGGCAACCCATGGGCATCCCGGCACCCCACGGGCAGTCTGGCACCCCACGGGCATCTCCGCATCCTTATTTAGATTTGCCAGCTTGCTAAGATAAAACTCTAAAATCTGGAACATTCGCCACAATAAATTTTTTTAACTATCTATCTTTTGCCGGATACATTTTGGAAACTGCGCAATGGAAGTGTACAGTCTAATATATTGTTGTTCTTCCGCCAAACAAGGAGAACCTCGGCAAAAAGATATCGTTTTATAATCGAAATTCCAAAGAAACGCACAAAGTACCTACTTTGCTTCAACATTTATTGTGCGAACCGCGAAGGAACTCTCTGAGTTACTTAACTTCTCCTGGAAAAACAAGCTGGGAGTTATCAAACCCAAATTAAAAAGCTCCTTTCTGAGCTATGCTTTACTAAGAGTGCTTCACCACAGACCACAGCGTTGCTTAATATGAGATAAACAGTGCTCAAATGTGAATAATTAGTTTGCAGGTACGGTAATCGCGAACGAAGTCGCAGGTACAGCTAGTATTAAAATATAAATATATTAATATTTGACCACATCATCACTTACAAACGGTGAGATAGTGGTATAGCTTGTACGATAGAAAAATAGGTACTCAGTTAAACTTCGGGAGATCTATTTGTATGTATCTCTTACATCAGTTCTTATATCTAACTACAATTTTTCTCCTAGGGCTTCATGGAACTAGCAGAGATGAAGCACCTGTGGATGCAGCAAGGCCGAGTTTTGGCTAATTGGAACCCCACTATCCAACCACGTCCTTGTGACTTCTTAGGCAAATTTCTACATGGACTTGACTAAAATATACTGTTAATTGGTATTGAATAATATAGTAACTGAACAACATTAAACGATTTATATCGAGTATATTTATATTTATTTTATCCCGGCGACGTTTCAAACACAGCAGTGATCTTGGGCACAGGATGACTAATGTGGCGGCGGAATAAAATAATGATAAAGATATGTGACTTATACCACTTGTATTACTTTGATCGACAATCGCAGAACACTAAGAAAACATCGATTGATGAATTTAATATTAGGTACCTATGCCCTTTACTGAATGAAATAATGATATTATTAAAAGTTACCTACTTCTATAAGATATTAACTGATTAGTTCTGTATTTTTGGCATGAATGGCTTTTCCGAACAGAAATAATATGTATTTAAATTTTTATTTACATGTCACGGATCAGGGACCCTACTATCTAATAAAATCTAATTCAAATGGTAAGTTATGACAATGGTCTTAGTTTTTTACCAAATAATAAATTAACGACCCTCTACGCTACAAACGGCCACCTACACATAGAGGTTTAAAAGAAAACAACATTTGTTCAAAATCATTGTTTAATAATCACTTTCATTCCACATCACTTGCCTTTTCAAGGCTTATTGAAATCGTCTAAAATTATCATGAGGAAATAGATAAGCTGATAATAATAAGATAATATTCCTATAAAAATATACTTCATAAGACAAAAATAAAACTTTATTTACATGCATTTTATGATGGCTGTCATATTATTCGAAACAATAATCGTTGACATAGTGTGAGCTTCTACATTTTCAGACAAACTAATTTCGGAAAACGTAAAACAATGTGAATGTATAATTTAAAATGTCAGTAAGTAGAAGTACAGAGGTAAGTACGAGTATAGCTCTGACTGTAAACAAACCACATATTTAGGCGCGTATTAAATAGGTAAATGCATTTGAAAGTTGAGATCTATCTCAAGATGAATATTAGATGTTTTTAATGTATGGAATATCTATCAAAAACAGCATCTTAAAATTGGCCTCAACTTTCAGATGTATTTATTAATACCTTAATACCTAAGTACACGAAGGTATAAGAGATAAAAGGAATACAGAACAAAAAATATTTCCTTCAAAGGTAGAGTTAAAATTATTTTGTCAAAATTCCTCTGTACTGTTCTACACAAAACAGTACCATGGATGACTTTACCCAGCTAACATTTAATATCTAAGTTAAATTATAAAAATGAAGCAATATTATTAATTAAATACTTATTTTATAGCATAAAATAAAACGCCTTAACTTATATTATAACTGATATTGATGTTATTTACTGTTCACAACCATTGAATTTACAGTGTAAGTATAAATAAGTAGTTGTATTGCGGTAAAATAAGAAAATGTTAAGTTAAGTTATATAACTTATATACCAACGTAATGTACTTTTGTATTGACTGAGACCACTGGCCATTAATACCTACTTTTTAATAAATTAGAATCTTACAAAATTATAAAATAGCGTACGAAACCATTTAGAACCGGACCATTTGCATACGTACTCGTAGAACATAGATATGCTGAAAATATAAAGTCGTCCAAAAGAACTTCACATGATGTCACCTTTACATGCCCTTATCTTACTCATCAGGATACCTACCAGATCTAGTACTCTATTCCTGATACAGAGTATAAGAAAATGTATACACTTATATATTATTTTATGTTAGTACCGATTGAGATAGGTGTTCATTGCGTCATAAATTTTTATCTTGGTTATAGTTTAATGGTTTTTATTAGGCCGTCAAGTCTAAAATTCTGGTGTATTTAAGTACGATAGGGCCAGAATAGACTCGCAACCAGATAATACTGAAATATGACTCATAAGTAATATATTCATTATGATCTTTTACAGAATATTGAAAAAAGCGCACGTGATTATAAATATTCAACAATTTATTTATTATATTAATTATATAACAATTGCGTGAAGTAGACAGGTTATTATAATACGGACAATAAGCTTACCTACGCTATAAACTAATGCTAACGTGTTGGTACACACAAAGATTTTATTCTAACATAAAAGTTTATTCAAGCAAATAAGCGGCAATAATTACGTAACTATTTATTCTTCAAAATATTGTCTTTTTAAATTTTAAATTGGATAACAAAATAACAGTGAGTATATATAGAAAAATATCTTCATTTTATGTACATCCAGTTTTTATTAAATATTTTGGTTTATGTAAAACGTTACAAAATTCGAATAACTTCATGTTCATTCACTAAATATTCTTGTTCTTCTAAATCCTAAATAACACTTTTATTGTTATAAAAATACACCTATGTATATACATTTCTAAACGTAAGGTTATAAGTATCTGCAGTTCTCTACAGCCAACGTAGCTGTACAGACTACATACTCATACTTCAAACGTGTGGTATTATCAAACTATAAAGTCCTTCAGATGTTAAGTTCAGTTTAGTTTCTCGAGTTTTAGTTACACTTTTATTCTATATCAAAACATCACATAATTACTTTGTTGTTTTTCTGTGGGTACCATTACTATCGAAAAAAAATCACAGTAACAGCTGATCAAAACCGGTGCAAATAATAAAACCCACGGGTAGCAGAATAGTCTCTCCTTTCTATATTTATCTCACGAAAAATGTAGTCAACAAAAAGCTACAGTTCAACTTAATTATCTAATTATATATTGAAGAACTTCTTAAAACTCTGGGGAACGGTTTTCTTCTTGTCTTTACGATTCGACTAGTTACATAAATAATACTAATACCAAAAAACTCATTCAGCGATATATTACAGCAGCATTTTCACGAACTCTGCAAAAAAGATATAAAATTAGTTGGTATCTATTCGTGGAGATTGTGTAGAATGTGAAAGGCATTTCCTGTGGTTGATAAATTCGCGGTAATCCGCCAAATATTTTTTATCAATCTCGTGTTTTTAGTTTCGAAAATGTAAAACTGTGTTTGTAGTGCGGCCAAGCGTTAATTTTAGCGCTTAGGTCGTTTATCTAAACAACCTTTGTTCAGAGCTGGCTAATGTTCAGACGGTGATGATGGCGTTGATTTAAAAGAATTTCTTTTATGTATGCGCAAGAAAGTAAACGTGATTTAAATAAGAATGAAAATATTTTTTTAAAATGGTATGATGTATAAAGCCCATATAATAAAATAAGATATTGATCCAAATCTAATCAGACCAACGAAGTGGTCATGCAAATGATCATGAATTCCATACATACTCACTTTTTTATTCAGTTCTGAGTTAATGAATGTGTTCATACTACTAAACGGTACGATGAAACCGTGAGCCTATGAACCATCTTCATAATACAACGCAAGCAAGTTGAACTGGATGATTTTCTATCATCTCTAGTGCTCACCGGAACTGCTCGTCCCGTGTTATGTAGGTAGGTTAGGTTAGCTATTACTACCTACTTATTGTCATATTAGTCGTAAGCGTATATTTATGTAGGTATTCGGTTGTGTTACCTTCATAATCGATTCTTCCATCGTGGTCGATGTCTCCCAAAGCCAGCACCTGGTTCAATTGGGCGTCTGTGACTGGCTCTCCTATCATCTCTAGTGCTGACCGGAGCTCGTCCCGCGTTATATACCCGTTGTCATCTCGGTCGAACACTCTAAAAAATAAAATCATAAATTTAACGCAAGAAGGAAGCAGATAAATATTTTTTTAACAGTTGGGCTTTTCCGGATCTTCTGTGTAGAAAGCCGCAAAGCGCAGAAACGATGATAGTTCAATCGAAAAATGTGTTTGATACCGGTATACCTCCCATTTCGAGGAGGTTATATATACATCTGTACCTATGTATTTTTTATACACGTTCATCGATAAGATCTCAATTAGTGGACCGACGGGTAGAGTACCTACACAATGACAACTTGGGTTCCACTTATTTCATCAACTTCGACTAAGTAATTTTTGGGCACACTCGAAAGTGTTTAACAATACCGGATGACATAATGCCAACTATTACCAATGATGATGCGAGCTATACAATCGATTCTGTAAGCAGTATGCGTCACTCAACTCCAGGAAGGTTATACATAAACAGTGGAGGGTGCGCCTTGAACTTTAAAATGAAGTCAAGTTCATTCACCTTTAGTCATGTTTTTTATCCCTTTCACAATGACACTTATTAACATTTTCATATGATTACGAAAAATAGGATACAAATCCGCGTATCCACTGAAGAAAATTTATCAACTTTATCATGATGGTGACTCAGTTTTCTGGTGGCTAACACCTCAATCTCAATCTTAGATACTTTGTACTTTATACGTGACCAAGTGGATGAACTGGTGCTTAGAAGCAAAACAGGTCGATGAACCTCCAGAACGCGGTATAACGCGTATAAAGACGTTGCAATAACCGATTATAAAACTGTTTTCAAATACAGAAGAAAATCTTTGCGATCCAAGACTTAAAAAAATTACTTCCGAATTAATGACTATATTCTCTCAGTACAATTATTCGAAGACATTTCGTAATCTGTAATTTGGCAAAAAATATATCAGCACAGTATAGCACCGACTCAAAAGAACACAAGTTTAAAAAAATGTTGACGTGGCACTCGAAAAAATTACCGTGGCAACAAGACTGAATACAATATATTATTTTCGGACGAAGCTTCTTATTAGGAAACTATACAAAATATGAAATATGTACCTATGCCTTTTTTGGAGGGCTCGTTCGTAGCGCTGCTTGCCTAGTTGTTCTTAATAAGTCGTTAACTAGGATAAGCAATGTCCGCTGCCGTTACGACTTGGATAGGTGACTGCTAGTGGCATTTTCACTTGTAATGTACCCTCAGACGTGCTACCGCGCTTAAACCGTTAAGCCGTTGGTCCCGGTTCTTGTCTTGGGTTGGCAGTCGTTATCGTATTGTGGTGGAGCATTTTGAAAATGCCCGCCTGGCTAGCAACCACCCTCGACAGATAAATTTCTTGCCAAACACACAAAAATGCATTTCGGCAGCTGTCTTTGAGAGCCGGTAATTCCAAGTTGAAGCCTGAATAACATCTTCACCCGTATTAATTGATACTCAAGTGAGATAGTGGCCAAGGCTAACCTCATCATATCAGCAATGCAAAAATCTTGCTTGGTGAACTCATAATCATCACCTAAGAAATTATTCGAAATTATACCTCGAAAATGCCAGGGTATTTAAGACTTCTTATAATGATCTATTTATTTGCTAATTCGTCTTACGTGGCATACGTGTGAAACTTTTACAGTTGTCTTAATTTTATTATAAACTAGCGGTTTCATTAACTTGATTGCGATGAAAAGTGATAGTGATGTTATTTTTTTTTTGCTTGATAGGTTAGCCTTTGACCACTAATTCACCTGATGGTAAGTGATGATGTGGTCGAAGGTGTTGTTCAGGCTAACCTAGAATTACTGGCTCTCAAGGATAGCTGCCGGAACACACGGTTAGGTGCTTGGCGACAGATTTTCTACTTGAGGGTGGTAGCTAGCCAGGCGCCAGGCGGACATTCGCATAATGCACTATCACCAGCATGGTGATAGTGCATTATGCACTATATAACGACTGCCATCCTAAGACGACAACCGGGACCGACGCCGACGGGTTAATGTGCCCTCCGAAGCCTGGAAGCGCTCAGTAGTAATGTCACTACCGGTCAACCATCCAACTCATGACCGCGGCGGACGTTGCTTAACTTTGCTGATCAATTAAGAACAGCTAAGCAAATTTCGCTACAAGCGCTTCAAGATTATAAAAAGTTTCCGATGTATTCATCCAGCTTTTGAACTATCTATAATCGATGTTTTACCCAAATCGTTTCAGCCGTTGCAGGGTGAAGGAGTAGCAATCATACACACTCACATCCTCACTCACAAATTTTCGCATTTATAATATTACTTTGATTTTTCCGGTCGCGCTATTGTATTCATTTATATAGATAAATAATATTAGTTAGGCTTACTTGAATGCTGCAAGCAGATCTTTGGTGATTTCCTCTTCAGAATCTCCTCCACAATTACTAACGTCCATGCCTTGTATTGCTTGTATCTTTGTCACCCATTGCATAAAGTCATTTTCGTCTATAAGGCCATTGCCTGTAAACAAACAAAGGTTATATTATAATCATATATGTGATAATAGTAAATAATAATAATAAAAGCTTGTCAGATACCATGACGAAGAGATAACGGTTTTCGTGTTCCGTGGAGAACAAGCCAGAATTGTCAAGAATATCAATCTATTCGCCGTTCTAACTTCAGCACTAACAGATTTTTCTCCTATATTATAGAAATGGAAAATGCTCCTGACAAATCGTTGATAAAAAAATAATTGGTGCTATTGTAAAATGCTGAATACCGAATAGTAACCGCTCAAATCGGCCCCGAATAACACCTTATAGCCATCACGTCTCTGTTCTCCAGCTCTTGCAGCATCTAGAGGAGCACCAAGTGACTAGCGATCGCCAGTACGGTTATCGTCGCACGGTCGCTTATATCACTGGATTATGGCAAATCCAACAATCCAAAAACAAAATAAATATAACATTTATGGAGCCCTGGCTTTTTATTGGCTCGCAGATGGTGTGAAAAGAGAGTACCTATGCTCCTCTAGGATAGAGCTATATTCGTCTTGAGCAGCTTGAACCCCTTCATTCAGGAATTTACAAATCTCCCTCGCTTTGCTCGTAAGTCAAATCTAGAGGCCCTCGTTACCCTCAGGGTTCAATATGTCGCCCGTGAAGTAAGACCCGTTATTGCATAATCTACTATAACATATACCGAAAGGCCTGTTAAAATTATTACAGTAACCGTTGAGTATGTAAGGAAGTACTACTTTCCGCTCGCGGCTTCTTTCGTGTAGTAATATAGTTATATTGCCCTCCTTTGGAAACTACTCCGCACATCGGGATCGAGGGTATCCCAATATGCCCTTATCCAGAATCTAATCAAGAGTATCAAGTTTCATTAAAATTCGTTTAAGATTCTGAGATGAGAACTAGCATACACATACACCCTCACGCACACACACAAATTACTTATTTTACCATGAAGGTATTTATTATTACGTCGATGAAAGTAAAATAGGAGGATAAAAATTAATTATCTCTCTGGGAAGATTCACGAACATATTATTATTTGATCAGAACCTTATCTATGATCAAGTAAGGCTTTGTTTCATATCGTATTAAAATTCAATTTGCAATATATTATAGTCTTCATCATTACAGATACTTCTAACATATTATTTTGTTGGTATTTATAACTCCCGGTATTGGCATCCATGTATGTTAAAAGGGAAACATTAATGGTATGTATGAGTAATTTAATTACGCAGGTGCATGGGAAACTGATCGACAGCGGCCAAGGTTAATCGTCACTATATTTAGGAATCGCTTATGATTGAACTATTTTGTTCCGTGTGCACCACACATTAAAAAACCCATCAAGGTGGTATAAAGGTAATATGTACGTTATAAATTCGAAAGTTACTGAGTCTGTTTATTTCCAATAACGTACGAAAAGCCTTAGTAGTTTTGAATCAGGTACACATATTGCTGCTACACTGGATTAAATTTAAATATAGAGAATTACCGCGATTTACCTAGTGAGGTAGCACTATATAATTAAGTTCTACTAAATTCCCTGCAAAAAAAAGAAGGTGCAACAATAACAATGAAACTAAAGATTTAATGAGATAGTTACTATATAACCAGACTTTGCAACATCTACTTACTCATATTGCCTAATTGAATGTGGCATTGAAAGGGCATAATTTCAGTATACACTTAAGCCATAAATAAAGTCACATAGCTTTCCAAAGGAATCCCAACAGCAAATTATAATTTTACACTCTGAAAAGATACGCCATTTAGCCGCCCGGCTGAAATGTGCCTTGTACTCCTTTTATATCCTTTTGTTTCTTTCCATATGAATCCATTTATCTATAAATTGCAGAATGTATTGGTGTTTGTTATAATAACTACGTTACAATCGATATGCTGTCAATGTACCTAATACTTCTTGTTATTCAAATGCCTTATTTGGGTTTGTGATTGATAAGATATTTTGTTTAAATATTACATTATTATTAAATATTCACATTGATTCTAAGTCTCAGGATGGCCGGAGATATATATAAAACAATAATGATTTACTGATAATTAAAGTTTTGGCTTGGCGGTAGTACAATTGAGAAATGTATATGGAATGCTGGTTTATTATTATTTTTTCTTTGATTTTATATCTGTTTTTCTATCTGTTGATATTTTAAATTGTATAATTATTCTTTTATAATAACTTGTATTATTGTAAGTATAATTTTTAGCCGCCCGGCTGAAATGTGCCTTGTACTCGTAACTCATTATCCTATTAAATTATATAAGTACACGTACCTACACTTCCTTATAAGAAGCCATTATACGAGTAGATTTTCCGAGAAAACAATCTTAAACAATTATTCCTGCAAATCACTGAGTCTGTTTACTTGCAAGATTTATAGAATGAAAATATAAAAGAATTCAGTAAAGTAGGGCAGACAAAGAGCTTTAGCAGTTAAATCATAATTAACTTGATAACAGGAAGAAGTCGTTAGTGGAATTACTATGACGTCAGCAACTTGTTTATTCCCGACTAGCCTGTCTTGTTCGGTGATAATTAGAAGGGTACATTTCGAATAAGATTATCAGCAGATTATCACCGCTATTCAGCTTTAATTAAGAGTATCCGAGTTTCTTTGCATTTTCATTGCCAGGGTTTGTAATCAAACAATTTGTGATGTGTAAGTGAGTTTGTAAATACTACTAGATTGGGTGGTTTCGGTGGTCCGTTAGGAATCACAAGCGTAGCGATTGATTATCATGTAAGAGTGAGGGATAAAAATAAGCAATTGGTCACGGAACGGTTAACGGTTATGGTTCTGAAGCAGTGATGGCTCAGTGGCATTGGCATTGGCTATGGTAGCAGGTCTATGGTTCGAATCCCGTCGCGGGCTTGAGCTTCACCGCACGGTGGAAGGGCATTTTACGAATGCCCACCTGGTTAGCGACCACCCTCAAGTAGAAAATATGTCGCCAAGCACCTAACAGTGTGTTCCGGCAGCAGTCCTTGAGAGCTTTTATACTGGCTATAATGAGACCTAACAACTATACGTCTCAGTGTGACGGGCACAGTGCAATACGTCGTTGACGAAATGCGTCTGTTATAGGCAGAGGTTAGTTCACTTAACATCAGGTGGGCATCGGGCTTGTTCCGTCACAATAGCATAAAAAAAAGTTTGTATTTAAAAGTTCGGTTGTACTGTAATCCGTAGTCATCCTATGACGATACTAATCCTAAAATTGTAACTTTCCGAACTCAACCGATATAAATTATTTGTTCTTATATTCTTAATGGCTTATGTTTAACTTACCACCAGATATAGTAACATATAACAGACAAAAATAGTAAATGATCACCAAAATAAAACCCGCATTTTAATGTAGGTAAACTTATAACCAAAGTTTTAACATCTCGCTATTCTATTGAAGAAAAATAATTCCAAATAAATCATTGTTAGCCCAAAAGTAGTAAATGATCACCAAAATTAAACTTGCTATAATTCTTCTGGCAGTAACCTTACCTAACGCTCTCCCTCGCTCGTCATCGCACCTAAATATGACTTTAATTATCATTTACTACATTTGGTACTACATTTGGTGATCGATTAAAATTTTTGGTAAAAGAACTAAGGGTATAAAAGCATTTTATGGTGGTCATTATATTTAATCCCATTCTTAATTCATCCCATGAGCATTATAAACGCAACTGATTTCACAACTTTCAATAAGCAATTGCTTTTTGGTGTACCTATATTTTGTGATGATTGTAAAAAGCGACGTAACTGTCAATAAACTTTTTGGTGTAGGTATTTTTTGTAATGATTGTAAAAGGTGACGTAACTAACAATAAATTATATGCATTTTGGTGTATGTTTTGTGATGATCGTAAAAGGCGACTAAGATAAAAATGCGCCGAATAAGAGGCATGCGCTTACTATTGTTGACGTGAATATGTAACTGCCCATTATGCTCTTGCAGTTCTGTAAAAGCAACAATTTTCTTCGGCACCGACTTTTTCTCACGCTCGCATCAAAAATCGATTACTTATGTTAAAATTTTTTGGACACCCAAAGTGCGCTTTTCGTGTCGGAGAGGTGAAAATAAATTATTGGAAGTGCTTAAGGTTTACGAGAGCAATATAATCCATTTGCATGGATCGGTTACCTATGTTTATTAAAGTGCTTTCCGTTATTTATATGTGTAAGGGTACATTCGTCAGTATTTTTAATCATGTTATGAGATTATCCACATGCCTGATACGATACATCTACTTTTACCCTTTGGTAGGCATCTTCACCAAGAGGGCACTATAGCAATTGAAGTAATTGGGGATACGAGCATACATTCGCCTAAATGTTGTATCTCTTTAAACATAGAATTTTTTCAAAACCAATCAGTGTAAACAAAAATATCCAGGGTTAGAAAACTATAAAGTAATTTTAAAGTTGCAAAATTAAAATGCGTGCAGTCGACTATGTATGCCTTTTTATTAAGTATATATTATTATTACAATACAAATAATTTAATAATATATTTCAATAAAGTTTTTCTCAGCATTTAGTCACAGTCAATTCATAAAGAAAATATAAACGCTTATTCGTCTTCCCAATTACAGCATCGAAATGTTAAACATTTCAAACAGATTTCTTTATAATGTGGGCTACGAGGAGACTGATACCCTTTTTATTGCAGAAAATGTAACATTAAGTTATATCTTCATAGCGCTTTCCATAAAAACGTAGTTTCGTCATATTTTAAATAGCAAGTGTTCAAACTCGAAGAAACTTTGCGTCCATGTCCTTGACTCTGAAGTCTATGTTTCTTATTTAAAACATGACAAAACTACGTTTGTATGAAAAGGCTTACGAAGAAACTTGCCTAATTACTACCACACTTGGATTACATCCGCCCCTTCCCCTCTCAATTCTCATAAAACACACCATCACCCATGTACAATCTATCCCGGAACTTAGTAATTTTCTCATAAGTATAGCCAGAGAACATATGTATACTTCTTGTACGTAAATGTTCTTTTCTTGTACTTAGTACAGGATTTTTGATCATAAGAATCTACGTAAGAAAGTATGATATCATTTAAGAATTAGAAATTCCCTAAAAGCAATACATTTGTTATGACGTGGTCCAAAAACGTTTAGGCTAATTTAGAATGACTGTCTGCCGGAGAACACTTACCCGCATGCTATAACGACTGCCGTCCTAATACAACAACCAGAACCGTGCCCTGCAAAGCACGGTAGCGTTTATTCACCCATCTAAGTCACGACCGCAGCAGACGTTGCTTAACATAGTTGATCGGTTAAGAACATTCTACGCTACGAGCTCTTTTGAACTATGGCGTATTATGGCTAGAATGCCGATCAGCATTCTGAACTAGTAATATAGGTAGGTATACCTAATCTGACCTTCATTATTCTGATATGTATATCGTTACATTCGCTTATATAGCCTCAACCCATTTGCGATCTTTATCTCCAAAAGGGTATCAAGGTCCAGTAAAAGCCACTCAAACTCTTTGAATCCTCCAAGGGCCATACTGTAACAACTATGATTATTCTATGGTTAAAGCATAGGTACGTACCTGTCTACAACTTTGGATATAGTTATGTAAAATAGCGTGATCCAGTGGCTAACCTCATTACCTCTTGATGCGGCAATCTGATTGGATCAAGAGATTAGCGATGGCAGATAGGCTCCATTGAATTAATGCCTTGCGTGCCGAAGCATAGCTTGGTTTTATAGTTTCTACGTAATAACACTGCTAGATAATGAACCATGGTTTTGCTACAGTTGACAATTCCGTGGCCTTTTAATTTACAGGAAGATGTGAGATCAGGAAGCGATATAAATGGTCCTGAAGAGAATTAGAGAACGTACCAACTCTTTTTTTAGGTAGACCTTGAAGATCATTTTTAAAACAAAAACAGACTGTCGCACTGAAAGATCTCTTGTGGTTATTCATATTATATAGCATCGAGATACTTGTACACTGAATTTGGCTTGGTGCCACACAAGAGCACTATTACTTGCACACCCTTGACAGATTACGGTGGTTACGAGGAAGTCCCTGAACGAGTTGAACGTGTTTCGAATGTTTTCATACATTACTGCGTATTCAGCTGCAAATTATTGTTGTATTTAAATATTCATTTCAGGCGGACCTTACTAGTTTTATTAGGCTTACTAGTTTTATTACTTATTTCAAAGTATCGGTTGTATTAGTACTTAAAAAAATAGATATAGCAGCATTATAAGCGTAACGATATGAGGGTATATTTAATACCATTAAAACTAGTGTTATATCTGTCACAGTCCCTTTGATAGTACATGTTATCGTTATATGTTAATGGAACAAAAGCAACTAAAGGAGACGTTCTACTAAAAAAGCATTCGTATATAATACGGAGCATGAATTGGAACCGATGAATTCGACACAACTGTAACGTTGACAGCTGTCACATCTTAAGCTAGAGGATATCATAATAGCTGTAGTTCTTTTTGTTGAAAAAAGCTCATAACAAAATCAAACCGATACATATAATAGAAGGTATTTATTAAAATAAATTAAATTTACAATAATCTTATTCATGCTGTCGTTAAATATATCGCCATGTTGGAACTCGTGTAAAAACATATTGAATATTAACAGTAGTCTAGGTGTGGACGCGATACTGGCGTGCATGGTTCTCAAGATGGGAGGTGCGAACATCTGATGCTGTCGGCAACTCCCGGTGTAAGTGTAGTTATTTGGTAACAAGGCAAGAGTATCTAACACGATCGGGTTGTTGACCTTATGGCAGAAATGGTTGATTAGCAGTAATTTACGCCTGAACTCCTACGTATCCACTCCAATCATTCCTGAGAAAAAATACGGGTAATATCCGTTTGTAAACAAATCTAGCATATTTGCGCTGAAGTCACTCTATGAGCAAACTGTATTTTGCTTCACTCCGATCCCAGACTATCGCACCATTCATAGCGGCACAAACAATCTTCTTTCGTTCCCAAATAAGAACAAGTGCCATTATTTTAAAACAACTTCTGAAGTAAAATGACACCTTGGCCGCTACACTGGGTCTTTACGACAAGCTGTAAGTTGTACGATAGCAATGAAGCGTGACCTTTCCTCTGCCTCGGGACGCAGTCAGACCGGAAGTGCCCGCCCAAGCAGCCCGCCCTATTACCTTGCCGCCCTGACTTGCACGCCATTTTACAATAACCGTCGTGAATAAACGTAAATATTTTTCTTATCGATTTAATGAGCTTTTGTTTACATTGTTTTCTTCACCTATAAATAGCGGCGGTAAAGGTTACCGTGGGAATATGGGGAACACCTTTTTGTTTACTGGCAATGAATCTACGTTAACGTCCAAGTTTTGTTACTTTAGTTGAAACACTTTTGTATGATTAGTGCTCGTTTTTATAAGTTCCGGGTTGAACAGGACGGATAGAACGAAATGTAGTTATCAATATACTTCCGCGCTGTTGATACATTGTTTATTCCTTCTCATTCTTTGGTGTTGTAAAAGTCAAGTGATGAAACTATAGTACTGCCAAGGAATGGTCCAACTGATGTCCACATAAAGAATGGGCTGATTATAACCTGTTATATAAAACTAAGGAATGGACAAGAGCATTCTTACTACAAATGAAATAGCGCCGACTACAGGAGCTTGCCAAATGTGAAAATCATGACCAAATTTTCCACGGGAAGTCAGTGTTTGCAGTTATTATGATTATTACGTCTATGATGTGATAATTCCCACCACTTCCTTTAATATCGGAAAAAAACAGCATCAAAGACGTTCTATGTAATACCACTTTTTACTTAGAAGATCCCTGTGTAGCATAATGTACATTATTATTTTAAGATATCTGAACCCTATGGGCTAGAAACGTATTCAAATAAGCTTTTAACTACAAAGGTTGACATTAACATTGTAAGTTATGACTGAACCATGTAATATTATGCAATATAAACTGTGACTTTATTCATGACATAATGCCGAGTATTTCACGGAAAGCTTACATTCGGCTCTGTATACACGTAGGTCAACGTAAACAACATTTAATTATAAGTTGTTGATGAGTTGTTGGTTCCGTTCTGTACATTTAGGAGTAATTTAAAGTTGCACAGTAATTCACTTTCGTGAGCACTGACAATATATTTCTGTAATAAAAAACACGTGCCGCTTTTGGCATGATTTCAAAACCAAAGTGGGTAGCAAAACGGTGCACTAAATGTAGATCGCCCTACCCATAGTAAGTAGGTATACATAAGCTATATTTACAGAGATAGAAGCGAGGACAAGAATTTCAAACGCAATTTATTCTGGAAGTAAGAAACTACACGTTTGTCTGTATTTCAGTTCACGAGGACACGAACTGTCAAGACAGCCGTGTATTGAGTCCATCATCCCATAAATATTTACAAGTATCTATCAAAACAAACTTGGAAACATCTCAAGTTTTTTGTCTTAGCATGCACGTGTTTGCAACATGCGCACAAAAAAAACTCATTGGATATCGAAAGTTATTAATTATTATTTTGCGAATAATATACAATTGTAGCTAGCAACCTCAAAAATGTGCTGTTATTAAACGATCTGAATTACAACAAGCCCGGTTTTGAAATTAACCTTCAGGGTTGTCACGGTTATGGCATGTGGCTCAAGTTCTCGACCTCTACGAATCCTCTGAGCACGCCAGCCGTCAACCCTGCCTTATTGAGTCATTACAAGCCACAACGAGACTCCATAAATACCAATGAATACTTTGACTACCGATATTACGTTGGAAGGGTGCTCTAATATTTTATCGATACCAGTCGACGGCGTTATGAACTTGGTAAATTGCTTGCAGAATTTTTGGCTGCAAGATTCAAGACGCTTCTCGCTCGTAGTGTAGTCGTTCTTAACCGATGAACTAAGTTAAGCAACGTCCAGTGCAACTAGGGTGAGTTACTGCTAACGGCTACGCGCTTCCGTGCTTTGGATCCGGTTGTTGTCTTATTTTGGCAGACGTTATAGGATAGTGTCCTTGAGAGCCAGTAATTCCATGTTAGCTTGAACAACACCTTCGACCACATTATCAATCACCTTTAGGTGAGATAGGGGTCAAAAGCAGGCCTATATATGTAATTTAAAAAATAAGGCAAAACATAGCTGCTCTGCACACGATATTATGAAAAAACATTTAAACACCTCTAAATATCTCGTAAAAATCATCTCATTAAAATTCATAAATATTAATCAACAATCATTCCTACGCCAGTTGACAAAAACCTCCACAACAAAATGTCTATCTATCTATATTTATTTCACAATTTTATGTTACACTTACCAGTTTTACTGGCGTCCTTGATAAGTTCTGAGATGAGATCGTCGCTGACCTCGATGCCGAGGTTCCGCAGCATGAACTGCAGCTCCGCGGGTGTCACGTGCCCATCACTATCCCGGTCCAGCAAGCCGAATGCTGTACGTAGGTCTGCAACATAAACAATAAAACATGTAACTAACCACCCGCACTTCGCACTTTTTGACTAGAATGTGGCCTTATATCCGGAAGTATATGAGCGCCCTATGCTTCACCGAGATGGAGAACCTATATAGGTGCAACAGGAGTACGGGGACGTAAAAATCATATATACTTTCGGATCTACGGCTCGCCGCTTTCCTGTTACCAAAAGGCCTAAAGATGGTTGGCGTATTTATTCTGAATCATGATGGATGTACCTCCCCTAAGGGTGCAAAGCTAGTAGCGAGCCCTGTTGGTTGCCTAAGGTACAGCACCGCCCTACTGGCACATTGAGGTGAATAGTGCTGCTCATTCTGGGCATTTTTAGTAATGATAAAAAGTGTAATAGCTAGATCGTAATCGGAATGCATCACAAACCAAGTTTTGGTATTTAGTGTAAAACGATGACTGAAGATGAATATCTGACAAAAAAAAAATTTAAGTATTATACAGGGGAGGTTTAAATAAACGAGAAGAAAGCAGAAATAATACCTTTACACCATAACATGTAGAATGTTATCTTCTTGAGTTGTGTTGAGAAACAAATAAATGTGAGGCTGCAAAGTTGTCAACTTTAGATCATAGTAACAATTTTGTTACTACTCAAAAACTATATTATTCATTATTCAAAATTTCTGTATATTATGTTCTATATCCTCTATTTGAACAATACGATACTGGAAGCTAAGCTATGATAAGTAAGGTTAAGAACATTATGGGAAGCGCCCATTCATAACGTGGATTTGAAGTCAAAACCAACAAACATATTTATTTTTTACGTGCTGTTACACTACAATGCGGAATCCTAAAAGAGTGAGGCCCGATTCGCACATGGCGGATTTTTCCATTTGTAGGGTTTTAAAAACATATGATGTAAACAAGCACTCTACTTTCTTATATTTTATAATTTTACACCAGTTTATGTCTTTGACTATACGTTATCAGACTTTTGATATAAATATAATCTCGGAACTATTGAAGAAAACAAAAAAATATTGCTGGTTTTCTCAAACACATGAATAATCACTTACAAAAATCATTATCTTTACGAGCCATTTCTCAAATACAACTCGTGCGATAGACCGTCTTTACGCAACAATACCACCACAATTAATAAACTCTGTCATGTTGGTGTTATCTTCTATCTGCCTCGTGTTTTGGAAAATGAGAGGATGTACTGTAAACATCTGGGATCATATTTCCCGACATATTGACAAAAGATAACACCTGTACGTCGTAACGTTATCAGGGGCCTTATCAACTCGCAGCTTTGAGGCATTTGCCGTTGTATATGATCGTATATTCTTCGACAATGTCAAGAGTGTTCTCATTTTATGTTATGTACACATACCTACTTGTAAATAGAAAAAGATGTTTATTGTGCTAAGCGAAACGGCGTTCGCCAATACCTTGGATATTAGGAACGAATATGCTTACGAGCGCTTAATATCCATGACGAGATTACTTTTATTTTTTGTGTTTGTTATTATTTGCTAGGCAATACGCCATTATAAAAGATATCCTGTGATATGAGAACATAATACTATGGTAATAGCTTGCTATGATATCTTTTTCAACACCCTTACTCGTAAAGTGAGCTTTATTCTATCGTTCGTAGGGTCCATAAACCGAACTATAATACCCTCGTGCATAATAATATTATACACTAGTGCGTAATAGAATTATCCCTAAAAAGTTAAGTTAGTACCTAACTGCAAATTGTATGCGAGTAAACAGAGCATTTTCAATTTAATCGGGTAATTTATCCCTACAAACTTAAGTTAGTACCTAACTGCAAATTATATGCGAGTAAACAGAGCATTTTCAATTTAACCGGGTAATACAGATTTGTAACATCAAAGAGGTTTATATGTAATCAAACATAACACATTTGCCACGCGCAAAAAAAAAAACTTCCGCGCCATTTTCCATAATTTTCATATTGTTGTTGTTTGTATCGCATTTGTGCAATATATATATTTTTTCCTCGCAAGGGTGTTGAAAAAGTGCGTATGAAACTCGTGAGCAACTTGCTCATTATACACTCAGCTGATTTACGCCCTCGCCTGCGGCTCGGGCTGCAACACACAGCCTCGTGTATAAGGAGCAACTTAGCTCACCTGTATCATAATGTACTATATCACCTACCAACAGTTGTTTTAGTGGTCAAAGACCTACCGGCTAGTCATAATTAGCCTTACTGTCTATCACGATTCAAAAAAACTTTTTAGTTCCTAAAATTAAGTTGATAGTTAAATCTATGTAAAAACACAAAAGATAAAACAGAATGAGGGCTAAATGGATAACTTTCTAAAAAACGTGAATCTAAAAACAATGGCAAACACACAGAAACACGATAAAAATAAAAATCTAAAAGAGTAAGCAATAAACATTCTGGGTAAAACTGTATACTATAAAATGAAACGCTTTGTTGCTGTAAAAATCAAAACACATTCGCGCTATTTAATGACATAATTACTCGTTTGAATGCTGCCATTACTAAGCGAAATTTATAGCTTTCCTAAAATATCCTATGTATTGCTATAGCTATGGTTACTCGTGCAACGATGTGGCCAACCCTTTGCCATTACATTTTTCCACGTTTTGCCTTGCCTAGTATTTCGTTTTCATAATCTTTAGTACCTATTTATAATAACTTATGCACTAACCTCAGACAAATATGTCATTTTGCTATGTGATGTTCAAAATATAGGCTACTATCACACACATACATACTAAATTTCGTATAATATGTGTTAGGTGAAATAATTACATACTCGTAAGAACTATTTGAAGTGATTATTTCTATTATCATCTTCGTCGTCTTCTTCTTCTTCGGAAGGCGAAGACTACACCTACCTATGTACATACTACCCTACCTATGTGGCGGTACAGTGATTTTTTTCTAACAACGCAAACCTTTGTGTAGTATGAGAAAAATCACTGTATATAGACTACTAATTTATTTTACAAAATCACAAATTTACGATAGGAAATTTAAGTCATGTGTGGGATAAAAAAAAATCCTATCGTATATTTGTGATTTTGTAATGTAATCCCCATAGCGACGTTATTGCAAACCTAATAACAATATTAAAATACTAATTTATTTATTACATTATGTGTATAATTATTATTGTTTCAATGTTAATTACGGACTTTAATGTAGAAGCCGAATAATAACTAAAGTTATTTCACATAATATTGCCGTGTCATCAAGGGCGAACTACTAGCTTCGTTACTTTACCCAAAAGCTTAAAAGCTTAACCCGCCTCCATACGCTTTTGTATTTGTTTATCACTGGAACAGTTTCGTGGAATAACTTCTAAGAGGCGCGCCAAACTTAGTTACAAAAAGTGGTTTAATCACATACATTTCATCCTTAAACTATGCTTATTTTACATATAAAAGCAGATAATAAACGCTACAGCTAAAATGTCTGAATGTAGTTATAAATCATAATATAATTCTAAGTATTATTACAAGCACTATCGCGTGCCAAGCGAAAATATATTTAACAAATTCGCACCGTCCCCTATGACGGTTAAAATAATACGATTGGAGTATGAAGTTTCGGCTACAAATGCCGTGTCCAGGTGGCCGAGGAGGTTTAGGCATCCGACGCGATATCGGAGGACGCGGGTTCGATTCCCGCCCTGGGTATAAAATTTTGTACTCCAATAATTTGTCAATCATAATATAACTTAAATTTGTCTAAAATCTGTATCGTAGCACAATGCTACGAGTCCACGACGTATCGTCTACGACAGACCCAAGGCATTACTACGACTTGCTACGACTTGGCTACGTAACGTAGCACCTATTTTTCAATACAAAACAGAATACTATACACAGTTTATTAATTATAATGCTTTTTATTTTTCTGGTATGTGTATTATAATCATCATAAAACAGTGTTTGATTTTTAACGAACTCCCAAAACAGAAGTCTCTCAAGCTACGCGTAGCTTTCGTTAAATGTTTACTGTATATTACCTGATATCTCCGAAAGTTTTAAACTAATTTGATAATATTCTATCGTTGTTCGATACGTTGTATGTTCAATGCGGTTTTACAAAACTGGTTTTTAGAAATTCAACCCTTGAAAGAAGGCTTTTTCCGGGTCGTTTAAGTACAACGCAAGCATAGTCAGTAGCAAAATTTCGTAAAGCTTCTTATTTCTTTCATATTATGTGCCGTACTGTGTGTATTATGAGGCGTAGGTAGACATAGGTATATAATTCTTTAAAAAATCCATTAAATTCGGGGTTTTCAATAGTTTTACAAGTTTGTATGTATAATATGCCTTCCATTATAAATCATTAGATTTATAATGGAAGGCAAATCGCACTAGAATCTATAGCGAAAACATTGCATTCTAGTGCGATGTTTTCTTAGCTTTTACAATAAAATTGATAATTCTAATACGCACTGCCAAACTTTAGAAAATTTATGCGTATAACTGACTTCATCTTACCTACACTTGGATACAGAGGAAAAAATATATGTTTGTTCAAATAATTTTAAATGAAAAATTTTACCCTGTTTTCATAAGCATAGCACCATAACCAACATATACCTGCAACTTATTCTTAGACGCTGATAGCGGTAAAAAATATTAATTTTCTTCTTCGTGCCTAAAGTAATAAGTCGATTTTAATGTAATGCATCACAGAAACAGACATGATACTTTCCGTTGTGACTTAAAACTATCAAATGAGATGTTCTTAAAAGTTATAATATGAGTCATACCTATCTGTTTCTCCGGTTAACCAAGTCAAAAGTGGAACCAAAGAGTATACAACAATTGCATAAAACCTATGTTAGATATTCTCTCTGTCAGATCTTGCTTATGCGCCAATTAGTGATTGTGGACGTTGAAGAGTTAACACTGCACTGCAAACAAACAATGTCACATTTCGAGACATGTGTCTCGTTTGCCAAGTAATTTCACATGCAAACCTATACATAGTATAACCAAAATATTTTAAGAAAACATTGAATTAATGTTTTAGAAAACACTTAATCGTGCGCCAGGGAGTCAAGACCTCTTGAGGATGCTTCGTGTAGAACCGAAACGCGTCGAAAGGTTTGCCAACGTGGCGTTTATGACCACAAATCGGCTTAACAGGAAAATTAGGTGGAATTGTCACTGGATATATTTTTAAGTGCTTTCGTTAAATATTTGTTATTATTTAATATGGATTTCCGCAAAGTGTCGCCTGAATCTATTCAATAAACACAGTAGTGTTTGATCAGTACTAACTTCTTTCAGGCAAAATATTGAGGCGATAATCTCCAAGACAGACTTATGAGGCCTACCACCTCCAAGTTTTCTACTACTTAATCGGTGTGTTAGCAACTTATTTCCGAGGGCTCAATAAGATTGGCACTGCCTATGTAGTTCAGGGTCAAAGATAAACCTACAGTTCGACTCAACCCTTGCACGAAACGGAAATAAATAAGTCCATGCATTAATTAATTTCGTGCCTACATTAACCCGCCGACCTTTAAAAAGCAATTTGCGAAATGTGGTTACGATTGTAATGGACGTTCGTGGAAGTGCGGCGGTGTTGATTGATGTCAAACAAATATACGCAATGTACCTACCAACAAAAGTAGCATTGATTGACTTTGTCAACTTAGCTATGTCCCTTAATTTAAGTTCATGGCAATAAGGCTCAGTCGCGAAGGAAACTTGGTCACATGAAAATATGTGAAGTAATGAAAACTGTATTGCTAAGATTCTGCAAATTATGTAAAATAGCTGCAAAGAAACAAGACTAGATTTTCAACCATGATAAGGTGTTAAACATTGTATTTGGAGAACACATAGGTATCTTCATCAAAATTTAAATTTCTTTCAATTACAATTTATATCCTACAAGATTTTTTAATAATACATGTTTTAATACGAAGATGAATGATCGAAAGAACATAGTACCTACTACCGTAGTAACACCGTACCGAACGTATAAATATTAATTTGTGGTTGTATAACTTTATTAAATATCTGGAGTACATAGCGAATATATTTTGGAATCCTCCAAAGTTAGCTCTGGGCAAACTTTTTAGGATTCTAAAATATGTACGCTTTGTTCAATACAACAAAAATCAGAATAATGCTAACGAGAGGATACATAGATTGATAAACAGGGCAGTTGCCATAGTTTCCCCAGTTACTCGGAGCAAGAGGAAGTCTCTCCCGTCAGTTGATGTAGGGTCAATCTCATCTTGCTCTCCATTGCTGTTGACGGCTCCACCAAAATATCTTCAGCCAAATAAAATAAATAATGAAGCTTTCTTAATGCCACCTCCTTACATTTAATTCATTGGTCATTACCCGGTACCTCCACACGCGACAGGCAAGATAATTGCCACGGAATATTTATAGGTTCCTGCTTTACCAATCATCATTAACATCTCAGACAAATATTTTTAGATAAATTATGCTGATTATTTTAATACCATAGATTGTGAATCGATTCTTATTACTACGTATTTTTTTCACAATACCAAGGTACATAAATCTTACTATCATACGCTCAGATTAAAAAAAACTACATGATGAATTAAAAATGAAATGAAATGCACACTTGGTGCAAGCCTCTTGCCACAGCTCTGGCTATTTACAAGTGTAATATGATCTGCGTGGAACTGTACATTCGCCTCCCAAGATATTTGTTGTTAAATCGCATATGATTTTACTGGCTATTCTTAACTTTATTTTGGCACACAACTATATATTTGTACTACCTGCTGGGCAACTGATGTCTTCCTGACAAGGAATTCCATCTAGTGCAACAGTGTGCGCCAGGTCACAGATTACCTACAGTTACTGATGTGCATTTTTTTATCATTCTAAATGATAAATTGAAGAAATCGTGAATCTGTTTGCGATCCTGACCTTTAAAGAATCTGCCATATTGAATTTTTTGCTCATGCATAAAGTCAAGTTCATATGTACGAAAAAGACATTAACATTTTGGGTTAGAGTCCAGTTCTGATTCAAAACATTTGCGAAAATTTTCTCACCCATTACTATTTATTATGGAAACGCAAAATGTCAATTTTGCGTTTCATACATTATGCGCCTAAGCTAGTATAAAGAAGTATCGCGATAATCATAAATAAGTTATAATCGACACTAAGACCTTCAGACGCTTTACTGAAATTTACATAACCAAATATGTAACAGCTTCTGCTAAACTGGAGCCCCATTTATTATAATATGAAATACATCCCCTTTTTGGCTATATCCCAGCACGTTCAGAAGCAAGGCCACAAATAAGTCTGTATAATTATTATTTCCGAACTTTTGGTAAACAGACATTAGTTAGCAGAAATATCATCATAATTAGTTGCAATGAACTGGCTGTTATTGCAGCTGCCATGATTTGCTACACTTGCCAACCTGTCGTCAAAAGAACATCTTTATTCATCATGTAGTCTTCAGCCGTTTCTGTATTTTGATTCTATTAATCATAGTCCTAATAGCGATGATTAAAGTGATATTGCACCTTGAGTGCATGTGACGGTGGATTAAAAAGGCTTAGTTAGTTTTATGACGCTTTGTCTTTATTGAGATAAATGTTTGATGTAGTTTAATACTAACCAGTGATTATAAGTGGTACTTGAGTCACATTAGGTATTTAATAAATCTTTTATTAATATAAATGTGAAAGTTGGTATGTAGGTAAGTTTATGTTTGTAACTAAACACCAATCGTAACCGGTAGACTAATTTGATAAGATTTCGTACGAAGATTCCTATAATGATTAGAGTATAGATTAGAATGATGATTAGATTATTTGTTTGATCTGTATCGCAGGAAAAAATAGTCATCTTGCAAGCAGTTTCATGATTATGTTAGGAGCTATTCAAAAATGTTTAAGTCTGTATGCTTGTGTGCTAAATTTCTTTTTATGAGAAACAAAATTAGCAAGCAAATTTGTGATTTTGTAAAATTTGCAAGTCTAAAAATAAAATAAAAACCATTTGGAAAACAACAAATACAGTGAGACTGGTAATTGTTGTTTTACTTTGTCTTAACTATTGACAAAAATCAAATCTCTGATTCAAGTGGCGATTATATTTGTTTTTTTTTCTAACTAAGACATTGGATTCTTGTCCCAATGTTGCAGAAACTCTGTTAAAACAAAATTTTCCTAACAAATCACCAGACTTTTCTTTCAGACACACGACAACATTTGAAATTATAAAGACATTGAAAGGTTAAACATCTAGAGAACTGAATACTTGTGGGGTATGTCAGTTAAAGTGGCAGACTCTATAATTTGCATTGTTGCACTATAATTAGAAACAATATTCAATCTTTGTGTCGATTGAGGAAACTTCCCCGACTTAATGAAACAAAGTAAAATCACTCCAATTTTAAAGTTGGAGTCTACATTTGACCCTTGCAATTATAGACCTATTCATTCCATCGTGCCTGTTCTGAGTAAAGTATTCCAAAAAATTATGCTCAAACAACTTCTATCCCATTTTAATGAGGATATTTTATTGAATGAGAATCAGTTTGGTTACACAAAGAGCAGATCCACAACAGATGCAGGTGTTCAATGTATGTCACATATACTGGAAGCCTGGGAGAGTTCACATGATGCTATTGGCGTATTTTGTGATCTTTCCAAGGCATTCAACTGTGTAGAGCCTGATTCGTAAACTTTCACACTATGGAATTCGTGGAAAAACTTTGAATCGTATGGAGTCATATCTGCCAGACAAGCTACAGAATGTTGGAATAAATGGCAATACTTCTTCCGGGTCATTGGTATAAATGGAAGTACCACAGGGATAAATTTTGGGACCTTTTCTGTTTGTAACGTTTATTAATGATCTGCCTTGCATGGTCAAAGATTTCTGCGATATTGTTTTATTCGTGGATGATACCTCTCTGATTTTCAAAGTAGATATGAAAGATATTGAACTTATTCATGTAAATAATGTGTTATCTATGATCTGTAAATGGTACGCCGTTAATACTTTTCTCTTAAATTAAAAAAAGACGAATTGTTTAAAGTTTTTTTGACCAAATGTTACTTATGTTGAACCAAACATTAAGCTTGGCTCAGATAAACTCTCTATTGACCATGCGTCAGTCTTCCTGGGAATCAAAATGGATTCAACTTTACAGTGGGATCCACATATACATGATCTATCCGGAAGAGTTAGTTCTGCTGCATATGCAGTTGGTAAGATAAGACAGTTAACAGACGTAGCTACTGCTTGCCTAGTTTATTTCGCGTACTTCCACAGTATTATGTCGCATGGTGTATTGCTGTGGGGAGCTGCTGCTGAGATAGAGACAATCTTTATCCTACAAAACCGTGCAATGCCATCAAATGGATCCTAGGGAATCTCTGAAGGATCTTTTTAAAGCAATTGATATTTTATCTTTACCAAGTCTTTATATATTTTAAAATATTATAGATATTTGTAAAAATATGAGTAAATTTAAATTTAACAGTGACGATTACAACACTAGGAATAAAGATAAAATAGCGGTTCCAGGTTTTAGATTATCAAAGACAAATAAAAGGTCCTCCTTTGGTAATTGTGTACGGTTTTATAATAAACTTGCCAAACATTATAACGCTCACAGAAGGGGAATTCAAGTTGCACGTGAAAAACATATTGAATAAGAGATCCTACTACACAGTTTGTGGTTACTTAAACGATAAAAATGCCTGGACAATTCCAAGCTATCGCCTATCACCTAAGTAATTTAAACAAGTACTGTAATGTTGTATTGTAACACATTCTTAAAATAATTGTTAAATTATAATATATTTTTACAAGACGTTTATAAGAATGGCCCCGAGTTTCTTGCCCGTTCTTCTCGCAGTGGCTCTATACATTTTTTTTTCTGAACGTAGCAGTATAATGTAGAATATTTCAATACTAAATTTTGTAATTCACCTTCATAAGAGCGTCGTAGACGCCTAAATTGAATAAATGATTTTGACTCTGACTTTGAATGCTAAAATACACACATGGGATACTCGTAGCAACCGAATATTGAGGCCTTTGCCGAAAGCTGGTATCAAAAAAGTCTATAACAATAATTCGTCAAAGGAGTATTGTAGTCAGGATCCACCACGACTTTTAGATAATAATTAGGTAATCTTCGGTAGTGCTGGTAGAATTCTCTGTGAAAAATCACGCCTAGATGGTAACTGCTACCGGTCTCTGTAGACAGACCGTATAAAAACGGTAGTTCGTAAAGTATGCAATGTTCATTTCTGTATTTCGGACAGAAAAATATAGTAATAACTACTACAACAAGCTAATGAAAATAATACTTATTTTAAATGTAATGCCATATAATGATAGTTAGTAAACGTAACTTGCTGCCGGGTAGACAACATAGGTAAGTTATTATGGACTGTACCTACTACTCATACGCTAGAATGAAGGTTGTACCAAGCTGTAATGTCTACGAGAATAGTTAATGAAATCACTGTTTTTATGGGCAATTCAATGAGGACTTAACACTGAACGGGCACATACTCTCTCATGCATGACCTTCTATTTAGTTTTTATGTGAAAACTTCTTGAATAATTATTCATCAGATTCGCAATGGCAATGATAAGCAGCGTTATCAAATTCTTAAAGAAAAAAAAACTTGGGGTGAGTTTTTGTTTTTATTTTATTGGATTGTTATGCTGTTTTTGTCATTTTTTACTGTAGTATTCGCAACCTTATTTATTATCCTGTTTGGTATATATTACTGTTAAAAATTGTTATTTTTTTACTCTGATCTACAGTAAAAGAGTTCACGAACGAGGCCATATAACCAGCCCAATTCAATGCGCGTCAAGCCGGGACAGATAGTACACATCATATAGTCAATAATATAATCAATAACATATAGTCAATATAGTATTTATACAAAACCAAATGTCAAGAGAAAACTACACAATTTACACTTAGTCACACGAATAAAAATATGTATACAAAGTTATACTTTCTAGGAACTTGGATAGATGTACTTACTGTTAAGCATTGCTTCACTGGGTGCTGGAACCACAGGCCGCTCGTCGACAGGGGACTGTTTCTTCTTATTCTTTTTCTCATCTTCCGTCTGCGAATCCAAACAGGAACCGTTATCGGACATACAATCACTCCGAAATACTAATTCACTGAAATATTCCCCTCTCTCGCTGTGTTTAACAACAAGAAATGTAAGACACTAAAGTATTTTTATCAATTTGCTGGCGTTATCATTCTCGTCAATATGTTATCGGGCCATTGTCTGATCAATAAAGCGTGTTTATCTGCTAAAAGTAACTCTGTACTAGGTAGGTACTCGAAAATATAGTTAACTGGTGTCGAGTGCCTCTACATTACTGCATAAGGAAGGAAATATATTTATATACATGGGGTATATAGTATGTGACGTTTATAAATTGCTGTTGAATGATGAAGAAATTTACGTTTGTTAGTTTTAATTGTAATAACTACCTACCTACGAATACTTGTGCAAAATAATAACAAGATTTAAACTAGGAAGTGCGTGTTTGAACTTCCTCAAACAAGCAAGTTTTAAAATAAGCTTGCTTTATGCAGTAAAATACCACATTTCATAATTCCATACCAACGCGGGTGCCGTCGTGGCAGCAGCGGTGGAACAGGGGATAAGAGACACAGATTGGATTAGACAGTGATTGCAGCCAACAAACGTCGTAGAAACTAACACAGTATTGTAGTATTGGTAATCTGACGTTCAGGTAATGCTTAGTAGGTATTATAAATTCGAATATGGGGTATGTATGAGCTAGGAAATATACGCACAGATCGAGCTCAAGTGAAATGAGACATACTCGAAGTTTATTGATTTAGGCCTTAGATTGGCCTCAGACTACATACTCGAAGTTTATTGATTTATGCCTTAGACAGGCCTCAGACTATGTTATGATATGAAAGGGCTTTGACCGACAGTGGACTTACATATATAAATAATACCTACATTTCTACATTTTACAACCATCACAAGGTGAAAACTCTTTAAACCTGCGAGATTTATCGTTATTATAGAGAAAAATCTTATAAATATTCAATGAAAGACCTTGACATAACTTCAGCATGAATGCCAGTGACTGATGCCAATTTCTTCTCCGATACCTACACATACGAATCAATTGGCCGATAACCATGCCAAAGCGAATAACTAGGCGAACACAGGTGTAGTGGCCTAATTAAACTATTTTGGTACCAAGAATAGTGGGTAAGTAGATACTTATACGATTTTTAACAAAGAAAGTTGGCGCCAGGTTCATTGAAATCTTCAGGTTACCGTAACTAAGTCATTTTTGTATCTTTGTTACGCCTACCTCTTGATAATAGTAATTATTGTAGTATATTATAGTAGATATGAATAACAAATTAATGTGACTGTAAATAGGCTTTTAGAAATTAATTTTATTAAATTTTTTATATGTTGCTAACCATAGTTTTTTTTACCGCACTAGCTATCCGTTTAGTAATTACCAGATATTATAGAAGTGCTTAATATTATACCTGCTTAATGCAATATTACTAAATAATATAACCTAACTACATACTTAAATATTTAATGGTAATGATTGAATGCTAATTTGCTTGTATACCTATTCACTGTTAATAAGTTCAAGTAGAAAATCTGTCGTCAAGCACCTAACGGTGTGTTCCGGCAGCTGTCCTTGAGAGCTAGTAATTCCAGGTTAAGCCTGTTAACACCTTCCACCTCATCATCACTTACCATCACGTGAGATATTGGCTAATAGCTTACCTATCTGCAATAAAATAAAAAAGCACTGTTAGCAGAGTTTATAGTTAACGGCGGAAATAAATAACTCTAGATATATAGTTAATTTTACATATTTTAGTTCATAAGTGCACTACCTAAATGAATAAAATAAAGGTCCGGTCTACATCATAAAACTTCTATTACATTACAACTGGCTTGTACATCACAATGTCTTTAATTTACCAAGATGATTTCATAGAAAAAAATAAAAGACGTGGACTAAGAAAGGACTTACTATTGACCATGAATATTATCACACGAACTAAAAATTCCTAATCTTTCTAGATTGAATACGAGATACGAGTAACAGGCCTTATATAGGTATTATATGACTGTACAAATAATTAACAAAATTAGAATAAAAAAATACAGGAGCTTTCGTAGCAAAGTTTGCTTAGCCGTTCTTAATCGTTCAGCTAAGTTAAACAACGTCCGCGCGGCCATGACTTGGATGGGTGACCGCTAGTGGCATACTACTGATCGCTTCCGTACTTTGGAGGGCACGTTAATCCTTATTCGGTTCCGGTCGTAGGCGTGGTGGTAGGGCATTTTTCCAATGCCCGCCTGGCTAGCTACCAGCCTCAAGTAGAAAATCTGTTGCCAAGCACCTAACTGTGTGTTCCGGCAGCTGTCCTTCAGAGCCAGTAATTCACGATTAGCCTTAAGAACATCTTTGACCACATCATCACATACCATGAGGTGAGATAGTGGTCAAAGGCTAATCTATCTATATATCTATAGCCATAAAATAATAATAATATTAACTGCATGAAGAATTTCCTTTGTACTTACGTAGTGCATTTAGATCTAATGTAAGTAGTATAATTAATTATTATAATAGTAATTAAACAAAAACTTTGACTCAAACACTTTGCAGTTATCGTGGTCACGGGGTGACTGCAAAGTGTTTGAAACGTGGGGACAAGAATAATGATAAATATACATGTTTAAACCGTTTAAAGTTGTTTAATTACTATGTGTAATAATCGCGAAAACCTAAGACAACATTAATTATTATAATATTGTTTTATTGACAAATAAGTATGACGTGAGGCCAGAACAAAATTACAAAGCTAATATAGTTATGCGATTAGTGATTTTGCGCTGTACCGGAAAGAGTTTGCGCGTGAATAAGTAGCTGATTACGAAGTAAAGCCTGAAATGGTGATGTATCGTCTACTATTTGCCTTCATCCAATTGACAATGACGTAGTAAAGGGAGTGGTCCCGTCCCATCCCGAGCACACGACAAATGTGACCGAGTGAAGTTCGCTTAGAAATAGCAGTTGGCACAGACTCAACTCTGGTCGGCAATAAACATGCGGGTTTTGTGAAAAAATGTGACAGACCGACATACTGGGTAAATAAACCGACCACAGCATGATGTATATTGCTAAAGTACCTACACACCACATCACCTTCGTTTCTCTGATCTATTCTACACATGGCATCTTCAAAGAGCATTCTAAATCATTATGTAATTGTTAAATAAACAATAATTAGAGATAAAAACAAACGTCTAATTTTAACATTCTGCATCGAGGATAGGTGTCTAATAAATCTTATGCTATAAATAATTTAGTTATTTAGCATTCAAATGTTGTATTCTGGTTCAATGAAAGTTATGAGATAGGTGGATATCGATCATGTGTGAGTGTACCCACTAGAAATACGGAGAACGGATATTGGTAATATGCAAATTATTTTGTAAGTTTCCGTTGATTTTAGTTTTAATTGCGTGTGTCTCATAAATCTACAATACAATTCTTTAGCGATATTATGTATTTATGAAAGAAAGAAAGAAAAGTATTTTATTGTCACAAAAAATAATACAGTAACTACAATTAACATATACCTAAATTTAAACATAATTGGCAATAAGGGGTATGCTCAGCACTGGACTGCATAGACACTAAAGTCTATACAAGGCTGATTTTCAGCATACTCCTTTTCTCGACTGAAGGTGTTTTTCGAGTAGTATTAGAGTAGCGGGCTACTTATTTACATTCGGTCTTAATTATAGCTGTTGTTATACATACATATACCATAGATTACAAATATTACAATAAAAGTTTGATGTGGTACAATTAAAAGTATTTATGATAAAATTATGTAATTATATATTATTATACATTACTAGATTTGAGACTAGAGACGTAGGTATTATAATATAATGAAAATCAGTCAAACGCGACGAAGTGCAACGCCGGCACTGAGTAGGTAAGCCTTATTTGTAAATTCCTGAAATTTCTACTTGTGGGACAGCAGTAATTTAGCAATAATGTCAACAATCCGAAACTCCTTCGCATGGAGCGAAATGGGCAAAGGTTGAAAGGAATGTTTCAAATAACTTAGTTGTGGGTGCTGAGATGTGTTGAAAACATATGGTATGTTCTGTGCCCGCTCGGTTGGCATGGCGGGGAAGGCAACCGCGGCCTTTGAAAGATTCCAAACATTTCTAGTTAGAAATGACGACGCGACAGCTATGCCTCAGGAATTTGGAATGGCACATCTAGAGAATGTGGGCTTGTGGTATTTATTACGATCTGACGAACGATATGTAGGTGATTGTGATAGTTGAGGTAAAGTAACCATAGCACAGTAGATATATGTACTGTGGCCAGAGTGTCAAACTCTCACAGCATATAAGATCGCCAATTAGGTACACTAGATGAACTTATGTTTATATAATTTTCAATATTTTTTAGGATTGACACAGATTTTCGTAGGTGCACTGTAAAACAGTTATGTTATGACAGTGTTGATTAAGGACCATCCACTATACAATGGTGCCAGGACAGTATAGAAGGGCAAATAAGCTAGCGGCTAACCTGGTGGTAAGTGGTCACCATCGCCCACGAACATCCGTTACAACAGAGGTCTCGAGGATGCATGCATATGCATATTACTCCCTCCTCAGGGTGGCCATTGAGGAGTGAGTAATATGCTATATTCTCGAAGGCTTCTAAGTCGTATATCGGTTCGGAAATACTTTACATGGCAGCTGGCTCCACATTGTTGCAGTGCGAAGCAGAAAGTGCCGTGAGAGTCTAGACTTCTAGATGTCGAAGTAAAATTTATGAAATATCCTGCTTTTACGGAGAGTCCGATGGCGAAATTCATCAGCGGGTATTAAAACAAACAGTTCCTCAGAACACTCCCCGTAATAGATACTGTTAAATATGCAGAGTCATCCAACATCTCTACGATGAGCCAAAGGGTCGAGATCAACGAAAAGAGCTTGATCGTCGATGGTTCGAGGCACTCTGTGTTGAATGCGGTCAAATGGTAGATGCTGTTACTAGGGAATTCTCGCGAGAGGTGAGAGCAGTACTTCATGTGAGGCCGAAACTGAACCTTACAAAATTGCAAGCGATAGGCCGACGTGAAATACCATCTCGCCTTTCCGAGCACACCCAGCTTCTAAAACGGTAATGTCCTAATTGGCCTTATCTTCCAAATGACAGCGAAAGTGACCGATGCTTGATATGTCGACGCCTAGTACACCGATATATAAAGGTATATAAAGATATATATTCGGTATATAAAGGAGTAGGGATTACTTGGACGTCATTTAGGACTTGTCGCCCCTGGCCATCTGTGTCCTGGCACAGAATATGGATAAATATGTATTAATAAGAAACAGAATGAAGAAACAAGGAGACAGCAAAACCCCGCAATAACCATCCGAAGAGGCGTTAGGTATGCCTGTCGCATTGAAAGCCCCAAAGCAAGGTCCATGTTCGAAACTCTTGGACAATTTTATGAGTTTTGTCGAAGAAATTTTCTCTGAAATCTCTGAAGGCTCTGGAACTATGTCTATAGATACTCGAAGACAGATATAGCACCGTTTGCATATGTGACATAAAATTACTACTGGCGAAATGACGAGTATTTTTTAGGCAACTACCTAACTCTTCGAAGATATATCTATATATATATATATTGGTCTGCTTATTTTTCAATCAATTGTATTGTCTAACCTAGGTAGGTAACAACCGTTGCGTGGAACTCATCATCTACGAAACTATGCCTACCTATAAAATTTATTATGATTTCCTGTTATCACAATAAACATGAATTTTGATTTATCTAACCATACATATATCATTCAAATTCATAAACAAAACAGTAAATTAAATATTTTATAGGTTGTAATTTCATAATTGAAAGAAGAAACCAAAATACCATCACCGCCAAATACATTTACGAGCAAACAAAAACATACTTTTGGAAACCATCCATTTTCAGGCGAGCTATAAAAGTTTTGAAATTACTATAATATATTACAACACTTTATTGCATGTTATATGTAAATAAACATTCGAAAATAGGTACTCACTTTTCTTCTACTCCTAGATGTAGTAGCCATTCCCTGAAAAGAAAAGATAAATCGTGTAAGTTAACAGGATATATTAGAATATGAATTGTGAAAATATACAATACATCTTTCCAATCATTGATTTAATTTTATATGCTGCTGAAAATTATTATTGTGGATTCTTTTATATGCATATGTAAATGCTCCTCGTTGGAGCTGTTTTATGCCTTCATAGCGATTTCCATACAAACGTATAAGTCAAATTTTAAATACCAAGTGTTCGCCTTAACGTTACTTACTAGAACATTATAAATATTTTCAACGTCAGCTAGGCTTTGTCGATGCGCTATAGACCCACCCTGTTTCGGATACTTGGTCTGAGACAACCCTGATCACTGCACTCAACCGCGTTGATATATATATATATACCTACTACTCTTCCTTGTAAACAGTTTGTACATGTGTCAAAGCCAAATATTTGGGTAAGGTGCAAGGCCTTAGTAGACTGGGGTGGGGGAAGATGCAAATAACGCCGGGAGAGAACAGTCGTTGTCATCGTTTACTACGTACCGCCTACTATGTACTAAAACTTAACCCCGAGGTTCTACGAGGTGTACCCACAGACCTAGGATTTTTTCGCTACGGTACATCCTAAGCCTATGGGTGTACCAAGGGCAAGCCGTCGTAATAAATTTACGGATTGATATTGGCACAAAAATGTCACGTTGTTGCAATAAAAAATATATAATTGAGAGCACAATAGTAATAATTTCCCACATCTAACTTTTGAAAGAAAAGCAATATAGCTTTACAATATCAAAGAGACCGCAGAACCGAGTTCATTCATTTCATTATGACGTTTATGACAACGGAAGCCACATTTCAGCATTTCAGGGTCGGCCAAGGCGAGTGTAATTTTATGAACCAATTTTCTTGTCGCAATCAGGAATTCGGAATACATTGTTCATATTAACTTTGATTTTATATTCCTGCTGACAACAGCATCAAAGGAAAAGTAACAAATAATACATATGGATAGGTTTGTTGATTTAAGTGATATTATTATGATAATAGATTGTAACATATTACAGAATGTAAGGATTCATAAAAAAGTGAATCGATAATTTTTTGTACATTTTATTATTCAGCACTTCATTTGAATTTGAGATCTTTCATCTATTTTTTGTGTAACAACTTCTTTGCAACCATACTGATCCAAGTAGGGTGAGCCACGGGTTGTTTATAAATATAGCAATGCTATTTTAAAACTGCAATTAATTTCATTCAGTCATGAAAAAATAATTTATCCATTTCTCAATTGTTATACAACAAACAATTTCCAAGATTAATTAGTATTGAACTTCCATCCGTTACATCCTGTAAAATAAGTTTGTAATGTAAATTATTATATATATATAAAGTCAAATATTAATATTCGAATTGGAGTAAGTAGCGTGTTTGTATCGTCTTCCAAGCGTACGACTTATAAGGTCTGGGTTCCGTTTTTTCCATAGTTTGTGAAATATTGGCAGGCTTGCGCCGCTATGGGAACATGTGCACGTCTGTTAGTTTATACTAAAGTAAGTATACATAATCTTTGGCGTGGTGCGTGTGAGAGATGGAAGTTACGCTGAAGCCTTCAGCGTGATCGCATGCTTTTGTGTGTTGCTCAGCTTTTCTCGGTATAGTTAAATAATATCGAACTATGTTATGAACTCTTAAATAATAGATATTTTTCAGGGTTTTCAAAGGACAAAGTGTACCGCTATTAATGATACTTCTCTGTCTGTCCGTAAGTAAAAAAAATACATTTTTGCACACGAGGGTTTGGGTTGTCGTCGTCGAAAGGTCATTGACTAGAATACAAATATATTGTTTACCTAAAATAATAAATAAATGGTCAATGTTGTGAATTTTAGACCGTTCTTGTTAGGGAACCTATCTAAAAAGCGAAACTATTTAGGGATCTGGAATTTCGGTATATTGTCATTGTGTAACATATCCACTATTTTTCCAACAAATACAGACCCTGATATATAATGTAGTTTTGAAGCTGTGATTTAAACCAAGAAACATTGTGTCGCCATAGTGCTTATAATAATATTTATTATAAGCACTATGGCGTCTAAGCGAAAATTTAATTTATACACGACTGCCAAGAAAGGAGTGTGTTTTCAGGGTTCATGTATGTATGTTGGTGAGTTTCTTTATTCCACCATAACTTCTAAACGGCTCAATCGATTTTAATATATAATATATCATTAGATTCGACTTGATAGCGCAGGTGACACTAGGTACATAAAAAACAAAAAACATGTTTAGAGGTTTTTGAAATACTGAGGGCGCAGCACGGATAGACTTAGTTTTGCATGCAAGTAAGCGAAACAGTCCTATGAGCGCATTTTTTTGTTAAATTCATAAAATAGTGTGCTTTCATAAAACGGAAATAATCTTTCAGGTATTGTGTCACATGGTTGCTACATAATAATTAGAAAGAAAACTTGAATTGATATGATTTACCATATCTACAGAAAACATAATTAACTAAAATTTTAGACCTGTATTCATGATTTTTTGTTTTCGGATCAAGCATAGTATTGGTCATATCATCTAGATTCTAGAACATAACATATTTTATTGATATCGCAGTAAAGCATAATTCTAAAAACATGTTAAAACTTGCCTGTTTGATATTAACTTCACCTTAACGGGTGAAGAAACTCCAAGAGCTGGTTGGAATCTTTATCGATAACAGGGGTAAGTAACCCGAGTGACTAATTACAGTGCTCAGTTAATGGTAATTGACCACTCAATTATGTCGTGCGTGAGATTCTTTGTTTACTATATAAGATAAAATACTTTGGTATAGATTCAGTAAATAAACATATGGTCTAAGCTACCAATGAATATACTTAGTGGTAAACGAGCAAATTTCTGTATTAACACATCTGCAATCTGCCCTGGCCAAAAATGTTTTCCAATGTTACACGAGACGTATACTAACGATAGGTATCCCATAACCAAAACTGTTCAGGCTAGTAGTACCAACTATTAGGCAAAAGACTCCAGAGTCTCGAGCATCGCCACAAAGTCGCTTGTTTATCGGTTTTTAATTAGATTTATTCCGCCATCCGCATTCTATAATCAAAGGTATTGATTATAGAATGCGATACCAGGGATACCCAGAAGCGCCACCGCTACATGGTGGATATTCCATTTACCCGAACGAAGCGATTTGCTTCGTCGTTCAACCGCCAGGGAATGGAACACCCTGGCTGAGTCTGTGTTTCCGGTTAAATCACAGACCTAGGATTTTTTCGCTACGCTCAATAAGCCTATGGGTTAAATACAGGGGGAATATGGGGGGTCTTCAAAACGCGAGTGAATAGGTATATTCTATGGGTAAGCACGCTCCATCATCGATCGCATCATCACATAACATCAGGTGAGATTGTGGCCAAGTGCTACCCAATCCGGAATAAAAAAAGGCTTTGAAATATAAAAACTCACATACCTATAAGAACCTTGAACATTAGGTACATTCTTTTTATAAATATTTATATTTATAAAAGGTAAATAATTCGGCCAAGTGTGTGTTGGACACGCCCACCGAAGGTTTCGTACTAACATACAATATATTTTATTAAGTCAATCAGTCATATGTTCAATGAGCTCGTCGCGATTTCGACTCACTTGTTTTTATTATTTATTATTGTACTTATTTTTATTATTTATTGACTTTGAACTATAACCATTCCAAGATTGATGCTTGTATGTTTTTACTAAAGAGCAAAACCATGAAAAAATTTAAAAATACGTATGTGTGTTTCCCTTTTATTTTATTATTATTGGTTAGATAATCCAACATACTGCCCCATGAAAATTTCAGCCAATTATAGTTGAAAATATATAGCCCTTTAACGTTCGGACGGACGGACGGATGAACGGAAGCAAGTTAAATTTTCTAGTACTGAACCCGAAACAGAAGCTTACTTTATATATAGCTTATTAATACTTAATTAGCGCAGTTTTATTTCTTGTGTGTATGTACGTATGTATATACGGATAGCTTACTTCAACATTTATCATGTCTTATAAGTTTCTCTATTATACTCACGGTATAATTGAGTAATCAAAAGCTAACAGGGCTTGGTATTTTTATATTAACATCAAGTTGTTAGGTACTTACGTATACATTCGTTAATTACTTAAATTTGTAAATAATAGTAATCGTAAATCGTAAATAAATTTACCATTTAGCATCTATGAAAGTAATGACAAACGAATACCTACAATAATGTAGATAAAATATGTGAAAATACATCTACAAAGTAAGGTTTATAAAGTTTGTTGATGTAAGCCTGACCATATTGTTTGGATTACTACGAAAATCTTAACAATAAACCAGCACCAACCAAGATTTTATGCTCACAATCTCTAAAAACCACTCCTAATATTTCTAAACAAAAAAGTTTTGTTTACTTTACACCGAACCAGCGCAACCTAGATTGCGGCCCCTCTGAATTAATCGGCATAAAAATTATAATAAGTGTCACTCGCCGGCCTTTTCGAGCAATAAATCATGTCTCTAAAAATCAAAGAAGCACAAGTTTACATAATACGTGCGGGCCGCGGGGAGAGCCCAACTTATTGAACAATTCGCAAAATATTAATAAACCGAAGCAATTATTACAAAAAGCCAAAAACCTCTCGACAGTAAAGAAAATTATTTTGTGGGTAAACAGGTAGTAACATTTTATTAAACGCTGGCCATCTCATTACCAAACCTTTCTCTTTCCTCTTTTAATTAAAAACATTGTACCTAGCGTCAGCACGTTTTAATTTAAAATCTTCTCGCAAACACTACTTAAAACAAACATTTAAAATATTACTGAAGAATTCGGTGAGCATTTAAGAAACATTGCTAATTTATGTTCTGCGGTTAAATTGTAAGGTATTTGCCTAATTGCTTTAGAATTTCTAGCTATTCAGAAAAAAACTGTTGGGCAAAGTAAGTATACAAACTCTGGTAGACAAAGTAAGTACTAAGTATACATAAATTTGTAAATTTCTAGTTAGTTTTTGGTACAGTAGATATTCTTACTCTGCCGAAGTGTCATATACGTTGAAGTGAAGAAAATCCTACTGGTAATTTTGTAGATAAACGTATGTTATCAAATATTTTATTTATATATCTGTGCAAATTCATTTAGGTATACCTACTCCTATAACTACGGCCACAGTGCAATTAAGGGTTTGTTATTTTTGCAGTGTTAGAAACGTCGGGACAAAACTAATGATAAAATATTCGCGATTTAAACCGTTCAAAGTTGTTTAATTACTATGTGTAATACTCGCGAAAACCTAACACAACATAATATTAAAATATATTGAGCTCGGAATTAAAGGCTAACCAATTATGGATACATTTAACATAAGGTGGACGCTTACGTCTACGGCTAGTATTTTTTTGTTGTTAATTTAGGTAGTTGAAGTACCTAAGTACTTGATCACTTTGAGAGTCGAAGAAGATATGTCAAAATATGGAATATATTCTAATACATATTGAATTGATTATATGTTTTATGGGTAAACGTAATTGTTAATAGTTCTGATAGTTTTAGGTGTAATTTATGGATCTATAAGCATTGGTGTTTCATAACTTTTCAAAATAATACTAGCGAAATCATTTCATTCTCGCGAAAACAATGAGTATGCAGAATGGTTGCCAAAGTTAGGGCGCGTCCCATTTTGCGCTTTAAAGTGCTAAGGGACCTCTAGATAGAATAGTGTAACCACTATCAAACAGCTTTCATTTCAACCTTAATAAACAACAAAAGTCGTCTGTTTGTACTTTAAAGTTTGTGCATTATTTCATAGAGGTAAGACTTAGGAGAGGTAAGACTTTCAGTTTCGTTATTTTGGTTGAAAATTCTTAATCAATGAAAACACTGATGTTTCATTGGCGTACTTTGGCACTTCATAATCGTCCCGATTTAGTAGTGAGCGTCGGTATCTACAGTCGGTAATCTTTTCATATCGGAACAGCCACATTCTTCGGTACAAACGTATGCATTGTAAGCGCAAAATGCAATACACCCTTATATTCAAATTTTAAGTTTCTTGTTAAAGAATTATTTCTATCATAAGCATAAAAATAATTTCTAACCACATTCTTGAGCTAATACAGTAGTTAGTTCTGAATAAAGAGCACTGTAATGTAATGGTATTTCTACTGTCATAATTCGCTACTGATAACATATTACCTAGTTTAAGACTTGGCCATTATCCAATATAAACTCTGAAGAAAATTATTTAAATTGTCAGTCTTCATAGTAACACGCCCCGCCAGTCACTGTTTGCATATATTTTTGATTTATTGATGTAACACGTCGACAAATTCAACCTTATTCAATGTTTACGCTTCTGGAAATTGTTACTTTCATAAAAACGTTAATTTTAAAACTTATATAAACACGTGGTTATGTAAACTTACTCCCACTAACTGTTTGGCAACAACAAACTGACTCTACCATTGAAATGTATTGTTTTATGTTCGTCCAATCCATGTGGGTCCACTCATAAATTGGAGGAGCGGAAATCTCTTCAATGCAATGTTAAACTATGGGTATATTCCATAGTTTGACACTGCATTTAAAATGTATTAGAGTATTTTATCTTAAACATATTTTAAGATAATATACTCGTAAATTACCTGGAATTGAAACAAATGAGTCGGGGCATGACCAGTTTGATCACTTAATTACTTTAAACGAATATCTGGCGCATATAAGCTTTGTTCCCGCTGAGCTGCTAATTCCTCCTATTCGCAAAACCACGAGGTAGACCTTTTTTATGCATTCTCCTATTGAAAAACGTAGCTAGCACAGAAAACGCCATGTAGTTAACTATAAATGCATGAAAATTGTATATAGCAACAGAGCCAACATGTCTATATAGAAACTTTTAAGTAAGCTAATGCGTTTTAGCGAGAAGGCGTCGTTACAGTAAACGTTAGTTTAAAAAGGCTAAGCAACAACGGGACTTACAAAATGCTGTAATCTAATACGGATTGTCCTAAATATGTTCCCCCAACGACACCGGGAGCTCATCCTTCAGACTTCCAGCGAACCTGGTCGAGTTCTTTATATTGGAACAACTTCCAATCAGAAATAGCAAGAGCAGCGACCGAGTTCTCGATTTTATCTATCCTCTATTTTTATAACAGAACGACTACGCACTGTCCAACGGCTTATACCAGCGACAATGCACAAATAACGACTTCTAAATTCTAATACTTACTCAGCTTCATAAACATACAGTTTCTTTAAAATTGCTGCGATATTGGACGACGTTCAACACAACAAATCCTACGCATCAGGGAAACTTTGAAGCAAAACAAACCTCTGTGGACAATGAATTAAAGGAAAATATTTGTTCTACACTCATGGAACGCAGTTGTTGTTCAATGGTGGACGTAAAATAAAAATCAAATGCTTGTGAAGTTTAATTTCTCAGAATCAAGGGTCAAATGTAAAGGATAACGAAGGTGCACTTGGCGTGATAATTTGAAACACTATACAACAATGTTGAATAAATTGCACGCCATGGCAAAATAATATTACCATTTTCTTATATTTCAGAGTTAAAGTTCAGTTTCACGTCGTAGAATTAATTTCATTTATTAACTTGATTAACATAAACACGCAGGCAATTTGGAATTAACGAATTTCTTACCGCCATAAAATGTAGGGCAAAAGCTACCGAGTATACCTACGTAATGTTCCAATATTATGATCAATATGGTTCATAGTATTAGTATTTACTGAGACAGAAAAAGTCCAAAGTCAGGGTTGGTTGTGACCGATCGATACGGTCAAACTAATGGACCTACCCTTGCACTAGACGGTGTAATGTTATGTACCTGCTATGAATTATTGTCAACCCACACAGCGAAGTTTGAAGCCAGATTTATCTCTTAGATATATTTTCCGTAAACAAGGTTAACAAACAGAAGCATTAAGCCGGTATATGTATTATATTCATCATACACAACAATTGTCCGATAATGAGCATATAAATTAAGAAATCATTACTAGAGTTTCCTTCTATCAATGTATCAACTTTGTTAACATTCCCTTATAATGTCTATGTATATGAAAATTAGTTTTTGCGAACATTATCATATTTTCAAATTAGGTGTAATTTACCATAAATTAAGTAAAAAAGTATCATGGCATATGGGATTTATTTTGTCACGATCGCATGATTTAAGTTTAAAACTTATTGAAATATCACTTTAGTTAGATGCAACCTATCCTAGATTATGTATTCAGGACTGCTGACTCGCAGACGACACATAGGCTTAGAAGTAGTTTTACTTTAATTACTACAAAAGTTAAACTAAATTGTTTGATACTTTCGAAAAGATAAGTTAATCCAAAATGGTTATGCGCTAATAACACCAAAGCACTTAGATTAGCTGTAATCTTAAGATTGCGAGGCATACGGGGTTAGTAGATATCCTAGATGTAAGATTGCAAGGCAAACGTGGTTAGTTCTTCCTAGATGTCGTTAGTCGAGACGCGCAGCTTCCGGCCTTCCATCATAAATAATTTTATCGAAGCCTCGGAAATTGTGTGTATAGACGAAGTATACCATCGGAAGGTAACGTATTCCATTAAATCATTCAATACGTTTATTCAAAAAAAGAAACAAACGTTCTGATTGATACACTATCACTTGATCACATATTTCACTGTTTTTTTTACGCTTAACGCAGGCAGAAATTAAAGATCGTAAGATCATAAGGTAGGTAGAAAGAAATCAAGAAAAAAGTTTTATGTAAGTACCTATGACTGTTTTGACTTGATTGCAGCTGAATGGGAAATGCAGCCAAGCGAAGCGACTGCGAGGACACGCAACAACGGACGCCGGAGTTGTGATCGTCGGCGTGTGGCTGTGGCGGCCGGCTTGCTGAGTTAGCACGAGTGCGCTGTCGCCGCCAACTTTTGCGCGTCGCACGTCCGGCGACCGTTTAATGCGCGGGTATTTCGGTATATCACAGGCATCGGACAAATCGCGACCGTGCGACCCGGCCTCAACGAGCGCTCTAATTATAAACTTGTTTATATTTTTTATTCCCTCCATGACTTTTATTCTGTTTCCACGCGTTTGGGACTGCCGCAGCAGCCGCTCGAGGCCTCACTCCTCGACCTCGGGGACCACGTGCACCTCTAAATAGCCACGCGACACTCGGGAGTATCGTGAATGCGGTTTATCGGGATTGGATAGAGCTTATCAGCGGCGCGATGACGGTGGTAGAATGCGTTTAGGCGCGAAAGGCGCGAAATTACGTTTTGCGGCGGTACGGTGTCGGATGAGGCACGGGTACGTACCGAGATCGTGTCGGAGATAGCGCTGCAGAAGGCGCCGAAGCCGGAGTGCGCGTGAGAAGCGGACGAGGCCTCCGGAGTGGAGGGCGGGCTGCCGCTAGGGCGCTCCATGGCGCGAGTGGCCGGCGGGCGGGCGGTCGGCGTAGCACTGCCGCCGCGCGTTACATAAACCTCGCGCTCCTGTGCTCCACGCTTGCCCGCTGCCGCTGCTCGCTCCCACCTGTCTGTTGTCTTGTCGCTACGTATTGGCATCATACGCAGTCCACAACAATAACATTAAATAATTATAGAAAATTCTATTTTAAGTGTACGTAACGTAACGCCCGATTTGTTGCACTTTGTCTCAAGATAGCTTTTCATTGAACAGATTGACAGCATCTGTGTTTCAGTCAGTTTAAAATGTAAATTCGAATGTGATGGTTATGATTGGTGTTATTAAAACTCGTCTATCGTGCAATGAGGGTGCGAAGGTAATGGCAGGATGACTAATGACGACTGTCATAGAGTGACCTTATAAAATACATCCAACCACCTACGTAAGGGCACGGTAGGTACATAGCTTGATCCATACATACATTAGCAGGTGCCGTCAACCCATTAGTAATTGATCGCTGTTCTTTCATTTATTTACTCCTACTGTTGCGTTAGTGACAATTTGATGGATAATTTATGTTTGACCTACAAATTGACGTTACGAACAACAATGAACCCACTCAGAAATATATGACCGGGCATACTTACGATACGAAGACGACGCGACGAACGACGTGTTTTACGTAGAATTTACTATTGTTTAATCTGCGAGTTAGAGATAGCACGAGATAACGACGTGAAAGCTTATTTGTGTAATGGAATGAGCCGCATGTCCAAACTGCGAGGTCTACGAAGTCCCAGGTTCGATCCTCAGGTTTCGACCAAGTGTTATAGGTGGGTATTTCCTGGTCAGGTCAATTGTCATGTATTATAATGAACAAGTCTCTATCAAGTCACAGTGCCCTGAAGATGGCAAGCCCCATATTACATGGGATCTCTTAAATCATGTCATAGAACATATAATAATACTACATCATTTGTGTCGAAACATGGGGTAGCATTACTATATGTTCTATGACGTGGGTGTCTATCATACGCCTTCGAGGATATAAATAGTAGTAATTACGTGGCATCGGCAAGCATCTATGAACTTATTTATTTTAATTTCACTTAAATCTATTTTATTTGTTTACCCGCTAAAGATATTAGTACACTTTTGCCCGAGTCACAGAAAATTGAGATTCCTCAGTTTATTAATAGATTAAGGCGGTTTTTGCGTCAAGACCTCCTTATAATGCTTCGTGTTTTTTTTATATTGCTGATAGCCTTTGACCACTATCATACCTGAGGGTAAGTGATGTGGTCGAAGATGTTGTTCAGGTTAACCTAGAATTCCTGGCTCTCAAGGATAGCTGCCGGAACACATCGTTAGATGCCTGGTGACAGATCTTCTGCTTGAGGGTAGCTAACCAGGCAAGCATTCGCAAAATGGGTATTTTGGTTACCACCAAAAGAAGAAAGTTAATAAACACGTCGATAATTCTTCCGATTGGCCAACGTGGCATGGCGTCACGTTGGCTTACCAGGAAAATTAGGTGGAATTGCCACTAGATTATAAATTTAAATGTATTTCTAAAATATAAATTAAGTAGTAGTTTTATTAAATATATTTTAAATGTTTGTATTCCCCAGTACTTATATAAAATATTCTTGGACGAAAGGGTACATTATAATCATTGCTTTTGACTGCCGTTTTCGAGTAGACAGAAGCAGTGATGGCTCAGTGGCATTGGCTATGGACTGCCGCGCAGCAGGTCCATGGTTCGAATCCCGCCCAGAGCTTGAGCTTCACCGCGTGGTGGAAGGGCATTTTGCGAATGCCCGCCTGGTTAGCGACCACCCTCAAGTAGAAAATCTGTCGCCAAGCACCTAACGTGTGTTCCGGCAGCAGTCTTTGAGAGCCAGAAACAGGCAGGCTAATGAGACCTAACAACTGGACGTCTCAGTGTGACGGGCACAGTGCAATTCGTCGTTGACGAAATGCGTCTGTTATAGGCAGAGGTTAGTCCACTTAACATCAGGTGGGCCTCGGGCTTGTTCCGTCACAATAGCATAAAAAAAAAGACTGTAGGTAGGATATACCTGTAATTTGCGTACTCACAGAGTATACCTAGTAGTATTAGGCAATAGTAGTGTAGGTAATAGTGGCATATTAAAATGATTGTCAGGGTAGGGATGTATGTAAGTAGCTATAACTATTCGGGTGATATAAATACCTAACAGGTTTCAACCTCATCCCTGGAAACCCCGTAAATCTTTTTTTTATGATTAACTAGCTGACCCGGCGAACTTTGTTCCGCCTTAAAGGCAATAAATAAGCAGTTTTTTTTTAATTGGAAAAAATACAAAAAAAATAATTAAATACCTACATTAATCATTCATAATTATTTCTGTATTTTAGTACATAGGTTGCTCTTCATTTAAGTACCTTGTGATACACGACATTTTTTGTTTTATTATCAGGCGCAAAAACAAACAACGCAGATGGTCTTCCGACCCGTGAACATGCCACGTATAATTGACCATGGGAAAAACATGAATGTTCTAGATTTAAACCACAAACTTTTAAGGATTGGCCTTGTGATTTGTTGATGGTCATGGCAAATGCAAGACGTATCGGAAATTGAAGTCTTTTAAATTCAAACGGCATATCGGTTGGGATCATCGGTATCCTCGGAATGAGAACTTCCTCACCTTTGAATTTTCCTATCATTATCGTAGCGTAAATTACATTGTTCATCAATTTTCTAACCACCAAACGCGTACCGTTGCACAGCTTTGTTAGTTCGAAGCATGATTACTACAGAGCCAACCTTTAGGCGTAAATTGTGCGGTGGTAAGCCAGGCACGTCCAAACAGTTTAAAAATTCAATTGGATAGTTGGTGGCTTCATCTTCATTTGTGACGCAGTCAATAGATTTGAATGAATGCATTGTTCCAATGATCTTATTTTGAATTATGTAGTTTAGGTCATCTACATCTTTATTCTTAGCCGCTAAAATTGCTCGCTCACTCAACCATTCATTATTTTTGTAGTTAGAAATAATTTCTGGAAATACATTGTTGATAAGTTCGTCTTTTGATGAGACAAAATTACAGAAATTATTTGGAAATGATATTAATCCGCTCGATTCATCGACAGGTACTTGACCATTACCGATAGTCAGCAATTGCTCCGAGAAATCTTCAGCAGATGTATCATTAAGCAATGTAAATTTTTTAAGGATCCTGATATTTCTATTATAATTTTTAACTGTTATGTACGTAGTATTCTAGAGTACTGCAGCCCCGTATGGAGCCCGACGTACAAGGTACATATTGAACGACTGGAAAAACTGCAGCAAAGATTTTTATACCATCTTTCCTACTCGAATAATCTTTGTAGTAAGTTGGACTCGTATGGCTCTAGACTGTATCACTTTAAGATGTCCTCACTCCAAAAAAGAAGGAACAGCGCTGACCTTGTATTTCTTCACAAGCTTATTCATGGATACATAGATAGTCCCTCTTTGCTTGCGAAAATTGAATTTGATATCCCTCGCCCCTCTAGCCGTCTCATTAATCGAAAAACATTCAGCCTTCCACACTCACGCACAAACTACGGTCATCATTCATGTTTGTATCGTATCTGTTGTTCTTATAACAATATTTGTCATGATGTTGACATTTTTAACCCCTCAGTCTCTTCTTTTAAGAGGCTGCTATTATCCATTTAAAAACCTTAGTTAAAAATTATTGGTACACAATACTTTTAAGCATGCTGTGTTCACAGCAAGAAGGACGTGCGCGCCTGTACATGTTTTATAATGATATTATCACTTGTGTTTAATTAAGTGTATATCCAGTTCTGTGAACCATCAACAATAAAAAAAAAAAAAAAAAAAAAAATGTAACTCTCATGTTTGTTGTCAGTTGCAGTTTCTTCACATAGCGCCATAGATTTGACGATTTGAGGCAAGCGTTTATTTCGTCGGCAGCCGTAGATCTTGGAATTACTGGCAGTATTTGGCGGAAATCGCCAGACAGTAAAATCATTGCTCCTCCAAAACATCTCGAGTCATTGCGTAAATCTTTTAGTGTTCGGTTAAGTGCTTCTAATGCACGTTTATGCGCCATTGTGCATTCGTCCCAGATGATGATTTTCGATACCGCTAAAACTTTGCCCATTGCTGAGCGTTTTGCAATATTACACGTTGGTTCTTCAATAGTTTGAAGATTTAACGGTAATTTGAATGCTGAATGAGCCGTACGGCATCCTTCTAACAATGTGGCTGCTATTCCAGAAGAAGCAACTGCAACCGCTATGTGAGATCTCGCCCGAACAGTTGCTAAAACTAATGACATGAGGAATGTCTTGCCAGTTCCACCAGGGGCATCTAAGAAATATAAACCACCATTTTCATCATCGATTGCCTTCATTAAAGTATCATAAACTTCCTTTTGTTGGTAATTCAACAGGGGTACTTTCGTTTGAACTACTAAATCTAATTCCTGGTGATCATATTCACGTTCCCGTTCCAATTCTCGATTAAATGCGTCATTCATTTCACGATATGGTGCTGGCATTCCTAACCTGATTATTGATTTCCGCACATGAGGTAACACATATCTTCGATCAAGAGTAAAGCACGATTATGTATATCCTCATTCATCTCAATATCGTGATTGAACTGATACGAATTTGATGTCAAATATCTTCTGACATATTATCCTTGTATTTGTGCCACAGGTTACATGGGTTTGATGGAAAACATGTCGAAATTATGATAGCGAATAATGTGCGTATCTGACTTGGAGCTGCAGAGATAATGGCTTCAGCGATTGTCGTATCCCAATGACTATCGTTTTCTAATAACTTCAATTCTTCACATGCAGCACGATATGTTGGGAATATTACACCATTAACAGTTCGTAGTGACTCAAATGACGTTGGTCCACGCACATTTACCAGCAACAACCGCAAATAGAAACATTCATTATTCTTTTGATGAACTGTATACATACGACCAAGAGCATCAGTAGAACGCACATCTGGATACCCAGGAACCGCATCGCCTTGCTTCCGTCTTTGAAAATTCCCAAATCTGATTATTTTTTGTTATACCACGTTTTATAGTGACTGACGTTTCATGTCAAGTCACACGGGAATGCTGTCGAACGGGATAAAAAGTATCCTATGTCCTTCTCCTGGCTCTAAACTACCTCCCTGCCAATTTTCAGCTAAATCGGTTCAGCCGTTCTTGAGTTATAAGTGGAGTAACTAACACGACTTTCTTTTATATATATAGATTTGTTATACCACGTTTTATAGTGACTGACGTTTCATGTCAAGTCACACGGGAATGCTGTCGAACGGGATAAAAAGTATCCTATGTCCTTCTCCTGGCTCTAAACTACCTCCCTGCCAATTTTCAGCTAAATCGGTTCAGCCGTTCTTGAGTTATAAGTGGAGTAACTAACACGACTTTCTTTTATATATATAGATTTCAACCACGCGCGATTGTGATTCCACATAGGTAAAACAGCTGTTCAAATAAAAGTAAAATTTCGTCACGATTTTCTATATAACTACGTACTTATCTTTTACCAATAAACGTAAGTAAACGAAGAATGTTCGCAATTTGCAGATAGTCATTAAAAAGAAATGTTTAGTAAAACGGTTATAATTGTTCCATTATTTTTATTTGTTATATTTTGTGATGTGCTGAGTGGAAGAGTCAAGAGAGTCATTGGCGGGACAGAAGTTGCTTGTGGTGCGTGTTTCTTTTTGCCATTTACATATAATTTAATTTTGGGGAAATTGGACGAAAAGTTTTAATTTTTATCATAAATCGCAATAATTTAGAGTAACTGTAATGAATAAGTGAAGTCAAAATAGTAGATTTAGTTAGATTTTACGACCTGTCGGATAAATCGGACGTTATGAATAGCGGTATCATTAACTGCCTTACGACAGAGTGTATACAAATAAAAATAAAATTAATCCAGCCAAATGATACAACAATAAAATAATATCGTATGTTTGACTTTTTGTAAAAATAAACAATTTTTTTACACAATTACAACTAGGGGAACAATAATAGTCATGTGCAGGATTCGAACCCGCGTAGAACGAGAGGACACATTAGAGTTATGAGTTATTACATTAGTCATGTTGGCTTAGCGGTCAGAGCATGCCCTGGCTATAGGGTGGATGGTGCGGGTTCGAATCCAGCACATGACTATAATTTTTCGTCCGGTAATTTTGTAATGTAGTCCGCAGATTCATGGAAAAATGAAACATTTAAAAAAGAAAAAATGTGCCTACTGTTTTTGCAATACAGACCGTTTAGAGTATTTACATGGTGGAAGGGCATTTTGCAAATGGGACCACGCTCAAGTGGAAAATCTGTCGCGAAGCACTTAACGGTGTGTTCCGGCAGCTGTCCTTGAGAGCCAGTTATTCTAGGTTAAGCCTGTTTAACACCTTAGACCACATCATCACTTACCATCAGGTGAGATTGTGGTCATAGGCTTACCTATGAGCCAGATAAAAAAATTACAAGCTTTCCAATTCAAAAAATATATTTTACTAGCACCCTAGTCTAGCACTCCACTGCGATGTATTATTGTTTATAGAACTTATGTTAATTTTATTATATTGTATACTTTGTTATCTACACTAGACAAAATAAAATATTACTAGGGCTTAAAAATTTAAGGACAGTTCCGTATCTTCCAATTGGACGACAAAACGTTTTACAATAGTTTGAGATTTTGAGAATATATCAGAATAATAGCTGCGCAAAGTATTTGGGAGGGTCGCTATTAAAATTCAAAATGGCGCTCTCCACCGCGCGATTTCGTCAGTTTGCTTTTATTGCAATCGAGCTATCGCCTCTTCAAATTTAAAAAAAGACAAGATAATAACAATTATAGTATTGATAAAATAAAATTAACACAAAATTAAAATACATGTATAGAGCCATTAGAGAAGAACGAGCAAGAAACTCTGGGCCATTCTTTTAAACGTCTTGTAACACTATTTTACAATTCTTTTAACAATGTGTTACATACTTACTATATAATATTTCCCTGTTTCGCAAACTGGATGTCACCCCTTCTCTATGCTTATTCCAACTTATTTAATATAGATCCTCTGTATATCACTCGGTCCTCTTAGTTACACCGCATATGAAATGACGACCCTATTCCTTTTCGTTACACCATTTATTATTATACTAAATATATATATATATATATATATATAGGTATATATACCTGCATACCTTTTATTACAATGAAAGTAAAAAATATAAAATATTTTGTTATAATTTTGTATGTATGTTAATTAATGCAAAATACTTCTATGTTAGAGTTTTATTTTGCAATTTATTTTGAGTAATTGTTTCGTGCAGTATGAGGGTACGTCTATGATAAGTAAATTTGTGTCAAATCATATACGATACCCTTCAATTTCCGCTTGCATAAAGTTGTAGGTAAAGCTATTGTAAAGTTATAATGCTATTGTAATTACCTACTAGGTACCTTCACTAGGAATACTCATAAAACAAAATGTATCATTCGGTAACATAGTCCTCAATTATTTTTTTTCTCATTTTCCAAGAAAATGTCCAAGGCCTGCCGCACGGCGCTCCGACATCGCCGCGCCCGCGAATCTCACAATCCATGGCGCACCCATGCTATGATTCGCGTGTCAGTCTGTGACTTTGGCGCTGTGCCGTGGAGTGGAGAGCATTTGTCAAGATAATCTCAACCCATTTTTTTCCCACTCAGCTTTAATAATAGGGGTTAAAGTATGAAATTGCCGTTTCATTGTAATAGGTACTTAATACTTACTACGAATTGACATAGAACCTTCATGGTTTGAGATTTTTAAGTGAAACTTTTTTCACATGGTTATTTTTCTTCTTTCATCTGAGGTCTTTTTTCATATGAGGTTCCTCTTTTAAAAAATGTGCAACATTTAATTGTCGACTTTCAGTTGTTTTTTATTCAGCTTAGACAAGAAAGATGGATTCTTCGAAAATTCGAGTGATTTGTGAATAAGAGTTCCGACGCGGAACTAACGCGTCAGAAACAGCTCGCAATGTCAGTGTTGCGTTTGGAGAGGGGACTGCTAATGAACGCACCGTGCGATTTTGGTTTAAAGGCTTTTGTGATGGAAACTTTGATTTGAAGAACGAACCACGTGGTCACCTCCGCCCACACAGGTGAATAACAATGAATTGAAAGAGATTGTGGAAGCCGATCCGAGCCAAACTACCCAGAAATTAGCGGCATGGTTTAACGTTACCTTACCAACAATATTGACTCATTTGTGTCAAATAAATAAAAAAAAATGTAAAATGGGTGCCTCATAATTTGACTGATCTGCAGAAAGAAACGCGTGTCGAAACTTGTGTTGCCTTGTTGAATCGATACAGAAATGAAGGAATATAGGATCAAATTGTGACATGTGATGAAAAGTGGATTATTTACGATAACCGTACGCGAAAGATGCAATGGCTGACCCCAGGTTCTCATTATTTCTATAACTATGTGGTTCTATGTGGAAGATAACCCCGTCGCTACAGTGATTGTCGCGCAAGCGTTTGTCGATTCGACGTTATGTTGCACCATCGATCGTCGAACAAAAGATCCGTCGCGCTGTCGTTTGTTGAGATGGTGTGTTGTCGAGCCACCGATTGTCGAGTATCTGTCTGTCGCAACCATGATACGGAGTCGGTCAAACGCCGCAACAGTGCTTTGTCCGATCTGGTCAAGCAATAACGGCAGATGTCTACTGTGCCGAACTCCAAACAATAATAGCAAAACTAGCAGTGAAACAGCCCCGACTCATGTATCGATCTTCACCATTATTGCTCCATGATAACGCCTCATACAGCACGAGAAACTCTACAGGAACTGCAAATAGAAACCATTCGTCACCCTCCGTATTCGCCAGACCTTGCTCCAACGGACCAGCATTTTTTTCGTGATTTGAACGATTTTCTACGTGATAAAAAGTTTTCCCAGGAGATAGAATGCTTTCACACAGTTTGACGAGATCACTAGATTTCTATCGTCAAGGCATAAATGACCTTCCTATTGGATGACAGCAATGTGTAGATAATAATGGTAATTATTATGATTAAATAAATATGTTAAATTAAAAAAAAACAATTTCAAACCAAATCGGCAATTTCATACCTTAACCCCTAACATCAAAAGAGGATCCACAAAAATGCCCTAACGGGATGGCAGTGCATCGACAGCGCCTTGAAGTCTCCAAGTTGGAGATGCCGATATCTCAAAAGGATGGTGACCACTCAGGATCACGCTTGTCGTCATATCAGCTTGTGTGCCATTAGATCATATAAGAAAACTATCCCAGGAATATGGAAAATGGGGAAAGGGGGCTTTTTATCTAACCCCAGACGCACCGCACTCAAGGAATAAGATCCCAAAGCCTAGCACCATTAAAGTTGTCAGCATTTAGTGCTCACCTAGCCATACATAAACATATTACATGTTGTAAGGACCGCTACGTTTCAGTTTACGACGAAGCCGTAAAACCCTACGTTATCCACGGGACCTTTTGTGATGTTCCTGAACGTCAAACATTGTTGAGTACCTCTTTTTTAGTTGCAATCAAATTTTGCTGAGTACCTACTTTTTCATTGTTTATAGGATAGCATTTTTACCACTATCTCACCTGTTGGTTCGGAAAGATGTGGTCGAAGCAGGGGAGACCTAGCATGAGAACTCAAGGTCTCAAGACTCGTCATATTTTAACACTAGCTGTACCTGCGACTTCGTTCGCGATTGCCGTACCGGCAAACTAATTATTCACATTTGAGCACTATTTATCTCATATTAAGCAACGCTGTGGTCTGTGGTAAAGCACTCCTAGTAAAGCATAGCTCAGAAAGGAGCTTTTTATTTTGGGTTTGATAACTCCCAGCATGTTTTTCCAGAAGACAGTAGTTAAGTAACTCAGAGAGTTACACAGTTGTAACACATTTAATACATTATAACAAATTATAATATATTTATCTATACATATTATCTATATATACATATATATTACATGAATTATACATACGTGTATCACATCAAAAACACATTTTCTATACTCACCCCTCACAGCACCCTTCATTTTCTTCACACTTCCACACACACTTACCATAATATTTACTTGCATGCATTCATTTTGATAAGTATTGTCCGATGTATTATTATGTAAGATTCCATAATTTAATATTGTATTTTTGTTCTTGCACATTAATAAAAATTTTTTTTTGTTTAATGGTAAAGATTAAAAAATAATTTAAATTTTAATCATGATAACCAAAATATATTACCAATCCAATACTTTTGTACATCGACGAAAGAGGCCTGGGTCCTATCCTACGGGTCAAGAGCCTAGTTTTGGGAACCAGGAGCTCCATAACCATATTGTTATCATAATGTTCCATTTTCACACAGTAAATGATTTTATTATTATTTTTTTCTTTGTGCGTTTCTTTGGAATTTCGATTATAAAACGGTATCTTTATGCAGAGGTTCTCCTTGTTTGGCGATAGAACAAAAATATATTAGGTTGTACACTTCCATTGCGCAGGCTCTAAATTGTATCCGGCAAAAGATAGAAAGTTAAAAAATTGATTGTGGCGAATGTTCCAGATTTTAGAGTTTTATCTTAGCAAGCTTGCAAATCTAAATAAGGATGCCGAGATGCCCGTGGGGTGCCAAGCTGTCCATGGAGTGCTGGGCTGCCCATAAGGTGCTGGGCTGCCCGTGGGATGCCGGAATGCCCGTGGGGTGCCGGGTAGCCCTTGGGGTGCCGGGTGGCCCCGGGGGTGCCGAGTTGCCCGTGGGGTTCCGAGGTCACTCGTTACTATTTTAACAAAAAAAAAATGAAATCGGACTACGCGTTCGTAAATTACAACTAAGTAACATTTTGACTTTCATGCCCTTTCCCGAGGGAACCGTGCTGAATTTCGGGATAAAAAGTATACAATAACGTTCTTCGTGGTATGAACTCAAATCGTGTAAAGTTTCATTGAATTCCATTAAGTAGCTCATGGGGTGCTGGGCTGCTCGTGGGGTGCCGGGCTGCCCATGGGGTTCCGTACTCACTCATCACTATTCTAACAAAAAAGAATAAGCGAAATCGGACTTCGCGTTAATAAATTACAACTTAGTGTATATTTTGACTTTCATCCCCTTTCCCGAGGAAACCGTGCTGAATTTCGGGATAAAAAGTATACGATAACCGTAGTATGAACTCAAATCGTTTTAAGTTTCATTGAATTCCATTCAGTACTTTTGGAGTAATGCGCGGCCGGGATACAGACAGACAGACAGACAAAAATATAAAAAAATACAGTTTTGGCATCAGTATCAGCTACAGAGTGCTCTCAAATTTTTTGTTTTGCAAAATATCTTCAATGTACAGAATTGGACCTGTTACAGTTTTATTGTAAGTATAGATAGATAGATACCAAGTGTTCAAACTCGGTGTAATTTTTTTTGCATATTGCTTAATTTCAAAATAAAAATTCCCATACAAACTACTTTTCGAAGTATATTTTAAAACTAGCTGTACCTGCGACTTCCTTCGCGATTGCCGTACCTGCAGACTAATTATTCACATTTGACCACCGTTTGTCTCATATTAAGCAACGCTGTGGTCTGCGTTGAAGCACTTTTAGTAAAGCATAGCTCAGAAAGCAGCTATTTACCTAAAGTAGGTTAAATGGATTTAACTCCCAGGTTGTATTTTCCAGAAGACAGTAGGTAACTCAGAGAGTTCCTTCGCGGTTTGCACAATAAATGGTGAAGCAAAGTATGTCTATGCGTGTCTTCCGAGCTGAATTTCGGGATAAAAGGTATTGTACGATGTAAGCATTGTACATTGGTTGCTTGCAGCGGTTTACGCATTCATGCCACAATTAGTAAAGGGCCGCTCCACTTGGCTTTGCCTCTAAGTCCAGACTGGAGCGGCAACGGGTGGGCTGCGGTGCTGTATGGGCAGCACCGCATCTGAGGCGGGCTGTGGTGTTGTATGGGCGACACCACAGCTGACGGTGAGGGGCCACGGCGGGAGAGGAGTGCCGGTATCACGGTGCGCCGCTCTCCCTACCTTCCGTGGCCACGGCGGGGCCGCCACCGTTGGATGGCGGACGCGGAGGGGCCGCAGGGGAGGAGGAGTGTTGGTATAGCGAGGCGCCGCTCTCCCTATCCTCTGCGGCTGAAGTAGCAGGCGACGGGGCTACTCATCTGACCCGTCGCAGGGGGACCTTGGGCGTCGGAAGCGGGGTCGTCTGACGCCCATTTGCGGGCTTGGTCCCCGGGTGGTAGCGACGTGCCATGTGTTCTGGTGCGTCGTGAGGGGTAGCACCCCAGGAGGGGTCCGGCAACGGACAACCGTGGCGGGTTCGTGGTTGAGTGCTAAAGCGACCCTGCGATCCCGCCGAGAAGTGGTAGAGATGGAACACCGTGTGTTATTTAGTCGGTAGGGGCACTTGCTGCTGTGGGAGTAGTTGGTGTCGAGCCCGACATATCCCGGCCACCTTCCCCGGGGTGGACGGGAATGCGTAAATGCATTTTTCACACGTCAAAAAAAAAATAGCTACAAAGAAGACCTCTGCCAAGTATGGATGCCGTGCATAGCCCACTACAGCTTTTTGACTAGTTACAAAGGACGTGGGCGGCCATTTCTCAAAGTGATTTCGACGAACTGATTTTGATTTTAAGCTTGCTTTAATTTTATGATTCTTGTAAATGGTAGAAACACGGATCAATAGTTAATATAATTTAACATAGCAAAAATCCTATGGTTTTTCGATTTTCTGCCATTTCATTGGCGACATTAACTTATGTTACATTTCTTCAAATTGCTAAAATTAAAAAATTTCTTTACTCATACGTAAAATAGGGATTTGTTGTAAACTTAACAAGGAATTAAATTTAAAAAACCAGTCTGGATAATTAGGTTTGGTAAATATTGATTGAATATTTTTTATAGAAATATAATGTGCGTGTGGACTGAGTGACCACATTTTTTTTTGTTTCTTTTTGTTAAGGAAGTAACTTTAAGATTTAGTAAATGTTATACAATAATTTGTAAAATGCGTATTGTAATTTGTAATGAATTAATAATGAAGTTATGATTCCTAAGCTATGGTCTCTCAGTTCTCACACTCAAAATTCCAAATCTGCGTAAATACATAACATGAACCCTAGGCACTTTACGTGTATTTACGTTTGACAGAGTCGCTTGCATATGGATTTTCTTTGCAGGGATCCAACCCCGGATAGCCTCTCTCCGCAACTCTACAAGTCTTCAACATTTATGTGGCGCAACACTGCTTTCTTCACAATTTGCCTTGACTGCTGCTCATTGCGTGTCTCATGGTGTTGAAAATTATACTCTGCGGCTTAATAACCTCTGTGTTGGAGAAGTAAGGGTAGAAGTGCTGGAGGTTTTTTTGCACGAATTGTATGATAAGTGAGTTCTGTAGTCATTTTTTCTTTCAAAAGTTTCTTTGCGCCTATCTATTTGAATATACCTACATATAGTTAATACTAACACATAAAATAAATATTAATATTTAATTTTATAAAATATATATTTGAATATTTTAGTAACTTTTTTAATATTGTTATGTTTGCAATAACGCATGCTATGTGGATTACATTACAAAACAACACACACACTTACAACGTAAGTGGTACCTACTATAGATGTCACTCCACCCCAATACGATGGTTAAAGACGATAGGAAAGATTTGAGTTATGACGTCATGTCATGTTAGCTCAATTGGTTAGAGCATACCCCGGCTAAAGGGGTGGATGGACGCGGGTTCGAATACCGCACCTGACTTAATTTTGCCGCTGAGGATCGGATGTGAATACATTCACAAGATAACAATAAAAAAAACCAGCCACGTCTAGTGACGTGTGTGGTGTGTTGGTTATGAGGATGTCATTGGTGAGGACGATTCTTTGTAGCCCCGTTATGTAAACATTTTTAGAACACATTCTTTTTTCAACTCGTGGCTGAAATCGAACACATTATGCAAGGGGGGGCCTTAGCTAATCTGGGCAATCGAAATGGCACGACTGAGCCATTTTTGTGCTCTAATTGTATTACTTTAAATTCGTTGTGGACGGCGAGGACCATTAACCAGACTACTAGATTTTATCGGCTCGAAAGAAGTGCTTTTTCAAACAGCTAACCAATAGTGCGTTCGGATAGCCTATCGGTTCCAAAAATATCACTCACAAACACAAAAAATTATCACACAGGCCGTTCGATTTGGGATTTCGTGAGCAAAAATATCGTTTTCTCCCACCGAAAACGTTACAAGTGACAGAGAAAAGTGATATTGTTGACCCACGTCTTACCGTGGGATCGTTGTGATCGTTTATTGACAACTGCTGGTTTGATAGTAGTATTTGGCGCCATGGAAGAGTTTTACTAGATACTGCTTGTAATCATATTTAGAAATATGACTACGCATTTCTGTTTTCTGTGCTATTATTGATAAATTGTGGCGCTTGCAACATTCCTAGTCTACGCGAAGTGCTTTCTGCATTTTTCGCCGAGAGTCGCCAAAAATAACTTTGGTATCATTATAACTAGGTCATCTGTGTATCCTAAGGTTGGTCACCTGTCATATAAAGGAATTCACAAAGTTTATTCGTTTGATTTAATTTAAATATATATGTTTTTTTTATTTTATTGTGACGGAACAAGCTCGATGCCCACCTGATGTTAAGTGGACTAACCTCTGCCTATAACAGATGCATTTCGTCCAAAGTCACGAATTGCACTGCGGCCGTCACCTTGAGCCATAGTTGTTAAGTCTCATGTGCCTGTGATTTCACTGGCTCTCAAGGACTACTTCCGGAACACATTTCGTCGTTATGGGCTTGGCGGCAGATTTTCTACTTGAGGGTGGTAGCTAGCCAGGCGGGCATTCGCAAAATGCCCTTCCACCATGCGGTGAAGCTCAAGCCCGCGGCGGGATTCGAACCATGGACCTGCTGCACAGCAGTCCATAGCCAATGCCACTGAGCCATCACTGCTTCGAATATCACTTTATAAGCGCTCGTAGCCTACCTTTATTTGCTTACTCGTTCTTCACCGATCAACTAAGATGATCGGTTAAGAACTAGATGATGATGCTTGCTACTTAGATCTCACGGAGGACCAACTGAATAAGCTTGAGCGGCTTCAAAATTATTGCATAAGGTTTATTTTTGGCCTTGAATATGACGTTTTCCAGTTTCGTAACAACGCTCAAGTGGCTGCCCGTTCGCCTTCGCCGGTACACGCATATTCTCTCTCTCTTGTATAATATTTTATTGAATCCCCTTACTCTCTTAAACCTGAAGGAACGGTTTGAATTCCTGAATAACTCAAACTACAGTCTTAGGTCATCAGAAAATCTGATACTGTCATCAACAGCCTCCAAGGCATCTTTTTATAACGGTTCATTTACTGTTGAAGCCGCACGTTTATGAAATGCACTCCCAGTAACCATAAGAAAGGCCCAAACATTAAACTCATTCAAAAATCAAGTCAGATCTTTTTATCTTGCACGATGATTAATCAAAGTTTTCTTATGGCTGTCATATATTGTTGTACTTTGTTTCTTTAATACTAGTATAAATATTAACGAATATGATATAAAGATATAAAGAAGTTTTATTAGCCCTTAAGTAATTTTTTTACAGGCAAGTCCAAATTACATTTAACACATATATCTACTTAAATAATTCTAGTTAGGTCTATGTAAATAATTGATAAAAAATTTATAATCGTAATTTTTTTACACTTAATATAACTATATTAAGTGTAAAAAAATTACGATTATAAATTTTTTAATTATTAATATTTAATATTTAATTTAATTTATTTTATATTTAATTATAAAATAATTTACAGTTATCACGTTTGCACTTGTCCTAAGAACAAAGATTCTACAAGCTGCATTGACATATATTCTTTTTTTAATGTGTAGAAGGGATTGTTTTCAAAAAAGTTCTTAAGTTTTAGTTTGAACAAACAATATTTTAAGGTGGTCAAGCTTTTTGGTAATATATTATACATCAGTATTTTTGAATAACGACCTTGTTTCTGTACTTTAGCTAATCTGATTTTTGGTACAACCCGAATTTCATTATTTTTTATAATTCGCTTTTCGTTATTACGCAGATTGTAAGGTAAAACCGTTTCCTGTTTTTCTGGAATATCCCTATCCTCATGAATTTCTAATAAACAATTATAATATGTAAAGAGAAACAACTGTCATGTCATATATATATTATAAATATGGATATATATAATATATATATATATATATCCATATATAAAAATCCATACCGCCGGTTAAAAAAAAAAACAAATATATACGTAGGCACATATATTATAATACCTATATATATATGCCGGTTAAAAAAAACAAATATATATTTTTTTTAACCGGCGGTATGGATTTTTAACAAAATACTTAGAACTATACAACACTACAGCTACTACAATAAAAGCATTTAGATTCCTATTTTATTCGTCGAATATCTATATTTTCCATTCTAAGGTTGAAAGAGATCGCTTGAAGCGACAAGTCCGCCCATTGTACCTTATATTTAACAATTCTCTATGTGTTTTGTAACATTTTTGGTGTACAATAAAGATTTATTGTAGTGTAAGTTAAGCAACGTCCGCTGCGGTAAGGACTAGGATGGGTGACTGACAGTGGCATTACTTTTGAGCGCTTCCGTGCTTCGGAGGGCACGTTAAGCCGTCGGTTCCGATTTTTGTCTCAGGAGGGCCGTTATTATAGAACGGTGGTAAGACATTTTACAAATCACCGTCTGGCTAGCTACCACCTTTAAATAAAAAATAGTCGCCAAGCACCTGTCGGAGTGTGGCGGCGTAGTCTTTGAGAGCCGGCTAGTAGTTATTCTATGTCAGAATGTCCCAATATCCATCTACACATATACAATTCGTGCTGCCAGTAGAATTTATACCAACAGCAAATAAAATTATTAAAAAAACGATTACGAAGGGTTCCGTACTATTATACAACATTGGACACTATATTATAATCTTTATTTTTAGTTTTGACGATGGGTACGGAACCCCTTCGTGTGCGAGTCCACTTGACCGATTTTTAGCATTCGTTGTTATAGGGGCAACAGAAATACATAATGTGTGAAAATTTCGACTGTCTAGCTATCACTGTTCATGAGATACAGCCTAAAGACAGACAGAAAGACGGACACTGGAGTCTTAGTGATATCAAAACGTCAATTTAGTGGAGTTGCTAGCTTTAACATGTAGGAAAAGTATTGGACAAATGCTAACAACCTCTTAGAGATGACTTCTGCTAGTCCTAACAAATATTTTAATATTCATGTTTTTTTTTAAACCCTAAGGGGTTGTTAGCGTTTTTCCAATAGCCTATATTACTTAATATAAATCAATGAATCACATCTCTATTTATTACTTTTTAAAAATATTATAGTAAGAAATATTACTTACCTAGATATTTTTTTATTGAATACACTAGCGGCTCGACCTGGCTTCGCACGGATATTTAACAAAAATTTCAAAATAATACATATATTTTGATAATATTCTATAGCCTATGTTCATCAGGGATAATGTAGAATTCTAATGGTGAAAGAATTTTTCAAATCGGTCCAGTAGTTTTATGTTTATTCGTTACATACAAATATACAAATTTTAATATTAGTATAGATAGTATACTCGTAGAAAAAAGTATACATTGTACTTGTTTTCGTCAAAAAATGCTAGTTTTCGTGCAGCTGAAATTGTGATATAAAAATTGGTTTTATAATAATCAAAACAGGAAGTTGGATACTATATTAATTAGAGTAGCTATTTATCATCTTCCTACTCTTATCCTATGCATGTGGGGTAGAAACAATACATATAATACAAATATACAATTTTTTTTTTTTTTTTAGGGAGGACATAGATGCTGGCTACCGCTAAGCGGACGTCCAGCTCCACCGGGTTTTGGGCGAGGGGAGGCCCTCTTATAGCCCGGGTATAATACAACACAAAGGACAGCACATTTATACCTGGCCTCTTCGCTGATGCCAACAATCCTTGAAAATTTGTACCTATACTTACATAGTTCTTTTTAGTTATTTTCCCTCTTCTTTTTGGGTAATCATGGTGTAAAATTTCTAAAATGCAACGTTGTGTGCCAACTTTTAGCAACACTGGCATCGACGACGTGTCTTTTGGCATGCTGCTCATTTGTCGCATTTTTCCTTTAGTCACCTTTTACAACATCAAACTGGATTCAAGAGTCCTTACATTATATTTCCCGTATAAAATCATAGTGTTCAAATGGTGATAGGCCATTATGCGAATACCTGTAGTAACCAACTTTAAGTAGAAAATCTGTCGCCAAGCACCGAATAATGTGTTCTGCCAGCGGTTCTTGAGAGCCAGTAATTCATCCCAATCTAATGTGTACTAACAATATGAAACTCTAGAGTTTATTGGACTCTAATTAGGACTAAAGTTTAATATAAGTCTTGTAACGAGTAGTAGCACTTTTTTTAGATATAGTTTAAGACCATCGAAGAAGGTCGAATCTTTGCAATATCGATTCATACAGGAGGGTAGCGAATTCGAGCAACCCGATACTAAAGCAACCACAACAAAAGAGCAAAGTAATACCTCTACACATTAGACTAGTATTCTTCGCAATACCTAAATATGTCAACTTTTATTTACAAAGCACAATATTACCCCAATTACCAGACTTTGTAAAACTCTAAATTTTCCCTTTAATTTTTAATATATGCATGCAGCGCCGAGAATCAGCTGTGATTATATTCACAAGATAACAATAAATTTATATTGTTATGTATTAAATACCGATAGGTAGGTAAGGGTATAATACCTTTAAAGCCCGACTCATTTCTAAGGTTTCTTTCAGATACTCCCAAGCGCATGACATTGCCATAATGAGGATAAGCCTTCCCATTGATGACAGAGCCTGGCTTAATCGCAGCATTCTGCCGACCTCATCGTTTGGATTATCAGGTACGAGTAGTACCTACCTTCGCCTTTATTCTCTGATCAACATTATATTATGATATCCCTTTGAATTACGTATTTTGTATGCGGGAAAATTAACAAGCGCCCGATTGATGGATGACTATTCTATTGCCCTATACGAGTAATAATTACAAGTAGGTACCCACCCATTAAACAAATGGACGTAAGTAATGTACGGTACCTATGTCTTGTAAATACATTATACATTGTTTTTTTTTTTGTGATGTTATTGTGATGGAACAAGCGCGAGGCCCACCTGATGTTAAGTGGTATCCTATGCCTATAACAGATGCATTTCATCACAAGTGACGAACACACTGCGCCCATCACCTTGAGACATACCAGCTGTTAAGTCCCATTTTGCCTGTTATTTCACTGGCTCTCAAGGACTGCTGCCGGAACACACCGTTAGGTGCTTGGCGACAGATATTTTACTTGAGGTTTTCACTTACTCGTAGTACCTCGATCGCACTTAAATTTAATAAGCCCTTATTTTGTTTTTAGTAGTATAACTATGAATTTTTATGTTATTATTTTTGTGTAGATCCGTTAAATTTGAATATTTTACACCATATTTGTTTGGAAAGGACGAATTAGAGTCATGGGTCTTATGTCATGTTGGCTTAGCGGTTAGAACATACCCCGGCCATAAGGTGGATGGCGCGGGTATCTCGCACATGTCTATATTTTTTCCTCTTGTCTCAATTTTGCAAGGTACCTACCTAATAAGTACTATTTAGTTATAAACATAATTTTGAAAAGAAACCCGCTATTTGACGGTAATTTATTGCTCTAAAAAGTGTGGCGCTGATGCTCGATGAATGATACCTACCTACCTATATTTATATTTTATATCGCATCGTGGTCGTGGTCACTGAAGAGCAGTCTGCTTGTAATCAATGCAACTCGGTCGAGATAAATATAAGTACCTACTTGCAATAAATTTCCGTTTATGATTGATTACAGTTTAAAAGCTCTGATTTAAAGAGTAGTAGGTAGGTACCCCATTCTAAAAGAAAATTAGGTACCATTACTCGTAGATAATACCTCTCCTACGCCAAGTTCACATTACTTTGGAGGAGGAGGTATAATATTTTTACCCTTTTATAAATCAGTCATTTAATTTCACGTCTGAATGAGAAGGAAGAGGCGTTGTCCTCGCGTCTCTAAGTAGAAATCTGTGTAGGAAGACAATCTCAGTAAAAACGTGAAGCCTTAGAAGAATTACGTAGGTACGCGAAGTAATGTTTTCTAATGTCGTTTATAAGATTATGGATTTATTCTAGATATACCTATATGGCAATGTTTTATGAGTAATAAGTACCTATTGTAAATGCTAAAACTACAACAATTGGTCACAGAATACCTACCAAGGTTAGTAAACATTGTGACGATTGGGATAAAAATTAAAATGTTTACCCAATGGCGACCAATGGTGTTTAAAGGTGGATAAAGGAGGGGTAAAGGTGTCTTAACACCCACATTTCACCTGGTATGTTTAAGGTTACATAGGCGAGCGTATACCCACCTACTGGCAATAGTTCCAGTCACGCCGGACTGCTGATTAGTTTCTGTCAGAATACCCCTTTTATGAGGAAAATGCATTTATGCATACACACCTGATACTGAGTGTGCATAAAACCCATTTTAGCTTCGAACTAAATAACAACCCCCAACTTTGTCTGTCTAAAATGTCGTCTGTGCTAAAATGACTGGTTTTATCCAATCGTTGCGCAACAACGCGTTGTTTGTACAGTCTACTATTGTATACTGCCTACTCAATCTGCTCTATGTCCTGTGTAATGTGGTCCATGCTCCAAACGATGACATCCGCATGGTCTCATTCTATGGTACATTTTTTTTAAACTACCTCCGTCGTAAGTAGAAAACCTGTCGCCAAACACCTAACGGTGTGTTCTGGCAACTGTCCTTGAGAGCCAGTAATTCTAGGTTAGCTTGAACAACATATTCGACTACATCATCACTTACCACCAGGTGAGATAGTGGTCAAGTGTAGTGGCTAGCCTACCAGCTATAAATAAAAAAAGGTATGGTAACTTTTTATATGTGGAACCTTTTTTATACGTACCAACAAATTAATCACTCTACCAATAAATTAATTTGATTTTCGAATTGAAAATTCAGATTTCGGTCAACAATCTACATAAAATTTTAAATTTCAGGTTTCTAACTCATTTGGACTGTGAGTTGGTGAGAATGAGTTGGAGACCCGGACATAAGGACGGGCAGACATACTTAAGAGTGGTAATTCAAAACTATGCTTTTACAGGTGAATGTACCATGTATGGGTACGGCCACAAAGAGCGGTACTTAGCGGAAAGTTCAGAGAAACTGATAGGTGGACTGGTGAGGATTATTTCACTGGACGATTGTTTGGAGGCACTGGGCCCACACCTGTTCCCTCAGCCAGACTGGGGCATGCTCTGCGCAGTGGGAGACGGTGTAGATTCCTGTCAGGTTAGCCAAAGAACACATTATAAATATCTTTAATACTTTTCCGAATCAATAGGTGATTCTGCTTTATGTTGTGAAGTGATGAGACGAAAAAGACCCCCTATCCTCCATCCATCACAGGCTATCGGTTGCAGTGTCACTTTCTAGTTCTGCTTGATACTTCACTGAGCTCATCACTCCCAGACCTTAGTTCTTATGTCTCATTCGCCCAGTAATAGAGTAATAGTAAATTAGATTATATTATATTTGGTTCTATTCATCACTGAAATGTTTTTTGTTGAGTTGAGTTTGGGATGCGGTGTGGCCAGCTGCCGCTCTTGTTATACACCAGCTATCAAATCCGTGAGTGTCTATGGCTCATTGGAGGTGTGTTGTGATGTTGTGGGTTCAGGGTTGTTACTGAGTATTTCCTGTAGGAGAGGTAAGTACATACGCTCATATCACTGCAGCAACGAGAAAGTAAGTGTCAAAGAGCTATGTCCCTAAATTACCAGCTCGATGCCTGCCAGTACTCGATAATCAAACAAACCTATATTTGGAATACTGACAGTCGATTCAAGCTACTAAGTTTATTATCTTGTGTATAATGGAGATGGTTTTGAAGACAATTCTCGATAATGTTTAAAGGTGTAGCGGTTTATATGCCATACCAACAACATTTTGACATATCGCACTGAAACGTGGTCTTTAACTGCCCTTATGGACAAGCTCAGAGTAGCTGTATAAGCAGTGGAGAGAGCTATGCTCGGAGTTTCTTTGCGCGATAAAATTCGGAACGTGGATATTCGCTAAAGACCCAAAGTCACCGACATAGCTTTCATAATTTGCAAATTGAAGTGGCAAACATTGCTCGACGAACTGATAACCGATGGGGAAGAAAGGTTCACGAGTGGATTACACCGGAAGACGTAGAGTTGGAAGGTCCACTAAGTGGACTGACAACATCGTTAAAGTTGCGGGTAGCCAATGGTAACAAGCGGCTAATAGCCGTTCTTTGTGGCGTTCTATGGGGCAGGCATTTGATCAACTGTGGACGTCTTCCGGCTGATGATGATGATGATGAATAACATTTCACAATAAATCATTTCATTCAAAAAGTTTCGGTTCTACTGAAAATGTTATGTTAGAATTGAAGGCAGTCACAGATTTGATGATTATTAATAGCTACCTATATTTTTTTAAGAACTAGTGTTCAAGAAGTTAACCAAAATTGTAGTTTTATTTCAATTTTAGGGTGATTCAGGCGGTCCTCTCATATGCAACGGAGTTGTAGAAGCAATCAGCAGCTACGGCATGAGCTGCGGAATTCCAGGAGTGCCTGGAGTTTACACCAGTGTGGGCCCGCATTTGTCATGGATACGGAACATTATACAGAATTATTAATAAAATATTCAATTTATTGATGGGTAATATTGATGTGATACGGGAGTAACAATGAAAAATAGTGAAAGTAAAAAATGTTTGCCCCCTTACATTAGAGGTGGTGTCATTGTCTACTAGAACTCTTTTGCGTAAAATATAAATATGTTTTTTTTATGCCTGATAGGTTAGCCTTTGACCACTATCTCACCTGAGGGTAAGTGATGATGTGGTCGAAGATGTTGTTCAGGCTAACCTAGAAGTACTGGCTCTCAAGGACAGCTGCCGGAACATGCCGTTAGGTGCTTGGCGACAATTTTCTTTAGGGTGGTAGCTAGCCAAGCGGGCATTCGCAAAATGCCCTACTAGCATTCATAATATATATATATATACATATATATATATATATATATATATATATATATATATATAATAAAAAATATTTAATGTATAAAAATAACATAATGGAGCGCTGTCAAAGTTGTTAATTTTCGACATGCGAGACCATCTCAAAAAGTATACTAATTAAGAATCTCAAATGCCGGTATAGTATACGTACCATATCCTCTACTTAATCAACAAACGCCGATTTATAATGTGGTTTTGAAAATCTTAGCAAAACCAAAATGTTGTTATAATAAAAATCTCCATACAGGCGATTATCTATAACATTATTATTTTTAAAGTACATGAGCGTGACGTTAAATCACAACTGCGGATTTAGAATTTAAAATGGCCGAACAGAAAACGAAGATAAACGAGGTGCAATTTGAGAAATGTCATCTTTTTCAGTTCCGCTACGAAAAACTCAGTACAAGATCGTTTGTCATGTTATTTCGAATTTTCTATATTTCTTACAGATCTTGTGTTTCTTAGAGAACTACATGAAAATTAAATGATTAAGGATTTATAAATTAAACTTTACATCAAATATTTTATAGAAGCATTTAATAGCTATAATAAATTGTGTTTATATGCTAAAATATTCTTGAAAAGCTCGCGGCGCGGCGAGGTTGAGTTTTCTATCAGATACCTTCTCTTGTATCGATCGTCTTTTAAGATCATTGGATCAAATTAGAAATCACAAATGCTTAGTTTAGAAAATCCATTATTTCGTTTTCCATTCACTGTTATGCTGAACCTCAAATATTTCCTTCAATTGATAGGAATATATCATTATCAGTAGTTTAATTGTAATTTTTTTAAACTTTACAAATATGAGCACATTAAAATTATCGGTTTCCGTCATTGGCGACAAGTATAAGGGTAGATTTATATTAGACCGGGCCGTGCCCGTGGCGTGCCGTGTACGTGGCCCGGACGGGGCATTTTGTATGAAGCAGTTTATATTAGACAGTGCCTGATCCGTGTCCTGTCCGGGCCCGCCTACTAACGTACGCTCCGGCCCGCCCCGTCCTCGCCCCGGCCCGGACACGGCCCGGTCTAATATAAATCATCCCTAAAGCTCTTTGATTTTTTTTCTTGTATAGGGCAACTCACATTGACATATAACATCTCCGTGCGATGGTTAAATAATGCGAACGAAAGGTTTGGTTCAAACAATAACTAACCATGGTTCTCATGGTTGCTAAGATTAGAAGAGTATGTCCCTGCCCAGTCGGGACTGTCGCGGGTTCGATTCTCGCATGTAATTAAAAAAATCCTTTTGTTGAAAAGGACGTTCTCAATACAACTGTATTTTTTTTTAATGTTACGCGATTACTCCGTCAATTATGAATTGATTTTGATGATTATTTTTTTGTTAAAGTATACTATCAAGTTGGTCCCATTTAAATTTCATCTACAACGGTCGAGTACATGGGCGTACCCAGGGGGGACAATGAGGAATTATTCAAATCAGCTCATGAAATAGCTGAATATTGAAATTAAGGCTCGAAGCAGTGATGGCTCAGTGGCATTGGCTATGGACTGCCGCGCAGCAGGTCCATGGTTCGAATCCCGCCCAGAGCTTGAGCTTCACCACATGGTGGAAGGGCATTTTGCGAATGCCCACCTGGCTAGCGACCACCCTCAAGTAGAAAATCTGTCGTTTTAATTTTTTTTTAAGGTGATGGGCGCAGTGCAGTTCGTCACTTGTGATGAAATGCATCTGTTATAGGCAGAGGATTTTTTGACTCTATTTCGTTTTGATGAGAGACTGATGCGAGATCCTAAAAGTGAGGCCCGACCAGCATATGACCGATTTTTTTTAAAACTTCTTTCCCCCTCTGAAAGCTGGGTATGCCCATGGTCGGGTAGTTTTTAAGTTACAGCCAATTTACTGACAAAGTATTTGCGTACCGAGATTATGAATGGTAGACTCCTGACGATGTTGAACAGTTTTAGACGTAATGATCAACTGATGTGGCAGTGCAACTCTAAAAAGTGTGTTGGAGCTAGTTTCCGTTATTTTTTAAAATTATTTTGACCGTTATTCACGTGCTGGCGTTACCTATTGGATAAAATACAACAATAAAACAATTACGATTTATTTTACACCAATTTATTTCAACATATCTGCATAAAAATACATTAATAATTAAGCACTACATTTGGAAACGATTACCTTACTAATAATATTATATGTTATACATAGGATAAGCTCAAATTACCCTAAATATGCAATTTTTCCTTAATTTCGGAGGTAGATTCTTACAATGGTAGACTGTATAACGTGAAAATGTCACAAAGCTTACTTAATTACAAACGTTTTAGTAAGTAATCACGTCATCTATTACTGTACAGAAAAAATAAAAAGTACGTTAAATGGCTGATCAACGGTTTTAAGTAAAGTTTTTAGGAAGTCTACGGATGAGAACAAAATGCACTCTAATATCAAGCAATTCTTTAAAAAATATACCTCTTATATAACACATTGTAATCTTATTAGAAGAGTTATTCATTATCTAACATACAATGTTACATTGCAATTTAAGACATAGGGGGGCATATTGTGATGTATATTCATTTTATTCAAATGTTGCGCTGAAGAGCTTGACCCAGGTATCTGGATATAGGATATATATAAGAGGTCAATAAAAACCCAAATCTAAATAAATCCTTCATGTATGAATACAATGTATTTTATATTTTTTCATTGCATTAGAAACGATCAAGTTGGTTGGCCGCAAGACATGCTCTTAAAGATCTTCCAGATTTCAATAATTAATCATATTATATCACAACACACCAATGGGATAAACATTATTAACATACCACATTAAACAATCCCTCCTTATTAATTATCAGTGCATAACTTTACCAGTCATTCTCAAAGCAAAACGCTTGTATGCAGTATGATACAATATAAAGTTACGCAACGATTGTTAGGAAGGGGGTGGTAGTCTTTAACTGACACTAAATGATAATACTAAAATTGTCATGTCACGAAGCAAAGATAACATTAGTCTATAAAATAAAGCTTGATCGCTGCGACAGCTGTCATCTAAATCACGCCCATCTCCTATTTGAATGAATGCAATTTGTTGGTGACAGTGAAAACTTTTGGATGCGTTTGGTTGAGCTAAACGTCCGAAATCGGAAGTATAAAAAAGTTAAATTCGGTTCAGTTTGAACTGGAGGTCGAAACTCAATCAATAGTATTAATTGAGTTTAGCTAGAACTAATCGCGTTCAGTTTAAACGGTGCAAACCACCAAAGTGACAATTTCACCCTTCGTATTACAAAAGGCGTTTAACCTCAGTTCAGATAAACAAGCATATTATGTCGATTTTGAACTAGGTTTACGTTATATTTTGATTGCGTTTAGTATCCATGGCAACGAATATTGTGATTGGTGTAATGTAAAGTATCTCTGAGATTGGTTGCAATATGTTGATGATGGTGAAAGCTCTTGTACGCAAAAGGTTGAGCTAAAAGTCGAAGGAATCCGGCGTTTAGAAGGTAAGCTGTATTTAGTATTAACTTGTTTTAATTGAACTTAGTAAAATATTTTTCACGTAACATCATTTTAGATCTATTTCGTTTTACATTTATATGGAATTTAAAAGTTTTAATACCGCATATTTGATAGGAACTGTAATAATTGATTTCATTATTAGTTACTACCAATCGTCGATATTTATGATCGATTATTAACCCTTAATTACTCGCGTGGGGTCAGATTTATTCCAGAGCGTATTTAAATGTTCATATTTTTGTAGTTTTTATGTCTATCCTCTTTGTTTTCCAAGTGGCTTCCTAAGTTGTAGTTAACTACATAACTAGTAACGGGGATGTCGCTGTCTAGACCGGTTGTAGCAGGAGAGTGCTTTTGGGGTCAAGCTGACCCCACGCGAGCAATAACGTAGTAGACTTTCTTGGTAACTATTTGTTCCATATCTTCTCCACAAGTTGGCCAACTTCAAATTCGTAGCAGATACCACATTTGTCCAAGATCCAAGGATAAAAAAAAAGGATGTGTGTTACTAATTCAATAATTATGTATGCAATGAACACTAAAGCGTGATGTGCCATAATTGTTGTAAGGAAAATAGCTCCTAAATGAAAAGGTGTTTTCTATTTAGTATTGATTATATAATAGAGAGTCAAATTACAATGTCATAGAAATTAGTATAAATAATGATTAAACTTAATAAAAAGTCACATATTTTATGCAGTCATTGTTTTATTGGCGATTGAATTTTGGGGTCAAATTGACCCCACGCGAGCAGTAGGTAGTGAAAGTTTATCAACGCGAGTAACAAAGGGTTAACACTGTCGCAGCACTAGGTACGTTAGCGTTACTCTGAGAACTGTCACATCGATCAAACAATAAATAGGCTTTATAGTAAGCGTTTCTAACAAAACTACAAATATTCTTTTTTTTAATATATATTAACCTTATTTTTATCAATTATCATGGAGCATAAAACAACGAATCCTTTTTATACAATAATTAAGTAGAATATCAGTATTATACATAATTACATATTTGTTCACAACGCTCAATTAAGTCATTAATGTCATTATACATATAATAATTTAGTAAACAAATTTACCACATAACGTCACTATTAAATATTTTCATGTTAGCACAGGAACCAATGAAACATCACAGAAGTGACTATATATACATATATAGTTATATTATTAATAGGCTAGTTGGCTAAGGCCCACTTGCGCCATCGAGGAAACGCGAGTTAAACTTGAATTAAGTGTAAATTGTCATACAAAAACCAACTTAACCCGACTTTAACTCTCGAATTTACGTTGGTGCAATAAGCACTAAGTTGTTAAAATGCTACATATATCCAGAGAGAAAAGTACAGAAAAGTAAATACCAAAACCATTTCAAAATGACAAATGATGCTAGCACGACCCTTTTCCAGTATTTGTCGTGACTGCTTTCAGAAAACAAAATGCGGTGGTAAATGGTAATGTTCTTGTATTTCGAGTCAACTATACAGATATAAGGTTTGTTTTAAAAAATTAAAGTAACTATAATTGAATATGTGTTATATGAGTATTTATATTGCTACATTAATCCCCATTGTGTTGAAATGGTAGAAAAAATAATTAGAACTAATTTTTAGAGGATGTTTTTAAAGCTTAGATTTTAAACAACATTGACGATACGATACGAATCCACAATATTCGTTTGAATCAGTACTAAAAATAATATTCATTTAACCGTGTCAGTTCACATAAAATGATTTTTTACACATTTGATAATGAAAATAGTAAGTAGTTACTTGTTCAAAATGTTATGACTATTTTAAGAGCATATAAGTATGTTTTTATTAAATTCTATGAATATATTTATTCGTTGAGTACATGCACTAATATTACGGAAAATTGTGTGAGACAACAAAATGTGTGTAGCTTCGTAGTATATCAATAAGTAGTATTTTTATGAAAAGACGGAAGTAGTAACCTCTTGACAGTTTTACTAACTGGCATATTATATGCTAGCATAAAAATCATCTCTAATTTTTGGGTGACTCGCCTACATCCTTTTTTATTCATAATAGTGCCCTTTTACACGTTTCTGCAACCGGGTTGGGCTTTATGATATTCCAAACAATAACAACAGATTTAAACACATCTTTGAACACAGTACATAAGACAGTTTAAACGACTAGGTATAATAATAACATACCGTTTTATTGGAAGTTCCCTGTTCACAGAAAATACTAAACACACGACTTGGTATAAACTCCTCTTTAATTGAGAGGGGTTTTGCAGCTAAAAGTTTAAAATCCGTCCCCACCCATTACGTCTTTTTCTCAAAATTTTCTCATCGTACCCTATTCTATAAATGTCTTAATTACATAAATACAAACAAAGAAATGCCCAGAATTTACAGTCACTTGACGTAGGAACCTTGCTACGCTCGGTTGAAAAAATTAAACAATACAAACATAAAATAAGTTTGAAGAGATTTGAAATAGATTTCTGTTGTTTTGGGTCAGTTTGTGAATAAACCACTCCATATACATATTCTCCAAATTTTAAGTGTACGTAAAGTACAAAGATTACATAGTTTTTTTTTTTTACCGTGGGTAGAGGGGATTCTATGTCAATTGACTAGGCTCAGGCATTTGTATGTGTGTATGAATTTAGGACATTTCTAGCATAGGAAAATTAAATTATACTAAAAAAATAAGTCATGTTGATAAATAAGGCATTTAAAGAAGGCTCATTTTGATAGAAATTAATTTTGAGAAATTTTCATTTTGATAAGGGGCATTGAATGAAAAAGACAATGATCTGAGACGGCTAACTCCTCTTTTCGCTTTGGTCGAGTAAAAGAGATTTCGGTACTAAATAGAGCCAAAATTACAATGATTTGGAATACCGTGTTTTACGCCTTCATATCTGTGGTTTCAGACTTCCCTTACTGACCATTATACGCCGCTTGATATACATATGAATATTGCACATATAAAGTTATCCTAATAATAACCAACATTAAACTACACAATAAAATATTCTAATCTTAAACATAACAAATACAGCCACAAATACAACAATAAACGTACTAGCTTATAATTCAACTAGACAATTTTCTACTTGGGGTTTCTAATAGTTAGGCTTTTCACACGCAAGCTAATAAATACAAAACAAAATACACTTATTCATGAAGCATAAGTTCTCGCCTACAAGCCACTACACACAATAAAAATAACAACCTAAGATGGATTTGGTAAATAAACATGATTGACGGACGACAGTGGAATGCACCTATTCGGCTAAACTTCTAAGCCGTGTCTCCACCAAACAAAAGTTGTCAATTTTTTGTAGCCAACATGTGTTGATGACATAAGTTTATGTAAAGCTGGGTCTCCATCAAACAAAAATCAACAACTTTTGTGTTTCGAACACTGATGACAAAACATAGTAATTAAACAACTTTAAACGGTTTAAATCGCGTATATTTATCATTATTTTTGTCCCGACGCACAGTAGATCGAAAATCGTCTTTCATAGACATAGAATCTGGAATTATTAAAGCTAAATTTTTTTGCTTGGGACGAGTTCTGTTAATCATTGTTATACTATAAAATGGGATGTGCGACAATTGTGAGTACAAATAGGCAAGATATAATTTTTTTTTGAAAAATTTGTATGGGACTAACGTATAAAATGTCAATATCCCCGTAATCACAAGTTTGGCCGTTATATTCTTGCACACGTAATAAGTACTAATTATTTATGATTTTTTGACATACTTTGTTTTGCGGCACCACTTGCGATTTTTTTTTTAAAAATCGTCAAAGTTATCAATTTTTTTTATATTGAAAACTGTTTGTAATGCTTAAAATATGCGATTATTAGTTCTAGTTTAGGGTATTTTATAAATCCTAATGCAAAACTTTCTAAGAAATCACAAAAGACTGTTAACCAAAACATTTTCACCTCTGAATACAACTTGCATGGTAATAATAAATTATCTTTTGAATCTAATCTAGTCACCTGTAATGGTATGGTAATCAATAACAAATGAGTACTGTAAAAGTACTCATTTGTTAATGACCTCCGTTAGGTGATCAGATAGACTAAATACCTAATAAAGCAATTAGCGAAAGGATACACTCAAAAGAATATGTATTAAGTTTAAGAGCTCCGTAATTTAATAATTAGTGCAGAATTATCATTCTTTTTTATAGGCTATATTTAATGCTTCAAATATACGTAATTTATCAGTTTTATATACCCTAAACTAGAACTAATAATCGCATATTTTAGCATTACAAACAGTCATCAATATAAAAAAAAATTAATAACTTTGACGATTTTTAAAAAAAAAATCGCAAGTGGTGCCGCAAAACAAAGTATATCAAAAAATCATAAATAATTAGTACTATATACGTGTGCAAGGATATAACGGCCAAACTTGTGATTACGGAGATATTGACATTTTATATGTTAGTCCCATACAAATTTTTCAAAAAAAAATTATATCTTGCCTATTTGTGCTCACAATTGTCGCACATCCCATTTTATAGTATAACAATGATTAACAGAACTCGTCCCAAGCAAAAAAATTTAGCTTTAATAATTCAAGATTCTATGTCTATGAAAGACGAGTTTCGATCTACTGCGCGACGTTCCAAACACTTTGCAGTGATCGTGGTCACGGGGTGACACTTTAAACCGTTTAAAGTTGTTTAATTACTATGTGTAATAATCGCGAAACCTAAGACAACATTACTGATGACAAAAGTGGCCATTTTGTGTTTCCAACACTGTTGGTGACAAAAGTTGGCCACTTTTGTGTTTCCAACAGTGTTGGCGACAAAAGTTAGCAACTTTTGTGTTTCCAACAATGTTGGTGACAAAAGTTGGCCACTTTTGTGTTTCCAACAGTGTTGGCGACGAAAGTTGGCAACTTTTGTTTGACGGATACGCATCTTTAGGCTCAAACTTAATCGTTAGACTATCAATACACGTTGTCACGCACATCATGAGATTATAAAATGTATACACACACGTAAGTATATATAACCTCATGGGCAAGTTCCCAGGTCTCGTGATATTTTCACTAGAGTACGGTAACCGGACTCTATGTGCATATAAACATGATTGGGATATTATACTCTATAGGCCATCATAGTAATGAGATGAAGTAATATTATGAAAGAGAAGGCAACAGGTGAATACATCAAATAGGTCCATGCAATATGAGATCACACTTTCAAACAGTATTTATAGAACATTTAAACAGTTTCTATAATTGTTAAATTATTTATAGTAATTAAACAACTTTAAACGGTTTAAATCGCGTATATTTATCATTATTTTTGTCCCGACGTTTCAAACACTTTGCAGTGATCGTGGTCACGGGGTGACTTGTTGTTGTTTAATTAATATGTGTAATAATCGCGAAAACCTGAGACAACATTAATTATTTATTTTTGTTTAAGTCCTGATAGAAAGTTTTAGAAAACTATTTATTAAAATAAACAAGGAAAATGTCACTAGGTAATCGAAGATTTCTTTATACTGTATTACGTAAAGTGGTAATAAATTTTGAAGGTTCATATCCCGCCACGGGCCAGAGCTTCACCGCACGTTGGTAGGGCATTTTGCGAATGGTCGACGGAGCATGGCTAGCTACCAATCTCAAGTAAAACAATCTTTCGCCAAGAACCTAATATCATGGCCTTTCGAGCCGGTAGTTCTTGGTTAACCGACCACATCGTCACTTACTATCAAGTGAGATTGTGGTCTAATCAGCAATAAATAGTAGTTTAATGTTTGAAATAATTGCTTTTTTAGCTGTAGCACATATACTAGTTGTTTTAATATTTGGTATTAAAATCGTTTAAACGCGCAACAAGCAGTAATTTCTCTGGCACAACTAAATCATAGATACGCGTAAAAGTGATATTTATTGTGTTTTTATATCTGACAGCCTTTGATTTGACTCATCTGTTAGTAAGACTTGATTTGATCATAGTTAGTCTTAGGGCCTGTTTCAGAATGTTCGAGTAAGTTCCGGTTATACTGCCCAGAACATATTTAATAAATAAAACACTATATTTGCGTTTCACAGTCATCGATTTGGCCTAATATCCATCGGTTAAAGCTTGAAACGCGCTACATGTTAAATGTCATTTTTATCATTCATATATCATATTTTTAAGTTATTTTATGTGTTGGTTAAGAACCCGAAACTTTATTAGGACATTCTGAAACGGACCCTTAGAAAAACTGCTGGCCATCAATGATAGCGTCTGTTCACGATAGTATTTTTTCTTTTAATCGTGCTTTCTTTGTATTAGGTGTTACAATTCACTATAATATTGTTATCGTATTACCTAGCCGTGAGGGCCTTTAATTGACTAAATGTGTCTTAGTGATTATATCTAAAATTGTACATTTCTGTTGGTATTCTGACTATAAATAAATAAATCATACAACGAATTGTCTATCTATCAATCCCGTCCTCTTATTACGAAAAAAGAGTTCAGTTTTCAGTAAACATTATTTTTGAAAATTGTACTTTACTATGAGCATCATAGACGCCAAAATTTAAGAAATGATTTTGAGAAACAATAATAACTCATTTCAAAAATCTAACTTACTTTTTCTTTTCATTTAAGTATATTCACATTCACATGAGTTTTATCGTGGCTATTTTTTATTTTGGGAAATGACACCAATTTTTTTGTACCTACTTAATTTTATCATTTGGAAATATCGAGCGAATCCACACCTTTTACAAATCGTTAAATAAACAAGTCATGAATGAACCAATCCTGATAATATCGCACTACTGGTAAATGTGACCGTAATATAAACTGTCGAAACAAACTCGAAATGCAAATCTGGGTATATTTTTGTACTTGGTACCGTTTGCACAAGTTGGTACCTTCTTGAAGCATGGTTCAAGACCACGTGAACCAGGTGCGACCTTCGGAAGTGGGTGTGGAGCTGGTGCTCTTGGGAGTCTTTGGGCTTTTCGGGGTCTGGGGTTGGGAGGCCGACTTCTCTGCGGTTTCTTCTGGGTTCTCCACTGTCTCGATGGTTTCCTTTAACTGTAAGAGTTAAAATAAGTTATGAAACCTTTTTGGAAATTTCCCGTAAGTTCTTAGTCCTAGGCCCAATTTCATCAATATAGGGTTAAATTAATACGCAGATAACTTTATACTATAAACCAAAAAAATGTGATAGACCTGGCCAAATATAAGTACTTCAAACATAGTAGCAGATAATTAATAGATTCAGGCGTTACTTTATATTTTATTCAGGATTTTATTCGGAAATCCATATTTAATAATAACTAGATATATTTTTATATTTTTTAAGTGTTTTATTAAAATATTAATTTGATGTTTTTGTAAAATATTTTAAAAATATTTGTTATTATAGTAGCAGATTTTAAATTTGTCGGATTCCTGTCGTGGTAAAACTAAAACTTCTTGGATTGACTTTTATAACATTTGACAGCAGCAGTGGACAAAATATGGTTGCAAGTCGGCCGTATTTGATTTTAGTTTATGGAGCTATACCGCCAAGTTTAACAGTATACATTTTGAATCATGGATTAGATTTTTCCCTTTGCAACGCCTGTTTGCGTGACGTCGCATTTCGTAGCAGTTAAAATCATGATAAGTTTAAAATACTGCATCATCATTGAACGTCTATGCAGACAACGGCTATCACATTTTAATGGTTAGTAGTATAAAGTTATCTGCGTATTAATTAAACCCTAAGATGGTGAAATTGGGCCTTATGAGTGCTTTGACATAAGAGCTGTGACGAAAAGAAAGCGGAGAGGCTGCAAGTAAAAATCTACCGCGACCGAGATGGGTTGAGATAAGTATATGCCCAGAATATATATTCAATCAATATACCTTAATATTTGTCTTCTCTTGCATTTCCTGTTCGTATTTCCGCACGTCATCGATGTTCATGTTGTACCATTCATCCATCCATGCGAATGCCTGTCGGTGTCCAAGAAGGAGAATTTCCCGAATTGCCTGCAAATTGTTAGATTTAATGTGATGTATATATGATGTATATACATATATGACTTTTAGGAACCGCAGAGCTTATACTGGCTGTGGTTCGTTATGCAGGAAATGGAAAGGTTAACTTATTGAGCTAATAAAACATGAACCAAAAATATCCGCGTAAAATAGAAGCCGACAACAAGCAAAACAGAAGCAGTAGGCGCAGGCCAGCAGTAATGTCCGGCCCACATCAAACAAAAGTTGGCAACTTTTGTGTTGCTAACATGTGTCGGTAACAAAAGTTTCTGTGATGCTGGATCTGATCTAAACAAAACTTAGCAACTTTTGTGTTTCCAACACGTGTTGGTGACCAATGTTGGCCACTTTTGTTAGGTGTAAACTCGGCTTAACGCCTGCTTGGGTTTTGAATCGTTACTGTCACATAAACTAGTTAACATAAGGAACAGAATATTTACCGTGTATTTGATTATTTTTAAACTATCGGTATTTTGGTATGGTTGCAAGAGCCATCATGATTATGAGTAAACTGTACTTTATTTGAGTTCACTTGTGAAAATTATGCATATATATATACAAATAACTAATTTATTATTGAAAACCAGTTCCCATTTTAGGTTAAATTTGTTGACCAAATTCAATCACATCAAACCTTACCATCAGGTGAGATTGCAATAAATCAATAAATATTACATTACTAGGTTGTGGTCATATAGGTATATCAGTCAATCACCAACAAAAATATATGTGTTCATGTAATTAAAACTTACTCCTTGCACGTAATCCTCGACCCTCGTTTGCAGTCCCCACACCTCAAACTTGACGCTGACAGATTTGTAACAACACATGATGGGCTGATGGCTGTCCCTCCATCCTTCCACAAGAGGACCACGGCCGGTTTTCTCAGATTTGAAGTACTTGGGGTCTTCCGCCTCTTTGTAATGATGTGGCTTTATCTCATCATAGGCGATGTCAAGGAAGTCAACATCTCTCTGTGCTAGTTCTTCGGGGGACATACCTAAGCACTGGAAATGGATTTATAGGACTACTTTAAGTTCGTTCTTGACGTAGAGATACGGTGCTCTATCAGGTGGAAGATGTTCACTGTTGAACATCAACCTCCCCTTTGAATGTCCATATCCATCGGCTGCACACCATATAGGGGACCTATACTTACTCGTAAACAGTATGGATGACAAAAAACATAGTAACCATGTATGCCAGTTTATAAAGTATGCACTCGAGAAACCTACTTCCCTATCAGTTCGTTATGAAAAGTGACCTGTTAAAAAGTGCAGACCTCTCATTAATTTTAAATTTATTATCTAGTCATTGTTTAAAAAAAATAAAAAACGTTATCACAACCATACAACTTCTTTATGGCATTTATATAAACATATTTTAGTAAGACAAACCAAACAGCATAACTTTTAGCGCTTATTTTGGGGCAAATCGCGTATTTTCCTATAGCTTAGCTATTATTTATTTTTCCTTAGCCCTGTAAAAGGCAATATAGAAGAGGTTTAAAACTATGTTCGTGTTTAGACATGACATAGTTATAGAATGAGGAAATATAAACTGATATCGACGACATATTTTGCCTATTAAATTGTAATTGGTAAATTGTATTGAAGTATACTTGTAAAGATCATCGAAACGGTGTCTGAAGAGTTGAAAGAGTAAAAGAGAAATAGCGAAGATTTTGAAGCAGTGATGGCTCAGTGGCATTGGCTATGGACTGCCGCGCAGCAGGTCCATGGTTCGAATCCCGCCCAGAGCTTGAGCTTCACCGCATGGTGGAAGGGCATTTTGCGAATGCCCGCGTGGCTAGCGACCACCCTCGAGTAGAAAAGTCTGTCGCCAAGCACCTAACGGTGTGTTCCGGCAGCAGTCCTTGAGAGCCAGTGAAATAACAGGCAAAATGAGACTTAACAGGTATGTCTCAAGGTGATGGGCGCAGTGCAGTTCGTCACTTGTGATGAAATGCATCTGTTATAGGAGAGGATACCACTTAACATCAGGTGGGCCTCGCGCTTGTCCCTTCGCAATAACATAAAAAAAAGCGAGGTGATGTTAATTTTGACAAAGTTAATTTGACACTTTGAAAGTGATATAAAAAATAAATGATTATTTCTCTTTGCATCAAGACGACCCTTGTCGCAGTAAAACACGCAAAAGGCAACCCATGATTTCATGGAGTGGGTGCCAAGTCCATCGCATTACAGGGAGGAAGCTAGAGGGCTGACAATACAGGTGTAGAGTCAAGGAGGTATAAGATGGTCATATGAGAATACATATCGCCCTGAAGCATCACGCCAAAGTATAATACATCATGTTTACCAAGCCATAAATAAAATAAGCTTACATTTTCTGTAGTGCCGTTGTTATCTTCATATCTTGTTTGGATGGAAATGGAAAATTTTGGTATGAAAGAACACTGTAACAAAAAAAAATTATATAAGCCAAATGAGTTTTGATAAATTATTAAGAATACAACAAAAAAAATTGTTTATACTCACTGTGTATTCTGTGATGTTGGATTGAACATGAAAGAGAGAAAAAATGTTGTTTAGCAAACAATGTTTTTAATAAGAATTGTGTAAGTAATTTCACATTGCATTTACCTGTGATTGTATAAGGATAATAGTTCCATGCCTTTTCCGTGATGTAGAATATTTTTGGTGTGAATGACTGGACCCAATACGGAAGGTGGCTGCAAAATAAAAATATAACAAGATTGAAATTTACCAAAACATTATTTTTAATAAAATATACTAATGTATGGTACCCAAGGGGCAACAAAAGAATCCGAGGTCGTAAAGCAATAAGATGGGAGGATGATTTAAAAATGACCCTAGGACCACTTTGGATCAGAGTATCAGCAGATAGAAAACAGTGGAGACAGTTGGAGGGGGCCTTTGCCGTGAGGCAAACCGAATTAAGAGATATAATATAAGTGCAGTTTTTTTTTAATTCCTAATATGTTAAATTGCTTTTCTTTAAAAATAACTTTGTGCGGTTATATTTATATCTAAAAATTTAAATTAAGACACAAAGTGTAAAAATGTAAATACTTCGGAAATAAAAACTTTATTATTATTATATTAATGTATGGCTACTGTGTGTTTATTAATAGTAGATTATGATACAAGTGAGCTAAGTTGCTCATTATACATGAGGCTGTGTGTTGCAGCCCTAGCCGGACCGAGCCCTAGAGGACGTAAATCAGCCGAGTGTACCTATAATAAGCAAATTGCTCACGAGTTTCATACGCACTTTTGAAACACCCTTGCGAGGAAAAAAAATTTATATATTGCACAAATGTGATTCAAACAACATGCGAAAATTATGAAAAATAGCGCACAAGTCCTAAGAACGATATAATAAAGCTCACTTTACGAGCAAGGATTTTGAAAAGTAATATATCCACTACGCCCTAGGGTATATATTCTCAGCTACAGTCCAAAATATAGAAGTCATAGTACCTAAATGAGGTCAAAGAACTTTCGTGTAAATAATAATATTTTTAACCCAAGGAATAAATATTCATCATTCGTAGTTTTTATCAATATGCACAGGCGTCGTGTAATAAGAGTACCGTGATAGTATATTATAATGAGTGTCGTATGTACTTTGAAAATATATATCGTGAAAAATGATCCCACAATAACGCAGTTTCCATATTGTTGAATCACCAAACCATTCAGTGGTTTCAACAATAGCAATAAATAATGCCTAAAGCTAATATATCCACTACGTATACGCCCTACGCCCAAAGTATAGAAATTATACAACACTTTTTTTTATAGCTGATATGCCACTATAGCCACTTCCTCAGATAGTAAGTGATGATGTGATCAAAGGTGTTGTTCAGGCTAACCTAGAATTACTGGCTCTCAAGGACAGATGCCAGAACACACCATTAGGTGCTTAGCGACATATTTTTTACTTGAAGGTGGTAGCCACCACCACCATACCATAATATGACCACCACCATTTTAGAAAACTGATTGTTAAATATTACCTTGTTTCTTACCAAAAACCTAATATTTTTCTCGCTGGTAGGGATTAAATGTTGTAAATTGTACATTGTGCCATGCCGATGCCTTAAAATTTTACCATTGTGGTCTTTGCTAGGTCAGGATTTAAAGACCGTGTTTGCACCTTTTGACTGATTTTCAAAAAAGGAGAAGGTTCTCAATCCGTCTGTTATTTTTCAGATGTTTGTGATACGAATATTTGTACAAACAACTATTATGTAGTGTGATAGATGCAGTATCTTTCTTTTAACACGACAGCCCAAGAGTAGTGTAATATTTTTAGGGTTCATGTTGTATTGCGAGTTTCTTTCATCCACTATTACTTTTAAATGCCTGAACAGATTTGAGTCTCTGGGATATTGTTAGAATTCTTACAATAACATGAGTGACACTGATTATATTTATATTGATAGAGCGGTACTATTTTTTTTATATTAGTTAATGAAGCTGTTAAATATATGGTACCTAGATAAATGAATCCTCTTTTCAGTAAATTGTCCTTGGCCATTGACTTCATCTGTGACTTGTTCATTTGCAACCACTTCCACTCCTTCTCCATTGCTTGACTGCTCGAAACTATGACGGGCTATCATATACAACTGTCCAATGCGATACTGAAACAGAAATGTTACAGACTCAATTTACCACGAATAGACTAGAATAACTTATGGGCGTCATTATATAGCTGTGCCGTGGATAAAAAGTCCGTGGGTTGAATTGGCTAGAATGTTATCACATATCTCTTTCCTTCTCATTACTACTAAATATCAATGTCATTGGCATTTGGTATTGTTGTAATCTCAGGTAGGTACAATAATTCATTATACAAACAATCTGTATTGAGTAGCCATATTATATGCATTTTTTTACTGAATTTTCTCTGTTTTACTACTTTATTCCTATATTACAAATTTGAATAGCTCTCTACTAATGGACAGGTCACATGATTGTAAATCCACCCACTGATATATAGATTGAACAGCCATACTAAAGTATTGCATCTTATTTAATTTCAGCAGTATTGCACTAGGACTTTTTGCAGTACTAAATAATAATAATTAATATTTAAATATTTTGAATTATTACTTTCAGAGTTCCAGGTGGCTCCTCAATTCAGATGTTTAGATTGAGGAGCCACTTTTAAATTCATATAACTTTTGATGTGTTATACTACAAATTCTAGTATTGGTACTATAAAACATTTAGCTTTGCTGATAAATAAGGGTATTGAGAAGACACTCCAGATTTTAAAAGAAAATTCCCTTTTATAATCTGGAGTGTCTTCTGAATCCATACAGATGTCAAAAAAGATTACAAATGTTAGAAATATCTGACTTGGCCTTATGTAGTATACAACATCAGTAAAACCCTTTTAACAAAATTAGATGAAAATGTCACAAAGCCATTGAAATCATGGGGTTGTTTCGGCAGACCCCTCTACTCCATTCTGGGATCAATGTATTTTGGGATGAAATTAAATAAACCATTGGAACTCTCACACACCTCACCTCAACACCTCAGAGTCAACAAAACGCAAGTCTTAAATCTCAAGTCATTATAGCAGCATCTATCCTAAAAACCTAAAGTATGTCTCACCTTGATTCAAAGTGGATTATCATGTCCTCCTTTATCTCTCTGGAGCTAATGTGGACCACCTGACTATATAATTGGTCTCCTGCCTTATTAAAATACTTTTATCAAGTTCTATCTTGAGGCCTTTCTCCCCTGACAAGTAATTTAGTACGTTGAGGAAAAGCCTCCAAAGAGTAATTAGTTGCGAGGTAATAGTTACACAAATCCACTTGTTGGTGGGATGCAAGGTGCTCCTCAATTGGGGGTTATTACTCACGTTGCAATGTTAGTTCTTAAAATAATACAAGAAGTGGAGTCTCTTGACAGCTAGAGCAAGAAAAGTTTCGACCACAAACAACCAAAAGAAGGGTCATCTACTAAATTTAAGTCCAAACCTTACTTCATCTTAGGTACAGCTTCAGATTGGACTTGTTTAATGAACACATATAAAAAACACTATAAAATTCCTGATATATCAAAGATGTTGGCTGTTATGTCACCCAGACCAGAAATATTACTGTAATCAAAAAACTAAATAGTATATAACTTACTGTAGCTTGGGAAACAAACCACCCAATGAAATCATCACCACTCCCAGCACCACTCATCAAAACAAAAATGTGTAGGACTTATATATTTTAATATGTAATTTATTGAACTACAAGTAGGTACTCCTTTTGTGCCAAGTGAGACGCTGGGATAAAATATCACCCCCAATCTCTTTGTGTAGATGTCGAAAGAGGTGACAAAGAGTAAAATACCGGAAGGTGGGCAGCAGAACCTTTCAAGGAACTGCTAACTTACACTGAGATCCCCAAGACGTCTGCACAGATTGGGGCAAATCCCCCTTGATGGGGATGGCGTGTTCAGTAGTTGACAATTCAGTCTTCTTTAGTAAGAAGTTGCAGACTTCTAAGGGTCCATGGCAGTGCTCTATAGTCTGATAGATTCAATCGCCCGACAACACCTTGCAAGTGATTTGTCGAATAAGTGCAGGTCTACAACTGTACTATAATAATAGTTTCTTGTAAATTGTAGACCCTTTATAAGTACTTCAGACTATTAATTGGTGAAATTGAAGGGTAGTCAATCAATAAATAAGTGGTAAATCATAAATCAATAAAATACATATACATGCAAAAGGTTACAAAATACCTTAGTTTGTAAAGAGCTGGAGATGAGCCCTCAAAAATTACACTAAAGGCCTAATCCAGGCGCATGAAGTTTCTTGTTTTAAGGTAACATCTGATTCATTAAGCTTAGTGCTCGGTAATATATAGGCCGTACTTTGAAATATCATCATGAAACTAGTTCAAGAGCAAAAGTTTGCAAGATCTATTTAATAGAAAAATCAATCACGAACGGAATAATTATTACTTAAAATTCAACTAACTTACCTCTTCTACCGTCATCGGCATACATATCCTGTACTCTTTTGTCAGAACCATTTTGGTTGATAAAATATTTTTTTCTCAAAACTAACTTTGTGAGGAAGAAATATGTAAATATCAAGGAAAATTCACCGCTACAAATCTAATCAAAGTCTACTATGATTAATCTGTGGAGTAACTACTATTAGTAGTGGGCGTACTCCATTTGACGCCAATTTCGCCATTTTCGATAATTTTGAGCACATCTGCGTCTATGGTTGTGATCACTTTGATCGTTTGTAATTGTTCTCTCCTGTTAAGAACGCTAAGAATGTCACTTAAATTTGCCACTTTTGACATTAGATGTAAATTAAACTGTTCCAGTAGCTTCATAGCGTTTATGGCAAAAATAATGCCAAGACCAAAGTGAAACAACTTTTTGGGAGTGTGATCGTTTTTAGCGTTTTTGGCGAATTTAACTTCAAATGGTCCGCACCCTATGGTTGGGATCACTGTGATCGTTTGTAACTGTTCTCCCCTGTTCCATTTAGGATAAGAACGTTAAGAATGCCACTAAAATTTGCCACTTCTGTCACTTTTGACAGTAGATGTAGCGTTTATGGCGAAAATAACGCCAAAACCCATGTGGAACAACTTTTTGGGGGTGTGATCGTTTTTATCGTTTTTAGCGAATTTAACATCAAATGGTAAGCACCCTTAGATAAGAACGCTAAGAATGCCACACTTCTGTCACTTTTGACTTTAGATGTAGGTAATTCAAACTGTTCCAGTAGCTTCCTAGTGTTTATGGCGAAAATAATGCCAATACCCAAGTGGAACACCTTTTTGGGAGTGTGATCGCTTTTAGCGTTTTTTGGCGTATTTAACTTCAAATGGTACACACCCCTAAGAGTGCGTACCATTTGGAGTTTAATTCGCACAAAAACGAAACATATGATCACAATCCCAAATAGTTGTCCCACTTGGGTCTTGGCATTATTTTCGCCAAATACAACACTTCCTGTCAAATGTCAATTGGCATATTCAATTACCTCTGGTCCTCTGGTCAATTAATATTTTATTTTTTAACATTGCGCGCAATTGCTCCAATGCTCGGTGCGCGGTTTGAGAAGTGAGAGAGAATTTCTCGATTCGATTGCTCCTTTCTGTATATAAAATGTACTTTGTGAATTGTTATTGCTCTGTGAGTAAAATGTTACTTGCTTAATGCTCGTGAGTAGTACATATAAATTTGTGAACAGAAGTCTCCAGGGCTAAAACTTATTGATTCCATACGTATTCATTGATCGTGGCTGCTTCTAGTCATAATGATAAACCGTAGGTGTCTCATATTGGTCTGTGTTGATCAGTGAGTAAAAGATTAAAGAGCTCCCACTCAAAATATATTTAACCCCTCGCTAACATGGATACTAAGGAAGTAGTAGAACATTTGGTTGCGTTAAAGGTTATGAGGCTCACTAAACCTGCTCTAATTAGTCCAAGAATTGTCACTTGTGATTCCAAAGACTTGCCGGGAAATATACTCAACAACTACTTGAAGGATGATGCTACATCAGTAACACAAATGGAGACTCTTGCAGCTGGCCAGTTTCTGCTATTGCCACAAAGTTTTGGTAATATATACTTGGGTGAAACCTTCTCCTGTTACGTCTGTGTTCACAATGAAACAAACAATCCTGTACAAAGTGTGTCTATCAAAGCAGACTTGCAAACAAACTCACAAAGAATTGTATTGACAACTCAGCAAAGTCAAAATCCAACTATGCTGGATGTCGATGAAACCTTGAGTGATGTAATTCACCATGAAGTGAAAGATCTTGGCACACACATCTTAGTCTGTGAGGTAACTTACATGTCAAACTATAACACACTAGCATCATTCAGAAAATTCTTTAAATTTGAAGTCATGAAACCATTAGATGTAAAAACCAAATTTTACAATGCTGAGTCAGATGATGTATATCTTGAAGCTCAAGTGCAAAATATAACCTCAGGACCAATTATCCTTGAACAAGTTTCTCTAGAAAGCTCTCACCAATTTAATGTTAAATCGTTGAATGAAATAGACAATGATGTATCAGTATTTGGAGATATCACTTTACTGCAGTCACAGGAGAGCTGCCAGTACTTGTATTGTCTTACACCTAAAGAACATATTTCAAAGGAAATTAAACTATTAGCCGCTGCAAAAAATATTGGGAAATTAGATATAGTTTGGCGGTCAAATTTAGGAGAGAAAGGTCGATTGCAAACCAGCCAACTGCAGAGAAAGACACCTGATTACGGAGACATTAGAGTTACATTTGAAAGGTTGCCAAGCAAGGTGTCAGTAGATGAGCCTTTCAATTTCATTTGTAAGATAGTAAATGCCAGTGAAAGAACGCTGGATTTGATTCTAAAGCTACGATCACTACAAGATGCCAGCCTACTCTGGTGTGGCATTTCTAACAGAAAGCTGGGACCACTGGAGCCAGGACACAGTACAACTGTCAATTTGACTGCTTTACCTATTAATACTGGGCTCTACAGTATCGCAGGGGTGTCTTTAGTAGATTTGTTTTTAAAAAGAACCTATGACTATGATGACCTTGCTTCCGTTTTTGTTTGTTAGTAAGTTTTAGATAATTTTAAGTTTTTTTTTTTTTATTATTATATTTATTGCATTGGCCAAATATTTGATAAGTATTAGATTTTGGATCACCCCTCCATATGAGGCCATATGAGCCCAATAGAATGGGTGACATTTAAATTGACCTTTGAATCACATTCATAATTGTTATAAAACTTGCTGCCAATATATTTATAGTTGAATTTTTAATCAGACGGAGTAAACTGACAGATGGAAATGACACATTTCAAAATAAAGTTGCCAACTTCAAATCATAGTGTTGTTTCTAGTTCAGTTTTTATGAGCGGAACTATGAGTGGTTTGGACATGGACATATAATAATTGTCATCTCTAAGTTGTATAATTTATTGCCATGCTGTAATCTCATAAACTTCATCATCTTATAGTAATATATATCACTTGTATAGTAAAATCACTTAAGGCAATAATTATGACTTTTAAGAAGATAACGAAAAAATTATACAGCTCACTGAACAAAGTGAAAGAACTAAATCAGTTTACCACAGCACTATTTTTGAATAGTCAAAAAGTAGCACACCTGTAATATCACTTAACTCCATCTGATTAAAAATCCAACTATAATTGAAGAATTAAATTTTTTGTTCAAGTACATGTAATTACGGTAAATTATTGTTAGCAATGCAATTTTAAGATTTTTAACAGACTTAAAAAAAACTAAAAATACCCATATTGAATATTTTATGTAAAATTTTTTTGGTTATTGCTATGGTATTTATTCTATACCTGTATTAAAATGTGTAAGTATGTGAATGAAATTCTTGTTAATTAAAATCACATTAATGAAGACTGTAAAAGTTATTTTTCTTGCTTGGTTGTTACACTGTTCATCAGGACTATTGCCCGAAACAAGACAGGGTTTTGTACAAGGAATGAAAAGTGTCTTTTATCACAGCCTGTTTTCTCTGCTGCTGGAGAGAAAATTTAAATAAACCATATTTATACCAGACCTAAAGGTTCTGGATGACAGGATGTTGACTAAGAATTAAATTACTTTCCGAATTTAGCTGTTGTAGTCCAAGCCGCTTAACATGAGTATGTCAAAAGAACTTGCTATGTATGTCACTCAATACAAGGTCTAGGTCTGGGAATTATGTCCAATAATTATTAACTGTGTACACCCATTTATTGGCATAAAATAAAAAACAGTAATATAATAATTTCCTAATGTAACACTATATATTTGACATTTAATATTAATTCCACAGATATATAGCTGCTTTAAGTTAGATAGCTGTCATCTGAAATGAAGAACTCAACGAGATCAATCTTCTGGGTTATTCCCAGTCTTCCAATCATTACTCTGATTGGTAGGCAGATCAGGAACATATTTTTCCAAATGCTCTGATTGAAAATAGATTCCCATTCCTCCAACTGAGCTCTTTGGTACGTGAGGATTTTTTTATAATGCAATTCATTGAAGATTATCAGTCTGGACTTTCATAAAAAACCTAACATCTACATAAGGAAATCATACCTACCTCATAACATAACCATGAAAGCACGATTGATGACATAACTATTATTTATTTATAAGTATTTAATCGCGATAATAACATTTATAAATTTATTTATTTAATGTTTTTATCGCGATTAAGTCCCGTTAAATACTTATAAATATGTGTTCAAGTCGCGAAAGTCTTAAAGTTACTATAACTATTATTATAGGTATCAATCAAGATGCAAAGAGTGTGTGGTAAAGGGATGCTAAGGGGAAAAAAACTTAGAAAAATTTGTAGGGAAACAATTGCATGTCATTACGGGTTCATTGACCATTGACCCCGGGTCATAGAACGTTGACCCCGGGTCATTGACCTATGACTGAATTTGGAATAATTTTTTTTTGACGCAATCCCGTCCCCTGCCTTCACACGCTCGTTGTGGTCACCATTAACCTAATACGCTCCACCTCGCTTCGCTCATCGTCGCACCTAAATAAGTCTGCTCTAGACGAGTAATTCCTAAGTTCTTTTTTCCTTAACGTTCCATAAATAACACCCCAACCAAAAATATTAACCACGAGCGGGATGCCTTGAGCATCCATCCTAAAGCTAGTACTTGTACTCTTTATTATTTGCATATGATTTCATAATTTTTGTTTATCTCGATGAATTCCTGATTTCATTCTTCTTCTTGTTTGTTTGGTTCGCCGTCTTCTTCTTCGTGAAGAGGAAGAAGAATTTCGCTTACCATTATTTTGTGAATGTTGCCGATTTGCCTTCTATTGGCTTGGTGACGTTCCCCGGGCCCATTATTCGTATTCCCTGGAAAGGGGACGCCACTAGTGTTTACTTTCAGGTGGTCTAGCATACATTGGTGCCAATCCGTGCTGGTGCTGATGTGGTACGTTGTCCGCCGCATCAAACATTTTCTTGGCCAGGCGAATAACGAACTCTTGGACTGACTACATCTCGCACCTTCGGTGCAACAAAGTAACAACAGCTCTTTTTAAAATTTTACAGGAGAAGGCTTTTAATTTTATTTTCGCATCTATTTCTCCTCTTCCACTTGCGAAGGAATGAAGGTGCGGCCTAACTTGCACCGTCTCCTTCGCCTGCGGCTGGGGTTGAACTCTGCGTGAGTCCTGCGCCGCCTGCAGTGGGTGGAGGCAGCCACCGGGGGTTGTATTGTACCTTCCGGCTTCGCTATACTGCGTCTTCGGTTACTACTCTTATTCTTCCTTCTTCTAGGCAGGGGTGCGCCTCGTGGGGTGGGTAGGTTGGCCTCTACAGGCTGGTATAAGTTAGCGGGCATTTGTTGGTAGTATGGCTCCGCGTAGTACTGCGGTTCAGTTGTCTGTTGTTCCTGCTGTGGTTGCTGTCTTGGGTAAGGGGGGGGGGGAGGGGTATTGTGGTAGGAAGTTCTTCTTGAGTGGCATAGCAATGCCGGAATTCTTCCGCAGTAGCGCAGCTAAATCTGAACCCTTTGCCGGCCGGCTTAACATTAGGCGGCTGGCCTAGTTTAGTGCGCACGATTGCAAACATAGGCACCCAATCAGGCAAGGCATAGACCATAATCGGCGGATAGCCCTTGGGTGTTTTCACGCTAATCGAGTTAGTCGCTAGTTGCAATAAGTTAGTTCCATACACTATGTTTGCTTTTGAATTTTGCGTTCCTGTTTCGGTGCGTCTCAAACCCAAGACGTCCATCACCCCACCCAAGAAGACAGCCACCAAGAAGGCTACAGCGAGCTGGTGCACGAGCCGCAGTACGTCTCCCTATTCATAGATCCCAGACATACGTTCCGGGAACAATTATACACAAACGATCGTCTTGGGACTTTCTTGGAAAAAAATAGCATTTTGAACGTTTTCTTTACCGTTCGGAGAGCTTTGATAACAGCCGGTATATTACTTTTCTCGATGGATAACAGCTACAAATGAACATGTCTGAAGATAGATCTTTGGTGATCGTTTTTTGAGTTTGAAAGTTGAACATTGTGATAAGGGAAGAATCAATTAACTTAAGTTTTTCGCAGTTAAATGTATTAAAAACCTAGTTTTATATTATGTCGTATAGTATTTATATACTTTATTGCCATGGAAGACTGCATTATATTTAAATTAAAGCTATTTCGCATAGAATGTCCCAAAACGAACGCCCAATCAACATCCTTTTTATTCTGTGGCCCAATATGATAATTTTATAGCATTTGTGGGTGTTATTTTTGCTATCATTAAGCTATACGAACGACCTATAATTGTCAAAAATTGACATTTGACAACATCTGTAGTCTTTGCTGATAAACCAACAAGATAAGACTACCTATTTTAAAATATTGTGTGTTGTGATGTGAGTTTTAGGGTTTGGTAATTTTTTAATACTTAATTCTCTGTTATTAGAAAAGTTTAATTTTATGTGACTCTTATGATATCAGATTGGTGGTAGATGACGTACACTTACCTTCAATTCTATTGGTCCTGACGGCCCTAAAGTCTGAACACTGATGTGGCCCAATCATGTGTTGTGTTGTGTATTCGTTATCTAGCTGATCTCCTTCATGGTCTAAAATTTTCTATTGTAAATAGCAGTACTGATTAACTATATAATGGCATATCAAACGTTTTTGCAAGAGTACATGCTAATACCACCAGTCACAAGAGCATATACAACGGCGTGTGTTGTGACCACTTTGGCAGTGGTAAGTTATATTTACACAAGTGGAACTCTGTTTTGTTTTCAATTGTACATATTCATTTCTGTCATGCTTATAATATTTGGCTCGCTCTTGTTAATATATCAAATCCTTGAAACCTGTTTCTGTTTCAGCAACTAGACTTAGTTTCACCGTTTCAACTTTATTTCAACCCCATACTCATATTGAAGAAATTTCAACTATGGAGACTGATGACAACATTCCTCTTCTTTGGGAATCTGGGGTTTAATTTTTTCTTCAATATGATATTTACATATCGATATTGTAGAATGTTAGAAGAGGGATCATTCAGAGGGAGGACTTCAGACTTCGTAGTGATGTTTATGTTTGGAGGAGCACTCATGATTGTATCCTTTTGAAACTATATTAGGCTTATATCCTTTTATTTATAATAAGTAAAACTCTGCGTCACCAATGGATAATTGATACAGCCATCTTATTTGTTTGAAATAACTAAGAAGATGTTCAAATTCATGTCAAAGAATATTAGATATGCTTACAGTATGGCATCAACCTAACTTTCTCTGAATATTGAAAAAACTAACTTCTTTGCATTTACAAATGACTGTTGTAAATCCCAAATATTGACGTTGACAATGCACACATTGGTTGGCAACAGCTATTTAGCTGTAACTGTCCAAAACTTGAATGTGTCCCAATCATTAAGAACTTAGATATGACAATAATTGATAAAAGAACTTTGATATTATATCACAGAAGATTCAGGAAAACAGCTATGCAAACATATATTTCTATATATAAAATGCATGAGGCAGAAGATCCGAAATTGTTTTTTTTTTTTCTTCTTAATATAGGCAATACTAAGATATTATAGTACTGCTTGGGTTGGGGCATGTTTAACTTATAAGTTGAAGTCAGAGGGTTCTTAACGAGTAGTAATTAAAGGTGCTACAACCAAGCCTTTGGAGACTGTTGTGTACTGACCGTGGGACAGCTGTTATGCAAGACCTGATTTTACTTCAACAATTACAGACTATACTGGCACTATACGTAAAACTAGAAGGAACAGAAATATAGCGTATGACAGCACTAAGTACTACTCAAATGGCACAATGGCACCAACATATACTGGGACCATGCCTTCACAATAAAGCAGCAAAAGCTTTTCCAAACCTTTTTTCCTAATGGCAAAAATAGGTAAAGATGGGCATTTATGGCTGGCTACAAAATATTTATTATGACAACACAAACAAAATATTAAATGGTTACTGTTAGATTTATTCTAAGTACACAAATACAAATCAGTACACAAAAATTTTACATTTCATTAAAAAATCACATCATCACCACCACCATCAGTTAACAAGTTCATCTAAGATCTCAAAATATTATTTATCCTAGTTAGAAACTCTTTCAGAATGTTCGAGTAAGTTCCGGTTATACTACCCAGAACATATTTCATAAATAAAACACTATCTTTGCGTTTCACAGTCATCTATTAAGCCTATCCATCAGTTATAGCTTGAAATGCGCTGCATGTTAACTGTAATTTTTATCATTCAGTTATTTTATGTTTTGGATAGTATAACCGGAACCTACTCGAACATTCTGAAACAGGCTCTTAGTTACATACATATATGTCACTCTACTTGTCATATTATTCAAACTCTGAAAACTACATCAAAATACTTACTTGTGATGACAATAGATAAGCCACAAACCAGAATATAATAAGGTTTGTATGGCTCTACTATATTATATGTTCATGAGGTATTTTTTTATTTACACAATAATCTGCATAAATTTATTAAAATTTTCGACGAACATAAGTTTGAACTATTAAATTATACATTATAATTAGTATTGTTTGTTAAAAAAAATCATAATGGTAAATGTTTATACTTTTGAATATGTTTTATTTATTTAATCTATGGTATTAAATTAAATCATATTAAAATATAGTACATTTCAATCCATATATGATCATACCATCAGCCATATACATTGCACATGTACATGTGCAAATTTTTAAAAATAATAAAGTTATTTTTTGATCTAAAGTAGAGTGAGAAGCAGACATCGATTTTCCATAATGCTGTGTCATGATGACTTGTCATACCTAGATTACCCCAGCTATATCATGATAGAGAGTTTCCGTGCCAAAACAGGCGTGTGTGTCTTAGTCAGCGCGGAGAACTGCTTTCGACGTTTTCCCTGTCTACAAGACCTTTCTCTACCCTTACGATACATGAACATCTCGGAAGATTCAGCCCAGTCTGCACGAGCCTGTACCATACCCATTCTGGAGATATCTAAAAAAAAACAAATGCTACTTCTTGAGCCAGGCGGCAGACGAAGCATCGGAACGTTTTCCAAACTCAGAACTGGTGGTTTCTGGGGGATGTGGCGCTCATTGTAACCTGGTTGAGCTCAACAAAATCCGACCGTGCGGGACGAACTGCCTACGCATTGTAGTTGTGTTGTTGTGACCTAGGGAAGTGCTGTTTCGGGGAGAGAGATGCATCGAAAAGCGCATCTGCCGTCGCTGACAAGATCAGAATTGGAATAGAATATTACATAGCATTTACTGATACTGTCAGCGGTGAAGACAAAACCCTGGTTTTTCGCATATGTACCGATGTTATAGCTTACAAAAATATAAATTTTGCGACAAACTCACGACACGACGATAACGGCGCGTAGTCACCAACAATACCTGAGTACCACTAGGTATACCTGAAATCCGCTTTAGGCAGTGTGACGTGCGCCGAGAGATGTTGTCGCTCGATATGAGAGAAACCAATGGTCCTGAGGGTTTCTAGCGCTAGTACTTAAAAGATGTGCAGCGGAGTTATCTCCTGTGTCGACATGTGTTATTCGTCAGGAATTTTGCCGGCGGCTTGGAGTGACGCAAACATCCATTCTATCCACAAGAAATGGGATTGATCGACCCTGCCAATTATCGAACTACATATAGCTGTCACCTCAGTATTGTGTGATTTGTTCGAACAGACCACATAATACCCCCGTTTTATTTTTAATGCTTGATAGGTTACCCTTTGACCACTATATCACCTGATGGTAAGTGATGATGTGGTCGAAGATGTTGTTCAGGCTAACCTAGAATTACTGGCTCTCCCGTTATCTGCTCACTAAAAGATAACTCTATTATCAACGACTGGCAACATGGCTTGAGGGCGAAACGGCGATCTTCTAGCGTACGTTCTGCACCTTTGGGATGAAGCTATAGACAGGCACAGTGAAGCGTTGGTTATCAGCCTCGTTATCGCCAAAGCTAAGATCGAGTATGGCATCGTTTCCTTCTTTCCATGCTGCCGGTATACGGTCTGCCCTCTCGCCTCAGTGACTGGTTTGCTGGCTACCTAAGCGAGCGCACCACAGTACGTGCAACATCGTACGTCATGCTCATTTCAATGCCCGAGTGCTTCAGGGGTCCGTCATATCGCTCACACTGTTTTTCCTGCATATCAATGATATGTTACTACTAGTTGACATTCATTGCTATGCAAACGACAGTTATACTGTCCATGCGTAGTACTTTGGACGACCTGGGTCAACACAGAACCAAATTGCAGACAATAAACAGGGCCGTCACAGAGCTACAAATTATTGTTATATTTATTTTTATTGACTAATATTATTAAACCATAAAAAGTCCAAAAATAGGTGCCTCATGTATTAACTCATGTGCATTGAAGCGTGCATTGTATGACGTGTAAGTACAGAAATTAAGATATTTTGAAAGACTTGTGTTTTGACATGTTATTAAAAGAAGGTGGATTCTCTACGAGACAATACGGCTGAGCCCAGGTCAAATACCAGATCAATGCTCTTTAGAACAATCAATTATTTACCACATTCGATTCTTACTTGTTGCATAGTGCCTTATTTTATTTTTACTAATAATATTCCACTGTTTTAATTTGACTATATAATTTTCTTAACGTTGAGTCCAGCTCTGTGCATTCTTCGTGAACTTACTGTTTTTAGGCCAAGCATTTACAATCATGATTGTGTATGTATGGTCTCGACGCAACATATTTATAAGGATGAACTTTTTTGGGCTGATGAACTTCCAGGTACTTATTAACTATTAATATTATTTATTAACTTTTTGTTATGATATTATTAATACCATAGAAGTTGTAATGATAACGATTTTTTTGTAGAAACTGCATTGGTATGTAAGTTAAACAGTTAAAGAGATAATTCTTTGTCTCTTCTTCACGTATAATCCACTGAACCTGAAATTGGTATAAATTTAGTCATAGGTTACTTTTTTCCAGATATAAACATAGTTCCCAAAGAAGCACAATTCCATGAATACTAAAATGCTGACTGATCAGTTCTTACAATATAAATAAACGTACCTGTTTCCGATAGGGTTAGATAGAGACATAGATAATATGTATGTACTTTATTTTTTATTTTCAGGCTCCTTACCTTCCCTGGGTGCTACTCGGCTTTTCTGTTCTGCTCGGCAATGCTATTTCTGTGGACTTAGTGGGTATGGCCATTGGCCATATATACTTCTTTTTGGAAGATGTTATGCCGAGGCTAAGAGGAGGGCAGAAGATATTGAAAACGCCTATGTTTCTGTAAGTAACATAAGATTTACAAATTTACGAGAGGAAAAATTATAGTTAAGTGCGGGATTCGAACCCGCATCCATCCACCCTTATAGCTGGGGTATGCTCTGACCGGCTGAGCTAACGTTCTTCAACCATCGTATGGGGACGGAGCGACACCTATTGTTCAACTTTTTTTTTGGAGGTACTGTGGTGGACATAACCACAAGCACCTATGACGTAAGAGTACCATGAATTTACTTATTTCAAAAGGTAATCTAATAAAAAACGAATAAAACAGATTTTGTTTTTCTGGTCTTATAAACGAATTAGTGAGAAAAATATATATTTTTATGAAGTAGGAGGGCAGACAAGCAGGTGGTTCACCTGCTGGTGGTAAGTGATCACCGTCGCCCACGAACATCCGAAATACGAGGTGGTCTCGAGGATCCGCTGCTGGCCTTTGAGAAAAGAATATACTCTCGTCTTGAAGGATCCTAATAGCACTCAGCCTAGCGGAACGCTCACAGAAAAAAAGTAATACTTTGTTTCGTATAATGTAACATTTATATTGAAAAAAAAAACTGTTTCAAATTCTAGCCCAGTTAGGTACTAACTTAACTTTGTAGGGATAATTCTATTACGCACTAGTGTATACATATAACAATTATGCACGAGGGTGTTATAGTTCGGTTTATGGACCTAAGAACGATATAATAAAGCTCACTTTACGAGCAAGGGTGTTGAAATAGTGCGTATGAAACTCGTTAGCAACTTGCTCATTATACACTCGGCTGATTTACGCCCTCGCCTACGGCTCGGGCTGCAACGCACAGCCTCGTATGTAATAAGCAACTTAGCTCACTTGTATCATAATCTACTAAAATGTTACAATTAGACAAGTTTACTATTACACTGGCCCGTGGGGTGCCGTGCTAGAATGTCAGTTTCATCCATGTAGAACTGTATTTTGATCGTTTTCCATATTATTTGGTAAAATATGCAGTCGTAGCTTACATTTTTACATAATTTGTTTTCAGGAGAAAGCTATTTGACCCACCAGAAGACTACCAGCCTCTGCCTGAAGAACTTGCCAATGTGCGACCCGGAGGCTTCGATTGGCGCGGAGAAGACGAACAAAACAGATAAAACTCCAAAAAAGTACAATTCAACCGTGTAGAGAGCCAAAACTATTTATAAATATATTTTGAATGTTGCGACTTTTAAATATTTATTTGTAATGGATAAGGTGATATAATGACATATTGATGAATTGGTGAACGTAACTGTTTAGGAATTATATGTAGGCACCCATGTATAGTACCACCAACTTGTGCAATTCTCGAGGGCGCTATTGGTCAAGGAAATCAACTACAAACTGTCACAATTTGAGGGAATTTTGTAGTTCTTTTTTTTGCCGCCTGAACAGATAAGTTGGTCGAACTGTATTGTAATGAAGGAAGTTTAAGGCTAGTGCATATCGATTTAAATAATGCCATTTTGTTGGTTTTTCTTCTGCTATGACATGTTATTTCTCTTGGTACCTATTCTGTGAAGTAATTAAAAATAACACATAAAATAATAATACAATAATTTTAGGTCTAGTATCAGTAGTCCGATAATTTAGTCCGGACTAATATTACTATTTCTTCTCAGTAGTTACACACAATCGGACAGTCGGATCAGTAGTAGTAGATAACACCGGACTACTGAGACGAAATGGTAACATTAGTCCGATCATCGGAATTATCGGACTACTGATACTAGGCCCAATTTTAAGCCTATTTAAATGCCGTAATAATGGTTACCGCCTTGTTTTTGTCAAATATTTTGAAGTGTCCTTCAGGTTAAATTGAAAAAGGGAAGATTCAGTTTTATATTCTCACAAGTACATCACAGCGGGTGATCGAGTTTTGGGCTTACTGCTGTTACTGCCGATCCCTCAGACCGACTAAAAACTAGGTCCTTAAAGGACATGAAAGTGTATATTTTAAAGAAATTCAATAATTTTGTCCGTTTATTGAATACACGATGTCAGAATGTACCAAGCCAAGACTTCTTTTTATTTTGTTTGAAAATCATAATATTTCCTTTAAATTTTAAAAGTGAAGTTGATGAATCTGTTGCTTTTAGAATATTATCTTTGTAGTAATAAGCTTCAATTTTGATGTGTTTAAGTTTTATGTTCTCTTTAAGCTAAGGAAACTACACATTGCAATCAATTTGCTATACATGGAATTGAGGCGTCCAAAGCGCCCTCTACGAGAATAATATCTCTATTTCAGTAAGCGATATTTTACATCGAATAAAATAGGTATGTACACCTTGTGAATGACTACCCAAGAAAATTGTTACATTGTTACACTTTTTACATTTGATGTGCTCTATTTTCGTCAGGCAGTGTGTCAGCTTTGGACAAAACAAATCGGAGCTGCGCAATTAGTTATTGGTAATACGTCATCGCCAATGTGGGTGGTGAGATAAATTTATTTTGTGTAAAAAGTTTACTGATAAGGGTCTAATTTGTGAATAAATGTTAAAACCACATGTTTTTGGTTTTATTGCATGGCATATATATATGTTGTAGTTACTACCTAGTAGTACGATTGCTTCAGCAAGGAGGGTCTAGCTATGGACTTCCGCGTAGGTAGTACCACTACCGTGGTTTAAATCACGCCGCGCCGTGGTAGCCTTGAACTATATGTGCTATTCCGGATGGTGGAAGTGCATTTTGATAATGCTCGCCTGGCTAGCTTTGAGTACAGAATATGACGTAAATCGAACGGACTAGATATATGTCCATGGTTTCGCCTATTTTTTTTATATGCCTGGTTGGTTAGCATTTGACTACTATCTCACCTGATGGTAAATGTCAAATGATGATGTGGTTAAAGATGTTGTTCAAGCTAACCTAGAATTACTGCCTCTCAAGGACAGCTGCCGGAACACACCGTTAGGTGCTTGGCGACGAATTACAAAGCTAATTTTCAAGACTTATTTAGGTTGAGCCTGTTTTAACATGTAAGAACGGTTGATACTACGAATAATTCCCACCATGCACTGTGATGTTATAGAAAGAAATCTGCCCATATTTAGTTTAAATAATAATTTTATTGCGTGTTTTCTGGAAGATGTCGCTCTCAGCGATAAAACCGCCCTGTCTTATTATCTACATCTATCCAAGATTAATATTTTGAATTGTAAATTTTAGAACTTGTAATGTGTCAATAGTGTTATCTATAATAATGACAAATATTTTAAAAGCATTTTAAGAGAGCATCAATTTAATAAAACACTTAAAAATCTTCATAAAAATTATATATATCTATTATCTAGTGACAATTCCGCCTAATTTCCTGTTAAGCCGACGTGACGTCACAAACGGTTTGGCTGCGTGGCGTTTGTGACGTCACGTCGGCTTAACAGGAAATTAGGCGGATTTGTCACTAGATATATATATTATTAAGATTTTTTAAGCGTTTTATTAAATTGATGTTTTCTTAAATACTTTAAAATATTTGTTATTATTAAATATGGATTTCCGCAAAGTAACGCCTAAATCTATTCATTGTCTTTTGTTATCTTTAAATTAAATTAGGTATTATTTGCTAAAAAAAAATGTTTGTGTAGATATCGGAAAATTTGCCAATGAGATATTTTTTGTACTCATTCATATTTCATATGATTACACATATCCGATATGGTCTAGTGGCTAGGATACCTGGCTCTCACCCAGGAGGCTCGGGTTCGATTCCCGGTATCGGAATAAGTTTTTGGAACTTTCTAGTTTCTCAAAAACCTGTAGAGAAGTAAGAACAAGTGATACGAACCAGAAAACAATAATTGTCAATAGTCAGTTTGCAATTTGTATTGTGATCTACTTTAAAGAATAACCTTTTAGTAATCTATTAATCTACAAATTCTACATAAATGCTCATATTCGTAAACATATGGTTACGAACATTCGTAGCTCAGTACTAATAAATATTTTACGCTTCCATGGTACCTTCATCAGAAATTGTAATGATGATATTTTTTGCTACTTAGATCGTAAAATAAAATCCCAGAGTAAATTATTCAGAATTGTTTATTCTATTTTCACGCAAGGTAAATCACAATGCATACAATTTGGATCACTTACAATACCTAGCTGCTGATTAAATGCCGAACAACATCTCCCAAAACTCTACATGAAATCAACTTTGTTTACAGATATACCATAACTTTACACATCAATTTCAGAAAGCTTATGTATTTTATAGCAAAATAGAAATCTACAGCATCAATTTATTAATTGATTACACACAATAATTATGAAAGAACTGACAACACAGCCAGTTAGGTATATCTTACTAATATTATGCTCGCTGTTCTCTGACATTATAAGATGCATCGAGCAAACCCGATTTGAGTTATTTCTAATACTGCGTATATTTTGTTTAAAAACGGTTGTTTTTTGTATTTTTTTTTAATATTTTTAGACACCTTATTAGGCGTTCTGCAGTCTAACCTCGATAGTGTGCCATTAAATAAAAAAAAGTCAGCATTATACTTTAATTGTCGCTAGATGCATCTCATAGAATTGTCTATAAAACTTTACAATATAATAATCAGCTTAACCGACAGTATTGTCAAGTACCTACTCAACAACATACCGACGCACTTCACATAAGTAATATAGTTATCTGTAACATCATTCGGAGAAAAAAAATACACCCACTTCAACAATTCAAAACTTAATTTAAATAGAAATTGTACGTAAAAAGCAAATAAAAAATGTCACAGGTGTGTAAAACCAACAAATTATAAAGATAGTTTCGAATGCGTACATCAAACTATTATATCTAATAACAACGAGAAGTAAAACTATAATCAGTCTTCATTCAAACGTAAATCCATACACACGACATCAAAAATTTTTCTTCGATTGATTTATTACAGTTTAAAAATAATTTACATTGCTTTTGAGAAAATGCAAGGCGTCAAAGCCTATTTTGTTCTTGTCATTAACAAGAATATTGCAATCTCTCTCAAGCGCTACGCAATGTCACAACTACTAATGAACTTTGGAAATCTTTCGGCTGTTCTAAAAATGCCTTTATTATTATTTTAGCTTATTGTCCAAGCCGATCTAAGATGTTACCATTAATAGTTGATTTGACACATAGCTTTGATCACACACATAAATTGCTCACACACACTATTATAAACAAAATTATTTTAGTAAAGAAGACATTAAAACCGCTCAATATACAGAATTGAGACTAAAGTTCAAGGATTAATTTAGCAATATATCACTAAGAGCTAAAATCACAATAGTTTACAACAGGACAATCAGATCGTGTCGCTGCGTGAAATATGTTCTTTGAATAAACAATTCCCTGTCGCAGATATACTAACTGAACTAAAAACGAGGGTCCCATTTCATTTTTTGTTCTTTACGGCATGGTGTCAGATATAACCCTAGTCATGAAGACCTAATAAAGTGATGTAAGTATGTTCATACAAATTTATCTAGTAATAATAAAACATGTTTCACAAAAGGCTCTCAATACAATTAACAGGAACTATGGATTCGTTTTTCATCTTGTTTTGTTTACTACGAAACGATAGATAATTCAAAGAGGGATTATAATAGTTGATAAACGTGACTGTTGGTATTCATATACATTTACAATAACGCTCTAGCCAAAGTTTAGCAAAACAGCTGTAGACAAAACTGAGAATGTAAATATTGATTTAGCATAGTTTTACTAATTTTGAACGTTATCGCCTTTTAATAAGACTACGAAAAATGTTAAATTGTTCTAGTATCCCATATAAAAACTCCTTGAACAGACTGTGTAAATAAATCTTGAGATTTACTTACAGATTTATGAATGAAAATCTGATTTATTGTAGAAAATATGTCACTCGCGAAATGGGACAACCTCATTCAAAACCAAAAAAATAATAATTATAAACTTAAAAAACAATTTCAAGTTTTTGGTGTCGTTGTCTATCACTATTCTACTAATTTTGTTGTAATCTTGAACAATAAAAATGTGTCTAAGTTCTACCTATTAAAATCACATTGACATCTTCATAGTGCTACAATTGCCAATAGCACCGTTATGTCGTCTGGTTTACCTCCTGTGAACAAACAAGAACAAATGCTGTAATTTGATATACACTCAAGGTAGTGGAGTACTTAAATAATGTGTGACAGGGACTTTCCCAGAAGCAAAAGTCAATGACACCGATACTGGTCAAGGAAAATGAATTCAGTATATATTGTTCTACGCAAATACCTTGATACAGGTGCATTGAGCAAAGCACTCAAATAAAAGTAGTAATATAAAACAGATAGGTTATACATGTGAGAAAAAGATAAGACATGTTTACTAGCAGCAAAGAGGGATAGGTATCATATAATATATGACTGTCCGTAACACTTCCATTTAGATAAACGCCAATCAACCTAGATCTTCGTAGATTTAAAATTATGCGCCAAGACTATTTTGCTTAAAAAAACTTGTGTTAGGTTTCAATCTTATTTGTACTTAAGTTGATGCCTTATTCTTTACTTGAAAGTATTTAATTGACTCCTTTAGTACGATTTCGATAATGATTTGACTCATCATGTAATACTTGAAGGGGAGAGTAAACATGGGCAGTTGCAGGGAGAATTCGAGTCAGTCTGGAATAGTCTTGTAGTGTAAGGAGGTTACTGTACTTAATATGCAAAGTTCCATGTATAATATACGACAGTACTACAGCTATACAGTGTTTGACAGTAAGCTTACCCGAATTATCATGGTAATTTTTTATCATGGAGTTTTCTTTACACTTGCTCAGCACAATTTACCTAAACACAGTAGATAATAAATGGAAATACTTAGATAGTATCCACTAACCCTCTAGTATCGTAATTGTTGTATAAATTTACCATACATTATTTACTACTGACGCAGTAGGAACTTTTATAAAGTTGATCAACGATTATAGAACTTGTCTCGTAGATGCGTTCTGCGGTCCGGGCAATTCGAACGCAGCATAATATAGTGTAAATTTGATATGAGCAAGCACAAGAACGCATAGGCCCAATCTGGCAGGGACGCGGACTGGCTGATATATAAAATGGCCGCTGTTTGCCCTTCCCGGATCGCTAAGACTCACAAATTATGTTCACCCAGGGTGTGGGCTGCGTTCGATTTGACCGGACCGCAGGACGGAGTAGGCATCTAGTGTGAAAAGTCTCTTTAAGAGAGGAGGTATCACAATAAAAGCTGATATAAATACCCAAAACTGTCCGTTTCGCAGAAGAATAGGAAAAAACCAAAACAGGTATGTTCAGAGGTTACGCCTCCGAGAAATAGACGTGAATAGGACTTAAGGAAAACGTAGATAATCTGTGGTGTTGTGTTTGCGCAGTCCCTACGAAAAAATACTAGCTGATATTATTGAAATTAGGCGTATCTACAGATTTGCGGTCCGGAATATGGATTAACATATACTTTTAATCGTCGTGTGGCAAGTATAGTTATAACTGCTTGTTCAATCTTTGGTCTATACCAGGATACTTGCCTAATTGCTAGGGTTGGCGCGGCGCATACTGATATTGGATTTATCTGTCAATTACCTACATATTGTTTCGCTAAGGGCCTGTTTCAGAATGTTCGAGTAAGTTCCGGTTATACTACCCAGAACATAAAATAACTGAATAATAAAAATGACAGTTAACATGCAGTGCTTTCAAGCTCAAACGTTTCAAGCTTTAACCGATGGATAGGCTAAATCGATGCCTGTGAAACGCAAAGATAGTGTTTTATTTATTAAATATGTTCTGGGTAGTATAACCAGAACTTACCCGAACATTCTGAAACAGGCCCTAAATGTAGTAGTAGCGCATATAGTAACCTCATAGCGCGCCGAGGATAATCAAGGGAAAAACCGCGACCGAAAATGTTCTTATCCCGCGATAGGTGTTGGGTGTTGCCGCAATTCTCTACAAAGTTAAAGCGATCGCGCATTATTAAGCACTCTTCATGTTCGCGGATATTGAAGAGTTACCGTAAGAAAAGGCAATTTTATGATCTGAATTAGCTTAGTTTTTTGGCTTAGTGCGAATTTTTTCTTTGTTAAGATGGTATTTTATTGCAGTCATTAAAACGAAAACAAATATCTTTTTAACGTTATATTATGGTATTGACAATAAATGTAGCACACAAGACAATAATATCTAAGTGAAAAATAATACTTAAAAAAGCGGCGTGTCCTTTTACCTGACTTCCAAAAAAACAGTACCTTCTTATAAGTAAGACTCATAAGTTGACATTGTATCTTTATATGTTAATACAATTCTTCTGATAAAACTTTTGTTTTTATTGTACATATTTTTTATAAAGAAAACAGTGAGTGTTATGTGGCTGATAATGATGATTAATCACAGATAAGGTACGGAAATACTATATAGTGTGTACATATGTAATTTATACACAGGAATCTTGAATTATTAAAATTTATATTATATACTACAACTGTTATTTTAGTTGTTATTAGTGAAACAAATGACGTGCGAAAGAAAATAGGCGCATCATTGTGCTGAGAAGTGAATCGACAATAGGGTTGTTGACTTGTTTTTTTAAAGTATGTTAAATTATTTAGAAGACTGAAATATACACCTAGCATTTTTAATATTTTTTTTAGGAGTCCTGAAATACTAGAAATCCATCTTTTTATTTCAACTTTTAAAATTGGCGCTAAAACATCATTCAATGGCGGCCTGTATGCTTATGACGTCACTAGGGCAAAAACAAATAGTGCTGAAATGTAATACGTTTTGCTTGCTTGTTGTAGTGTCGTGCGTAATCGATAATACAGGTTGTTCGGCAGAACGTGTACCATAGTGTCGGGGTGAGAGATCGAGACAATGGCGTGCAGTGACATCGGAATAAAAATAATGGTAAACATAAGCTTTTCCAACTGTTTAAAGTTGTTGTAATACTATAAGTAATAATTGCAAAATGTTTCCATAGATTCTTGTTCCGAGTTTGGGTTTTATTATCTATCTGATCTTTGATCAAATCTCACGGCGAAACATGATCAAAGTTAAGTGAGTCAAATGTACGTATTACACTATTAAATATATGGGATCCAATGGATTTGATAGTGTAATAGGGGCCTAAGTAGTAAATCGATAGTGATGCGAAATTTTGTGGGTTGCTTGCTATTAGCAATTACTAATGTCAATTGTCACTGTCAAAATCTTTGGTAGCAAACTCTCATGATTACTATTACTTATTCTGTGGTTTTGTTTTTGTCCTTATGACATCATTTCCGCCTTTACTTCCGTTTGAGATCACGTGACTTAAAGAAAATTTAAACACATTTTGTTTATTCAAAATAAAGGTAATCCAATGCCGAATAAATAATTTGTTCATTTCATCGAGTTATGTGCTCCAACTACTATCATGTTAACGTTACACTGTATTTTATTTTAGACTGTGTCAACTACCCTATTCGACACTCGACTTGAACGAATTGGTCCGGCGGCGGCGGTGGATCTACTGGCAGTGCTAGCCAGACTCAGAAGAAAAAATACAACACGGCGTTGATTTGTATGCGTTTAATCATGGAGTTCAGTAGCGCCTGGGACTGTTCGAGTAGATCAGTGTGCGCCAACCTTAATACAATTCAATTAACGTTTTATTAGTAACATAAGTTACAGCTTGTTCAAAATGTATCAGCATCACGAAAATGTTCATACACCTAAAAATCAAATACCGAAAAATAATGTAATTTTTTTTCTCACTGATAGGTAAGTCTTTGACCACTATCTCACCTGACGGGATGTGATGATGGGAACGAAAATGTTGTTCAGGCTAACCTAAAATTACTGCCTCTCAAGGACAGCTACTGAAACACACCGTTAGGTGCTTGGCGATAGATTTTCTACTTGAGGGTGGTAGCAAGCCAGGCGGGCATTTGCAAAATGCCCTACCACCATGCTATAACGACTGCCATCCTAAGACTACAACCGGGACCGACGGCTTAGCGTGCCCTCAGCAGCACGGAAGCTCTAAGTAGTAATGTCACTAGCGGTCACCCATCCAACTCATGACGGCGGCGGACGTTGCTTAACTTTGCTGAACGGTTAAGAACAGCTAAGCAAACTTCGCTACGAGCTCTACAACTTTTTTTGGCTTTTTTATATTGTTCATTTATCATTTGCGCATCTCACCTATGGCGTCAATCCCGTTCTGCCTCGCGCTCTTCGCAAAGGGCGACATGTAGCATCCGTCGAAGGACAGGTTTCTCGCCATCCACGCTATGGAGTTGGCGACTCCTTGCAACTTCTGCGAGTCTCCGGAGACGTCTTGAGCGCGACGCATCTCCGCCACCAACACTGGTTCGGGAACGTTGTCGAAAACGCCATCCGTTGCGACTAGGATAACATCGCCGCATTCCACGGGAAATTCCGAGGTATCCGCTGATTCCGGCCTGGAATTCAATCAAAATATACTTTAAAATTGACTGTATAAATATGTCAAAAGATATGCTGGATAACATAGGTCAACATATACAACACACCTATCTAACTGTGGAAATTTCATGACTGTGTGTTAAAAGAGAAAATTACTTCATGAAACATCAATGGCAACCGGCATAAATATTAAACCAGACGTAAATCATTAATGTTTGTTGTACAACATCATAACAGCATGCCGCTCTAGCAACTGTCGCGTCGTAGCACTAAATCATGCCTTTTTTAATCTCCAGCTAGAACATTTATTGTTCTTTTTTTGTTAGATAAATTTTAGATAGCAGTCCGGAGTCTGAACATGTGCTATGGCAATAGGCTCGCCGAACTATATGGGAATATGAAGTATATCTGACATTTTGTGGATGATAAGAGAGCTCTGCCTACCGCTTTGGGATGATAAGGCGTGAATATAATAATTATTGCCTTTCCTCTACCGTATCAGAGAGATGGAAGAAGTACATATGCATATTTAATTTCATATTTATTTCCAAATATTTCCCATAAAAATGACATAAGTAACTATTGAGTAAAACTCTGACAGGCACACATAAACAAATATAATTTATGAAACTTTTCTTTAAACTTTCGTGAACTAAACTCATGTTTCTAAATCATTAACGCATGAATTAATATCAAAATAATAATATTTTGACTAACCTCGACATTTCGGTCAAGTTGCATTGACCGTGGTCACGAGAAGACTGAAGACCTTTAGTTAGTCAAAATATTATTATTTTGATGTTAAGTCGTGCGTGAATTGACCCGGTAATGATTTAGAAACTTAATTTATGATTTGAACTATTATCAAAAAACCTTTTTAATTTCTTGTAAAACTTTATAGGCTGATTTAAACCAATTTTGTCCTATTTTCAAAATGTTAAAATATTCACAATGAGAGTGACATATGGATAGCTTGCAGTTTTGCACATTATGCGGACCCCGCATATAAAATTGAAGGTCATGCATTTTTATGGTCGTTGCGGATGGTGAAGCCAAGGTGGTTTATCATTTTTATCATACTTCAGATAAATCCTAAAGCACGCGAAACAAGGAATTTAACTGGCTGGAGTTAGAGATCAGATTTCGTTAGCCAGAATTAATTTAGGTATTATTATTATTATTCCAGGCCATTATTGATTATCATCTAATCACAGTCAAATGTCAAGTGAACTTGTTTATAGAAAGACGAAAGTGAATGAAACATTTACATTGACTGAATTTAATTACTTTTACATTCACTGAATGATTTCCGAACGCGCCCAAACATGTGACTAAAATTTTTTTGCTCTCTTGTTATTGTGACGTCATTTACAGTAAAAGGTGATATTATAGAGTGCCATAATCCCCATGAGCTTCCACGACACGTCAATTGTATAGCTCCTAAAATATTTTTTTATTCATAATTTTATTTATAAATAATTTATAGCGACAATCTGATAACATTTTAAATCACATTGATAAAAACGGTGGCGCTTATCACTAAGAAATATTTATCACAATCAGGCAAACAATCATTGTCACAAGTGAATTTGTGATAAAGTTATTCATACATGATAGTTAGCATTTTGATTTAATTACAACTTACTTTATAGTATTTTTGGGAAAATCAGATTATTATAATTGTTATGCATAAAAATTTTACTGTTTATGATAAAACGCGTGGTAACGGGAAAGTGACCTGCGAGACGAAATTTGTTGGCAAGATGTATTGTGTTTATACTAGGTTAACACAAACATGTCATTAGTGCATTTTGCGAATACTCGCCTTGCTAGCTACCACCCACAAGTAGTAAATCTATCGCCATGCACCTTATATTGTTTTCTGGTGGACGTCCTTGAGAGCCAGTTCCCATTCTAGGTTAAACCCATGAGTTTCGTTAAACCGGTTTACCCGACGTTTCGAAGATGGTTATCCATAAGGTGAGATTTTGGTTAAAGGCTAGGCTAATCGATAATGAAAAAAATAGGATACTTTATCCCGATTTACTTAGTAGCTACAGTGGGAGCTCGACATTACCAAATTCCACATCGACAAGTCGCAGGCGGAAGCAAGTATAGTTTTAATTAGGGACACGTTGCTGATACTCTTTGGATGATCGATTAGGTACCACATACACGTAACAAGTCCGTGTAAAGGCTTTTAAATATATGTGGTAAACACAGGTAGTAATTTAGGTTGTGGAGAAAGTATTAAGATTGCATGTGGTGTAAAGCATGGTAGTGTATTAATCTGAATGTGTGGTAAAACTCTAATGTGAAGGGAGTATTTCAAAATGTACAGTAGCTAGGTTTAGTAAACATGATAGTGGTTATGAATGATGAGTTATGAAGCAGTGATGGCTCAGTGGCATTGGCTATGGACTGCCGCGCAGCAGGTCCATGGTTCGAATTCCGCCGCGGGCTTGAGCTTCACCGCATGGTGGAAGGGCATTTTGCGAATGCCTAGCTAGCGACCACCCTCAAGTAGGAAATCTATCGCCAAGCACCCAACGGTGTGTTCCGGCAACATTCCTTGAGATCCAGTGAAATTACAGGCAAATGAGGCTTAACAAGTATGTCTCAAGGCGACGGGCACAGTGCAATTCATGACTTGTGATGAAAGCATCTGTTATAGGCAGAGGATACCGCTTAACATAAGGTGTGGCTCGTGCTTGTTCATTCACAATAAAATAAAATAAAAATGCGAGGTGAAAATAATAATGCTCATATTATTATCTTGAAAAGTTTTTGAACAAACGATTCATACACACCCCATAAGTTTTATATCCGTCAAAAATATTTAAAATTGCGTTCTCTTATCAAATGTACGAGTAATCTAAATGCAAAATCTCTGGTTAAGGCAAATCTTTCGTTCATTAAATGTTTAACATTCAAATCAACATTATTTATTTAATTTAGGCGTCTACGACGCTCTTATGAAGGTCAATTACAAATTCTAATATTAAAATATTTTTAAAGTTTACTGCAACGTTCAGCAAAATTAATAAAGCCACTGCTAGAAGAATGGGCAAGGAACTCGGGGTCATTATTTTCAAAACAAAATGATAAGATATGATTACGTTTGGATAAGGTTGAATATACAATGTTCTTCACAGATATAACTTACATTTGTTGCAATCCAGCAGCAGCACTAAAATGTTTAATTTTGAATTTTCCGACATAGACAGTCAGCATTCTCCTTAAAAGGAATAGAACGGACAAGACAACTGGGGCCCGATTCTCTTAGCTACTGAACAGCGTTAACGCAACTTAATTGCATGAAAATTGTAGTTTTTGACAGTATCCGTAGTCTGCCGTAAATTGTAGTTTTTGACAGTATCCGTAGTCTGTCTAGTAAATAGCGATTTAGGTTCGATCGCAAGTCAGTGGCTTGCTACCAATAGTTTTTGACATATTTGGTATGCTTTTAACTATTTTGTTGCGATTGCGTTGCTACAGTGGCATAAAATATTTTGGGGGATTTTAGATAGAAAAATAGCAAAATGATTTAAATATATTTATTTTATGTATTGTTTGCTAGAAAAGCACTGTATTGATGTGTTTACTGATGCTTGATTGATAGAAGTTTTCATTATTATATAAGTGGCAATATTTGCAAGCCATAGCACAGCCATACGATAGCGACGCGATTGCTATACAACTGCGATTAGGAGCTAGAATTAGTAGACTACCGAATTTGAATTTGACATTAACAGCAGTTCGATCGCAGTAGTGTGGCGTTTGGTCAATAGCTAAGAGAATTGGGGCCCTGTATGAGTGTATCAGAAGAAGCTTAAAAGTAAGCACCCGTGCTAAAAATCTTTGGAAGTAATAGTAGCGTTGTATGGGCATGCAATGAGGAGAGACAAGAAATGTAACGTGTATAGTATTGAGTAATTAATGTGGACAGAATCTGGACAAATTTATTTAAGATATCTGTCCGACTACGTATCCACCAGAGATGTGCGAGGTAGATCAGCGGATTGTGCGAGGAAAATACCACCAATACGATCGCTGCGTTCAGCTAGGCTAGGAAAATGGAGCGATCCGATTGGTGCTTTTTCCTCGCCCAATACGCTCATCTTGCTCGCACACCTCTAGTGGATGGAGCCTTGAGAGTAGAGAACACCAAGAAGGTATAAATAATGACGGATATACTACGTCCAGAAGTATATCGTGTGCGAAAGGTGTGAGTGATACGGCAAGCAACAGAAATGTGTACAAAAAATACATTGCAGTATCCACTTTGCATGAGATAAGTAAAAGAAGACGAAAATATAACCATGCGTTGAATCCATGCAAAATGTACTTGACCCACATCGCACAGGAATGTAAGCCCTTATCACTTTGTTATTCTCGACCCTTAGAGAGAGAGACCTCTTAGACCCAATTAGCAGAACTAAAGTAAATGCATACTTTTATATTATCATTATCATGTGACTAATATAATTTACCTTACCAGGTGATAGGCCTCTTTAGCACAAAATCGTCAACAAGCAAAACAGAGTAAATATTTGTGTTTAGGCGTTAAAGGCACTACATAAAAAATGAGGTCTTTGTGTAACGACCGTGGTGCAGTATCAGAACGGTGAAACTGAAAACGTATCAAGCAGGCGTCTTTGTAAAGAAATCTGGACATGTAGGGGTCAGACTTGCACACAACACAAAGGTTTCCGTAATAACAATACACATTATATTATCATGTTATATGTATTTACACCAAATATACATACAGAAATAAAATCACGCCGCTTTCCCGTACGGGTAGGCAGAGACCACAGATTTCCACTTGCTACGATCCATACAAATCTCTTTCGCTTCATCTACACTCATCAATACTTTCATGCATAAAAGGGTACTCCTGACCTGGCCTTTTTCAGAACGTCTTGAATCTAATTTCGGAACGTTCGCCTAGGTCTTCCCCTTCCAACACTTCCGTTCACTTGTCCCACGTATACCTGTTTAGTCAATCTCATTTCATTCTCTCTACATGTCCAAACCACATCCTCTTTTCCACCACATCATTCCCTGATCACACTATTTCTTATCCTGTCCTCCTGTTCCCTCCGTTTGACTCCAATCATGCTTCTCAATGCTCTGATCTCTACTGTATTTATTCTACTTTCATGCTTTTTCTGCCATACCCAACTTTCACTACCATACATTAGTGTCGGAACCAACACTCCTCCATGAACAGCCAGACGAGCCTTCTTAGACACCTTCTGACTTTTCATAAACGCGTGCAATGATCCGTTCACCATGTTTACTCGCTCTCCTTTCTGTATCAGTTTCATACTCTCCATCTTTTGTATACATGGATCCCAAGTATACAAACTTTCTTTCTTTCACTTGTTCCACTTTTTCACCTCCAATCACACTATTGCAATCGGTCACTCTATCATCTCGTTCAAATACCATAACTTTCGTCTTATTTACGTTTATTTTCATTACCTTTTTCTTTACCATCTCCTGCAACTCATTTACCGACGACGCAAGTACCACTTGGTCAAATTGGTAAAGGGATTTCAGCGCTTGAATCAGGTAATAATATACCAAATATAACGTAAGTTTTATATTTAATTAGGAATCCTTACTTTGCACTTAACCGGACCGGTTTTCATTATATTTTGTTAAACTTTAGCGATTGTACTTTAGTCGTGACGCTGCTGTTTGTATAAATAACCGGCTACCGTTTTCATACGATAGAGCAAAAACATACAATGTTAAAAAAACACGTTTCTTGTAAACCTGCAACTTAATTTAGTAATGTTTCTTTAATATTATCTAATTTGATTATGATTACCCACAAGAATATTTCATATTTATTTATTTGTTTAGTTACCAAGGAGTATTCTCCAAATATGGTACAAAAATGGTTCCGAATTCTTGTCCGATTTCGTTTTAGAAATGACGTGATAAAATTTTGTCTGTCAGCAAGACTTTCGATGATATGACACTTTCTTGTGCTTGTGTTACGTCAATAAATTAATATATTATATATAATTTCATCGTTCAAAATAATATTTTAAAATTTTATCATGGCAGCATTATTATTGTCTCTATGACAATATTAATACTGCCATAATAGAATATCAGGAAAGTAGTAAGTTGTATCGGTGATGTTTTATCTGTTCGGCTTATCCTTATATTCAGAATTGAAACGGTCACGGAAAATATGCCACAAAGCATTGATGATGCACCGCTTTAAATATTATTTGTATTTACTCCATTACATCGCAGTTTATCAATAATCACTCATTTCTCTGATCTAATGAGTGATTATTGATAAACTGCGATGTAATGGAGTAAATACAAATAATATATACAACCAATATTTAAAGAACGAATACTGGTTGTTTAAAAGTTTTTCTTTTTTAATTTAGCCGATTAACAATTTATCAATGTGATAATCGGCTATATCCTTTGACTGAAAAACCTTGTCTAAATAAAATACAATACACGTAAATAAGTTTGAAAAAAAATACCTTGTTTATTTACAAAATCAAATAAAATACTATAAAATTGGAAGTGAGCACGTGAGAGTTAAATAATTGGCAAAAGTCCAATGAGCTAAAAATTCTATTATTAGTGCATACAGAAATATAAACGATGTGCTTGTGAAATGGGCACATGACTACTGGTCCCGTGGTGTGTGACTGGATAATACCGATAGTAAAACTTATTTACATTGTTTATTCGTGTTTACTAGAGAAGATGAAGATATCTAATATAATAATAGGTATGTTGTACAGAAATCACATGCATTTGTAATGTATAATTTTATGCTATCAACGTCCCTCGCCAACGAATCGAGTCGATGTCATGCCGATTAGTGTGCGTTGCAAGAGTTATAATTATGTTCTACAGTACAGACCTATTCAGTCATGAAGGCGCGCCCCTCCTCAGTTAATTAGTATGCGCATTACTTTTTTTGAAGCAATGATAGCCGAACGGTTATACTCGTAGCTATGGACTGCGGTGCCGCAGGTCCATGATTCGAATTTCACTGCCGGCTTGTGCTTCACCGCATGGAGGAAGGGCATTTTGCGAATGCTCACCTGGCTAGCTACCACCCTCAAATAGAAAATTTGTCGCCAAGTACCTAAGAGTGTTTTCCGGCAGCAGTCCCTGAGAGCCAGTAAAATTACAGGCATATGAGACTCAACAACTGTATGTCTCAGTGTGACTCACTTGTGATGAAATGTGAAAAGCATCTGTTACAGGCAGTGGTTACCGCTTAATATCAGGTGGGCCTCGTACTTGTTCCGTCAAAATAACAAAAAAAATAAACTTCGGGTAGGCCCCGGGGCTAGCATGTCAACAACTTTTTTTTATTGTGGACCGGCTCGAGTTGTGGTGATGTCGAAACGGTGCCATATGGATTGGTGCGCAACATTCATAAACGAATTTCGACTTGACCAATGGTTGCTAATCTAACTATTGGAAGATTTTTTCTTCATTTCCTTTCATAGCTTTGGTGGAAAGGCGCCCTTAGTTGTAGGAACTGTAGTATATCAAGTAACCTAGCAGAGCATTTTTATGAATTGGGATGGTGAAATTGAGTCGAGACCCTCTTGATGTCAGTAAATTTATTATACTTCGTAAGGACTTCAAAACAAATGCAAAGATGTCTATGTTTCATTGCATAATTATGAATAAAGTTATTTTTTAATATTAGCCATTCATAAATTATATCATTACTATTCATAATTAATTATTTTATCAACAAATACCTAAAGAAAAGATTGTGATAAAACTCTCATCGATAACATTGAAAGAAAAATATAAATAAGTATGTAATCGTATCATTTCTGAAGATTGCAGAGTTTAGTAAATAAAAACATAATTAATATGCAGTCACACTTGCTTTTATCTAACTTTTATGACGCAACCAGCTTATACATTACAAAACAGCAACATCAAACATATAAAAATTAAATTAATGACACTTTACAAAGTCTAGCATTGATTTACAAATACCATAGTGAAGATACAACCTCTTTGTCTACCACACAATTTCAAAGATCAAGGATTGATTTACTAATACCATAGTAAAGATACAACCTCTTTGTCTACCACACAATGTTCAAATATCAATGTTTAACCTAGTCAGAATTTAAAATTGTCACATGATTGCTACCTATATAAACATACTAGTATTTTTCATTAATTTATATGAGTACCAATATAGTTCACCGCCTTCTTACACCTGACCATATACTTAGGTATCGATTTTCTCAAGGCGGATATAGCACATGATATTAAATTTAGAACAATAAGGTAGCTAATGCATTAAATCGTTATATTTGTATTGCATTTTACATTATTTAATGTTAGTTAGTGTCTGATATGGCAGTTAGCTAACTTTCTGTCAAACAAGAAGATCGGATAAACATGATTGTGATAAGTATGTTCTTTGAAACATTTTTAGACTATTAACGTTCCAATTTACGAACATACAAATAGTTTTTTTATACAATTTTATTTAAAGACGCCCCTGGCTCCTATCCAACGAAAAAGTGTCAACAAATCCGTACATTGTTGCGTGTGTTGATATAGCATAATTATGTGTTTGTATGTACAATATGTGTTAGTGAATATGTGTGAATTTTCAGGAAATAGTTGAAGGATAACAGCGTAATATTTGGAGGTCGTTAGTTATTTTAAGTAAAGCTTAACTTATTTGTATTAAATATACAAATTTACTTAATGTGTTAACTTTGGATGTAAAATAACGCTTTTGACATAGATACTTGCCCGGTAATCTATATTGCCTTGAATGTAATGTTTACACCATTATCTTTATTGAAATGACCTTTCGCTTTATTTCTAATACCAAGTCAAATACACTACATATGTTAATTTATATAGACGAGCATAACTTCTCCACAATGTCATTTTAAAATAGTCTTATTAATACAGTCTGTCATGAATAACTAAGGAATACAATTTTTTCTTGGTCTGTCTTTTCAATTCTTGCATTCAATAGTTTTTCAAGTGCGACGGTGTCAAGATTATTATGAGCAAGGTCGTCGTAATGCTTTGTTAACTAAATCCAGATAACTCAGTTCGAATGCTGCGCATGCTAGATGAATCTGGATCCAATGAGTTATCTCGAATTAGTCCTCGTGAGGCATGGTCACAGGCAGGCCATTGAATTGTCAAATGATACCAGTTGAAAGTTGAATTATCCGCAAGTAATTGTAAATAGAATAAGTATATTAGAATAATCATATGAGAAATGTGAATATAATCAAACATCTTAAGATAAAAATAGTGTTGTTATCATGCACTCCAATCTATCTATCTATATATCATGCAATTTCAACTTTCTTCTTGTCTCGATATACTGTAGCCTATCTGTTAGTCGGGGTGATAATAACTGTATAAAATTACGAGTATAAGTCGCAAATAGAGTAAGTATTCATGTTTTTCCATGTATCTCATTGCTGATTTGTTTGTCGGAAGACGAGGTCCTGGAGATATTTCATTGGTCCTCAAATTGATAAGGTGAAAACAAAATATACGCTAAATTCATGATGATTTACTAAGAACTCATTACTATCGTTGGCGGAAGACAGCAGACTTCGCTAATAAGGCGTATGCACAATAATCCATTCTGCCTCTTCATAGTATTTGTATTATAATTTGTATTATATATATTTTGAAGCAATGATGGCCGAGCGGTAATAGCTATGAACTGCTCGCTGGTTCGATCCCCACCGCCGGATTGAACTTCACCGCATGGTGAAGGGGCACTTTGCGAATGCCCGCCCAGCTAGCTACCAACCCCTAGTAGAAAATCTGTAGCCCAGCAACTAACGGTGTATTCCGGCAGCAGTCCTTGAGAGCCAGTGAAATAGCAGGCACATGAGATTAACAACTATGTCTCATGGTGACGAGCGCAGTGCAACTCGTGACTTGTGATGAAATGCACCTGTTAAAGGCAGAGTTTAGTCCGCTTAACATCAGGTGGGCCTGGAGCTTGTTCCGTCACAACAACATAAAAAAAGTATTGAAGCTGGCTATATTAATGCTACGTGTAATGCTTACCTATCACTGAGCACGTTCCTATCGTGGCCAGGAGGCGGCAGACTGAGCTGATACGGCGTGTTGAAGTAGTGCTGCTGTTCATGTGAACGATGTACCACCCTGCCTCCCCGTACCACCATGTACCCACTATCGCCGATGTTAGCAGCTCGCATTACGCTCTCACTTCGATCCAGGATCATTACGCACGCTGTACTGCTACCTGAAATAAGCGGCTCAGTAAATACATAACATATTTTATCACACTGTAAAAAATCTAAAGTTTATTAGTTACTCCTTCTCGCAGAAACGGCTCCACCAATTTGGATGAAACTGGGAATACAAATAGTTCAATTCCTGGATTAATACATATGAATTTCATCATTGTGAAGAAGAGAAGTATGAAGCGCTCGTTGCGAAGTTTGATTAGCCGTTCTGAATCGATCAGCAAAGTTAAGCAACGTCCGCCGCGGTCATGATGGGTGACCGCTAGTGACATTACTACTGAGCGCTTCCGTGCTTCGGAGGACACGATAAGCCGTCTCGGTTGTTTCCTTAGGATGACAGTCGTTACAGCATGGTGGTAGGGCATTTTGCGAATGCCCGCCTGGCTAGCTACTACCCTCAATTAGAAAATCTGTCGCCAAGCACCTAACGGTGTGTTCCGGCAGCAATCCTTGAGACCAACAACATCTTCGGCGCATCATCACTTACCATCAGGTGAGATAGTGGAAAAAGGCTAACCGATCAAGAAAAAAAAATTGCCTACGCAGGAAAAACTTCGGGACGCAACTAGTTAATGATAAAGAAGGACATAACGAGAAGAGGATCGTCTGGTGTTAGATCAATTGCCAAGAAGTAATAGCCGGCTCTACATAGACTGGCTCTAATCTTTCTACCCCGAAAGTCAATAATTTAAAAGTTTTTTCTTTACTGAGAGAGATCACGAAATCCGCAGAAACTGCGCGACCAAAAATACAGCAGAACGCAAACCTTACCATAGAGGGAGTGTTTTTTTAAAAGTGTACCGTGCGGCACAACAATATTACCTTGACGTGACCAATCGGATGGAATCATTTCTAATCTAAGCGTCAAATATTGATTTCACCAATACAATAGAATTTGCAAGATTGCACGTGTTTTGTGAACTTGGTGAGTTCGAAATTAAACCGATAACTATGAGAGTAACTATACATATTTTTATTCATAGTGTGCAACCCATCCCAATATATATGTTTTATAAATCCCATGCGATTTTCTCGTTATTACTTCGACTCATGCAAGGTAAACTTGAATGGCAAATACATATATAGTTTACGATTATTGTTGTCTTGTAACCTTATCTTGTCAATGGGTACTAAACTTAGTACATTAGTCATTAGTATACAGCTGTCTGTCACTAAAGCAGAACACCTCTTATATTTTTATGAATGATAAATTGTGTAGTGATTCGAGGGCAAGGTCCAAAATGTCTCACCATTAAATCGAACAAATAAAACTAGATGTTTTAAAGATATATTTAGACAAATTCAGCTTTAAAGTAATGTGAAGAATGAAAATGAATGTACGCCACACCAAAAAATTAGTTATTATATAAACTAATTATATTTTCTTCACAAGAAAAAAAGATGTTTTATTTCTTATGCTGTTATCTTAAGTAATGATAAAAGGGTGGTGAGAAGTTTACTGTCTCAAGTGATGATATATTAGAACAATAACCTGCATTTAGTGACAATAAAAAAGAGTATACTTTACGACAGGCAAACAAACGTGAAGCTCTAATGAAAATAGGACATTTACTCATTTAGACAAACTATTGCTTGTTTCCGTTGGTCTTTAATAACTTGGGGTCGTCGCAAAAATACATAATTTCCTTACCCTAATCCTACATTATGTAGGGTTAGCATAATAAACTTCTACTCTTTCCCATCGCAATCTCTAGAACACTATTAAACCGTAAGCTTCATCACGCACTCGAATTCGGCCATTATGAATGAAATTCAATTGTTATCATATATGATGCGCGTGGATTAAATGCATAAGTAATTATATACATATTTTTTATAGCTGATAGGCGAGCCCTTGACCACTATCTAACGTGATGGTAAGTGATGATGTGGTCAACGAAGGTAAACGGACTATGCCGATAGTTAAAATACATAAATATGTATTACAGGGACGATATGATATCCAAATCATTACAACTATTTATTGGAGAAATTAGCAGTCATATCAATGTGCTGTGTATCACTTAAAAGTGTCAAACGAAATTACTTTTCAAAATCAGGAACCGACTTCCCAGCTCCTACTATAATAAAGATCACTAAATACAAAGGTCGGGGTCATCAGCGCGCCATGGAGCGTTTGAAAACATATGGCACCAACTTCAACAAATTACTATTTACCTATTTAATAAATCGATTCATATATTAAAATATACATTTGTAAGATTGCATAAGTATTAGTGCTTTTAAAACATATGAAAATAAAATTGATAATTTAATTTAACCCTTAAGGCACTCTAAAGGGGGGTTATTGTTCGGAAAAATATATGTACTTCCATTACTTTTTACTTTACCAGTTTTGTGGACTGATTTAAGTGTTTTTTTTTGTTATTGATAGTGTTAGGTTGTGGGTATAAACATTCACTTTGCATTAGATGTTTTTTTAAAGTATTAATAGTGATAATAGTTTAGGCTCAATCTCGTCATAGAATACTTATTTCTTTACTTTAAGATTCTAAAACTATAATATTGATGTGAAGTATTTTACTAACCTAACTTTCCCTCGAGCGTGAATCGAACCAGCATCTTCTGATAACAGGCACCGGACGTCTTAATCGTGGTATAAAGTGCGAATAGATACCACCTCCCACTCTCAGTCTCAAGTAGAAAATCTGTCGCCAAGTATCTAACGGTATGTTGCAGCGCTCTTTGGGGGCCAGTCCCGTTTCGAGCTTTTTTTTATGCATTATATAGAGCACTATCTCACTTGATGGTAAGTGAAGATGTTGTTCAGGTTAACCTAGAATTACTGGCTCTCAAGAACAGCTGCTGGAACTCACCGTTAGGTACTTGGCGACAGATTTTCTACTTACGGGTGGCAGCTAGCCAGGCGGGCATTCGCAAAATGCCCTACCACCATGCTATAACCACTGCCGTCCTAAGACGACATCCGGGACCGACGGCTTAACGTGCCCTCCGAAGCACGGAAGCGCCCAGTAGTAATGTCACTAGCGGTCACCCATCCAACTCATGACCGCGGCGGACATTGCTTAACTTTGCTGATCGGTTAAGAACAGCTAAGCAAACTTCGCTACGAGCGCTCCAAATCATCCTAGGTTTTACCATATTCGACCACATCATCACTTATAATGAAGATTTTTCAGAATTTACAGATTTTGAAGCAATGAGGGCCGAGCGGTAATAGTTATAGACTGCCGTGCTACAGATCCCTGGTTCGATCCCTATCGCCAGCTTGAGCTTCACCGCAGGGTGGAAGGGCATTTTGAGAATGCTCCAGCGAGCTAGCCAGGTGACTAGCTACCACCCTCAAGTACAAAATCTGTCGCCGAGCACCTAACAGTGTGTTCCGTCAGCAGTGCTTGAGAGCCAGAAAAATTACAGGCTCGTGAGACTGAACAACTGTAAACAATGTCTCAGTGTGACGGGCGCAGTTCGTCGCACGAGAAAATGCATTTGTTATAGGCAGAGGTTAATCAGCTTAACATCAGGTGGGTCTCATGCTTGTACCGTCGCAATCACATAAAAATAAAGATTATCGGTAATCAAATAAATCGAGCGATCACACGTCAGCTGAATGTGCAGAGTAGACAACTCATAAATTCACCTTACAAATTAAAATATTAAAAAAATATATAGGCCTCGCTTCCAACTCTAAAGAGCATTAATAGTTTGTTTAAGTTGGAGCAATTCACGTAGGTATATACAGTGGAATCCGTCATCTATAAATTATAATGACATCGAAGGGAAATAACAAACACGTCATGCTAAGCGGACGACATACAAAGCATTTTATAGAAAATAAAAATCATTGTGATTGTCGAATTACCAAACCCAAATTCGCCTGCGAGAGATTAGTTGGATTTTCCATTTTCTAATCTGCATATTATTGCACTTTTCTCTTCAATCGTAAATGCGTTACGACGAGGTTGAGATGTTATTATTTTCTCAAATCCCTAATGAACAATTCGTGACCTTCAAGCTCGTGTAACTTTAAATTCCTCGCTGCACTCAGGCTTCTACTTTAGATCCGACGCTACGCTCGTGATTCTACTCTAGAATCCTTCGATCGCTCTGGATAGAGCGGATCCAAGGATTTCATTTCATTTTCTTAGTGGCGAGAGTGTTACCAAGAAACACTCTCGTCTTTAAAATGGTTGTTTGCTCCCTTGGTAAACACTCTACTTTACAATATTACAAATTTACGAGAGGAAATCCCGCACATGACTATAATTATAAATTTGTAATTTTGTAATCCGCAGAGCTCGCGTTATTGCAAACATAAAAATATTAAAAACAATCTACTATTATGTAATTTAATTATACTTCATCTATACTCACATAATAACGAAAAATATTATATGAATCTTCATATAATATATTTATGTAAATATTGCTTAGAGATATATATATATTGTGTTTGCAATAACGCGAGCTCTGCGGATTACAAAATTACAAATTTATAATTATAGTCATGTGCGGGATTTCCTCTCGTAAATTTGTAATATTGTAAAGAAGATTGTTTACCAAGGGAGCAAACAACCATCTTAAAGGCGAGAGTGTTTCTTGGAAACATTCTCTCCACTAAGAGAATGAAATGAAATCCTTCGATCCGCTCGAGCCGAGCCGAGCGGTCGAAGGATTCTAGGGTAGAATCACGAGCGTAGCGTGGGATATATATATATATATATGAGTGTATATAAATATATATATGCAATGACTTATAGGTATTGACTAGTAGCTATTTTATTGTACATAGTTCGTAGTATTTTGATAATAAAGGCATACCGCCGGTTAAAAAAAAAGTAAATATATGTATATAAAACGCTTAATAATAAATGCGCGTATATATCTCCGACAGGATCTACCCTGTATGTATGTATATATGCAATACGCACCTAAAATCGGCTTCTTGTGTTCCAATAGCTCGTAGTAGGACTTGGCCAGCAAGTCCCCAGGTTCCGAGAGTTTGAAGTGTCCCATACGTACGAGCCTCTCGCATGTCTTCATGAGGTACGACGAGAATTCGCCCGGATCAATTCCGTACGCGCGCCATCCCCCCACTCCATCTGCAACCCCTGTCAAATAATGGATACTTTAGTATTTGTTAATACGTATCGCGCTCCGTCGGAAACGAATTGCGGCGTACTTAATAGGAATTGCTAAATTACATAATTTATCAACATAGGGTATGTTCCATTAGTCGCTAAGAACGTTAATTTCGATAATTTTGATCACATTCTGCGTCTGTGGTTGTGATCACTGTGATCGTTTGTAACTGTCATCCCCTGTTCCATTTAGGATAAGAACGCTAAGAATGCCACTAAAATTTGCTTCACTTTTGACATTAGATGTAGGGAATTCAAACTGTTCCAGTAGCCTCATAGCGTTTATGGCGAAAATAACGCCAAGACCCATGTGGAACAACTTTTTGGGAGTGTGATCGTTTTTAGCGTTTTTAGCGAATCTAACTTCAAATGGTATGCACCCTTGATAAATATTAAATACATCGTGATTACAATACAATTGGACTGAATTGAGTTGTAATTGTTAAATTATAAAGAATAAAACTAACGTATTTTTTATCTCAATAGACCTCTATATCTTGATAACAACAAACGCATTATAGATACATAATTTGAAATTACTGCCCTGATAATTTTATGAATACACGTATTTTAGATGAAACTTAACGTAATTGCCATGTTACAGCGCACGCTTGTTTGATTCTCGAACTCTTAAACATATAAATGAGAATAAAGTGTATAAAGGGTAGTTGATTATTGAAGTTTTACATTATTAAGTATATGCCACTTTTTTACACGATATAGAATATTGGAAGTTATATGAAAAACTAAATAATGTAGGGCTAGCATTGCTCGCCTAGTAATAAGTAATTCTTTGATAGCTCTGGCGCTGCGGGTACACATCGCTTTGGTTCCCTCGCTACATCGTCACATAGTATGTACTCGCTAGCTCCGGCTTTTAAGACACCTGCGGCATCCAGCTTCCGCCGCGGCCTCTGCTCCTCTGCTTGTGAACTAGCACCGATCCTTCTCCGATCCTCCACTACCTCGTGAATACTGTTGAAGAAGGTTTTCCTCTTAATCTTTGTTTTTTATAATACTTTATTTATCCTGTCATTCCTACTATGTCAATATGAATGTTTAAAACATGTAATACGTTTTATTATTTTCGATCCATAAAATTCCTCTCAACATGGTAGCAGAGCGTTTAATTATATTGGAAACGATTGACTAACGTATCAAGTAAGGTTTAAACAAATAATTTGCAAAAATAGTTACCACATTTTTCAAGAAAAATCTAACGAAGGCCTATCAAAATGTCGACTTCGTCTACGAGTTGCAAAATTGATATCGGTCGTTTAGAAGGTGAAGAAAATTGGTCTACATGGCGCTGCAAGGTACTGTTGCTTTTAAGGGGTACACCCGGCGGTTTGGATGCTATAAATGGAAATCTTATAGAACCTATAAAACCAGCTACTACAGCAAGTGCAGACATTAAAGCAAATTATGAAAAAACCTTAGAAGCATATCATAAGATAGATAGTACGGCGATGCTTATTTTGATGGCTAATATGTCTGATGCCACTTTACAAAAGGTCATGAGATTCTCAACAGCCAAACAGGTTTGGGATGAATTGCACACTTTGTTCAATGGAATATCTGAAGACAAAAGCTATTCACTATGCTACAGTTTCTTTGGCTATAAAAAAGATCCCTCACATGACATGTCAATGCATATATCCAAACTAAAAAATATATGGCATGAATTGAAAATGGAACTTCAAAAAGGTGAAACCAAATATGATCTTCCAGAGTTATTACTAATCTGCAAGATTTTGGAAACTTTACCCGACGAGAAGTACTTCTCCTTCAAGTCTAGTTGGATGATAATATCTGCTAATGTCAAGAAAAGATCGAAATATAGACAATCTGACAGCACAAGTATGTGCTTACGAACGTTCACTTTTGACCAAAGAAGGTACTACTGAAGCACAAGCTCTAGTTGTGCAAAACAAGTTTATGCATAAGAAAAAGTGTGGATATTGCGGACTATATGGACACAAAGTTAAAAAATGTCGTAAGTGGTTATTGGACGGGAAACCTCCTAAAACGCCTGGCCCACCGACAAGTCAAGCTAAAAATACAAATCTGACCCTCTCATTAATGGAAGTTGTTACAAATGAAGTCGTAAATATTATTGAAGAAGATCTTGACAGTTGGTTTGTTGACAATGGTGCTACAAGTCATGTCACCAGTCGAAACGACATATTTTCCAGCTTTCAACATTTCAGCAATAATCAAACAGTAACAACTGCAAATGGCTCCACAATTCAAGCTATTGGCAAAGGTACAGTTGATTTGATAGCAGACGTTCGCGGTCAGACACACAACATTAGACTGTGTGACGTATGGTATGTTCCAGAAATAAAGAAAAACTTATTTTCCGTACTTGCTGCGCAAGATAAACTTGAGAAGAGTGTCTTTACATCTGAAAGAGAAATTTGTCAATTGATAGTTGATGGAAAAATTAATTTAATTGGCACAAGAGTCAAGAATGGAGGCCTATATAAACTAAAGGTAAAGACAATTATAAATTCAACTCCTGAATTGAACTCACTGTCAACGAAAAATATTTTACAACTCTATCATGAAAGATTTGCTCACCAGCATAAAAGACATGTGAAGCAATTGATTGAAAAGGAACTTGGTATAAAAGTCAAACTCGATTCTGAATTATGTACAGGATGTGTTTATGGTAAAACACATAGATATAAATTTGGAACCAGAGATCGAGCTAAAGCACCAGGAGAAATCATTCACACTGATGTATGTGGTCCGTTCCCTAATTCATTTCAAAAGTTTCGTTATTTTGTTTTATTTAAAGACGATTTCAGTAAGTATCGTCATGTTTATTTCATCAAACACAAGTCTGAAGTGAAGGATAAACTTGTGGAAATGATAAACGAAACAAAGACTACTGGTCATATTATAAAGACAATTCTCAGCGATAATGGAGGAGAATTCCAAAATGAAGCTGTAAAGAAAATCTTAAATAATCATGGCATACAACACCGTTTGACAATGCCGTATACGCCGGAACAGAACGGGTGTAGTGAGAGAGACAACAGAACTTTGGTAGAAGCTGCTCGTACTATGATGCACGCTCACGAAGAACTTCCACTCTCCTGTTGGTCTGAGCTTGTCAACACGGCTACTTATGTTCTGAATAGAACTGGACCGACTTCTATAGAAGGAAAATCGCCATTTGAGTTATGGTTTTCAAAGAAACCATCAATCAAACATTTGAGAATCATTGGTAGTGAATGTTATGCTCATGTTCCAAAAGTAAAGAGAACGAAAATGTCCAGAAAAGCTCAAAAATGTATTCTCATTGGTTATGATGGTGATGACGGTTATCGGTTACTAAGCATAAACAATAAATCGGATCCAACACTGATAAGGTCAAGAGACGTAATATTCAACGAGTCAGTCATCAAATCTATTGGATTGGAGTCAGATGTCTCTGAAACAGAAAAACAAAGTCCAATGGTTGACATGGAGGTTCTTTTTCCTAAAACTACAGAAAATCATCCAATGTTAGATGCAAGGGAGGATATTTTACAAGACGCAACTATTTCAGATATGCCTCAAACATTGAATGATGGTGCGAGTTTTGAAGAAACAATTCCCAATTTGCCTACAATATCGGATGAACTTATTCGAAATGAAGAAGATTCTAATGAGGCCTATATTACGCCTGAATTATCAGAAGTTGATTCAGATGAAGACGATGAATAAGGAAATTCTACAATAAATCTAAGAGATAGATCGACATTGCGACCACCACAACGATTTGAAGATTTTATTATGTCTACTATTGTTAGTGATTTTGATGAACCCAAATCATACAAAGAAGCAATAAACAGTCCTCAGAAAGCGGAATGGTCAAAAGCAATGGAAAGCGAACTAAAATCTTTACGAGAGAACAAAACTTGGATTTTGGTGGATAAACCAAAAGACAGAAAACTGATTTCTTGTAAGTGGGTGTTCAAAGTTAAAACCCATGCTGATGGAAGTCTTGACAAATATAAGGCGAGATTAGTAGTAAGAGGTTATACACAAAAGAAAGGAGTTGATTATAGTGATACATTTAGCCCTGTTGCTAGAATGGCCACAATAAGATCGATTCTTAGTATCGCTGCAAATGAAGGGTTAACCCTCAGACAGTTTGATGTAGCAACTGCATTTTTGAATGGTTCATTAGATGAAGATATCTACAGGAATCAGCCAGAAGGATACAGTGATGGTACGACTAAAGTATGTAAGTTGAAGAGAAGTTTATATGGTCTCAAACAAGCTCCAAGATGTTGGAACAAATGTATTGTTGATTATTTGAAAGTTTTAAGATTCAAACAATGTGACACAGATCCATGTTTGTTCATTAGAAACCGACTTAACAACAAGATAATTCTTGGACTCTATGTTGATGACGGGTTAATTGCTTCAACGAACCCAAAGGAATCTGAAACGTTTTTGGCAGAATTGAAACGGAAGTTCAAGATAACCACAAAACCAGCTTCTTACTTTCTGGGTTTGGAAATCTTCAACAACAACAACGATGGTTCCATCAAAGTCTCTCAAAAACATTATGCTAAAAGACTACTGAAACGCTTTGGTATGAGTGATTGTAAACCCGTTAGTACTCCAATCATCAAAGAAGCACAACCATGCTCAGTAAAAGAGGATGATGTTAAATTTCCCTACCGTGAAGCCGTTGGTGCGCTAGCTTATTTAATGACAGGTACTAGACCGGACATATCATACGCTATTAGTGTCGTATCCAGGAAACTTACAAATCCCTCTTTAGAAGATGTTAACAAGGTTAAACGCATACTTCGTTACATTCAGGGAACCCTAGATACAGCAATTGTATACAAAAAAGGATACAAAACTGGAATCTTGGAATGTTTTAGTGATTCTGATCATGGTGGAGATTTCGATACAGGACGCTCTACTTCTGGAATCTTATGCGTGTATGCAGGAGGAGTAATCTCTTGGGCAAGTCGTAAACAGACTTCTGTAGCTATCTCAAGCACCGAAGCAGAACTTGTTAGCTCTAGCACTAGCAGCTCGTGAGATTGTTTGGCTGAAGAGACTTTTCAATGAAATTACTACTTTGATAGAAGTCCCTACTTTACAAGTTGATAATGATGCTGCTATAAAGCTTGCACAAAACCCAGAGTTACATCGTCGCACAAAGCACATTTCTATAAGACATTTTTATGTAAGGGAATTAGTTACTGAAAAAGAACTTCAAGTAAAGTATGTTCCCACAGAATACCAGTGTGCTGATATTTTGACTAAGCCAGTGCATAAACCCAGACTGGATCTAATTTCAGGAATGGTGGGACTTATACGATAAAGATTATCGAAAAAGGGAGGATGTTGAAGAAGGTTTTCCTCTTAATCTTTGTTTTTTATAATACTTTATGTATCCTGTCATTCCTACTATGTCAATATGAATGTTTAAAACATGTAATACGTTTTATTATTTTCGATCCATAAAATTCCTCTCAACAAATACACGAGCGGACGCAAGCGCGAGCGAAGCATCTCCTCCGGTAGGAGTAATATTGTTCCATGAGCATCTCTGTTTCAGTTTGGACAAAAATTATTTCGTATGTCTGTCCGGGATTCCGGTTGAGGCCGCATTTTTCAACAGATTCTCGTGAAATTTTATGAGCAGGTTTGATAATCCTGTAGATGTTTTTTACGATGGAGCTACGAGCGGTAATAGCTATGGACTGCCGCGCCGCAGGTCCCTGGTTCGATCCCCACCGCCGGCTTGAGCTTCACCGCATGGTGGTAGGGCATTTTGCGATTGCCCGCCTGGCTAGCTACCACCCTCAAGTAGAAAATCTGTCGCCAAGCACCTAACGGTGTGTTCCGGCAGCAGTCCTTGAGAGCCAGTGAAATTACAGGCACATGAGACTTACCAACTGCGTCTCAATGTGACGGACGCAGTGCACTTCATGACTTGTAATGAAATGCATCTGCTATAGGCAGAGGTTTGTCCACTTAACATCAGGTGGGCCTCGAGCTTGTTCCGTCACAATAACATAAAAAAAAAAATCTCGGTCGTGCGCTCAAACAGTCAAGACCTCTTGATGATGCTTCGTGTAAAATCGAAATGCGTCGAAAATTCTTACGGTTTGTCTACGAGGGGAATTTAGCGCCACGTTGGCTTACCAGGAAAATTAGACGGAATTGTAACTAGATATAGTAATATATAAAGTGTTCATGTTCAGAGTGCCATTACATCTTCACAGATAAATTTTTTGGTACCTTCTTTAGTTAGTAAGTCTGCCTTGTTGTACCTTTGCATGTTTTGTGGCTTCTCGTCCATTTTACTATTACCCTGTGTCTGTCCTGTTGTGTGGCATGGCACCCATAATTTTTTATCGATCTTGTTGGAAGATTCCTGAGTGCATATGTGATAGGTGCACTATCATAACAAATATCATTGCACCAGATTCGCACTCATTTGCTGAGTTTGTCTTGATGCTTTTTAACAATGGTACTCTGGCTGCTAGAAGAAGGCCTGTGGCTTCTGCCTGCAGAATCGAGGAAGTTTTGTTCAGTGCTACAGATTCTGTGATTGCAAGTGAGGAATAGAAACCGCAATTGCAATTGCACCATTTGTTTATATTTTGTAGATAAACATCTCTTATTTTACACACAAAAGGTCCTCAGAATTTTTATTCAAGATTAATCCTTTGGCATCAGCTGACCCACTATGGCCAATTTATGAATGAAATTCTATTGTTATCATTATCGCAGATATCAATGGGTTAATGCATTTCAGCTTTTTTTATCTTATTTAAAATAGAATACAACTCCAACACTACTTTTTCAGACAAAGGTAAGAGAGAGAAAAACTTTTTTGTCTAGGTACATGCTGGCAATTTTGTCAGTGCCTTTGCCTTGATAGGCTTCTGGGACAACTTTCGTGGCGTGTTCTAAGATCATACAATGATTTATATTCAGTCCAGTGCCTTTCTGCTGCCTTGTCGATTTGATCCTGGGGGCCGAAGCCACCGCCTCCTGTTGATTATGCTTGTCTTTGCAACTTATGTAGCTTTTCTGTTGTAGTTACTTAGTTCTAGGCCACCATATGGCATACAACACAGACATATGTAAGAATAGGCCGTATGGCATACTATGAGAGTGACCACAGACACAGTATTGGTTATAGCCCCAACAATATGCCCTTACCTACAGCTTTGTTGCACTGACATAGTATGTTTATCTAGTATGAGAAGTGTAGAATTTTTGCTTTTTGTGACTTTGCATGAAGCCTTCCTATGAAAGAAATATGGACACCGAAATGGATTGGCGGCAAACTAAAGATAAGCCTTATTTTGGCCTTGGTTCTTTCTACCATGGACTTATGACTTGTTGTCTAGTGCAATAATTTCTGTCATAAAGAAGGATATCTTCTTGGTTTTCGGATCATTTACCTCCCAAAGCCAATTGTCAGAGGGTTAGCTATGGCAATTGTAGTTGTTACTACATAGGCTAAATCTATATTCAATGCACAAAATTCATTGGGATTCTTCATACAGTACATTGGCAGTAGTTCACATTACATAACAAAGAAATAGCAAACTTTTGATTGTCTTTTTACATCAAAATACTTCTTCAAGACAACAACTTAAAACCACCTTTTCTTTATGGAAGGCATTTTTGTTCAGTAACTGAATCTCTTCAGAGCTTAGATTTATAGAAAAAAAAACACTATAATATTACCACATACTTAAACTATAATAGCAAGTTGTCTTGTTACCTCAAATGATTGTGTTTGTAAGAAATTCAATAAGACAATGGAACGCTAGTGTCACTCATGCAAGAAAAGGCCTGATCTCATCTGAGTCCAACAGATCATTCCTACTGTTCACTGGTGTAACTGGTTGCCAATTGGCTATGTTCAGCTGGATATTTGGATAGATAGCTTCAAAATTGGCCAGATATTCGGTATTCAGTATCTGACAAGACATCTATCCGATTAATACTGCTATAACTATAAATCCTACACTGCAATGATATGAATGTGTTAGCGCAATGCTACTAGTCTACAATTATAAATACACAAATACAACTAAAACTTTTGGGTTCCCTCAGATAAAATTTCATGTGGTTAATCACAATAACAAACAATATCTGTAAAAAATATGATAGATATTTGGATAGATAGCTTCAAAATTGACCAGATATTCGGTATTCAGTATCTGACAAGACATCTATCCGATTAATACTGCTATAACTATAAATCCTACACTGCAATGATATGAATGTGTTAGCGCAATGCTACTAGTCTACAATTATAAATACACAAATACAACTAAAACTTTTGGGTTCCCTCAGATAAAATTTCATGTGGTTAATCACAATAACAAACAATATCTGTAAAAAATATGATGAAAAGCCCCAATTGTATATCATAGTGCACCACTTCAAAATTCACCCCTGGTTAGATTGGTTAGCCACTGCATTTCTAAGCTCATAGTATGCACTCTATAACTCTATATTTTCATCATGAAAAATATGTATACAGTATCTGAACATACATATTGTTTGTGTATTCTTACTTACTTTGATAATACCTATTAAACTTTCAAATATGGACAAGCTCGGTAACCAGGCAGGAGTAAGCATTTAGGTCCTGCACAAACATTGTGTTGGCTAACTTTTCTTTTTTACAATGCTAGTTTTTACTTTAAATATTGCATTAGATTGTTTCCAAACATAGTCATTTCTGTTAAGTATATAATGAAGAGACAAAATTATTCAGCATTCCATGGATTCACCATGCGGGTGCCAGGTCCATAGCATTGCAGAGGACGAGGCCCAAGTCAAGGTCCCTGGGTTATATGATAAATAATACTATCAAATATTCAGTTAAGACTGAAACGTTTGCTTTTATGGTTGTCACCATTTAAATTAGATATTTTTGCTACATAGTGATTTTATAGAATAATGTTAAAATAACTATTCAAATAATTTTTATTTGATTATATCAAGTAAACCATAAAATGAGCCTTTAACATCGAAAGTTAATATAAACAGCACTTTAGAGATAGGTTTTCAGTGAAATAGAAAGATTTATTCTTATATATTGAATAAAGATTAAGGCAAAATAACTCACCAATAACGTCTGCATTGTTGAAATTAGTGGAGAACCATGCGTCGTCACCAAATTGTCCTTTCTGTGTTCTTCCATTAGTAATGTCTTTGGGAAAACCACACACGACAGAAACTAAATAAGGATGTTTCTTGGTCACACTTAATTCAGCAGCACTAGAGAAATTCGATAGTCCATTTCTTAGAGCACGTGATAGCAGTCTGCCTGTCCAGAAAATAGACTGCATCATTCATTAGTTGAATCGTACTTTGACACCAGTTTCGCACAAGCAGTTATCTCACAACGTTAACAGGCGCATTGCTTATAATATAATTACTTAACCATTTAACCATAACACAGAACAACACACATAGAAGCAAGAGTGCCAAATGTAAATGCAATGTATTTTTTATTTTCACACTACCCTTGTGACTTGACTTCCTCTACTCTCTAATAGCTAGCTAGTCTTTTAGATCCACAGAACACAACCTACTATCATTTTGATCGAAGTCCTCTAAGGGTGCGTTTCATTTGAGTGAGATTCGCTAAAAACGATCACACTCCCAAAAAGTTTTCCACATGGGTCTTGGCGTTATTTTCGCCTTAAACGCTACATCTAATGTCAAAAGTGACAGAAGTTGCAAGTTTTAGTGGCATTCTTAGCGTTCTTATCCAAAAATGGAACGGGGATGACAGTTACAAACGATCACGTGATCACAACCACAGACGCAGAATGTGATCAAAATTATCGAAATTTACGTTCTTAGCGACTAATGGAACAGGCCCTAAGGGTGCATACCATTTGAAGTGAGATTCGCCAAAAACGCTAAAAACGATCACACTCCCAAAAAGTTGATCCACATGTGTCTTGGCATTATTTTCGCCATAAACGCTATGAAGCTACTGGAACAGTTTGAATTACCTACGTGTAATGTCAAATGTGACAGAAGTGGCAAATTTTAGTGGCATTCTTAGCGTTCTTAACCCATATGGAACAGGTGAGAACAGTTACAAACGATCACAGTGATCACAACCAATAGACGCAAATGTGATCAAAATTATCGAAAATAACGTTATTAGCGTCAAATGGAATATACCCTAAGGCCGTACTCCATTTAAGTTATTTTCGATAATTTTGACCACATTTTGCGTCTAGGGATCCACATTTAATACCAACCATAGACACAAATGTGATCAAAATTATCGAAAATAACGAATTTAGCGTCAAATGGTATACGCCCTAATGCAGTGCTGCCAGATGAATTCTGGTTAGAGTATGCAAAAATTTTAAGCCAAGTTGCCTTATTTTATCTATTCTTAGGATAGAAAACTTAAGAAGAGTGCGTGTCTAGCTAACTTCACGTCGCAGCTACTTCAGAGTGGTGGCAACACAGCGCGGAAGGTCAGCTGGCGCGGCAATCTCAACGACTCGCTCATTTTGGTCGTGGCTCCAGGGATAGACGGACGTTGAATACTCGCGCTAACGATATTTTGTTAAAATTATTAAGAATTATAATTCGTATTATGTTTCAATTATATTTTTTAATATTTTTGGTTTGTGTTTCTAATTTCAGAAGTGGGATTCCTATCCCACCATCTGCTCTGGCTATTCTTGATTTATACGTGCTCGCAATTTGCGATTTGATTTTGTTAACATGTCGGATAAAAGTAAGCGTAAGAGTCGCAAACGTGATCGTACGCCTATCCCTGCATTGGAGCAACAACTTCAAACGATTTTGGATCGCTTAAACACTTTGGAAGGTAGTTGCAGGTCAAGCAGTGTCATCGAGGGTGGTACGACAACGCCTAGCACGCGCCCGGTGCAGGACGACCCACACGCGGCGTTGACGGTTCCACCGAGCGAGGTGATGGGCCCACCGCCGATAGCACTGGCCGTGCCGTCGAGCGCTATGCCCTGTGATGCAAGTATAGACTTGTCTGTGCAGTGTTCGAGTGGGACGCTCGCCGGTACAGACATGGTTATAAAAGAGGTAACAGAGAAGCTAGTGAGTGCAATTAGTGCAATTCCGGTGAGGTCTAAACACCTTTTCATTTCGAATTTTGATCCTTCATTGCATGACTTTGATTCGTGGTGTAGTGAAGTAGATCATGTGAAAGATATAAATACATGGGACGATCGCGAGTGTTTAGCGCATGTAGGTAATTGTCTTATAGGTGATGCGAAGTTATGGTTAAACGAGTGGGTCAGTAATGACCGTAGTTGGTCAAATTTTAAGCGTGAATTCAAAGCCTTATGCCCCAGGCGTTTAGACGTTGCTAATATTCTGTTTGACGTAATGAAAACGGATTCGGATAACTACCCTACATACGCGGAATATGCTAGGCGGTCGCTGCTACGATTACGCATAGTAAATGGAATGAGTGACGAGTTAATTGCGGCAATAGTGATTCGCGGTATATCGGACGTTCGGATACAAGCTGCTGCTACAAACGCTAAATTACTACCCGATGATTTAGATAACTTTTTGTCAATCTATGTGAAACCCACCCAACTCGCACCAGTGCGTTCTCGCGGTATTTTACACATGACTGGTTCACAAAAACGTGAGCATAGTTATTCAAGGATCAAATGTTTTTCCTGCGGGATTCTTGGTCACAAGCAGATATCATGTGCTAAGCGCGCGAAGTCAGATAGAATAAGTGCTGACACCTTTTCCATAGGCGATATGAATTCAAACAAACGGCTACCGCAGAATGACCAGTGTTCTTTTTGCAAGAAGATGGGTCATAAAGTGGAAGATTGTTTCACCAAGCAGCGCGCAGTCTCGCGCCAATTCTAAGTGTTAATTTTTGTTACAAAATTATAGACATCTATTACTAAAACGATATTGCTACCGCGGTGATCAAGGTGTGCCTGTAGACATTCTCATCGTTAGCTAGTTGACTATTTCCTTAATTTATGAGTCTCTGGTGAAACATTTCCAATGTACTTACACTTTTATTCCTTTGCACCACATTGGTGGTAGAGTTCCTTAAAATAATATTAGTAGTTGGTGATCATTTTGTACCTAATAGGTTTTTGAGTATCACACCAGTTATCTTAGGCATTGATTTTTTAAATAGAAAAGGTATTGCTTACATCAGACTGCCACAAATTCCATTACACGAACTGAAAAAGTTAATTCTGGAAGATGTGGCATACCGAACGATACTCTATTAGTAGGCGATGATCGCAATCATTGAAGTAGGCACGGATGCAACTACTGTGCGGAGTTTCTTTACACCTTCGATTACATAACGAAACCCCAAAAGTGTATCGACCTTATAATACTCGTATGTCCCACGATGTAAAGCATCGCGTTAGGGTAATTATCAAAGACCTGTTGGATAGTCATGGTTAGGTTACACCGAGCGAGCACGTGGTCGAAGCCCTAGTCAACGTAAGAGTGCTGAGTAATGTAAAAGCGGATATGTTTAGGTCATGCAGGATATTTCGGGTGCTATATCCCCAACTACTCTCTCCAGATAGCATATAAGCAAAAGTTTAGCAGTACTGTCGTACAAAAATCAATATGACTCTTGTACAGTCCAACTTTAGGAAGAATGTTGATCTGACATTTTATTGAAAGTCACAGCTCACCTTGAACATAACTGTTCACCTTTGTATTTGTTAATTGGCAGCGATGGTGCGACGCCCGTCATAAGATCCCTGTTACGCGATGTGGCTCTGGAGGCATCGAGTCCCAATCGCAAAACTTGCCTGACGAAGAGCTTCAGCGTCACTGGACCGAAATCGTACTCGCCAAGATGCTTCTGATAACGAGCGCAGCGCTCCTTTCAAAAAAGGAGATCTGGAGTTCGTGCGTAAGACGAACCAGGCTACGGGCAAGATGGACTCCGGTATTCGTGGTCCATATACGGTCACGCAGGCGCTGTTACACGGTCGGTATGAGCTCTAACTGATAGCTGGCTCTTATGAAGAGTAAATCACACTCTGGCGCGGTAAGTGGACGCCCGACGCATTCTGCTCTGCATGCTTTGAGGGTGAGTATAATGATCTGAAGACCCTTGGTCTGTTAAGCAGTGTTGTAATGTATCTGCGCACCCTGCGTGCTCTGCACTTATACAGCGAGTATCCTGCGGGCACTGCTCTACAGACACTTGCATGTTGTATTATATTGTCCGTTTCCATTGTGATGTAATGTATTTGTGCTCTGCACGCATACAGCAAGCATCCCTAGGGCTCTGCTCTACAGTCACTGAGTGTTTCTATGGTGTTGATTCTTAGTGATGTAATGTAATTGTGCTCTGCACTCATACAGCGAGCATTCCGAGGGCTCTGCTCTACAGTTACTGAGTGTTTCTATGGTGTTGGTTCTTAGTGATGTAATGTATTTGTGCTCTGCACTCATACAGCGAGCATCCTGAGGGCTCTGCTCTACAGTCACTGAGCGTTTCTATGGTGTTGGTATTTAGTGATGTAATGTATGTGTGCTCTGCACTCATACAGCGAGCATCCCGAGGGCTCTGCTCTACAGTCACTTATTTTTTTACTAATGATGTTGGTTCAGTGATGTAATGTATTTGTGCAACCCGAGGGCTCTGCACTCATACGGCGAGCATCCCGAGGGCTCTGCTCTACAGTCACTTGGTGAGTAGTGTTGTAATGTATTTGTGTATCCACTGCACTCATACAGCGAGCATCCCGAGGGCTCTGCTCTACATACACTACTATACGAAGGCATCGAAGAATCCGGCTCTGTTCGATGTTGTGAGTGTAAAGGCCATCCTAAGTGGTAAGCCTTTACTGAAGTACGGTGTACAGTGAGCGCTCTGCACCAGTATGAGAGGGGTACCTGATCAGTACTCCTCTGTGTATCCCGAGGGCAATGCACAATGGGCATCCTGAGGGCTCTGCCACGCTCACAAAGGTGAGAACATACTTATCTTGGATATTCCCGAGGGCTCTGTCCGAATGTTCTGAAAGTAATGGAGTCGCTCTTACTTTCAGCTATTATTTATTTGGTCGCTGAACTAATGAAAACAATAAGACTTTCAGGTGACAATGGTGATACAGATGACGCTATGCAGGGCTCATTATGCAGTGACGAGCGTCCAACTGGTGAGAGAGTTGGAGAAGGTCCAGTTTTTGAAGATTCAATCACACGCACTTTCCCACTCTGACCAAAGTACGGGCGAGGACGCGCCGCCGCCGTCAGGAGAGGCCGTCTTAGGATAGAAAACTTAAGAAGAGTGCGTGTCTAGCTAACTTCACGTCGCAGCTACTTCAGAGTGGTGGCAACACAGCGCGGAAGGGCAGCTGGCGCGGCAATCTCAACGACTCGCTCATTTTGATCGTGGCTCCAGGGAGAGACGGACGTTGAATACTCGCGCTAACGATATTTTGTTAAAATTATTAAGAATTGTAATTCGTATTATATTTCAATTATATTTTTTAATATTTTTGGTTTGTTTCTAATTATATACTAATATCATAAGGAGAAAAGATTTGTAATTTCGTATGTAACGTATAAACATAAAAACTATTAGACTGATTTGAAAAGTTCTTTCATCATTAGAATCTTACTATCCTGATATATAAGGCGCATGAAAATTTCGATAATGTAACCCAACGAGTGAAAAATATCGTTATATCTCGTACGCTGCGGAAATTGTTTACAATAGAGCAAAGTGATGTATTACAATTTTATGGACGACATCAATATCTACAAAAAAGTCCGTAGTACCATTTGTAAAACTTTTACAGTAATGTCATAATAACTACTTTTTATGTAATAACAAATATTTTTAAATTATTTTATGAAAACATCAAATTAATATTTTAATAAAACACTTAAAAATTACAAAATATATCTAGTGACAATTCCGCCTAATTTTCCTGTTAAACCGACGTGACGTCACAAACGCCACGCAGATCACCGGAAGAATTTTCGACGCGATTCCGGAAGAGTATCTCGATCGTGCGCTCGTAGAGTCAAGACCTCCTGAGGATGCTTCCAAACCTAAATATCCGTTTTCTACCCTTCGGGGGGAAAACGGTTCTATTTAGGTGTTCGAGCCTTCGCTTGAACCACTATGAGACGTGTTTATTATCTGCCGGCGCTGCCTCAAGAAAAGCGTACTGTGAGCTTAAAGTAAAATTATTGTGAAATAACCAAGAATCTAGACTTGAAAATATATTTTAATCTGAATAATTATGATAATCAACAAAATGATATTAAAGAAAACATCAAATTAATATTTTAATAAAACACTTAAAAATTACAAAATATATCTAGTGACAATTCCGCCTAATTTTCCTGTTAAACCGACGTGACGTCACAAACGCCACGCAGATCACCGGAAGAATTTTCGACGCGATTCCGGAAGAGTATCTCGATCGTGCGCTCGTAGAGTCAAGACCTCCTGAGGATGCTTCCAAACCTAAATATCCGTTTTCTACCCTTCGGGGGGAAAACGGTTCTATTTAGGTGTTCGAGCCTTCGCTTGAACCACTATGAGACGTGTTTATTATCTGCCGGCGCTGCCTCAAGAAAAGCGTACTGTGAGCTTAAAGTAAAATTATTGTGAAATAACCAAGAATCTAGACTTGAAAATATATTTTAATCTGAATAATTATGATAATCAACAAAATGATATTAAATCTGACCAATTATGTTTCATTGTTAATAATTAAGTAATTGGAGAAAATTGTGCACTTATTACATTTGTGTTGTTGGGTCTTGAACTGCCTTTAATTTCCCTAAAGTAATGATTAAAGAATGTGTTTCTTGATTGCCAATTCCCTCTTTTTAATATCTCATCAATGTTCTGGTTGTTGATCCAGTTATGAGAGGCAACTGCTGCTATGAAAGTGCCTGCTGATACGGAAATACCAGCTTCCTTAAACAAGGTGCTGATCCAGCCTGCAATAACCGAGTGGGATGCATTTTTTGCTTTACCTCTGGTCGTAATTAAATGATTTTTCAACTGATGCGGGTTACGACGATCAGAAGAAACAATAATTACTTTTTTAATCCAAAAAACCAGCCGCTAAAAAAGAGCCGCTTATCGAGTGTGTTTTGTCCCTTCCTAATCTGCCATCCAGATTGTCTATGGCAATGTGAGTCTGTTTTGGACCCGAATTTAGGCCAAAAGGTGATTACAGAATCATTGTCTTCGTAAGCGTCATTCTCTAGGCTTAATAAAGTAAGATCGTGGATCCTTCTGCCAGAAGCTAGAAGAAACAGTGTACACGTGTGTCGAGAAACTGCGAAGAGACTTTCCTCCTCAAATTTATACGTCTTCAGAAATAATAAGAGGTCTTCCATATTTCATGATATGGCTTTCTTTGTTGGTGGGTTCTCAGCGAAGGCGCCTTTAATTACTAGTTTTACGAGTGGATGTGAGCTGAGTTCCTGTGTTCGGAGGGGGTTGCTAAAGTTAGCAACGACTGATTTGTGCAATGCTATGCTATGTCCTAGGTGCTAATTTTACTTCTGTGTAAAGATAGCATAGGTATTAAGCCAAGTCTTTCGGTTCAGGATTGTCCCTCTGGATGTTGTTTTTGAGTGACCATTGACACCATCTTTGCCAAATTGGTTTGTAGGTTTTTAGAGTGGATTGCCTCCAAGACGCTTCAAACAGTTTTATTTCGTTAACGGACCAGCTTTCTCTGTGTCTGGTCCAGCCCGAACCAACCAAACTCCCAATCTCAGCTGATCTACTCCTGGTGGTGGTAGGTTTGTGCTGAGGTCGATGAGGTTCTTTCGAACTTCCGGGATCTCGAAAGGTGGTCCCTCCGCACGCTGTTGAAGTTCTGGTTTCCAAAAGGCTCTCTCCCACATCGGGGCTACGATTAGGTATCGCCCCTTCCATGTTTCTAGATGACGTAGTACACGTGGTTTTATAGTCGGAGGCGGAAATATCCATCCCAGATTGTATTCCCACTTCCGGCTGAACGCGTCTGTGAAATGACTGTGGGGATCCGCAGCGTTTTCGCTTACATATGTTGGGACTACTGCAGATTTCTCGGACGCAAACAGATCTATCTGGGGTTTGCCGTATTTCCGAAATATCACGGACAGTATTCGATGGTTCAAGTGCCATTCGGGGAGAGACTTGTTCCTCGATAAGCTGTCTGCTATTCCATTGTATACACCGGGTATGTGTCGGGCAATCAGCCAACAGTTCATTTTTTCGCAATGCAGAAGAACTTTTGTAGTGGCTCTTCAGTAGTGTGGACTTCGTGCCACCCTGTTTGTTGATGTATGCTACTGATGTTCGATTGTCCGATTGTAGCATGACAGTTTACTTCGCGGCCCAGCTGATAAAGAACTTCGAATACAGTCTAAAGTTCCTTCAAATTGCTGTGGCACTTGCGCTGAGTGGGAGTCCACTGGCCCCACAGCAACTGACTGTTTACTATAGCTCCCCAGCCATCCTCCGCAGCATCCGTGGCTATGAATATTGTCGGATTCTTGTGATGAATTTGGGTGCGTTTGTAACTTTTTTTTTTTTTTTTTAATTATGATAAGCAAGCATTTGACCGCAGTCTCACCTGATGGAAAGTGACGACGCGGTCGACGGTGGAGCATGCTTGCCTAGCAAATACCTGTTTACTCTGTACTTGAAGACTGACAGATTATATGTATCGGGAAATAGAGACGCTGGTAGGGTGTTCCATAATTCGGCCGTACGCATTATAAAGCTAGATTTAAAACGCTTTGTGCGTATTTTCGGGATATCGACCATGTATGGATGCCGTGTTCCTGTGCGTCTTGTTGTCCGATGAAAAAAAGGAGAGGAGGGAATAAGGTTGTGTAAATCGATCGCACATTCTCCGAAGTGTAGCCTGTAAAAAACCGATAAACTAGCAACTTTGCGTCTATGCTCGAGGCTTTGGAGTCTAGCCTTCACCAACGCATCGTCACCAATGAGCTTCTTAGCTCGGTTATCTATTGAGTTCAAGGCTTCGAGCTGGTGCTTTGCCGAACCGTCCCAGAGATGGCTGCAGTATTCCATACAAGACCGGACTTGAGCTTGATATAGGTTTAGAAGCTGTCCCGATGTGAAATACCGCCGCATTTTCCAGAGAACACCCAGCTTTTTCGCAGCTAAATTAGCCCTGGACTCAATGTATGACCCGAAATTGAGTTTTGGTGTAAGAGTTACACCTAGTAGCTCGAGTTGGTTCGTTATCGGCACAGGCACACCTCGGAAGAGAGGAGTGAGAGAGAAAAGACTCTGTTTAGCACTAAAGAGACACGCCTGGGTCTTTGTAGCATTGAATTTGACTAAATTAGCGTCACCCCATTCGCAGACTGCCTCTAGGGCCAAATTCATTCGCTCGACCATCGCCTCTCTATGAGACTGGATTTGTACATCGCCGGCCCGCGCATCGGATATATACCTCTCTACAACTGTGCTGTCATCTGCATACCCAACGATACCGGGTTTAAGCAGATCATTTATGTGCAGCAAGAAGAGAGTACCAACTGTTCCCTAACCACCAATTCAGTTCTTCGTGCACTGCTTCCGGTATGGTAAACTAGCGAAGGGGTTGTTTGCATGGGAGACGTAGCAATGCTTTTTGTATCACACGACAGTGAAGCCTGCCTAGAGGCACTACCAGGGAAGCGAAGTTTAGTCTCCCTAAAAGCACTTTCGCGTCGCGGCAGCTCCAGCACTTCCTCTTTATGAGAGCTTGGATACAACTTTTTATTTGCAGGACTTTGGTCTCCGGTAGATTCTTGGCATTTTCTTTCGTATCCCAAATAATGCCCAGATATTCTATCCTGGTTGATGCTATACAAGATGACTTTGTCCAATTCACTTGCCATCCTAGGCTCGTCAGAAATCTCGCTGCATGCATCACTTGATTTTCTAAGGTCACGGCGTTTTCGTGAATGAAAAGAAAATCGTCTAGATATACTAGCACTCTCATATTTTCCTGTCGCAATTGTTGCGCTACCCAATTCGTGATTTTCGCGAATGCTGATGGGGCTGATGCCAGTCCGAATGAAAGACATGTCATTTCGTAAGTTCGTCCCTGGTAAGATAGCGAAAGGAAGCGTCGATGGCTTTGCATGATGGGAACGTGAAAATATGCGTGAGAAATATCTATTTTCATCATATGATCTCCTATTTTTAGGTGTGAGGGAATTTGTTGTTGATTGATTAAACGAAACGGGGGGGAATATACAAACTCGTTTAGACTCTTGAGGTTTAGGATAGGGCGATTCTCCCCGTTCGTTTTCTTTCTCAAAAACATTGTTGAGAGAAACCTTGTTTGATGTGAGCTCTCTTGCAGAGCGTTTAAGTTTAACAGACTTGTTATTGCTGCTGACATCTCGGAGGATTGTCTTGTTTCAAATCTCCGGACATTTGCTTCCGAAAATACAGTACAGGGAGGCGATCTTCTGAAGGGTATTCTGTATTCGCTTATGATTTTTAAAATTGATTCTGGTGCCCCGTGCCAATAATTTGTGAAGTTTGCGAGGCACCCCGCCGTGAAACAGTCATTTCTGGCCTCTCCCCCCTTAATTTTTTCCTGAGGGGACGTTGCTGGTGTTGTTATTAATATATCTTGGAGTCCTCTCGAAGGGATATTTTCTTTTGTATGCCTGACTGACATGACTGTAGGGCCGACTAGTGCTTGCCGTTTTACGGTCACGGGTTTGTTGTTGTCGCCCGGGGTGTCCAAATTTTGCGCTGGTCGCTTGGATAGTGGTCGGTGCGTGTTGCTTCTTTTTAGCAGGAAAAAAATTATGAATGCCCCCTTGCTCATTTACTGCTTCTGTGAATTCCTTTTCTTCAAACAGATGCGTTTCAGAGGGGGGAATCTCGTGCAGAATATTTCGTAAGCTCTTGTTTTGCGGTTTGTAAATATCTCTGCGTTGCTGTATGATTTCTGCCCGTCTTCCACATAAGGATAAGAGCATCTGATGATTTTCTAAATTGAGAATCAGCTTTTATGAAGTCATTGCCGACCTTTTTCCGCATTTCCTTAGGGAGGCTTTCTAGCAGCCTTTGGATAATCATCCTTTGTTGAAAAAGACCATTTGAGATTGCATCCAATGTGAGATCAAACTTCTTAAGTATTTCGTTCGATTTCCAAGCTGGGGTAACACCAGCTAGTAGGTTATTAGGTTTCAACGCACAAAATGCAGGTGAAGCTTGGAAATATTTTTGAGTTTCCGCGTATCTTATTACGCCATTCGGAATCTCTGAACTTCTGGCAGTTTATGGCGTGTTTCAACGCCTCTGGATCAGCTTTGGATATCTTTGGACTCTTGTTTCACGGTAATGGGAGCAAAATCAATTGCAGGTTCGTCATCGGAAACTTCGTTTTGAAGTGCAGCGAGCTGTCGTTGGGCATCGGCGATTTTCTTCCGTAAGATTTCTTCCTGTGATGCACCTGTTTCCCCCTTTTCGTCAGAGTCGTCGGTACTGTCTGGAACAGATTCGAGTGATCTGTCAAGCTCGTCCTGAACTGGGCAGGTAACTGACTGTTGCTGTAGAATTAGTTTGACAGTCTCATTTTGTTCCGACTGCATCGCTAACATTTTATTGAAAAGTGCCATTTGCTGGCTTAATGCATTTGCTAGCAAGTGTTCACTGCTCCCCTGTACTGGCGGTGCCGAAGAAGCTTTTTCTACTCGTGTCGTCACAAGCGGTTGCTTTGGGTTATCGGCTTCCTTTTCGCTAGAGCCACGTTTTTAGATTGTAAACACTTTCCCAGCGAGCGAGCTTGAGGTCTCAGAACGTGACTTTATTTTGGGCTTGAGTGCTGCTACAGTGGACATAAACGCATTGTAGCACGGTGCGTGTACCTTCTCCATCAAGCTGTGGGGTGAGTATAGCAGTGCCCTTCCCAATGGCCATCTGATGATCGTTGCTCTAATAGCCCTGTAAGCTCGTTCTGATAGAGACGATGCCGATTCGTCGAAAGCTCTTATCATATGCGTTGTGGGAATAGCGAATCTGAGTTTAATCTCTACTGCGTGCGGCACATGATTGCTTTCGAACAGATCCTGCAGTGAGTAATTTTAAATCGGCCAGTCCCGCCATCCGTCCGGGAAGTTTTTATCCACCGAAGCTACGATCGCTTTAAATGAAGTTGCTTCATCCTCTGGACATGGTCCAGCTGCCAGCTCGCCCATGGTTGTTAGTTCAGGCATATCTGCAACAAATAGATGCATATACTGAAACAGTTCAGTATACAAAGATGTTGTCGCTTCGATCAATACGTCGACTCAGAAGTTGACACGTCGTATAAATTGAAGCGTCATCCAGAATAAAAACTGATGCGATGCTTTATCTTGATGCGACATTTGAGGCGTCGCATCGTTTTGTTTGACACGACGTTTCGCAGTGAGTCGACGTGACTTTGCATTTTATTATAGACTAATAATTCTAGTCTTGTCGAGATCATAGTAGAATGATAACTCGAGTCGTCGCTGGGCCCTGGGCGCCGAGCGGAAAGTGTATATGCTTACTTGTAAGACAATTTTCTTGATCCAAGTTATTATAATTTTTCTTCGGCGCACGATGCACGTGTTCGCTGGACGAATATTAAAAGCATAATGAAGCAAATGGCCGCCGGGCGCCGCCTCGTAGCTCCCACCTTTCGTTAGACAAGGACAGACATAGACGGGTTGCCAGTAAAACACACGATGAAAGACAAGGATAGCAGATGTACATGACGAATATTGAAAGAGTAATCTCATAGTGGTTCAAGCGAAGGCTCGAACACCTAAATAGCTTATGAGCTAATAAAAATAAACAACAGAGCTCCACCTCAGCATGGCAGCTCTCACCACCCGCTGCAGCGCTCCACACTAATGCAACGGACTTTGTCCGGCAGCGTGTTTCGCCTCAGCATGAGAGCCCACGCCACCCACTGCCCCTTTATTTCTCCTTATACACCTAAGCCAAAGAAATAGTACCTAGAAAGGGGGCAAGGGGGGTCCCACCTACTATGAGGTTTTGGCGAGACAGAACGACGAAAACTTATTCTTATATAACTCTCTTCTCTTATATATCTCTCTCTCTTCTCTTATATAACTTCGGCTATACGCAATAAAGGAAATGTTGAATATACCGAACATCAGGATTGAAGGATGGGCCCCTTCAATGGGCACAGTACCACAGTGCCACCGTTGCCAGGCGTTTGGGAACGCCTCCGGTGGCTGCCATCGACCCCCGCGCTGTGTTAAGTGCGCGGGCGAACACCTAGCGGCAGATTGCGACCGAGTTGGACAACTTAATTGTATCAACTGTAAAGGGCCGCACGTCGTCGCATGAAGCAGAAGGTGCCCACACTACCTTCGTGAGGCACGGAGAAGGGGGGTCACAATACCACCCCCCCCTTACCCAAGACAGCAACCACAACAGGAACGACAAAGAAGTGAGTTAGCGTGCTGTGCGCCCGAATACCGCTGTCTCGTTCCACTGCTCGCACAAATAGTCACGCCACCGCTGACGTCACACTCCAAGCCCCGCCTCCTTGCCAGGTCACTCAACAGTATCTTAATTATATGCATTTTAATGTAGCGGCCTGTCTTGTTCTTTCACTTACATATTAATCACTAAGCCATAAAATGAAACACAGAGCGCACTGTAATTTCTGCGTTCCTGACCGCTCACAAATGTTTGGATATCACAATTATGTACGACCGTTAGGGAGATGAAACATGGAGGTATTGTAATATGTCAGAAAAAAAGTAAGTATCTACAATAATTAAACAACTTTAAACGGTTTCAATCGCGTATATTGCCTTTAATCACTATGTGTAATAATTGCGAAAACCTAACAAAGTAACAATCCTCTATCATGGGTGTTAGAAGGCGACAGCAAACCGCCGAAATTGAGCCAGGCTAGGAAGTTTAAAATAAATGTTTAAAGTTCTTTTTGAAGTTTAAAATGAAAAGCAGCAAACATATTGCTTTACATGTAAACTGTTATATTATACAGGTTGGAAACTTTAGTAAGGGGAAGTACCTTATCCGTTGCAGCTATCTTGATGATATAGTCAATGACAATCGATCCCCTAAGGAGCAAGGGTCAACAAAATGAGTGAACATTTTTAACCGAACGTGCGAGAGATGCATCTCTGCTTCAGCTTACACAAAAATGCTTTCGTATATTCGGTTGTTCTCCTCTACAGGCCATATTTCTCAACCGATTCTAGTGAAATTTTGTGGGCGGTTTGATAATTACATAGATTTTTTATCGATTCAATACGGTCTATACAATACAACTTGAGACCCAACATGTTTGTAAACAGCATGTGACGTTCAGATGGGATACTTTGCGTCACTGTAAGAGTACTAGGTGGACCGATTTCGTCGGCTCATGGCCGTTTGCATTAATACGATTCGGACCAAGTAAAAGCGTGCAAGACATTATCCATGCATCTTAAAATAAATTATTATCTTACTAGCTTAAAATAGTAATGGATTAAATATAATCTATATCTATACTTGTCTATATCTTCCATCTAAACTTGTAAAAAAACTGTAATAGATCCAATTCTGTACATGGCAAATATTAAAAAAAAAACATATTATTTTAAATTTTTGTCTGTCTCTCTTTCTGTATGTCTGACTGTCTGTATCCCAATGGAATTCAACGAAAATTAACACTATTTGAGTTTATACTACGAAAAAGGTCATTTTACCCCGCAATCCAGCACGGTTCCTTCGGGAAAGGGGATGAAAGTCGTACACTTACCTGTAATTTATCAAAGCGTAGTCCGATTTCAATTATTATTTTTTTGTTAGAATAGAGACGAGTTAACTTGGCACTCCACGGGTACCCTGGAACCCCACGGGCCCCCCAGCATGCCTCGCGCGCCCAGCACCCCATGGGCATTCCGGCACCCCACGGGCATTCCGGCACCCCACGGGCAGTCAAGCATCCCACGGGCAGCTCGGCACCCAACGGGAGCCCAGCATCCTTATTTAGTTTTGCAAGCTTGCTAAGATAAAATCTGGAACATTCACCACAATTAGTTTTTTTAACTATCTATCTTTTGCCGGATCCAATTTGGAGACTGCGCCATGGAAGTGCACAATCTAATATATATTCGTTCTACCGCCAAACAAGGAGAACCTTGGCAAAAAGACGCCGTTTTGTAATCGAAATTCCAAAGAAACGCACAAAGTACTTTGCTTCAACATTTATTGTGCGAACAGCGAAGAAACTCTCTGAGTTACTTAACTACTCTCTTTGGAAAATACAACCCGGGAGTTTTTAAACCCAAAGTATAAAACTCCTTTTTGAGCTAAGCTTTACTCGGAGTGCTTCACCGCAGACACACCACAGCGTTGCTTAATATAAACAGTGCTCAAATGTGAATAATTAGTTTGCAGGTAGGCAATCGCGAACGAAGTCGCAGTTACAGCTAGTTAATAATATAATTATATAGTTAATAATTTATTTACTGTATAAAACCATTTGAGAGACTAAATAACGAGCTGTAAAACAACTCAGAAAAGTCTGAGATTTTCAACATCTAATTTTTTATTGTTGTGTCAGTTGAGGCTAGATTTGTAAGCAAACAAATGATTCGTCCGAACTGCACTATTGGTAAAAACTCTCATCAGTAAAACCATAGGTATATGTTTAACAACAGTTTTTAAGTCCATAATTTTTGCCACTTGCCAAGGGTTTGCTAAAGGCGTTAGGTTTTAAGGTAACCACTTTACTAGATAACTCATCTGTTTTATTATCAAAAATATTATTTTCTACCTATCTAGTTTCAAAATAAGTGTACATAATAAAATATATTATATATATAAAATATATTATATATATAAAATAAAATTACATATAATAAATAAAATTACATATAATAAATAATGACAACAAAACATTAAACGCTATTGTGAAATTATGTAAGCAAAATATAATGTAGACCAGGGCAGAAGCCTTTGAAAATGGTAAAAATTGAATCGGAATTATCTTTCGGGATTATTTTGAACAAAAACCTACTATACGTGTATCATCTGCCGCATTTTTATAATCTGCCAGCATAAATTACTGAAATTTCAAAATTATGAAATCATATGTTAGTACAATAATACATGTAGGGTGGTATAGTTACATAGTTACCAAGTATATACTACATTGAAAAGCACTAACTGGCCTGAGGGTGCCACGGGTCCGAATCTATGTTCCCGTGACACCCCCAGGCGTGTCCTCTAGGGGTGCCTTGGGTCCGGAATGAAAAAAAGTAAGGTAAAAGTAGGATGAAACTCGTTGAAACAGGAAGAGAATATAACAAAAGTTTACAAAAGTGAAAGGAAAAATAATATACGGACAAGCTGAGGTCGGGAAGTGGAAGGGGGTGAGTTATTATTATTATTATTTCTTTGTTAATGGCTTCTGCATTTTAATATTCCGGGTGAGTTTTTAAGGGATTTTTTTTGTGGCTATTGTCAAAATGACATTTGTGCCAGTTTGATGTCATAAATTAGTTATCAAATGACGAAATTTTGATAATAATAATAAAAAAGGGATGACCAGAATAGTTAACGCAGATAGATATATACATAAAATATTAAATTTTTTTTTTAGAAAGGAAGAAGTTAAAAATATTACATAATTAATAAAATTTTAATAATTAATATTAACTATGAACTTATTAGAAATGAATATTATTGAGAGAGAGGAAGTCAGATAAAATTTTATAAATATCAATATTATTAGATGATAAAAGTTCAGGCATGTAAGTTGGAAAGGAAACTTTTAAAGATTCAAGGCATAAATAAAACGCTACATGGTTATATAGGGGACATGAAAAGAATATATGATTGAGATCCCCCTCATTCAAGCCACATTCACAGATAGAAGAATCTTTAACATGAATCTTTTTTAAATGAGTAAGAGTACAACAATGACCCAACCTCATACGGATTAATGATGATGTAAAACGTTTGCCTAATTTCATCCGGGCAAATCACGGTTTGCTCGGAATCAAAGGTTGAATTTTGGCAAAGCCAGATCCAGATGACAGACTACTGATTCTCCAATGACCAAGCTTTTGATAAATAAGATTTTGGAAGACATAATAAGTCATGACAGCAATTAATGGAAGGAACCATATCACCACAAACAACTGCATCTTTAGCAACTTTATCAGCGCTTTCATTGCCAGAAATCCCAACATGACTGGGAATCCAGGCAAGAATAACAAACCTTTAGTATTACATTCACCAAAGGAACTTTTAATTTGAAATAAAATTGGATTGTGAGAATAAGAAGTAAAAGGGTTCGAAAGTAATGATTGGAGAGAACTCCAAGAATCAGAAAATATAATAGACCGATGCAGCTTGAAGAGAAGGATATATTTAATTGCCTCAAGGATAGCCCAACATTCCCCAGTAAAAACAGAAGATTCAGGTGGACATTTATTTTTTTGAACAATATCGTATTGAACATGATAAACTCCATAACCAACACAGCCAACTGGAGAAAGTTTTGAAGCGTCTGTGAAGTTTGTATGCCAATCACGCCAATCAAGTAGCTCGCGGAAGTATTCATCTGCATATAGATCACCTTTACAAATGTCAAATTCTAAAATTATATGAGGTTGAGATATAATAACATTACATTCATAATTGAACATTGGAAGTTTATGAGAACGATAAACAGGGTCTTTTAAGGAATGAAAAATAACGTAACTTTTAATAAGCAAAGGAAAATGTTTACATCTCCAGAAACGAGAAGAGTTAACATATTGATGAAGCAGTTGTAATTTTGGAATCAAAAGGTGATCAGAGAATTGGATAAATCGGAAAAAGAATCTGTTAGCAAGGAATTGACGCCGAAGGTGTAGGGGAGGGTCAACACACTCAACTTGGAGAGCATTGACTGGAGAAGATTTCATAGCCCCTGTGATAATTCGAAGAGCTTTCGATTGTATCAAATCAAGTTTACTAAGGCTTAGCGTGTTAGCAGGTTCTAAAAGAAATCACCCATAGTCTAAGACGCTTCGAATAATTGCATTGTACAAAAGTTTTAAGTTAAAAGGATGGGCTCCCCACCAAACACCAGATATGCATCTTAAAACGTTGATGTTTTTTTCACATTTTTGGATAATGTAGTCACAATGCTGTCGAAAATTTAACTTACTATCTAAAACAAGACCTAAAAATTTGATTTACTCTCCAACTGAGATTTGACAATTATTAATGAAGATATCGATAGGAGGAGGGTTTCTTTTACGGGTAAAGAGTACTATATTACTTTTAGAAGGAGATAGTTCCAAACCATTTTCACTAAGCCTAACATTCAATTGTTGAAGCGAGTGAGAGAGATAAGCACTCGCCACATCAATTTTGTGATTGGAATTATAAATGAGAATATCATCAGCATATTGTAAAATACGACAAAGACCAACAGAATACTCTAAACCATACGTATAAATATTGTATAAGAGAGGGCTAAGCACCGATCCTTGGGGTAAACCACGCCAGATAACTCTACTCGATGAAATTGAAGGATTGTCACAACGGAGAAAAATGAATCTCTCCGTCAAAAGGTTCATTGTAAAATTTCTTAATTTAACAGGAATTTTTAATTTAATGTATTTGTTTTTTAGAATGGAAAGTTGGACATTGTCATAAGCAGCAGATATATCAAGAAAAGCTCCGACAATTATATATATACTAAGACTATCCATGGTACTTTTTCCCTTCCTAAAACCTTGAGATTTCGCAAGTAAACCATAATATTCAACAAACCACTCGAGTCGATTTTTAATAAGGTGTTCAGCTATTTTAGCTAAAACAGATGAAAGAGCAATAGGACGGTAAGAATAAGGATCATCTGGATCTATGTTAGGTTTGAGAATAGGAATAATAAATTGCGATTTCCAACTATCAGGGACATAGCCAGAATCAAAGATAGAATTTACAAGACATAGGTAATAATTAAGAACACAATCATGAGCCTTAGAAAAAAAGGAATAAGGAATGCCATCCATACCTAGAGCAGAATCTTTAACAGATTTTAATACGTTTTCCAGTTCTACGATGGAAAAAGGCTGATCTAAAACGTCATTAGAACTATAGGTAAACTGAGCAGGAAGTTCATCAAGGAGAGGACAATATTGAGGCGCTAATTTGTCCATAAATGAGTCAGCCCAAGACTGACTCGGGCAACAACGACGGTGAGGAGGGCACCAAGCTCTTCTATATCTATGAATTTTATTCCAAATCATTGAGAGTGGAGTATGCGGGCCTATAGAGCAACAAAAAGATTTCCAACCATGAAATTTTTTAGAGTGGAAGAGACGTTTTGATTGAGCAATCACTTTGTTCAATTGCATGAAGTTCTCTTTTGTCATGGAGAGGCTAAAGGTAGTTTCAGTTTCATTTCGAGATATAATAGCCTCCGAGCAGTCCATATCCCACCATGGAGGAGAAGGCATTTTACCCGATTTTTTTTAATATAGATTGACATATCATACACAATTACACAATCTAAAAGAGCTTGAGCAAGGCCCTCCGAACTAATTTTAATGTTGTTTTTATTAATCACAGGTAGTTTAGAAATATCGATCTCTTCGATTTCATAATATTTATCCCAGTTAGCATTGTCATTTAAAATATATTTAAGAAGAGGAGAATTGCGATAGACTGGTTGAGCCAAATTTAGTGAAATATTTAGAATAATAGGAAAATGATCCCTGCCATGAGTTCAAAGCAGAACGTGCCATGACAAAAGAGAAGCAAGGTTTGGAGAGCAGAGAGATAGATCAACTGCACTAGGAAATTCGTTTGGACTGGTTCTTCTTGTAGGAGAACCATCATTAAGAATATACAGATTGAGGGTATCAAGGGAATCTAATAGAAAAACTCCACAAGAATCTGAAATACCACAACCCCAGACAGTATGGTGGCAATTAAGATCGCCAAGGACTAGGAGAGGCCTAGAAGGGAGTTAAGAACAAGGATAAGCTTACGGATAACAGAAATGGATGAGGAGAAGATGGGACAAAAGAGGACGAAGCAATTTTAGCATATGATGTTTTGGAAACGGGAAACAGTTTTAAAGCTTCGGCATATGAAATCGCTTCCTCTTACTTTATATTATTTTGCCTGTGAAATTCAGGGCAAATTTTGTTAGTGGCGAAGTGCTTACCATCACACCAAACACATTTCACATCATCTGAATCTACCTCACCCGAATCAGCAAGGTGATTTGAAGCACATTTGAAACAGGTAGCTTTTGAACGGCATTGAGTTTTGGTATGGCCGTATCTGCAACAATTAAAACATTGAATAGTAGGCAATGAGTATAAAGACACGGTGAGTGAATTGTAACTTTAGGAGGGAATACTTGACCATCGAATGTAAGGACAACAGTTTGCGATGGTTTCCACTGTATAATACCGTCAATAGTGACCTTGAAATTTAAGCGCCAAGCTTTTATTATTGGGCCACATTCTTTAGGAACTTTAATTTCATTAACAATTTCATCAGGTGACATATCAACGGGGATACCTCGGACAACGCCTAACCGACTAATATTAAAGGATGGAATAAATGCTTATAATTTATTTTTGGGTAATGATGGAGATTTTATAAAATCATTGGCAGAAACGGCCGAATGAAAATCTAACGATGCTACGCGACGCTTTTAATCGAACCATCAACAATACCTTGAAACTCACGGGATCGGCTAAGCAAAAACCTGCCAAATGTCACGGGGTGTAATGTGGAGCCAGCAGAAGGTGAAGTTTCAATTCTTTGGACATGTACTGTGTAGGTACCACGATCAGATGAGTCATATGACTGACGGCCGATTGGAATGTGAGATTGAGGATTGCAACTATCTTTTTGTGGAGGGAGGGATAGTAGAATCTTGAATTCAGTCTACATGAGTCTTAGAAAAAAGAACGTCATTAACAGAGGAGAAACAGTTAGGGGTAGTACTTCGACCAGGTTGGAGAACTATATCGGAATTCAATACAACTGTATCGTTCGATGATTCAGAACCTGAACGCGGATGATCATCACAAATCTTACGCGCTTTGTGTTTTCTCGTAACGGTTTCAAATGGCTGTTCATCTATGGTATAGATGGATGTAAATGCGGCCGGAGAAGGAGGTTGAACAATATCTATTGTACCACCGGGATCCGGTGGTTCATTCATGTTGATTAGGCCTAAAATGAAACTTATAAATAACTATCTACAGATGCTAATAAATAAATAAAAATCTATTTGTAACAACCAAACTGGTCTGGTTACCAATTACAAGGGAAAAATCAAGCTATAATAAAATTTAAAATTAAAAACCAAAAATTTGCTTCTTACCGATTTGACGTTCCACCAGAGATCCTCGTTTTTAAGGGTAAATAATGGTTTAACTCGATTTCCGGCAAAACTACAAGTTCTATGGCACAAAATTAAATAAAAAAGTTGTAGGTAATATAAACTTTTATTGATATTCTCTTCCTATTTCAACGAGTTTCATCCTACTATAAAGGGTGCTTACCATTTGAAGTTAGATTCGCTAAAAACGCTAAAAACGATCACACTCCCAAAAAGTTGTTCCACATGCATCTTGGCGTTATTTTCGCCATAAACGCTACATCTAATGTCAAAAGTGACAGAAGTGTCAAATTTTAGTGGCATTCTTAGCGTTCTTATCCTAAATGGATCAGGGGAGAACAGTTACAAACGATCACAGTGATCACAACCATACACGCAGAATGTGATCAAAATTATCGAAAATAAGGTTATTAGCGTCAAATGGAATATACCCTAATATGAATTATATTAATTGTAATTATTTATAATTATAATAATTAGTATATATTCATACATATTAAATTATTTTCGTTTCAGAAATTATAGTATTAGACAATAGGTGAAAAACATGAACGTGACTGTGGTATAGTTGCCAAAATTAGGGAACAAAATTATTATTGAGTTTCCAAAATATTTATTAGAAATTGTAGTTGTAGTACTATATATTTTTTTTTTATGTGTACTCCTATTGTAAGCAGTTTTTTTTGTCTCCTGTAAAATGTTAAAATGCTACATTGGCGGTATTAAAAGCATAACGAAGATATTACAAATGTCAAATATATTCAAGAAACGGACCAAAGTATGCTTTATTCCATTGATTTAGGATGAACTTTCGCATGTGGAACTCCACATTCAATATTGATCCATAAACAACGAAACTATCCAGTTCATTTGACGTTTATGGAATCTATGGAAAAAGGAAGGCGTTGTAGAACTTGGAGAAAAAGCTCTCGTATCTTAATTTTCGGTTTAGTTGGAATGAAGGCCGCTATTTAATATTGGAATCGATTACTCGTCTTAGGCCTCTAGAATAGTGCTATTATTCTAGGTCAGTTGTTTCCGTTAGAAGAGTCAAGAAACGGCATAAAACTGGTGTTCGATAAGTCACTTGGCAATATGCCTGCCGTCAGAGGAGATGGAATGCGAGGACTTGCAGTCTTCATATCTGATATAAGAAACTGCAAAAGCAAAGAAGCGGAGATAAAGCGAATCAATAAAGAGCTGGCCAACATAAGAAGCAAGTTCAAAGGCGACAAAACACTAGATGGCTACCAAAAGAAAAAGTATGTATGTAAACTCCTATTTATCTTTCTGCTGGGTCACGATATTGACTTCGGTCATATGGAGGCGGTCAACTTGCTTTCCTCAAACAAGTACTCTGAGAAACAGATAGGGTACTTGTTCATATCTGTACTGGTCAACACCAACAGTGACCTCATTAAACTTATCATCCAGAGCATAAAGAATGATCTACAGTCACGTAACCCGATCCACGTCAATTTGGCACTTCAGTGCATTGCCAACATTGGCAGTAAAGATATGGCTGAAGCATTTGGTACAGAGATCCCGAAGCTTCTTGTTTCTGGAGACACAATGGATGTTGTGAAACAGTCTGCAGCTCTTTGTCTATTGAGGCTTTTCCGAAAATCACCAGAAATCATCCCTGGTGGTGAATGGACATCTCGTATCATCCATCTTTTGAATGATCCTCACATGGGTGTGGTTACAGCAGCTACATCACTAATTGATGCTCTTGTAAAGAAGAACCCTGATGAATATAAAGGATGTGTCACTCTAGCTGTGGCAAGACTCAGCAGAATTGTTACAGCTAGTTATACGGATCTACAAGATTATACATATTATTTTGTACCAGCACCTTGGTTATCTGTGAAGTTGCTGAGACTTCTCCAAAACTACACACCACCATCTGAAGAGCCAGGAGTACGGGGCCGCCTCTCTGAATGTTTGGAAACAATCTTCAATAAAGCCCAGGAGCCTCCGAAGTCAAAGAAAGTGCAACATTCTAATGCTAAGAATGCTGTGCTATTTGAAGCAATAAGCTTGATCATTCACAATGACAGTGAACCTAATCTGTTAGTGCGAGCTTGCAACCAACTCGGCCAGTTCCTCAGCAACCGTGAGACAAATCTGCGATATTTGGCTCTTGAGTCTATGTGTCATCTGGCAACATCTGAATTCTCACATGAAGCTGTAAAAAAGCACCAAGAAGTTGTTATACTTTCTATGAAAATGGAAAAAGATGTGTCTGTTCGCCAGCAAGCAGTGGACTTGCTTTATGCAATGTGCGACAAAACCAATGCTGAAGAAATTGTGCAAGAAATGCTGGCATATCTGGAAACAGCTGACTACTCTATCAGGGAGGAAATGGTTCTTAAAGTTGCTATTTTGGCTGAAAAATATGCTACTGACTTCACCTGGTATGTTGATGTTATTCTTAATCTTATTAGAATTGCAGGAGATTATGTATCAGAAGAAGTTTGGTACAGAGTCATACAAATTGTAATTAACAGAGAAGAAGTGCAAGGATATGCAGCTAAGACTGTATTTGAGGCTCTGCAAGCACCTACATGCCATGAAAATATGGTAAAAGTTGGAGGATACATTCTTGGAGAATTTGGAAACTTAATTGCTGGTGACACCAGGTCATCCCCTCAAGTACAGTTTGAATTGCTACATTCTAAGTACCATCTATGCTCAGCAGCTACAAGAGCACTTCTATTATCTACATATATCAAACTTGTGAATCTCTTTCCCGAGATAAAGAACCGTGTTCAAGAAGTATTCCGTGCTGATTCCAATTTACGTTCTGCAGATGTTGAATTGCAACAAAGAGCTTCTGAGTACTTGCAACTCAGTATAGTGGCCAGTTCTGATGTTTTAGCTACTGTTCTTGAAGAGATGCCTGCTTTCCCTGAGAGGGAATCTTCTATACTTGCTGTACTAAAAAAGAAGAAACCTGGACGCATTCCTGATGATACAGTGAGAGACTCAAAGAGCCCACAACCTTCCTCAGTGCCAGCACCTATTATAAATCCTGCAAACAATACAAATAATTCTAGTGCAGATCTGCTTGGCTTAGCTACCCCTCCTGGTACTATAGCTCCTCCCACAGGTAACGGATTGCTTGATGTTCTTGGAGATCTTTACACAACCCCTAAAATAAGTCCTACCACTGTCCAACAAAACAATATCAAAAAGTTCTTATTCAAAAATAATGGAGTTCTCTTTGAAAATGATTTAATTCAAATTGGAGTCAAGAGTGAATTTAGGCAAAACTTGGGCAGGATTGGTTTGTTTTATGGCAACAAAACACAATTTGCAATTCAAAATGTCCACCCGGAACTACATTGGACTGATCTTCATAAACTGAATGTCCAAATGAAGCCAATGGAGCCAATATTAGAAGCAGGTGCTCAAATTCAGCAGATGCTAACAGCTGAATGTATTGAAGATTTTGCCGATGTACCTAGTATGTCTGTCTCTTTTGTTTATAATAATGTACCTCAAAAAATAACAATGAAATTACCACTTACCTTAAACAAGTTCTTTGAACCAACTGAAATGAATGGAGAGTCATTCTTTGCTAGATGGAAAAACTTAGGAGGAGAGCAGCAAAGGGCACAAAAAATATTTAAAGCTCAAGGAGCTATTGATATTGCAGCAACGCGAACTAAATTGGGTGGTTTCGGTATGCAGATACTTGATGGTATTGATCCTAATCCTGACAATTTTGTCTGTGCTGGCATAGTGCACACCAGAGTCCAGCAAGTGGGATGTCTAATGAGATTGGAACCTAACAGGCAAGCTCAAATGTTTAGGCTGACAGTTCGATCAAGTAAAGAAACTGTCTCTCAAGAAATTTGCAATTTGTTAGCAGATCAATTCTGAATTGCTGCTCTTGTTTGTATACAAGGACCATTGTAACTGAGTTACTGTATAAGAAATTTGATGTTATATTTCGTAGGAGTTTACAGTCACTGGTAGATTTGCTAATACAATCTACGACTTTAACAGATACAAGCAAACACTTATGAACTTTGCACTGTTCCCGAGTAAATGGCTTTGAAATCTCATGTGTACGGATGCTAAATGAATTTTTAATTGCAATTCTATATTGTTTTTAACAATGATACAGTAATTATTTTAAGTTTGATGGATAGGGTACCATGTAAAACTGAATTTATATAAAAGACAAAACATTGTTTTCAAGCCTACTGAATCTTATAAGCTAAAATATTCTGAAAGTCCTCATGTTAAACATATGTACAAGTACTTCCATATTCATAATATCAGGAATGATATTATCTATTTGATGAATGTTTATTAATTTATTTTTTGTAAAGTTGTTTTTAGGCAATAATTATTTAGGGCATGATTCAGAACATTGTCACAGATGTTTGCTTTTGAAATTGTAATATGATAGCGATAATAAAAATGAATTTCTATTGCTATGATAGCGATAGAAACGTGGTATTGATGAAATGTACCAAAAATATTGCTTTATTTGTATATATAGATTACAAGAAAATCATATACATTAAAAGCTGTTTATTTAACTGATGCACATATATATCACTAAACATAAATGCTATTTATGATGTAATGCAATGCAATAAATATATGAAATATGTAAACTGTTCTTGTATCTCTTGTTAATTCAACAGTAATATATCAATAAAATTTAGAAAAATATACCAAAGTAAGTTTTTGGCTGTTAATCAAGTATCAAAATTTATATCAACACAATGTTGTATCTAGCAGTATGGGATAACCATATTAAAAAATATAATGGTATAATATTATAAATTATAGTAATCTTAAACTAAGTTTGTAATAAATACAGTTTACACAGTCCATACTGCTGAGCATACATCCATTAGTTATGGTAGATGTTGTATAGGTATCTATATTATGTATGATATCACTTCTCATTTTAGTATCTATAGCTGTTACTTAAAAATAAGTATTACAATTCATTAAGTAGTATTTTAAAATTTATCTCATTGTGTTCTATTCTATACTACCAAGGAGAAGGATATTTAGTGTTTTTGATACCTAATTTTGGCAAGACTATTTTTATTTTCTGACAGTGATGTCCATACTGCTGTTCTTATTCTTATTCTAATTGGGGTCGATATGTCCTGCACTGACATCCCCCATACTGCTGTTGTTCCATGATCAGAATTGAACTACTTATGGAGAGATATACTGGAGGTAAAAAAGTGATCATCAATCTAACTGGCATGTTGTTATTAAAGTCCTTATTACTACTGACTCCCGATTTACTTAACTCTGCTTGATATCATGGTAATCTTTAGTACTGTCAGTGCGCTCCATGAAAAGACATGCCCCAACTTAATTTTATATAGAATGAGCTGGGACTAGAGTGAATGTTTGCAATTCAGTTTACTGCTCCAATAGGCTAATTTCAAAATAAATGTCCCAAATTATCAGATTTTAAGTATGCAAGTGTTAGATAGTGCAAAGCAATAGAAATCAACACAAATGGAACATGCAATCATACACTGTAAGTAGTGGAGCTTAGGATGGATGGGACACATCTTCATAAAAATGCATAAACTGTAAATAATTCCTAAACCTGACTTGAGAATTTTCCATTACTATTGGTGTTTTAAATTACGATTAAAAATAGAAAAACAAATTTCTGAGAAAAAAAATTGGTTATATTTTATAACAGTGTCAAAAATAAATACAAATTACTAATGAGATTTGGGAAAAATGTTTTTTACATCAAGGAAGAGAAGGAATCATTATTAGTCAAACTATTTGATGACTTTGAATAACATCTTCCTTTTTTGTGCTGGTTGAAAATATATTTTACACATAATATGAATACTGAGATTGGTACAAAATATTAATGTTGTTTATTTTATACATTATTATTGATGCTACATATTATTCACAGACATTCCTGTGTAAATTATTATATTATTTGTTAACGAAATGTAAGGTTTTAAGACTTTAAAATCAGTGAGAATATTTTAAACGCCACTTGGCAATTTATGCCTATTCTCCTAAAGGCGATGCTCATAAGAGTCATTTAATCTATGTACTCATTTGAATAGCAAACTATTAATTTAAGTTTTATGGAGATTGATACAAGTTAATAATGTGTGCTCTTTGTTTATAAGAATCTCACATTAAATGGTTTTATTTTTCTTACGTTGGTAAACATATTTAGAATAATTAGGTAATTTAGTATCACGGACATACAATGTTATATCAGTAGCATAGCATGCTAAAGTTTCTTTTGCATGGTAGATATATAGTAATAAATTAATATATAACTTTGAAACATATATGAGATATATTCTTGTTAAGAATGGGGTTCATAACACTATTGAATTGTATATTATGAAATTTGGATAAACTATACATGCTTCATTGGTATATGTACAATTTGTATATGTGTTTGCGTATGTTAACATAATGTAAAAATATATTGCAGTGTGGTGCAATAGGCATAAATGTTTGTTCTTAGGCTTCAAAACAACATTGTAATTGTCTTAAATAAAATATTTATCCAACATATACCATTTTAGTTTTATTTAATGACTGTAGATTTTAGTGGATAAGGTGATTAAAACAAGAGGTTTTATATAAAGTTTTATTGTGTAGTTACTTGACTATTGAATTAAAATCTACAATATTATGTACTTACTAACTAATCAAACCATTCTTCAACATTAGGTGAATTTTCCAATACATCATTTGACTCACTGTAAAGAAAAACAATCTCGTTAAAAAGATTTACTTGCATACTGAAGGAAGTTTACAGGGCATACTTAGGTACAATTAGAAAGTAGATGGATTTCTTATGAGGAAGATGTCTGGAATCTGGATGTTCATCACTGCCTGTCCATTAACTCCGCTGCCAAGCAGCGTTTTCAATATTGATGTGCCAGTGTAATCATATGCATACGAGATTTCGTATCTAATTCTAATTTCAGGTGGAGAAAGAAAATTCAGTACCGTGCAGAATATTTATACGTAACTATGGCATTATGTTTGTTATTTGTTTGGGCAAACAACAGCAACCTGCCCGTTATGTTACGTGGAGTTTTCTTCATACGAGTGTCGTGGACGCCTATATTGAACAAATGATTTGACTTATTCCGTCAGAAATATACTTGTTCTTGTACGAGCAGCTAGTGCAAGCAATCCCCTTTATTTCATATTACCTAGCAACTTTTTTTACAAATGTCCACCAGTGGTGATATCACAACGCCACTCGCAATGGAAAATCGTGTGCATGCATCGTCAATAAGTAGCCAAAGTAGATAACTAGTAAAAAAATAAACCTAGTCAACACACAGTTTCATAGATAAAATCTTCGTCGTTCCATTCTCAAGCTACATAGATCGGTTATTAGAAGCTGGTACCGTAACAGCAATTTGCGCAATACGAGTCGATGTGGTGTCACATCCTATACATGGGCATTTTCATTTTAAATGGTGCTGGTTTTAAAAACAGCTTTTAAAAATACATTATTCTTTTAGGATTTAAGAACTATGAATTATGGTAAAAAATATTATAATTTATGTGATATATGTAAAAGTTCCAAGCAGAAATGTCTATTTTATGTCTTAATTTAATATATTAGTAGTGGATTGGGAAAAAAATGTCTCGTTAGTAACAAAAATCAAATCGCGATAAATATTTAACTGCTGGAAATTAAATGAGAAAATCTTTCCTAATGAGCTTTTATATTTCAATTAATGAAACTCAAAATATAATACTAAAACATTAGATATTATTTTTTATTCAAATTCAACTATTTGGTCAGTATCGTAACATCTTGTCCAAATAAAAGGTTTATCTTTGTAATACATTTTTGATTTGTTAATAAATGAATAATTTATAAATAGAATCTATATTGTTGTTTTTTATCCTTTTTTTATAAAAAAATATTAATATTGGTTAGCTTATATAACTTTAGTTTTTTGAAAGAAATACGGCGAAATATTTTAGGGACAGTCACTAAATGGACATGTGAAGTGACGAAACAGAATTATTAAGAATAGTACTCACTGTTTGGTTAAAATCTTATAATATAGTTCTTCTAATGAGTAAATAAATTTGACATTTATTAAATATAATATACTGAACTAACGATAAATTATGAAAAATATTAACATTCCCACAGTCATGACAGCGTACCTATTGATAAAATAAAATGAGTCGACTTCCAGGACCAGTTAAGATTGTCCGATTAACAATCATAAAAATCTTTCTACTCCAGAAATATATCCCTGTTAAAATATATCACCATTTCGAAAAGCAATTATACCACCTGTAAGTTAAAAAAAATATTATCGATCATTATTTTTAAAAAAGTTTGTTCAAATTCGTTCAGCTGTATTTGCGTGAATAACTATAAAAACATCCAAGCATACAAACTTTGAAAAGCATAATATTAATATGATCTCTAAACAGTTGTTGTTTTCAAACTTTATAAACTCCGTTAAGGTAAATCGTCATGAATGAGTAATAAGCTTTATAATGTCTGTTTCGTAACATTTTTGTCCATCCTATAGAAACGGTTGCTAACAGGACGTGACGAATGTCGAATTCATTTTAAATATATCTTGAAATACTTGAAAATGTTATTAAAAACTACATAATTCAACTTCTACATTCTTCAGCATGCTTTGAGGTATATATACAGCTCAAGAAGAGATAGAGACAAATTTTAAATTCGTTAAAAAACGTTACTAACCACAATATATTTTTCTTGCCCAAAATTTCAGAAACTAAAGAGTTCCGCGCCAACAGGACACCTTGCGTAACAAACTTAAAAAAAGCGTTTCATTCTTTGACATTGTACTTGAATTTGCCATATAAACCAAATTTACTCCATAAATGGGACATCTTAGTAGTAAAAAACGCGTGACTATCCAGACATGTCCTGTAATCGCGAAATCGTGAGACAAGCTTTTTTATATTATAAAATAATTATAGATAATTATTGATGTAAAATACTTAGTTAAAATGCAGCAATAACTATCTAACAATGAAAATAAATTGTCGCTACCTTTCCCCAGGGTACAAAAAACTTCCGTAAAATCAAATTCGAGGAGGCAAACTGTCATTGGGACAGCATAGTTTTACACATTTTCGAATAATTTTTATTTAAAATAAAATATAAAATGTAATATTTCAGGGTACAATAAATCAGATTTATACAGAAAAAACAGGTATCTCAAATATCGTCAACTTTTTCATAAAAGAATATGTTTCCAAACATATTTTTCATCGGATTGTTTTTAGGGGACAACCAAAAAAACAGCCTGCACCATTTAAAATGAAAATGCCCACGTACTGCGTCAGCTACATGTGGATTTTTTGACCCGGAGCTTAAGTATTTTTTTTATAATATTTAACAAGTCATGTATGTGTAGCCATGTGTATGCGAATGAAACTAAGTCAAGGAACTGTTAAGCGTGGGTGTCGCATCGAGTAGATAGAAATAAAAGTTTGCTTATTGTTATTCACGTGATAGACTAATTTTCACTTTTACATCAAATTTGCAAGAGGACTATTAACTTTACTTGATTACGATTTTAATCACGATGACTTTGAGTAACGTGACGACGAGTTGAGGATAGCTCAAGCTGACGAGACTGGAGGATGACTGACTGAAGTGGAATCAGGGGTATTTATAATTTTTGGCAACAAACACAAAAAACAATCAACTAGTTATATCACAGTTCGGGTTCATTATAGGTTTAGAGAACCGCTGTTGTGTCTGCCTAGGAGACAATGCTGAGAAGTAGACCGATGTATAAATACCTAATTTAATGTGTCTGTGATTTGGGTAGCATAGCCTGGTAAATGGGTATACAGATATAATAAATCAGAACGTTACGCTTATAATTCCACGAAAATGTTCGATATTGCTTCAGTAAAGTTTTGTAGAATTTCACTGAACCACGTACAAAAGAGACCGGAGATGTTAGACAGAAAGGTAGAAACATCTTTATTTGCATACCTTAAAAATTAAATTACAATGGAACAACACAGAAATGTTCAGGCAGATTTAAACTGCCATTAGGTAGGTAGGTACTTAACGCAGAGCAGGCATACCATATAGCTTCATATAACAAGATAAAATAATATGCTAATTTAAATATGTAAGTTTTGCACATTTTTTTATTAACGCCATGCCTAATTAGCTGGGTATGGGGAGTTAAGTTATAGGTTTTTATTAAATGTGTCACTCACATTCTAAAGGAATAATATCGTTAAGAGGTAGTTTATTCAACGATGGCTAAACTCGCAGAACATTCTTGAGTGTCTTTGAGTGTGTTCTAAGTTTAGTTTTTATAATGAGTAAAAATTAAGACCAAAAATGATAAAGAAAGGGGAAAACAATAGAACAGCGCAAGTGACTTGTCTTTCTATGGGAATGTATATTGAGTTGGTTGTGAACGCTTCCAATGCAAGTAACAGCAGGCGTACCTATCATTTAAATCTCCAACATCAGAACCAATCACATCCACATCATGGCTAACAGCAAAATGCTAAGAGTGTATCATCCTGTAGATATTAAATGCGTACATAAACGAAAAATAAAATTATATATTTATTGCTCAGAACATGGTACGTACGCGCAGAGTTGATAGGTTCAAAATTAACTTTCCACCATGTTGTGCCTGTGCAGGCGTACACTTTTCAGAGATATCTGAAAAGTGCACAGGCAAAACATACATACCACGGCTATAGGGGTGGATGGACGCGGGTTCGAATCCCGCACATGAGTATAATTTTTTATCACGTAAATTTGTAATAATATTTTTCATTCTAAAAATCCATAGACATTATAATAACATTTATCAACTGCTAGGTTTTTAAATATTGCAGGATTTTGTTATAAATCCGTGGTGCCGTACTGATTGCACTTTTTCCCAGAAGAGCAGTGCTGCCTGAATATACATAACATATTATATTCACGTCCGTTTCTCTCTACAAAGTCATATAATGCGCCAGCTTTTAGTAATCGACCATAAATAATATACTACAGTGACCCACAAAGAATGCCCTATCTATTTTGAACGAGGAACCGACAAGTAACTTTGATACTTTGCGACTAATTACCGTCTAAATCTCCTGGCAAACATATCATTGCTACGTGATTATGAATCATTATGAAGCGCTCGTAGCGAAGTTTACTTAGCTTTTTAACCGATCAGCAAAAGACAATCGATCAGATTCAAAAGCAAATACAGAAGTACAGAAGAGAAAAAAAAGAAATAAATAAGTTGTTATGTTAACTATAACTACATATAATAAATAAATGCATAATGTTATATAAAATATGATAATAAATAATAATAATAGCTAAATATATATTTATAAATTTTGATATAAATTGCTGTAAAATAAACCTATATAGCAATGTTCACAATAAAATCAAATGAATAAAGCGGGAAAATTATATCAAATGCAACTAGAATAATATTACTACTCCGCGATCTTGGATGGTCCGCCATATAGGTACGATTTAGAATGACGTCACATTATTTTTCGAATTACTCTCAACAAGCCCTTTCATTTGATATCCATATTGTAGAAATGCATTAGTACCTAATAACTATTCCGCCATCTTGGATGGTCCGCCATATTGAATTTAGAATGATGACACACACCATATCGTACATTGTCATCCAAACTAAAGGTATACAAAATTACAGGTAGGTATACAAAATTTCAGCTCAATCGGTTGAAGATATATACTTCAAAATTGAGTTCAAAGATTCCACCCAAACAAACATACATACATACATTGCAAGTTAAATAAAAGCTTTTAAAATAGAAATGTTTTACTGGCGAAAACATAAAGCAATTTTTTCTTTTAGTAATTGCCCCAAACTCGACCTCCAATTGCCTATTTCACGGCCTTTGAAATAATGTACTGTACTGTAATGTAACATGTATTCTTATTCCACTTTGTTCTATAACTTGTCATCGCAGTACTCAAACCTTTCATACACATACGCTTATTCACCCAATCCATCCATACTTTCTTTGGCCTACCTACTCAAGTGTCTATCTGCAAACAAATGCATATCTAAGTGACGGGCGCCAGGCACACTGCAAGTGAAAGAAAACGAGGGACGCGTGAGATGTCCTCGCCTCTTTAGCTTCGTGAGATGCCCCGGATAACAAGTGGCATTCAAATCTCGTGGTGACCTATCAAATCAGTATAGTTATGCCATTCTTTTTGTATGTACAACCCGGTCAGAATATCTGTGCACCTCGCTGGAATGCGGCGCCACTCCCGCTTCCCCTGTCACCTCTTAGCATACCGTACCCAGACCACCGATATGACGTCACGAGGTCAGGTGCACAGATATTGTGACCTGGTTGTAAGCGCATAGTTTGGTTTTTTATTCCGTTATAATAGGAGATAACCGAAAGCATCTCTTTAGTTTCATCTCCTGTGACATCTAAATATTGTTCTACGCTTTGCGGTGTCGAGCCCTTATTATTGTAAATAAATAATATACCTCATAAATAACTAGAAGTTTGACACAGTCATAATATCCCAGTTTAATAATATAAATGAATTAAAAAAGTGAAAACCCCGACTGCATCTTTTTGATTTTCTAAGCTTTTTATCTTTTCACTGAAATTAAAACTGCAAGTTAATAATAGTTAATAGGTTAAAGTATGAAATTGCTGTTTTATTGTAATAGGTACTTCGAATTGACATCGAACCTCGCTGGTTTGTAATTTTTGAGTGAATTTTTTTCAGATGGTACCTTTGAGGTTCTTCTTTTAAAAAATGTGCAACATTCGATTGTCGACTTTCAGTTGTTTTATTTATTCAGCTTAGACAAGAAAGATGGATACATAGAATATTTGGGTATTTTTTGAATATGAGTTCCGACGCGGAACTAACGCGTCAGAAACAGCTCGCAATATCATTGTTGCGTTTGTAGATGGGACTGCTAATGAACGCACCGTGCGATTTTGGTTTAAACGCTTTCGTGATGGAAACTTTGATTTGACTGACGAACCACGTGGAAGACCGCCCACATAGGTGAATAAAAATTCATTGAAAGAGATTGTGGAAGCCGATACGAGCCAAACCACATATATAGGATTAAGCGGCATGGTTTAACGTTACCTTACCAACAATATTGACTCATTTGCGTCGAATCATTAAAATATAATATGAGAAATGGGTGCCTCATGATTTCACTAATCTGCAGAAAGAAACGCGTGTTGAATTTGAAACTTGTGTCGCCTTGTTGAATCGATACAGAAATGAAGCAATATTGGATGGAATTGTGATTTGAGATGAAAAGTGGATTCTTTACGATAACCGTAAGCGAAAAATGCACTAGCTGACCCCAGGTCAAACGCCGCAACAGTATCATAATGCAAAGCTTACCAATAAAAAGGTAATGGTAACTGTTTGGTGGTCTCAGCATGGTGTTATTAGTTTTTTATGATCTGGTCAAGCAATAACGGCAGATGTTTACTGTGCCGAACTCCGAACAATGATAGCAAAACTAGCAGTGAAACAGCCCCGACTCATGAATCGATATTCACCATTATTGCTCCACGATAACATGAGACCTCATACAGCTGTACTTACTGTTACTCTCGAGAAACCGTTTTAACTCTACAGGAACTTCAATTAGAAAACCTTCATCGCCCTGCGTATTCGCCAGACCTAGCTCCAACGGACTACCATTTTTTTCGTGATTTGGCCAATTTTCTACGTGATAAAAAGTTTTCTTCCCCGGAGGCAGTACAAAATGCTTTCACAGTTTGTCGAATCTAGATCACCAAAGTTCTATCGCAAAGGCATACATGACCTTCCTAATAGATGGCAGCAATGTATAGATAATAGTGGTAATTATTTTCATTAAATAAGTATGTTAAATTAAAGAAAAAAAAAACTAATTTCAATTTTTCAGTACAAATCGGTAATTTCATACTTTAACCCCTAATATATTAGGTCCTTACATATGAAATTGGCGTTTTGTATGGGAGGAACAAAAAGTCGAATATTTTTTAATATAATATATTTAATTAATCAAAGTATGAACCATTATTTTCTATGCACTTTTGCCATCTCATAGGTAGTTCATTGATCCCTTTACTAAAAAAACCAGTCGGACGGGAATCAATAAAATCTTTGAAGGCGATTTGGACTGCCCCATCGGAGTTGAATTTTTTCCCTTGCAAGAAGTTATCCAAATTTCGAAAAAAATGGTAATCTGTTGGAGCAAGGTCCGGGGAGTACGGAGGATGTCTTAGACTTTCCAATTGAAGCTCTTCTAATTTAGTAGCCGTCTGTAGCGCAGTGTGTGGTCTAGCGTTGTCGTGAAGCAGCAGTGGCGTGGAGCGATTGACCAGCCTAGGTTGTTTAGCCGCTAGCTTTTCCATCATGGTTTGCAATTCCTGACAATAGACATCAGCCGTAATAGTCTGGCCAGATTTGAAAAAACTGTAATGAACAATACCGGCACTAGTCCACCAAACGCTTACAAGTAACTTTTTTGGGGTTAATTTTCGCTTGGGGCAGGATTTGGCTGGCTGGCCAGGATCTAACCATTGCGCTGAGCGCTTCCGATTATCGTAAAGAACCCATTTTTCATCACAGGTAATGATTCGGTTTAAAATACCTTCATTATTGTGCCGGTTTAGTAATGTAACGCAGCAGTCGACGCGCGTTTGCCGGTTTGTTTCAGTCAATTCGTGAGGTACCCACCTTTCAAGCATTTTAATCTTCCCAATTTGCTTCAAGTGAATTAAAACAGTTTTATCACTAACATCGCAGCCTGCAGCTAACTCGGACGTGGTTTGCGATGGATCCGCTTCCACAATAGCCTTCAACTCTTCATTATCAACTTGAGTCTCAGGCCGTCCACGGGGCTTGTTCTGCAGGTCGAAATTTCCAGAACGAAAACGTTGGAACCAAAAACGAACTGTGTTTTCTTTTGCAACACGACCGCCATACACATCATTCACCCTTCGAGTTGTTTCCGCAGCACTAGTGCCACGGCGGAACTCGTACTCGTAAATAATGCGATATTTAAGGTTTTCCATTTTGTAAAATGAGTGACGCAAACAGAAAAAAACAGAAGAAAAAAAACAAATGAATGACGATCATCGAAGCACAAATACATGAGTCTATAGCTGTACAAATTTGAATTTGGAATTCCTTACCAAAGAGGAGAAATTCGTGATTAAAGTGGCCAGTACGAAAAACGCCAATTTCATATGTAAGGACCTAATATTTATGGAATGGTGTTTTAAAGCCCTTCATTTTGATACGCGACTCGATAGATTTGGAAGTGTAATAGTTTTATCTCAAAATAGGGCATCTAAAATCCACCAGTTTATTTTATTTATTTATGTACCTAGTGTCACTTGCGCTGTCAAGACGAATCTAACGATATCTCTTACATTGAAATCGGTTAGATCGTTAAGAAGTTATGGTGGAATAGAGAAACTCACAAACATACATAAGTACATGAACCCTGAAAACAAAACTCTTCTTTTTTGGGCAGTCGTGTAAAAAAGAAACAAATCTAAAATGGCGCTGCCGACCTCTCACTTACACACTGTTGCTGACTGTAGTGTGCAAGTGAGAGGTATTGATTATCCGCGGCGTTTTAGATTAGTGTCTTTACTCATTGGCAATCGCGAGGACGTTATTGTCCATTTTATGAATGAAATTCTATTGTTCTCCTTATCTACGGACGCGTAAAGATGCAACGGGTTATACTACAAAATAAAATCACCTGTCCAATGAAGGATCATTGCTGAACATTTCTGTTGGCACGGTGGGTGGTGCCCGTTCAGGTAATAGCTCCAAGTATGACTGTCGAGATTGTAAGTGCCGTTCAACTTCTTCTGGAGTCATGTGGCCGTCTGTGGAGAGGCCGAAACCGAGCGCGGGCGATACTTTTGACATCATCGATCCACTAGCTTGTTGCTGAAAAAAGAAAGTGAGCTGGATATTAAAGGGTGGATTTTAAGGACATTTTTAAGAGTTAAGATAAGAGAAGAGAACCTAAAATTTTGGGTTGTGATGAATGTTTAGAATGTTAAGGATAATCGCCTTAGAACGTATTGTTAGAGCTACTTATATCAATTGCGATCTACCCTTACTGAATCACCACTCTATCTGCCGATACTGATTTCGGAGCTGTTTTTTCTTTTGGTGAGCCGTATTTTGTATCATTGTAAATTAGTTTTTGAAGCGCTCATAGCGGTCTAGTACTTTTTAAAGGATCAACGAGGTTGAGCAACGTTTGCTGCTGTCACTTGGATGGGTGACCGGACCGCTAGTGGTATTTGGTATTTACTACTGAGCGCTGCTTGGGAGGGCACGTTAAGTCTTGCTTTTACATTCGGAAATCAGATGGTAACACAAGAACGATTTTAGCTTATTCTCGAATTATAAGAAATATATCATTGACCTGGGAAAGGAACCGCCTTTTCCCACCATATCAGATAAGTACATTGATCAGGTAATGTTTGAGTATGAGCAGCGTTCAGTCACTTGTTTACGCAACGCACGGTGTTTGGCAACAAGTAATGTCGACGTTAATATCGACAGAATTGTAAAAGAAATTTAATGAAAATATAATCAAAATGATTAGAAAATATTGACTGTGGATTTTTATTTTTCCTTTGATCACTGTCACGAGAAATACTTAGATAAAATTCAGTAGCTGTGACCCACCAGTGCATGGATTGACTGCAGACAGCACAGTGATGTGACATTAATAGTAGGTACACAAACCTTTAGGGTGAACTGGCCGGCCCGTTCTCCATACAAACGTGATACGTGATCACTCCCTTATTTGAGGATTTAGGTCCAAAACAAAGCATAAGACCGATTGATCTCGTCATTATCTAGGCTTGTATGGTGCCGAAATTTTAATAAGATAAAATTAACTTCAGAGTTATGAGCTTCGAAACATTTTCATATAACATTTTCGAGGCTCATAACTTTAAACTTTAGTTTTTTTTTTATTTCAACATACAGCCTAGAGGAATGAAGAGATCAGTCGGTTATGCTTAATTCTGGACCTCAAATCTCAAATAAGGGAGTGATCATACTACGGCGTTTGTATGGAGAAGCGACCGGCCAGTTAAACCTTAAAGGAATTATTCTGAAAATATTGCTGGAGTAGCAAGAGCAAATTTATTTATGCCAGTGTTGGACAAGACAAGTATTATTGGTTTTTCATTTTACCTACAGGCAAGTCTCAGAAACAATCAGCATAGCATTGTACACGATAGATCTTAGACGATAGACTTTATGATAGGCCTGAATTCATTATTGTACCTAACCCTAAAGACACTTACCAACAGTTGAGCAGTATTTGGTGGTTTCTTAGGAACAACGGCTCGTTTTCTCTTTACTGGATTGGAATTTTTATTTGCAACTGGTATTGATACATTTTGTTGAGCACCTTCAATTTTTTTTCTGTAATACAACAATATTAAGTGATTATTCCAACTGTTAAATTATGTTTTTTTTATTAAAAGAATACACATCATATTCTTTACTATATATATTGACACAATTTTTATTTAACTACAGAGATGTCCCAAGGATTCCAATGCGGGAGGAAACTTAAGGGAGCAGTGGAGTCATGTCCGTTAACATTTTTTTTTTATTGCTGATAGGTAAGGCTTTGACCGCAATCTCACCTGATGGTAAGTGATGATGTGGTCGAAGCTGTTAACAGGATTAACCTAGAATTACTGGCTCTCAAGGACAGCTGCCGGCTCAGTGACATTGGCGACAGATTTTCTACTTGAGGGTGGTGCTAGCCAGGCGGGCATTCGCAAAATGTCCTTCCACGATGCGGTGAAGCTCAAGCCCGCGGCGGGATTCGAACTATGAAACTGATGCGTGGCAGTCCATCGCCAATGTCACTGAGCCTTCCCTGCTTCGAAAAATAGTTTAAAATAAAATATAAATAATTATTACATTTATATAACTACATTCATTAATGCATTACTTTTTATTGATAGCAAAATAATATTGTTCAATTTAATTTACTCTTTATACCTTTTAACAGCCTCAACTCGGTTGTAATCTGCTGTGTCATCTGATGATTCCGTGTCATCACTTTCTGAGGTTGTGCTGTCTTGCTTCTCATATTGCAGCAGTCTATCGAGCAGAAAGCTACGATCTCTAGATACTTTCAAGAGTCTTTTCTGACTGTTTCTCAGGGCGTCTTGGAAACATTCATTTTCCTGTGATGAAATTTCAATTTAAGTAAATAGTTAAAGTAATTCATGGTCATTCAGGTTATAAGTTTATTGGACTAATGAACATGTAAATGAGTTTGTCTCTCTTTTACAGGTCAATACATATACATAAATGGAATAAAGTTTAAGTTTAATATCATAAACTACAAATTTTACAAATATAAATATTGTAATAACAAATATAATTAAGTCAACATTAACATAACAAATGTGTATCAACTTGTCTCTAAAAGCTATCTCCAATAGGGATCATTAATAGCAAACTTCATCAAGTTTCTTTATGCTAAGACTAGTTGGGCCTCTTTATTGCATAAAAGAATCATGTCGACCTACATTCCTTTGTTTCCGTGTTGATAACTAATATTGTCCTCATAGGTGTAGTGTTGTCGACTCTCAATTTTGGAATTATATTGCATCTTCATTGTCTAAGGCTAATGTTAGCTATCTTAAAAGTGGGTATTCTCGGAAAGCTAAGCATTTACATCTGAACAAGTGCTGAGTCAATTAGGGGTTCGAGGATTAAAATTAATGTCCAAGACGATCAGATATAAATATAAGATTACAATCAGATATAAAGAACATAAATCCGCGTTTAGGAACAACCATCCCCAACAGTCCCACTTTACAAAACATTTTATTGAAAGCGGTCAACACCTCCTTAATTGTAATTATGAAATAAGTACCTTAGTAATTTTAAACTGTTGTTATAAGGGATTTAAATTGTGTGTATTGGAACAGTTAGAAATATTAAATCATAGTATAGGCATTTCACTGCTGAATGAACAGATTCATCTAGTTTCATTACCACTGTTACATATTATTTGTGATAATTTACCACTACTAAATAGATAAACATGTATTTGTAATTTTATGAGACGAAATACTTAGCATTCCATGGATTCACCATGCGGGTGCCGGGTCCATCGCGTTGCAAAGGAAGAGCCTAGAGGGGCCTGGGACTTGCAACCCAGGAGTAGGGTTAAGGGGCCCCTTATGATATATCAATGCTCCCCTTCACCACTCGAGCCTCCTCCCCTACCTAACCAAATTTGATAAGATCCTACTAATGCCGCCTTAGATACACGTTCTAGGATGGAAGTTACGGTTGTTCTTGGCAGGCCAAGGTCTTTAAGTAGGTTATATAGGGATTTTGCTGGTATACCCCTTGCTCCAACTTCTACAGCATATAAACTAACCACATAACCGTTTTTGGTTAATTCATTTGTTAGGTCATAATATTTATTTGTTTTTCTTGTGTGGTCTTTAGGTATGTTTGTTTCCCACGGCACAGTAAGTTCTATAAGTACTATGCGTTTTAGATTTTTTGAGTATAAAAATAGGTCTGGTATTAATTGGTACTTTAAGAACGTATAATGTTCCAATTGTAAGCTACAACAAAGAGCTGAAGAATGATTCCCTTTCGTGCCTATATAAAGACGTGTTGATCCGCCGGCCGCTCAAAATCCCGTGGAGCTGGACGGCCGACAGCAGCAGCCAGCATCTATGACATCCCTAAAGCTGGCCGCTCATTCTGGATCGTGCACTCGAAGAGTCAAGACATCATGAGGATGTTTCGTGTAGAAACGAAACGTGTCGAAAATTCTTCCGCTTTGGCTGCATGGCGTTTGTCACGTCGGCTTAACAGGAAAACTGGGCGGAATTATCACTAGATATATGTTTAAGTAATTTATTAATATATTTATATAATGTTTTCTTCAAATATTTTTAATACTAGCCTGCAACTTCGTTCACGAGCAGAAGAGACAGTAGTAAAGTTACTCAGAGAGTTCCTTTGCGGTTCGCACAATAAATGTTAGAGCAGAAGTTTTGGAGTGATGCGCGGTCGGGATACAGACAGACAAAAAAATATTATATAGATTGCACTGAAATTTTTCTTTTTCAAAATATCAGCCAAGTACAGAATTGGATCTGTCACAGTTTTATTATAAGTGTAGATTTTAAGTTCAAATTTTAATAGAAACCAATTTCATCAAAGGTTTACTTTTAACATCTAAATAACTATCTCCTTACTACAGCAAGTGATGCTTCTTACAAATATAAACACAGTTTAAATTAATTATATGTCTTTTGGACTATATCTCTTATTAATAATTAAACAAAATAATGGCCTTTCATAGTATAATTAAGCCTGGATTGGTTTTTAAGCCTTTTGGAAAACAATGATAATTTTATAAATAATATTTTAAGTGCATTTACTGTAAATACTCATCAGATTCTAAAAAGTTAGTTAAGCTTGTGGTCAAAAGATAGCCTATTACTATAAAAAAAACATATCTGCAGGAATTAACTTTTGCAATGATTAATTTTCAAGATGTTTAATTTTATTAGAAATAATATAGATACCGTTTAAGGTGAACTTCCTTTAGCTATGAAATTTTATTCTTTATACCCTCTATAATACTCAAAGCACATTGCTAAGTCCATTGTTTTTGCTAGGGCCCTTATTATGCCATAGGCGTTATTTGTACATCCAAAAATACATAAAATCATGCCTCTTTCCCGTGGGGGTAGGCAGATACCACAGTTTCCACTTGCTATGTTCCTTACAAATCTTTTTTGTTCATCTGCACTCATCAATCCTTTCATGCGTGGGTTTAGGGTACTCCTGATCTGGCCTTTTTTCAGAAACTCTGCATACTGTATCACATACCTTATTTCTTTATATAGATGAATGATGCCATATACATGATATACACACTGTTGCTTGATTCAAATTGATAGTTGTGCAAACAGCCCTGAGCATTCATATTCAAATCCACCCAATTGTTAATACTTTTAGCACCGTTAGTACTAATGGTGCATTTTAGACTGCACTCTTAACCCATTGATATCTGCGATAATGATAACAATAGAATTTCATTCATAAATTGGCCATAGTGGGTCAGCCGATGCCAAAGGATTAATAGGAATATTATGGTTCAAAATTTTCACTAAGCCACAACATGTATAGGTAAGTGTTAGAAGATTTGGGTATGTTCATATTTAATTAAGGTTAATATTTAACTTGTTGTGTATTGTTAGACTGAAAAACACAATAAAAGTTTATAAAATATATCATCCCATAACTGCATTGCAAGCACTCTTTTTTAAGTTGCTCTAGTGATATTATTAGATGTCATTTGTTTTGTTTCCTTTATTTTGTTCCTATGCTAGTATTATGTTCATAATTTCCATCTCAACCTGGGATTTACGGTCTAGGGCAATGCAGCTAGTAAAGCCCCAGTCCTTGCATAACAATATGCAGCGAGCAATGGCTGCTTGTCGTCCATGCATACGGCTTTACGAAAACTCTACTAGTTCACGATATAAAACATTTATCAAAGAGCGCCACTTTAATAAAGTAATAGTTACAACCATATGTACAAAAGTAAATACAATGTCTCTTACATATATAAGAAATTTCAGTTTTTTCTTTAGGGCAAGGTATTGAGCTCGGTAATTGGGTTCTATCTCAGGTTCACTGCTGCTATCACTGGAATAATCTTTCTGGGAAACGTTAGCCCTTGTCGGCTCCGATGCTGCAGATCCACTAGCACTAGCAGCCTCATTGACCTGCATATTAGCTATAGACCGACAGTACCACCCATCCAGCATCTTCTGATTACACAAAATTAACACTAAATTATGTAATAAATACACCGGAACAATTTCATAAACATTTTCAAAAAGGTATTACCAAGTGGTTACCTTACTGTAGTTTTCGGACGCCAGTATTAAACCTTGTAGTATAAGTTAAAGTAAAATATTGTCATGTCACAAGCAACATGCAAAATGAAAACCAAACCCATTCAATTTATACTGGTAAATAATAAATAAAACAAATACATGTTTATTTCTTTTCTACTGTTCATTTCGGGCGTAATACACTTGACGCTGATTTACCGTAGACACAAAATGTGGTCAAATTAAGAAAGTAACAAAATTGACGTCAAGTGGAATACGGCCTTTACCCGTATATTATAATGTGCTCTATGGTGTGAACTTACAAATTTACATCCTCTTTGGTTTTAACCACAGATTACTAGTATGGTTGAATCGTAGACAGAGAAACCCTCGGAGGAAATATCACAATGGAGGTAGCCATAGAGACGTTGCCGCTCTTACGTCTGTGTGTAAAGCACTTGAGTGTGTCTTTGTCTTTCCTTCAGAATGAAGCTACGAGTAAAAGAGATAGCAAATTTACATGCTGACAACGCCGCACGTGTCTTTTTATGACCGACTAGTAGGCCAAAACATTGCGTTTGTGCTTTAGAATTTAAAAGAATATCAAGTGATTTTACGGTGTTACAGATTTGTTTAAAGTGAAATGTAAAACTATGTCGTGCTCAGCAGTGTCATGTTCATCAAGAACTACAAAAGGAGGTGTAAAAGACCCGGATTACTCATTTCATTCGTAAGTTGGTGACTATATTTAAGTCATTGTAAATGCTAAATTGATGATGTTTTTAGCCAAAATGCTATTGTACCATCATATTAACAATCTAGTTTGTATACATCCATAAGATTTGGGTCAAGATAATGTCTAAAACTGTCTTAAAACAGCAAAAGTGTTAAAAGATAATTTAAGCATCAATTCTAGTGATGTCCTTACCTTTTATTATATACATAGATTTTAGTTTTATCGATATATCGATAAAAGATATATCTTCCAATCTTGATAAAATTGTGCCTAAGTACATGTAATGTAATGTCATTACTAAATGTATTTTTTTACACTGAACTGAACTGCCTCTGCATAGAGGTGAAGTTCAGTGTGCTATTACTCCTAGGAAACGAAAGAAATTTGAAGAAAGTGGTGTAAATACAGAAGACATACCTACAACACCCAGGCGTGCAGTGAAAGTGTTAGCATCTTTAGCACGATCTCGGACGGTTGCTTTGAAACGATTGAGAACAGTTAAAAAGTTACGAGAGAAAAAACGGAGACTTGAAAAAATGAATGCTACATTATTAAACATCATAAGTGATTTAACAGAAAAAAATCTTATTGAAACGGAGTCTTCAGATTTGTTGCGTAGCATAGGCGGAAAAAATTTTGACTCTTGCCCACCCCATCCAAAAACAATCAGCAAATGGTACCAGGCAGTTGACTGCAATCCAGGATTCACCAAAGAATCATTTGATACCCTAAAAATGAAGTCAGAAACACAACCAGTAATAGGTGCTTTATGTATGGACGAAATGTGTATTAGGAAATGTGTTGAGTGGGATGGACATAGTTTCCACGGTTACGTAAATGTAGGCAACAATGTAGACGACGAAAATGTTCCCCTAGCCACTGAAGTGCTTACACTTATGGTGACGGCTTTGAACGGATCTTTCAAAATTCCAGTGGGATATTTTTTAATTGACGGTGTGTCAGGTACGCAAAAAGCTGAACTTGTACGTACTTGCCTGGATTTGTTGGCTGAATCAGGTGTTACCATAGTAACGCTAACTTTTGACGGTGCACCTAACAATATTGGAATGGCTAAGCTACTGGGATGTAATTTTGATAATACTGATTTTAAAACAGAATTTGACCATAATGGCCAGAAAGTTTCCGTGCTTCTGGATCCTTGTCATTGTTTAAAATTAGTCTTCAATGCACTAGGAGATAGAGGTATTCTTTATAATAAAGAAGGCAAGGAAATATCTTTTAAATACTTCCAGCTGCTTCACAATCTGCAAACTGAAGAACAATTACATTTAGGTAATAAACTACGGAAAGCTCACGTTGATTACATAAAACAAAAAATGAAGGTAAAGTTGGCAGCCCAAATGTTGAGTCAATCAGTGTCAGATGCACTCATGTTTTGCCGCAATGAAATAAAATTAAAAGAGTTTGCAGATTGTGAAGCAACTTGTGAATTTATTAGTATGTTCAATAATATATTTGATTTGATGAATTCCCGCAATCTTAATTCATACGGATACAAGCAAGCAATTCTGCCAAGACACATCGAAAAAACATACCAACTTATAGAGGACGGCATAGAGTATATAAAAAATCTTAAATTCAATGCAAATGATTTGGTTATCAATTCGCAAAGAAAAACTGGGTTTTTGGGATTTATAATTTGCCTGCAGTCACTCAAAAATCTTTGTGAAAATTTACTTGCACCAGATCCGGCGAAACTTAATTTTATATGTACATACAAATTGTCCCAAGACCACATAGAGTTGTTTTTTGGTGCAATTCGATCCATGGGCGGTTCAAATAACAATCCTTCTGCAAAGCAGTTTAAAACAGCCTATAAGAAATTGCTTATACACGCTGAATATAAAGTTTCAGAAGGAAATTGTGTACCTTTGCATACCAATACTAAATTTCACCAAAAAATCCAACTATGAAGACAAACTAAATAAATCCGTAGCTAAACGTCGGTTGTTAGAGGAGTTGGACGAAATTACTCAAAAAGAGTCTCTAAATAACGATGATCACTGTTACCTTAGTGACCCTAGTCGACTTACAGAATATGTTTCTGAGGTAATATACTACATTTCGGGATTTGTGGTAAAAAAAAAAAAATTATATGTGAGGACTGTTTGTCAGCGCTAGAAGGAACTAAAAGAGACTCACTGACGTCTATGAAAGACAAAGGGGGGCTAATTTACCCTAGCGATGACGTACATTATATATGTAGAATATGTGAAAAAAATTTACGCAAAACTTTAATAACGACACACCACAGCAAAATCAACAGCAAAGATGTACATAAAATGATCAGAGACGTAATCTTGCAGCTTATGGATTCCTCTAAACTTCAAAATATTTTCCGATGTTTAAATACACATGTCCTAGATTTTAGCTTATTAGAAGATCATAAACTACTTTTAATAAAATCGATATGTGACAAATATTTTCAGCTCCGCATACATTTGATGAAAAATGATGAAAAATGCTGTCACTGAAACCAGTGTCAGAAACATGTACACAAAATTAATACTGTTTAAGGGTCATTAGCCGTCATATGAATAACTCAAAATAATGCCAGATTACCTACCTTTTAAGCCAGATTGCCAGATTACCTATCTTATGAAAATAATTAATAAACAATTCATATAAAATACATGCATTTTTATTCACTTCACCAATATTTCATCGATAGACTTGATGGGAATGTCACATCACTAGTCACACACACTAATGCAAATCTGTAACTGCACACTAGCAAAAAGTGGCCACGCTCAAAATCTCTATGGCTACCTCCATTGTGATATTTCCTCCGAGGAGAAACCTGTCTACGGGTTGAACATAGTTGAATCTGTTTACATACTGGGCCACGTTCGTAGCCTCATAGTGTAGTTGTTTGGTTGTTTTAATTTACTCCAAAGTTCGGAACAACTCGGTTGTTTAATAACCTCAAATATCGATTTTTGGCTGGGAACTAGTCAAATATATAGACGTTTTATGATGTTTGAATAGCAATAACTACCGTGACCTGCAAAATACAAAAGAGTGCCTATAATTTTCTCGTCAAGAAATGTCATGGTAGTTTTTGGTTTGTTTTGTAACATGATAAAAGTGAAACTTGGTATGATTATGGTACAAAATCTACTAGTACTAATCCTACCGTATAGCCACAAATAATAGAAACTAGTATACGGAACCCATGATGTGCGCGTCCAATACGCATTTGGACTGCGGTTTTCATTCCTTGTTTTCTCACCTGTTGGTAAGTAATGCTGTGGTCGAGGAAGATTGTAGTTAATCTGCTCAAGAGATTTTTTTGTTTAAGTGAATAAGATAACAACTACCTTCCTGGTATCATTGTGTAAAAGCGCCGCTTTGGAATCATGAGGTCCTGGGTTTCACCAAGCAGGACCAATTAATGGGGGTTTTCTGAAAAAAATATTTTCAGAACCAAGCGGTCCGGGACTGTACCCTGTAGATGACAGTAGTTTTGCCCCCTATTACATGGATCAAAACTGCACCAAACCAGTTTCGTGATCGTAAGAATCGTGGGTATAAAGACAATATAGCCTATCCCTCCGAGAATATATATGTGTGACGATGTTTATATGAAACAAAACCAATTTTATCTCCTTAGTTATTTATTTTGGTGCAGTCACAAAAATCGCTGGACGTGACCACATAGCACATATTTTCATAAAAAGTTGGTGTGATATTTAGTACAACATAAGTACTAAATATCACACCTGGGTATCTACATGAGTTGTAAAAATATTTGAAACAGAACTTGAGGAACACTATGAGCAACAAAATTGCTGAACTTTTTATTTAAATTATTGAAACCCCTGCCTGAAGGTTGGTTAGTATAATTAAAACATACTCATTATTTGCTTTAAGAGTAATTAGTTCTAAAATTGTTTTAGTCTACTAAAAAAAAATTAGTAAAACTTAGTAAAATCTTCAGTTTTCCTATTCTGTTGTACCATATATTTAAGACAGATTATATTAGGTGGAAATATAGAAGCAATAACGTGAAATGAATTAGCGTGCAAATTGGTGTTGACAAAAGTAGTGTTCTACGATCAATTTAATTTGGCTGTTTTATCTTCATTACGGCTTTCTTATTTAAATAAACTGGAGTTGTGGCTATGTAGTTGCTAAATTTGTTGATTCTTCGAAAAGGATTGTAAAAGCTTACAACAGCATTCTAAGCAGGTAACTACAAAACTTGAATTTAAAAAATCACATCAGGCTGGTAAGGCAAAGGAGTGGCAGATGTGTTCAAGCACCTGCTTTTCCCCGGTGTGTTAAGGTAATAAGAGATGATGTTGTCATTGTCATCTACCGCACAGTGCCTTCGAACTGCTATGACACATTATGGCCCAGTTCCGTCTGATGCCATTTATTGATGTCGTTATTTTCGATCATTTTTACCACATTTTGTCTCTACGGTTATATTTATCCATTAACTTAACGAATAAACTTAAAAACTGCTGAACCGAATTAAATCTTACATCATTATAATTTTACACTATCCCTGATGAACATAGGCTATAGAATACTTTCAAAAACTTAGGGATCTGTATGAAATTTTTAAGGTTGCACTTGCCAACGGCTCGAACTTATCAGCGGGCGAGGCAACAAAGCATGCTATTTCACCTATACCTTTGTGGGAAAGGGTAAGACTCCGTGACGAGTAGTAAGAAGATAGTACTCGCGCATCACACACCCGTATTGCATCTACGCTAATTACGCGCACCTAGCGTCGAGTAGTGACAAAGTGAATTCAATTTTGGATTGATTTTGAGTTAAGTTCTAAAAGAAAATATACTGGGTTTACAGCTGATCTACACAGTTGGCGACCATGGGTACCGCCCATTAGCCTTGACGGACCGCTTGTTGCTCACCACCGTCAGAATTTGCTACTACACAGTCGCTCACCACAGTAAGTTCAGACTCCCGCACCGACAACACGCATCGTACGAAAGCAAGCCAAACTACACACGATATCGCTCCTTACGTTTTAAAATTACTACTTGGTATGACATTAGGAATAAAAATATGTCTTAAATAATGGGTATGATAAGGAAACAAAAAAAATTTATTAGGAATTGATGACTTTCACCGATGTTAAACACTCCAATTTACATTTCGAATGAAAGAAAGTAATTTTTTTAATATTTAGTGATAGCACGAGTAGCACCTGCTATAATAGAGTATATTGATGATTTAAACCCATGTTATACCTCTACTTTTCATTCTGAATATAGTGAAAGTATAAATAGTAGTTTTTCTGAAATATTTATTCATAGTAGTTACGTGAGTAGCCCCCTCTATTTAAAATTAATTGAGAAGATAGAACAATTTGTGACATTTAAAATATAATTCTTGTTTGGCTTATTTTATAAATATATATATGTAAATATGTATATATCTACTTAATATGACGTTTCTAAAGTTGGTATTGTATGTAATAGGTATAACTTAACTCCAAGCAAGCGAAGCCGCGGGCGTACATAATTAACGCTAGATAATAATAAAGGAATTAATGTCCTACATACCTATAGGATATATTTATATATATATATATATATATATCCTATCTACACTAACCTATACAAATATTGTTGATATACTATATTTCAATTATTACATAACTAATAAGATAATAAATAATTTATTTTGCCATTGCATCATTAGGCGTTGAGCTCAATTTTTAAGAGTATCTCATTTTCGTTCCAAAATTTACAATGCATTTTATATGGGCGTGGCTTTTATACCTACGTATCTCAAAGAGGGAAACGCGTTATGCGTGCGCTCCCGCCATGCGTGCCCTCGCCGGCTGCAGTGACATACTGCCTTCGCGTGGTGTGCAACCGGCGTCCACACAGTCGGAAATATTGGTTGCTGACCACGGTCCCCAACGCATATTCGCTAACCGAGGGCGCTGGAAGGTCAAACATTATTTAGTGGCAAACTACCATCTCCACAGTCGTAAACCATGGTTTTCAACCATGGTGGGAGGCTCGTTTCCGACTCTGTAGCACCACTTTTAGTTCGATGTCACACCAAAAAACTATTACGAATTCTTAAACTTAAATTAGATTTTCAAATAAGTTACAAATAAGGTAACCTGTGCACAATATATTGGGGTCGAGTCCATTTCAGGAACTTGATTAAAACTTAACTATAATTGATCTTAGTCCTGTTAGATCCATTATTTGGTATTCGGAATAAGTTGGACTAATTTAATTTTAATCGCCAAGATTAAAATAAGCTTTGTTGTTTATTTTACCAGAGATATTCTAGAGAATATTCGATGAGCGTTGAATCGAATCGAATATAATAATTGTAGGCATAGTTTTTTTTTAAAAAAGATAGCTTCTGCACCACATCATCATATGCTCGGTAAATAATCACTACATGAATTTCGCGGCCAGCATTCTCAAAACATCGTAAAATATTTTTATATGTATGTTTTAAGTTGTAGTGGAACTAACAAAATCATTCTTAACCAAAAAACTGAGTTAAGCGGTTGAATGGTTTGGATAGATAGTTGTTAGTGGCATTCACTTCCGTGCTTTGAGGGGAAGTAGAGTGATGACTCCACTTCACCTCAAAGCACGGAATCACTCTCTTTTGGGTCCTGGTTGTCATTTTAGAATTGCATGTCATTTCAATATGGTGGTAGCGCATTTTGCTTTGAGGCAGAATGCTTGCGTAGCTAACTACCATTTTCAAGTGGAAAATCTGTCACCAAGCACCTGTGGGTTTCTGCAGTTGTCTTTAAGAGCCAGTATCCATTCTATGTTAGTTTTTTATTGTGATTGTGACGGAACAAGCACGATGGCCACCTGATGTTAAGTGCTATAGCAGATCTATTTCGTCACAAGTGATGAACTGCACTGCTCCCGTCACCCTGAGTCACAGTTGTTGAGTCTCATGTGCCTGTTATTGTACTGGATCTCAAGGACTGCTGCCGGAAGGCACTGTTAGGTGTTTGGTGACAGATTTTCTACTTAAACGTGGTAGGTAACACAAACTGCAACACATCGGGCTCTTCTCAGCGTTCATCCATTAAGCCATCAAATAACTAACGTTTAACAATATCAATTGGGTAACTGGAATTATTTTTTCTACGAGACTGGCAACACTAAGATTCGTCGGTGTTATTTCTAGTTTGTCATTTCAGTCAGTGGTACTAACGTCACTAAACACTGCAGTTGATTCGGCACTCTTCTGCCGACCATCGGAACAGACACCACCTATGTAGTGAAACCTATGACAGGTAACATATGACGTGAGGACTGTGAACCAATCAGTCTACATCAGTGCGATCCTATTACGAAACGGTGATTTTATGATTGGAAGATATTGGCACAAGCCTATAAGATTAGAAGTTGATCGTATGTCATAGATTCTATAACAGTTGTTCACCATGCCACGTGTTATTATAGGTGATCATGATGATGCCAGATGATAACAAAACCTTGGAAAGTGTACTAAATATGACATCGTGATAGTGGAGGTACCACAATAATGACGAGGTAACCTAACCGGTATTACGAGATACGAGAAATTTCTGCAAAGTGAGGACTGGAATGGCTACGATGAACCAAGTGTTTTTTAGTCATTTGTACAATACCTACAAGTACGCCCACGTTAAGAGAGTAAAATCGATTATATAGCAATAGAAATAAATTACCCTTGTTTTTACAATCAGTATTATGCTAAAGAGATTATATGATCAGTCATTATGATATCGATTTATAATTTTAAATACAATCGGTCATTGGGGATCTCTTGAATCGAATGTTTTTCTCTATGGTCACTGCACTTGTTCCTCGAATAAAATAGAATACAGTTTGACCTTAGACTATTATAGTCTAAGGCTGACATTCAGAGACAGTGGGTCGAGTTTACTTCGACCGATCTCACGTGAGATCGAACTCCAGGTTTGACGAGTTTACTCCACCTTTTTAAATTCACAGTTGAGAACGAACGATAGCTCCATAATTACTCCATCGAGTTTGCCTCCAGCCATAGAGAAATATTGTTCAACTTCTTTGTTATAATTTTCTTTATTCTTGCCTGGTATCATTATGTTAGAAAGGAATGAACATAGAAAAACAGTTATGAGAGTAAGTGAAACAGAGCATTATGAAAGGGCGCGAATTGAGGTATTGAATTTGAATCTTTGCGGCATACTTACCTAATTAACCAAAATTAAAGATGTTGCATTTCAGAAACACTACTGATATTCAAGAGAAAATTCTGTTAATTGAATTAAAGCACAAACAAAGATTACTGGATATAGCTGAGGAAGAACATATGAAACTTAGCAAATTATAACACATTAATGCTAGTCTATTATTAGTATTAAGGTAATAGAGTTTCCCAACCGGGAGCCCGGTAGGACTGTTTTCTGTCCCAACCCAGTTAATCACGGTTGCTGCAAATTTTTCAAAATCATATGCTGAGTCTTGTATCTCCCTATGTCCGTTTCATATAATAAACATTTTTACGGTTTTTCTTACAAGCGTGTACCTACATTACAGTTATCTACATTTTGGCGCCATTATGCGTTTGGCGGGATGTCAATTGTCAATACCCGTAATCTTATTACTATTTCTATACTACATAACCTAAAACAATAAATTTGTTGGTGTAAAGTTATCGAGTAAGTAACATCAAAACATAAACAAAATATTGTAGCCTACTTTTTTTTTATTAAACTCTTCATGCCATTTACCGTCATGTTTTAGGATTATTAAGATTATTTTGGCTAACTTATTTAGGTACTTACCTACCATAAAAGTGTATTCGTCAGTTATTGTCATAAAGATATCATAAAAGAGAAAACATTGCCTGTAAGAGATTGCTGCCAGCAATAAGGCCATCAATTGTACTATTTTAAGATGAAATATTTATTAACTACTGTTTATTGTAATTAGAAAGTGCAATAAAGCGTCAGCTATCTAACATGACCCGGTTTATGAAAACCAAAAACTAAATTATGGTAATAACAAAGGACTATAAAAAAATAAATGTTCTCCAGAAATAAAATAGTTTTAAATCCAGTGAATCGAACTAATTTTGTAATGTAAGCAAACATTTCCGCTCGATATAAAAATATTTTTAGTAATGTAAATTAATGTTTTATGGGAATAATTATTTTTTCTGCGAATCAATAATTTCATAACATTTGTAAATAGCACTTAAATAATAAAAAAAAACACAAAAAACACCTAATTAAATAATTTTATAAGTTGAAACAAATAAGGTCTAATTAAATCAGCAACTGTAATGGAAGGATATTACATAGGCTACTGATGGATTTCGTTACAGTTAACAATTACACGAAAGAGCTAATATAAATAAAACACAATACATTTTGTTTATTATCGAAAGGGTAGCCACATATCGTTAGTAATGCTTTCAAGTTCAATGAAATAGGTGAAATAGGAGTCTGTAATTTCTTTGGCAGAAAAACCTAGTTCAAGTTTCCGCATCGAGAATCAAACCTAAGAGCTTGAAATGATTAAGTTCAGAGCTACGTTAACGGCCACTTAATGTTTTTTTTTCAAGGCGTGCTACGCAACGTTACACATTACATTAAACTTAGTAAAGCCTAAAACTGGTATGCAAAAGGATATTTTGGTTTTATAACGCAATAATTAATATGTAATTTTCGATTGTATGTATAATTTTATGATAGTAACGGATTAGTATTTAGTACAATGATAATCTTCAATATATTTTGGTATTATGTGATGAGGAAAACGGAAATCCCCCAAATCACTGCTGATGTGTTAAGTTACATAAACTGGCCAAGTGCATGTAACGGCTCGCTCTATGTCCCAGGAAAAACATCCGATCTGATTACAGCTTAAAAATATATTATAGTACTGCGTGCTCAGATGATACATAGTATACCTACTTTAAAATTATTGTCATTTCTTTGTGAGATAAACTCTAAAATAAAATATTAAAATGGTCACAAACTATCTACGGCCGTCAAAGTCGATAGGTTTTAGATCTTCTTATTTTTTATTTATTTTTATAACTAGATAAAAATACCAGTATGTAGACTTGACTCAGATCAGTTAGGTAAAAACAGCTTAGTTGTTTTAATTTGAAAGGAAATTTCTAAATGTCATACCTACTTAAATATAAATTTTTGTTTGTACATAATATAATGTATTTTTTCTTAACACACTCTTTATAGCTAACATAATAAGAAATTATCATACACGCTATCGACAACTTTAAACTTCTACGATAAGGGTACAGATATATTAAATTTATTTTATAGAGAGATACTTCGGACTAAACATGATATTCCAATAATATTATCCTATCAAAACATTGTATAGTAATTATTATCAACTATTATATTTGAAATGCGGATGGATAAAATATCGGTTGCCACTTCCAAGTCAAATGTGGTGTCAAATTCTTTGCAGTTCATCCTCATGTTGTATAACACCGCACAAGCCGCAATCATATTTGTGGATGTTGTAAATTTGTAACGAGACTGATTTGAAGGCAAGGAAATATTTTTTTCCATATACCAAAAAACCGCTCAACTACATTACTAGTGCGTGTACTACCTGCACATAATTGAATCTAATCTGTGGTGGTGTAGTTGGGTTAATGAATGGTGTCAATATATACGTGGCCGCTGTCCCCGATTAAAGTGCCTTCAAGTTGATTTGGAAGTTACTAAATACATCTTATAAGTTTGCAGGAAAGTTTAAAATTAATTTGTTAATCCAGCAAGTTTGGCAGGTATATTTTTAATTATTCGGCTGACTGGGTTGAGATATGAAGTGTAGGTCACCAAAAACAATCTAGAAAATTAAATTAGGTACTTATTAAAAAAATTGACATTGGCACCTAGGTACTTACTACCAATATCATTACCATTTAACCCAAAGAAAAAAGGAGTTATGTGAATAAACAGTATTACAGCCCAGGTATTGTGTAATAGTAGATTATGATACAAGTGAGCTAAGTTGCTCATTATACACGAGGCTGTGTGTTGCAGCCCAAGCCGTAGGCGAAGGCGTAAATCAGCCAAGTGTATTGCCTTAACTTTGTAGGGATAATTCTATTACGCACTAGTGTATAATATTATTATGCACGAGGGTGTTATAGTTCGGTTTATGGCCCTAAGAACGATAGAATAAAGCTCACTTAACGAGCAAGGGTGTTGAAAACAGTATTAATCTGTAACGGTTTTTGAACACCGCGTCGTCATAATATGTGAAGGAATCCTTTATAGTGCAAATGTACATATTGGAAAATCTTGGCAGGTTATACTGCTCATCAATAACATCAAAATGATCGAAATTATCTATTTGCCCTTAATCCGGAAATACTTCATCGCTATTATTCATTTTCGTAACAATATTAAATACAAAACATACCTATCTCAGTTCAAACCATATAGCAAAGAAGATGATGGTGTTTTGGCGCCGCGCGACGAGTGAGTTGGGCTGGAGTCGCCGTTTTCGCGACTCAGCCCGTCTCATTCTCCGCTGAGCATATACTCGTACTCCATTAGGGCGAACTCGACTGTGAATAATAAACTGCTTGGAGTTTGAGTCTAGACTCAAATTTTGACATAAACTAGTTTGAGTTTAAACTCGAACTCGTCTGTGAATGTCAGCCTTAGGCTGACAGAGAGTTTGACTATCATTCGGCTTATTTTCACGGAAAATTATTTTGTGATTCAGTTATAGTTTAGTTAAAATCGAACTAATCTTGCATTGGCCCATAGAGAAAAGTAATATTGGCCTCAATTGCACCCTGTTTACTTCCAGGGGGGCCGTTCCAAACCTCAGAGTGTGTTTGTTAGATTGTTTTAACTTACTCCAAGGTTCGGAACGACTCGGTTGTTTTATAACTTCAAATATCGATTATTGGCGGAGAACTAGAAAAATACAAAAGAGTGCCTAAAATTCTCTCATCAACAAATGTCGAGGTCATTTCAGTTAAAGATGAAACCTTATATCGACCGATTTTGATGGTTAAAAAGTTGCAACCTTCAAAGGTTTAGAACGATCAAGTTGTGACAACCGAGTGAAAAGTTGCACTCAGATGGGGCGTTCGTATAGCCTATAAGTTCCAAAAATAACACTCACAAACGCTAAAAATGATCACACGGGCCATTCGATTTGGGACTTCGTGAGCAAAAATATCGTTTTCGCTCACCGTTCGGAGCTTTGAAAACGATACAAATGACAGAGAAAAGTGATATTTTTGATCCATGTCTTACCGTGGGATCGTTGTGATCGTTTTTTGACAACTGCTGGTTTGACAGTTGTATTTGGCGCGATTAAAGAGTTTCACAAGTTTTTTATATAGTAGGTATTTATATTTTATGTAGTAGGTACCTACTTGTTTTGTTAATTTTAGAGATTGATTCCTTGTTTCGTACTGAGCACAGTACGAAACATGGAATTTAAATTGTTAAAATATTGTCGGTTGTCAAAGTATGTTTTAAGCCGTTCGGATAGCATGCAGTAATTGGTGGTCGAAAATAGCTAAAGTTGCTATCCGAACGCTAATACACAAATGCCACATTTGAAACTGCTACAAACGCAATCGAGCCAAAACGAACGCACCTATAGTGCGCTCTAACCAAGGTTCTGAACGGCCCATTGTGAACGTCGTTAGGGTGCGGACCATTTGAAGTTAAATTCGCCAAAAACGATAAAAACGATCACACTACCAAAAAGTTGTTCCACATGGGTCTTGGCGTTATTTTCGCCATAAACGCTACATCTAATGTCAAAAGTGACAGAAGTGGCAAATTTTAGTGGCATCCTTAGCGTTCTTTCCTAAATGGAACAGGGGAGAACAGTTAAAAACGATGACAGTGATCACAGCCATAGACGCAATGTGATCAAAATTATCGAAAATAACGTTATTAGCGTCAAATGGAATATACCCTTAGAGTAAACGTTGGACTCTAACCGAGCTCTAACTGAGGTTCTGAACGGCTCCCCTGTATCATATACCATAGATCATTAAGAGCCTACGCTTGAAGTCAAGAAAAGAAAGAATATAGAAATAGAATGTGCTTTTAAATAATGTTGTAACCATTGCTGTTTCAGTGGTAAAAAAATATCAGCAAGGGCTGGAACCATCGTTGTTCTTTAAAGTTTCGATAAATGCACGACCACTTTTACTAAATAAAATTGATTAGTGCAGAATGATAAGCCGAACATGTTTTGCAGGTTTTAAATCCAATGGGAATATCAAGTGTTTAGACGTGCTCGCTAACTGAGAGGGTTTTAGCCATTATCCGTTTTTTTCATAGTCGTTAGATGTCAGTCAAAATTGAACCCTAAATGAACCGCATGTGTTCTTTCAGCTGTGTGTGAGCCGTCTTCGTCGCGGTCAATCTGAATTGATTGATTCCTCGTGTTGTGATGGCTCTCGGTAGTGAAGTGAGTGAAAACTCTTCGAAAAATGCTCCTCAGAAAGTGAAAAAATGCCCAGCAAGTACTGTGAACGATAAAAGTGGCGGTGATATTGTTAACAAGGGTAAGTTGAAGTGGTCATGCCCTCAGTTATGTAACATAGGTGCAAGAATTGTTGTTCAGTTCAGTTTAAGATAATATCAATGTGAGAAATTTCTAACTTGCATCAAGTCATGTGACCAGTAAAATCATGTGATCATTTTAATTCGCAAGATTTACTGGCCACATATTGATTGCTCTAAGTATGTACGTAAATATATATTTATGATAACTGTACATTCTATAATCCATCAAAAAACAGTTCCACGGTAAAAGTTGAATTGGGAACAATAACACCTTCGCCTTAGATTAATTGTGGTGTGCCATAAAAGACCTGCACACATGTAAATAATATGATGTGATAACAGTTCAGGGCAAGTTAGGTATATACCTACCTTGCCTACAAGTACCATTATCCGTAACCGGCTTTAATTACAAGGGTGTGATACCTATGTACCTGAAATAATAATTATGATCATATTCAAATGGTCACTTACAGTAAAAAGTTGGTGTGAACAATGTGACCTATAATGACCTCCATGGTGCAATAAATTTGTATTGAATTGCTGTTTTTAGTTGAGGTGTTGTGTAGGGCTCCCTCAGAGTTATTATAATACTTATTTTCATCTGTTTTTGTAACCCACTGGACTATGGTTGTGTGCATCTTAAATTTCATCATCATTTCATATGATTGCTTTCAATTCTGGACCTTCAAAGATGAATAATGTTTACTCTTCTTACATGGAATACATTTTAATTCAATGTATTATTGCTATATTTATTATTATTATTATATGTATTTACACATTTTTTATATATTTTTATTTTTGCAATATTTATTGTTTAGGTTCTAACACTAGAAATTTAAACCAAGGGTGCAAAGTGTAAATGGCAAAATTTTGTTTCTATCAGTCCTAGGTAGTCTGGCGCGGATCGCCAGTGGTTCTGATAATATAACTGCCTTATAATACAGTTGACTCCTATTTTGACTTAATTTGTAGACAAGGTGCCTAAACTGTAGTGGAAATGTAGCTGTGCGGCCTATGCCCTGGTAGAACATTCATACAGACCCTACCAATTTCAGAGCTATAAAAAACATGTAAAGGTATGGTGCGGTTATTGAAGAATAGGTTATGAAGAACATCAATGCTCTTAACCTAACCTCCACTCCTTGAGTTTCCTCGCCTAGTCTATTTTGATGCAATATATTATAAAATCCTACTAATGCCGCTTTTGATATGTTTTAAGACAGAAGTTTTGGTAGTTCTTAGGTTCTAGCAAGGTATTTTAGTATGTAACAGATTAGCTATAGGTAGTTACAGTTTGTATTTTGGTGGTATACTCCTCACTCAGATTTCTATGGTATATGAATGGAATACATAACTGTTTTTGGTCATTTCATTTGTTAAGTTGTATTATTTGGTAGTATTCATTTGATATGTCTGGATCCTACAGTACAGTAAGTTCTACAAGTACTGTATCCTATAGTTTAACATTTCCATAAATACAAAAATATGTCTAGGTCTGGATGTGAAACACTAACATCCTCAAAGATTTGGTAGTGTTTTTCATACATGTTTCATAATTGTCCAGATGTTCCAAGGTTGCTGATTGACCTGATTGTCACCAATAGCATAGCATATTTAAATTGCTAAACTTATTAGCCATGACAAAAGTGCTATCAGTTCTTCTAAGCTTTTCATCATGACCTTGCAATACTGACATGTATATTATGTCAATGTACAATGTGATGTGTTACAATACAATTACACTATAATGTATAATGGGAATAGAATTGAGTATAAATGTGGACAGACATAAGTAGAATAAAGGCAATGAATGTATGAACTACATGGACAAGGATATTTTATTTTATTCAGAAAGCATACAGTGTATTAATAGCATTTTGACTTTGAGGATAAAATATCTATACTTTAAAAATACTTGTATATATGTATATGGATATGAAATATCTACATCTCAATATACTTATCATGTCAAGTCAAAGTGGAGGGAAACACTACATGCTGTGTTGACCGCACTTAGGGTCAGGACAGGAAGTTGGGAATAAACTCTAAATGTTTTAAATGACAATGTCAATTTCGACTAAGAAGATGCCCCAAAAATTGTACAGGAAAGTTAAGTATGAAGAAATTTGAATAAGTCACTTAGATAACTCATTATTTTCAAGTTGAATGACCTTAAGGCAATGTCAGCTTTTCATTTTTCTGAACAAAATTTCACATCAAATGTTAAAATGCATGGTCTTCCTTTTATTTCTGAAACTATGTTATGTCACAATAAATAATCCTTGTGATGAAATCTTTCGATCGGTATGATAAAACTACAGATGATTTTTTTTCTCGTGTAAGGGGTTCGATTCCCGGTTCAACCATGTAATTATTTAAATATGTATGAATGCAGTTTAAATTGTTTTTTAAATTTAAATAATGTCTTCTTTCAGTCAAATGTTCCATCTACAATATTCAAGGTACTTTTCCTCCATGTGGCATCGCCGGGGGACGCCCTGTATATTAAAATATATACTAAGTCAACCATGCGTTTTCCATACATAGCCGCGTGCAGTACTACTCTCAAAGCTCAGTACACACCAGTTGTATTGTTTTTTTTAAAAAGAGAATTGAATTTAGTTATAAATCCTTCTGAGCTACCATTTTCAAGGTCATACACAAATTGTTTCATACTCTCAGTGTTAGTATTGGTACGGTTATTTATTTAAAAAAATACATATCTTCCATATTATTTACTTACTGCTTACGAAATCTATTTTCACTCACCTACAACTTGCAATTACCATGTCATCAAGAATTAGGAATATAGGCAAATACTTTTAAAACAACTTAACCAATGTAGATAAAGTTGACCACCTCTGAATATGTGACCTACCAACCAAAAAACGAATGTTCAAAATCAATTCATAATTGGCTGAGTAATACATACTAAACATTAAAAAAAAACATACAGTCGAACTGAGAACCTCCCCCTTGCTGAAGTCGGTTTTAATGTACAACTTTAAAGGGATGCATCTTGTGAATAGTAGCCGCGCAACTGTACATTTTTACAGAACGTGTTGGTAGTAGCCAGTATTGCGTAACAAATAATAAATATAACAAAAAGTGAAAATAAATGAGTGAGTGATCACGTAGTGCAAGCGAAGCGTCTCTGCTTCAGCTTGCATATAAATGCTTTCGTATGTCCGGTTGTTCTCCTCCACAGGTCGCATTCCTCAACCGATTCTCGTGAAATTTCAATTGTGAGCAAGTTTGATAATGCCATAGAATATTTCTATCATATCGAGAAATTTTCAATTACTTAACTTTTTTTAACCCTTATCAAGTGGGTTTCGAATGGAGAAAAGCAAATGTGATTTTGTAATGAAATCCGCATAGCAGGCGTTATTGCACACCTAACAATATTAAAATTATAAGGTTGCGTCATCATTTACAAGTATAAAACCAATTGCAAAATTGGTCTTGTTTGTAGTACAACGCAAGTGGTACTATAGATGTTGCTCCATCCCAATACGACGGTTAACGAACGATAGGAAAGATTCGAGTTATGACGTCATGTCATGTTAGCTCAATTGGTTAGAGCATACCCCGGCTCAAGGGGTGGATGGACGCGGGTTCGAAACCCGCACATGACTTAAATTTTTCCTATCGTATATTTGTGATTTTTGTAATAACCCATGTTACTCAGGCATAGTGTAGCTTTCTCTGAGAAATATTTATTTTTCTCTATTTTATTTTGTATTTTCAATATTTCCGATCAGTAATTTCAGAAATTAGCCCTTACTAACTTACAAATGAAATTAAACTTTCAGGTCTACAAACTAATGTAATAAACATGGTTTTCGATTCAGAAAAAAAAATACCATACATACAAACAAATTGCAACGTTATAAATTCAGTGTAGTTTCCTCTGCTATGCGAGCCAAATGCCATCATCGGGTACAGTTTCAAATGGACCTCGAGACTTCAAAGCGGCGCTATGCGCCACTCAACTAACGAGGCAATATAATGAGAAATATCATAAACAAAACTTAAATAGGAATTTATTTGTTTTATACATGTTTTTGAAATAAGTACATAATATGTAAGTAAAGTTAAACGTAAATACACTTCTGGACTCATCTATTGGCCCACCTTGTATTTTCAGTTTCGTTTGGTCCTAGCTAAAATTTTATATTAGGTCGAGCAAAAAGTTTTTATGCAGTTTTGAACCTGGCACATTCACAATTTCATTCAATAGTCTTTTTTTGAATTTCGAACACAGAATTTAAAGAAACAAAAGACAATTTGGAGCCTGTTTGTTGATATCAAACAATCGAATACTAAGAAAACTTGGTTTTATTGGTTTACTTGGATTTAATTCTTGAAAAAGTGATTGATATCTTTGGTTTTGCAACAAACATTACTTATTCTTAACATTAAGGTGAGGTTCTATCAATAATCTATGGATACTTCACCTGAAGTCGCCGCCCAAGCTGTGGCACTTATTCAGGCCGGACACAGCCAAAGAAACGTGAGTGCTCAACTTAATTTAAGTCGATCTGCGGTCCGAAATGTTTATCGGAGGTACCTAGAGACTGGCGGCTTTGTTCGTCGAAAAGGAAGGCCACGATCTCGGGTCACAACTGAAAGGCAGGATCGATTCATCGTGACGACCAGCTTGAGAAATCGTCACCTTACCTCCATTGAGATACAAAACCAACTTCGCGACTTCCACGGAGTATCTGTGAGCGCTCGAACTGTTCGGAGAAGGTTAAAAGAACGCGATATGGTACCACACAAGCCAGCTAATGGGCCCAAACTAACGCGAGCCCACCGAACAGCGCGCCTTCATTTCGCACGCAGTCATTTAAATTGGACACAGCAAGATTGGAGCCGTGTACTCTTTTCTGATGAGTCTAAAATTGTGTTACATGGCAATGATGGAAGGAAGAAGGTCTACCGACGTAAGGGAGAGCGTTTCGCACAATGCTGCTTTGAAGAGAGGGTTGCTTATGGCGGTGGCTCATGGACTGTCTGGGGCGGTATATCCGCGAGCGGCAAAACTCAACTTGAGGTTGTTACAGGACCACGGCTGCCAACATTAAATGCTGAAAGGTACATTCGTGAGTGCTTAGAACCTCACGTGATACCATACGCGGACTATGTGGGCCCAAATTTCCTTTTTATGCATGATAATGCAAGAGCCCATGCGGCCGGCATCGTCAGGGAATATCTTCGGGATGTGAACATCACAGTTATGGACTGGCCAGCCAGAAGCCCAGACATGAACCCTATTGAGCACATGTGGGACGAGCTAAAAAGACGTGTTAGGGCTCGTCAGCCAGTTGCCCAGACGATGCAGGAGTTGAAAACTGCCATAGAAGAGGAATGGGAGATGATCCCTCAAAATTTCATAGAGCGGTTGATAAATTCTATGCCTAATCGTATGAGAGCTGTGGTAGATGCCCATGGAGGCAACACGCGTTATTAAATTAAACCTTTATTTGATAAAACATGTTTTTTATTCAAAAATCAATTGCCTTTAACAAGGCGCATATCCGACTTGTTAGGCGTAGCTCCATGTCGTATGGTATTCTGAATTCAAATTTAAAACAATACGATCGAAAAAGATGGTAAAATGTGCCAGGTTCAAAACTGCATAAAAACTTTTTGCTCGACCAAATATAAAATTTTAGCTAGGACCAAACGAAACTGAAAATACAAGGTGGGCCAATAGATGAGTCCAGAAATGTATTTTTAATTTTCTGGACTTACTTCATTTTACATGTTTTTTTGTTTATAAAAAGTATTCTGTGTAAAAATTTATACAATGAATAGATCTGTCTTGAGGCAGTTAATACTTTTAATAGTAAAAAATCCTATTAATGTTTCATTATAGATTCTGCACCGTAGGGTAAACTGGTGCAGGCTGATACTTTACTGTCACTATTTCAACGCTTATGGGCATATGTTAATTTCTTTGGGAAGTTTCTTTTGAAGCCTTCACGACACCAGACGCTCAGCTTGTTCTCCGTAATCTGTCATCGCGTCGTCTTTGGCGCGCGGTGGCAGCATGGCTGGTTCGCGTAGGTTCAGAAGTACTGGAAGTCAATTTGAAAAATTAAAATGAGATTACAAAAATAAGCGCTCTTCTATCCCAAATTTGGATAGTTATACGTACCTGACGCATGGTAAGGCTTCCCATACAAACGTAGTTTCATCATTTATGTCGTAAATTTAAATCTTGGTGGGTTTTTTAAACTCAGTTTTTGTGCTTACTGACTTGAGACAAAGATCTAGACTTGTCTCAAGTCTGAGGTTTGCTAATTAGAGTATTTTTACTGATTAATTATGCGTAAAAAAATTTTCGTATGGAGTATCTTGTTTTAACCTACTTATAAACTGAAGATTAATATTAAAACGGAATTGGTAAACCAGAAGCTTAGAAATAAGGAAAAGACATGCATAAAATAATTTACAAGCACATCATTTGCTATTTTAAATATGCCGCGACTACTTGTGAATGCAAAGCGCTAAGCGTTTACAGAATTCATAAGCGACATAGCATACATATATTATATGCCCTTAAGTAAATATCTACTGTAGATTTCGTCTTGGTGCATACACTGTCTGTAGAACAAACGTGGTGAAATCGCCTGAACACAATTAGGATCGGTTTAAGCAACAGATGCTAGAAATGTCTGCTACTAAATGCACATGGCATCTTTGTCGTCTTGTTGAAGCTCTACATTAATATATATTTAATAACTAGCGGTCCGCCCCGCCTTCGCAAGAGTATTTAACTAAAATTAGCTTATTTTACCAAACAATCCTAAGAGGTTGTTAGCATTTTACTAATAACCCTGTATATCGCACAGTACGCGATATAAAATTTATATTGGTATTTTTTTCGCACTTTAGGTTACAATATCGAGTTTTTTTTTTGAAGATCTTCTATAGCCTATGTTCTTCAGGGATAATGTTGGATTCTCAATGTGAAAGAATTTTTAAAATCGATTCAGTAGTAGCAGAGCCTATATTCAATGCAAACAAAAAACAATCTAATCTTTCCTCTTTACCATATTAGAAGTATTTTCTTAAAAGTAAATTGTGCAACTTTAGTTGATCGAAATGTTTCCAAAAGAGCTTCTTTAATTTACTGTGGTGGCTGTGTCTACAAAACTGCGTTTTCGTTAAATTTATAAATATCGATTACGCAAAATACAAACTACATTCAATTTGACTTTTTCCAACATTACGACGAGAAAGATAAAAAAGTTAGACATTTAGGTTACAATCAAACAATTATGCATCGGCTTACTTAAACAGACACTCAGTAGGTAAGTTATATAATAGGTCTAAATCTTTTGTGTGACAATTTGTCATGTTTTTGTCATAGTCTTTACAAAAGTAAAGACTATAAATAATAAAATACTAATTGCAACTTATTGTTTTTTTTTAATTCTAATATTTTAGTGTCACCATTTCACCCATTGATTAAATTGCCATAAATGCCCGACCTCGAAAGCGTGCTAATGTTTACTTACGGGGTAAAAACAATTAAGTACGTGTATTTTATTTACAAATTACTAGAGAGCTATCGTCGTATAGTGAAAGGGGTTCACTGCACTAGTGAAAAATAGAACTTAGACAAAAATAAATCATCCGGACCGATCGAGTGATTTGAGACTGCACCTGGACTGGAAAATTGCTCTCTCCGTATTAAGGAATGCAAGAATGTCTTTTACGCACATCTGCAAGCTAAATCAATATTATTCTTAGCTTCGAAAATCAAAATAAAGTAAGGCTTCTTAATATTTTTATTTTTGCAATGACGCGTGCTCTATATAATGTATTACATTACAAAATTACAAATTTTACCAGAGGAAAAATTATAGTATCTTGCCCACGACTATAATTTTTCCTTTCGTAAAATATGTAATTTTGTAAAATAAATTAAGACGTTAAGAGCATCAATTAAATATTAAAATCATGTGAATTTACTTGAAAATAACCTTTAAACTTGGAGATCTTGCTAATTAATATCGACCTTCATCTGAACAGATGCTCTTATTAAGCTCGATCGCCACTTTCAAGTAAATTCACATGATTTTAACATTTAATTGATTTCAAAAGATAACGAAAATCCTTGCTGTGACATTATGATTAAATACTATATATTCGTGTCCTGTGACCAATCCAAAATATTAAAGGTATCTTGATCTTTTGGGTCCGATATGACAATTTCTATTATTATTTCATTCATATAATTCTCATGCTAGTTGACTATTTATAAATATACATTTATATGGTATTTTTTTATATGTAACAATCGTGTTCATCGTTCCATAATATACAAAACGCACACTGCCAACATTATTATTGGACGATTTATTCTATTTTTAACATGTTTCCGGGTCATTATTTAACTGATAGTAAAATAATTATAACTGACGCAGAATCAATCATAATAAATAAATACGCCGTTTTCAGTACATTGCACCTAGTTATGTCAAATAGTAAGTCCTTGCAAGCTACGTGGCGTAGAAGGAAATCGTCACACAATCACTTGAATGTTGAGTTGGGACTTGGAGACTATCAACTTTAAAGCTATGGGTATAGGTAAATCGTTATTTGGTTCGACCGGCGGCGCTCGGCGCTAGATTTTAAGATTGATCAATAAATTGACGATCAGATCTGACTATCTGATCGTCAATTGGACCGAACGTAGTGGCAGGGTTCATATCTATTATATTCGTTTGTAATATTATCTCAGTTCAGTACTGATGATTGTAATGAATGTAATATTTTAAGTGCATCTCATGGATAAATAAGGAAGTTCAGATGGAGAGTGAAACACGATACAAGTGAAGAAAAATAAACATACTTCTATCATTCTCTTTCACGCACTACGGGTTTGTAGTACTTTTGAAAGGGACAGCATGATAGGAGTATAGTGTTTTTGGCTTCATTTGTATAGTGAGCCATGCTCCATTTGAACTTCTCCATATAACTGAGAAGTATTTTCAAATTCTGGCTGATTTCATTTAGAATACAATAAAACTATACTTCAGTATATTAAGCTGTTAGAATTGTTCTTTCCAATATAAATTTTGTGTTCTACTTCCTGTTTCCTACTAATATTACAAATTTGCGTATATTATAGTTTGTGTGCGCGTTTGTCACCTGTTTCCTTAGTAACAGCAGCACAGACTACGAATAGGGTATCAAGAAAATTTGGCATACACGTTTGTGAGGTCTTGTAGTTAGGGAGCTGCCTACCATTTTGGTAAATTATTAGTTTAAATATTATTTTGTCTAAAACTCGTTGAGGATGATTCTGAACATCAGTCTAAGAGGCAGACGTGAACAAATATACAAATATTTTTTTACTTGTTTGAACGCTGTCAATTGACTGGTGGCAGACGCGGTCCTTAATATTTCTAATGGTACATCATCGTCAGCCGGAAGGTGTCCACTGTTGAACAATTGCCTCCCCCATATTATGGTACAATCATCGATAATGCCCTATTAACAAATCATATGAAGAAATTTTGGCAGCCAGCTCCCTTACTACTGGGTTAACACAAAAAGCTACTTTTATCCTGATTTCCTAATAATTCCGCAGGCATACTAATTCTACAAGGGCAAAGTACGGACAGAAGCTTGCGTGAAATGAAATAAATAGCATTAATTGAAGATGTTGAAGATACATACTCGTATATTATTCAACGGTCTCGTTACGGCTTTTCTAGAAAATGTTTCTTTTTCTCCTGGCCTGCAAAGCTAACGGGTGACATTGAGTGACAAGTTATAAAGGGAATTTGAACACGTGCATATCATATGTTGTAATAATTAATAGTCTTACATTCACTCCAGGGGGGCGTCGACATGTCATCTATGACATTTTGTTTTGCTGTGGAACCCAAGTATTTTAATCATGTGGCAAAGTAACCATTAATTTACTGGAAATGATAACTTTATTCTGTGCCAAACCTACGAAATTACTGTCTTAGATTTTCGTATCCTACTAACTAGGTACCTACTCTAATTGATCAAAAACTCTTTCGTTATTTACTAAGCGACTTTAGATAGGTATTTTGTATAATGGTACATTATGATATAAGTGCGGTAAGTTGAAAATTACAGCCGAGGCGATATTGCTACAAGAAAGCAGGTGCTGTAAATATCAAATCTAAGAATAATTTGGTCAATTTGTAAAATTTATTAAGATCCCCCAAAGTTAATATATTCATAAAATGTTGACTAAATTTCTGACATAAAAACTTTTTGCTAAGATTTAAAAAAGTACTGTTCGTTTTACACGGAGGATCCCGATAAACCATGCATTTTACCTTATTAAAAAGAAGATCGTGGCTTTTACATTACAATAAAGCTCAAGTACGTAATGACGACATTGAAATGGTGAAATAAGAGACCCTTTACGAGCAAATATGTTATAAAATCATTTACGTTTGCCATTTGTTGGAGTTCATTATATATATAATTACCTAACGCGAATTCTAGCGGTTTGCATTTCAGATCATCTGAGATAAGATAACAATTTGGTATAGTAATTGTACTTTAGCCCGTGGGGTGCCGGGCTGTCGCCCCCCAATCACTTCCCGTTGGTAGCGACACAGGGTAAAATACCGGAAAGTGGGCAGCAGAGCCTTCTGAGGAACTGCCATCGCCAACACGCCTGCCAAGCGTAGAGGTTATGGCAAAATCCCCCCTTAAATGGAGAGCCTATGTTCAGCATTGAAAATTCGCCTGATATAGTACAGTAAAATTGTACTATATCATATTATGTCTTGTCTATATGTTTTGCCGGTATTTGTTCAGTTGCGTTTTAAATCTTCAGAGATGAGATAACAATATGATATAGTAATTAATTGTACTATTGCCCGTAGGGTGTCATGCTGTCGCTCAACTGTAGGTGCGTGTAGGGCGGTTTTAGTACATAGTTTTATTATTGTTGTATAGTCTATACTAGACTAAGGGCCTGTTCAGAATGTTCGAGTAATTTTCGGTTATACTACCCAGAACATATTTAAATAAAACACTGTCTTTGCGTTTCACAGTCGTTGATTTAGCCTATCCATATCGGTTAAAGCTTGAAACGCGCTGCATGTTAACTGTCATTTTTATCATTCGGTTATTTTTGTTCTGGGTAGTATAACCGCAACTTCTCGAACATTCTGAAACAGGCCCTAATATAATCAAACTATCAACGAAGTTATACTAACGTAATGTAGGTACCTACTTTATCGTTAAATCTATGGTTAAACCTTCTTTCACAGTCTGAGACTGAAATAGGGAGATATTTTCCAGCTTATCATTGGCAGGTCTTTGAACGATCCACTATAATCTGTAGGTACAGTACATATTAGGCGATAAGGTTTATCTGATGTGATTTCTGTTACAAGACAAGGTTGTTGGACTTTGTATACAGGCCCCTCTTTTTATAGTACTTTGATATATTTATTACAAATTATCGTTATTTTATTACGGACGTCAGCAAGATACGTAGATATGAATATTAGGTAGTTATTATTGTATTAATAAGCTACTAGTGATACGTTTACGGTGCATTAGTTCATATTTTTTACCTGCGCAAATATGTTATTGAGCACCTAGTCCATATTGTACCTTTCAATGCTTGCAGGGAGCAACGCGAATTGAAGTTGATCTTCTATCTTCAAAAGCAATTTTCTCATTTTGGATATCAGTTGAACATAATTTGTGTCGAGTTGGGAGCGCTCGTAGCGAAGTTTACTTAGCTGTTCTTAACTGATCAGCAAAATTAAGCAACGTCGCCCGCGGTCATGAGTTGGATGGGTGACCGCTAGTGACTTTATTACTGAGCGCTTCCGTGATTCGGAGGGCACGTTAAGCCGTCGGTCCCGGTTGTTGTCTAAGGATGACAGTCGTTATAGCATGGTGGTAGGGCATTTTGCGAATGCCCGCCTGGCCGGTTCAAGTAGAAATTCCGACAACTGTCCTTGAGAACCAATACTTCTAGGTTAGCCTGAACAATATCATCGACCACATCATCACTTACCATCAGGTGAGATAGTGGTCAAAGGCGAACCTATCAGGAATATAAAAAAAAAATGTTACGATATTCGTGTCGTGTTACGGAATTTGTTAGTCCCCCTGCGTCGCCCGTCGTTGTCGTGTCGTGAGGTTCCAATTTGAGCAAACTCGTTACCTAGTTACTAAGTATACAAGTCCTACCGACTGAACTTGGATTTGTTTGGCTTCTAATAAAATACTGAGCCCACGTGGAACAAGTTTTTAAGACATTTTAGTGTTGTTTGTTCGGCATTGTTGGCATGTGGTGAGCCTATTCTTGGGACTATTTTGTGACATACATATCAGTACTCTACATATTATTGTGATATAGGTTTTATAATATGTGTATTTAAATATACGTATATACACAGAATGGTTATTGTTCCGTGTTCTGTTTATATTTATTTCTAGCAGCTGCTGTGCATTCTGTGAATGGTATTTAGTAAATTCTTGAAAATTTTCATTAGTACACTGATGCATTTACTCGTACACACCTTAATTTTTAAACCACTAGCGGCCCGCTCCGGCTTCGCACGGGTATAAAATATATAGCCTATCGCCCGAAATTAATAATCGATCTCAATCTGTTTTTCGCTATCTAAGATAGAATAAGCAATCCATTTTAAGGTTTTACCGTGCCAATAAGCTATCCAGAGATTGAAATTTCTATCTGTGGAAGCAATCTATCGCTGGTAGGTCGGTTTACAGAAAAAAGATTGACCTCTGTATGTAAATGTCACTTTGTGCGTGTCAATAATCTATCTATAGTACTACCAACTTACTGTGCAGTTGGCGAGGGCGCTGCTGATCAAGGAAATCAAATACAAACTGTCACAATTTGAAGGAATGTTGTAGTTCTTTTTTTCTGCCACCTGAACAGATAAGTTGGTGGGTCTGTATGGATTTTGGATCGGATTTGGACAGAAATATTACTTGCTCAGTGGCCCAGATGGTATGATATGAATGGCATTAAGATGAAAAATTGGCTTCTCTAATGGCGGATATATTTGAAAATTATAAAAATTGAAAAATATGTTACATTAATATTTTTATGGCTGCAAACAGTTGAAAAGTGCCTACAAGCGTGTCGACTGTGTGTTGGTTAGTGTATCGGTCGATCAATATTGTATATTTTTGTAAATAGGTTTAGATTTATTTTGCCGTAATAATTACATAAACTAGTGAATGTCCGTTTGAAATAACTAATTTTTCTTCGGAAAAATGAGTGTTAGTTCGGATTTGTGGAGTGATCCTCCGGACGAACCTCCTGAGATCCCCATGGATCTTCAATCTTCTGGAGAGTCCCGTAAAAGACCCCGTGACAATAAAGTAGAAGACAGTTCCATCCCAAAAAAAACAATAATCAACCCTGCTTCTTCTACTCAACATGTATTCACAGTACCTGAATTTCAACAACCTAAAGACTTACGTTTCGACGAAACGGACTTAGGCCCGTTTGTAGTTCATGTTACGAGATTGGTTTCTGACCCTACTTCAGGCTCGTCTATGAGACTATTAAAATTAGCCCAAATGTTATTCCAAAATAAAGTCTGTGGCATTAATAGTGAGGGAATAAAGTCTATTGGACGTAATAAAGCCTCTATTGAATTCAAAACAGCAAAAGATGGTAATGACTTTTTAGATGGGTCATTCTTGTCCATTAACAAATTTGAAGCCAAAATACCCGTGTTTCAAGTAACTCGGATGGGTATCATAAAAGGAATTCCCACGGAATGGTCTATGGAAGAGTTGGTAGACGCCTTAAATTGCCCTCCTGGATGTGGTCCAGTTCTCAAAGCTAGAAGACTAAACAGAAAAACTTATGTAGATAACAAGCCAATTTGGGTGCCTTCTCAGACAGTCTCCATAACGTTGAAGGGCAGACTTATCCCCAAAAAAATATACTGCTTCAATGCCGCAATAGCCGTAGAGTCTTATCAGCTCCCATCCATTCAATGTTTAGCTTGCTGCAGATTTGGACATATCCAAACTGCGTGTCGTTCTAAACTACGTTGTTTTAAGTGTTCCCAACCTCACTCAGGCTCCTCATGTCCAATTATTGAAGCTGAAGCTACGTGTATTTTCTGTTCCGGTAGACACTTTGCTATAGACAAAAAATGTCCCGAACACGGGAGACAAAAACTCATTAAGACATTGGTTTCTGACGAAAATATTTCATATAATGAGGCAGCTGCTCGAGTTCCAACTGTGAACCGCCGCTTATATGCTGATATAGTCAGTTCCAATCCAGCTCCATCTTCCTACAATAACACACCTTCAACATCCCAAAAAGCTCAGAATATGTCTTATAAAAAAACAGTGATCACCCCTCGCCGCCCTACTCCAGCACTAGGTAAATCCTATGACAAAATTTCTCATCATGACATAATTGCATCTCCATCTTCGTCATTCGGCAACGGTTGTTGTCTCAAATCAGATAATTGTCCTCCTTCTCAATCTGAAAACCTCCTTGAATTACTATCGTATACTCTTCTAAAAATGATCTCCAAATTTGATGATGCGTTACCGAACAATATCCTGCAGATTCTGCAAAAAATTTCCTCAGTTACAAATTCTCAACATGGATCGGTTCCTTCAATGGAATGTCAGGAGTGCCCGACTCCGAAAGCCTGAACTTATTTATTTGATCAATAAATACAAACCCGTCGTTGCGGCCTTTTCTGAGACATGGTTTAAGCCTGACACCATTTTTCGGCTGCCTGGCTACGCCTGTTTCAGAGATGACCGTGACGACGGGTGGGCGGGTTGCGCCCTCCTCATAAAAAAAACTATTCCATACTCTCTTCTCCCTCTTCCGCCTCATAGTTGCAACTTTCATGTTGTTGCTGTGAGATGTTCAGATATTTCCTTTGTTTCTATTTATATCCCTCACCCTAACGCTTCAATTATTTCAGAACTGTCTCCTATCTTTTCCTCGATTCCTCCTCCTATAATCATCCTTGGCGATTTTAACTGTCATCATCCTCTCTGGGGTTGTCCTGTGTCAGATTGCTTTTCTTCCAATCTGATTGAACTAATGGATGATTACAATTTATGTCTTCTAAATGATGGTTCTCCTACACGTTCTGTTTCTCCTCTACAAAATCCTAGTGCTGTAGACTTATCCTTTTCTTCTCCCTCTCTGGCATCACAATTGTTTTGGTCTGTTCTTCCAAATTCTCATGGGAGTGACCACTTTCCTATTCTCATTTCTACTTCATTTCAAAATTCAACATCCCCTCCCTTACCTCCGCTTCTAAAATACAGACTTGCTAATGCTGACTGGAACAAATTTTCATCCATTCTTGACTTCAAAGTTGCTGAATTTCCACCTGTCGATAATCATAATTATTTGCTCCTTTATTCGAAATTGGTAGATGCCATTATTGAAACTGCAGATTCAATAATTCCTATAAAGAAAACATTCTCTGGTATTCCTTCTCCTCCTTGGTGGGATTCAGAATGTACCTCTGTTGTCAAAGAACGTAATGAAGCAGAGAAATATTTCAATACAAATATTAGCATTGAAAACTATCTCCTTTTCAAAAAAGTTTTAGCCAAATCTATTAGGTTTTTATCGAAGAAAAAAAAATATTCTTGGATAAAATTCTGTGAGAGTCTTTCACCACGTTCCCTTTCTTCTATTGTTTGGAGGAAAATTAAAGCATTTCGTAACTTTAGAAATGATCCCCGCCCGACTCCAACTAATGATACTTCTTGGTTAGAATCATTCATTGATAAATTAGCTCCTCCATTTGTTCCTTCCCAGGAATTTATTTCTTCTACGCCTGTCAACTTTCCTTTTTCATCTATGGATGGTCCCTTCTCATTTGATGAACTTAGTGCTGCATTAAATCACCTTAAAGACTCTGCTCCAGGATCAGATGGAATCCCATATTCATTTATATGTCGTTCATCAACTGCGACCAAAATATATTTTCTGAGTATAATCAACAAAATTTATGAAAATTGTAAGTTTCCTGAAACCTGGAAACTTCAAATAATAATTCCAATTTTAAAACCAGGTAAGGACCCATTAAGTCCTATGTCATATAGACCGATCGCATTATCATCAGTGATGATAAAAATCTTCGAAAACCTGCTTAAAAATAGGCTGGAATGGATATTGGAACATCGGGAAATTTTATCGAAGTCTCAATTTGGATTTAGGAAAGGTTTTGGTACTACTCATAGTCTGAGTATATTCATGTCTGATATTCGCATAGCTTTCTCTAGAAATGAAAATTTAGTTGCAGTCTTTTTGGATATTACAGGTGCTTATGATAATGTTCTTCTTCATGTTCTTAAACAAAAAATGATTCACCTGAATTTGCCAGCGAGGATGACTCATGTTATATTTAGTCTCTTAATAGGTAGACTCATATCTGTAAGGTTCCAGAATACTCTTTCTTCACCGAGATTGATTTGGAAGGGCCTACCCCAAGGGTCGGTTTTGAGCCCTTTATTATATAGTTTGTACACTTATGACCTACATCAAAGTGTAGATTCATTTTGTGAAATACTAGAATATGCTGATGATATAGCCCTATATTATGCTTCTAAATCTATGTCGGATTTGGTATCGCGTCTTAATACAGCTCTCATATACCTCTATGAATGGTTAAAAAATCATGGACTATCATTAGCCTCAGATAAAAGTAAGGTCGTAATTTTTTCTCGGAAGAAATAAATCCCTGATGTTCAAATTTATGTTAGTGACTGTTGTCTTGATGTAAGTAATCAAGCAAAATTTTTAGGTCTTATTTTAGACTCTAAGTTATCAGGTTCTGTGCACATTGATTATATAAGAAATAAATGTGAAAAGAATATCAATATTCTTCGTGCTTTGTCTGGGGTTTGGTGGGGATCTCATCCATACAGCCAAAAACTTCTTTATAATGCTATCATTAGAAGCCATTTGGATTACGCTTCATTTCTGTTAGAACCATGCAGTAAAATATCGTTAAGATCTTTTGATTCAATCCAAAACAAATGTCTTCGTATAATTTCAGGTGCCATGAAATCTTCTCCTATAAATGCTCTTCAAGTTGAATGTGTTGAAGCTCCTCTTTATCTTCGTCGACAATTTCTCAGTGATCGTTTCTTTTTTCAAGCTGCTCAATTTTCTCTTCATCCAATTTTGAATAGACTTCACTGTCTTTCTATTCTATTTCGGTCTTCAGACTATTGGCGTCATAAAGACCCTTCTTGTTTATTAAATTCTTTTAATAAACTTTCAAGTATGTCTTTTTCATTATATCAATTTCCTATACATCCTCTTTTTAGTGTTCCCTATGATTGTTTAATATATAGACCAAATATTCTTTTACATTTTGGTATTGACAAAGATTCCCCTGGCGCTGATAAAATTTTTCATGATACTTTGAATCGTCAATGGCCAAATTGGATGGCTATCTTCACCGATGCATCAAAATTAACAGATAACGGATCGATTGGCTGTGCAGTTTGGATCCCTAAATTCAGGATAGTTCTGAGTCATAAATGTCCTCCATATTCATCTGTATATTCTGGTGAATCAGTTGCCTTATTAGAAGCCGTCAAATATGTAGAATCCCGTAAATTAAATAAATCTATAATATTTTCAGATTCTCTCAGTTGCTTGCAAGACATTAATAAATACCCATTTCGGTCTAAAGACCTTTTACACACTAACCTAAAAATTAGAGAAATTCTTTATAGATGCCACTCTTCTGGGATAGAGGTAGCTCTTGCCTGGATTCCAGGTCATTGTGGTATTGAGGGTAACGAAAGTGTAGATTATTATGCTAAGCAAGCCGTTGAAATAGGCTTGGACACGTATTCAAAAGGATTTTCCAGAGACCTACGTACTATAGCGGAAAAAAATCTTAGAGAAAAATGGTCTGACATTTGGAATAGGACAAGAATGATTAAGGGTAGACATTATGGTGACATTCAACCAGATATTCCCGTTCAGCCATGGTTTTTTAAACATAAAAAGTCGAGTAAAATTGTAACCTCTACAATAATTAGATCGCGTCTAGGACATGTATGCTCACCAGTTTTTCTTGCAAAAATTAGGGTCAGGGACCATTCTCTTTGTGAATGTGGCCTTGAAGATGGAACTCTAGATCATATTTTCTTTTGCTGTCCTAAGTTGTCATATTCTTTGTACGATGTTTTAAGTCGTGATATCCCTAGACCTGTTAGTTTCAAATGTCTTCTCTCATATGTCTTTACACCTTTTATATTTATTTTATGTAATTTTATTAAGTCTAATAATATTCGTTTATAGATTATGTAATTATTATTCTTAAATACTTCTAAACCTATATATTTTTGCTTTATTTAACTATAATTATTATACCGGGCATTCTTCATTTAAACCGTACATTGGCCACACTCTGACACTGGCAGAAAAACGTCAAGCAGCGTTTAAAAGCCATCTAAAGAAGAAGAAGAAGAAGAAGAATGGCATTAACGGACGGGTGACCGGGAGACTGACACATTTTTGCATTACGTTCCATTCTACTCTATCATTTCCATTTTAAGTAACTTACTATGAGTATCTTGAGTGTAGCATCGTGAATATATTTTTCACTTTTGTGTAAATGTATTAAGATATTAGTCCAATATTTTATAAAACTACACTAAAGTAATAATGTACTGCTGATTATTTCAACAAAAGAGATTGAATATTACCTAAAAGTATCATAAATCAAACTGTAGCTTTATTCTCTATGCATAGAACGGAATGGTTGAGAGGGAAGAGATAGCAGGTTGGATTGCCGCCGATCTCGGCACAAAAAAGATTGGGTGTGTTAAGTTTTGTTATTGGCATTCAGATTACAGATCGATCTGTGGATATGGTCTGATCTCGGATCGTTTTCAATCTTGGATTACAGATACGATATTAATTTCGAGCGTATGTCATTCACTGAAAAAATGGTATAAATCGATCCAGTAGTTTTGATTTATTCATTACTGCCCGTGGCCCGCACGCGTTAAATTTAGTGTAAAACAATTCTTCTTTCCCTAAACCATGAAGATTTCCTGCTATCTTTAGAATATCTAAAGTCATACACTACATTTTTACTTATTTACTTTTTACATTTTTACACTACTACACGCTCCCGCCGCCCGGGCCAGCCGGAACCGCCGCAAATGCTACGCCCCGTTTTAAATCTGTAATATCTTCGAAAATATTCATATAAATAATATGCTGTAAAAGACCATATAGATCTATATTAAATCAAAAATATATTTAAGGTATTTAATTAGATAAGGATTAATGCTGTATTGGTTAAAATCGCTTCGAAAATTTGCCATTATTTATCGTCAAAAATAAATGACAAAAAATGTTATTGTGGGATATCCATAAGAGATAGACATATACCATAGTGGAGTTTTATGTAGACCTTTTGAATGTGTACAATACTTAGTACATTATTTTGATAAATCTCGAATGGTTCAGCCTCCGTTTGCAATGTAAGCGGAAAAAAATTAATTATTTACGACATCACATTAGAAACCTCAAATATAACAGTATTTCTCCACAATTTAATGGATGTTATTATACATATAAACCTTCCCCTTGAATCACTCTATCTATTAAAAAAAAAAACGCATCAAAATCCGTTGCGTAGTTTAAAAGATTTAAGCATACATAGGGATATAGGGACAGAAAAAGCGACTTTGTTTTATACTAGTAGTGATATCAACGTGCTCAAATCGTTACCTAATTCAATTCTTCATTGCGTTAGAAATTAATCACTAGGTAATCCATGCCAGGATATCCTCAAATTACTCATATTAAATATATTACATAGCATCATTATATCATTACACATACATTTAGTTACTTTATTTTTAGGATTCCGTACTCAAAGGGCATTATGGAGTCCTATTAACGAGACTCTACTGTCTCTAATGAACGTCTCAAGCTTTTTAAACGGAATTAGTCACAAACCTGGAATTTTGATATTTTGTTTAGAAAGTTGATCCTAGAAATATGAACAATGGACTATAAATAGCATAAAATAATATTCTACTTTTTTGAAATGAAATTCTCGTGAGTTTGCACACGTATTTAAATTGGAGCGGGCACTGCCACTGTTTTTGCCGTTTTGTGTTCAATACTAACCGGCAAAAACAAAAACAGTGGCATTGCCCGCCGGGAGCTCTCAGACCCAGCTGCGCACTCCCCGGATGATGAATGAGCATCTGGCATGCTCGAAACCCGGATCCGACGTATTCGATCCCCAACGTTAGTAAAAGTACTTACGTTGAGGATCGAATGCCAGTTAGTTAATAATATTTAAATATTATTACTACTACTAAACCATAACTTTAAATAATTTAAAATCTTTTTATGGGCCTCCAATACATGAAAACTATGAGTAGGTAGCCGAAATAAAACCTTTTTTGCACCCTAGCATGTGGGGTGTGATTGTATAGAGCTCATTGAGTAAATCACAATTGTGTGTTAATCTAAAAGGAAGTAAGTCTTATATTTGAGATCATATATGTTATCAAAACCAAACTATAGTTCAGAATCTGATATTTCGGTATATATAATGTACAGCATCATCTAACCAACAAGTACAGAAAACGCCTGCGATGAAAAACAATAAACATTATTTCTTTTACGGACTGTTGCAATGAGAACCCTAAAAGAGCTAGGCCCGGCTCGCTTGTTTTTAGTCTAGTAGCATTCTTTAATATTGTGCACAATGGTCAAGACGGGGCTGAGCATTCGCGGAGGTGAGTTTTAGTCGGTTTGTGCTTGTGTTCATGACTAACAGCGGACTTGTTGATTCTAATTTAGTATAGCCGGAAGTACCGCATTGTCATGAAACTGGAACGACACGGGTCAGTCAAAAACATTACTCAAAATTACTCGCTTGTCCTTTTGTTGAACTAAATATTAAATTACCAGCGTGCCAGTGTCCATTATATAGCGTGGCATGGCTATATAATAGACTTATAATGCAATTAAAGCTTGCTTTAAACCAAACACTAAGTAGGTACTCATTATATCGAGTTACGGAATTTAAGCCAGCGTCTGTGCAAGCTTCACTCGGTTCCATACTGGTATGCCAGACTCATCGATTGAACACTATATTTTTAGGTTTATCATTGAGTCTACAATAGCGTCAATGGCCAAGTTCAAAAACCTTTTAGAATTAAACATTAAGACTTGATTTGCAATTCATGTGGGGGAATTTGGGAGGTTTAGATAAAAATATTCAGGTGGGAAGCGATAAGCGATAACCGAGCAGGTATTATACCTGCTCGATCTTCCTGGCCTGGAAACTTTTTAGACATGATAAAAAAGTATACATGTATAAATATAGGTATACGTCATGTCACTTACTTTTTATGTCAAAATTCTTAAAGTAGTAGAGAAATATGAAATAAACATTAAATAGACTATATGAAAAACAATTGTAAAATATCCAGAAAAGATATTTTATTTCTTACAAAACTATTCACATAATGCAAAAGAGATTGATGCCCTTTGACTGTATGCAAAAATAATTCTGTAAGTTATAATATTATTCAAGGCAAGGTACAGTACAGTTATTGTTACGCCCCAGATACAGGAAGTAATCGCAGAATAATCGATGGGTTATTATCAACGTTACAAAAGTAAGTAACAAATCTACATAATAAAACTTCAAAGATACCACATATCTATTATGATAAAAGTTTAAACTATTCAGGGAACAGGCGGTCGCCGTCGCGTCGTCGCCGGTACGTTATGTTTGCATAAAACATTCATTGATCGATTCACTAGAGCAGTTAGAGCCCCCTGTTGTTAACAAAATGGTTATCTGAATTTGAAATCAACATTTCCGACCATGCCTCTTGACTATTGACGTCAATGCCGTAGCAAACAGATATTATTCATATTGGTAACAACTAGTGCATATGTGAGGTTAAGGTGAGAACTTAACTTAAGAAACAACATAGATCGCGTAACATTCATTTTAGTAATCTTTAGCGTCTCTTGTATTACAGTATAGATCTGTTTGTATGTTTTTATTCTCATCTAATATATAGGTATGTGATTCAAAAACAATTCAGAATATTATGTGATTTGACTGAGTAAGATACATCTCAGTTATCAGTTCACGTCGATTGTATGCAATCCTGTGACGTGGAAAATCGTCGTCTGTCCCTTCCCTATAGTATTGGTACCGTGAACTTTGGCCTGCACGTCTGATTACATCTATTGTACAGTCAACTTAACATTTAAGGCGCTGAATAGAGGAGACAAGGATAGCGCTATACCAGTACCTCATGCAGATTAAGGATCAGAAAATGGTCGAAATCCACACGATCAATCGTTTACTTTTTCTTCTAGGAAATTACTCTATAGATTGCCAAACTAATATTTTTAGAGATCTACCAAAGAATGGGTGTAAAAATAGTTTTGCCGGCGATACTATCTACGAAGGAAAATTTATTTGCACAGTGTTTTCCTTAGACAGGACTACTACTATAGTATATAGGTTGTATATATCTTATTGCCGAATTCCTAACCCATGCTATAAATAAAACAATGTATTTCAATGCAGCATGTTCAATTATCGCGGTGACATAAGTACTTACATATATCGATTTTCGCTATAAGGTGTACCAATAGCGCTAGTTGCCGAAGAAAAGAAAATTGTGTCAACGTTTTCTTATTGAAATGTGATTTTACGCTTATCTAGAGGCACGGCGCTCAAGTATCTTATCATGTTTATTAAGTCAAGAGAGATAACATCAAACATTTTGGTGATAAAAATTATCTTCCCATGGCATGGAGACCAACATTTGGTTTTCTGATTTTTGATGCTTGAAATACCAACCGAGGCGCACGGATTAAAGCGTGCGTAATAAGCCATAACGCCCCTATTTTTATCACTTTATTAGAAGGCATATTCTGTACTCTGTACTGTTTCGTTTGAATTTATCTCTGACACTTTTTGTTCCTTATCTCGACTATAACTGTGTCAGACGATATGTATAAAGTAGGCCAAGCTTCATTTCTCTATCTTGTTCATTAGGTTGATAAGACAGCCGAGTGAAAACTAACTGCATTCAAACAATATTGAACTATTGACCTTTTGGAGTCTTAAACGGTAACTATTGTTAACTGATCTTGTTCATTATGTTGTTTACTTTTGTCATCATGACCGCAGTAACTTTTTCAACTTATGATTCTGACTGAAATTATTAGGTTTTTTTATGTATTTCATTTTCGTACAGATATTTGATATACGTAACTGTAAATTAAAACTTTAAACTAAAACGTTTGTTAGAGGCTTTACAAAAAAATGCACATTGCCACCGCTCGCGAGACGCGTTCTCGTTACAGTTTGAGCGAAGAATCTCATCGCCTACCAGTTAACGAAATAAAAGAAAATTACAAGTTCGGTGCCGTTGGTCACAGTGGCGGCGAAGGCAGAGCGTTGTCGATGGCGTCTATTGTTGGCGGCATCCCGTTGCCGTCTATTATTGACTCGACGCTGGAGATAGTTGGCGGTGCGCCAGCACGTGCCACGTGCTGCGGTACGCGCCCGTCACGGGACGAGACGTGCGTCTGACGGCTGTAACTAGGGCGGTGCCAGCTTCTGCTAGACAGAGAAAACCTTGTTGGAATACAAAACTTATAATTCAATTCAAACATTATTTAGTAAATCTAATATATTGTAGGTACAGTTAAGACAGTGTGCAGGTTGTGGGCTCGTGCGTCTTGGTTGTCGCCACCGCAGTGTCAGATATATACTGCCTTGAAGCCGTAGTGCAAACACTACCTACTGTGTTTAGGTTTAAAGGCACTGTAGCGGGTAAAATTATTGTTGGTAGAACCAGACAAAGACTAATGTTTTGAGAGACGGATCCAGTCTTCGATAAAAAATACCTGATCGAAGGATCCAGTGCAGTGTAACGCAGAACGATGACACTGCATTTGTTAGTGCAGAACGCTTCTTACCAGGCTCGTGAAAATTCCGTCTCGTCCCTTCATATTATGAAAACCTATTCCATAAAAATATTATAGAATTTTAATATTGTTAGGTTTGCAATAACGCCTGCTATGCGAATTACATTACAAAATCACAAATATACGATAGGAAAAATTTAAGTCATGTGCGGGATTCGAACCCGCGTCCATCCACCCCTTGAGCCGGGGTATGCTCTAACCAATTGAGCTAACATGACATGACGTCATAACTCAAATCTTTCCTATCGTTCTTTAACCATCGTATTGGGATGGAGCGACATCTATAGTACCACTTGCGTTGTAAGAAGCCACCTTCTTATGCTATAACTACGTAGCTTCTTAAAATAATTGCAAGGTGCAAGTTGCAACACACTTTAATTTTTTTAAGACAACAAATGCCGATCTCATAATAATATCCACGTGACATGCTGGTGGTTCCAAGTCGTGACCAGCCAACTCTTAGAATATTTAATATCTACCTTAAACCCATTAAATGCTAGTAGTTGTCTATTTAATGTCTTATGAGCTAGTATACCTTTCTGTACAATGCAAATGTAAATACAGCTCTCTATTTAGATTCGATGCGATGGTCATAAGATCTCGGTTTGATTTTATTGGTTCAGTTAAAACGTCTCATTCAGTAACGAGTGTTACTCGAATTAGATGCCATTATCCTACCACTATCAAAACCTTGTTTAAATAAAATCTCTGAATATGTCTGGTGAAGCGCGCAAAGTAGGCCATTTGCACCAGAATATCTAAACAAATCAGCTATGCTGAAAGGGCAATGCCCATTTTTGATGTTGATTCCGTATTTTATTTCTGTCTTGTAGCGCGTGCGTTCTGTTTTGTTTCCTACCTCAAAAGTGATAATGATTGAGTATGATATGCTGAAATTGGTTAAAGGAAATAATTCAGAAAGCTTGAATTGACATGAGTAGAACCTTTTTGATTCTTTGTACGTTTATCTTATTTTAAACGTACATTGAGCAGTTATGGTTCGGTGGTAGTGAGAGTCGGCTGCGCATGTTTCGTTCCTAGGTTCGAATTTCACCATAGTAGATATTCTCGCTGTTAAGCTATCCATCAACCCTTTTTATTATTATCGTGACGTACCTGGGCATTTTCATTTTAAATGGTGCTGGTTTTAAAAACAGCTTTTAAAAATACATTATTCTTTTAGGATTTAAGAACTATGAATTATGGTAAAAAATATTATAATTTATGTGATATATATAAAAGTTCCAAGCAGAAATGTCTATTTTATGTCTTAATTTAATATATTAGTAGTGGATTGGGAAAAAAATGTCTTGTTAGTAACAAAAATCAAATCGCGATAAATATTTAACTGCTGGAAATTAATTGAGAAAATCTTTCCTAATGAGCTTTTATATTTCAACTAATGAAACTCAAAATATAATACTAAATCATTAGATATTATTTTTTATTCAAATTCAACTATTTGGTCAGTATCGTAACATCTTGTCCAAATAAAAGGTTTATCTTTGTAATACATTTTTGATTTGTTAATAAATGAATAATTTATAAATAGAATCTATATTGTTGTTTTTTATCCTTTTTTTATAAAAAAATATTAATATAGGTTAGCTTATATAACTTAAGTTTTTTGAAAGAAATACGGTGAAATATTTTAGGGACAGTCACTAAATCGACATGTGAAGTGACGAAACAGAATTATTAAGAATAGTACTCACTGTTTGGTTAAAATCTTATAATATTTTAGTTCTTCTAATGAGTAAATAAATTTGACATTTATTAAATATAATATACTGAACTAACGATAAATTATGAAAAATATTAACATTCCCACAGTCATGACCGCGTACCTATTGATAAAATAAAATGAGTCGACTTCCAGGACCAGTTAAGATTGTCCGATTAACAATCATAAAAATCTTTCTACTCCAGAAATATATCCCTGTTAAAATATATCACCATTTCGAAAAGCAATTATACCACCTGTAAGTTAAAAAAAATATTATCGATCATTATTTTAAAAAAGTTTCGTCCAAATTCGTTCAGCTGTATTTGCGTGAATAACTATAAAAACATCCAAGCATACAAACTTTGAAAAGCATAATATTAATATGATCTCTAAATAGTTGTTGTTATCATACTTTATAAACTCCGTTAAGGTAAATCGTCATGAATGAGTAATAAGCTTTATAATGTCTGTTTCGTAACATTTTTGTCCATCCTATAGAAACGGTTGCTAACAGGACGTGACGAATGTCGAATTCATTTTAAATATATCTTGAAATACTTGAAAATGTTATTAAAAACTACATAATTCAACTTCTATATTCTTCAGCATGCTTTGAGGTATATATACAGCTCAAGAAGAGATAGAGACAAATTTTATATTCGTTAAAAAACGTTACTAACCACAATATATTTTTCTTGCCCAAAATTTCAGGAACTAAAGAGTTCCGCGCCAACAGGACACCTTGCGTAACAAACTTCAAAAAAGCGTTTCATTCTTTGACATTGTACTTGAATTTGCCATATAAACAAAATTTACTCCATAAATGGGACATCTTAGTAGTAAAAAACGCGTGACTATCCAGACATGTCCTGTAATCGCGAAATCGTGAGACAAGCTTTTTCATATTATAAAATAATTATAGAAAATTATTGATGTAAAATACTTAGTTAAAATGCAGCAATAACTATCTAACAATGAAAATAAATTGTCGCTACCTTTCCCCAGGGTACAAAAAACTTCCGTAAAATCAAATTCAAGGAGGCAAACTGTCATTGGGACAGCATAGTTTTACACATTTTCGAATAATTTTTATTTAAAATAAAATTTAAAATGTAATATTTCAGGGTACAATAAATCAGATTTATACAGAAAAAACAGGTATCTCAAATATCGTCAACTTTTTCATAAAAGAATATGTTTCCAAACATATTTTTCATCGGATTGTTTTTAGGGGACAACCAAAAAACAGCCTGCACCATTTAAAATGAAAGTGCCCACCTACTCTTTGGAGTTTGTTCTTACTAGTGACACTATTGGCTGGTAATGCCTTAATTAGTGTATTGCCAGGCCTGGCTCACTCCGAACTTTAGGTACGAGCTGAAGTGCACTTTATTGCTTCGTAGCTAGAGTCGCTTATTGATTGGAATGGATTTGCGGAGTGATCCTTCTGGTCCTTTTTATTCTGTGGTATTACGTAGGTACATATTTTTTTCGGAAATTAACGGGTTTCGTTACTTAAACCAGGCGTTAGGTCAGGTAGGTATTGCAGTATTAAGGACAAAAACGGTGACACTGCAACTGTTATTGAAAGGTGTGCTGCTTACCATCAGGCGAACCGTCTCGTCTCTTCAGAACATAAAAATGTAAATAAGATAGGAAATTAGTTTTTATGAAATTGCATTTCCATTGCAATGGCATTTGGACCAAAAAAATTTTCTCTAATATTCAAAGATTTGGCAACCCCTTTGCATCCCGTTTTGAACAAGTACCCTGTTATATTTTATAAATTCTGTTGTTCTAGAAAAACAAGAAAAGCCGTCAAAAATGAAAAAAGAAACAGTAAAGCCCCTGACAGTGAGCAATGGCCACCAGTGTACGCCAAATGGACGCGCGGATGACGAAGGCGGTGGTGCCACGCCGAGGGTCTCATATGCAGCAGCTGCGAAGAAACCGCCTTCTCCGCACACCAATAACACGCCTGCACCTTTCCCATTGAATACAGGTGATATCAGTGATATTATGTTATGTATGAATGAATGCAGTGTTTCGATTGTTATATATACTTTATTTTCAATATGTGGTATCCACACATTAAGTAGCAAAGATGTCCATGGTTTGAACTCGCAGCGGGTTTGACATTTGCCGCTTGGTGGTAGGGTTAGCTCGAGTAGAACACCCTCGAGAGGAAAATCTTTCGCCAAGCGCATGGCGCATCCGGGCTGTTGTTCTTGAGAGTCAGTTTCCATTCTATATTGATCCTGTTTACCATATTCGACCACATCATCATTACTATCACCTGAGATTGTGGTCAAGGTCCACAAAAAAATTGCATTAGCAAAACAAGAGAAGATTTGTTTTTATACAAATTACTTACAGCCATAGTAGCAGGTTGGAAAACACAACACCTCTGTAATTTATTGAAAATAAACCTACTTTACTTCGAAGTTGAACCGAAAATATGTAACAACTGTTTCGTTTCAGATACACCAAAAGCCAAAACCAATGGCGAAAAGTTACCAAAAATAAAACTTGTGAATTCTGTAACTAAAGTCAACGGAGAGGAATCAAAAACCAGTAAAGATGATAGCTCTAACGATAAAATTGAAGCCGTGAAACCAATTCTTAATGGTTCAGACACATCAAACCACGTCAGTGACGAAACCATTGCAAATGGCGACCCAAAAAAAGATATAGATTGTGATATTAGTAGTAGTGATAGCGCTAAAGTAATTTCTAATGGGATCAGCAGCGATTCTGATGACACTAAATCAAGTAAGTCTGATGAAGAACAAACGGTTCTTATACCAAAAGTCTGTCCAAATAAAACCAATGATGATAAACAAACCGCGGAGAAAAAGAAAGATTACAAGAAAACCAAAGCGACCGATAGTGATTCGGATAAGAAAAATGACTCACATAAATCTAACAGTACAGAAAATAACAAAGATGCTGGCGATTCGGTAACAAACGTAGACTTGTCGGACGAAGTGAATGGAGAGAGTAAGATTGTCAATGGTGAAAAGGACAGGGAATCCTCACCTAGTGAAGACGGCGATGACAAGAAAAGAGATGCCGAAGTAGTGTTCATTCAAGACATGGGTTTTACCGTAAAGATTGTTAGCCCCGGAGCCGAGCCACTGGATATACAGGTATTATTCTCAAAATTAACATTGCAAAGCATTTCAAATTAACATTGTCATGAATTATTAAGTGTTTACCGTCGATTGTATCATTGTCTATAGGTGTCAAGCATGGAACTAGTGCAAGAAATTCACCAGGTTTTAATGGATCGTGAAGACACCTGCCACAGAACTTGTTTCTCCTTGCAACTGGACGGTGTTACTTTGGACAATTTCGCCGAACTGAAGAATATTGAAGGATTGAAAGAGGGCTCTGTCATAAAGGTATTTGTATCTTCTAATATATTGAAATGAACGTCAGTGACCTTTGCATTTGTATTAATGTTGTTCACGGACAACGATGTCAAGTTTTATTAGAATCAATTCAGTTGACCATCGAAGCGGAATTCTGAGTGGCAGGTTAGAGAGGTGAATGTTTATAGACGATACATATCGAACGATTGATTTCTAATGATATTTAACACTGAATTTAGTTAATGATTTACTACACCGGGGTTCTTTTGATAAGACGCCACAAAATGGAGTTGTAATTGAAATAGTAAAAAAATGGTATAAGTATATTATATGGCTTGGTTCTTAAAACAAATATTTTGTTAAATTTCAGACCCCATAGTTGATCTACTATTGTATAATCATTGTGAGCTCTTTCTTTAAGGCATTTGGAGCTGGCAGAATGCCCTAGTTTAAGGAGTTCATGGATGAATATAGACATTGTTTCTAAATTGAATTAATTTCGCAGGTGGTGGAGGAGCCGTACACGATGCGTGAGGCGAGGATTCACGTTCGCCATGTGAGGGATCTTCTCAAGTCCATCGATTACACGGACGCTTACGCTGGCCAGGAGTGCAGCTCTCTCGCTTTCCTTAATATCATTACACAGGGTGATATTTTAGGTAAGAGCAATTCTCGCAATTCTTTTTATAACCATAACTTTCGCTACTTTGACATCTCGATTGTCAACATTTCCTGTTACCAATTTCCTGTCTATTAATTAAGCCCTTCGAGATTTTACATTTGTGAGTCACGCATTGAAGGATAGGGTGGCCAGTGAAGTGATAAGCACTTAACATTTTATAATAATTCTTTCATCATTATGTTTATTCCGATTTTACAGAAAAGAAGAAATCTAGACCAGAAAGTGTAGACTGTACACCACCAGACTACATAATGCCAAATAGCACAGAACGTCCCTTGTTGGCATTGCATCCTGGACTTACGAAAGAAAACAAAGCTCCCCAATGTCTCAAGGTCAGTAAAACTATTTCTAAAATAATTGTAAATTTATATTACATATAATACAAGACCTCTTTTAAACGTTCTTAAATAACAGAACATATTAACGACATTTTAGTTTTGCAAAGAATCGACTTTGGTGTTCGACTAACATTATTCATAGGCCAATGTACTGGTACAATAACGTACATATATACCTATTCTGCTAGTCATATATGCTTATCGAGACATTACGATAAATAATTTTCTTTTAGTGTGATTTTTCTTTAAACACTAGGTACCCATTTATTCTTGAGAGAAGTTTGACTGCGGTAATCTTGTCTACTACAATTGAGATAATTTTCTGTGAGTTAGCTAAGGATAGAAATACTGAATTAGAGAATTCAGTATTTCTATGTTTTAAAATGACGTTGACGTTTTGATAAAGTAAACGAGATCCCATTTACGCTATTTAGCATGTATGACGTTTCGATGTATGATTTTGAGCTTTTCCGTTACCACGCACGCAACTTCCAGTGGATACTTTTAAGATGTATTGCATTTTAATTGGTACCACGCAAATTTAAACATATCATTTTGGAAATAAAATAGTATTATTACTAACAACTAAACGAAACCTTGCTTAAAAGTTGAGGTTCCACAGCCAACTTAAAGCAACACGAACTCCGGGACGTAAGTCCGTGTTGCTCTAAGACTGCCAATCTTTATTAATAAGCTGCTTACCAACCTACGTGGTGAGAGGTTTTAAGTAGAGTTGTAACCACCAGGTGCTGACCACCTCCGGCTGGAACCCGCCCCCCGGGCCCCGCAAGATGTGCGGTGACCTCCTTTACCTCCATGTGGTCACCTTCGAGGATCGCCACTTCCACATCACGGCGTGCCCAAGAGGATTTTATCTCAACCAGTAATTATAAATGCTTGGTAACCTTTTTTAGTACTGATAAGCTAGGCTTTGACCTGTTGGCAATTGAGCAGTTAACTTAAAAAAAATATATCAAAATATTTAGATAGTATGGTATTTTTTTAAACAGTGTTAACAATATTACTTGCTCAGTGGTGGTAACCTAAAATTCAATATGTTTATCTAAACTTTTCAAATAAGTGCAAAGAGATGTTTAGATAATGGCCATGGCGATTTCATGACATCACTAAACCACAGTCTATACAAAGACACTACATACTATAAAAAAATCTTACAATTGTCACTGTCATTCATTTGCGTACTAATTATTAGTCTGTGCATTTAATTTTGCCAGAATGACGCCATTTCAGATTTAGGTTTCGATTGACGTGAAAGCCAGGGCATAAAATGTCAGCAATGCTCAATAAATAGAAATGAGCATAATATCTCAATAAATAATTTCATCAAATTATTTATCTCTATCGGCTAACATATAATAAAGTTATCTTGCAATGTCTTTACCATCTCAAATACTACAATCTTCAACTACGTCCAATATCAACTACCCAACTCATGTTGGTCCGGTAGAAGATTTTAACAAGCTATCATAGAATAGAAACTTGTTCCAAAAGACTTGCCTAGCCCTATTCATAATTCATGTAGTATTTTTTTTTTTAAATATGATTACAAGCACTGTCGCGTGTCGCGCGAAAATCACATTTACAAATTATACGACAACATTTTTTTTGTTAACGCACCATCGCGTTGCTTGCTATCATATTTAGAAATATAGTAGAGTAGTGGCATTATTGCGAGAGTTAAGTGTTTGAAAAAGCACTTCTTTCCATGACCGCGCACCGTCCGCTTTGACGGTTAAAGTAATACAATTGTACCACAAAGTTTCGGCTTTTTTTTTTTTTTTTTTTATTATATATATCTACACTCCACAGACTCCAGGGTCCGTGCCTTTTTTTAATTATGACCATATTTTATTTACAAACTAGATACTTACAATATATAGGAAACATGCAACATTCTAAAAGAGAACAGTGTTAAAAGAACATTTTTTTTTTTTTTTCCGATAAATGTCATTACCACTTGCATCCAGAGCAGACCAGTGTCCTCTAGCAGCACCCGTTCACGAGTTGACGCATGTGCCAGCCATCGCCTTCCTCAACCATTTTTGAGGGAAGATGGCGACCCGACACACAACACCGCCGCTAGACAACACCTTTATGTGAGCTTGACCGCTCTGGATACCCGTGCCAACGATTACAATTTGGGATTACTCTACTTTTTTGTGTCATTCCCCCACGTCACATTGTAACAGGGTCTCCATTACCACGCTGTTTCGATCTTTGATCGCCATTTTTAGGTTGTAATTATGGATGGTTTTTGGTGTCGCAACCATCGCCTTCCTGACGAACCGTCCTATGGCGTCTTCTTCGTCATCTGCGTAGTATGTGAAGGTTCCAGTATGCCGTGAAACTGCAACGACTGCGTGCGGGACGCTCTCGTGCAGCTTCATGCTGCTCTTGGTCTTGATGGCGATGACCGACTCGTATGTCAGTCCCTGAGCTTCGTGGATGGTAAGGGTGCGTGATCCCCTTCCCTCTCCGTAGCCCTGGCATGTCAGGGTCTCCTTTTCTTCCTAGGTGTGAACCAGGAATAAGGTGTTGGGGAGAGACTTGAGAATTTTCGCACCCGTGTACCTTTCAAGCTTCAGGGACTTAATACGGGGAGCTGAGGAATATATACCAGAGTATATTTCCCTCAGTGCGTACGCGACATCCATTGGGTTCCGATGCGTGCATAACAACTCCTGGGTGATGTTTGTGACCAGGTTAGGGCGGTTGTACCTTAATTCGAAGAGATTATCTCTATCGATGTAAGGCAGCTGATTGACATCTCCGATGAGGACAAGTTCACCAACTCCAGCCAGCCTGGAAGCCATGACTATGGCTCCGAAATGGTTCATGAGAGCTTCATCCACTGTGAGGCGGCTGTAGCTCTCAGTCCTTTTAAAACCATTTACGAGGACAGAAGCCATTGTGCGCACCTTGGTTTTCACTAAGTCTCCGATTCGGTGCGCAAGCTTCTCCCTCAGGTCTTTTGCTGCTTCTGTAGTTGTTGTGATAATGATGTCCTTGTCCACATCGAATTGCCTTACCACCCAAGTTGTTTTACCACATCCTGGAACTCCATTTACCCATTGTATTTTCGGTACTTCCCAGTGTTTCCAGAATGCTTCAATGTCCGCTCCCCCCAAAATAGATTTCGCCATTTCGAGGATACGGTCATCTAACATTATTTTGGTGCACTGGGCCGTTACTACTATTGGGTCATTTTGTGGTGTCGCGTATTTAGGCCTACCTAGTCGCTCCGTTTCTCCCTCGTCCAGGGAAACAAATCCGCCTATTGCATTGTATGCCGCCATATACTTACCTGACATTTTCCCCTTGACGACCTGGGCTGTGTCGTTGTTGTATATAGCGGCTTCTGCCTCTTCGAGTCTCACCTTTAAAAGGTTTTCATTTTCTAGCCTGAAGGACTGCAAGATGTTTTTGCAGTTTCTTTGGTTGATCTCTCTGGTCGCCCTTGTAATGGCTAGAAATTCTAGGAAGGCATTAGCTGCATGGCTCGTTGGTTCCCGTGCGGGGATATATCGGGGCGGACTGACCTGTCCCATGTCGGCTCTCGTCCGGATAGCTTTTGATGATGCTGCTTTGCCACGGGATGGTGGTTTCGTGGGCATTGGGTTTCGGGGTTGGGATGGGTGTCGGAATAAACTTCCTACTGCTGTACCGAAAGCAGTCAGGAATGCGGCGACTCGGCCACTGCTCTTTTTTGGGCTACACTCTTGGCTTTTTTCCGCCTCTGTTCTTTCTTGGAGTCTTTCTGAACCACTTTTGGTAACTGAGCTCGGAATCGGATGTCCCCAACAATCAGTTGCATTGTTGTGTATGGGGTTTTTGAGGTAACTAAGATTTTCTCCTCTGTCTTCATACACAACTACCTCATGGTGTTCTGAGGCTTTAATGCAACCAAGTTGGTCAGCAACTTCTCCCTTTGAGTGTTCTATTACCATTGCGTCTACGCTTATCACTCGGGCTCTCTCGGCATTTTCTGCAATACTTGAGAGCAACGCACATGCTTGAGCAAAGGGCGTCTTGTCCGTCCACTCGATTAGTACGACTGTCCTGTTTTTCAGTCGTACTAAACGACATGGATTTCCCATGACAATCTTCACTGGCATCGCGTTGTACGTTTTACGCTTCATGGTTGTTTTGAAGCTGCTCCCATTCAGCAGGCAAGCTAACCCGGGTGATAATCGGACGCGGCTCTTGGCTCCAGCATGGCAGAAGCTTATTCCGAGTCTCTCTTTACTGCCTTCCATAAAGAGAGCAACACCTCGGATGCGAATCCCAGGCTCTCCTTGCTCTCCACATGCCAGCAGTTGGGATATTTCTGTATTTTTTTTCGTGACGGGGATGTGTGGGGCTATGATTTGGGCAGGAAGGGTAAGCGGGGTATTAGAACGGGGGGGTAGGTTTGAGTTGCTTTTAACCGCTATTTTGAAGGACCTCTCAACAAAAGACAAGAAATGTGTTCTGCTATCTGAATCTGCTAAGATGGTGGGCAGATCAGATTCTAGTAGTTTCTTGTTGAGCAAGATTTCGAGATCCAGTCTGGCAGCGGAAAAGCGGGGACATTCTAACATTATATGCCATACCGTCTCGGGGATGTTTGGATCGCACTCGCATCCTGGGCTGTCTTTCAGCTTGAACCTGTGGAGATACTCGGATATTCCCCCGTGTCCTGTCATCATTTGCACTACAAGAGGTGACAGTTTCACAGTCCGCGTCAGTTGGTATGCCTTGGTGACATCCGGTAGAAGCTTTTTCGTGACTGCACCAGTGCTTGAGGTCTCGTACCGATCTTGCCATTTCTGGATAGATTCCTCGCGGATTTTTCGTCGGACATAAGACAGGGGGATTTTGTCATAGTCTTGGGAGGTATCTGTGCGTGCCGCTGATTTTGCAAGCTCGTCAGCTCTCTCGTTACCAGCGGTTCCCACATGAGCCTTCAACCAAAACATGCGAATATCTCTACCTTCAGCTTTAATCTTACCAATGTTCTCTTTTATGCTCTTTGCCAGGGGGTGACTCGTTTTGGGACTTTTGAGCAGATCTAGTGAGGATCTTGAATCACTAAGCACGTTGACTAGTGGATCTTTGCTCATTTTCACCTGTTGAGTTGCCCTGTAAAGAGCATATAGTTCCGATTGGAAGACTGTGCAGTCAGGATGGAGCCTGAACTTAGAAGAGCTGATCTCTTTTCCTTCCTCCCACCAGGTAAGGGCAGCACCTACTCTCCCCTCAATTTTGCTGCCATCTGTGTAAATGTGGGGTCCGGCGATATGGCTGGTGTCGGTTTCGAGAAGCTCGTACTCCACGGATGTTCTTGTGGACGGATGGGGTTGGTCCATAAAGCGTATGCTTTGTTCGAGCTCCTTTTCTGGAGGGAGGTAGTCAAGTGAGAGGTTCTTCTTCGTTCGGTACAGGCTCGCTGTTTCTAGGATTCTCAGATCTATTGGAAGCAGACCTGAGAGTGCGAGTGCTGAGGTGAGAGAAACAGTACGGTAGGCCTTGCATATCTTTTGGGCAAAGCCTCTTTGTAGGGCAAATAGCTGGGATCTATTCATTTCCAGGTCCACTGCCTGTGCCCACACGTTTGCGGCATAAGTTATGATGGGTTCCACCACTGCGACATATATCGTTCTCGTAATCTCGCCGTTTAGACCCCAAGTCACCTTCGCTGCACACGCCAACTGCTTATATATGTCCGCTGCATTTTTACATTGCGCGGAGATGTGTGCTTTGTAGGTGAGCTTTCGGTCGATCACAAGGCCGAGCAATTTAATCTCCTCTACGAGGTTAAGTCTAACACCAGACATGAAGAGGTTCGGGGTATCGTACTTCAACTTTCTTGTCAAGAGCATCACGTTGGTCTTATGAGCTGCGAAGTTGAGTTTGTTAAGTAGACCCCATTCCGTTATCATGTCCAGTGTCGTGTTGACTTTCTGCTCTAAGGTATTTGATTGGCCTGTAAATACGAGAACGACATCGTCAGCGAATGCTTGACAGTACACTTGCTCGCTATCCAGTTTCTGCAGCAACGAGTCTAGGATTATGTTCCAAAAGGTCGGACCTCCAATAGACCCTTGGACGCAACCTTTGGTGGTTTCCTTTTCGTGTGCTGCTCTGGCATAGTTGACCTTGATCTTTCGGTCACTGAGGTATGAGCATACCATCTCGTAGAGGTTTGATGGGCACCTCTTTTCCGCTAACTGATGTTTTAAAGTGGGCCACCATGCATTATCGAAGGCGCCCTCTATGTCAAGAGAGATTAGGAGTACGATGTTTTTGCTGTTTACTCCTGTTTTGATGTGCTCTAGCAGGTCATAGAGGGCGTCTTCAGTTCCGCGTTGAGGCATAAAACCGTACTGTTTTGGGCTGAGGGTAGGGAGGAGATGCCATTGCAGCCTGCCGATCAAAAGCTTTTCGACGATTTTACCGAGAACTGACAAGAGACCTATGGGCCGGTAAGACTTCGGATGGGTGTAGTCCGTCTTGCCGGGCTTCCTAAGGATGATGACGTGCGCTTCTTTCCATTGCTTGGGGAAGTATTTCAGCGATAGACATTTGTTAGCTATCGCCATGAATACCTCCCTTTCACTCTGGATGGCTGTAGTGCATATGTCAGCGGTTAGCCCGTCGGATCCTGGGGCTTTCCTTGGATTCAGTGCTTGGAGCACTGAGTCTAATTCTGCTGGTGAGAATGGTGGGTCATCATCAGGTAGGTTGGATGGTGATGCTCTTGTCTTCTCACGGATTGCCGAGTGACACGGATGGTCTGTGTTTTCGTTATCGTCTAGAAAGAAAGTTCTGGCTAGGAGCTCTGCAGATTGTTGTGGGGACAGGGTGCTGCCTTCGTCGTTCCTCAGGAGCATGTCTTCATGCCTCCGTGAGGTCTTCCGAAGGATTCGGTATATCCCATCCCACATGCTTTCTTTAAGTTGGGTGGTGCAGAATTCCTTCCAGCTTTCTGTCTGTGCTTTATCGGCTATCTCCTTGTACTCTTCTCGGGCTTTTTGGTACTCATCTACTACTGCATCGACTCGACAGGGGGCAGCATTCCTTATGCGTCTTTTTTTCCTTAGAACCTCGATTTTGAGATCGTCTAGCTTCTTAGTGTACCACGGGGGAATCCGGTCCCCTTTCCATTGGCCTAGCGTTGGGATGGTGTTTTCGCAGGCTTCGTGGATGCAACTAGTGTAGCTTGTGATCACTGTTTCGAGGGCCTCTGTGCCATCTAATTCTCTCACGGAGGCTGGCGTGATGTTTTTAGCCTCAAGACAGGTCTTCACATTGGACGTAAAATCTGACCACTTAGCCTTCTTTGTGTTGTATTTGCGCGTCGTAATAGGTTTTAGTGATTCTAAGTCCTTTCCGGGGCGCAAAGTGAAGGTGATGCTGTTGTGGTCAGACGTTGTGATACTACTGTCTACTTGCCAGTCTTTGATTTTACCCAAGAGCGGAGCGCTGCAAGCGGTTACGTCAACTCTGCTTGTACACGCTCTGCCTCTCCTGTAGGTTTCAAAGGTAGGTTCATCTCCATTGTTGAGAATATGATAGCCTATTTCATTAAGGAACGCGCCGTAGGCTTTTCCTCTCTGGTTTTCCGTCTCACTTCCCCACCAGTGGCTCCATGCATTGACGTCTCCGGCGACTATGATATCTTTCGTCGCCAATTTCCCGCAAAATGCTTTAGTCCTCTCTATATATGGCTCTATGTCTTGATCCCCTTCGTAGTAAACAGAAACGACTCCAAGTTTTAGGTCTTTGTTTACCAGCAAAACTGCTGCTTCCGTCTCAGTTACAAGCTGGGGGTCGTGAATTACCTCCAGCTTGTCACCAAATACAATTACAGCAGCTTTTACCGGTTTTTTTCTATTAAGGGTGCATTGGATGATTTGTGTTCCCGGATACTGTTTCATCACGCCTGTGTTCCCTACATAGGGTTCTTGTATCAAAGCGATAGAAATACCCTTGTCCTTTGCAGCCTTAAGAAGCTCGGCAGTTGCTACTTTGGAGTGCTGCAGGTTCGCTTGGATGAAGTACAAACCTGTTCTGCCACTACTGATGGGGGTTGAGCTGTGGGTTTCGGGGGTGCCCTTAGCAGTAGGAAATTCTGGACCGCGCTATGCCATCCCATTTTTGCCTTTCCGGACACAATATGTTGAACGCATTGTGTGCCAGGTCCGCATTTGAGATGGCTGATCCCTGCGCAGTCGAGCAGTTCCTACACCAAGGTTGGGATCCCCCCTTCCTTGCATTGCAGTTTTCCCAGGAGTGAGACTTCCCGCAGTGACTGCAGTATTGGTCTTTCTCCCGGCAGACTGCTCTTGTATGCCCATAACCAAGACATTTAGTGCACTGCACTAGGGGTGTATGGTCTAGCACAGGCCTCCGCTGGATGCCTATGTAGACCTTTCCTGCCTCGGTCAGGTTTTTGTGGATCTTAGGGGACAACTCTAGAACCGGATGGCACTCATGCGGATTGCGGGCCTTTTTCCTATACCTCACCCTGATAGTACTATTAGTTAAGTCAACATCCTGCAGCAAGTGCTTGTTTTGTGCAAGCAGGTTGTCCACTATTTCGGCGTCCTTGAGATAGGACAACACATCTCTTATGATGACTAGAGGGTTACCCGCTTTCGCGACTTCCACCCTCAGAGATTTGTCTTGCTGGACACGACTTCTAACCAGATTTAGGTCTTCCTTAGTACCGCAGCTCAGAACCACTTTTTGGTTCCTGGCTTTCCGGACCCGGTCGACCCTAGCTCCTGTTGTCTTTGTATCCAGGGCATCTCTTATTTTGTCGATAACGTTTTGCGCCGTGCTTTGTGGATTGGTTGTTGATACTATCAGGGTGTGGTTAGGCTTTCGGTCTGTTGGAGGTTTCGACGCAACCTTGGCATAAGTAGGCTTACTTTCTGCCTGGGTAAGTTCAGCGTCGATGCTCAGAGCTGGCGGGGGGGCATTAAATTTTTCTAGCCGCATCGTGCGAAGTTCAGACGACACGGCTTCTAGACGTTCGGTAATAGGCTGTATTTGGTCATCTAAGTTTATAGAGATAGGGAGGGGTGGCGATTTGGGTTCCTGTGTTAGGGTTTGAATTTTTTCACTGAGAGTCTTAATTTCGTGAACAATATTGTCGTTGTTGGAGGGAAGAGGGGGTGGTGTTGATTTTATTTGGACCAGGGTCTCCTCACTCTTTGTTTGAAGGCCCAACAAACTCTGCGAGAACTTGAAAATTTCGCGTCTTAACTCATCTAACTGATTCTGAAGAGCGTCAACTCCAGCTCTTAGACTAGAGTTGTCGCTCCTCAGAGGCGCAAGGTCTACTGCTCTTTCGTTCTCTTTTAAGGCCGCTAACTGACTTTTGATCATCTTGACCTCAGATGTCATTTCCTTTATGAGTCTGTGGGGCTCCCTGGTCTCATAGCCTTGCCAGTCACGAATTGCCTTCGTCTCTGTCAGAGTTGCAGCTATGTCGTGTCTGGCCAGGCCCATCTCTTTTACAAGATTTTTTGTTAATTCAGCAATGGTCTTGTTGTGTGCCCGTTCTATTACCACCAACTCATTTGCGTGTCTTGTGCGCTCTTTCTCCAGGTTGCACATGTGTCTCGACCTTGAGTCCGACAGCGAAAGGACAGTCTCGTATAGAGTCTGGAGGCTTTCTAGCGCGATTAGCTTGCACTCGCGCTTCATGTTTCCTACAGACTCTAACGCATCCTTTCCCTTGAGCAGAGTCTCATTTGCTAGTTTAGTGGCCATGTCCATCTCGACTCCCGTGCGTTTGCCCGATCTGCCGACCAGCATGCTTGGTCTGCTCCTACGCGCCCCGGTGTTAGGGATGTCCATGACTGATGCGGTCGAGTCTGTCTCTGCGTCAGATACTATTTCCTTGGGAGGGGAGACGCCGCACTGATCCCAGTCCTTGATCTTGTCGATCGCAGCCTCAAATGCCGTACTCAACTCTGGAACGGATATGGATTCCTCACCTGTTCCGTCACTGAGGGCACTCTTTGACTCATTTATGGTCTTTGTGGAGGACTTGGGGGAAGTACGATTTCCTCCCTCCGGTACCTGAAGGACGACAGTGGGAACCTTTACACTCTCTGCAGTTTTAGATTTAGGCGGTCGCTCGGCTTTTGATGGTTGCGCTGATCTTGAGGTTGTCAATTTTTTAAGTACTTTTTTGCGGAGGGAAAGGGCTTTTGACGACGATGGTTGCCCTGCTTCAATGGACTCAGACAAAATTTTTGGGGAGGCTTTTGAAGAAGACATTATTATTTTGTATTTTATTTTTCTACGAGTTAAAATTTAAAACAAGGTTTTTTTTTTTTGAGAAACTTAAATTATATATCCTAAATTAGTCTACTTATAACTATGTTCCCTAGCTTAGAAAGCTGCGATGTTTACGCGCCAGGCTGTGATGCTCTGCGTGGTCGAGTAAACAGTGAAGCGGATCGGCAAGGGTAACCCTGGGACCAGATGATAGGGCTCGTTCTCTTCGTTCTAACGATACCAAACACGAGGTGTCTGTCGCTCGTGGATCCGAAGATATCCGTCCAGGGTGGTTGCGGGTGGTGGAGGGGGAAATTTGAAGTTCTGTTGGAGCCAAATTGTAGAGCTATTTCTTCCAATTTTAAGGACCCCAAACACGGTAGGTTTATCTCGCCTGGATACGGAGATAAACCGAGGGGGGGTGAGGTAACCCGAGGGGGGAAATTTAAGGGTAGGTTGAATGAGGACGGGGGGGGGGTGGATAGACTCGTGTGGAGGAGTTGGTGGGACCGGAAGCAAGGTCTAGTTATCCCGGTTCAGAGGAGTCCAAACACGGGCAGTCTAGGATATAGGATTACGGAGATCCCTCAAAGTTACCTGATCTTCGGCGGTGTGATCTGCAGCAGAAGCTCGTTGTGGAGAGGGCGAGGTCTTGAGGCTGATTTCGGAGTCTTTACGTAGGTCTCGAGAGTTGCTACGACGTCACGCCTCGTGACGACCTTGTCGAAACTGGGTTACACGTGTAGCGAGCGACCGCGAGATTGTAGGTGAAACTGCTCCTGTTGGGTACCTTGCTACTTTCTTCTCCGTGGCCGGATTTTCACGATCTGTACGTCGTTTGATAGGGCTTAAAAGCGGCTACAAAGTGGTGCACTTTAAAAGAGCACAGCACTCACCCCTTGGCCGCTATGCGAGCCCAAACTTCAGTCCTTTCTGCTCCTGAACCCGCTGAGATACAAAGTTGCCCACACGTATCCGGGCGAGTCACACACTAACTCACTTCACTGTATACTTTTTATGCGCGCTGCTCCAAAATTGTATTTTAAAACAATTTTTTTGCGCGGAGCCGATGTTGTATTTATCGCTAATATGTGATGTTTTTTTCCAAGTTTCGGCTTGGAAGGCTATGGTTTCAGTGGAATATGCATCCGCCGCGAAATAGGAAGACGCGGGTTCAATTAAAAAAAAATGTGTTCCAATTATTAGTAAATGTCATCTAGTTAACTTTAGTTGCATAGTTTCTCGCATTGGGTATACTATATCTGGTAGCGCAGATATTCTTATAGAATAATTACTTGCCTTAGTAAAGTGTCTTTGATGCGGGATAAAATAGTAATTGCATCGTCTTTGATAGTAGTTATTTGTTTTCGACTACACGGCAAAGTTGTTGTTTATGGCGGACTTTAAATGGCGTGTAAAGTCGTTTAGAGCGTAGGGAGTGATTCTTCTATCCACTTGGACTTGCTCAGGTGATTGAGTTGCTTACTCGTCTGAGCTTGGTTAGCGGAACAAAACTAAACTTTTGTTTGTACCTGCCTCAACATTGAAATAGCTTTGCTCAGAGGGCTCAGTATATGTTTGGTTTTCACTAACTTTTGGAAATCAAACAATGAAAATGGGAGCTAGAGTGAATTGAATCTGCATGGTACCAACTTCAACAAATTGTTTCATACTTTTCAGCGATTTTATATAAATATTATATTGTTAATGAATTCCAATAAGTAATTCGATTTAAGTGGTATGTTTGAAATTGACATTTGAAAATCACTTTTCTTCACGATAATATGAAGGATTTGTCTGAATTTACTTCGTCGCTTACATAGTACATTACTGGCAATTATGAATCTTTGATAAAGCTTCCGCGAGAAGTTGATAGCTCGTGATATCAACTTCTTGCGGGCAAAAGATATATTATAAAACGTTAGCGACATTAAATCCTTCAATTTAATTACCATATACCCGTACTGTAAGAACATAGATAATTTCTTCCTTTCTTATCTCAGACGGAAATATTTAACCCGGATTATAAGTTATAACGAGTCCATGCATTGAAACAGAGACATATTTACATGGCGCTTAGAAATGCCAAAAAGAGATTTCATTGCCTCTGTTGCCGTGTTATAGTCACCAGTTCATGCTAGGCCTGCTTTGTCCTTTAATTCTGTTATCAAGCAGCTATTATTGAAGGGTAGAATATCTAAATAAAATTATAGTCATATGAGTATCATATAGTCATAAAAGTGTTCTAAGGAATTATTCGATTTGATGCCCACGGCTACCTTCCACCATTGCAACTCTCGTCATGGACGGGGAATCCAACCCCACATTTTGAAACCAGAGTTGTTTCGTACTGTGCGGGCTCAAAGGAGCTTCCTTCCGCGGACGCTCAGATTGTTGATCGAGCTCCCCGCCGTGGTTTTCCCGATGGAGTACAGCATGGGGTTCTTTAAAAAGATTTCTTCAAGATCGGCAACGCGCGATTGATACCCCTGGTGTTGCAAGCGTCCATTGGCTACGGTAACTGCTTACCATCAGGCGGGCCGTATGTTTGTTTGCCAACTTAGTAATATAAAAATATATATATATATATATATATTAGGTCCATATGAAATTGGCGTTTTTCGTACTGGCCACTTTAATCACGAATTTCTCCTCTTTGGTAAGGAATTCCAAATTCAAATTTGTACAGCTATAGACTCATGTATTTGTGCTTCGATGATCGTCATTCATTTGTTTTTTTTCTTCTGTTTTTTTCTGTTTGCGTCACTCATTTTACAAAATGGAAAACCTTAAATATCGCATTATTTACGAGTACGAGTTCCGCCGTGGCACTAGTGCTGCGGAAACAACTCGAAGGGTGAATGATGTGTAAGGCGGTCGTGATGCAAAAGAAAACACAGTTCGTTTTTGGTTCCAACGTTTTCGTTCTGGAAATTTCGACCTGCAGAACAAGCCCCGTGGACGGCCTGAGACTCAAGTTGATAATGAAGAGTTGAAGGCTATTGTGGAAGCGGATCCATCGAACCACGTCCGAGTTAGCTGCAGGCTGCAATGTTAGTGATAAAACTGTTTTAATTCACTTGAAGCAAATTGGGAAGATTAAAAAGCTTGAAAGGTAGGTACCTCACGAATTGACTGAAACAAACCGGCAAACGCGCGTCGACTGCTGCGTTACATTACTAAACCGGCACAATAATGAAGGTATTTTAAACCGAATCATTACCTGTGATGAAAAATGGGTTCTTTACGATAATCGGAAGCGCTCAGTGCAATGGTTAGATCCTGGCCAGCCAGCCAAATCCTGCCCCAAGCGAAAATTAACCCCAAAAAAGTTACTTGTAAGCGTTTGGTGGACTAGTGCCGGTATTGTTCATTACAGTTTTTTCAAATCTGGCCAGACTATTCCGCCGATGTCTATTGTCAGGAATTGCAAACCATGATGGAAAAGCTAGCGGCTAAACAACCTAGGCTGGTCAATCGCTCCACGCCACTGCTGCTTCACGACAACGCTAGACCACACACTGCGCTACAGACGGCTACTAAATTAGAAGAGCTTCAATTGGAAAGTCTAAGACATCCTCCGTACTCCCCGGACCTTGCTCCAACAGATTACCATTTTTTTCGAAATTTGGATAACTTCTTGCAAGGGAAAAAATTCAACTCCGATGGGGCAGTCCAAATCGCCTTCAAAGATTTTATTGATTCCCGTCCGACTGGTTTTTTTAGTAAAGGGATCAATGAACTACCTATGAGATGGCAAAAGTGCATAGAAAATAATGGTTCATACTTTGATTAATTAAATATATTATATTAAAAAATATTCGACTTTTTGTTCCTCCCATACAAAACGCCAATTTCATATGTAAGGACCTAATATATCATATTAGTTAACCTTCCTTAATGGCCGATAGTGTAGATTTTGACCAAAACCAGCACCTGTTGTATTTTGGGTGGTACACTCACTGCAATATGATACAGTTCACTTGCTTACCTACTCGTTATATATTTGATATCTAAAGTCATGTTATAAAGAGAGATAGCAAAGAACAAGGAAGAGGAATCCTTATACCTACTGTGAAAATAGCATAATGAATTTCTTGCCTAAACATACTTTTACATAAAATACAGCTCTGCATGAGTTGCTGCAGTTGCGTCTACAAACTTCGACACTGGAAATGCAACTATCAGATATAGGCATAGTCCAGTAGTAATAAACACATCTTTGCCGTATTTAATGTGAATGCGTATAATGCGGTACTGATAAAAAACTACGGCATTCCTGCGATAAAGAATGATGTAACTTTTTTTATATTAAAAAAAAACATGTTCTGCGATAAGTTTCGTCAGAGATGTGTTGTTAACTTGAATACTACTCAATCGTATCTATCCAACAACAAGCATTTGGCTATTTCTACAAGACAAAGTGGCTTTGAGTACTGAATCTTCGGCAGAGACAAAGTAAAATCTTCTTTTTGTGGGTACTTGTACCCATTGGGCAAAACGGAAGTCCATTAATGTCACTCTGCTGTATGTCTTTCCCTCCGTACGTTACGAATCTCTTTGCTCGTAAATGGAATAACATAACAACCTACAATTTAGATATTTTGCTTAGAATGTTGACCCAAAACCAAATATTCAATCTGTGGAGGAAAGAAAATAATGGCCAATAAATTTAACAGACTTTAACACTCAAATGTGTGAAATAACTTGTTGAAGTCCTTAACTTGCTACTTATGGGATCGATTGTCATTCACTGTTAGTGACTTAATTATCAAGATAAGAAAATACTTTTCAGGTATCGGAGTGTAACTCAAAAACGGCTTGACCGATTTTGATCAAATTTAAATGGGACCACACTCAAAAGTTATGACATTATGAGGTAACAAACATAAAAAACAAACATACAGACAAATTGAGTACCTCCTCCTTTTTTTAAGTCGGTAATAAAAGAAAAGGATTTGTTTATATCCTAGCATGTGAGGTATCATCGTCTAGAGCTCTTTGAGTAGAGTGAACTAGTTCTATATAATAAATAAAACTATATAAACTAGTGCTCTGTTTAAATAACAAATACCAAAAAGCCGAAACGAAATCAGAGATCAATTTTAGACTGGAAAATCTATAATACGTTATATACATAATTCTTTTTTTTTTGTCACAGGTCTACCGAAGATGTATTTAACCCCCGTCCATCCAATCCGTCACTTCTCTGTCACTCTCTTATCGAGCTTATGAGTATCGTATCTCCCGCCTTCAAGCGTAACTTTGCGTTGGTGCAAAAGAGAAGAATGCAGAAACATCCGTTTGAAAGAGTCGCTACACCTTATCAGGTGTACCAGTGGGCCTCGCCTATGCTCGATCACACTGTGGACGCGATACGAGCTGAGGACAGTAAGTAGATTGACATACATTCATTATTGAAGCAGTGATGGCTCAGTGGCATTGGCTGCCATTGGCTATGTACTGCCGCGCAGCAGGTCCATGGTTCGAATCCCGCCCAGAGCTTGAGCTTCACCGCATGGTGGAATGCCCGCCTGGCTAGCGACCACCCTCAAGTAGAAAATCTGTCGCCAAGCATTAGGTGCTTGGCGGTGTGTTCCAGCAGCAGTCCTTGAGAGCCAGTGAAATTACAGGCAAAATGAGACTTAACAGGTATGTCTCAAGGTGATGAGTGCAGTTCGTCACTTGTGATGAAATGCATCTGTTATAGGCAGATGATACCGCTTAACATCAGGTGGGCCTCGCGCTTGTTCCTTCACAATAACATTTCTATGTATAATTTAGCTCTTAAGAATCGTGACTCCTGCCTTCAAGCGTAACTTTGCGTTGCTGAAAAAGAGAAGACTGCATTTGAAAAAGTCGCCAAGCCTTATCATATGGCCACTCGTCAGTCCCGATCACGCTGCGTGGGCGTGATACGAGCTGATGATTGTATGTAGGTTTAAGTTGACTACCGTGTTTATCTCATTCATTACTGAGCATAGTCTTCCAGCGGAAGTTCACACAGATGCAAAGGTTTTCTCTAACAATGGACTTTCTCCGTCTGATGTTGACAGGAAGAACCTTAAACTTCTGAATATAGAAATACTTGTCCAGTCCAGTGTGGGCTCAACATTGTAAAAAGGTTTTGTAGATATATTTTTATGGGATTGTGGTTATGACAACAAGCACGATGCCCACCTGGTGTAATGTAATAACACCGACACCCATAACCTTCCAACTCGAATACAGGAATACGAACATTATTATTATTAAATAAATTATTGCTTGGCGGCAGAAATAGGTATGATGTCAGTCTCCTTCGGGCGAACTAAGTTAGGAGAATAAAAGTAGTTGAAGATACCTTTTTAAATTAATAATCATTAGTTATTGTTATTACTATGATAGAATTGCTACGTTTCTTTTTTATAATTCTTAGGTACGGTCTTTCAATCATATAAAAATAACATATAGATGAAATGTTAAGAAAATTTCAAAGAAATGTACTTTTCTTTTAAATCACCAATATCGGTTCATTTTTATATGGTTTATGTTTAACTTAACGCCAGATAAAGTCACATATAACAGACAAAAATAGTAAATGATCAGCAAAATCTCGCTATCCTATTAAGCAAAATGACTCCAAAGAAATCATTTTTAACCCAAAAGTTGAGATTTAGTGATCATTTTCTACATTTGGTGTTCGATTAAAATTTTAAGTAAATGGTATCAAAGCATTTTATGGTGGTCATTATATTTAATCTCTTTTAGTATTGGTTATGTATAGGTACAAGTAGTTATATGAATAGTAACTGTCATGATGATTGTAAACTGGGCCTTAAATAATTATCAAACCTGTGGTTTCTCAGATAACATTACAAGTTGTCATGTTGCTAATGTCTAAAGTAGTGCCTAAAGCGTTTTGAAGGTCATATAAAAGAGATAGAGAGGTTGAATATAATTGTACATTGAACACATCATGATGATTGTCACTTATTTATGTGGTCAAAGACTAACCTATCAAGCATAAAAAAAATCTCTCTTTTTATAATAATAATCTTTTCTTTCTTTATCTTTATTAATCTCTAAACACATGAGCTAATGTTAACATTTATCACTTCGTAGGTAGGTATCTATATATAATATTTAAATATTAACAAATTTAACAAGAATAAGATAGGTGTCAATGGACACATTCTTAGTAAAAATCTATTTAACAGTTTAGCTCATAATGCAGTTACTTAGTAACCTTTATCAATAGGCTAGACTGTTATGTTATTGAAGTACATTTATAGGTAAACTATTAATTAGATTTAGTAGTCAACATCAAAGAACAACCGAAATATTAAATGTTATATATTGTTATTTAGCATTCTCGTCGAAGCTGGGTTACGAAGAACATATCCCGGGGCAGACGCGCGACTGGAATGAAGAGTTGCAGACAACGCGCGAGCTGCCTCGCGGCACGCTACCGGAAAGGTTGCTCAGAGAGCGAGCTATATTTAAGGTATATCTTCTTGCAACTACCATTTAAGAAAAAATATAGTTCCAGGCTCTACTTAGCAAATCCATACTTCCATTAAAATAATTATGGCATCCCCAAGACGCCTGCCAATTTGGGGATTATGGCAAATCCCCCATTAATGACAGAGGCTGTGTCCAGCAGTGGATGATCCGGCTGATACAGTACAGTAGCAGACTAAGCCTGTAATGGCAACTGGCTATGAGGTACAGCCGCCAGAACATACTGATAGATTCAGTAAAGTTAGTTCATAAATATCAAACTAGTAAATACTAATGTTTAAAATTTGATTATTTTATTTTAGGTGCACAGTGACTTCGTAGCGGCGGCTACTCGCGGGGCGATGGCAGTTGTCGACGGCAACGTGATGGCTATCAACCCTGGGGAAGAGCCCAAAATGCAGATGTTCATTTGGAACAATATATTCTTCTCGCTCGGATTCGACGTTCGCGACCACTATAAGGATCTTGGTGGAGACGCCGCTGCTTTTGTTGCGCCGGTAAGTTGTTTAATACATATATTTTGAAGCGCTCGTAGCAAAGTTTGCTTAGCTGTTCTTAACCGATCAGCAAAGTTAAGCAACGATCGCCGCGGTCATGAGTTACGTGGGTGACCGCTAGTGACATTACTACTGAGCGCTTCCGTGCTTCGGAGGGCACGTTAAGCCGTCGGTCCCGGTTGTCGTCTTTGGACGGCAGTCGTTATAGCATGTTGGTAGGGCATTTTGCGAATGCCCGCCTGGCTAGCTACCACCCTCAAGTAGAAAATTTGTCGCCAAGCATTTATCGGTGTGTTCCGGCAGCTGACCTTCAGATTCAGTAAATCTAGACTAGCCTGAACAACATCTTCGACCACATCATCACCTACCATCAGATGAGATAGTGGTCAAAGGACTTAAAAAATATATATAGCTTGCATGGTGGTAGGATAATTTACAAGTGCCCGCCTGGCTAGCTATGTAGAAAAGCTGTTGCCAAGTAACTGACAGTGTGTTCCGGCAGCCTCGAGAGCTAGTTGATCTAGGTTAGCCTGAAAAACATCTTCCACCACTTCAACATCATTTGTCAAAGGTCAATATTCAAAAGTCAATTATTCTAGAGGTAACTATTTTTACTCTAAGATAACATGTATTATTTTTGAGTAAATATGTGTCAGCAATGAATTTAGTTGTTGTTAAGAATATATATTATTGCCGCACATAATCCATAAATTAGTTTTGAGTTATTTATGGATATTAGTTACGAGTATTGAGGTAGGACCTTGTGTTATATTGCCTTGCCAACGTGGTTTTGCTAGAGTTTCGTTTTATTAGTAGATTTTTGTGGAACGTTAAGATGTATAGCTATTCGGCGTCATTGTTTTTTCTCATGAATAGTCAGTATTGTAGCTGTAACGAGGTTCTAATTTGTTGAAGTGTATGTATTCTTTTTTCCACGTAGTGTTTGTTCACTGTCAGTTTCTCTAGCTGACATAACTTAATGTATTGTAGTGTTAATGACTTTGGCAGAATTTGTCTAGATGGCATTGTGGGCGGTTATGAATATGGAAATGTAAAAGTAACACCCTCGGTAGCCTCTGTAATGTAGCTTTCTGCAGGAGGTATGTTTGGAGAGATAAATCCGTATAATTTAATGTTATATCTTTCTTAGCGGAGATTCCCGAATCATTCTTAACGTTCAACTAGGTAATGCAATGTTCCCTAACACCACTACTTAGATGGGTGACGGATAGTGGCAGTTTACTTCTGATTGCTTCCGTGCTTGGAGGAGCAAGTTAAGCAGCGTGTCCCGGTTGTCATACGATAGCAGTCGTAAGCTTTGCCGTAAGCCATCGCGTGGCCTTAGCACTCCGACACTTTGCGAGGGGGTAGGGCTTATGGCGAGCGCCCGCCTAGCTAGGTACCACCCTCAAGAAGAAAATCTGTCGCCAAGCACCTAACTGTATGTTCCCTCCGATTTGAGCCGGTTCCCATCCATGGTTAAGCCTGTTTCCCATCAATGGCCACATCATCGTGTACCATTAGTTAGATTGTGGTCAAATGCGTGCAAAAAGTTTTCGTCTAAAGTAGGATCTTGATATTATACAGAATTCTTTGGGCACTGTAAGTATTCATTAGTAATTAACAAATTACAATTTCAGCGTAACGACCTCCAAGGCGTGCGAGTATACAGCGCAGTGGATACTCCTGGTCTCCACACCCTGGGCACAGTGGTAGTGGACTACCGAGGATACCGCGTCACTGCACAGTCCATCATCCCGGGCATTCTCGAGAAGGAACAGGAGCAGAGCGTCGTTTACGGCAGCATTGACTTTGGGACCACTGTGCTCTCGCATCCCAAGTATATGGAACTGGTGAGTACTGAGTGTCTTCATCCATCCGAAAGACATTCATAGACAATTTTGTTACTACGCTATACTTAGCCTATGGACAGTTACGAATGATTGTTCTCCTGAAACTTCGTTTTTTAAATAATATGGCCAGAAGAGAGACCCTTGTGTGAATTTTATTGTGATACGCCGCGAGAACTAAACTCTGTAAATGTTGTATCCCAAAATGCTTTACTTACGCGCCGCCATGGGCGCTGTGCTTTTGCTGTACTAGGAATTTGCTTTAACTCGCTCACAGCGTTCTATGAGAAAAAATCGCATTAGTTCCACAGTAGTACGGGTCAGGTTTCAGATTTATAATAGTAGTTTATGCAACTGTCATATAATAGAGGGTATTAAAACATGAGTGTAGTTTCAAAATAAGATTACACGAGTGTTTTAATACCTAATTATATGCAGTTGCATACACTACTTTATTTAATCTCATGGCGCCAAAATGGAAAAAAGTCTGTTATTGGTCTATGGCTCGGAACCAGCGCACTCACCACAGATAATGTGTACTTAATTGAATTGAAACCTCCTTGGTCGGGACACATTGTACTATAATAATATAAAAAATTGTTTTGTTAGGAGAATAATGCTTTAATTTAACTATTTAATTTTCTTAAAGAAGTATGTAAACGAAATATGCCATTATATAAAAAAAAACATATTTACGGTACCATTTTAAGTCATGACAATTTTTTCTTATTTTAGAAATAAAAGTACAACAAAATTCTAAAAGTAATGGTATACATTGTATCCCGAAGGTGATAGCGCTTGCCGCTTGACGTTACTTTTCTATGAAATGACGTTCTACAATCGTCATAGCATATTGTTTAGACCGCGGCACGTGCCGTCGCCGCCTCACTGTGCTACAAATTGCACTTTATCTATAATTATTTCTTCTGCACTTAACACGACTAAACACACATTAGCATGGACACGTCGACTCTCCTTACGTGACGATGGCATGTTGCCGTCTGGCTAGCTCACCACTTTCAAGTAGATCGATCGCCAAGCACCTAACGGCGTGTTTCGGCAGCTGTCCTTGAGAGCCAGTAATTATAGGATAGCCTGAACAACATTTTCAACCACATCATCACGTACCAGCAGGTGAGATAGTGGTCAAAGACTATTGTCTTAAGTCGATTGCATCCACCCAGATAGTTTCTATCTTTGAACTTGTGCCCAAAGTTAAATAGTTACTTTAATATTTCCAGCTGAGCAAAGCGGGGCAACAGCTGAAGATAATGCCGCACTCTGTGATCAGCGCGAACGGTGAAACTGTGGAGCTGTGCTCCAGTGTCGAATGCAAGGGTATTATCGGCAACGACGGACGGCATTACATCCTGGATTTATTGAGGACCTTTCCTCCTGATGTCAACTTTCTGCAATGTAAGTACTTCTATAAGTTACACCGATCAGTTTTGATTTCTATACCTAAAGGGCAAAACGGCGAGCTGTATTGATAAGATTCCGCTGTATGTCTGTCTGTACGTCCGTATGTCATGGGTCTCTAGGTCATAAACAGCATTAAGTTATGAACCTGAAATTTTGATAATTTGTGTAGAATGTTGACCCAGAGATGAATATTGGATTAGATATTATTGTAAATAATCTTTCAGGTCTCCAATAGATGAGGAAGTAGACGAAGTTTTTATTCGCTTGGGGTGTTATCTTGTGTCTCTTTAGCTCGTATATTATAAAAAATATATAAATTATTTATATTTCTAATCTAAAATATATATAATATTTATATTTTTAATGAAAAATATACAAAATATTTGTATTTTTGATCAAAAGTATATAAAATATTTATATTTTAATCAAAAATAGTAAAATGGGTGGCCGTCAAAGTTGGAAATTTTAGACCGTTTTATAAGGGTTTTTCAACGAGAACTTTGTTTTCTAAAACAAAATAAAACAAAGAATTTTGATGAATATGATTAAAATTTTTATTGTATTACGAACAATTGTCTGGCAATTATGAATGAAAAATGATATCTGGCAAATTTATACTACGAGCACGCTGACAGATTCATCACTTTTTGGCAAAATGACGTCTATTTTGTTAATCACATGACGCATTATGAGTTTTAAGGTTGTAATCGATTCGTATAGACATAGCCCCACAAAAAATTATCCAGTGGTGTTAAACACACGATCTGGCTGGCCACTTAACCGCTGAATTTCGTGAAATTATGCGATCGGGAAATTTTGTTTGCAATAAATTGATCATTTCATTGGCTGTGTGACATGAGGCACCGTCCTGTTGAAATCACGTGTCAGTGATATCCACGTCATCAATAATAGGCGAAAATTCAGTTGTTAACATCTCGCGAAATATACCCGCCATTTTGCTAGAGTGATTAAAAACTTTAATGAAAAAATCGACATCTGTCAGCGTGCTCGTGGTGGACATTTGCCAGATATCATTTTTCATTCATAATTGCCAAACTTTTCTCTTCATAAAACGATAAAAATTTGAATCATCTTCATCTAAATTCTTTGTTTTAGAAAACAAAGTTGTTGTTGAAAAACCCTTTATAATGGGTTCTAACTCAAAACTTAACCAAATAGTAATCTGAAATTTCGGTACATTCTCTGTTTTACTATAAAATACTGAAGACGCCGATTTATAATAGTTCCGAAATATTGTGATAAAATACAATAAACATTTCTTTGTTTTACGAGGCCCGACTTCCACTTCGTTGTTTTTAAGGTCTCTTAATCCAAAACAAAAATACTATTCAATTTATGCGTCTTATGAAGGTTTAACTACAAATTTTAATATTGAATATTCTACATTCTACTGGCGCATTCAGCAAAATAATGTTACAGAGCTACTAGATAGATAGATAATACTTTATATATATATTTTATACTCAATTTCAAATATAACTCATACATACCATAATACCATATACATATTCTTATATAAATACTCTTACATATATATCATATTTTAATATATATATATATAGTAAATAAAATATATAATAATAAATAAATACTTACAACACAGAAATAAGTATTACCACAGTTTATAATGAAGAGCGTTATATGGACAGATACAACTTTTTTATTTGGTCCTTAAATACATTTAAAGTAGATGCACGTCTTATTGAGACGGGTAGAGAATCCCATAGGCGGGCAGCTCGAACAGTGAAAGATTTATCATAGAAAGAGTATGTAGCTACTACGATGAGAACGGGCAAGAAACCATTCCTTTTAAACGTATTTTAATAATGTGTTGCATTATACATTGTGTAATTATTACAATATTTGTTTACAAAATACCCTCAGGGATTCACTGGGAACTATATATATATGTATATATATAATATCGCTCGAATTGCATGCACGGTTTTGAAAGACAAAGATTGTCTCTATCTCAGCAGCAGCTCCCCACAGCAATACACCAAACGACACAATACTGTGGAAGAACGCGAAATAAACTAGCCTAGCCGTAGCTACTCCATCATAAACAACATCCGTTAAGTTACGAACTGTCTTAACTTACGAACGGTATGTGCAACATAACTAAGTTTTCCGGAAAGATAATGTGTATGGAATCAATTTTGGATCCTCAGAAAGACTGTCGTATTGTCAATAGAACGTTTATCTAGGCCAATATTAATAATGGTAGGTTGAACATAAGTAATGTTCAGTTAATTAAGCTTCAAACATTTAGGTATTTTGAGCAGATTATTAACAGTGAACCATTTAGAGACATAGTTAACACATTATTTACTTTAATTAGTTTGTTATCTTTTCTAACTTCTTTAAAAATCAAAGAGTTATCATCAGCGAATAACACAAAATTGCAGAAGTCTGTGACTACGTAATACAAATCATTATTATACGCTAGAAACAGAAAAGGATCTAAAATTGATCCTTGTGGTACTCCTATTTTTACCAAAGACCCGGATGATGTATTGCCATTTATTTCAACCTTCTGTAGCCTATCTGACAGATATGACTCTGTAAGATTCAGAGCTTTTCCACGAACACCGTATTGTGAATGTTTACAAATCAGAGTTTGGTGCTCACTGTTGAATGCTTTGGAAAGATCACAGAATACTCAAATAGTGATCTCTCCCAGGCTTCCTGTATACGTGGCGTTAATTAAACACCTGCATCTGTTGTGGATCTGCTCTTGTGAAACGAAATTGATTCTCATGCATTTAAGCATATTTTTTTCGAATACCTTACTCATAACAGGAAGGATCGAAATTGAACTATAATTGATTACGACGATATGAAAATTATCAGTATGGTTTAACTAAGGCCAAGCGTTATACCATAAACATACGCTTTGTCTTGGCTATCCAAGACTTTTGTATGAAATACACGTAGTTTATAAACCAAGAAAAAAGCAGCACAATGCAGCCTCTTGAGGGTGCCATACCACCAAAGCTGTGGAAAAAAAGGAATCAATACGATCGCTTCATTTACATAAGCTAAATAAAATGTGATGATTAGATCCTATTGGTGGACCACTCTGATTCATATCAAAGTTTTGGTGGAAAGTGACCCTTAGCGTAGATGCTCGAAAGTACGTTGAGCATATGTTCAGGCCGACCAAGATAAAACGTTTGTACTGTACCTCCCTATTAAATATTGCTGTGCGTTGCGGACGGATAAAGTATGCTTGTTTAAATAGTAAATATACAGTCTGGACCCCCAGGATATAGTTATGAGAAAATAAGGAGTTATTTCTTGTTACATGATGGTCTTGCAATATTGTGCATATATCTGAAAAAAAAACCGTTATTTTTAAGCATTTTCAGTAGTCAGTAGGGTCAATTTCTCCAAACTAGGGTATAGCTTGAATCTAAGAGCATAATTTCAATCTATGTAACGAACAAAATATTATAGACCTTTGATGTTAATTTAACTATATACTGATACGATCAGTGACGTTTTTTGTATTTTAAATTTGTTATGACATTGGCTTTATTAAACTTGACAATAGGCAGCTATAGCAAAGGAAAATTAATATCCAAGAAGGGTCCGTTTCAGAATGTGCTAATAAAGTTCCGGGTTGTTAACCAACACATACACTAACTGGATGATTAGTGTCGGTTAGCATGTAGCGCTTTTCACGATCATCTTTCTAACAAATGTATCTTCCAAAAAAGTTATTCGAAGACCGCCGCGTGCCGCATTGATACGTATCAGTTTTTATATCTATCTATATATGGGTTGAACAATTAAATATAACAAAATAATTTCAAAATTAGGTATTTTACATACGATTTTCTCAAAGTATACATAAAAAAAATATGTTGTGATAATTGTATCACAACATATTTTTTTTATGTATACTTTTAAAGTCTTCCTACCATTATTCCTCTTTGTGTGGAGTCGGTATAGTTATGATTTCATCTTACATTACAATTTGTAGAAAATCACGATAACATTTAAAAATATGTTTACGCTAAAACATTAAAAAACCACAAGGACATAAACAGTTTTGGCTTCAGTTTTATGGCCAACCGCCTGTCTGACAGATACCTTCTTCGGCAATGCTCAACAGGCCGCTTCCCTTTAAGTAATTAAAGTATTAAGATGGTGTTTTGCTTGCAATGTGCAGTAATACCCTACTCACACACTCATGAGAAGTGTCGTGTTGTATTTGGCGACTTTTCCTTTCTACGCCGCTTACGACTTCCACACGAAAGCATGCAGGGTTGGAAAGAATCTACACATTTTAATTCAAATAATATTCATCTAGTCTTTGACTGCCTGTTGTAAAAGGATGTGAAATTTTCATTGACCCTTATTTCCCTTGAATGAGATTGGGTGAGATGTTGCTGAACGCCTTTCGCCTATTTTGAGTTCTCATAGTTAATTGACAACCCCAAAACAGTTATTCAAAACCCAACACAAAAATCCCCACACTTTCTTTGATCATAGCACTTACCCACCCATCAAATAACTCTCTTAATGGCTACTTCATCTTACTTATACATTATTAGTAGCTTTAATCGATGGATAGGCTAAGGGCCTGTTTCAGAATGTTCAAGTAAGTTCCGGTTATACTACCCAGAACATATCTATTAAATAAAACACTATCTTTGCGTTTCACAGTCATCGAAATCGAAGTTAAAGCTTGAAACGCGCTGCATGTTAACTGTCGTTTTTATCATTCAGTTGTTTTATGTGTTGATTAGCAACTCGAAATTTTATTAGGAAATTCTGAAACGGACCCTAAATCAATGACGGAAAAGCTAAGATACACTTCTGGACTCATCTATTGGCCCACCTTGTATTTTCAGTTTCGTTTGGTCCTAGCTAAAATTTTATATTAGGTCGAGCAAAAAGTTTTTATGCAGTTTTGAACCTGGCACATTCACAATTTCATTCAATAGTCTTTTTTTGAATTTCGAACACAGGATTTAAAGAAACAAAAGACAATTTGGAGCCTGTTTGTTGATATCAAACAATCGAATACTAAGAAAACTTGGTTTTATTGGTTTACTTGGATTTAATTCTTGAAAAAGTGATTGATATCTTTGGTTTTGCAACAAACATTACTTATTCTTAACATTAAGGTGAGGTTCTATCAATAATCTATGGATACATCACCTGAAGTCGCCGCCCAAGCTGTGGCACTTATTCAGGCCGGACACAGCCAAAGAAACGTGAGTGCTCAACTTAATTTAAGTCGATCTGCGGTCCGAAATGTTTATCGGAGGTACCTAGAGACTGGCGGCTTCGTCGCCAAGGAAGGCCACGATCTCGGGTCACAACTGAAAGGCAGGATCGATTCATCGTGACGACCAGCTTGAGAAATCGTCACCTTACCTCCATTGAGATACAAAACCAACTTCGCGACTTCCACGGAGTATCTGTGAGCGCTCGAACTGTTCGGAGAAGGTTAAAAGAACGCGATATGGTACCACACAAGCCAGCTAATGGGCCCAAACTAACGCGAGCCCACCGAAAAGCGCGCCTTCATTTCGCACGCAGTCATTTAAATTGGACACAGCAAGATTGGAGCCGTGTACTCTTTTCTGATGAGTCTAAAATTGTGTTACATGGCAATGATGGAAGGAAGAAGGTCTACCGACGTAAGGGAGAGCGTTTCGCACAATGCTGCTTTGAAGAGAGGGTTGCTTATGGCGGTGGCTCATGGACTGTCTGGGGCGGTATATCCGCGAGCGGCAAAACTCAACTTGAGGTTGTTACAGGACCACGGCTGCCAACATTAAATGCTGAAAGGTACATTCGTGAGTGCTTAGAACCTCACGTGATACCATACGCGGACTATGTGGGCCCAAATTTCCTTTTTATGCATGATAATGCAAGAGCCCATGCGGCCGGCATCGTCAGGGAATATCTTCGGGATGTGAACATCACAGTTATGGACTGGCCAGCCAGAAGCCCAGACATGAACCCTATTGAGCACATGTGGGACGAGCTAAAAAGACGTGTTAGGGCTCGTCAGCCAGTTGCCCAGACGATGCAGGAGTTGAAAACTGCCATAGAAGAGGAATGGGAGATGATCCCTCAAAATTTCATAGAGCGGTTGATAAACTCTATGCCTAATCGTATGAGAGCTGTGGTAGATGCCCATGGAGGCAACACGCGTTATTAAATTAAACCTTTATTTGATAAAACATGTTTTTTATTCAAAAATCAATTGCCTTTAACAAGGCGCATATCCGACTTGTTAGGCGTAGCTCCATGTCGTATGGTATTCTGAATTCAAATTTAAAACAATACGATCGAAAAAGATGGTAAAATGTGCCAGGTTCAAAACTGCATAAAAACTTTTTGCTCGACCTAATATAAAATTTTAGCTAGGACCAAACGAAACTGAAAATACAAGGTGGGCCAATAGATGAGTCCAGAAGTGTAGTTTATTAGACAAATAAGTTCTGGTTAGTATAACTGGAATTTCCTTGATCAATCTGAAACAGGTCCTATACATTTTTACCGTCGAATTTGGCGGTGTACCTCCATAAACTGAAAACAAATATAGATACTTTGCTGAAGCTGATAATTTATACCATTTGTATGTTTACGCTGCTTGTAACATGTAATAAAAATGCAAATCAAGGAGTTTTCTTTTTCACGTCAGAAATCCAACAAATTTAAAATCTGTAACTAGGTTTGACGTTATACGATAGCAAATACTTGTCACATTTTAATGGTTTATGATATAAAGTTATCCGCGTATTCAACCCTAGATTGGTGAAATACGGCCTTAGTACAAAGCTGAAATACTATGTTTTTAACATGTGAGCAAAGTTGATTTTTGGTACGACTTTAAATTCTGAACTACTGGAGTAGTCTAGAATTGAATATATATTGAATTCTTATATGAATTACTGAGCAAAGTGAGAGATATAAAGGCATGAGAACAAAAAATTTGCTCTCGTGTGAAACATAATATAACTTTTTAGCTCTACCAGTGCGAAATAGTAATTTGTTATACGGCTGCAAAGTTTTAAGTTGCGAGTACTTGTATTGAAACCTGAGGCAGCGAAGGATTTGGTTTCAAAGGTACGAGACGCAAAAAAACTTTGCTGCCTAGCGAAGCATACAATTTTTCACCTCACTACAGCGAGGGAAATGCTAGGTGCAAAAAAAATAGCTTTAATAAAATAGCAAATTTGTTTATATTTTTATAAAAAAATCATAAGTTAAATTACTATTGTCGTTAATATTTAAATATATTTTGTTTTTTTGTGGTAAAGTAACTGTTTTAAGGGTTCGAATATCTAAATCATATTTCACGTTCGCGGATAAAAAGCAAATTCCACGCAGATTTCGAATGATAAACAAAATCTTTCTAAGCTTTTTGAGGTGACAAATATTATGTTTAAATTTAAAGTTACCGCAGGTTACAATATTTTTATTCGGTGTCCCGAATAAACCCCCGGAAAAATCGATCCTATAATTTACTGCGAATTTATGAAAAACGTCCTATTCGTGCTGTAGAGGGGAAAATTTGCCAGATTTGAGGCCGGTCATGACAGCAATACCACCAAAACACCTGAAACGCATTACGCCTGGCGTTCCAAACACCTAAAACGCACAATGTATTGGATGTCAAACTTAATGCTAAATGAATATGAATCTTAACGTCTGAAACGCAGAATTGTTTTGATGCCAAGTAACTAATAAGCATATTTGTCATTATATTATTCATAACTGCCTCATACTGTAATTATAAACAAATCTTTTTAAGATATCTACAACAAAATATCCGCCCTACAGCACTATTATATATCCATTTAACTTTCCATTAAGGTTCGATGTTTTGTTCCCATTTTGTTCGACGAAGTTTTTTCTCTTAGGTACTATGCCATACGAGGCTACCGACTGCAACTGCAAATCGCAAGTGCATCGCTGCACTACTGGTTAGTATGTAATTGTATGAAATTACTGCCGAGCACCGCGGCAGTGGCACCTGCAGTCGACAGTGGTTACAAGTTTAATCGCGTGCAGCCGCTACACTTTACTTCACTACACGTTCGGAATAGTATACCTTTACCGTTTTTTAATGTGAAACCTCACGTATATAGCGGAAAATTCAAAATTTTAACAGTTTCACCGCGGTTGTAGCTAATTTGTAAACTATTCTACATGACCATTGTATAGGCAGAGTGTAAAAACACACAGTAGTTAAACACCTTCGACTTTTGCGTAAAAGCAGACGCCTCAAAATGTTGGCCATATCCACATTTTTTTATATATACTCATACAAACTAAAAACATACAATAGTTGAGTAGGTATTTTGGGTCTTAGTTCTTAATTTTTACTTAATATAATTTTTCATAGTAATTATTTCATTAATATTTTCATAACCTGAACTTTGTATTTACTTAATATCACCTGTAATTTGTTAAGACTACAATTGTTAATTTAAAATAGGAGGGTGAAAAACGGGATTTCTTAGCACGGGGAAACCTAGTAAGAATTCTTGTTTAGCACTCATGTTTTCTTCATTTTATATCAAATTTCAATACTTATATACAAGGTTTATATAGTCTTAACTAGACAACATGTTTTATATATATTATGTATCTTACTGTTGCAAATAAATATTTTTATTATTATTATTATTTATTATATGGCTGTCACTTTTTTGTGATGTATCTAATAGATAATAATGTCATATGCCAATAAAGATATCAAATTTGTAAAATAAAGAGTGTATGTATAAACTATTGAGCCAATATTATAAAGAAAATGTGTCTGCCATCTTGTATTGTAAAATGGATGTCAATTTCGTAGTCGGCATCTCAAAAAAACCTCGAAAGGGACACTAATATTATTTTATTTAAAAAAATGTGACCGCATCTTGCATTTCAAAACGGACGAAATTTTTATGTTATTTTTTTAATAGCCTATAGCCGTTCTTTTATTACACCACCCTACCTTAAATACAGAGACCCTGTCAATTGAGTAGTCTAATAAGCCTTTAAGTACTGCGTCCGTGCTGTATGAAGTGTAGGACACCGCCTCCCGTCTCGTCCCTCATAACCCGCACGATTGCCTTGTCTAGATGCTTTCGTTTAACGCCTATGGATATTTGAAATTAATATTGCTCGTATTATCCTGCAAACTTATTGAACATGATTCCATTAGCTACCCTCATATCGTATAAAATGTAGAAAAATAAGGTTAACCTTAACAAACGTAACCAATTCAATGGACGTTAAAAAATATTAGGTATCGTTAAAATCTGCTAATTTCGCATATTACACGAATAAGAACAAAAGTTAGACGAAATAGCAAAAAAACAAAACAAAGATAAAATTTTGAATTTTCGGCTATTAACAACAGCGTTTAGGTTAATGTGTTTTTTTCGAAGATATGTGTTAGGTGTTACTGGTGTCAATGGACAGTCAATGTTGTTGTAGCAGTTTTTGTGTTTTTTTTTCGAACCTGCAATGTCAGATGTAACAGCTGTCATATGACAATCAACATTGTGCATTGTTGTCTATGTTTGGACATAGATAAGGGAGAAGCAATGATGACCTAGGGGTAATAGCTATGGACTGCTGTTCCGCAGGTCCATGGTTCGATCCCCACTTGATCGACAACCTTGAGAGCCAATAAATTACAGGCACATGAGACTTAACAACTGTATGTCTCAGGGTGATGGGCGCAGTGTGATAGCATTTCGTGTTATCGGCAAAGGTTACCATAATTAGGTGGGCCTCGTGCGTGTTCCATCACAATACCATAAAAAAGTTGCAACAGCTGTGAAATGACAGTCAAATTTGTTGTAGCATTTTTGTGATTTCTTGGAAAATAGGTGTTAGATGTAATAGTTGTTAAATGACAGTCAATGTTGCAGTAGCATTTTATGTGTTTTCTTCGAAGATAGGTGTTAGATGTAACCGCTGTCAAATGACAATCAATTTTGTTGTAGCATTTTTGTGATTTCTTGGTAGATAGATGTTTGATGTAACAGCTGTCGAACGGTCGTCTATGTTATTGTAGCATGTTTTGGTTTTTTCGAAGTTAAGTGTTAGATGGAGCAGCTGTCAAATGGTCGTCAATGTTATTGTAGCATTTTTTGGGTTTTTTCGAAGTTAAGTGTTAGATGTAACAGCTGTCAAATGACAGTCGTGTAGTTGTAGCATGTGTTATGTTTCTGTTTTCTTTGATGTCTATGTAGTTGTAGCATGATTGTGTTTTCATCGAAGATAGATATTAGATGTAATAGCTGTCAACTGACAGGCAATGTTGTAGCATTTTTTGTATATTATTCGAAGATACATGTTAGGTGTAACAGATTTCAGTTTATGTTGTTGTAGTAATTTTTTTCTGGATTTCATAATTAGGTTATAATTGAATGCAAACTGGCATAACCATGAGCTTTAACTTGTGGCAGCCGTCAAAGTCGTGATCTGACACACCGAAGGCGCATTTTTAGTTTTTTCTACTTTATGTTTAGATTTGTATTCACATTTAATAGATACGTAATAAAATAAATATTATCGTGGCACAAAAGGCTATCTTAACCCTTAAAATTGTTCCTTCCCTACTACCATAGTAAAAAGTGATTCTGAATTATTTGGTGTACCTGGATTACAACGCTTAGGTCATCATCATCATCTTCCTAACTTTGTCCCACTCATATGGGGTCTGTACAATATATCTTTTTTAACAACACAAAGGAGAACATAAGGACATACCAAAAATATGTTTTCTCTAACAATAAAAAGGTGAACAAGTGCGTCATTGTAAAAAGATGTGGCTTCGGTTTAGTGGCTTCCTGACGCTACCGTCCTTGGGAGTTCTCTCATTGGTAGTTTTTCCTCTTTCTCTCGGGTCTTAATTAAGGCTGAGATGGTAAGAGCCGTGTGGTGCACCACAAAAACTCATACCAATATTCTACTCACAAATTGGCGTGAGTGGTGGCATGCTCCTCATGTAACGCATTTTCCCCTAAGTCACCTTTTAAGACATGCTCCAAGGATATGGAACAGTCCGTATATTTTTAACCCTTGAAATGGCTCCGACAAGAAACCAGTGGCCAGCATAAAACAATTTTAGGTTGTGCGGGATGTCAAATATGACAGTCGTTTAAGTGACAGTAGAGAACTTATTTTTTTAGTTGGAATGTTGGGTATTTTTGTTGTAAAAATTACCCAAATAGTGTTACAAGTCAAAAATTTCCTACAATAATGTATAGTTTATTTAAATTTTAAATAAAAAACGCCGTCATTTCCCATTTCGACGTCTGGAATTTATTATCTTCCTATTCTTATTCCACTTATGTGAAGTCGGTACTTCTGTTACTGTTATTCATGATATTAAATTATCTAAAAAATGTAATCAGTAGGTATTAAAATTATATTTATAAATTTTGTTAAAATAAAGATAAAGGGAGCTTAAAATAAAGATAACTAGTTCAAACTATAAAACAATTAAATTATATAATAAAAGCATTGCTTTTTATTTTTACGAAATATGAGCAATAAAATAAATTACCATTGCTAAGAAAATATAATGTGCATACAATTTACTCATCACCCTGGTATTTAGGATTATTAAAGTCATAGCTCAAGAATCAGTTGATAAAATTTTAATCATTGATTCATTCCTATTAGGGCGCAGTGCCCCGTGGGTAATCTCTTTTTGAGGTATTTTAAGACTTAGCCCCATTTCTTTGTAGACGATTAACATCTTAGGACAGACATTTTGCACCTCAGGCGATATGTAAAGGATTAAATATTTTGTATTTCAGTGGAACAGGACGAGCTGCGGGAGGACATCAAATCGATGGGTTTCCCCATAATCCACAAGCACAAACTTTGTTGCCTTAGACAGGAATTAGTTGATAGTTTTGTTGAGTAAGTACTTTTATACTTTATTACTAATTTAAAGCAGTGATGGCCCACTGGCAGATGGTTTTCAGGGGCTCATTATTTGAATCATGCCTTGGGCTTGAGCTTCATCCTTGGATGAATGGAAAGAGAGTGGATGGGACGAGAAAGCGTGGAACGTGTCTCAGCATCATGTAGGGTACAACATATATTATATATATGAAAAAAATACTCAATAGTTATTTTTTCTTTTTAAGGTAGAAAGTCCCTAGCGAACGTTATATGGTATGTGTTGTGTAAAGTTCATTATTATTCAAATGTCTGAGAGTGTCGCTTTGATTGATAGATTTTTTTAGTCTAATTTATGGTAAGCTTGTATGACAAGCTAAAGAAAGCGCTAACATCAGTGTGTGAGTTGTAGCAATAATGCTACAGGTCTTTCTTTGTTGAATGCGAAAAAATGTTGTGGATTGTACGCTTTGGAAACTGCGACATGCTGTATTAATACATATATCCCTTAGCGGCCCCAGCTTGGATTCACCTTGACATCACGAACGGAACGAATAATTTGTAAAAAGGGCAGGGATCAACCTCGCGACCAACACGTCCACTATGCCGGGAATTGTGCTCTTAAAGTTTGTTCACTTAGCAGGCGAACATCTTAATGTTCGAGGAGACAATTGTCTAATTCTCTAGCCTATAAGCTGAAGCACCTGAATTCGAAACTTATGTCTTTTCTTTACTGCTAATAAGCTATCATTTTTCCATTATATCGCCTGAGGGTAAGTGATGATGAGGTCAAAGGTGGTGAACAGGCTATACTAAGATTGGGGACTGGCTCTTAAAGTCAGCTGCCGGAACATACAATTAGTTTTTTTGGCAACAGATGATCATATTATTATATAAGTCATGCAATACATAAAATAATTTTAAATGTAATAATCTTTCCAGAGCTCGTTATTTCATGTTTATCCGGTATGCTGCGTTTCACCTTCAACAATTAAGTGCGAAGCGACAACGTGAGGGTCAAAAGTCAATCGAAGCGAACAAAGAAGCCAAAGAACCAGAATCCAACAAGAAAGAGACGAAGCGAGATACGAAGAGCCAAGAGAAAGAGACGAAAGATAAGAAGAAAAAAGAAAGTGCCAAAAAAGTAGAGAATAAGACAGAAACGACTGACAAGGAAACACCTAAGACAGAAAAAGGAAAAGTAGATGATTTGCTTTTGAATGAGAACTATTCTGATATCGATACAGATGTTGCTAAAAAGATTGTTGAGAGTATCACGGACTCTATTTGCAGTGGCGACAAGCAAGAGAATGACAGTGAGTGTTTTTATTTATTTCTATAGTTTTTTTCTGTTTCTAGTTTCCTATTTGTTCAATTGACAAATTACCTCTTTGTATTCCCTTGACAGAACTACAGTAATTGATTGTAAACCGATACAAAATTTATAAAGTTAACTTTGATCTTTCATCTGATCAAAGTTAAAGTTTATCAATAATTGACGGCCTAAGAAATAAACACTATACGATATCGAATCGAAATAAGAACCTGCTTATTTTGGCAGTGGAGTATAGAAAATTATGGCCATGGAAAAAAGTCATGTGCGGGATACGAACCCGCGTCCATCCACCCCTTGAGCCGGGGTATGCTCTAACCAATTGAGCTAACATGACATGACGTCATAACTCAAAGCTTCCCTATCGTTATTTAACCATCGTATTGGGATTTTAATGTTGGTTTGAAGTTTAATCCTGTGTTTGAGAACCAACATGCCAATAAAGAGATATGACGCACTGAAATGCTAATACAGTTTTGTTACATTCACTCATCAGAATACTGACCATTGCAAGTTAAAAATAAATATAGACCATAAATATATTACTAGTTCTGTTATTAATTTTAAATATAACGTTTTATTACACCTATTCTTTTTGTATAAATGTATGAATTCTGTATATTCACTGTCAGAGCCCCAAGATACAGCCTTACGCTTAGTCTGGGGCTCGCTAGTACCCACAGTTTGCATAAGTAACGTAAACAATGGATCAGACAAAGTGTAACTACGTTAAGCTATTCTTTCAGACAATAAACCTTTATTTATTATTTATTAATATGCTTCAATAACTTGTATTTTTGTCCATCTCACAGCTGGTGAACGTTCGCGTGCAGTAGTAGCGTCCGCAGCTCGCGCAGTTGCGTCCCTGAAAGAGTCTGAATTCGACGTGCGTTTCAACCCCGACGTATATTCCGCGGGCATCAAACACGCCGCGTCGCCTGAACAACTCGCCAAACAGCGCCATCTAGTAAAAGAAGCCGCCGCTTTCTTACTAACCACACAGATACCCGCATTTGTGAGTATTGTTCATTATAAATTATGTTTGGCTCACGAAATAATGAGTATTGAAGAATGATACCTGACTGAAAGTAAACGCAAATGTATTATGTGCTTCATTCGCTCTGTCCACCATACAATACCGCACTGACAAGTGAGCAACAAATCTGAAAACAAACATTTTGAAAGTTTTTCGCACTTCAATGGTTAATTAATAAAAAAAGGTTTCGAATCCCATCATGATGTTGCTGCTACATTTTAAAACAATAAAATTCACTGTTTGAACATATTTTTTGCTCTTTGCTGTCTCTTGCAAGCATCATAAAGGCGTTTGCATGTGCATTCCATAATTTTTGTTTCATTACATACAGTATGGAATTTCATTAAAATATACATCAAAAAGAGGAACTATTTTTGATTGATAGTAATATTAATTCGTTCAAAGAATATTAGTTAAGAGGAATTCATAAACTATAGTAATAGTACAAGATTAAAGGATATAGAAAATAGTCTGGAAAAAAGAGTTATTCTGGAAAACAATCCAGAACAACATGTACTCAGCTAAATCCGACAGCTATGTCAGAAGAATGTTATTAAAGAGAGATATGTCTTGTTAATTGCAAGTAGAAATGGGTCGCATCTGCACCTTTCCGGGAAATGGAAGTAGCGTTGCCACGTTTGCCCACGTGAGCGAAGCCGCGGGTAACACCAATTAGGAAAATATTTAAATAAATCCTATTATTTCAGGTACGCGAATGTCTGGAACACACTTCAGCCCCAATGGACGGCGCAGGCTTGACTGAAGCGTTACACGCTCGTGGCATCAACGTCCGCTATTTGGGTAGAGTTGCCCTCGCACTGAAGCCTCACGCTCACCTGTCCTATCTCCACGGCATCGCTGTCGGGGAGCTGGTTCTCAGAGCAGCTAAGCACATTTACACGGCATATCTGCAGGTTAGTAGCCAAACAACTCTTTATTTTTGGTGTCTGGGAAGACCTAGGCGAACGTTCCGAAATCAGATTGAAGATGTTTTGAAAAAAGGCCAGGTCAGGAGGACCCTAAACCGACGCTCATGTATGAAAGGATTGATGAGTGTAGATGAAGCGACAGAGATATGTAAGGGTCGTAGTAAGTGGAAATCTGTGGTCTCTGCCTACCCCAATGGGAAAGTGATTTTATGTATGTATTTTTCTGTCCCTATCTCACGCTAAGTGGCTTCTACAGAACATATAATCTTCTTCGACTCTGTTATTTTCCTTGTCATCGCTTTTATAACATATCTAGTTAAATACAGTTCTTCCATACCGTTTTCGCCCATTTCCCTCTAATGTCCGTCTTAATTCATATGATCAACAATATTTATTAGCTACTCTTAACATGCCAAATCTAATACTCTTCAACGTTTCTCCCACTTCTTTAAGCTAGTTAGTTCCGAGTATTAACTACACTTGGTATAGGTACTGCTCTGCTCCGTGGGGGTAGTAAGGCCCCTCAGGCGAGGACTCCCACATAACCACTCTGCTCCCCCCGGAGCCGGGTGGTATCCATAAAGGATTTTCCCGGGTCAAAAAAAAAAAAAAAAGGTACTGCTCTGCTATCTCGGACTTCATCTGTCCCATATGCAAGCCGCCATAACAGGTGGTTGGTTTTCAAATCAGCCAACAACATTTTATACAGATGTTACTAAGTATGTGGCGCGTGAGGTGCCTACCTAGAATGTAAACCCCCCTTGCAACCTGTGGTTGTCATAAGACTAAATGTAAAAAACCGGAAGGCTTAAAAGCGCTTACAAGGCGCTGCGATCTCCAAGACGCCTGCCAAGCGTGGGGATTATGGTAAATCCCCCCTTAATGGAGGCGGCTGTGTTCAGCAGTGGACAATCCGGCTGATACAGTACAACGCTACTATCTGGAAAATCCAACGTAGATTTTAAGACGGTATTAATTAACCTAGATGTAATTTTGTGTGATGATAATATTAGGTCCTTACATATGAAATTGGCGTTTTGTATGGGAGGAACAAAAAGTCGAATATTTTTTAATATAATATATTTAATTAATCAAAGTATGAACCATTATTTTCTATGCACTTTTGCCATCTCATAGGTAGTTCATTGATCCCTTTACTAAAAAAACCAGTCGGACGGGAATCAATAAAATCTTTGAAGGCGATTTGGACTGCCCCATCGGAGTTGAATTTTTTCCCTTGCAAGAAGTTATCCAAATTTCGAAAAAAATGGTAATCTGTTGGAGCAAGGTCCGGGGAGTACGGAGGATGTCTTAGACTTTCCAATTGAAGCTCTTCTAATTTAGTAGCCGTCTGTAGCGCAGTGTGTGGTCTAGCGTTGTCGTGAAGCAGCAGTGGCGTGGAGCGATTGACCAGCCTAGGTTGTTTAGCCGCTAGCTTTTCCATCATGGTTTGCAATTCCTGACAATAGACATCAGCCGTAATAGTCTGGCCAGATTTGAAAAAACTGTAATGAACAATACCGGCACTAGTCCACCAAACGCTTACAAGTAACTTTTTTGGGGTTAATTTTCGCTTGGGGCAGGATTTGGCTGGCTGGCCAGGATCTAACCATTGCGCTGAGCGCTTCCGATTATCGTAAAGAACCCATTTTTCATCACAGGTAATGATTCGGTTTAAAATACCTTCATTATTGTGCCGGTTTAGTAATGTAACGCAGCAGTCGACGCGCGTTTGCCGGTTTGTTTCAGTCAATTCGTGAGGTACCCACCTTTCAAGCTTTTTAATCTTCCCAATTTGCTTCAAGTGAATTAAAACAGTTTTATCACTAACATCGCAGCCTGCAGCTAACTCGGACGTGGTTTGCGATGGATCCGCTTCCACAATAGCCTTCAACTCTTCATTATCAACTTGAGTCTCAGGCCGTCCACGGGGCTTGTTCTGCAGGTCGAAATTTCCAGAACGAAAACGTTGGAACCAAAAACGAACTGTGTTTTCTTTTGCAACACGACCGCCATACACATCATTCACCCTTCGAGTTGTTTCCGCAGCACTAGTGCCACGGCGGAACTCGTACTCGTAAATAATGCGATATTTAAGGTTTTCCATTTTGTAAAATGAGTGACGCAAACAGAAAAAAACAGAAGAAAAAAAACAAATGAATGACGATCATCGAAGCACAAATACATGAGTCTATAGCTGTACAAATTTGAATTTGGAATTCCTTACCAAAGAGGAGAAATTCGTGATTAAAGTGGCCAGTACGAAAAACGCCAATTTCATATGTAAGGACCTAATATAAATAACATTTCGTCCTGCCTGTAGTACTCACAGAGGTGTCTCTATAGTCCATATAATATTTAATAATAAAAATCCACCATTAATACACAATAACAATCGGTTCGGATTTTGTCGCCGAAAACAAGGCTTACATTATCAATAGCTTCTTGAAATTAAATTTTCATGTTTTTCACAAATATACACGAGCAGGTTGCAGGCTGCGAACTCCAACTCTCCTACGATTTGCAAATTGTAATCGACATGATAATAAGCATCTGATATGCTCATAACCAGTATTGACGTACTTTATCTCTATCGTGACTGTTTTGCCTTTTGGTTAATTAACAATGGTTTCGTTTGGTGCAGGGTTGTGAGCCGATGTGCATCGGTGTAGGGGTGGCGCACTTCCTGAACTGCTTGGTGGGCGCGTGCCCCTCGCCCAGTGTCGCCGCGAGCCCCTTGCCGGGTGGGGCCGGGGGCGGCGGGGCACGGGGCCAGGGCCGCGGGGGGCGAGGCCGCCGCGCCCGCCGGCATCACGCCGCACCAGGGCCTGCGTCCGCACATAGCCCTGACTGGCAGAACCTCACGCCTAAGGCGCTCTTCTCGCAGATCAGACAAGAACTCAAGGTGAGCCCCCACAAGTGTACGTTACAGTTGATTCACAGAGAGAAAAGACGAAGTTTGTTTGGATGTCGACGAATCATAACGCGACGAGTGGATGCTAAGTCTCTTTTCGTATCGAATATTTGTTCAAGTTATTCTAAGTAAACATCAAGCAGTGAGTCAATAGCATGTTACGTTGGTACAAGTAAGATTTTTTTTGTCTATTGTCCGCGCCACGAGATTCTAGGTTTTTTTTAATGCTTGATATGTTAGTCTTTGACCTCTATCTCACCTGATGGTAAGTGATGATGTGGTCAAAGATATTGTTAACTATGATATTGTTATAGGCTAACCTAGAATTACTGTATATAAACTAACCAGCCGGCCAGCAGGGAGTTATGCCTATTCATCAAAGTATGTATAATTTATATGGGACTACTAGACGTGTTGGGCTTGGACATGGTGGAAATTATCTAATTATCGAAATCCAATTTCAGTCTAACCGTTTCATATAGATAGCCCAAGTAATACAAACCGATGTTAAAATGAGGTATAGGATGTGTCTTCATGGAACAGCTTTTAGATTGGTTTCAAATCCCCAATATTTTGGCACTATTGCAAGTATTGATAACATCAGTGAACTGCGATTTTATCAGTAACGTAAAGTCATAATATTCAAAATTCCTTATAACTTACATTGTAGTTGGTGTTTTCTTCTAATCTTTTATATTTATTAAGATAAAATACATAAAACCAATGAAAAAAATATTTTTAACTCAATATTTGTCATATAAATAACATATATTAATGATAATGTTTTGTTTTCAGTCATACTGGGGCTACGAATTGAACGCGGAAAATATGGATGTTGTTATTGAGAAGCATGGTCTGCAAAAGATATCTCTCCTGAGGTAACAAATAACATAAATTATTTAAATGTTGCTACAGCATCAATAAGATACTGTTTTTCAATCATCAGATAATAAAAAATAGCATACTGATATAATATTAACCGACCAAGTTTGAAACAAATAAACTCTTATTTAACAACCAACAATATTGGGCCTGAATAGTAACTATCTGATGATTAAAGAACTACGCCTAAATCAAATCTCAACAAGTATTACATACATTGTTCCCTTTTGTTTTAGGTCCTTCGCTTTGAAAGTGGGTTTACAAGTGTTATTGCGTGAATATGACTTCGACAATAAGAATAAGGCGCCGTTCTCTGCGTCTGATATCATGAACATATTCCCCGTGGTCAAACATATCAATCCTAGAGTAAGTATACAATGTCCATTACGAACTTCACTGGATATCATAATAATTTCAGAACTTTTTATTAATATTGTTATGTTTGCAATAACGCCTGCTCGGCGGATTACAAAAATTACAAATTTACGATAGAAAAAATTATATTTATCCTGCACATGACTATATTTTATTTCTCGTAAATTTTTAGTTTCAGAGCTTTGTTTCAACTTTTTATATTGTCTGATAAATATTACGAGTAATGTATATAAATATTCAAGGTATAAATGTAATATTAAAAAGCTCTTTATAATTTAAAAAATATGTCTTAAGAAAATCCTTCTTTCTTATATGCCAGGAAGAATATTTATAACACTGTAGAGACCAATAGAACAATATTTACTTTGGATGGCATAAAACTTTCTTAATGAAAATGGCATTAATTACTTGAAATATTTGCAGGCATCAGACGCTTACAACTTCTACACGACCGGCCAGAACAAGATCCAAGCCGGCGCCGTTTCCGAAGGTCACGAGTTGATCGCTGAAGCTCTGAACCTCCTCAACAACGTGTATGGAGCTATGCACGGAGAGATAGCACAATGTCTGAGGATGGTAGCGCGTCTGTGCTACGTAACCGGCGAGCATCGGGACGCTATGGCGTACCAACAGAAGGCTGTGCTCATGTCTGAGCGAGTCAATGGCATCGACCATCCCTATACTATCACTGAATATGTGAGTACTATTCTTATTCACTGTAGGATTTTCATAAACTTCCAAAAATAACAGTAGGAAGGTGCAAGTTGACGCATATATGTGTTACATAAATTTTGTATCATGTTTGACCACGTTTTTACTGGGTCATCCTATCGTGATGATTCTTTTTTGTTGGGTAGAGTATAACTCCCATTTAAAATTATTGGACAACAAGGGTAATTGCAACTCTTCTCGATGGAGGCCAGTGACAATCGATCTTGCAAGCAGTATGCTTCATTGAAATCGTTAAAAATTAAGTAAAAAACAAAGAACTTACTTCTGAAATATTCTTGCCTTCCAATATTTAACTATTGGAAGGCCCTAAGCTGAAGAGCTTATATATAAAAATGTTTTAAGCAGTGATAACTGAGTGGCAATGGCTATGGACTGCCGCGCAGCAGGTCTGTGGTTCAAATCCCGCCGCGGGCTTGAGCTTCACCGCATGTGGAAGGGCATTTTGTGAATACCCGCCTGGCTAGCGACCACCCTCAAGTAGAAAATCTGTCGCCAAGCACCTAATGGTGTGTTCCGGGAGCTGTCCTTGAGAGCCAGTAATTCTCGGTTAAGCCTGTTAACACCTTCGAACACATTATTACTTACCATCAGGTGAGATTGCGGTCAAAGGATTACCAATAAGCAATACATAAAAAAAAAAGTGACCATCCAGACACACCTGGATCGTAACAAACGGTGAGCCTACCACTCAAAGAAAGTTGTGTATATAATACAGCCATGTTAATTTTAATTAGTCTACACGACAGCCTTTTTGTTATTATTAAAAAATATAGGTAACGTTTATGTATAAAAATGTTCTTCTTCATTATTCTCATTGATAATTTCAGGGCCTTCAATTTGTATCTGTTGATTGAATACTATTTCAATGTGTCATATATATTGACCCTATTACATCCATTACATATTTTATATTTATACAAACTTATTACTATTTTTACCTCTGCTTACTTTCATATAAATACAGGCATGTTGAGGATATCGAACAATGTTTGTTTCAGTCTCACCTGGCGCTTTATTGCTTCGCAAACGGTCAAGTGAGCACCGCGTTGAAACTGCTGTACCGCGCCCGTTACCTTGCGTTGCTCGTTTGCGGAGAAAACCATCCAGAGATGGCGTTGCTTGACGTAAGTATTCATGTGTTTCAACAGACCTGTTTATCATCCCCGATTTGTAATTTTGTAAGACCTGTTCAATTACGACGGTACGTCCCTAAAGTAGATGGATGTATATGTATATTAGATATATATATTTGTACATATACATATGTATATAATAAACGGTGTAATGCTAATGGTACTTATAGTAAAACAATACAATACGATCGCTTGAGTTGACAGTATTAGTTGCAACTATACTTATAAAAATGGAGGCATACGTGAAACGAACATTCTGTTCGGGTAAAACCGGCTATTTCCAAAGTATAGATCTGTAAAGATCAATAGAAGTTACTAATGTATTTAAATATCTTTGAAAATGATTGAAATTTCAAATTTCATTAAAAGTTTAATAACTCGCAAATTATTGTTCAGTACAACGTATGGATTATAAGACAATGCAGTGCAATGGGGTGGAATGACGCTCGTGTTTTTTTTTTTTGAATTGTAACATCCACTAAATTTAGAATGCATCGGAGACGCATTTCTACTTAGCTCGAATTATAATTTGTATGAAATATGTCCCCCCGATTCGGTGGATTTTGGATACATACTCAAACACAAGTTGGTCTTAGCAGATTGTACATTTTAGCATTTTTCAAATTTTACGTGCTAGTTATGCTAACTCCGACAGCAAAATTTTCAAAACTATGTTAGATTTAGATATTTACTCTGTGCAAAAGATTGAATCCCATAGACAACATTTTAAAATATTTGGTGACAATGAGTAGTTTTTAAAATGTTAACTCTAAAAATTTAGGGACTATCCCGAATTAATGAAAGTTAATATTATTAGTTAATAATATCCCATTTTCGGAGTGGCTTCTTTGGCCATATCTATGATTCTTTCAATAGTGAAATAGAACGAGTATTCAGCCAAAAGAATTTTGTCAAGACTAAACTATGGAGTCGTATATACCCTTACCTCGATTCTACACATCAGATATGGCCTATATAAATATGAGAAATAATAATAGTTTAGTATTTTCTTCATTTAAAATTGGTGCATTGACTTTATGTAGTCTCAGGTCAAAGTTAAAATAAAAAAGGTTTACTCAATTTAGGCGTCTACGACGCTCTTATGAAGGTCAATTACAAATTTTAGTATTGAAATATTCTGCATTGTACTGCCACATTCAGCAAAAACCTGGCACCGCTATTTTATCTTTATTCCTAGTGTTGTAATCGTGATTATCACTGTTTAATTTAAATTTACTCAATTTTTTACGAATATACATAATATTTTCAAATATATACAGACTTGGTAAAGTAAAAATATCAATTTCTTTAAAAAGATCCCTCAGATTCCCTAGTATCCATATCATATATGGCTCGAATTGCCAGTATTAATATATAATAACTAGCTGACCCGCCAAACGTTGTTTCGCCATATAAGGGTTGATCGTAGAAGGGTGAAAATTGAGGATTGTATGTATTTTTGTATGTTGTATCATAAAAAAATAGAAATTAAAAATTTTGTCTAAAAAATTAAAAATAAAATTTAGTGGTGGACTACCCCTAACATTTAGGGGGATGAAAAATAGATGTTGGCCGATTTTCATAGATATCGGATAAGCACAAAAAATTTCATCAAAATCGGTCAAGCCGTTTCGGAGGAGTATGGCAACGAAAACTGTGACACGAGAATTTTATATATTAGATAGTTTTAGCTTAATGCAGATGCGTGTTTTAAGTCTCATAGATGTGTATAGATGTGGTGTGTATGGATATGTTATTTTGTGCAGAGTAACATCGCGTTGATCCTGCACGCGGTGGGCGAGTACGAGTTGTCGCTGCGGTTCGCGGAGCGCGCACTGCAAGTGACGGGCGCAGTGCACGGGCCGCGCTCGCTGAAGGCGGCCGTGGCGCGCCATCTGCTCGCGCGCACGCTCTCCTGTCTCGGGGACTTCCGCCAGGCGCTCGCGCACGAGAAGGAGACCTACTCCATATACAAACAACTGGTCAGTACAACATTTAGGGCGTTCGGATAGCCTATCGGTGCCAAAAATAACACTCACAAACGCTAAAATTGATCACACGGGCCCTTCGTTTTGGGACTTCGTGAGCAAAAATATCGTTTTCGCTCACCGTTCGGATAGCTTTGAAAACGCTACAAATGACAGAGAAAAGTGATATTTTTGACCCATGACTTACCGTGGGATCGTTGTGATCGTTTTTTGACAACTGCTGGTTTGACAGTTGTATTTGGCGCGATTGAAGAGTTTCACAAGTTTTTTATATGGGTAACTAGCAGAAGCCATTAACAAGGAAATAATAATAATATAGGTACCTACTTTTTGTTAATTTTAGAGATTGATTCAATATTTCGTACTGTGCAAAATTGTTAAAACATTGTACGTTTTAAGCCGTTCGGATAGCATGCAGGAATTGGTGGTCAAAAATAGCAAAAGCTTCTATCCGAACGCTAATACACAAATGCCACTTTTGAAACTGCTACAAACGCAATCGCCAAAACGAACGCACCTAATATCACATGTTTACAATGTTTGAAACACAATTCAATTTGAGTCATGAGACTAATGGGATCGCTGCATTAGTAAGATAGATAGATGAACACTTTATTGAAATACCATAATTTATAGTGCTACAATGGGCGGTCTTATCGCTCAAAGCAATCTCTTCCAGACGACCAGTTTGTAAGAGATATTACTTAGAGTAAGGTTTTATTTTTTCGATTCGATAGTTTCACAATATTAAATATCTTTTATACTATAATACTAAACTCAAACCTAAAAACTTAGGAAGGAAGCAGCGTGGCTAGGAAAATTAAGAGATCCTATTGATGGGTTTATATCCTCGCGCACCGCTATCTTCATCGCATATCCTTGGTGGATGCCGCAATTTAAAGGTGAACTGGCCGGCCCGTTCTCCATACAAACGCCGTTGGGTGATCACTCCCTTATTTGAGGATTTAGGTCCAAAATAAAGCATAATACCGATTGATATCGTCATTATCTAGGGTTGTATGATGCCAAAATTTTAAAAAGATAATTATGTTGTAAGTTATGACCCTCGAAAACTTTATATGAAAATGTTTCGAGGCTCATAATTCTCAACTTAATTATTTTATTAAAATTTCGACATCATACAAGCCTAGATAATGACGAGATCAATCGGTATAATGCTTTATTTTGGACCTAAATCCTCAAATAAGGGAGTGATCACCCTACGACGTTTGTATGGAGAACGGGCCGGCCAGTTCACCCTTAAGGCACATAGACATAGTCGGGGAAAGGTCGCGCATGTACAGTTCAATTCCAGCCAAAGTAATGGCTGTGTGGGATGCAAATTGCAACTAACCCTGCGGTTCAAGTCACCCAAATATGCGCTATTTGCACTGTATTCACGCAAACGTTTGGTTCATAGCGTGCTAAACAGACATAATGACGTCACCTTCGACTGCAAACAACGCTCACAGAAAGGTGGTAGTGCAGTGTGTGCACAAACGTCAAACTCAAGTTTTGACAGATAGATTAGGAAATTTTGTAGTTCTAGTTAGAATTTTATACGTAAAAACCATCTTGTTCACAAAAGGATGCCTTGAGATGCAATACTTCTAATGACGATAATTGAAGTGTAGGTTATTTTGGGTTCATTGCGAAGAAGCAAATTGACAGCAGTTGTTATAAGCGCGGTTACTAATCGGTTCACATCGTTTGCGCGCAAACAGTGCATTCTCGTTTTTCAGTTATGAATCTAGCATTTGCAATGTATTCAGTGACGGCAGTGTTTGCGTGATTTAAACTGTAGCGTAAATGTCAAAGAGTTACACTTTGACATTAAGAACTCGTTCAAGAGAATTCAATTCTCTATGTAAGAAATCAGCCTTAACGTTCTATTATCATTTCAGTTGGGCGAAAAACACGAGAAGACCCGTGAATCGTCGGAATGCCTGCGCCACCTGACCCAACAGGCCGTAGTGCTCCAGAAGCGGCTGGCGGAGGCCTACGCGCGGTCCCCGCACCAGGCGCCTCCACACGCGCCGCTGCATATACAGCCGCCGGGGATGGCCTCTGTCATTGATATGCTCAACTTGATCAATGGAATATTGTTCGTGCAGATAAGGTAATATTGATGCAGGTTTATTGTTTTTTTTATTTATGTTATTGTGATGGAACAAGCCCGAAGACCACCTGATGTTATGTGGACTAACCTCTGCCTATAACAGATGCACTTCGTCAACGACGAATTGCACTGTGCCCGTCACACTGAGACATACAGTTGTTAGGTACCTGTAATTTAACTGGCTCTCAAGGACAGCTGCCGGAACACACCGTTAGGTGCTTGGCGACAGATTTTATACATGAGGGTGGTCGCTAGCCAGGCGGGCACTCGCAAAATGCCCATCGACCATGCGGTAAAGCTCAAGCCCGCGGCGGGATTATAACCATGGACCTGCTGCACGGCAGTCCATAGCCAATGCCACTGAGCCATCACTGTTTCAAAAAGATATTGATGAGATCTGTGTATTTTTTATTATTGTTTTTCGTTGTCAGATTTTATTATCTGTCTACTCTTAATACTATCCTTTATTTAGAAGTAAACAAGGGCCCTTTTAAAGAGTATTCTCCCTGAGTAGTATGTTATGTCCACAAAGTAATTCATCATGTTATCAGGACACAAGAATGCTTTCACAAAATTGAAAAGGATCCACGTTTGACTTTAAGGCGTTAAGAAGTAACAATTTTTTTTGTAAGAGAAACTTACCTTTGCATTTAAAATATTAGAAGATAAATAACATTGAGCTTTGGAACCTCTTTTTCGATTCTTTGATTCGTTAATATAAACACAATGTTTATTACCCGAGAAAAGCCATCAAACATAGTTTATCATTATTAGTGTATCGGAACTCCACTACTCCATATGGACATAACAGCGATGTAAATCAAATAGTATTTTTTTGTGTGATCCTCGTGTACATACATTATTTTTAATACAGTTTGTGTTTTCCTTTTAGCCCCCAAGACATCGAGCAGTTCAAAGCCGAAATAGAGAAGAGGCAGCTCAAAGACTTACCCTTACCAGGCGTCCTCTCAGAGCTCGGCAAGTCAGACAAAGACACTGCGGTTATCGTTGACAAGCCCGCCACTGCCACCGACACAGCGGATCAAAAAGAGACTCTAAAGCAACAGGCGGAGAGTTGAAGTTCCGGCGACGAGTTAGAAACGCGGTGTCTCTGGACTTTGTTTAGTGATAACGTCAACGGCCGCGCGCCGAGGACACGGCACACCATGTTCCAAATGTATTGGACAGTTGGTTATTAGGTAATATGCGTTGTTACTTTAATATAATTATTATTGATTGATGATATTGTTCCTTACCTATGAATGTATGCGGTAGTGAATAGTGTGCTAAGGTTTGATGTAGATTTTTTTTTTTGTTTGTTAGTTGAATTTTGAGGATATTATTTTGATCAAATTAGGTAACGAATGGATTCGTGCAAAGTGCAATAGTTTTATATGCGTGTGCATATATTTATTTCTATTCGCTCAAATCGCGCAGATTTTAAGGTTTATTTTTATGCTTCGGTATTCACAATGCAATTATATCAACGCCCAAAGTAGTGCAATTTCTTGTAGTGATAATAGCAATAAGTTTTGGTTGTGAACCTGAGCCTAGCGTCGCTATTGTATTGGTACTGGTGCTACTGCCATCTTCCCTTATACATGATTTTATTAATTTTTATCGAGTATTATTATTTTTTGTGCGGGAGTATATTGTTGAAACATATACATAGCAGTAGAAATTCAGGTATATTGTCATTGAAATGTAACATGATTTGATTTTATCAAGTATTTAATGAATTCACTGAACACTCAATTTTGTATTGTATGTATGTTTTATTGAATGTCAAAAAAATTTATTTATAATTTTGTTTTATCGTTTTACGCCCAAAATTAATAATCGATCTCAATCTGTTTTTAGCTATCTAAGATAGAATAAGCAATCCATTTTAAGGTTTTACCGTGCCAATAAGCTATCCAGAGATTGAAATTTCTATCTGTGGAAGCAATCTATCGCTGGGAGGTCGGTTTACAGAAAAAAGATTGACCTCTATATGTAAATGTCATTTTGTGCGTGTCAATAATCTATCTATGGATTTTGGATCAGTGTCAGAAATCCAAATTTGCAATCCCAGAAATTACATGTTCCTAATCCAAAAATGCAACTAATGTTTATTTTTATTTTATTTAATTTATTCGGCTAGATCAAAGATGGCAGGCAAATGCCCAGAAATATTACTTGCTCAGTGGCCCAGATGGTATGAACAGTGTTGCCAGATCGGTGAGTTAAAAATTATCAGAGAATTACTGCAAAATTATCGTGTTTTTATCGCAAGTTCTAAACTTTATAAATTACTCAACCTTCGTTTCAGTTCTTAGTGTCAGAAGACAAGAGATATATTTTTAAGTGTTTTCTAAAATATTAATTTAATATTTTCGGTAAAAAAATGTTATTATTATATATCTTATTTTATTGATGGTCAAAAATAACCTTTTCTTCAGAATCAGCACTCAATGAATAAAGTTCTGAGGGTACATGCCCACATGTAGGCTTGACGGGCTCTGGTTTTCTCAGGACCGTACAGTCCTGGGTTGTTAGTACACTCAATCATTGCTCGATATATTGCTCGGTTGATATATAATCAATACATCAGGTTTTTCGCTTCTATTGCCACATCTTCATGCAGCCTGATCAGCTATGCAATTATATAACAGTAGTTGTTTTATGGCAGTTTCGGCTTTTTGTTTTTATGGAATTTATTTAAGAAAATACCTATCTCATTTTGCATTCGTTTGGATTGCCGTTGATAATATAAAAATTATATTTGGTTCTGATCCAAGTAATATAAAAATTACTCGAATCAGAATTCGTTGCAAAATTATCGTGTAAATGAAAAAAATATCGTAGAAATTTGATGAAATATCGTGCGATACGTCATTATTATTTTTTATCGCATGACACTCAAATATATCGTGGATCTAGGATAATTATCGCATGTCTGGCAGCACTAGGTATGAATGGCAATAACGGACGGGTGACCGGGAGACTGACACATTTTTGCATTACGTTCCATTCTACTCTGACTATCATTTCCATTTTACTATGAGTATCTTGGGTGTAGCATCGTGAATAATATTTTTCACTTTTGTGTAAATATAATAAGATATTAGTCCAATATTTTATAAAAATACACTAAAGTTATAATGTACTGCTGATTATTTCAACAAAAGAGATTGAATATTACCTAAAAGTATCATAAATCAAACTGTAGCTTTATTCTCTATGCATAGAACGGAATGGTTGAGAGGGAAGAGATAGCAGGTTGGATTGCCGCCGATCTCGGCACAAAAAAGATTGGTTTTGTTATTGGCATGCAGATTACAGATCGATCTGTGGATATGGTCTGATCTCGGATCGTTTTCAATCTTGGATTACAGATACGATATTAATTTTGGGCGTTAGTTTATTAATTACTATTCTTAATATATCACAATTAGATATGTAAGAAGAGTAACCAAATGTCTCGCTTTTTTTAACACTGCCGTTATTGTTGCATCTTAGTGTCTGGTTTTAGTTATTAGTGCCATACATGTATGTAGTGAATGAGTGTTATGATTTTAGTTAGTCTGTGATATAAAAAAGGGTTAAAGCATCGAGTCACAATTGCTTTAACATTGGTTGAGGCCACAATGCGTGAAGCCAATTTCATGTTTCTTTATTAATTTTCAAACAATATGCACCGGTTATTTCATTAGACATGAAATATCATGTGGTCTTAACCAAGAAATAAATGAACAAAATGATCTAGACATGTAACAATAAATTGACGGAATATCTTAATGTATACAGTAAATTATTTTCCTGTTGTGGCCTCTAAAGGCAATATTCTGAAACCTATTTAGCACTTGAAGGGGTATCTCATTGCATCGTACTTAGAACTTCATTGATTTAAAAGAGTGTGTCATCTGTATGGCTTGTGTGCCTAATTTGGTCTGAAAATGTTAACTTTTTATAACCTAACCTTTAATTAAGTAATAAAGTATACATTATATCTGTATTGAGAACTGCATTTATATTATGAACGCATGTTTGTAATATTTGTACTTTCTAGTACAGATGTTTAACATATTGATAGTTCTCAATAAGTCCAAGATCACTGTAGTTAGTCCCTTCACTGTTTAATGCAAAATATAGCTAAATATTTTAAGAATGTTGTTCTATCAAGTATGTGCCTAAGCAAACAATCATGTTGTTGTTGTTACATTTCTTTAACAATATGATGACCATGTAAATACGGCGCTGTTCGTAGTATGATAATAATAAAAATCGTTTTTAAAATTATTCATTTTATTTCTGACCTGCATATAACCTCTATACATCGGTATATATTTTAAACAATATACATTTATTGTTATCCTTTTAATATATTCTCAGATCCTAAAGACTTTGTTGTTCGGGGTCCATTTCTAGTGGTAAGACTATATACTATCTTTACATAAGACCATGTCTAGTTTTGTTACTTGGTAATATGACCATTTATGTATTTCGCCCACCCTCAATATAGTGTACAAAAGAATTCAAATGTCTGTACAAAAGAATTCAAATGTCTGAGATATTAATATTAAAAAAAACTTCTTGACAAAAATTTCGTAATTTTGAGAAGGTAATATTTTTGCTGTAGTAATAGAAATATTTTTTTAGTTTATAGTTGTGGTGTATGGCTGCTTTCTTTAAACTAGTGACAAATTATGAAAACTGATGGATTTCTCAATAAATTAAGTACACATTTGAACTTCTATATTGTTATTATATTTGATTTTGTTTTCTGTATTAATGGTGTATGGGAAAGAGAAGTGGCCAAATAAAAAGTGGTCTAAGACAAAGTAGTTTTAACTAGAAGTGTGCAATTTTACAAATGATCTTATGTATAGGTAGCACAAGAGGTGGACCTCAAACGTCAAATCGGCTTAAATATATCCAATAATAACATATAGAAAAACAATAAGTACCATAAGGTACAAAGCCGGACCGGCAGCTAAAATTTCTTCTGAAACATTCTTCTTACGTAAATACATAATTACTATACAATAAATGACAAGTAAATATCTCAAACTAAGACAAATGAAACGTATATTTCTTTTTAAAGGCATGATAAAATATCCATTACAGGTGTAAGTCTACTGGGATGGAGATTGCCAATAGTCTTACTGGCCATGCCCAGTAAGTTCATTTCATCATTTCGATCGAAACTGCCATGTTTCATTTCTTCAAATTAATGTATGTATGTAGCCTAGCACTAATCGCAGAAGAGGATTAGTTTGCAGAAACTTTCTGATAATGACTTTGTAAGGCAAGCAGTGCTTTGTTGTATGACGTGGTTTGGCTTCCAATTCCATAATATTACAAGACACCACTCACAACACAAGTGTTTATGGCACTAGCGGGATAGACCTGTAAGTACACACTTTCAATTGATTTTAAGGAATAGCCATATTATGCAGTAGTTGGACTGTCCAAACACTCAATTGACCGGTCACAAATGCTCACACTGTTTTAGTCACTTGCTTTATTTGATTTTCAACGGGCACAGAATGAATAAGTAAAAACTCTTGAGTTCAGTTTCGGACAACTCTCGGGTATTAACGCAAATAATTAATTAAGGTAATGGCTGGTCTTTTTGTCCAGTTAAATGATTAAGAAGTTTTTTGACTTGTCCAGTTTTCCCCTTACAACACTCAAAGACGACGGGCAGGGGATTTGCTAAGTGGAATAAACCATCTTTTACATTCACCCAGTGATTATATACGAGCATGTCGTTGGGTTCAGCCTAACGACATAAGATAGATTAGGTACGGCTATTCCTCTTACCCTACCTAGGAGGGTAGTGTTTTTTTCGATTAGGTATTGGTCGGTAGCAGAGTGGAATGTTCACTTCCTGGGGCGAGGGCGGGGGCGCGGCCTGGCCCGCGGGCGAGGCCTAGGGCGGCGGCGGCGGACGCGGGGCGAGCGGCCCCGCTCTAGTTGCGCGGTGACCAGCTCAGCCAGCGCGCCGCGTTCCGCCAACATCGACAGAAATGTGCAGATGAACTCGTCGTAGTTGTGCGTGCGCCTGCAGTCGTCCACCTAACCAATATCAATAGAACAATTAATAACTCTTTTTAATATTGTTTGTAATAACGCCTGCTTGGAGAATTACATTATAAAAGAAAAAGAAGAAGAAATTATAGTCATGTGCGGGGTTCGAACCCGCGTCCAGAGGTTGATAGACGCGGGGTCCTCTACTCTTTGTGTTACGAGAAGAAAATCTAAAACGAGACAGATCTTGATTATCATGTTTCAGCCGTCAAGATACAATATAACATTAAAAGCTTACAAAATTACAAAGAAAGGCAGAGCATGTTCCGGCCCGAGGTACGGTCGGGGGTTCGAATCCCGCCCGTTGTCCTAATTTTTCCTTTCGTTGTAATTTTGTACGATTATTAGCTTAGCAGGCGTTACTGCAAAAATACTCATAAATGTTAGAATTATGGGTTTCCGTCATGGTTAACTACAAGTTAATTGAAAAATTAGTCTTGTATTTCAACTCAGTTTGGCTGCATATGTCGTTCCTTCCCCTTAAGACGGTTAAACAATAGGAACGAAATAATAAATTTGAGCCATGACTCACTCACTACGATAGCTCAATATGCAGAGCATTATCGGATGGTCGCGGGTTTAAATCCCGCTCGTGGTTATTTTTTTTCTTTTCGTTGTAATTTTGTAAGAATATTCGCTTAGCAGGTGTTACTGCAAAAATTACAATGTTAGATTTGAAGGGTAAGTTTCCAATCAACTAAATCCCCTATCACTAGGTCCAGGTGTTTAGTGGATAGAGCCTAGGGATAAATCATGGACACTCTTTTTTGATGGTCATGAAAGTGTCCACACTGGATTCTTTAACTTTCAGAAATTGTAAAAAGAAATTATGATAGGTTATCAGTGTATTTGCTAATTTGTCTTAAGAGTAAGTTAAGTAAGTAAATCTGACAAATGTTAAGGCGGCGATATGTTGAGACATCCATAGCAAATATGACAGAAGATTGATTAAATACTATTAAATGTGTTATGTACCTTATACATGTCTCGCTTATCATTCTCATCGTTAAGAGCTTGCTGACACGACTGCACTTCATTCACGATGTTGCTCATCAAGGCATTCAGCTCGGAGTGGGAAAGCAACAACTTCCTAAACTTCAGGGGCTGTTCCGGCGCGATCTCGCAGCACACCAGCATAGGGCAGTCACTGCTTTTTAGAAGAGCGGTTGTGGATGTTGGGTAAATCTGAAGTAGACGAAAAGGATGACTTATTAAAATGTATTACATTTCTTGAATTGTGTGCTGAAAGGGATATAGCATCAGGTGGATAATGATATGCAAACAGGGCCCCGATTCTCTTAGCTATTGACCAAACGCCACACTATTGCGATGCTTCTGCGATCGAACTGCTGTTAATGTCAAATTCGTTAGTCTGTTAATTCTAGCTCCTAATCGCAGTTGTATAGCAATCGCGTCGCTATCGTATGGCTGCGCTATGGCTTGCAAATTTTGCCACTGAAATAATAATGAAAAGTTTTATCAATTAAGCATCAGTGAAAACATTAATACAGTGGTTTTCTAGCAAACAATACATTCTATGCTATGCTATCTATATGCCACTGTAGCAACGCAATCGCAACAAAATAGCTTACAGCATACCAAATATGTCAGAAACTATTCATAGCAAGCCATTGACTTGCGATCGAACCTAAATAGCGGGCAGACTACGGATACTGTCAAAAATTAAATTGCGTTAACGCCGTTCAATAGCTAAGAGAATCGGGCCCCAGTAAGACTATAATGCTTAATGTATTTAAGGTACTTAATGCTGTATTGCCTAAAATAGTTTCGTAAATAAGCCATTATTTCTCGTAAAAAGTAAAGGATAAAAAATGGTTACAGTTAGTTATCCCTAAGAGATAGACATATACCATCGCTGACTTTTTTGTAGACCTTTTTAAGGTGTACAATACTGTAGTACATTATTTTGATGTATCTTGTAGGATTCGGCCAGCGTTTGCAAAGTAAGCGCAAAATATGTGTTTATTTACGACATCACATTAGAAGCCTCTAAAATTATGTTTTATACATATAAACCTTCCTCTTGAATCACTAAATATTTAAAAAACCGCATAAAAATCCGTTGCGTAGTTTTAAAGGTGAGATCTAATCATACATAGTGACAGACAACGGGAAGCAACTTTGTTTTATACTATATAGAGTATATGTATATAGTTGACCATAGTATGAGAACATAAAAAATAAACTGCAGCGTATTATTCCAATTTATTAGAGCTTCCACCGGCGCGAATTTTATACATATCGCGATTCTTCTGGAATCATTCAAATTTGAAAATCTGATTAGCCATTGAGGCGTGAAAAGAATACAAGAAATATATATAACTAAATTGATTTTCGCATTTATAATATATAATTGCTAAATATATTCAAACAACGAGAGACCTTTAGTTGTCTTTTAAACAGATAATAAATAACTACATGTACTTACTTCTCCTATGACTTGATGGCTTGATTCTCTTGTAATGGTTATAAACTTTACTGATCCACCGGATTCTATTGGTTCAACTGAAACAATTATATAATGTTTTCTGATTTTATAAATTGGTCTTAGACCACCAGTACAAATAAACTTCATAGACATAACTCACAAGCAGAAGAATTGTTAATTTTGATGTATTCTTAATTATTTTGTCAGAATATCATCAACTTATAATCAACCATTCAGACACCTCTTATATACATAAAAATATTTCTAAATTTAACCTGAAAAATGAAAAAAATAAAACATCCTCATCATTGATTTGATGAGTTCAATATATCAATATAATTATAAATTATTATAACAAAATGATACATAAGTTTAAATAAATACTAGCTGCGTCCTGCGCTTCACCCGCGTAGATAATAAGAAGTGATGATGATAATTATTGAAAAGTATCCTATGTGTTAATACAGGACCCAAACGATCTGTATTCTAAGTTTTAATTATATCGGTTCAGCTATTTCAGTGTGGCGAAGTAACAAATATCCTCACTCGTTCAATCACAAACTTTTGCATTTTTAATAAGGCTGATAATAAGAAGTAATATACCACTTTCAGGATGATCAACTCACCCAACACTACACTTCTATCCTGATGGGGTCTGTCATTAGCACCTATCTCAATAGTGATGGGCATGGTGTAGTCGATGTCGTACATTTGAGTTTGAGCTTCATCCAAATTGTTGAGTATGCTCTCTTCACTAACTGGAACTATGTGTAAATGACTCTCTGTGCTGTCTGGTGTTAAGCCCTGTTCTGAAATCATTATTTTAATTGATTTAGGTCTCATCTCTAGGCAACGCTTTTAATAATACAGAGTGAATACCGGTCGCCAGTTCAGTAACTATTAACACAAGCAACTTATGTTATACAGATTATTTTGTTTGGTATCAGTGACCATGACAATGTTTTCAGGAACTATTGCAATTTAAAGATCAATTTGATACATGTTTAAAAAAAATTATACAGTGTGAGTGTCCTATTCAAAGATATTCTAAGTGCTTTATAATATTCAAGTAGCGACTATGGTCACAGTACACCTATTCAGGCTATTTATCTACTCTGCTATGGTTTTCTTGTTTAAAGAGTTAATACTGCTGAAACAAAAAAAAGGAAAAAGTTAACCTATTAAAAAAAAGTGCAAAAACCGTTTACCTTACTAATGATTACAATAAATCTGATAACCATAAGCTAATACGAGGGTGAATCAAAAAGTTCTTAGAAGTGCATATATATGAAACCTTTTTGGATCAAGTTCGATATTCAAATTAAAGAGTGTCTATCACACTATATTTATGCAGACTGTCACTTATTTTTGTCAGTTCGTTCGCATGTAATAAATTTTTTTGTGCAACGAGTTGCTAAAAAGTCAAAATTATGGATAAAAGTGAGTTACGTGCGGTGATAAAATATCTCAGTTTGAAAAAAATGTCTACGAAGGAAATTTTTTTGGACATTCAGCAGACATTAGGGGGTGATGCTGTACCCTATTCTACGGTTGCGTACTGGGTGGCTGAATTTAAAAGAGGTAGATCAAGCTGTAAAGATGACCCGCGTTCTGGGCGGCCTTCAACCTCCGTTACAGAAGAAAATGTCAAAAAGGTTGAGAATCTGGTTTTGGAAGACAGAAGAATGACTATAAAACATATAGCTGAGATCCTAAAGATATCTTTTGGTAGCGTTCAATCCATTTTAATTGATTCACTGGGGTTCAAAAAAGTGTCTGCAAGATGGGTGCCACGAATGTTAACCGACGAAAACAAAAAGCGACGTTTGGAAATTTCCAAGCGTAATCTCGAAATGTTCCAGCGTGATCCGGATAATTTTTGCCGTCGTCTTGTCACCATGGATGAAACGTGGGTCCACCATTTTGATCCTGAAACTAAAAGACAAAGCATGTCTTGGAAACGACCATCCTCTCCATCCATTAAAAAATTTCGAGTTGCTCCTACCGCTGGCAAAGTTATGGCCTCTGTGTTCTGGGATAGTGAAGGAATCCTTTTTATTGATTTCATGCCAAAAGGCCAGACGATTACTGGACCCTATTACGCAAATTTAATCCCGAAAGTGCGTGAAGCGATTAAAGAAAAACGTCGTGGAAAACTGTCGTTGGGCGTGTTGTTCCTTCAAGATAACGCTCCTGCTCATCGATCGGAAGTTGCGGTCAACGCAATCCGCTGTGCTGGCTTCAATCTCCTTGACCACCCACCATATTCTCCGGACTTAGCCCCAAGTGATTTTCACTTGTTTCCAAAATTAAAAGAGGAAATTCGTGGAACAAAATTTCACGATAATGACGCGGTTATAGCTGCCGTAGAGGACTTTTTCGAGAGTCAAGAAAATAATTTTTTTTCACAAGGAATAAGGAAGTTAGAAACGCGTTATTCTAAATGCATTGCATTGGAGGGAGATTATGTAGAAAAATAAAATATTATTATTTAAATCTTTGCATTTTTTAATATTGATTCCAAGATTTTTTTGATTCACCCTCGTATTTATATAAAGTATCTGCTATTGAAGATATTAGAACATCTTCAATAGCAGAACAGGGCCCCGATTCTCTTAGCTATTGAACGGCGTTAGCGCAACTTAATTGCGTGAAAATTTTATAGTCCAGTCATTATATTCATTATTATTTAATATGTAAACTTTAATATTTTAACAGTGGTGTAACAATAAAGAGTTTTCTATCTATCTATCTATCTATCTATATACATTTGGAAAAGAAAGTGAACCGAGAAAGCCAAATTTTTGATATTACGTGGGGGGTGGCTAGAAAAGCTTAAGTTCAAATTGTCGACCAAAATAACCTTGTGCAATTTCCGCCATCTTGAAAAAACCCTTAAATTCAGTTTTTTCATCATAACTCGGTTCCCCGTTGAGATACGAAAATTTTTATAGAATACTTTTTTGTAGCTTTTTTCACGATCTACAATTAAGGTCCTCTACATTTTTCACGTATCGATCGTCGTTTTCGAGATATCGATCAAAAATATCGAAAATTTTTGGAGAATTTTTTTTATTTCGCTATTATTATTTTTTTTATGGAAGATATCAAAAAATTTTTGAAATAAGACTTGTAGAGCGTGTCCAGACCTACAAATTCGTTTTTTTATTTTTCATTTCCGACAAAAATTACGACCTCCAGCGCGCCACAAAGTCAGTAAAACTGTGCCCGGTTTTCATTTAGCCGCTCGCTCGGTTGTATCCACACGTCGAAATGGATGGAGAATGGTTCAGGGAATTATTGCAATACAAAAAAAAATCATAAACCAGCCGAATTATAAATCAAATACATGAAATTTATTGATAAAATAATTTTACATGAATAATTTTACATGAAATTTATTGATAAAATAATTTTTATGCAGCAAAAATAATGATTACAGGTGGTAATTTTTTTCATTTTTTTTCATTTTCACGTTCACACGTTTCACTTTCACACATTTTCACACGTTTTTCGTCGTTTGGACGGTCCTGGCTGTTCAAGTTCCTCCTCGGTAGATTCTTCGAGTCGTGAAGCCTCTTCAATCGCAGGAAATGATGTTGTGAGGGTCGAAAAATTATAATCATCGTCATCGTCGTGATCGTCGTTGAATAAAATCTCGACTCTGGCGACATTGTCACATGTTTGTCCACTGCAGTGCAGGCAAATAACGGAGCAATGAATTCCTGCTTTCCTGCAGCCACAAGCAGCTCCACACTTTCCTTTGCATTTGCACGAAATTAGTTTTAAAAGTTCAGGTGGAGCGGGTGCGGCTGTGGTGCAAATTGGTTCGAGCCCGTAATTTGTTTGTCGCCAACCCCATTCCTGTGGATCTTTGTAAATTCCGAGCCATGTTTGGACTTGTAGATACGTCCACATAAACATCGTCAATCAGAGGTTTTTTGCAAATAAAACAATCACCCATTTTCACACAATTTTTCAAACACGTACGCTCGCTTCAAAATACTCCAGACTACTGACTGGAATGCTACGAATAAGGAGCAGATGTTCCGGCATGAACACGAAAAAAGGGTCTTTTATACCTGACCCACGCCCAAACTCTAACGGTCGCTCTATAGCGAGACGCCATAGAGCGCCATGGAGACGCGTCGGGCGCGCTGGGGCCGACTTTGTGGCGCGCTGGAGGTCGTAATTTTTGTCGGAAATGAAAAATAAAAAAACGAATTTGTAGGTCTGGACACGCTCTACAAGTCTTATTTCAAACATTTTTTGATATCTTCCATAAAAAAAAGTTAATAGCGAAATAAAAAAAATTCTCCAAAAATTTTCGATATTTTTGATCGATATCTCGAAAACGACGATCGATACGTGAAAAATGTAGAGGACCTTAATTGTAGATCGTGAAAAAAGCTACAAAAAAGTATTCTATAAAAATTTTCGTATCTCAACGGGGAACCGAGTTATGATGAAAAAACTGAATTTAAGGGTTTTTTCAAGATGGCGGAAATTGCACAAGGTTATTTTGGTCGACAATTTGAACTTAAGCTTTTCTAGCCACCCCCCACGTAATATCAAAAATTTGGCTTTCTCGGTTCACTTTCTTTTTGAAGCCGATTTTTCCGACGTAATGACTGGACTATTAGTTTTTGACAGTTTCTGTAGTCTGCCCGCTATTTAGGTTCGATCGCAAGTCAGTGGCTTGCTATCAATAGTTTTTGACACATTTGGTATGCTGTAAGCTATTTTGCTGCGATTGTGTTGCTACAGTGGCATAACGTATTTTGGAGGATTTTACATAGAAAAATAGCTAAGTGATTTAAATATATTTATTTAATGTTTTGTTTAGTACAAAACCACTGTATTGATGTTTTGACTGATGCTTGATTGATAGAAGTTTTCATTATTATTTCAGTGGCAAAATTTTCAAAGCCATAGCACAGCCATACGATAGCGTCGCGATTGCTATAGAACTGCGATTAGGAGCTAGAATTAGCAGACTACCGAATTTGACATTAACAGCAGGTCGATCGCACAAGCATCGCAGTAGTGTGGCGTTTGGTCAATAGCTAAGAGAATTGGGGCATAGTAGCAGTAACAAGTAGTATTTAAATTCCAAAATTGGAAAATACAGGACTTTTTTTGGTCTAATGGCTTTTTAAAGCATTGATAGCATAGTATTTTTTAACGATCAACGTTTATTTTTATAATCAGTTTATTAAGTGATCAAGCATGAGCATTGGCCCTGATTGGAGCCTGTTTATCAATTACCATTTTTTTTATTCCCATGGGTAATTAAAAAACGTTTTTCTTAACAGTTCCATAAAATATTATAGATATCATATGATGAATTTTCCAAATAGTCAATAAAAAAAAAAAAAAAAACATGAGATAGAGAGAGAGATATATAAAAATCTAATAAATTGGTTTTATTCTCAGAACATATTGTGTCATTGATTTTTTTATTGTTGTGTAACTGTAAAATTTATATTTAGTTATAGTTCATTATCATCTCCCACACGTGTGGGGTCTCGACCGGCACAATGTCTTCTCTGTGAACACAAGTCACAAACCACACATGAACATATAAAAAATGCGTGAATCAATAATAAAAAAAAAACTATAGGACACAGTGCAACCTTTAGAAAAAAAACAGCTATCCATGACCCTCAGGCCTCACATTCAAAGTTTTCACTTTGTTCTGCTACACTATAAAAAACGAACTGCATGTTTACCTGTGAGTTCCCTAGTTTTCGCTAGTAAGTGACGCATGTGTTTTCCTATCTTAGATAACGCTTCCTTTACTCTCTTTTGATTTAATTCTAAACAAGATAGCCTTTGTGTTATTGCTATTCTTCTGTCTGGTACAACTGCCATTAAATTAAACCTGAAACACATTAACTATTATTTATTTAGAGCCTTAGTTGTGCCTGCTCACCATCCTGCACAACATCACTTACCAACAAGTGAGATAGTGGTCAAATACTAACTTACAAGCTGTAAGAAAATAATATTACACTAAGCTCAGAAAATATCGCTTGAAATCGTCAGAATTAATATAGCTCCTGGCCCACAACTTTACCTGCAAAGTATTTTGTAAGGTCCTCTTTATAAGGAACTATTTAGTAAATTAAGTTCACACTAATCATAGTTCCAAGGAGAATCACTGTACCAATTGTCATCAAAATCTATTGGACTTTACAGAATTACAATGAGAGCAAAAACTATGTTATAAATATTTTTCCTCTGGTTGTAATTTTGAGAGAGAAGAGATAGACATATAATATCCTGATTTTTTTGTAGATCTTTTTAAGGTGTACAATACTGTAATACATTAGTTTGATCTATTACGTAGGGCCAGTTTTTGCAATGTAAGCGCAAATCAACATCGCAGCGACATCACATTAGAAGCCTCTAAAATTATCAGTGTTTTTCAACTACACTCGAGAGCAATGAATCCGGGTCACTTAAAGAATGTTAAAAATCTCGGAAACTAAAAATGATAGGTTAATGCAATAAATTGTATTTAATAGACAATGTAATACTCCTTAAATGAAAGTAAAAAAAATATGAGTCACCATACATTTTATTAACACAAAATTACATAAAGAAAAAAACTGCTGATCTCTCCTTAAAACAAAAATAGGAAACATGAAATTTTTGAACTTTATTACGATTTTCTTGAATTTTAATACTTCGTATTGCCTCCTCGTGCTTCCATTACTGCGTTTACGCGGTTTGGCATGCTGTACACCAAGTTCCTTATACGATTTTGGGGAATATTCTCCCATTCCTCTGTGAGAGCAATTTTGAGCTCACGAAGCGTGATTGGGGGAGGGTTTCGTTGTTTTACGCATCTGCCTAGCTCGTCCCAAGCATGCTCGATCGGGTTGATATCCGGGCTGCGCGCTGGCCACTCCATACGAGTAATGTTCATCTCTTGAAGGTAGTCATTCACAATCCTACCTGTATGAGGTCGGGCATTGTCATGCATACATATAGCATCCTCACCTAAATTGACCATAAATGGACCAACGTGATCATTGAGGATTTCTTCCACATATCTTACGCTAGTTAAAGAGCCGTTTTCTATGATCACCAGCTCTGTGCGACTTTCAGAAGAAATTCCGGCCCACACAAGTACAGACCCACCACCGTAGGCTACTTTTTCTTCGATGCATGCTTGCTTGAATCTTTCCCCTGGTCTTCGATACACTCTGTGTCTTCCATCGTGCTTGTAGAGCATAAATTTTGATTCGTCGGAGAACATAACTTTTGACCAATCTTCAATACTCCAATTTACGTGGCTCTGGGCATATCTTAGTCTCGAAATACGATGCCCACGCTCCAGTTTAGGGCCGTTTGCAGGTCTAAGGGGTTTTAAGTTAGATTCAGCAAGCCGACGTCTTACTGTCCATGCACTTGGGTTACTTCCTCCGAGGCGTCGAAACTGATTGGTGAGTTCAGTTCCTGTGAGAAAGCGATTTCGAAGCATGGTGTTCACCAAGTATCGGTCTTCTCGTGCTGTGGTACACCTGGTTCTGCCCGTTCCTGGTCTGCGTAGGTTAGAACCAGTTTCTTCGTAACGTCGGAGAACTCTTTGTACTGTTGACAGCGACACACCGACAGTCCTGGCTGTATCGCGCTGACTCCGGCCGGTTTCCAGCATTGTAAGTATTCTGGTGCATTCTTCAGGCGTAAGCGACATAATTTCAGCTTGAATAATGAATATAGAGCACTATCAACATGGTTTATGTACCCACATAAATGACAGATTACAAACAAAAGCAAAACCAAATGCTGTAATTTCGTAGTTCCATCTTCGAAAGTGGCCCTTTTTCAAATTTGATTTTTTTATGATATAACTTTACAATAACTAAGAAGTTTTAATACCTTCATTTAAGGAGTATTACATTGTCTATTAAATACAATTTATTGCATTAACCTAGCATTTTTAGTTTCCGAGATTTTTAGGATTCTTTAAGTGACCCGGATTCATTGCTCTCGAGTGTATATTATGCATGTATTATACATATGAACCTTCCTCTTAACCCATTGGCATCGGCGTTAGTGATAACAATAAAATTTCATTCATAACTAGGACATAGTGGTCCTAACGATGCCTACTTATTAAATCATTCTATCTTTAAAAAAAACCGCATCAAAATCCGTTGCATAGTTTTAAAGATCTAAGTATACATTGGGACAGACAGCGGGAAACGATTTTCTTTTATACTATGTGGTGATTATGGTTGTACATATTTTTAAATTATCAGTATCATAATAATATGCCTTCACATCTGATGGTAAATTTACACATTAACTAACTCTTAAAAAATAAGGTGTCAACAGATACTATTTGTGTTTCTATAAACAACATACAAGCTAAAAACAGGAGTTTCTTATGAACCAATCAATACCTAATAAAATATTACTCCCTATCAGCAAAACTAGTTGTGCATAAAGCAGGGTTCGAACATATGTACCAATGGATATATATCAAATGAAAATCGCGAAATACATGCCCGCCTGACTCGCTACCACCCTTATATAGAAAATCTGTCGCCAAGTTCCGTTCCGGCAGCTGTCCTTGAGAGCCAGTAATTCTAGGTTAGCCTGATCAACATCTACGATCACACCATGACTTACCATCAGGTGAGATAGTGGTCAAAGGCTAAACTATCAAGCATAAAAAAATCAAGCAGTATTAAGGGTGAACTGGCTGGGTATTAAACTTGTAAAGGCGCAACCATATAATTTTAATATTGTTAGGTTGCAATAACAATAAAATAATAATATGGTTGTCATACAAAATGGATATATATCAAATTTTTTATATATATAATAAATATCCGATATTTTAATATTTATAATAAATATTGGATATTTCCGAACCTTGGCATAAAGTGTATTTAACGATTTATGACATAACTACAGTAGAATACCTTGCAGTTCTTAAAATAAGTGCTATCTGTCAAAATTACATAATATCATTGTTTATTGACAGCTTTCACATTTGATGAAATTAGTCTTGGATGTGACAGCTATCACTTGAAACAAAGATCTCAATAAGACAAATGACTTAATGTACTGATAGCTGTCTTTACTAAATCGTACATTAAGATTGATGTGAATTTAAGTTGAAAGAAGCCCATCCCAAAAAATATGTCATCTTTCACAAGACCATTGTTCACATCCAACCTGAGTGTTGCACTACTTTAGTTATGAAACCGGAATAACAATTGAACTACTGCCACTAGATGGTATTTTGAAGTGAAAATTAGGTCGTTTTCCAATTGAGTTATTTTCGATAATTTTGACCACATGTTGAGTCTATGGATCCCCATTTAATATGAACCATAGACACAATATGTGATCAAAATTATCGAAAATAGCGTCAAATGGTATACGCCCATGGTCTCTTACCAAAAAATAATGTGCATCAATCATTTTGACAGCTGTCACATTTCAGAAATATTTTCGGAAGTAAACAAGCAAGGTATGTGATAATTGTAGCGTACATCATAAAGATTACAGATGCTACTAAGTAAATAGTGTATTGTACTATATAAATAGTAAAAAGTAAACAAAAATTAGTAATTGTGCATACTGATTACTAATCAGTATTTTAATCAGTGATTAGTCAATAAGAAGCACCTTTAGTCTCTGATAATGAAGCATTAATTACATTACTGTTTCAAAGTATAATTTAACTATACCTAATATCATGCACTTGCTCCCCACCATCTCTGCCTAATCTTCCAGACATTACTCTCCTGAACTTATCTGTCCAACCTTCACTATTGCCCCAGGGCCCATGATCTGTGGGGTATGGCTTAAGCCCATCAAGTTCAAACAGGTGACCATTGATAGGAACAAAGCTTACAAAATGGTAGGCTTCACCTGAAATATAAAACAATTTTAATAAATTATTAAAGACTTGATATTTTATACAGAAAAAAAAATCACAAGAAATACAGTTCACATTCTGGATCTAAACTGCTACTGTTGTGGTGGCATAAAATAATCTTAATATTTAAAACAAATGAATGAGTTTGGTAAAGGTACAAGTTGGTAGCGGATGACATGAAGCTGCAGCAAACGACGTGTCGCAGCGACACTACTGGTTTCTACGTATTTCTATGAAATTCCCTCCGTAGTTAGCGACATGAAGCTAGCGACGCGTCGTCGAGCGGCAAACGGCAGTGTCGTCCGACCGCAGATCAGTAGTGCCGCTGACACCGGTATTGAATAAGTTCCCTCACTTGCTCTGCATTTAAACATAGGATGTGTTGCTTTTCGTCTTTTCAGTATAATAAAAACAAGTCATCATCGTCTTCTTCCTCTTCTAATAAAATATATATAAAAAAATGCGATCACTATTCTTGAACACGTCAGACATCTTGTTTGACGGAGCACACCAAACCAACTGGTTGTCATCTGCTGTTGCCGTCTGCAGTCGGGTTCGAAATGATGACTGCAGCAACATGACGCAACGACGTGTCGTGACGACATGAAGCGACGACATGTCGTCTGCTGCTGCTGCGTGCAGTCGGCTACCAACTTGTACCTTAATGGATACTCGTATATACATTATCCTAGTCTTCTGTGCACTGTGTATAATGCAGTGTGCAATTGGTCTATATTATAATGATTTCAATTAAATCAATGAATTGGTTACCTTAGAAAGACACAGGAGAAACTTTAAGAATAGTTTAATATAGCTAATAATATGCCATATTTATTAACAACAAATATTTTTAAAATAATTTAAGAAAACATTCAGTAATATTTTTATAAAACACTTAGTACATATTCCGCCCAATTAGCTGGAATTGTCACTAAATATTTGTCAAAAATATTTGTTGATGTTAAAGTTTCCGCAAAGTAACGTCTGAAATTATTCATTATGACATATTTAATTAAAATTTGTCCTGTGAATTGAGTAAAAAACAAACATATATATTTTGACATAGTAATTAAACATCGGGCAAAAATAATGATAAATATAGGCAATATAAACCGTTCAATTACTATGTGTAATAATCGCGAAAACCTAAAACAATATTATATATATATATATTTTGATTTAATATGCAACTATTATTTTTTATCACTTCCAAAAATGAAGACATTCTTCATCTGAATCTTTGTTATGCAATTAGTGAAAATTATAAATTGGTTTTGATGTTTTTTTGTTGTTGCTTAGAATATACCCTCCAAGTAGGTCCTACTTATATTTCATAAAATCGGTGGAGTAGTTTTTGAGTTATAGTCAAGAACTTGAAATATGCATTTGCATATCAGGATGATTTAATAGTACTTGCAACTTTTGTCCACGGTTAACAGTATTTTGGATGATAACTAATATTGTAAGTAATATGCATTACTAAAAACAGTGCAAAAAAACAGAACTTCCAATACAGAAATGTATGAAATAACTTGTGGAAATCAGATCATGAGTGATTTGAATAAACAAGTTATTTCATAATTTAATAGTCGAAAGTCAGTTCAGTATTAAAAATAAATTTATATAGGTAACCTGTGAAGCGGCCTGTAGATACTCCAGCATTTTTGTCAGTCTTTTTCCGAGCCAGCGGAATAGCATGTGAGTTATGAGCACAGGCTAGCTCTGGAGTGTTTCCAATTGCCCAACCTTTGTTTTCAGGGTTCATGCTAAGTGTGTGATGCTGAAAGTAAATTATTCCTCAATGATCTTTTAATATAAATTACCTACAGAGTTATTATTGAATAAAGTGATGTGTGAAGATAGAACTGAAATAATATCATCATTAATCTCTTAATGTCGATCCTTCGTCGATCATCATTAATCTCTTAATGTAGGTCCTTTTAAAAGACCATGGTTTTATTGTACCCCAGGTCTTTTAAAAGACCATGATTTCAATCATACAAAAATGTACCTTCCAACCAAATACAAAAATAATCGACTTTTTCATAGGCTTTTAGTCCTTGAAAATAAGAATTTGATATCCTAAATGCATAATTATCAAAATAGAGGCCTAAACTATCAGTGAGTCTTCTTATAATTTATATTTTAGTGCTAAGTTTAAATGAATAACGTTAACATATAATGGGTCTAGTGAAATAATGATAAATATCCTGTAAATCTTGTTCTGAGATGGGCGTTTGATAGTATCAAATGGATAAGACAAAATGAAGGATGAAGGATTTCAATCTCTATCCATTTTTTTTTATTTCCATTCTAAAGATTCCACATTGTTTTCCACTAACACAATTTAGCAAACTATCATTTAGAACTAGATCAAATATGCATATGAGACAAAAAATATGTAAATTCGTCTCTTAGTATGTAGGTAATTTTTACCTATGGACATTTATTGATATTGTTGTGTTGACAATAAGCATTTTTGTCGATGAGCTATTTTTTAAATGATTTATCTCGGGACTGCCAGCAATATTACATAATTATAACCTACTACTTTTAGTTACACATATATATGTACATTGCATAAGAAAATTAACTTCACTTTGTTTACAACTACCTAGCCCAATACATGTTAAGCTCATACTTTGGTGTTTTATTGGAGTTATAACATTAACTTTTTATGTTTTTGAACTACCTCAAGCCTTTAAAATTTGTGGGTGAAAATGCATATCAACCTGAAGACCATCTAAAAGGACTTACTGTACTATTATTACAGCCATGACTGATGATCATATTTTAATGGTTTCATCTAACAGGCAACCAGGCTCAAAAAAGTTAAGAGATCTGTTGCTAGTTGGTTGGGATTTGTCTCTCTTGACAAAATATAAAAAAGAAATTAATTTTTTTTTTTTTATTTTAAGTTTTTTTTTTTTTTTTTTATCAATTAAAAATAATCATGATTTTGAAGTCAATCAACTCATTCCCATTGAATCAAGGCCGTGTCATATCAACAAGTGTAAATAAATTACATGGAAAGAGCATACCCTGTTGCCCAACATGCTTAACTCGTTGTCATCGGCTGACCCACTATGGCCAATTTATGAATGAAATTCTATTGTTATCATTATCGCAGATTTCAATGGGTTAATATTTCAAATTATTTTGAACATTATGCTTTTTTATTGCAATGAATGCTGCCTCAGATAATTATTTGGACACCTAAAAGATAAGGACATGGGAAATTACATTTTCATGAAAATTTGGGCATATTTTAGTTTAAAAGCAACCTAAACGATTTTGTTTTTTTTAATCAAGTATATGATTTGTACTGTCATATAAGGTTAGTTGGGGTAAGTGCGGTAACGGGGAAAGCGCGGCGAGCGTTAATATACCAGAAACTAACAATGATATTGATGAGCCAGCCATCTAGTTATAAACGGAGAAATTAAAATAGTTATGAGAAAAAAAATTGGTGGCGTAACTTAAATGAATCAACATTTAACGCCATTTTTATTTCAAACTGACATTTCACTATGGTTCGAAGTTAACATGTGTGCGTTTCTGTGCTCAAAATTTTAGTTTGTTCAAGATAGTAACTGATCTGTAATATGTAAGTATTTTCTTTGTATACTAAGCTTCATATATACATAGTTTTTTTATTTGTAAATAACAATATTATCAACTTCCACTGTAACACTTTCCCTGTTTTACTATATGTATCTTTTTAGAGATGAACCTTATTTCTATGAAGAAAGGATCGAAAATTATAGTCTATTTTATGTATTATCTAAATGCTAATCTCATTAAAATGTCATAATAAACACGTCTACTGTTAAATTCTTAGTACTGCCGCTCTTGCCCCATTTCATTGGGAAAGTGCGGCTAGGAACAAGCTTTTAAAAAACCAATAAAATATCGAATATAATGTATCAAATTCCTGAAATTGTAAGTTTTTATCGGAGATTATTCATCGGGTAATGTAGTACAAAAACAATGTATATAAAAATTTCCATAGTATCAAAGATATACGAGTGCAAAGTTTACTTTTAAAAATTATGGTGCGCTTTCCCCAACTCACCTTACAAGTTTTTAAAATAACTTGTATATGTTTGGTAGACATTTAGAGAGAAATTATATGGCCATTAAGGCCATTCATAAAAATTTGTAGATTCAATTAGATTGAAAGCCAAATTAAAAAAGCCAAATAATACTTGTGGCAATGTAAATTGTATATTACTTATTCATTTTAGTTTGGGTGGGGTTGGTTATTTTAATTACCTATGACATGTATGATAAGCAAACTTTTAATGTGGTTAAAAAGTTGTTTTGTGTCATTAATATAAATTGTATTATTCAAATAAATAATAACAAGTAACATTTTGATATGTAATCTTTATTTGTTCTGACAATAATCCCAATATCTCAAATGTTTTATATTCGGCCAAAACTTTTAAGTCTTCCTAACCAGCAACCATACTGCTGGAACTAAAATGGTGTGACATAAATAAAAAAGAAATGGAAGAACTTTATGTTCAGTATACATAAATATGTACCATAGGAAGGGGAGGAGGGGAGAGAGGAGGTAACTATATCTATCTGTAAAAAATAATGAAGGTACACGGTGTAGTATATAACAATTCTAAAGACGAGCCCAAAATATTTAGATTTTCATACCAATAACTTCAACACTGTTAATATACAAAGTATTTCAGAATGAGAATAAAAAAATTAAGCCAATACTCAATGTTGGATATACTAAGGTTCAGCCTATATTTTCATCAACGGTGTTTTTTTAAAATTTGTACCGCTGGCATGGAATTTTTTTAAATAACTGATAGAATATTTCAACATACCTTGAGTCGACTGAGTGTTTCACCCAGATGAAGGTTCGGGCAGTTGAGGAGTATAGAAAGTAAGGCGTGAGTGGCACAGCTATTTGGTACCATTTGCTGCGCGAAGAATATGTTATTGATCGTTTCTTCGTCACGCACGTAACTTTCAATCTGCTCTACGAACTTCCTACGAGAACGTCGCTCTTCTATCCATCTAAACAGGAAGATAAATCCATATACTGGACTCTCCAAAGGCTTGTGTAAGTCGTATATTTCTTCCACTTCCACACCTTTTACTCCGAAATCTTCCAGTAACAAAGTGAACAATCCTGGGTCACTTTCTAACTCAAGCCACCCTTCTGATAAGCTGTTTAATTCAACCGGCATGATTTTCATATGCGTCTTTGATTTAAACTTTATTGTCCCCTAAACCTACAAGACGAAAACACTTAGGGTATGTTCCATTAGTCGCTAAGAACGTAAATTTCGATAATTTTGATCACATTCTGCGTCTGTGGTTGTGATCACTGTGATCGTTTGTAACTGTCATCCCCTGTTCCATTTAGGATAAGTGTGAGTATTCCACAACTCTAAGGAGGTCTGTAGACCGAGATTTAGGATAAGAACGCTAAGAATGCCACTAAGGGCCTGTTCCATTAACCGCTAAGAACGTAAATTTCGATAATTTTGATCACATTCTGCGTCTGTGGTTGTGATCACGTGATCGTTTGTAACTGTCATCCCCGTTCCATTTTTGGATAAGAACGCTAAGAATGCCACTAAAACTTGCAACTTCTGTCACTTTTGACATTAGATGTAGCGTTTAAGGCGAAAATAACGCCAAGACCCATGTGGAAAACTTTTTGGGAGTGTGATCGTTTTTAGCGTTTTTAGCGAATCTCACTCAAATGAAACGCACCCTAAATTTTGCCACTTCTGTCACTTTTGACATTAGATGTAGGGAATTCAAACTGTTCCAGTAGCCTCATAGCGTTTATGGCGAAAATTACGCCAAGACCCATGTGGAACAACTTTTTGGGAGTGTGATCGTTTTTAGCGTTTTTAGCGAATCGAACTTCAAATGGTATGCACCCTTAAAAATAACAAGAAATTCGTTTGTTGTTATTCTAGCTACTTATTATTAATCTGTGCTCGTTTGTGAAGGGAGGGAGGAAGCAGGCAGGGAAACGAACGAAATAGGGATGTTCGATCCGATCCGATACTTGTATAGATCGATCCAAAAAATGGTATCGAATCTTCAGGATCGATAATTGGATCGATACACTGTATTAGGATCCATAGCGATCCAGCATACCAATACAAATCACTGGATCAAATATCCCTAGAACGAAACATCAAAGAAAAAGGCAGGTTCTTATTATTATATAGAGGGATGTTGGATATATTATATCGATGCATTGAAACTACCCGTTGTCTGATTTTTACCGCCCGAAACATCAAAATGATCGAAATTGTTCACTGCAAACATATACTTACTTGCATATGCAACGATGTATTTTCAAGCGATACATCGAAAACCCGTCCTTACAAGGACAGCTACGTTGACCGTATTTTAGTGTTTAATTCTCAGAACTCAAACTAACAAATCTCACAACTCAAATAGATTTTAACTCATTGACCACATATAAAATAGTGCAAATTTCTGTTATTATTTCCTTGTTATTGGCTTAAGTGGCATAATGTAGACGCAATTCTGCCAATTTCAAAGCAAGGTCTATGAAAGATATCTTACAATAATTTGTTCATATCACCTTCTGGTAGGCAAACTTACTAGAAGAAGGTCTAAAAAAGCCTTCCGCTCCACGATCACCAAGAAGGGTGCCGAAAGTGTGGGATTATGTCATTACACCAGCTTCCTTAATGGAGGCTTTAGCTGTTGATAATCATCATCATCATTCATCATTTCAGCCGCAAGAAGTCCACTGCTTGATATAGGCCTTCCCCATAGATTTCTAATAGAACGGTTGGAAGCGGCCTGCATCCAGCGTCTTCCTACGACCTTAATAACGTCGCCCGTCCACCTTGTAGGTGGTCTTCTGACGCTACGCTTGTTTGTTTGTGGCCTCCATTCCAAAACCTTTCGGCCCCTCGACAATCAGTTCTGCGTGCTATGTGCCCTGCCATTGCCACTTCAACTCGCTAATCCGCCGGGCTATGTCGGTAACTTTTGTTCGTCTGCGGATCTCCTCATTCCTGATTCGATCTCGTAGAGAAACACCGAGCATAGCCCTCTCCATAGCGCGTTGTGCGACTTTGAGCTTACTTATAAGGCCCTCAGTTAGAGGCCATGTTTCAGTTCCATAAGTCATCTCTGGTAACACACACTGCTTGAATACTTTCGTCTTCAGGCACTGAGGTATTTTGGACGAAATGACTCCGTGAAGTTTCCCGAACGCTGCCCAGCCGTGTTGGATTCGACGATTGACCTCTTTAACAAAGTTGGACTTGCCTAGATTGACTGTTTGTCCTAAGTGAACATATTTGTCAACAACTTCGAGTAGGTACCGAGTTTCCCACTGATACCGGGACGGGCACAACATGGACGTTTGACATTACCTTTGTCTTGTCCATGTTCATCTTAAGGCCTACCCGTTGAGAAACTCGATTGAGGTTTTCGAGCATTGTGCTCAAGTCTTCCATCGATTCTGCCATGACCACAATATCGTCAGCAAATCGGAGGTGAGTGATGTATTCGCCGTATATATTTATGCTGAGTCCTTCCACTCTAGAAGTTTGAAGGCATCTTCCAATGCAGCATCATCGTGAACAGTTTCGGATATATGACATCTCTCTATCTCACGCCTCTTCGTAATGGAATCGCCTTTGAACCTGCTCCTGTACTCGGACCGACATGGTGGCGTTATTGTACACGCACTTTAGCACCTCGATGTACCGATAGTCAATACGACATCGTTGGAGAGACTCAAGCACCGCCCACGTTTCGATCGAATCGAAGGCTTTCTCATAGTCCACAAACGCTTAGCATAGTGGCAAGTTATACCTACTGCTCGGTCTTCTGTATAACTTGCCGCAGCGTATGGATGTGGTCTATGGTACTATAACCTTTTCGGAAACCGGCTTGTTCGGGAGGCCAGAATTCAAACCTGTGACTGAGACGGTTCGTGATGACTCTTGAAAACAGCTTATAAACATGAGTCAGAAGCGTGATAGGTCTGTAGTTCTTCAGCAAGGTATTATCACCTTTTTTAAAGAATAGCACCACCACGCCTCTGATCTATGCAACGCCAGAGCGTTGTACCTCCAATATGTCCTGTTGAATTGCATGTATATAATATTATATAAGAAGGTATTTGTATTTATTGTATTAATATTATGGATGTAATATTTTATGAAGATCATGTGTGCTGTGATTATTATGATTTATAATACCAATGTTTTTATCTTTTTTTTTGTATATCCTAAACCGTAATATTTCTGTAAATCCTCTCCGTGCAAGGTTGCCTGTAAGAAATTGCTTAAGCAATAAGGCCGCCCATTGTCCAATCACATCAATTATCATTGTTTGTAATGTTTTTACGTGTTTTATTTAAGATTGTTGGTCAATAAAGAATTTTGTATTGTATTGTATTGTAAGCACGGAATTGAAGAGCTTCTGGAGGACTTTGAGTACCGGTGTTCCACCCGCTCTCAGGAGCTCAGATGTGATTCCGTCATCACCAGGTGCCTTGTTGTCCTTAAGCTGTTTCAAGGCCATCCTAATCTCGTACAGGCTGATGTCCGGGATGTCTTCGGTGTCGGGTCAGCTTGGCTCTTGGGTCTTTGCCCAAGCTAGTATCGGGTTTAGCGACCGAAGTGTAAAGCTGTCCATAGAACCTCTCAACCTCTCCCAATACCTCTGGTTTGGTCGTCACTACACTGCCGTCCTCTATCTTCAGCTTTGTTAACCGGCTTTGCCCAATAGACATGTCTTTCGCAAACACTATGGAGCCCTGATTCCGCTCTATCGTCTACTTAATACTTTTGGTATTAAAGGAGCGTATGTCGTGTCGCAAGGACTTCGAGATTTGTCTATTGAGCTGCCCATATGACCTAGCATCATCGGAAGACTGCAGTGATAACGAGCGTCGTTTTTCCATGAGGTCTAGCGTATGGCTAGAGAGTTTCTGAGGTCCATCTCTACGACGGGGTCTAAAAAATTTAGAACCTACCGTTTGGACAGTTTTTACTTAACCGTCATTTATCTCATCCACCAAAGCTAAATTCTCTAGACAAGCGAAGCGATTTGTAAGCTCGAGTTGAAAACTTTCGGGGTTTTGGATATGTGCGCGAGTAGGCTGGAGCGTAGTCTTTATCAAACGGGACCTCTCAAGTTTAACATTAATATCCAATGTGCCTCTTACCATTCGGTGATCGCTAACGGTTTTCACCCTATGGATCACAGAGACATCACTGAATATATGTTTCTTGGTGGTCAAAATGAAGTCTATTTCATTTCTCGTGGAACCATTGGGACTAAACCAGGTCCATTTCCTGTGAGGCGGCTTCTGGAAGAAAGAGTTCATCATAAAAGTCCCTCTTTTTCAAGAGCCTCGGCCAGCCTCTGTCCCCTGGGGTTCCGTTGCCCATACCCAAATTGCCCCATTCTCAACTCTTCATCGCTCTTTTTACCCAGCTTCGCGCTGAAGTCCCCCATAACAACATTATAATAGGTTTCAGAGATACGAATTGCCCAACTTAATGTCTTCATACATAGCCTCTACAGCTTCATCTGGGTGTGTCGAGGTCGGCGCGTATACTTAAATGACCTTCAGCGAATATCTCTTAGATGCTCTGAGTATTAGGTATACCACCCTGCTCGAAACATTATCGATGGTTAGAATGTTGTTAATAAGAGACCTGTGGACGAGAAACCGGACACCACCTTCGGACTGTTGGTCGCTCTCCCGGTAGTAGAGTAGGTTACCTATTTTTGTTTATCATAAAGTGGGGTGTTTGCCCATAATCGCCACGCTGGGCATGCGGGTTGGCGATCGCAGGACGTAACTACTCGCACGGTGACGCTGCTGCCCGTCTCCCGCCAGTGGTATTTAGCTACGCCTTCTTTAGGATGGTTATACCGCCATCTGTCGGTCGTTAGAGCCTCGTTCGTTGATCAGCAGGATGTACCGCGGGTAGTTGAGGTTGACTTGGAGCAACGGGTGTTATTTGACTCCCATACATCCACTGTTGCAAAATACAACAAGGTTTTGTTAGAGCAACTTCTAACAAGACCTTCCTAAGAGCCTATAATTTTCCCTAAAAGTGTTGTAACCCTATGTCTCCCATCTTCACAGGGAAGGTTTTTAGGCCTTAGAACCAAGCCTAAACACTCATTTCAACAATCAAAACCGACCCTAACGTATCTATTACTTGAATATGCTTGAAAGAAGCCCACTGTGATTCCACAGGTAACAACAGACAAATTAAGTAGGATTTAGGATACATTTTTGTCACTGCGTTGTCTTATCTTACACAAAATTGACAAAATTTTATGGGGCGATGCCCCGCCCAGGCTCTCGCACTGGTGGGTAGACGGGGAATTCAAGTTTCCTTTGCAATTATGATAGAACTCGTACATGTCTTCATGTCAGATGACAGCTGTCAAATGAAAATAGGGCTTATCTCAGAAATTATTGACCCTAGACTATTAGTTTGTTCGCATATATGATAGATCTCATAGTGATCTTCATTTCGTTTATGTCACAAACAATTTTATAGATTAGTTTAAAAATCCCAAATAAGAAACGAAACTGAAAGCTGCAACATCAACTGTCACTTTGACAGCTGTCATATCTAAGGCCTTTCTTCAGAGTTAATCCAATAGCAAAAGTATTATTTGTGATATCGATGAAGCAAAGGACTTTGTTCCCACTCTAGTGCAGTGTGTGGAAGAGGAAACTTGAATTCCCCGTCCATCCACCGGTGGGAAAATCCAGAGGGTGGACGGGGCATCGCCCATTTTATGCTTCTCTTTTGATTTTCATTGGACTCCCTCTTTCTTACTTAATTTCTCTGAGAGTGACTACTTAAAACTTTATGTACCTACTTAATAGTGACCTAAAAGCCATATGAGCGTTAGATTTAGGGTATATTCCATTTGACGATAATAACGTTATTTTCGATAATTTTGATCACATTCTGCGTCTATGGTTGTGATCACTGTGATCGTTTGTAACTGTTCTCACCTGTTCCATTTAAGGGTGCTTACCATTTGAGTGAGATTCGCTAAAAACGCTAAAAACGATCACATTCCCAAAAAGTTGTTCCACATGGGTCTTGGCGTTATTTTTTTATTTTTTTTTTGCCAGACCTGTTAGCCTTTGACCACTATCTCACCTGATAGTAAGTGATGATGTGGTCGAAAATGTTGTTCAGGCTAACCTGGAAGTACTGGCTCTCAAGGACAGCTGCCGGAACACACCGTTAGGTGCTTGGCAACAGACTTTCTACTTGAGGGTGGTACCTAGCCAGGCGGGCATTCGCAAAATACCCTACCACCATGCTAAATAGGGTACGTACCATTTGAGTGAGATTCGCTAAAAACGCTAAAAACGATCACACTCCCAAAAAGTTTTCCACATGGGTCTTGGCGTTATTTTCGCCTTAAACGCTACATCTAATGTCAAAAGTGACAGAAGTGGCAAATTTTAGTGGCATTCTTAGCGTTCTTATCAAAAAATGGAACGGGGATGACAGTTACAAATGATCACGTGATCACAACCACAGACGCAGAATGTGATCAAAATTATCGAAATTTACGTTCTTAGCGACTAATGGAACATACCCATAATAGGACTTTCGCCATAAACGCTACATCTAATGTCAAAAGTGACAGAAGTGGCAAATTTTAGTGGCATTCTTAGCGTTCTTATCCAAAAATGGAACGGGGATGACAGTTACAAATGATCACAGTGATCACAACCATAGACGCAGAATGTGATCAAAATTATCGAAAATGACGTTCTTAACGACTAATGGAACATACCCTAAGATTTGTCACTTCTGTCACATTTGACATTAGATGTAGCGTTTATGGCGAAAATAACGCCAAGACCCATCTGGAACAACTTTTTGGGAGTGTGATCGTTTTTAGCGTTTTTGGCGAATCTAACTTCAAATGGTATGCACCCTTGAGTAATCTGCAGCATGGTTGCCAGATGAGGCGAATTATCGCCATTTAGGCTACCTTAGGGGGTCAGATGACGACCAAAAAAACCAATCGGCTACCAGTAGCCATTTAGGCTACCTAGGAAAATAAGAACAGTCGGTTTAGGCTACTTCAGGATTACTACAATTCTATTATTTTATTTCATAATAACTGAAAAGTATAAAGAAAAGTAATAGACACGTCCACCGTTTTTTCATCAGGGTCTTTCCATGCTCCTTGCTTTCTTCTAGGTATTGCATCTAATATCTGTAATAGTGAGATAGAGACAGATTCATCCGGGTAGTAACTCATTCTAACTCGCTGTATGATAGATACAGTTCAAAATCAAAACACGAAATCGATTTCAAAATCAAAACACGAAACTTCATTCACAAATTGTAACTAGCCGGGCGCGAAATTTTATGTCACTTGTTTCCTAAATTCTTAATTAAGTTGAATGGGAGATAATTCTTTATTACTTAATACTTTAATACAGACAAAATTTATATTTTTACATCAACCGTATTATTTTGTATGACCGCTACCACTTCTAGTAGGAATGAGGATTCTCCCGTCTATAGAGATGGGGAATATCTGCAGAAGTTTCTGCAGATATTCCCTATTATATTATAATATTATACCAACAGGAAATGTTTGACAATTATAATACCTAGTACATTAAGTAGGTATCAACCTACATTAATATATATTTTTTACAACACAGGTACCTAGTTTGTTTTCATTTGAGCTAAATATAGACTACTTTAACAAAATCTTAGGTGAATTAGGCTACTTGTCAAAAAATAAAATAATAGGCGATTTAGGCTACTTGATAGGCAAAATTAGGCGACTTGAGTTAGGTGATATCTGGCAACCCTGATCTGCAGAGGTACATCTCAACAGCTTTGCATCTCAATTCTAAACTAGCGACGGCAAAAATTTGTTAAATAAAAATATTTAAAAAATAATATACCCAAAACAGTACACGTTAATGTAATTCCGTACTATTAATACCCTTCAATTTATTTGACACTTAATACCTATCTTAAATTTTTGAGGATAGTTTATCACATTGTTGCTGCATTAATTAGAAATAAAATTGGTAATGATACGATAGAGTCATGTGGGTCAAGTGTGCGCATTTAAACTTTGACGCTTCATAGACTCGAAAATTATGTGTAGAATGAAAAAAAACTGTGTTAATTAGTAAGACTGTTTATTTGTTATCAACTTATACACAATAGTAGTATTGTCAGTAGCTTATAATTTAAGAAATTATAGAAAACAAAGACCGTTCCATACGCGCACACTTACCCCGGTATAGGGGTAAGTGTACGCAGCACTGTGGGTAAGTGTACGCAACAACAAATAAAGACATATTTTTAGAGCATAAACATAATTATTAAAATTTTCATCATAGTTACTTCAAGTAATCAACGTAACAATCATCTTAAATTAAAATATGAGTAGTAATCAATTGGAACGTAGAAATCCGCAGTTACTTCATCATACATCTAGTATCACCTTTTTGTCGTTGATTTTGTGATTTTACTTTCGGCAGAGCTTGTATGCATCCGGAACTTTACTTAGATAATCTCGAGGAATTGTGAATGTATATTTGAACTCTAAAACAAAAAATAGCAACATATGTAAAAAGATTTGCAAGCAGGGTAAGAATGCGCCTGCGCACACTTACACGACATGTTACTGCGCACACTTAACCCAAACCATCGAAACAGAATTGTATGAATGCCGTGGATTGTTGCGTCAACATAACAACTCAAACACTGGCAATTATCAAACTAGATATTATGTTGTACTCGATAGCAAATAGCATATTTTCAAATAGTTTACATGACTACAAAAGATTACGTGTCAAAAAATATGACAAAATATCGTGAATATTTTATCAAAAATCTTCATTTACCTGTAAGATTAAAACGGCGCGCTAGCAGCCACTGTAAAACGAGCGCTTCACAGGACATCCCGTGGGGCACTGGAGAGGGGGGTTGCCGTTCCTTAGCTCTATATAGTTTTGGAGATATTTTGAATGCGCACACTTAGACGCTGCGCACACTTGACCCACATGACTCTATACTACACAGACACAAAACATGAATAAGCGAAAATTAAGAGCTATATTCATGATTTTTTTACAATTGTATTTTAGTTATTGTATCTTATAATTATCAAGAATATTAAATATTTCATTTATAACTAGGCATATATTTATAGGTACATAATATGTATGTAAGACGTGCACTTTTTCTTAAACTCATTACAAAAATTGGCCTAGCGCATCATAGATATTGAGAACAATAGAAGTTCATTCATAAATGGACGATATCTTACACGCGGATGCCTTGGGGGTAATTTTCAACCAATAAAGTTCGATTTTTGTTCGCAGGATACTTATATATGCGCGATAGTTATATTATTTATTATTTGGCTAAAGATGGCATATTGTACAAAGGGGGCCCCTGGTTCCTAAACTAGGTTCAAGACCTATGGCATAGCTTCCAGGCCTCTTTCGTCAGACTAATACAGAAATTTTTCAAAAGTTTTCATACCTACAAAAAATAATTATACCTAGTATTTCAAAAATGTTCAGTAAAGTTTCAAGTTGTCGGATAGTGATAGGGCTCGCTTCGCTCAACGCTTCATGTCTTGTATACAATGGATTTGTAGTTGTGTACATTATTGTGTTATTATGATTGTGTTCAATTTTGTCCACATTATATTGTCGTGATATTAGAGCGTACCCTATAATATTCCTTTTTTTATTTCTATCGAAGGTTGTAGGAATAACAGTTTTGGAATAAAAAACAAAAACGCACGCGGGTAGACAAGAAAGATTTTGTATGAAAAGGTTTATTTCTTTGTATTGTTGCAAAGTTTGCATGATCAGGTAGGATTATTACAATATAAAAAACATCAATGTGACGATTAGTAGTAAACTAATTACGAATTTTCAAAACATACTAGTAAATCTTAATTTTAATTTCGCTGAAGTATTAAATAAATCGCATAAATTGTTCATGTAAGTATGTACTAAGTGTATTGATGATTTTAAGTCGTTACTGGGTATATGGGTCACTCTTGAAATGAGAAAAGACCTAAGGAATGAGGGTAGACTCGAAACAGGTTATCGCCCAACCCTGGTGCAATCGTAATGGGCCGTACCGACGACGGGGCTACAAAGACTAAAACGTTAGTGTCGGTTATCAATCGATTATAAGTCGGTTAGATGTCAAGGCTTGGTTACAAGTTTTTATTACTCCCTGTGTGGTTGGGAGGTATAGGAATACGCAGAATTCACAGTCTGGCTATACCAATTTTTTTGTCTCCCGTACACTACTATTACAGCCATGACATTCATCGTTGAACAGAAGCTTGGGGGAGCTCAATAGACGACTTTTCTCGCATCGCAGTGTAAGATAGTAGTTTTATATAAGGTCCTGCTGCCCACATTTTATTTTTTTTCCATTCGTCGACTCTTACGACTCCCACATGAAAATATGGGGTACTTCTGTACACTCGCTGTACATAAAAATTAGAGGACGTAAATTCTCAAACCATCTTTAAGTTCTTTTGATGTATCAAATCTGGTGGAAGCCGTAAAGACATGTTTGTTGGCTTATCAAAATACTAAGAATTCCCTAAGGTTTTTTTCTCTCAGAGACAGTGAGATCGGCCTCGGCGAACAAGTAGGTACGCAAAGATCTTTTAGATACATCTCTTAGTGTTGCAGATCGTGCTTATATTCTCGCTGTTTCTGTTTGGAAATCTGGTCTTTGGTGGTAGGCCACCCCTTATTTCAACATTGGTAACTTTATAGATCCATCCACTTTTTGTATTGGTTACGTTATACTTGCGTGCAAAGTGTTATGTTGCCATTCACTGCCAGTGAGATCACGAGTTGGTTGTTTCTATTACCTCCCTCTTCATATTTGACCTTGCAGTGATGAAGCATGGATTTTTCTAAAGGGAAACCCTCTCCTAAAGACCGAGTGTACCAAGTGCGCGCCGAACTCACACCCCGAGGTGTCCGTACCAACACACAATTTTACTAAAAATGTTTTGTGTTTTCATAAAATCGGTATTATAAGCGGGGGTCAAACTCGCACTCAGCCAACGCAGCGTTTATGCCGAGCTTGACAGCTTTAAATAGAGTCTATACAGAAAAGCAAAAACGTAACCTATGTATTGTATGAGAAGCTTATTGTATGGTCACAGAACATGGTATGGTTACTATGCACTAAGCTGTGGTTCGGGAAAGCCGCTATCATTACCGAGTTCCAATATGTAATCTATAGTATATAGATATTAATAGTCAACCGCCATCTATGTATAACGTAAACTTGCATAGCTATTGCAAAATATATCTCTAATTATCGGTTATTTCTTAGAAATCACCATTTAATCATTATTAATGTAGAAAGAAGTAAGTACAAAATTGTAATTTAGTCAATGTTACTCGACGGGAATCAGCATGTTCGTTCGTTTCGCCAGTGTTACATTTTACATTGGACATCTCAGTCATTTGAGGTAGGTTAAAGCGAGTTAACGTTACAACTCGCGTCTTAATCTTGTAAAATGTAATCAAAGAGATATTTCTGAAGCCATGATGTCCTAGTGCCAAAGGTAGCCAAGTATGATCTACACCGCAGGGAGGAAGCACTTCGCGGATGCTAGTAGAAAGTCTGACCAAGTAGGTAAGAATGGGTCTCGCAACTGTCCTCGAAAGCGAGGTCGCATTTAAGGCTTAGCCTGAATAATATCTTCAACCACATCATTACTTACCAACAGGCTAGACAAAGGCTAGCTTAGGAGCAATAAACATAGGACAACTTGAAATAAAAACATGAATAATTTCTCTCAACAACATTTAATTTCTATGTACACTCATGACGTCCATAACTTTGTACAGGGTACAAATAATAAATGCACAACTTCAGCATTGTAAAATCGTCGCAAAGACTTGCAGGCACGCTCTATATATAAGTAAATCAGTTAGCTTATGCACACATTATTCATTAATTAAGTATTACAATTATGTTAGGTTTTGGTCCCATTTTATGTCCACTGAAGCTCACAATTTTCAATTAAACAAAAATCTATTTCTATAGAAGTTATTGATTTAAGTATTTTAGGCCTATTATTACGAAAAAACAACAGTCGTGTTGGAGATCTTTTTGAAAAACATGAATATAACAATAACATAATTCTGAAATGGTATTGAAATTTTCTGCTGCAACTCGTCAAGTGACTCTAAATCAGCTGCCGTTCCCTGTGCCTAGTTTGGAACTTGCTAAATTTTGGAGGTAGTTCGACAAAACGTTAGATTCTACTAGGCACTAGGAGTCTAGGACATGATATAATGAACCACGTCGTCTTGTCAGTGGTACTTCGTTATTTTCAGAGATCGTTCAGTTGTTCAATCAGAATGTGTACAAAAAATACTAATAATATTGCATGCCTGTTTTAAAACAATTAAGTTACTACGCGCGTTACGTTAAAGTCGTTAAATTCAAGACTAGAATGAAAAATTAACGCATATTTAAGCTCTTGAAGGAAACAACCTTCAAGTCTAAGTTAAAAACACTATTACGATGGCAGATATAACCTACCTTTACAATTTTATATTACAAAAATGATTACTTGTAAACTTATATGAAACGCAATAATATTAATAACTGCCATCAACTAACAATGTACAGAGCCGGGCTGGTCACAACACAACAACAGTGTCATAAATAACATTCATATAAAAAAACCAGTTAGGTATTTGCCTTAACATTTTCTAAACAGTGCTAGCATGCCCAGCGGCGGAAAAACAACATGATGCTAATGGCACAGCTATAACTAATTACTGCTTCTTCACATATAAAACCGCTAAAGATATGTACACTGATCTTCGATATCCAACCGACACTTAACATCTAGCTACTCATTTGGAACCATATAGGTGCTCTGTATCGGAACACAATTTACGAGTTAATTGGAAGATATTAAAATCAACTTAAGTATATTACACATAATCTTTTATACAAAATCATATTTTACAAAACAAAGCTGGTAAAAGTAACCGTCATCGTCTTTTTATCACATAAGTACGCATCGCTCTACTCTTCGACAATCTACCGGCTAATAACTAATTAAACGATCGTTTCATGACTTTCATGTGTGGATATGTACGCACATATATAAATATAATACCGCGGCGTCGTCGCATCGTCGACAACGTGGTCTATCACTAGTCTCATCACATGAAACAGCAGTCGATTGAACGTGTTGAACGCAGCGGTGGTTTCACCTGATGGCGTGCGTCGGGTTATAGGGCGGAGGCGGCGTCTTGGGCACTTGCGAGCGGTGCACTGGCGCGGGCGCCACGACTACGGGCGTGGCGAGCAACTCGTCCGGCTGGCCCGGGATGATGGTCTCCGGCAGGTGCGGTGCTGGTCGCATAGGCTCCAAGCGCGCGCTGCTCGTCGCCTGCAGCAACCTCGCTGGATTCAGCTTTATGGCATCATCGTACGTTGGCGGCGCCCCCGCCACCGTGTCGTAATCTGGCGGCTTCTGCTGCATCGTTTCTTCGTCTGGCATCGAAATCACGTGGATCGGATCATCAATCTGAAATACACGAGTGCACGTTATGAAACTGTATCATGCATCGACATGGTGCCGACGAGGACTTTGTTCTAACCGTGACGACTAATAAGAAGCAATGGGCTAATTTAGCTTGTTGCTGTGATATCGTGAGAGGTCAATTGTCACATCGGCTTTGGCAATTGTTTTACGCCTCAAGGTCAATTAGTTTTATCGAGCTCGCTTTCGGCCGCTGAGGCTAAATCTACCGGCTCAGTGTGAACTGACTGATAATGCACACTATTCATTCTGATGTCGCAATCACTAACTGGATCGTACACCGTTAGCTTCATTGTTTGGATAACTGGCGTTTCGTGATTCAGACAGCTTTCAGATATGGAAATTAAAAATTCAAGAGTTTAAAGATTTCGGACCATTACTAATTAGGATTATAAGCCTTTCCGATTCATCATGTTTTAAGCAGCTGCAATATGACAAAGCTCTTTTAACCAAGTATAAGGTTCTTCATAAGGTTCCATCCTTTGTTTCCAGTTTTTCAGGTCTCAAACCCCCGCGCACATAATTTTTTACATATGACAAGACAACCCAATTTTATTTACTGCATCATTAAATTTTGTTGATTCTTTTTTGTGGGTATCATCTCTCAATTGGTCGCATTTACATTATTTTTTTATTTTATTTAAGGTACTTAAAATCATTAGAACAAAGTATCTGCCAATATAGGCCTACCTCTTCGACAACCTAATGAATGCGAATATATTATTGCTGATGCCAAATAGTTATTGACATTTGAAATCAATTCCGTCTTAGATACCATAATAAAAGAATGATATCTACTTTTATAAAAAAAATAACCAATCATTGAACACTGTAAATTAACTATAGTTGAATTTGGGGCCATTAACACAGTATTCAGCTAAGAATGTTTGAAACAGAATTGAATTATGTACGAATTTAAAACGACCTTGTCCACATTTTTCAGTGTAGTTTTTTTTTTAATTTTAACCCTTTACTTGGATGTAGCTTAGGCTGTAGCAGTATTAAATATTTTTTTAGGTGGGAGGTCATTTTGCAATGGCAATGGCCTAGCCTTGTCTGGGTAGCTACCACCCTCAAGTAGAAAATCTGTCTCCAAGCACCTAACGGTGTGTTCCGGCAGCTGTCCTTGAGAGCCAGTAATTCTAGGTTAGCCGGTACAACATCTTCGACCACATTATCACTTACCAACAGGTGAGATCGTGGTCAAAGGCTAACCTATCAAGCATAAAAAAAGTGAATAAATGCTTAATATCAGAAATAGTCGCAATCAGTGTAGCAGAGATCCGCGGTACCATAGGTGCGCTGTACATCTGTTTTTTTTTTAAATGTTATTGTGATGGAGCGAGCTCGAGGCCCACCTGATGTTAAGTGGACTAACCTCTGCCTATAATAGTTGCAATTCATCACAAGTCACGGATTGCACTGCGCCCGTCACATTGAGACTTAGTTGTTAAGTCTCATTGTGCCTGTAATTTAACTGGCTCTCAAGGACTACTGCCGGAACACACCTTTCGGTGCTTGGCGACAGAGTTTCTACTTGTCTCCCTGATGGAACCACCTTTCTACACTGAAACATGTAAAATGTCCTGTTGAATTTTTTTTATATTGTTAGGTTTGCAATAACGCTTGCTATGCGGATTTCATTACAAAATCACAAATATACGATAGGAAAAATTTTAAGTCATGTGAGGGATTGGGGCTCCATCCCAATACGATGGTTAAACAACGGTAGGAAAAATTCGAGTTATGACGTCATGTCATGTTAGCTCAATTGGTTAGAGCATACCTCGGCTCAAGGGGTGGATGGACGCGGATCCCGCACATGACTTAAAATTTTTCCTATCGTATATTTGTGATTTTGTCCTGTTGAAGTTTAGGTACTGACCTGATGTGTGTCAGGTGACGCACGGTCTGCCTGCGGCTGCCTCGCTGGAGACTGCAGCCAGCAGCACATGGCGGCGCATATGAGCAGGGCTCCAGCCACTATGCACGCGACGCCCACGTATCTCACGGGTTCTGCGTAGTCCTCAGCTAACCCCAGCCAGTTTATGAGTGCTCCGGCGCACAGCAGCACCATGCCATACCTGTACGGCCTCTGTGACTGTCTGCCTTCGTCTAGGGACATGCCTGGAACAACACAATACACAATTTATTATTTGAATATTTTCACACATTACCCCGTGAGGTGCCGGGTTAGAATTGCACCTCCCCATATCATCCCGTGGGTCGTAAGAGGCGACTGAGGGAAAAATACTGGAAGGTGGGCAGCAGCGCCTTCTAAAGTACTGACATCTTACACTACGATCCCCAAGCCGCCAAGCGTGGGATTATGGCAAATACCCCCTAAATAGGGGAGCCCGTTTTCAGCAGTGGACGATCCGGCTGATACAGTACTATTGAAAAGTTAGTTTTTTTTTATGGTGGGATGAAAAGTAGAGTGCAAAATATTTTTTCTCGTGCGAAGTATATTGAATCCATCGCTGCTCTTAGTATTCTACACCAGAATTCTTCGTTCCGCTATAGATTCAAATAGCACCCTCGCTGTAAAGATATTAATTTGCTTCCTTGTGGTACAATCTACTTTTCCTACAGTTCGAGATTAATAACGATAGTCAGACCCACGCAGTGCCGGTTTTTATTATTTGTTTTTTCGGGACGTTTTATTTGGGACTACAACCATATTATTATTGCTACAACCATACTAAGTTTTGGCGCTTGTATGGATTACCGTTTCTAGGATAGAGCAGAAACGTTAAAAAACTCGTTCCTTTTCACTTTTTGCTATTATCATTATTTGTTAGGCAATCAGCTATAGTAATACTAATTCTGTGAAAATTGTAACCGGCTACCTGATACGGTTCTTAACATACAGCCTATTAAATATCGGGCTCACGGACGGACGGATTTGGAGCCGGAGGCTTAGTAATTATTAATACTGTATTAATAATAACTAAGCTTCCAATTTGAAGCAATGATAGCCGGGTGGTTATAGCTATGGTTTGCGATGCCGCAAGTCCATGGTTCGATTCCCGCCGCCGCCGGCTTGAGCTTATCCCTATGCGTAGGAGGGTATTTTGTGAATGCTCACCTGGCTAGGCACCAGATCCTCAAGTAGAAAATCTGACGCCAAGCATCTAATGTGTGTGTTCAGACTATGTTTCAGAGTGACGGGCGCAGTGTAGTTAGTTGTGAAGAAATGCATCTTTATAGGCAGAGGTTACCGCGGGCCTCGTGTATGTTACGTCGCAATCACATAAAAAAACACTTACAAGACCCGTTTTGAAAAAATTAAATAGTAAGGTATTATAATTGATATCGGTGTGGTTCGTTCAGAGTATATTTGACTATCAAGGTTCCGTTGCCGTGAGTAAGATGTTTACGAACTACGAACTTACATATGTACGTACTTAGATTGAGATATTTGCGTTTACAAAGGACAATTAGCAGATGCCCATTTTAGCCTGCCTTATTGCCTGTTTCAATCACGGTTGTGGGTGGTACACCTCTGTACGTGGACATTGAGTAGGTAGGTTGATAAGACCTACTTTTTACTGTTCACCTTATAAAGTAAAGCATGACTAGACAGTCAACTATACACATCATCTACTCGTACGAGCAATCGATCGTTTTGCATAGTCATAAACCAATTTCACTTTTCCCAATGAATATGCTAAATTGGAATAGAATAAAGATGCAAGTTATAAGCTATACACGTTAGAGCACATCAAATCCGTGGAAAATGTAGTTTACTGGGTTAGCGAGTAACGGGATTCTGTATTCACGAACCGGTGATCAAAAAGAAAGCTGGGAAAGTGTACAATTAGATGACACACAAGGTAATTTGTATCGTGTTTGTGTGTGAACTAGCCGGTGAAATGTATCGTGATTGCATGGAAGGTCATGTACGATTGTTTGTGTGAACGTTATCTCGAGGCAATAAGACGAGTAATGGCATAGGTAATGGTGGGTCGTCAGGCTGTTCGAGGTTGGTGTAAGACAATGGACTCTCATGATGTGGGTCAAGTTCGCGGCGTGCGATCGAGTGGCGCCGCCGTTCGTCGGTTCGGTCACGCGTCTCACCCTTCATTATAACCTCCTTGAAGATCCTTCTTATACTTAGATCTTAACTAAGTATACCTATGAATTTATAGTATTTTATATGTATTCTATAGCATATGGCATCTTGGACAAAATCGAAAGCGTTTTATAGTTTTACCCCCAAACGACAAAAGCGACGTAGCTCTATTAAATGTCACATGCTCTCTATCCTAAATTGAGGGGTATCATCGTCTACAGCTCATTAAGCAGAGAATGTTTTTTTACACGACTGCCACATAAATGTAGTGTTATGATCGCAGGGTTCATGTATGTATGTTTGTGAGTTTCTTTATACCACCATAACTTCTTTATGGCTTAACCGATTTTAATGTATTATATATCGTTAAATACGTCTTGATAGCGCAAGTGACACTAGGTCCATAAATTATAATTTTAGACGCAATATTGTAAGAGTTTTTTTCTTTTGTTTTAGGAATGGAATCCTTTAGGATTATGGTTTACCATCGAATGCTTTTTCAAAATGAAGAGCTTTAAAAAACGATTCCATATATATGTATATATAACTTGCAGTTTTAATTTCAATTGAATGATAAAATCTTTAACGTAAATAAATCATTTGCAGTCGGGTTTCTTACTTTTTAAATTTATATTTGCTTACAAGTTACACAGAATGCCTTACTACGGTCGCTGGGGCACAGTTTGAACTAGCGATCTTGCCCACTACATCCACCTCATTGCAAATATGCTATTATCGCTTCGAAAATAATAATTATCTCGCAATAAAATGAAGAACTTTCCTTCTCAGCTGCTTTTACTTAAGGTGAAATGAGCCTCAAAAGGTAAATGTTAAATTGTTTTTCAGAAAAAGTGTACTACGTCTTACAGATATGAATACAATATACACCGTGTCCCAAAATTCAACGATAAGCCGGCATCGGTGCATGGACCTACTCATGACTCCTCGGAAAAAAAAATAAAAAAATTATAACTGTTTTTTTTTATTAATTACAGAGACTTTTATAAATTTCATCGATATTCGATACCCATTATGCTATTTTCAACTACCATGACCACAATTTTTGACATATTTTTGATATTTTTTGTGCATTAGCAACCTAAGAAGGACGGCTATCTACCACAATCCTTTAAAATTACAGAAAGTCTGTAGTTATTTTACAAAAATCAGTAAAAAAAAATTTTTTTCTTATAATTTTCATCGATTTTAACATTCTATGCACTTTCTATAGTCTGGGTTAAAAAAAAAGTATGGACACTACCATGGCAAGTTTTATTAAAAGTTGGCGCAACTTTATAAAAGTCTCTGTAATTAAAAAAAAAAAGAGTTATAATTTTTTTTTTATTTTTTCCCGAGTAGTCATGAGTAGGTCCATGCACCGATGCCGGCTTATCGTTGAATTTTGGGACACGGTGTATAATACTCTAGAAGATGTAAAAATTCTATAACAGATCCAAAAACACGCTCTCGATAGAAAATGATCATGCATACAGCCCTAAACTTTCGCTTCAACAAGTTTTATTAGGAAATCGTATCATTTCGCTTAATCAAGTTTTGTGTCTACGTAGGAAATCGAATCAATACACATTTCATTTAGAAATATCCTATAGGAATATTTTGATACAGTACCTGAATTTTTTTCCGTTTCTTTAAGGCAACTTTTATATGAATTTATTTAAAAAAATCGCTCACTCTATTCATATATTGCATAGTAGCATGGGAAGCGAGGTCGTCCTACGCGCTCCCTCAGACTGACATTTCAAAGACCACATCGTCTAATAGAAGATGCAGCACTAATAAACCCGAAAGATACCATACAAAAATCGACTCAGTATATAATCAAGAAATCTTTACCAAATTATACTTACATGAGTATAATTGTCCTCGGTTAGGCGAAGTATCGTAAATTAATGAATACATGACAGTCCATGCCATATCAATATAAACTAAGATGGAAGTTAACACAGGTCAAGTTCAACGTTTTGTGTTTACAAAATATACGGCTAATCAGTGCCTAAATATTTCTTCGTAAGATGTCACAATATTTCACGGAAATATAATGAGATCAACTTAAAAGTGACGCACCACTACCGCACAACATCATTTTGTGTTCTCTGATGTGTCTAAACTGAGAAAACATACAATATTTGCCAAAACTGACAATTGAGTACGTAACTATCTATATTATCTTATCGAACTCTAGAAGAATCACTCGATAACAGGTCAAAGAATTTGTCTGAGACAAAAACCTCTTGACTTTGTAAAGATTAGTTTTAGGGTACCGAACATAAAGGGCGAAACTGAGTTGTTAATGTCACTGTGCAGTCTGGTTGTCTATTTGTTGGTCCGTTCTACAAATAGACAACCGGACTGCATTTGTTGATCCGTTCTAGGGAAGCCGTGGCATATGCCACGGCTTCCCTAGCTGGTGAGTTATAAATAAGAAATATATACATTTTGTACAAATGTTGACTCAAAATGTTGAGTTAAAATATCTGTTGAAATACTTTTCAGTTCAATACATGAATGGGTATTTATTTGTAACCTATTTTTTGGGGTTTCATCGCCTAGAGGTCATTGAGTAGAGTATAATATACCCCACTCAAAACCGACACAACCGATAACAGTGAAGAAGTTAGAACTTCTTTACTCAAATGTAAAACATTTTTCTTTCATGGTTTATGCACTTGACCAATATATGGATATTAAACCGATTGTGTTATTTTTCTTCAATTTGAATTAACTATGTGACTCCCTTCAATGTTTTTGGAGAATTCGGATAATCCAAGATAAGTTTACAAGGATAAACAAAGATATTATTTTCCTATCTAAACAGGCAATTGCTAAGGCTTGGTAATTATCGAAGTCAAATATCGATATATAATATAAAACTGAAAAACCAAGTGAATCTCGAATAAACGCATATAACACCTAGCTAACAAAGGTACTAATTATAATACCAACACGGCGAAATGTGAGCAAGTATTTACGTATGTAATAATATATTTTTACAACAATAGAACGATAACTGAATAATAAGTCCACGTGTATTACATCCTTTGGATTTCGGAAATCATTAAATACAAATAAGTATATAAATAAAACTTAATGATATATTGACAAACTCATTGTTAAGTTAAGGGAGGTGGATAGTGATTAAATACCTACGCGATAGATGACGTACACTTGAACCTGAGAAATAATAACTTGAAGTACGTAGTACTATATCTCAATGAACTTGTATTGTTTATAAGATGTATCATAGTACCCACACCCCATATGCAGTTTCATATATATGCTGGTTAGGAAAGTAACTGAATAATGCACGTTTATCATTAATTCATTATACATCTACGAACGTGGATACCGCTTAAAAGAAACCTCACCTCAGCCTACTCCAACAGAGGTGTTTACAGCATCTACGTTTCGCAAGATACGTTTTCGTCCTAATGTGGACGAGTCTATTACCATATACCGGGAACTGTTTCAGCCTTCGATGAGCTACTAAGCAAATACTGTTCCAAAAAATCCAAGATTTCGATATTCCAAAGAGACAACGCCTTACGCTACTCGAACAACAAGGCAGTCTCATATATTATTAAAATGAAATTAACGTAGAAATGTACTATTATACTATTAAGGCTTAGTTACCAGAGCGTTGAGTAATCTCTGGATAGGTTTCAACGCGGATTATGTTAATGTATCAACGATTTAGCCCCAGCTACCACCCGGTACACTTGTAAGCGGTCCGGCACCCGCTAAGGCTTCGCCACTGCCCTTCCCCCTTCCCTCCCCTGCCGCCACCACCGGTTTCGTTAAAGCGATAATATTCCTTAAATGGATTAAACCCACACGGTGACATTGCGTGACATTATCTAAACTAAGTATAGACTTACTTTTACGTACTGAAATAAATATTTGATAGTACATACCGGCTCTCTACCTGACTGTACTTATCAACGAATAGGAAATACAAGTATGTAATTACCGTACCTATATAATTCGTCAATACTACCAACTTCTTTAAAGACTAAATTCTTGAATATTTATTACGTAGAAACCTCTTGTTTTCAGTGACATCTGACGAAAATTGATAGAACGATAAAACAGACAACGAGTTAACATGTACCCAATCAATTTTCTTTTCAATAACAACAACAAACTACTTTTTTATATATTTTTTGCAGATATAAAGTATTTATTATCAACGATAAAGAACCTTGAAATAGAACTTAACGACATAAGTATCAATGATATGTAAAATATTTATAGCGATGATTTTTACGTCGCGTGCTTATTTATGATTATACGTATTGCAAAATATTTCATCAATATATAAGTTTAGTTAAGTATAGGTACCTATATATTGATAATACTTCATGATTTTATAGTCATCAATCCTTTGAAATCTTATCTCAGAACGAGGAGATAGTCTGGATATTTTAGCTATCATGTTTATATGAACTTATTCTCCTTTTACTACCTACAGTAGCCTCTACAAGCATCTTTGCACATAGCTTGTACCATAGATTTGTTATTATCAACCAGGCGTCCCTCACTAATGATATATTTTTTTATTGGAGGGTGGTGGCTAGACAGGCGGGCAGTTACAAAATGCCTTACCACCTTTGAAGCTCAAGCCAAAGGCAGGATTTGAACCAAGTCCTGGACCTCCTCAGCATTCTACTAGCCCATGACTGGTACCAATTTCTATAGGTTTTACTTTGATTATGCAAGGCAATGGCCGCATGTCCAAAATCTCCTTGGGATGTTGGTAGCTGTTATTTCAGGAACACAGCAATATTGCCAGCATTGCTGCTGGGCCATAGAATATATAATAATATGCTTGGCGCTGAACTTGCTTTTACGAAGCACTCTTAGCGTAGTTTGCTTAGGCGTTCGCTATAAGTTAATGCGGTCATAACTGTGGTTATGAGTTGAATGGGTAACGGCTAGTGCCATTACTACTACTTCTCAATCCCGGTTTTGTCTCAGGATGGGCAGTTGCTGTAGCATGATGGTAGGGCATTTTGCAAATACCCGTCTGGCTATCCACGACGTAGAAAATCTGTCGCTAAGCATTTAACGGTGTTCCGGCAGCTGTCCTTGGGAGCCAGTAATTCTAGGCTAACCTGAACAACACCTTCGACCACATCATCACTTATTTATTTATTTGTTAATTAGAACCGCACAAGCACGAATAACACTAATGATATGAAATTAGATTACTTTACCAACAGGTGAGGTAGTGGTCAAAGGCTAGCTTAATAACTCAAAAGAAAACCTAATAGACAAGGCAGTGGTGTCCATCTTAATGTCTGCTTCACCTCTTGGTTACACCTGTATGAGTTGATAGGACTTATCGCCAAGTGCGACAGGTTAACGACATTTAATTGTTACGACGTTTTAAGTTTAACTACAGATTGTTTAACGACGTATTGAGGTCGAAAATAATATAGAACACCTAGGTAAAGCAAACTATTTATATAAATCTAGATCGAGAATAATGTCAACGAAACCATTAGGGTACATTATAGTGGACGGTCAGATTCGTGTAGCTAAGTAGTTTATTACACCCTAGGTAATAATAACCATGACTAATGAACATGCCACACCGCGAACTAAGCTAGCTAAGCTGCGCTTAGCTCGTGTTTGCTGGGCAACTAATGGTATGCGGGCTGCGGGCTGAGCTATACTAACCGAACATGTAATAATAAATACGTTTATTTTTTATTTATTTTTATTTGAATCCACACTGCGAGCGAAGTAAATTTGGTGCTTGTAGCCAAGGAGACTTATACGCCGAGTCAGCCAGTAGTCTTTTATGCTACGCAGCAATAGTATTAAGAACGGTAAAAGGTAAGGTTTGTTACGAACCGATGGGATTGTTACGGAACAAGCACGAGGCCCACCTGACATTAAGCGGTAATTTCTACCCATAACAGATGCATTTCGACACAAGTGACGAACTGCACTACGCCCGTCACCCTAAGACATACAGTTGTTAAGTGCCATGTGCCTGTAATTTTACTGGCTCTCAAGGACTGCTGCCGGAACACACTGGTAGGTCTTTGGAGACAGATTTTCTCCTTGAGGTTGGTAGCTAGCCAGGCGAGCATCGCTTAATAACCTTCCACCATAAGGTGAAGCTCAAGCCGACGGTGGGGATCGAACCATGGATCTGCGTCACGGCAGTCCATAGCTATTACTGCTCGGTTATCACTGTTTAGATGCAAAGGTCGATAGAGTTCACATAGCTTAGCTAAAATCGCATGAAAAGTCGTCGCAGACTCGTGACCTAAGCTCCGTTATCTTAGCATAGCTCGCGGTGGGGCCTGCACTTAATTTACACGACATATAAGCTTATTATAAATATAGCTTATTATGTTATTAACTTAAAGGACATAAGTACTATTATATATTTACTTAAATAAATGTGCTGTTGACTTAGACATATTCAGGGTTATACATATGTCATTAGTGTATGTGAGTTAGGTACCCAATCATACACTGATCGGATTTTGATGTGCCTATACCTTACCTCCATGAGGTGCGGGGCTACAATTGCACCCCCCATATCATCCTGTTAGAGTTAAAGAGATGACGAAAGGAAAAATACCATAAAATGGACAGAAGCGCTTTCTTAAGAACTGCCATCTTACACTGCGATCCCCAAGACGTCTGCAAAGCTTATTGGTTATAGCGAACCCTCTCCTTATAGAGAGGCTTTTGTTCAACAGTAGACGTTATGGCTGTTGATGTGTGATACTTAGGTTTACATTCTTTAGGACCTGGACTAACACAAACTTTTTATTTTGAAGCATTACTGATTGTCCAGTGACAATGCCTATGGAGCTATGGACAACGGGCGTGATTCGGGTTCAACAACTTCCGACGCGCTTGCGCTTTACCGCGTTGTCGTAGAGCATTTGCATTACCTACAGTACAAAATCTCTTGCCAAACACCTTACGTTGTGTTGCGGCAGCAGTTCTTGAGAGCCACTTATTCTAAGTTTGCACTTACCAGATCCAGTTTTCATTCTTATGACTGTTAACTAACCTCAACTACTTCACCATTTACTAATTGGTGAAATGTAATCAAAGGTTATAGACTATCAGCTGTAGGTATTAAGAGCGTTAATTAAGAGCGGGCGAATTTGAGGACAAAAGCTAGTTAGTAAATAGTAATTACTTTTTAGTAACATTGAACCTTCCATAAAGAGAGGTTTGCCATAATCTCCACGCTTGGCATGCGTCTTGGGGATCGCAGTGTAAGAAGTTCGTTCTTCGGAAGGCACTGCTTCCCTGCTACCTTCTGGTATATTTCCCTACATCGTAACAGGAAGATTACACACGGGGCGCGGTTCCCCACGGGGTGTTCATTTAACTTGGGACATATTAATACAAAACTGTCACTGTCTGTTGATTACTCTCCATTTTTTTTTAATTAAAAATATGTTTTTAAGTATTTCATTATCTAGATACTAAGCTTTTCTCTTAAACATGATAATGAATAATAACAGGATCCTACTACCTATAATATTGTTTTCCTCAAGTTAAAAAACAAACGGTCAAACGGTTTCTATAAAAATAAACATACCTACCAATTGAAATATTAGTAAGGCTTTTTATTACCTCAAGTCAGCAGTAAGTAGGTGAATTTTTTGTGCTTATTTCTCACGGTTCGCTTGTAAAGGTGTCAGTAACGTATATTCATCAAATCTCAAGGCAATATAATATGAATGGTTGTAAAAAGTAAGTAATTTTAACTCGTCATTGTCTTAGTTTCTAGGTCAAACAATCACACACACATTACTTATGATAAATGTACTCGTAGTATATTGTTTCTAGAAGATGTGTATCCTTCAACATTACTGGAGGTAATCGTCTTTTTCATGTCTTCATCCCACACTAAGTGAGGTCGTCAAGAAAATCTGATTGAAATCATTGAAAAATTATAGTTTTACGATTACGTACTCACAATTTGTTACATACTAATGCAAATTTATGTCCATCAGTTCTTATAATACGTTAACATAATAGGCTATCTATTTTTCTGCTACCTTACTCTATTACTTAAACCTGTTAGTTCTCACACAATTATTCACGTATCCAGCTATACCGTCTGTACTCTCTTCTGCTCCTTTGTCTGACCACATTAATATTGAACACTGTATTAAGTCATCTATCAACCCTTTCTCATGACATGCCAATGGCAGGCCAATGTATACATTATGTATGTATGATAATGTATCTTCGACTTTTTCTATGCTACGTAATTATATCCTCTGATTTCCTTATAATACCAGAGGTCATTCTAGTTATACCACAACACCCATCTTAATATTCGCACCTCTGCAACATGCACTCTCCTCATACGCCTCTTTCGTTGGCCAAAATTCTAATCCGTAAATAATGACAGGTATTACTAATTTTCTCTCTACATCTGATCCTATTGCCATTTTATCCATCCTTAATTTGTCCTGTTCCTCACGTCCTGGTCACATACCTTCAATCCACTTGGATTTACTGACTGGATCCACCAGTGGATTGAAGAGCGCTCTAGAGTTCACAGTGATACACCATTCGTCTGGGGGATCAACTCCATTATAACATGATTGTCGATACTCAAACTTATTAATAACAACGGGAGTTCCTGTTGATTAACTTATTAGGAACCGGCTAGGACCCGCGTTATATTTACCGGAAAGATTCCGGCCAGTTTCGGACTGTTTTGAAGTCCTTCGTCTGGGAGTCACGAATGTAATGTCTAATGATTGTCTATAAGTTAATATGGATAAAACTCGCTATAGTTTCCAAAGTGAAGGAGTTTCTGTTTGTTTGGAAATACTGGTTCTAATATGATCCGTATGATTCAGAGTTTCTTATTTATTTAGGAAGTAGGTGGAATGGTAAGGAATTAGAAGTGATATAGAACCACTCTTGATATCAAAAAGTGAAGTCAGTTTCTATCTTTGTCCCAAGGAATGGGAAGTCTCTCACAGAAGTGGGAAGTAAACAAGTCATAAAATAAAATGTTGTTTTACCAGAAAATAAGAATATATTTCTTTAGTTTTTTTTAGTTCAACCATATATTCGCAGAGAGGTCAATGACTCCTACAACATGTTTCCCTCGTTATCTTCGGAGCAAGTGGTCTATTTAAAACGTTGTTTTCAGTTGTATATATTAGCATTTCACCAAAATTGTGACAATTATCTAGAAACGATGTCACTGGACGGCAGTGACCGCGAAGTTCACTGAACCAGCGCGAAAAAATACAATAATTTAAAACCAAGACAAAATACTCGTATATTCTTGTAATATTTGTATTATCAAATATCTATTATACAAACATAGATATCAAGTTTACAGTGAACGTGTCCATGCCATGTATACCTTACTTCTTCAATTTTGGCTCATGTTTTTTGAATTGTATTGCATTATTGGAAAATAATCTTAGTATTTTGTTAGGGTGGTGCGTTTAGATATATTTAGAGTACAGTGAAACGTGCTACGATTAGGTCTCGACAGTGTCAAAGTTTAGCGAAGGAAGCGTAAGTTTAGAATATTTAGCGACCTATATAGAATATTATCATGAGTACTTACATTGCTAAGTTTGATATATTCACCGTGCATGATACACGATACTTAAAGTTTTACAATCAAATGAAATAATTACTAATCATTAACCTATTTTGAGATTAAACAAATAATAATTTAGTCAAATAATTAGATTAAATTAGTTATTATTTAATCTGATTATTTGTATGCGAATGCAAAGCAAATATAATAATGCATTAAAAAAGGATGCTTCTCTATTGCTTAAAGTCAAAGTCAAAGTCAAAATCATTTATTCAATTTAGGCGTCTACGACGCTCTTATGAAGGTCAATTACAAATTTTAGTATTGAAATATTCTACATTGTACTGCCACGTTCAGCAAATAAATTGTATAAAGCCACTGCGAGAAGAACGGGCAAGAAACTCGGGGCCATTCTTTTAAACATCTTTTAACAATGTGTTACATACATACTATATAATAGAGTTATTACAATATTTGTTTAAATTATGTAGGTGACAGGCAATAGCTTGGCGGAGGCGGAATTGTCTAGGCATTTTTGTCGTTTATGTAATCAGAAACTGTGTAGTAGGATTTTTTAATCAATATGTTTTTCACATGCAACTTGAATTTCCCTTCTGTGAGCGTTGTAATATGTTTAGGAACTTTATTATAAAACCGCACACAATTACCTAAGAAGGACCTTTTATTTGTCTTTGCTAATCTAAAACCTGGCACCACTATTTTATCTTTATTCCTAGTATTGTAATCGTGATTGTCACTGTTTAATTTAAATTTACTCAAATTTTTACGAACATACATAATATTTTCAAATATATACAGACTTGGTAAAGTTAAAATATCAATTTCTTTAAAAAGATCCCTCACAGATTCCCTAGGACCCATTTTATATATGGCTCGAATTGCACGCTTTTGTATGATAAAGATTGTCTCTATCTCAGCAGCAGTTCCCCACAGCAATACGCCATACGACATAATACTGTGGAAGTACGCGAAATAAACTAGGCGAGCAGTAGCTACGTCTGTTAACTGTCTTATCCTAAGAACTGCATATGCAGCAGAACTAAGTCTTCCGGAGAGATCATGTATATGTGGATCCCATTGTAAAGTGGAATCTATTTTGATTCCCAGGAAGACTGTCGCTTTGTCAATAGGGAGTTTATCTGGGCCAAGCTTTATGTTTGGTTCAACATAAGGAACATTTGGTAAAGAAAACTTTAAACATTTCGTCTTTTTTGAATTTAGGAGAAGATTATTAGCGGCGAACCATTTACAAATCTTAGATAATACATTATTTACATGCGTCAGTTCACTGTCTTTCTTATCTACTTTAAAAATCAGAGAGGTATCATCTGCGAATAAAACAATATCGCAGAAATCTTTGACCACGCAAGGCAGATCATTGATATATGTTAGAAACAGAAAAGGTCCCAAAATTGATCCCTGTGGTACTCCCATTTTTACCAATGACCCGGAAGAAGTATTGCCACTTATTCCAACCCTCTGTAGCCTGTCTGACAGATATGACTCTTACTTACTGATGATGTCTTATTGCTCTATGGCCATTATAGATGACCAACTCCTCAAGTACTCTTTATATTCAGCTACACAGGAAGGACCCATGATCTAATGTCTTTAAAAAAGGAAAGCTCAACATCATAAAAGTATAAAAAATATATAAGTAGGTACATACTGCTTACAGGGTTCTTTCTCTATTGATAAAGGTTAGGCAAACCCGCTCATAACTATATATTATTAAGTACTATACTTAAAAACCTACTAACATTGAGATATTATTACTAATACCTTATCTCAATGCTTACTAACTAGTTTCGTAGTACTAATACACCTAATCTAAGTAGGTATAGATACCTACGCCACAATGTCGCCACAAAGCTGGTATCCCTCGCCTATATCAAATTACAGTCAGGTGGTCAACCGAGTTGATACCGTGTTACCATGTGTTACCAATACATATAGGTACCAGTGATATTATATCTATAGATGTGTATGGGTTGGTATCAACACATTGAATTATATTTTAGAGATCGTTAACACTGACGCACAGTGGGGTGCGTACTATGTTTAAAGGAATAGTTATGATATACAATATATATTATACTGGCTTTCCAGGCGCGGCCCCGCCCGCGTGTATGTCGGTTATCACTTATCACGCAAAACCATTCACCTCATTTAGCGCAGTTGGATAAAATGTATCCTATGTCTTTCCCCGGGTATTAAACTATTTCCATACCAAATTTCATTCAAAACGGTCTAGTAGTTTTTAAGTTTATTGGTTGCATATAATACAATACCTATTTAAAAATCTTTTTTCGTTATAATATTAGTGTAGAATTAGATGTAGCTAGACATTTTGTTACCAAAACAAAAAAAACTTGTTAAATATACATTATCAAAGTAATTCATACAATGGGAAGCCTTATCACTAGAAGCGATCCCTTCCAGCAAAATACACCAATCTAAAATCTTAATTAAGTGGTACCTATAGGTACATCTAGAACGATTGGTATCAATAACTCTTACGACATAGAAAGTATCGTTTGGCACGTCCTTAAAAAATATTGTACTACTACTTATCTTCTGTAATATACCGTTTTCATGGAATCTATAGCATGCAAGCGGAACACCATAGATCGGGCGGGACACATGGCCACGACAAAACTGGTAGCCATTTCTAACATTGTAATGTCAACGACGTGCTACAGGATAAATAAGTAAGTACAAACGAAGTTTTCAATAATTGAGAGCAGACAAGTATTTTTTGTTTATACATAATTATAGTAGACGTCATCCTCTCTATTGATTACATTTTAGATCAAATAAAAACAAAAGGTACTTCTTAACGTTTCCATCGACTCATATAACGCACAGTAAATTAGCTGGAAGCGATTATTTCAAGGCCTAGCTTTTAGCCCTGTAGTAACTAATCATATTATCACAAATATTATATACCATATGTTTTGTAACGTAATTATTAAGTATCTATCTGCGAGGTATGGATGCTGATCGTTATTTATTTGTACTACAACTGGAAAGAGTTGAAAAAAGTTCAGTGTCGGTTGATTAGACTAGGTTGGTCCTTTACATGACTTCAGTATAAAAAATTAAGTCTTTATTACAAAACTGCATAAAGGGCGTAGATCTCATATAAAACAAACATATATATTAAAAGAAGATAATACCTATAACAAATGTACAAGTAGGTACTGTTCAATTAGTGCTCATAACCTCGATGACCAATCTATAATAATGAATGTTATCTTCAATCTTACTTTCCACAATCGATAAAGAACAAATAATGTTAGTTACACACTTAAGTTTCTAGTAAAAGCCAGGTTGTTATGTATCAGGTGCGTGGACTATTCTAGTTATTCTTAATAACGTATTATCATCTCCTATGATGCTTTCTCGACTAGACAAGCGGCCCGCGATATGGTTTGCATGTGAATTCGCTTGACTCTTTGTAATTTAAGTAATTTTGGAATCAGGTACGAGTATGTATTAAACTTGAGATTCATAAATCCTTTTCGAATTCGCCACACACGACAAAAAAACGCTTCATAAAATATACTACATCTATATGATATATTATTTCGAAATAGACATTTTATCTGTTCTCTCCAATAATGTGCATTTTCCCAGAAATCGTAGGCAGATCGTTACACAAAAACATTAGATTGTTTTACACTAGGTATACCATATATTAATGAATCTTAACAGGATTTAATACGCTTTGATAACATAGTATGAAAAAAAGTGAAAAAAATAGGTTTCTTCGGATAAAAAATAATTTCTACGGATACATTCAGCGGTTTAAATAGGCGAAGAGTAGAGAAGCAGAGAAACTTGGTGTAATATAAAATAATATGGAATGTGGCAACATAAACATAACTGCAAATCATGACTATTCATGACATTTCCTCTAAACATTTTGTGTATTTTTACGATGGATAAAATAAATATTTATTCGCGTCAATTGCTTCCTACGTGGAAGGAGTTATTTTTACGAGGTGGCGTACCTACCTACAAGTAGCTATGGCGTCGCCTGTTGGTTTTAAAGAACATTGAAATGTACAATATCTCAGAGAACTCTTTGCAACCAAGGAAAAATAATAATAACAAATATTTTTAAAATATTTTAAGATAACATGAAATTCATATTTAAATTAAACACTTAAAAAAATTTAAAATATATATCTTGTGACAATTCCGCCCAATTTACCTGTTAAGCCGACGCGACGTCACAAACGCCACGCAGCCAAACCGGAAGAACTTTCGACGCGTTTCGATTCTACACGAAGCATCCTCAGGAGGTCTTGACTCCACGTAGTAGCTCGTAGAGTCTACTGAGTCACTACATTTTTTTTTAATATCTTTTAAGTGTTTTATTAAAATATTAATTAAATGTTTTCTTAAAATATTTTAAAACTATTTATTATTATTAAATATGGATTTCCGCAAAGTAAGGCCTGAATCTATTCATTAACCAAGGAAAAAGCTTCACCTCATTTATCAATATGAAAAATGATTGACTGAGATTCCATTCAACACGAATACCTAAAAAATTATAACTTACATATCAGTCATGGGCGTAGAAGAAAATGTCGTTATACTCCTAGAAATATTTATTATTAAATACATAAATCTAGCTACATCAATAACTACTTATAAAGCCAGTCATCATTTTAATCTTGAATATGAGGTTGCAAATCCTATAAGCTCACACGATGTTTAAAAATAATAAACACCAACACGTTATATTTTCCAGTGTTATTACTTTTAATTTACGGTTTTTATTATAGGCCTACGTGCTTCCTTAACGGGTAAGGTCGTGCTTTCTGCAAATCATTCTGAAGCGGCAGAAGCGTAGATTACCTTTCTGTTTTTGCGCGTGCCATTCAATATGCAACAACAGTATTAAGGATGTCATATTGATGGGAAACGGCAGGATGCAATGGAGGCTTCATTTAGCGGGAGAACTTCCCGGATATTATACTACCTTGAGTTCAACAGAACAGTCTCTTTTTGTGATCAGATGTGAACGGATTTCATATATTTTCTGTGTTAGTAGTATATACCCATGAGTATAATTATATTAATCGTGCTAACAGGGAAGAACGAACAACAGAGGTAATCAGCTAAAATAACCATATTAGCATAATAAAATAATGGGATGTGTATTCGAAGCGCTCGTAGCCAAGTTTACTTAGCTGTTCTTAACCGATCAGCAAAGTTAAGCAACGTCGCCCGCGGTAATGAATTGGATGGGTGACCGCTAGTGACATTATAACTGAGCGTTTCCGTGCTTCGGAGGGCACGTTAAGCCGTCGGTCCCGGTTGTCGTCTTAGGATGGCAGACGGTATATCATGGTGGAAGGGCATTTTGCGAATGCCCGCCTGCCTAGCTAACACCCTCAAGTAAAAAATCTGTCGTCAAGCTCCTAAGCGTGTGTTCCGGCAGTTGTCCTTGAGAGCCAGTAATTCTAGGTTAGCCTGAACAACGACCACCATATATATGTATATATGTGTGTGTATACGTACAAATTTGCGTGGGTATTGTAGGGCAGCATTATATATATAGTGTTCAATCAATCACCATGTCACCTTGTTACAACAATAATTAACGACCTTTTCAAAAGCTGTTTAAGTTGAAGTGTATGAAGAAAAACCGGAAAAGCTTTTGCCATTACAAAACTTGCGTGGCTTACCTGTAACAAAACAAAGAAAACTCGTTAATATCGGTTATACTCCGCTACGTTTATGTATAATATTCTTCATGTGAAGTGTTAGAATAGAGTGTTATAAAAGGATTATAAAAAAGGAAGTCTCGAATATCTTAACTAAATGTTTTTATAATCTGTGACTAAATGCGTAAGATGATGAGACGAGTGATATCATCTAACAATATTTTTGAAGCATTGTGTCACAGTTATGTGGGCGTAAATTTTATAAATTAAAACAAACACCAATCGTACGTACATATTACGTAAACGTGCATTGTAGTAACACACACTGCTACAAATATTTACAATGCTAAATAATACTTTTCTTTTTGCAAAAACATGAATTAGTACACAGACAAGTGTGGAATAGCTTGTTGAAGTCGGTACCATGCTGACTCAATTCTTTAAGCGAAATGTCCTGTTTGCAGGCCCCTATCTTACATCGGAAGTAGTTTTTTTTATTTGTGATTGAGTGCCATGTAGCAACTATGCGCTTATCATTAGCAATCATTACGATTATATATTTCTATATATTTAAACAAAAATGTGTGATTTTGTAAAAAATATGTAAGTTCAATATAATTAAAAACCAAACAACCACCAAACCAACCACATAAAAATAACCTATCAACATTTTATTATCTATTAAAAAAAGTTGGATAAAACCTTATAGTAATAAGCATCCATTTGAAACCATCACTCACGAATCTGATCATCTTTAACTCGAATGTCGGAGACCATAGCTTAGTTTAGATAATTGCTGTACTTCCATTTGACACGGCTTTTTATTCCGTACAATGGAAGAACAGTAATTTGTGTTTAGAAGCATAAAGGGTTTTCGAGGGGTCGCGGGCACGAGCCGTGAAAATGTACCGCTGCGTTTGCGCACCGCTCTAGAGCGTGACTTTAACAATGCCTCTTTGAAAGCTCAGTCGCTCGTTTTCCGTCTTGAGTTACCTATTTATAGCCTATTGTAAAACACCAGTATACTTCCATGTAATTAGAATTTATAGGAAAATATAGTATACTAGCTTCCACTCGCGACTTGTCCGCGTAGAAATTGATTCTATCGAACCCCCTCGACAACAACTCAATTAATAAGTTTCATAGGTGCAGGAACTTTTTTTTAGTTCTGATAGGCTAGCCTTTGAACAGAATTTATCCTGATGGTAAGTAATAATGAGATCAAAGAAGTAAATAAATTAAAGGCTTAATAGGGAACTGTCTCTCAAGGATAGATATCGGATCTATTTGGAACACAACGTTAGGTGCTTGGCGACAGATTTGGTACTAGAGAGTGCGAGCTAGCCTGGCTACTATTTTCAAAACGCACTTGCATAATGAGAACTAGGGAAGCCATATACAACATTTTATCAATATGGGTTCACGCGCTTCGGAGGCGTTCGCGGTAGTTTATATTAATTTGATGTTAATTGATATAAGAATATAGTATTTACCTCGATCAATATTAATGACCACTGACAATGATCTAATTTATTCTCCATTATACTCGACAGTAATTTAAACTATCGGAAATGCTTAAGAGGCTTCGGATTTTATGATGGCCATTTCCTTCATTTTTCTGTAAGATAAACTAACCTTCAGATTTGCTAATTACTCAATGTGTCCCGCCAAGCGTAACAAAACCATTTCATAACTATACCGAAACTCGAATAACTTGTAATTCTTTTTTCAATAATATAACATTTATTTTGAAGACCAAGAGAGGTAGAGAGGTGTCGCGAAAGGCTAGTAGATAAACTATTGAATGAGTTAAAACAGCTCAATTACATAGCCAATGAATATGAAGGTTTTGTTTTGTCACTGCGTTCGAAATGCGAAAGAAATGGGATGACGCTAATCAGCAACATACCATACTTATTAAATGACCATACCTATTTAAAATGTTATTCATCAATCATCACACATACCCGTCGTTACGCCGTCTGTAAACGCCCGAAGGGGCAGGTAGAGGAATGTATATTCAACCATAAAGAAGATAAACTTTTACTTTCCTTTTTTCCCGTGCATTAATATGTGGTGTAGACAATTTTGTCTCCGAAAGAGGATAAAATCATGGAATACGAATTTATCTCCGGTGGAGGTGTATTTTGGTGCCATGTAATGGGATATATGGAGAGGATATTGTCATCAACCACTGCCAGACTCCTAAACACGGCCGGTCACTGAATATTTCCAGTAGGAAAATCCAATAACACTTGGCCGCCCCTAGATCGTATCCGTGATTTTAATTGTTCTTTTAGGTGTGATTCTGATAGTTAGATAGTCTCTACTTAACACGACATAATTACATATGAAAGTAATAAAAATATCTAAGTACGTATGTAGAGCAATAGGTACTTAATGCATTTTGTAAGAGGCATAGCTAGATAAATTTAGCAAAGTAACGCAATCCATATCGCCCGAAGGCTGCGTTTGGCACGATGTGTTATACATTAATAGTTAAATAGAAATGCCATTTCATGAGTCATGCTTCAGCCATTACTGTAGTGATTTATTATACTTGGTGCTGATTTTATTGGAGCCTAGTTTTTCATGATCAATACGGGTAGAGACATGCGTGACATAATATATATATCTTCTATCATCATGGTCTTATATACCTAATACTGTATCAGCCAGATTGTCCATTGTTGAACACAGCCTCTACAACTAAGGGGGGTTTGCCACCCACGCTTGGCAGACGTCTTGAGTTTGGTTCGAACGAAGACAAAAATGCAGTTTTCCTGAAATTATGTTTTAATCACACGAAGTGCGTTAACGAACAAGTAGCCCACCTGATGGTAATCGTCACGCTTGTTATTAGAGTTGCAGTGTCACCAACTTCTGAATGACACTACTGCGCTTGTCTAACCCAGACGTTTGTTCTTATGTCTCGTTTGACCAGTAATTTTATTTGCTAAACTGCCCTTCAATCTTTAAAGCAATGTTTGAACATTTCTGCTTAAGGCAGAATATCTGACACTGCTGTGGTACCCACCAAATATTGAAGAGACCTATCATCTGATAAAAAAATAGTTTTCAGTGGAACTGTGCATTTTGGGTCTAGTGCTAGTCTTTCTCAATGGCAATAGGCTCGCATCTTGTTAACAAGAAATCTGACGTAACGTGGGTGTCAAGATATTTTAGCCTCCTCCTTCCGGGATTATAGGCGTGACATATGTTTTTAATACTACCTAATTTCAAGGGAAATCCAAAAGTTGTGTTCAATAAGGAAGGAAATATTCAGTGATAGATTAGAAAATAAAAAATAAAACATTAAATATAATATCGATATAACTAGGTAGGTAGGTACCACACTACTACACTCTAAGTGTGTCTGTGTATATATCTGCACTGTAGATAATATAATAATGGGTATTTATTATGTCCTACTCGTTACATAAACGCGGAACTAACCTACTCGTTTTACTATAAAATAGCTGTGATGATTATTTTTCAGTTATTATGGAAATTATCTTAAGATAGGAGCATAATGACTGCTCATTTAACGACCACAGTTTACTAGTTATATAGTAGGAAGCGATTCATCTATACACTTGAATATATTGCGCATAAAGTAACAGTTTTTATAAATTTAAGTTTGATTTTTTTCTGCGGTTTCGATACAATTTTATTTACTCAGTTTGTTCTGTAACATTCCATTTTTGTCATCAACGTCGCAATTAAATGCCACCAGAAGATATTATTCATGTTCATGATACGCAGTGGCAACATATGCTGAATATCAACGAGTAAACCAAATCCTTCAGACTTATGAGCACAAGTGCAAAATACGGACAAACATTTACATACATTGCGAGAAACAAAAGGTGAAGAAGCTTGCGCATACCTGTTTCATTATTTACTCATTATACCGATACCAAAGTTAGATCGATACCGAAGCAGAAATACAGGTTTTATATTGTTGTAATAATTTAAAATAAATTACATGATTAATTAAACAGAACAAGTTTTGTAGAGTAGACACGTCATGCAATCGATGAGATAAAGAGACAAAGACAGTTTAATTTGAAGGTGTGCCGTTGACCTTTGGACCCGGAAGCGAAGTGCCTGTTCTTAACCTTGGTGTGATCCGTTGCAGGCCTTTTACTGAACTAAACGTTGCACGCACGGCGGACGCCCGCGCCCAGCCGGTCTACGCGCGCCGGCGCACGCGCACATTTGCCGAATGGGCGTTAGGGTTGGCCCATAGTAACAGTTTTAAATACATACTTTCCATAAACATAAATAAACAATAAATTACTACTTAAAGCACAAAATCATTATAATTATTTTACACATAAGTACGAAGAACATAGCATAGTGTGGATATAATTCTTGTTTATCTATGCTTACTTAATTATAAGAAAGTGGAAGGAATCTGAACATGAACAACTTATATGAAAAAGTTGAGGAATAATTAGGAAAACATAGTTTTTACAGATTTGAAGAAATTAAAACTTGAATAATAATTAATATTTTTTTATCTACCATTTACGTCAAAAATACCTTTGGTGTTAAAACTTTAACGAAACTGTTGCTGCCAACCCTAGTGAAAATCACGAGCAGTGTTTTTACATGCTCTGAAAATCCAAACGTGACTTGAGTCTCCAATAGGGTCTGCGAATTTTTAAGGTTGTTATGCTTGTTGCAGAGTGATTTTCTAACGATCCCTGACACGTCTGCTTCGATAAGAATCTGTCAATATTCGTACAACTTCACGAAGTGATATAAATAATAATAATGATACATTCGTATTCAACGAGAGCGAGATTCGGCCGGTTGCAGGAATATGAATATAAAACATTGTCTTACATATTTTGTTCAACGTAGCTACTAAATCACCAAAGGTAGAGACAGTCTAAAAGCCAAGTCAGAACTTTGTATCATTATGGCAAGGGGCACTCTACTGGTGTCTCTACTGGGAATATCAATGGCATCATAAGCATAATGGCTTGAGGCACCAGCATGCGTGCCAGTGCCATAAAAGAGGCCCACTTTCACTCGAATTATGATATTCAAGCTGAGTATCATAATTCGAGTGGAGGACAGGACACGACGGTGAAATTTTGCGAAGTAGTTGAGTAATTTAAGTAGGTAGGTCTCCAATTTAAGTAGGTATATTTCTACGTTGTATTTTTTTTCGTTTCCAAAGTTTATATTCTCCATTATAGCCTGTTTGCCACCCTCTTTAGCGAAGTCATAAAAGCGCAGAATTTAATGTGGACGGACGTCGTCGTTAGGGTCTTACTATGGGGTATGGGGGTAATAAATGAGAGAAATAAAGTTTAGGAGTTATATTCAAGCATATAGACGTACGCGTATAAAATATTTTCAAGGCAGATTGAGTTCTAACAGATTCTTTAGCGGAACAATTTGATAATACGAGTCTACATTATGATAAAAAAGACAAAATACTTAAATAACATTGAGTCAATATATTCGTATTTAATAATATTTTTTTCATGCAGTAGTCTGACGTATTTTCACGGCAATTGAAGATTTCACAATTAGCTCAGCTTCAACTGATACATTATTTCCTACTTCATCAATAGCGTAGCACATTTTTTGTCATTTAAATTAGATACTTCCAGTTCAAACACTACAATAACATATATGAATATTAGGCTGACATAGCGTTTCGCAATAGTGAATAAATTTAATCGTAGCTAAATATATTACTAGCAAAAAAGTTCTAGAAGGCGAAGTCGATTGAAAATAGACTATAGGCAGTACAATAGTAACCTGTACCTGTTAGTTTTTGTGGTAATGTCCAGTTTGAAGGTCAATGACATCACCTTGAAGAGTTTGGGAGCGACCAGGAAAATTAATACCATCTAAAGTTGAGTCACTGTTTTTACCCAACTATTGATATTTGATTTACCCTTATGAAAAATTACGTTTCTAAATATTTTTACAAAAAATAATGTTTCTGGGTTTTACGCAAAAGGAAACCTAAATATAATATCATCATGCTAACCTCGGTATGGGTTACATATTTGAGCCGTTTGGTGTAGAGACGTTGGGTCCGTGGGGACCGGGAGCATTACCGGGACCGGGGGTATTTTCCAAAATTTATCAGAGCGCTTGGTCGATGCGACGCGTGATCAAAATGCTGGCACCTATTTGGCTCAAAGAATAAGCATTGCAATTCAACGGGGCAATGCTGCCAGCATGCTGGGCACGCTGCCAACTGATTGGGCTAGAGCATTTGGACTACCTATGAGTCCAAATGCTTTTATTGCAGTAGCTGTAGTATTGTAGTAGCTGTAGTGTTGTATATAGTTTGTAGTATTTGGTTAATAAACGCATACCGCCGGTAAAAAAAAAAAACTCATCATATATCTTATCAACATGGAACTACATATAATGAGTTGACACAGTAATTCTGTGCTGCATGCTCATAGATACGGGCGATGAGCAAGGTCCAAAACATGGACCATTTATGTGGAATTTTATCTTTCGTAAAATTAAATAGCCCCCTACATTACAAAGACACACTTCTGCATCCTACGAGTATATTGCTTTAGCTTCGTCTAAGTAACATCTAACAGTAATTGTGCACTATATTTAAAAAGTGGTAGTTAATGTTTAATTGTTTTTCTTACAAATGCTGATAAATTTACCGGCGGTTAGCGAGAGGTAAATTTACGAAAACCTATTTCAACGCCATGTCAATTGCATGTAATGCAGTCAGAAGAAGCAGCCATTCGGGTAGGTCGGGTTGGGTAAGCAACATCCGGCAACGTCCAGCTGCAACAATAGTTACTAAGCCCTCAAGGCAAACTTTCCAACTAGACACGATGTCGACATGCCTATCGACATGCTGACGGTATGACAATAATATCGACAGCACATAATTGTCGGGACATCGATTTTACTATCACTACCTTTCTATCTATGTACCTATTGTTTTCTATCTATGCTATAATCGATAGTTTGTGGGTTGTTGTGACATTTAATTTGGTTGGTGAGTAGGTACAGATACAATAACTATTGCCTTCGTATCGAAAAACTTTTTTAAAACTATATAACATAAGCTGCAAGATCCGCATCGCTCAGATTAGCCTCTTTCCGCAGGACCAACAAACGAGTTGCGAGATTATGCTCAGAGAGTTGCTGTTAGTGACAAGCAAACAGTTTTCAAAGGTACCCACGAAAGACAACGTGGCGTATATATACAATATATATATAAAGTCGGAATTGACATGGAATTGGTACCCATAGTAACTTTGGTATTGAACTAAGGGGTCAGTGGTTACTCAAGCCTCATATTTAAATTACCTCGGTGGACAAAATTATGCATTCATCTTTAGTGCTTATTGGCGTCCCCTGAAGAGAGATGAGGCGTCCAGAAATATAATATGTCCAGCCTGTCTTTTTTAAACTATCATAAGAATTTCATAATCTATTTACATATTTTATTATATAGTTTTTCAAACACAATATGTACTTATACATAATAATTGAAAATCCAACCACGCAATGTTCTTTTACTACTGATACCTAGACTAGCTTTTGACTACAATATCACCTAATGGTAAGTTGCTTGCACATGTTCTACTTAAGGGTGGTAGGATGGCGTGAAACTATACAAAAAGAAAACAATACATACAACACTACACCCAACGGAGCTATAAGTTGACTTAATTATAATTAAAAAAGTAGGTAGCATAATATAATAAGTAACTATGTAATTAGGTATTGTTTATCGTGACGTATTGATTGTCGTTTTTATAGAGATTTTCTCAATAACGTACTTTAGAATCGTGAACTAAATCTGTTTGTTGCGTTACCGACAAACGTATAAGATGTTAAATAGTAATAACAATAGATGTAAACAATATTACTGTAGCAAAACTCGTGTAAATATACATATTTGTGATACGCTTATTTCTCCTTCGTGCCGTATCGCAGCACGTTCTTAGTCTTCAAGACGTCAAGACAAACATGTAACAATAGAGCAGAGTATTGTGTAACTGATTGTATTTTGAAGCAGTGATGGCTCAGTGGCATTGGCTATGGACTGCCGTGCTGCAGGTCCATGGTTCGAACCCCACCGCGGGCTTGAGCTTCACCGCATGGTGGAAGGGCATTTTGCGAATGCCCGCCTGGCTAGCTACCACCCTAAAATAGAAAATCTGTCGCCAAGCACCTAACGGTGTGTTCCGGCAGCTGTCCTTGAGAGCCAGTAAAATTACGGGCACATGACACTTAACAACTTTACGTCTCCGTGTGACGGGCATAGTGCAATTCTACGTTGACGAAGTGCATCTGTTATAGGCCGAGGTTAGTCCACCTAACAGGTGGGCCTCGCGCTTGTTACGTCACAGTAACATAAAAAACGCACTTCTCCTAATTCCTATATAACAGTATATATGTTTACCTATCAACACCACCCTGTACATTTTAATGGCACTACTGGCTGATCTAAGCAGTTGTACCAAGGGAAATTAACGGGTGGACGCTGGAGACATACAATGGTGTACAAGTAACTATTACACAGTTGTAAATTGATAATGTTGAAACGTCACGAATATTTTCTAAGAAAGGTTCCTGACAAGTTAAATAATCGAGAAGGGGTGAATGATGATATGTTACTCGTAGATATTTTATTTGAGAACAATTGACGGCTAGTTTTCTTCATAGCATTATCATTACCTACACATTGACTTTATAGTAACGAGAAAAGATACATGTTTTACCGACCCCAATAAGTGCGGGATAAGAACAGGACGGGATGAAGAAGATCGGCTATATTTTAATATAGTTTAGGAAAGTATTTTTGTATTTGCCAGTACGTTAAATCCAAAATCGATTCGTACAGAAACAGATGGGTGCTTACAACACGACGAGGTGGGACACTGTAGGCGGGGGCATAATAACAAATAAACGGACTTGATAACTAGCGCATGCGAAATCTATTATTTATTTACTTATTCAAAAGTTCTGTAGCAGACGTTCCTGGATGAGCCTTACCATTTACTATTACGCAGTTCAAGCCCACAAAAAATATTCAAACGTAAAAAACATTACGCAGAAGTTTGAAACTTCCAGTTAGACGGACACAAAACACATGTTTTAACGGTTTCTGAACGAATGACGAACACCTTTACCTGAAATCTTTTATACCGTAATAAGAGGAATCCCGCGAGGAGGAAAACGGTCTGACGATCTCGCGTATGGGAAACGCCGTAAGAATAATTATGATCACGTACCTATTGGACTTTTATAAATTCAAGCAATTTATATATTATACTTATTTTCCTTGTTTTGATGAGGTGTCGTAGTGCACCTGTATGCGGTCAAACGTTTTTATTGAAAATTGGCCCAACGGCACATACTGGTAGGTGCTTGACCACAAGTTTTCTGCGAGTTTATTTGTAATACTACGAATATATATATATATATATATATATATATATATATATATATATATATATATGTATATACCCATTGTCATTCACAGGACAACAGGCTATTACTGTACCAATTTATCGTTTATATTCGTATCTTAGTTTACGCTTGAAGAAGAAATACAGAAAAACCATTTTTGGCATTCATAATATTAGTATTAAGGATTTTGTTATAAAAACTAACGTGGTTTTCACTCATTTTAGTAAATAATACGGGATAACTCACGTAAATAAGTCAGATAGCTCCGACTATAGTTTCAACCACATTCGGTGGTCTTTTTCAAGGTGAGCTCGGGACGCCCGCGTTGACGTCTCGCTGAGCACTCAAACTATAGTCGGAGCTTATTTACGTGAGTTATCCCGTATTATTTACTAAAATGAGTATAAAGGATATTATTAGATTGAATAAAATTATAAAAAATTATATATACCAGTCGATAAGAATCTTAGAATGCTAATAGCAAACTTAGTTGGACAACTATTTATACAATTTACATAATAGTACTGGGGAAACCAGTTAAACAGGATAGGACGTTCTCGAAGAAAAAAAATACCAAAAATATCTATTTCCAGCTGTAATTAATTCAAAAACAACATATTCAGATTGATTTTTATGATATAACCTTTAAAAATAGTGGTTAGTTCATACTTAAGTCATTCAAATCAATAAAATATAAATAAGTACCTAGGTATAAAATCTTTTTGGAAATGCATGTCGATATATAATAACATTGTAATAAGTGCAGGACACCAAAACAGTATTTCCTTTTTGTTGTAAGTATTATCTGTACTCATTAAATTGATCGTAGATACGTATCTAAATAAGTAGCACCTCCATTAATTCGAAATTAGAGTAGGTTCATTAGTATATTCTATGAAAAATTAGTACTCATATTCGACCTATATTCGTGTAAGTTAGTAGAAGAATACTTCGGTCGACTGTCGCATCACGCGGTTATCCTAGAGGAAGAATCTACATTTATTACCCATCAAGATACCTTGTTCCTATACCAAGCTGTAATTGTTGATTCTTATCTACATTGATATGTTTGCTATATTTGGACTGAAGAATAGGGTCACTAGTAAGTAAGTATACGTTACAGGTAAATATGAATTTTACTTTGTGTAGTATTGTGAGCTGGATATCCAGCTCACTCCAGAAGCGAGAAATCCAGCTACTCTCTCTAAGAGTTCCCCATTACAACAGCTCGTAAAAGAAAAAGTAAGGTTTGCACCGTTTGAGATTACCTACTAGTTTCAGTTTTGAGATACCTAGACCTAATAACAAAACTGGTTCAAAATGGACAACTTAGTTCCTTATCCACGTTGCCATGCTTCCAGTAAATATTTTTTTAAATAAATAGTACATTTGTAATTACTCACTGATCTCTAGACGATTACACCGCACATGCCAGAGTGCAAAAAAGAATCTTTATCTGGTACATTCCCATCCATTGGACCTTCTCTTAAGTTATTTTTAATACTACACAAAGTATCTAAACTTTAGGTTTGTGAATCATATCGTTACGAGCTAGATACCCGTGACATATACTGTCGGACAAGCAGACGGCAGACATCTAGAGGTTCGTATTGCCTTATGATGTATGGAACACAGAAAAGAAAAGCAGTAGTAATACGATGTAGAACACGCCTATGTTTTAAAGTTCTGTACTTCTGTAGGGTAGGGGTAAATTTTATTTTATTTTTCTTGAATTATCGGCGCGCATATGTAGCATTGTCAATTTTTCCAACGCCTACTCTTTATTATATCATCCACCCATAGCGTAATTGCATTAGATAAGCAAGGAGCCCTAATATAATAAATTATCTTTAATGCGTAGTACGTACGTAGAGGCAGGCTGTAACAACTGCTATTTATTCTGTGGCACAGGTAACTTGTTGCACAATTGTCACGTCATCCTCGCAATAACTTTCTCGGCGAATCCGTAGTAATTATGACTCAGGTAACATCTCTGTCGCGCTCAGAGTAAATTACCGTGAATCAGATATGAATTCGGGGAATCGACATTTCGGTACAAAGGTATTTTTTTCTTGCGTGTCTTGGATGAACTGGTTTTATATTTTGCGATTGATACAGCCTGACGACCGAGACATATTTAAATTTACATTCAAGTTTTATTTTAATACACCGGCATTTTCCATTAAATCTCAAATAGTTCTCATATATTTTCCCATGTTTTTTAATTGCTATAGGCTAGTTTTGGTCACTATCTCAGGTGATGGTAAGTTATGATGCGGTCGATGATGTTGTTCAGGTTAACCTAGAGTTATTGGGTCTCAAGAAAATGCCACCTGAACACACTGTTAGGGGCTTGGCGACAGATTTTCAACTTGACGACGGTATCTAGGCAGGCAAAAATTCAAATAATGGCCTACCACCAGAAATTGGCCGGCGTCTTAGGGATTGCAGTAGAACATGTAAGATGATGGTTCTTCAGAAGGCGCTGCAGTCCACTTTCTGGTATGTTTCCCTTCGTCGCCTCTGTAGGACTCCCACATGAAGACATGGGAGATGGAAGTCTAACCCGGCATTTCACGGGGAAGACGAAGCGATCTGTACCATTTGCATACTGAGTTGGCATACCGGAGTTGAAGTATAAGAAAAATTGTAACTGATACAAATTATGCATACACGTACTTGAAACCTGAATATTAAGCTCTTACGAAGACTCCCCGTGGGGTGCCGGGTTAGAATCGCACCTCCCCATATCATCCCGTGGGTGTAGTAAAAGGCGACTAAGGGAATAATTATACTGGAAGGTGGGCAGCAGCGCCTTCTAAAGAACTACTGTCTTACACTGCGATCCCCAAGCCGCCTGCCAAGCGTGGGGATCATGGCAAAAACCCCTAAATAGGGGAGGCTGTGTTCAGCAGTGGATGATCCGGCTGATACAGCACGAAGACTCAAGAAAAGGGCACATGTTCTATATTATATGAAAGGAATATAATGTTTTCTACCTACGACCTGGAACATTGCAAATAGATCAGAGCAATAACATTCAACCATCTACATTATCTAGCGAAAATCGATTTTCTATTTGGCTTCCGGAACAAGAAGAGCTAAATAGACGTTACCATAAAAATAAAACTACAGGATGTTTACTTTGTAGAGTGCATGACGTATGTAGACATCAAATTCTGAATAAACTTATGACTGTATGTATACTTAGATATTATTTCTTGACATCAGTCACGTCGGAGGCTGGAATTTAATGTAATTATCACATAAGATGAGTAAATATATGCCCCACATCAAATCCAAATATTATCTTTCGACTAGGGTCGCCTCTCAGTAAATATTTAGGTACCTTAAATCGACGAAATCTATATACCTCGGTTTACATACTATAAAGTGACTGCTTCTATATTTATATGAATTATGTCTGCTTTAATTCTCAGCTCAAATAAAAAATAAAATAACCGGTACACAATATAAGTAAACGTTTAAACCGGTTCATATGCCTGTAGGTAAAAAATCCAAACGATGATGTCGATAAAATATGGAAACTTACCTATATATTTCCTAGACAAGTTAACAAAACACCGGTATCACAAACAATGCACGTTACACGTCCACTCTAATCTCAGCACTTCACAAAAATAATTGTTCAACGTATTAATTACTTATATGACGTCATACAAACTTCAGTTTGTTATCAGTTAATTGTATTGATAAAGGAGTATAACGAGACGAGTGGTTGTAACAGCGGTTGGTGTACGTATGGAGGCGTGCGAGGAAAACACCGTATATTTATGTGACAAGGTGGTCAGTCGCTTGTGACGTAGGGACAGCTGTTGTTTGACCAGCTGACGTCACGAGTCGCGGAACCTTTAATTCCGGAGGCGTCACCACTACAGAAACCTTACAGTCAGATTTAATTCGTAATTACGTAACAATTTTGTGAAATATCATTACCTACACATGTTTAACGGTAAGAACGACTATTGTTTTATTATTGTTATCTCACAATAAGGAGCGATCAGCGCAAACGCTTGTAAATTTTACGAGAGGGATTTTTGTAGACATACTTTATCAGTTTAAATTACGTTGAACAGAGATGTGTAAATACTTTATAATGAATAATATTTATGTAGTTAAATTCTGATAAATTTGTTTTATTGGCGTTGGATAGAGATAATTTTGTTTGTTGTTTTCATGGATCTGGTCACGTAGATATCAAGTAAATTTCTTGAACCTCCGCGTTTGTCATTCGTGTTTATATGTCTTTGAGGGTAAATTGGAACTGATCCAGAACGTTCTATCATATTATCATCATCATAATAGATAGTATCGTCCTTAGTAACAAGACCTCTTCCCTTGAGTATTATTTGATTTATATAATCTTTTTCTAGAAGCCAAAGTCGCTTTACTTGTTACTGTACTTAGGATTGGCATATAAATAACTAAACTAAAACATCTTAAAGTAATTAGGTAGTATATACGTGTACATGAAAATATTCTTAATATAGAATAGAGTTCCCGTTAGCATTTATTATTTTATATGAATTTTTAGATTCTTTTAATTGTATTGACGAAATTGGGTTTTTGACAAAGTTAAGATTAAAGTATATTATTTCTCTGTAGGTATATACCTAATGACATGTAATAGGAATATCATAATTATTAATTAAATAAGGGCCGGATATATAAATACTATGGAATAATTCCACCACGATTCTGCATATTCAGGAAAAGTGACGTCAGAAACAACACGTCACCTAAATTGGAACAGTTTTTGACGAGTCAGGTGACGTGGATTCACCAAACTTATTATAGAGTCCACACCCCCTTGTCTCCAAACAGGCATTTATGGGGATAAATTATGTCCAAGTGTATACATTTAGAAGTCACGTCCATCCATTTCATTTAAGGCTAGCCTGAACAACATCTTCGACCACATCATCACTTACCATCAGGTGAGATAATGGTCAAAGCTTATCCGATCAGATGTAAATAAGAAAAATACTTTCCAATCATATATATATGTTTCATTGACATTTTTAATGGGATAGGACGGCAAACGAGCACGCGACTCACCTGGTGGTAAGTGATCACCGTCGCCAACAAACATCCTCAATACCAGAGATCCCGAGGATGCATTGTTGGTCTTTGAGGAGAGTATATGCTCTTTCTTGAAGACTCCTAAGTCATATCAGGTTCGCGGGTTCCACATTGTGGCAGGAAATGCAGAAAATGCCATGAGAACTGCACGATTGTGGACTTCTAGACGTCGTCATAAAATGTATGGTATATGATGCTTTATCGGGACATCCGATGGGGAAATTCTATTGCTGGTCAGTAAACCGAACAGTTCGTCGGGACACTTCCCGTAGAATCGTAACAAGATGCAGAGTGATACAACATCTGTACGCAGAGCCAAAGGGTGGAACCGATCGGAGCTTGTTCGTGGACGATTCGAGCCGGTCTGCGTTGAAAGCGGTCAAATGAAAGAAGTTGGTACTGATGAGCCGCAGCCCAAAGGTTAAATCAGCGGACCATGAGCTATATTTTCCCAAATAAGTAGGATATAATTAACGTTATCGGAGATAATATCATTTTATTTCCATGTAATTAAGTAGCTGTAGCACCATCAAGTAGAAATCTGTTGCCAAGCCACTAAGAACTCGTGACGGCAGTGGCAGTTTTCCTGGAAGCCTTCACATAGGTTACATTTAACAACTCGTTGCCAATGTCTTTGAAAATGAAAGAAACTGTCGTTGACATAAGGTTCATATCAGCCCGCGCTGGCGATTAGACCATCGTTCGTCAGAGATCAGTGTCTATTTCAAAATAGTTCGTATATAGTCAAGGATATAGCATGTTGCGATTACATCGTTATTTATTAGGTGAGAGAGTGATCAGAGCCTTACTGCCAGCCATCGTTATTAGGGGTACTGTGAACCAGATCTTCGCTAATATATAGGTTATCCTTCAGATTTAACCACGGCGCACTTAAGATAATGTCCACGTGCTCTACCTTCTATCCTGTTCGACTTTTGCATGTTTCTGAACTGAATTGAGGGACTAAATGAAAAGCTGGAAATATAAGTGTCTACACAAATATTGTAAGAGCGTAGGACCCAAACCTTTCGACCTAATGGTGTCACGGCTTGATGTGTCTGTATGGTTACGAACACACATTTACTCTCGTACTTATAATAAAATTAACAGTCTTGTTTTGCGTCCTAACATTTTATACTGGTATATATGCCTATATTATATATTTTTCAAATCTTATAACCACGTATTGCCTTAAACAGAATAAAACAAATCGCGAAGTGCTATAAAATCGAGTTGCAAGATTCTATCAGAAAGGACAGACAGACAAACAAACAATAAAGTGATTTAATAAAAACGTGAACAATAAACTGAGTTCATGTTCTTTTGAAAAAAACTAAACCGCCTGGCTAGCGACCACCCTCAAGTAGAAAATCTGTCGCCAAGCACCTAACGGTGTGTTTCGGCAGCAGTTCTTAAGAGCCAGTGAAATTACAGGCACATGAGACTTAACAACTATGTCTTAAGGTGACGGGCGCAGTGCAACTCGTGCCTTGTGACGAAATGCATCTGTTATAGGCAGAGGTTAGTCCGCTTATCATCAGGTGGGCCTCGTGCTAGAAGCGTCACAATAACATTAAAAAAAAACACCGTAATGTCGAATTTTTTCAAAAGGGCAAAGTTTCTACCACGGTTCTTGAAATGCCAAATCAAGAGCTCTTTCCTTGTATTCTTTGTCGCTTTGTCCTTTTTTCTGGCAGGTATGAGAGAAAACCTGATTTCCCTCTCGTACCACGCGGACGTCCTCAAGACGGCGACCTAAGCTGCTTAAAAATAAATTAATATTTCCAGCATGAAAACTCTAAATTCTATTCGATATTTTTAATATTGTTAGGTTTGCAATAACGCCTGCTATGCGGATTACATTACAAAATCACAAATATACGATACGAAAAATTTAAGTCATGTGCGGGATTCGAACCCGCGCCCGTCCACACCTTGAGCTAGGATATGCTCTAACCAATTGAGCTAACATGACATGACGTCATAACTCAAATCTTTCCTATCGTTCTTTAACCATGTATTGGGGTGGAGTGACATCTATAGTACCACTTGCGTTGTACTACAAACAAGACCAATTTTGCAATTGGTTTTATACTTGTAAATGGTGACGCAACCTTATATTGTTAGGTTTGCAATAACCCCTATTATGCGTATTACATTACATATTTAGATTTGAGTTATGACGTCATGTCATGTTACCTCAATTGGTTACAGCATACCCCGGCTCAAGGGGTGGATGGACGCGGGTTGGAACCCCACTCATGACTTAAATTTTTCCCATCGTATATTTGTGATTTTATAATTCTATTCGATATGTTTTGCTTGGGTTCTTAACATGGTCTCCACTAATCATACTTGATTTAATAATTCATATCAAAAACAATATTTTACGACTGCACCACAATGTCAGCTTATATATATAAAAAAAAAAAACCGGGGTATTTTAAACCCGGTTTATTTTTTTTAATATTTATGTTCTATACATTTAAAAATATATTTCTATGTAAGAATAGAGTGTTGTGAACGATAGCTTTAAGATTATTTTTAACCAACCTCAAAATGGACGAGGTTCTCAATTGAACTGTATTATTTTTTTATGTTACCTCTTAACTCTTTACAGTATGTACCCATTTTGATGATTTTTTAGGGTTCCGTACCCAAAGGGTAAAAATGGGACCCTATTACTGAGACTTTGCTGTCCGTCCGTCCGTCCGTCTGTCACCAGGCTGTATCTGAAGAATGGTGATAGGTAGACAGTAGAAATTTTCACAGATGATGTATTTCTATTGCCGCTGTAACAACAAATACTAAAAATAAATTAAATATTGATGGGCTCCCATACCACAAACTTGATTTTTTACCGTTTCTTGCCCGATACTAATAACGGTGACAGGTAGACGCTTTAACTATTAACAGAATATTTAGTTACGGAACCCTTCGTGCGCGAGTCGCACTCGCACTTCGCCGGTTTTTTTATATTCAGAAGCTAGTGCTATGTGGTCCATTTAAATTTCAGTAAAGATCTGACGAGTAGTATTGAGTTATCCTTAAATAAATGCGTACTTCATTCGAATAAGGTTATTTTGTTAATTTTTTTTTATGCCTTTGACCAGTATCTCACCTGATGGTAAGTTATGATGTGGTCGAAGATGTTGTTCAGGCTAACCTAGAAGTACTGGCTCTCAAGGACAGCTGCCGGAACACACCGTTAGGTGCTTGGTGACAGATTTTCTACGTGAGGGTGGTAGCTAGCCAGGCGGGCATTCGCAAAGTGCCCTACCACCATGCTATAACGACTGATGAGCCGGATCGACGGCTCAACGTGCCTTCCGAAGCACGGAAGCGCCCAGTAGTAATGTCAGTAGCGGTCACCCATCCAACTCCTGACCGCGGCGGACGTTGCTTAACTTAGCTGATCGATTAAGAAAGGCTAAACAAACCTCGTTACGAGTGCTTCAAAGCTCCGAAGCTTATTCACTCTACTATCTACGTATTATGCTAGAATTTCATAATAATTTCAGCTAGCTGATAATCACTGCAGGTACAGTCCCTCGATAATTGAACATATGAGTGAAATTTATGTTTCTTTGTTTTTAGCTGTTAATGTGTTATAAGGACTACTTACCAGTAAGTACCAGTGTCTAATCACAGATAACATTATAGTTATCTCTATATGTATATGTATGTGTATACACGTAAGTATGTATCAAATATGACAATAGTGATATTGCCTAATATTTACCATAAACAAATAAATAATAAACAATAAATCAATTCTGAAACAACTAATTTGGGATAAATGAAAAACTATGTTATAACTTGTTGAATTCAGTACCATGCTGATTCATTATCACTTTGAGCTCCCATTTTCATGGTACGACTACCATAATTTATTTTATACTACTAATAATATAAATTGTCTGAAAAAAATACTTATCGGTTATAACATAACAGACTCCAGGGTCCGAGACTTTTTTAACTATGACCATTTTTTATTTAAATCTAGAAACAAGAAATGGAAACAAGCAACATTCTAAACGGGAACAATATTAAAAGAAAACTTTTTTTTTCGGTAAAGTCATTAGCACTAGCATCCAGAGCCGACCGGTGTCGTCTAGCAGCACCCGTTCACGAGTTGACGCATGTGCCAGCCTTCGCCTTCCTCAATCATTTTTGAGGGAAGATGGCGACCCGACACACAACACCGCCGCTAGACAACACCTTTCTGTGAGCATGACCGCTCTGGATATCCGTGCCAACGATTACAATTATTACACAAATTTATAATTTGGGACTACAATACTTTTTTACATTTTTGTTTCTCCCATTCTCCCACCTCACATTGTAACAGGTTGTACCGCTGTTTCGATCTTTAATCGCCATTTTGAGGTTGTAATTATGGATAGCTTTTGGTGTTGCAACCATCGCCTTCCTAACGAACCGTCCTATGGCATCTTCTATAATACTCACTCTACTTCACTCACCCACAATACACAAAGGTTACCATTGACAAGACTGGTACCTACCATGTCATCGAGGTATATGCATATTGGCAAATAATTTTTGAGTTAATTAAGCGCAATTACAATACTAATTAACCGATGAAATTAAAATGGGGCCAACTTGGAGGCAAACTCTACTAAAAATGCGAAGCGCTCGTTGCGATGTTTGCTTAGCTATTCTTCACCGATCAGCAAAGTTAAGCAACGTCCGCCGCGGTCATGAGTTGGATGGGTGACCGCTAGTGACATAACTACTGAGCGCTTCCGTGCTTCGGAGGGCACGTTAAGCCGTCGGTCCCGGTTGTCTTCTTATGATGGCAGTTGTTATAGCATGGTGGTAGGTCATTTTGCGAATGTCCGCCTGGCTAGCTACCACCCTAAAGTAGAAAATCTGTCGCCAAGCACCTAACGGTGTGTTCCGGCAGCTGCCCTTTAGAGCCAGTAATTCTAGGTTAGCCTGAACAACATCTTCGACCACATTATCACTTACCATCAGGTGACATAGTATTCAAAGGCTTACCTATAAAATAATTTACTTGCATTAAAAAATTTCAAAATTAATTTATAATCCGCGTAACAAACATACAAAAAATATAGTAGAATTTAAAATCTCCCCTTTTTTGAAGTCGGTAATAAAGACGCGATGTTATTAGCTTAAGCTATTAATTGTGAACCGCTAAACACCTGTCCCACACGATGCCATTACAAACAGATTAAAAATAGAAAATGCAATTATATGCTCTCTAATTTAATTAACGCTTCGTTTCCGTGACTCTGAAAATAGCCACAACTATTTTCCACTACAAATAGCTATACAAATAAAACGATACCGTGAGATATTCTGTATTGAAATGGCCAGTACGCGGATAATTACTTAGAAAATTTCCAGATTGTTACTATTTGCTTTCCACGAAAATAGATCGCGTCTCTCGTTCGCTAGTTATTGCGACCAATGCAATGTGACCGAAACGTTTATATAAGCATATATAATACAGACTAACTCAGAATTGTTTTAGCCTTCGCGGCCTGAAAATCATCAGACATGATTCTAATGTGTAAACAGACACGGTGATATTAGCTAAAGATGTTTTTAAATTTAAATTAACTCATTTAATTGAGTAGTTCAACGTTTTGAGTCGTTCAAATGTTAGCGGACGGTGCTGTACTTGTTGATATATTAATAAAATACTGGATTTTTCATACACTAAAATTCACCTTAGGTATACCACACCCCATACATTCGTTAATTAACAGAGTTAAAACCACATTGTACAATAGCATGCAATATATCAAAAGTTGCGTCTCCAGCTGCGCACCACTAATTTACAATAATTTTTTTTAACTAAAAATGGAACTAACTTCATCACTCAAATGTGTCAAAGAACTTGTTAAAGCCGGTTCCATGATGGTTCAAAAGTACCTATTATTACAATATTGTGCGCATGGTACCGACTTCGACAAGTTATTTCACACATTGGTGTGTTGAGGTAGGTTCCATTTTTAGGTACAAAAAAATTCACCCTTTTTAGTGACCCTTACTAATTATCGGATCGATTGTCATTCACTGTCAATGACAATATCATAAGGATAGGAAAACACTTTTCAGTTATTGGAGTGTAACTGAAAAACGACTTGACCGATTTTTAAGGAAATTTAAATGTGTCAGCTTCTAAATAAAAAAAGAATCATCAAAATCAGTTCAACCAATCAAACGTTCAGAGGTAACAAACATATTTAAAAAAAACTGAAACATTGAGTACCTCCTCCTTTTTTTTAATACTGTAAAAATACACTTGCTTATTACAAAAAATTTACACCCAATTGAAAATTTCTGTTTTAGCTTCAAAATTACAGTAGATCATTATAGTAATTGATTAGGTATTAGTTATGCTCTCTATATTATGAGTTATGCTAATGGAGCTAAAGGCACTGGACCGTGTTTTGAAAGGTTGCAATCGTCTCGAGATGCGTTTAAGGGTATGTTCCATTAGTCGCTAAGAACGTTAATTTCGATAATTTTGATCACATACTGCGTCTATGGTTGTGATCACGTGATCGTTTGTAACTGTCATCACCGTTCCATTTTTGGTTAAGAACGCTAAGAATGCCTCTAAAATTTGCCACTTCTGTCACTTTTGACATTAGATGTAGCGTTTAAGGCGAAAATAACGCCAAGACCCATGTGGAAAACTTTTTGGGAGTGTGATCGTTTTTAGCGTTTTTAGCGAATCTCACTCAAATGGTACGCACCCTATATAGGCTCTAAAATCGTTTAGTATGAAGCGTGTTAGTTTATTTTTGTGGTACATTAATTATAGCTTGATGTACTGAATGCACATCATATGTCTTTATTTGAAATGTTCTCAAGTCAGCGTTGTTTACTCTCTGAGTGAGACACACCTTCAGGACTGTAAGCTATTTTTGACCGGTTAATGACTTCATACAGCGGTTGGCATTTATAGGTCATTCTATTATGGTTTGCGATGTTTTTCCAACCAAATCCGTGACTTTATAATGTGTGAAATGATGTGCACACGTTTGAATTAGTCGTTAGCAACTGCCGCAGTGGTCGATTGTACTCTTATTTATTAGATAATTGTAGAAGCGGGAAGAGCGCATACTTTTGGAACATTTCTGAATGACATATCTGAAGCGCTCGTATAGCAAAGTTTACTTAGCTGTTCTCAACCGATCAGCAAAGTTAAGCGACGTCGCGTGCGGTCATGAGTTGGATGGGTGACCGCTAGTGACATTACTACAGAGCGTTTCCGTGCTTCGGAGGGCACGTTAAGCCGTCGGTCCCGGTTGTTGTCTTAGGATGGCAGTCGTTATAGCATGGTGGTAGGGCATTTTGCGAATGCCCGCCTGGCTAGCTACCACCCTCAAGTAGAAAATCTGTCGCCAAGCACCTAACGGTGTGTTCCGGCAGCTGTCCTTGAGAGCCAGTACTTCTAGGTTAGCCTGAACAACATCTTCGACCACATCATCACTTACCATCAGGTGAGATCGTGGTCATAGGCTAACCTATCAGGCATAAAAAACTTTGTCCCAATAATGTATTGATACACAGCTAGTAGAAAATGGTTTGGAAATTACTTAGGTTAGGTCCGTACACAGAAACTGAGGCCATACCTAGTCTGATTGTACATTAGAAATTTCCATAAGAAAAGTCGCTACGCTTCTTAGAGACGTTTACAGCTCTAAACATGGGTCCGTGTGTGTTGTGTTGTGGTATCTAATGTAAACATGGGTCCGTGGGGACCGGGAGTTCATCGTATTTTCCAAAACTTATCAGAGCGCTTGGTCGATGCGACGCGTTAAGGAAGTGTAAATATCAAAACATAATCATAGACCTTGGATTTTTTCGCGTACATCCTAAGCCTATGAACATAATAAAAGCTGTCGTGCATAGCGGGAAATTAAAATCATATATTTTTTGGATTTGTTGCTAAGTCGTCTTACTATTGCATTTGATCACGTATCTAATATAGATTCATACTTACTGAATTGATTGTATATTTTATAAATCAAATTTATATTAATTTCAATTAGAATGGATATATAGTACATATCATAATTTTGTTTTGTATATGTGATTGTGACGGAAAAAGCGCAAGGTCACCTGATGTAAGGAGGACTAACCTCTGTCTACAACAGTTATACATTTTGGCACGAATTGTACTGCGCCCGTCACACTGAGATATTGTTAAGTCTAACGTGTCTGTAAATTTACAGGCTCTCAAGAACTGCTGAACACACTGTTAGATGCTTGGCGACAGATTTTACAATTGAGGGTGGCAGCTAGCCAGGCGAGCATTCGCTAAATTCTCTTCTACCATTCGGTGAAGCTCAAGCCGGCGGTGGGGATCGAACCATGGACCTGCGGTGCGGTAGTGCATATCTATTACGCTCGCCCATCATTGCTTCAAAATTAAATATGTGTAAGTAAGTATTTAATTTAATTTTCAATTGATAATATTTTTTCAAATATATTATAATCAATTCAATAACTTTGAATATGACACGTATTGATTATTGTATTGCATATTTTTAACGATTTTTGGGGTAATTTTTGGGATCATATACATTGGTGTGTCAATAACTTGTCAAGATATTATGAGCAAAATTATTCCAAACCCACGAATGCCATAATCATGTAGGTTGCCAAACTTAGCGAAATATAACTTTTAAATTTTAATTTTACCGCGAAGACGTAAGTTTCCCTCTAATTGCATATTCTATACTTTTTCTTTTTATATATATCTAAGTATATATATAATTATATAATATAAATAATCTACATACATATCAAGTATAGATTGGTGTTATTAACCCGAACACTGCATGGGCGGAAAGTTCTAAAACTTTGTGCTTGAATTTATTTTTTTGCATTACAAAGAAGAAAATTCTTATGATAACAAATATTTTAAGAAAACGTTAAATTAATATTTTATTAAAACAAATAAAAATAAAAAATATCTAGTGACATTTCCGTCTAATTTTCCTGCTAAGCCGACGTGGCGTTACTCGCCACGCAGCCAAACCAGAAGAATTTTTGACGCGTTTCGCTTCTACACGAAGCATCCTCAGGAGGTCTAGACTATAGTCTGGACTCATCGAGCGCACGATCGAGAAAGAAGAAGAAAATTCTATAACATTTTTAATAGAATTTTCTTCTTCTTTCCTCGTTGATGATAAAACTGTGTACCTATACGTTAAGTTATACAACAAACACCTTTTGATACATGGCAGCATTGGCCAACACTTCCTTTGAACAAAAGCCTCCCCATTAGGGTTTGCCATAATCCTCGTGCACGCTAGGAAATCGTCTTGGGGACCGCAGTGTAAGATGGCAGTTCTGCGGAAGGCGCTACTGCCCACCTTTTGGTATTTTTTCCCTTAGACGCCTTACGACTCCCACAGGATGATATGGGGGGTGCAATTTTATTATAGTCCGGCACCCCACTGGGAGCGTCTGTTATTCGTTTCAGTGTTCAGAATAAGGAATTGGCATATACCCGTAGATATATATATATCTGCTATATATATATATATATAGCAGAGATTTCCTAACATAATAATGTGTGTCCAACGACAACGGATTAATATTTTCCAAGTAAAAGCTGTACTTACATCGTGTCCAGTGAAGCAAAACTCACAATAACAGAGTAAGGCTTCGGCCTCCTTACATAAAGGGAGTCGTTAGAGCCTATTGTAGTGCAAAAGGATTGGACAATTGTTCTGATGGCCCAATTCCTTCCACATAGAATGGGAAACAGGACGCAAGTACTCACGAAAGCTGGCTGGAGAATCTTATGTTTGGTTTCTCACATATTATATTATATACGTTATATTCAATGAGTACAGTGGATCTTTCAAAACTCGAGGTTCAATCCCAAGACTGATTTATCGGGTTTTTCTGACAAAGAAACGTTCAGTAGGTTTTTCAACAATGCCAAAAATTTTTCGCTCCCTGAAACACACATAACACAAACGAATATGGTGCTAAGACAATTTAGTCTTGCCCTCCGAGGAAATATAGCCTGCCATTGAAATAAATCAAATGCACGTTTGTAAAATGAGTTATTAAGGCTTATAATAGATTAAACCAGGAACTTTTTAATATGTTCTTGTATTGTAGTCAGAGCAGAGCAGACGTACCTATCTACCGACCCCTTATGTGGCATAAGTGAAGAGAAACATTGATGAGTTAATAGGGCTTGTGTTTATTCCTTATCAATATTTTTTTGGCAGAAACTGGGAAACAAGCCTTAAAACCTTAAAATACGGTTCGAAGTACATAAAATTGCAAAAGCTAAGCTAGGTACATTTTGCGGCGACAACCACGAAGATAGTGGTGAAAATTGCTATAGTAGGTATTAAAATAAAACAGGGAACTGTACGACATTGCCTACCTATAGTGGATTATTTAAGTAAGCACAATATAAGTAACTAAGAAAACACCTGACACCTGTTGCACCATTGTATATCTTATAAAACGTTTAGATTATTATATGTTTTGAACTTACTAGAAGGTTGAACAAGTACGTTGTTATCATCATCAAATACTTAATATTTTAATAATTTTATTGCTTTTATATTACTCGAGTTATATAATACCTAGTTATGATGCATGTTGTAATCTTTACCTTTGCAAGGTCGAGTAAATTTCGAAACCGTGTCTAGAGGTTATATATGAAGCTTATCGGTTGAAGACCAATGTCACTAGTAATAAAACTATGATTGTTGACTTATCAGCGCACGCGCATTGTTCATTACCGTAATTACGTATATACATGGCTCAAGGAGATTGCGTGAGATTTGTAATTCTTATAAAATTTTGACGTTGTACGCCTGGATTTTAATAAAGCCTGGATCTTAGTACTGCACTCTATTGGGAACTATAAGTAGGTATTGGTATAAAAATGTATAATACAGGATGTTATTACTAGCGGTAAACAAATTGAGGTCCCATGAAGCCGCTAAGACACATTAGATACAAAACAGGCTTCGGTTAAGGAGCTGACAAGTTCTAAATAACTTGAACAAATTTTTTGCAAAATGTATTTAGTTTGTAGCAGTAAGAAAATTATATGTTAATCTTAAGTCCAAAAACGCTTTACCTGAAAATTTTCTCGATAGAATAAAAGTGCAAAGTTGACTCTAAATTACGCTTGTATCGTAAATATCTTAATTATTTACGTATGAAAATATATTAATAAAATAGCAAAACCTTATCAAGAGGGCAAGAAAAATAACATTTTCGATTTACGTTACATACCTAAACAGATCGCGATTTCACCATCGCTGCCTCTCTTTCACTCTTACGCAGTCCGATAGCGACAAAAGTTTCAGCATTTGACAGCGTGTTAACGGTGGACGATGGCTGTTCATGATGATGATGAAACAATGGTTAGGTAACGCATTTCCGAAAGCTCAAGTTGTTTACTGCTACATATAATGATCATATCCATGCAAAAAATCGCATTCGTTTCTCCGGTTAAAGCGTAAAAAACGACCAAATTACATATTAGGCAAGTCGAGATTTATGTTTCTATGTAGCTTTTCTACTTAATATTTCAAAAGTATACTCATACCATTGAATATGTCTACTTATATACCCTGTGACCTTTTTATAAGTATGTACAAATGATAACGTTTAATTTACTATCTAGAACACGACCCGATGGTCGTTAAGGTCAAGACATTTCTAAATGTCTTTCACCCACGCATGTTATATTATTTAATTGTATCTATACCATAATACCACAAAATACGCTAATCCAGCGATCACACTAAATTTGACATCATGTACGGGTCAATCGATACAAATATAAAATGTATCGAGTAAAGTCGATACGTTTATCGAGTTGAAATGTAACAATGATAGTCAATTAAGGGTGAACGGCCGGTCACTTCTCCATATAAACGTCGAGGGGTGATCACTCCCTTATTTGAGGTTTTAGGTAGTACTCGATTTCATATAATTAAATTTAAGTTGACAACAATAACAATAAAAAGTAACACATAATCAAACATACGAACAAACGGCGCGAGTAGTCTCGCTCTATTAGGGCTCCGCATAGCAACAGCCCGCGAAAGAAAAAAAAAATTGTTTTGATCACATTATTAAAAGGGTTGTTCCCTTTCCATCCTATGACCGTTAGATGGGGTAGATGTCACCACCGTCGGAAAGACGTGATATTCACAACAGATGTAAAAATCGACTGAACACCACTCTATTTCATGGCATAATTGGAAATGCACCAGGACGGTATTCTGCGATTGCAGGTTCAACTCCCGACAGAAGTTAACTTTTTCCATCCGAAAAAATATTTATATTGTTTAGTGGTCGCAAATTTAGTTACTTTTTATTACAATAGCTAACCTAGCATCAAAAATAAATGATGAAGTGTGATACGAATTACATAAAGTTATATAACATGTTTTAATATATAATTTATTTTAAAATACTAGTTTATGCACAGTATCTTACACGCTACACGCACGTTAGAAGTCGGTTCCGTTTTATACAGAATAAAAAAAACACTCTTTTTAGAGAGGCATACCTACTGCTTACAAGATAACTCACTCGCCTATAATACCGTTTCATCATCACCAAGAGTTGCAACCACCATTATCCTCTAAAGTTTTGAAGCAGTGATGGCTCAGTGCCCTTGGCTATGGATTGCCGGGCAGCAGGTCCATGGTACGAATCCCGCTGCAGGCTTGAGCTTCACCGCATGGTGGAACGGCATTTTGCGAATGCCCGCCTGGCTAGCGACCACCCTCAAGTAAAAAAACTGTCGCCAAGCACCTAATGGTGTGTTCCGGCAGCAGTCCTTAAGAGCCAGTGAAATTACAGGCACATGAGACTTAACAACTATGTCTCAAGGTGACGGGGGCAGTGCAATTCGTCACTTGTGAAGAAATGTATCTGTTACAGGCAGACGTTAGTCCGCTTAACATCAGGTGGGCCTCGAGCTTGTTCCATCACAATAACATAAAAAAAATACATTTGTATGAAATCTTATCTCCAGTCCTGTTCGTTTTGGTGGGTATACCATTCCCAGTTTAGAATTACGCTTGGCGACTGATTTTAATACAAAGCTGGTTTTTCAAAGATTCGTCTCTCGTTGCTGAATAAAAAAATAAAATAAACGAATCGCAATATCAACGATTGCAACGACTAGCTGTTTGCAAGCATGGCTTGACCAAATACGTAATATTAACAGAAATATTTTGTCTCGGAACTGTAATAAACTTTTGTGAAAGTAATGAAAATGACTATAGTGTTTGTTTTCAATTAACTATGGAAGCAGCATATAGGTTGTATTGATTTGTGTGTCTATAATACATGTTTGTATAGTTTTAACCATAATGACGTTAAATTACCACGATATATGCGGGGCTATTAAGGTATACAGTCCCCACAAACCACGTTAGTTGAAATACAATTTATTTGGTACAATACACGGTCACTTTAGGGCACTAACTACCACTTGACACGCAATCACGAGTATGTACCTACCTAATCCACACGAAATCATAGCTAGGTACTCATTAAACTGATAACAAAAACGCTACATATAAATAATTGTTACGGAGTGGAGGTGCGATGAGCATCAAAGTCAAAATCATTTATTCAATTTAGGCATCTACGACGCTCTTATGAAGGTCAATAACAAATTTTGAAGCGATGATGGCGGAGCGGTAATAGCCTTTACCGCTCCATATATGGACTGCGGTGCCGCAGGTCCCTGTTTCGAACCCCACACCCGGCTTGAGCTTCAAGAACATAATTCCATTATTATCATCGTCTAAAACTTTGTTTACTTCGCCTTTGACAACTATCTCACCTAATGGTAAGTGATGATGCGTAGAAGATGTTGGTAAGTTTTCAGACAGATTTTCTACTTGAGGGTGGTAGCTAGCCAGGCGGGCAATCGCAAAGTGCCCTTCCACAATGCTATAACGACTGCTATTCTAAGACGACAACCGGGACCGACGGCCCTTCGAAGCACGGAAGCGCTCAGTAGTAATGTCACTAGCGGTCACCCATCTAACTTTTGACCGCGGCGGACGTTGCTTAACTTTGCTGATCGGTTAAGAACAGCTAACTTCGCTACAAGCGCTTCTAAGTTGTTCATTTGTTCGTGGCTCACAGTTCTCATAACAACTAGGTTTATATGGCAGTAACGTTTCTAGGCAACAGTTACATTCAAGCTGAGGCTGAGTAGAGTATGGTAACGCAGTAACGACCGGGCCGGCCATAGATGCGCTCGACCTACATCGCAGAATGTGAACACGACCATCGTAAAAACAATTTATTGCACGTATAGCATCTCAGAGGTGTTTCCTGCGCGGTTCCGTTAACGTAAATAGTTTACTAGCAGTTATTTATGGAATTACAACTGATAAACCGCAGGCTGTCACGTAACTCACTCATCGTAAAACTGCCACATCGGTGCAACAATTTTCGGATTTCGTTGATATCGTAAAACGGAGTCCTTGTTGGGGTTCGCTAAGTTTTAGATTAAATTTAAAAAATGCGATGGAAATGTGCTTTTTCGAATCGTAACCTCTAATATATACCCGTAGGAGGATTTTAACATAAGTAGATGAGGTGTCTCACACGCTTCGGCCTAGTTTTGAAGTTTACTTAGATATTCTTAACCGATCAGCGAAGTTAAGTAACGTCGCCCGCGGCCATGAGTTGGATGGGTTACCGCTAGTGACATTACTACTGAGCGCTTCCGTGCTTCGGAGGGGACGTTAAGCCGTCGGTCCTGGTTGTTGTCTTACGATGGCAGTCGTTATAGCATGGTGGAAGAGCATTTTGCGAATGCCTGCCTGGCTAGCTACCACCCTTAAGTAGAAAATCTGTCGCCAAGCACCTAAAGGTGTGTTCCGGCAGCTGTCCTTGAGAGCCAGTACTTCTAGGTTAACCTGAACAACATCTTCGACCACATCACCACTTACCATTAGGTGAGATAGTGGTGAAAGGCTGACCTATGGCATAAAAAAAAAACACTGGTGCAACAATTTTCAGATTTCGTTGATATCGTAACGTAAACGGAGGCCTTGTTGGGGATCGCTAAGTTTTAGATTAAATTTAAAAAATGCGATAGAAATGTGCTTTTTCGAATCGTTACCTCTAGTACATACCAATAGGAGGATTTTAATATAGCTGAGGTGATACTATCTCACACGCTTCGGCCTAGTATACATATTGAGCTAACTATATTGTATACATTTTGAAGCAGTGATGGCTCAGTGGCATTGGCTATTGGTGACTGTCGTGCAGCAGGTCCATGGTTCAAATCCCGCCGCGGGCTTGAGCTTCACCGCATGTTGGAAGGGCATTTTGCGAATGCCCGCCTGGCTAGCGACCACCCTCAAGTAGAAAATACGTCACCAAGCACCTAACAGTGTGTTCCGGCAGCAGTCCTTGAGAGCCAGTAAAATGACAGGCACATGAGACCTAATAACTGTACGTCTCAGTGTGACGGGTACAGTGCAATTCGTCGTTGACGAAATGCGTCTGTTATAGGCAGAGGTTAGTCCATTTAACATCAGGTAGGCCTCGGGCTTGTTCCGTCACAATAACATAAAAAAAAACTAGGTATATATATACTGTGCTAGAAGGGCTATAATAAAATAATATGCACCTAGTAATTTATGTGGAGTATGTACTTAATGCTATTATTTATTTTCTTTTGTACTTTAATGTTCTATTAGGGATATTATTAAGTGATCATCTAAGAACTGTACTTGACCTTTGGTAAGTACGTTAATAGATTCTGATTCTCGAAAGCCATTTAATGTTTATAGATAAAACCGACGAAAATAGCATCTGATTCAGTAGAACTGATTCTTATATTGTACTTATCTCATAATAAATAAATCTCAAATCACCTTGTCTCAAAATGTCTAATATTCTAAGTGACTTTGTTTATGAATGTCTGAAATAAAATTGTGTAACTATAAACAGATGATAGTTTTATTTCTTTTAATATTTAATAAGAATATTTTTCCAGCTATTTCAATGACAAAATAAAACATCAAGTAAAAATGAAAGCGAAACAAATTTTTATATTAAAAATACCTATGAAATACGCTATCTAATTATATTTAGGATTTTTATTAGAGAAAATATGAGTGTTACTGCACCATTTGCACCATTTCTGAGATCGTATAATTGTTTCGAATATTCGATAGGCACGTAGTCATTAGTAATTTTTATATTCTGACATTAGTAAAATCAGTCTTATTGAAAATTTGAAATTTAGGCAAGTTAGTAAGTATGGCGATATGCCCTTTGGTAATTGTGAATCGGACCCTTTCATTTGTTTTTACAAAAGTACATTTTATTTTTGTACCGGTCGGGAACCACCGTTTGTTATGACGGTTAAAGTAATACAATTGGATCACAATATTTCGACTCGTAAGAGTAAGGTTTCGGTGGCCGAATGGATTAGGCATCCGGCGCGAAGTCGGAAAACGCGGGTTTGTTTCCCATCTGGAACAAATAAAAACATTTTGTGCCACAATAATTTCAAAAATGTGATTTTCGCTCAACACGCTATTGTGCTTGTAATCATATTTAGAAATGTAGACTTTCCCGTGGCTATTATAAAATAAAAATATATAGCATAATTATTTTAAATTATTATTTTATTTCATTCCGTTCTGTTGAATAAAATGCTACGTTGCGAGTTTCTTCGTGTTGTCCATTACCTACTAAAAATAGATGTACATACTTACCTAAATCATAAAATTGCGCCTCCTATGTTTCAGTAGGTTAATGATAGAACTGTAGCTGTTTATTTTATGCTAATGTTTAACCGTTATACAATTACTTTGATGCTTAAGATTAGTGCCTTCATAGCGTTTTCCATACAAACGTACTCGTAATACCAAGTGTTCAAACTCAGTGAAATTTAGCGTAAATGTTTTTTACATTAATATCTATGCCTGTGGTTTGCCAGTTTTTGTTTTATTATTTATATTAACTCAAAATGTAAAATAAGTATTCCTATACAAAACGAGTATTGGAAATCATTTTGAAAATACATTTTTGGAAAACTGGCCTCCTCCTTGACCTCATGCTAGTTTGCATGAGGTCCAGGACATGTATGCAAAACTTCAACGAGTTTGAACCCTTGATATTTAAAATATGACGTAACTACTTGTATAAAAACGCTGCGGAGATACTTCCCTTAATCCAATCCAAGTTTGTAAATCTAACGGATACAAAAGCTACGCGTATAATTATTTATGATAATAGCTTATATAAGATTGCCTGAAATTATCATGTGTATTAAACGTTTATATTATTTTATTACAAAACATAAATAATGAGGTATTTGTGGTTTTATTATGCGTACAATAAATAAAAATATTTATATTGAGTAGGTATGTATGTCTAATTAAACTTGGCATCAAGAGGTGCCCGGTCAAAAACAAAGAAAAAACTTTAAACAAGTACTATATACCTATAAGCAAAGACCTTGCGTTACGTTTGGTTTACTTCAAACAGGAGCAATGATGGCCGAGCGGTAATAGCTATGGACTGCCGTGCCGCTGGTCCCTGGTTCGATCCCCACCGCCGGCTTGAGCTTCACCGCATGGTGGAAGAGCATTTTCCGAAAGACCGCCTGGCCAACTACCATCCTCAAGTATAAAGTCTGTAGCACCTAACGGTGTGTTCCGGCAGCCGTCCTTGAGAGCCAGTGAAATTACAGGCTCATGAGACTTAACAACTATGTCTCAAAGTGACAGATGCAGTGCAATTCGTGACTTGTGACGAAATGCATCTGTTATAGGCAGAGGTTAGTCCGCTTAGCATTAGGTGGGCCTCGAGCTTGTACCGTCATTATAATATCATGTCCTTTGTGTAGTGAAAGAAGACATATTGTACTGCCCCCACATAATGGTAGGAAGAAAATAACTGGTTTAAGATGCCATTATAGAGAAAACGTTAATTAAAAGAATACTACATAATTATTTGATATAATTACTTGATAAAAACATGTTCGGTGAGTGTCGAGAACTAGGTTAATGCCACAACTGTATTTATTCAATTGCTTTACTGTTTCTTTGAAGCCTCTTTACTCTTTTATATCTCTATAGCTATTCAAATCGAATTGAAAACCTAACTGTTATTAATGATTTCATTCATTTACCTACTTTTGTTTGGATGCTTTACTAAACCAGGCTCTAGATGTGTATTAGAAAGCTGTACACGAGCTGCTCAAACTAGCAAGATCATTATATATATACTTTATACCACATGAAGTTTGTGCGTAAGCAGTATTAATGGTTCTGAAATTGTATATTTTATGCTTTAAAGACAAATAAACGGAGAAAGCTTACTTTAAAATTTCCATATATTTTTTACTCAATGTTCAAAAAACTTGGTTATTTAGAAGGAAAAACAAACCTTTATAGATAACCCAGTTATCAAACTTGGTATCATCTACTTTGAATAAAACGTTATTCCTTAGGTTGTGATTTTGTAAGTACGTGAATAATTAAGGAATGAATATTTTTTTTTAGTTTTTATTTAGTACACCTTATAGATCATTGTTTAATTTATTAACATTAAAAGTTTGATATTGCCTAATAATTTATTTGCTATTGCTTCTTTGCTTTGCTTAAGGTCGCGTCGCGAGTAATATAATGTTTGATATTGTAATATGATTTGAAAGTTTGTGATTGTTTAAACACTATTTTTTTAATCATAATACATTGTTAATCATTAACATAGTACAACATGTATAGTACGTTCAGTACCTATTATAATTTAAAGGTCTATTTGAGGACGTGATTCTTTTTCGAAATGGCGCCAAGTAGGTGAGAGCGGAAAAGGCTTTCGGCCATTCATTGTTAATGTCACTCCTTTTTTCAGCAGTCAGGTAGTCGTGATTGATGCCCTTTTTCTAAAGGTTAAAGCTGGATTAAACCGGTTAAGGGTAGTTAACGTGACTTGAATTGGTTGAATAAGTTCACGCAATCCTATAAAGCGCTCATTTATAATGCATCTCGATGGACGTGGTGTACATTTTATATGTAAAAATTGAAAATATTACGTTAACTTTTGATTTGTAGCTGAAATTTCTGTTAAATAATTCGTAATTGTTGGAGGATTGTTAAAAAGACCATAAATAATTTATTGCATAGGTATCAGTCAAGTCAATAGAGAAGAAGTCGAAATAGAGATAGAATTAAGCAAAAAATTTATCGTTAACTTGCCAAAATTGGGCAGCTATATCCTTTAGAGTTAGTTTCTATTCTAGGTTTAGCCATAACATCTTCGAACACAGCCTTATTTATCAACAGGTGATAAAAAGATCAAAGGCTTATCCTATCATTAAGAAAAAAAAATACAGAGTATGCCAGCGTTGTATGTAAGTATGTCATTTGTTAACTGTTAGTTCTAGTTAAAAAACTACCTTCACTAGAATACCTAACTTAAATTTTACAGAACCCGCTTCCATTCCTCTTCCGTTTTCAGGTCCGGACGGCTATTCAGCCTCGATAGCGACGTGATTAAGGCATACAGTATGAAGAACGCACGGGTTCAATCCTTATCTGAGGTATTTTGCGCTCTAAAAATGTATAAATAAGTCATCACACCTTTAAAACCATAATCTCAATAATACTTGCACGAACGAATTATTAGTTCCATAAAATATTTAATTACCTAGTCACGGACCCGTTTATTTATTATTTTATTTAAAGAAATATTTCAGGTATATAGTAGGTATATTTTCGGAACATGTTAATGAAAATATTTTTCCGTGATACACAAATGTTTATGACGAAAAAATATTTACTATGTAAGTATATTTGCTAATTTTTAAAAACAAGTAGTTTATCTTTGTGTGTAGTATAAATATTATTGAGACGACGTGACGTAGGTAAACCAAAGTTTACCTTGGTTTTGGTTGGATTGGAAGCGCCTTTGAAGCCATCTTACACTGCGATCCCCAAAACGCCTGTCAAGAACGGGGATTATAACAATGTGATGTGATACTTAAGAAGTAAGTAATCGGCTAATTTTCAGTAAACCCTTTCTAGTATAATTATCTATATGTTTTGCGCGAGGGAATTTAAGTTAGACGGGATGTATTGTATTAGATATTTATTCATAAATGTAAATTAAACCTAGTTAGGTATAAGTTAAACATATAGTAGTAACATATTTTGATGCAAAAACTTTCGTTATATCTGCGAAAATTGTAATTGAGTGAAATATACACTTATTTAATTAGGTACATACTCGTGTCGTGAGCATGTCAGAAAAAACCAGAACAGTAAACAATGCTGTAGTCTAGATAAGTTTTATATTATGATAGGTTTAACTATTGCACAGGAAATTCAAATTTAGGAGCACACGACCCCGTTTACACAAAGGAATCTAGATTTTCTCAGTGATAAGATAACTAAATATACCTAATTAAACAATTTTTATATTAGAATGAACTAGAAAAAAATTATGTCACGGATTTAAGAGTTTCGTGCCTGTTTCATGTATTCTTCAAAATGATTAACTGTATTTTAACAGCGGATGAGATAGTGGTAAACAACTAGCTTATAAGCTTATAAAATAACAAGATAAGAGATATTTTTTTATCTTGTTATTGTCTAAAATTCATGAAAACCCCGTTTATTGTTCCATTCATCATTCGTTACGTGTACATTTTAAAATTCTCCTGAATCGTACTTACATTACTTATTAAACAACAGGTTGAAATATGATTTGTTATAAAGTGCAAACCTTTGTTTCAATTCAATAAATAAATCCTTCCATTTGAATTGATTATTTGAGAAGTCCTATATACGTCTATAAAGCCCCAACTTACAGGTGCATAAATCATAAATACTACTTTAAAATGTACTTTAATTAGTTTATAACACTGGAGCATTTCTAAAGGTAGAACTTTACGTTACGTTTAAAATTTTATTTCTTTTGATAAAAAGACAAGATAACCTAAAAATAGACCTTTTGTTTTTGTTACTATAATGATAAACAAGTATAAATTAATTAAAAATTCGACTAATATATTATAAAATCCGACTGTAAATTATTTATTTTTGTTAAGCGTTTCATTTTTCCATTGAAATTAAAACTGCAGCTTATATATATTTATAAAATTGTGTCTTAACTCATCGACTGTGGTATCAAAATGAAGGGCTATATTGATACTCCACTCAATGTTTATTCCGCAATCATTGTGTGAGGTTCACCTTGTAATCAGATATATAGATCTTTAGTCGGTCTTATTGAACATTACACATTTAATTTTATGTATCATTTCTAATAATATATTATATAGTTTACGTACTATAGTAGTGGCACAGGAACATTTCAAATTTCTTTTTGCTTGTTTTAATACTATTAGAATCGAGCAAGAAAAATGATTTGAAACGCACTTCAATAAGCTTTTATTTACAGAAATTTACTAGAATCTTAGAAATCATGTGACAAAGTCCAGCAGAATAACATTCATATACATAAATATTACCAAAATAAGACTAGTGCTTATCTTCAAATCTGAATTTTTAATAAACATAATTGAACAAGAAGTAATTAAGCAGTCACGAAAGTCTTGGAATAGTAATGAAGACATTCGAAAAACAATTCAATCTAAACCCAGATTTGAAGACTCAATTTCCATGAAAATAAATGAATACATATCGGCTGTATTAAGGACATTCAATTCGACAAAAGCCGTAGATTTCTCACTCGACAGCCAATCGCTGAGAACTTGTTAAATGGAAATTGTCGACCATTATCCGGGGCACTGATAAACTTTCACAGAAATACAATAAATATCGTGACAATAGGCGGCTGGTATATAAAGTGGAGTAGGTATGCTGTATGCGTCTATTATACTACGAAATATCAATTTCTCATTCATTTTCATTCCACGCATTTTGCTCCCAAAGGTTAGAACGGCGCAATTATAAAAGGCGTTGAAAGCCCTCTTCTGATATTATCTTTTCCTTATTAAAATCAGATTCAACCAGCTTCAACACCTTTTTATCGTGACAGACAGGTCAATAGAAAGAAGATCGATAAGGCTTGCTGAGATCATTGCTGAAGAGGTGTTGGCATGTCTGTCATAAATAATTATATCATTTTCAAAAAACATTCCGGTCGTCGTGTATTTCCATTTAAAGAGGGCTACATCAGCGACAGATTTACTCGTCTTGCCTAATGCACGAACACGCTAATGGCGTATAACTGGTTATCTCGTTCAATTAAGACAATTTTATAGTAGGTGGCACGTCAGTCTCCACTTTACAAGGCATGCAAATAAGGTTCCATTAGAATATACATACATGGTGACCTGGTATATGTAAGCTACAAGTAGGTACTATAGGGCAATCGATCGTACAAACAGCGTTGGTTTAACACGTCGCCCTTTACGGAGTTTACTATATTAGGTGATATGTACGCTCGTACAAATAGGTTAAAGTTACAACCCTCTTACGGGTGCTTTTCCCTCTAAATAACTAGATATAATAATAATCTTTAGTAACGAGGTACTAAAGATTATTATTATATGTTTTGTAAATACCCGTGGAGTGCCGGGTTAGAATTGCACCTCCCCATATCATCCCGTGGGTGTCGCAAGAGGCGACTAAGGGAAAAATATTGGAAGGTGGGCAGCAGCACCTTCTAAAGAACTGCCATCTTACACTGCGATCCCCAAGCCCCTGCCAAGCGTGGGGATTATGGCAAATACCCCCTTGATAGGGGAGGCTGTGTTCAGCAGTGGACGAGTCGGCTGTTACAGAACAGTACCGAAAATATACATAGTTTAATAAGCATGGTGTAGTAATAATATGTAAGATTACATTTGAGCTATTTAACAGGCAACCTTAAGTTTAAACTCATAGAAGCAGCACTTTTAAAATCACTATGCTGGTTACAACTCAGAATGTCCCTATGTATCCGAAATTAGTTTGTTTGCCTTTTCATTCGTAGAATAAACGCGTCGAAGTTTTAAATTAGAACCCCCAGTTTAAGTGGAAAACTTACGTTGCTATTCAGTATAATAGGTAGGTAGGTAGGTATCCAGGGTGTCAACCCCACACAAATTAGAGTGTATCAAACCTGAAGAGGGTCGCGTCCTTAAAATGTGTTCTTGATTTCTCTTCTGATTGCTTTGGAAACGAAATCAATATAAAGTAGACAAGTTATCTGTAACTGTTGCATTGAATGTTACCAAATCATCATCTTTATTTTTTATATCATTCTATTTCATGGGGGATGGTGCAATATGATTTCTCTAACACAAAATGCTATACAAGGACATATTGTATGAAGTTTTGGCTTTGCTTTTATGACGGTCACATGCATGATGCCAACCCTCCTTGGGAATGGTCTCGTTGGTAGTATACCCGCTAACTTTCGAATAGGGTTGTGCGCCCAATGTGGAGGAACACCCTAATCACATATAGACATAAGCATTGAAATGCAGCACATTCAGCGCGTTGTCTCTTAGTAGTTTTACAACATCAAAGCTTCAAACTGGAGGATATGCGACCGTTCTTAAATTCAGTAGCCGGAACTGTAACCATAGAGCTTTTTAAAGTTACCAATAATGTACTAATTTGCATGGCAATACTAATGGTAGTAAGTACCTATATGTAACCATTTTTTTATGTTATAGGTAGTTATGGCGTATTGTACGGTACCATTGAATTGCAATGCTATTCGCATGACTTTAAATTGATCAGTATTTTAGTCATGAGCATGCGATCGAGCGATGCGTGTTGATGTTAAAAATAATCACAACAGATTATTTTTACGATCCTTCAAGGACCAACCGATTTGTTTGCCTTTTTTATTATTATAAAGATTACAAAGCATTAAGACTTTAGTTGATACTGAATTAATATATATTTTTTTTATATGACAATGAGATATGCTATGTATTAACTATATGTATACAACTAATTAATATTCTTTTGTCAAATAATATGATTTTAGTAATTAGAAAAAACACGCATGTCCTATGTCATTATTGACTATCAGGCCTACAAAGTATTTATAACAGGAAGGAGGAGGAGCATTTGGACTGCCTGTGAGTCTGCAATGACTTATGGGTATATAAATGCTTTTATTGTAGTAGCTGTAGTGCTGTATATAGTTCGTAGTATTTGATAAAGGCATACCGCGGGTAACAAAAAAATTATAACAGGTATCATACATATTGTGTATAATTATAAAAGGTATCATACAATTTCCAGGATAATACTGTGTAGTGTAGGATAATACACTCCACTCTGCTGCTTAATTATGACACTTTTTTAAGAAAGATGGCATGAAAACCGTCAGTTTGACATTGCAATCTTCGATGCACTGCATAAACGAGGAAGCCAGATCTGCATCCTGAACATCTTATTATATTGAACGCGAAGACCATCCAGTGCGTTATGAATATAATTAGATCATAGACTACACCCTGTCAACAGCGTGACACTTGACTTGGTCATTACAACGGGCAAATCTTTATGCCTACCAAAATATTGTCTCTTACAGCTCTTAGAACTAGTTCTCACAAACACAGGGAATCCTACCGTGAGAGCTAGAGATATTATTTGTTATCTTTCTGAAAGTTTTAAATTGCAAACATTGTCTAGTTCTAGAATAGTTTTAAGATAATTTAGGCTAACATTTTTGTAGCAAATAAATAAATTTGATATTTGAGCTATATGCCCCCCACTCCCGCTTTACATTAGTAGAGCGGGATTTTACCTAAAAATAATATTCTATAGCATATAATATTCTGCGTAGGATATTCCCTCCGCAGAATATTATATGCTGACCCTACATTATGCTGAACTTGATCGCGGATATTATAATACTCGTATATTTATGCTGGATTGTAATAAATTAATCATGATACTGGTCTAGATCATTATCAAAACTATGAACGAAGCTTACTAATCGAATATCTTTTTGAGACCTGCAAGAAACAAGTTTTGGGGTTCATAAATAATCAAATGCTTCGAATATTATTTGCGAATATTCGTTTCCGTGTGAATTAGAATCTCTATGCTGATATATGCATTGTTAACCTCGTTTCTTTTTTCAATAACTGTCTATTGAAAGCATGTGACTTCGCGACTTTGAATATATAAATCGATACTAAATGAAAGTAGCCATGACTGGACGATTTACTTTAATTCAGACAACCTACGTCTATTAGCCTAATTTGATGCAATTGAGGTCGTTTCTTTAGGTCATGGGTCAGGCAGATGCATATTAAGACTAGTTGATGGACAAAGTAAAGGAGAATACATCTAGAAAATAATTTTGCCTGAACATCAAGATGAGCGCGTCAACGAGCGTCCAATTTATTAACCGACTTTTAAAAAAGGAGGAGGTTCTCAATTCGACACATAATTTTTTATGTGTGACCACGCGTAGCTTTTAATAGAGTAGTCCTCCGATTTTGATAATTCTTTTTTTATGGAAAAATACCTCTAAGGTGGTCCCATGCAGATTTTATCAAAATCGGTCAAGTAGTTTTCAAGTTACACTCAACTAACTGACAAATGATATACCTAGATGACTGGGTAACTGCAAGTTTTGTAGATGGTGGCCAGTATTGTAGGTGAGTAAAAATCGATCGTTTAACCAGTAATTATCACTAAAAAGGGTTTAACACTTTTTACAAAAATGGAACCGACTCCTAACACTGAAAAGTATGAAATAAGTAGTTGAAGTCGGACCTTCAAAACGTGATCTTGGAGTGTTTTGAATCAGCATGGGCTGACTTTAACAAGTTATTTCATAATTTTCAGTGGTTCCATTTTTTGATAAAAATGTTTTAAGTCAAGATGTTGGAAAAGTCAGTATATAATTCTTAGAGCATTCTCGATACTGTGAGCCATTCTGTGAATCGGTGATTCAACACGCCTGCTGAGTTGATCAAAATAATACGTGCATAAATACTCTTGGATTGCTTTACTTACAAAGATTTGCCAATTCTGCTTCACCAAAATAAACATTATTTTGTCGGCTTTGAGCACAACAAATGGTTTTCTTGTGAAAGTTCTTTTTTGTATCGAGAGTTTAAATACAATTTTAAAGCTGGTAATCACATAAAGAATATAAAGAAACGTCTATAGAAAATTAATTAAATAATGTGTGTTCAGGTGTTACGGTTAGTTATATCTTGGTATGTATTTACAAAAGCATAGGAAAAAGTAGTACCTTATTATAACGAGTATTTCAGATATAGGTAAGTAATTACTCACAGTATGAAAGCAAAAAAAATGTCTCGTAGTTTTACGGTGTAAACAGCATGAAACCGATAGATTTGATTAATTTCACTACCAAAAATACTGATTTCAGAAAAATTTCGCATGGAGTCTTGTCTAACCACATTTTCAATATATTGCGATTTTTTCACTTATATTTAGCATAGTAAATCACCTGATTTTAAAATTTCTGTTCAATAAGGCTGTAGAAGCAATCCTTACATTTAGAAACGAATAAAAGCATTAAGACATTAAAATATAATTAGTACCCATAGCATTCCTTCTGAAACTATTCGACATCATGAAATATGTTCCGCAAATGTAGCAAAAATTGTGTGAACTGTATCAGCCGGATTGTCGCCGAATTGTCCACTGATGAACACAGCCTCCCCCATTAACGGGGTTTGCCATAATCCCCTCGCTTGGCAGGCGTCTTGGGAATCGCAGTTTAAGGTATCAGTTCCTCAGAAGGCGCTGCTGCCCACCTTCCGGTACTTTACCTTCAGTAGCGTCTTACGACACCCACATGTAGCAATGGGGGTGACGTTCTAGCCCGGCACCCCACGGGGTAAAGTTAAGTGTAGCAATTAAAAATCAGACAATTTATATGGTCAGAATATATACTGCTCAGATAGATTCTTTGCTTTTTAGGGTAAAATGGAATTATTGACTCCGCTGCCTGACAGTCCGTCTGTCCGTCCATCTGTATGTCATGGGTATCTAGATCGAAAATGCAATAAGTAACCGACCTGAAATTTAGATAATTAGCGTAGAACGTTGACCTATAAAGAAATACTTAAAATATTTCTCAGAGGCGCAAGAGTATATACTAAGAAAATAAATGAGAAGGTAGCTGAAAACGAATTTGTTTCCACCCTAGCAAGTGTATAGGGTGTATCTTTTAGAGCCCATTAAGTACGGTGTTTTTTATTGTTATATTTATATATATATTTATTTCGGCGGCTATACAAAATATTAAAATTACATATTAATAATTTTAAATTTGTTAAAAAAATATCTATTATTTTAAAACGATTTTATACGGTTATGGCCGTAAAACGATGGACATAGTTTCGGTCGCGAACATAGTACAATAAAACTTTCGTCAAAATATTCAAGAGGAAAATCATTGACGATGAGATTTCCCAATCAAGATGAAGGCTACGATCAGTTGAGCACATGACAACTGACATTGAAGTCACTTTCAGAAATGATGCAGTAAACGCATTTAAATAAGGAAAGAAATCCATTGTAATGGCTCGTCAAACCTTTAACGATAACGTTGGTACTATGATTAAAATGGTTTGCGACGAGGTGAGACAGCTTGCGTATAAGCTGGCCAAGGTAACGAACAAAACACTTCAGATGAGACTTCAGCTATAAAATTGCTTCGTTGCTATTGATAGTTACTGCTGTTTATAATTACTTTGGCGTGTGGTGGCCATTGCCACTAAATGGCAGCAAGTAGATGGGAAAAGGCTTACACAATTTTACATGGAACCTAATAAAAAGCGCAAAAAAATTAGTCATATATAGTTTGAGCATTTTATGTAATGTATATACACACGCCCCGTGGGGTGCCGGGTTAGAATTGCACCTCTCCATATCGTGCCGTGTAAGAGTCGACTAATGGAAAAATACTGGAAGGTGGACAGCAGCGCCAAAAGAACTGCCATCTTACACTGCAATCCCCAAGCCGCCTGCCAAGCGTGGGGATTATGGCAAATACCCTATAAATAGGGGAGGAACAGCAGTGGACGATTCGGCTGAAATAGTATATACACACAGGTCAACACACAGCCCTCATTTGGGGCTTTACTGCAGTCGGGTAAAAAAAAAATAGGCGTTGTCCTTATTGGTTATCTCTAGCGATGCCGTGGTATCGCATTGATCGATAGAATTGACTATTCAGAGATAACTACGAGTATTTATTAGGTCAAAATTAGTTGAACTTTGTGCGATACATTTTTGTAAAGTTACAGAGTACTTGTTACGTACTTTTTTATTGTTTGTGCGCTATTAAATTACATCCTACGAATAAATATTATTCGTAGTTACATTATACATTCGTGCATTTTACTTCCAATTAGTGTAACGGCATAGACACTGAGCTTTATTGACAGAATAATGACAAGCGGCATAATTGAAGAGAAGACACTTCAACACGATGACGATGTCTTCTTAACGATCGAGTTAAACCAAGTTATTCATAGTCACGATCTCAACGGTCACAATATTGAGAATGTCCCGGGTTTTAGATCTGGGCCCCTACTCTAATTCGTCGAAGTATCGAACTTCGGGTCCGAAAGATAGGTATCCGCAAAACATGTATTGACTTACTTTTGTTTAACTTCGTTCGTAGCATAGACTTGCAAGCATTTGCCTGTGTAGATTTTGATTATATTTTTTTTTTATCAGATTCGTATGGTTTGTACATTTTCTAAATATGAAATTATAATTTATTCGTTTGCTTATAAGTAGTCGAAAGTCGAGTTCTAAATATGCAGACAGTACACAAATACTAATGAGAATATAAAAGCCTATGAAGAACAAAGACATTCACGTAAATTCTAAATATCTTACCTGTACTTTCTAGAACAGTAGCGACACCTCTCGCTGAGCTAAACTAGGATGGTCAGACTCTCACCATGGGAAAATGTTCTTTAATGTCTGTATTAAACTTAATGTGTGTATTAAGACTTAAAACTGATTGAGGCATAATAGCGTTCGCAGAGTAGTATAGGAGATTCCATAGTGGGCAAGATTTGTGATGAACGATGCATGCCCACCATAGACTATATCAAACAACGAACTTCGTAACGCAAATTTTCGTTGTCTTAAGTGTCACTCGAACACGAAAAACAAAACTTCGATCTTATTCGATTAATGTAGTAGCGGCCCTGTAGAGATCTATGATAGTTCTATTATTATTCGTGAGCAGTTTTGAGACGGTTCGATGCAGTCACGAGAAATCAGCAGTGAGACGAATCCATTTAGTTGGGGACGATTTCCAACGGAGCAGGCGGTCGGCTGTGACGGATTGCACTCGATCAGAAATAATAGCGGGTTTTATGTATTTAATTAAATAAATAGCAAAGAGCATTAAGTACTCCTTCGATTTTTAAAGTTAGTGGAACTAAATGTAAGATCACAATTCATGTAATGCTTACGTATAACGTATTTACTTTACTTTTTATAATATATTTAATGTAATGTAGATTCACTCTAGATTACGTCTCCTTATATTTTTTCGTGTTAATTTATTTTGTATCTCTTCATGGTAAAATAACCTTATATAAGAACAACGATTTAGTAAAAATAAATAAATTAGCTGACGCCCGCTGGGTTTAAGATTTACAATTGCTCATTCATGAATTCTTGACGTTGAATTTCGATTCAATATCCTATAAAATATTTATTGTACCTATTGGAACTACGCTATGGTTTGTCAATACAAAATTCAAATGTTTCTCGCATCATTATATCTGCATGAGATTATGCGACAAACATTTATAATACCTATTTGATATCTATAATTTATTCCCATTAACACTACGTACGTACAGTGCCTAAAGGTTAACTGTATAGATTTATCGTGTGCAATTATAAAAACGATATATCCATGCCTCAATATGATAGCGTCTATTAAGGGAAGAGCTCGTGAAGTACACTTGACAATAAAAAAATATAAATAAATACACACACACACACACACACACACACACACACACTTGCAAGTATATACACTTAAAGAGATACATAAGACCTTAATAGATTTATAAAATCGTTTTAATATTAAGTTGTAATCATATTTCATTTTATTTTTTCTGTACATATGATAAACCCGAGAAACTAAATGTACGCTTAAGTTCCAAATAAATAATTTGTATTTGAATATGAATGAAAAAAAAATGTATCAGGAAAATATAAAAATCAGGTAGGTTTGGTTTTACAATAAGTAACGTCCTACATACCGCGTGTGGTGGATACAAGCTACGAACCATAAAGAATATTGCTGTAGGTAGAACGTTTATGACCCTGGTATACAGCTTAGCTAATGAAGCAGTAACATATCTTTATGATTACTGTATGTTGGAAAACGTAATTGTTTCTATACAGAAACAGATGATACGCATAGGTATGCATTGTGTTTTATGCGGGCACTATTTTAGAAAAATGCTAATTATGAACGGCATTGGAATATTGAAGGTTAGTAGGTGCTTAGGTATCACCATTAGTGTCATTTGCATTTGCAGTGCACCCCGTGGGGTGCCGGGTTAGAATGTCACATATTTCTACCTGTGGGTGTCGTAAGAGGCGACTAAAGGTAAAATACCGGAAGGTGGGCAGCAGCGCTTTTTGAGGAACTGATATCTTTAACTGCGATCTCTAAGCCGCCTGCCAATTGTGGGGATTATGCAAATCTAATTGGAGGAGGCTGTGTTCAGCAGTAGACAATCCGGCTGATATATAGACGTGAGATGAGGGTAGCATATACAAGGCGTCCCACGGCGATGCCACATGTAGGGAAAGTACCTTGAATATTGTGGATGGAACATTTTACTGAAAGAAGACATTATTTAGATTTAAGAAACAATTTAAACTGCATTCCTAGATATTTAAATAATTACATGGTTGAACCGGGAATCGAACCCGTTACACGAGAAAAAAAAACATTCAGTAGTATTATCATACCGATCGAATTTCTTCTTTGTAAGACAAACATTTCATTTGATGCAACATAAAGAAGAATTTTTTAAATTTCTTATAAAAATGTATTACCAAACCATGAATATATAGAATTGTATAGCATTTAAAAATAAATAAGCTACATATTGGTATAATATAAATCTAAAACTGATTATATCTCACATATTACATATTTTGGACGTCCATATAGGTAGATAATCCTCCTAGACCATAGAGATGACCGTAACACCAACAGACCTTTTTAGTCTATGTAACAGGCGTGTAGTACATAATAATTATTATCTATGGCAACCGCAACAAAGAAAAAAGCAACTGAAAATGATCTATTAGTTGAGTTGATCACTGAGCAAGTATGAGTTTATCGTTCAGTAGTAGAATGCGAAATTGAAGCGAATTCATGCGTATTGAAGCGCTCGTAGCGAAGTTTACTTAGCTGTTCTCAACCGATCAGCAAAGTTAAGCAATCTCGCGCGCGGTCAGGAGTTGGATGGGTGACCGCTAGTGACATTACTACTGAGCGTTTCCGTGCTTCGGAGGGCACGTTAAGCCGTCGGTCCCGGTTGTTGTCTTAGGATGGCAGTCGTTATAGCATGGTGGTAGGGTATTTTGCGAATGCCCGCCTGGCTAGCTACCACCCTCAAGTAGAAAAACTGTCGCCAAGCACCTAACGGTGTGTTCCGGCAGCTGTCCATGAGAGCCAGTACTTCTAGGTTAGCCTGAACAACATCTTCGACCACATCATCACTTACCATCAGGTGAGATAGTGGTCAAAGGCTAACCTATCATGAATAAAAAAAAAAAAAAAAAAAAAAAAAAATGTCTTTGGCAATTTTTATTGTTTACCTACCATCAGAACGGCAAATTGGGCCATCTTCAAGGAACTGTACTCTTTCCATATAAACTTGGCTTCGTCATATTTAAATACCAAGTATCTAATATAACTCGCTGAAATTTTTCCTGCATAATATGACCCTAACATCTATGCTTCTAGTTTGTCAGTTTTTCGTTGTATCAGTTGTTTAATCACAAAACGTTTTCCAAATAATTCTGAAAATACATCATTTGCGTTGCAATATGCATGAAAATTAAAGAGTTAAAACATAACGAAACTAAGTTCATATGGAAAGCGTTATGAGTACAGATCCCTTAAGATCGGCTATACTTTGTGATTGGCTTTACTGTAATGTAAACAAAGGGCGGTAGCGACCTTTACTGAAGTATATATTATACTTATTTAACAAATTCCAATTATGGCAAGTGTCTCGCTATCCCGCCGATATCATTGACCTACTTGCGACGCTTGTTTAGGGACTGTTTTCCTTCCATAACCGAGAAATTTGCCATGTCTTATTATCTTTCTTACTGATAAACAAAAATAAAATAAGTACTTCTGCTTTATGAGAGCTTCAAGAAAATTCGACGTCCATTGTCCAAAATATAAAATAACTTGTGGAAATCGTAACCATTCTGATTCAGAACTATGTGAAAATTTACCGTTGTTTTAGTTTTTAGAGGGATATTTATTAGCATTTAATACTGATATCCAATACATCCAAATCTGTTCAGCCATTTAACATATTGTGGATTAAAGAAACTTACATACATAGACATTACACCTCCTTTGGGCAGTCGTGTAAAAAGCTATGCGTAGTCAGATAAAAGTCTATAACTTTCGTTTTGAGAACCTCTTCCAATTTTGTTTTGAATGACTTTCAGTAAATTTTTGGGGACGTAGGGCCAACTAAAATGAGCTTTAAAGAATTAAAATAATAAAACAATGATAAAATAATACATGTATTATTATATGTTTTAGGTATTATTTTTTTATACCGTCGTTCAACAATTAAAATAGTAAGTTAAGTATATTATTTTGAAAGCTTTTTTCGTTGAAGTAAAAAAAATAGAGAATAACAATTGTTGCAAATAGGTACCTAATTATTACCATCATATCTAATCAGGATGCACGTTAATCGTACAACAATTATCACCAGTAAAATTTAAATTTTATGAAAGCGGAATTAACCTGACAAACACAAATAAAATGGCACGCAAGCAACTCATTTTGTTATCTAGAACTAACTAAGTACCTAGTACTTAGTAGTAGTGACTTGTAGTACAATACAACGCAAGTTGAACTATAGGTGTCGCTCCATCCCGATACGATGCTTGAAGAACGAGAGCAAAAATTAGAGTTATGAGTCAATGTGTCAAGTTAGCTCAATTGGTTAGAGTATACCCCGGCTAAATGGGTGGATAGACGCGGGTTCGAATCCCGCACATGACTATATTTTCTCTCTCGTAAATTTTTATTTTTGTAGAGTAGTGACTTAGTTTCTAGCTTTGTAATGGTTATAATACTAGTAAATAATACTCGCACTATACACTTACGTTCTATACCTAAATACATACGTACTTTATGTATATTCTTATGTACTACATAACGTTACAACACATTAAATATGCTAGTAGGTATGTCTTCATAAAACAGCTGCAACTTAACTGAATATTTAAGAGTGCCACCTTCCTACGAACCCATTCTCGAGTCTTATTAAAATTATCATTTTATCGTAGCGATGCTCCTCATTCATGTAATTGTAGCAAAAAGTCACAGAGCTGCTGTTATTAGTTTCCTTGTGCACATTTTTTGTATAGTTTATGCATAGTTTATGTATAGTTTATGCACTGAATTGCATCTATAGCTATACATATCAGACAGAACATCAGCTCAATGCTATAGGATTCTGTGCTATAGGATGTCGTGATAGCTTGCGATTATTTGCAGCGCTACTAAGTCTCGTTATTGAGTTGTCTACAGTCTTCCACGAAAATATTAGACTTTAGACCATAGTTCTTTTGCAGTGTTTGACTTGGGTTGTTGAAAAATGATCTTTATATAAGTCGAGTGAAGGTTTTTAACGCCTATTTACTTACTTATTTGATACTTATGTGATACTCGTATGCCACTGATCAAATTTCTTTCATCAAATTACAACAAGTTGATCAAAGAAATCGGGTGGATTCATGAAATGTTAGCAACACAGTTTCTTTTCTTAGGACTTTTTGAAAATTTGAATTTGGGAGTGTTATCAAAATTAACTTATGAGAACCGGCTAGGATCGCTTTATATTTATTTTACCGAGAAAAAGATGCGGTCAACACAAGAGCATAGTCAGCTATCTTAGTGAGAGGTGACCATAAAGATAGAAACAAATTAAAATAGACAATGTATTTTTGAACAAATCAAAGTAAGTACCTACATTTTGACTACAGTCGGCTATAGGCACTTCAAAAACTAGCAAACTCTTCAGTCTTGACAATTTTAAGATCACGTTGTCGTTATTATTGGTTTGATGTTGCTGCACATTAGGATTATTTGAAAACTTTTCGCAAATATTAAGATAAAGATAGATCTGGAATCTACTAAGTGGAGAATTCTCGGTTGCCGGCTAAAGAATATGTGTATCTCACTTCCATATTCTCCTGTTGGATGGATGTCGTAACAGTACATCAAGGAAAACAATGGCTTGAATGAGCCGCATGCCACTTCTCCACGTCAGTAGGGTATATAATACATATTAGCCGCAAAACTTAGCCCTTTGGCATCTGAACGCCTCTATATTGCGGGTATCTAGTATTTACCAATGATAGCATTTATAAGTAGGAATGGCGTCAGGAAGTCTTTTAAACTTAAGCCCAATATTACCTATATTCAATATATTCATGCGTTTTCTTTATTATATAAAAAAATATTGAATCGATCCAGACGAAGTGTCTAATGAATATGCAGAGTTTAAAATTAAATCTTTCTCGAATTTTATTCAGTAACCTGAAAATGACCATTACACTATGGAGTGAAATATATATTTTTTCCTGAGTTGAAATGTTGTGTATTAACCTGACCTAAGCCCTGAAGTAAACAAGCGAGTTATCAGTTTTAGTAACTAGTTAGTAATAATAAACACTGCATTGATTATATCATAGCTGTATATGAACAGTTCCCGGATGTAGTTTAAGGACTGATCGTAATAGCCGAGTCCTCAACTTCCTACTCATATCTCTCGTATTTGGGGTCGATACAATACATTCTCTCTTACAACACAAGAACATAGCATAAGAATTTATGATTTGGTTCATAGTGGACGTAAACCATTCTTTCAAAATGCTCTCGTTGGTAGATACCCGCAAAAGGCGTTAAAATGTCAGTTGTGTGCAATTGTGCGCCTAATATGCACTTACAACTTACACACCTCGACGTGTTTGAAGCGTTCATAGTGCAGCTTGCCTAGTCGTGTTTATCCTGTTAACTATATGGTTTAAGCAAAGTTCACTACTTGGATGGGTGACCGCTAGTGACATTTACTATTCGGCATCTGCGTGTTTCTCGATCCCTTCGTTTTGTGTTCTTAGGATGGCAATTGTTAGGCTATAACGGAGGCCATCGGGTGGCTAGAAAACTCCGTCAATTTGCATGCATGGTGGTAGGGTGGGTAAGGTAGCCAATGCCCCCCCTGCTACCTTCAAGTTGAACAAAATGATACAAATAATAGTGAACGACTCTAGTTGAGGCAATGTGCGGGGTGGAACACTGTGTGTCATCCATTAGGGCATTAACTGTGCATGATAGATACTGAATGCCATTAGGCAATCAGCTCACAATCATAGAAAACAGTACAATAATAAGAACAAACATCAGGCGAACAACGGCCATTCTTCTTAGATTTTACGGAAAACAACATCCATAAGTGTTTATAAAACCAATGAGGTCATGCATTGAGCAGCAATTGGTGATTATTAGGTTATTGGCACCTTGGTAACGTCGACAGTAAACAAAACCGTATGCTTAGTGACCTTCCATGATGTTTGGTAAAATATCAAAAGACAAGCTCGGCCTAAAGACTTTGTTGATCACAAGCATCACAGGCCTATGTGACACTAGTTTCTGAATAGTTGATTGACGGCAAATTTTTGCCCATGACAATTGTTATTTTCAAAGCACTGAGACTAAACTGTACAATATACATAACTTACAATTTGAAGAGAACTTATGAAATGTCCTCGAAGCAAATAATCTATTTGAATGTCAACCATGTCACGGTAGTAACTTTGTTTCCCACTATTGCAAAATAAGGAGCTAAAATTAGACCTCGAGAATTAGTAAAAATAGTGGACTTAATAATTATCTGACTGAGATACTAAAATACGTGAACTAAAATAAACTTTACTCCGATTGGAAGGGCACAATAGTCATCAAATCGTTAGAGATTGTATGCTAGTCATAATAACCATTTGAAGGTCATTGTATTTGGTGAAATCTGAAAGCGAAAGCATAGATAAAAATTTAGGCGGTTGTTTCTGTCAGTTTCTGCGATAAACAATAGACTTAACTTTATAGTAAATACCTTATAATTTTAATGTTTCATATATGGTATGTCTAAATGAGCTCAAAAATTTGAATAAAGAACACTGGTGTAACAGATTCGCCAGGAAAGAATCAAGTTTACGGACGAAATATAAATAAATGCAGACCGCGTCTTGACGGTGGCATTGTACGATTTTATTCTATGCATGCGTGAACATTACCGCATCCTTACGTACTAGTGTCACCTAGTGATACGAAATGCAACATCTGCTGTCCTTATTTAATGCTTTTATTTGTATATATATTGATTATATGTTATTATTGTAGGCAGTGAGTTCACTAACAAAAGATACATGCCACCTGAAGCATCAAATCAATTCAAAAGCGCAAATGAGTTAAAATAACTAAACCACCGCGAAATTAGAATCCGTCGTTGCCGTAGTCTTAGACCACAATAGGTCTACGATTGCCGAAACAAAGCATATAAAGATTAGCCGCAGGAAATAATTGCCTTAGTTACTTGAGTGACCTACTTCTTTGACAGGGAAAAGTTGGCATAATGAGCAACGTGATAAATGGGGTTGTTTTGCGAAACATTATTTTAAAAGGCTGATTTACGAAGCTTCACGGAAGCGTCTGGAAATTGATCGTAAATGCGTAAATGGACATAATTCAAGCAAGGACGAAGCGGGATGGCTATTAATTTTTGTTATTACATTCCTTGGTATTTTAACCATCTTAACTTAACCCCTGGCAATTGGGGTGGTTTAATAAAGTATTATAAATATTGAAAAAAAATATACTTCGTTTTCCATATCTTGTTTGCTGACATAATATTTTGTTGTATAAAACTTACTCTACTAAAAAGAAAATTAGATCAATTATATGTTCAATGCATGTAGGTAGATACTTTTGGCCACCCATTCGGCGTTATACAGGCATATATGTATATATATTGTGTTTTAGTATAAGTGCTTATTTGGCTGTGAACGCATTCAGGTTCTGCAAGTTTTTAATTATTGTTCTAGTGTCGATTTGTCGGAGCTTGTAAGGCCAGAAGTTTCATTACAGAAGGTTAATTACTTTTTGAATAACTACCCATTTAACGACATGTGCTTTACTCATGCTACCAAAGGTAGGGAAAGTATTTTTATTGGGAGGAATCAAACAAGTCGGATTGTAAAGATATATATAATATTTTCCTCCATCATTAATTCATTACGCATTTGTTATATCTGCTCACATAATCAAGACTAATAGTATGTATAAAAATGTATTGCAAGTTTTACAATGCTTTTTTTTCAATTGCAGAAAACGAATACATGCTTATTGCATGACCTAGCTTCGGCCCTGGCAAGAAAGCGCTCTCTAGAGAAATACTTAGAAAATTTGGATACAGACTATGTAAAAAGTTTCATAGTGTGGAATAATTTAGGCCCCAAGGAATTTGTGTACTAAGTTTAATAAAATCCGTTCCAGAGGTGAATGGTAAGAAACTAACACAAATACAAAATTACGCATTTATTATATTAGTGGCGCGTTTGGGGTAGTTTTCGAGTATGATATTTGGTAGGACACCTTATACACTTTCATTTGTGATTAAAATTATTTTTGTCTACAAAATACAAATGTCGTAGATTTTACCATACCAAGTTATGCTCACAATATTGTTCCAAAAATATTTCATTGTGTTTAAGTATAACATTAAGAACAAAGCCTGTTGAACCATATCAATAGTATAATCGCTGTGGCAAGTTTACCTGTAAGTCTGTTCCTTCTACATTTAATTATTTTAACGTTACATACGAAGTATAATATAAGTATTTAATTTACATCCGCTTGATAAATACCTACCTGAACGAGTTTTGTTGCTTTGTTTAGTTTGCTTCCGCAAACTCCTTGTGACCTTATGTGCGAAACCGAGAAATCATGTGGGAAATAGAATATTACAAGTAATCCAGTGGATATTGAATTACAGCTGGCAAGCCGACAAGGGTGTCAAGGTGCAAAAAAATGTAGACCTACTCTATTCTAATAGTCTTGAGTCTTCACACTGTCGCATAATCTTTATCTAGTGTCATAACGATGCTATGCTAAGCTATCGATTACTTACACTCAGTAAAAGGTATAAAAAACTCTCTATTCTGGAACTGAGCACAAATCGTGCAACAAGAGGCGTCGTGAATAGCGTATCCAGCCAGCCTTGGGCAGGACCGGATCAGGCTAGTTTTTGACTAAAGACGAGGGCAGGGACTCGTCCCTCCTATATAACTGTCGGACAAGGCATGCATGTATAAAACAGGGAGAAACACATTTATATTCCAATAGGATAACGTGTTCATTCATAATGCTGACGACCTTGAATACTTCGAGTGGGTAGAGTAAACACATTCTCCTTGCCAAATTGTAGATGCTAGAACGCGAATGTTTCTAAGGATATTCGTTATAAATTGGAATATATTATGTCTATTAATTAACTGAACAGTACGTCCTGAAGCTGAAGCCCTAATATGCATGTCCCAAGTCCGAATATAATGTTTTCTTAGATACCTTTAATACCTAACAGAATATTGGAAAATAATGAGGTACCAAAGTCCATTGCAATATGCATCTACAATTTATACTACTCATTTAAATTTTAATACGATGATGTTATCTCTAGCACGCTGCTAATATGAAAACCGTACAAAATCCAATTCTCTAAGCATGTCCATTTGTTTGTTTATCTGTTCAAACTGTATTATTTAAAGCGAATATAGATGAGGTAGCTGGATATTTTTATACCGCCCTCATCTCTGCCGGCAACGCCTTGACATCATAATTAGCATTCTTCTGATAATGTCAATTTAAATTACCAGCCCATCCATTAACCATTTCAAACAAAGCTTTGAGCTTTGTTTGACAGTTGTTTGTCTTGTTATACAAACTTTTGAGCTGTATACCGTTAGTTATTTTTATTCGTACATATATCTTTATAGCTAGCCTAACACTGATTTATTGGTTATCACAAAGAAGATTGAAATAGTGTTATAAGCAACTTTAATTTCAATTGTGTTTAAGCAAAATATGCTCGGGAGTCGAATAGAAAGGATTAGGGTAGGGTTTAGATACAAGAACGGCGAAAATGTAGATAAACCGGCAATACAATGTTTAGAAAGTGCATCAGAGGCACGTCTCACCTGCACCGCATGAGTTCTTCCAAAAGTCGCAAAACTTGCTGCACGAACACATCTCGTTCGGACGTCACTCCACACTAGTGCCAATGTATTTTTAAACTTCACTTGTACGTTTCGCAATTTCTCAGCCGGTGCGCATTCACGCCGTGGCGGGTTAATGTCGACGGCCGAGAAAAACTTTGTTCATATAGTAAACAGTGTAAACATGTCAGTGTAACGGATCAGAGCGCGGGTTCTGTGTCGGCGCGTAGAAAGTGAGCTGGTGTGCACGATCGCTGAGGAGCACTCGTCATCGCAGCTGCGAATTGCTGGCGAGGCGGAGGGTACGTGCTCGGCGTCCGCGTCGGAGGTCGCGTGGTGAGAGGGGCAAAGCGCGACGCGACGTGCAACCGATGCGAGCGCCCTCGTTCGACTGCCGCCAAGCCGACACAACCACGATACGAATCACGAACCCATGCCAAGCACCCACTCGCCTCATATATAATAAAACCGAGGAAATGCACGGATTTTGCGATGAAACGACGTGATTATTGCCGCCAATTGATAGGATTTGAGGTACCTTTTCAACGGTTCGGGGAAATGGCGGTAAAGAAGGTTATGACAATATTAACTTTGGACGGTATCTACCCGTTAATCTTTTCGAATCAAAGGCAAAGTGAAAACGTTGATGGTCATAAAAATGGCATAAATATTCGTCACGAATCAATTAAACACCCTCAAGTTGAACTCGGCATCGTTTGTAGCTTTTCAATTGTGTTTAGAGTATAATTTATGTTTCGTTTAAAAATAGTTCTGTTGTCAAGTGACAATTCCCAATAGTCCAGTATGCTATTAGTAAGAAAAATTTGGTACTGAACTGTAGACTTTTACTACAAGTTTTTCTATGGTGGAATCCACAAAATATATATATTTTTTCATATTTAAATGCATATTATAATATCAACGAAATTACAAAAGAAATCTTCGTATTTTACTAATTTACTGCTCCGACACGCATTCTGGATATTTTTATGAGTTTTTCCACTTGAGTTAAAATCATTAAAACAAAAAAAGATTAAGACTAATTATAAACCCGCTGGTCCAGTGCAGTGGCGTAAAGAGATCGCTGTGGGACCTCAAAGTCCTGGGTTTGGGCCGCATCCCCGGATATTTGTAAAAGAAATTTGCACATACCTGTGTCAACGTGCCCGGAAAATTGCATTAGACTCGCCCCATACTCTATAGGACCAAAACAAATGTGTTGAAACGTGGGTGTGTAGATACTCTGCCTACCCCTTATTGAAGCGTGATGGTATTTATGTACATACCCGTAAAATGTTTCGGCGAACATGCCTGTACAAAAGAGTTCAACGCACTGCCTACGCTCGTAGCAGTACGTGAGCCGATCCCGGAACTACGTGTCTTATTGCCTCGTATGTCATTACCTACGTATGCTATGATTTGAATATCAATGCATTATACATAAGTTGATAAACAAGTTTTAAGTGCACTACGGTAAGGTCTAGGCGTATAAAAATAACTGCTTTATGGATTTCGTAGACGACACGTAGCATGTACTTTCGTAGCGATTTCGGACGAAGTAAAAATTGCTTTTATCACAATATAGGCCGATAGTATTTTTTTTTGTCACCACATCATTTACCTAATAACTGAGATATTTGAAATATTTAAATAAGTGAAAATAGGTATGAATGTGGGTGGCCGGTGATTTGTATTTGTATTTATTCTTCCAGACAATCTTTAATAAAATACAATTCCCAACAGGATACACTGTTTTTGTGGTTCCGACAATATTTGCGTTATGTTTAGTAGAAAACTGGTGGATATTACAGATATTTAGAGGTCCGTAGCAAAAAGAGATTCTAATATCTACTCGTACATTATACCGTGTCTGCAGGTCACTCTATACGTGGCGAGTAATTTTTTTAGGGACTATAAGACCTACTACACTGAAAGATATATTTATAGATAATTTTAACCGCTATACACCGCGAACAAAGACTTTAATCAGATAACATACATAAAAAAAATATCAAATTTAAAAACCTCTAGCTAGTAATTGATTAAAGTAATTATATAATTACATGCGCATGAGAGTTTACAACTTTATAACTTAGAGTGATAGCTGCAGTGCAGTTAGAAATGCATCTCTAGCCCTCTAGGCAAGTGCAACTTGCGTTATACGTCACAATGCAAAAAAATAATTATACAAAAATCAATTGGAAAACATTTAGATATCATATAACGCTACATACATATTCCTATTGTAGCGTTCGTTCATAAGTTTTGTATAATATGATTGGTCGCAGACTTTATACGAAGGTCGCACAACCTGATATAGAAATCGGGAAGTGATCGCGGTGACGTGACGACGTAGTCGATAGCATAATACTGGTATGACAACATCACACGCCTACAGCTAATAACTTAACACTTCTATATTTAAATAACTTATATTCCTATTGAATAATTGCTCTCAAGTGCATATGCGATTTCGTTGAAGACTATAGCCCTATACCCAGCTCGCCTGGTCTTTGCGCTATACGTTATAATGTTATTTGTTTATAATAATGTTATCTATACTAATATTATAAAGAAGAAAGATTTGTGTTTTTGTATGTAACGAATAAACCTTAAAACTACTAGACCTATTTGAAAAATTCTTTCACTATTAGAATCTTGAATCTTACACCATCCCTGATGAACATAGGCTATAGAACAGCTATAGAGCTATAGAACTTAGGGATCACGTACATCCAAGTCGGCAACAAATTAAAAAAAAAACCTCGATCTGTAAAGGTAAAGGGATAAAGGAGGTTCATTGGAAAAATAATGTGTCCTGATTACTCCGTGGTGATGAACCGAAACGTGGGATTAATTTTTTTATCGTTTTGGTCTTGGATTAACAACTTTCATATAATTTGGGGATGTGTTTATACTATCTTCAACAAAAGAAATAAGTATCATGCCAAAACTATAAAACCACTGATAGACCTACGTTTCACATTAGATTTATTTGGCTTATTTTTTATTAATATGGTAATTATATTATGTATGTTTTATTATATATAGATGATAATTCTCAGTTTAAAGAAATAAATTAAATTACTTTTTTATGCCTAGAGAGGTCTGATAATAAATACTTACAATACGGAAACAAAAAAACATTAAATGTGCTAATTTAGTCTAAGACTACACACCTTATATTAGTGAAGTGGTATTTTTAGATTTAGGATCGTGACGCATTTTGTTACTGGTACTCCTATCTATAGAACATGTTTATTATTATGGTTTTAGAACAGGAAGCAATTTTTATGGGTAATTACGTAATTTTGCAATAACTTGTTCAATAATATAAAATATTACTTAAATTAACAATATTTAAGGAAGTATTTTATAACTGGTTTGAGTAGGCACTGGAGTCGCAGTGGTGTAGCTTATTCGCACATTTGGTAAAACGCACGTTCATCACCAGAACAAATATAACCAATTATCAGATAATATTGATTTAATATTGCCTTGCCTTCATAAAAACAAATAAACATAATTCATAATTACCAAATAAATTTAAACAGAAGTTTATTACCGACTCACAATTAATGGAAAATTTTTAATAGTTGACAGGAAGCAAATAACACAGGCTATATACTCGTGTCTTCCTACCAAATTTGTCACTAAAATTAAATCAGACGTTCGTTTGTTTTAGTCGAACATTTTGAAACAGTGATGGCTCAATGGCATTGGCTATGGACTGCCGCGCAGCAGGTCCATGGTTCGAATCCCGCCGCGGGCTTGAGCTTCACCGCATGGTGGAAGGGCATTTTGCGAATGCCCGCCTGGCTAGAATAAATCTGTCACCAAGCACTACGGTGTGTTCCGGCAGCAGTCCTTGAGAGCCAGTGATATTACAGGCACATAAGACTTAAGAACTGTCTCAAGGTGACGGGCGCAGTGCAATTCGTGACTTGTGACCAAATGCATCTGTTATAGGTAGAGGTTAGTCCGCTTAACATCAGGTGGGCCTCGAGCTTGTTCTGTCACAATAACATAAAAAAAACATGAACACGAATACCATCGGTAGAGTTGTTCGGGTAAAAGGTGCGCACTTTTCCCATTACGATGCATTGTAATATACAACTGAAGGAAATGACAATATTATTACAATTATAGTATTTTTAGGCTTGACATTTCATTAGAAATTATATCAATAAGTTTCTTAATTTATTAAATAATGACGGATATAGCAGGTAAGTGGGCATTCTCTGAGATAAGGAGACGCAGTAAAATAAGTCGTTGGTTCAACAAAAGTTAACCTCTTACTTTTATTGTCTAATATTTTTTTTGGATATAAATTGCTAGCATCAATACCATTTGTAGCAGCACTCTTGATTAATCCATTTTCAAAAGAGTAAACTTGCTCATGCACAAACTTTTACCCCGAAAACAAAATTCAAATGAATAACCAATGTTACATAACTTCTATACATAAATGCGAAAAATTCATAACAATCTAAAATATAATCACAAAGTTGCTACACAGTTTTTACAAACAGTGTTTTCTAAATCACACAAAGTAAAGATTTAGACGAAATACAAAAATATTTTTAGCAAATAAAAGAAATAATGAAACTTAGTGCGGCGCACAGACATGTCGACATTATTTCCACCAACTTTAAAAATAGGAGTATGCTGCTCATATGGCGCATTATTTCTTTAGTATTTCTTTACAGATATAAATGGAAGGGTATAGAATAGTCATAATTCTTACAGCAGAAACTAAGCAAGGAACTAACTACATGTAAAATTACTGGCACATGAGACTCAACAACTGTAAGTCTCAGGGTGAAGGGTGCAGTTCGTCACTTGTGATGAAATGCACCTTTTATAGGCCGAGGTTTCCGCTTAACATCAGGTTGGCCTGGTGCTTGTTCCGTCACAGTAACATAAAAAATATTCTTTAATAAGCTGTTTAGAAACCTATTAACTAAGCCATCTAATAAATACCTCCAGGTGGTAGATCTCTTTAACACCATATGGTAGACCTCTTTTCACCAGATCTCTTTTGACAAGACTCCGAGTACGCTAACTCTTTAGATTCTATTTAAATATAACGAACTCATTTTGCTGTCTTGGAATGAAAGTGATTATTGTAAACTAAGGTTTAATTTAAATCGCACGGTCTGGTTGATTTTAAAAAAAAAACTATTTGCAATATACTGTCATCATAGTGTTGATTTCGACGCATTGTGCCATAAAAGCAAAATACCCTACACGCAGAGGAACATAATTCAAATTCACAACTAACCAGACAAGTAAATTTAGAAGTAAAATGTAAACTGCTAACAAATCGGTTGTTTCGTTACTTAAAGTATACTTCAAAAGCAAGAAACAAAATCGTTTGCAATCATCTGATAAGAAAAAGGGAAAATTGATTTTCTTAGTAATTGGTGTTACGTAGCCTTGGTCACTTATTATTTAATCAATAGTAAACGACAGAACTGCTTACGTAAAATGGGATTTATGTAGTACGTAAGTATTTTCACCTCCGTAGATGATTGTGTGTAAACTGTAATCTGCATATACGTACTGGCCATACGCACTCATTTCACTAACAGTTTATCAGTTTCAAATATTTTATGAGAAAAACTCTATTACTTTATAGGTTTCTGTGTCTGAAAATAAGACCGTATGACTAAGCAAGCCTTCGCTGCCGTCCGTCCGTCTGTTCAACCTTGAGTTCCTTTGTCCGTCTGTCCGAGGCTTGTATCTTTTGAACCTTAGTAGTGAATTTAAGAAAATTTCACAAAATATGTAATATTAAGGTGGATTGCCAAATATAATATTGAATAGGAAAAAAATGAACCGTACAAGAATCATATATTTTGAAAGTTTTTTCTAACTCTACCGTAGAAACGGCAATACATGCAGGCGTGTATATAGAACAAAACTTGACGTTAACATTTATTATTTGTTGTTTTACAAATAATGAAAATTGCGTAAGCGTGAGTTGTATTCTCGCTTCTGGAAATTGTGTGTTGGTACGGAAACCTCGATGTGGCCGACACGGCATGGCCAGTTTTTTAAATATGATTTTCATGGATTGATACGAGTAGCATAACCAGAAAATGCAGCTTCGGTTCAAGCCCGAACCGATATAATATGTTGCGATCTAAAAATTGGTGGATATCCACAACTTGTTTTTTTAAAAATATATAATCGCATTTCCAAACGCTGAGCGAAAAAGTTTACTAAACTTTTTCGCTCAGCGTTTGATGCAGAAACCAGCAAAGATATACATGGGACAAGTGAACTGAAGTGATGGAATGGGAAGACCTAGGCTAACGTTCCAAAATCAAATTGAAGACGTTCTGAATAAAGGCCAGATCAGGAGTACCCGTAACCGACACTTATGTATGAAAGGATTGATTAGTGTAGATGACGCGAAAGAGATATGCAAGGACCGTAGCAAGTGGAAATCTGTGGTCTCTGCGTATCCCTACGGGAAAGAGGCGTGATGTTATGTATGTATGTATATAATGAATAATGCCCTTCTACGAAGTCCCATTAGGCCGTTAATTCTATGGTCCCCACATCAACGTGTCGCAGCATCACGTTCTCAGCATGTCGCTTCTCATTTACGAGACATTCTCATTACATCACGGGTAATAAATTGGCACAGAAAAATATAATAAAAGAAACGACAACGGGGATTCCGCTATGCAAACCAAGATGTTAACGAATCTCATTGCTATTCAGCTGATCAGTAGTACTGCATATCCGCGGTTACAGGTAATTATTTTTTATTATCTTTGTAAATTATCACACCTACTACAACAAAATCATTTAGGCCACCTGTAGGCCATTGCAGACTCAAAGGTAGTCCAAATGCTCCAGCCTACTACCAGTTGGCAGCGTGCCCAGCATGGTGGTAGCATTGCCTCATTGGAGCCAAATACATAAGTGCCAGCGTTTTGATCACGTGTCGCATTGACCAAGTCATCTGATAAGTTTTGAAAACATGAGCTCCAGGTCCCCACGGACCTATACACCAAACGGCTCAAATACTTACGTATTAGTGGTTACCCACTCCACTACAAATTATAATTATTTTTTTTATTTATATTCGCTCTTGGGTAGTTAATATGTATTATGGTGTATTCATGCCTTACTGTTACAGGTAGTAGAGCAAGACGATCAATGGGCAAAAATCTTCGAAAATTGGGTGCAAAATACTAGGCTACCCTAGATTGATACAGACAACGGTGGCGGTACGATATTGATGCGCAAGACAAAGATGACATTCGCAGATGTCTCTAGGGAAGGAGGCCTATGCCCATGGGACACCACAGACTACTTATAAAAAATATATAGGTATATTTAATACATCCAAAAGCAACGCAACGTACGAGTAGCAATATTATAGGTATGTTTTTTTTATTGTAGATAGGCTAGCCTTTGACCACTATCTCACCTGGTAGTAAGTGATGATGTGGTCGAAGATGTTGTTCAGGCTAGCCTAGAATTACTGGCTCGCAAGGACAGCTGCCGGAACACACCATTAGGTGCTGGGCGACAGTTTTTCTACTTGAGGTTTGTAGCTAGCCAGGCGGGCATTCGCAAAATGCCATCGTAAGACAAGAAACTGGACCGACGGCTTAACGTCCAAAGCACGGAAGCGCTCAGTAGTAATGTCACTAGCGGTCACCCATCCTACTCAAGACCGCGGCAGACGGTTGCTTAACTTAGCTGATCGGTTAAGAACGGCTAAGCAAACTTCGCTACGAGCGCTTCGTTTCAGGTTGCTACGTTGCGTTGCTTTTGGGTGTTTTATAGTAGGTAATCGTTGTATGCGTTTAATTTATGCACGATAGTAGAGTAAAATAAAGGAATATTGTTTTATTCTTATCATTGTCTATACCGGTTTGTTGGTATTTAATTTATACGTAAAACCAGGTCTGACTTGATGGCACAAGTTATATATTAGCAATAACATTTTAAATTGTGGTTGTTGCTATATTTTAACGACGCTTAGCATTTCCACATTGTATAACGCTTGTTACCTACGACAATATAGCCTTTTTATATTATTAACACTGGGAATTATCTGTTTTTTTTTTAAATAAAATCTATTCCGTACACGGTGTTCAATCCGTGACCTCGCACGTGAATGTATCGCTTATGCCACAACATCATTGTGGCAATCATAGCACTATTTGAGGCAGTCATGGCATTGGATGGCGATAGGCTCGCCCCCATTACTAATCAATAATTAATCTGGCGAATATTGTATGGTACCTACTGTTTATACATCTTTATTTATTTTATTTTATTTATTTCACAAAATCCACAGCCCTTAATATAAATACAAAAAGTATATTGTCATTATCATCACTAACAGCCATGACGTTCACACTTGTCCTCTATTATGGGAAGTTTACCATCATCCCCACACTTGGCAGGCGTCTTAGGAACCGCAGTGTAAAAAGGTAGTTCTTCAGAAAGCACTGCTCCCTTCTCGTACTTTATCTACCTTACCTCTTACGACTACACACGAAGATATGGGGGGTGTGCAATTTCGGCCCGGCGTGTGTGTGGCTATACAAGCGGTATTTTTTTATATGTATAATTTTGTTAGTTACTACCTACCTAGTCGAGAGACGTGTAAATGAGGGGAAGCCATTGCATCGCCCGTTAAGACGCCTTCCTTCACCAAACGGCCTGCCCGTTTCTGTCTGTGCACTTACCTGAAACAATGGAGGTTAATCGTTAGTTCATAAGGATAACATAAACAGACCTAGTGAAATGCGTCGGATTCGGACAGTGTACTCTATACCAACACACATTAGTTTTAATGTTTTTATTTTTGCAATGATGCATGCGAACAACATATTTAAAGCTAATTGCAAAATTAATCAGTGTGTAGTACAATGTAAGTTGAACTATAGATGTCGCTTCATCCCTATATGATGGTTAAAAACTAAATGATACAATTAGAGTTATACGTTACAATATCATTTTGGCTTAGCGGTCAGAGCATACCTAGGCTGGCTATAGGGAGGGCAGGCGCGGGTTCAAATTCCGAACATGACTATAATTTTTCCTTTCGTTTGTAATTTTGTAACGCAATATAGTTGTTATATGTATTTGCCAAAACATCCTTATTCTTTGATTCTGTTCGGGATCCTGAGCCCCCTTGAGTAGAACTCACAACGTTCCCGCTGGTTTAACGATAGTTAAATTTGATGCCGTCCGGCCTATCTGTGTAAGATACCTAAAATAAAGAAAGTAAAGTAAAAAGTAAAAGTAAATAACGAAAGTATATATACCTAACTAATTAGTCATAGGTATTACCTACTAGCTTCCGCATCAGTTATATCGCGATCTTTCGGTTATAGTATAAACCGTATAATAGAATAAATATTATGTTACTTTTGAATACGTCGTAATTAATCTATTTGCAAATCTGAACTCGTCCGATACGTGGGCTGAACAGGTTGATGAATACAATATGTACATACTAAATTTTATCAAAATCAATCAAGAAATTTCCCACGTGATTGGCAACAAACACATAACACACAGGTTCGCATTTATTGACCGAACGAAGCGTCTCCATTTCAGCTGGGGCTAAAATGTTTACGTATGTCTGTCCGGCAAAATGTCCGGCTGTTCTCCCCTACAGGTCGCATTTCTCAACCGATTCTTGTAAAGTTTCGTGATCAAGTTCAAAATTATGTAATTTTTTTTTTCGATTCAGTTTTTGTGTTTTTGTCAAACGACGGAGATGTGGGGATGAAAAAGGTAAAAAGTATCATATTTCTGTGACGAGGTCTAAAGCTCCCTGAGCCTCTAGTAATAAGTATAGTATGTTGTGATGAATGATGATTATGTGCAATTACTGCCATGAAATATAGGACATAAGAATTTAAACGTGTACATAAGAAATTAAATAAAATCCTGAAATTTAAACCGACTTAAAACTGAACAAAAAAGTTTACAATCACATTTAACTGTTTCAGTATTACTTAACTCCGTTTTGGTTACCGTTACAATAACCGTGTTAGTGTTACGTGCGTGATTGTACGTAACTAACCCGTGTTGGAGTGCATTTAAGAAATAACTATTATTCACACGTCAATTTCAATGAACTGCCTAAGACTGGCACGATTCAGTAGTGCAAGCATCACGACCGAGTTAGGAGTCCCCAGTTTGAAATCCCGCTTGAAAAAAGTTTTAGTAACATTTTCAAGCGATTTCATATCAAATTCACATTACGTAAACCAATTGCTATGTTTGCCAAACTTTCTTAGCAACAAACTCAAAGTACTAAACAGAATTCACAAAAGTCTGCATATTCTTTAGGCAATATACAAGCGTTATGTGTCGAGCTTCATTATTCCTATCAGATTTTAACAGCTTTTTCTCAAGATTAACCACTAGCATAATAAGATTGAATCCTAGATGGCGCAGCATCTCATAAAGTCTCGCTTGCATATAATTATAGACTCCCTAAAGTGTGTTACCTATACCAATGATATGCTTAAAATCGGCGAATACGAATTCGCACAGATTAACAATAAATTATTATTTTTTTGTTTATTGCCGATCTATAGCTATAACGCACGCCTGCAAATGCTTTTCCCGAAACATAACACAAAACTTTTTTCTAAGACCGGAACGAAAACCGGGTTTAATGTTTTCCGAGGCTCGCGGAAAGCATTTACGCATTAACCCGGGTAGAGGGGTCGGTGCATTGGCGTTAGACCCAACCACTGGGCAATAAATAATACGTAAACCAATGAAATGCAGGTACGGTGCGTGTTTGAACAAAGTTTTGTGTATAATTATGACACTTCGGTGTACGTATTTCTGTTGAATGTTTCGAAAAACATATAAAACACTCAAATAGAAAAAAAAAATAACTTGCAACACTGAAAAGCAAGAAATAACTAGCGGAAGTCAGACCATGTGAGGTCAGTGTTCATATTTTTCAGTATTGGAAGTCGGTTCCGTTATTTTGGTGAAAAATATTTTTTGTACTCTTTTTAGTGATAAAGACTATATGATTATTTACTTGCCTAAAATAGTGTTCATCGTCGACAACTGCAGCAATCAGACATGCAAATAAATTTTTCAGTTAATTGACTATAACTTATAAACTACTCAGCCGATTTTGATGCAATTTATATAGGACCATCTCGGAAGCATACCCTTTCTCAAATTAAATAATCTTGAGAAACGGTCTACAAATGATGGAGAAGTCAGTGAACATACATAAAAAAATGCAGTCGAACATAGAACCTTCTTCTTTTTGGAAGTCGATTGAAATCTTACTCTACAAATATCACATTTCGTTACGTAATCATCGATTAGGTATCAGGTTGAAAGGAGTGATACAGGTGTAGAGTGCTATTTTGACCTTTCATTTATGCATGAAGATGCATAACTTATAATATATTCATCCTTTTAGGTAGGTATCATACCTGTTGAGAAAAACAACTAAGAAATGCTAATCGATATGTCGTTAGCGCACGGTAGGTAATAATTATTGTTACGCAAGCATTTCCAGTCTGTTTTAAATCGTGTCGAGTATAAACAATAAATACATAACAATCACCTTACGTCTTATAACAGCTCAAGAATAATCCATGACATTATTTTCAAGAAAATTTTCAGAAAAGGTAATCTATTTTATCTTTTCTTAAAATTTTCTGAATGTTTACTAATAAATTTTTCACATTAATTTCACTTCAAATTACACGCGTTCATTTTATACCTAGCTTATTAAAAATAGATTTTGAATACAAATTTATACACCGTCTTTCTATACTAATAGGCAATCACACTAATATCACAAACTTTGTGATATTAGTGAGTTTGCTTATTAGTGAGAGTGAGAACTTGATATTGTATGTTTCTCCTTCACACTGAAACGGGTAACCCAATTTGGGTGAAATTTGGAATATAGATACTTAGTAATAATACTTAGCTTAGGTGTGGGATTAACACATCGGATATAGGTTTTTTTTTATGGGATAGGAGGGCAAACGATCAGGCGGCTCACCTGGTGGTAAGTGATCACCGTCGCCCACGAAAATCCGCAACACCAGAGGTATCGAGGATGCGTTGCCGGCCTCTATGAGGAGGGAATATGCTCTCTTCTTGAAGGCCCCTAAGTCGTATCCGTTCGGAAATACTGCACCTGGCAGCTGGTTCCATATTGTGGCAGTGCGAGGTAGAAAATGCCGTGAAAATCGCAAAGTTGTGGACTTCCAGACGTCGACATGAAATTTATGAAACATCATGCTTTGTCGGTACGTCCGATGGCCAAATTGAGCTGCAGGTAATAAATCGAACAGTTCCTCAGAACACTCCCCGTGATAGATGCGGTAGAAGATGCAGAGTGATCCAACATCTCTACGTAGTTCCAAAGGGTCGAGCCGGTCGGAGAGAACTTGATCGTCAACGATTCGAGTCGCTCTGCGTTGTAAGCGGTCAAATGGAAGAAGCTGGTATTGGGGAGCTCCCGCCCAGAGATGAGAGCAGTACTCCATGTGAGGCCGAACCTGAGCCTTATAAAGTTGCAGGCGATGGGCCGACGTGAAGTACCGCCTCGCCTTTCCAAGCACACCAAGCTTTTTAGAGGCTAATTTAGCCTTCTCTTCCAAGTGACAGCGAAATTGAACGACGCTCGATATGTCGACGCTAAGTATTCCGATGCTAGTTGATGGGGCAAGGGGAGTGTCTTCAAAACGGAGGGATACGACAAAGGGGGATAATTTAGCGGTAAACGCACAAACTTGTGTCTTCTTGGGGTTAAATTGAACTAAGTTCAGTCGGCCCCACTTCGAAACATTAGACAACATGGTCTCGACTTCAGACACAAGTTTGTTCCGACTCTCCGCAACGTTTTCCCGAGAAATTTTAGCACGGCCGGAGTAAGAGGCATCTCCGGTACTGTCATCCGCATAACAATGAATATCGCTGAGCTGCAATATGTCATTGATGTGCAAGAGAAATAGAGTCGGAGATAGCACACAGTCTTGCGGAACGCCAGCGTTAATTGGCTTCAAGTCGGAGCATGCACCGTCGACAACGACCTTGATGCTCCGATCTGCCAAAAAACTGGAGATCCACTCGCACAATTTCTCGGAAAGCCAATAGGAAGGAAGCTTCGAAAGAAGCGCTTTATGCCACACCCGATCAAATGCCTTCGCTATGTCCAAACTAGCCGCCAACGCTTCACCCTTGGAATCCACCACCTCCGCCCATCGATGCGTAAGGTATACTAAAAGATCACCAGCCGAGCGACCGCGACGAAAACCGTACAGGCGATCGCTAATCAGCTGGTGCCCCTCTAGATACTGCAAGAGCTGGTTGTTGATAATGGATTACATTATCTTGGAGAACAAAGACGTTATGGCTATAGGGCGGTAGTTGGACGGATCTGAGCGGTCACCTTTTTTAGGGATCGGGTGCACCAAGGCCGTCTTCCATGTTTTTGGGACAACGCCTGATGTGTAGCAGAGCCGGAAAAGACGCGTTAGAACCGGATTCAATTCTGGAGCACAAGTCCCCAGCACTATCGGAGAGATGCCATCAGGCCCACTCGACTTATGAATATCCAAGGAGAACAGTGCTTTACGTACAGCACTTTGCTGGAAATTTATATCTGGCATCGAGGTATCACACCGTGGTAAGTTTGTTACACTTTCATGTTGAAATAGCTGAACCGATTTTGATGGATTTTATAACATTTAGGCCCTTAACACGTAGGATACTTTTTATAACCTGTTTTCATAATTTTTTGAACGCTTGTAGCAAAATTTTCTTAGCTGTTCTTAACCGATCAGCAAAGTTTTAAGCAAGTTCCGCCGCGGTCATAAGTTGGATGGGTGACCGTTAGTGACATTACTACGCGCGCTTTCGTGCTTGGGAGGGCACGTTAAGTCTTCGGTCATGGTTGTTGTCTTAGGGTGGCAGTCGTTATAGCATGGTGATAGGGCATTTTGCGAATGCCCGCCTGGCTAGCTATACCACCCTCAAGTAGAAAATCTGCGCCAAGCACCTAACGGTGTGTTCCGAAAGCCATCCTTGAGAGCCAGTAATTCTAGGTTAGCCTGAACAACATCTTCAACAATATCATCACTTACCATCAGGTGAGATAGTGGTCAAAGGCTAACCTTTCAGGCATATATAAGCACAAGTCCATTGATATGAGTGCTCAATGCATCAGTGTAGTTAAATCATGTAGTTATTTACTTTGAAAAAATGTAATATTACCAATCAGTCTACAAACCATAAAGTATTCGGAGTACATACTTTTTTATAATCCTTATTTAATTTTATAAAGTCTATTGCATAATGATACAGGTGGAAAGGGATGGGTCCCCCATGCTAGGCACTCTACGCTCCCAAATTTAGTACCTGCGGTCTTATTGTCTAACTAGAACGGTAATTAAAATGAACTTTATCTACACTCACGCTATAAATCCTCTATAAAAGTTTCTGAAGCAGCCTTATTGCCAACATCGAAACATCGTGTCATAGTACCCATAATATCATCCAAACGATTGTTATAATGTTGTACTAAATTTCATAATGCAGCAGAAGATTTATAACCAATTGTTACCAGAAAAGTCGAGAAAATAATATGAAAAGGCGTACCAAGATTTTATGGATTGGAAATTATCAAAAAGTAGTAGGTACATCATTTTCTGAAGGTGTGCTTTTAGTATATTTTCAAGTGTTATCAGATAAATCCAAATCTTCATCCGTAATATTTTACTAATATTATTAGATATATCAGCATTTTAAGACATTTGTAGACCATAGCGTCGAAGCAGTTGCATAAATAACTATTATTTTGACATCTGGACTACATAATGAGTCATTGACCTATATATATACGCGACATCTCAACCGAGGATTGTCGACCAGTGCAGTTAAGCCGGCCGGCATATTCGAAAGTAAAGCGCGTGTAATCTCTACAAGTGCCCAGCTGCGTGTGGGGGAGAGTATGCCGACTGGCATACCTGCAGTCCTGCACTGGTCGACTATCCTCGTTTGTGATGTCGCGTCTAGGATATATAGGTCAATTTAATGAGTGTCGTTTTAAAAGATAATTGTCAAAAATACGTTCATATTCATTAGGAGTATATTATTGTAGCATATCAATAAGTTACACAATAAGGCCTACTGTCTTCAACTACTGGCATAATTGCTCTAGCCGCGTAATATCATTCAGTAAACTCTACTCGCATACAACCAACTATTAGCCAATAAATCTATATAACTACATTTCCACAGTTATATTTAGGGCAACAAAATCAACCGCAAACACACATCAAAAGCCCAATAACTCCTACCCAAACCCGACATCGAACCCGAAACTAAACTTTCAAATCAGCAACGAACGGTAGTCTACATAGTATATAAAATAATCCCAAACACAAATCATTTATAATCTCAACGAGCCAGCCAAAGGAAGAATGTTGTTTATTTATAAAATGTTTTCGATGCGTTGCAAGCGGAACCTTGACTGAGTATTTAAATAGACGCATGAACTTCTGGGCCACATTCTTATCGCACCCGGAGAGAAAAAGGTTTTCCGAAGCGGACTATTTTGTTATATATTCTATCGACATAACCAATAAACAAGTGGTATGTAAGGTAAACTTTTTCTATTAAGGAGAAGTCGTCAATGAAAATGCCAGACAGAGGGCGTAGGACGGAGCTTTTCGTTATTTTTTATGATATTGTGACGGAACTAGCTCGAGGCCCACCTGATAAGTGTACTAAACTCTGCCTATAACAGACGCATTTCGTCCACGACGAATTGCACTGTGCCCGCCACACTGAGACGTACAGTTGTTAGGTCTCATGTGCCTGTAATTTTACTGGCTCTCAAGGACTGCTGCCGGAACACACTGCTTGGCGACAGATTTTCTACTTGAGAGTGGTGACTAGCCAGGCGGGCAATCGCGAAATGCCCTTTCACCATGCGGCGAAAAACAAGACTGCGGCGGGATTCGAACCATGGACCTGCTGCAGAGCAGTCCATACCCAATGCCACTGAGCCACACTGCTTAAAAAAGTATCACATGCGTACTAGCGCAACAGAACAAAATATGTTCATAAGCTGCTAAACTTATATGCATATACATTTAGTAGCTTATGACCATTTCTCCATCAAACTTCACCACCAGTCATGGCAAGAAACAAGTTCCATTCCACCACGACACACGAGTGACAAATTTTAAACAATACAATGAGATTTTTCTAAACGGACAATGCTTTTGGTTACTGAATTACATGGTTTGGTTGCTATATGATATGTAATAATAAAATTTGACATATTAAATAGACGAACCTGACGAAACCTGATAAAGGAAAATCTCAGAGTTGTGTGATTATTTTTCTATCCTGAGACATACATAGTATTAAAAAAAAATCTAAAGATTAATTATTTTAAACGATCCTGATTTCGGATTCGGACATATTTCCTAGAATAATTAGGGCGAGCGAAGCGAACCCTATTACTATTCCATAACTTGAACGTTTTGTAGCACACCTTACTGAAAAACTATCACGAATATAGATTAGTGCTTTAACATAAGTAGTAACATCATATCCAGATGCTTTATCTGTCAAAAAATTTTTTTTTCATTCATGGGATAGTATGTATATGATAGTCTACTACTAACTCCATCTGTTAGCAAACCAAAGAGTTAACATCGCTGCAATAGAACTAAACTCTATTCTCAAATACATCGTAGTTAATCTAGATGACACAACTAGAATAAGGTTGTAAAATAGGATCACAAAGCTGAACTTTATGCTAGTAAATTATTTTATATAGTTTATATTAGTTTATATACTTTGTTCAATTCTGTAAGGTACACACTATAAAAAAACAAGTTTTCAATTACTCTTTTGATAGTACACTTCATCTTAACTGTTCATTCCAACCATCTGCTTCATGTTATTTTCAATTGAAGATTTATTGCCTGTCTGCGCTGTGAGCTGATCAATGCTTTACTACTGGATGTGTGAATGAACAACTGAGTTTTCCAAATGACGTGATTATAAAGGAGGTTAATCGAACAAAGATCGATTAAAAGCAATGGCAGAGTAATATAGGTATCGAGGTTTTAGGGTTATTATAACATTCGTGACCTAAGTTAGTTAGGCATTTACGCAGATATATTTATATATTAAATATATACCCCCTTACTTATAAAAACATCGCTATGTAGTTGCTAAGTAATGCATAACTAAACAGTGTTTAAGTAATGCTTAAATATTTCTTACTTATAAACGCTACATAGCACCTGTTTAGCTAAGCAATGGATAATGAGGTCGAACGTATTTTAAACTGACAACATTGTACTAAAAAGTATTATGAATGACCTAAATGGCCAAATAGCATGTATCTAGTGCTAAATATCTTGAAATTAAAAAGTAAATATAATACTTTTCTTTGTATAGTACCACCAACTTACATGTGCAGTTTTCGAGGGCGCTACTGGTCAAGGAAATCAACTATGAACTGTCACATTTTGAAGGAATGTTGTAGTTCTTTTTTCTGCCACCTGAACAGATAAGTTGGTGGGTCTGTAACTAAATCAGCTGATCAGAAATATGGGCGCCATCTTGTTACTTAAAATTTAAACAAGGGTGGGACGGTGTTTAAATTGACAGCTGATTTAAGCAGTACTTAGGTACTGGATAAAGTTATGTAGCGTTTATGAGTAAGAAATTTTGCTAATCAGCGGCTAAGTAATGTTTAAAATTTAAGTAGCGTTTATAAGTAAGGCTGTTAATAAATAAATATATATATTAACAGCAATTAAAGCTTACCTACTTACAGTATTGTACCTACCACAGTATTACAATTCACTCCCTGTAAAACTGTGATTATGCCAAAGTGATGACAATTTTAGATTTATAAATATAAAATTAAAATAAGATAGCAAATATGTCAAAAACAAAGATTTTTTTAACTAAATTTTCAATATAGGCATAAGTGAGCAGATGACCCAGTGCCAATAATTATAGACTGCCGCACAGAAGGCCCTTGGTTTTTCTCTCGCCGTGGACTCGAGTTTTACTGCATGAATGGTTATTTTGCGAATACGCGCCTGGCTTGCTACAGTAGAAAATCTGCCGTCGAGCACCCATCTGTGTGTTCTCACAGCTGTCCTTGAGAGGCAGTAATTCTAGGTTAATACAAAGCTTGTTAACACCTACGCTCACGTCATCAGACTTGACAGACGAATTACTTATTCCAAATAACATATTTTTTAATGTTTTGAAATGTTGTCCCGAATTTCGGGACAGATGTCCCGTAAAAAAATGTAGCGCTAAGGAAGTCTCCGTTTCTTGTCTCTGTTCTTCGAAGTTTAGGCAAATAAGCACTACCTATTCCTATCACTGGTCATCACTTACCATCACATGAGATTGTAGTCGAAGGCTAACCTATCACAATTAAAAAAAAAGCACTGAGTTAAGAGTTTAGAGTACACGGTTGAGTACACTAGCACTGCTACTCTGCTCTCGTAACAGGCACTACCTACCAGTTTCAGTAGTATCTGTTACCAAAAATTATGGTTTAGATGTACACTAACGGAAGCGTCATGGCGGGAAATTTTTGAAGCAATGATGGCCGAGCGGTTATATCTATGGACTGCCGCGCCGCAGTACCCTGGTTCGATCCCCACCGCCGCGGGCTTGAGCTTCACCGCATGGTGGAAGGGCATGTTGCGGTTGCCCGCCTGGCTAGCTACCACCCTCAAGTAGAAAATCTGTCGCCAAGCACCTAACGATGTGTTCCGGCAGTAGTCCTTGAGAGCCAGTGAAATTACAGGCACATGAGACTTAACAACTATGTCTCAAAGTGACGGGCGCAGTGCAATTCGTGAAGGAAATGCATCTGTTATAGGCAGAGGTTATTCCGCTTAACATCAGGTGGGCCTCGAGCTTGTTCCGTCATAATAACATTAAAAATAAAACTACGTATTTTTAAGTTTTGTTGTTGCCGTATGAGATTTGAGAATATTTTAAATAATATCCATAATTTTATCTATATACTTGGTTCTATTTAAAAATATGACGAAACTACTTTTGTATGGAAAACGCTTCCACGCCCTATACACACATTGTCTTTAATACGGAGATAATGTTTGTGAATGGATAGGTATGTTTGATGGATTGTTACTGCCAAATCAACTCTATATTCTATACTTATTAAAGTGATAATTATTCTCATAAACTGTACACACTGTGAATAGATCTTGAGCATTTTTAAAATAAGACTTCTAAATTCTAGATTTATTCTAAATAACTAACTAGAATGTTCAGCAAAAAAACTGTGATGTTGTACCGGATTAAGAATTTTATTGGACATAACCTAAATATCCCATATACTCCTATAGAATAACGTAAAAGCGAATCCGAGTAGTTAATTAAGTCGATAAGAGTAGGCTGTTGCTGCACATTTGGCACAGAGTATGACTCTTTACCATCTGAACGTTCTGATTACCTGAGAGGAGCGGATATAATACCAAGGAGTACTTTCTGAAGGTATAGGTTGAAAATCGGGCGGTCATAAAACCAAAGCTTTTTACAAACTATATCCTTGTGTTTCCTGTTTGTAGTTAACAAAAACACATTTATTAATATGCTATCGTGTTCTGTCCTTATTACATAATTAGGACAAGTGTAGGAATATGTTGATCCAACATATACTTGAAATTTCATGTACTTAATTATAATCGCAGTATATTATGATAAAAAAATTATTTACGTTATGACATCGCTATGTGCCCTACATTATCCGATGCGTGTGCAATGGACTGGCAGAAATTGGATTCCCTTTGTACCTACGTTTTCAATTAAAAGACTGAGCTTCATGTCGGTGCTCTAGCTCAAGGTACAAAGGAATAAATTTTAATTGTCTGCCAACGGACCAGACTATTTGCTTATATATCTTTATATCAGGTATAAGCTGCCTTTCTCTAACCACTTTATCCTCATACTCGTCGATCGGATAATAGATCAGTCCCTGGTGACAGTTTTCAATACTGTTTCTTCACTAAGAATGAATTATCGATATAAAGGGTTTTTCAACAAGAACTTTGTTTTCTAAAACAAAATAAAACAAAGAATTTTGATGAAGATGATTAAATTTTTTATTGTATTACGAACAGAAAAGTTTGGCAATTATGAATGAAAAATGATATCTGGCAAATGTCCACCACCAGCACGCTGACAGGTGTCGTTTAATCAAAGTTTTGGCAAAATGGCGGGTCTATTTCGTAATTTAATGACGGATTTTGTGTTTTAAGGCTGCAATCGATTCGATTGGCTCCGTATAGACTTTGTCCTTATCATAGCCCCACAAAAAATAATCCAGTGGTGTTAAATCACAAGATCTGGCTGGCCACTTAACCGCTGAATTTCGTGAACATATGCGATCGGGATATTTCGTTTGCGATGTTCTCAGTTGAACGAACCGGTCGAACACGCGTTGGTGTTGGCACATTTTGTACCGAGCCAAATTTTTCATAGCGGTCTCAGAAGGACAATTATATTGTCCGAAAATATCACGAATTGTACGAAATGTAACTTTAACAGAACCACCATTTTCATTGTGGATTTTAATTATTTTAATGCGATTTTGAGCGAAATCGAATTCATTGTAACAATTGCCAAAGCATCTACTACGAATACGTCAAAAAACAAAATGTCAAAATTGTCTTGCTGTTGGTGTTGCCCCAATTGTTTTTTTTTTTTTTTTTTTTTTTTTTATGCATGATAGGTTAGCCTTTGACCACTATCTCACCTGATGGTAAGTGATGATGTGGTCGAAGATGTTGTTCAGGCTAACCTAGAAGTACTGGCTCTCAAGGACAGCTGCCGGAACACACCGTTAGGTGCTTGGCGACAGATTTTCTACTTGAGGGTGGTAGCTAGCCAGGCGGGCATTCGCAAAATGCCCTACCACCATGCTATAACGACTGCCATCCTAAGACAACAACCGGGACCGACGGCTTAACGTGCCCTCCGAAGCACGGAAACGCTCAGTAGTAATGTCACTAGCGGTCACCCATCCAACTCCTGACCGCGCGCGACGTTGCTTAACTTTGCTGATCGGTTGAGAACAACTAAGTAAACTTCGCTACGAGCGCTTCGAAAAACAAAGTTCTTGTTGAAAAACCTTTAGAAGACACGTACAAGGTAATAATTGCACTGAATGAGCAGCATAAACGCATAACGCTCAAGCCGGTTACTTACCGGTTATTACCGGTCATTTATCACTACAAAACACATGTAGTAGGTACATTGACCTAAACGTCTAAGGGTTGTATCCACTCAAGAAATGCTTTAGCTACTCGTGAATGCATTTAATGTACGGGCCTTGTCCGAATCCATGTTTGACCTATAGCGATAAACAAAGGCATTAAGAACAAACTCTCGTCATGGGGACGCGAACCCTTCGAGCGGTACCCTATTGTCAGTCAGGGGTCACGAACTGACCTGAATAGCTTTTATATCCACATTTTGTAGGTTTTGTAGGTTTGTGCATAAATGCGTAGCTGTATAGCATCTCCGGATGTCTAACCCAACTGTAATTAATTGCTAATTGCTCTCTTAACATTAGGTACGAGCTATTTAATTAAAATATTTTCGTGGGATCCGTCACAATAACATTAAAAAAAACGATTTTAGTAGTGTTTTTGAAGCAATGATAGCCAAGCTGTAATAGCTATGGACTGCCATGCCACAGGTCCACGGTTCAATCCCCACCGCCGGTTTGAGATTTACCGCATGGTGGAGGGGCATTTTGCGAATGCCTGCCTTGCTAGCTACCACCCTCAAGCACCTAACAATGTATTCAGGCAGCAGTCTTTGAGAACCAGTAAGTAATTATGAAATTCCAGGCAATAGGCATATGAGACTTAACACTACATGTCCTAGGGTGGTGAGAATATCGCAGTGCAGTTCGTCACTTTTGACGAAATGCATCTGTTAGAGGCAGAGGTTATCGCTTAACATCAAGTGGGCTTCGTACGACTTCCGGCACAACACATAAAAAAGAGATTAAATGTGCAGTTCTGTCAAATTTTGTCACTACAAATACACCTGAGTAAAAATGATCGCTGAACAAGTATAATAACTGCTACCTTTGCCAATATCTCACGTGATGGTAAGTGATGATTTGATGGAGTATGGTACCTAAAATGAGAACTCGCTCTCTAGGGCAGCTGCCGGTATAAAACTTTAGATGCTTGGCAACAGGTTTTCTATTTGCGGGGAAATAGACATACGCAAAATGTCCAACCCTATGTTTATGATGTTTGTTGCTAAGAACCCGGGTGAGCGCGAAACTAGTTGGCCGCGCCATAGGTATGTGAGCGGTGGAGAGGCGGGGGCGCTTGCTTTGGTCATCACTGTCTAATATCTCATGTGCGTTGCGAGCAGTGGGCAACCCGCCCCCTCGCCACCCCTGTCGCTACCTAAGGCGCGGCCAACTAGTTCCGCGCGCACTATAGCTCCGCTTGGAACGAATGTAAAATACTTGCTGGCTGTCCGCCCTACACTTGGCCAGTTTTTAATATCAGTTGTTGTAAGTTAGCTATTGGACTAATTGGATACTAAATTTCACGTTTGTATGTAACGCTGCGATTACAATTGAATGAAATAAACCTTAAGGTTGAGCTGGCCGGTCAGTTCTCCATACAAACGCCGTAGGGTGATCACTCCCTGATTTGAGATTTTGGGTCCAGAATTAAGTTTTGGTAAATTTGGCAAATTTAGGTTTGTATCATAACGAAATTTTAAAAAGATAATTAAGTTGAAAGTTATGAGCCTCGAAAACTTTATATGAAAATGTTTCAAGGCTCATAACTCTCAAGTTAATTAACTTATTGAAAAATCGTTACGATACAAACCTAGATAATAAAGAGACTAATCGACATCATGATTTGTTTTGGACCTAAATAAGGGAAAATAAGGACGTGATCACCCTACGTTTGTATGGAGAACTGACCGGCCAGTTCACCCTTAAAACACGTTTCTTGTGTGGGAACCTTGATGGAAATATTACTAACAAAATATAGACAATCCTCCATACTAACACATATATGAGATTGTTCAACTGGCTCACTATAACCGTTTCAAAGATGTACTGTACAGTATCAACCGTATTGACTACTACTAAACACAGCCTCTCCCATATTAGGGAGGTTTGTCATAATCCACACGCTTGGCAGGCGTCTTGGGGATGACAGTTTATGATAGCAGTCCCTCAGTAGGCGCTGCTGCCCACCTTCCTGTATTTTACCTTCAGTCGCCTCTTACGACACCCACAGGTAGCAATAGAGTAATATTCAAAGGGTGTACGGACGTACTGAAGGACAGTCGAGGCATAGTAATAGGGCTCGGTTTTATAGTACGGAACCCTTGAAAGTGATCCAGTAAAATATTTCGCGTCTTTCAGAACTTTCCTCCTTTTAAAAATACTACAGAATAATGCCATCATAATGTGAGTCTTCATAAACATATAGGTACGATTTTTTATTCGCCTTATTTTAATCTAAGTAAATAGAGGTCGACCTCTAGTAGTGAAAATAAAATTTAACCATCTGGAAGTCCGTAACTAATCTCCACTCATGTGCAAGATCCATGCAAACTCAAAGCACTCTCTCGACAGGACCTTATTTGCGGTAGTCTCAGTGAAAATTGAAAATTTCCCGTCCGGGAGGGTATTCTAATATTATCCCGGCGCTAAATCGATACGGCCGGTCTTCCTGTCTAGACGGGTAACAGAGTCCCTACCGAGGTACATACATAGCATATCTACCAATTAACGTATGTATATAAGTTTAACGCGCGATTTCTTTGTTCTATTGCGGAAGTCTACTTGAATTACGAGTTATTTACTGGCATTTGAGCTTTACCTCGAATGATTATGAAGCTCTCGTAGCGAAGTTTGCTTGGCTGGTCCGCAAAGTTAAGCAACGTCCGCCACGGTCATGAGTTGGATGGGTGACCGCTAGTGACATTACTACTGAGCGCTTCCGTGCTTCGGAGGGCACGTTAAGCCGTCGGTCCCGGTTGTTGTCTTAGGATGGCAGTCGTTATAGCATGGTGGTAGGGGATTGTGCGAATGCCCGCCTGGCTAGCTACCACACTCAAGTACAAAATCTGTCGCCAAGCACATTACGGTGTGTTCCGACAGCTGTCCTTGAGAGCCAGTAATCCTAACCTAGGATTACTGGCTCTCAAGAACAGACCTGAACAACATCTTCGACCACATCATCACTTACCATCAGGTGAGATTGTGGTCAAAGGCTAACCTATCAGGAATAAAAACCTAACTTAATATTCCGACGAATGCACTGTAGGTTCAGTGCAGATAACTATCCTAGTCTAGGTGGTGATATTCTTTAGACAAGACGTCCAAATGTCAATCAATAATTCGTTCTCATCAGCCCCCTACACTTGGTAGTGGCCCTGCGTGCACAGGCCCTTGATCCGTTCTGAAGCATCAGGGATCATAATATGACAAGCACTTTTTAGGTTAGGCCTGTTTAACACCTTCGACCACATCATCACTTACCATCAGGTGAGAGTGTGGCCAAAGGCTTACCTAATCACCAATAAAAAATAAAATAAAAAACATCTGAATCGGTACCACTATAAAAAAGTTATGAGGTATCATACACACAAAAAAGCAGGTGAATTGATAACCTCCTCCTTTTTACGAAAGGGGTCCGCGTGGCCGAAATCGTCATTTTATGAATGAACTTCTATTGTTCTCATTACCTATGATGTGCATGGATTAAAAACCCAATACACCAAACGACCAGATACATCAAGTATGCTACTTCACAAACTGTCTTTTCAAGGTCAGCTTTCAGACTAGGTACTTGACGAGGTTCCACTGATCATGACTCATTGCTCTCTATCTGACGAGATACACAGCAAAACAAAAAACAAAATAACGATCAAAGAAAGGCATATTCTCGTCGTTCCTTTCTCATTTTATGTGTCTACGATATAGCATGTCATAAGCTGTAAGCTCATTTTGGACCATATGTCCAAGTAGTAAGGTATTAAAAGATATTGTTGGTGTTACGAACAGCGATATTACACATTGTAAGCAATTGTTCACTCGGTTAAATGGTCGCAATTACCGTATCTTTCTTTTGTTCGTGGCAATGACGTGAGTGATAAAGATATGGATATAAGTAGGTATAGGTATTATAAATTATTGATAAGGTGAGTTCCCATGTTTACCTTCTCTTATAAACGCATTTAAAATACACTTGGCTGCGGACCGGGCTGACTGTTCTATAACTTTCTAATATAACTTTTGATGCGTTATACTACAAATTGTAGAATTTGTACTTACTACAAAATTTTTAGCTTTACTACTAAATAAAGGTGTGAGTTTCATTTTAAAATCTGGAATGGCTCCTCAATCCATACGGACATCTATTTCATGATAGTAGGAGAGCCAGAAGATGTAGTAGGCCCGTTCGTCTTATGCTATGAAATCTCGCTAATAGCATTAATACACCTTTACCAGACAATACATAAATATTACGTAGTCTGCGCGGCACTGCGTTTCGTTCTCTATCCGGGACATTAAAGATATTAAATTATTTCTCACGTTCCAAATACAACATTGTCCTATCCTGAACAACTGCGATTTAATTGGCGGTAAATTGATAGACAATGTATATAAGGTGCATATATGTTTTAAATAAAACCAGCCTAGTGTGAGTCAGAATCGCACAACTGGGATAACGTAGCAATATCAGAAAGATAGAAAGAAAAAGGCTTTATTTTTGATATAAATAATACGGTGACACTAAGATGAAACAAAATTAAAACTATTCACAATGTGTTCACAAATTGGCCCCAAATCAGCATAATGCTGGTTGTTAGCCAGTGCTGGTCTTCCTTTGGAACCATATTATGGTGACGTCACAAACGTTTGACCAAAGAAATAGTTGTGTTTCTAATAGAAAATCCCTTTGAATCATTAAACGTGTAAGAAAGAAAAGCCTACTGTGAATTCACATTATCAAAAACAAGACCATCAGAAATTGATGAAAAGAATACAAAGAATTAAAAGAAGGCGAAGACTAGCCTCGTTCTGTACGTTTTTATGCCTGATAGGTTAGCCCTTAACCACTATCTCACCTGATGGTAAGTGATGATGTGGTCAAAGATGTTTTTCAGGCTAACCTAGAATTACTGGCTCTCAAGGACATCTGCCTGAACACACCGTAAGGTGCTTGGCCACAGATTTTCTACTTGAGGGTGGTAGATAGCCAGCCGGGCATTCTCAAATGCCCTACAACCATGCTATAATTACTGCCATCCTAAGACAACAACCAGGACCGACGGCTTAACGTGCCCTCCGAAGCACGGAAGCGCTCAGTAGTAATGTCACAAGCGGTCGCCCATCCAAGTCATGACCGCGGCCATGGATAAATGAATAGGACCTATTCATTTATCTATTCATTATATGCCGAGGCGGACGTTGCTTTACTTTGCCTCACTCCTTCTACTATGACTTTGCTGATCGGTTAAGAACAGCTAAGCAAACTTCGCTACGAGCTCTTCAAAGTTTAAAAAGTTTTTGCTTGAAAAAATGTAGAAGGACATGATGATGGTAAAATGTCACGAGACGTCGTCGCTCAGAAAAAGTAAACAAGTCTCACAAGATACATATAAGTACCTAGTCATTCACCGGTATCTGTTGTGCACCTTCCAAAGTCAAGCTCAAATCCATTAAAATAATACTGTAATACATTACTTTCTACACAAAGGTTGAATGAATGTTGATAAAGAAATCCTCTATAACACAACCTGACGAAGAACTCAATTTCTTTTTGATAAATGTATACTACTGCGAGTACTTCTATAAAATAATGTTGTCTTAGGTTTTCGCGATTATTACACATAATAATTAAACAACTTTAAACGGTTTAAATCGCGTATATTTATCATTATTTTTGTCCCGACGTTTCAAACACTTTGCAGTGATCGAGGTCACGGGTTGACTAATGATAAATATACGTGGGGAAATAATGATAAATATACGCGATTTAAACCGTTTAAAGTTGTTTAATTATTATACTTCTATAAAAACTCAGGAAGGTCTACTCAAAAAGCTTTATTTATTTTTAAACTAATGTAAATAGCGTATTTTTACAATCATGGATGCCAGTACTTTCGTAAATTAAATAATAATAAAAAACTATATTTGTTTACTATCAATAAGCAAACCAATATTTGACGGAAAATCACAAATGAATCCTATAACATTCTTAAAAAGAGTTAAGAAATATATTAAATCATTAAATGCGTTTGATCGTGAATTAGATATTGTATTAGAATGTGTCACGGACATGGTCGGATATACCTTTTACTACTGGCCGCGCCGGTGCCAGTTTCGAACGGGATTTTTTGAAAATATTCTATAGCCTATGTTCATCAGGGATCATTATCCTATATAGATATAGGATTCTAATGGTGAAAGAATTTTTCAAATCGGTCCAGTAGTTTTTATTTTTATTCGTTACATACAAAAATACAAATCTTTCCTCTTTATAATATTAGTGTAGGTTACGCACATCAAAACAATTGTTAACATTAACAGACCCCAACTCTGTTCATTGACGTATATATACTAGACGCGACATCTCAAACGCGGATAGTCGACCAGTGCAAGTATGCCGGCCGGCATACTCCCCCACACGCTCGTAGAGATTACACGCTCTGTACGTTCGAAAATTGGGTATTATCAATTGTGTATTTGGAAAACACGGTTTTCGAACGTAAAGCCCGTGTAATATCTACGAGTGTCCAACTGCGTGTGGGGGAGATTATGTGACTGCCGGCATACTTGCACTGGTCGACTATCCTCGTTTGAGATGGCGCGTCTAGTATATATAGGTCAATGACTCTGTTTGGGTTTTGTTCCTGAAACATTCCACAAGCAAATGGTGTACGTTTTGTACTATATCACACATCTAGAAAAAATCTTTCAAAGAAATGTGTCCAGAGCTTTCTTAAATCAATTCTCAAACTGTAACAGGTACACCCTGTTAATCTGAAGTGGACCACGGGAAGAAAAACTTACCCATGGTACACCCACGAGAACTATGTAGGAGGACCACGGGCCGTGACTGCAATATAATAACATTGCACATTATAAAATCACAAATATACGATAGGAAAAATTTAAGCCATGTGCAGGATGCGGATTAATAAAAAAGAAACCTGTCGTGTATTTGTGATTTTATAATGTAATCCGCATATCAGGCGTTATTGCAAACCTAACAATATTAAAACATTACACATTACCGTAGTATTATTATATGTTCTATGACATTACTGTGCGAAGAAAAAAAATAATAATTCATAAATAATAAATTAGGAAACAGCCGCGTGACGACCAATCCCGACAGCGCATCGGGGTGAACTGGCGCTGCGCGTGGCGACTCCGACTAAAAAACCTCATAGATAAACAAAATTCTTTGATTACATTGCAAGTTTACAAAAGCTTTAAAACATAGATTTAAAGAGTGTTGCTGCGTACTGAGATATGAATGCAGTGAGATTATTATCTATATTAGTTATTAATAGGGCAATCATGTTGTAAATTTATACTGATAACAGGGTGACACTTGTAAAGCATGCATCGCGACTGATAGCGATAACAGTAATTAGATTTGCGGAATAAGGACGTATAATACTTGGTGACTCGGCAGATGATACTAACGGTAAACGGTGACAAAACTGATGCCTATATATAACTTAGAACTAAATTAATTCATATCGAAACCTTAACCTTTAAAAAAATTACAAGACTCAATGAGTAAGGAACACTGTTCAATTAAAGGATTTTGGACGTTATTTTGCTTTGCCTGTTCGGGGGTATTAATACCACTAGCAGCACCTAGGTACTTGTATGGTGTGCGAAGGGGACACGGAGATAGCTAAGTCCTGGAAGCCTAATTTCTCAACTTTTTATACTAATATTGTAATTATTAACCGGTTTAATAATAAAACGTCTCACTCACATAGTATAGACAGCAATGGCGACCCATATTCATTATTTAAGTTTTCTTTATTAAACAGGGATATACTCGTACATAAGCATATGACACACAAAATTGTGTTATATCGCGCTCCCTCGGAAGCGAATACCTAACCTATGTCCCTTTAGGGTGCCGGGTTAGAATTGCACCTCCCCATATCATCCCGTGGGTGTCGTAAGAGGCGACTAAGGTAAAAATACTGGAAGGTGGGCAGTAGCGTCTTCTAAAGAGGCAGTTCTTTAGAAGAATCCTACACTGCAGTCCCCAAGCCGCCTGCCAAGCGTGCGGATTATGACAAATACCCCCTGAATAAGGGAGGCTGTGTTCAGCAGTGGACGATCCGGCTGATACAGTAACCTATGTTATGTGTATTTTGACGCAAGAACTAAGAAATATTTTGAAAAATTCAACAGAAGTGTTACGGGGAGATTAACAAACGCCACGGAGGGATGGCGTCAGGAAGGCAGCCGGGCATAAAACCAAGTTCAAAACTCTTTACGAATATGTGTTTATGTTGTCCCGTCCGTGTTATGCTATGAGATAGGTACATTTATTTTATTATTTTTTATATGTTTTGAAGCGCTCGTAGCGAAGTTTACTTAGCTGTTCTCAACCGATCAGCAAAGTTAGGCAATGTCGCCCGCGGTCATGAGTTGGATGGATGACCGCTAGTGACATTACTACTGAGCGCTTCCGTGCTTCGGAGTGCACGTTAAGCCGTCGGTCCCGGTTGTTGTCTTAGGATGGCAGTCGTTATAGGTAGGGTATTTTGCGAATGCCCGCCTGGCTAGGTACCACCCTCAAGTAGAAAATCTGTCGTCAAGCACCTAACGGTGTGTTCCGGCAGCTGTCCTTGAGATCCAGTACTTCTAGGTTAGCCTAAACAACATCTTCGACCACATCATCACTTACTATCAGATGAGATAGTGGTCAAAGGCTAACCTATCAGCATAATAACAAAATGGATTTTTTTTATTTTTGCCCTTATTTTTAGTTTTGTTTATATATATTTTTATATTAACCCCATATGAGTGGGACAAGGGTAGCATGGCGATATATAACTTTCGAATTTATATTACGAGTATCAAGTAGGATGCAAGGAATAAGCCTAATACATTCCGGCCCAAAGAACTCTGGTTCATTCTGATTCATTCATTCTCACCAAACAAAAAGAACCAACTAACCTGGTACAGTCCCACGAACTTATCTGTTCAGGCGGCAGAAAAAAGAACTACAACATTCCTTCAAATTGTGACAGTTTGTAGTTGAATTCCTTGACCAGCAGCGCCCTCGCAAACTGCACAGTTAAGTTGGTGGTACTATAATTGAATTGATGTGAGAATAACAACATATATACCTATACAGGGTTATTGTAAAAATGCTAACAATCTCTTAGGGTTGACTTCTACTAGCCCTAACAAACATTTTGAGTTGAACATTTTTATTTAGGAATTTTTATATTATTTTTTACTAAAAAAAACCATCCCAATTTTTGTTAGGACTAGTAGAAATCAACCCTAAGAGGGTAGCAGTTCTCCAATAAACATGTGTATATAGCAAGCCAGATCCCTTGTTGACATGGAGTTGTTTGAAGCGGTGAAGAACAATTTAACAAAAAGAAGATGAAATGAATACCTAGTACCTACATAACACTGGAGGGTGCGCCTACAACTTTTTTAATTAACTCAAATTCATAAACCCTTATCATTTATTTATAGCTGATAAGCTAGCCTTTGACCACTATCTCACCTGATGGTAAGTCATCATGTGGTCTAAGATGTTGGTCAGGCTAACTTAGAATCACTGGCTCTCAAGGAAAACTGCCGGAACACATCAATAAGTGCTTGGCGACAGACTTTCAACTTGAGGGTGGTAGCTAGCCAGGCGGGCATTCCCAAATGCCATACCACATAAAAATATAAGTAATGTTTTCTGTCTCTACAACATATGCACAGAAATAATATAATATGCAAAAGGTCAGACCCAACTTGCCACAGCACTCATCTGTCAGCTATAGCAATCGATATCTTACGATCTTATAGGACATCAAGTTGTTCTATTTTATAATATGTAAATATTTATTTTTTAAGGTTACCTAAGGTGGGTGAACCAAATAAAGCCTATGTCCTAATAAGGCCTATGTTTCAAATTTCCCGCTTCACGATTTCAAATGGCCGCCAATGTTTGTAGAAGTGTGCGTGTACATTAAGTAACGCAAACAAGCACAGCAAGTGGCCTGTGCCGCGAACGTGTTGGAACCTGAAGTCGAAAACAACTTCGACGCGGAGCGCACGCTTGTTTTTATAAAATTCTGGCAGAATAAACGGCAAGTATTTCTATTTCTATTTGTACACGATGTGTCGCATTTTGTCTGTAGGATTATTATACGTTTAGTCCTCTCTTCACATACTTGAAAAAGCTGTAATATCAGTGCATTCCATGCAATTGTTGTTTTGTTAACCCGTGTGCCATGCCCTAATAAAGCCTATAAAAAATATGAATAGGCCTTATAACGACACAGGGCCTGTCCCTACAGTTAGAAAAGTGTGATAGTAAAATAGTAAACCCTTGTTTTCACTAATTTCATGGAAAACGGATCACCAGCTTCTATTACGAGGAAACAGGACTCAATGGACTTCGCAGCAGATAGAAAACGCTGTTAAAATGGTAAAAAGGGGTATATTATCTACATATGCTGCTGCAGCCGTCACGATAATAAGCCTTCTTGGTACTGTCCAGTTTGTAAAGAAGATCGAGTAGATGTCTTTTGAAGCAGTAATAGCTCAGTGGCATTGGCTATGGACTGCCGCGCAGCAGGTCCATGGTTCGAATCCCGCCGCGGGCTTGAGCTTCACCGCATTGTGGAAGGGCATTTTGCGAATACCCGCCTGGCTAGCGACCACCCTCAAGTAGAAAATCTGTCGCCAAGCACCTAACGGGGTGTTCCGGCAGCAGTCCTTGAGAGCCAGTGAATTTACAAGCTTATGAGACTTAACAAATACGTCTCAAGGTGACGGGTGACTTGTGATGAAATGCATCTGTTATAAGGAGAGGTAAGTCCGCTTAACATCCGGTGGGCGTCGTGCTGTTCCGTCACAATAACATAAGTCTTACTTGTGGCGTTTGGAGGTGTGTGTTGGACTCACACCCGCTGATAAGATATTTTACTGTTCAGGAGATTGTTTAAAAAAAAAAGATGAATAAGGTTGGTTGTTAACTAATATAGTACATTTAGGTAATGAGAAACTCCTTAAGTCGGATCTAAAATTACCAAAAGTAATTAATAGGATATAATTAGATTTAAAATAAATATTAACATCGTTTTGTATTAATAAGAAGTTGAATGCTTACGTGTTTTTATTAAGGCTTTATTATGACACAGGGTTCCCAATCAGGCCAAAGTGACATTTTAGTTATTTGTGTTCATAAAAATGTGATTATTATTTCTAAAGCAATTTTGTTTTATTTATTACAAAGTTTAATAAATAAATATACGTATTTCAAATGACCAGTGCTTTTTTATTATAAACCTGCCAGTTACGAAACATAAAAATTAAGGTAGGCCTTATTTGGTGAACTTACCTTACAACAAAACGAATTCAAGTTTGGAATCAAATCCGAAATCTGATCTTGTCACGTTGTCAACTAGGTATTTCATATAATATATCATTAACATTTAATATAATATCTGAACCCGTGGGGTGCCGGGTTAGAATTGCACCTCCCCATATCATCCCGTGGGTGTCGTAAGAGGCGACTAAGGGAAAAATACTGGAAGGTGGGCAGCAGCGCCTTCTAAAGAACTGCCATCTTACTCTGCGATCCCCAAGCCGCCTGCCAAGCGTGGGGATTATGGCAAATACCCCCTTAATATTGGAGGCTGTGTTCAGCAGTGGACGATTCGGCTGATACAGTACAGTACAGTACAGATATAATATCTAGGTATACAGTTCACACTGTTCCATTCTACCGCGTGAAATTTCAATCAATGTAGGTACCATAATGAGACTATTATTATTTAATTATTAGGTTGATGAATAATTGCAATATTGGCACAAAAACAATAGTACTCAGTTTCCACAGTGAACTTTGTAGTTTGCACACACACGTAAAAAGTTCTGTACTCAGCAATTCACTTAGCGCTTACAAAATGCATATGCAAAATAGTAGATAATCAATGTAGTTAACATGTTAGTTATACTTATTAGGTACCTATAACATTTCAATACAACAACAAAATTTTATTGCAGCGCCATCTATATCTCCGCTGCAGACATACCCATAATAACTAGAGATGAAATCATTATTATACTTAAACCGAAATAACATTTTAGTAAATACCGTTTTGTTTCCTTACCATTGATGCGTCTATCGGAGAGGTTGTCCTCCTCATCCCACCATGGTAGGTCATGAAACCGGCGCGCCACCGGACGCTCATAACTCCCATAATACTGGAACTCCATACGCCACACTTTGCACGCGAACAAACAACGAACACACTACGAATTTTTATTAAAGAAAAACTTGTATATGAACGCACTAGTTTGTTTACATAGTCACAGACGCCAGGCCGCGTTTAACGTCAAAATGATACTGATTTGTTTAAGTCTTCGCAACCAGACGCACGAGATAAACGATCGACACTGTAATTCAATAACACATAGGGTCATTATTGGCGTGATAATACCTAACTACCTATATACATAAATGCTGACAGCGACCGATAAGTTTGCCAACGTCTGGCGCATCATCAGAGCAGCGTTTCTTAACCTTTTAATACCGCGCACTTCTTTGTCAGTCTTATAATAGGAATCTCGTGAATTGTTTATTTACATGGATAAATCGCTCTGTTAAAGGTTAAATAAAATCACTAACTACATCTCAGAGCATAAAAAAATCATTCTGCAGAAAACAATACGCGTACATACATATTTATAAAGAATGTAACCATACGTAAACCAGTGTGTATTATAACTTTCTCCGTTTATTTATTCTCATCTCGTTTTTTATAGCTGATAGTTCAGCCTGATCACTATTTCACCTGATGGTAAGTGATGATGTGGTCGAATATGTTGTTCATGCTAGCCTAGAATTACTGGTTCTCAAGGACAGCTGCCGGAACACACTGTTAGGTGCTTGGCGACAGATTTTCTTATTTTCTACTTGAGGGTGGTAGCTAGCCAGGTGGGTATTTTGCGAAAACTACTTTTTTTGCGCTTTGGTCGAATTGCTTCAAAATTGATTTTACGAAATTTTTACTACAATACGGAAGCGATACCCACGCCAAAGAAACACTGTTTCTGTGGCATTGCAAAGAGATAGATGCAAGCAATATATTCTCAGAATTGCCAACGAAATGTATTTACTCCGTATATAGTAGGGGTAGGTAAACAGCCAACAGCAAACACTAAGGTGTTCAGTCAAACACGTATACTGTTGACTGTTCCGAGATTGAAAATACGATGTCACCTTACATTCGGGGTAATTTTAAAGATTTATTTTTATTTTAAAGGACTATACGAAGCCCTATTAATGTTAACCTGCGGTCTATCTATCCGTCCGGTCTCTAGCTCGTAAAAGGAATGAGATACATTTTGTGTAGAATGTTCAGAAGCGCTTACTTCGGCCGAAAATAATGTCGTTTCGTATCAGGAAAATAAAATACATTGGCGATAACTCAACCGACATAAATATGTGATGATATTGGTGTTCACACAAAACCAAATATTGATTAATAAATTAAAAAAAAATCGACACTAGCATGTGTTGTAGAATGCAAATATATTTTTAACGTATTTTTTTCTATAAAAATAGTTGCATACGGCCTACTTGTCAGTTTTATACCATTTTGGTTTTTTGACAGAGCGATAATAAATAAAATTAAAATGAACCATTTAGGGGCTGAGTAGGCACCTTAAAATATTTTTGTAAGGGCCGAATATTACTAGGGGCCGAAAATCAAGGGTCGAATGGGTCCGAGAGCATCAAAATGATCCTTATATATTTCTGTCATGGGCCGTTACGATTCGGAATCCCTATAGACCGAAACCAAATACGTTGATTAATCTGTGAGCTCAGGTACACAATCCACGTTTATAAAATATATGGTTATTGTGAAGGATCTATTTAGCAAATTAAGTTAGCACCAACGCCTCCGTTTTCACACGGTTCGCACAACCATTCTAATTGATTAAACGTGTTGCTACGTCGCAATGTGTTTATTTTATCTGTCAATAAATAATTCGATATAAGGAACTGTAAAAATGTGATATATAAAGCGCAAAAATATATCTAAGTTGTGAAGTAGGCATGACCAAAAATTACTTTAGCTACAAAATCACAAATGTACAATAGGATTTATTTTTTTATTTTTAAGTCATGTGCGGGATTCGAACCCGCGTCCATCCACCCTTTGAGCCGGGATATGCTCTAACCAATTGAGCTTACATGACATGACGTCATAACTCAAATCTTTCCTGGTTAAAGAACGATAGGAAAGATTTGAGTTATGACGTCATGTCATGTTAGCTCAATTGGTTAGAACATACCTCGGTTCAAGGGATGGACGCGGGTTCGAATCCCGCACATGACTTAAATTTTTCCTATCGTATATTTGTGATTTTGTAATGTAATCCGCATAGCAGGCGTTATTGCAAATCTAACAATATTAAAATTACTTTAGCTACTTACTTCACGGTGGTAATTTCAGCATGTTCGGTAAGCAGAAGAGTAGGATCATTACCAAAAGTCCTTTAAGTAATAGGTACTTAAGACCCAGAATTTCCGGGAATATGACAATTGTTTTATGTTGCTTTTGTGACGTGCTTATAATTTTTGAAGCGACCTCCAAATGGAGGAGTTTATTAATTCGGTACATATAGTATTTTTCCAGATATTTTTTCGAAATTGGCGTTTATATATTGTGGATATTCAAAGTTGCACTTACTATTTTAACAGATAAAAAATATGGGCTAAAAAATATACATTTCATTCTTTGTTCGGATTGTTAGGTTTTTTTTTACTATTATAATATATTGCTATTACGAGAAAATAGACCATACAAAAAAAACTAAGCGATAAAATTCAATTGCAATCATTATCTATGATATGCAGAGATTAAACCTTTTATAGCATGGTGGTAGGGCATTTGCATAGTGGTAGGGCATTTTGCGAATGCCCGCCTGGCTAGCTACCACCCTCAAGTAGAAAATCTGTCGCCAAGCACCTAACGGTGTGTTCCGGCAGCTGTCCTTGAGAGCCAGTACTTCTAGGTTAGCCTGAACAACATCTTCGACCACATCATCACTTACCATCAGGTGAGATAGTGGTTAAAGGTTAACCTATCAGGCATATAAAAAAAAACCTTTTATAGAAAAAAAGTGGATTCTAATTTATAAAAACGTATGTAAATTTTTAATACCGAGTTTAATTAATTTTTGATCTGTGCCTTATTTTTTTTATAAATATCGGAGTACATGTTCAACTATCTTCAACCAAAAAACCACAAAGTATAAACAACCGACTTAAAAATCTTCGACTACTTATCCGTTACAATGCCTACTTATTCAAATAAAATATGTAAGTAAAAAGACACTGAATTTAGAAAAATTACAGACTGAGAGCATAAAATTGAGAGACCTCGTTTCGCATGCCAATAAACAAACAGAATTTCGCATTTTGTAAACAGCGTAAGCAAATTTCAAAAAATAATTTATACTGTTAAATGAGTTTTCAAAAACAACTTTCCTGAAAGCTTTGAAAAATTTTCTTATGGGTATAGCAACCATATGATATACTTCCTGAAATGTTTATCAGGTATTATAATTAATAATAAAATTTGTTTTGATAATATTCACTATATATACATAACACTTGATTAAGATAAATTATAGATCAGTATTCATGTTTCTTATTCCATCCAGGGAAGTATATGGAACAGTTTTCGAATCAGACGTATAGTATTTGTCATTTCCTCTTGAATATTATATATTTTATATATACACCGTGTCCCAAAATTCAACGATAAGCCGGCATCGGTGCATGGACCTACTCATGACTACTCGGGAAAAAAAAAAAAAAATTATAACTCTTTTTTTTTTTAATTACAGAGACTTTTATAAAGTTGCGCCAACTTTTAATAAAACTTGCCATGGTAGTGTCCATACTTTTTTTTTTAACCCAGACTATAGAAAGTGCATAGAATGTTAAAATCTATGAAAATTATAAGAAAAAATTTTTTTTTTACTTATTTTTGTAAAATAACTACAGACTTTCTGTAATTTTAAAGGATTGTGGTAGATAGCCGTCCTTCTTAAGTTGCTAATGCACAAAAAATATCAAAAATATGTCAAAAATTGTGGTCATGGTAGTTGAAAATAGCATAATGGGTATCGAATATCGATGAAATTTATAAAAGTCTCTGTAATTAATTAAAAAAAAACAGTTATAATTTTTTTTTTTTTTTTTTTCCGAGGAGTCATGAGTAGGTCCATGCTCCGATGCTGGCTTATCGTTGAATTTTGGGACACGCTGTATATGTAAGGCGTATACTCTTTTTACAAAACCGTGTTACCTGGGGCCCTTCTCATTCATAATCAAAACTTACCTATAAATCAGCTTATATTTGTCGCAGTACCAATTCCGGAGAGAAAACAATATTAGATTTATTTGACACAAGCAACCCGCCCAAGCTTCGCACGGGTATTAAACAAAAATTTCAAAGGAAAAACTTATTTTTTGATATTATTCTTTAGCCTATTATATATTATATATACATCAGGGATAATATACGATACTACTGTTGAAAGATTTTTTCAAATCGGCCCAGCAGTTTTTATGTTTCTTCGATATATACAAAAAATAAACTAATCTATCCTCTTTAAAATATTAGTATAGATAAATTGATGTGGCAATAATGTATTGATTCTAGATAAGACAGTTTTATATTATTTTGATTGAAATTTCGAAAGTATATTTAACATAATTTTATTTATTCTAATTTTGACAGATATTTTATTCAGATTCAAATGTTGAGTTGTATTTAATTTGATTGTTATATTATTTTGAAACACTACACTATATAGTAAAACAGTGTACCTATAGGGTCTTAGATTTGAAAATATTAATCCTATTTTTGAAACAAGCAACATTTAACATTATCCAATAATAAATACTTAAATCTGAAACTATGTTGCACACATTGAACATCCCATCCATTCACAGAAAAAAACATGTTGTCAGCTGTTCATCTATTTTGGGATAAAGACAGTTCTTCTCAATCTCCTTCGACGACCTTAACGTGTTTATATATAATGGTCGTTCAACTGTAGCGAAGGAAAAATGTTGTTATTATTAACGTATAATAGTGATAATTATTAAATTGACTGTCATTTATTGCTATCTTAATCGAAAATTAATATATTTATAATGTTTTATTTAATATCTGTGACGAGAACAGGTTAAAATGATAACCTACCGCACTATTATAACTTTTAGGTACACAAGTCTGCAGTTAACCTGGTTTTTTTTTTTAATGTTATTGTGACGGAACAAGCACGAGCCCTACCTGATGTTAAGCGGTAACCACTGCCTATAACAGATGCATTTCCTCACAAGTGACGAACTGCACTGCGCCCGTCACCCTGAGACATACAGTTGTTGAGTCTCATGTGCCTGTAATTTTACTGGCTCTCAAGGACTGCTGCCAGAACATACATTTAGCTGCTTGGCGACAGATTATCTACTTGAGGGTTGTCGCTAGCCAGGCGGGCATTCGCAAAATGCCCTTCCACCATGCGGTGAAGCTCAAGCCCGCGGCGGGATTCGAACCATGGACCTGCTGCGCGGCAGTCCATAGCCAATACCACTGAGATATCACTGCTTCAAAATTATATACCTGATTGAGCTCGATCTTCAGTTAGTATACATCGTCCTCTTATAGTATACCTAGTCACATGAATAGCTTGGCCGATACCTGGGGCCAAACTAAACTTGATCTGGAAGTGCCCATGATACCCACGAAGATTACAAGTTTCTTGTCTGTTGTTCCTGCAGTGGCTCTAAACTTTTATTTATGCGCGTATTTTTTTGTTATCGGACACAACAACAGCTACAACAATGAAAGTATGTAGTTAACCTAGTATATATGAATAGTATAATAATAAATAAATAATATATTAATACCTAAATATGTATTTATTAACATTTGTAGACCAAGCACATATATATTTATTTAGGTATATACCCAGGCATTTATATTTTTCACCGACTTCAAAAACCTTTTTTTGAAGGAGGAGCTCAATTCGTTTTTTTTTGTTACTTACCTCAGAACTTTTGATGACAGGCTGAACCGAAAAAGAACCATGAAGATTCTTTTTTACTCGTAATATGAAAGCTGATGCTTACTGTCCACTAAGTCCACTAAGCAGTGTATAAATAATTCTGACAGTAGACTACTTTCCACTGATGACGAAGACAATAATAATTAAAATTATGTTACGTATTTGATATAGTACTTAGTTACATACCTAACTACCAAAGTAATTCAATAAAGAAGCGCGCAAGAATATCTATTAATAAAACAAATTTATATTGAAAATATTTTTTAATCTCGATATTTTATCGCGTCAAATCAAAGAGTCGATATAAATTTATAAACTCGTCATGTAAATTAAAAAAATTGATTATGATCGAATGTAAGCATATCACGCACTAAAGTTTGATTATATATTAAGTCTTTAATAGAGATAAGGACCCAGAACCGACATGGTTTACAGTTTTTTTTTCAATATATATGTGACACCACAAAATTCACCCTAACATAAACAACGACCATGTACGAGTCGGGCTCGCGCACTGAGGGTTCCGAACAAACCTGTAAGTATATAAGTAAAAGTTATGGTATTTTCTTGCTAAATTAAATCCAGCATTTTATCTAAAAATATTTTTATTATATGATGTTACTAAAAATTCTAATCTTTTGTAATTTTTCCTTTCTCTGTGCCATAAGACCTTGCTTCGTACCAAATTTAAAGATTCTGAGTTCACGGGAAGTAGCCTGTAGGTTTTGATTCCCTTGAGAGTATCGAAAAATTTGCGGCACAAACGGCTGTATCTTTTGATTGCGTTGGCTTAGAATTTTGTTTGCTTTGATTTTTTCACAGCTCCAAGCGACAGTAGACTTGAAGCGTTCCTTAGAAAAAAGGTCTTAACAGATGTCTGTTAAGACCCTTTTTCTAAGTTGTGTATGGACAACAAAATGATAATAATAATAATAATCTTTATTCTTCATTAAAAAAACACACATAAATACAACCATTACTTAAGAATTTCAAGATAGTATGCAATGTTTTTACTCACAAAATTATACATATGACTTACAAAGCCCTCACTAAGAAAGAAATCTTGAATCGAGGGCGTTTGCTTCCTTCAAACGTTCACAATATTGGTAGTTACCGTGGATAGCATTGGAAAGTTCTACTATAATTTATTAAATATATATACCTATAATCATCTATGATCTTATTCTATAATCTTATTGTAAAGTTGATCCTATAAGGGTTTCGTTTTTTTTCTTTTTGTGGTACGGAATCCTAAAACGGGACTACCGTAACCCATTTCATATCCGGGTATTTACTATTTATGTCAAAGGCCAGTATAGCCCAAGCAAAAGTAGTTTGTCCGAAAATAGAGTTGGCCGTTAACATATACCTACATGTTTATAATTCGGCAGATTTACATTACCTTCGAATATAGTTGAGGTGAGATAGCGGACAAAATATTGTAGCTATACCTACCTGTCTATAATCTATATTGATAAAACAAGCTAGTATTGCATAAATTAAAGATCCGGTGAAAAAAAAAATGTATGATTTTATAAAAAGAACTGGTCACTAATAAATTCGTGCCCGAGACTGGGTATTACAATAATACGAGCAATTTAGATTTAAAATACACGAAGCTAAGGGCAACCAGTTTCAGAAATCTCAATAAGGTCTTGAACGTAAATCTAATGAATAAAACAATTAGGTACTGCAAAAGTAGGTTACAGGGCTACAGTGATCATTAGGCACACTTACACAGCTGTATATTTTGTAGGAGTACCTACAGTTTACTGTTGCATACTATTTGTATTTAAAGCCACAGACATAGTAGATTCTACTATGCCACCAATAGTGCTTAGCATTAGTTGGAAGGATTAGGTAGGTACTTCCGAACTATAAGTACCTAGTAGTACTTACTTTGACTTCTTAAAGCATACTTTTGCTGAAAGTATGTAAACGTTACTTTCTGTGAGGCAAAGCACAGCACATTTGTATTGATAATAATGTATACGATAAATTATAGGATTTCTTGCTCAGACGTCGATATAAGTCTGCTATACCTACATGTTGCCCTATCCATCAACTTTTTACTTTACATTCCAACCATTATTTCGTCCAATTTTTCGGCAGGATCTATATTTTTATTAAATGGGTAGATACATATCATTGATTTCTAAAAATATGTTGCTGGTATGGTTTGTAGTCTATGCAGATGGTTTACGTTGCATAAAAGCGTTATACGCTACGAAATTATGTACATTATTTTGAGTTTGTTACTTGTCAACGCCTTAGTAATTATAAAACACATTTTTTAAAATCTTAATATAACACTGTTCCATGATAAATTTCTATTTAAAATACGAGTAGATCAACGGGAATCTGATTTTTCCTTCCTCCCTTGGCATCCGCGTGAACGATATCGTTCATTTATAAATGAAATTTTATTGTTCTCATTGTCTAGGATGCGCATGGATTAATCAAAAACCTACAACTTTATTTCTTGTAACATTTCCAGAATTATACTAAGTTTGGATAACTAGTATATACACAATATAAACGTGCAGCAATCATAAAATGTCAGTATGAATACGGACATTGAAAACATAGGCGGAACCGGAACATGTATCGTAACTAACTTTTAATTTAGCCTACGCTTTGGATATTCTGTAAGCAAGGTATGCATTCAATTATACATAAATATATACATTAAATAATAATAATTTGCCTATTTGATGAGATGCCGAAAGTAATACTCGTATAATATAGTAACTGCCTTTAGAATATAAAGTATATGTTGTAGAAATAAAGTCGATAGTATAGGAAACGTAAAGTGATAAAATGAAGGAATGGTTAATTCTCCTACATCCGAAAGTTAAATGGCGAAAACTGAAAACTATCAAGTTTTTTTTTTTATTATATTTAAAAAAACATAGATTTAGGATTTTTCGCTAGTACATCATAGGCTCACCTATGAAAAAAGGAACAATTACATTTTATAAGTGGTAACTGACCTTCACATAGTAGAGTTTTTGTTACCATAAAATAAACAAAGCGAAATTAAACACGAAAGTACTCACAAGTGCACCAGCACCAGCCTCATAGCGTCCTTAAAATATAATTCAAGATAACATTCTCGATTTTACCGATTCGATTTACATTCGTTCGAGACCTAATGGTTAATCAAATTTAGATTTGTTTTCAATATATCAATCCTGATTAGTTAGACGTTGATGATTTTACCGCCGGGTAGATAAGACAATTATTGTGAGGAACATTAAATCACATATAAGGATCAATTTTAAAAATGTTAATATTGACTGCGCGTGAGTGGAACCGGGCGTGCGTGACCGCGGGAGACGTACGGAAAGACTGACTGCCTCTGGGCTTAACTTGACAAACAGCGCTTTAAGAGCCTTTAGCAAATACCCATATCAGCCTAAATTTGACGAACTCACGGCAAGTCGACCGCGAAATGCCCACTTTGTAGACTAAACTGATTCAAAAGTTTTTTGTAGACTAATCATAAACGTACTTGAGTTTATTATGTCACTTGAAGTTATCAGGAAATCTAGAGTAAGGTCATTTTTATTGAAAAGTAGGACATCTAGTCCTACTTTCTAGGCGAGTTGTCATTAAGTATAATTACATTAAGTATATTCGGTATTGTTTAAAAATTGTTTCTTGGAATTATATGGTAACATTTTTTCTTAATGTCATGAAGTGATGTGACGGTCAAGTCACCTGCTTGGCGCTTGATGGTAAGCGTTACGCCTGTCCATTACAGTTGCAGAGTCACCATCCTTGTTCTACTTGACAACTAAAGACGTCAGTACCTTTGTCTCGTTTGCCTAGTAATTTCATTTCCTATAAAAAAAACCTTTCACGACTAAACACCGTAGTAATTGGACACTACTGCAGTAGGCAGGATATCTAACATTGCGGTGTTACCAAGGTGGGTACCAAGATGGACTCTTGCTGAAGTAATCTACCACCTATTCTAATAGTCCAGCTAAATTAAATGTAGGAGAGACTTTTGAGTCGGTGTCCAGATCTAGAGATGTAGAGGTACGGCCCCTTGGTCCACCTAGGTTAGCTCCTCTCTCTGTCTGGTTGGAACACGGGACTTCCACAGGACCTGAGTTCCACTTGTTAAGCTACCTTCTGCGAATGACAATGGATGACTTAGATTATAAACTTTATTGCATATTCATCTGTATTTTATTGACATAAAATAAATAGATAATATTAACATCATTATGTACACATACACACATGTCATATTCAGATATGGAATGACGTTGCATGATAATTTATACCCGTATGATAAATAAATTAAATATGTATTTTAGACATTATTTGCTACTCGTGACTCGCGTCATCTTTTTATGCTATTTCCGTACAAATATAAATGTGATGTGTAAATAGGTAATTAATCTTTAATGAAAATATGTATTAAAAACCTGATAGTTGTATTTTTAATACACGTTTGGATAAACTTAAAGCAACATTATATGATTTCAAGGTAAATTTACAATCGTTTACGTTAAGTTTATTTCCAAATTACTGATAAAAAATTATATTCGGATGCTCAAATAAGAATTTAATTAGCTTCCGTTTAATTACTTGCAGGAGGATTGTTGCTATCACGCGCAACCGATATCGGCCATTTAATAATGAAATTCAATAGCGTTAGCGGTCACCCATCCAACTCATGAGCGCGGCGGACGTTGCTTAACTTATGCTGATCGGATAAAAACGGCTAAGCGAACTTCGCTACGAGCTTTGCTATTGAGCTACAAATAAACAATTGTATTGAACTTCTAATTCAATACTTGGTTTTTGGCTAATATTTTATTCAATATATCTCAATTCCAGGTTTGGAACTTCCTCTAATAGCTTAAGGCCGTGCCATTAAAATTACTTAAAACTAAAATAGAAACAGCAGAGTCGAGAGTTCGTTGGTTACGGAACCCTGAATACAACAAAAGCAAGGAATTGAAAACCTCTTCTTATTTTTTGGAAGTATAAAAATAACACTAGGAAAATATGTGTGCCTAAACTAATCAACTATAAACATCAGCAGTAATGACTGAAAAGATAGTCATGGTACAGACTTTCCTCTCACAAAAGCGCTCATCGAACATTTTTGAGCCTAGTTGCAACTAGTACTGCCTACCCACATAATTGTATTCATATTTGATTATTTTTTACTGTATATACCTACTATTCGCATTTACACACTCACTAAAGGCCTGTCTGCACATGGATTAGTTTTAGTGTAAGTGTTTAATGGCACTGTTTAGTGATTAGTATCTCTGTTTAGCGAACGTGTTTAGTAGCGCGCTCTATTTTTATGCGATTTGCTACCTCCTGCACCTTTACCTTCCTTCTTAGTGTGCCTGGCGGTGGTTGTTTGCGCAGATATACGCTTGTAGCGCAGCTTAATGGTAGTATGTAGTATGTACTTATCTCGTTAAATGTATGCTTCGTAGGAAAAATAATGGCAATGTAGAGCGAATGTCTAAGCCATCATATTTGTACTTATATTATATTTGTGTAAGAATATACATATATAAATATATATAAGATACGAATGTCTACAATGTCGAGAACCGAAATATTATACATTAACGTATTATTGTATTCTTCTATTTCCGATACCACCACTGCATTTTATATTTCTTACAAAATTGTGAATGCGGTTGTTCATTCATTTTAAATCTATAGCTTGTCTAATGTAGGCGACGAGATCGATACTGATCAACAAATAACAACAGTTACACAAAATTGGACACTACACACACTAAACAGCTTTACTAAACTCAGCAACTAAACACTAATCACTAAACAGCGTTACTTAACACTTATCAAAGTGCAAACAGGCCTTAAGACATGTAAACCAGGCCTCGTACTAATGCGCATCAACAATTTAATGCGCGTGTTAGAATCATATATTTGTTAAGCTTAGATTCTCTTAAGTAAATAAGTTACGAGAAGTTACTCATTATGTAATTGTAGAATATTCTAAAACTTGTTGATATTTGTCATTTTTAATAACCGCCACACTGAAACCCTTTATGATCTGTATTCATTCTAGACTAGCCAATGACGAACCATCCTGTCTTATTTCGGGTTGGCTGGTACGTTGTGGCGGGAACGCTCATGTCTCTGATTGGTTGTGATAAATATGGCGGGTAGTTTAATGGATATGCGACAGACACTTGGCGCCAGTCATTGCTATAAAACCAATGTTAACTTACTGAGCTCTCTTGATTCTTCACAAGTGACTGCTGCATCGAGACTTATTGAGTTAAGTACTGTATTATATTATTTAATGTAACGTAACTGATATTCATGTGTTGTGTGTGGGTCTATGTTTGTTGGCTTCCAAATTCGCCCTTTTTATTGTATTATCGTTGTGAAATGTGACTATACAATATTACCTTTGAAGTAATCCATGTGACCCTAATGATGTATTATTCTTATTAAAGTGTTCTATGTGTTCCTATAAACGTTGTGTTTTTGAAGTATCCTTATGATTCCCTTTTGTGTAGAAAACCTAGTAAGTGGGATAGTTAAGTACTGAACTAGTAGTACTCATTTACTTTACCTTAAGCTAGGACTAGATTATGGCATCACCGCCTGAAAACATCTTATAATTTAATGAGCCTACGTTACAGATTAAATAAATGCTCTCTATCTTGACAAATCTCACATCAGAAGTGGGATCACTCAGATTGCCTACCTTCAATATTTTTAATCACTTTTATTAGTTTCAGAATCGATGCAACTACTCTCAAAAACTTAGACGCCGCGGGTTGCGAAGCCGTGGCTGCAACCTGGCGACAAGATGACAAGACCGTGTTCCCAGTTTTCGCATCTGCTACTAGCGGCAGTGGAACGCCGCGGTTTGCGGAGCCGTCGCTGCAACCTGGCAACAGGATGACGACATCGTGTTGCGAGTTATCGAATACTAGCGGCAGTGGCACGGAGTTTTTATTCACTGACATCGGTATATTGGCGAAATAATTCATCTGGACAAGTATTATAACAGTGGCAAAAGCAGGTAAAGCCCTCCAAAGGGTCTGTTTTATAATGATTACAATCCTGTAACCGTGTAGTGGCAATGTGAAGAATAACCTCGTCGAAAATTTTCTCAATGTTATAACGTTTAAATTTGAAACTGACGGTTCTTGCTGCATATATCCCTCAAGATAAAGGTGTTTTCACTGAACCTTATTGAATTAGTGTTTGCTAGCATATGTAATGGAAGTTTATGAAACTTGTTATGTCATTGTGTATTTTTTTATATTATTTACACTAATAAGTACATATTATAACGACGAACGTAATTAGATTTCTTCAAAGTCAAACTGTGTTCTCATTTTATATAGTGACTATTGGTATTAATTGAGAATACATTTCTATAAACCTAGAAACCTAAATGTGGAAACGCATATCGAACAATAAATAGCAAAGTTACAACCATATCTGAACTAATGTCGCTATTACCTTGTGCTTAAAATTTTCTTAATTTTATTTAAAAGCGATCCTTAAAACTTAGTGACATATGAAATGTTTTTGAACATCTGAGAATATCTTATGTAATATTACTTGCTCAGTGATCTTATGGGCATTAAATAAATTGACTACAGATTGCTAATTCTATAAAAGTAGTCACGACAAAGTATATAGTATATTTACTTATGCTTTTGCTTGATATTTGTAAAAGCAGTTTGGGTCCTAAGCAAGGGTTATTTTATCCTATAAAGAAAACTCCTTAACTGTTTCACACTAATCAACTCGATTGTATAATATAGCATTTTGAATCGATTGTATAATATAGTAACTGGCGATGGGTAGAAATGTTTTAATTGTTGGTTTCGCAAAGTATTGTTTATTAAATCTACTTTAAACTTTGAATTCTTATACATAGGTTGTCTTATCCTACATATATACGAAGATAACCTATGACAAATGTTAGCACTTGGCATCCCTTCAGAAGTCATTACTGACTGTCACGCAAACTTTGGCTCAAACCATAATCGATCCCTTTTTGGAAATTACTAATTGACAAACATATGATTGTTACTGGAACACTTTGAAGTAACGGTTAGATGGAACGGTATGTCTATATTAGGTAGAATGTTCTATAAATTGTCAGATTGGCCGAACGGATTCTGGAATGTTCAACAAACAATCTATCCAACAATACAGAAGTTTACAGGGGTTATACCTCTGCGTTTATTGATTGGTGTAGACTATAGATGGTTTATCATGAAATATTGTAATTCACAAGAATATATTGATACTGGCCACGAGAGTGGGTGTTTGAACAAAATTTATTTAATGATAGATTGTACCTATTGTTTTGAAACAAGAAATACGATAATTATGTACGTTTCAGTTAAGAATATTAATATGACATGCTACCCTACATATTGTAGAAATAAACTACTTATGTTATATTATCAGTTATCATCACATAAAATGATAATATCAAATTACTCATATCTACATGTACTTATGCTCTAGATTAAATATTAAATAGAAAGACACTGCTTACCTATTTGATTGGTGCTGGTTGATCTCACGAGCAGTGTGTGAATGCAACCAGCATGTCTATTCAAATGGCAACTACTGTTTAAATTGATTACACTGCATACCCATTTGATTGGTGCTTGTTGATCTCACGAGCAGTAAGTGAATGCGACCTGCACGTCTATTCAAATGGCAAACTGTTTGATAAAAGCCGGTCGACCTTTTACTTGGCGATGGTTGTCTCACATGGCGGCTTGTGAATGTAATCATCGTGTCTAGGTAACTGGTAATTATTAAAATGAGTAGGGTTTTTCATGAGAATTTAAAGTGTTATTTTTACTGCTACATAAGTACATGTAGGTAGACTGCCTGTTGTTATCAGAAAAATTATTTTACGTGTACAAATGATGATCCTATTATTCTGGATAAAATACTTAAGCCCTGACGTCAAAACGTCCAAATCATAAAAGGAAAACCGAATTCTGTCCTTATAGATAATACTTATGTCGTGAAGTCAAAAAGTCCAGACGTTTTTTGTCAAATGGAATATGTCCAATGTTTAATGGTACATTTTGTTATTGTCTAAATAATGCGTGGACGATAAAACGTCAACTTGATAACTAAGCAAGTTAAAGTTGCATTGCAGAAATTTACCACAGTCGTTTTAATCAAATTTTAAACTCCCTATTGCTTAATATGTTATCAAATATGTAGTTGAAACTGGATACTATCTATGAAACTTAGTATCAGTATTTACTTCATATATATACCTGGTATACTTTACGAATTATGTACTTGCACATAATATTTATTCGTGACACTTATATAACAACGTAAATGGGAATGTTGGTTTGTACAACATTTTTTTCACAAATGTATTGAATGTATTTTGATTCCATTCCAATGATATTATTTTCCTTTCGAGAGATAGCAAGTCACAACAGTCAACGCGTAGAGGGAATATCTACCCTCCACGCCCAATACATATACATTGTAGTCCACAAATATGTACTATGAACATTTTATAATGATTTTACAGATAATCGATAGCGGTTTTTCTTTTTGGTTACTTCGAACCAAATACTGTTTATGTGTTCTATTTATTACTTATTACATAAATTCTTTATCAAGCAAGCTTTGTGCAAATAAAATTGTGGGTTGCCATACACGGTAACAATATTTCCTACATATATACTATTATCACTAAGTTATACATAATTATTTTAAAGTGAAGTTTGCCTGGTTTATTTTGTACTTCGTGGACGAAGTACTGTCAGTATGGCCGTGTTAGAATCATATATTTGTTAAGCTTAGATTCTCTTAAGTAAATAAGTTACGAGAAGTTACTCATTATGTAATTGTAGAATATTCTAAAACTTGTTGATATTTGTCATTTTTAATAACCGCCACACTGAAACCCTTTATGATCTGTATTCATTCTAGACTAGCCAATGACGAACCATCCTGTCTTATTTCGGGTTGGCTGGTACGTTGTGGCGGGAACGCTCATGTCTCTGATTGGTTGTGATAAATATGGCGGGTAGTTTAATGGATATGCGACAGACACTTGGCGCCAGTCATTGCTATAAAACCAATGTTAACTTACTGAGCTCTCTTGATTCTTCACAAGTGACTGCTGCATCGAGACTTATTGAGTTAAGTACTGTATTATATTATTTAATGTAACGTAACTGATATTCATGTGTTGTGTGTGGGTCTATGTTTGTTGGCTTCCAAATTCGCCCTTTTTATTGTATTATCGTTGTGAAATGTGACTATACAATATTACCTTTGAAGTAATCCATGTGACCCTAATGATGTATTATTCTTATTAAAGTGTTCTATGTGTTCCTATAAACGTTGTGTTTTTGAAGTATCCTTATGATTCCCTTTTGTGTAGAAAACCTAGTAAGTGGGATAGTTAAGTACTGAACTAGTAGTACTCATTTACTTTACCTTAAGCTAGGACTAGATTATGGCATCACCGCCTGAAAACATCTTATAATTTAATGAGCCTACGTTACAGATTAAATAAATGCTCTCTATCTTGACAAATCTCACACGCGCCTGCGCAAGTAAACCTAAGTAAGGTATACTGAATTAAAAAGTATCTAATCCAATAAACAAAATAAAAATTTGCACGAATTTCACTGGGACGAAATAAAACAACAGACTCTGCTATTTATTCAAAGTTTTATCATTATGCATGTTGGAATTATTTATGCGTCTAGCATTATCTTGAATGTACTTAATTAAATGTGTGTAGATTACTCTGTAATTTAATGAGAAGCATAATGGAGGTATTTTCCAAAGAATTTAATGCTTGTTACAATAAAGCTAGGTCTCTTTTAATAATGATACGTTGAGTAAATAGTTGCCAAAGATAGCTGTTTCAGTACACGCGACCTTAGTTTTTTCTTGTAATGCTTGACTGGTTTATTATGGAGAGTGGAAGTGTACCTATTTACTTACCTAAGTATTTTTATCTATGGTATTTTTTATTTTCTTGTAGGTACATAGTGTTAATGTCATCGTTATCTGACATAGTACCTTATTTTTTAATTTATATTTCAGTTCCGTTGCTTGTCGCCAGATGCGGACTCAGTTATCTTATCTATCATTTGTATATAAGTGTATAGTCTTAGTAGCTACCTATAAAGGCTACGTAGGTCTTTGTAGCGTTTTCCATTCAAACGTAGTTTTGTCATATTTTAAATACCAAGTGTTCAAGCCCGTTTAATTTCGGATGCATGTCCTACAGCCTAAAAGCTATGCATATAGCCAGCTCTTCGTTTTATTTTTTTATCTCTAAATGTAAAAAATCAGATACTAAAAGTATCTTCCAACTTATTTTGTACATACAAATTTTTACTGACAACTGACAAATCAGATGCATAGATTTTCAACTTATGGACGTGCATACAAACTTCCCACGAGTTGGATCTCTTGGTGTTTATAATATGACAAAACTACATTTGTATCGAAATCGCTTTGAAGGCTTTGCCTTAACCCGTGGTATTTCGGGCAAGCTAGCACCACACCTCATCTCACCTCATCCGGGGATGTTGTAAAAATTATCAAAAAATATTAAAAATGTAATGAACAATACTTTCAATAGCAATAAATGTATGAATTTTTATGTAAGTAATTTGTTTTATTTCTGAGTAACGCAACACTATTTTACTCTGGTTTTTAATTCGAGATCAAAAAAGTAAACAAAGGTGTTGACCGTGCAAAAAAATTACAAGTACTTACTTGGTAATTTTTCTAATTTTGGGAACGGATGGAGCATTTAATGTAAAAAATATATTTAATGCTATAATTTATTGCATTATTATGAAACAAAAAACACTTTTATATGCGCGTACATATTTACGCATATATTCAAGCCTGAAAAAATTAGTGTAAGATTTTTTTGTTTTTAATAGCCACACTTGTGAGAATATTTTTGAAGAAAAACTATTGAACACCCTGACCTATCAGTTTGACAATGACATATATTGACATTTCTTTGTTTACATTTTTGATCTCGAATTGAAAACCAGACTATAGTGTACCCCACGAATTAACGCTCTTCAACGTTTGCTTGTTTCATCACTCCATATCACCTTACTAATCGCTTTCATATCCTAACCCTTAACAGGTGGCTTCGGGACAACTTTGGCTTCCGTTTTATCATCGGACACCTGCATGATGTAAAACCTTATTAGAAAATCCCGTTGATGGTAAAACCGCTATCTGTCACCTAATAAGGAATAAATGAGATATGAATGAGCCCATTTTAGTGCTAATATGCATTATTAATTTAGCATGGCATTTTGCGAATGCCCGCCTGGTTAGCTACCACCCTCAAGTAGAAAATCTGTCGCCAAGCACCTAACGGTGTGTTCCGGCAGCTGTCTTTGAGAGCCAGTACTTCTAGGTTAGCCTGAACATCTTCGACCACATCATCACTTACCATCAGGTGAGATAGTTGTCAAGGCTAACCTATAAAGGATAAAATATATATATATATATATGCACAACAACACCCCACTAACACGAGTATGTTAGCGCATGCTTCATTTAATAATTTATTTTCCCTTAGTTGCCTCTTGCAAAAATAACTAAATAGGCACCGAGCTGGGACTCACGTTATATTTACCGAATAGATTCCGACCAGTTTCGGGCTATATTGTAGCCCTTCGTCTAGGACTCACGGTTGTGCGCATTGCTAGGCACAGGTGCCTATTTAAGTATAGTTGTAATGGACAAAACTCGTGATAGTTTTCTAAGTAATCTTACAAAAATGTTTGGGGGCACGAAATGTTTTATTACCATTTCACTTACTGGTTTCACATGCTTGGCAAAAAACTGTCAATATGCTTAACGATTTTACATAATTCATCTAGTACGAGTATTTCTGTAGATATAGGCACATTGATTACGATGTAAATAGTTAGATTTACCTATTATACAGGGTTATTGTAAATATGCTAACAACCTCTTAGGGATGACTTCTGCTAGTCCTGACAAACATGGACCTTGAGGCCAACGTATTGGCCTCGGTATACCAGCGCAGAGTGCGAACGCGAGAGCGGAATGAACGACCGTCGCCGCGGGAGGTGACTAACTGGCGAGATATCGCTAGAGAGTCAGCTATCGTCACTTGGGGGGACAGGCTTCTCGCAGGATCCACACAGAGGGGAGCCGGCGCTCGACGACTCCTCGAAGCGATCCGGCCTGTACTCAGAGAGTGTGTCCAAAGAAGGCATGGGAGGCTCTCCTTCAGACTGACACAGGTTCTCACCGGACATGGGTGTTTCGGGAGATACCTGTGTAACGTCGCACGAAGAGAGCCTTCCCCGGCCTGCCACCAGTGCGGCTTCGCGGAAGACACCGCCCAGCATGCACTGGAGGCATGCCCAGGAGGAGCGGGACCGCGGCAATCCCTGATCGCGGTTGTGGGTACCGACCTCTCCTTGCCGGCCATCATTGTAAAGATGATCGGTGACGAGAGGTCATGGGTGGCGATGACCTCATTCTGCGAAACAATAGTTTTGCAGAGGGAGGCGCAGGAGCGGGAGAGGGAGAGGAATCCTCACTCTCTCCCGATCCGTAGAGCGCGGACACGGAGGCGAGCTAATCGAGCTCGCACTCCGTCTCCGCTCACAGGGCCTGGGGCGTTGGTTGTGGGGACAGCCGGCGCCCCCAATCAGGGTTAGGTCCTCTCGAGGTGTGGATGTCCCCCTGTGTTCCGGGACATCCCACGAGGTGACAGTGGGACGATGTAGTCCAGAGGCTGGGCTCGCTTAAGCGGGTAATGACGTCGGTGGGGAATGAGTGCGCCAGCGACCCCGTGACTCCTGCCACTAGTCGCGCATGGCGAAACACCATGGGGTTTTTAGTCGGTAGTGGGGTCCTTATCAACCCTGAGTCAGACATCACCCAACTGTTCCCCGACGGTTGGGTATGCGTAAAGGCATTTTCCCCATGCCAAAAAAAAAAAAAAGTCCTTACAAACATTTAAAATGAATGTTTTGTTTTTGTAATTTTACATATTTTCACGGAAAATTTCAAATAAAACTACAATAAAAAAAAAACATCTCCAAATGTTTTTTAGGACCAGCAGAAGTCAACTAAAATAATGCTAAAATAATTTGTAAATAGATTCCTTAAGTTTTGTATTGGCACATAAGTTACTTTTTATCACCAAGATGTTCCAGAAGGAATATACAGGGTTATTGTAAATATGCTATAAAGCTCTTAGGGTTGACTTCTGCTAGTCCTGACAAACATTTAAAAAGAATGGTATTTTTTTGTTTTTGATATATTTTCACGGAAAATTTCAAATAAAAATGCAATAAAAAAACATCTCAAAATGTTTATTAGGACCAGCAGAATTCAACCCAAGAAGCAGAAGTGAGATAATCATATTTAGAAATATAGAAGGGTAGCAACATCATTGCGAGAGTTAAGTATTTGAAAAAACACTTCTTTCCATCATATGAAGTAGTCTGATTGATAACCACGCACCGTCCCACTATGATGCTTAAAGTATTAGAATAATAGCATAAAGTTTCGGCTCGAAAGGGTAAGATTTCGGTGGCCGAGAGGAATAGGCATCCAGCGCGAAATCGGAAGACGCGGGTTTGATTCCCGTCTGACAAAGTTTTGTTAGAGTTGCGAGAGTTAAGTGTTTGAAAAATCACTTCTTTTCATCAGATGAAGTCTAGTTTATGACCGAGCACCGTCCCCTATGATGGTTAAAATAATACAAATGTGGCACAAAGTTTCGGTTCGAAAGAGTAAGGTTCCGCTGGCCGAGAGGAATTGGAAAAAGGAAAAATAGGCATCCGGTGCGATATCGGTGGAAGCGGTCCCATCTTTATGGCAGTGACAGCTCGTCTATAGCAGAACGGACATGAGCATTATTGTTTTCGCTTAGTTGAAATATTGTATATTAAGAAATACTGTTTAAGTGAGAGGCAATGATTATAGACCATTTTAGATGCGCATCATAGATAATGATAACAATTGAATTTCATTCATAAATGGATGATATCGGATCCACGGTATACGTAAGGGTCAACATTCGAAGTAAACAATAAGGCCCCTGCTTGGCAATTTTAGAATAAAATCTTTTTGCTGCCGTCTCTTATAGAATTTTAGACAATTCTAGATTTAAATCACGATAGACAAACTCCACAAATAAAAACGTAAAGGCATAGATAATTATATAAATTATTTAATATAAATTGGTTAGATATCTAGTTAATACCTACAACAACTAGAAGAAAATTTCAATAGCAGAAGGAATGAAACTCTTTTATCCCATTAATCCGTACTGCTTGCATCAAATACTTATTATATATTAGGTCCTTACATATGAAATTGGCGTTTTTCGTACTGGCCACTTTAATCACGAATTTCTCCTCTTTGGTAAGGAATTCCAAATTCAAATTTGTACAGCTATAGACTCATGTATTTGTGCTTCGATGATCGTCATTCATTTGTTTTTTTTTCTTCTGTTTTTTTCTGTTTGCGTCACTCATTTTACAAAATGGAAAACCTTAAATATCGCATTATTTACGAGTACGAGTTCCGCCGTGGCACTAGTGCTGCGGAAACAACTCGAAGGGTGAATGATGTGTATGGCGGTCGTGTTGCAAAAGAAAACACAGTTCGTTTTTGGTTCCAACGTTTTCGTTCTGGAAATTTCGACCTGCAGAACAAGCCCCGAGGACGGCCTGAGACTCAAGTTGATAATGAAGAGTTGAAGGCTATTGTGGAAGCGGATCCATCGCAAACCACGTCCGAGTTAGCTGCAGGCTGCGATGTTAGTGATAAAACTGTTTTAATTCACTTGAAGCAAATTGGGAAGATTAAAAAGCTTGAAAGGTGGGTACCTCACGAATTGACTGAAACAAACCGGCAAACGCGCGTCGACTGCTGCGTTACATTACTAAACCGGCACAATAATGAAGGTATTTTAAACCGAATCATTACCTGTGATGAAAAATGGGTTCTTTACGATAATCGGAAGCGCTCAGCGCAATGGTTAGATCCTGGCCAGCCAGCCAAATCCTGCCCCAAGCGAAAATTAACCCCAAAAAAGTTACTTGTAAGCGTTTGGTGGACTAGTGCCGGTATTGTTCATTACAGTTTTTTCAAATCTGGCCAGACTATTACGGCTGATGTCTATTGTCAGGAATTGCAAACCATGATGGAAAAGCTAGCGGCTAAACAACCTAGGCTGGTCAATCGCTCCACGCCACTGCTGCTTCACGACAACGCTAGACCACACACTGCGCTACAGACGGCTACTAAATTAGAAGAGCTTCAATTGGAAAGTCTAAGACATCCTCCGTACTCCCCGGACCTTGCTCCAACAGATTACCATTTTTTTCGAAATTTGGATAACTTCTTGCAAGGGAAAAAATTCAACTCCGATGGGGCAGTCCAAATCGCCTTCAAAGATTTTATTGATTCCCGTCCGACTGGTTTTTTTAGTAAAGGGATCAATGAACTACCTATGAGATGGCAAAAGTGCATAGAAAATAATGGTTCATACTTTGATTAATTAAATATATTATATTAAAAAATATTCGACTTTTTGTTCCTCCCATACAAAACGCCAATTTCATATGTAAGGACCTAATATATTAATTTCGCCATTGGTCATCGATAATGGTGGCTCAATTTAGTATATACTCGTAGTTGCACGAAAAAAAGTTAAGTACTTTATTTCAAGGTGAAAGGTAATCGTGATGAACTTTCAATTAAACGTATGTTGATTGAAGGTGATATTGTCAACAATTTTTTTTATGGTTCCATTAACAAATAGCAGAACTGAACTTTATAGCCGTTACTCTGCTGCCCGTCCGATCTTATATCACGGGTCACTAGCCTGCACACGGATCTGAGATTTGGATATAGGTTTTGGGCTAGGAATTCAATCAAATAATTTTTCAGCCGAGGTCCTTTACATGGAAAACGATCATATATTGTCAACAGACCTCACGAGCAGAGTACAAAATATTATATTATTGACTGAGCGAGAACTTAGTTCGAGCGAAGCGTCTCTGCTTCAACTTAGACGAAAATGCTTTCATATGTCTGGGTGCTCTCCTCTACAGGTCGCATTTCTCAACCGATTATCACGAAATTTTGTGAGCAGGTTATAAAGTGTTGAAAATATGAACGCCTGCACTTAATTTAATGGCTATGTTCTGATACGCACGTCAGTTGCCTAAAAGAGATATGCTCCCTCCCTCTCTCGTATAAACAATTATTTATTTATTTTTGTTTTTGTAGCCAGTATATTAATTCGAGATAAATACATTACCACGTATGTAAAATTATTGTATATTTACTACTTACCTACCTATTTCCGATACAACTAGCCATCGCTGGGGCCCGCGTGTCATTGATTTTGGACATAAATCCAAGAAAATCATTTATTATTTACATCACATATCTAGATTTTTAGATTTCTTGACCCATTCGTAGCTCATATTTCGTAGCAAGTAAGCTATGCAATAGCACACTCGCGAGGTCTACAGCTCAGAGAGCCACTAGTGACTAACGATTGACGTCCTATAATCAGAGAGGCGCAACAACGCAAGTTGTCAGTTTTAGGCCATTTTATAAGGCGTTTAATAACGTATAATAAAATAATCCCCAGTTTTTGGAACGTTTATCAAGGCCTTGATAGTTGACAGACAAAATCATGAATGTTCATTGGATAATGTAATTATATGACACGACAGGTGACCAATGAGCGTGTATTATTCACTCTGTTAACTAATTAAGACTGGCACGTTCCAGAAACAGGGAGTAAGCAAATAGTCTATCTCAAAAACTTATGAAAAAAATAATTCAGTAACATAAGCTATAATATATTGAATTTAGAGAACAAAGTATGTTGAAACGCCAACATTTATTGAAGATAAGTATTTTTTTTTTTTTCAATTTAGTTCTCGTGAATTTAACACATATTTAAATTTTATACATTAACTGGCAAAATACTTACTCGGGTTTCAAGCATATGGATGTTAATCATCAGGACTAGTGCGCAGCTGCGACTGCGAGAACCCGGGAGCTCGGAGATGCGTGATGATAAGCATTTTTTTATAGCTATTAGTGTAGACTTCGACCACTACATTCTCATCATCTCTTATGCTCAAAACCTGGTTCGACGTATTGGATCCCCAACGATAGTGTTTTATCGGTTAATTTATACTATGTTTTACGTTCACGTTTATATTAAAGTAGTATCAAAGAAGATATTAAGTTATCTAATTATTAAATCAATGAAAGAAAAAATAGGAACATATGTAGGTAGGTCATCTATCGCTAAATTTTTGTCTTTCCGCAAGCACTAATATATCAGATATTAACTTAACTCAAGTTAAAGGCGTACTGTGTGAAGTCTTGCATATTATTATTCTATCAGAAGGCGTAGGAGATATCCTCCTCAGGGATAAAGGTGTCTTCGTCATGAGTTCGTTTGAAGCTTCGAACGCAGCACTCAGGATTCTAGTCTCATAGGTAACCTGCTTTTAGATCCTATGATTCGCTAGGGATTTAAAAGATCGCCATTGTGCTCTATCACCTTGGTACATAGTCTACTGTAATTTTTTGAGTGATCTATGCTGCATATAAATTGTTTGGTTTACAAACATATTATTTAGCTGTGCCAACCCAACAAAAGCTGCTGCTATTCTAACTTGACATCAACGTACCTAACATCATTAAGACAACTAATCATATGTTTACCGACTTCAAAAAAGGAGGAGGTACTCAATGTGTCTGTTTTTTATGTTGGTTACCTCAGAACTTTTGACTGGGTGAACCGATTTTGATGATTCTTTTATTTGATACCTGATGCTTGCCGTGTGGTCCCATTTAAATTTTATCAAAGTCGGTGAAGCCGTTTTTGAGTTACATTCCAATAACTAAAAAGTATTTTCCTATCTTGATGTTACAGTCATTGACAGTGAATGACAATCGATCCCATAAGAAGCAAGGTTTACTAAAAAGGGTGAAAAAAATTATTGGCAAAAAACGGAACCGACTTCAACACTCAAATGTGTGAAATAACTTGTCGAAGTCAGAAGAATGAGAAGAATCCTACCATGCGCACAATATTGTGATAATAGGTACTTTTGAACCATCATAGTACAGACTTAAACAAGTTATTTCACACATTTCGAGTATTGAAGTCGGTTCCATTTTATGGTAAATATTTTTTTGTCAATAACTTTAGTTTTTCTTTACTCCGCAGTCATCATTAACCGTAAATTGCTCTATACTCATTACTATTATTGACAAATAGTTTCCAACGAATGACGGACGATATTTAAATGATTAATTGTTTACCTCAAGCTACCTAAACGTGCCCATTTGTTTAGGAATGTCTTAGCGCATAAAGAGATCAAACAACAATATTTACAATTTCCTAAGCAAAGATCCGTTAACTGGGTTACCTGACTTGTGCCTAATACGCGAACGAGAGACGAGACAAACAGACAAGACGAATTACCAAATATTTACTTCTGCTTAGAGAACGAAGGCAACCGAACAATGCTTTTATTTTTATCATCTATCGTGGAGCTCTCTCAGAGTGATGTAGTCTATAATATATATGACAATGGAATATTATGGATTATTAATTAAAAAAAATACTTATATTCCAACGAAATAAGGTTCGTGAATAAGTATATATGCATATAAGCTATCCTATATTTAAAGACAATTCTGGAAGGCCGGGAACCACAAAATTTTTTTACTGTACCTATATAAATCTTGAAAAAAATCAGGGTCCGCTCTCAAAGCCGAAGGCGACAAATAATGTCGTTCCTAAAATAAACTATTCCGACGCGGTCCCAGACGATTTGAAAAAGTTTTTTAGTACAAATTATATTAGTTACTACTAAAATATTTGGTCCAAAATTATTTTTTCCTCATAGTTAATAATTTAATGACACATTCAAGTACTTGGAATGAATATACAACAGTAATGTCTGATGGAATTTATTAGAAATAAAACAAGTTTATAAAACAATAATTTTACTATTATTTTGATATGACCTTTCCATCACAGCTTAAGTTCTAATAACAGTCTACGCAAATAAAAAGGCGTGATATGTTACGCACCTAGGTAACCAGATACCTATAGCTAAGACTATTTTTATGTTAGCATTACGTTACCTACATTCAATTATCTTTACATCCTAAAAAAACAATATAGAATACATGTTGGTACATAATACTTCCTAATAACCTTAACACATCATGATAACCTCATAATACCTGCTAACACAACTAATTGCTTATTAGGATTACCTACTCTACTTTCAATTTCTCTACAGACAATATTATTTTCACAAAAACGGTCATCTAAGAGGTTTATAAGACAGGTGAGTAAAAAAAATGCTTACCTTCGTCGTCTTTGCCTCCCACGCCGAGCACGAACGCGCTTCTCAAGAGGTGACCCATCTTCTCAAAACTCTTTACAATGCTGATTTTGCGCAAATTAAGTGTACTTTACTAATAACCATCTAGTTCTAATCTACATAAATGGACGATACTATTCACTTAAGGTGACTAAGGCCAGATTAAATAAAATGATTAATTATAAATCTTATGGTGAAAAAACCGCCCTAGTCGGTAGAGACCAAAACGGCTACATCTCTGCTAAAAATTAACTTTAAAGCGCGCTTTCGTATTAGAAAAAACCCGATATATGTGTTAGCGATCGTCACCAATTCTCAAATAATGTAAAGTGAACGCTAACCGAAAATATAGGTTTAAGAAGCCAGCTGCCGAGCACGTAGGTTCAGCGTTATCTTTACAACTTTGTTATGTGCACAAGATGGTAAACATTCTCTTTATTGGTCGGGTATAGTTACGAGATATTGCCCTTGAGCAGGAGAATTGCACAACTTCACATAAACAAGCGTTTGTTACTATATTTGCTGTTTCAGATATTAGACAATTCCTAGTCTCTTACTATTGAATGTACGACTAAGACCAAGGTAGGTTAGGTTCTCTATTGATTACGGCTAAAACTGTTGCGTGGGTTGTTAATTACATTCTTAAGTGTTTTTAGGGTTCCGTACTAAAAAGGAAAAAACGGAACCCTTATAGGATCACTTTGTTGTCCGTTTTTCTGTCTGTCAATAACCTTTTTCTCAGGAAAGCGTGGAGGTATTAACATAGAACATATAATAATACTACGTATAGAATGGACACTCCTCTCCCCCCACCAAAACGAGCCGTCCTCACCCCGCCACCGATTCTGAGCTGTCGCTGAGCTGACTAGAGTACGGGACGCGCAACTCGCGCACAATATCGTGCGACGAAGCGTGACGATTGTACGAGTATTTTAAAAGTTGAGGAAATACTCTTGTGTTGTTTACGGTTGCTTATCAACTAAACGAGAAAAGGATAGGAGATTTTGTAGATTCCCTAAGGATAAAACGAGTTAAGTCATTCTTGGTAACCTACACTAAGTATACCTACCTATTTGTTGTTCTTCGGTTATACAGTAGGTAACTTATAAAAACCGGTGATTTACGTTAGGTGTTGAAAAAAATATAAACATAATATACTTTATCTTTGTATTTTATTCAAATAATTATTATATAGAAGATTTTCGTTTCCAAAAAATATCCGTCGATATCGAGTTCGTCTGCAGCGAAACAAGTTTAGTGTCTTTGTTACTTATACCTATACCTATACCTATACCTACCATAGAGAAAAGCAATACACATACCGACCTTCGCTACGATTGACACGCGGCACACTTCATGTTTGTTTATTATACGAGAAGAACTTAAATTATTAATGTGATTTAAGTTCTTCTCGTATTATCATTACTTGTAAAAAATGTGAACTTGGAATGAAACTTTTTGTATAGTGTAGGTATCTATTATTGTATAAGTAATGGAGTGAAATGTGAAGTAGGTAATGTTACCTACTCGGTTGTGTGTTGCATATTCCTACTTCGTACATGGAGTTGGATTGTTGTGCTTGTAAATGTTTCTGAAGGTACCTAGGTAAGGTACGAATAACCTACGAAATCTAATAAGTCATAATAACAGCATCAAAAGATTGTAAAGTAGGTAAGTACAACAATTATTCATACGGTGACAGCCTTAGACTTCACGCACACATTCACGCGTGTACAAAAATAACATTTATGTAGTGTCTGTGTAATAGGTAGTTAGAACGCGGCTTTTGTATAGAGAATGAGTCGGGTGTCCAGGCTGTGGTATTAAGCTGAAATTCATATCAAATACTCAAGTGTACTGTCTCTTGCAGCTGTGAAAAAAACAAACTTCTAAGCTAACGCAATCGAAAGATACAGTCGTTTAAGCCGCAAATTTTCACACTCGCAAGGGAATCAAAACCTCCCGTGAACTCAGAATCTTGAAATTTGGTACGAAGCAACGTCTTATAGCACAGATGAAGGAAAAATTGCAAAAGCATACATATTTAGGTACATTATATAATATAAATATATATGTAATGATTTTAAAATGTTAAGGATTTCATTTAACAATAAAAATATCATAAGTTTTACTGTATATACCTACAGGTTTGTACCGAACCCTCGAAGCGCAACTCCGCCTCGCAATTGACCGGTTTTTTTTAGTAGCACCTACTGTTTTTAGGATCACGAAGCCAAGGACATAAAAGAAGCCTCAATCATGACACTGCTGTCAGCCTATCTATCCATATGTCACAGTTCTGTAATATGTCAACAGAATTAGTTACAAACCATAAATTTAAATATTTTGAATGGAGAGTCAACAGAGTCAACCAAATATTGAATTAAAAATAATCGTTATAACCAGGTCGTGTTATTTTTAAAGCTGCAGTGTTTGAAACTTTGCCGGGATAAAAATAATGTGATATAAACATGATTAAGGCTGCGTACCCAATGGAGATGTGCGAGGGAGATGCTCGTAAGCGGCGTAAGAGGAAACAAGTATAAATTAATTAAAACAGTAAAAATACACGACTTCAAATTATTTATTTACGTTAAATTTAAATCATTTTCGTTTCGAAGCGCTCGTAGCGAAGTTTACTTAGCTGTTCTCAACCGATCAGCAAAGTTAAGCAACGTCACCCGCGGTCATGAGTTGGATGGGTGACCGCTAGTGACATTACTACTGAGCGTTTCCGTGCTTCGGAGGGCACGTTAAGCCGTCGGTGCCGGTTGTCGTCTTAGGGATGATTTATATTAGACCGGGCCGTGTCCGGGCCGGGGCGAGGACGGGGCGGGCCGGAGCGTACGTTAGTAGGCGTGCCCGGACAGGACACGGATCAGGCACTGTCTAATATAAACTGCTTCATACAAAATGCCCCGTCCGGGCCACGTACACGGCACGCCACGGGCACGGCCCGGTCTAATATAAATCTACCCTTAGGATGGCAGTCGTTATAGCATGGTGGTAGGGCATTTTCCGAATGCCCGCCTGGCTAGCTACCACCCTCATATAGAAAATCTGTCGCCAAGCACCTAACGGTGTGTTCTGGCAGCTGTCCTTGAGAGCCAGTACTTCTAGGTTAGCCTGAACAACATCTTCGACCACATCATCACTTACCATCAGGTGAGATAGTGGTCAAAGGATAATCTATCAGATAAAAAAAAACGATTTATCTCTCCGTTGAAATTAAAACTACAAGTTATAACTATATATTTATAGAACTGTTTTTAAAGCCCTTTATTTTGATTATTCATTCAATTGGTTTAGATGAAAAAAATACTTATCTCACACAATATCCGCCACTTTTTTCATGTACCTAGTGTCACTTGCTCTATCAAAGCAAATCTAACGATATCTTATACATTTATATCGGTTAAGTCGCTTTGAAGTTATGGTAGAATAAATAAACTCATAAACATACATACATACATTAACCCAAAACATAAAACTCTCTTTTTTGGGCAGTCGTGTAAAAAGGGCTACCGGAGCTACATCGTTAGTTGACTCATTACATATCGCTCATTTAGTATAATGTCAATATTATTTTAATCAAAAAATAATACCTAAACCCATGATAATTTACAGTGCAAAAAAGACACCCATAATTTTAAACCGTATGAGCGCCTTTTTTTGGATTCAAACGCGTTTTTCTGTCAAACTTCAGCGCAAAACAGTTTCTTTCCGTTGCGACATAACATTCAGAGTAAACTAATTTAAGTTATGTAAAAAGGGCAAAAAAACAAAGTTGGTACAGAATGTACAAAAATGCCAAATCACAGTTTTATAGTAAGTGTTATAATACTTATATAACACTGTCACATTTAGAAATGCTTTAGTTTTTGTTATTTCATTAAACGAGAATAATGTTATGTTAATTTATTGCTTGTGACCTGTTTTAAAAACGCGTCTATTATTAAGTTAAGTTTATTGTTGTCAGATATACCCTAATAATGCGATAGTAATATAAAGTCTCGAGTGTATGACAAAAATACCTTGTTTATCTTGACATAATTGTGATGTGTTCCGGTAAGAAAATAAACATTATGTTGGTAATCTGATCATTTTATCACAATGTCACTGTCAGTGTCACTCATTAATATTTAAGGGCTTATTAATTTCTTAAACTAAGAAAATATTTTGGTATAGTTCCAATAGAAAACGTATTTGTTTTAAATATATTTTCTATGGCATTGATTTAAATATTAAAATTTAATCAACAAATTTAATTTGCATTTAATGCAAAAACGACTTTTATGCATTTTATCCACATATCAGCATGGCCATGGGTGATAGATAATTATCAGGAAGGTTATTTACTTCATAGACGCAGAACAAATATATCGCGTATAAATATATCGCCTATAATGATATTTAAACAAAATATGGCAGATAATTAATTGAAGACACAATTTCTTATGTTAAATTTTGATATGGTCAACCTACAAAACAATGCAATTTTTGATTTGTGGCACTGTTGTATTTAATGACTGGTATAAAAAATCAAGAGATGTGAGTGAGGATTGCTAGCGAGGATTTGTACGCAGCCGTGTAGCGTTTACTCGCACAAACTGAAAAGAATCCGCTAAGCATCCTCTCACCGCTCAGCTTCATCGCGCATCTTTGGTGGATAAGCAGCTTTATGATTCCGTCAAAGTTGTTTGATTTAGTCACCAAATTATGTTTATTCTTAAATTATTCAAAACATTTATTTTAAATGCATATTCTAAAATGGAAGACTGGGCGTCCAAATTGAAACGGAAAGAGGATTCGTATAAATGCGTAGGTACTTGACAAAATGTCCTATTGATCCCGAGTTATTTGTATTTTCGGATCGGAGTCACCTAGAGCTACATATTTGGTTGGCTTCTACTCAATATTCCTAGATATACAACCTCATTTTCCCAAAATCGACTTCGCGCCGAATGGTTATTTAGGTTTATTTTTCCATATATATTTATTCGCAAATCATAGCATATTTATCGCAAGTATTTAAAAGTTTAAATACTTGCGATAAATATGCTATATCACATCATCACTTGCCATCACGTTAGATAGTGGAAATAGGGTAACCTATCATGCATAAGAAAAACGTTCCTTAATTTTACACTTTTTGCTACGCAAAGCAATTCCCTATTATAACATACCTAAGAACTCCATGAAAATGAGTATACTTCTTACTTATCGAGTAGCCTATTAAAGCAGTTTCTAGAAGAACGGGAAGAGCTTTGTCTCTTGTCTCGACTGTTTCTTTTTTTGTGTATTACCTCATAACTAAAGAGTTATGAGGTATAACAGGGTGTACCGATTGTCATGTGATCGTAGTGAGATCTGTCGCCAAGCACCTAATGGTGTGTTCCGGCAGCTGTCCTTGAGAGCCAGTACTTCTAGGTTAACCTGAACAACATCTTCGACCACATCATCACTTACCATCATGTGAGATAGTGGTCAAGGGCTAACATATCAGGATGAAAAAAAATAGTATTTGAGTAATCCCTAATAATGCGCATTCTCCGTTTGAAGTCAGTTTTTTTGTTAAGTTTATGTATTCTTTATTGTATTGCTAAAGTCGTATCTCTGCATGCCGAAATTCCCTGAGCACAAGCGAGTAGGTACATCCTTTTGGCAAACGTGCTTAGCGAAAAGTAAATTGAGCGTGTAATGATGACAGCCCGTAGGCACCGCCTTGCTGTATTTAGGTCAATTTTCGTCGTGGATCCCTTCCTGAAATCTATTTATAACTGTTAATGCCGGAAACCTAAATTGATGTTGGAAAATGCGTTACAGGTAACACGGTAGCTGTCAAAATATGGACGAAAAGTTAACAGCGTGAAATGAAATGTGGCCTGATTGCCAAGGAGCAGTCAAATATAAATCGTTTTGATTTTATTATTGGAACTCTACTAATAAGCTATCCGTAGTTGAAATTACGAATAAATTTATTCGTAGGCAATATTTTAGTATTTTTTAAATATAGTATCGATTTTACTAGCTTAAGTTATTTTTACCACACTTTTTACAGTATGTAACAAGTTAATTTAAAATGTCAAAAACCCGACTGCAAATGATTTATTTTTGTTACACGTTTTATCGCTCTATTGTAATTAAAATTGCAAGTTATATATATTTATGGAATCGTCTTTTAAAGCCCCAAATTTTGATACCCCACTTTTATTAATGCATTAGTATTAAGAGTGAACTGGCCGGCCCGTTTTCCATACAAACGTCGTAGGGTGATCACTCCCTTATTTGAGGATTTAGGTCCAAAATAAAGCATAATACCGATTGATCTCGTCATTATCTAGGCTTGTATGATGCCGTAATTTTAATAAAATAATTAACTTGGGAGTTATGAGCCTCGAAACATTTTCATATAAAGTTTTCGAGCCTCATAACTTACAACGTAATTATCTTTTTAAAATTTTGGCATCATACAAGTCTAGATAATGACGATATCAATCTGTATTATGCTTAAGTCTGGACCTAAAATCTCAAATAAGGGAGTGATTACCCTACGACGTTTGTATGGAGAAGTGACCGGCCAGTTCAACCTTAAACTGTATTTGTGTGTGTCTGACCTCTGAAGCGGCTGAACGGCTTTTGATAGAACTTGGTTTGGTATAGTTATATATTATACATATAATTCTTGGTCTTGGTATGAGAAAGTAGGATACTTTTTATTTGACAGTCTCGTTTAGTATGGGTGTAACAGCGACGCTCTAGAATTAGAGTTGTTGATATGTTGAACAGATTCCATAGTGGTACATAAGTGGCTGTTAGCATTTTCCCAATAGCCTTGTACAGCGGTAGAGCCCATTGATAGCTTAGAGCAAAGCAACACATGTCTCATACAAGTTAATCTGTAATCTAGGTTAGCTAGGCCAAGTTTATCCACTTTTGCGGCGGCGGCGAGCGATGTCAACAGCCACTTGCGTTCCTTTGCTTGGTTGGCTTTTAGCACGTCACTTTTGATTTGAACCGCCAGCTTGTTTATAGCAAAGACACGCTGAAATTTATGTAGTAATTACCTTATACTTTCTGAGCAGTTCCAGAATAATTTTCAGACCAGAATAGTTAATCCGTGAAAAGCTTCTAGGGCAAGAGATCGTGTAGGTAACACCGCAGTGTAAAATATCCTTGAGAGTCAGAAATTCTAGGTTTAACCTAATCACCATCCTCGACCACGTTTTCAATGGGTGAGGTCAAGAGCTAATATTTGAGCTGTAAGAAAATACAGCTGTAAAATGGGTGTTCGATCCCCAGCATCGGTTAATACTTAAGTGCTTATTAAAATTTGTTGATACGATTTTTTTTTTAAATACTTATATCATATGATAATATATTCTGCACTTACCGCACGGAGCCGCAGCGCTGTACCCGCGGAGCGCGAATTTAAAACGCCCTTAGCCAGTTTTTGTGTATGAATATGATACACAGTGACCAGTATGAATATGATACACAGTGACGAATAGAGCAATCTCCTGTCATCATCTAATCGCAAAATCCTGAGATCACCTCTGCCCATGACAAGTTACTCCTCGCCTGATAATATGATAATATATTCTGTACTTAAAGCACGGAGCCCGCGGCACTCATGGAATGCGAATTTAGAACGCCTTAGCCAATTTTTGATGAATATGATACACAGTGACGAAGAGAGCAATCTCCTGTCATCCTACCAAATCGCAAAATCACCTCTGAGATCACCTCTGCCCATAACAAGTTACTCCTCGTCTGATGATATGATAATATATTCTATACTTACCACACGTAGCCCGCGGCACTCACGGAGCGCGAATTTAAAACGCCCTTACCCAGTTTGATGAATATGATACACAGTGATGAATAGAGCAATCTCCTGTCATCACCTAGTCGCAAAATCCTGAGATCACCTCTGCCCATAACAAGTTACTTAGAGACTATAGAACGCGTACTTAAAATATCTACGCAGCACTGCATTACATTGTTCCGATGAAGTTCCACTTTGTCAGCGCATTCAAAATATAGGGCACCTAATAAAAGACGCATTAACTGTGTTGATGAATGACTGTGTAGAGTGTAGACGTTGTCTGTGATATCTTCCTCTGATTATTACACTAATATAAACGCGAAAGTTTGTGATTTTGTAAGAATATGATTGTGTTTATTTCTTACACCTACACGCAGAAACGGCTGAACCGATTTGGATTAAATTTTGAATATAGATAGTTAAGTCATGGGTTAACATAGGATACTTACATAATCATCACATTTCATCGTTAACCCGCGGGCACAAATAATAACAGAAAAATTAATATAATTAAGAAAAAAATATTTTAGATTACCTTTTCACGGTCCCCTTGACGGATTGCCGCGGGTTCGAATCTCGCTCTTTTCCTTTCGTAAGTTATGTAAGAATATTTTTAGTTAATAAATATGGGTTTTGTTATTAATTGCGACTATTGGCATGGTGATATCTACGAAAGCTTAAGTCGTCGCTCGAATGGCGTAAGTAAAGCGTAACTTTGTAGTGTTAGGGTAGGTCCTGGGTTAGAGCCCCGGCTCTGAAAAATATGTAGATTTTCTGTGAAAGACATTTTCAGTAGCAGCCCGGAGTACTAAACTGTACCGGCGATAAGCAGTTTAATAAGCTCGCCTCCTATTACAAAGTAATCTAATGAAACGTCTCTGATGAAAGTGGGTGACATTGAAACTACTGATTGTATAAAATAATTGAATTATAAACAAATGTAAAGTAGGCGCCCAGCTATTCAATTAAACCACGAAGAGGTAAGCATAGATGTATTTTTTATAGACTTCAACAACAAAAAGACTTGAGCAGCTGGCTATAAAGTTTGTAACAAATGAACATTACGTTGTTGTAATGAAGCAAGAATGAAAGTTTGCTGAACAAATCGCCATAGAAATTGTTAACGACACCTAAAGACGAAGGTGAGCGGCGAAGTTATTTTTGGCTTTGTTTTGACGTACGTTTCTAAGGATACCCATTACACGTAAGTAGTTAAGTTAGTAGGTCCCTTTTGTATATTACCTGACCACTTTGTTACCGCACCTTGTAGAATTTCTAATAGGTTTATGTAAATTCAAATGGAATTGTGAAGACCAGAAAATACTTTAAGTTTTATAAGAATGTTAGTGACCTTTTGAAGCAGTGATGGCTCAGTGGCATTGGCTATGGACTGCCGTGCAGCAGGTCCATGGTTCGAATCCCGCCCAGAGCTTGAGCTTCACCGCATGGTGGAAGGGCATTTTGCGAATGCCCGCCTGGCTAGCGACCACCCTCAAGTAGAAAATCTGTCGCCAAGCACCAAACAGTGTGTTCCGGCAGCAGTCCTTGAGAGCCAGAAAAATTACAGGCTAATGAGACCTAACAACTGGACGTCTCAGTGTGACGGGCACAGTGCAATTCGTCGCTGACGAAATGCGTCTGTTATAGGCAGAGGTTAGTCCACTTAACTTCAGGTGGGCCTCGGGCTTTTTCCGTCACAATAAAAAAAAAATAAAAAAAAAAAAAACCTCATGCATCTTGGAATTGAAGGCATTTATTCATTCCCTATTAGAAATAACTTATATTGTTGTGCCAAGTTTAATTTGCATGTTTACCTAATATAACTAATAACATAGGTATATGCAATTTGAGAATACCTTCTAGAACTAAACCAGTGATTTACATGTTATTTATTTATTTTTATTTATAGCTGATGCCTTTGATTACTTCCGATAAGCAGTGGTGAGTGGTCGAAGGTGTTATTCAGGCTAAGTGCTAACCTAGAATTACTGGCTCTCAAGGACATGTATTCGTAGGTAAGATGTCGTGCAATAAAGCAAGATAAAATACGGTCGGAACCAACCATAAAACACGAAATAGGCATAGGTTCGTATCGTACGTATATATTTGGTGATATCGTGTGTAACTCGTATACAGTGGGTAGTTCTTATGTGCCTGTTATTATTGAAAGAGATAGGTAGGTAGGTAGGTATATAGTACAATCTAATTTCTCGGGTGCCAAACATTATAGAACATTTATTAGTTATGGGAGGTATGTACTTACATTACAAATTTACGAGAGGAAAATTTTCAGTCATGTGCGGGATTCGAACCCGCGTAATCCACCCCTATAAGCGGGGTATGCTCTGACCGACTGAGCTAACATGACAATTAATCATAACTCTAATTTTTCCTCTCGTTCTTTTAACATCGTATGGAGATAGCGACACCTATAGTTCAACTTACGTTATACTACTTATTTACTTACCTACTGATTATGTGCAGCTTATGGTTAAAGTAGTGGTTTTCTATACAAAAGTAGTTGCGTCATATTTTAGGCTCGTATTAATAAATACTTCTCAAAGTTGAGATCGACCTCAAGATGTATTTGTGACAGATGTTCTATACATTAAACGTCAAAACTGTTAAGTGCAGTTTTGACGTTTAATGTATGACCGATCTCAACTTTAAGATGCATTTATTAAGAGTCCACGTATTCAAACTTGATTAGATTTTGAACTTTCTGGAATTTTCCGTTAAATTATTTATTATTATCACATATATATTATCTATTACCATACTAATTCCGAATAAATTTGAAAATACATGATTTTACGGAATACGCACAAACCGACAAACTAATTTTACCGAGGATCACTTTGTATTTAAAATATATCGAAAGTAATAACTATTTGGGGGGTGATATGGGCGGATGATGGTACAGCCCGTAACCCCCTTTGTTTTCTGTTGTACCGTGTTGCTTTTAACGTGTGATAGATGATACTCGATGAATGAAATGCCGAAGATTTGTAACACACTATTTAATACACAACTTAACACCAAAGTTACATGAAAGTATTACAGAGAATAAGTTGACACACAAGTTAATATAAATGTAAATTATAACGGTAAGAATATCAATATAAAACTGTTTGCATAAAATATGCAGCGCAGATGTTTTGTGTGTAACCGTCCGAACGCGTCACTGGTTGGTATCTCTGTGTTGCTAGTTGCCATAACTTGAATGACACAACTAACTTAAAATGTTGCGTTCGGAAACATATAAAATAATACACTGTATAATGAAAACTTAAAATGGTGGGTGATTATTCTAAGTACTAATATAAAGTAATAAAAATAATAATATAAAAATAAGGTGCGTAATAAACGCCACACCACCCCCCTACGGAGAAGGAAAAACAGATTTTAACAAAAATCAGGGTAATCCTTAAACTTAACATGTCTACCAGACCGAGTGGTATATGGCAGTTTCTTTGTTAAGGTAGTCGTAGTATTTGTAGGAACAGTAACAGGCTTGGTAAGTTGTATAGGTGAAGGAACTGACTGTACCAGCTTTGAAATAGGCTCAGAAGGAGCAGGATTGTAAATGAAAGCCGGTTTGACGCGGTCAATGCTTACAACAATGCGTTTACCCTTAATGTCCAAAGTCATAGTTTTGCCGTCGCTGGCACGATCAAGGACTTGGAAAGGACCCGTATAAGGCGGTTGTAAGGGGCGTCTGACAGTGTCGTCCCGAAGAAAAACGTGAGACGTTGAGGAGAGATCCTTGAAAATGAAGGAGGTTGGTTGAGAGTGACGAGATGCAGGGATCGGGCGTACATTCGACATGTGACGTCGGAGTTGCACGACAAAGTCTGCAGGGTCACTGATGGTGTCTGCTTCAGAAGCTGGAACAAACAATTCACCAGGCAACCTAAGAGTTTCTCCATAAACCATCTCGGCGGCTGTAGCTTTCAGGTCTTCCTTGAAAGCTGAACGCATGCCAAGAAGAACAAAAGGAAGCGAACGAACCCAGGAATCGTGGTGGCACATGAGAGCAGCCTTAAGTTGGCGGTGAACACGCTCAATCATGCCATTGGCACAAGGATGGTACGATGTCGTTCGGACTCGCTTAGTGGCAAAATGTGTCATCAATCGGCGGAACAAATCAGACTCAAACTGAGTACCTTGATCTGTTGTTATGATTGATGGCACGCCAAAACGAGGAACCCATTCGCGAGTTAAAGTTTCAGCAACTTCCTCAGCGGTAATGGATCGCATTGGCCACACTTCTGGCCATCTAGTGACTCTATCGATGGCTGTTAAACAGTAACGATAGTCATTGCAAATCGGCAAGGGACCAATAATGTCGAAATGAATATGTTTAAATCGGCCAGATGGTAAATTGAAATTGCCTAGTGGAGCAGAATTGTGGCGCGTTACTTTGGCGCGTTGACACGCCTCACAAGTGCGAGCCCGCTCCTTGCAATCTTTGTTAACAGAGGGCCAAACAAAGCGATCAGTAACGAGGCGGGTAGAAGCCCGTGCCCCGGGATGACTGAGTTCGTGAAGTTTGTTGTAGGCAGCTCTGCGAAAGGAAGAGGTTAAATACGGACGAGGCTTGCCAGTCGATACGTCACAGGTGACAGAGATGTTTGTACCAGGAATTATGACTTTGGATAATTGAAGGCTAGAGCCTTGCTGTCGCAAGTCAGACAATTCTTGGTCAGTCTCTTGTGATGCGGCAAGAGCTTCGTAGTCTTCCTCGAGTGTGATCGCGTCGACACGAGACATCGCATCGGCAACGATGTTGTCCACACCTTTAATATATTTTATATCAGTTGTAAATTGACTGATAAAAGACAATTGGTTTAATTGCGCGGGTGGCAGTTTTTCCCGGCGTTGTACAAAAGCGTACAGCAGAGGCTTATGGTCCGTGAAAATGGTCACGTGTTGTACCGCAAGGATATGGCGGAAGTGTTGTACACTTTCATAAACTGCCAGTAACTCCCGGTAATAAGCTGGCCATTGCGATTTCTGTTCAGTCAATTTCTTGCTGAAGAACGCAAGGGGGAACCACTCGCCATCAACTTGCTGCTGCAGGCAAGAACCAATGTGGATGCTAGATGCGTCAGTAAACAGACCAAGTTGTGCATCGTTGATTGGATGTTGCAGTAGAGTGGCGCTGGATAGGCTCCTTTTGCAAGCTTCAAAATGATCAAGTAGCTCAGGTGTCCATATAAATGGTTTGGCACCTTTGCCATGTGTTGCCACTACGGCATTGATCAGTGGAGCTTGAAACTGTGCTGCGTGCGGAATGAATCGACGATAATAGTTTATCATGCCGAGAAAACGGCGTACGCCTTGGACAGTTTTAGGAGGGGGAAAATCCAGGATGGTTTGGACACGCTCTGGCGGTGGTCGAGTGCCTTCGGAACTGATGTGGTAACCAAGGAAAGTGACTTCGCTGGCTCCAAAAATGCACTTGGAAGGGTTGATTACGACACCGTAGTCCCTTAAGCGCCCGAAAAGGATTCGCAGATGCTCGCAGTGATGAGCCTCGTCTACTGAGTAGACGAGGATGTCATCAACATACGGAAAGCAGAAGTCAAGACCTCGAGTGACCTCATCGATGAACCGTTGAAATGTTTGACCAGCATTTCGAAGACCAAAATTCATGAAGGGGAATTCAAAAAGGCCAAATGGAGTGACGATGGCAGACTTGGCAACATCCTCTTCAAAGATTGGAATCTGATGATAGGCCTTCACCAGGTCGATGGTACTGAAGACCTTAGCACCAGTGAGGTTATGAGCAAAATCACGAATATGCCTAACTGGGTACCGATCAGGTACAGTCCTGGCATTCAAAGCACGGTAATCACCACAAGGACGCCAGGTGCTATCCTTTTTGGGAGCCATGTGCAAAGGAGACGACCAGGCACTTTTAGATGGTCTGGCAATACCAGCCTGAACCATATCTTCAAATTCCTTTTTGGCAGAAAGAAGTTTCTGAGGAGCCAAACGACGAGGACGGCAGGATATAGGCGGCCCATCGGTCGTCTTAATGTAATGCACAGTGTCATGCTTTACAGTCCTGGGAAAACCAGGGGGACGAGTAATCTCTGAAAATTCTGCAAGCACATGTGCGAAAGCAGAATTTGTAGTAGTTACAGCCTTGACACTTGGTTGTTCCGAAGTTGCGGTGGTAGCGTGTGCTGAGAGGCTGGTAAGGCCATCAACCAACCGCTTGGTTCGACAATCAGGTAGAAGATGGTAATATGCCAAGAAATCGGAACCAATGATGGCGGTTGTGACGTCAGCAACGACAAATGACCACACGAAACTGCGCCGGAGACCAAAGTTGAGTGTCAAATTAATGGTGCCGTACGTCTTTATGCTGCTACCATTAGCTGCACTGAGCTCATAGTCGGAGGTTTTCCTCCGGTCTGAAAGCCAACAGCGAGGGTAACAACATAAATCAGAACCAGTGTCAATCAAAAATTGTCGTTTTGTGACACGATCCGTGATGAAAAGACGGCGGCTGGAAAGTTGGACAGCGGCGTCGCAGTCAGCTGCCGCCACTACTGACTGCTGTTGGAGTTTTCCGCCTTCCAATCGCAAGGCGAAATACATTTGGTCGCCTTTTCACCAAAAGTCCTGTGATACCAACACCGTTTTTTAGACTGGTCAGGAGTCGTACCTCGTGAAGACTGGCTAGCCCTAGAACGAGATCGAGAGCGTGTTGATGATGGCGAAGACAAGGCAGCTACTTGTCGACTGAGTTCCTCAATTTTCTCCAGCAACGTGGCTAGCGGCGGCGCAGAAGTAGCGGGCTGCGGTGGTCCAGAGGCAGAAAAAATATTTGCTGGACCTGGTTGAGCCTCCACTATTCTATCAGCTATATCAGCAATACGCTCTAAAGAAAGGTCAGCTTGGGCCGCAAGAATGCCTTGTACGTGTTGCGGCAAGCGGCGTAGCCATAGTTGACGAAGGATGTTATCGTCAGAGAGAGTAGTTCCTGCCAGTGACCTTAAATGACGCAAGAACTGGGACGGTGTTCTGTCCCCAAGTTCTTCGTCACTAAGGAGACGTCGTACACGTTGCTCCTCTGATGTTGAGAAACGACGTATCAGAGTTTCTTTCAGGTGTTGATACTTTCCCTCAGCTGGAGGATTGGTAACAATGTCCTCTATTTCGCCAGCAACTTTATGATCAATTTGACTGAGGACATGGCTGTATTTGGTAGCATCAGTATTTATGCCTGCCAGTAAAAATTGGGCCTCCGCTTGGGCGAACCAAACAGTTACTCTGTCGGTCCACAGGGGAGGTAGCTTGACAGCCACGCGATATACACCAGGTACGTCATTATTAGAACTAGGTACTGGATGCTGTGCCAATCGCAGAGTTGCATTTTCAGCTTCAAGAGCAGCCAAACGTGCTTGGAGTTCATCAGCCATTATTGATTTAAAAAAATAATAAAAAAAAAAATATAATATACCAGACAAAATCTATGTATGTATAAAATGTGAAAAGAAGAACTCAGGTCATCTAAATAAACAAGACAAAAATATACCAACAAAAACAGAAAATTATTTTGCTAAAACCAGGGAGTGGTGCGTTTACACAAAAAAATTATGATATAGGTACACATACGATACACGCTAGACACTAGTAAAATTAATAGACACCAAAAAGGCTGTAAATGTACACATAAAAATTACAACATATTAGGTACAGCGTAGTAACAAGATTTTTATAAAAAATGTGTAAATATAATGTCTAATGTATCTACCATAAAACAAAGAATTAAAAATGTGTATAAACGTTACAAAAGAAATAATCTAACCGTTAAACTAGCACACCCAAAAATAAGTAACTAGTAAAAATTAATTATCAGCAGGTAAAAGCGTATAGCAAATAAAAAAAACAAAGAATTAGTAAAAAGTTAACACTTGTACTATTATCTAAACATACACCATGAAAAAAAAAACTTTAGGTGATACCGATCTAATGTTCGTAAGTTGCAAAAAAAAATACTTGCGTGAACCGGAACGTAAACTGGGCAGATTGTCAATCCTCAACTGACACTGTCACTCGATGACTTTGACAGCTGCGATGGATGTTGGCAATACATTTATGAAGAAGAAGAAGAAAGTTGGATCTGTATCAATGTCGCTAGGTGGCGCAAACGTGCGCTCGCGTGCGGAGAGACCCGACTCCCGAATAGCTTCACCCAACAAGCCGATCCGCACGTGTTCACGATTTTTTATGTTGATGCACTTCGTGGAATTTGGGCACTTTTATGACTGGGACGCGGTGCGACCGTTACACTTTTGAACACTGCACTGATTCACGAACGATAGTTACTTTTTATGTATTAATACCGGTCTCGTGGTTGTTCAGCTCATAGGTAGGTCATGCAGATGGTCGAAGTCGAAAAGTACGGCGGCGTCCGTTGCTTCGCGTTTCTAGTTGTTGTAGAATTGAAGTTCTCCGACGCTACTCAGCTCCGTTGACCGATGCTCATCACACACGCGACGAGAGGGTCACCATTTTGGGGGGTGATATGGGCGGATGATGGTACAGCCCGTAACCCCCTTTGTTTTCTGTTGTACCGTGTTGCTTTTAACGTGTGATAGATGATACTCGATGAATGAAATGCCGAAGATTTGTAACACACTATTTAATACACAACTTAACACCAAAGTTACATGAAAGTATTACAGAGAATAAGTTGACACACAAGTTAATATAAATGTAAATTATAACGGTAAGAATATCAATATAAAACTGTTTGCATAAAATATGCAGCGCAGATGTTTTGTGTGTAACCGTCCGAACGCGTCACTGGTTGGTATCTCTGTGTTGCTAGTTGCCATAACTTGAATGACACAACTAACTTAAAATGTTGCGTTCGGAAACATATAAAATAATACACTGTATAATGAAAACTTAAAATGGTGGGTGATTATTCTAAGTACTAATATAAAGTAATAAAAATAATAATATAAAAATAAGGTGCGTAATAAACGCCACAACTACAAATATTTTAAAAGTATTCTAAGAAAAAACTACTTAAATCAACATTTTAATAAAACACTAAAAGCTATAAAAATATATATCTAGTGACAATTCCGCCAAATTTTCCTGCTAAGACAACGTGACGTCACAAACGCCACGCAGTCAAACCGGAACAGTTTTTAACGTGTTTCGTTTCTACATGAAGCATGCTCACCAGGTCTTGACTCTACGAGCGCACGATCGAGACCTTACGGAATGGATTTCCGCAAAGTTACGCCTGACTCTACTCATTATGACAAAAGTACTTTTGCATGGAAACCGCTACTTTCACACATCCCTTAACACCAGCGGGCTGTTGGTTCGACCTATCCCTATTTTTTTTTCTTTGCTGATAGTCCACTATTCCACCTGATGGTAAATTAAATGTAGTCGAAGATGTTGTTCAGGCTCACTTTGAATTACCGATTCTCAAGGAAAGCTGCCGGAACACACCGTTAGGTGCTTGGCAACCGATTTTCTACTTGAGGGTGGTAGCTAGTCAGGCGGGTATTCGCCAAATTCCGTACCACCATGCTATAACGATTTCTATCCAAAGACAACAATCGGGACCGACGCCTTAACGCACTCTCGGAGAGGACGTTACATACAGTACGGAAGCGCTCAATACTAATGCTGTCACCCATCCAACTCATGACCGCAGCGCTCGTTGCTTAACTTAGCTGATCGGTTAAGAACGGCTTAACAAACGACGCTACGAGCACTTCAAAATATGACAAAAAAATGATTTCAAACATTATTATCAAAGTAAAAGCTTTGATTTGGAGTTCCATCGTAAAAGCAATCATGAGATCACTATATTTATGTTGAAAGCAGTGCAGTAGGTATGATAGTATGTATTTCTGATTGAGTTTTTTTTTTTATGATATTGTGACGGAACAAACTCGAGGCCCACCTGATGTTAAGTGGACTAACCTCTGCCTATAACAGTTGCAATTCATGACAACTCACGAATTGCACTGCACCCGTCACATTGAGACACAGTTGTTAAGTCTCATTGTGCCTGTAATTTCACTGGCTCTCAAGGACTACTGCCGGAACACACCTTTCGGTGCTTGGCGACAGACTTTCTACTTGAGGGTGGTCGCTAGCCAGGCGGGCATTCGCAAAATGCCCTTCCACCATGCGGTGAAACTTAAGCTCTGGGCGGGATTCGAACCATGGACCTGCTGCGCAGCAGCCCATAGCCGATGCCACTAAGCTATCACTGCTTCAAAAAGATATTACTAAATGCATTGTAAATCATAGTGACATCTTTATGCGCGTAAACATATATAAAAGAAAAAAACATAGATAAAAGGCCATATCCATTTTAATACTAGTTTATTCTACTATCTCAGGGATACCAAATCTGATATTTCTACTTAAGTTAATACTAAATGGATAGTAAATAATGGTGACGTCTATAATATACATGCGAACAAGCGGGGGTCCCGCCAGGTATGCGAACACGTATCAGCAGCCCTGCCGGCTGGCGAACACAGCGGCTCCAGGCGCGGCACCGAAGAAGGGCCCTCCGAGACCAAAAGTGTAAGGAATTCTTTTGAGTTTTGTTTTCTATGCTGTTTGCCCAGCGTTGAACAGAACGTCCCGATTGACACAAGGCGCCATATTCAGATTTCGCTCCAATCAATATCTACTTATATAACATCTTACTAACTAGCCCGTGTGGTGCCGGGTAAGAATTGCACCTCCCCATATCATCCCGTGGGTGTCGTAAGAGGCTACTAGGGTAAAAATGCTGGAAGGTGGGCAGCAGCACCTTCTAAAGAACTGCCATCTTACACTGCGATCCCCAAGCCGCCTGCCAAGCGTGAGGATTATAGCAAATACCCCCTTAATAGGGGAGGCTGTGTTCAGCAGCAGACGTCGGCTGTGACAGTAAAATATCTACTTACCGAACTAGCCTCAGAATGGCACAAAATATACATTTTAGATACTCATTTTCTGGACCAACATTTTGCAAAGCAAAGCAAGTCTTCAATTAGTGTGTAGCCAATCATGATGACTTATGGCACAGAGGCCTCTCAGAATTTGCAACTTGAAGTGGCAAAGGGTGGCCAGCCTCATCTCTCTCATCATCATCATCAAAAACCGATAGAGAAGAATGCTTCTGCAACCATGAACCGCGAAGGTAGAAAGCAGGAAAAATGTATGCGTGGTGAGCATTTTGCGAATGTTGCCATCCTCAAGTAGAAATCTGACACCAAGCACCAAATGGTGTGATGCGGCTATCCTTGAGAGCAAGATTTGATAGTGTATATAATCGACCAATCATCATATCATTAAAAAAAACAACATGCTTTTTATTTTTATTATTAATTATATACAAACTTACACATTCCTTAACAATTTTTGTAACTTAACCCTAGATTCGTAAACATTTGTCACACAGACCGCGCATATTACGAAAATGCTTACAACTTTCAGAGTAAAAACTATAGAAATTTTAACTCCTTAGTACCTTCCTAGGTTACTTATTATGTAGTTACTTATACGCTGGTCACTAACAAGGACGTACCTATACTTGCAAAGAGAATTATAGTACTTAGGTTATCTGTCAGACGAATGATTATTCATTCATTTACAACTTTTATATTTACATTTATTTATTAATTTTGGGGTCGAAACGCTGGGACCGTGGGGACCGAGCGCCAAACTATTATTCAAAGACGTCTCAAAAAGTCTGGTCGACGCTACTTGTGACCAAAATGCTGGCATATACTTTGCACAGAGGATGAGCATTGCCATACAACGTGGCAATGCGGCCAGCATTTTGGGGACACTGCCTAATGCCTGCCTGGATTAGTTTTTTTTTAGTTAATTTTAAGTTTAGTTAGTTAAATATGTTAATACTTAAAATTTAGTTATATATGTAAGCATTACTGATAATATGTTTTTATGTAATTAAAATAAATCATATAAGTGATTTACAACTAAAACTATTTACATGAAACTAATTACAATAGTTGAGTAATATCAAACCGTATCTGTACTGTATCCGTAACATATTTGTGATTGTGAATATGGGGATAAGAAATATTATGATATTTAGAAGTCGTGATTTACGAGATAGTACAGTGTATATCAAGGTAAATATTTATTGTTATTATTATTTGTTTATAAGATGGAAGTGTGGTACCTTTTTATGTAACAATTATACAAATGTAATAATTTGTTTTATTCGTTTTCACCGCCTTGAATTGCTTATTTTGAAGCCATGCTTAAAAAGGAAAATTGCTGAAGCACTCGGCGAAAATAAGACATTGCTGAAACAACACCCAGTGTGTCACAGAAATTTTGCTGAGATCATTTACCGAGTCATAGAATATAAAGAATATTGATTTATTTGGAGAATATATATATATAATTATTAACAATCAGTAGCTACGTATAGTATCTACATATTACATAGGTACCTATAAAACTTTAGATCTATGTACAACCCTGCGTATCCAAGCGAGACTACTGGTCAGGTTTTACTATGGTAACAGTCCATTTTCTTGCACAGAATCCAAAAAAATATATTTTTTCAATTTAAAACACCATTGCGCTTGATCAGAGAATTCGCGGCACTAAAAGAAAATTCCTTGTCAAATCTTGAAAAATCGTTTAACACTAATGAACGCTTTAAATAAACCATGTAAGTAAAACATTAAAAAATATATGTTTACCCGTAACAAATGTATGGTACTAAACATCTTCATTCGATAATAAGGAACATTTTCCGAATCTCGGTTATTAAGCCAGATGATGTCATGTACAATTTTAATACAAAATTAAAATCACGGCAAACTTTTTGCTTGTAAGTTTTTCAAATAAGCCATGTTCTCCTCGAGTTCCTGCAAAATGTGGCAAAATCCGCGGGCTTACCCAGTAAACTCTTCATGCCAGCTACCTTATACAAGGTATCCAACTTCCGCAAATAAATATGCATGTGATTGGTAACTGAAGTATGGCTCAAACTCCCATGAAGATACATATACTTCTATCAGCTTTTCATCTCGGCAGTGGGCGACATTTTCTAAAAATATATTAATCTTGATTAGGTTACAGTCTGGAATATTATCGGCTTCTATTGAATTCGTAGTTAACATATCAGACGGATTGTCCACGGCTGAACACAGCCACATTAAGGAAGGTTTGCCATAATCACCACGCTTGGCATACGGCTTGAGGATCGTGGTGTGAGACAGTTCTTAAGATAGCGCTGCTGCCCACCTTCTGGTCTTTATCCTTTAGTTGCCCCTTACGATTCACCCAGGAAGATATTGGAGGGTGCAATTCTTGGCTGGTTCCCAAGGGGCAACCCAGTGCTACATACCTAAATTTAGGTATTATGTGCAATACCTACCTACTAATGTAATTATATGTGTTTATTACGACTACTCTCCGTAATGGCTGTAAGATGTTGATAAAATTTAGTCCACGTAGACATTTAGGTTCGGGAATACACATTATAATATATTTTTTCAAACAACCAAAACACCAACTTTTCGCTAAACATGTTTTGGTCCCATGTAATAAGTGTACGAGCCTATTGCCACTTAAAACGGAAGATAAAACATTTATATCAAATGTGCGGAGTGAGCCAGGCCTGACACTGCACAGTGCACACTCCCCCAGACGCCTGCTAGATGATGATAATGTGCGATTAGGGCAATAATGGAGGCGAGAGGAGGAGGAAGGCTGTGTTTAGCAGTGGACAATCCAGCTGATACAGAAAGCCACGTTACATAACCAAAGTGTCGAGGAACAACAACAACAACGAGACCATGACCTTAATCCAGGAGCCGTGGATTAGGGATGGAAGTGTGTGTGATCTCAACAATCTGGAGGGCAAGGTAACACTCGACAACAAGTGTAACAATCACAGGAGATGTTTGTGTGTGCCTCGTGATATAAACTGCTGTGCCCTAACAGAGTTCTGTGACAGAGACTTGGCGACAGTTGCCTGTCATGTCACTACTATCGCCAAGTCAATATTTCATCTAAAAGAACGAAAAATGAGTCATTTGAGCCTATCAAGAAAAGAAAAACACTGTCTTTGGAGTGTAAACTGAATATAATTAAAGACTGACGCAAAAATGAAAATTTGTGAATGACAATTGCAAACATAACAGAAGGGCTCAATTCAATTGAAAAGGGGTTACAAGTTTTAGAAAAAATACATTGTAATGAAGAACGCTTTTCTACTACAAAACGGGGAATAAAAAAATGACTGGTATGCTACGAGGAAGTTTTGTGTGATAAGAAGAAAAACTTAACTCGTCAGGCAACATTGTTAGAATATATGAAGCCTTCGACATCAAAATAACTTTGGTTTAGGTTACTTCATAACAATGTAAATTGTTTTATTATCCTACACTTTATTAAACATTTTTCTTCTAAGTTATTGTTTTCTTTAAACTCTGGTCCCGATTAAACATACAACTTTATATGAGACGAATTTACTTAGCATTCCATGGATTCACCGTGCATGGCGGGTCCATAGCGTTACAGAGGAAGAGGCTCAAGTCAAGGTGCCTGGGACTTGGGACCCAGTGAGTAAGGTTAAGGGGCCCCTTTATGATGCATCAATGCTCCCTTTCACCGCTCAAGCCTCCTCCTCTGCCCATCCAAATTTGGTAAGATCCTACTAATGCCGCCTCGGATACACGTTCTAGGATGGAAGTTACGGTTGTTTTTGACAGGCCAAGGTCTTTTAGTAGGTTGTATAGGGATTTTGCTGGTATACCCCTTGCTCCGACTTCTACGGCATATAAATTAACCGCATAACCGTTTTTGATTAATTCATTTGTTAGGTCATAATATTTGTTAGTTTTTATTGTGTGGTCTTGTGTTTGTTTCCCACGGCACAGTAAGTTCTATAAGTACAATGCGTTTTAGATTATTTGAGTATAGAAATATATCTGGTCTGGATGACGAAACACCAACATCCTCAGGGATTTTGTAATATTTTTTATACGTGTCCATCAAAAGTGTCCAATCGGGAGCTGCGCCTAAGATGGAGTAAGGCTTGGATTTAGATTTTGTAGATGCCCCTTCTTTTACAAAAGCAACGTTTCGTTTGTTCATGGTCAAAACTGTTTTTGCTTTGCTACCGAGAGACTCGCTGCTTCACGTATGATGTCGAGGACTCTATCGTGGCGACGGGAATAATGACCCCTATCAAGGAGCACCTTGCATCCTACCAATAAGTGCCATGCTGTACCAATGGCCTCCCGACAAATACCGCAAGACTTTTCGGTGTCTTTCCCCCATCTTACTAAATTACTTTGGTCTGGTATATCAAGGCGCGCCACTTTAATGCCAGAGGGAAACAAAATTCACCTATTAGCCACTCACTTTGCATTTCCAAGCTCATTGCATGCACTTTATAGCTATCATTTTCGTCTTGTTGTAGAAAAGATTTTACAACGTCTTTATACTCAATTTTCTTCCTCGACCTAAAACCAGCTTTGCTGGACTGTGCACCTATCATAAATCGTTTATGGAATTGAAGCCTTGAATCAAGATCGGAGGCACTTTTGTCTTTTGGGAGAGATGCGACTATATCGTCTTGATTTTAGTAAAACGTGCGTTTTGGTAACTCTGAGGTGTTTATAGAGCTCCAATTGTTTCTTTAATTTCATCCCAAAATTATTTTGATCCCTAAATAAAGTAGATGGGTCTGCCGAAATTGTGAGCCCCAACCATGACTTCAGTGTCCTGATGACGTTTATATCCAGTTTTGTTTAAAGGGCTTTAGTAATATCGTATACTAGAAAAGGCTAAGTCAGACGTGATTTTAAGTAGTTGTCGTATATCCAAGATTTTTTAATGTTGCTTAATGGTTCTTGGTCTACCATACTAAGATCTTTAAGAAAGCTATCAACAACTGTGTCTAGAGATGGTGTTCGTCCTTTGTAATCTATCTTCCTACCAAGAAATTTAAATGGCACAGATTCAACAATTGTGGAAACACATTGTCCTCCTATCAAGAGTCCCGGATTGTAAGAGGTAAATTTGGTATTCCGTCTACACAGACAGTGGCATTTACTAGGTTTTGTTCTCAATTCTTTAGTTTATGCACAGAACTCATCCACTTCTCTTAAAAGTTCTTGACACTGTTTTGGGTTACGTGTCAGTATTGCAAGGCCGTCAGCAAAAGCTAAGATGGATTCTGTGTATCTGTTATTTGTCTTAAACCAATAGCCCTACTTTTTTTCATGACTAATTAGCTTGTCAATTAAAATATTAAATGCTATTGGTGACAAGCAGCAAACTTGGAACAAACCCACATTGTATTGCAGGGTGTTAGTATGTCCCTTTTGGATGATATGACAAATTTTAATTGGGAGTAATATGATGCGATGATGTCGCTGACTACAAGTGGAAAGTTATACCATTTCATTGCAAACAACAGCAGTTTGTGCTGCACAGAACCAAACGCGTTCTCCAAGTCTATCCAGCACACTGTTAATTGCCTTTCATGTGTTCTGGAATCCTTTAAACTTTCCGCTAGTAGAGTATTGTGTTCCAGGCATCCTGAAATGCCAGGCAAGAACCCTTTCTGGTGATTTTGCCTGAACTACTATTGTAAACTCAACATGAAGATCATGTGGCCTTTGGTTTGTCGGATCCTCATATGAACTCCCATGCTTGGGCACTTCATATGTGTTTATGAAATGGTAGTAAATCTGTTCATTGGTCAAGAGAAGCTTCAAGTTTCTCAAGTTGGTCAAGCATGCACATATATATGCACTGTTGAACCCCAACTTACGCGAATTCGACTTACACGGCAATCACTCGGACCCACCTACCATGTATTACTGTACATTAAAGAGTTTTTGTTGGAATATTATTTTACCTTTTATTACTATGTGCCATTTGAGTACAAATACTCATTTAGTGTATGAATAATGACACAATTGTGAAAAAAACAATACTACCACACTTACCTGTAACAATTTGTTTCAATTTGTACTCTTTTTGTAGAGAATTGCAGATGTTCTGTACATTCTCTGAGATTTGCCTCACAGACCATGTTGATATCACTGGTATGTCATCAGGCTGCAGTTTGGTAAGGGCCACTAATTGATTGTTTATCATGTTGACACCTGTAAAACAATTGATTTGCTTCATAAATTAAATTAGAAACAATTGGACAACAGGTTCGCTTGCTAATATACTTATCCATACTCAAAGAAAAATAGTTACTAATTACAAAAAAAATTACATACAGTAAATAAAACTACTCCAAGATAAGTTTCTTTTTTTTTATGTTATGGACGGTACAAGCTTAAGGCCCACCAGATGTTAAGCGGACTAACCACGCTTGGTAGGTGCCTTGTGAAATGTAAGATGGCAGTTTTTCAGAAGGCACTGCGGCTTATATATATATGATGGTTAGATATATTTATATATTATGGTACACCTAAATATCCTATAGGGTACCAGGCTAGGCTGTCACCAAATGCTACCAGTGGGAAGGTGAGCAGCAGCTCCTTTTGAAACTGATTGGAACTGATAGCGCACACTGCAATCCCCAAGATGCCCGTCAAGCACGAAGATTATGGCAAATCCTTTCTAATGAGAGGCCATAGTTCAACATTGGATGTTATGGTTGTTGATGTGATGTGTACCTAGCCTATATGTTCAGTAAATTATGAATTATGGTTCAACCTTATCTTTAGACGTATAGGGTTCATATTCGTGCGGACGCAGATATTTTTTGTCAATGCAATCCCGAGCCGGCGGCGGTAGGCGCGCCCCACTTAGGTTCAATAGCTCATCTAAACTCCGCGTGCGGTCATGCACAGCACAAGTAATTTGTATAATTTGCCTTGGGTTTTGGGATAACCAGTGTTTGGTTGTTTGTAGGGTCGCAGTGACTGAGTGGGTAAGCAAGCAGATTCCTACCTCTCTGCCTACCTGCGACGTCGATTTCTGGACCAAGGGAAGTTTATGCAAATAGAATCCCTAGATTTATTTAACTGCAGTTAGAATAAGTTAGATGTTTTGGCATAATAATTTTTCTTCCTTTCCTTGGGCGGAACGCCCAGCGCTACACTAGTTGGTGAGTGGATTATAATTGTTCCCCTGTATTCACCTACTCGTACATAGATCGGCTGGTTTCTTCCTGTGACTTCCAGGAACCCAGCCGAATACACCATGACGTACATGGTAAAGTTTGGGGCTAAGGGAATTCTGGAAAATCCCCCCTTCTCATACACTATTTATTACACTTACATATGGCTTGTTATTCTTGTTTTTAGTCTGTGTGTTAGTATGTCAATATTAATGGATTCAATACTTCAGTTACTTAATATTGTAAATGATAAGCATCCCTATTTTTCCTTTACATGCAGACCATGGAGTAGACAGTATTGTATCTAATAATAAAGAATAATTTTCCTGTCACGTTAACACAATTGTATCTATCAATTTTATTTATTACCTTCCACAATATTTTTCAAGCTTTCAACAATTTCAACAACATTGTCCATTAGAGGCTTCAATTGGTTGGGATAGTGATCATTATTAAATTCTTCAAGTTTGAGCGCTGAAACAGCTTTGAAAAGTCTAGAACCTTTTTCTCTCATTCGGCTCCAATCATTAAGATGCCCATGCAAGTTTGATATATGTGAAAAGACAGTCTTTGAAATACTTGGTTGATCTTTACTAGGTGACAGCATTTCTGAAACAAATATTCGAAAATATTCCATTAACTTTTGATACATCCATAATGCATATGAGTATCGCAATAAATGATGTATCACATACCAATAGGAACAAATTGAGAAGTCTCATGTTTAGATGGGGTTTTCGACATAGTTCTTCCTGTGTCGAAATATAGTTTATTGCTCTTGGGTTTCAGATGCTTTCTTAATAATACTTAATTAGGAGAACTAATTATTATTATTGTGCTGAGGTTCACTACAGCGGCATGAATATGCATTAGGTATATGGGTTTGAGTCGGGTACAAAGACATAAGAACCTATTTAATAAATCAACTACTTATTTATTCATCAAATTACTTTAAAAAATAAAATATCATTAAAAATATTTCATCACATCACAGAGGTAAACATAACCTCAAAAAAAATATAGGTATACAAAGGGCGTATTCCATTTGACGCCAACTTCACTATTTTCGATAATTTGACCACATTTTGCGTCTATGATTGTGGTCACTGATCGTTTGTTAAGAATGTTTGTGCTAAGAATGCCACTTTTAAATTAGATGTAGGTAATACAAACTGTTCCAGTACCTTCATAGCATTTATGGTGAAAATAATGCCTAGACCCAAGTAGAACAACAACAATTTAACTCCAAGTGGTACGCACCCAAAGAAAGAGTATTCAATCAAGGACGGCCGCCCAGAATCGATGCTATTGATGTGAGTTTTATAATTTTCAAAACGTTTGTTTTAAGTTCATTCCGGAATTTGCAGACACAAATTGATAACTTGGAGATGCACAACCGTAAAAATGTGTTTCTTTTAAAAAAAAATATATTTATTATGACGGAACAAGCTCGAGGCCCACATGATGTTAAGCGGACTAACCTCTGCCTATAACAGATGCATTTCGTATGTCACGAATTGCACTGCCCCCGTCACCTTGCGAAATAGTTGTCACATATGCCTGTAATTTCACTGGCTCTCAAGGACTGCTGTCGGAACACAGCGTTAGGTGCTCTTGGCGAAAGATTTTCTACTTGAGAGTGGTCGCTAGCCAGACGGGCATTCCCGAAGACAAGAAAGGAGACATTTTTACAAACATTGTGGATACAGTAGTGCAAAACTTAAAAGTGCCTGAATTCAAGTATAGGTTATCACTTTCGCTCGATAACGCTTTCATAGAATGGGGTTGCTCTTCAGAAGCAGGCAAGCCTAGGCCCATATTAGTACACATTCGTGATCACTCAATGCGTAATAAATAAAATAACCTCTTTATGACAAGTCCATAAAAAAATCTGTTTCAAATTATCGGTCTATTAAAAAAGTTTCCGTCGCCTCAGAACAGTGAAAACATATCCATATTCCTAGGAAGTAATTTATAGTTATTATTAATGCATTGAGAGTATTATAATTATCGCTAAAAAAAGTTATATAATGGAAAATTCAGATATGGCAGCAATCCATGTAAACGAGACAATTACAGATGACAAACCTTTTGGAATACTTAGATATTATTCTAGAATATTTATTCCTTGTTATTATGTTAGGATTTCAGAGATAGGTACTAGCACTGAAGTATTTTTCATATTAGAACGGTTTGCTTATGCATATTAAAGTTAGTCTAGATACTTTTTACAACCAAATCTTAAAATTCCCAAAATCATTATAACACTGTTGATAGCAAAATTGTCAATAAATTTCAAATTACAATCAATTTACAGACAAAACGAACAAGCAACGTTGTTTTTAACTGCAGTTCTTCTAGTTAAGTCAGGTGCAGACAGATGGACGAGTCGGGGCTGTTTTGCTGTGAGATATACCATTGCTGTGAGTTTTGCTCAATAGAGAACTGCTGTTATAGCTTGACTGGGTTTATGGAAGCTGTGCTACATTATGCCCTGTACTGTAGTGGCCACCACATAGTTATCGTAATATTTACTTGAGTTAAGCGCTGAGGCCCGTGCTCGTCGCTTCGCGCAATCGTGACTTCCTAACCAATGACTTTAAAACAGCCCGAAACTGGTCGGAATCTTTCCGGTAAATATAACGCCAGCCCTAGCCAGTTCCTGATGAGTTAATATGGAAATGAGTTAATAAAACACGTGATAGTTTTCATACTGATCCTGTAAGTTTTCCACGAAATAAAAAATCGGATTTTTTTAAATTATTGCAAATTTCAGAGATTTTTCAAAGATTTTTCTGATTGTAATAAAGTTTGTGTTAGATCATTTGCATTTTGCAACAAGCAAGAATAAATTAAGCCCGCTTCAGGGCATACGTGGCTTGCAACTAGGAGGCCGGTATATCCGTGGTTGTTATATATTATACCGGCACGATGATATCTCACAGACCGATAAGGGTGCATACCATTTGAAGTTAGATTCGCTAAAAACGCTAAAAACGATCACACTCCCAAAAAGTTGTTCCACATGGGTCTTGGCGTTATTTTCGCCATAAACGCTATGAGGCTACTGGAACAGTTTGAATTCCCTACATCTAATGTCAAAAGTGACAGAAGTGGAAAATTTTAGTGACATTCTTAGCGTTCTTATCATAAATGGAACAGGGGATGACAGTTACAAACGATCACAGTGATCACAACCACAGACGCAGAATGTGATCAAAATTATCGAAATTAACGTTCTTAGCGACTAATGGAACATACCCTAATACGTGTACACTGTACAATACTGGACGCCAGTTCTTGGGTTGCCAGTTTTTGGGGCGGTAAGTAACGGCTCGTTAAGTAATAACGGCTGGTTATTATCACTCGGTATTCCCACTCGGTATGATTTTAGTCGACCAAGCAGTTGCTATCCCAATACTACCCCCGGTCTAATAACTCGTGTTTAAGGATGTGAAATACTTAGTCGCTAAGTATTAGGCCGGAAATCTCCGGTCGGCGTTATAATGGACGGCATAAAGTAACTTTATTGTAATGTATGCTCTCTGACACATCTCTGCTTAGACTATATAGTCTAAGCATCTCTGTATTGGATACTCTCTGGGGTGCGTTCCGAACCTTGGTTAGAGCGCACTCGGAGTGCAACTTTTCACTCTAACGTCGTTCACAACCTTCGAGTAGAGCGTTCGGTTGTCACAACTGGACCGTTCCAAACCTTTGAAGGTTGCAACTTTTTAACCATAAAACACGTGACATGAAATGACTTTGACGTTTATATCGTATTCTATCTGATGCGCTCACCCTTAGATCTCAAAAAATATAAATACTAATATAATTTCTCAAAATATAAAACTTAAATAAAAATGGAAAACGAATTTGTGATAGTGTTAAATAGCAATTATTATTACGATAATGATGTAAGTCTGTCAATGTCACAATATGTTTGAGGTTATAAAACAACCGGCGGTGCGTTCCAGTAAGGCCGGGCCAAATATTGGTCGAGCTAGATTTGATCCAAGGTACCTGGAACGACCTTTTGGCGCTATTGTCACAATATGAAATTGACAGCGATGTTCTTAAGTGATCAAATATTTTCTGTATGTTTTAGAATGAGCCCCATTACGTAATTAAGCAAAGACAGCATAGAAATCACTAATCCTTGGCTTAGCTTGTACACAATTTATTATTTATTGTACAATCTGTCACATTTGACAGCTAGCCAAGATTTGGCCGATTCAAAAGGTAGAAAAATTTTGGCCAAGTAGAGCAAAATTAGCTCTGACAGGTCGCCCGGAACGGGTCAAATCTTGCCAGGATCAAATTAAGCTCGATTGGAGTGCTGGAACGGTGTATATCCGCGCTTAGACCAAAATTTGTCTTGGCTGAAGGGGTGCGGGAACGCACCCCGGTCGTTCCATACCTCAGGGTAAGTTGCAAAACAACCAAACAACGAAACAACTACACTCTGAGTCTCTGAACGCACTCCTGCTCTCAGTCTCTGACTCGGATTTGTTCATGGATCTGTGGATACCGGATTTGTTTCGCAGTAGCTATTTCCCCGCAGTAAATGACAGGCATATATTATCTGTGGAACCTTGCATAGATGATATAAAAGATTGAATGAACCCTGTAAAACTGAGTGCGTGAATGGGCAGCTTTTCATAGTTTTAATTATTTGCTTTTTACTGACGAAAAATAGCTGTGGGAGCATAGAAATATCCCAAAGTTATTGACAAATATTTCATTAACAATTCCCTTTGCTTCTTTTTTCGTTCCTTTTGATTTTTGTATAAACATATTATGTTCACAGTGTCCTAGATAAATACGAAATCTGAATATTCTAAAAAATGGCAATATGGGTGCCCGGAGTGTCAGAAATATGTGTATGTGTGGATGTATTTCTTTGAAAGTGTTAAGGTTTTTGTGTATGTGTGCTACTGCGTGGGCAATGTTTTGGCTATTTCCCCGCAGTACCAGCATAAAATAACCTTTGTCACCGTTCGCCTTTCTGGATTGTAGGGGTCTTTTAGACTGGTTCTTTTATAGTGTGCTGTATGTATAAGGCTATTACGTTCTTACGAAGATATACGTTCCGTGACACGGAATTAAGAGTTGTTCTTCTTCTTTACGAATTTTGTTTTAGTAAATATATGTAAATGGCTTTTTAAAAGGATTAGGTCTAAATTTATACTTAAAGTAAAGTAAATTTAGTAAATATAAGAAATTCTGTAGACATATTATATGAATACTAGTTGGCCCGGTATATACCACCTACTTAACTGTGCAGTTTTCGAGGGCGCTACTGGTCATGGAAATCAACTACAAACTGTCACAATTTGAAGGAATGTTGTAGTTCTTTTTTCTGCCATCTGAACAGATAAGTTGGTGGGTCTGACCGTTGTTTTGCCATATAAATTATATCTAGTGAATATTATGTTAGTCACATAATAATGACTAACTTATTTTATGTAAGTAAGTAAAAAAAGGAAGAGGAAAGAAGCGTTATTAACGATAACCGCATATAAAAATAACAAAACACCAAAGATTTTTTCATTTTCCTTTTATTATCTTTTTATTATATTTCTTGAATTCATTGTCCTTTTATTATCATATCTACCTACCTAATAAATTTTAAACTACATCTTTTAGTCTACATTGATATTTTCAATACAAAATACAGCCTTATTTTGTATTGCGTTAATTCTTTCATTCACAATTACTTGCAAGCTTGCTGCTCCTCATCGTACTCAACATGCTATGCTATTTTGGATATCCGTGAACTTTTGTGACCGTATAGATAGTGAAATTTTAGGAAATAAAACTGTTTAAGGCCTAAACTTTAGGAAGTGATAGAAAGCTTATTGTGTGCATAAGACAGGAGTCCTGCCTACTCCGTGCTGTTTACGGGGTGAGAAGTGACACCGATAGACGCCTGGCGGGAATAACAGAACGAGTGGTAATAGCAGCCCTAAAACGGCCACAGCAATTCATCTCTAGGCAATTCATTTCCTGATCAATTATCGACCGCCGAGAGTAGAAAATTATTAAAGTACCTACTTGTATAGCTATTAAAAATAGGTGTTGGTGGTAGAAGGGTGAAATTTTAGGGTTTATTGTAGGTATTTATGCCAAATCGTAGATAAATTTAAAAAAAATGATTTTGTCCGAAAGATAAAAATAAAATGTTGGGTATGAAAAATAGTTAACGTCCTATTCTCAGACCTACTGAATATACACACAAAATTTCATAGGCATCGGTCAAGCCGTTTCGGTAGAGTTTTGTTACTAACACTTTGACATGAGAATTTGATATACACTACACATACACTAATTAACCGAGCAAGAACTTAATTCAAAGCGTCGCGCGTCGTCGCTGCTACAAATGCTTTCGTATGTCCGGTTGTTCTATAAAGGTCGCATTTCTCAACAGATTCTCACGAAATTTTGTGAGCAGGTTTGATAAGTCCATAAAATATTTTTAACGATTAAGTTTTTGGAATTTTTTTATAATGACGGAAATATTTATTTAGACACACAAAACAAATTACAGATAATTATGTCATACATTATCTTATGTCAATTATAACTGTTATACAAATTTTGAAATAGATTGTAATTTAACATAATGTGTGTACAGCAAGGTAAAGTAAATTATATTATGATTATACATTATATTATGGTGTTGAAAGTATGGACTCCTGCGCTAAATTTAATGGCAATGTCTCCGATACGCACGTCGTCAGATGCCTATAAGTGATAGGCTCTCTCTCTCTTGTACAATCAATTATTTAATTACGATGTTTCTGTAGCCAGTATATTATTTCTAGTTAATTAAATAAAAATATATGAATTGAGTACCTACGTCCTCCTTTTTTTAATGTTGGCAAAAAAAAATAACAAAACTCCAAACATACATTTCTTGAATTCGTTGTTGTTTTATTTATTATTCTTGCCTAACAAATTTTAAACACTATCAGCCTTACTTATAAACGCTACTTAAATTTTAAACATTACTTAGCCGCTGATTAGCAAAATTTCTTACTCATAAACGCTACATAACTTTATCCAGTACCTAAGTACTGCTTAAATCAGCTGTCAATTTAAACACCGTCCCACCCTTGTTTAAATTTTAAGTAACAAGATGGCGCCCATATTTCTGGTCAGCTGATTTAGTTACAGACCCACCAACTTATCTGTTCAGGTGGCAGAAAAAAGAACTACAACATTCCTTCAAATTGTGACAGTTCGTAGTTGATTTCCTTGACCAGTAGCGCCCTCGAAAACTGCACAGTTAAGTTGGTGGTACTATATAAAGAAAAGTATTATATTTACTTTTTAATTTCAAGATATTTAGCACTAGATACATGCTATTTGGCCATTTAGGTCATTCATAATACTTTTTAGTACAATGTTGTCAGTTTAAAATACGTTCGACCTCATTATCCATTTCTTAGCTAAACAGGTGCTATGTAGCGTTTATAAGTAAGAAATATTTAAGCATTACTTAAACACTGTTTAGTTATCCATTAGTTAGCAACTACATAGCGATGTTTTTATAAGTAAGGGGGTATATTGGTATTTTCAAAATACAGCCGTATTTTTTAACGACTTCAAAAAAGGACGAGGTACTCAATTCTTCAGTATTTTTATTTTTTATGTTTGTTACCTCAGAAATGTTGACTGGGTAAACCGATTTTGATGATTCTTTTTTTATTTGAAAACTGATGCTTGCCGTGTCGTCCCATTTAAATTTCATCATCGGAAATCAGAAATCGGATCAGCCTTTTTTGGGGTACACTCCAATAGCTGAAAAATATTTTCCTATCTTGATGATAAAGTGATTGACAGTGAATGACAATCGATCCCATAAGTAGCAGGGGTCACTAAAAAGGGTGCAAAATAATGTATACCAAAAAATGGAACCTACTTCAACACTCAAATGTGTGAAATAACTTGTCGAAGTCGGTACCATGCGTACAAAATTGTGATAGTAGGTACTTTTTAACCATCATGGTACTGACTTCAACAAGTTATTTCACACATTTGAGTGTTGATGTCGGTTCCATTTTTTGGTAAAAGAGATCCAGGGAAGGACATAGGATAGTTCTTTCCAATTGCGCAAAACGATAACTGATATACCTACGCGCGGGCGGAGTCGCGGACGGAAAGCTAGTATTAGATATTTTCATTACGTACATTATTTTAGTTTCAATTTAGTTCGATTAATATACAATTTGAGTATTTTTATCCCATCAAAAATCATACATAAATGTTTTATTATATTAACATACAAATAGGGTAGTGAGAATTTGTGTACAATAGTGAAATAAAATGTATATATTTTACTGGTATTTTTGTTGATCATGGCCTTTTTCTTATCTTGTTCATTTCATAGGCATCTTCGGTATATTTGAATACATTAATTCTTGCGCATCATAGGTAATGAAAACAATTGAATTTCATATGTATGCCTGAATTCGGGTGCCGATGCTGACTTGTTAAGATGTAAATGTATGTTCGATATTTGAAAATTCAAACCATTTGACATTACGTAATGGTAATAATTTATATTATTATCTATGTATTTGTTCACAAGTTATGTAGTCACAATGCTTCAGTTTCCACCCACGACTTCATACACGTGCATAGTGGCTATCAACATCACTCTTCCGGGAAGAAAAGTACCCCATGTGCTCTATATGCAAACCCTAATATATTCTTATTATCCATTACTTACTAATATAAGATATTTATGGGATTTACCTATAGCAGGGCCGAAGCTTTTTTGAAGCAGTGATGGCTCAGTGGCATTGGCTATGGACTGCCGTGCAGCAGGTCCATAGTTCGTATCCCGCCGCGCGCTTGAGCTTCACCGCATGGTGGAAGGGCATTTTGTGAATGCCCGCCTAGCTAGGGACTACCCTCAAGTAGAAAATCTGTCGCCAAGCACCTAACAGTGTGTTCCGGCAGCAGTCCTTGAGAGCCAGAAAAATTACAGGCTAATGAGACCTAACAACTGGACGTCTCAGCGTGACGGGCACAGTGCAATTCATCGTTGACGAAATGCGTCTGTTATAGGCAGAGGTTAGTCCACTTAACACAGCTTGTTCCGTCGCAATAACATAAAAAAAAGCTATTGAGCTTTCAATCGACGACACGACGCCAAAAGCTGAAGAGAGTAACTAACGAAGCTGTCGGTCAAACTCATGAAGTTCTAATAACAATCACTCGCCTAAAATAGTGTTCATCGTCGACAATAGCAAATACCATTAAATCATCCAGGTAAGCAAATACATTTTTCAATTGACTATAACATAATTATAAACTATTCAATCGATTTTAATGAAATTTATACGGGCCCACCACAATGGTATATCCTTTCTAATAAAAAAAGAATTATTGAAATCGGACTACAATCTGTAAAAAGTTATGCCTGGTCATACATAAGATAGAAAAATACGCGTGGAATTGAGAACCTCCTCCTTTTTTGGAAATCGGTTAATAACTCCGCTCACCGCTGTAATTCCTGACAGCACCACGGTAATGAAAGCATTTCCGTGACTATACGCACATTCTTATGACAATAACAATGTTTGGCTAAATTGTTTCAAGTTCTTTACTTCTTTGAACCTGTGAAATCGCTTGTCTTTTAAGTGAGTTCTCCGTCTGGAGCTATCATCTATACATGTAATAAATCTGTAATAAACGTCATGTCTATACATGACAGATAATTGAAGCACACGTAGCGAAGTTTGCTTAGCCGTTCTGAATCGATCAACTAAGTTAAGCAATGTCCGCCGCGGTCAGGAGTTGGATGGGTGACCGCTACTGACATTACTACTGAGCGCTTTCGTGCTTCGGAGGGCATGTTAAGCCATCGGTCCCGGTTGTTGTCCCACGTTACAGCATGGTGGATGGGCATTTTGCGAATGCCTGCCTGGCTTGCTATCACCCTCAAGTAGAAAATCTGTCGCCAAGCACCTAACGGTGTGTTTCGGCAACTGTCCTTGAGAACCAGTAATTCTAGACTAGCCTGAACAACATCTTCGACCATATCATCACTTACCATCAGGTGAGATAGTGGTCAAAGGCTAGCCTATCATAGATATAAAAAAAATATTAAAAACATTTTTCTTGGTAATATACCAACAAAAATCTTTTTTAATAAATAGGAAGGTGTTAGATACTAATATTTTTTCTTATTTCTAATACCTATATATTTATAGGAGTCATGAGGTTTAGGTTTTTGTTTTATCTAAATCAGTCTACCCAAAGAGAAGTTATGGGATTAAAACATGATAATTATATGCCTATACAAAGGTAACGGAATATGTATAATACTTTGTTGATGTCCATACTACTAATGGGCAATGGAAAAGGAATAAATAAAGCAGTTCAGTTATTACAGGAAGAGTTTAATATTTATAAAGAATTTCTAGATAGTAAATTATTTAGGTATTGAAACACAGGCACATTGACATTATCACAAAAACGTTACAGGAATATGCTTGACTGTACACAGGCTTGACAGACTTGATTGAAGACGTCAATGGAGAAAGATTTTACGTTCCTGAAAAAGAATGGAAATTATATTCATCAGTACCTATGTCTCAACAAGTTCTTATTGACTGTATACAAAGCTGCGATGTGATCACAGCACAACACTGCTATCATAGCCCTAGAGCAATAGCACACATCTTATTCAACTGGCGTAATAAAATCTGTAGAGCAGCATCAAGTTGTGCCTGAAGCTAAGCACCACGCGTGCTCCCGTTGCAATGTCACCCAGGAGCTTAGATCTGAATACGTGCGTGCACTGCTCTGCCCTCCTCACTCCAGGTTGGTTACTGGAGTGACGGTTTTGGTTTTACGTTACTGGAATATAAAATCTCCGCATTATAGTCGCCTTGTACACCTACCCCTACCAAGGTTTCCACTTCAATCTAGCGGTTGTGACAGATGTTAACTTAAGTTCACTTATCCCTATGTATGAATATTATTTACTATATGTATGTCTGTTAATGATAGCAATTACATTATCACCTAGCCACGTTTATCTATGAATGAGCATAATTATAGACTATTGAAATTAAATTGATAAAGTTAATAAGAAATACTGAAGGTATAATCTAGCCCACAAAAAATATCACCAAGAACATATGATCCAGTTAGTGTAGTTAATTAACCTAGATGCATTACTATGCGTGGTTATACATAAAAATCAATCGTGACAGTACAAAAATTAAACCATGTTTTGCAATTTAACATAGTACCTTTTGATAGGTTACATGGTATCTTATTGTACACATTCCACAATCACAGTATGCATACCATTATGAAGAAGCACTAAGTAATACTTTTGACTTTGTTTTTAGCATGGTGGTAGGGCATTTTGCGAATGCCCGCCTGGCTAGCAACCACCCTCGAGTAGAAAATCTGTCGCCAAGCACCTACCTTGGCAACGGATGTTTGGTGCTTGGCAAAATTACAGCTGTCCTTGAGAGCCAGTAATTGTAGGATGATTAGTAAAGTGTGTGCCTTCCTCCTTTGTCCGGGCTGAGGACCGGCATCATAAATATCAAAATTCAACATTATGAGGCGGAGTTACACAAACACTCACACAGCTCAATTGGTTAGAGCATACCCCGGCTCAAGGGGTGGATGGACGCGGGTTCGAATCCCGCGCATGACTTAAATTTTTCCTATCGTATATTTGTGATTTTGTAATAACACCTTATTTAGTAGACATGCAGCCTGAGGAAGCAGAAACCCCTAAGTAAGTTAAGTTACCCCCTAAGAAACAGAAACATGCATTATAAACATAATACTGCAAAGATCTAGCCTGCATTGCCGTTCAGCCGCGTTACTGGACAGGAGCAACATTTCAATAAACACAAACATTCATCTAATAGACTTAGGGACCCGAAGTCATTTTAAAAGACCTATTCAATGATACCCCACACGATGGTGGGTGGATAGACGACGAAAAAAAAATCATCGCCACATCATTTAAATGGGAGCTACCCTAAAAAAAAAAAAAAAAATTACCACTTTAACGGCGTGATAAGTTTACATACCCTTACAAAATTGCAGCTTTCTAGTACAAACGGTATCTTAGCAAAACCTCGGACAGACGGACATGACGAAACTATAAGGGTTCCTTGTCAGGACTACGGAACCCTAAAAATGTAACAAAAAACTCATTAATATTGCTCTACTATAGTTTAATGAATAACAATATAACAAATCACAGATTAAGTAATTGTACCTACATACATAACTATGTTAGATTAATATTGTTAGGTTTGCAATAACCCCTGCTATGCGGATTACATTACTTAAGGGTGGTAGCTAGCCAGGCGGGCATTCGCAAAATGCCCTACCGCTATGCTATAACGACTGCCATCCTAAGACGACAACCGGGACCGACGGCTTAACGTGCCCTCCGAAGTACGGAAGCGCACAGTAGTAATGTCACTAGCGGTCACCCATCCAACTCATTACCGCGGCGGACGTTGGCGACTGGCTAGCTACCACCCTCAAGTAGAAGATCTATCGCCAAGCACCTAATGGTGTGTTCCGGCAGCTGTCCTTGAGAGCCAGTAATTCTAGGCTAGCCTAACAACACCTTCGACCACATCATCACTTGCATGCATAAAAAAAACTAAAAAAATCTTCTGATATGCAGTATAAAGTACATTAGCTTAAAATCTCGTTCCTTTTGTTTGTACATGAATTAGTGTAAAATCCAAACAATACCTTTCTACCAACACGTTTCTACAAGTACTTTTATTAAAACATTGGAAAAGTACCCTCGTTATGGCAGAAGTGATTAAATTCACAACATACACCAAACACCATTGTCGTCGAATCAAAATACAGGTAAATCATTTAATACACTTGAAGTTCTTGTACAAAAATAAGTACCTATTTATATAATTATTGTAAATAGTTCTAAGAACCTTGAAACCTTGCCTGATAGACTATTTCATTTACATGTTCTGACTGACACTGAACGACTGACACTGAACTTATAGTTAATGAAAGCACTTAGCTCAAATGTTAATTTAAAATAAGTTATTGACTCAAGTACTTTGCCAACTAAAATACTATATGAGTGTGTGTCTACTGACATGTAACAAAACATCAACAAATGTTGACCATTTTTTTAATACATTTTTAAAGAAAATGATGTGTAAATAACCTCCGCCATGGTAAAAAAAACATGTGTACAAGGGTTTTGATTGTTATTAAAATCTATCTGACAAAGATGTTTGATTCCACTAATTCAAACTTGAATAAGTTTTAGATCAGACACAAGGACAAAATCCCAGCATATGCAATCTAATGTAATAATTAAGTACATAATATGTGGATGGGGGAGGCATTTGTGCAAAATAGTAAGTCTTCGGCTTATGATGATAATGATAAACAAACATACCTAAAGACCACACAATAAAAAGAAACAAATATTATGACCTAACAAATGAATTAACCAAAAACGGTTATGTGGTTAATTTATATGCTGTAGAAGTTAGCCTTACTCCATCTTAGGCGCAGCTCCCGATTGGACTCTTTTGATGGACATGTATGAAAAACATTACACAATTCCTGAGGATGTTGGTGTTTCGTCATCCAGACCGGATATATTTCCATAGTCAAAAAATCTAAAACGCATAGTACTTATAGAACTTACTGTGCCGTGGGAAACAAACATACCTAAAGACCACACAATAAAAACTAACAAATATTATGACTTAACAAATGAATTAACCAAAAACGGTTATGTGGTTAATTTATATGCTGTAGAAGTCGGAGCAAGGGGTACACCAGCGAAATCCCTGTATAACCTACTAAAAGAACTTGGCCTGTCAAGAAAAACCGTAACTTCCATCCTAGAACGTGTATCCAAGGCGGCATTAGTAGGATCTTACCAAATTTGGTTGGGCAGGGGAGGGGAGGCTTGAGCCGTGAAAGGGAGCATTGATGCATCATAAAGGGGCCCCTTAACCTTACTCACTGGGTTGCAAGTCCCAGGCACCTTGACTTGGGCCTCTTCCTCTGCAACGCTATGGACCCGGCACCCGCACGGTTAATCCATGGAATGCTAAGTAAATTCGTCTCGTCCCTTGTTTCATCTTTATTAGGAATGCCATTTTGGATGGTTGCCTGCACACTCTGTGTGGGATCAATCTTGACTGGTATTCATCTTATGCTAACCACAGCTCCAAAGTTGACCCAGGCACATATCTCGTCTCCAAGGCGGGGGTTGAGATCTGGGTTGTTTCAGAATCTTGGGCTGCGCACTTGACCAAGTTTACGTTTCATGGGTTACCAGAGACGTCTGGTATATCGCTCGCGCCTTTGTGAGTGAGATTGTATGTTAATCCGTGTATCGCGAGACGGTGATTGAGTTTTAGTTATTGCCTTGATACTAGTTATGTTTGCAGTTGACCAAGTAGTGCACCAAGGAGCGCCACGGGCTTACCGTGACTCCGCGGCAGGATGGGTGATTAGGTATACTCATCTTGCATTAATATCTATAGGAGGTGGATGTAGAGAGCAGGCTGAGACACAACAACAACCCATAACCAAGGCAAAGCAGAAACAAAGAATTAGCAGCCTACAGGAAGACGAATCCAGGTATGAGATATACATTAGTACATCGCGAAGCTATAACCTCATATGTGTTTTATAATAAGATAGATAAGTATGGCAAGTTTTGCGACACTGGCCATATAGCTTATATTATTATAGGTGACCAATTGACTATTAGTAACGTTTTCAACTGACCTATTTCGAGATTAGGAGGGCGATTCATTATTAAAAAATAAAAGCATCTCTTTATTAATGGCAAATTGTTAGTATTTGCAGTGATTCCTACCATGCAACAGTTACAGGTTTTCATTACGACGTTTTGTTGTATTATACTCGACTTACTTACATTTGATATGGGATCGGACTTGACGGACGATTTCTAAAACAGTCAATTTAAATTAGCTTTTATATTTAGAGAACTTCAGAACTTCATAAAATACAATAATGTAAACAAACCTAATCATAGACAGACGTATAACACAGATAATAAATCGCTTGGCAAAGCATCCCATTCACGGTTACAAGTCAATTGTATGGCCAATACAGAGTTACCTGAAAATCTTAGTAATGGTAACATTACACTGAAGAACGAACAGGTATATTTAGTCTGTGCTAAAATTACTGCGGGGAAATAGCTGCGGCCGATTTGTTTGTGTTTTCTTCCGATTTTTTATTTTAGTCTTTCTAACTGTTTGTTTAGCAAGGATAATTAAACTAATTATGGCTGGAGCGATACAAGACGTTATTGAAGAAGATGCTGCTGATTTGCAGTTCCCTAAAGGTATTCCATAATAAACATTGGTCTGGTGACATCAAGATTGCGAGTTCTGTAAGGCACAGAACAAATAAAGCAAGATTGTTGAATAAATATATTGTATAAAAATGTATATTCTATGATTACTGATAAATTTTGTTGGCAATAAAGGCTTATTAATAATATTATTAATTAGAGGTGTTGTTTCAGTGAAAACATATAATTATTTACTTGGACTCAACATATTTATACAGTTAAATTGACAGAATACTTCTAACATAACCTAAAATTTTAAAGTAGCTTATTGAATCAAAGAGGGTATCTGTAGTCAAACCTGTACACATACATATGTAAGCTCATTTTATATTTCAGAATTTGAAAATGCTGAGACCCTGCTTATATCAGAAGTTGACATGTTGTTGGAACATCGTAAAGCACAGAATGAGTCTGCGGAGGAGGAACAAGAATTTTCTGAAGTTTTCATGAAGACCCTTACATATACCAATATGTTTAAAAAATTTAAAAACAAAGAAACTATAGCCGCTGTTAGAAAGTGAGTGTTATTTATTGTTGAAGATATATTTATATACATATCAATCTAAGTCCATACATATCACAATCCATAGTAACCTTTTGACTGACCAGGTAGATTTTTGTGCGAAGGGCTTTAGAAACGGTATACATACATATTTATGTACTATAGGAAGGAGAGGAGGGGGGTTGGAGCAGTTGGAATATTTCCCACTGAGGGGGAGAGGGGTTACAGAAACCTATATAGGGTTATTGGAAAAGTGCTGCTCTTAGCTTTGACTTCTGTTAGTCTTAACAAACATTATTAGTAGAATGATATAGTGTTTGTGACCGAATGAGCACAAGTACCACCTGATGATAAAAGTCTCTTGTACCTTTGAAGCAATGATGGCTCAGTGGCATTGGCTATGGACTGCCATGCAGCAGGTCAATGGTACAAATCCCGCTACGGGCTTGAGCTTCACCACATGGTGGAAGGGCATTTTGGGAATGCCTGCCTGGCTAGCTACCACCCTCAAGTAGTAAATCTGTCGCCAAGCAACAGTGTGTTCTGGCAGCAATCCTTGAGAGCCAGTTAATTACAGGAACATGAGACTTAACAACTGTACGTCTCAGTGTGACGGACACAGTGCAATTCGTCATTGACGAAATGCATCTGTTATAAGCAGAGGTTAGTCCACTTAACATCAGGTGGGCCTCGGGCTTGTTCCATCACAATAACATAGAAGAAAAAAAAACCTGTAATATATTATATCATACTTTTTCTTAGCCCAGAGTAGGCATAGTCTTTTACTACTAGACTCAAAACATTGTATCTCATTAGAAGTGAAGTAATATGCAGCGCTTTAATATTCTCGCTACCTCGTTGCAGAAACCATTACTACGCCTTTGCAGCTTTGGCGTCCAGCCTCCACAGCTCTGGCTTCGCTTCAACCACTGTTCCTTGATGCAAGTAGACAAGCGCTGCTTTTCCTCCACACCTCCGGCTTAGCACTCTAGGGGTAGGGCAGACAAGACTGCTTGGAAGGCGCATGCCTTATTTTGATAATGCACTAATTCAATAATTTATTTCTCTCAAACTATTGATTTCTGTTAGATAAAATTGTATGTGGTTATTGGAGGTAACTATATCTATCTGTAAAAAAAAGAATAAAGGTACATTGTGGTTATATCATTTATTCTAAAGACTAGCCTTTTTGTGCATCTGTTAACAACATTATTTATATTGTTTCAGTCTTCTACAAAGTAAGAAGCTTCATAAATTTGAGGTAGCAAGCCTAGCAAACTTGTGTCCAGAGACACCTGAGGAAGCTAAAGCTCTCATACCCTCACTAGAAGGAAGGTTTGAAGATGAAGAACTAAGAATATTGTTAGATGACATTCAAACAAAACGCAGTTTACAATATTAGACCTTATACCTGAATTGTAGTATAAGTACTTCTTAAAATCTCTATATATGTTATTGTAATTGTTATTAAATATTAGAATCGCATGCACTAGGATTCAGGCATTATTGAAATTCAATTTTGTTATAAAAACGAAAGTGGTTTTCACTCATTTTAGTAAATAATACGGGATAACTCACGTGAATAAGTCAGGAGTGCTCTCAAAGACGTCAACGCGGGCGTCTCGAGCTCTTCTTGAAAAAGACCACCAAATGTGGGTGAAATTATAGTCGGATCGTCTCAGTGTGACGGACTCAGTGCAATTCGTCACTGACGAAATGCATCTGTTATAGGCAGAGGTTAGTCCACTTAACATCAGGTGGGCCTCGGGCTTGATCCATCACAATAACATAGAATTAAAAACCTGTAATTTATTATATCATACTTTTTCTTAGCCCAGAGTAGGCATTGTCTTTTACTACAAGACTCAAAACATTGTATCTCATTAGAACTGAAGTAATATGCAGACTATTAAGAATTTTTCTTATAATTAACTAGCGGCCCGCCCCGGCTTCGCACGGGTATTTAACAAAAATATATATATATAATACACACACATAAACCCTTCTATTTGAGTCAGGTTACTAAGAAAAGAAAATAATAAAGAATATTTGAAGATAATTATTTTATGAGCTATTTTTTGTTGTTTTCTTTATTACTTTTATATTTTTTTTGTTTTATTTTAGTAATAAACTATCCTATGTCCTTCCCCGTGTCTCAAACCATTTCCATACCAAATTTCATCCTCATCGGTCCAGTAGATCGGTTATCGCGCAAAACCATTAACCTCTCTTTGCGCAGTTGGATAAAAACTATCCCATGTCCTTCCCCGTGTCTCAAACTATTTCCATACCAAATTTCATCCTTAACGGTCCAGTAGATCGGTTATCGCGCAAAACCATTAACCTCTTTTTACACAGTTGGATAAAAACTATCCTATGACCTTCCCCGTGTCTCAAACTATTTCCATACCAAATTTCATCCTAATCGGTCCAGTAGATCGGTTATCGCGCAAAGCCATTAACCTCATTTTGAGCAGTTGGATAAAAACTATCCCATGTCCTTCCCGGTGTCTCAAACTATTTTCATACCAAATTTCATCCTTAACGGTCCAGTAGATCGGTTATCGCGCAAAACCATTAACCTCTTTTTACACAGTTGGATAAAAACTATCCTATGACCTTCCCCGTGTCTCAAACTATTTCCATACCAAATTTCATCCTAATCGGTCCAGTAGATCGGTTATCGCGCAAAGCCATTAACCTCATTTTGAGCAGTTGGATAAAAACTATCCCATGTCCTTCCCCGTGTCTCAAACTATTTCCATACCAAATTTCATCCTAATCGGTCCAGAAGATCTGTTCGAAAACCATTAACCTCTTTTTTGCACAGTTGGATGAAAACTATCCTATGTCCTTCCCCGTGTCTCGAACTATTTCCATACCAAATTTCATCCTAATCGGTCCAGTAGTTTCAGAGCCTATTCAATGCAAATAAACAAACAATCAAATCTTTCCTCTTTATTAAATTAGTTTAGATGAATAAATTAATTTTCTTAATAACCCATGTGACAAATAAAACCAATTAGTCACCCCGTGACCACGATCACTGCAAAGTGTTTAAAAGTTAAAACGTTGGGAAGGTTGGGTTGAGTTGAATATACCATTACCATAATATATATGTACCATTTGTCACGACTAAACGTAATTTTTAATATACACCGTCATAAAAGACGGTGTAACTGTTCAAGATAATACGAGCAATACTATTTAAAACTTGCGAAGACCAAAATCATGTAGAATGGGTTCGAAACCTATAGTTTATACGCTATGAAGCTACTGGAACAGTTTAAATTCCCAGTTTCTAATGCCAAAAGTGACAGAAGTGGCAAATTTTAGTGGCATTCTTAGCGATCTTAACAGGGGAGAACAGTTACAAACGATCACAGTGATCACAACCATAGACGCAAATGTGATCAAAATTATCGAAAATAACGAAATTAGCGTCAAATGGAATAGGCCCAATGTCAGATGATATAAATTCTATGCAGTTATACGATTTACTTTGTTTTACTGCAACGCAAGAAGGAAACAGGGAATCAATGGAGTGAGTAATTCAGAGTCATTATTTAATTTGGTTGTTACTAAATTAACTTTGCTGGACACTCTTTCACAATCAGCGTGAGGTAAAATCAAGAAATCAACAGTAAATTTTGTATTATTTTGAATGGGATAGTTTTCAGACATCAACCCAAGATCTTAGTAGATTTTGCCGTATATACAGAAAATGTCGATATTGTAGGGTAAATATTTAAAAGTAATAGGGTTTACCAATAATAAAAATATTTTTAAAACAAAATTATGGTATTTTCGCGCAGTGTAGTGACATTGCGATACGACATACTACACACAATGAAAATATGGTACAAATAGTATAATTATACTACGAAATCCAACACTGAATATAGGTTATGTGTTATGTACAGTGCTGCCAGACATGCGATAATTATCCTAGATCCACGATATATTTGAGTATCATTCGATAAAAAATAATAAGTACGTATCGCACGATAGTTTATCAAACGTCTACGATATTTTTCTCAAATACACGATAATTTTGTAATGAATGCAGATCTCTGTAACGAAACGCAACTTTTTGTAATATGTTTCATAATCCATGGCATTCCAGACTCCAGTCGGATGAGATGAGGAATGTAATATGATTTTTTTCCAAAACACTTAAATTTAGTTATAAAAAAGCCGACACCATCTTAAAACAACTACTTTTATTGGCATAGTTTTGGCTGAACGGGCTGTTGAAGGCTATAATAATAATAGCAAAAACCTGCTGAATTGAATTTATACCAAACCGAGTATGATTAAGTGTATGAACAGCTCAGGAATTTACGGAGCAGAGAAAAACAGAGCCCATGCATTCATGCCTCATCCGCAGAAATTCAATCATGGAGTTCTAATTCTGAGGAAGAAATTACTTTTATATTAAAATTATAATAAGATTCAAGAAAAATAAATATTTTTAATTTGGAGAAGAACAGAAAGAACCTGCGTGTAGTTGCCAGAAAATTACTCGTAGGGGGGCGCCTAACATTAAAATTGCCTAATATGATAAATGATTACAGACTCACCAACTTATCTGTTCAGGCGGCAGAAAAAAGAACTACAACATACCTTCAAATTGTGACAGTTTGTAGTTGATTTCCATGACCAGTAGCGCCCTCGAAAACTGCAGAGTTAAGTTGGTGGTACTATAGTAATAGGTCATATCTAGATTTAATATCTACTTTTAAAAAAAATATCAATTAACTGTTAAATTGCCACTTCCTAAATTTTAGCCGTATATTCTAATGTCTTATTAGACAAGGTTGCAAAAAGTATAAAGTTGCGATAAAAACACGATAATTTTGCATGAAATCTCGGATAATTTTTAACTCACGGATCTGGCAGCACTGGTTATGCATATCAATTATTTCTAAAAAATCTTTACCATGGCTACTGGATATGGAACTACCCCAAGATTGGTATTGGGAATTAATATCACCTAAAATTATATAGGATCTGGGAAGTGAATGCCACATAGATTTAATTTCATCAAATATAGCAGTAGAAGGCTCAGGAATATAAACAGAAACATAACAGGTACCATTGACTAAGGCGGCGACAAAAGAATACGCATTACTGTTGGGGTAGACAAATTTGTGTATAAGAGAGAGAATGTATGATATGTATGGCTACATCGCCATACCCATCTTGTCTGTCCTCTCTGAGACATGAGTATCCCCCAATTTCATCCAAATCCAAAAAACACACAGTGGTTATCAAGCTCTCTCGAAAAAATCAAATAATAAAGCCATGGACTACATCTGGTATTCTGAGATGCATCAGATATAGAGATAAGTTACACAAAAAAGTAAAACGAAATTCGGATGACATGGTTCTAGGTGTAATATTTTGTCGCTATCGTAACTTTTTTACTAGATTGCTTAGAATAGTAAAAAGAGACTGAACGACAGACCGGAGAAGGCAAAAGGCAGACCAAAAGCTACCTGGAATGCGGTTAAGGCGATTGATTGATGGTCTTAAATCAAAAAGTTCTTCTTCAACGGGACTGGTAACTGTATGGAAAAAGATTTTAGATTATATCAATATTTTAAAACTGCGCCATCTATCGCTGAGTGGCTATACTATTTGTAGAAAAGCAGGGCGGTATTCATCGCAGTTGAGTGTGGATTGACTATTATGGAGGTTTTGCTATTCAGTCAGATGATTTAAGGAATAAGGTCATTCTTTGTCATTCGAAATAGCATGGTGGTAGGACATTTTGCGAATGCCCGTCTGGCTAGATACCACCCTCAAGTATAAAATCTGTCGCCAACGGTGTGTTTACCGCTAAATCATCCCTCTTTGTCGTATCCCTCCGTTTTGAAGTTACTTCCCTTGCCCCCTCAACAAGGATCGGAGTACTTTGCGTCGACATATCGAGCGTCGTTCAGTTTCGCTGTCACTTGGAAGATAAGGCTAAATAAGCCTCTAAAAGGCTTGGTGTGCTTGGAACAGCGAGGCGGTACTTAACGTCCGCCCATCGCCTGCAACTTTATAAGGCTCAGGTTCGGCCTGACATGGAGTACTGCTCCAGCTTCTTTCATTTGACCGCATTCAACGCAGAGCGACTCGAATCGTTGACGATCAAGTTCTCTCCGACCGGCTCAACCCTTTGGCACTACGTAGAGATGTTGGATCACTGAATCTTTTACCTCATCTATCACGGGGAGAGTTCTGAGGTGTTCCAACTTCTATGGCTAGCTCATAGTTAGACTATCTTGCACCACCATCAGTTGCTCCTTCACCACATACCCTACTAATTTCAATTCCTCAGCAAATTCCCGTGATTTAATCAAATATTAGTTTCCCCTTTTTATTGACGAAGATCAAAGAATTTTTTAAGCTTCGTGATTCTGCGCCTGGTAAAGACGGTATGCCATATACATTTTTATGTAATTTAGGTGACAACACTCTCTTATATAACCTTTATATGATCATGGCATAATGTTGTCTGGTAAAGTTCCCCAATCTTGGAAGTCTCAATTAGTTTTACCAATATTAAAGCCAAATAAATCACCAACATCCGTTACATCATACCGTCCTATTGCACTTTCTTCAGTCATTGCTAAAATCGCGGAACATCTTGTGAAAAACCGTCTTGATTGGTTTATAGATAGTCGTGGTTTGCTTACCGACTCTCATTATGGTTTCCGTAGAGGCAGAAGTACGTTGAAAAGTATGAACATTTTTGTAACGGACATTCGTTTGGCTTTTACAAATAATGAATACATTGCTCTGATATGAAGTGTCATTGATTATGGCTCATTTTTGTTAGAGCTATGTAGCATTGATGGAATGAGGAAGTTAGATGCTATTTAAGTCAAAGCTCTAAGAATCTTTGCCGGAGCAATTAAGTCTAGTCCAATAAATGCACTCCAAGTGGAATGAATTGATCCTCCATATCTCTATTTTTTATTTCACAATTACCTAATAAATTAAATATGTAAATAAGATGCCTGTATACCACGGCGCATTGGTGATAACTGTAATTCCGTGTTTATTTTTTGATTATTAAATAAATACATTTAATTTACGACACCAGTATCTATCAGATAAATTTATCTTCCGTTCACCTAGATTCTCTAGACATCCAATATTTTTAAAGATATGACAATTATCTCAATATATCAAATCACATTACGAAGGGGATGTGTGGGACTTGAACCCACTAAAAGCCCCCCGTGAGCAGTCCTCCGCCAGATGGGGCAAGATAGGATCGCGTAAGCATTCGCCATCCTGCCCCGGCAAATTTATGGCCTTAAAAGCGCCTACTCATAGCATTGTAAAACTTCCCATTTATAATGTTAGGTATGAATGTCCATCAAAGGATCCTGTAATTAACTACAACATTGATATTGATAAAGATAATCCAAATGCTAATATTCAATTCACATCAATAGTTCAAGAAAGGTGGTATGGATGGCATCACCTTTCTAGCGATGCATCCAAGCACACATCTGCTGATTATGTTGGTGTTGGAGTTTATCACCCGCAGTATAATATTGTGCAAAAAAATTCATTTCCCCCTGAAACATTTGCTTTCACTGGCGAATGTTTTTGAATTCTAAAACCATTGGAATACTACTAATTATGATCTATTCAAAACTAATATTCTTGACTCCCTAAGTGCTTTTCAAGCTTTAGCTAAGTTTCTATTTAAATTCTATTTAAACCTCAAGCACACATTTCTTTAATAATTGAAGCCAGATCAAAATTGTATCAGTGTACTCTCCTCGGTTATTCAGTTTTGTTTACTTGAATCCCCAGTCATTGCGGCATTAGAGGAAATGAGAATGCTGATCGCTTAGCAAATGATGCTGTTACATCCGGAGACACATTTTTCTATTTGTAATCTATTTCCATGATTTAACATCTTTACCAAAAGTTTTTCTCCAGTAATCCTGGAACAGAAATTGGGAAAGCAGTGCTCAATGTAAGGGAACGTCTTATTATCGAATATAGGTACAACCAAATATAATGACTAAACTATGGTTCGTCTGTCTGAAGTTACGCATGAAAGTAACGTCAAAAATAATAAGAATGCGTCTGGGCCATGTTTGCAGTCCAGCTCATCTTGCAAAGCTTCATATTGTTGATTCTCTTACCTGTGCATGCGGGGAGGATGTGGGGGATTTGGATTACATTATGCTCTCTTGTCCATAACATTATCAAACTGCAGTGCTTGAGGCTTCGGCTGATCTTAACTTTCCGTTTCCAACCAGTATTGTTTGTATTCTTTAATGTTCTGACCCAGATGTATATAAGACAATTTCTGAATATATATTTAAATACCAATAATATTAAACTGTTAATAGCAGCAATTCTGTTGTACGCTCACTAACTAATTAAAAAGTTACAATTTTAGTTTTAGGATTTCTAAAAGTCATTCTGCTGTTACCTCGAACTAAATTTAGAACAGGTAATTATCAATACTAAATATAATTAACTTTGCCGCTACTCTACGCTAGATTGCACACAATTCAGGTTGTTTTGTAAAAAAAATGTGTCCTTGGTACCTGCTTTTTACCTATGGAACTTTGTTTATGTTCGAAACTATCGAAACCTGTGATAAAGCCCAAAAATAATGATTTTGCTACAGTGCTTGGCAGAGCAGTTTCAACAGGTCTCTTCGCAATCTCGAAAGCCTTGGTTCAGTAACAGTATCTACTGGTGATTACATATAAAAAAAATACTAAAGCACGTAGCTGTCCGAAGTCTATCTAATAAAAGTGGGTATTTAAACACATCTGCCACCCCTCTGGGTATTACAGGTGTGCAAAGATTTTATTCATCCAAGTTTGCCTACAAGCTATTTTCTCTAGTTATGCTTTTGAATTCCCGAAAAATATAATCCTTTCCAGAGAATTCACAAGTCTAGCAACCACACAGCTGCATGCTCCGTTGTTTATCTGACTAAGAAGCCGTGATTATGATAAAATCCGCAAAAATATATTAATTTGAGAACATTACAGCTTTAGTCAACACCAATTTACATGTTGATTAAATTTAGGTTAAATTATCTAATCTCCTAATCCACCTAATCTTAGTAACTTTAATAATTTTAGAGTACTTAATTTATCTAAACAATAACGCCAACAGAATAAGAAATGTTCATTTGATATTTCTAAATCTAAGTTTACTAAATTTTAGTTAGTTTTTTGCCAATAGAATTGCAAACACTATGTGAATATACATTGTATACAGGGTTACTGGTAATTCGACCTATTCCTGGTAGTGGGTTATATATTTTTTATTGGGTACATAGCAGAGACATCAAGAAATAATTAGAAGTAAAAAAGTAGCACTATGTGTCCTCATCACATAAAACCAGACGGAAACATCGTCAAAAATTATAATTATGACTAATTGGTTATCTTTGAATGACAATTAACAAAAAAACGCCAACACACTTGGCGTGCAGATTATTTAAAAATACTACTACATACTTTTAGCTTTCTAATGAGGTATAACAACTTAAGGTTGAACTGGCCGGTAACTCTTCCATACAAACGCCGTAGGGTGATCACTCCCTTATTTGAGGTTTTAGGTCCACAACTAAGCATGATATCGATTTATCTCTTCATTATCTAGGCTTGTCTTGGCACCGATTTGTAAAAAAAATCTTCACATGATAGTTATAAGCCTCGAAACATCCCTGTAATATCACGAATTTTAGCGCATGTTTAGTCGTAAATAAACGACTTATAGAGCATGAAATCCCTAAAATTATTTACATGGAAGCATAGCTCAGTTCATGATCATTTTAGAAAACCTTTTGGAAAACAAATACATCCAGTAGTATAATCATAAACATCCTAGAGCCAAAGGTCGGCACACATAGTTTTGCGCGCTAGTTTTTCGTTCAAAATATTGGGCATCTCATGTCAATACCTACATTCCGCGGTGAGGGAAGCGGGCGGGCGGGTCTCATGCGCAGCACACTAATATATAATTAACAAAACGCACACTACCAAAAGTCTCGTGCACCGCGCCGCGATCTTAGAACATAATATTATATTGTAGGAATGCCCTGTTGCTTTTGGGTGTGCACGTATGTATACACTACCAATATGTAGTGCCTATGCCTACTTACGTACTTATATATATATGTATATATATATATATATATATATATTTACATATGTTGGGAGTTGGGGACCGGATTTTCTTTCGCATTTGATTAGTTTGTTCGTGATAGTAAGTGTCGGACGCCATAATCCATATAGATAGGTAAGTACTTGGGTAATATAAATACGTAACTATGTCTAGGTACTCACCTACTCTCACCTAAGTTAGTACCTAGTAGGTATTAGTCAATACGCAGGTCATGATAGCTATGGTGAGTACCTAATAATTTTAGCAACACTTAGACAATATAAAAAGCTGCATTTGGTTAGATATGGTATGGACGTAGGTAGTCCGCATTCTTTTTAGAATATAGTCTAAGCAGTAATATAACTTCGAGAAAGTACCTACCTAACACAAAGTAGTAAAGGGTTAGAATTAGAAGCTCAATGGAAGATACCTACCTATCTACGATATAATTATCATTTATCATATAGGCCTGCCTAGGCACGTGTGAGATTTGTCAAGATAGAGAGCATTTATTTAATCTGTAATGTAGGCTCATTAAATTATAAGATGTTTTCAGGCGGTGATGCCATAATCTAGTCCTAGCTTAAGGTAAAGTAAATGAGTACTACTAGTTCAGAACTTAACTATCCCACTTACTAGGTTTTCTACACAAAAGGGAATCATAAGGATACTTCAAAAACACAACGTTTATAGGAACACATAGAACACTTTAATAAGAATAATACATCATTAGGGTCACATGGATTACTTCAAAGGTAATATTGTATAGTCACATTTCACAACGATAATACAATAAAAAGGGCTTATTTGGAAGCCAACAAACATAGACCCACACACAACACATGAATATCAGTTACGTTACATTAAATAATATAATACAGTACTTAACTCAATAAGTCTCGATGCAGCAGTCACTTGTGAAGAATCAACAGAGCTCAGCAAGTTGAGACCTTGGTTTTATAGCCACGACTGGCGCCAAGTGTCTGTCGCATATACATTAAAGTTCCCGCCATATTTACCACAACCAATCAGAGACATGAAAGTTCGCGCCACAACGTATCAGCCAACCCGAAATAAGACAGGATGGTTCGTCATTGGCTAGTCTAGAATGAATACAGATCATAAAGGGTTTCAGTGTGGCGGTTATTAAAAATGACAAATATCAACAAGTTTTATAATATTCTACAATTACATAATGAGTAACTTCTCGTAACTTATTTACTTAAGAGAATCTAAGCTTAACAAATATATGATTCTAACACGGCCATACTGACAGTACTTCGTCCACGAAGTACAAAATAACACCAGGCAAACTTCACTTTAAAATAATTATGTATAACTTAGTGATAATAGTAGGAAATATTGTATATGTAGGAAATATTGTTACCGTGTATGGCAACCCACAATTATTTGCACAAAGTTTGCTTGATAAAGAATTTATGTAATAAGTAATAAATAGAACACATAAACAGTATTTGGTTCGAAGTCACCAAAAAGAAAAACCGCTATCGATTATCTGTAAAATCATTATAAAATGTTCATAGTACATATTTGTGGACTACAATGTATATGTATTGGGCGTGGAGGGTAGATTATCCCTCTACGCGTTGACTGTTGTGATTTGCTATCTCAGGAAAGGAAAATAATATCATTGGAATGGAATCAAAATACATTCAATACATTTGTGAAAAAAAATGTTGTACAAACGAACATTCCCATTTACGTTGTTATATAAGTGTCACGAATAAGTATTATGTGCAAGTACATAATTCGTAAAGTATACCAGGTATTTATATGAAGTAAATACTGATACTAAGTTTCATAGATAGTATCCAGTTTCAACTACATATTTGATAACATATTAAGCAATAGGGAGTTTAAAATTTGATTAAAACGACTGTGGTAAATTTCTGCAATGCAACTTTAACTTGCTTAGTTATCAAGTTGACGTTTTATCGTCCACGCATTATTTAGACAATAACAAAATGTACCATTAAACCTTGGACATATTCCATTTGACAAAAAACGTCTGGACCTTTTGACTTCACGACATAAGTATTATCTATAAGGACAGAATTGGGTTTTCCTTTTATGATTTGGACGTTTTGACGTCAGGGCTTAAGTATTTTATCCAGAATAATAGGATCATCATTTGTACACGTAAAATAACTTTTCTGATAACAACAGGCAGTCTACCTACATGTACTTATGTAGCAGTAAAAATAACACTTTAAATTCTCATGAAAAACCCTACTCATTTTAATAATTACCAGTTACCTAGACACGATGATTACATTCACAAGCCGCCATGTGAGACAACCATCGCCAAGTAAAAGGTCGACCGGCTTTTATCAAACAGTTTGCCATTTGAATAGACGTGCAGGTCGCATTCACTTACTGTTACTGCTGGTGAGATCAACAAGCACCAATCAAATGGGTATGCAGTGTAATCAATTTAAACAGTAGTTGCCATTTGAATAGACATGCTGGTTGCATTCACACACTGCTCGTGAGATCAACCAGCACCAATCAAATAGGTAAGCAGTGTCTTTCTATTTATTATTTAATCTAGAGCATAAGTACATGTAGATATGAGTAATTTGATATTATCATTTTATGTGATGATAACTGATAATATAACACAAGTAGTTTATTTCTACAAAATGTAGGGTAGCATGTCATATTAATATTCTTAACTGAAACGTACATAATTATCGTATTTCTTGTTTCAAAACAATAGGTACAATAATTAAATAAATTTTGTTCAAACACCCACTCTCGTGGCCAGTATCAATATATCCTTGTGAATTACAATATTTCATGATAAACCATCTATAGTCTACACCAATCAATAAACGCAGAGGTAAAACCCCTGTAAACCTCTGTATTGTCGCATAGATTGTTTGTTGAAAATTCCAAAATCCGTTCGGTCAATCTGACAATTTATAGAACATTCTACCTAATATAGACATACCGTTCCATCTAACCGTCACTTCAAAGTGTTCCAGTAACAATCATATGTTTGTCAATTAGTAATTTCCAAAAAGGGATCGATTATGGTTTGAGCCAAAGTTTGCGTGACAGTCAGTAATGACTTCTGAAGGGATGCCAAGTGCTAACATTTGTCATAGGTTATCTTCGTATATATGTAGGATAAGACAACCTATGTATAAGAATTCAAAGTATAAAGTGGATTTAATAAACAATACTGTAAGAGTTTGTGTGATAAACAATAAAGTATTTATTTAGCTCTAACATCTGGCAACAATCTATGCATGCTTTATATAGTCTCTGGTTAAGACAAAAATGTATGGCGGAAGCCAGTCGTGTAACGTATTACGAAAGTGAATAATAAAGTCCACAATATTGCCTAATTAACAGTCTCATTTATTGCTACTGTGCCCTGATCTGCTGCCCCATCCCCCCAGACAGGTTATGGGCCCAGGGTACGAAGATCAGCAGCAAAAACGAGAACTGTGTTGTTGCGTTGTGTGAAGGCAAGTCGAGTTAAAATTTCAAGATGGAGAAGTTTAGTACAGGCACCAAGTTGTTAAGTGCAAATAACTGGAGTACATGGAAGTTCCAGATCAGAATAATGTTACAAGCCCTGGAATTATTTGGATTGGTCGACGGTTCGGAAGCAATCAAGAAGGATTGCGATGTTTGGAAAAAACGTGACAACAAGGCCCAAAGCATTATCGTTACGAATGTAGACGAAAGTGTTCTCGTACACATAATGAACACAACGACTGCGAATGAAATGTGGCTCAAGCTATCAGCGGTATTCGAACGAAAATCAAGTACATCTTTGCATTTGGAACAACAAAAGTTTTTTATGTTGAAGTGTGACAATGAAGATATAACCTCATTCTTGTCGAAGTTAGAAGAAATTAAGGGCCGAATTAGCCAACTTGGAGAACAAATATCAGAAAAAATGTTCATCACAAAAATATTACTGTCGTTACCGGAAAAATACAAACATTTTGTTGCTGCATGGGAGTCAGTTCCTCAGGCAAATCAGACATTGGATGAGCTCACAGCGAGGCTTCTGGTGGAAGAAGAAAGAACGACAGGTGTAGACACTCCTTCATCATCTGTGGCACTAACTACTAAAAGTGATAAAGGCAAATCTAAGTGTTTTTTGTGTGGGAAGAGTGGCCATATCAAGAAAAACTGTAAAAGCAAAATAGTGTGTCATTATTGCAAGAAACCAGGACATTATATAAGTGAGTGTAGGGTGCGTCAAAATAAAATGAACAGTAATGAAAACAAGCACATCGAAAAAAATAAGTCTAATGCATTCATAGCATCAATTTGTGATGACAACCAGTGGGTGGTGGACACCGGTGCAAGTGAGCACATGTGTTTCAAAAGGGACATGTTTGCAAAATATACTGAACTGAAAACACCAAGAAAAATTGTATTGGGTGATGGAAATGAACTTGATGCGCTCGGTCAAGGTATTGTAGAACTGTCTGCATTTGATGGGAACGAGTGGATTAAGAGCACTTTGTCAAATGTACTGTTTGTGCCAAAGCTAACAGTAAATTTGTTTTCTGTAAGGAATGTTATGGACAAGGGCTATCAAATGATTATGAACAGCAATGAATGTAAAATCATCAAAAATAATACTGTGTGTGCAGTGGGCATCCGAAGAAATAAGCTCTTTGTTATGAACTTTACTGTAGATAGTTCAACAGTTGCTGCCATCAGTGTGAAAAGGGACAGCACTGATAGTCTTAAAACTTGGCATGAACGTTTAGGACACCAAAACTATAACCATGTAAAGAAGATTTTGGATATGAAAAACATATTATATGAAGGTGAAAGTGAAAAAAATTGTGAAGGATGTTTAGAAGGAAAAATGCATAAACTACCATTACCTCAAAGTGACAGTAGAACTACTCAGACATGTCAGCTGGTACACATGGACTTGTGTGGACCCATGGAGACTACTTCGCTTGGCGGGGCAAAATATTTCCTTCTTATCAAAGATGACTATTCAGCGTTCAGACATGTATACTTTCTTCAAAATAAGCATGAGGTATTCGAGAAAATAAAGTTATTTGTGAACAAAGCAGAAAAGGAAACTGGAAATAAAATTAAGATAATAAGAACAGATAACGGAACAGAGTTCATCAATAAAGATGTGAAAAGGTTTCTGGAAGAAAGAGGAATTAGACACCAAACTTCAGTGGCGTATACACCAGAACAAAATGGTAAAATAGAGAGAGATAATCGTACTATTGTAGAGTCAGCAAGGTCAATGCTACTATCTAAAAATCTAAACAAAAACTTGTGGGCTGAAGCTGTAAATACTGCTACATTCATATTGAACAGAACTGGGAAGAGCAGTGTGCTGGACAAAACACCTTTTGAGATATGGTATCAGAAGTCATATGATATAAATAACCTGAAAGTTTTTGGCACTGAAGTGTACATACACATACCAGATGTGAGACGAAGGAAATGGGACTCCAAATGTACCAAAGGCATATTTGTTGGATATGGAGAATCGGGAAATACAGAAACTAAAGGATATAGGATATTTGTACCAAACACAAATAATATAGAAGTTAAGAGGGATGTCATATTCAAAGAAGAGAAGTTAGAACAAAGAAATACATCAGGTATACTGCAGGAAATACACAAAGACAGTATAGAGGATGTACAGTCAGAAAAGTCATCGGATGATGAGTACGAGGTGCCAGAAGAACAGATCTTGACTATAACAGATACAGAAGAATCTACATCTGCTAGAGAAAGTGAAGTGAGAGGTAAGAGACAAACAAGAAAGCCAATATGGCATAATGACTATGATACAAATTTTTTATGTGTGATGGCAGAACCAACTACTTATGAAGAGGCGATGAGAAGTGAGAACTCCGAGCAGTGGCAGGAGGCAATGGTTAAAGAGCTAGATGTTCTGAAAGAAAACAATACTTGGACTGAAGTACCTGTACCAGAAAATAAGTCAGTAATAGACAGTAAGTGGGTGTACAGAGTCAAGTATGATGAAAATGGACAGGCGTGTAATTTTAAAGCTCGTCTGGTTGCACGCGGCTTTCAGCAAGATGACAGGTTTGAAGCCTATGATATTTATGCTCCTGTAGCTAGATTAAGTACAGTTAGAGTCATGTTAGCTATTGCAACGAAGTTAAAACTTCCAGTATATCATATGGATGTATGTAGCGCATTCTTGTATGGTGAAATTGATGAGGAGGTATATATGAAACCACCTAAAGGTACAGTTTGTAATAAAAACATTGTTTATAAGCTAAATAGGTCATTATATGGGTTAAAAAAATCACCTAAGTATTGGAATATTAAATTTGATTCTGTTATAACTAAGGAAGGCTTTGTCAGATCTGAAAATGATTTCTGTTTGTATACAAAATGTGATAAAGATAGTAAAATGTACCTAATATTATTTGTTGACGATATCTTGTTATGCGGTTCAGATGAAATGAAAGTTTCAAAATTAAAAATGTATCTAAACGCAAATTTCTGTATGAAAGATCTTGGACTTGTAAACAACTATTTAGGTATATTAATAAAACAGGATTTGGAAAAGGGTGTAACAGAGTTAAGTCAGAAAAATTATTTAAAATTAGTTTTGAGTAATTTTCAAATGTTAGAGTCAAAACCTAAGTGCACTCCTATGGAAAATAAATTTCAACTTGTTAAGCCTGAGGTCAATGATCCATATTATGAGAAAAAGTGTAGAAAAATGCTGGGCTGTCTCATGTATGCTGTGCAATGTAGTAGACCAGATTTGTGTTATGCAGTGTCATATTTGTGTAGATTTCAAAACTGTGCTGATGAAAACTTGTATAAAGCAATTAAGAGAGTATTAAGATATGTTCAAAACACAATTGACCTAAAACTTATATTTACATGCAAAAATAACTCAGATATGTTATGTTGCTATGTGGACTCAGATTGGGGTAGTGATTTAAACAGCCGTAAGTCAACTTCAGGTTTTTTATTTCAAGTGTATGGTTGTACCGTTGCTTGGTCATCAAAGAAACAACAAAGAGTCAGTCTTTCCTCAACAGAAGCTGAATGTTATGCTCTTAGTATGGCTGTGGTAGAAGCTATCTGGCTGAGGAAACTTCTGAAAGATTTTAATATTAAAGATGAAACTCCAGTCATGATTTTTGTTGATAACCAGGCCGCTATAAATATAAGCAAAAGTCCTGAAAATAATAAAAGGGTTAAGCATACTGATATAAGATTTAATTTTATAAAGGAGAATATAGAGGGAAACATTGTGATGTTAAAATATGTGCAAAGTGAAAATCAACTTGCAGATATTTTAACAAAATCATTGTGTAATGAGAAGTTTACTAAGTTCAGAAAGTGTATAATGTACAATTAGATTAATATAGGTCTACAATGATAATTAGAATATAGGTTATTATTTTTGTTTAGCTAGGGTTGCCACATGTTAATTAGTATTTTGGTGAGTGAAAATTTTAATTAAGATTTCAAAGTTTTTAATTGGTTTGATAGATACTTTATTGAGGGGGGGTGTAAGAGTTTGTGTGATAAACAATAAAGTATTTATTTAGCTCTAACATCTGGCAACAATCTATGCATGCTTTATATAGTCTCTGGTTAAGACAAAAATGTATGGCGGAAGCCAGTCGTGTAACGTATTACGAAAGTGAATAATAAAGTCCACAATATTGCCTAATTAACAGTCTCATTTATTGCTACTGTGCCCTGATCTGCTGCCCCATCCCCCCAGACAAATACTTTGCGAAACCAACAGTTAAAACATTTCTACCCATCGCCAGTTACTATATTATACAATCGAGTTGATTAGTGTGAAACAGTTAAGGAGTTTTCTTTATAGGATAAAATAACCCTTGCTTAGGACCCAAACTGCTTTTACAAATATCAAGCAAAAGCATAAGTAAATATACTATATACTTTGTCATGACTACTTTTATAGAATTAGCAATCTGTAGTGAATTTATTTAATGGCCATAAGATCACTGAGCAAGTAATATTACATAAGATATTCTCAGATGTTCAAAAACATTTCATATGTCACTAAGTTTTAAGGATCGCTTTTAAATAAAATTAAGAAAATTTTAAGCACAAGGTAATAGCGACATTAGTTCAGATATGGTTGTAACTTTGCTATTTATTGTTCGATATGCGTTTCCACATTGAGGTTTCTAGGTTTATAGAAATGTATTCTCAATTAATACCAATAGTCACTATATAAAATGAGAACATAGTTTGACTTTGAAGAAATCTAATTACGTTCGTCGTTATAATATGTACTTATTAGTGTAAATAATATAAAAAAATACACAATGACATAACAAGTTTCATAAACTTCCATTACATATGCTAGCAAACACTAATTCAATAAGGTTCAGTGAAAGCACCTTTATCTTGAGGGATATATGCAGCAAGAACCGTCAGTTTCAGATTTAAACGTTATAACATTGAGAAAATTTTCGTCGAGGTTATTCTTCACATTGCCACTACATGGTTACAGGATTGTAATCATTATAAAACAGACCCTTTGGAGGGCTTTACCTGCTTTTGCCACTGTTATAGTACTTGTCCAGATGAATTAGTTCGCCAATATACCGATGTCAGTGAATAAAAACTCGGTGCCACTGCCGCTAGTATTCGATAACTCGCAACACGGTGTCGTCATCCTGTTGCCAGGTTGCAGCGACGGCTTCGCAAACCGCGGCGTTCCACTGCCGCTAGTAGCAGATACGAAAACTGGGAACACGGTGTTGTCATCTTGTCGCCAGGTTGCAGCCACGGCTTCGCAACCCGCGGCGTCCAAGTCTTTGAGAGTAGTTGCATCGATTCTGAAATCAATAAGAGTGATTAAAAAAATGAAGGTAGGCAATCTGAGTGATCCCACTTCTGATGTGAGATTTGTCAAGATAGAGAGCATTTATTTAATCTGTAATGTAGGCTCATTAAATTATAAGATGTTTTCAGGCGGTGATGCCATAATCTAGTCCTAGCTTAAGGTAAAGTAAATGAGTACTACTAGTTCAGAACTTAACTATCCCACTTACTAGGTTTTCTACACAAAAGGGAATCATAAGGATACTTCAAAAACACAACGTTTATAGGAACACATAGAACACTTTAATAAGAATAATACATCATTAGGGTCACATGGATTACTTCAAAGGTAATATTGTATAGTCACATTTCACAACGATAATACAATAAAAAGGGCTTATTTGGAAGCCAACAAACATAGACCCACACACAACACATGAATATCAGTTACGTTACATTAAATAATATAATACAGTACTTAACTCAATAAGTCTCGATGCAGCAGTCACTTGTGAAGAATCAACAGAGCTCAGCAAGTTGAGACCTTGGTTTTATAGCCACGACTGGCGCCAAGTGTCTGTCGCATATACATTAAAGTTCCCGCCATATTTACCACAACCAATCAGAGACATGAAAGTTCGCGCCACAACGTATCAGCCAACCCGAAATAAGACAGGATGGTTCGTCATTGGCTAGTCTAGAATGAATACAGATCATAAAGGGTTTCAGTGTGGCGGTTATTAAAAATGACAAATATCAACAAGTTTTATAATATTCTACAATTACATAATGAGTAACTTCTCGTAACTTATTTACTTAAGAGAATCTAAGCTTAACAAATATATGATTCTAACACACGCAACTGTCAGCGATGTCAAATCGACATTCGCGGGCGCGCATTACATTGCATACCTATACATAGCTATAAGATCACAACAAATAATAAAGTTAGTACTATGTTAGTGTTAGTACTACCTACGTAAATTAGTAGAATAAGTATGTATATTTGTAGTAGGTACTTATACCTAAGGTAGTACGAAAGTTTATATGGTAAACTTAGCGATGATTGTAGGCACTTACATAATCAAAAATAACCTATGATTAGTTATTGATTTTTATTGGAAATAATTTAAATCAGTTACGGGTAGGTAGAGAATTTTTATTCCAAATGTGTTCTACCAGGATTGGTAGATCCATGATGCCATCGTACATTACCGCTTACAGACAGATTTTGAAATCGGTACGACACACTCTCATCTCAAAGCTCGCTAGCCGGGCGAGCATTCGCAAAACAACCTTCCACCATGCGGTGAAGTTCATGCCCGCGGCGGGATTCGACCCATAGACCTGTTGCGCGGCAGTCCATTGCTAAGAGCCATCACTGCTTCCCGTTAAGTGTTTAGTAACAGAATTTCTACTTGAGGGTGGTAGCTAGCCAAGCGAGCATTCGCAAAATGCCCTTCTACCAAGCGGTGAATTTCAAGCCGCGGCGGGATTCGAACCATAGACCTGCTGCGTGGCAGTCCAAACCTAATGCCACTGAGCCATCACTGCTTCCCGTGAGGTGCTTTCTGACAGATTTTCTACTTGAGGGTGGTAGCTATCCAGGCGAGCATTCGCAAAATGCTCTTCACCAACGCGGGGAAACTCAATATCGCGGCTGAATTCGAACCATGGACCTGCTGCGCGGCAGTCACTAGCTAATGCCACTGGCCCATCACCGCTTCCCGTTAGGCGCTTACTGACAGATTTTCTGCTTGAGGATGGTGGCTAGCCAGGCGAACATTCGCAAAATGCCCTATGCCCTTCCACCAAGCGGTGAAGCTCGAGCCCGCAGCGGGATTCGAACCATAAACATGCTGCGAGGCAGTCCATAGCTAATGCCACTGAGTTCACGTTAGTTGCATGGTGACAGATTTTCTACTTGGGTAGCTATCCCGGCGAGCATTCGCAAAATGCTCTTTTTTTTATGCCTGATAGGTTAGCCTTTGACCACTATCTCACCTGATGGTAAGTGATGATGTGGTCGAAGATGTTGTTCAGGCTAACCTAGAAGTACTGGTTCTCAAGGACAGCTGCCGGAACACACCGTTAGGTGCTTGGCAACAGATTTTCTACTTGAGGGTGGTAGCTATACAGGCGGGCATTCGCAAAATGCCCTACCACCATGCTATAACGACTGCCATCCTAAGACCACAACCGGGACCAACGGCTTAACGTGCCCTCCGAAGCACGGAAGCGCTCAGTAGTATTGTCCTAGCGGTCACCCATCCAATTCATGACCGCGCGCGACGGTGCTAAACTTTGCTGATCGGTTGAGAACAGCTAAGTAAACTTCGCTACGAACTCTCCACCACGCGGTGAAGCTCAATATCGCGGCGGGATTCAAACTATGGACCTGATGCGCAGCAGTCCATAACCAATGCCACTGAGCCATCACTGCTTCCCTTTAGGTGCTTGGCGACCGATTTTTTACTTGAGGGTAGTAGCTATCCAGGCGGGCATTCGTATTATGCTCTTCTACCACGCGGTGAAGATTAAGCCCGCGACGGGATTCGAACCATGGACCTGCTGCGCGGAAGTCCATAACCTATGCCACTGAGCCGTCACTGCTTTACAAAATATGTTGTAGTAAAAGCAGTAACTTGCTAATTATGTAATAAATAATTATTGTAGGTAAATATTTACTACATCAATATGAAAAGAACAAACTAATACATATACTATGTACCTACAAATCATTGCACCTACTTACCAAATATTTACCTACTATAGGTGAAATAACATCAGTATGTTATTATAAAACGAACGAAAATTATAACAACAGGTACCTACTGTCCGAACCAAAATGTATTCCTCTGTGAATATATAATATTATTTTATAAGAAATACCTACACACGTCGTGACGTAGCTTGAGACACTATCTCCGTCCGTCGTCAAACATCGTAATTCGTTCGGCATGGTTCGGCTTTCATTGATATATCGCAAACAAGTGTGCGTAATTAGCGTAGATGCAATACGGGTGTGTGATGCGCGATCACTATCTTCGTACTACTCATCACGGAGTCTTACCCTTTCCCACAAAGGTATAGGTGAAATAGCATGCTTTGTTGCCTCGCCCGCTGATAAGTTCGAGCCGCCGGCAAGTGCATCCTTAACATCGGTCATAGGGTTTAATAAAATAATGCTTTACAATATCATCCAGGTATAAATTTCATTGAAATTACTTCCGGGCACCCGTCAACAAACACAGAATAAGGAACCTTATTACCTGCCATAAATGATCATTGTTTTCTCGGCATGTATCAAGGGATCACAAGCAGTAAATTCTCGAATTTTTTTACCAAGCACAGCCGCGTAATCGTGTTAGTTGTAGAGTAGGTAGAGTTAGTCGGTTCGTACTTCTTGTATCGTTCAAACGTGTTTTCCCTTGTTATTGCGATCCAATTGTTGACCTGGCTTGATATCGGACTGATTCTTCTTACAATTTGTGACTTGGCTTGTGAACTGGTTCTGTGATCGACTGCTTTATCGACGACTTGGCGTCTTATAGGACTTATGAGCTGTGGTGAAGTTTTCATCATGACCGGACGTAATCGATGCCGTTCGATCCAACAATATTCCAAAGAAGAATACGCTTTCGGGGTGAAATTTATTTGTTTTGACCCCCCCTATAACCTACTATCAGGAATAGGTCGAATTACCAATAACCCTGTATAATTATGTATCACTTATCTTTGTGTGTATTTTGATGTTCGTAAAATTGAATAATTAAAGCAGTTTAATTAAATTTTAAACAGGTATTATTGAATTTATTCCTATTCTCTTCTTCTATTCCTAATCCATGTGTTATACTTTCCGATTACCTATTTCAAATTTCCCGTGATCCGTCTTTTCTCCTCCCGAGATTTCTTAAGGTTTACCTTTCCGGTATTATTACTTTTTTAATGGATTTCTCCTTTTTATATCTCATCGAGCTATCCGCACGCTATGCTCGAAGTTATATCTCAACAAAAACCAAAGTCGTCTTAGGGTGCTTACCATTTGAAATTAGATTCGCTAAAAACGATCACACTCCCAAAAAGTTGTTCCACATGGGTCTTGGCGTTATTTTCGCCATAAACGCTACATCTATGTCAAAATTGACAGAAGTGGCAAATTTTAGTGGCATTCTTAGCGTTCTTATCATTGAACAGGGGAGAACAGTTACAAACGATCACAGTGATCAACAACCATAGACGCAGATGTGATCAAAAATAACGTTATTAGCGTCAAATGGAATATACCCTCCAAGAAGCACGAACGAGGTTGACATGACACTGGCACAAGACGTGCGAGACATATCCCGACTTACGGAGAAAAAAAAGTAAACGTCTATGCCATACCAAAGACAATCACTCATTGACATTACGAAATGACATCAAAGATTACAGAAGTCTTGCTTGACTTGTGAGTCTGTGAGTCTTGACATGGCGGAGTAATCAGCTGTTAATTGTAAATGATACAGAATTGCTAATTCTTTCTTTACGTATTACCAGTAAATTTATTAAAATTGACTATTTCTAAAGTTCAACTATTGAATCGTATAAATAAGTAACACTTTTCGATCCGTATGCGAACAAAGAAGAAAATGAATGGCGCGCGCGATGTTCCCTTGTCATCTGCTGGCTGTCAGCTTCATTCATCCATTGTGCAGAATGTGCAGAGAAAATGTGATTCGCTCGTTTTGTAATATCGTTTTTATGTAATAAGTGGTAATTTTAAACGTTCAATACAATCGTAGCTTGTGTGGATACATTTTTGACATTCCTCGGTCATGAATTTGTGATAAAAGCTTTCGGCGTAGTGACGCAAAAAGAGTTTGTTACCGAGTCTATGAAGTCTTTACAAAGAGATAGTACGGCGTTGGCAAATAAAGTGTCATATTTAACTCGTGCAGTGAGTTGACTGTTAATGAAATAGGGATTTATGTTAGTGGGCTACTGTAGATTTAGAAGATGTCGGGTCGAGTGCGGAAGCAAGTGGATTGCCCCGCGGGCAAGCAGGGCCCGATGAGGGCAACCCTACCGGTGTCGTCAGTGATGAAAGCTAGTGGCGGTCTGAAGAAGAATGCAATCAACAGCCCTACGCTATCGCCGACTAACGTGTGGCGGATATCACCGGATCATGCTCTTTCTGGCCAACGAAGTCCTGGAGCTGTTAACTACAAAGGTAAAACAAAAACGCATCATATTATATGCATTTGCAGCATTATCTTAGAACTATTATTATGTTGGTTTACCATTGCTGGCTAAAATTCCACTATTCCATTATATACTCGCTACACTTATACAGTTACAACATCTCATTTGCATTTTTTGTGTCTCTTGCTTGCTTTTATGTTTGCACCAAATCATCATAAATGTATATGCTAGATACATGCTGTTGTTTGTGCTGTATTCAGAGACACTTCTGAAATAATAATTATGTTCCACATTGAACAAGAAAAGGAGTGTTGTTACCTGCTAATTCATGTGCATGCAACTTCAACCACATCATTACTAACCTTTAGGACAGATTGTGCTCAAAGGTTAGCCTATCAGCTGTGGAAAAGAAGATTGTAATATCTATATCATCTTCAGACTCTTGTTGTACCCCTTGCAATTTTTTTTGTAGTTCTTCTAAATGTTCAATTTTAGGCTACATACTACAAAATAAGTGTTGTTCATCACATAAGTGTTTGTCTTCAAACAAATAATGTATATGTTTCATAACGGTCTTCACCGAATAAACTTTAAATTTTTTGCAAATTGAGCCATTAAACGGATGAGACTCAAGCCGAGTAATGTTTCTCATTGTTTGATTTTTAATATCTAATTTATGAAAGTATTTCTTATAGAGACACCAACCTAGATATAGGCACATCAGCTTGTGGCTGCTTGACTATTATTCAATAATACTGCCGTCATAACGAAAAAGGACGTATCTACCTCAAATTTGAAACGGAGAAAAAAAATGTTTTGTATATTTTAAAGTAAAAAATTTGCTGTACGAAAGGGAAAAAAATAATGATTAATTATATAGGGCAAAAGTGTGGATTAAAGTCAGATCTATCGTTATATAGTTGTGGGTTTTAATAAAATAAAGTTTATGTATTAAATAAATTATATTTTCCTTTTTTTTTTAGCAAAAAAAATATAATAAAATACGTGAAACTGCAAAGAAAAGACGTTTCTGGCTAGATACGTCTTTTTTACTTAGTTTTCTATGAAATGTCTTTCTTACTTAGTGATAAAGCATTGGCAGCTTCTAATCACCTACATGAAAAAGGCGCTTTTAGCCATTTACTGCTTTTTGACTTAGTAATCTTCAGTGAATTTTAAATATGACTTGCAGAAACGTCCTTGTGGCACCACGCATGATATTTAAAACTGAAGAATATTTGAATATAAATAATTTGATATGGAATAAAACATAGAATATCAAAATTAGACTTATATTTTCCATATAAAAAATCAACAAAAATGGCAATCATAAACCTCTTTGAACATAAAGGCTTTCTGGAAATAAACATTAACATTAAAACTCCTCATTATAAAACAAAAGAAAAATACTAATATCTCTCAGAGATTGTCTAAATTCTAATTAGGAATAGATAACTTTAAATTATATTATTAATAATCAACAAAAATAGTTATCACAAACCTCTCTGGCTTTTTAACATAAGAATTTAACTCTTTCAGAAATAATAAAAATATAATAACTATCAGTGTCTTAAATCTAATTAGGAATACCTTATAATGTTTCATTATAAAAACAAAAAAAATAGCAAACCTCTGGCTTTTTGAACACTTACTCTTTCAGAAAACAAAAAAAAAATAACACTATCAGAGTTTGTTTTAATTCTAATGAGGATTAATTAGCTCAGCTTTGGTACATCAGTCTTCATAAACATGAGTAAAATCAATACTATTCTTATCTGTAGGTAAATTATACCAAAATGCTCTTCTGTTGTCTGGCATTAGGGGTGTCAGTTTTTGAATAATCGCTGACTTGCGCTCTTGAGTAATGCCTCGATATTGTTTGTTTGGTTTTGGAGATGGTATCCCAGATTTTATATTTTTTAATCTCAGAAAGTCAAGTGCGTATTCTTGTTCATTATCAAAGTCGGTCTTGTAGTGAATAACGTGGGTGCCTCTGAGGAACTTCACTTCACACATATTTCATAAATATGCTCGAGGAGAAGAATTTTGTAGTTTGTACGATGAAGAGCAGTCTTCAAACTGGAAAAAATCGTCCTTATTCATTATTTTTACGGATTCATTTGTTCTGGTGTGTAATACTGCTTGGTAAAAGTCTTCAAAATCGTAAATATGTTTTTTCTTCTTCATGGATTGCTCCACTTGATGATGGAATTCATCTGCTGCCATGTACGTATGGCCTGCCTCTAAATATTTTAAAGTTATTGTTTTAAAATTAACTTCGACTGAATTGACAATATAGAGCAAATAAGAATATAAAGTCCAGTTTTTGTTCTGGACTGCGCAGTTGTCTAGCCATATGACAATGTTTTCTAGATCTCTATTCGCATACTCAACAATACCGATTATACTATTTTTATTGCGTGAATGTTTATTTAGTTTTAGTAAATTTTTCTTATATATAATATAGTACACCTTGTATATTAAACTAGCGACCCGCCCCGGCTTCGCCCGTGACAAATCGTATACAAAAACCTTCCTCGTTTCTCACTCTATCTATTAAAAAAAACCGCATCAAAATCCGTTGCGTAGTTTTAAAGATTTAAGCATATAGACAAACAGACAAAAATAGCGACTTTGTTTTATACTATGTAGTGATAAATCTCCTATCCTTTATTGCTTGAAAATACAAACTTCAACTAACAGTATAAAACGCATCCTGACCGAAAATCAAGGCAATAATATTATAACATAAATTAACTGCAAACCGATAATACATTGTAGTCTACGATCCCGCCATATAAATGATTGAATTTAACAAATTCTGTCCTTTAGGTACCTGACCCAAACAGTTGCGTCTTTATCTAATAACTACTTTTTTATAACCGATGAATCTACTCTATTAATTGTCACTAAGAACGTAATTTTCCTTTTAATTACTTGCACATAGTTCGTATGTAGTGATAATAATAATGGAATATAATTTTCTAATGTGTACACGTAAATATAGGTACATAACATAATTTGATAATTTTAACTTACGATTTCACCGCAGTTGTAGACTGGAGAGCCGTGGATAAACGCGCGTGAACGTCCTGAATGCCTGGGCGCAACTGATCGTATATTCCCAACCACAACCCCCGCTACACCCCGCATAATCATCAATACTAAGTAGAAAAGACGCTACTGCCACTTGCGCCCGGCTTTTTTATCGTAATACTAATAAGAAAAGGCGCATCTACGCAGAACCGCCTTTTCTTCTTATGACTGTGTAGTAACGTTTTTTCATTATAGGTTTAAGTATTTATTTTGTAAAATAAAAAGATGCATCTACTCAAATACGTCTTTTTAACTTATTATACGTCAGAAATGTCTTTTCTATTTTGTAAATATTACATAATATAGCAGAAGCGTCTTATTTATATGTAAGATTTATAGGGTTGTGTTTAATTTAAACCAAATATAAAAATACTGGCAGATGCGTCTTTTTTTACTGATGCCGAATATGTAGGCAACTCATTTTTTAAAAAAATGTCAGATACGTCTTTTTTCCTTATGACGGCAGAATAGTAATGATAAATTCAACAATATTTTGTTATATATATAAATGCAACTAATTAATTTCTGTGCATGGTTTATTTAACTGATTATGACTAATATTTACACGAGTATTAATAAGTTAAAAAAATGTTTTTCTCTAACAATACATAAGTCAACACAAGGACATAATTGCAATAAGTTTTACCTTCAGTTTTATAGCCGACCTTCCTGTGGTAAACCCTTCTTGGGAATGTTTTTGGTGGTAGTATATAAACCCTCTCTCCCTTCTACCCAAAGGTAACCAACCATAAGTTAAAGATGTTAAGGAGACATGTTTTGTATGCAATGTGCAGCATCACCACTCATGTTGATATGAGTGCTAAACAGTGCCGGATTAAGGGCTCACCAATTTTTTTTTTTTTTTATGTTATTGTGACGGAACAAGCTCGAGGCCCACCTGATATTAAGCGAACTAACCTCTGCCTATAACAGATGCATTTCGTCACAAGTCACGAATTGTACTGCGCCTGTCACCTTGAGACACAGTTGTTTAAGTCTCATATGCCTGTAATTTCACTGGACTACTGCCGGAACACACCGTTAGGTGCTTGGCGACAGACTTTCTACTTGAGGGTGGTAGCTAGCCAGGCGGGCGTTCGCAAAAAGCCCTTCCACCATGCGGTGAAGCTCAAGCCCGCCAGTAGTCCATAGCTATTACCGCTCGGCCAAGTATACCAATAATATAAGTCGGTCAACCTGAATATAAAATTATGGTATTTTCGCATAGTATAGTAAAATTACTATTCTACATACTACACACCATGAAATAATGGTACAAATAGTATATAGTATAAAAAAGTATATTTATGCTACAAAATCCAACACTGGTTACAATACTCGATGGCAAGGAAATCCCAGGTTAATATTTTAGTGCTATCAACTTCGATTTCAAATAATTTGCGGTGTGCCTTGTGTTAACTTTTAGAAATATGTTAAAATTTATATTTATTAGAGTATCTTTGATACAGCCATCTATCCATTGGCCGGGTGTCTATTGTAGCGATAAGGGGCAGGGTACCTGTCATTCATTTAAAAAAAGACACGCGTGAGACTCTCGCGTTTGGAATTTAAGGTTGAACTGGCCGGTAACTTTTCCATACAAACGCCGTAGGATGATCACTCCCTTATTTGAGGTTTTAGGTCCAGAACTAAGCATGATATCGATTTATCTCTTCATTATCTAGGCTTGTCTTGGCACCGATTTGTAAAAAAAATCTTCACATGATAGTTATAAGCCTCGAAACATCCCTGTAATATCACGAATTTTAGCGCATGTTTAGTCGTAAATAAACGACTTATAGAGCATGAAATCCCTAAAATTATTTACATAGAAGCATAGCTCAGTTCATGATCATTTTAGATAACATTTTGGAAAACAAATACATCCAGTAGTATAATCATAAACATCCTAGAGCCAAAGGTCGGCACACATAGTTTTGCGCGCTAGTTTTTCGTTCAAAATATTGGGCATCTCATGTCAATACTTCCATTCCGCGGTGAGGGAATTTATTTATTTATTTGTTTTACTTTAATTAAAACGGTGACACACCAATTACAATAATTAAAGATCAAAATACGATGTTAATACATAAAATAACACTATACAAAATTTTCATTTCATACATCCCTTTCACAAAAACGCACACATTCATGTACGATATTTGGCCATACATCAGCAAACAGATCACAGTCAGGGTTCATGTCCAGGAGAGCATTGAGAGCCGAAAGGGTGCGCGGTATCGGTGAGTTGCCGTGTGAAACGGTGTAACACAGCGGCTCAGCAAACAGCTTGTGTTTTCGGGCTGAAAGGTACTTTTCGGGGACATAAAATTGACATAGCGCCTCTCTAAGGTCTGGTGCATCAATTTTGTCCCGAATAATTTTGCATGAAACAATTAGTTGGTTCCTTTGTCGTCTTACTTCCAAGGAGTTGTAACCCAAACAACCTAACAAAAATTTTGTAGGGTACATATAGGGGTAATACCCATAAATACGTTTATAAAGGTACCTAAGGAAAGCTTTTTGTACCTTTTCAAGTAAAAGCACATAACTGCTTTCAAATGGACTCCATACACACATAGCGCTTTCCAGTTTGCATCGTACAAGCGTTCCAAATATCAACCGTATCACATGATGACTTTGGAGATCCCGAGAATTGCGAAGGATGAAACCCAACCGTCTGAAGGACTCTTTAGCCAGTGTGACAATGTGATCGTGGAAAGTTAATCTTCGGTCAAATATTATGCCCAAATCACGTACGGTCTCAGGATGAACTAGTTTTTGACCGTTTATTGTATAGGGAAAATGAATTGGGTACAATTTCCGACTAAAACTCATTGCTGAACACTTTCCGACATTGAAGTCCATTCCATTACGATTACTCCAGGCGTTAACAGCGTCAACGTCCCTCTGCAGAGCCGCACAGTCAGCCTCAGACTTTATCTCTGTAAATAATTTTAAGTCATCGGCGTATAGCAGGCATCGTGCCCCTTTCAGGACTGCTGGTAGATCATTGACCATTAATAGAAATAATAGAGGTCCAAGAATCGAGCCTTGATTGACTCCAGAACGCGTATGATAAGGGTACGATTCATACATTCCAAGCTTGACAAACTGCTGGCGATCACGCAGGTAATCCGCTAGTAGGCTTAGTAATCCTGGAGCAAAACCGATGGTACCAAGCTTAGCCAGCAGTATGTCATTGTTGACCCTATCAAATGCCTTCCGGAAGTCAAAATAAAGCACGTCAACCTGTGAGCCGTGGTCCATCCTGGTGGAAATATAATGGACAAGAGATAATAGGTTAGTGTCCACCGACTTCTTCGGTCTAAAGCCGTGCTGCTCGTCGCATAGGTATTTATTAACCTGTGCATAGATATATTTGTGCATTATGATCTCGAAAATCTTTGCTGGTGCCGATAGCACTGCAATGGGACGGTATTCTTCTACCTCTGATTTTTTTATACCCTTCGGTATCGGGCTTACTCTAGAAACTTTCCAGTGTGGTGGGTATTTCCCTGTTTTTATGGCCAAATTGAATATGTGACAGAGGGGATAGCAAAAATGGTTTTTTAATTGTTTGAGTACTGTAGGGGGGATACTGTCGGGTCCTATAGCGCTGTTTGATTTTAACTTCCCGATTCCATACAGGACGTCATGAGGCGTTATGTTTGAAATGTGTATGTAGTTACTGTTACAACTGATATCGGAGGTATAGGAAATGTTAATGTCTAAAACCGGCACTTCGGGCAAAAATACGCTAGCAAAGAAACTTGCGAAGGCATTTGCGGCCTCAGTTCCTGAAAAACTTTTACCCTTATACATAACATTAGGTTCAAATCCACCCTTAGTACGTAGGCTTGAAACGTGATGCCAAAATTCGCGCGGATTTGATTTTATGTTATTTTCTATTTGTTTTAAATAAGAGTTGTATGCTGTTTCAACACGCAATTTGAGACTCGATCTTAGATTGGAAAATAATTTGTAGGTGCTATCGTTATTGGTTTTTTTCCAGGATTTGTGCAATTTAATTTTAACCCTGTTATCATTAATAATATCACTAGAAAACCATACCGGATAACGCCTAGTCTTACAATTCTTACGTCTTTTTTTGGGCATGCATTGGTCGAAACAAGAGTGCACAATTTCATAGAAGCGGTCTGTGGCCATAATAGTGTCATTTATTTCAAGGACTGATTTCCAACTACAATCAGAAAGAGTCGAAAACAGATATTCATAATCGCACTTCCTGAAATTCCAATCCATAGAGGGATTGATGTTAGAGGGCTCTAGAAGGTCGAATTGAAGACTTCTGTTGATTTCTATTTCAATATCTAACGGAGGATGGTATACGTCAATTTTGACCAGGCCATCAGTATTTATGACACGAATATGGTGAAGATCATCATCACTCTCTTGGACTAAGACCACATCTAACATACCCCCATACGCATTTACAACTACATTCTTCTCTGTCAAATTACAATAACACATAAAATAACAGTAATAACTCCTAATATTCAGTGATGCACTATTTAAATTAATATCACCAAGAATTACAACGGTTGCTCCTAAGGTATTGATAAAAGTTTCCACTTTACAAAACCATTGCATATAGTCACTGTCGTTTGCACTTGGACTTATGTACACAACACAGACAAGAAATGGTTGGCCGTACCATGTAAATGACACCCAGAGATCTTCACCACTTAGAGTCTCCAAATCTGAACGCCGATGTAGTACAATAGGAGCCTGTGCAGCTAGAGCAACACCTCCACAAGGTGTGCCTCTATCACGGCGTATTATATTCCAGTTGCCACATTGTAGCTCTGCATCCTCTACGGAACTATCCAGAAATGTCTCTGTAAGTGCGACAATATTATTTTTCATCAAAGACAAATTGTTCCGAAACGTTGGTAATTTAGTTTTGAGGCCCCGAACGTTTTGGTAAAATATGTTTAATTTTACGACTTTATTATTTTGTCTTTGTTTGGCCATGAAAGATCTTGTTGTTGGTTGCGGCAGTGCGAAAAAGCTGGTTGTTGGATGTAGTCTTCTGACAGCTTGCAACACCTACCCCTGCAACACCAGCTGACCGCAGATATGGTATCCACGCCTTTAGTCTTGCATTGATTGGCCAAACATCGGGGTTAAAACAACATTCGTAGGCATCTGTGGGGACCCCTATTTTGTACGATTTGTAGTCTCCGCGTGCGGTTAGTTCTTGCACTGTGCACGTGCTTAAAGGACAGAGAATATGGAGATAATCTTTGATTTCGTCGATGTTGGATTCCATATTCCATAAGTGGATATACTTACGAGGCTCCATGGCTTTTAAGCTTGTTTTTGATGAATCAGCTTTACCAAAAAAAGATGATTGCCGCAAGCTCCTCTTCCTTCTCACTTCAATCCATTGTTCAGTTTCAGCTTCCTGAAGGTCTTGTGAACATGTTATATGATTTTGATTTCCGTCAAGACAAATTTCAGCATTTCCGGTTTGTAAGGAATTCGAGGATTTGGGTGTCATAGACGAAGGTAGTAAAGGTCTATTTTTGACTTGTTTCTGTTTGCGGCTTTTCGGAATTATAGTTGTCATAGATTTTTTGGAATCCACTTTCAGGTTGGGTTCAAGGTTTACAGCCTTTATTTCTACTAATGGTGCGGTCACATTGGATATAACATCATTTACATTGTAGGAAACATCACCTTGAACGTCAGCTCCAGGTAACAAAGTAGGTATTTTCATGTGTTGCGATTTATCTTGACGAACTGATTCCACGTTTCGTGTTTGAGGCTGAGCGTGAGGTGCCGGTCTATTCTGCAAAAGGATAGGTGGCTCGACAAACGGTGTAACTGCTTCCAGTTTCTTGTGAAACTCTTTAACTTGGTAAGCGTAGTAGGACATCTCCATCTTGCAGCTCAGAATAATAGAAACAGCTGTGCTGAGCTGGCTTCTTAGCTCTTTTATATCAGTACGAAGAGTTTGGATGTCATCTAATTCTGTTGTTGTCCGTTTTGGTTGAAAATTAAAGCTCTCTTCAGTTGGGCAAGGTGTTGTTGCTCGCTTGCGGTGTGTGACATTAATGTCCTGAGATTTTAGAGCTGAACCCGCTGGAGTTGAACTTTGGTCTTCTTTCCTCTTAACGGTACTGCAACATTCGGGGCACATCCAAGAAACACCGGACTCGGACGTGGACTTGCTGCCCATACATAATATATGATAAATTTTGTTACAGGTACCTATTACGCAACGTAAATATTCTTCCTTGTCATCAATAGCGCAGTAACATGCATCGCAATTCATAATTATTGCACAAATTGTGTGGGTAAACTACCTTATTAAATTCCTTGCAGGCTTGCCGTGAACAAATAGACAGCTGATAAGCGAGCGGTCAAAGTACAGCGGTCCGTCTACACACCGAGCGGATGAGTCACCGCCTGACAATAACACGGCTACAAGCAGCGGCGAATTGTGGAACAAAATGCGAAGATAGTGAAATTAATTTTGCTTGTATCTTGGGCTAATGTAAACAGATTTTCACGGAATCACCACCACTACACGTATTTTTGGATAAACTGTGTAAATATATAACTTGCAATGCGATCACTGAAGTTTAAACTAATTAAATCTTTAAAATAAGTACAGAGTAAACAGACGTGATGTTGCCGCTGTTATGAACGCGCGACCGCGGGTTAGGGAAGCGGGCGGGCGGGTCTCATGCGCAGCACACTAATATAATTAACAAAACGCACACTACCAAAAGTCACGTGCACCGCGCCGCGATCTTAGAACGTAATATTATATTGTAGGAATGCCCTGTTGCTTTTTGGTGTGCACGTATGTATACACTACCAATATGTAGTGCCTATGCCTACTTACGTACTTATATATATATATATTTACATATGTTGGGAGTTGGGGACCGGATTTTCTTTCGCATTTGATTAGTTTGTTCGTGATAGTAAGTGTCGGACGCCATAATCCATATAGATAGGTAGGTACTTGGGTAATATAAATACGTAACTATGTCTAGGTACTCACCTACTCTCACCTAAGTTAGAACCTAGTAGGTATTAGTCAATACGCAGGTCATGATAGCTATGGTGAGTACCTAATCATTTTAGCAACACTTAGACAATATAAAAAGCTGCATTTGGTTAGATATGGTATGGACGTAGGTAGTCCGCATTCTTTTTAGAATATAGTCTAAGCAGTAATATAGCTTCGAGAAAGTACCTACCTAACACAAAGTAGTAAAGGGTTAGAATTAGAAGCTCAAAGGAAGATACCTACCTATCTACGATATGATTATCGTTTATCATATAGGCCTGCCTAGGCACGCAACTGTCAGCGATGTCAAATCGACATTCGCGGGCGCGCATTACATTGCATACCTATCTACATAGCTATAAGATCACAACAAATAATAAAGTTAGTACTATGTATCTACCTACGTAAATTAGTAGAATAAGTATGTATATTTGTAGTAGGTACTTATACCTAAGGTAGTACGAAAGTTTATATGGTAAACTTAGCGATGATTGTAGGCACTTACCTAATCAAAAATAACCTATGATTAGTTATTGATTTTTATTGGAAATAATTACATCAGTTACGGGTAGGTAGAGAATTTTTATTCCAAATGTGTTCTACCAGGATTGGTAGATCCATGATGCCATCGTACATTACCGCTTAGAGACAGATTTTGAAATCGGTACGACACACTCTCATCTCAAAGCTCGCTAGGCGGGCGAGCATTCGCAAAACAACCTTCCACCATGCGGTGAAGTTCATGCCCGCGGCGGGATTCGACCCATAGACCTGTTGCGCGGCAGTCCATTGCTAAGAGCCATCACTGCTTCCCGTTAAGTGTTTAGTGACAGAATTTCTACTTGAGGGTGGTAGCTAGCCAAGCGAGCATTCGCAGAATGCCTTTCTACCAAGCTGTGAATTTCAAGCCCGCGGCGGGATTCGAACCATAGACCTGCTGCGTGGCAGTCCAAACCTAATGCCACTGAGCCATCACTGCTTCCCGTTAGGTGCTTTCTGACAGATTTTCTACTTGACAGTGGTAGCTATCCAGGCGAGCATTCGCAAAATGCTCTTCACCAACGCGATGGAAGCTCAATATCGCGGCTGGATTCGAACCATGGACCTGCTGCGCGGCAGTCACTAGCTAATGCCACTGGCCCATCACTGCTTCCCGTTAGGCGCTTACTGACAGATTTTCTGCTTGAGGATGGTGGCTAGCCAGGCGAACCTTCGCAAAATGCCCTATGCCCTTCCACCAAGCGGTGAAGCTCGAGCCCGCAGCGGGATTCGAACCATAAACATGCTGCGAGGCAGTCCATAGCTAATGCCACTGAGTTCACGTTAGTTGCATGGTGACAGATTTTCTACTTGGGTAGCTATCCCGGCGAGCATTCGCAAAATGCTCTTTTCTTATGCCTGATAGGTTAGCCTTTGACCACTATCTCACCTGATGGTAAGTGATGATGTGGTCGAAGATGTTGTTCAGGCTAACCTAGAAGTACTGGCTCTCAAGGACAGCTGCCGGAACACACCGTTAGGTGCTTGGCGACAGATTTTCTACTTGAGGGTGGTAGCTATATAGGCGGGCATTCGCAAAATGCCCTACCACCATGCTATAACGACTGCCATCCTAAGACCACAACCGGGACCAACGGCTTAACGTGCCCTCCGAAGCACGGAAGCGCTCAGTAGTATTGTCCTAGCGGTCACCCATCCAACTCATGACCGCGCGCGACGGTGCTAAACTTTGGTGATCGGTTGAGAACAGCTAAGTAAACTTCGCTACGAACTCTCCACCACGCGGTGAAGCTCAATATCGCGGCGGGATTCAAACTATGGACCTGCTGCGCAGCAGTCCATAACCAATGCCACTGAGCCATCACTGCTTCCCTTTAGGTGCTTGGCGACCGATTTTTTACTTGAGGGTAGTAGCTATCCAGGCGGGCATTCGTAAAATGCTCTTCTACCACGCGGTGAAGATTAAGCCCGCGACGGGATTCGAACCATGGACCTGCTGCGCGGAAGTCCATAACCTATGCCACTGAGCCGTCACTGCTTTACAAAATATGTTGTAGTAAACGCAGTACCTAACTTGCTAATTATGTAATAAATAATTATTGTAGGTAAATATTTACTACATCAATATGAATAGAACAAACTAATACATTTACTATGTACCTACAATGCGTTGTACCTACTTACTAAATATTTACCTACTATAGGTGAAATAACATCAGTATGTTATTATAAAACGAACGAAAATTATAACAACAGGTACCTACTGTCCGAACCAAAATGTATTCCTCTGTGAATATATAATATTATTTTATAAGAAATACCTACACACGTCGTGACGTAGCTTGAGACACTATCTCCGTTCCGTCGTCAAACATCGTAATTCGTTCGGCATGGTGCGGCTTTCATTGATATATCGCAAACAAGTATGCGTAATTAGCGTAGATGCAATACGGGTGTGTGATGCGCGATCACTATCTTCGTACTACTCATCACGGAGTCTTACCCTTTCCCACAAAGGTATAGGTGAAATAGCATGCTTTTTTGCCTCGCCCGCTGATAAGTTCGGGCCGCCGGCAAGTGCATCCTTAAACTTCTTTGGATCTGGAAATAGTTTATTTATTGCATTGCGCTTTATGCACTTGTTAATAATCTTACTAAGTTAGGATGGTTGTGAAAATTTTAAGTGAAGGAAATCTGTCTTGAGGTAAATCATATTTATTTTAGTCATAACTTCTATAACTCAATATACTAAGTATATATATGGTAACTAAATAATACTTAAAATAATGTAGACTTCATCTTACAAATAAATAGATAATTTTAACAATTTAAATCGTTTATACAAGTAACTTTTTGTAGAACTTGTGCGTTAACCGGATGAAATTCGGTGTTTTATTTACGCCAAGGAAATAGTCGGTTATCGATTCTCTGACCTATGGATTGTCTTTGCACGTAAAGTTGTAACGTTTCACGTTTTTGTGACATCCAGTAAATTCAATATAACCACATCTTAATAAGTTTCACTCAGAAAAATATTTATATTAAGAAAATGGTTTAAATATGCGCCCCTTACGCGTGAGGCCCATAGCAATTGCTACTTTTGCTACGTGGTTAATCCGGCACTGGTGCTACATCAGCACGAGTGGTGGCATGCTGCTTTTTAGGTGCATTTCTCCTTTAGTCACCTTTTAATACATCCAACATGAGGATAGTGCTCAGTCCTGATAATCTTAAGCTTAGGGGAACTGTTAGTGCATTTCCACAGACTATTGGTTTGAATTACCATACTTTGGCACATTATCTAGAGAACCTAATGAAATTTAAATTCAACATGGATGTATTATGTAATAGTGATGATTTGTGACTGTAGTATTTTATATTGCAGCAACCTTGTTAAATTTATGCCAACATTTTTGGCAGGAAAATATAAATTTTGTTACATTATCAAATTCAATTTCCATATTAATTTTCCATATATATATATATATATGGAAATTACTCTCTTTAAAACTAATATCTTATAATGATTTATACCTAATTGTAATTTCATATTCATAAGACTGTCTACTTGTTTAAAATTCCCCTACAATATAATAAAAAATCTCCTTTTTATGTAAAGTATTTATGCATAATACCTTTACTTTATTATTAAATCCAAAAAACTAATTATATACACACATGTTATTATGGCCAATTATTATTTTCAGTTGAACAAACAATATTTTTCAAATACCAATAAGTATTATTGTTATGCCCCGTGGGGTGCCGGGTTGGAATTGCACCTCCCTTTATCTTCCCGTGGGTCTCCTAAGAGGCGACTAAGGGAAAATACTGAAAGGTGGGCAGCAGCACCTTCTAAAGAACTGCCATCTTTTACTGCGTTCCCCGAGCCGTCTGCCAAGCGTGGGGATTTTGCCAATTCCCCCCTGAATAGGGGAGGCTGTGTTCAGCAGTGCACAATCAGGCTGATACAGTACAGTATTATTATTATTACATACTTGATACTTGGTGTGCAGGCTCTTGTCCAGAATTTTGCCGCTTATTATTATTATTACTTATTATATTATTAGACATATAGTAATAATATTATTATTATTATTACTATATGTCTAATGTTTTACTATATGTCTAATATCTTAATCACGGTACAGGATTCTCAGCTATGAATAATAATTATCATAGATAATTTATTTGTGTTGAGAGAAAATATATTTTAATTTATGTTAAATTGTTGATGACTAAGAGAGTTGGTTTTGAAATTGCGAAATTACTAAGGCCAGTGTTCCTGGCTTCTGTTTGTTAAACAAATTTATAAATCTTATTAGGGTGGAGCATACCTCATACAAACATATTGTAATATAACATTATTTAAACATAAATTAACAACTGTATTTAATGTTGCTTTTCAGGTAAAGGTCGGTTCGGCGCCAGTATCAGACGTACAGCGTCCCTCGACACTCTGTATCACAAAGGGCAATGGCCCAGAGACTATTATCTGCATGCCGGGCAGCTGCAAGTTGATAAGTCCACACAAGTAAGTTGTTTTCTAGTCATTTGTTTGAGATGCTTATAATAATTTATGTTTTTATTATATACCTACATAATGTATAAAGCTCTTTACTGAAAAGAATATGGTCTGAAAATATGCCATGAATACAGAAACAGATGATTTTAATTTGTATGGGGTTCTATTAAACATGTGAAATGTTCCAATTTGTCAATTAAATAAGGAAAAATAATCAGTTAGTATAAGGACATAAAATACTAGTATATGCTTACTAAATTTCCAGGCCTCCAACTACATATCCCCAAAATAATATTGATCCATATATATCTGGGACTGAAAATAATGCCTTCTGATCTATTTTAGTCTGGCGGGGTTTATTTATAGACCAAGGACACGCTTATCTCCTAACAAGCTAGCCCAGTCTAGGCAAGTGTTCAGTGCCGATATAGATTGTGAATGGGAAATTTTCTTGACATAATAGAAGATTTGTCATTTCTCTTGTAATAACTAAAGAAAATTAGGCGTCATCACAGACGTGTGCAGTTGAGGATTCCGAAACCATTACACAGTGCATATTATAGCGATGTTGAGATTAGCCAGGGTACAAATTATCAAAGGTTCTATTGTACAAAACAATAATATATAATATAGTCGAAAACGCGATCTCACCGCTTGGAGGTACTCCCAGATTATGCTATCAATAAAATATCTAATATATAGTTTTCAAAATCAGGTTATGCCGTCACGTTGAAAAACATTCATTTTTTTATTTTTTTTATGTCATTGTGACGGAACAAGCCCGAGGCCCACCTGATGTTAAGTGGACTAACCTCTGCTTATAACAGACACATTTCGTCAGCGACGAATTGCACTGTGCCCGTCACACTGCGACGTCCAGTTGTTAGGTCTCATTAGCCTGTAATTTTTGTGGCTCTCAAGGACTGCTGCCGGAACACACTGTTGGGTGCTTGGCGAAAGATTTTCTACTTGAGGGTGGTCGCTAGCCAGGCGGGCATTCACAAAATGCCCTTCCATCATGCGGTGAAGCTCAAGCTCTGGGCGGGATTCGAACCATGGACCTGCTGCACGGCAGTCCATAGCCAATGCCACTGAGGCATCACTGCTTCAAAATTGCATTCTGCATTTTCATTACTTCGGAGCGCTACACTCGAAAACTTATTAGAAATTCGAAAAAGTGTATGGCACAAATAGTTGTAGGAAAAATATTAGCTTTCATTATGTAGCAAACACTTTTTCTCTATGACGCACCGTTTCAAAGATATTCGCGAAAAACTCTAAAGTGGGAACTTTCTTAGCTTGTTGCTAATTTAATTAGGTATTTTACTGGATTTGTTAGGATCATCCTTGACTTTTCCAGTCTTACATTCTGTTTGAGTTATCATTTAATTCTGGTTAAATTGTATTTCAGACTGATGAGGGTGGTGGTACTTCAGGGCGGTCATCTCGAGGCTCCGATGATGACAAACTTGATCGGTTCTTGCGCAGCCGCTTACAAAGGCCCCACAAGCCATCCGCGTCTGGAGATTACTCTGCCCATACCTTGAGTTCAAATATGTGTAAGTGACTGGTAATTAGAAGACAATTCAGAACCATCATAGAAATTTTCATTTAATATTTGGCATATTAGACTGCTTTTAGTAGTGTGTGGAAATGTGATTTAGGAATCGTGTCGTATTAGAGCTGGCCTAGTTGTTGTTAACCGATCAACTAGGTTAAACAACGTCTTCTGCAGCCACGACTTGCTACGCCGCTTTTGAAGCGCTCGTAACGAAGTTCGCTTAGCTTAAAAAAACATGGAATTTAAAACTGAGAGCTACCACTTGCAGTAAATATCATGTCAAGACTATGGCAGCGTTAGAGCCTCTGCACGGTAGTTCATAGTCACGCCCCTAATGGTGCCACAGTTACTGCCAGTAATGGATCATATTCATATTAAAAACTGAATCAATTTGTTACTTTGCAAAACAAAATGTAATATGCAGTATTTTTAATCACTATTTAGTTTTCATATTCTGATCTATACCTAATTAATAATGAATGTATGAAAAAATATGTACAATATTGTTTCTTGCATCGTGATATTTTTAATTTTCGTTTTATGATATTTTAGCTTTTATTAATAAGGACTTTTCTTGACCCTTCCTTTTTATGTTCGTAAAAAGCAGATCTTGAGATCCAGTGATATTACGGGTACATGAGACTTAAACAACTATGTCTCAAAGTGACGAGCGCAGTGCAATTCGTGACTAGTGATGAAATGCGTCTGTTACAGGCAGTGGTTAGTCCGCTTAACATCAGGTGGGCTTCCAGCTGTTTCCGTCACAATAACATAAAATAATGTGATGTTCGTCCAGCGTGCAATTATGCTTCAAATCATATTTAGAAATATATAAGGGTAACAACAAAATTCGAATATACAGTGTTTGAATAGCGGTTAGTCCGCTTAACATCAGGTGGGCTTAAAGCTTGTTCCGTCTCTATAATACAAAAAAACTGCAAAATACATATTGTTCCAGCGCCACAAACATAAGTGTAGGATAGGAAGGTGATGTATGTATACTTTCCTAGCTCTAGGACATCATCACCAACAAGCGGGAGCCGTGCGTGTACAAGCTGGTAACTTCCAAATACTTCCAGCCAAAGTTGACCCACCTGCTTAACCGCCGAGGAAGATAGCGCACGGCTCTAGTCGAGCTGGTTGGTGCCTATGTTGTACGTCCTTATCTACACATTCTTGAAACAAAATTTGAATAGTTTCCCATAGCTTGATTGATTGTTTGGTATGTTCCAGCTGGTTTACGATTTAGCAGCGGCAGCGCTCCCCTGAGAGCGGCTCGCTCGTCGGTCGAGGGCCTCAATCAGGAGATTGAACGGCTCGTGCTGTACCCAGCCAGTGGCACGCAGACTCCCCAACTCGACCGGCTCAGAGACAAAGTAAATATAATAGTAATTATAAGTACATTAATCAATGGTTATCACTATAGATAGATTGGACGTACACATATAGGTACATCACGTCCAGTGTTTATGTGATGTACGTTTTTTAAATTTATCCACTATTATTTTATACCCTTTTGTTAACGCATTCTTTCATCCACGAGACATTTCACGTTTACAGTAGTTACAACTCTAGCTTTTTAAGAAAGTGTCTTAATAATGCTTTCCAAATAAACGTAGTAAATATGTTCTATTTTAAATACCAAGTATTCCCCCCCCGTGGGGTGCCGGGTTAGAATTGCACCTTCCCGTATCATCCCGTGGGTGTTGTAAGAGGCGTCTAAGGGAAAAATACTGGAAGGTAGGCAGCAGCACCTTCTAAATTTCTTCTCAATTTCAGCGAACTCTTGTTATATTAAAAAATATGACGTAACTACATATGTATGAAAAGTACTTTCCTTAACACGTCTTGGATCGTGGTAGATGCTTATTTTTTTACCTTTTTGTGTATATTTTAATTAAGAAATAATCATAGGGTAGGTAGGTACATATAAATCGGAGATTAAGATTATCCGCTAATTATAGATAAATCGGCGATAACGATTTGATACCAATTGTTATCGTTGCATTATTAAGGAAGACCTACCCGTCATAAGATCCATCATGTCGTTATTGTCTTCTGCTCACTTGTTTTCTGTGTGTTAAGTCAAATCACTTATTCAATAACTTCATACAATAATTATATTACAAAATTACATATTTGCGAGAGGATAAATTATAGTCATGTGCGGGATTCGAACCCGCGTGATCCAACCTTATAGCCGGGGTATGCTCTGACCGACTGAGCTAACATGACAATGACTGAAAAAATTATCTGATAATTAATTATATTTTATTTTCTTAACTACCTAACCTTTTGTTGTGTTTAACGTATCAATAATTATGACAAGATTTACTCATGTCAATAAGTAAGTAGACGTTAATGAAGTGCGAGACTTGTTGTACAAAATACACAGAAACGCGTTTTACACAATTATCAATCAAATATGGGGAAATGCATAAATGAACTTTCCAAATTGCCTTAAAAAAAGACCACTGACGGATGTATTTCAAACTGTAGTAGGAACATTCCAACAGAGAGCACATCGTGTTTCTTTTAATTATTTTTTTTCTTTTTTGCTTACAATGGTTCAATTAATAATTTCTAAACTACTTGATATCAGCACTATCGCGTGCTAAGCGTAGATTATACAAATTTTTAGAACACTTTACAACACAATTTTTACTATTATTTAATTTATGTCTCAAGGTGACGGGCGCATGGCAATTCGTGACTTGTGACGATATGCATCTGTTATAGGCAGAGGTTAGTTCGCTTAACATCAGGTGGGCCTCGAGCTTCTTTCGCCGCAATAACATAAAAAAATGTGATGTGCGTTCAACGTGCAATTGTGCTTCAAATCATATTTAGAAATATATAAGGGTAACGACAACATTACGAAAGTAAAGTGTTTGAAAAGTATTTTTGTCGTTCAGATGATTTATCTAGTAGACGTTGGATGGTCGCGCCGTCCACTGTTAATAATAAACATGAAAGTATAAAATTCGCGTCAGTCCAGCCGGTCTCGATGGCCTAGCGGCACCCGGTGCTTAAATTCGGGTTCTGATTTCAAGGCCCAGATCATGTTCTCTAAAAATGTTAATTTTCCATTTGCAGGTAACTCCAGAAGGGCACCGCGCTCCGCTGCCTGAGCTCATCCGCCGCTCCGTGAATACACAGACTCCACACGATTATTGCCATACGGCGCATTCTTCAGGTACATTTCTTCTCCCATAATCCAAAAACTGTCATTGATTATTCTATAACTCCAAGAAAATTTGGTCTTTTCTCCAAGAACTTTTATAATAGGACAGTAATAAGTTATCCTGGGGGGTGCCAGGTTAGTATTGCACCTACCCATATCATCCCGTGGGTGTCGTAAGAGGTAATTAAGGGAAAATACCGGAAGGAGGGCAGCAGCGCCTACTAAAGAACTGCCATTTTACACTGCAATCCCCAAGCCGCCTCCCAAGCGTGGGGATTATGGCAAATAACCCCTAAATAGGGGAGGCTGTGTTCAGCACTGGACTACCCGGCTGATACACTAATAAGTTATCAGTTAGGAATTTTAATATTTTCTTGTGTCCTGCGACCAAAGATGTTGAATGAAAATATTAAATAATAGCATGAAAAACATAAAAGCCACGGAAGACGATGCATGCAAGCTGTGTTAATAAAAAGATTTTTAAAATGGTTAGAGTGTGTCTTAAGCGAAATTAGTTTTCTCTGGCGATATACATTGAATATCTTGCTGCGCTCAGGATTCTTTCACTACGTTCTGGATTCAAAATAGCAACCACTCCATAAATATTATGTGCTTCCATTTAAAAATACTGCCTTATATTTTTTTCCTGAGTGGGGGTGAAAAGTACTGACCTTACACTGAGGTACACTGAGAAAAATCTAAAGTCAAAAGCGCCCTAATGACGACCAATTTATATGGTATAAGGCGAAAAACCGACCAAACGTAAATACGTACAAAAACGCCTTCCAACTAGAAGGCGTTAAACGAGGTCAGTGAAGGCGAATGTTTCTTTTCGTCTTCATTTAAGGTGTATTTTGTGGTCTTACTTAAATATTGACTTTTGATAAGGCTGATTAAGTCGTACGTTATAGTGATAATCACCGTATATAAACCGCCGTAAAAGTAAGGTATATTTTATGGTCAATACTGCAATTATTATCGTATAACAAGTTGCAATTCGGAAAATACTTTACGGAAGGCGTTTTTGACGGTTGTGTTTATTATAAAACATGGTACATTTTTATTGATTGGTGAAAATCATCTTAAGAGTTGTGAATTCATCTTACGTAGTTACAATTCAACGGTAAAAGGTCAAATTTGATTTAAGCCTTTAAGTCGGTTTTCTCAGTGTATATCTTCGATTTCCACCGTTATGCCAGCTACTGCACCGGATGCACCGGAGTATCGCTTCAGGCTACTCCCTTTGATATGAGTTTCAAATAATTCATCAATTTTTAGTGCACCTATGAAGTGAGGTCGGCTATTATGTCTAACACAGAAGCGTTCACAGGTTTTTGCTTCAGTATATCCCTGAATAGCCAACCCTAGTAGTATAATTGTTTTTTTGGCTCTGAATCGGCTAATAAGAACTGCAAGATATATTGTAATGTAAATGAGCCTCAAATTGTTCCAATGCATTTCAAATACTTGTTATTATATCATGGAGGTATTGATGAGAAAGTGCATAAGAATCGAAAAGATAAAATTGAGGTATTTGTATGTGTTTTTTGTTAAATTAATAACGAAACGAAGTTGCCGATGTAAATTAAGCCTCTACACTTGATCATAGCAAAAATGATCGAAACACAAAAATGTTCTGCATAGTTACTGCTTTGCGTTTGTCAGCAGGAAGAACATTATCATATCTCATGTACTCGTTATTTGGTAAAGGCGCAAACCCTTGTGCGTACTCCCAGCTGCAAAATGTCGAATTACATGATTTGAGTTTCGCTGATATTTAGTATATGACCGTAAATGTGTATGGTAATTTTAAATTGATGTGTCCAGACATTCTTGAGAAATTTGCGACAAACTACCTGCGATTAAAATCAAAAAACTGTTAATAGTATTTTAATAAATAAAGTATTATTTATAATTTAATTATGGCAACATGAAAATAATTTGAATATGTCGTTAGACTTTAGAATACCAATCTAACCTAGGTACTATTAATTTTTTTGTAATTTAACTGTAAGGCAGTGTAACATTCAAATTTAGATAATGATTTCAGAAACATACATGTTCTGTGTTTTGATTTTCGTAAAGGCCTCTCTAGATAGAATATAGTCACGCTCATTTCCTTAAAAATATAAAACGCATATTATATGTAGAATATATTAAATATTTATATTACCCATTTATTGATCGGGATTATACGTAAGAACTTATTGAATGATTGTGTACGCACATGTACCAGCCAAATATCAGTATAATTCTATCCATTTTTGAAGATTAACACTTCATATTGTGTGGTCGCTATTTTTTAACCATTGAAATTTGGTCGGTTTATCACTAATTTCGTATCTGGTGGGTTTTTTACCTTATCTCTTTATTTGTCAAGTGTATTGAGCTAAAATTTTACAGGTATATACATATAAGTAGATTGAATATACCCCATAATTGTTGTAATATCTTTTGATGTACCGACTCTTATAGAATTCGTCAACTCCAATGGCGAAAACGGCTTTGATTTAATTAAAACTACCATACACATTTACACCAGGTCATACAGTAAATATCTGCTAAACTTATATCATGTAATTTGATATTTTGCCGCTTGGAGTACACGCAAACCCACCGCTACGCATACTGAGCACGGCCACGCGGCGCATATTTGCTGCGTGAGTTCATGTGACAACGTGGGTGCACGGTCCTACTGCAGCACACGGTATATTAAAAACCACGACTATGTACACCTATACCGCAGGGGGCCGTTCCAACGCTCAACGAGTTTAGTTGTTTGGTTGTTTTAACTTACTCGAAGATTCGGAACGACACGGTTGTTTTATAACCTCAAATTTAGATTTTTGGTGGGAAACTAGCAAAATATATATACGTTTAATGATATTTAAAAAGCAATAACTACCTCTACCTGCAAAATACAAATGAGTGCCTATATTTCTCTCATCATAAAAACCTCAAGGTCATGTCAGTTAAAAATACAACATCTTGACGACCGATTTTGATAGTTAAAAAATTGCAACAACCGAACACTACTCGAAGGTTGTGAACGACGTTAGAGTGAAAAGTTGTACTCCGAGTGCGCTCTAACCAAAGTTCGGAACGGCCTCCAACACAGCTTTGAATCATACGCCTTGTGGAACAGATGCATTTACCACGAGTTCTGCTTGCATGGCGTTGACAGCGTTGAGCTACGTGAGTGCCATATTCGAGCTAGCTATGCGTGTACCAATGACGTCAATTCATGCGTAGCGTGTCCATAGGGTACAGTAAATGGAATAACATAAATTTTCTTGCAAAGCGAAGCTTGACGCACATGCGTAGACTCTCTGTGCGCGGTGGATTTCCTCCTAAATATTAACATTATCTACACAAAAAAATATATTTATAAACACATGTTAATTTTTCAGCAGTATAATAAATGCTATACTTAATTTAAAGTAGTTCTTGTATACACTTCTAACAATTAAAGTTCATGCAGGTCATTATAAAAAGAAATAGTATCCTCAAAGCTCCTTGTGTAATCTTTTTCATACTGTTTTTAAATACTTACTATATTCGTATGTTTATTTGTCACTTCTGAGGACTGGACTACACAAAATATAAAATTTGAACATGATCTCGCATATCCTCATGTCGTCATGTGGAGTCTAGGCCATCAAATTAAATTAATAAAACATAATGACTGCTTCGCGAAAGTCTAAAGGTTGCCTTATAAAAATTGTTTGTCAACAAAAACAAAGATAATAATTTTTGTTGACATTTCATGTTTTCAGTGTTGATATCTAATAAATTGTTGTCGTAGCGGGCGGGGTTTTTGACGTTTCTTAAGACTCATAGCATTTGTGTGTGTGTGTGTTTGTAACCATAACTCATAACCGAAACGATTGAATGGATTTACATTATGGCCATATCCCGAGGGAGACTGATGTAACCAAATATAATTACTTGTAGGCAGAAAGAAGTTACGAATGCCTTATCTATTAAAAAAAAGAACGGAACCCCATCACGGAAATGATTGAAATAATTTGTGGAAGTACCTACAATGCTAATTCAAAACACTGAGCTCACATTTTCATTGGTCCGAATTCCACCAGTAATTTTTTTTTTCAGTGATGTAAGTTGGTGCCATATTTTTTCTTTACATTATTTTTCACTGCATTGATGCTTATCGCTTACAAGACCAATAAGAATTGCCATTCGCCGATAAAACTGGGCACTATCGGCAAGAGTTTGTGTGAGAGAATTTGCTAGTATGTTATCAACGTATATGTATATTGTATATGTATACATATTGTATATGCATACTGGCAAATATTGTTTTCACTTAAATGAGTGGAACTTCAAAACATCTTGATTGATGTTGATGAATTTGAATGGGATCAACTTAAAGATATACTACCCAGCAAAAAATATACTTACAAGATTGGATGATCCAGTAAAAAGTTATGTGTAATATATATGTAAAATTTTATCAAATATAATTATGTCTCTTCTTTTATTAAAGTGTTTGAAAAGATACAATTTCTGGTGCCAATTATTTTATTTTATATTTAAGTATAATTCATAATATCGACGTACAAAATTAGTACATAGATATAATAGGTACTTTGAATAATATTATTCAAAGAATGTTCCAAAGATTATATATCAACACTGAACACACAATTTGAACTATATTGGTATCCATAGACCCGGTATATCTTACTTAACATATGATTGTGGCAATAGATCCACCATCTCGGGGGTCCCTGTCCAGCCTGGGGTCTTCAGAGCTGCTCGTCGCAGGTCCACACCTGTCTATACCTACGTAAAGCTTGTAGGGCGTTTTGCATTACATACTCAGTGTTGTTGCGAAACTGTGCATGGTTTTTACCCTAATTGTCGCCAAACAAAACACAACACTATGAAAATATAATAATTTTGTTATTAAATAGCTATAATATTTATATTTTGAGAAAAAAATCATGTCCTTCTGGAATGGAGACATTGGGCTCAAGCAGCTATTACAATTAACTAAAGCAACTAAAAGATTATTTTCAGAATACCTAGAATACCATAGAAGCATTGTTTTCTTTCTTTATATAAATTAAAATGTCATACATAGGTATAATCACAGTTTCGTAACAACCAATGCAAGAGCGCCTCTAGCGCCATCTTTTTGCAACTATGGGTAGTTAATGCACCAACCACGAAAATAGATTTGAATGACCCCTCCCCCAGCATGATTTAAACGGTATTATAATTTATTTTTGTTTGGCTTTTTCTATTTTACAGGTAGCATTAAGAATTAGATTTGAAGGTAGAGATAGAGACTTGTCACAGTTGTAGGGTTTTCTTTTGTTCAGTTAGTAATGATTCCAAATTAGTTCTGATATAGCGAACAGTTTGACAAAACATTTTATTAATTGGTTTTTATATGACTTATGACAGACTAATCACATGCTGTCAGTTTCATCGATAAGCATATTCAATTATTCAGTTTTGTTTATGTTTCAGTATTCTTTTCTGTTTTTTTACCCTATAAATAGGTACTCACATGTTCCAAAAACAAATTAAAACCTTAAATAAAAAAATACAATTAAAAACAGTAATACTTTCAAATAGCGATACCTTTAGTAACTAATAAATAGTCCTAATATGGATGCTAAATATACTATTATTTCTAAAAAAAATATTTACCTCAACCAAGCTGTTTGCTATATTAGCTATTGTTATTGGCATCCCCATACATAGTGCAATATTGCGACCATACACATAACGGTATAAATAATAAGGTAACATAATATTACAGGTGGCAGCGTGTGTTCATCTCCAGATCTCGATGGCTCCAAACTAGGCACTTCTCCACAGATAAACCGTTTTCTGGCACGTGAGCCTCCCGATGGTTGTGAAAAGGTATGTTAAGTTTACTATTTATAAAGCCAAACTGCTCTCTACTAGTAGTCCATCTGTCCAGTCTGTTCCTCATTCGTGAATATTGTTTTCTTTTATTCATTTAACCCATTGGCATCGGCGATAATTATAACAATAGAATTTCATTCATAAATTGGCCATAGTGGGTCAGTCCGATTTCAACTTATTAATTTCTTATTTTCCCCCGTGGGGTGCCGGGTTAGAATTGCACCTCCCCATATCATCCCGTGGGTGTCGTGAGAGGCGACAAAGGGAAAAATACTAAAAGGTGGGCAGCAGCACCTTCTAAAGAACTGCCATCTTACACTGCGGTCCCCAAGCCGCCTGCCAAGCGTGGGGATTATGGCAAATACCCCCTAGCAAATAGGGGAGGCTGTGTTCAGCAGTGGACAAGTCAGCTGTTACAGAACAGTGAGCAGTATATTCATTGTTAAACTTTTACCTAATTTAGACGTTTAAAACTTAAGAGTTTATTTTGTACATTGTAATTTTAAAATTTTTGAGATTACATTGAAAAAAAATTAATAATTCTATCTAGAGCGACGCGATAATGTTAGCAACAGGGCATTGTTCAACGTGATTAGGGTTGCACTGTGTGAAACATAACAGTAAGATACATAGCTTATCTATCCTGTAAATTCACACACTAACTTCAGAAATTTTTATTTCTCAAGGAATACCGCGTTTTTTATAGACACAACATTTGGTGTAAAATGTAATGGATTTATTTTCATTAAACGCGCTTTTAATCCGCTTAAACTCTTAAAATCCAAAAGGTATCTTTCAACAGAATACATTGTTATAGCATATAAGTTACTAATAACAAATATTTAAAAAGTGTTCTAAGAAAAAACTAAATCATTATTTTAATAAAACATAAAAATTATAAAAAAATATATATATTAGGGACCATTCCGCCTAATTTTCCAGTTAAGCCAACGTGACGTCACAAATGCCACGCAGATCGAGACTAATCATGCGCTCGCAGAGTCAAGACCTGAGGATGCTTCTTGTAGAAGCGAAACGCGTCGAAAATTCTTCCGGTATGACTGCGTGGCATTTGTGACATCACGTTCGCTTAACTGGAAAATTAGGCGGAATTGTCACAAGATATATTTTTTATAAAAGTTTTCTTAGAATACTTTTAAAATATTTGTTATTATTAAATATGGATTTCCTCAAAGTAACGCCTGAATCTATTCATTATTACAGTGTATTGTTCAACGAATTTTTATCATTATTCATAAAGCTAGCAATCTGCTTATCCTCCCAACTACAACAAGATTATCAACAGAATGTTAAAATTGCCTATGGCATTGCATAATCGTACACAAGTATTTTTACACAATTTTTTTTATCTCCACCGAGGATTGTACCCGCTTCTCCCGGCTTCGAGCCCATCGAGCCCAGTGGGTTACTAGGCTCGATGGGCTCTATAGATGTCGCACCGTCCCCATAAGACAATTATTTATTTAATAAGAACGAAGGGACATATTTGAACTATAGCTCGGTTCACCATGTTTGCTCAAATTTGCCGACCATGTCCCGACCCCAGGGACGGCTGATCGCAGTTTCGAATCCGTCTAGTGGCTCTTAATTTTCCTTTCTTTCTAATTTACTAAGCTTATTCGCTTTGCAGACGTTAATGATAAAACTACAATTATAGAATGACCAACCAGAATAATAGACTTTGAGGATGGAAAAAAAATTGAAGAGTAGTCATCGTTTTCATTGCAGGTGAATCTGAAAGCCGGCGAGGGTGCGTACGCGGAGCCCCCAATGATGAAGCCGGCCGTGTCTGGTTTCACGCTCCGACCGTCGCTAGGGTCCGCGTTCCAACCGCTGCAGCCTCACCACGCCACGCCGCCGCGCTCGCCCACGCACTGACCTGACCACTGCCGACTACGAGAGCCTCTACCTGCTCAACACACACCCAGACACGTCGCCGTTACCTAATTGTCCACTATGTTCGCTAACTTCTACCGCACAACGCTTCTGTAACTGCTTCATTTGTGGATTGTTCACCGTTAATATCGTAATCGAAAGATTACAATTTCAGGTGAATTTCACCAATCTAGGGTAAAACTATACGAGGATAATTTTAATATTTGTAATCAACTAACTGTGATGAGCCTTTGTCACGATAGATGTACAATTATGTTGCAGTATTTTAAATTATGTCTCGTATTGACTTTAACGAAATGTGACGATATGCAAAGGAAAAAGTATAATCCAGGATAAGAAAATTATATTGTTGAATTTGGCGGTTTGCACTATGAACTTAAAACAAATATGATAGATAGATGAACTCTTAATTGGCACACCATAATTAAGACAACTATTACAAACATATAGTAAGACTAAATGCTGGCCATTTCTTGATAATACATAGAACATAATTATTCTACTTATTACTATGACCACAGTTGGAGTCACATTTCATAAAAGTCAAACCAAGGAGTTTTCCTTTTCTACAATGGAAATCTAACTAATTAGAAATCTGCTACTAAGTTTGATGTTTTATGATAAAAGCTCTATCACCTTTTAATGAATTAACGTATGAAGTTATCCGCCTTGATTAAATTCTAAGTTGGTGAAATTCCCCCATGAAAATTTGAAATACAAATTTACCATCATATCAACAGCATGGAGTGCGTAAATAGCATTTTAGAAAAAAAGTTCAATTTTTTTTATGAAAAAATATAAATTGTTCAAACGATAAATTTATGAAAATTTAAAGAAAGGGATCAAAGCAGTTGTAGATGCGTGAAGCGGTTAGTGCGACCATAGGTAATACCTCCCATTGTCCTATGTGCTAAAGTGAATGTGTATCGACTAGTGTGTCACTTTTATACCAATTGTAACGGTGTTTTATGATTATTCCAAAGATGTCTGGGCATAGCATATTAATTGCAGCTGTTGTTGATTCAGTTTCTATCACAGGTCTGATAACATCCAATCTAACCTATCACTATTTACATTTATATGGTGGAATAGTCACTATGTGTAAAGAAAAAAAAAAGTTGCAAACTGGTTCAAAAGATGTCCATCATGCATGGACTTTGCATCGCTAGGCACTGGTTTGAGAACACGATGAAATTCACAAAAATATTAAACGAATCGTTCGAGAAGCACCCACAGTTCAAAGCTATCGAATCCACATCGCGTCACATTCGTTTGCGCACATGGGACAAGGTTCAAACTGCTACGCGACTAGTTCTTTACTAAAACTACATCTTGTGCGTTTGTGGCGACTTTAAATCTGTTGTGACAATAAATTTCATTGTTTAATTGATAGCGACATTATGTATAGTCCATGTATACTGGGAATATGTTCATGTATGTCAATTTTCCAACAATTGAGTGAGATTATGTCTCGATGTATTATTGGCCGTCTTAGACGTGCAAATGTTTTGCGGATATTATTGTCTTCTTCGAAGTAACCAAAGCGTTGATCACAACATGCCTACTGTGTGTTATATCTTGCGATTATCCAATTTTAATTTTATTTAGTATTTCCGTATTTGTAAATATGTCTCCAATGACCTGCACCCGACCTCTCATTTAATTGAGAGATTCCGCGAGAGAAAACATTTCTTCGGATATTTTACATGAATGTAAAACATTGACTGTATCTAATACACAAGTAAGATTAGTAGATGGCGAAGATAATCTTGTTATAGTGACTTATTTTTATAAATAATCCTTTAGTTCACGTCTTAGGAATCATTATAAATTACTCCCACTTAATTTTTCTTCATGACTGGATATGTATTTGATCTCATTTTATGTATTATTTGAGTAAAGTTGTATGTGTAATGCTGTCCCTTTTGACACATGTTTCATGGTGATTTGAGCAAATAATGGACTAGGAATGTACATTTTGATGCATTTAACGTGTGTGGAAAAGGGCTAAGATTATTTTAACTTTCGACATATATTTTTTTGAACTTGTTTTCGGACCAAATATCTTAAAACTGGGCCAGAGCATCTTATGGTCATGGTCATATCGGTTGCTAGAACGTTAGTAATGCAAAAGCTTTAAATTGTGGAATTTGATAGTGAAAAGTTGAAGAAAACAGACTGAATTTTTGAACTTTACTCATACTTTGATACAGGTATCTTGACTTTAATTTTTCATAGTGTGCTTTAAAGTGCATCCTATGGTTTAAAATTTTGCGTATTATTTGGACTCGAATATAATTCTCAACACACAAATGTAGTACTGTATGGCTATATTTAGTCAATATCTGTATCTGGTAAGAGTTATATTGTACGCGTTTTGTAAATGATTAATTTTTGGAAAGAACGGACCAGCGGGTTTTTAGATTTCTCATTTTGGCCAAAATGCATTTTTCATCATCGAGACTGATAAACTTAGTATGTTGACAACTTACACATAAATCATAGTTAGATCTGCTTTTGGACATAACGCCATTATTTTTTAAACCTTTTGTAAATTACCACGGCAGATATATATTTTGGAAGGCTCACCTTTGGAAACATAAATATAGTATAATCTTGACATTGCTCAAATCAAAATTTTTATTAAGAGCCATACTTATGATATACGCCGAATTCTGAGAAATAAAACCTAGTGTATTGTAATTTCTCCAGTCTGTAATATAAACTAGTACATATTGATAATTCAATAAACGAATGTGATAATGTAAGTGAAGTAATCGTTCGACGCTGAATGTCGATTTATCTTGACAACTTCGGATACTGAGGCGGGTGGGTGTAGTGGCATGGTCGCTACTAACAGTGCCTGTTAGCGTCGCACAAACAGTATCCGCTAGTTGTGAAGAATTATCGAAGGTGCTGCGTAGTGTTTGTAAGTGTACACGAGTACTGACTTGTGACAGAGCAACAGGGTGTTTTGGATGGGAATATTTTGTATACGCGCTGGATGACGGACGACAATCAGTCGCTCGAATTGACCATGAATGACGATTACCATAGCCCGATATGCTTACGAGCTAAAATTAATTTTTGATATGTACAAATAATTTTTATCCGTTTTATACATCATCAAAAGTTAATCTAGAAGATTACGCTTGATGAAAATGCCTCTCCAAAGTTAAATGTTTTATTTTTTTTGATTTGTAGTTTTATTAAGATGTAATATAATATATTGTGCAAAACATTAACATGGAAGAAAAGCCGAGCCAGTATTTAAAATCCGGATTTCTGTGTAAAATGTTCTGAATTAAGTGCAATATAAATATAGCTATAATGTAAAATAATTAAACAAGCAAACTGTTTTTTGATGTAAACTCTGAATGTTACTATCTTCAATGCCTCGATCGATACTTTTCGTTGCCCCATTGTTAGTCTTGTACCTAATGTACCCATGTATATGATTGTAAGCTTACTATTTGTGTTTGCATTGCTTCCATGTTGCTTGTAGATCCCCACACTTGGAATCCGAAACAATATTATGCTTTACTAATAATAAATATTAGATGTACGTCACAGGTCCAGGTTGTATATTAGGATTTTAAATTGTAAGCATCTCCCAAACGTTACCTAATTTAAGATTTAGTAAGTTTTGCGAAAAGTGATCAGAAACGATTAGCATTTGAACACTGCTATAAAATTGTCCCATTATCACTGAACTGAAAGCTAAACAGGACTGCGGAGGAAGGTTTCTGTTGGAAGGTGTGTTTATATCTTTTTTACAATAGTTTGCCCATAGACTTGAAATACAATAGTGAAACATCCTTGTTCGGGGATCGCGAACATTTTTTAAAGTACATAATTTTATATATGTTCAGGGTAGGACGTGCGTGATGTAAGTAACTCGGCTAGGACCTTAGATTTGATAGTTATTTTATAGATTTTTAATTTAATTTCAATTTTGCTTTTAGATGAACCATGAGTTTGTAATTTTTATTACGATATTAGATTAAACTAACATTTAAACTAAACCAAAAGTGCCCATTGAGATAAGTTTATAATTCAAGCAAGCCTTTTGTTCGGCATTTTGTTGATTAATAATGTTTAGGCAAACAAAATTAGAAATTAAGAAAATTATTGAAGGGTTGTTAAATTTTAGTTATCTAAAATTGTTGAGGTTTATTAATAATAAAATTTGTTTAGTTTTTTTTTACAAATAATGCTTAACAAAGGGCTTGTTTTTAGAGGCATTATTTAACATCAATATTAATTGTAGGTATGTACTGTAAGTAATAAAATAAGAATGATTTTATTATAGTTTTGTTTCAGAGAAGAAATTCTAATTAAGTACTATTTTTGTTTCCAATATTTTATCACTTATCTGTTTTCACTGTAATGTATCTTGCTGTATTGCAGACATATCCAATATACAGACTGATTTAAATATGATTTTTAATTTGCCTCAACTCCGAATATTGGCATTGGCATGACAATAAAAAAAAACTTTATCTGCGTACCATCAGCAAATAAAAGTGCAAATGCTTACTTGGCGAATTTAGATGATTAGAACACATCATACTTTATTGTACCCGATTCGGGAAAAAACAAACAAAGCATGTTTATTCTTGACTCACCTAACGTATGATCAGTTTGGAGACATGGTAGATGTAATGCGTAATAAAAAATACAGTAAAAAATCGAACTTCTTTGAGTGTACTCAAGAATAGTGGAATAGCCTTGGGTGGCCGCGTCAATCCTCAGATGGCTCATAGAGCAATAAGAACTAACAACAATTGGACAAAAAATAGGAAAGACATGCACAAGGAATACGTAGCATTATAATAAGTTCACAAAGAATGTGTGAAAAATTATGTGTTCTAATATGAGTAAATAAAGAAACAATTGAAATATTTGAGCGGAGACAGTGAGAAGTCCAACAATATCCAAGTGGTTCGTGCGGTGAGAGTCAATATAAAGGCATTATATGGGAGAGTAAGGTATGAAGAATGAAAAAGCCGTTTAGGGCTAGATGAAGTACGTAGGTATGCAAGATATTGGAAGCGGCTAACCTTTATGTGGCTGTTCTTCAATTAGTTGTTGCAAGACGAGAATGATGCGTTCGCTGATAAATAGTGCAGCTTGAAATAGTCATGAATGGAAAAAAAAATGATTTGGAGGTGAGAAACGAGATAGGACAGTCACCCAGAACCAGTTCGGCTTCATGCATTTTGTATTTGACTTTCATAAGAGCGTCGTAGACCCTAAATTGAATAAAAGATTTTGACTTGATTTTGTTTTTGCTACACTGCTGAGTAAATGCCTTCCTTCCGTTCAACTACTTTGGTATGGTTTTGGTAAACCTCTGTCAGTGGAGTCGAGGTAGGCCAAATAACCGCAGTCTAGACAGGCCAATTCCCAGTAGGACAGTTGGTTGACAACAGAGCTTTTGCCCAAAACTCTCCGGGCAAGCGGTATACGTGCCCTGCCCCGTCCCGCTTTAGCAAGGCTTTGCGAGTTGTATCAGTGATGTTTTTTGCTATGCTATCGTTATAGAACAGGCACGAGACCCACCTAGGCGCGGTAACCTCTGCCTATAAAAGATGCAGTTGGTCAAAATAGCACAAAAAAAATTACAAATTTCATGTGACAGTAAACCGAAAATTACAGCTTGGCGTTAGAAAAAGGTATGAGGTAAGGGATAGTCTTTGATAGTGTGTGGATATGCTCTTAAGAGCTTATTATCTTTGGTATCAGTAGGTCGCTCACTCAATAACAAGCCCACGGGTAATTTTATTTACCAATAGACCCATAACACCAGATAGCCATTCTATAAAACTATTATCCCAAACCAACGCAATAATATGTTGTTCGTTGTCCTAGAAAGCATACAATTAAGAACTCCGGTTTTTAGGCTGGCGCTGAAAAATAGATAAGGGTAATACCAGGCACTTATTGAAGGTATAAGAAGGCATTGCATTGTTGCAGAAAATGCAAGCAATGTCCAGAGAAAGCTATAAAAAGAGTGTCGGTTAAATAAATTAATTCAGGTTGACAACGGTGCACGATACAACTCTCCCCCTCCATACTTCATGATAAAACTGAAGCCAAATAAAACCACGATCCTGTATAACTGCCCATTTCACACTCCACGGGTTTTCTGTACTGTTGAAAGGGAAAGCATATGGTTGGCATTTTTGGCTTGACTTGTATTGTGCGCAGTGCTCCATCTGAACAGGAATTTCTTTATTTCATATATAAAGAAGTTCGTTTCGGATTGATAGATTATTGAGCATATGTCATGATATGTGAATGCACATGTTCGGTAGTACATTTAATTTTTCTCAGATAGAATTCCATTGTGTTGTTGTCATTGTGAATCTGTTCCGATTATCAGTACCTGGACCCGGATTTTTGAAGCATTGATGGCTCAATGGCATTGGCTATGGACTGCGGCGTAGCAGGTCCATGGTTCGAATCCCGCCGCGGGCTTGAGCTTCACCTCATGGTGGAAGGGCATTTTACGAGTGCCCGCCTGGCGACCACCTTCAAGTAGAAAATCTGTCGCTAAACACCTAACGGTTAAAGACTAGTCCATCTAACATCAGGTGGGCCTCGGGCTTGTTCCGTCACAATGACATAATAAAAACCTCGGATAATCATGAAACAATTGTGATATTGACCGAGACATGATAAACTTGGTTGGTAAAAGGTAGGGTGAAATGGCGACGTAAATACGTGGTTAAACGGGACCATTTATGACCCGTTAAGGTCAAAAAACCTAAAAAAATAACCTGAGCATCACAAGAAGACCTGTCCTGATCTACTCGTAAGTACATAACCAATATACAATAGAGGATGAATGACGCTAGTTATAATAATACCAACTGGTAGAGGGTTTTTTTTTTGTTATTGTTTCGGATCAAGCTCGAGGCCCACCTGATGTTAAGTGGACTAATCTCTGCCTATAACAGTTGCAATTCATGACAACTCACGAATTGCACTGCGCCCGTCACATTGAGACATAGTTGTTAAGTCTTATTGTGCCTGTGGCTCTCAAGGACTACTGCCGGAACACACCTTTCGGTGCTTGGCGACAGACTTTCTACTTGTGTTTAAGCATTTGGACTGCCTGTAAGTCTGCAATGACTTATAGGTTGTCGAAATGATTTTACCGTAGTAGCTGTAGTGTTGTATAAAGCTCGTAGTATTTTGTTAATAAATTATAATAACTGAAAATGAAAGTCTTATTGGTATTCTGACAAATGTATTCACAATAACATCTACAGTATACATACATACTATATTGCTTTATAAAGAAAAACCAACAAATTATCACAATTCAAAGGGTAAACTCCCCAACAAAATATATACACAACATAATGTATTTATTATATTTAATGCACCAAGAAAAATATACATCAGTGGTAAACAAACATTTTCATAAACAATAAACCGAAAGAAACTATACAAACAAAAATATAATAACTAAGATATACATAAGTATGAATGTCACTATTAATGGATGGATTGTAATAATAATAACCACACCATGTATCTAAGGCTGCAAATCCACCATGGAGGAGGATGAATGGTGTAAGAGGAATTAATATATCAACAGGATCACTTAATTTTTCCATCCTCGCTGAGCGCATCTTTAAAGCAGTGATGGCTCAGTGGCATTGGCTATGCCGCGCAGGAGGTCCATGGTTCGAATTCCGACGCGACCACCCTCAAGTAGAAAATCTGTCGCCAAGCACCTAACGGTGTGTTCCAGCAGCTGACCTTGAGGGCCAGTAATTTTAGGTTAAGCCTGTTAGGACCTTCGACCACAACATCACTTACCATCAGGTGAGATTGTGGTCAAAGCCTTACCAATCAGCAATAAATAAAAATGGTCTAGAGGAAATGTACTAACGGAGCTTTTTATTCGTACATATAACCCGGTTTAACTCATTGGGATCATCGATAATGATAACAGTAGAATATCATTAATAAATAGGCGAATAAAGGTATAATAACGTGAAAGTAGGTGAGCAGCAGTGCCTTCTGAGGAACTGCGATCCCCAAGACGCCTGCCACGCGTGGGGATTATGGCAAAACCCCTCTTAATGGGGGAGGCTGTGTTCAGCAGTGGACAATTCAGCTGATACTGTACAATACAGCCATCAGTGTCAAAGTGAGATTGGTTGAAAACAATGATTTGACCGCCATCTTCGTTTTTTTTATAAATACTAGTTATACCAAAAAGTAGAACATGTATGACAGGGAAGTGAGCAAGGGACGCGAGCAAGGATGTGCACATGCAAAACTTTGTTTTAGGTTATAGCATGCTTGAGCTTCAATGCATGGTGGAAGGGCATTTTGCTAATGCCCGCCTCCACCACCCATAAGTAGAAAATGTGTCGCCAAGCACATAACGGTCGCAGGGCTGTTCGAGTTGTGACGAAATGCATCTGTTATAGGCAGAGGATACAGCTTATCATCAGGTGGGATTCGTGTTTGTTCCGTCAAAATAACAAAAAAAAACAGCTGAAAGTCCGCTGCGCACAATCGCACCGCTCATCTTCCTCGCACATCCATGGTGAATACGCAGCCTAATCATTCTCAAAAAAATAACTCTATTTCTGCCAAAAATTCTAGGTAACGTTCTGTTGGAATATGGTGAAGCATACTTTAGCTTTGATGGTAGCTTCGGTTGTTTCTTACTAACTATAACACTGTCCGGGATTGTTTCAAACGATAGATGAGTTGTGGATGCGATCCGGATCCGGATTTATATAACGAAAGTACTAACGTGAATGAAACACTATGAAATTTAGCTTACAAAATTACAAAAGAAAAAAAAATAAACAAGAGCGTGACATGAAACCCGCATGTGTTGTTTTTTCCTTTTGTTGTAATTTTGTAAATATATTCACTTAGCAGGCGTCAGTGCAATAATTACAATGTTAGAACCTTGAAATAAACGTCATGAGCCCTTAAAATGTTGGTATCTACCATAATGTTTAATGTCAAGTAATAACCGCAGCGAACCTTGCTTGATCGGCTAAGAACGACTAAGCAAGCTCCACTACGAACGCTTCAAATCAGAAAAGTGTAACTCTATTAGCAGTTTACCACTCTTCCGTTAATTTATCAAAATTTAGTCTTACGTGTCTCCAGATTTTAATCTGGTTACAAATTGAGAAATCACTTATCCCGTTTTAATAGTGGCGACACATTTTTATTTACAATAAGGGAAATAATTTCATTACTACAATTAACTGGTTACAAATGTGGAAAACTGTGGTACAATGGGAATTTTCCTGTTAGGAAGCTGGTTATAGATTTCAGTTACTTAGTGGACCGAAAGGGAATGTATAAGGTAGGGTACCTATGTTCAATAAGTGTAATGTCATTATAATACAAATACAGAACTATGACCATTGGATCATATTGGGTAACTATGACCATTGAGTCACAGAGTACGACAGTTATAAAGCAATAAATTGGTGTTTGTGCGAATTGCCTTTTTAACCAACTTTAAAAAAGGAGGGGGTTCTCAATTACTCCGCCAATTATAAATAAAATTTATTTTGATGGTCCCATTTAAATTTGATCAACATCGGTTTTTAATTTACACTCAAATAAGTGAAACAACTGTTTGTAATATGTCTATAGTAGGCATTTTAAGTTTCACTAAAATAAAAAGCTGAACTAATATTTTTAGATTCATAAAAGAACGGGCTTGCCTTCTAAAACTGCAAAATATGATATAACTTTTGAAAGACGCACTATGAAAATGGTAGCTTTAAGTGATTTGAATCATTTTAAGCTCCCATTTTCTGATCGGTACTGACTTCAAATTTTTTTCATACTTTTCAGTGAAAGAAGTCGGTTCCGTTGTTTGTTACATAAATATTCATATGCCTTGTGGTGTTTATGTCGTGTTTTAATCAGCGTCAGACCATGTTTTTGTAGTAAAATATTACATTAAAATTAGACCCCATTGCAGTGTATATGAATCGAAACTATTATTAAATGCATCAGATTAAAAAAAAACTCAATCACAATTAAATTATCTTATCCTAGAACTCCATAGATACAAACCATTGCATTATTTAACATCTCACAATCGGAAAATAGGAATATGACATACGGTATGAAATCTACTTCCTTAAAAATAAAGTAACATTAGTCTACTAACTCTTAAATGCGTCCCTTAATTGTTAGGGTTCCTTTGAGCATATTTCTGCTTCTGCTCCGCAATCCACGAGAGGATTTTCTCTTTGAGTTCCGTGTTGGATTTCACTTGATCCATGGAGAGTGGGGAACGGTTGAAAGGATCCGATTGGTCACTCAGCAGATGCCTGGAAATATATGTGCAAACATATACATATGTCCAAGAAGTTTTTTTTTATTTATTTTTTATGCCTGAACCTGATATGTTAGCCTTTGACCACTATCTCACCTGATGGTAAGTGATGATGTGGTCGAAGATGTTGTTCAGGCTAACCTAGAAGAACTGGCTCTCAAGGACAGCTGCCGGAACACACCGTTAGGTGCTTGGCGACAGATTTTCTACTTGAGGGTGGTAGCTAGCCATGCGGGCATTCGCAAAATGCCCTACCACCATGCTATAACGACTGCCATCCTAAGACGATAACCGGGACCGACGGCTTAACGTTCCCTCCGAAGTACGGAAACGCTCAGTAGTAATGTCACTAGCGGTCACCCATCCAACTCATGACCGCGCGCGACGTTGCTTAACTTTGCTGATCGGTTGAGAACAGCTAAGTAAACTTCGCTACGAGCGCTTCAATATACGTTTTTATATACTTTTAAATTGTACAAGAATACATATGTTTTTTTTCGTATATATTTAATTCGGCCTGGATTTGATGATACCGCAATTAAAACATAAATTTCATCCATCGCTTGAACAGGCAACTGGATTTGTATTGCCCATGTTTGTGGCTGCTATGGATCATTTTATGACTCCTGTTATGAAAAACTAGTATTAATCCTATGCGCATTGTTTTTCTGATAAAATAAACTGTCACTATGTATTTACATAACAGTTTTTTTTCATTGATGATACAATTGCACTCAAAATGTTCTAGGGCCAAGTAAACCCTTTGAAGCAGTGATGGCTCAGTGGCATTGGCTATGGACTGCCGCGCAGCAGGTCCATGGTTCGAATCCCGCCGCGGGCTTGAGCTTCACCGCATGGTGGAAGGGCATTTTGCGAATGCCCGCCTGGCTAGCGACCACCCTCAAGTAGGCAATCTATCGCCAAGCACCTAACGGTGTGTTCCGGCAGCAGTCCTTGAGAGCCAGTGAAATTACAGGCACATGAGACTTTAACAACTATGTCTCAAGGTGACGGGCGCAGTGCAATACGTGACTTGTGACGAAATGCATCCGTTATAGGTAGTGGTTGGTCCGCTTAACATCAGGTGGGCCTCGAGCTTGTTCCGTCACAATACCATTAAAAAAAAACACTTTTAAGTCATCGTAAGCATCGTATCTACATCAATTTATATACAATACCATTGCCTTTCATATTTTTTTATAACTTTTACATTAACCTTTGACCACTATCTCATCTGATGATAAGTGATGATGTGGTCAAAGATGAAGGCTAACCCAGAATTACTGACTCTCAAGAACAGCTGTTGGAACTCACCATCATATACTTGGCTATAGATTTTCTATTTCAGGGTGCTAGATAGCCGGGAATTCGTAAAGTGCCCTATCACTATGCCAGAACAACTGCCATCCTTAGACAACAACCGGGAATGCCGGCTTAACGTGCCCTCCGAAGCACGGTAGAGCTCAGTAGTAATGTCACTAGCGGTCCAAGTTATCACCGCAGCTGTGGTTGCTAAACTTTGTTGAACGATGCTACGAGTGCTTCAAATACCTTGCGATAGTGGTCCTGTCGACTGTAGTTCTGGAGCTAGGCAGTATAACGGGGTCCATCATGACGGTGCTCATGATAGGGTCCAGGAATTCGTCTGGAGCGTTTGCCAACATTTCTTCGTTTTGTTGCTTCTGTTCCGCAAACAAAGCGACACGAGCTGCCACTTCTTGAAGGTTACCAATCAGCGAACCGCCACCGATGCGCACTGAGAAAAATTTGGAATTTATGTATTCCAATCATCTGGTCTCCTACCACAAAACTACATAAAATATGTTGAAGAAGATAAAAGACTCGTTATTTTTGTTCACACCTCTATATTATGAATATGCGTTCTCAGTATTTTTTGTTTTCAAGAATTACTGTGGCACATTAAACATACCAATTATACAGGGTAAGTGGAAAAATGCTAACAAGTTAGTCCTAACAAACATTTTAGATGAATGGTTAATTTTATGTTTTTGTGACGGAACAAGAACGAGGCCCACCATATGTTAAAAGTCTCTTGTGCCTGTAATTTGTTATTTCATATTTTTTCAATACTTTCCTCGATGTAAATATTCTAAACACTATTTAAAGGGAGCTTGTGGACTACCTACATTTACACAGACATACAACATTAGTTCTACGACTATACTCAACACCTAAAACATCTATCAGAAAAAGAAAAAAAAGTTTTTGTCATACTGTCTGAAACTTTTAACTTATTTGCCTCGTAGCAAATGACAATGACTACTCCGAGCTATGACCCCGCCACGGCAACACTGGACCGCACCGCACTAGCTTTGTAATAGTTTTGAATATACACATTGAGGAAAGTAATAAAAAATATGAAAATTTACAGGCCCAACAGACTTTTAACATCAGGTGCGTCTCGGGCTTGCTCCGTAAAAATATAAAATAAACATTCATCTAGTAATAACAAAATTACAAATATACGAGAGAAAAATTATAGTCATATGCGGGATTCGAACCCGCGTCCATCGGCGGATTATTATTTGCGGATGATTCTAATGTAATCCGCATAGCAGGCGTTATTGCAAACATAACAATATTAAAATTCATCTAATAATGTTTGTTGGGACTAACAGAAGTTAACTCTAAGAGGTTGTTAGCAATTTTGGAATAACCCTGTATATTTTCAACTAATTCAAATTTTGATGTAAGCCCCTGAAAAAAATACTCTAAGCTCGACCACTATGACGGCCCCCTATTTCATTAAAGATTCAAAATACATTTATACTCTATTGGACTTCGCAAGCGACATCTATAGTCAAAGTGAATTGAACTACAAATAAGACTAATTTCATAATTTGCTCTAATCTTGTTTACAATGGCGGAACCCCATAAGTGTAAAATTTTAATTTCTTGCATTAACCCCTGCAAAGCGAATAATCATGATGTTAATATATCTATGTAGTTACCCAGCACGGCCTCAGCAAGAGTGAACAGTTGCGGGGAGTAGCACCGGCCATCGTCTGAGACTGCGGCGCAGAAGCGGTCGTTGTTCCCGAGGCCTACGTACATACGACATATGTCTAGCACGGTGCGGGCCGGCTCGAACTCGAATTCTTTCATGTCTTTTACCTGGAACAGATAAACGTAACATAGGTACATGAAATACATTAAGAATTTTAAAATTTGCATTCATAAACACTGTATGATTATGGCAGGTACCCAGGGGTAGCAGGTAGAAAGGATTTCCATGACAAAACCCATGGCCCACCACACCATGTTATTTCAATATATTGGAAAATGCTAACAACCTCTTAGGATTGACTTCTGCTAGTCCTAACAAACATTTTGAGAAGTAACAGACAATGCCTAACTAACTTCGAATTATAGATGATTAGATCCTGGATTAACACAGAATACTTTTCACCACATATTTTTTGCGACTAAAACCGCTCGGCGCAGCTAGTTTTTTATTTAAGTATATATACAGACGAGAATTGCTCATTTAAGGTTTTTAGATAGTTATTTTCACACAATATAATATACAATTAAGATATCTTCGTTACAATTGTAATTTAGAGTCAACTTTGCAGTAACTTCATTATGTAGAGAAAATTAAAAAATAATAATTAAACCGGACGTAGCGGCTAAAATTAAGATATTTTTGATTCATGCTACAAACTTAATATGTTTTACTAAAAAAACAGGGTGAGCTATAGTGTGCGCGGAACTAGTTGGCCGCGCCATAGGTATGTGAGCGCTGGAGAGACGGGGGCGCTTGCTTTGGTAACTTGTCAGGCACAAAACTCACAGAAACAAAAAAAATGCACCAGTTTATTTGCAAGTCGTGATCAATAAGCGGTTCTTTATATTATATATTAAGTTATATTTGTATATATTAAGATCTATCCAATCAGATAATTGATCCAAACCAATAAGATAGTGGAGCTCAATTAGATAACTGAGCTCAATGCTTACCACAATTCAGTCACAAAATCTAAAGCACTAATAATATTCAGGCTTCGATTTTCGTTATTATTTTAACTAGTTTCTTATCCTTTTAGTTTTTTTCCTTTTAGATCATCCAATTAGAATTAACAAACAGTAGTTTTGCAATGAATCCTTACCTTCGGATTCACATCGAGGACATCTAGCAGCCCTGAATTGTTAAAATCATTCAGTGTTAAAAAAAAATGGGGTGTGAAAAATGGACATGGGTGTTTATTGTACGTGAATACGTTTAAAAATGGCGTGCTCCCCCCTACGCCGCGCGCGATGTTACAGTCCATAATTAGCGTAATAAATTCTTTGATTCTTTAGCTATCCAGTGGTGAATTTGCATAAGGTTGATAGATATGCAGCTGCAACACTAAACTGTATCCCCCGATTTTTTTATTATTAGTTTTTTTTTATTGTGTCCCTATGAAAGCAATTTTAAAGTCGAATTCACGTCAGCAAAAAAAACTGAACGAGGATCTTCCCAATACACGTCATTACTTCTTTTTATTTAAGTATATTTACATACAAAATGTATGTATCTTCACGACGATTCCCGGCAAATGTATATGAACATGCGTAGAATTTATGTATCTTGAACATTGTGTTGTGTCCAACTTAAGCAATAAGAAACAGTTTAGCATGGACACAACATACGTTCCACTACCATTGTAGAATATAAGTTGTATGGATCGTGAGCCGACAGTAGCGATACTAAATAAAATACTAGATACAAAATAGACTTGTAGTATAGTGATATTTTAACTTTACCAAGTCTGTATATATTTGAAAATATTATGTATGTTCGTAAAAATTTGAGTAAATTTAAATTAAACAGTGACAATCACGATTACAATACTAGGAATAAAGATAAAATAGTGGTGCCAGGTTTTAGATTAGCAAAGACAAATAAAAGGTCCTTCTTAGGTAATTGTGTGCGGTTTTATAATAAAGTTCCTAAACATATTACAACGCTCACAGAAGGGAAATTCAAGTTGCATGTGAAAAACATATTGATTAAAAAATCCTACTACACAGTTTCTGATTACATAAACGACAAAAATGCCTGGACAATTCCGCCTCCGCCAAGCTATTGCCTGTCACCTACATAATTTAAACAAATATTGTATTAACTCTATTATATAGTATGTATGTAACACATTGTTAAAAGATGTTTAAAAGAATGGCCCCGAGTTTCATGCCCGTTCTTCTCGCAGTGGCTCTATACAATTTATTTGCTGAACGTGGCAGTACAATGTAGAATATTTCAATACTAAAATTTTTAATTGACCTTCATAAGAGCGTCGTAGACGCCTAAATTGAATAAATGATTTTGACTTTGACTTTGAGTACCCAATAGTAGGTAAATTCAATTTTTTTAGTAAAAACTATTATTATATGGGCATAATAAATTGAATTCTTTTATGTCCATAACTATCCACGAACAGAACAAAACCGGTAATTGAAGAACTTAAAAGTAGAAAATCTGTCGCCAAGCACATAACGCTGAGTACTGACAGCTCCTTGAGAGCCAGTAATTCTAGGTTCGTTTGAACAACATCTTCGACCACATCATCACTTCCATCTTAGATAGGGGTCCAAAGGCTAGCCCACAGATACCCAAAGACATGTTAAATACATACCTTGAAATTCTTCTTATTCGGCCCGACCAAATGCAATAGGAAATAATTGAGCATAGACGCTATCCGTTCTACTAGTGTCGGATGACAGAAGACGTATGGGGCGTGGGCCGACAGTCGAACCAAAGTCCTGACAGTGTCGCGACCGAGAATGTTGTCGAATCGCGCCATCATGCCTATGTGAGATAGGTTGGACATGTTCTGGGTACGCTCTTGATGTGATAAGGTGGACCATTCACCGTTTGCTCTGTAATACGAAAAAGATAACATTATGTTAAATTTAAGTTTAATCTAAGACTAGCATCTCCCCCCGCGCGTTATCGGTTATCGCGCACAACCATTAACCTCTTTTTGCGCAGTTGGATAAAAACTATCCTATGTCCTTTCCCGGGTTTCAAACTATTTCCATACCAAATTTCATCCAAATCGGTCCAGTAGTTTATTAGTTGCATAGAAAAACACAAATGTTTCCTCTCTACAATATTAGTGTAGATAAATTGCATTACTTCCTACCATTTGGCTGCATTAAATGCAGAGCGGTTCAAATCGACAACAATCAAGTGCTCTCTGATCGGCTCCAACCTTTGCTCCTACGTAGAGATGTTGGATCACTCTGCATCTTTAACCGCATCTATGAAGAGGAGTGTTCCGAGAAAATGTTGGATTTCCCCTTTAGACGTCAAGACTCAGCATTGACGTATTACCAATTATCTTACTAATACGGCATTTTCTGCCTTGCACTTCCACTATGCGGAACCAGCTGCTTTCTCAAGTAGGTATTGTAATCCTCAGAGCAGACGTTATTGCAACCTAACAATATTAAAATTATATGGTTGCGGCTTTACAAGTTTAATACCCAGCCAGTTCACCCTTAATACTGCTTGATTTTTTTATGCTTGATAGTTTAGCCTTTGACCACTATCTCATCTGATGGTAAGTGATGATGTGGTCGAAGATGTTGTACAGACTAACCTAGAATTACTGGCTCTCAAGGACAGCTGCCGGGGGTGGTAGCTAGCGAGGCGGGCATTCGCAAAATGCCCTACCACCATGCTATAACGACTGCCATTCTGAGACGACAACCTGGACCGACGCGTCGGTCCAGGTTGTCGTCTGCACGTTAAGCCGTCGCGACGGCTTAACGTGCCCTCCGAAACACGGAAGCGCTCAGTAGTAATGTCACTAGCGGTCACCCATCCAAGTCATGACCGCGGGCGACGTTGCTTAACTTTGCTGATCGGTTAAGAACAGCTAAGGAAATTTTAATATTGTTAGGTTTGCAATAACGCCTGCTATGCGGATTACATTACAAAATCACAAATATACGACAGGAATTATATTTTTTTTATCCCGCACATGACTTAAAAAAAATTCCTGTCGTATATTTGTGATTTTGTAACAGCTAAGTAAACTTTGTTATGAGCGCTTCAAAACTTACTAGATGATAAAACAGTTACCAGCCAGGGCAGCCAGTCACTGCATTGTCATTTCTTACTGTATTTAGTGCGTAGATATCGCTAAGAACAGGCGGACACAGCGTAGGTGAGACAAATTACTTAGCATTCCATGGATCACAGTGAGGCTGTTGAGGCTCTTAACACAATGTATGGGACTTGCAACACAGAGAGTAGGGTTAAGGGTCCCTTTAAGATGTCATCAATGCTCCTCTCCAGCTCTCAAGCGTCGTCCCCTGCCTAGCCAAATTAGATATAATCCCACTAATGTCGCTTCCCCGTAGGGTGCCGGGTTAGAATTGCACTTCCCCATATCATCCTGTGGGTGTCGTTAGAGAGAAAAATACAGGAAGGTGGGCAGCAACGCCTTCTAAAGATCTGCTATCTTGTACTGCGATCCCCAAGCTTCCTGCCAAGCGTGGGGATTATGGCAAATATTATAATTTGCATGGTGGTAGGGCATTTTGTGAATGCCCGCCTGGCTAGCTATACCACCCTCAAGTAGAAAATCTGTCGCTAAGCACCTAACGGTGTGTTCCGGCAGCTGTCCTTGAGAGCCAGTACTTCTAGGTTAGCCTGAACAACATCTTCGACCACATCATCACCTACCATCAGGTGAGATAGTGGTCAAAGGCTTAACTATCAGGCATAAAAAAAAAACCCTAATAGGGGAGGCTGTGTTCAGCTATGGACGACCCGGCTGATACGGTAATGTCGCTTTACATACGCGTTCTAGGATGGAATTGAAGTTATGGTTGTTCTTGACAGTCTTGGCACTCTAATTATTATAAATGCGAACTTTTGTGAGTGAAGATATTATGTACGAGTGTGTGTGTTTGTTACTTCTTTACGCTGAAATGGCTGAACCGATTTTGATGAAATTTGGAATGTAGACACTTTAGGTCCTGTATTAGCACATAGAGTAATTTTCAACATGATCATAACTTTTCATCATTGTCTAAGAGAAACCACGGGGCGCAGCTAGTAGATTCTAGAGATATTTCGCTGGTATATTTGACTTATACAGCATATAAATTCACTACATAAGCGTTGTTTTTTTTATGTTATTGTGATGGAACAAGCTCGGGGCCCACCTGATGTTAAGCGGACTAGCCTCTGTCTAGAACAGATGCATTTCCTCACAAGTGACGAATTGCACTGCGCCCGCCACCTTGAGACATAGTTGTTAAGTCATGTGCCTTTAATTTCACTGGCTCTCAACGACTGCTGTCGGAACATACCGTTAGGTGCTTGGTGTCAGATTTTCTATTTGAGGATGGTAGCTAGCCAGGCGGAAAATAGCAAAATGGCCTTCCACCATGCGTTGAAGCTCAACCTGGCGGTGGGGCTCGAAGCAGGGACCTGCGGCACGGCAGTCCATAGCTATTACCGCCCCGCCCGCTATCATTGTTGGTTAATTTATTGATTAAGTTTTCTTGTAATATTTGTTTGTCTTTATATTTTGTTCTATATGTATGATTGTTTCCCACGGTACAATAAGTAGAGTCCCATTTTCCCGTACAGAATTTTAAAATCGTAAAGAATCCACCTTATAATGTTAATACATACTGAGCAGTCTGCATAGTGCGTATTTGCGCCATGTTCCCGAGCGCCTCGTCCAATAGATAAATAGCGTCGTTGATGAGTAGATTGACAAAGCGCAGGAATATTGGTGGATGCACCGCTTCCATGTTGGCTTCAGCCTCTCGCGCTAACACTCTGCAATATTAAAATTATCATTTTAACATTCTCTACAAACTAGACCTCAAAAAGTATTTTTTTAAATTTTTTGTTATGACTGATAGGTTAGCCTTTAACCACTATCTCACCTGATGGTAAGTGATGATGTGGTCGAAGATGTTGTTCAGGCTAACTTAGAAGTACTGGCTCTCAAGGACAGCTGCCGGAACACACCGTTAGGTGCTTGGCGACAGATTTCCTACTTGAGGGTGGTAGCTAGCCAGGCGGGCATTCGCAAAATGCCCTACCACCATGCTATAACGACTGCTATCCTAAGACACGTTAAGCCGGGATCGACGGCTTAACGTGCCCTCCGAAGCACGGAAACGCTCAGTAGTAATGTCACTAGCGGTCACCCATCCAACTCATGACCGCGGGCGACGTTGCTTAACTTTGCTGATCGGTTGAGAACAGCTATGTAAACTTCGCTACGAGCGCTTCGCTTCTTATAATTATGTACTCGTCTAGCTTGTCATATAGAGCCATGTCTATAAGATTCACAGAATATCCAGTGTCAAAGTTTACAAAACAGTGTGTAGTGCTCTACACAGTCGTGTGTCTTGGTAAGACTAGAAACGGCAAAGGCATTATATAAACTCTCCCAGGTTTTATGCACATATAATCAACTGAACACCTGGCGGCCAATTATAATCTTTTGATTCAGTCATATCAAGTCGCAGTCATTAGGTAGTTTCAAATATAGAATTAGAAAAGATACAAAAAAAAAACTTAACTGCAACTCACTGTGAAATGAGAATTTTCTAACAGTATTTTTTATTTTTGATGGTATGGCTTTTCACCATAATCTCACCAGATGATAAATGATGATGTTGTCGAAGGTGTTAACAGGCTAGAATTACGCATAGCTGCCAGAACACACCGTTAGATGTTTGGCGACAAATTATCTACTTTAATGCGATGAGACGTGCGGCGGGACCATGAACCGGCTATAGCTATTGCCACTGGACCATCACTGGTTAAAAATGTAAACAGTCACCATCCCAATACGATGGTTAAAGAACGATAGGAAAGATTTGAGTTATGACGTCATGTCATGTTAGCTCAATTGGTTAGAGCATACCCAGGCTCAAGGGGTGGATGGACGCGGGTCCGAATCCCACACATGACTTAAATTTTTCCTATAGTATATTAGTGATTTTGTAATGAAAACAGTGCTGAAACAATTGATGCTATATATACGCGATATTGTAACTTAAAAGGATCAAGAAAGTACTCCGTACTGAAATAAAATGTGTGTTTTTTTTATGCTAGATAGGTTAGCCTTTGTGCTTGACGACAGATTTCCAACTTGAGGGTGGTAGCTAGCCAGGCCGGCACTCGCTAAATGCCCTACCACCATGCTATAACGACTGCCATCCTAAGGCAACAACCGGGACCGAGAGCTTAACGTGCCCTCCGAAGCACGAAAGCGCTCAGTAGTAATGTCACTAGCGGTCACACATCCAACTCATGACCGCGGCGGACGTTGCTTAACTTTGCTGATCGGTTAAGAACAGCTAAGCAAACTTCGCTACGAGCGCTTTACAATGCGCAGAAGAGAGGTGAGCGTATGTGAATAACAAATTTCACCAGAAGCATTAAGAGCCCCTGTATATGTTGGCAAATCTATTGCCTTCCACCAATGACAGCACTGACCATTCCATGTTAGAGACTATTATCTAAACTAATATAGCTTAATAGCTTGTATTACTCACGTTAAAGCGTCCCTGTGCTCCTCGATTGCCCACAAAAAGTCCATGACAAGATACATTGGTCGCCGGTAGTTAAATTTCTGTTCAAACTGCACACTACTACCCGTCATTTCGATGCCGACGAACACGTCCAGGAGACACCTCATAAGCTGAAATTATATGAAAAAAATTACAATTTGTTACTCATCAAACACACAATTTTTTTTATGTTATTGTTATGGAACAAGCTCGAGACCCACCTGATGTTAATAAAATTCACGGTCTTTCTTTTATTTCTGACACTATGTTATTTATCAAAAAATAACCCTTATGATGAAATCTTTCGATCGGTATGATAAAACTACAGGTGATTTTTTTCCTCGTGTAACGGGTTCAATTCCCGGTTCAACCATGTAATTATTTAATTATCTAGGAATGCAGTTTAAATTGTTTTTTAAATTTAAATAATGTCTTCTTTCAGTAAAATGTTCCATCTACAATATTCAAGGTAGGTACTTTCCCTGCATGTGGCATCGCCGTGGGACGCCTGTATAGGGGTATATATGACGTCACAGAATATTAGATAGATAGATAGATAGATAGGTAATTCTTGATTGTTACACCACAAAGTATACAAAAATAACATGAAAGTAAAAGAAAGTTTGCAATTAAGTGTTACAATGGGCGGCCTTATCACTAATAGTGATATCTTCCAGGCAATCTTAGGACGGAGAGGAAATACAGGAATAACAAGACGGGGTTTAATCAATAGATAAAGTTACAATCAAATCAAGATAATAACACATGACTAATTCAAATTAATAATGAATCATAAACAAGAAAAGAAAAGTAACTACTAAGTACTAATACATATTGAAATATATAAAACATATAATTAATACTAATAATATGGTACCTAAATACCGGAGACCTCGCTTCGCTTGGCAAAAAATTCGTTTTTTTTCTTATTTGTGCCTTTTTGAACGCACATAGTTTTTAGGTTTACCATGTGTGGTTGGTTACATACAGTTTTACCTAATACGACAAAAATATAAAGATATCATTCAAGCTCTTAAAAATTTGAATTTGTTTGCACATTTTATTCGAAAGAAAATTTTTTGGGCTCTAAATATACACCATGGAAATAAGCTAAAGGCAGCTCCATACTCAGTTGTGCCGACCATACTTAATTACAAAATAAAGAGATAATAAATACTCATTACATCTTGCATAGTCACACTAAAGATTCATATAAATTAGTATATTAGGAAGTAAATGGACTTCCCAAAACAGGGAATCCTAGTGGGAAGCCTATTGATATAAATTAATTATTGTAAAACAGTGTCTTTGTAAATAAATTATTATTATTATTATATCTTGATAACTTTGATCTAGGAGTGAGAAATGCAGCTATTTGAATTTTTTATGCAAGAACCATGACCATTCTAAAGTATTATACTGTGCACTGACTGAGGTGCGCTCCTCCACAGTTAATTCTTGACCCAAATTCTTTATGGTAGGCTTGATTGTACACTACGCCCTAGTGCAAGGTGTAAATGCTAATAATGGTATTTACAGAAAATCATTACAATGTACAATATGATCGCTTGGGTCAGTAGTAGTTGCAAGTAGTAGTGCCATCGTGAGTGGAAAAGACTACCGTTTTGAAGCAATGATGGCCGAGCGGTAATAGATGTGGACTGCCGTACCGCATGTCCCTGGTTCGATCCCCACCGCGGGCTTGAGCTTTATCACATGGTGGAAGGACACTTTACGATTGCCCGCCTGGCTAGCTACCACCCTCAAGTAGAAAATCTGTCGCCAAGCAACTAACGGCGTGTTCCGGCAGCAGTCCTTCAGAGACAGTACTATTACAGACACATGAGTCTTCACAACTATGTCTCAAAGTGACGGGCGCAGTGCAATTCGTGATTTGTGATAAAATGCTTTTGGCAGAGGTTAGTCCGCTTAACGTCAGGTGGGCCTTGGGCTGGTTCCGTCACAATAACATAGACAAAATAAATAAGTACAAAAAATTATAAGATACCTGCAATCTGTGAGGGTGCTCCTTAAACATCTGTTCTCTGTAGAATGATGCTAAGGTAGACAACGGTTGCTGTCCATCTGGCTGGTTCGGCAACATCGCTTCTAGGCATTCAGCCAAACGACTCTGGAAATTGCATACTTTGGTATCAAACTAACATATGACTTTATTCCTTCAAATAAGCTTTAAAGATGTTCAATACAATAAGTGATGATGAATTAGTGAAAGAAGGATACTTATCTTTTAATATTTTTATTTTTGCAATAACGCCTGCTGTGCGGATTACATTACAAATTTACGAGAGGAATAATTATATATATATATATATATATATATATATATATATATATATATATATATTATATTTCCTCTTGTAATATTGTAATGTAATCCACAGAGCATGCTCTATTGCAAAAATAGAAATATTAAAATTTTAGGATTGCGTCATCATTTAACAAGTTTAAGCTAATTGCAAAATAAGTCTTGTTTGTAGTACAACGTAAGTTGAACTATAGGTGTCGCTCCACCCCCATACGATGGTTAAAGAACGAGAATAAAATTAGAGTTCTGGGTCATTGTCATGTAAGCTCAGTCGGTCAGAGCATACCCGGGCTATAGGGGGTGGATGACGTGGGATCGGATCCCGCACATGACTATAATTGATTAAATATGTGATTTTGTAGGTTAATTATCTACACTAATCACTACATAGTATCAAACAAAGTCACTTCTCGTTGTCTGTCTGTCCCTATATATGCTTAGATATTTAAAACTACGCAACGGATCTTGATGCAATTAAAAAAAAAATGGAAATGGAAGGCCTTTTCCATTTAAAAACATTGGTATTACAAATTGGTATTAAACTGACCTTGGTGATGGCAGATCACGTACGAATACATACGTAAAGAAATGTACCTAAGTCAAGCTCAAAAACAGCAGAATGCAAACTTCACCGCGGCGGGCGTGTTTTAATGAAACAGTCCATGTAACATTACATGGACGCGACCAAATGGATGCGAACATTTCTAAGCGCCAAGGCAATTAACCTTTCCAATTGAATTTGCATAGGTTTTTGAGATTGTGCGTGATTTGTTCATTGTGCCCTTGATGAGTCCGAAATGAAAGCGGTAACTGTATGAAAGTTACTCTTTACATATTTAATCATCACCGGTCACTAATTATAACTATTATATAGGACCGAGAAGTAGAGAGATGAAGAAACAGGGATGTAATTGTCTTCAATTCTGCGCACATCAAAATATTTTTAATTGACATAAATTTTCCTTCATATATGACGATATGAATTTATATATATCAAGTCTAAATAATTTCCTCTTAGGTAAACAGAAAAAATGTAAGCCTTCAGTCCCACTTATTAACTTAGGATGGCAGTCGTTAGGCTATTTGTGAATATCCGCTTGGCTAGCTACCAAGTAGAAAATCTGTCGCCAAGCACATAACGGTGTGTTCCGGCAAATGTCCTTGAGCGCCAATAATTCTAGGTTAGCCTGAACACCACCTTCGATAACATCATCACTTACCATCAGGTGAGCTATGGTCAAAGGTTACTACTAAAAAAGAAACTCTCTTACTCGACTTTGGAACACTAAAAACACGCGGGTTCGAATCCCGCACATGAGCAAATTATATTCTCTATTAAATTTGTAATTTTGTTACACTAAAACAGTTTGTATAGTAAAATATCAATACCTCAAGTGTGGGTTCTTAGTACGTTCCGAGTCGCCCATGAAGGTGAGTACGAGAGTCAACGCCGGGCGCAGCAGCCCTGCAGCCGAGCACGCCTCGTCGGTCTCCGTGGTTGTCAGCCGGCGCGCTACCGTTATCAACACCACTATGTTCTCCAACACAAACTCTGGAATGCATCTGGAATCATTTATTTATTTATTATAATAAGAACGCTTACAATACAATTACACTTATTATCAAAACAAAGCCAAAACTCATGATACATATAAATAATTCACAGATCATGATAATTAATAAAATAAATTCAAAATGTCAAGGAGATAATATAAATATTACATTTATAGATTATAATATCACAATTATACATAAATATATTAAATAGGTATATAATATCAAAAAATCAAATTGGTTCAATATAAATATTAGAATATTAAATTATCATCTCACAATCATACACAATTATCAAATAGGTTCATATTGTATTAAGTTCACAAAATGTCAAGAGGAAATTGAAAATATCAGGCAACTTATCACAAAAAATGTCGATATTAGAATATGCGTTAAGGAATGCGTTGAGACCACTCATGATACGGCATATAGGTGTCTTACTCCGGGATACTGTACGTTTTCGGGAAATGTGGATAAAATAAAAAAATATATAAAAATCATAAACGAACATAATCATACTTCAGATCAGGAAATAAGAGAGATAAGTAATGTAGGTTTTTTTAGGCTTTGCATGGTGGAAGGGCATTTTGCGAATGCCCGCCTGGCTAGTTATCAAGTAGAAAATCTGTCGCCAAGCACCTAACAGTGTATTCCGGCAGCAGGCCTCGAGAGCCAGTAAAATTTCAGGCACATGAGACTTAACAACTGTACGTCTCAGTGTGATGGGCACAGTGCCAATCGTCATTGACGAAATGCATCTGTTATAGGCAGAGGTTAGTCCACTTAACAACAGGTGGGCCTCTGGCTTGTTCCGTCGCTTTAACATTAAGAAAAGTACAAATCAACAAACGAATCAGTTTTTCCGATAACACAATGGATCAGTGTTTTAATAGCCGTGTCTTTGAATGTAACTAGTCACCATATACGAGTATATAGGCTTAGGCACAACTTATTTTTGCATGTGTACGATTAGTTAGTGTATTAGTTTGCAGCAGAAATCTTGGTGGGCGTGGCAATATGTGCGTATGTGTGCCATACTTATTGTTTTTATTTATGTTTGTGACTCTTTTACGCAAAAACTACTGAATGGATCTTAATGAAACTTTACAATCATATTGCTTAAACATCATTACATAGGCTATAATTTATAAAGATATTGTGTGAATTGTCCAAAATATAACGATAAGTGTCAAGTATGTAGGAAAAAAAAACTGCCATTTTATGCGACCTATTCTAGCGTGCCCTGCAAAAACCTTTTGTATCACATGAACATAATGTTTATCTTAAATTGCAAATCCTACAAAAAAGCCCACAACAGCATACTATATATTTTGTGTGTAAACAATTATCGCCAAAAAAGTGAACCATAAATACTATAGAATTGTATATAATTTATTTCTAATGCATATTTGGTAGTAGCAAATTGATCCTCATCAAACTAATATTATAAAGGCGAACGTTTGCGAGTGTTTGTATGTTTATTACTTCTTCACGCTCAAACGGCTGGACCAATATTGAAACTTTTTAGCATCATCATTTATCACCACGCGGGTGTAACCGTGGGGCGCAGCTAGTTGCCTATATATATCAACAAACTCTGTCAAACTTGCTGTTAATAACCGTCTTTGTCTTAGTTATTTTGCTTTTGTAGCTGTTTGTTATATTACAAATACATAACCAAAATATAAAAGTTAGTAAGAGGATTTATGTGGTTGTTTTAAACTGGTCAACTAAGTTAAGCAATGTTCATTGCGATCATTACCTGGATACCCATCCAGGTAATGATCGCAATGAACATTGCTTAACCGCTAGTGGCATTTACTAATGAACGCTTCCGTGCTTCTTTAGTTAAGTTAAGTCGTCATTCTAGGTTGTTGAATTATGATAGCGGTCGTTAGGCTATGTCAGTAGCCTGCGAGCAGCTTGAATGACCCGCTTGCCCATGGTGTGTTGAATACCTTTTAACATATTCAACACAACATGGGCATTTCGTGAATACCCACCTGGCTAGCTACCACTGTCAAGTCCAAAATCTGTCGCCAAGCACCTTAAGTTGTGTTCCAGCGGCTGTCCTTGAGGACAAGCAATTCGAGGTATAATCTGGCATGGTAGTGGGCAGTTCCTATTATAATGTCAGTTTGCTTATCATCTTCGACCACATCAATTACCAACAAGTGATTAAGTTGTTAATGACTAACTTATCATTAATAAAAACGTATTCCAAGTTTTACAAAGTGACAAAATTACGAAGAAAAAAATTATAGTCATTTGCGGGATTCGGATAGGGGTGGATGGACGCGGGTTCGAATCCCGCACACGACTATATTTTTTTCTCTGGTAAATTTGTAATTTTGTAAATCCGCCGAGCAGGCGTTATTGCTAACATAAGAATATTAAAAATATTCCATAATTACCAAGTGATAAAGTAAATTACCTTAAAGTATCCGGCGGTGGGGTAGTAACGGGCAATTTTACTGCTACTACATGTCCGGGCGAGTAACTTGCCGGAGTGCCCTCAACATTTGGTCTGACAGCTACTTGCACCAGCCACTTGCAAGTCATTGCTTGCAACCGGTGGAGGTTGGATAACATGTCTTTTTCGAGCAGCGCGCATCGCAGGCTTACGAATCTGTCGATAATAATAAATTAGTAATGTTTTAATAGACTGAATAATAAGGCGTATCGGTGAATTTTATTTTTCTGAATAACAATCGCTAGTTACAGGCATGAGCATATTTAAATTACAATTTCGTATATATTCGCACACAAATTGGTCAAAATCTACGAATAAATATATATCTTTAAACTTTTTAAGGCCCGTAGGGTGCCGGGATGGAATATCACGCCTCCATCTCTACCCGTGAGTGTCGCAAGAGGTGATTAAGGATAACGTGTTGGGTGAGCTTATTGCCATGTAACGGGCACAGATCCAGACGTAACAGTTTATTTATTATTAAAATTATCTTGTTATTATCTAGAATTAATAACGATTAATGCTATTTACCCATTTCAGTAAATACAGGGGTGATGATTAGTACTACTACTGGTTAGAATGTCACTCTCCTTCCCCTTCCATTTCTTCCGATGGGTGTCATAAGAGGCAACTAAGGAAAAATACCGGAAGGTGGTCCTAAGACGCCTGCCACGCGTGGGGATTATGGCAAATCCTCAATGGGGGAGGACCAGATCAACGGTAGACGTTCCGGTCGATGTGGTGATGATGAATTAGTATTTGTTTTAGTGTACCTAGTCATGAGATGGTTGGCCCGCTGCCCCAGGTGTTCCAGCAGATGATGAGCGCCTCCCTCCGCGTCAGCCAGCGTCCGCTGCGCCTGTCCCAACTCCTGGCCGCAGCGCCAAAGCTTCTCTGCGCATACTCGGTAACCTGTATGACAATCATGTTATTAAGTTAGTAACAATTTCAGATCGAATGCGTCTTTTTGACAACGCTAATTAGTAACAGACCCGCTCTGCAATCGAAGCATTGACCACTATCCGTTCACTGGTCATAATTAAACCCAGAATTCAAGTCAAAATGTTCCGATTGACAGTCTGGGGACTAAATTTAAAAATTACCTTTTTTTTCTGATAGTTAAGCCTTTGACCAAGGTGTGGTCGAAGGTGTTAACAGGCTTAACCTAGAATTATCAGCTCTCAAGGACAACTGCCGGAACACACCGTTAGGTGCTTGGCGACTGATTTTCTACTTGAGGGTGGTTGCTAGCCAGGCGGGACCGGGTGAAAATACTCTTCCACCATGTGGTGAAGCTCAAGCCCGCGGCGGGATTCGAAGCATGGACGTGGTGCGCGGCAGTCCATAGCCATTGCCACGGAGCCATCACTGCTTCACCTCGCCTTGGCTAATGAACTAATGGATGCATGAATAGGCTAGCAACTGCATCAACTAGCATATACTAAACGCATCATCACGCATGAGCATTTTTGGACGATTATCTAAAGAATACAGCGCTTTAAAATATTACGCTGAGGATCCGGAAGCAGTCCTTGAGAGCCAATAAAATTACAGGCCATGAGACTAACAACTATGTCTCAAGGCGCAGTGCAATTCGTGACTTGTGATGAAATACATCTGTTATAGGCAAAGGTTAGTCCACTTAACATCAGGTGTGCCTCGAGCTTGTTCCGTCACAATTACATAAAAACAAACTAGAGAGTCAGTTTCCATTTGGGATCTAGTCTGCTAACATGTATTACTTACCAAAAAGTATAAAATGAAATCCAAGCAAAAAAAAAATTTTAACATTCACACCCAAAAGTAATACTACAAAGTTCACTTTGTTCCATACAACAGCTTAGCTTAAGAAGAAATATAAAGATTTTAAACACAACATACCCAAGTCTATACACTTCTGCGTCATAAAAAAGCATTCAGTGACAAAGTTGTATGTATCAGCTGTTGGCCGCTTTAACGGTTGGTCATTTTCATCGGTGAGAGCCGGCAACAAACACGTCTCGCTGTGTAGACTGTCCAAATGGACTGATTTTGCTATGCTTTCTTCTGGCTGTGAATGTGTGAATAAATAGATATCAGATATGGACAAATTTACAAGTGAAATTACAATTCAATGCACAAGCAGCCGTCCTAACTATTTGACGCAAGTAACATAGAGAACCCTTGAGACAGAGTTATTAAGTCTCATGTGCCTGTATTTTGGCACCCATAACCTTCAAACCGAAACACAGTAGGTATTGTGAAGATTACTGCTTCGAATAAGTATGGAGGCAGACTTCTCCGGATGAACTCCCTTTGCCATTCAAAAATCTCTCTCAAAACCCGTTCGCCATAAAGTATATCAAATTTCAAACTTACTTATGCGATTTCAGCGTCCACAACGTCAATTACAAAATTTGGTATTGAAATATTCTACACTCTACTAAAATGAAGAATGAGGAAAAACAATACATAGTTTTTAATTACATAGGCAATTAAAATTTAGAGAAACCTATATAATTGTAATGGTATTGCGGCAGAGGCAATAATTTCCAAGCATTTTTGTCATTTATAAATCACAATCAATATTTTAGGTTTTCTTGTACTTGAATTCCCCCCCCTGAGCACTATAATATCTTTAGGAACTTCATTATACAATGGCACACAACCTAAGAAGGCCCTTATATCGTCTAAACGGCTTTTAATTATCGCAACTCAGGCATGGTGCGACAATAGTCCTATTAGGTCTTAATATTTCTGGTAAGGTGAGGTGACATCTTTCCATCCATACATTAAAAAGTCGCCAAGCAGCAGTTATTTACACCGCTTTTCTATTGCTATCTTTTTTTATTATTATTTATCAACTTTAAGTATTACAATAATATGATAAGTAGTGTTTAAAAACCTAAGTAAGATTTGTCTAGTCACTTACATTCTCAACAAGTATACAAAAAGTAAAAACATATAATATACCAATAAGTAAGTAAATTATAAACTACATGCCACAATATTAGCTGATGGTAAGAGCTGATGCGGTCGAAAAAGGTAAATAAGCATAACTATTTTAAAGTAACAGTAGAACTCTTTGTGCGAGTTTATCCAGAGAAGTACTTCCACAATACTTATTTTTACCGCAAAGCAGTAATCTTCACAATACTGTGTTCCGGTTTAAAGGGTATGGGTGCCAAATTACAGGCACTTAAAACTTAATAACTAGTCTCAAGGTGAGAAGCGCAGTGTATCTGTTATACGCTTAACACCAGGTGGGCCTCGTGCTCGTGCCATCACGACAGCATAAAAAGCCTAGATTGGGAACACACCTTTTGGTGCTTGGCTGTGTAGCCAATTTTCTACTTAAGGGTGCAGCTAGCTACATTTGCACAATGCCCAAACACATTTCAAAATGCTGTGTTCCTGAGTGCTGGACTACATAAACAGTGAAATTACAGGCACGCGATATATCAGGTCAGATATCACAGGCGCTGAACGCAATGCAGCATCTTTCAGAGCAGTATAAAAGACTATTGTACACATAGTGTAAGTTATTTTTACAGATCATAAAGGTGGAATATAATTACCGGTACTGCGCAATATGTAGGATCAATTTTCAGTGACTTAGGGTCGTCTGCCGTAGCGCAGAATGGCTGGCAGAGATCAAGCAGTACAGCTCCCAAGTTTATCATGAAACCATCGGTAACGCAGCTTAATGAACTGGAGCTGATATCTGCTGCCTGAAAAATTACAGAAATGTTCTCTTATTTCTTACGTTATTTAGTCACGTGATGGGAAAAAACAATGGGTTCATTCTAGAGCAGAACTAAATCAGCCGCATTTATACATTATGAGAAAAATGAGCATACTAATATACTACGCAGATGTTGAAAAATAGATATATATGGCAGGCACATGAGATTTAACGCCAAAATTTCTTATCTGATAAAGGCAATGTAGTGTCTCACATAACACTTAGTTAACTAACTAACATTGTTTTTAAGCAGAACAAAATTAAGAAAATTGTATGCGAAACTATATATAAAAATAGTTGATAGGTGGACTGACGAAATCGTAAAAGTCGCGGATAGCCAATGGCCACAAACGGCTAATAGTCGTTCTTTGTGTGTGTGGCCATCTTCCGGTTGATGATGATGCCAAACAGGTGTGCGAATTCGCACGCTCGATCTTAAGCGGTTAATAGATTAAAGAGAATGTTCACTAACCTGAACGTTCCAGAGCTTCCCTCTAGCAACATTGGTCTTCAGACATTTTCCGATCCACGTCAACAAGCGATTCCTCATGTCTGGCCCCCCTTTTAACAATGCAAGGAAGATTTTGTGGAGGTTATTGGTTAGATGTGATGATGCATTCCATATCGAAGACTGCATTAGGGATGTTGACGCCTGGAAAACAAAGTCTTATTGCTGGTTCACCTTTCCAATAAATATACTTTCGATATGCATACAATTAAAAACAATGGGTTAAAATTTCACCTCCCCATTTCTTACCATGGGTGTCGTAATAGGCGACTAAGGGAAAAGTGCGCCAAATGAGCAGCATGAAAGAAGCATAGAAAGCGAGTATAGCAATCGACTATTTTCTCGTTCAAGAAACGTACAAAAAGTCAGATCCAGTGTCAACAACAGAGTAACATATATTAATACTTGTTCGCTGAATATTCACACCGCCGCTGGCGAGAGAACACTGAAACTGTGCCCGGTGAATGGCAATAGGCTCGCCCCTTATTACATGGGACCAAACCGCAATTGGTGAAACGTGGGTGTTCACATACCTCTGTCCACCCCTTTGGGGAATACAGGCGTGATTATATGTATGTACGTAAATTATTAAGGCAATTGTCCCACCGCTGCCACCGCCGGTAGAAAGCGAGTATAGCAATCGACTATTTTTTCGTTCAAGAAACGTAAAAAAATTCAGATGCCGTGTCAACAACAGAGTAACATATATCAATACTTGTTCTCTGAATATCCACACTGCCGCTGGCGAGAACTATCCTCCACTAGTTTATCGCAGCAACAAGAGCTATAATCGCTCAGTGATGCTCGCTTGTCTGTCACCGAGAGACTCTCGCATGGTAGATACGCATGCTAGTGCGCCGCCACGAGCGAGTGGGCGAGTAATCACTTCACTCGCTTATAGCCAGCGATAGTGAAGCGCTCGTAGCGAAGTTTACTTAGCTGTTCTCAACCGATCAGCAAAGTTAAGCAACGTCGCCCGCGGTCATGAGTTGGATGGGTAACCGCTAGTGACATTACTACTGAGCGTTTCCGTGCTTCGGAGGGCATGTTAAGCCGTCGGTCCCGGTTGTTGTCTTAGGATGGGAGTCGTTATAGCATGGTGGTAAGGCATTTGGCGAATGCCCGCCTGGCTAGCTACCACCCTCAAGTAGAAAATCTGTCGCCAAGCACCTAACGGTGTGTTCCGGCAGCTGTCCTTGAGAGCCAGTACTTCTAGGTTAGCCTGAACAACATCTTCGACCACATCATCACTTACCATCAGGTGAGATCGTGGTCAAAGGCTAACCTATCAGGCATAAAAAAAATATAACTACTACTGGCTACTCACTGATCGCCTAATCGTTTCTAATTTCTAGCTTTACTAGCTTAGCGAGCGATATATCGATACATATCGCTCATCGCCGGCAGAGGTACAAGTACCTAACCAGAGTAAATTTTAAGTCATCATTGTCATTTTACATGGCTACACAAAAACAGGAGTGGTCAGGGTACATGTATGTATGTTTGTGAGTTTCTTCATTCCACCATAACTTCTAAACGGCTAACTGATTTTAATGTATGAGATATCATTAGATTGGTCTCGATTGCCCAGCAAACACTACATAAAAAAATAAAAGAAACCAACGGGCAGATTTTACATACCATATTGGGAGAAATACATGTTTCTTTTTCTTCCCCACCCATCAAGTGTGGTATCAAAATGAAGTGCTTTAAAAAAAGATTCTATTAATATATATAACTTGCAATCTTCATTGAATGATTAAAAGTTTAACGAAAATAAATCATTTGCAGTCGGGTTTTTCACTTTTCTGATTAATTAACACTTGTTACCTCTATCCCACTTTTATATTGTTTGTTTTTAGATAAAATCAAATGTTTTGTAAGATTTATGGCTTTGGTATATACATACATAACAACCAAATCCTTAAATGTGGATTTCACAATAAACAATAACGCTATTATTGTGTTAGACAGCTTACCATCCTCAAACACATCATCAGAGTGAAAAGTAGTCAAACACTAGAGCTAGAGAAAGCTAGCTTTTTAGCGAAAATCAAATGTATTGTAAGGCTTTGGTATGTATATATATAACAATCAAATCCTTAAGTGTGCATTTCACAATAAACAATAACACTATTATTGTGTCAGACAGCTTACCATCCTAGAGCACATCATTAGAATGAATAGTAGTAATATACTACTAGATAGACTAACAATTAAAAAAACATACCTGATGGGTTGGATCGTCAAAAAACTCATGGAGTGATGACCCTGGCCTTGGTAACACAGAAAGACCCAGCAAAGCGCCAAGCACTGTTTCTTGATACAATCTCCCATTTGTTTCAATTTTGGGCTCACATGCTCCCATTAGTATTGGTGCCAAATGTGGATTACCTGTGGATGATAATGATGGTCGTGTGCGTACTCCCAGCGGCATAATATCGTATTACATGATTTGAGTTTAGCAGATATTTAGTGTATGATGTGGTGTAAATGTGTATGGTAGTTTTAAATTTGTGTGTCCAGCCATTATAATAATAATAATAATGTTTATTTTTCCTTCACCAATAGTTCTTAATTGCTAAACTAATAGTAATACATAAAACAGTTTCTTATCTTAAGAACAGCGATGGGAAGGAACAGGATTCCAAACTAGGTAGATCCTGTGCTATGGAAATCCTGGCCCTCACCTCGAACCCTAATCTAAGAATTAGTTTCTAAAAATTACAAATAAAACAGTCCCTACAAAATATAAATAATGTAAAGTAAATGCCGTAAATGCTAAAGAAACAATTTATTTCCATATGATGTGTGTCTCTAAAAACTTTTTGATATATCACAATAATTTTGCTATAGTGATCTTTGTTTTTATTATAAAATTTTGCCCATTTCTATTCAAACACAGTTAGTTAGTTATTTAGTTCATTCATTCAGTCTCTTCGTATGTGAAAGCATGCAGCCACTTGGAAATTAAGTTCTTAACATCATTTTTAGTCCGAGAATAAATTGCTTTTTCTTTATTTGCAAAGTTATACAATCTGCTTGCTTGAAAACAGAAACACACACATTCTTGAGATATTTGCGAAAAACACTTTCCGCTAGGAGAATGTTCTCCCAGCGGAACTTTTTTCGAAAAGGCCGCTCGAAAACAATAACTATACCAATAATTAGATTATAATGAGAGGTAAATGTGTGTGTTTGAAATAAATTTGGGCGTCATAAGACTCTGAAGATATGCAAGATGCCGCTGTGGGTACGTTTCGCTGTTTGCTGGATATCCTTAAGCGCACAGTTATGATTATTTTTACCCATGTCTCTATGAATTTGCGTGTAATGTTTGTGAAAACACATTACAAATGAGACGAAAAAAAATATACCTAAAATATGGTTTTTAGGTTCTAGTTATTCAAATAGAGGTCCTAGAGACTAGCTTTTCACGGCAATATGTGTCCTGTAATAGCTTAGAATGTCTGACCAAGTCTCATTACTGGTTGATGAGTTTTGCTAAAAAACTATGCTTAGGTGACGCCTGTTTTGCCATTGGATTTGGCGGGTTCTATAAGGGTTGGCAAATCAAAAGGTATTATAGCAATTAGTGCATTTATCCAATCATCTACCTATAAAGTTTTAGTTCAATACACTTATTAAATAAAGAGATAAATTAAAAAAATCCACAAGATACAAAATTACTGATAAACCGACCAAGTTTGAATGTCACAAATCATGTAATTCGATATTATGCCACTGGGAGTACGCACACATGATGGTCACAAACTGGAAAAATAATATAAGTTTGTATGAATGGATTGAATGGATTGTACCTGCTAACTATGTTGAATAGATAGATATGGTATCGGGCTGTGTTCAGCAGTGGACAATCCAGCTAACTACAATAATTTTTAACAAACTTTAATGATTTTTAATAATTTGTGCCTTTTTATGTTTTACTGCATTGCGTGATGAATGCCAAAAATGCAAAAAAATAATGAAACATTCTGGTTCTACATTTTCATTTCAACATTATTTAAGATCAGAAGTACATTCCATAAACAAAAACTGGACAAAATCAACCTTCCACTTGTTCCACCTTAGAAAAAGAGAATGTAAATAACGCTTCATTGTCACAAAATATTGATATTGCACCATGCGCATAGAAAAAAAATGTTTTTTTTTTCAGATTATTATTTTAATGCTGTTCAGAGTGTATTAATATTGTTTTAGTTTCATTATACTTTTAGTAACAAAACGGCTTATTGAAATTGGATTTTAATTGTAAAGACTAAAATTTCTCGATAAGTAACATTGTTGGGTATATTTTGGAACTCCGAAAGTAGAAGTAATGATTTAAAAAGATTTGTTTCTTATTTTGGATACGATTTGTACTTGTTATAATAAAAATGTTGATTAATTCCTATTGTTTGTTTGATTTAATCTTTATCACTAGTATCCGCAATATCCATATTATCCGGATAGTGTTTAGGGTGTATCCAAAATATTAAGATAGTAAAATTGGACAGAGAATTTCATGCTCTAGTCAGGGGTTATTTTTCGCATCATGGAAGCTTCAAAAAGGAATTGAACATTAATTTCTATTATATTCATTTAAACAATCAACTAGTTTAAGCAATGTTCACTGTGGTCATTACCTATTTAGATGGTTGACTGCTAGTTGCATTTACTATTGAGCACTTATATTGCATTTACTATAGAGCACTTATATACTGCAAAAGGCATGTTGTTGTGAAACTTATGACACTTATATGACTATAATTAAAAAAAATCTGAAAAGTTATACAAATAAAATTATTGTGCATCTGTTGCCAAACTACGTTCATCATATGTGTTTCAGCGTACAGCGCTGTATGTGGTTATTATGTTAGGGTGGCAGTGGTTAGGCTATGTTGGAGGCTTTCAGAGGGCCTGCAAACTCGCTTACTGTATGTGGTGTTAGAGCAATTTGTGAATGCACATCTACTACTCTCAAGTGGGAAATCTGTCGCCAAGCACCTATAAGTGTGAACTGTCTGACAGCTATCCTTGAGATTCAGTTACCATTCTAGCCTGTTCACCAACTTCAAACACATTATCACTTGCTATGAGGTAAGAATGTGTATAAAGGCTAGGCTACTGGTGATATAAAAAGTTGTACACATCTATAGAGTTGTCTAGAAAATGTCTTCAAAACTGCTCAAACTGTCAGATAAAAATATTGCCTCACTTTAATTACAAATCAAAGTTATTTATTGAAATTATAGATAGAATCACGTGATTTGTAATATTTACTTACCCGCAAAGAGTAGTATTGATGGCAAAATATAAATAGGCAAATTGATTAGGTTTGTTTTGTTAATTTCTGTATGGATTAGTTTGAGGACTGGTAGCATTGTGTCTCGTAGCTGCTCCTTATTTCCTTGCTCACCTGAAAAATTAGAGAAAGTAATTGATATAGAGGAAATAAGCTATGCTCAAGGAAGGTAAGCAGAACTATAGTCAGTTTTTTTTAACAAATGAATATGTCTCTTGCACATTTCCGATATTGACAGAGTCAGATGGGTCATGCAGTCATTGGTCAATGCCTTTGTTCTTGTTTTGAAATAGTTAAGGCCCATTCATATTCAATACTTATGTAATAAATATATATGTTATAAATCAAATAATTCTACTATATTTCTTGGAATCTTTAAAATTATTGTCATTACTTCCATATGATGAACTTTATGCAGATACATCAATAATAAATTGCTCTTACATATTTTGTATATGATTGTCAACTCCATACATTTTTGTTTCTATATTGGTTATCACATGATTGAGACATGACGAATCGTATGAGGAGCCGATTTGTTGACTTAACTACAACAAGTTTTCAAAACAATCTTTGTTTTGCTTAATCTAATCCAAAAGTTGCAACTTTAGTAATGAATTGATTCGTTACAAGCAATATTATTCGAGGCGTAGGTAGTCGAAGACTCAACTGAATGTAACTACAGCGTTTGTGTGGAACGGACTTTATGTTGATTATGTGGGTCAATGCAGTCAAACAAAAGAAAGCTTAAACGTATAGTATTGTTATGAAAGTTAATGAGATAAGAGAGATTAGCAAGGATTTTAGCAATGTAAATGGAATGTACTAACATTTTTTTTTTTTTATTTAAACCTTGATAAACGAATATGCTTACAAAATAAATACAGGAAAAATTTAAACTACAAGTGGTATTACAAGACTAATGATTCAATTAGTTTAAACTTGTCAAGCCAATAATTCTATCATTGTAATGTTTGCTTAAACACCTGCTAAGCAAATATGCTTACAAAATTTCAATAAAAAGTCAAAACCACTAGCGGAATTCGTCACAAATTCAAAGTTTTTCCCGAAAAAAAGTGTTTTATCGGTTTTTATTCCCGTGCCTGTAGGTAATTTATGACAGTTCATTTTTTCCAGTTTACGTCCAATATAGATATGAAGCACTGCAGATATTATAAATTTTACTAAAGTTGAATGATTTATATGTATATAAGTATTTAACAGGTTTTTTTTTGCGTAAGCCTTTGACCATAATCTCACCTGATGGTAAGTGATGATGTGGTTGAAGGTGTTAATAGGCTTAACTTAGAGTTATTGGCACTCAAGGACAGCTGCCATAACACACCCATAGGGGCTTGGCGACAGATTATCTACTTGAGGGTTGTTGCTAGCCAAGCGTGCATTCGCAAAATGCCCTTCCACCATGCGGTGAAGCTCAAGCCCGCAGCGGGATTCGAACCATGGTCCTGCTGTGCGGCAGTCCATAGCCAATATGCATTGGTTGTGGTCATGAGCAAATTAATATTGAGGTAGCAGTTTTTATTGTGATTAAGTCCCATTTAATATCTACAATTTAGGCCAATTTTCTGTACCTTATCTGATAGACATGACTCTATAAGCTTCAGAGAATATCCATAGAGTGAAAGTCTACAAATAGTGTGCACATAGTCAAATGTCTAAACATCTGGGAGCCTACTAGCATCTCTTAATTCAGATATAATATACAAGTTTATTTCACAGTATCAAATATAATTTACATAAATATACATTAGAACTTCAACATGAGAGCAGGCTGTTCGAATCTCGGTATTAATATTTTAGGCCTGACTTAATGATGTTTGGTTTGCATGAAATTTAGTTTCTAACGGAAGTGATTCATATACAATTTTTTAAGCTCATTGAATTGGGATTGAAGTAATGTAAGTGACATTTTTTCAAATATTTTACTCAGAATAGGAAGGATGGATATTGGTCTATAATAATTGATAGGGTTAGATTTAACCCCATACCTTGTACATGCCTGTTAGATCTTGTAGTGTGGTATATATGGCAACCTGTACTATTCTCTATCCTGTCATAGGTTTTATAAGAGCAAATATCATGACAACTGCCCTATGAGCAACAAATACCATAAAAAAATTATTAGAAAATTAAGGTAGCAGTAATATTACATATATATCATAAGAGAAAAAACGAAAGTAGCAGATATTCTGACTCGAATAGACCAACTGAAGTGGAGGTGGACCGGCCACATGATTAGAGGCTTAAAGGGAAAGTGGAGTACCACTGTCTCTGACTGGTATCCTAAAGGCAGTAAACGAAAGAGACGATGTCAACAAGTTAGATGGGCAGACGACCTGAGGATCACCGCTGGACACCACTGGAGACGAGTCGCAAGGGACAGAATGCAATGGAAAGCATTAGAGGAGGCCTATGCCAAAAGGCACACTGAATTGCATGATATTATTTAAATAAAAAAAAACTGTACCATTGATCAAACAACTTGTAATTCAGAATAAAGGGCTTATTGATTGATTCTTATATTAATGGCTTCTGTGGCATAAAGGGCTTATTATTATTATTATCATTATAATATTACATTAAGATTTGCTATTTGGGACTCAAATTTAAGAAATAATTGTTTTGAACACTAAAAATCTGTCTATCTTTACACAATTAATTCATAGACTTATAATATATCAGGGTCTCACATACAAATATTGTAGCATCCTTTAAAGTAATCATAATTAAGTAGGTAACATGTTTATGTAATTGAAAAAAACTTGAGTAACTAATAACCATGATAGACGTCAAAGGCTGGAAAACTTGGAAAATGGCATGTACAGTTGTACCATTCCTTGCTTCTTAATATCAGGTAAAGGGTTAAAAAATTGATATTCGGTTCTTACCATCTGCCATAAATGCTTTGACAATATCAGTGAAAAATGTATGACATTGGGGATCAACATGCTTTAAAAGTTCAAATAATTGAACTGCAAAGTCTTGGCCTTCAAATAATGCAGGCTGCTTTAAGGCAGTTACTGCATTTCTAAATATTAGCTCCCGCATTTTTTCCAGTCCACTCTTCACCAATGGTTCTGTTGCCAATTCATAGCTCTGCAGGTTTTGCACTGAACTAAATAAATATGGAAAAACATGCTTCTGTATCACATGTTCCTTAAATGTTCTCGTAGTTTTAGGTATTACACACGATTCAGTTTCAACTAAAAGAAGTCGTTCAAAGAGTGCTTGTTCCAAAGCGTCTAAATCTAGAAGAAATCGGGGCTTAGTCGCTTCTGCAAGCTCTTCCAAATAGACCAGCTGGCGATCGGACGAGCATTCAATCGCTTTAGGATTGATTGTGAAATGAAAAACATTTTCAACAATGTTGTTGATTGTTTCTTCTTCACTAGACTCCTTGGATTTCATAGAGGAACCTTGAATTTGTAAGTTTTGTTCACTACACGCTGTATCTATTCCTTCCGATTCACCTAATAACCCAGCAAAAGGATTATTTGTGTCGGACATAGCTAAATTTTATATACCTATATGCATCTGAACTTATCCAGTTATCAATGAGTTTCATAAATTACACCAAACACCCATTGCACTAAGCTCGCGAAATTTCCAAACTCATGTCTTAAAGAAAATTATTTTTCCATTGATTGAAATTGAACAATTTTAATGTAAAAACTTGCAATCACAAATTCAGATTCAGTTTTCGTTTTCTGCTATTCACACGACACTCACACATATGTCTGGCATGACTGACATCGACATTTGACACTGACCTCAGACATTGACAATTTGATATTCACCACAGCCAGAGACGTTGAATTCAATTATTATTCAACTTCTTTTAACCTACGGCTTCTGCGGGGTCACCACAATTTGCCAATGTCACGTGGATAGGGTGACCAACAATGGGGATTAATCGGTGTAGGGAAGCAGACATTTATTCATTTAGGGAGGGAATAATGATCGGTATTTACCAGATATTCAATTTATATCATCATCATCATCATATTGTCCTACATTATGTAGCGAGCCCGAAGGGCGAACTTTCGGTGAAGCCGCAGGCTGAATTTACGACCCGCGTATTATTATATGTTCTATGCCCGCAGGCCGAGCCGTGTTAGTAACTTGCGAGGCCGAAGGCCGTGCTCCGAATTGAGAGTATCTTCCACGTCTCCGACTGGTCTCCATGGCAACTGCCCGCGATAATCGAAGCACCTATGAGTGGGGTTCCACCAACCAACCAACATATATTTTTTTAACGTGTTTCTGTGAAATTTTCAAATGACTCAACAGCAATGAGAAAGTTGTGTGCGGACCGCTGGCGGCCCGCATTGCTCCAGTTCAGTAGTTAGATAAAGGGCTAGATCATGAGCATATTGTTGCACCTGACAGAAGAGTACCACTGGATAGTCCAAGTCTCGAGTGTAGGTATAGGGTGTATAAGCTGAGCCTTAAGACTGTGCCTTGAGGGAGTCCTTTTCGTACAGTTCTGGGGGACAAAATGAATTTTGAGTTTTTACTAGAATATACCTTTGCATTAAGAAACAACAGATGAAGTTCGGAATTCTCACAGGAATGCTCAGTTGCAACAGTTTGTTTCTGAGCTCAGGGAAAAGTTTTTCACTATCATATGCAGAAGCGATGTCAAGTCAGAGTTATTATTTTCTTTAATTGAGGTTTGTTTCTGTTGTTAAGATGCTTAGGCTCTCTAGAATGGTCATACCTAATCTAAAGCCATACTGTGATTTAGCAATGTGGCAGTTATTTTCTACTAGCCGTTCAAGTCTATTTATTATAAGTAGTTCTGCTATTTTGGCCAATACAGAGGATAGAGCAATAGCCCCGAGAGTTAGAGTCATCATCATCATCATTTCATCGTCATGCATCATTTCCTGGTTTTAATATAATATCAATAATAATTTGGGTGTTCCATGAATCTGAGATAATGCCTTGAGAATTAAATTAAATGATTAAATTTACAATAAAAAATTTAATGTTTTTCTGAAACTTTAATAATAAAATTAATCTACTCCTCCATCTATAGTTCGGAAATAAACTCGCAAGTTTAGGAGATATTATAACTACCAAAACCTAATATCAAATGACCCATCAAGCTGGCTGGAATCTTTCGCTCCTAAAATTACCATGGTTTACCATTTGGTCCATGTGGTCATTTCATTAAATATAATCTAATTATATTTAATGAAATGACCACATGGACCAAAAAGCGGGAATAAACTCGCAAGTTTAGGGGATACCTATTATAACTACCAAAACCTAACATCAAATCACCCATCAAGCTGGCTGGAATCTTTTTAAATTACCCTTCCCGCTTTGGTCCATGTGGTCATTTCATTTAATATAATACAATTAATGAAATGACCATTGGTCATGAAATGACCATTGGTCATTTCACATAACTTCTCACCTTAAGTGGGAATCGAACCAACGTCCTCCGGCTTAACGCACTGGTGCCTTAATCACTGTCACTGTCATATTTGAGTCTAGACTCAAACTGCATATAGTTCTATATTCACAGTCGAGTCTGGATAAATGGAGCACGAGTATACGCTCAGCGAAGAATGAAACGGTCTGAGTCTCCAAATTCAACTACTTCAACCATGCTCGAACGTGTCAAAGCGGTGAAAAGGGGTTGCAGTTGTTTAGTTATGTTAATTTATTCTATGACTATATTTTTTATATTGCCAATATCTCTGGCTCATGATTTATGTTATGTCAGACCTTATTATATATATATATATATATATGTATATGACATATATAAATATACGTCATACTCAAAATATAAATCTTGATAATCTATAATAATATATAAAAGTATCACTCGTAATTTCAAAAAGTTCGATAAAATCATAACAAAACTTTGAGCAGACCAGAACTTTAACTAGTATGCAAATGACAATTTATAAGTAGTGCCGACCTCACTTATAGATAAGGGTAAGAGGTGGAATAAATCTTCTATTGCCACCTATTTGTTATTCCTATCTCAATTCATATGCCTTTATTTATCTTTCTTTACCTGTTATCTGTTGTTGTATCTTCTCATCGATCTCCTTCGAGTCGAACTTGACGGAGTAGATGCGATCATTCATTTTTAACTCTGAATATCATAAGACGAAGAAACCTCGCTGCACCTGGAGTTTGAACTCCAATGAGAGCGGTCGGAGTAAGCTCGACTCACTCTCTCTGCATGTCAGCCATAGTGTTCTCATATACCATATTGATAGTAATATTGTGCGTGTATAAACTGTATTGTACAATAAGCAGATTTTTGGGAATTCATCAAAACAGTGAAAAGTTGGATGTATGTGTGTGTGCTTCCGTTTATGTATTATGTTTGTGCTAGCGGCAGTTATTCAGTTGAATATCTTAAAATTAATAATATTGTCAATTTTAGGCCCTGTGTACGCTCAGGCTTATTTAATTGTTATCTGATAATAAACGAACACTTCAGTGTCAGCGAGTTTGATCATGAAATACATTTTTTTTATTGTATGTAGCAGTGAATAAAACTACATATTATTATCAAATGTAGTTATAAACTGACGCACAAGTCACATTGGACAGACTGATGATATTTATGTATTGTCATCGTGCAGCATTCGCCATATTATACTGTCGAAGTGTATGGCGAACGCTATACGTGCAATATTATATTGTCATTTTTCTTAATTATTATTAGGCACCTCGTTGTCTACCAGACAAATACAATGAATTCTATGCTATTGGGTTAAGGACAAGTAAACGACGCATACGACCTGGTGAATGTTTATATGGATGTATTTTTATGTGAATAAAAATCATAATAATATGGGCCACAGACAAGTAGCATTATTTTGCCCTAAGCGTATCTGCCTCGGTTTTTTTATGATAGCAACATTTGTCTAATTGCAATGTTTTCTTACTTCTATGTTGTATTAAAGAAAATAACTGATAGATAGTTTTATATATAGCAAAAAAAAACAAATCAATTTTTTTAATGTTTGAATAGTATTGCTGAAAGTAAGAAATTTTACATATACTGAGCATAAAATACATTAATAAGTTCTCAACGATAGACAGATTCTCAATGTTATATTTTTTCTGTAGGTGGCGACGGTGGCGTATGCATTTAAGCAAACTCATCGCGCACAAGCGACATCCGGAACAGTGACAAAATATTGAACTAAACGATTTCGAATCCCCCATTGTTTCGCTGCAGTCGTCGTTCGAAATTATTATAGCGTACTCGATTCGTTCGTCTCCCTGCAGCAATGCTATGAAAATTTTCCATTTTTTATGGCGTAGTCGCACATAGTGAATCGTTCATTAATGTAAGATTGGTAACACTTAATAATATTATTTACTCGCTAGGCCACATGAATGCGTGTCCCCTACAAAGTGCTTGATCAGCTAAATATAGATATCACCATACACGTGCAATATATTTTTGCTGCTATATCGGTATTTACCTACGATATAATATCTTCGTTCGACATCTCGTAAAGTAGGTATAAAGCACGGAGGTACAAAGGTATATAGATATAAAAACGAGAGAAGTTGTAAAACTTGCTTTCGATATTCCTAGACGCCCTACCAAGATGGCGCCTTCTAAGAATCTTTGATATTTTTGTGTATCGAAGTGTCCACCTTTCATATACTTAATAAAAAGCATCATATTTATTGTTGTACCTACTGTATTGGCATGTTTTATGTAGAACTAAATATCTTATAATTTGTAAATATTTTGATGCAATTTATTGTAACATCCTACAATATTATTAATTTCACATTTTAGTTGGTGATGGTGAAAAAATTTAGTATAAGTATACATATACCTACACAGTAGTATACCTTAAAACTGCATTTTTGTGTTCTAGTTAAATCTCAACATTCTAAGTTCTTAAGTTCCCAAACCGACTTCTTCGCGAGTTCAGAATTCGGTCATAATATAACCCTTCCAAGAAGAATAGGTCGGTGAATCGGTATAGGCGTGTGTGTACTGTAGACACGGCGCCGCAGCCCCCCCCCCCCCCCACCGCCTTTACAACTAACTTACGTAGAATGCGCTAGTGTGTGTGTGTTGTACGAATTATTGCGTCGTGACCTCGATGAAAGAAAGGGCACATAGATATCAAGCTGTTCTAGAAGGCTGACGTCATTCAAATCGTGGCCAGAGCGCAGCGCACACATCAGCAAGATATTGTGAAATGTGAACGGCCACCCACAACTTGCTTAGCTCTGCTAAATCACTAAAAATATTGAAAGTAGTGGCTATGCAGTTCCTCTACTGACTTCTGCCATACATGTTGAATTTTATCTGCGCAACTTATAAGTAATTTTGTGTTTCTCGGAGTAATTAGGCCCAATGATAATTGTTTCGTCGAATCTTAGGTACAGTATTAATGCAACAGACGAGATTTTATTCCCGTCGTGTAAAAGTTACATTTTTACACTTAATTTACACTATCTAACCATTTCAGTCAATTATCTAGTTTTGCATACCTTCCACGTCATTATAATTACGCAGTAGGTACGTTCTTGTCTAATAAAAGTTATGAATGTGTAAAGGTGTGATTTTGCTAGGTCTTTATACCTCTATCTTAGTAATTGTTAGAGTATCATGCTGCTAGCTTATTTGTGGGAAGGGATCTATTCTTAATCATTGTCTTGTGAAGTTTTTTATGCATCCTGTTCTATTTATGGCGTGGTATTTTCCTGGCCACCTACTAAAATTGGCTGGGTTATACCAAAATGGCAGCCACATTCTTTATTGATCATTCATTTTGCATGATACATTTGTTTCGTGAACATAAGTTTTGACGTAGGTAGTTTCTGTACATGTTACATACCTTGTACCATTTTATATGTTGATACAATACGGGAATATTTAGCTTACATCATAACCACAAGACAGCTATCTGAATTTGATTTGTTGATTTGCATATAAAAAACATGCATGCACCAATTGGTCTATTATATTCCGGAGCCATTCTATTTAGATCCCTTCCTATTGTTGCGCTTTGTAGACATACCTAACTATCTTGCCTTATAGAAGCATACTAAAGGAGAAGGAAGATATTATGTTAATAAAATGTAATATATTTTTTGTGCTTTTTTAACAACACTAAAATTAGGTCACGCTTCGCACGTCATGCTTAAATCGGTACATAGGTAGGTCCCTGCCTTATTACGGTTTACTGCGTAGGTCGTGTCTTTTGTAGTGCTATATATTTTGTTATTTTTTATACTTATGTAGGTACTTGAATCATATTGTAGATGTTTCGTTTGAATTTGTTGTGACCTATTTGAATGATTTAACTCACACTTAAAAAATTAGCTCATTATATTGTTTAGAAAAATATTGTATCGTCTTGATATTGCAAAATATGCAAATTTGCTCTCGGGTATATTTTTCTAATGAATAATCGCTTGTGTTAGGTACTCTACCCCGATTTACTAAGTTCCTCAGGGAATGTAATACACAGGTAAATTTCACGCTAATTAAGCTAGTAGGTCAATATAATCGCAATTATAATGGACTATGTACCTACACTAGAAGATGTTTATAACATCGAAACATTCAAAGAAAACAATCGCTATCACCAAACTTATCTACAGATAATTTTCATGTCTTTTGTGGATACGTACCTATATCTTTATTTGTAGATATAATATTATGTAGATTATAGTAACATACCTACACAAATTAATGACATAAGGTGTGTTTACCGTATTTCTACCATGGTTCATCGATGATTTTTACATGTTTTCTTTGCTATCGATTTCGTTTAGCCATATAAAAGACATCAACGCGCGTGTTATTTTGTTGGTGATGGTTAACGGTTTTTGTTTTGCATTTACTTATCTACTAATATTTTGTTACTTCACATTCCAACTATTACAATACGTAGCCATTCCCTCCACAAAGAAATCATCACCGATTTCACTTTGCCATTCACTGTGATATGATGAGTCACGGAAGTAACCTATTCACAAAGCAACTGTGAAATCGTCTAACGAGTTTAAACAGAAGTTTATGCCGGAGAATTCAAACTATCTGCTTACCTCTTAATCATTAGAATTAGTTAGTTACCTACATATTTAGAATAATTCAGGAAAGGTTAGTTATAATTACATCATTACTACACTAAATTATTGAATACTTATGGTCTTAAGTGGTACATCAATGGCTGCAGAGCCTACAAAACCATTTGTATACGATTTGTTTCTCCTCCTGAAATACCCTTTGAGGGAATAGAGGCGTGACTGACTATTAGGTTTTTTTTCTAACAGCATCTAGGTTGTGGCGATATGCGTAATTTAATTAATTCTTAAATTTGTAAGATCTTAAAATGTTTACCTTGCAAGAGCTTTTACTAGATTTTCCTTTAATCGAGATGCCAATTGGAAAAATCTATTCCCATGTAAAAAGATACGCGTGTAAAAAAGTTTAAACTAAAAGATTACGTTGAATATGAATAGTATACATATGTGGCCCAAGAATTTATTTTTTCAAATAAATGCCTACTGCAAGATGCGATCTCGGTTTCTAATCAAAATTGCCTGCGATCTTGTGATCTTGAAATCCTGGTGATCTTGAAAGACTACCGGTATTTTGGGTATGAATCTTAGTTACGAATTCATATACGTATCGTTTAAAAAATTCTAACAACTGTACCGTAACGTACTTTTAAAAAAATATATTTTTTCTATAAATTCAAATAAGTAAGTACCCGTTAGTCACTAATACAAGATACTAGAGTATGAAAAATCCGTTACCTACTTAACTACTTTTGCGGTAACGTGTGAGATTAACTTCTATTTTTTTTATTGCGTATTTGCTAGCCTTTGACTTGTTGGTAAGTGACGATGTGATCCAAGATGTTTAGGCTAACCCAAAATGACTAGATCAAAAATAGCTGCAGGAATAGCCGTTAGAAGCTTGGTGAACGATTATATAATTGAGTTTGATAGCTAGCCAGGCGAGCACTCGTAAAACTTACCATGCGGGACCATGGACAACCAGCGTTGTTGTATAAAATAAATGAAATGTAAGATGCTAGGTAGGTAATGTTGTTATTTGAAAAATCTAATTGGAAATTCATCACTGAAGTAATAACCATTTTACAAAAGCTTTAATTGTTTTCTCTCTATTTCCAGTGATTCGTTGAAGATGGCCGAGGTCGCACCAAATATTGAAGACCTGGAGGATGGAGAGATAGAGAGTGGAGATGAAGAGGTAACCGAAAATCGGACTGAGGAGAAGACAGAAGAGGTATTAGCAAATAGGGAAGAATGCTTACCGCTTGACACAATCGAAAATCAAGAAATACATTATTCTAAATCAGGTAAGAAAAAGAAAAAATCTAAAAAGTCTAAAGAGCAAAAGTTTAAGGACAAACATAATAGCAATCGTAAATATTCTAGTCCTACTGAAGATGATTTTGCTAGCAACATCGAAAAAGCTATTCGTAAAGCAATGAACAAAAATGACAACGGAGAAACATTCTTTGAAGATGATGTTGACGATCGCCGAAAACATAAGAAGAGAAAGAAGTATGATGGTAAAGATGGCCCTGGCAAAAAAAGGAAAAAGCAGGACATCAATGAAGAGATGGATGAGAGTGAGATGATGTGTGTTAGAGGCGCGTCCCCTGTGCATAGAAATTCTCCTGTGTATCCAGATGATGACAGAGATTCTTACACGTCTGAAAGTAGTGAAGAATCACGTGGACACCAGCATCACCGGAGCCAGAGGCAACGACCACAACAACGTGAGCGGAACAAAAATAGTAAAAATGATAGAAGAAGAGGCGCTCACCCTATGCAGGATCCGGATGGAGTTTGTTTATATTTCATGCAAGGTAAATGTCATAAAGGTGATGACTGCGTTTATTCTCATGATGCTCTACCTCCTCGGAAAATGGAACTTTGTAAGTTTTATTTGATGGATTGCTGTGCAAAAAGAGATAAATGTTTATATATGCATGCTGACTTTCCTTGTAAGTACTATCACACTGGGCTTCCTTGTATTTACAAAGATGAATGTAAGTTTGCGCATGGTAAACCTTTATCAGAAAATTTGAAAAACATTCTTTTGAAACATATAGAATCTGCTCCTAAAGAAATTTTGGGAGATTTCCCGAGATTAAATAGAGAGGGCGCTATTAAAATGATTCAAAATACTCAAGCTAAACTAATGCAACAATATCCTGAGTGCTCCGAAAATCAAGATAGAAATAACATACCGTCTCTTTTTGAATTAAATATACCTAATCCTCCAAATCCTTCGGAATCTTTGCATATGAACACAATGAATAATGACAGACAAAACAAAATATCTCCAAAAGTCCGCCAATCAAGATGGCAAAACGACAATTCTAACCAGAATTACAATATGAATTTATCGCCAAATGGAAGTAACACAACAAACGTTTTAAGTATTAAGAATCTTACTGGAGTGCTTACATCTCGGCAAATATCAGACCTTTCAATGATGGGCATAGAAAATTTAGACCAGTTAGGGCAATTGACCGTCTTACAGTTAAATAATATTGGTCTTTCCTTGAAACAAATAACAGAAATACAATTAAATACCATGAGTATTCAAAAACTTGGATTAATTAATAGCAACGAACAACATCCCCAAACGTTTTCGGGGACAACAGGAACAAAAGATTTAGATTTAAGAGTCCCACCCGCAATAACAGTTGAAAATAACATACCAGTTTCTTCCGACTTCCCTGGGCAAGATATTGATATGCGATTTCAGCCTGTAGCTACATCATCATCAGTGGATGCAGATAGTTCTCAAAATAAAACTGTTCAAAGAGAGCATCAACCAAATAAAGATTTAATTGACATTGACCAATACACAAAAGATGCGTTAAAGTTTGCTTCAAAGGATAAGGAAAATATCGATATTTCAAACGAAGGTTATGAGAATGAAAAACCTGTCACGTCACATGAAATTAAAGATGTAGATCATAGAATACTTCCATTTTCAGAAGACTCTCTTAAAGTAGTAGAACCCGTAGTTGTTAGCCATAGTAAAAAGGAATGTGATACAGATATAAGATTTCTTCAACCTGAGCCATTATTCAAAAATCCTGAAAAAAGACACCGCCGCTCGACTACGGACGACGAAGATAACAATTTGCTTATTGATGAAAAATGGTATTCTAGCGATGAAGAAAAAGGTAATAAAAACAAGAAATCTCCAGCTTCATCACCACATCAAACGTTATTATCACCTACAGCGCCCAGACCGCACGTTATTGAACCATCTGCTGTTCTGAGCAGACTCGGCGATCTCTCCAAAATAGATATAAGCGAGGAAGTAACAAAACTACTGAATACTATGAAACATAATTTAAATGAAAACAAAGGGGAAAATAGTTCTGAAAATAATGAGTCACCGAAAGCTAAAGATCCCAGGAGATTATCTGCTGATAAAGTTAATGACCCTCCCAAACTACATAGTCATAAGAGGCCTCCTAGGGTTTCCATCTATGAATGTGTAGATGGGGAACCCACAGATGGTCGTCGAAGGACAGACGTAGATTTACGTAAAACTGAGTATAGCGTACCTACCTTCGGCGATACCGATTTAAGGCAAAATACCAGTGGAGATATAGATTTTAGATTAGGTTTACCGTTCAAAGCCATACCCAATTATACACCTGCATCAGAAATAGATGGATCTATTAATAGCCATCCTCCTATTCCTTATAAGGTAGTAGTTATAGATATACCACGACCTGATTACACAGACATTAGAAATAGTACAGCAAAGTCACAAGCTTTATTGGATCCAAGGTTAAGAAAAGTTTTCCGTTTATCTGTTGAGGAGTCTAATAGTGACAGTGAGAAGACTGCAAAAGTTACCGCACCAGCAGGCCCTCGAATAGATCCGAGAAGAAAACCAAAAGATACAATAGAAAGCGTAGCACCAGAAAATAAATCTAACGGGTTAGATTTGCAAACAATTTTGCAAAATTCCAATTGGTATAAAGATTTAAGTTCTACACACAAAATTTTCGTTAGCCAACACGTTAGTCCCATTACGCAAATGATTAAACAGTATCACCAGGAAAAAATCCCGGGAAAAATGTTCGATCTCACTCCTATACAAAGTAATACAGTATTGTGTAGTATTTTTGCTAATCTCGGCATTTCCCTAAATGAAAATGGTGAATTTGTATATTTACCTAAGCCTAAAGAAGCTTTACTTAAAACTCCTGTTAGCTTTAATCAAAGTCCGGGGCATTTTGGAATGAACAACAATATGGGTGGACCTCCTGGTTCAACGGACAGCGGAAATATGAATATGATGAACATGAATCCGATGGGAATGGGAGGTATGAACAATATGAATATGCCTAACATGCACGGATTTAATCCGTCAATGCCTGACCCTCGCGGTGGCCCCACTCCAGGATTGTTAGGTATAGCTCCGAACATTCCTCATAACTTTAATAATTTTGGTTCACCTAACAGTTTTGGTAATATGCCTTATAATGGTCCCGGTCCTGGCAACGACTTTAATTTTATGGATGGGGAACAGAACTTTCCTAGATTCCCAAATAGAGGGGGTCATCGAGGTCGGGGCAATGATGGCCGTTGGAATCGCGGTGGTCCGGGTAGAGGAAATAGAAATCAAAAAAATTTTAATGAAAGAGGGAATTGGAAAAACGATAGAAACTAAGTACATGTTGATGTTCCAATAGGATATGATTTCGTTAATGAAATTATAGTTAAATATTGAAATGTGGGAACTCCACTGAAAAGTTAGATTCATTAGAGACCTTGTTGTAATTTATTATAGTTATATATGAGAAGCCCTTCCACATAATGACTATGATGTGATAGGTAATAATTATATATTAATTACAGACTTACATAGTTAAGATTTACGGTACTTTTATAAACTTTATTGATGGTAGCAAATAGAATATAAAATATTTTAGTCTTTGTATGAGGTTTCGTGTACTGTAAATATTTTTAATTAGTAGGTTTTATGATCAATTCAGTATCTTATTTAAATATTATGTTTAAGTAATTATGTAAAATTAATTAGGTGAAAGTACTCATAAGAGCCAAATGTTTTAAGACTGAGCGAAAGTTCACGATCCAGGTAATTATCTATTATATTTCAATACAACAGTTTTAAGATTTGGATAAATGAATTATCGGTTCGCTAGAATATTATCGCGCGGATATATTTTAATATGTAAATAATGTGGTTTATTTATCGGAAATGAGTTTTATAAGCTATTGTATTGAAATGTACGAATGACATTTCCCGTGGTCACAATGGTTAAGCAATAATTGTTTTATTTAGTACTTCAGAATACCACGTTAATGTACATAAAATATTTTTTGCCTGTAAACGATAAGAAGGCCAACTCAAGCTTAAAATAAAAATGTTTATATTAAATTACAAAGATTCTCTTGATTTATTATCCAATCACTACACAATGTACAATAAAGTTGTACAAGGTTTAGCTACGACCTAAAAATGACATAAAAACTTGTGCTAGGTAATTGCTAGCCGTATGCCGTCAATGTCATATTGATTAATTACGCTTCTAGGAAAGTAGGCGGTACACCGCGTACCTTCTGACTACACTAGATAGAAGGTAAGGACCTTCTGATTTGGCTAGTTAAATCACATAATTTAGGTTTAACTAATTTGTGTGTTGAACCTATTTTCTATTACAGAAAGAAGTGATGATTGATGATTTTCAGAAATATATGTACCTACCTACTTTATGAATGCTAGCACGAATGCTTAATCAGCATGGGACAAAAAACTACCATAAAAATAGGTAAGTATAAGGTATGTCGTATCGTAAGTAAAATCTGAAATAATATCAGCCAGCTTTAACTTGAAGCAATGACAACAACATTGAATTTAAATATCTTTATTAATCGATTGCAAAACTGATGTAATATAATTGGAGAAATCGATCTTCAAACGATTTCCACCGGCTTTGAGATTGACAGTCACTCGTGAGACCTTGGAGAATGTCGGAGCTGAAACAGACAAATTATTAGACATTTCAAGAAGGGGTTGAATTGGGATTTTCTTATGTATGGAGATGGGAAACTCCAAGAACTCGCTAATGAAGATTTTCAATGGGGATTTTTGGCTTAACCCATTCCTATTAGAATACCCAACTTTGCACTCACGTTAGTCTGATAAACTTGCTAAAGTTTTTAATGTATGCGAAGACCGCGAGCTATATTTGACCCCTAAAGAAAATTACTCTTAGCCTACTTATGTATAAGTACTGTTTGATGAGACATAAGAACTTATCGTAGGCCCTATTTATAATGTTACTTACTTTAAAATTTATGTTCTGGGAGGGTTTTCATTCTATCAAGCTCAAGGCCTACAAGCTATCTCTATGAAATTGGATTTGTACTAAGCGCTTCAGTGGAAAACATTAGCAGAGGGTCTGTTAGCAGTGTCGTCTTATACGCAATTGGACCAAGTGGTCATTTAAGTCTTATTTAGTCCAGTACACATTTCGTCAAGCACGCAATTTGTGCAGTTCTTTTTGAATCAGTAGTATGCATTTCGTCCAATACTCTTCGTCAAGTATGCATTAAGTAAGTACACATTTCGTCAAGTACGCATTTGTGAACTTATTTTGTCCAGTACGCATTTTGTCACGTAAGCTTTTAGTACCTACAATTTCATCTAACGTGACACACTAGGCATTTCGTTCAGCATGCATTTTAAAACAAGTTCCTTTGTGCGTTTGTGTAAATGCAGTGCCTGGGTTCCATTCCTCGAACTGCTATTGAGTTTCTAACAAACAAATGAAACCGTATGTTATCTGACAAATTGCGTAATGAACAAACTATACAATAGGCCATTGACGAACCGCTTAATTGACAAACAGCAGTTTGGACAAACTGCGATTTGTATATACTGCGATTAAGATGAATTTTTGAATTGGACGAATTGTGTAATGGACGAACGGCGATATGGAAAATAGCGTGTTAGGTGAAATGCTAACAAGCCAAGCTTAGTACCTACAAACAACACAACACTAACAGGAGTTACTCATTTTAGTACTAAATAATATTGTTAGGGATAAAGGAATACATTTTTACTTTGTTAAATTTTACGGTATTAGGCTATTTTATTGACCTCTATCTCGCCTGATGATAAGTGGTGACGTGGTCGAAAATGTTTTCACACTACCCTAGAATTACTACTGGCTTCCGAAAATACTAACAAAGTAAAATTACAAATTTACGAGCGAAAAAAATATAGTCATGTGCGGGATTCGAACACGCGTCCATCCACCCTTTTAGCCGGGGTATGCTCTAACAAATTGAGCTAACATGACACAATGACTCATATCTCTAATTTTTGCCATCGTATTTGGATGGACCGACACCTATAGTTCAACTTGCGTTGTACTACAAATAAGACCAATTTTGCAATTGGTTTTAAACTTGTAAATGATGACGCAACCTTATAATTTTAATATTTTTATGTTTGCAATAACGCCTGCTTAGCGAATTACATTACAAATTTACAAGAGAAATATTAATGTAATTCGCCAAGCAGGCGTTATTGCAAACATAACAATATTAAAAATACTAACAAAGCGTTAAAGAATCCATGTCATCCTGGTCATCATAATCGGTACAGTTGTAGAAGAGCACGCATTGCTTAGCAGATAACTTAGATTGGGACACGAAGTAGTTGTACAGAAGTTCCATCTGCCTTGTAGCTGCTTGCAACGTGTTAGGTGAACATACCAGAATCACCCCTTGAACGCCTACTCTGAGAGCTGGCCAGCAAGATTCGAATCTGAAATGAAAGACAGAACAATTTTGTATATTTTTTTTAATGCTTAAGTGATGATGTGGTCGAAGATGTTGTTCAGGCTAACCTAGAATTACTGTCCTCAAGGATAGCTGCCGGAACACCGTTAAGTGCTTGGCGACAGATTTTCTACTTGAGGGTGGTAGATATATAGCCAGGCGGGCATTCGCAAAATAAATAAAATAAAAATAAAATAGCCATATATTGCCTTCATACACAGAAAAAAAATTACAAACATAAGAGAATTGACAAACAATTAAAAATAAATAAAAACAAAAGGCAAAAGCAGTATGCTCAGCATTGTGCAGCGCATACGTTAAGTACTAACGTGCGCTGCGCTGATTTTCAGCATATACCTACAACGACGGATGTTTGCCGAGAGACAGATAGTAAAATGCCCTACCACCATGCAGATTTGATGAATTTGCGCCCAGAAACATTTGAACCTTACTTCTCTCTTGTGTGGTGTTTGATTGATTGATGATCATACGAACAATGAATAGCGTTATAGCAAAAAAATATCTTTTTGCTTCTGATACGTAAGCTTTTCACCAGTGTCTCGCCTGATGGTAACTGATGATCTGGTCGAGGATGGTAATCAGCTTTAACCTAGAATGGAAACTGCCTCTAAAGAAACCAGGACACACCGTTAGATGATTGGCGATTGATTTTTGACTTGATAGCTGTCAAGGCAAGCATTCGCAGAGTGCTCTATCACCATGAGGTGTGATACAAAAATAAACTATGAACCCTTTTCGCGCAGCAGGTGACTAGAACAGCTGCATTTCATCACAAGTGACGAATTGCACTGCGCCCGTCACCTTGAGACATAGTTGTTAAGTCTCATGAGCCTGTAATTTCTTGCTCTAATTGTTCTAATTGAAGTTTCTAATAAGAAAATAAATATAAGATAAATAATGCGTTATTACTAGAAGTAGAGCCATAAAAGAATTGTAATGGAAATGTTTTATTTCTCGTTACTATCAAGCGCAATAGGATGTGCTTCTGAACAGCGATCAGTGGTGATTGAGACTTCTAAGTCCTAACCCTACCCCCCACTGGTGTAATATTATTAATATACTTAACTAAAATTACTATTATATTTACTACATTTATTAGGTTCATATTAGGAACGGTTTTTTTATGCTTGATACATTAGCCTTAGACCACTATCTCACGTGATGGTAAGTGATGATGTGGTCGAAGATATTGTTCAGGCTAACCTAGAAGTACTGGACAATTGCCGGAACACACCGTTAGGTGCTTGGCGATAGATTGTCTACTTGAGGGTGGTAGCTAGCGGGCATTCTCAAAATGTCCTACTACCATGCTATAACGACTGCCATCCTAAGACGACAGCCGGCACCGACGGCTTAACGTGCCATCCGAAGCACGGAAGCGCTCAGTAGTAACGTCACAAGCGGTCACCCATCCAACTCATGGCCGCGGCGGACGTTGCTTAACTTTGCTGATCGGTTAAGAACAGATAATCAAACTTCGCTACTAGCGCTTCAATAAGTGTCTAGTGAGTAGGAAAAAATTCTGCCATATGCAACCTATTCTGGCGTGCGCTGAAAAAACCTTTAGTTTAATACGTTTGTAATGTAGGTATAAGGGAAATGTTTATCTTAAATTGTCCTACAAAAAACCCGCGACCGCATATATATTATATGTGTAAGCCATTATCGCCAAAATAGTGAACCATAAATACTATAAAAATTTATTTCTAATACATATTTGGTAGTAACAAATTGATCCTTATCAAACTAATATTATAAAGGCGAGCGTTTGCGAGTGTTTGTATGTTTATTACTTCTTTACGCTCAAACGGCTGGACCAATTTTGACGAAATTTAGTATGGAGGTAGGTGAGGCGCTGGATTAACCATAGGATACTTTTTATCATAATCCATCACCACGCGGGTGTAACCGCGGGGCGCAGCTAGTATAAAATATGATAACAAATATTTTTAAAATATTTTAAGAAAACATCAAATTAATATTTTAATAAAACACTTAAAATATATCTAGAGAGAAAGATTTTGTCGATCGTGCGCTCGTAGAGTCAAGACCTCCTGAGGATGCTGGGTATAGAAGCGAAACGCGTCGAAAATTCTTCCGGTTTGGCTGCGTTGCGTTTGTGACGTCACGTTGGCTTAGCAGAAAATTAGGCGGAATTGTCACTAGATATATTTTTAAGAGTTTTATTAAAATATTAATTTGATGTTTTCTTAAAATATTTAAAAAAAATTTGTTATTATTAAATATGGATTTCCACATAGTAACGCCTGAATCTATTCATTAGTATAAAATATATTTACACTTCAGTATAGCTGGGTATCTATAAATATCTATTCGTATCAGCATTCTTGTTTACCAATGACCTTGCTCGGTTATATGAGTAAATGTAACAATTTAGTCAGTGACACCAATTAAGGATTTGTAGGTAACCTACATATCATAAATGATATTGTTATTATAGTTGAATGATACCAGAACGACTGGTGATAAGTTGAGTTGCAAATAAAAAATATCTTCTGACTTAGTAGTACAATTTCAGTCAGGTTAAAGGTAAGGTAGTAAGGAACAATGATAGTATAACCAATATGTACCTAGGTAGGTAAGTAATTTTAGGTAGCCTCTACTATTAAGATACCTAAGGGTAATAAGGCCTAGCGTACAATAAGGTCCACATTACATGTAAAATAATGTCTTTAAGTGTCGCGTAATGTGTTGGTTATTGAGGAGGAACTTAATGAATACAAATCAGTCTGGTAAAAACAATTGCATCCTCAATATTTAGTATTATATTAACAATATTGAAAACTTTTGAAGCAGTGATGGCTCAGTGGCATTGGCTATGGACTGCCACGCAGCAGGTCCATGGTTCGAATCCCGCCCAGAGCTTGAGCTTCACCGCATGGTGGAAGGGCATTTTGCGAATGCCCGCCTGTCTAGCGACCACCCTCAAGTAGAAAATCTGTCGCCAAGCACCTAACGGTGTGTTCCGGCAGCAGTCCTTGAGAGCCAGTGAAATAATAGGCAAAATGAGACTTAACAGGTATGTCTCAAGGTGATGGGCGCAGTGCATTCGTCACTTGTGATGAAATGCATCTGTTATAGGCAGAGGATACCGCTTAACATCAGGTGGGCCTCGCGCTTGTTCCATCAAAATCACATTAAAAAATAAAAAAAAACTTTAGCTTCAATGCCCATGTGCATCGCATAATAAGGCCCGTTACTGCCTACGTTAAGTTTGTTTACAAACATAATTCTATAAATCTTCAATACATGATGTATACTTAATAGATTGATGAGTGCTTACACTTGTGATGCATTTTTTCACATATTCATAAAAACTTATTTAAAAAAAAATTAGATAAAATCTCTGTATTCCTTAATAAACGCCTGGGTCTTAAAATATTAGGTACTTACCTAATACCTTTATTTCGTTTGTATTATATTAAAAAATAGGTTGCATAAAAATAAGCTATTTATATATATATGTGTTAAAATTTGTAAGAAGCAATACTTTTCGACGTCATGAGATAATTACAATTAGGCGGGCTTTATTACCCGCAGTAGGATGATCGTAGGGCATTATGGGGCATCATCATCGATATCCTTAAAAAACTCCACGCGCCTGTAACGGTGTATTTCCAGTAACTGTCCTTGAGAGGTAGTTCCATATCAAACTTTGATCACAATAGGTAATCGGAGATATCAAAGCTTTGAACATTTACCCAAGAAGAAGCTCTATATAGGGAGCTGGCTGATAAAGGACTAAATTTTACTACTAGACTAAGGACCTATACGGTCTGTTCAGGAGGTTGACATACTAATATCGACGCCTGTATCTTATAAAATATTATGGACCACGTATGCCACCATGAGAGCCATGTGTTGTCAATTGGCAGCGCTTCTACAATGTCAAAGAAATCTGGCCAGATAAATGTCGGGCCTCGGTCTTTTAGAGCTTCGGTTTGTAAGCGAATAAAACTTCAACTACTTATGTATATCAATATATTATATCATCGTCTTTCATTCTTTCTTTCTTTCATCATATTTTAGTGTTTCTTCGAGATATGATAGGTTTAGTAACATAGATATATCAAAATTTCAAAATCGTAACGAATCGTTTAGTGTCTGAGATAGACTCCGTCATAAAAATGGTCTACTTCTACTGCCGCGCAGCAGGTCCATGATTCGAATCCCGCCGCGGGCTTGAGTTTCACCGCATGGTGGAAGGGCATTTTGCGAATGCCCGCCTGGCTAGCGAACACTCTTAAGTATTAAGTAATCTGTCGCCAAGCACCTAACAGCGTGTTCCGGCAGCAGTCCTTAAGAGCCAGTAAAATTACGGGCATATGAGACCTAACAACTGTACGTCTCAGTGTGACGGGTGCAGTGCAATTCGTCGTTGACGAAATGCATCTGTTATAGGCAGAGTTAGCCCACTTAACATCAGGTGGGTCTCGGGCTTGTTCCGTCCCAATAACATATTAATAATGGCAACAACCAGCCCCGCCTTCTTAATATTGCGCTTCTGATCATTGCAAAAAAGTAGGGATATACCTAAGATATTTTTACCTGGGATATACGAACTAAATTGACTGGACTAATACGATTCGTATTGATATCAATTATCAACCCTATCGATATGAAACATCAATATATTATATTGCTACCAAAGCTACCATTTTTAACCCCCTAACTAACCGACGCATCAAAAGGATTCTTCTAAAATATTACCTACCTACTTGCTCAGTGGATTATTCCATAGATATTATGCTGCCTCCTAGATTTGCCAATAATTTAATTATCATTTGTGGCGCCGCCAACGATGTCTAATGGAAATAATCTAGTCTAAAACAACTACACGGTATAGTGAATGGTCATTCAACATCAGACACAAAAATCATGTAAGCACAAAGTAAGTATTAGCCACTGCCCCAAGATGGCGCTGTTGACAAGTCGACCACTTGCATGGGAATTGGGAACAAAGAATGATCGTACATAATAATATATATAGAAAGTTCTTCCGTATACTAAATCGGTAACATACTTATGATCACCACTGCAGTCCCAAAGTTCAATGTCAACGTTGAGGTTCTTTCCATTTACATTTAAGTTAGAAAGTTCGAATTCGACAATTCTTACGCCTTGGGTAGGTCTCGGGTTTCCTGCCTCTTCGATGTTCAAAGATTCAGATATGAAGTTTGCTATTTGAGTTTTGCCACACTGTCAACAAAAGTAAGGTTTTATTTCACATTTGATCACTCCTCGAACTATTATCAAAAACACACAGAGGTAATAAACAAATTACACACGTCTACAGGTCCTATCATTATAATTTTCAATTTATTGGGTTGCATAGTGCTTAATAGGTTTCTAATAATTATTAAGTTATCCACAAAATCTCGGAATGTGTTGGATTATATAAACAAAAGTATTCAGTGGCCCTATGACAACTTTTTGTCACTGTGCAAGTCTTTTTGTTTATACCTTGATTACCAAGGTAACGATTGAAGTTTTTACTAAAAAAATTCAGACACTAAAATCCAGTATCGGTCGCGTAGGTGATTAATTTTTATTTATTATTAATGATAAATAAATAAATCAAACTTTTTGATATTGTTATCAATAGTAGTAGTAAGCTAGAAAGTAATAGGTAGCGATTACATACTTTAACTAAGGGTAAGCCATAATTTTTATTTTTAAAATACACTTATATTTAATAGTAAATGCTTTACATAATTTGTGTGTTTGACACTTGAAATTTAATTAAAATGTAACTAACATTTTTAAATTTAGCAAAAAGAACAGGTTCCACCGAGATTTGAACTCGGATCGCTGGATTCAGAGTCCAGAGTGCTAACCATTACACCATGGAACCGCTGACATACCGGTCGAAATATTTGTTGACAACTAAAGTGCTTGGAACTTTGCCCATTTTGTGCCGACAAAATTATCAGCACTGTGCGGCCAAAACGAAATGAAAATACTAATGTTGAAATAAGGTTCATATAAGCGCGTACTGTACATACGTTAGGCAAAATAAGGTAGCTGTTTTATAGAAATAAGGGATATGCTCTGATAAACCCGGTCAAGTACGATTTGGACTAGCACACTGAGGGTTCCATACCATTACGGAGTGTACCAAAAATCGTTATTTATATGCAGATTGAGATTTATAACGGATGTCAGACCTGCACTTGGCGGTTTTTTTGGCATTTTTTGTTGTTACTTAAATTAGATTTGGTCTATAACCATACTAAGTTTGTTGTTTGTATGCAGTACCATTTTAAGATAGATTAAAAAGAAAAAACACGTTTCTTCTTCGAGGACCCATCTAATATTTTAACATTTTACACATATTCTGTTAAAATTTGATAACCGTTCCCTAAGCTTGGGCAAACGGACGGACAACCGAGGCATACTGAGAGTATCCCGTTTTGTATCCCTTTAAAAGCTTAATTCGTCTAAACTCTGATAAATAATTATATGAACAGTAAAAATACCTTTCATACGTGCACGCGTATAGTCCCACCAACTTATCTGTTCAGGCGGCAAAAAAAAGAACTACAACATTCCTTCAAATTGTGACAGTTTGTAGTTGATTTCCTTGACCAGTAGCGCCCTCGAGAACTGCACAGTTAAAGTTGGTGGTACTATAAACACTTCGTAGTGTGCGACGTGCGTACACCTCGCTTCTGCCATCTGTGCTTTCTGTTCCCTAAGCTAGTTTCCACACCTACTCTATATTATTCATATTTTTTTTTTTGGTACAAATTTAATATGTGGCACACATTGCACCTACTTCTATTCAGTTTATCGTAGCATTGAATGTATAAATATAAAATATCTAGAGATCTTTATGAATTTATAAACTTGGAAGATGCGAAACGACTAATAAGGCATCGTAAAGGAAGGGCAAACCAAAGAAACAATGTTCTTTATTATATATTCTGATGCATAATGTAAATTTGTTAATTAGTGGTTTATTGTACCTTAACCTTGTAAGATGTATGGTTGTATTTTTTATTTGATTCAACCAGTTTTATTCGTCAATTAGTTATAAAAGTTTTGTATGGGTAGGTAGAAGTTGATACATTGTATATAGATCTGCTTGAAGTACATTTAATACGGGCAAAAGCTAGGTTAAGTTTTATGGATTGTAAATCGTTTTTTTAAAGAAATCTGTTTAGGTTGTTAGGTTAGAGTGTTATACGTTTCGTATAGGATTTATTAGCCAGTCTTTTATTTTCAAATGAAGAGAAAATGACGAGCTTAGATACTTGTACATATCCTTTGCGACATCTACCTACATGAAACTTAAAAGTATATTATATATATAAAACACGATACGACAAGGAAAAAATAACGGCAATGTGCCCGAGTGGGAGCTATTTTTTTAAGTAGGCGCTTACTGTATCTTTGTACCTACTTTATACTATCTAAGTAGGTCTAGGCTATAGGATATGAAATAACATTACCGTTACTAGTCTTAAAAGAGCCTGCCTGTCACATGAAAGTAATAAAAATCTCTCCCATTCTCTATATAGTACACTGAGATGAAACTCTGTTGCTTTGCTTAGCTTATCCCCTGCTATTCTGATAATACAGAAAAGCAGAAAAAAAATTGTTCAAATTCGGATATTTCCTCGCTTTTTTAGAGGTTTGCTTTACAACAGTTTTTTTAGTATTTGCTGGTTCGTTATACAGGAATTTGAAATTACTGACAAGGGGTAATATTTTATATTTTGGCGACCCTTATTTATTTATGTACTTACTTTGCAGGTAGTTAAAATATTACAAAATTACATTTTTATATTTTGTACGTCTCACTGACCTCTAGAGGATGACACCCCAAACGGTACAAAAAAGTTTATTTTCTGGTTATATTTTCATATATTGGCGCTTTCCTGAACGATAAAAAAACAGGTTTGTAATTCATTCCGATTACGAGCTGGCAACCTGTGGCTGTCTTTTTAATAAGGACTCCATTTTTCGCTTTGGGTATGGAACACTAAAGATGGTATACGGATTGAGTACCAATAACAAATTTGAATATATGGTCGTCATTCATAGTATTTGTAGAGTTCCGTACGAAAAGTGGACACTTTTACGAACGAAAGGCTGTATTTTTTGAACCGTGCTTATCTATCCACCATTATATAATATAAAAAATCATATGCCGTGCGTTAGTGTCCTTGTGAAAAAGAAACGAGAAGAGTTAGAACTTCGTTAAAAGAAGATTTATTGGCTACTTGGGAAACATTCTTCGTTGTCTATAAAAAACAAAATTGTTTTTATACAAACAAGTCCTTATGCCAGTATGGATCTATGGTGCTGAACCAAACAAAGCAAAATCCAGATTATCAAAATTATTCCAAAAGTACTCAAAGGGTTATTCTTAGGAATAACCCTTTAAGTAATGCAGACTTATTTTATTACGCATTGACTTTTGTAAAATATTGCTCGAGAGCCATTTTCCAGGATGAATCTAAGGGAATAAATTTGTACTTATGTAAAATCAAAGGCCAACTGTGCAATTTGGCTTATCACACTTTAGTAATTTTGGTTGAAATGAGCGCGGAAGACTTGCGCTTCACCAATAGTTTGTATAGTTTTTTTATGTTATTGTGACGGAACAAGCTCGAGGCCCACCTGATGTTAAGCGGACTAATTTCTGCGTATAACAGTTGCATTTCGTCATAAGTCACGAATTGGACTGCGCCCGTCACCTTGAGACATAGTTTTTAAGTCTCATGTGCCTGTAATTTCACTGGCTCTCAAGGACTGCTGCCGGAACACATCGTTAGGTGCTTGGCGACAGATTTTCTATACATGAGGGTGGTCGCTAGTCAGGCGGGCATTCGCAAAATGCCCTTCCACCTTGCGATGAAGCTCAAGCCGGTGGTGGGGATCGAACCAGGGACCTGATGGCACGGCAGTCCATAGCTATTACCGCTCGACCATCATTGCTTCAAAAAAGTTTGTATAGATGATATTTTCTGAATGCCAGCTTGTAGTTAGAGTATATACCCATAGCTCAAGTAGAAAATCTGTCAACATTAGCTGTCAAGGTTAGCCTGAACAACATCTTCGACCACCTCATCACTTACCATCAGGCATAAAAAATATATATATATATAATAGTACACAAACAGTGATAGCCGCGCAGCAGGTCCATTGTTCGAATCCCGCCACGGGCTAGAGCTTCACCGCATCGTGGAAGTGTATTTTGCAAATGCCCGCCTGGCTAGCCACCACCTTCAGTAGAAAATCTGTCGCCAAACACCAAACAGTGTGTTCCGGCAACTATTCTGAGTGACACTTCCCATTCTTGATTAAGTGAAATTGTGGTCAAAGGCTATATTATCAACTATAAAAAGGCTACAATTTACAATGTTAATCAGCTGTTGGTATACTTATCGTTCAAACAGTTATGTAACTGTATGACCTAACCTAAGTATGTAGTCAGCATAACCGGGTACGACCTTGCGGCTGCTGCCGTATCAGGGAAAGCTGTTCTTTACATAATCCTGCGGTACTTTCTTACGGTGCAAGTAACTCTAAGTACTGAGTATCATCCCGTTACCAACCTTGCTGGTTTCATAATTTGCTAACGGTGTCTACTTGTTTGTCTATACCTACCTAGAATAGTAGGTATAGGTACTTATGTTTTTTTTATAAAAAGCCGATGTAAAGTATTGAATGGCCTATACAATATTACTTTTTCGTACCCTTTAAATACTATTTACAGGGTCCAAAAAAGTAATCTTCAGTCCAAATAATATATAAAACAGTGAAACTTGTCGTAGCTGGTACCTGACTATGTGATAATGAGGAAAGCTTTCCATACAAAACGAAGTTTCGTCAAAGATAGGCTTACCATAATTATTATGAAGAGCCAAACCGGGACGCAGAACAGCAAAAGGCAAATTTTGGCCTGTTTTGCTTTTCACGTGTTTTTCTATTGATTCGATAATCAAAAGTACGATAAATAAAGCCAAAACAATAAAAAAATGGCAAATATAATAGAATACATGTTCATTTTATTTAAAAAAAAGAATAAATACCGGCGTAAAAAACAGCGATAATAGTACACAAACAGTGATGGCTCTGTGGCATTGGCTATGGACTGCCGCGCAGCGGGTCCATGGTTTGAATCCCGTTGCGGGCTTGACCTTCACCGCATGGTGGAAGAGCATTTTGCAAGTGCAAGCACTAGCACACACCAAGCACCTATCGGTGTGTTCCGGCAGCTGTCCTTGAGAGCCAGTAAAGCTAGGTTAAGCCTGTTAACACCTTCGCCGACATCATCACTTACCATCAGGTGAGAATTGTGGTCAAAGGCTTAGATAACAGCAATAAAAAAAAACATGTTTAATTAAAGTGAACATTTGGGAAATTTTCGTTATAAAAATAACATCATCCAGATGAGAACCTTCGCGCTGCAAACAAAATTGGTAAAAACTCGCTGGCACATTGCGCATGGAATCTCGGCATTTTCTTCTCCGATATTAGTATTTTAAAATCGTCCGTATTTCTGGCCCACCCTGTACATATTGTATCGACACTTAAGAAAATAAAGTAAATGGCAACATTTGCCGACTTTTATTATTCACGCACACTTACTTTATATTTTTTACTAGAGTGCACTTTCTTGAGATGTTTTTGAATATGCTTCATTTTCTCATAAAACGTGAGGCGCGCTCGCTTCTCTCGCTTCTAGTTTGACCGGGACGCCGGGACAGGGGATTCAAACCGGGACGTGCAGTAAGCCTTGTAATAGGTAACCAAGCAAAAGTTCGAATTATGAAAATATGCATGCATGTCTTTGAGCCTTAAATCTATACTCTAAATTACAGGCAAATGAGACTTAAGAACTATGTCTCAAAGCGACGGGCGCATGTGCAATTTGTGACTTGTGATGAAATGCCTCTGTTATAGGCAGAGGTTAGTCCGCTTAACATCAGGTGGGCCTCGTGCTAGTTCAGTCACAATAACATAAAAAAACTGGTTTGCCAGTTTTCCCTTTTATTATTTATTTTGTTTCCAAATGTTCAAATAAGAATTCCCATATAAAACTATTATTCTGTGTTTTAAGCCGTCTCGGTCCTGGTTGTTGTCTTAAAAGATGGCAATCGTTATAGTAGGTAGGGCATTATGCGAATGTCAGCATGGCTAGCTCCAACTTTCAAGTAGAAATTCTAGCGGCAAGCACATTAGCTAGAATAACATTGACCTCATCATTACTTACCAACAGGTGAGATAGTAGTCAAAAGCTAGCCTTTGACCAATAAATTTAAAATAGTCTAGATTATTAGTCTCAAGTATACAAAATTTATTATTGATATAGATTTAGGCTCAAGGCACTAAATTTTACTGAGACACTTTGTGATTAAAAAATGACAAAACTACGTCTGTATGGAAAGTGTTCTGAAGGCCTTAAGTCATTTGCGATAATTCATTTATTTATTTGCTGAACATATGTAGCAAAGTTGTTATAAGTTGAAGCAATGATGGCCGAGCGGTAATAGCTATAGACTGCCGCACCGCAGTACCCTGGTTCGATCCCCAGTGAAATTACAGGCACATGAGACTTAACAACTATGTCTCAAGGTGACGGGCGCAGTGCAATTCGTGAATGAAATGCATCTGTTATAGGTAGAGGTTAGTCCGCTTTAACATCAGGTGGGCCTCAAGCTTGTTCAGTCACAATAACATTAAAAAAAAAAGAAAACACAAATAAATTGACATACATTAAAAATAAATTGACTGAATACATTCTACCAGTGTAACTGGTGAGCAAATGTCTAAAAAGAAATATGATGATTAGTGAACGATTACAATTTTCATCAGTCAATAAAATTCTATTTAATTTATGTCCACAACTTTAAGAGTCATATAAAATACAAATTAAATAATTAGGTCCGCAGAAATAAAATTAAGTAGTTGACTGAGATCTAAAACGTACTCTGGTAAGCAACGTAACGAAAAGAGCTTTATTTGTCCGCGAGACAGTAGAAACCTTCCAAAATCAACCATTTTTCCAATTCAATACAAAATTGCCTGTAAGGCAAACCAAAAAGACGCTGGGGGAGCGAGTTAAAGATGACAGGTGCAGTATACATACAGCTTTTCCTAGTTAATTCCAATGTGGGCACTGGCATTTCTAGTACCAGTCTTGTAGCTAAGCGTTTGCTTATTGTATTTGCCTTATTAATAGTTGATCATGTGATTTAACAAACTTGGCGACTTCAAGTATGTATAGACACGATACTGTTAGTATTTTTTTTGACTTAAACACATGTCTTCAAAATTCAGTCCATTTCATGGCAAAGATAGCACGAATGCACTTTTTTTAAGCCAACAATATTTTGTTTGATACTGGTGAGTTTCCCTACAGTATAATGCCATATCTTATTAGAGGACACACATAGGCATAGCTGTTTTCGTAGATGTGCAATTCCTTAACCTTTTTAATGCGAATACAAACTTATTTGTTTTAGACTATATGTAGTCTATATGATCCTTCCATGACAAGTGTGCATCTATTATTACGCCAAAAATTTAGTGTATTATCTTCCTTTTATATTGCCGCAAAATATAACAGAATTAAACAGAAAATGAACCAAAACAAATTCAGCAAAATTACTTATATCACTCAGAAATATTTCTAACTCGTATGAATAATTTTATTAATAAATAAAGGTGTTTTATCATGTTTTACTTTACAAGTCTTGTCATTGTCATCATTTGATTTTACACGAAAGTCTTTTTTTTATGATTTTGTCACAAAACCAGCCTGAGGCCCACCTGATGTAAAGGACTAACCTCTGCATATAACAGATGCGTTTCGTCGACAACGAATTGCACTGTGCCCGTCACACTGAGACGTATAGTTGTTAAGACTCATATGCCTGTAATTTTACTGGCTCTCAAGGACAGCTACCGGAACACACCGTTAGGTGCTTGGCGACAGATTTTTCTACTTGAGGGTGGTAGCTAGCCAGGCGGGCATTCGCAAAATGCCCTTCCACCATGCGGTGAAGCTCAAGCCCGCGGCGGGATTCGAACCATGGACCCGCTGCACAGCAGTCCATAGCCAATGCCACTGAGCCATCACTGCTTCAAAAGTTCAGGCAAATTACCTTATTTATTAGCTAAGCCATGCCATATAGAATGTAACAAAGCTTGCAATTAGCTAATGGAACATAATCCTCTTTATGTAATAAACTGTAATGTTTTTTACCCTGCTTTCTTTCTAAGCTACCTATAAAATGGTGTACTTGTGGAGGCTGCGGTCCCCGACGGCTGTACATTTATGCTCTAACAGAAAATTACCATCATTACATAAATGCCTTCTCCGTCGTGAAATATTGTTATAGCTCGGCGCGGCGCACCTATAGACTGTCAAGATTCTATGATATATTATTTGATAGTTATCAATTTAATGCATTGCATCGTCTCCCGTGAATAGGTCTAGGCATGAAGAGTAGCACTTTAGATTTGTTGCTCTTTTGAGGATTATTGTGCGCGTTCTAAATTCATTCCTATATTATTTTAGTCGGGTTTTGAACAAATAGTTCTATTTGGATAGCCAACTGTCAATTGTTTTTCATGTTGTAAGTAAACAAAGACTTGGTTTTTTTGTTTTTGTAGAGTGGCGAAACGGGTCCTGCACACCACTAGCCTAATTTTAAGTCATGCCACATTCTTACAGTGCATACAGACAGTTTACAATAATTTATTGATCTAAATGGTAATATACCGGCTACCTATTACGGATGGGCCGTCTCATTAGAGGTCGGACGGACGGACGCAGAGATAGGCTCCCGTTTTCTAGTAAGGAACCCTAAAAATGTATAATTTATTGAGCAGAATGTATCTCCGTAGTAAAGAAATGTGTTTGCGACATTCGTGTAGATATAGTTAAGGTTAGTGTCTTCATAGCGGTTTCCATACAAACGTAGTTTCAGCATATTTCATATGTACAGTGCAATTTTGGTGTGGTATATGACCACTTCGTTGTTTTTATGTGATTGTGACGGAACAAGCACGAGGCCCACCTGATGTTAAGCGGACGAATCTCTGTCTATAACAGAATCCGTTATAGGCAGAGGTTAGCCCGCTTCGGACGAAATGCATCTGTTAAACAGATTTTAGAACGAATTATACTATCTACTGTTTTAATTTAAGTTACCCTACGGTATTTTTTAAAATCTCTTTTGATATGGATGCATGGTGCGTACAGGATACAAAGCGCTCGTGGCGTAGTTTGCTTTGTCGTTCATGTCAGATGAACTAAGTTAAGCAACGTCCGTTGCACTTGGATGGGTGACCGCTAGTGCTTCAGTGCTTCGGAGCCGTTGGTACCGTCGGCTTAGGATGCCAGTCGTTATAATACGTAGGAAGGGTTTTTTGCGAATGCACACCGTACTAGCTACAATCCTCAAGTAGAAAATCTGTCGCGCAACACCAAACAGTGTGTTCTGGCAGCTACCTATTCTTTAGAGCCAGTAAATCTAGACTAGCCTAAACAAAATGTTTGACCACATCATCACTTACCATCAAGTGTGATAGTGGTCAAAGGCAAGCCGTATAATAAAAAAAAGTCAGTATAATAAAAACAAACCGATTTGTCTTCCGCCTTCAATAATTGTCACCATCCTCAGGTGCAGTTTTAACCAGCACCCCACAGGGTATAGGAACTCAACCTTACAAAAAATGTCATCAAAGTAGCATAATCGCGTAGAACATTATTCGTGAACATATGATACACATCTAAGTTCAAAAAAAAGCTTCTACTTGATTAAAATCCTATTTATAGAAGCCTGTTAAAAATACGAGTGTTCACAGCCAAGGATCACTGATATAAAATACCCATACTGGGCAAGATTCGCAACAACAATGTGCTTGTAATAAATGCAAAGGCATCCGGGTTCGTCGTTCTATGCAACCCGCGTACCTTAAACCTAGGCACCTATGGACCAGGTACCCTAACGCTGTTCCCAGGTCGACGACCGCCTCCAGCCACGAAGGCGGTAGATTTGCAGGATACGATAAATTTCAATAGGGCATTGACTTCGTGCTCTTAGGTCCTAGACAGCGGGAACCCCGATATGAAATCGGTTATTAATTTCCTATTTCGATTTCCGTGGGCTAGTAATGGTTATACGATTAGGATTCACCCATTTTGTATCTAAATGATGACTTCATGTTTCTGTCTTGTAGGTGGCAGAGATATGAATATCGTTGTGAGCTTAAAAGTGGCTGACCTAATATAATATATGAAAATCATGAGATCCTACTAGAAATGAGATAGGATGATTGAATAAATTGAATTTAAATTCCCAGGTATGACTATTTTATAGCTCTAGTTGTAAATGCGTAGTTTACATATAAGTACTTGTTTTGAAAGTTGTGTACTTACTTACTTACTTATCTACTTGATATAGGCACAGAATAATAACGACCAGAAGGATCACTCCGCAGAGCCGTTCCAATAAATAAGAGACTCTAGCTACGAAGCAATAAGGTGCACTTCATCTCGCAAATCACGGAGTACTTAATATTATATTTATATTCACCTACAAGGCGTCTCTCTTTCTATCGCTTAGCCACGCATAGCTCTGATCTCTTCTGACGCGTAGAATAATCCCGTCCGGACGGATACATAATATGTGCCCATAGCTTTGTACTAAATTGCGGTATGAGCCAGGCCTGATAATCCTGATATGGCAGGGGCTAATGCTCAGACTTGCTACTTTTGTTTTGCCATAATCTCACGCATAAATAGTTAAATTAACTGTTCATAGGCATCTGGGTTTTATACTACTCGTAAAAGAACCTATTTCCCTTAATATTCTCCTTTTCATTCCTCCTTATTTTTGGATTCCGTTTTCGCACCACAACAAAAGTCTATGTATTCCTACTATTATTTATTTATTTATAGCTGATAGGCTATCCTTGGCCACTATCTCACCTGATGGTGAGTGATGAAGTGGTTGAAAATGTTGTTCATGGACTAGAATAACTGGTTCTCAATGACAGCTGCCGGAGCACACCGTTAGGTGCTTGTAGACAGATTTTCTACTTGAGGATGGTAGCTAGCCAGAAAGGGCATTCGCAAAATGCCATACCACCATGCAAAATGCACCATGTAAAGTATACGTACCTACATAGTATGTAAATTGCTGTTTTGTGTTAAAAGTTACTAACTAATGTGTACCGACGACACCTTTCCAGGGAGCCAGTAAAATTGCAGGTACGTGAGACTTAACAACTGTTTGTTTCAGGGTGACGGGCGCAGAGCAGTTTATTACTTGCTCGCTTAACATCAGGTCAGCCTCGTGCTTGTACCGTCACAACAAAATACCATAAAAAATTATACCATATACATAATTACCTACTTAGTCGTAATTCACAAATCACAATATATACTTACCTACCCATCTACTTTGAAGAGTTAGAAGTCACGGAAAGTACGGTACAGGGTAGAGGTCACTACCACAGACAGGAAAGTTCTTACACGGTCTACTGTGCTGAAACATAATTAATACCATCACATTTAATGAGATAATACAATAAAGGAGAATCATGTTTGCACCTACCTCCTTATCTATTTACGTAAGTTCTGAAGTAATTTATAATGGTAGAGATTTAAGACTTGATACGGTCACAAACTCGAACCTTTTTTACCATAAAAAACATTTATTTCAACTTAGGTAAAACGATGATGGATGCCTCAGGGTTTGCAATGATTCATGATAAATGCACTTAGGTACTACTTCAGATTGCGCGAGATGTTATTTTTATTTCTGTGCGCCAGTGGGAGGTCTGAATGACTCCACCATAAAGAACTTGTTAGGCTCGTAAGATCTTTACGCTTTATTTAAACTACAACTGTCTATACACTCCTAGTATTTCAATGAGAACCAAAACAAGTTTACATCAGTGACTGGATCTGAGCTTTCTAGTTAACATTTTTTTTTGGGATAGGAGGGCAAATTAGCAGGCGGCTCACCTGGTGGTAAGTGATCACCGTCGCCCACGAACATCCGCAACACCAGAGGTCTCGTCGATGCGTTGCTAGCCTTTGAGGAGAGCATATTCCCATATGCTCTCTTCTTGAAGGCTCCTAAGTCGTCTTTGTTCGCAAATACTTCACCAGGCAGCTGGTTCCAAATTGTGGCAGTGCGAGGTAGGAAATGCCATGAAAATCGCAAGGTTGCGGAATTCCAGACATCGACATGAAATTAATGAAACATTATGCTTTGTCAGGACGTCCGATGGCGAAATTGAGCTGCAGGTAGTAAATCGAACAGTTCCTCGGAACACTCCCCGTAATAGATACGGTAAAAGATGCAGAGTAAAAGATCCATCCATCTCTACGCAGTGCCAAAGGGTCGAGCCGACCGAGAGACCTTGATCGTCAACGATTCGAGTCGTTCTGCGTCAAATAAAAGAAGCTGGTACTGGGGAGCTCCCGCCCAGAGATGAGAGCAGTACTCCATGTGAGGCCGAACCTGAGCCTTATAAAGTTGCAGGCGATGGGCCGACGTGAATTACCGTCACGCTTTTCCGAGCACACCAAGCTTTTTAGAGGCTTAATTTAGCCTATTCTTCCAAGTGACAGCGTAATTGAACGACGCTCGATATATCGACGCTAACTACTCCGATACAAAAGCAGGTGGCAAGGGGAGTGTCTTCAAAACGCAGGGATACGATAAAGGGGGTTATTTTAATTTTATTTTTTTATTCCTGATAGGTTAGCCCTTGACCACTATCTCACCTGATGGTAAGTGATGTTGTGGTCGAAAATGTTGTTCAGGCTAACCTAGAAGTACTAACTCTCAAGGACAGCTGCCGGAACACACCGTTAGGTGCTTGGTTACAGATTTTCTACATGCTATGACGACTGCCATCCTAAGACAACAACCGGGACCGACGGCTTAACGTGCCCTCCAAAGCACAGAAACGCTCAGTAGTAATGTTACTAGCCGTCACCCATCCAACTCATGACCGCGCGCGACTGATCGGTTGAGAACAGCTAAGCAAACTTCGGTACGAGCGCTTCAAATTTAGTTGTAAACGTTTCTTTTTACCTGTTGTTGGATGACCACAGTCCGTGGAAGCGGCAGCTCTTAATTTCAGTCTTCGCCTATTTCATAAGCTGATTTTAATAATTAATCATTCTCTTTTAAGGGATAGGATGTATAAATTCAATTTAAAAATAAAAATAAATAGTATTTCAAATTATTAAATAACGCTATCGACCAGAAAAATCTTAGAAAATGAACTTACCATTTATTTAATAATAAATTAATGAACCTGTTAAAAAAAATCTACGCGTCTTTAGATTTTGAAATACCACTCTAGTGACAGGTAGAGCAGATAAGTGTTCTAACGTGCCTACCTAACTAATTTATTCAAATTTAAAGTAAAAATTATCTATTTATAAGGAAAAATCTATTTGTATGGGATTTCTAAGAAGCTCCAGAAGCATTAGATATTAGGCTCAATAATATGCATGCAAAATTTCAATGAGCTTGACACTTGGGTAATTAAATAACGAAATTTATTCTTACTTCTTCTTAGACTTCTAACAGAAAAGTTACTAAAACAAAAAATGCACTAAAAAAAATAATAAACCGAACCATCGTACACACTTTTTTTGTTTAATTGGTACACGCGCTTCAAAACCTAGGTATAGCATCTTTTCCATAATTGCGCTTAGCACAACATCGAGCGTATATATACAATAGTTAGTATAGAGTTACCTACATGTACAATGTTTTGTGCATGTTTGGAATACATTTTTATTATTTTATGATATTCACATAAGACTTGGACCTATGTTGCGGTTGTTCAGACACGTCCATTCGCGAATGTGAGATGGAGCTCGCAATCCTGTGTAATTACCTTGATTGTTACGGCCCCATTGTAAAACTCACTTATTTTTGCGAGGGATATATAGTGTCTTCTAACAAAAGCGGACTCGTACCCACATACTTCGATACAATAAAATTATAAAATTATTGCAACTCTAAATGCAGAGGGCTCATATAACTCGATGACCATTTATGGTTGAAATAAAATAATGACATCACTGTTTACCGGGCATTTGTGGTTATACCGTAGTTATGAGTTGTTCATTCCCAGTATCTAATTGGCCTGGGTGATGTTATTTTATTTATGTTTAACAAGTACCTAGTTATCCCGTAATGCCAGTATCAGTTCATAGCTAACCACAATGATGTAACGTAACTGCAACGAAACCCTTTTGAAATTATTGGTTTAAAACCTGTTTCATTCGTTTTCATATTATTTTCATTTCGGATTATAGAATGTATCCGATAAAAAACCAATAAACACGCGACTTTGCGGCGATGCTCGAGACTCTGGAGTCTCTTGCCTACTAGGTGGTCGTCGTTAATGAGTATCTTGGCTCTCCTCTCAATAGCTTCCAGTGTCTCCAACTGGTATATTGCAGAACCATCCCAAAGGTGAGAACAGTACTCCATACACGTCCGGACTTGGGCTTGATAAAGATTAAGCAACTGTCCCGGTGTGAAGTATTGTTGTGAAGTATAATACTTACCTTAGCCAAAACACCAAGCTTTTTTGAGGCAAGCTGGGCTTTGCACTCATTATAGGAGTCCAAAGTAATTGTACCACAATGTGGAGCATTTTGACAATGTGATGGAATGATCACAATCATTTCAGTTTTCTTTGAGATAAGTTTGTTAAGTTGAGTTCAGGTGATGATGAAGTTGCGGCTGTGTATTTGTATTGTGACGGTGAGGTTTTGACTTAGGTTTTATCCTTGCGTCACAGATATAGGTTACCTACCTACAGTTAGTACCTATGGTTAGTTAGTATGGTTAGTTAGTACCTAGGTTAGTATGGGTTGGAAAGAATAAAACACTGTTAATACAATATGTAGTTTATTGACTGTAATGAACAACGTGCCCTAGCTGCTGGTGCAAGACCTCTCAAGTCACTTTCCTAATACACGTATGAACTGGCCTTCTTGGTAGTAGTGTGCACAGGTCCAGTTCCACGCTCTGTCTTTGAGGTTGTGAGCTTCCGGCTTGGTAGTTAGTTGCTCAGCAGCAGTATTTTAATCACCCAGCGCAAACACCACCTGGGTCAGCCAGTAATGGTGACTGAGATGCGCAGAAGAGCGCAGAGATGATATAGGAGGTAGGAGATGAAGCAAGAGATGCTGCCGGAACACACTGTTAGGTGCTTGGCGACAGATTTTCTACTTGAGAGTGGTCGCTAGCCAGGCGGCCATTTGCAAAATGCCCTTCCTTCCACCATGCGGTGAAGCTCAAGCCCGCGGCGGGATTCGTACCATGGACCCGCTGCACGGCAGTCCATAGCTAAAGCCACTGAGCCATCAGTGCTTCAATTATCTCATGTAGTTTTACGTAGATATTTCTAAAACTTTGCTCTATATAGAATTTCACGCAACGCCGTACTTCGAGAACGGCACGGACGGCGTAGTTGCAGCACTATTGATATGCAAGTAGTGAGGATGAATATTTTTTTTTAGGAGGAAATAGATGCTTACTGCCGCTGTTGGCCGTTCAGCTCTACCGGATTTTGGGCGAGGACTGTAGGCCCTCTTATAGCTCGAGATTCTGATGATAAATAGTGGCAGCGCGCACTTTTATATGAAATCCTTATCTAGCCTGGAAAGTTCTAGAAGGTTTGAAGCTTCCCGCCCCTCTAACCTAGGATGCCGTAGCTGTCGCGGTAAGGTATTTGTAATAATTATATATAATATATAAACGTGTAAAGCGTTACAGAATCTACGACAAAGAAAGAGGTGTAAGTATAATAAGAACTATATGGATTTCTGCTCATTGTTTATTAGGCTCAGTCCTGCGAGAGTAACTTAAAAGTGTTGTATATTGTACAAGTAAGTATGCTTCTCCACTTCCAACATAAACTGAATTGTTTTATTTTCGTTTTCAGGAATTTTGTTGTTCCGAAAAAGACGCCAAAGCCGATGAAACGCAAACACGAGTTCCTGCACGCTGGTTTCAATGTTTCCGGTGTATTACTTTTCTCTATGTTTCAATGGAACTGATTTGAAATGCATTTCAAACTTTCAAAATGGTCGCGACATGTGCGGACTCTCATAGGAGTCTATAAAGCCCTTATGCTATAGACTCCTTTGAGACAAACTTCCTTTAATAAACTCAAAAGTAACTACAAGTTGCATTTTCATTGCAGTTGGTTTTCACCGTCTGTTCTGGGCCTAAGTTGTACGGGTAAATTCCTTTTGTCACTTTAATTTAAAACGATTTGAGTCTTATTTACATTTTACTTTGAATTAAGCTAAAATTAACAGTGTAAGTACAATTACGTAATTGTTGGCAGCGTGGAAGATGAGAGAAAGAATTAGATGATTCCTTGGTGAAGAATGTTAATGCTGCAGTATGGTAGGAACTTGGAAGGCGGGAAGCATTCTTTACAAATAGCCCTTGACGCGTCATGTTGGCGTCATATTTACTTTACACTTATCTACGGGGGTACGTTTAGAACCTTAGCCAGTGAGCACTCGGAGTACAACTTTTCACGTTAACAACTTTTGAATCATCAAAATCTTACCTGACATGACTTTCACATTTGCTGATGATAGAATTATAAGCAATCATTTGAATTTCACCTACGAAACTGACCTTTGAATCTTTTCAAGTTAGTGCTCACTTGGTGTGCAATTTTGAATACTATAACATCGTTAAAAACCTTAGCGTTCGGTTCTTGACAACCCGATTGTTCCGAAACTCTGAAGGTTGTATCTTTTAATCATTAAAATCGGTTGTTAAAGGGTTGCAACCTTACCTGATATGACTTTGACTTTTGTTATTATAGAATTATACACACTTGTTTGAATTTTGTAACGGTAGGTAGGTATTATTAAGCTTTTCAAGTACCATATATTTTTAGTTACTTCCACGCAATAAAAGAAAACACAACAGACACCACAAATATTATAGGTATATATATTTATATCAATGTCGATATTTGAGATTGTTAAACAACGGTATCGTTCCGTACTTACGAGTAAGTTGAAAAACAACCAAACAACTATACTCCGAGGCTCTGAACGTAGCCCAGTACTGAAATCCAGTAATCTTATACAGGGTGGCCCAGAAAGACCGAAGTGGTGTGAATTCCTTATAACTTTTTTATTATAATTTTTTTTTTCTTTTCTTTTCAGTATTTTGTAAAGAAGACTAGGATAATTTATAATGGAGCAATACACAATTGAACAACGTGCCCAAATTGTTGAAATTTACTTTTCAAATCAACGGTCCATTGTGTTGACTCAGCGTGCATACCGTCGTCAATTTAATGTGCGGGTTGCACCCTCTCAGTCAACAATAAACCGTCTGGTTGCAAATTTTCGAGAACAAGGAGCAGTAAGGAACCTTCCTGGTCCCGGCAGACACCGAACTGTCCACACGGCTGACAATATTCAAGTGGTACAGGAGAGTATTCGGGAGGATCCAGAAACATCAACCAGGAGACGTTCGTCACAACTGGGCCTCTCAAGAACGTCGCTGCAGCGAATTTTGCACACCATAGGATTGTTTCCATACAAAATTCAACTTGTCCAAGAATTGAAACCAACAGATTACCAGCAACGACTTGACTATGCAATTTATTTCCAGCAAAAAGCACAAGAGAATCCAAATTTTATTCATAACTTAATAATGAGTGACGAAGCCCATTTTCAATTAAATGGGTTCGTTAACAAGCAAAACTGTAGGATATGGGCTACGGAAAACCCGAGAGTACTTCATCAACGACAATTGCACCCAGTTAAGTGTACCGTTTGGTGCGGTGTTTCTTCAGAAAGGATCATTGGCCCATTTTTTTTTGAAAATGAACAAGGTGTCGCCATTTCCGTCAATGGTGATCGATATCGGGCCATGTTGCAAAATTTTGTAAGGCCAGCCGTGGAAAACCATCCGCAAATATGGTTCCAACAGGATGGAGCCACAGCGCACACTGCGAGGGCCACAATGACTCTTTTACGCGACATCTTTGGTGAAAGAATAATTTCTCGTAACAGCAATTTTAATTGGCCTCCGCGTTCCCCGGATTTAACCGCTCCAGACTGTTTTCTTTGGGGCTATTTAAAAGGAAAAGTTTATGTTAATAAGCCTAGGACTATTGAGAAGTTAAAAACCAATATTCGAGAAGAAATTAACAACATACCACCGGAAGTTTTGCGAAAGGTCATGGAAAATGTGTTGGAAAGAGCACATTTGTGCGAAGCAGAATATGGCCACCACTTGCGGGATATCATTTTTAATAACTAATCCAAAAATATTCTCCATAAATTTAATGTATTTAAAAAAAAAAAAAAAAAAAATATCTCTTAAATAAAAAGTTATAAGCAATTCACACCACTTCGGTCTTTCTGGGCCACCCAGTATAATCTGCAGTAACAATTACACGTATGAATGTGTATGTGTAAGCTTAAAAAATACGCATTAATAAAACCTCGTATTTGTAAATGCGTTGCATTATATTATTTCATACACTTATTAAAAACCTAAGAGAGTTATGACTTGAAAATTGATAGCGTCGTCACGACATAAACGGACGAGATTTTATTACTATTATTATTTGTTAGGCAATCCACCATACTAAAACATATTCTCTAGTTTCTGAAATGCACAAATAATTTGTGTTCCTTTTTTATATTATTATGTTCCATATGATTTTACTAAATCAAAGGATGTCAAGCGTTTAGTTTTTTGGATATTGTCGCATTGCACATTCTTTGTTCTAAAGGCTTTTCGACATTTTGAGGTTGTTAGAGGTGTTGTAAGACTTATAAAAAAGGTATGTATTGAAAATTGTATTGAAGCTGCATTCCCTTGAGATTTGGTATAAATATTCATAGTACGTTCATTGTTCGTTTTTTAGTCAACTCTTAATAAAGGGTGCGAAGAAGTGTATCAGAAATGTTATCTCTAAGAGGTTTTTATCCTGTTTCAATTAAGTAACTTAACTTATTAAGTAGTAACTTACTAAACGCGACATTCCAAAATTTAGTTATGTCGTGCTTAATATAGAATTACACGTGTATGAAATTGTTAGCCAAAAGTATTAGAACCGTTGCTTGTAGAGTTTTGACGTGATTTCGGTGAACGAACGTTTTACTATGCCCCAGATACGGGAGGCATTCCGTGAAAATAAGTGTGAAACAAAAATACTTAGGGCCTGTTTCAGAATGTCCGAGTAAGTTCCGGTTATACTACCAGAACATATTTAATAAATAAAACACTATCTTTGCGTTTCACAGTCATCGATTTAGCCTATCCAGCGGTTAAAGCTCGAAACGCGCTGCATGTTAACTGTCATTTTTATCATTCAGTTATTTTATGTGTTGGTTATCTACCCGAAACTTTATTAGGACATACTGAAACGGATCCTTAGGTATGCTTTAAAATGGTTACCATATTTTGGTTGTACTTGAAGTCACTGTTACGCTGTATAAAGTTTATGGCTGCCTTCCTAACTGCAACCCTTTCTAAGAATTCTTATTGGCAGTGTGTTGTGGAGAACGAACCCTGACGTGAGTGTGTGCACGTTTAAGATCAATTTGGGGATGGAGCGACACCTATAGTTCAAGATACGTTGTACTACAAACAAGATTTTTTTTGCAATTAGCTTTAAACTTGTTAACGATGACTATAATTTATAAGCTATAATTTTTTTTATTATAATAATTAAAAAATTAAAGCTTATAAATTATAAAATAATAAAAAAAAATTATGACGAAATGAATCTGTTATAGGAAGATGTAATCGCATAACACCAGGTCTCGTCCTTGTTACATCACAGCATTAAAAAGGGTAAGTAGTTGGTACATTACCTTACTTAGTGGTTTAAAATAACTGGTATTTTTTTGTAGGAGATAAGAAAATTTTGTAGTAAATAGGTACATTTTAGGTAAGCTGGAGGTAATTTCATTTAACAAATAGTAGTCTGTAGAGTTCCTTCAATGAACGAAACTTCCCATACGACCGTATCCGTAAGATATGATTAGAAGATTCTTTCCATATTAGATAAGGTCTAGTGATATCAGGCAGGGTGTGGTCAAACGCGAACCTATTTCGAATAAAAAAAATTAAAAGAAACATCCACTGACCAAGATTTTTAACATAACTACACATACACTTCAAAGAGCAGTACTTAAAACAGTGTCAAGTGAACGGACAATTAGAAGTAAGTTATATTTATGTTCGTTCATATTTCATATTTAAAATCAGCTTTCCAACTATGCTTTGCTACCATTGATACGACTGACCATTGTAATTACGAATGGGTTCCATAAGTTGACACAGACATGATTTATGCAGCCGACTTCCTTCGGTTTGAAAGCTTCCAATTCAAAAGGTTATATTATCATACATGTATGATCTACCAAGCCAGGGATTGCAGGCAGTCGGATAGAGCTTGTCTCGCATGTCATTTGTATAATTTAGTACTTGCTACTTGGTTGAAAGTGCATTACCAACGACGAAATGTTGAATATGCCGCCCGTTTATATGATTGCATTTCTTAGCGCAATATAAATAAAGGTTAATGCAGTTGCAAATAGGGTATTTTTAAATGTCGATTACTTGAATAAGGAATTGGCATGTGAGTGGCAAGGATAGGATTGAATGACTCGGAAAACTAAGGTTTACTTGGGACTACTTGGGACTACATAAAATAGAACTTTTAGGGGGTTAAAGTGTTACCTACTTGTATCGTGTAACGGCTGATGTTAATGTGTGGATTTAACCCGATTATGGACATGTATGTTCGAAGCGCTCGTAGCAAAGTTTACTTAGCTGTTCTCAACCGATCAGCAAAGTTAAGCAAAGTCGCGCGCGGTCATGAGTTGGATGGGTGACCGCTAGTGACATTACTAATGAGCGTTTCCGTGCTTCGGAGGGCACGTTAAGCCGTCGGTCCCGGTTGTTGTCTTAGGACGGCAGTCGTTATAGCATGGTGGTAGGGCATTTTGCGAATGCCCACCTGGCTAGCTACCACCCTCAAGTTGATAGATATGTCGCCAAGCACCTAACGGTGTGTTCCGGCATCTGTCCTTGAGAGCCAGTACTTCTAGGTTAGCCCGAACAACCACCACCACATCATCACTTACCATCAGGTGAGATAGTGGTCAAAGGCTAACTAATCTAGCATAAAAAAAATGTTTTAATAGCAATAGGACCCTTTGTCGAGGTCATTGTACCTAAAGATCATATACATAAATCTAGTTTAGTACATCACACATCAAACTTAACACTTATATCTCTGCACCTGCACTTATCTTAATCTGCCTATTTTGTCACCCTACGTTTATACTAGGTGATGATGGGACTCTGCAGCAAGATTCGTATTCTGCCTTGAAATAGAAATGTGCAAGCACAATTACTGCGTTTAGACGTGAAGGGCACTATTGCAAGTTAAAGTCAAAGTTTCTTTAGCAGTCTTTGTATGAGTTCGTCCAGAGAAATATTGCCACCATTGCCATTTCTACCGCCATAATGTTCACATGTCTGTGTTCCGGTTTGAAGGGTATATGTGCCGGTGATATTAAAGGCTGTTCGCCATTTGTGACGAAATGAATCTGTTATAGGAAGAGGTTATCGCTTAACACCTGAGGCCTTATATTGAGAGAGAGAACCTTTTCAATGTATGGTACAGCAATCCAAACGTCCTGGCGACCATCGGCCAAGAGTTGTTCTGCACGCACCGAAATCCGATGGATGTGGCATATGTCCTGCGTGAGGTGTACCCGGGCTTCTACTCATCAAGATCTCGTGTTTACTCCCTGAAACTCCAACGATACACAGGTGCAAAAATACCAAAAGACCTCCCAAACACCCTATATCTGACGCTAACTCAGGAGGAGAAATCCACCTTGGTATGCAGAGGGTATGGGTGTGGCCAGGGGTCTCGCATTCTGACCGTGCACGAGTCACAGGGACTGACATACGAGATCGTAATTATCATCCAAATGAGAGAAAAAGTCACCAGGCTCAGGGACAGCGTCCCGCATGCGGTTGTGGCATTGTCGCGTCACAAAGAGAGCTGCACATACTACACCGACGACAGCTCTGACACCATCGGCGAATTTGTGCGGCGGGCAGAAAAAGCGACGAAAGAGGAAATAACCAACCACAACACAAGTATATAGGATTAACATAGTAAGTTAAAAGTAAGATTGTAACAAATAATAAACGGCATGATATATATATATATATATATATATATATATATATATATCATGCCGTCTATTATTTGTACATATATATATATATATATATATATATATATGTACATATATATCCATAAAGGAAATTTAATTGTAGTAGTAAGTTAAAATTAAGTTTATAACAAATAAAATACGGCGATAAAAAAAAAAAAAAAAAAAAATATGGACTCACTTTAGTTTTTAAGGCAATATACTTTAACAACGCATAACATCATAGTTGTAAGTCATAGTGTGATGCATGGAGTATGATATAAGTAATGAACTGTAATCGGAAAAAAATAAATTTAGTCTAAAAAGAGTACGGACCATGAGTCTGTAGGGCATTGTATTACTGAGAAAAAAAAAAAAAAAAAAAAAAAAAAAAAACACCTGAGGCCCGATTCTCTTAGCTATAGAACGGCGCGGCGTTTGAAAATTTAATTTTTTGACAGTATCCGTAGTCTGCCCGCTATTTAGGTTCGATCGCAAGTCGGTGGCTTGCTATCATTAGTTTTTGACATACTTATTTGGTATGCTCTTAGCTATTTTGTAGCGATTGCGCTGCTGCAGTGGCATAGATAGCATAGCATAGATTTTACATAGAAAAATAGCTAAATGATTTAAATATATTTTTTATGTATTGTTTGCTAGAAAACCACTGTATTTATGTTTTGACTGATGCTTGATTGATAGAAGTTTTCATTATTTCAGTGTCAACATTTGCAAGCCATAGCACAGCCATACGATAGCGACGCGATTGCTATACAACTGCGATTAGGAGCTAGAATTAGCAGACTACCGAATTTGACATTAACAGTAGTTCGATCGCAGAAGCATCGCAGTAGTGTGGCGTTTGGTCAATAGCTAAGAGAATTGGGGCCCAGGTGGGCCTCGTCCTTGTTATATCACAGCATAAAAAAGGGTAAGTCGTAGGTACATTACATTACTTAATGTAGAGTGTGTTAATATTACTGGACATATTTGTAAAATGTGTCTTAAAATTTTGTAGAAAATAGGTACAATTTAGGTGTGCTAAAGATATTTTTTTTAATAAATAGTAGTATGTAGTATTCCTTCAATGAATGAAACTTCCCATACGATCGTCTCCGTAAGATATGATTAGAAGATTCTTTCTATATTAGATAAATTCTAGTGCGGTGCAAATTAGAATTAAAATTGACATCAACATTGTTCAAAACGAAGTGAAGAACTCTGTTTTAAAAATATCACAAAATTGACAAATTCATGGAGCGATAAGAGGGTTTAACATATAAACAACTTCAAGTGTTCACAGATTAAGATGATTCTTTCTTTGGTAAAAAATATATATTAATAGAGAAATGTTTAAAATTCTTTTTTTTTATTATGGGTGACAAACAAGCAGACGGCCTGCCTGATGGTAAACCGTATCCGCCGCCTATGGACATCTGCAACACTAGCTGCGCTGTCGATGCGTTGCCTGCCCAGAGAGGAATTTGTAGATGCCCCTTTTGAAAAGGTCCATGTCGTAGCTTCGCGGAAAGACCTCCGGAGGAAGGTCGTTCCACATCCTACAAGTGCGCGGAAGAAAGGAGCGACCGAAGCGAACAGTGTGTGATGTCCATACTTGCTGTGGATGTGGGCGAGATGGGCGGTGGTAAAATTTCGACGCAACAATAAGGTCAAAAGGCCAAATTTAAAAAAGGATAAGGTTGATTGATAAAGTTGGGTCTTGCGCTGGCAATGTTTTTGTTTAGTTAAATGTCTAAATATAATTAGGTAAATTTTTGAACTTAAATCATCAAAAGAAGAATAAGAAATTGAATTAATTATGATGTAATTGATTTTATTAGATATAGAGAAATTGTTTATAATTCACTCTTTTCTGAAAAGGGAAACAGTTTCAACTATAAATGAATATATAGTCAAAGAACCCTGTTCACCGCTTCCATTTTCAAATTTTCTCCAAATGGTGACTCCCAACATCCTTAGGTTAGGAAATCATATAAATCATTTTCAGGTGCATACGACCTTTTTCCGAGAGTAAGTAATGAAATTCAAAATTGGTTAAGTACCTCAAAAATATACTTAAAAACATTTGACTCGACGTTAACACATTTTGTTCTGCGATGCGAGTAATAATCTACATTACAGTAGAATACACTACGATCAGTCGCTTCATGATTGTAATCACTTTCCCTATATTATAAGGATGGATGCACCACAAAAGTGTATCGAGTGTCTTGCTTTAAGCACCACTCGTATTTAATTAAAGGCGATGGTCCCAGCTCAGGCCTAAATAAACAATGTAATGAATTGCTCTATTTGTTTAAATACAATCGCATTTATCTCAGATCGGGGTGTAACGAGTGTTTAATTTTCGCGGCGGGTGCAGCAATATAAATGTATTGCTATTCAATAGTCCAAAAAAGAAAAGGATTGTGGAGCGTGTAGGTAGGCGGTAGTAATTGATTACTGCGGCGAACACCGTATCAGCTTATCTGAGATCAGGACGTGCGCACAATGTCCAATAAACTAACCGATCGTATCGGAGGTTGTAAATGAATCAGTTCTTGTTCAGTTTGAACTGGTACAAACGATCTTAAAGACGCAAGCAGTCAATAGATACCAAAACAGCGAATAGCCCGTTCAGGACACAAAATTACTTGTATACTTAGTAGGTAGGTACATAGATATCATTTGCCTGAAACTTGCTTTTTAACCTTTATCCTATTCACATCCAATAAAATAATTTAATAGAGAGATATCTTGGGGTCGGGATATTATATTTTCCAAAACATATCAAAGCTCTTGGAGATTCCACGGGTGGTCAATATGCTGTCACTTATTTGTATCTACGAATAGGCATTGAAATTGAACGGGGCCTGCCATGGCTCTTTTTGTCTATGCTTTCGTTGTAGCAGCAGTATGCTGTTGTATATAATTTGTAGTATTTTATTTGCAAGAACGAAATACAGTATATTTCTAATTTTAGTTTAAAAGACTGGTGTCTTTATTCTTCTTGCAAGCAGAAGAACATAAACAATAAATCACACTTTAAGTATTACAATTTGTTTAATCAACACTAATAATATGTTAACAATAGTTTACTTCTTAGAAAGTCCACAATATTCTTAAATATATACCATAAACCATTTTTTCAATAGACACCATACGGAACTAAAGATCTTACGCCTCGGTGTGACCAGCACAGCGTAGTGTCAAGCAGAACGAGCATGACGAGATCACACTGCATCAGGTAGGCTACTTCTCTGTCACATAATTTCATGGTGCGGTGCTCATCTAGACTAATCCCTCGCAAAGATTCTAATTACTGCTGCTAATAGGTCCAAAGCTGGTAGCTTTCCAAGTGTAGAACAGGAGGTCTTATTTCTAATAGCAATATCTTCCTGACGACTCTTATATAGATAGATATAGTGCATAGGTGCTATAATTATAAAAAAAATATAAAAAATACAAAGTATAGGTAAGTATAGGTATATTAACTTTATAATGTTACAACAACATTATAAAGTTAATAAAATAATAAACAACCGTTAATAAAATACTATTTAGAATTTTACATCGTCAGCGTTAATAGGGCGTTGCTGCACATTAGGCGGTCAATAGGGAGAGCACCAAGTAGACACTAGACACCGCTTGAAGTGTTTACAAACATTTACAAATTATCGGTAATTTAGGAATATAGATTAGGATGACTTTAGAATATTATACCGAATTAGCTTTTACCCGCGGTTTCGCCCGCGTGGACTATCCCTTAGGAACCTTTACCGGTTTTTGGGAGTCGTGTAAAACGGCTACTTAAAAAGGCTACTTTCGAAAATATATAACAAGGTTACTTTTTAATCCTTTTCCATCTTTTTAAATTGGCCCCATGAATCGTTATCTTTAACCTTTTCGAAACCAAATTTTCCATAAAACTTTCCACTTCGATAACACAGTTATATAATTGCCACGCGGCTACCAGTTCAAACTTAGTGCCTCTAGTCGAGTGTTGTAACATGTCGATAGAGTACTCAGTCGCACTAGTGTAATTGTCTCCGTTACACTTAGCATCATAAGGAAATATCGCAAATTCTTGCCAATTAGCCTCTACATGGGTGACAATCTCTATAGGGACATCCATTGCCCTTTCATGAGTTCCATAGAATAAATAGGACAGGGATTGAAAGTGGCAGCGCTCATCACAACCTCGGTCCGAGCTAAGTTGTACGTTATGGATCGCAACGCTATACTCGAGTTGCCATGACAGGCGACGGACGTCTCATCCGAATTCCAATGCTCAGTGCGTAGCGCTTTATGCTTTGTAAAACCAAAATGAGTAAAATAAAGTATTAGGTATAAGTTTAATACTTAGATATTAAACTTATAATACTTTATCTATCTTATAATTTTCTAAATCAGTTAGCTGATTATTTTTATAATAAAGTTTTATTATTAAGCTAGTTTATAAATTCTTTTTTTTGATTAAAAATTAATTGTTTATTATAGAATAGTATAGCAGGATGAACAGGCTGAGCCCTAGCAGTTTAGGTTCAGGTGACAAACTTTCTTCCCCATTTTCACTCCTTCTAATCAACCCTAGCCAAAAATATTACATGTATTTGTTTTAAAAAGTCTATCCAGATACTAATTTTCATCACTGTCACTTCAAAACAATGACCTTTCCATACAAAGTTTCATCCCCAATTCCACCGCCTTAAGTCATCCCTGTCTAAAAAAAGTTCATGTAAAGAACATGTAATTTTTATTTTGAATGTTATATCCGGATACCAATATTCAGAACTGTAAGTTAAAAAACAAAGGACTTTCATACAAACATTTTCATCCATTTTTACCCTCTTAGGGGTTGAATTTCAAGAAATCCTTTCTTAGTACACCCCTACGCATACAGAAAAATACAACCTCCAAATTTCTAGTCTCTGCAACCAGCGGTTTAGGCTGTGCGTTGTCTGTCAGTCAGTGAGCCAGGACTTTGATTATTATATATAGGTACAGGGTTGTTGGTAGTCCTATGAAACATTTTAAAATGTTTTTTTTATTTTGAAAAAAAAAATAAAAAAAAGAATAATATTTTTTTAATATATTTTTTGTGTTTTTATGCCTACTTCGAGCCTAGAGCGCCTGCCGCGGCAATACTGGACCGCGCCGTGGTCCCTTTGAATAGAGTTTTCAATATTTACATCGAGCAAAGTAATAAAAATATGAAAAAATACATTACAGGCACAAGAGACTTTTGATATCAGGTGGTTTTCGTGCTTATTTAGTCAAAAACATATAAAAACAAAAGGAAATTTCAAAAAATATTAAAAGAATTTGATCAAAACTCAATAAAAAATATATCTCAAAATGTTTCTTAGGACTAGCAGAAGTCAACCCTAAGAGGTAGTTAGCATTTAACCAATAACTCTGTATAGACATAAAATACTCAAGTACACTTTAACAAATATATAGTCGCCAATACAATAATCATATTGATAAAGTACATTTATAGTGTTGCATTAACCATTAATAATCTGTAAATATTATAAATTTTCGTATATAACATACTTATATAAATATTGTCGAATATACCAAAATCAGGTTTATATGTCATGTTTATATTAGTTCCGTATATACTAGTTAGATCTGTATATTCCAGATATTTCAAGTAATGTTAGCAATAAATCTGGACGTAACATTTAATACAAAAATCTAGTATATTGAACTTTATTCCAGTAATCATAACTAGATATTTTTCTCCATGATGCGTCGCTCGCATAGGTGCCGGACGTGTTTCCATTTTTCTACCAGGATCGATTACTGAGACGTGAATTTTAAGCTCTAGTTAAATTTATTTTACCGTCATAACATAAGAAACGTTGCATCTGTCAGACTACTAGACTTGGTCTGAACGAAAGATACTTTTGTAATAATATCGATAGCCTACACTTTTAAGCACTATTGCAACAAATTTTAGAGCATAAAATCAGCCGAAGTCTATATTATACCTAATTGTGATACCTAAAGCGGGCTTGAGCTATAGGGCATTTTGCGAATGCCCGCTTGCCTATCTACCATCTTCAAGTAGAATTTCTGTCGCCAAGCACTAAACAGTGTGGTCCTGCAGCAGTCCTTGCAAATCAGTAATTTCAGATTAAGATTATTAACACCATCGTCACTTACCATTACTTGAGATTGTGGACAAAGGCTGATGTACCTATTAGTATCAAATATAATAAAATCCCTAATAGATCTTGTTTGAATACTAATATGTAGGTAATTTTTCCACAAATAAGTAGTATCTAAATATAACTTTTTTGTGGACAAAGACTAACCTATCAGCGTTAAATAAAAAGATCCATTAGACGTTTTCCCATAATGTAGCCAACGTATACAACCGTCTTCACCTAAGGTAGGTTTTGGTAGTTGACGCAATATTTTACATCTTGGTAGGTAACTCAATGTAGGAACAGCACATCATGCTTTTTGATTACTAAGGTCAGGTCTATAAAACCTAAAAAGTTACGATGCTTTTTCCACAGATCCAATAAAGTGAAACTTAAGACGTAGAGAACTTAGAAATGCGCAAAGAAAATAACAATTTGCAATGCAACACTCAGATTCTTAAGGTGACACATCACAATGTATTTATAGCCAGTTGATATACCTTTACAGACTCAAGCATATACCTAATACCTATAGGAGTATGCTTGAGTCAGCCCGCTCCGCCTCCTTCGGCGTATGAAGCTTTTGGTTTTGCCGCCTACACACATAATTTATGCATTTGGATTTCTTCGTTTCCAATTTTAAGTAAAACATGTATTGTATTCAAACAGGCAAAATTTTGCATTAAAAGTACTTACAAATTATTAGTTTTCAATGACAGATCAGATATAAACCTACTTAAAGGTACATGTAGTTATAATGTGGCAAAGTTGCGATTGATTAAAATAAACAATGTCCTTCGAACAGGCTACCATTCTACAAACATTCCCCAAAATTAGTTTTACAAAGCTACTGCTTATAAAAATCAATAACAGTAGCAACACATTGTCGCAACCAAGCGAACAATGTTTGTTATAGGGGCATACTAAATAATTTGCATAAACAGATAAAATAATTCTAAGCAAGCTTCAGTTCAATGGAAATTCTTCGTAACTCTTACACGTCCAGCAAATTACTGAGATTTTACTGGCTTTACTTAGCACGAAGGCGATTGGGATGCGTACTTGGCATGGTAATAATGCGCCACTATGTTTGTTAGATAGCACGATATATTATACACCCACAAACTTAACTGTGCAGTTGCTGACGGCGCTGCTGGTAAAGAAAAACATGTCTGCATTTACTTTGATATTCGTCCGCTTGTTTGACGCCACCCACCTTGAGTATTCTTTTTAGCAAGTACTTAAATTCTGTAGTCACTACCCAAGTTGTCTAAAACGGCCCTAAAGGTGGACATGAGCCTTGATCTATTAAATGCTCTGTAACGCGCGAGTTATATTAGACTATGTTTTGAGTCTGTAGTGCCATTTTGCTGATTTGGCGCATTAGTTATTCATAATCGGTTTTTGTCAACAATCTAACTGGATGTTCTACTGGACTGCTTTTAAAATTATGGTACAGTCCTCGGGAACTGGACCTACGGTGAATTAGTTCCTTTTTCTGCCACCAGCAAATATAAGTTGGTATCTGTAAGGCGAGGTGCGTAAAATGTGATCATTGAGACAAGTACGAGCTCATTACTTGCAATGCTACGTCTTTAGACCACGAAACCGACAAAAGGTGCTTTTAAATGTGTCTGGTTACTTATCGAAATAAAATACGGCGCATTTTGTGCCCGATAAGGCTATGCAGAGACATTTGGTCATAAAATCAGTTGACTTGGTATTTGCGGGCCAACCATACCCTTGTGAAAGAAAGGACCTATTGTGTACGAACTTTACTTATTTACTTTCTTCGTGAGATTCGTGACCCTTTTTCGTTCCATGTCACGAAACTCACGTGATGTATACATACTTACTATTTATAACATACAAGTGCCTTGCAGTACTATACAAGTTTTTTTTAGTGGGATTGTGATGGAACTAGCACGTGGCCCATCTGATGTTAAGCGGTAAGTCCTGCCAATAACTGATTTCGTCACAAGTGCTATTTAGCACTGCGCCCAGACATATACCTACGGTTGTTAAGTCTCAGGTGCTTGTAATTTCAATGGCTCTTAGGGACTGCTGCCGGAACTCACTGTTAGGTGCTGAGCGACAGATTTTCTACTTGAAGGTGGTAGCTAGCCAAGCGAGTCAAGCGGTAAAGCTGGCGATGGGGATTGTAAAATGGACCTGCGGCACGGGACTCCAAAGTTATTACCGCTCAGCTATGATTGCTTTAAAGCACTGTAATTCGACTACTGTGTCAGCAGGATTGTCCACTGCTGAACACAGCATTATGGGGTTGGGGGGGGGTTGCCATAATCCCACGCTTTGCAGGCGTCTTGGGGATCGCAGTATGAGATATCAGTTCCTCAGAAAGCGCTGCTGTCCACCTTCTGGTGTGTTACCCTTAGTAACGACACCCACGGGTAGAGAGGGCGGGGGTGACATTCTAGCCCAGCCCCACGGGCCCAATGTTTCCCAATGTTCGATTATTTAAAGCACGACTGAGTCCCGTAGTTGCAATTTCAAAGAAAAAAAATAGACAAGCAAATTTAACGATGGTAATGCCAAAATAATAATTTTCATGCATTATCCGTCTGTTACCTGGCCTTCGTTTTGAAGTTTATGACGTCTTTTTTGCCATGGGGTCCCAACATTACTTACCAGGTTTCTTATGGTAATTGCGATTATAATTTGAACCGCTTTAGTGATTCGTGACGGTGATGTTTCCCCGCACGTAATATGGAAATGTGCGACCGTCATTATAATAACATTACCGATTTATTTTGTAACACACTATTACGTCCTGCAGAATATTCTTATTCGTATACTGACATATGGTTAAAAAGATCAGCACATCTATTTCCTATAACGATGAAACAAGAAAACGAGAGCAGTGCTGAAAACGGAGTTCTCAAACTAATGAACGTATTCTACCTAATTGCCGTAGGCTACAAAACGAATCTTATAGGGATAAATATTTAATACAAAATCTCTACTCCATTACTACTTGTATAGACACAGAATTTATTATATTTTATCATACTTACATAGTGTTTTTTTTTAATTAATTTCATGTTTACATAATGTGCACCAATAATGTGTAAAAAACATTTTCGTTTAGTAGGCAATAGTGCTATTAAAATGATTTTCGCTAAATATGCATACAATATTAAAAAATAAAAAATAAATAAGTTGTCGATTATTTGTAAATGTGGTAACAGAATCGACTTCTACGACTAAAACTATACCTATAAGTTGTTGAAGTTGGCATGGTGATTCAAGCACCATGAGCTTTTACAATTCCGACTTGCTCATAATTTCATCTAGTAAACAGTTATGCATGGACATTTTTTATATATAAAACGGATCCAACTTCTAAGTCTTAACACTGAAAAGGATGAAATTACTAGTTGAATTCATGATCCCGAATTCTTATTAAAATCACTCTGAGCTATATTAATTATTGTCATAATTATTTATATTAATTTATTATTATTACATTAATATTATTATCACATAAATTTTCATGGTCTGACTTCCACAAGGTATTTCTTCCTTTTCAGTGAGTGAGGAGGTTTTATGCATATTTTTATACATTTATAAAAATGTTTACTTCTGTTCTTTAGTAATACATACTTCTTACATAATCGATTTTCACTTACCCACAAATCCCACCATAGTACTGGTCACCATCGATAAGATTTGCAATTACAATTTCACCAAGGTAAGAGTACATGCATATTGGCAAATACTATATTCAGTCATTTGAATGTATCTTCAAAAACTACTAACCGATGTTGATGAATTTTAAATGGGACGACCTCTAAAACTATCAAACAAAGAAAAAACATCGAATCGGTTCATAATAAAATTGGAGGAGTAATCGCGCGACAAACATGCAATAACGACATACAGTTGCATTGAGAATCTACTTTTTTGAAATCGTTTAAAAAGCAAAAAATACGCTCTGTCTTAAAAAACATCCCTATTTTTTGGGACCCTATCTTCAATTTCAGAGCCTCCTCTTTCTGAAGTCGTAAAAAAGAAGATTTACGTTCGTATTATATACAAGTGATGAATGAGCTGTAACTTTGCGTTAGTCCATACAATGGCATCTTCCATCAAAAGAAAGGACCTATCCAGTTGACCGCTGTCCATCAATCATTTTTTGAATTATGACTGAAGCGTACTTTTGCTCATAAATATTTAAAATAATGCATCCACATAGCACGCGTCCCTCAAGCGCGTCGGTACAAAAAATATAATATGTTTTTATGGAAATTCTTATCTCAATCTGCATCCATAATTTTGCATATAGTACCACCAACTTAACTGTGCAGTTCTCGAGGGCGCTATTGGTCAAGGAAATCAACTACAAACTGTCACAATTTGAGGGAATTTTGTAGTTCTTTTTTCTGCCGCCTGAACAGATAAGTTGGTGGGTCTGTACAAGTCTTTGTTTTCTGAGTTTCGTACCGATACGTAGATGTGCACACGCTTGAGAAAAGGCTATCTGTGTAGATGGATCTTAAAGATTTTAGTTAGGTCACAGTGGTCAAAACTTCATGTCTGGATGTTTTTTTTTTTTTTTTTTTTTATGTTATTGTGACGGAACAAGCCCGAGGCCCACCTGATGTTAAGTGGTCTAACCTTTGCCTATAACAGACGCATTTCGTCAGCGACGAATTGCACTGTGCCCGTCACACTGAGACGTCCAGTTGTTAGGTCTCATTAGCCTGTAATTTTTCTGGCTCTCAAGGACTGCTGCCGGAACACACTGTTAGGTGCTTGGCGACAGATTTTCTACTTGATATTTAAGATATTTAAAAGCAGTATAGGCTTGTATTTGATCTATATATCTCAATATATGATACGGTTTATGACGTAATTGAATATGTAACACATTCGAGTATGGAATTTATATATTAAAAAAGAGAAAGAAATGGTTTTGAAGCGCTCATTAATCGTAATAAAAAAGTGCAATTCATATGATGGTGTAGTTATCTAACTTGGGGTACGTACACTTTATAGCTTTCAATATACTGCAGTAGTTTCTCACACTTTGAAAACATAGTCAGTAAGAACGCTAGAGGAATACGCACCCCCATAAAGAAATTGAAATATAGAAAGAATGGATGCAAGGTGATGAACTAAACAAGAATATCAAGCGAGGGCAAATTGAAAAGGTATAAAGGAAGACTTTGGTGTTCTATTTAGGTGTGTCTAGGAAAAAAAAAGTAAAGTCTGCATGGTGGAAGGGCATTTTGCGATTGCCCGCCCGGCTAGCCACCACCCTCAAGTAGAAAATCTGTCGCGAAGCACCTGGAGAGATTTTAACAGCTATGTCTCAAAGTGACGGGCGCAGTGCAATTCGTGACTTATGATGAAATGCGTCTGTTATAGGCAGAGTTTAGTCCGCTCAACACCAGGTCAAGCTTGTTCCGTCAATATAACATAAAATAAAAAATTAAAAACAGGTATATATAGCCTAGTTTGTATAAAAATAAGTCTTTATTGTGCGGGGAGAAAAACAACAGATATTTAGGTAATATTTATTTCTCTGCACATGGTATCGGTAAGAGCTGATATGAGACGGTTCCGGAAGCGTAAAGCAGAGACGTCGATGCGCGCACGGCGGCCGTATCGCGCGCACTCCGCTACCACGGTGGCGTTGCACGATTCCTGACGAAATAACAATTTAATGTTACAACAGGTATTTTATTATTATTTTACAATAGATTAACATTTGAGAACCAACCAACTCATCCTGGAAGGTTTCTAAGACAATAAAATATGTTTTCTCTTCAAACAAAAAAGACTGCAGTTTAACATAATTTCTCTGACAATGCAAAGGACGAAAAAGGACCGCAACATTATAAAAAGTTTGGCTTTGGTTTTCGATCGCTTGCTGGACTCCAATACTTCTGGGAAATCCTCGTTAATAGAGTACCTAGTATATACATAAAAAACAAATAAGTAATGCCAGCCTTACGTGATAAGGCCAAAAACTAAAATGGTATTATCTGTGAAACTTTTTGATATAAATAAAAAATATCAGGTTTTGTAAAAACAAATCTTCAAAATGTTTTTAAATTGTAGACACATTGGTTTTGATAATTTTATTAATAATAAATACACAATATTTCTAGCGCTTATGCAAGTTTAATTTAAAACCCTTTCACAAGTAAGTAGTAGGTATAGGTCATCCATAAATTACAATACTCCAATTTCGATGTGCCATTGCGTTGCTCAGTTAATAATTATTTTCTCATCTAAAATTATACATGTGACGAAGACATTTAAAAATATCATCAAGCCCTTATTTTCCTGAAAGGTTATCCCGAAATGTCTAGACACCGAAATTTTTCAATAATAAAATGAAGGATCTTGTAAGACTTGTGACTGTAGAAGACCGGAGAATGAGTGTATAGTTTATCCTTACCTTATAATGATTAAGCTGCACCTCACTGAACGGAGCTGCCCATCCTGCGAATCCAGCAGCGCCAAGACTAGCCAGGGGGTAGTGGTTAAAGGCAGTCAGCACTCTCTTCGTCACCATCAGACTCTTAGTGTAGTACCCTATAGGACTAACTATAGCAGAACTAACAATATGCCTTGCTAATTTTGGAACAGGTATTTCAGTACCACATCGAGTATTGTGAAAAGGCTTAACTAAATTACTAAAATCTATGACTTCATTGTTTAAGTTACTACCATCATCTAATAACTCTACTTCACCTACATCTACATTTTCAGAATCTTTTATCCGCACATCATCACGTTTGATATATATTTTGCTCATGCTTTGGAGATTTTTTCTCTTATAATTATTAATCCCTTGCATGAAGTCAAAGAAAAATACATTTCGAATCATTATGGCGGAATCTTTCGATGAATTCCAGCCATTGCTTATAAGCCGATCTAATAATTCCGGCAAAGTTTCTGCTTTCTTAGGTAAAATTATTTCATCTACATCTAATGGAACTATGTATTCAGATTCCTTTATATTTCTATACAAACAATCATTGTAAGTTATAATGTGATCTCTTCTCCTTTGCCATAAAGATCTATCTTGCTTATGCATAATAGGAACATTGAATAATCTAACAAATCCCTTATCTCGGTAGTGTCGCAGTATGTCTTCTGTTTCTTTGCTTATTTTACCAACGTACATGTCTATTAAATCTATTCCGAGAATTTTGTTAGTCTCCATCCACTCTATAATGGTATGCGAAATGTCTTTGTCGAAATTCATGTCTTTCACGCAGATGGTGAAGTTTCTTTTATGTTTATCGTTTTCTCGAGATGGGCTTAATGTGAATGCGTTTGTGGGATCGTTACAAGGTTGTGTAACTACTGACACGATTGATGGACCATACAAAGGTTCCGTTAGAGGACAGGAGAGGAGGAGGGGTGTGTCGACTTCCAAAGAAGTTGCATCCCATTCATGCCACCATATTTCTAGAGGTCTCGCTGCGACAACTTCTACTGAGTCTTCGTATGGACTTACTGATCTTGTTTGGCAGAATAACGTGTCTTGTGACGAGAAATTCCGACCTGTAACAAAAAGCAAGTTGATGTTACGTAGTCCATTATCAAGAGCACAAAAAAACGAAGGTCTTTTCTGATCAAGGTTACATTAAAGTCTGAGTATAAAACCAATACTTATATGTTTTTTTGCCTTAAGCTGTTAAACACCTTACCTTATTATATACGACTTAGTTAATTAAGAATAATTGTTGCGGCTTCATAAGAAAGCCGAAACAATTGTCGATCTTTACATCGATAACACGTAGTGTTAAATATCACGTGAATAACCTGTCCTAATCAATAAATAAAAATGTGTGTGTGTTTTAATAATATTATAACTAAGAATTGTTTAATGCGTTGCGCTGTCTCTGTAAACGTGCCTAAGTGTATTTTCATTTAAATTTTACCGTAATAAAATAATAACTCTAACCTCAGACATAACAAATACGGCAACAATAGTGTCAGTATAGCACAAGAGTATCTATCCCTATAGTTAAATGAAGCATACACCGTTTTAACCACTACCACAACACTATCATTTTGTATTGAGATTCCATTACTAGAGTTATATAATAGTAATTTTCTCAAGTCATTTCCTCGAGTGGAATCGCGGCCACAGATGCAACAATAGTAACTTTGCACCGGTGCTTCCTTGGAAACATCATTAAAACGGGGCTTGGATTGCAGGCTCTACAACAGGATGGGTACTTCTTCAACTCTACCTATTATATACAACTGTTTGAATCACAAATCGATTTCACGACGAGCTTGTAAACTTTTACAGTTAGATCTCGCGATCTTAGATAATGGTTATTTTACTGGTTATGTTAGAGTGATACTAAAAGCTTAATAACTCATCATAATTATTATTATCACGCTTGCATATCCCTGAATAGGTATAGAGGTGCTGTAGCGCAATGTTTTGCCTATTTGTAAGTAGAAATCTGTCGCCAAGTGTTCCGGCAGCAGTCCTTGAGAGCCAGTGAAATTACAGGCACATGAGACTTAACATCTATGTCTCAAGGTGACGGGCGCAGTGCAATTCGTGACTTGTGACGAAATGCATCTGTTATAGGCAGAGGTTAGTCCGCTTAACATCAGGTGGGCCATGAAATTGATCCGTCACAATTAATAAAACAAAAAAAATTGGTGCCAACTGTATGAGGCCTAAATTCCGACTAAAACTGATAATTTAATGCTCAGAAAAATCCAACTGCTGACTGATTTATTTGCTATTTGACAAGCAAATCAATGACCAACGACGCTGTCAAGAAAAGTAAATAAATTACGAATGAATATTTAATGATAATTTTCATGAGACTCATTGAATTAAAAAAAACACACATACATACTGCACGTAAACACGTGAGTCACACCGAGTCCGATGCCATATTCTGTAAAAGTAACTAACATGTAACAAAATCCTCAACGCACACAGAGAAAACGTTCTGAAAGGTAAGGCGTTTTAATCCCTCATTCCTCGCCACAATATAGAGCTGGGTTGGGTGGGTTTATCTTGCAGGAGGAATTTACACGACACGTTCGCTCGCCTCGAGTGACAAATGAGTGCGGGCTTATCAGCGAGCCAATGTCGCCGGCCGCGCACTTTCCTTCCACACTTTTGTTTATTCCCCGATAAAATATACCTTTTAAATCGACAACTTAAACTATATTTAATGCTGCCTGTCTTTAATGAGACACCGGACACGTGACTTACTGCAACACGTTCCGCAAATAAAAAGAGAAATGACCTTGATTAAGTTGCGAACGAAATAACCGTTTTTTCGCCAGTATGCAGGGAAAATGCGAACAGCGATCGGGTATCGCGTTGGAGAATAATTATGGTGTTGTTTTATCAGTCCTTGAGATTTCATGGATGTCTGTATTGAGCGAGATGTTGTATTTACTTGATACGGTTTGTTTGTTTTGGTCTCGATCGCGATTAGTTGTTTGTTGGTTTTATTTCACCACAAGGATGTGCCTGTGTGTATTTTTGACAGAGTTTGTTGTTAAATTTTGTTTTGGCCACGGGTCACTAACTTTACAATATTTTGTGTTTTGCAATGACAATTCCATGTGCTAAATTGATGCTATGATTTAAAGATGCACTTCTGCAAGTTGTAAATTATGTTTACGATCTGTATTGTTGCACGTTTATTAATATAGTAAAATTTCTGAGTATTAACATATTTGTTATTTTACCGCAAACAAATCATAAGGCATTTCAATCGCCAAATTTAACGAAAGAAAGAGACAGTAAGAAGGAAGTACTATAAATGGAATATAAATGCGAAGAATTCGTTGCAAAGTGCAAGACATTAAAATTGGATTTCTGTGCACAGCGTGTTTTTTATCATAATAATCCTCTTAATGTGTCCACTATATAAATACTACTATTATAATAAAGGCCATTATTATGATTCATAATTAAAATATTTACAAAAACCCGAGTTCAAACATAAAGTGTGTTACTAAGGATGATTCAAATACTATTCGTCAGATCTCTCTCAAATTAAAATAGGATCATATGACAAGCACCAGCTTTAAAATGAAAAAAAAAAACAGCAATATCGGTACACCGCGTAAAGAGTTATGAGTTAAGAGTAACACAGAAAAAGAAAAATTGCAGTCGAATTGAGATCCGTTTATTAAAAAATATGCTGAGCAACAATCTAATCGCGATGTCTTGCAATGTTATTATTATTTGCAACGAAATCTTCGCATTAAATAAATATTCCACGTTTTCACTACATTATTGTACACAAAGTAATGAAATTATACTGAGTATGCAATCACTGCAGATACCTACCCACATGCCTGCATGCTGGGAAGTTATAATAATTACTTGACTCGTTTCACAGTTGCGCTTGCGGCGACGCGTGCGTAGTCTTCAATTCAAATATAACTTAATTGCTGATTATGTTGCTATAATATAAAATCTTTTACGGCGTTTCTACATTTTATTTCTAGAACGTTAAACCGATATCTCATTACAGCAAAGTTAATAACATGTAAACATGGTAATAGAAAATGCTATGTCCAGTTTATTATATAATTATATGTGAAATATTATAAAGAGAAAACATTTGTATCTTTGTATGTAACGAATAAACATTAAAACTGCTGGACCGATTCGAAAAATTCTTTCCCCACTGGAATCCTACATTATGATGAATGGATAATAAACATAGGCTATAGAATATTATAAAACATAATCATAAACAAGGACTGCTGCTGGAACACACGGTTAGATGCTTGGCGACAGATTCTCTACTTGAGGGTGGTAGCTAGCCAGACGGGCAATCGCAAAATGCCCTTTCTCAAGGGCAAGTGCCCTTTCTGAAGCTCAAGCCGGTTGGGGATCGAACCAGGTACTGCGGCACGGCAGTCCATAGCTATAACCGCTCGGCCATCATTGCTTCTAATCGCCCGTTCGATACCTGTTCCAGGTAAAGGTGTAAGAATTACATTTTTTTGTATTCCAAATACTTTTCGTTAAGTAGTTACGTACTATCAAATCGAATTATATTTACACTAGCTGACCCGGCAAACGTTGTTTTGCCATATAAATATATATATATATAACTAAAATGGCTATTAAAAAATAAGGGTTGATCGTAGAAGGGTGAAAATTGAGGATTGTATGTATTTTTGTATGTTGTATCATAAAAAAATAGAAATTAAAAATGTTGTCTAAAAAATAAAAAATAAAATTTAGGGGTGGACTACCCCTAACATTTAGGGGGATGAAAAATAGATGTTGGCCGATTCTCATAGATACCGGATAAGCACAAAAAAGTTCATCAAAATCGGTCAAGCCGTTTCGGAGGAGTATGGCAACGAAAACTGTGACACGAGAATTTTATATATAAGATAATACAATTATTTTCACACCTGCATCGTCATCATAACCTTTCTAGTAAAAAATATACTACAAGTGATGCATTCGCTAAATGTTAAGCAACTCATGAAGCCACAGGTGACGAGGATCAAGTACGCGTGTACAGTCCCACCAACTTATCTGTCCAGGCGGCAAAAAAAAGAACTACCTACAACATTCCTTCAAATTGTGACAGTTTGTAGTTCATTTCCTTGACCAGTAGCGCCCTCGAGAACTGCACAGTTAAGTTGGTGGTACTATATACGTAAATGCTAAAGCTGTCAATTAAGCCGCCTGCACTGGAACAGTCACTCATTATAATGATGAACTGTATGGTAAATATGCAGAAAAGTACTAAAGTAACAGTTAAAAGGTAGTTTTTTTTATACTTTATAGGTTAGCCTTTGATCACTGATGGTAAGTGATGATGTGGTTGAAGATGTTGTTCAGGCTAACCTAGAATTACTGGCTCTCAAGGACAGCTGCCGGATCACACCGTTAGGTGCTTGGCGACAGATTTTCTACCTGAGGGTGGTGGCTAGCCAGGCGGTCAGTCGCAAAATGCCCTACCACCATGCTTTAACGACAGCCATCCTGAGACAACAAATGGGACCGACGGCTTGACGTGCTCTCCGAAGCACGGAAGGCTCATTTGTGATGTCACTAGCGGTCACCCATCCAACTCATGACCGCGGTGGACGTTGCTTAACTTTGCTGATTGGTTAAGAACAGCTAAGCAAATTTCGCTACGAGTGAAATATGTTTTTTTTTTGTTTTATTGTGAAGGAACAAGCGCGAGGCCCACCTGATGTTAAGCGGTATCCTCTGCCTATAACAGATGCATTTCATCACAAGTGACGAACTGCACTGCGCCCATCACTTTGAGACATAACTGTTAAGTCTCATTTTGCCTGTTATTTCACTGGCTCTCAAGGACTGCTGCCGGAACACACCGTTAGGTGCTTGGCGACAGATTTGCTACTTGAGGGTGGTAGCTAGCCAGGCGGGCATTTGCAAAATGCCCTTCCACTATGCGGTGAAGCTCAAGCTCTGGGCGGGAATCGAACCATGGACCTGCTGCGCGGCAGTCCATAGCCAATGCCACTGAGCCATCACTGCTTCAAAATATTGTTATATTATATTGTATGTTTAATAAACAATCAATTATATTAAAAAACATTGAAATGATAAGTAATGAGTAATATACACTAATATTATAAAGAGGACAGATTTTTATTCGTGTATCTAACGAATAAACATAAAACTACTGGACCGATTTGTATGAAATTTGTATGGAAATAGTTTGAGATCCGAGGAAGGACATAAAATACTTTTTAACCAACTGCGCATAAAGAGGTTAATAGTTTTGCGCGATAACACAAATAAACGCGGGTGAAGACGCTGCCGGAAAGCTAGTAATCTATAAATAAAACAACTTTAACGGATTTAGTCGCGTACATTTTACATTATTTTTGTCCGCACGTTTCAAACGCTTTGCAATTATTGTGGTCACGGGTAGTGTCCCAAAGTTTAAAATAATTTGCAGATGCACAATCACCGCAACGATGGACCAAATGGACTTAAATAATGTTAAATTTACGAGATTCAATTCATTAAGGTTTTTTAATTTGTGTTTAATAATCGCGAACAATTTGTAAACTGATAATAGTAGGTATGTTGATTTCCGTTTTCTAAAAAGGTAAAAAATTACCTCAAAATGGAACCAAATTTAACGCTCCAAAGTGCGAAATAGCTTTTTGAATTCGGTACTATGATTGTTTAAAAGTAACTAGTATCACAATATTGTTCACATGATACTAACTTCGACAAGTTATTTCACACTTTTGAGTGTATTTGTCAGTTCCATTTTGATGTAAAAAAAATTCACCATTTTTAGTGATCCTTACTCGGGATCGGGATCAGTGAAATTGTCAATGACTATATTATCAAGATAGGAATATACTTTTCAGTTATTGGAGTGTAACTCAAAAACGGCTTGACTGATTTTTATGAAATTTAAATGGGACTACACGAGAAGCAACAGCTTTTAAATAAAAAAGAATCAACAAAATCGGTTCACCCAGTCGAAAGTTCTGAGGTCACAATCATAAAAAAAAACAGTTGAATGGAGAACCTCTTTCTTTTTTGAAGTCGGTTAAAATAAAAGAGCTCTGTCACTGTCTATACGGGGATGGTGCAACTTGCATTATGTAGGTAACATTAACCAAACCAAACCAAAAAATAAACATGGCATTGTAAGTTGAGGTTTTGATTTGTTGTTATTGATCAAAGTTTTATTCGTCATTTTGCTATAAGACTACGCAAGCGGAGATTTTCTTTCTAAAATGTCGAGTTAAAAATTTGAAGTTTTTTGGAGTTGATTGCGTCAAAGCTGTTGCAGTTTTCGGTGGCAGGTGAACTACTTTGAGAGCCTCGGTGGCAATTGTGCAGAAGCGAGATCCTGAGTTCGAAGCCTGGGTCGGGCAAGTTACTGGGGTTTTCAGGCAAAGGAAATTTCAGTATCAGTCTATAACCATGCCCACTACATGGCACAGGGCTCGTCCACAATGACATGGCCGCAAAACTGTCTGACAAAACGTAGGTGTTTAGTCACCTCTGTCTAACTTTTCGGGGAATACTGGAGTGACGAACGTAATTGAACCATCACATGATTTTCCTATACTTAGCTTCTTAAGGGAAGTGTATTCAAAACGCTTTCCATACACATGTTTTTACTTCATATATCATATATATATAAATACCATGTGTTTTAAACTCGGCGAAATGTTGCATGCGTGTCTTTGATTTTAATATTTTTGCTTCTGCCTGTTTTCTGTAAAACTATGCATTTTCATAGATATTTGGAAAATTTATTTTGTATGGAGCACATTCAGACATAAAATAAATGACGAAACGAAACACTGGCAAAACAGAAATATATATATTACACTCAAGCATAATACAAAATCTCAATGAGTTTGAACTTGTGGTATTTAAAATATGACAAAATAACTTTTATATAGAAACCGCTAAGAATACACTTCCTTCAAGCCGTGAACTAATAGGGGAATGCCTAGCTCTCACAAACGTTTATAATAATAGTACATTACGATACGTTGTGTCTTAAGTAGTCCATAATAACATGTCGTGAAGTTAGCGTAAGGGTGTATAGCAAGGGTGATAAGTGCCGTGCAAAAGACTTACTTTGGTCACGAGCATCGTACTCTATTTTATAGCTCGTGTTACATAAACCCGTCATCTTTTTCATCGCTATGTGTGACTAAAGTAGTCCATCATAACTCCGCGTATAGAAGGAATAGTAGAAGGACTCTTTCTACAATGTAGATAGCGCCCAAGCATAGCGAAGGTGCTAAACACCAAGTGTTCAAACTCGGTGTGAAATTTTTGCACTCGTGTACATGAGCTCAAAGTCTATGCTTCTGGTTTGTCAGTTTTTCAGAATCATAGATATGAACCAAAAGGACACGCATTCAAAGTTTGAATACTACTTTGAAAACTGCGTTAGTATGGAAAACTTAATAAATACTTTTCCCTTAATATTAAGTCACGGTATGACCTAAGGGAGTGCTATAAAATCCTTTAATTGCTACTTACCATGAAAAGTGGCCAAAATCCTGATGTACTGTTGTGGGGCCCGCTCATCGTAGTACGCTGCGAAGAGGGACACCTTCGTTCCTGCCACTTGCTGCCACGGTTGCTGCTTCACCTCTGGTGACCACGAGCGGTTCTGAAGTAAATTGTATATAGGTAAAATATACATGCTAGTTCGATGCGAGGCGTGGTCATAGAGCTGGCAACTATTTGGCTCAACATTGCAATTCAACAGGAAAATGCTGGGCACGCTGCCAATTGGTAGTAAGCCTGCAATTGCTAGTAGGTAGTCTTAAGTCTTTCGTTGTAGTATCTGTAGTGTTAAACATGAATTAAGATTATTTATTAGAGCATTTTGAAGCAGTGATATGGACTACCGCGCAGAAGGTCCATGGTTCGAATCCCGTCGCGAGCTTGAGCTTCACCGCATGGTGGAAGGGCATTTTGCGAATGCCCACCTGGCTAGCGACCACCCTCAAGTAGAAAATCTATCACCAAGCATCTTACGGTGTGTTCCGGCAACTATCCTTGAGAGCCAGTAATTCTAGGTTAAGCATGTTAATACCTTCGACTACATCGTCACTTACGATCAGGTGAGATTGTGGTCAAAGGCTTACCTATCAGAAAAAAAGCATCTAAATTTCTGGAATTGTTCCCTGGAAAAGATGGACTGGTTCAAGTCGTAGCATTGAAAAGATGTTTTGCTTGTTATAATTCTTATGTTATGCTTAGCGGACATTCTCCATACGCGAATTAACTATAATTACATATCACGTAAACCACGATGATATAAAATTGCTGACATACAAAATTGTGCGCTGACTCGTAAGTACAGAACACATTGGTAGTCCTTAGATCCTGAACCTGAACTGATCATCGGAATAATATGTAGCCATTAAAAAGTATTTGAGAATAATATAATATGTGTTATTAACTTATTATGGCACATGACCTAACTAATAAATAATATAAACTAAAAAAATTGGACACTCAGGGCAAGTAGAAACAATGAAACGGATTTATATTCAAAGTTTTCTTGTTGTTTTAATATTTTTATGTTTGCAATAACGCCTGTTCGACGGATTACATTACAAAATTACAATTGTAGTACAACGTAGGTTGAACTATAGATGTCGCTTCATCCCAATAGAGCGATAGGAAAATTTTTGGTTTTGGCTCATTGTCATGTTAGCTCAATTGGTTAGAGCATATCCCGTCTAAAGAGGCGGATGGATGGATGGATGGATATGAGCGGGGTATGCTCTGACCGACTGAGCTAACGTGACAATGACTCATAACACTATTTTTTCCTCTCGTTCTTAACCATCGTATGAGGATGGAGCGACACCTATAGTTCAACTTGCGTTGTACTACAAACAAGACTAATGTTGCAATTATTTCAATTCAATATATGCATGGGTACAAAATGATATAAATATAGAACCAAAATAGACAACCTAAGTAAAAGGTGTGCAAATACATACGCTCATGTTTATTCATAGTTGATGCCAACTTAAGGTATATTATTATACAATTATTATTCTATTATCAATTTTAAAATGTGCGGGCATAACGACACTCTAGAAAATCTTTTCTTAACTAATCTTAATAAAACATTTGATCCGTGGTAATCCGGAACCAGCACTTCAAATTTCACTTCAATAAACATATCTTTCAATTTATCTCCACAATTATATCGATTCATTATTAGTTGATTATACTAACTTTCCTAAAGTGAAGTTCGATTTTTAATTGTTCTGTATTTGTCGAAGAGAATATAATAATAATATTATAATGATGATTTATTGCCAAAACTTATTCAGCTATTACAATACATTGCCTTAACAAATTTAAATTACATGCCAAGGTTTGATTATTGGACACAAGGATTGTATATAAGAACCTGTGTCACCTGAGATAGTATTTAAACTGTGTTACAGGCGACAAAGCACTCCGTTTGTAGAAAACTGATATTTTATTTTTACTTGTCTTTATTAGGGTTAAAAGGAATAATAGCTAAACGTTAATAATGATTAACATGCATATACTTGAAGTTTATGTTAAGATAGTTGTGGAATTATGTGGGATACATTAATGATTAGCCTATTTAGGAGATTTACTACTAGTTAACAGTTATAACATTTAATAAAATACGTAGTTGATCAAATAGAGTGTGATCGAATGCAAATTGAAATTTGAGGTAGGTACATATTGTAACTGTACGTATACAAATACGAATAAGAAACCACAAATAAACTAAAGAATAAGCATGCAAAGGGAGATGTGTGAGTGTGTGTGTTGTGTGTATGTAGTTTTGTAAGTTTTTGTGTAGGTAGTTTTATAAAAAGCGTAGATATTTTAAGGTAAATAAACTATGGTGTGGGAGGTGAGTATCTGATATATATATTTATGTTATATTTTAATTTTTATCAATTTTTTTTTGTATTCCTGTTAATTAATAGTTTGGATTAGACCTTCTGTATCATTGTAAGAAAGAGTTTTTAGCCAGTCATGGGCGATCTGATTCACTTTATGAGGTGGAAGTGGGTAAATGTGATACAGTTTGTTAATCCTATTGTAAACTCTATTAGCAATAAATTTATATTGTCTGCGTGCCATACACGATCGGTGGGGGTAATTAGGACATATACGACCACGTCTTCGTATACTAGTGTCGAGCAGTGGATCGTGTGTGAAGCTTCTGTGTTTTCGCATGATTATGTTCAAGATGCTTAGTTGTCTCACAGTTAAGAAATTAGTCTCATTGTATAAAGAAGCAGTAGGATATCGTACTGGCTTTTTATGCATTACCTTCAGTATGACCCTTTGAGCTCTCTCAACTTGAAGAAATATGGTAGGACATGCTCCACCCCAGGCTGTACTAGAATATGTTAATATAGGTTGTATTAGTGAGTAGTAAACGATTTTAAGTGTCTCAATATCAGCTACAGATCTAATGCTTTTGAAGACGTAAATAAGTTTTCTAGCTCGAGCATTGAGAATCTCGATGTGTGGTTTCCAGTTTAAGGCGCTATCTATTTGTACTCCTAGATATTTGATACTATTTGCCCTATATAGCAATACATATACAATTGCAAGGTTGTGAGCTTTTAGGGAAACAGTTATGCGTGATAATTGAAAACGTATTAGGATCAGTTCAGTGAGATGAAGCTTAGTCGGAGCTACTACAGGTAAATAAATCTCTTCGACTACAGCAGAACAATTTTAAAATAACTTAGTAAAATTAATAAGTGCTATAACAATACATCGTATTATTTATAGATACCGAATTAATGATGATTATATGTGGAAACATTGTGGCGAGCTTGTTTCAAGAGCCACGTGTCCTTTGTCAAGTCATTCTGCAAACAGCAGGTGGTTGTACAGGCATTATTCTCTAATTGATAAGTATGGCTAATTGAAGCAAGCATGGCTCGGTCAAGCTAATTGGACCATTTGCATTAATCAACCGAGACCATACAGCCTGTCGTTAAATTCACGACATAAATATCAACTTGTTCAAATTGAACATTAATTATATAAATACATTATTTAGGTGAGCATATGTTGTGTGTCAATTAAAATTCACACTTTTTCACAAACAATTCATCTGCGTGGATTTTGGTTGTAGCTCACTCAATCAGGAACTGCTTATTACTTTTCCGTACGGCCTTTCATCCTAATACGACCAGTGTATACATATTTTTTTTTTATCCTTATAGATTAGCCTTTGACCACTATCTCACCTGATGGTAAGTGATGATGTGGTCGAAGATGTTTTTCAGCCTAACCTAGAAGTACTGGCTCTCAAGGACAGCTGCCGGAACCCACCGTTAGGTGCTTGGCGACAGATTTTCTACTTGAGGGTGGTAGCTAGCCAGGCGGGCATTCGCAAAATGCCCTACCACCATGCTATAACGACTGCCATCCTTAGACAACAACCAGGACCGACGGCTTAACGTGCCCTCCGAAGCACGGAAACGCTGAGTAGTAATGTCACTAGCGGTCACCCATCCAACTCATGACCGCGCGCGACGTTGCTTAACTTTGCTGATCGGTTGAGAACAGCTAAGTAAACTTCGCTACGAGCGCTTCAAAATCAAGACATTTATCCGTATATAGGCATATACACTCGAGAGCAATGAATCCGGGTCACTTAAAGAATGTTAAAAATCTCGGAAACTAAAAATGATAGGTTAATGCAATAAATTGTATTTAATAGACAATGTAATACTCCTTAAATGAAAGTAAAAAAAATATGAGTCACCATACATTTTATTAACACAAAATTACATAAAGAAAAAAACTGCTGATCTCTCCTTAAAACAAAAATAGGAAACATGAAATTTTTGAACTTTATTACGATTTTCTTGAATTTTAATACTTCGTATTGCCTCCTCGTGCTTCCATTACTGCGTTTACGCGGTTTGGCATGCTGTACACCAAGTTCCTTATACGATTTTGGGGAATATTCTCCCATTCCTCTGTGAGAGCAATTTTGAGCTCACGAAGCGTGATTGGGGGAGGGTTTCGTTGTTTTACGCATCTGCCTAGCTCGTCCCAAGCATGCTCGATCGGGTTGATATCCGGGCTGCGCGCTGGCCACTCCATACGAGTAATGTTCATCTCTTGAAGGTAGTCATTCACAATCCTACCTGTATGAGGTCGGGCATTGTCATGAATAAATATAGCATCCTCACCTAAATTGACCATAAATGGACCAACGTGATCATTGAGGATTTCTTCCACATATCTTACGCTAGTTAAAGAGCCGTTTTCTATGATCACCAGCTCTGTGCGACTTTCAGAAGAAATTCCGGCCCACACAAGTACAGACCCACCACCGTAGGCTACTTTTTCTTCGATGCATGCTTGCTTGAATCTTTCCCCTGGTCTTCGATACACTCTGTGTCTTCCATCGTGCTTGTAGAGCATAAATTTTGATTCGTCGGAGAACATAACTTTTGACCAATCTTCAATACTCCAATTTACGTGGCTCTGGGCATATCTTAGTCTCGAAATACGATGCCCACGCTCCAGTTTAGGGCCGTTTGCAGGTCTAAGGGGTTTTAAGTTAGATTCAGCAAGCCGACGTCTTACTGTCCATGCACTTGGGTTACTTCCTCCGAGGCGTCGAAACTGATTGGTGAGTTCAGTTCCTGTGAGAAAGCGATTTCGAAGCATGGTGTTCACCAAGTATCGGTCTTCTCGTGCTGTGGTACACCTGGTTCTGCCCGTTCCTGGTCTGCGTAGGTTAGAACCAGTTTCTTCGTAACGTCGGAGAACTCTTTGTACTGTTGACAGCGACACACCGACAGTCCTGGCTGTATCGCGCTGACTCCGGCCGGTTTCCAGCATTGTAAGTATTCTGGTGCATTCTTCAGGCGTAAGCGACATAATTTCAGCTTGAATAATGAATATAGAGCACTATCAACATGGTTTATGTACCCACATAAATGACAGATTACAAACAAAAGCAAAACCAAATGCTGTAATTTCGTAGTTCCATCTTCGAAAGTGGCCCTTTTTCAAATTTGATTTTTTTATGATATAACTTTACAATAACTAAGAAGTTTTAATACCTGCATTTAAGGAGTATTACATTGTCTATTAAATACAATTTATTGCATTAACCTAGCATTTTTAGTTTCCGAGATTTTTAGGATTCTTTAAGTGACCCGGATTCATTGCTCTCGAGTGTATATCTTTTAAATATACTACACTCATATTTAAAAACAACAGAGCCAATATCTTTTCATGTATGCTCGAATTGCATAATTGAGGTGAATATAATAGGGTAGTAAAAAAGAGCATATACCTATATGTATACAGAAAATGTAATAAGTATTTCCGAAAACACAAGTACTCTTTATAAAAAACGGCCTAGTCCAAATTTAACTCGCACTTTTGAAGCGGTCGTAGCGTAGCTTGCCTAGTCGTTCGAGACAGATAGGAAAAACAATGCCCGATGTGGTCATAACTTGACCGCAGATGGTTGACCTGACCGCTAGTGGCATTTACTTCTCAGCGCTTCCGTGCTTCGGAAGGCACGCTGAGCCGTCAGTCCTGGCTGTTGGTAATCGTTGTAGCATGGTGGTCAGGCATTTTGAGAATGCCCACCTAGCTGGCTAGAAAATCTGTCGCCAAGGACCTAAAGGAGCTAGTATAGTTCTAGGTTAGCCTGAACAACATCTTCGACTGCATAATCACTTTAATTAGATATTAGGCATTATGCAATTTCGGCAATAATAAAAAAACACCGGGGGTTCAGTTCCAACACAACAAATATGTACTCGTATTAAGAAATCGTTATGGTTTTTCATACACTTCAAGTCAGACCCGCCCTTGGTTAGTTTTTACCATAGACAAATATATTGCTTTCTCTTTTCTGTGGTTTTTACTATTTGTTTTTGTTGTATAATTGGGCAAGTAAACGCTTATGTGTTACGTTTTTACGATAGAGCAAAAACCAAATATCCTAAAAAATAACACATGACTTAGTACTCCCTTTAGTTTTACCTCTTTAATATTATTATTAGTTGGGCATTCTGGCAAGAAAGCTGGTTGAAATTATCACAGAATTTGTGTTGGTATTGTCATACTAAAACAAATTTTGTAGTGAAATCAACCGGGTTTCCATTACAATTAAAGACAGATTTACAGATAAAAGATACAGCTTTATAAAGGTCATGGCACAGACAGATAGTGATAAGCTCCCGTTTTCTAGTAAGGCACCTACAACGAGCAAAATACTTTGTTTCTGTATGACGATCCAGGGTGATTCAGTGACGAATCCGGAAGGTAAACATACATTTCCGTTTCATTACTGGGTCAGTCTGATACACAACACATATAATATACTAGCTTTTCGGTCGCAGCCAGCTCCGACCGCACGTATGTAAGTTATCTTGCAATACCATTTACCTCTTTTTGCGCAGTTGGATATAAACTATCCCATGTCCTTCCCCGGGTCTCAAACTATTTCCATACGAAACTTCATACATCGGTCAAGTAGTTATTAAGTTTATTCGTTGCATACAATAATACAAATCTTACCTCTTTGTAATATAAGTGTAAATGTAGATTAAATTTAATTATGATACAACAAAAACGAGTACAGGTGTTATTCAGTTATTAGGGCATTTTGCGAATGCCCGCCTGGCTAGCTACCACCCCTCAAGTAGAAAATCTGTCGCCAAGCACCTAACGGTGTGTATGAAATGTAAGTCATTATATACAATTGAACTTAACAAAATAGCGTTAAATCTAAATGGACCGTAAATATGAAATTTTCGAGATAAAAAATTCTAGTTAAGTTTTTTAAGTATCCACATATTTATTTTGTTAACTAAGTAAGCAAACAAAAAAATATCCATCTAAATATCCTGAACGAATTATATTATAATCCCAATAACGAATATGTTTCGTAAAACGTTTATTTTTTATTCCTGATAGGTTAGCCTTTGACCACTATCTCACCTGATGGTAAGTGATGATGTGGTCGAAGATATTGTTTAGGCTAACCTAGAAGTACTGGCTCTCAAGGACAGCTGCCGGAACACACCGTTAGGTGCTTGGCGATAGATTTCCTACTTGAGGGAATCTACAGTAGGCTAACAGCTAGCCAGGCTGTTGGCGGGCAACAGCTAGCCAACAGCCTGGCTAGCTGTTGCCCGCCTGGCTAACAGCTAGCCAGGCGGGCATTCGCAAAATGCCCTAATAACGACTGCCATCCTAAGATAACAACCGGGACCGACGACTTAACGTGACCTCCGAACCACGGAAACGCTCAGTAGTAATGTCACTAGCGGTCACCCATCCAATTCAAAACCGCGCGCGACGTTGCTTAACTTCGCTGATCGGTTAAGAACAGCTAAGTAAACTTCGCTACGAGCGCTTCAACATAGAAGCGCGTTGAAGTCTTTTATGGTGGAAGAGAACATACTTGCATCTTAGTTCTGTCATTTCTCACTAGATGGTTATGGCTACTTCAAATACTACTTATTAACTTTAACTTCAAATACTACTTTTTAACTTTAAATTGTTCATATTACGTACTTAAATTCATAATAATTAATAAAATTAATGTGCTGATACCACTTTTTTTAATATTTGGGAAATAAATGCTTAGATACCATGAGCCACGTTATGCTCATTTTTGATGCGAATAGAATTTTAATTAATTGACCGAGCGAGCAAGCAGTGCGAGAGAAGCGGCTCTGCTTCAGCATACACAAAAATGCTTTCGTATGTCAGGTTGTTCTTCTCTACAGGTCGCATTTCTCAAACGATTCTCGTGAAATTCATTCACAATCACATTTTGCAGGTTCGACAACACTTTTGTCGATACATTTTGGAAAAAAAATCAAAAATGTATATATATTTTTTAAGTTTTTAAAAGGTATGATTAACAAAAATTTAAAAAGTACGTACTTATACAAAAAAGAAAACCAAATGGTTACATAAATTTTTTGTTAACCTTATCAAGAAGCAACTCTTTTATCCGGAAAACTTATTCATCCGAAAAACTGCGTCGCCGCGGTGGAAAAGAAAGAAAACACGCTGATTTCCTGTGTCATATCAAATCGTAAGTGCATATCATCAGCTTTTGGAATAGGTATACTAATGGTTGTTATTGACCCATACCATAGAAGACGTAAACCAATATCCAATATTATTGGCCATACTATGCCAATTACCAACCTATACCCATAAGGCATTTGTTCGCTACGGGCAATTCTTCGTGTCATTCAAATGTTATCAATTCAACGAGTTTAAAAAATATTACATAGTTTGGTATATTTTGATAATGTAAAAATATTCTCATAATGTCAAGTATTACGTGACCAAGTACAAAAATTAGGTGACCTTGTAACAAGGTCAAAATAATGTAAACATTTTATATTTTCCGCCACAGATGTTTGGCCGCCAACGTTTACCTAACGAATCCTAATTTACTTATTTGGATGACAGCGCTTCCATCTGTACTTAAAATAATAAGTGTTTCCGCTTCAGAAAACATTCCAAACAAAACCATTTAATTGGTCGTGACACAAAATCAACACGATAAAATGAACTTTCATTTCTCAGTGGTTACTGGAAATATTTAAATGGACGATAACCATATTCAACCATATTATAATGAATATTACTAATGGCAGAATCTGAGCTAAAGTGTTAAAAAGTATTTCAAAATGTAAAATGTATTAAAAATTCTTGGTGTAAAGTGATTACGGGGAATTTTGGGCACACGTTTGTTCGTAATTTGCAGAAATAATTACTTCTGATAACCAGGGTTGTGTTGTCATTATACCTTAACTGATTATTATTTACTGTGCACTTTAACGAAGACCAACATTACTTTTTTACAGAGAATCAAAACAAAAAATGGGAGTAAACTTGTAGATTTTTTAACTTTGTATTAAAAAATCTACAAGTACTAATTTGTACAAAACAAAACAGACAATTAACTTTTCTGACTCTAATTGCATTCAATATCACATTATTTTTTTATTGGTTGGAGATATTATTAACCCATTGGCATCGGCGATAACGATAAAATAGAATTTCATTCATAACTAGGACGTAGTGGTCCTGACGAATCAGATAGCATCTCAGTAAACATACTTTATTTAATTTAATTTTAGTACTGCCTGTAAGTCTGCAATGACTTGTATGTAGGTTGTCTAAATGCTTTCATTGTAGTAGCTGTAGTGTTGTATATAGTTCGTAGTATTCTACATCAATATTATAAAGAGCAAAGATTTGTATTTGTGGTATGTAACGAATAAACTTACAAACTACTTGACCGATGAAAAATTCTTTCACTATTAGAATTCTATATTAACCCTGATGAACATACATAATATATTCACAAAAAAATTGGATTATTTAATCCAAAGCCCGCCCTAGCTGAGAAGCTAGGGCAGGCCGCTAGTTTTTTTAATAAAGGCATATTGGCGAGAATAAAAAATATTAATAATATTTATAAATAAAATTACGTACCTTACCGCTCATCCTGTTTTTTGTGATGATACCCATGAGGAAATGTAAAACACGAAAGGTAGGAATAACATATCCCACTTGAAATTATATAAACCTATTCGGCCAATAATCATATTGATCAAGGTTCTCTACAATTGATTCATCACAGCGTGTGTGTGTTAAATCCAGCGAAGTGATTACATGCCAATCACCGGGTGTCATGCTTAGTTAGCAGAAGAGCTATTATCTCGAAGGTTTAATTACTCATCTCTTGTGTTTAACACATTACCCGGTGTTAACTGCACGACGGATTCACACACCTTAATATTAATGGGCAGATATCAAAACGAGTAATAAAACTATATGTGAGTTTAAAACTGATGTTTGGTTATGAAATGTTATTGGTTAAGATTTGTACCTATATACGTGTAAAACTGTATCATAGTTATTACCTGTGATCCTATTGTATCATCCTTCATGTCAAAAATTTATCTATGAAAATAATGTTTACAATTTAGCATAACATATAACAACTAGCTGCGCCCCACGATTACAACTGCGTGGTGATGGATGATGATATTAAGTATCATGTGTTGATCCAGCGCCTCATCTACCTCCATACTGAATTTCATCAAAATTGGCCCAGCCGTTTGAGCGTGAAGAAGTAAATAGTAACAAACACTTAGTTATTTTGATAAATATCGATTTGTTACTACAAAATTATCCAGTAGAAATAAATTATCAATTTTATGGCACTTATGGTTCACTATTTTGGCGATAATGGTTTACACATAAAAGATATATGCTGTCGCGGGGTTTTTTGTAGGACAATTTAAGATAAACATATACCTATGTTATAGGTACATAATGCACGTGTGAGCGCACGCCAGAATAGACACTTTTAGTTATATTTTGGACAATAATTCACACAATATCTTTTTAAATTGTAGCCTATGTGTTATTCTGATGCGTAAGCTATATTATTGTAAAGTTTCATTAAAATCCATTTATCAGTTTTTGCGTGAAAGAGTAACAAACATCCATACTTACAAACTTTCGCGTTTATAATATAAGTAAGTCTAAGGGTTACCAAATGATATAAAACTTCTGCAGGGCAATGTATTTAAAACTAAATTGACTTATTGGCTGTTAGACAAATGTTTTATAATGTGTCTAAATACTTAAAAAGCTGACTTTACATTATTATCTCTATTACCTAATATTTGCACGCGTACAGGCACAATACAATTGTCGTAACGAACATAAGAAGATCTTTTTGTAATAATAGTGAAAGTATTATATTTTGAAAAAAAAATATTGATTGAAAATCGACAAATGGGATATTCACAACACAAAGAACTAAGGAAAAGTAAGTAAGAAAGGTAAATAAATTGAAGTTATCCTACATATTATTAGAGCTTAATGAAAGTTATTTTAGTCATTCGCTGAACTGTGCTCTGAGTTTCTTCTAGGCATTAGTTAGGATAATAGTATATATAGATAGTAGGTGAGCAGTTCTTCCATAAATCTGATTCACGTTTCCCATTGTCAGTGTATTCCATTCTAACGATTTCAGCCGGCCCCTTTCTACTCGTATCTAGCTACGAGCAAGTATAATTGATGTAAAGCCTTGTCAAGTTCAAAGAAGCTATGCATCGGGCATTCAATTTGCATAAGTCTAAGCTTGTTCTATCCCACGAGAGGGCAGTTTTACTGCACTGATTTATAAGCCTGCAAAGGTACAACTAGAGGCTCCATAGTTGACAAGGAAAAATTAGGATTGTTATACAAACCTGAGATTAGTGTTAGAATTAACGACATTATTGTCACTTATGAACTATTATAATCAGGATGATTATATGCACAACATTGAAGATGCATAAATTACAGGTACATCTACTCGTGACCTTACTAAATAGATGTATGGTATAATAATAATTAGCATATTTTGATCTATTACAGGATTTACGCTTCTCTTTACAGCAGGGCGATGAATTTTATTAATCTTGTACAATAATAACGATGGTTTGTTCGATCGCCGGGGCAAGATGGTGAATGCTAACGCTATCCCATCTTAGACTACTCACGGGAGGGTTTAATGGGTTCAAGTCCCACACGTCCCCTTGCGTTTTTTTCTGTTCGCACTGCCAACGAAGGCATTTTCCCTCCTTACAAAAAAGGTTTGTTTCGATGAACGCTAGTTTGTCTCTGCATCTGCGGATCACAATTCGAACAGATTTAGGCTATCTGCCGTTTTTGAGCTTTACTTGCTTTGTTTCTTGTTCGCACGTCAATGAAAAACTCAAGTCAAACGAATTATACAATACAATACAATACAAAAATTCTTTATTGTTTACCAAGTAAAAGTAAATTACATTGATTAAGACTAATTATCCTATGGCAGTACAATGGGCGGTCTTATCGCTATGTAGCGATTTCTACCAGACAACCTTTGGATGGACAGAAATAAGGGACAAGGTAGACGGTGGTGAACAATAAATTAATGTTAGATAATTAAATTCAGATACATAAATCTAATACGTGATAAATAAATAAATAAATACCTACATCACATGGTTTGAAAATTACCTGAGCAACCGGTACCAGTCAGTGAAATTGGTTAGAAAAGATGGTACCAGTGTTCTGTCCAATCCTAGGCTCATTGATCGCGGTGTTCCTCAAGGTTCTATAATTGGCCCACTTCTTTTCATTATATACAGTGCTGATCTCACCAATGTTATCCATAATTGTAAGTACCACTGTTATGCTGACGATGTACAAGTGTACTTGTCAGTGTCGCCCAATAATATACCACAAGCAGTAATACAGCTTAATGAGGATTTGGAGAGAATTGCTAACTGGTCAAGACGTAATGCACTTGTGTTAAACCCCACAAAATCAAAATATATGGTCATGGGCACAAGAAAGCAACTCAATAAAATCTGCGGTGATCCAGACGTTAAGATTTGTGGAGAACATGTTGTTCGTGTAGATGAAGCTAGAAATCTTGGTATAATCTTCGATAGTCATCTGAGATTTGAAAGCCATGTGCTTGGTATGGTCAAAAATTGTTTTTACCGCCTCAAAGTGTTATACCAAATTAGGGACCAATTATCAGAAACGTCGCGTATCACTCTCTGCGAGTCACTAATACTATCCAGACTTAACTATGGAGACGTTGTTTATGGCCCTCGCTTATTCGGCAAGACTCAACGTTTATTACAGCGCGTCCAAAACGCATGTTGCCGGTACTGTTTTAATGTCCCTCCAAGAAGCCATATTACTCCCATCTTAAACAATGCTTCTATACTTAATATGGAATCTCGTAGAGAGCATGCAAGTATTCAGGGTTTTTATACTTTACAACGTCGAAGACAAGTCCCGCTAAGACTTGTCTTCGACGTTGTAAAGTATAAAAACCCTGAATACTTGCATGCGAAGATCAAGTTGGTTAATCAAAACTCTAGAAATCTCCTAAGGTCTATAAGGTCAGCACTCCTATATCACAGTCATAAAACTGCAGCATTTACTGGCAGTTTCCGATATTTGGCGACGAAGTGTTGGAATAACATCCCTCCACCCATAAGAAACCTCAAATCAAAATTCACTTTCAAATCTAATCTCCGAGCTTATCTTCTAGGAAGACAAAAACTAGGCATTCCCAAACACTTCGTATGCCAACTATGATGTACTTAATAGGTACGCCGTTCGTTTAACCTGCTAAAACCGCACACACACTCTTACTCCTCTGCACATATTTTATTTTTATTTTATATTTCTTTCACCTGACTTGCATTAAGCTACACAAATATAAATATATTTAATCTGTGGTACACAGATTGTTGTATTGCACTCGTCTCGCCTTGTCATCTCAAGGGTGATAGCTGAAAATCAGTGTTTGCTCTTTGAGCAATATTATTCGCTGAGCTATGACCTATTTGTTATACTGCAACACACACGTACTTTTATGTTTTTTGGTAGTAATCCCTACATCGTCTTGTTGTAAGTAGGCATCCATTAAGTGAAATGAGACTTTGTATAATAATGTATGCAAAACTGTAGGTATAAATAATTTATTTTATATTAGGAATTAGTTAAGAGTATGGTTGTCTGTAAACTTTATCTGATTGTACGTGTGTATTGGAGAGACAAATAAATGCCTTATCTATCTATCTATCTATCTATCTACATATATACATAATAAATATATATATACTAAAGTTATACATACATAAATAACATACCTTTAAATAACACATATATAACAAATTACTTAAATATGCATCTACATATATTACACATAATATAAACAAATAATTACAATATTATATACTGGATAAGTAGTGATTTTTTACCATTATTTTAAAAATTCTAATCGATTTGGCACGTCTGATTTCTAGTGGTAAAGCATTCCATAGTCGTGCAGCCTGTACTGTGAAGGACTTGCTGTAGTACTGAGAACTATGAGGGGGGATTTTAAGTTGGAGAGTGTTGGAAGAACGTAAGGACAGATTATGGGTGACATGGAGAAACACAAAACACTTTTTTAGATATGTAGGAGTACTGGAAACAAAGAGAATACTGTATAGAAGATGTAGAATATGTGCATTCCGGCGAAGTCGAATAGGCAACCAATTCAATTTTTTGCGATACTCGGATATATGGTCGTACTTGCGGAGGCCATATATGAAACGAATACAAAAATTTTGTAGGCGTTCTAGTTTATCAAGCTGTTCTTGAGTTAGATCGAGATATGATATGTCAGCGTAGTCGAGAATTGGGAGTAAAAGTGATTGTGCGAGCGCAATTTTAGTTGTGATTGGTAAAAAATTTTGGAGTCTTCTTAGAGAAGAAGCGGAAGCAAAGATTTTGCGGCTAGTTTCAGCGAGCTGTGGTACCCAAGATAATTTCCTATCCATGATGATACCTAGATTTTTAACTGTGGTGCTGTAATCTATAACTTGTCCATCAAAGATAACACGTGGAAGGCGAAACCAGTCAATCAAGGAAACCATTCTTGAGCTGCCAATGATAATTGCATGTGTTTTCGCCGGGTTGACCTTGAGACCATAAGATTTACTCCATTCAGAGATTCGTCGCAAATCAGAATTGACTATTTCGATCGCTGCTGGCAACTCGTTTAGAGGAGCCTGAGCGTATATTTGCAAATCATCTGCATAAAGATGGTAGAAAGAAGATAACTGGTGGGAAATTGAATTTATAAAAATCGAGAAAAGGAGAGGTGATAGAACGCCGCCCTGAGGTACACCTGCTGCCGTAATACACCACGACGAGAAAGTCTCATCGACGCGTACACGCTGCCGGCGTCCATACAGGTAACTACGAAACCAGGCAATAACCATTGGAGATATGTTAAGAGAACACATAATGCCTAGGAGTACGTCGAAATCTACGTTATTGAAGGCGTTACTAAAGTCTAATAGTGTTAAAACTGTGAGTTGTCCATTATCCATACCATGCCTTATATCATCAGTTATCTTGACCAGTGCTGAGGCAGTGCTGTGCCCTGGACGGAATCCAGATTGGTATGGGTTAAGGAGGTTATTTTTGATAAGGAAGGATGTGAGCTGTTGGTGTACTAAGCGTTCAAGGAGTTTCGAGAGAAATGGAAGGATAGAAATTGGACGGTAATCGGAGAAAGTGGAAGGATTAACTTTTTTAGGTAAAGGAATGATCTGCGCCTCTTTCCATTTGGAAGGGAACGTACCGTGGGTAATGGAATAATGGATTATGTTCTATACATTATATTAAACAATTGAAATTGAATTGATATATGGCGCAATTTATACACTATATCTATCTACCCCTTCGGGTATGCACACTGACGATAATATGTTAAACGCATATGATTATATTTAAATTGATACCATCGTGGGAAAAAATATTTTTAGATCCTAAGCAAATATGGAGCATCTCACAAAACTTGTAGTTTCTAAGTAAGTCGCATCAATCACATGTCGCTAATCATTAGCAGATACCAGTTCTGTTAAATGCTAATAAAAAGATATTGAAGTAAAAACCTCGTTTGTCAGCAAACCTGGTCACATTACAAGAACGTCTAGCAAGATTAGACGTTCGTGCATGGATCGCGCCAAAAAAGGCGTTGATCTTTTTTCTATGGCGGTGGCCAAGAACTGAATGGCGTGTGAAGAAAGAAGATTAATATGATTTTAAATGAGAATTAAAAAGGTACACGTGTTAGCTGCAGTTAGTGCGAAATATGTGCATCGTGCTAGGTTTTCTTGCTAGATGGGATTATTCACATTTTATAAAACTTGCCTATGGCTACACCATTTACCTGTTGGTAGATGAATATCAAATATCGTAAAAGATAAAATACTTGATGCTAATTTAACGTAAAAGTTGTTAAAACAATAATTATTTTTAATTTGTCACTTCAAGACGGTTGATGAACTAGATTCGGTTATCCGTGGTTAGTAAAAAAATATATTGAAACCGAGTCGAAACTTATCGACGTTTAACTTACTTTTATATTAAAAACATGCTACGGCCTCATAAAAGCGTAAAAACTACACAAAGTTGACAAGCATATAATTATTTTATTCATCCGAAAATAATAAAGAAATCAGTATTAATTTATTTGTTATTTACCTTTATTATGCTTTTATGTCGCTCATTTTGTCAACTATATTGCAAATGTATTTGATACAAAACTAATATTTTGCACTTCCAGCACAAAGGATAACTACGCGTGGTCGAATAACGGGAGATAGCAGTAAACCCCACGCTTTTCACTGAGCTTACAATATTCTATTTCACTATTTTATAGTATACCAGCAAGATAATGCAAGAGTTCCAGTTTACTTGCATTGTATAAATTGAGTACCTCCCTAGAAACAACTAATGGTAGAAATAGTTCTATCCGGTATTATACGAGTGATGCTTCGTGAAAAGTATGAGTCCAAATATATATGTATATATCATATTCATGTAATCTTCGACAAAACAAAGCATACGAAAACAAAAGCATTTCCACGGAAGTTTGCAGTCAGACAGACGACCAACCGTAAAAACTAAGCCAAAAGTTTTTACTAATTATTTTGTTTGTGCGTAGTTAGCCACGCTATATTTATAATATCATCTGGCTCAGTCCTTTATAGACATAATGTACCGATTCAACTGACCCTACCCAATGTCGGTGAGACAGGGTTAGGAATCTTCATCATGTTACCTCAAGTCTACCTGTTAACTGTTTATATTTGAACTATAACAAAATAAATAGAGCCTGTAAATTTTTCACGCAAACAATTCGCAAAGAGTTTTCATTAATGTATATTAACACTGAACTGTATGGTAGATTAACTCATTATTCTTGGTAGTTGTTAAAAACTTTACGAGGTTATTTTTGAGTACATTATTTTGCCATAATGCCTCCGAACAGACGTGCACCGCCGCTGCCAACTTGGAAATGTTTAAGTAAAGTTTACTTGTTAGCACTTTCTCGGAATTCAGACATTAAACAAAATTAAGTACTTAAGCCTTCTTTGTTTGTGTATGCTACTGTAGCAAAAAAAAAGCTTTTCTTACTTATGTAAAAATCTTTTTACACATACAAATTTGTATTCACCACAATTGTTTGTTTTTCTTTATATAAGATTGATCACTGCCTGCGTAGCCTCTTCCACAACATTCTATATCCACTCGTCAAAGCCACAACTTTCTAAGTTGGAGAGTATGTTCAAAAACGGCTCTACTCCATAACTAATTCACTTGACATCAAACTGCCAGTTAGTCACCGAATCATCATCTTTTTATGGTCGCAATACCGTCAATCGACCCCTGACTGCTTCTCCTAAAGAGGTCCTACATCTAAGTTTTTCAAAACATAAATAATTTATTTATGTTTGCCGATGTCATGCTTAACTGACGGTTTAGGATATATTTTCGTGAAGGTCTTTAAAAAATATTTCGATCATTGTATTATGTTGCGCCATATAACGAATAATAAGTATAAAGTAAGTAGGTTTATACTAGAAATGTCATGTATTAGAGATTAATTACCATTGGAGGTTTTATATGCCTAATCCCTACCCTCACATAGAGAGGCTCTATATCGCAATTTAAGTGCGATCGGATCCAAATAACTTTACTTTTTGTTATTCCATAATAATGACTCAGATGGATTGTAAAAAAATAATGACAGCAATAATGTGTAATAATCCTCGATCGCGAAATACGTGGCCTCATTTCACACGAACCAAAATACTTATTCTCTGGTAAGTACCACCAATAATTTTATCTACAACTGTAATAATATGTAATCAAATCAGCTCAACGTACTATATCTATCTATAACTCCAATTTTTTCTGCAAAAATATACAGCAACCTACCAATAAATCACTTTAGATTGCTGCTTATATTTTATAATACTTTGTATCAAATGTACCACATCAATAGTTTTTGTGATGTTAAATGTAAGTTTCGTTTTAATGTTTCTTCTTGCTCTTTGAAACCATTAGTTATCTACTAGCTTTGTGGTTAAATTTTTAATGGACATAATCATCATTGGATTTCTGCAGTTTTTTTTATAAAAGCGAGATTTAGGTATTGCAGTTAAATTACTCTCTCACGACGCGAAGTCATTTTGGTGACCACAAAATATACTTGGTATTTAGCTACGGAAAAGTTTAATACATACCTGTTTCAGGGTTTGTTATAAAAGGTAACGTTACCATAAATTACGTACCTATCAGTGATACATATTTAAAACTTCGACTGCAGTTTTATTATTACCAATAATAGCTAAAGTTATACTCGTATAATAAATAGTAATTGCCGCCTTAGTACTCTAATTATATGGATGGAAATCTTATATGGATATATTTCTTGAATAATTCACTACTTACCTTTTGAATAATTCTATTGTAACCCAATTCATCTCGGGTTATGCCCCTGTGCTCCACAGCTACTGTTTTCAAATTACGAAATATCCATATTTTAATTCTACTGTGCTCTGGTGAATTACAAAAAAAAAAGGTTTGGCTCTATGACAATTATAGTAAAGTTAAAAACAGATTCAATTAATCAAGACGTTCCCAAGTGGTCGCGTAAAAACCAACACATCTCAGGAAAGTTCACAGATACAAAATTAAATAAGTATATAATTTAACGCATAAATTATTAGTTTACTACACAGAAAAAAAAGTATTCTTTGTGCAAGAATTATTCTATTGGTCAAGAATAATAATGATTTGTATATGGCTAAAACAACGTATACTTGACATCAGCATAAGATTGTTTCAAATTGGCTTTTTTAAACTAAAAATATGTTATTTAGTTCTAGAAGTTCTTTTTTAGTTCTTGTATCGGCTGATGTCCCATGCATGCTTGAGCCATCCGGCCTCAGCAGGTCCGATGGCAAGAGACCGGATGGTATGACTTTGGTGCCGTGGAAGAATGGCAAGTGCCTCTTGTGGGACGCCACGTGCGTCAACACTGTCGCTCCCAGTCACCTTGGTCGTACTGTCCGCTCTCCAGCCGCTGCTGCCGAAGACGCGGCTATTAAAAAACATCACAAGTATGCAGCCTTAGAGGCGCAATACTTGTTTGTACCATTTGCAGTGGAGACGATGGGCAGCTGGGGCGCAGATGCAAAAAGTTTGGTGGATCAATTAGGGCGCAGACTAAGGGAAAAATCGGGTGACTCCCGCTCCGGCTCGTACCTGGTGCAAAGACTGGCCATCGCAGTTCAACGAGGCAATGCAGCCAGCGTCATGGGCACCTTTGCGCCAGGTACAGTGAGGGGCGGGTTATTTGAAAATATTTAATTTAATTAGATTATATTTAATTATTTGACAAATTTAAGATTAATGTTTATTTGTGTTAATGTTTAATTGTATGTTTTTTTAAGTTCTATTATGTGATTGATGACATTTTGCATTATTTTTGTATTGACATTTAATTGTATTTATTCAAAATGATCAAAATAAGTTCTAGAATAATATTTTGTTGTCCTAAATACTACGTTCAAGTATATTTAATGTCTCGCATGGCAAGAATATCCGGATTCTTCGTGTCAAATAAGCATGATATCTTAAATGAAGAATTACATAGTTTGTGTTTAAGTATATGTTATTGTTGGAATAAGACATCGCATTCTTGTCAAGAAGACTAATGTCATTAAGTCAACAAAAAAATTACTAGCAAATGACAAATTTTTCGTTTAAAACAAGAATAATTTAGTCCGCTTGAAACACCAAATCGTTATATTAAGTATAATAGTGTTTTAACTTAAAAAAATTAATAATTACAGCAAGATATGATATATTCGTTTAAGCAGTCGCTATTTTAAAACAAGCACTTTATTATTTTTAATTTAACTAAACCTATTTTTAAGTAAATGATAATCTATTATTGTTTCAAAACAGCTATTCTTTATGAAAGAGAAATATTTTTTCGTTGTGAGTCTGCAGTTTCTTGTCGTATGGATAATTCTTTCTTCGTTCAATAAAATTTGGTTTTATTCCAACTATATCATATTCTTAAGGCAAATTAGATGTTTTCTTAAATTAATCATTTAATTTGTTTAATTTAAGAAGCTTACTTCTTTTCGTGAGAATCAATGATGTTTTGATTGGATAAATCTTAGTTTCAATGTAAATCGATATTATATTTCAATGAAAACAATCTATACTTGATGTAAGAGAAATTATTTAATATTTTAAGACTCCAATTTCTTATAATAATGATCACGCTATCTTGAAGAAATAAAAATAGGGTTTTGTTTCAAGTGATAATATATTTGGGTGAATAATAATTCATTCTGGATTAAAGTAATTATTCGTTTTATTTTGAGAAAAACAATTAATGTATGGACAATAACATTATCTTGATTCAATAAATTTAAGTTTCATTTTAATCATATTATCCTCTCATTTAAATAATAGCTTATTTTTAAACTATTAGATTATGAATTTCGTTTCGAGAATATAATTTCTTGTGAGGAAGATTGTGGTGTCTTAGTTTAATAAAGTATCAAATGATCAATGTAAAATTTTCTTAATGTAAAAATAATATCAACACATAACAAATCAAGAAATTACATTCTCGTTAGACCAGATAATTTTCGCTACATAAAATTTCATAAAAAGTGTAGTTACAAATATAGATATCAGATAAGCTAACGCACTAATAGAGTACATATTTTACCGGGAAAACCTTTCCTGTGATATTTACACATAATAATAAAATAAACAGCTTTTTAAAATAATACAAGGTTAACCACACTTAAAGCAATCAAACAGGAGTAACTAAACAATAACATTTGTAATAAATAATCTGATGACATTAGTAATAAAACTAATATAGTAATATTCACTACAACGTAATCATATTGTAAGTTAACAAAAACCAAAATATTAATATTGAATATTATTTGCTCATTATTGTCATTGGCGTTACATTTTTAAGACAACATAATCATACTGATAGGCAATCTAGTGAACTACTTTATTAACATACTTTTAAACAAAAAATATGACGTATGAAGAAACTGATGATCGAAAAATTTAACAAACATTTTTAGTCTTAACATCTAAGCTCCTAACAAATGTAAGAAACTAATTCTGACTTCGTTCAAAATAAAAAAAATAAGTAAAATGTAGCTTTACTTTTTTGAAGGCATTGTAGACTAAATTAAAATTACTTCCTCATAGATAAACTATTAAAAACTTATCACAACATTCACAACTATGCCCTATGCATTCAAATGTAGAAAATTTCAATTTTCCATTTAATCTCCCCAACGGCGGTATAATCCGGCAGAGCAGCTTTATTTGTCTGATGGCTTTCTTGTCTGAAACGTACATAATTTTACTTTATATCAGAATATAATTTGTAAAACACATAATATTGTCTTAGGTTTTCACGTTGTAAAACACATGTTTCAACAGAGGTTAGCTGAACAGCATACTATTTATATTACTTATGTATTAATTACGTATTTGGTAGTTATATATATATCAATTTTTCAAAAAAGTGTTACATACCAAGTTCAGTGACCTCCTTTACATCCTCCAATTCAATTAATATAGCTTCGTCTGTAATTGAAGACTCCTTGTTATTATTTCATCGACATACCTATTCCATTTTGAATAAAGTTTCCATTGCTGTTCGGATACTTTTTTATCCGAATCAATATTCATCTGAAATATAAAACACAATTATATCTAAGATATTAAATCATGTGTGTATGGAAAATCATGTGTGGTAAACCTACGAGTATATAACATACCTACCATTGAAATGAGGAATTCTCGAAGTTCTTGATTTTTTGCGTATACCAATAGATGGGCACAGTTCATTTAATAGGTATCCAATACATATCTTAACTGCTCTGGATTTATATTATCTGAAACCAACAAACACATTCTTGGATCAAGTAATTTTCATCGACGGCGTTTCGAAATTAACTAAATAAGGGTTGTTAGCAGCTTAATATACACGATATTATATTATCTACACTCTATACAAATAAACAAAATTGAAGTAACCGTTTAATATACATACATACCTGTAAAATTGTTTATCACTTTTATTGGTCCAGTAACTCTTCCATCTTCTGAGTTCTTTTGAGTTTTTTTCTAATAGTATAGTGGCGTCTTTAAGATTACTCAGCATCTAAAGTATGAACAGTATCACTATAACTGCGAGTTCACTACTAATGAGTTAGATTGTGAAATGTGAAATACGTTTGGTAGTAGGGAGTCAATACAGACTAAGAGTCGGAGCGTGGGGACGCGCTACCACCAGTGTTGCTAGGTCATAGTATAAATTACTACATTCCATAAACACAATCAACTATTACGATAAATTGTTGACGTCATTTATGCGACGATGTACAGGTTTTTTCACGAAAACGTAGAGTTCATACTCTATGTGAGATAAAAACTCACGAATCCTTGACTAGAATTAGTAATTTATGTTAACCTTGTATGTTTTGAAAATAAAATGGGTGTACAAAAAAATATTCAATATACTGATTTAAACTATAGGAACGCCTGTATACATAAAGTTGTTCATAATTATAGTTTTAAATTATTAAAAACCAAATTAAGCCTTTTTTTAGGGAACGGTGCGCGGTTTTATAACAAAATCTATGAAATAATAAACAAATATAGTAAACACAAAAACTTTTTATGAAAAAGATATCAAGACAATTTTATTTCTTATTAATCTTATTATAATATTATTGATGAGAAATTTTGGATGGATTTTTATCTCAAAACATGTATAGTTCTCTTGGGATAGGTTTGTGACTGTATTGCACAGAGCTAGTGATCGAAATAGTTTTTGTTTGGTGTTAGTTTAGGGATCCAATGTTCCCACGCGAAAAAATCGTGGGCAACAGGACATATAACCTCCTCCTTATTTTCGAAATGGGTTAAATGAAAATAATGGGACCACTTCAATAGTATACTCAAATTATATATCATCCTATATACTATTTTAAACAAAAAAAGATTGTTGAATGGTAATAAAGACAGAGGTTAATATATAAAGATATGGAGAAACAAGGACAAAATAATTATCGCAATGGCAATTATGAACTGGTGATATGACATGATTTTCTGGGTCTGAAGTATAGAAATATTGTCAGTTTGATGATGTTGTTTATTAATAAAAAAAAAGTAGTATTAATACACAACATCATCAACATTTTAAATCGCGAAAACCTAAGAAAACATTATCATATAGTTTCTTTAAAAAAAGTCGTCAGCGCTTGCAAACTAAAGATTAATCTTAGAATCTAAGCTACGTAACTATCATAAAACGGGGTTATTTAGATTTAATAATATAAGAACTGACGTGGACGAATATCTTTTTTTTTATGTTATTGTGGCGGAACAAGCTGGATGCCCACCTGATGTTGAGTGGACGAATTGCACTGCGCCCGTCACCTTGAGACATAGCTGTTAAGTATCATGTGCCTGAAATTTCACTAGCTCTCAAGGACAGCTGCCGGAATACACCGTTAGGTGCTTGGCGACATATTTTCTACTTGAGGGTGGTCGCTAGCCAGGGGGCATTCGCAAAATATCCTTCCACCATGCGATGAAGCTCAAGCCCGCGGCGGGATTCAAATCATGGACCTGATGCGCGGCAGTCCATAGCCAATGCCACTTAGCTATCACTGCTTCAGAAGTTGCGAACGATACAGAGTAAAAGATAAAATTTGCTTATGTTTGTTGGAATACTACTATAGTATCGACATATTATAACGTGGCAACATTGCGTGGTTTATCGTAGAATGGAATTCTTGGAATTAGAATAATTACTTGAGTTTTTCTTGCATGAAAAATATTTGTTTTAGCGACGCTATATATATGCCGCCGTGCATTAATGAATGTACCTAATCAATAAAAGAAAAAATAACAACATTGTGTCACATGCTTAATCCAATTTCCTTCTGACTTCGAGGTTCTAATGTTTTTTTTGTATTTATATGTACATATATATGGCAGATTGACGTTTGCCGGGTCAGATAGTATAGGAACTTATATAACTATAATGATGTTTTGGCTCCACTGTTCTCGCCTATATACATTGTCTTCTAAATAATCACAAACATCATCGTACGCATTTTCGTGAGACTTGAATTTCCTTTCTCTGATCTCAGTTATGTATTTTGGGATTTTGTTTGTTTTCACTAACCTAAAACTAGAAACGACTATTTTGTCTTTATTTCTAGTGTTGTACTGATAACATAAATATCGATATATTTTAACGGATATGTATTATATTTTCAAAAATATACAATGATGATGCTGAAGCCCAAAGCAATATGCCATAATATGACAGTTGTGGAAGTACGCAAAGTGCGCCGTAGCTACATCAGTCAATTGTCTAATTTTACGAACCGCATATGCTGCATAACTAAGTCTTCCTGACAGAGTTCTAATATAGGGACCCCATTGCAATGTTGAATCTGTGTCCCTAGAAGGAACGCAGTGATTTGAATGAATTGAAGCAGTGATGGCTTAGTGGCTTTGGCTATGGACTGCCGTGCAGCAGGTCCATGGTTCGAATCCCGCCGCGGGCTTGAGCTTCACCACATTGTGGAAGGGCATTTTGTGAATGCCCGCCTGGCTAGTGACCACCCTCAAGTAGAAAATCTGTCGCCAAGCACCTAACAGTGTGTTCCGGCAGCAGTCCTTGAGAGCCAGAAAAATTACAGGCTAATGAGACCTAACAACTGGACGTCTCAGTGTGATAGGCACAGTGCAATTCGTCGTTGACGAAATGCGTCTGTTATAGGCAGAGGTTAGTCCACTTAACATCAGGTGGGCCTCGGGCTTGTTCCGTCACAATAACATACAAAAAAATAACTGTTGCTTTGTCAATTGAAAGTTTAAAGCCAAGCACCTAACGGTGTGTTCCGGCAGCTGTGCTTGAGAGCCAGTAATACTAGGTTAGTCTAAACAACATTTTCGACCACATCATCACTTACCATCAGGTGAGATAGTGGTCAAAGGCTAATCAAGCATATAAAAAAAACTACATTAAAGTATTAATGTTAGGTTCCAAGTTCCGGACTACCTATATTATAGTTAATGTAAATCTTCAATATCCATTTCTCAGATAAAAATAAATTTACTTTCCACAATGTTCCTTTCGTTTCAGTGAATAAAAGTTAAAAAAAAAACACAAATATACAAAAATTTTAAGTCATGTGCGGGATGTTTTTGTAATGTAATCCACGTTATTGCAAACCTAACGGTATTAAAAATAAAAGTTTTTTATTGACAAAAATATATATTTATTATGGAACATATTAACTTGACAATTCTTCAAGTACTTTTTTCAATATTTATTTCAGGATCATTATGCTTTGAGTAAACATTTGTTGTAACGCGAAACGAAGCAAATGCTTAGTTTCAATTAGGAAAATAATCCTAAACTAAATATATATTCTTTGCTTAAAGAATTTCTCTGTTAAGCCGTGTAAATAATTGTTTTGATTCCAGATAACATGCCTTCTTACAAGACTATGACATTTATGACATTTTATAATTTTTGATGTGTATTTGTTTTATAAATATTTATTCTGGAACTAAGAATAATTCAGAAGATTTTATAATAAATATTACAATTGATAATATAAGTATATATACTTATATTGTCAATTGTTATTTTTATTATTTCCAAATATTATGCTTAGAATAAACATTTGTATATTATTTGATTGAAAAGCGTTTTATTTTGTTTCAACATAGGAAATATTCATAAAAAAAAAAATGCTTTTTGTTTAAAGATTTTCTCTATTCAGCCGAGTAAATAATTGTTTTGGATCCAGAATATATATGTCACCTCATAAAAAAATAGAAATTTTGATGTGAATATTTGTTTGAAAATATGTGTGAAAAATCTTGGAAGAATTTTAATATTTCCTACTCAACTCGAAAATTCTAGTACATTTTATTTCAATAATATCATACTTAAAGCAAATATTTGTATATTCTTTAATTGAGAAATATTTGCTGCCTTTCAATTAAGAGAATTTTATTTAAAAAATATATATGTAAAAATTGTAGTTGTATTGTTAAACTATGAACTTATTATTCCAAGTATACTGAATCTTCCTGTGATACATTTAATGTTCTTATCTGAAAAAGTAATAAAGTTTTTAATATAAGTATATGATGCTTAAAGCCAATATCTGTTTATTCTTATATTAAGAAAAATAATCTTCATCGAAGTGTATTAACATTATTATTCACTTTAAGAAAATCATTCTCGATTCAAGTATAATCTTATATAATATTTTATCATTAAGAATAATATTGTTTTCGAGCAAGAAAAAATAAATAATTTAATTTCAGAAATGGGATGTTCTTGTATAGAAAATATATATTCTTAAATGAAAAGCGAACTCTATTCTCGGATTAATAATAGGTCAATGTCTTGGAAGAATAATATGAAGTATTGAATTAAGCATGGAATTCTCAGTTTCAGAATAAAAAATAAGAATAAATTATTCTTAATGCAAGAGAAGTGAATTTCTTTGATTGATACAAATGTTTCAAGTTAAGATAACATTGTCTTATATTTAAACTATACTATTAAGAATAACAGCTCTCTTGGCTTAAAAATATACGTAGTGTAATTTTTTTCTGTGTAGACTAGTACAGATCACAGGCCACCCTGTTTTGACCCTGTCTTGAACGTGACTGTAAAACAGTAAAAAGTCCCATTAGAAAGAACAATAAAACGTTTCCGTACGAGTTCCAAGTACATTAACTTTAGCTAGATTTTCTACTCTAACCATGGTCATTCATCAGATTAGACGACTTTAAAGTGCGCTCTGGCCATTTCTATTTTAGTCACGTCCAATAAAAGCAGCTTGCATGTCATAAACCAGCCTGAATACCTACAGAGGCGACGATGGTAATCAGTATGTAGATTGTTATCTATGCATACAACATGCCAATCATGCTTTATATTACCCCTGTCTGTACCGAACCCATTTTTTGCTTCAGTAGTTCATAAATTTAATTTAGCTTGTCTAAGAACTTTATATATAGGTACATACATTATGAAAATGAATGTAATCAGGTGCAGACTCGTTAAGTCATAATATTAAATGTATCCAATACTTTATGTTGGTACTAGCGTATTATTTACCTTAAAAGTTTATACATTTCTTCAATCTGAATGATTTTGGTAAAAACAGGCGGTTTATTAAATAAGTGCAGTTACAGAATAAGGATCTAAAGACAGGTTATGGAGCAGCCACAACATCGTAGAAGGCGACGATTGAAAAGAATGGGCTGAGTGAACAGCATGCCACTTCTTACGACAACATGTACACATATCATATTGACTTGGGTTTTCTCGATTATTACACATAGTAATTAAACAAGTTTAAACGGTTTAAATCGCGTATATTTATTATTATATTAGACCCGACGTTTCAAACACTTTGCAGTGATCGTGGATTAATATTATTATTATTTTTTATTGTAACGGAACAAGCTCGAGGCTCATGAAGCTAAGTTAAGCTCAAGCCGGCGGTGGGGATCGAACCAGGAACTTACTTCAGCTTTTCTCTGACTACACATCCATCCAACTTCATACTAAGCACATTTTTAACCGACTTCGAAAAAAAGAGGAGGTTCTCATTTCGATGCATATTTTTTTAATGTATGAGAACGCATAACTATTTACAGAGTAGTCAGATTAGGATAATTATTTTTATTGAAAAGGGTATTATACCTCTAAATGGTCCCATATTAATTAATAATTAGAATCATTAACCTCGGTTGAGTAGTTTATATGTTATCGCCATTTAACTGAAAAATGTATTCGTTTCAATACAATTTCAATTCATTTTTATTTTAGACATAGTCCATAGTTTTACATTAAATAAAGCGTATAATAATAATGTCAATAACAATAATAATTAATGTCAATAGTATTAATATTTTTTTATCTATCTATCTATAAAGTTTATTTAGATGATTTAATGATATTATATGGCTGTTGTCGACGAATACTATTTTAAGCGAGTGAATGATCTTGTAAGAAGTCTTTATAACAAATAGAACCTACTTACAACACTGAAAAGTATGAAATAACTTGTGGAAGACGGACAATGCATTAGTATTGTCCTTGTGAGGTTAGTTCTTGAATCCGCATGGTACCAACTTCTTCTTCGTTATTTTGGGCGATGCCCGACCAACCACTGGACTTTCCCACTGGTGGGTGTACGGGGAATTCAAGTTTCCCCCTCCACCCACTGCACTAGAGTGGGAACAAAATAATTTCCTTCATCGATATTACAAATAATACTTTTGCTATTGGATTAACTCTGAAGAACCTTAGACGTGACAGCTGTCAAAGTGACAGTTGATGTTGCAGTTCTCAGTTTTGACTTTTTAGTGTTGGAAGTCGGTTAATTTATTTTTAGTTTTTTTTTAATTATATTTATTTTCTTCCTCCTAAGGACTTGCCTTCTCTATCCATCTCTAGTCTCTCTTCTAGTGAAACAACATATTGACCTTAACATTGGCATCTCTGCCCTGCAGATACACTCTTCTTTAATCTACCTCTTTTGTTGCATGACATTCAAATCTCTCATGATAGCTTTTATGATGTATTTTTTTTTTTCCATCAGCTTCATCTGCCAACATGTAGTTCCAGAAACCTATCGCCATTTCTTCCATCCTGCATTTGTACTGTTCCCCAAAGACGATCAATATCGACGTGGTTTTGGAATAGTACATTATGCAACAAGGGCGCTAAGTTGTTTATTACAATCGAGATGGGTTTTACGGCCTAAATGGAGTAGAGATTGTAATAAACAACGCGCACGAGTTTCATACGACGTTTTTCAACACACTTGCGAGGAACTAATACGAAAATATTTTCTTGATCTTTTTGATAGCAATAATAATCTTATTAAATAGGTTTATAATTAAATTTTCTAAAGTTCTACTTCAGTAGGTAAAAAACTCTTTGGTTTGTTTATATATGAAAAACTAACAAAACAAACTACAATCTCTTTGGTGAGAAGTATGGAAACGTTTTTTTTTCTATATAAAACACTAGTGCAGGAAAGTAAAAAAAAGCAAGAGTGCGTAATAGACTATATTACGAGTATGACACTAAAATCAGTGCATTTAAAGACCCGTTACGAGCGAGTGTGTTGAAAAAATAATACCTTAGGTTAAAGGTGCCCTTTAATAAAGCAGAAAAACTCTTTGTGAACGAGTTCTTTCGGGGAAGTACTATCACCATAACTATTCCTACCGCCAAGCAGCTATGTTTTCATTACTGTGTTCCGTTTGGAAGGGTATAGTGCTGGTGAAGTTATAGGTACATTATGTCTTAGGGTAATAGACATAGTGCACTTTTAGAAGAAGTTACCGCTTAACATCAGGTGTCTCGTGCGGCATCACCTCTATTCACAAAAAAATTAACAGAAAAAGACATGGAAAAAAATGTGTGGATGCATGTAGGTAAGTTAGGTACCACCTAAATAGCAAAACAGCTGATGAACTGCAAATTTAAGGTACGTATACAGTGTACACGTACTTTAAATAAAAGCTCATGACTATCACTTGCGGTATAAAAACTATATTATTAAAGCATTGTTACTAGGAATACCTTGGCTACTGCATAATTAAACTTATTCCACTCTCGTACAAACATGTTTTGCATTTATAATCCAGACTTAGTAATAGAGAATCAACACGTCAAAGACAGCATTTCAGCCCCCTTGATGGCATTACCCGGTATTTATGCAGTTGCTTTCAATGGTAATGTATTAATAGAGTGATGCATTAACTATGAAGTAGAACCACTGGGAGTTCGTGCCCCTCTACAATTTACCGGAAATAGCTCTTTTTATGGGCACATATTTATAGATGCAAATGTGGTTGCAGTGGTATCAAGATGTATGCTATGCATGTGCGTTCGTATTTACTATTAAGTACAGTCAGCTACGAGTACTTCGAGAATTGTGCACCTTCGAATATTTAACCCATTATAAAAATAATACTGGTCATGAGAGTTGGATTCCGAGCGCACCGTTGCGTGGGTTCCGTACCACGAATAAATAAGTTCCATACTTCCTCTTATTGCCACTGAGAACGACAATATGATCAAACGTATATACTAGTATATAACGAACTAATTTATGTTTGTGCTATTTGTTATTTTTACCTATGTTTTATTTTATAATAATCGCAATAAAATCTACAAACTAACAATATTCCTTTACTTGTGTTTACCTTGCTTCTTGCCCATTTTTATGGTTATTAATAAAATACTTGACCTCTTTGAATCTGCATTGGACTATATCTTCCATTTCTATTGTTATAATAATCTGCGAAGGGTTGGATTCAATGGGATGAAAATGTTGGGTGGTTAGTGACAGTTTGTTTTGGCTGCGTATTCAATCAAAAATATAGAAAAATATCGAAATTGCAAAATGAAATATCAACATTTTTGAATATTTTACATATCTATAAGACATAAATAATTTATATATCAACATGATACTTTCAGAGAAAATAAGTATTGACAGATGGGTAGACAAACGCGCAAGATCTATACAGATCCGTTTTGTTTCATATGCGGTATAGAACCCTATACAATTTGAACGTAACTCTTTTCACAGTTACCGAATCAGAAACCGGGATACAGAGAAAAGCTAAGATTAGGGCTTAAGGGTGAACCAGCCGGCCCGTTCTCCATACAAACGTGGTATAGGGTGATCACTCCCTTATTGGATTTAGGTCCAAAACAAAGCATAATACCGATTGATCTAGTCATTATCTAGGCTTGTATGGTGCCGAAATTTTAATAAGATTATTAACTTGAGAGAGAGAGCTTCGAAATATTTTCATATAACATTTTCGAGGAGAACTTTCAACTAAATTATCTTTTTATAATTTCGGCATCACACAAGCCTAGCTAATGACGAGATCAGTCGGTATTATACTTAATTCTGTACATAAAATCTCAAATAAGGGAGTGATCACCCTACGGCGTTTGTATGGAGAAGCGACCGGCCAGTTCAACCATAAGGTATTAGCTGTAGAACAATTTTAACATGGTTATCTTGACGTTTCCAAAGTATGGGTATGTAAATAAATCAGTCCCGCACGAAGCCGTCATTCTCAAAGTGCAATAGAGGTAGGTTACTTTGTTAGAGACCGGATACGTATAATTGGTACATACGATTATGTTCTACAATTATTATCAGCTCTGTGGAAACGTTGGATTTACATAGAAACTGAAAGCATTATTATACTAATATTATAATTGCGAAAGTTTGTAAGTGAGTGAAGATGTGTGCATGTTTGTTATTCCTTGTTTGTTATTTGAAGCTATGATGGCCGAGCGGTAATATTGATTGCCGTGCCGGAGGTCTCTGGTTCGATCCCCACCGCCGGCTTGAGCTTCACCACAGGGTGGAAGGGCATTTTGTGATTGCTCGCCTGGCTAGCACCCTCAAGCATAAAATCTGTCACCAAGCACCTAACGACGTGTTCCGGCAGCAGTCCTTGAGAGCCAGTACAATTATAGGCACATGCAAGGTGACGGACGCAGTGCAATTCGTGACTTGTGATGAAAGCTTGTTCCGCCACAAATACATAGAAAAAACGCTGATATGGCTGAACCGAGTTGGATAAAAATTGTATTATATAAAGTTTAGATCTTGGATTAACACAATGGATACTTTTTATCATCATCATGACTTTTCATCATTATCTACGCGGGAGAAACAGTGGAGCAAATCTATTTAAATCACATTTGTCTCTATTGTTATTTACTGCTCATGTTATAAACTATACCTATACAATATTACAGGTAGCTGTAACAACGAAATTATTTACGCAATCTAAGGGCCATTGCAGGCCTTATAGGAATTCCAATGGCTCTAGTCCATTACCAATTGGCAGCGTGCTCAACACGCTGGCGGCAATGCCCCATTCTTATGGCCAATCACCTGTTGGTAAGTGTCGATTTGGTCAAAGACGTTGAACCAGCTAAGCTTAAAGGAACTGGCTCTCAAGCTAGAACAGCTGGAGAGCTGGAGTTGCTTGGATGAGATGCTTGGATGCTTTAATGGAGAGATTTTCAACTTGAGGGTGGCAGTTACGAACATGAGGTGAACCTGTTTTTATTCAATTTACCATTTCATCCACGACATAAGTCAAAGACTTAAAAAATATATTTTATTTTTCATATCAAACATCACACAACGAAAGGGAAAAATAACGAGCAGGATTTGAAACCGCTTCCATCCGTCCTTAGAGCATGCTCTGCCAATTGAGCTATCGTGGTGAGTGAGTCATAGCTCAAATTTATCCCTACCTATTGTTTTACCGTCTTAAGGGGATGGAGCGATATCTGCAGCCAAACTGAATTGAACTACAAACAAGACAAATTTTCCAATTAACTTTAAACTTGTTTAGGATGACTCAACCCGAATACTAACATTGTAAATTTGGATTAACGCCTGACAAACGAATAAGCTTACAAAGTTACAACGAAAGGAATAACTGATAAATATGGGATGTATCTGCTAAATGGGGCATGGGCCATCAAATTCTTTTATTTCAAGTTCTCGATATTTTAGAAGCAAAAATATATTCGTTTAATTATCTTTGCACGTTATGTAATCAGTAGAAACTATTGTTAGGATTTCTTCTGCAGATGAGTGTACCGAGCGAGTTGCTCGAGCTATGGCGTCCAGTGGCGGCATGCTATTAGAAATGCCCGTAGAGGATATTGATTTCGATTTATTTTCCATTCGTGACTAGCGTCGGAATAGATTATCTGAAACAAAGGGAGGTATGGCGAAACTATTCCGGGCAACAAAACAGTCTAAAACCACGTTAAGTTTGTCGCACCTAAGTATTTCGAATATTCTTAACTGAGACAAGTAATTTGTATGCATAGATTTAAATGAGCATTTTCTTAAATTTTTCTGCATACTATCTTCCTACCCTCATCTCCGTTATGTGGCATGAATACCTACTAATATATCTTTCTCTAACAACAAAACACGCATATTTTGCAACTATTGCAGCAATGATGACCGAGCGGTAATAGCTATCGACTGCCGTGCCGCAGGTCCATGGTTCGATCCCCACCGCCAGCTTGAGCTTCACCGCATGGTGGTTTACGAATGCTACCCATAGCTTCCACCTTCAAGTAGAAAATCTATCGCCAAGCACCTAACAGTGTGTTCCGGCGGCAGTCCTTGTGGGGCAGTGAAATTACATGCACATAATGAGACTTTTAACAACTTTGACATGCATGTCTCACAGTGAAGGGCGCAGTGCAACTGGTCACTTGACGAAATCTATCTGTTATAGGCAGAGGTTAGTTCGCTTAATATCAGGTGAACTTATTCCGTCACAATATTAAAAAAAAAATGTTAGTTTTGGCTTGAATCTGGATTCTGTCTTACAAAATCAACATTGGAAATTGTATTAACTAGTGTCAACAAACCCTTTTGGGTGCGAAGGTATCTATGTAATAATTCTGTTAGATTAATGGTCCTGCTTTTTATAATGATTTTATAGAATTTCATAATCACACTGAAGAACAATTGCGATCAATCAAGATGCTCACTTTTTAGTTTGTCTTCATTGTTCTAACCGCGACACGTTTTCTATTTATTTTAACTTCTACTTTTTTTATAACTTTCCCTGAGTCGGACAAACGTCAAGTCCCAAAGTTTCATAAAAACTTCCAATAGACAAGAAAGTTATACAGCCGTGACGAAGATCACAAAAAGTGGACGTAAAAATGTGGTTGGTATTTCAAAGAAATAAGGTGAAAGTCTCGTTTAAAACTTTAGATGTTAAGGATAGAGTAAGCGTTTTTCATACAAACGTATATTATGTACCTACTCGTTATTTCGTCATATTTTGGTAAATTTTAACGAAACTTTGCAGGTACGTGTACTTAGGTATTTTAACATATTTTCCACGCTCCTAGGTCGGGCCATTTTCCGTTATATTGTCTATTTCATCTCTCAATATTGAAGAATTATTATTTACATCTACAATTTTTATTTCACCGGGTGGTAGTTCTCTTTAGCAAGAGTCTATCTGGATGGGTATCACCGCAGTGTCAGATATTGAAAATATAATACAAATGATTTTCCCGAATGTTTTAAAACAAATGATTTGTTCAATTTTGTTGTTAAATTGACAAACATGGAGCCAAGATAAATTATATTATATATTTATAAGGTTTTGATTTAACAATTTTATTAAAATGCTAATAAACAAATACAGCAAAAAAAAAAAGGTTTGTAGTTACTGAAATAATGACATATACAGAAGTAATTAAAGCTTTTAGAACATTTACAAGCTATCGCAAACTCACTGGCGGTCCAAATACTCCAGTCCACTACCAGTCGGCAGCGTGCCTAGCATGCTGGCAGCATTGCCCCGTTGAATCGCAATGCTTATACGTTGAACCATTTACGTACCAAGCGCAAGTATGCTAATTTCGGTAGTTGTTACATATTTGAGCTTTTCGGCGTGGAGACGCTTGTAACGAAGTTTTCTTAGCCGTTATTAACCGATCAGCTAAGTTAAGCAACGTCCCCTGCGGTCATGAGTTGGATGGGTGACCGCTTTTGACATTACTACTGAGCGTTTCCGTGCTTCGGAGGGCTAAGTCATCGGTCCCGGTTGTTATCTTAGGATGGCAGACGTTATAGCATGGTGGTAGGGCATTTTGCGAATGCTGGCCTGACTAGCTACCGCCTCACGTGGAAAATGATGTGGAAATGTCGCCAAATTGTTGCCAAATTGCCAATCGAATCAATTGCAACCTTAAAACTCAAAATCCGTCATGTGATTAACGAAATAGACCCGCCATTTTGCCAAAAACTTTGATGATAGAATCGACATTTGTCAGCGTGCTCGTGACAGTAGTAGTAGACATTTTCCAAATATAATTTTTCATTTATTATTGCCAAACCTTTCTTTTCGTAATACAATAAAAAATTTAATCATATTCATCTAAATCTTTTGTTTTATTTTGTTATAGAATACAAAGTTCATGTTGAAAAACCCTTTATTACGTTTACAACTGCACAGCATTGTCAATCACTAAAATCTACCTTACTTAACACCCATGTTAAAAAACAATTTCAGCCCTTACCTAATTTATTATTCATTCTATGAATACCTAAAACCGAAAAGCAAGTTTGGTCCGTGGGGGCCGGGGACCTCAGCGTATTTTCTACGCAAATAAATGAATTAAAATAAACTTATTTAAACAAATGTATTCAGTACAATTTATTCAAATAAATTTATTCTACTAAATTTCAAAAAGCCACTTACGTATGTTTGCAACTGGTTTATACAAAAACTCGATCAACGCGAAGCTCGAATTAATTAGTGAACGTGGGCTAATTGATATGTTTGCTGTCAATTGTCATTATATTCAACTTGATATATTGTATTCTGCCACGCTATCTATAAAATGGACTAGGAGCTTTTATTTTAGCATCCTATAACTAAACGAATAATACAAGTATACGTGTAAACGCTGTCACCTAAACTGTTTCAAAGATTTCTAAAAAAATACATTAAAATATTACAATTATATGGTACAATAATTGAAATGCAATCGTACAAGCCAAGTCTCTTTTCTGGAAAATCTCGTATAAACGTATGTAGCGATATGATTTTCTCTGATAAATTATAGTAAACTTAATTATATTTCAATATGACAACTTATTGTAAATGATTTGGCTTTGATTTTTGTGTTTTGATACCATGTGATAGGAGGCGAGCTTATTGCCATCTACCGATTATATTCCCAGACTACAGAGTGAAAAGATAAAGAAAAAGATAGAGGTAATCTGCTACTCTATACATCATCACTAATTAATGTGCACTTGGTACGATTATCTCGATTGTTTTATTAACTTTAAATTAATAAAATAATCGAGATACTTATAAATTTTTGGTTGGTTTTATTATAACTGTAAACAGTGTTTTCGCAAACAAATCGTATATAAAACAGCTACATTTGTTGTAACAGTACTGGGTCTCGTGGGCAGGAAGTTGAGCCCACAGTTTGCAGCGACAATGGATCGTATTTTACCGAGGGTGCTGCTTTCTCATCATTCTTGTCTGTTGTATTTGCATACTGGCGATTTCAATGCTTAATTGTATACTTAATACCGGTTTGCAATAGGTGCTAACTTAGAATGTAAACTTACTTTTGCTGCATTAAAATTATAATCTTAAGAGTTGGAAACTAAACTGATTGTGTCTTTGGTGTATGTGCAAAAGCGCTTTTTAGAATATAGGGGTCTTGGGTTCGAGCCCCGGTCGGACCAGTTAATGAATTTTTCCGACAAACCGTCATTTTCAGTAGCTGAGGTGATAGGCTCGCTCCCTAATGGAAGAAAACTTGTCTGGTGAAACCGCTAATTAAGGAGGTGTCTAAGCATCTACGTGTTTGGACACCTTCTTTCGGAAATACAGGTATGACTTTACGTTTTAGGTTTTTCTAAACAGATATTATTTCGAAGTTTTGGGAACTCGTTCCATATAGGTTCAAGTGTTTTAGGACAACAAAATTAAATCAAGATATAGTCTAGACTATATACGATTATTTCTTATACATATATGTAAAAACTTTCATAAACGGACCGGGCGGACACGGATTCACTTAGCTACTTGCTTTCTCTGGACGCTTTGACAATTTAAACAGCAAACGTATTCAAAGCCGCTACATTTATTTTTATTATTATCTAAGACGCACGCAAGCCTGTAGCCCTAAAGGCCACTCTTCATAATATACTGGAAGCACCCTCATTTGCATGTTAGATGGTCTCGCCTCTTGCCACCGATGATGACGTTATGAATAATAAACTCTATGATAAAGATTCATTGTCTCTACAAAAAAAAAGTTTATGGCCAATTTTAGCTCTAGGATATAATCGTCGTTATTTAAATTAATATATCATATTACTATACGGTGAAACAAGTTTGCATAATTTATAGTGATAATAAAATGATTAAACGGATATTGCCCTTGTTAAAGACGATGGTTTGCTTAAATAAAAATGAGGTAATAATAAAAATTTCTAACGATGTGCGGTATGTCCGGGAAGGCGGGCAGGGTGTCGCAGGCGACGGGTGAAGGTCTCTCCAGCTCAGCCTGCTTGCCTTCGGAGTAAGCCACGATGGTCTTCATGGTAGAAGTCCCTGGCCTCCGTGAACCACGTCCACTACTCCACCGGAACCCTGGATGCCACTCGTTCACACAAGCTATCCAGCTCACGCAAAACAATGTCACACCAGCCAGCAAAAACTTTGTAACGCGCACGAATTTCCTCGCTTTTCCCGGCATAGTCGGTGATTATGCCATTTGAACGATTAGTACGATGGAGTCATTGAAGCGGTGGAAGGCAATCGGAAGTGCGCCGGAGACGACGTCGCGTGGTTGAAGGTGGTCTAGCGCCAGTGACGCTGCGCGCGCATGCGCACCGAGCGCGCTACCATGCCGGACTGCGGCGCATCAGCTGATAGCGTATCAACAATGCGCAGCTAATCGTTCTAAACTCTAGCGGACGTGGAAATCTAGTTTTCTATACCAGTTTTTACGCGCGATCCTTATTTCCGAGCGGGAGACGCGAACGCGACGTGAACGCACTCCTAAACGCGACGGGTTCTCTATAAAAAGCGCAGATTGTGGCAATCTCACACGGAACAAGAATTTTATAGTTAGACTAGGACTCGTTCATCTGGCCATTTGCTTAATTGCGTAAGATCGATTGTACATGGTTCGATGTGTAATTATTGGGTTAAGTTTATGGCACCGCGGCTGCAGTTTACACGGATGTGGCACATTATCTTAGTTCAATCAACTAAATCCCCACAATCAGCCGCATCATTGCCGTGCACTGCAAACTTGTTCCAACTGGACAATTAGGGCAGGCTATAAAGAGATCAGAAGGTGGTTGAATTCTGTATTAAAGCCACATTAATGCGTGAGGAATGAGTTATAACCCGTCGTAAGTTTCGATTACAACAAAATTAAAGTGATGGATGGCAGTAAATGCAATGCACACGCAAGTAAATCAACAAGTTACCATGCTCATCGATGGGCATTCGCACTTGTACCACAGATTAGACAATTGCTACTACGGAGCTCGTACTTCACTTTTACAAGTTAAGACAAATAAGAACGTCCGCGCACCCTGTGATTATATAAAATACACGAGTTGTTGTTCGATCGTAAATAACTTACGACAATTTAATAAACACATCAAGCTTTAAACGCTTTTTCAATAGCTTCTGATTATATCTCAGTATTAATTTGGCAAGTCGTTCGTATGGCTACTGCGCTGCTCATAATTGCCGGTGCGAGGTCTTAGCTATCTTGACGTTTGTCGGCCGCTCTGTAATTATAAAACTATAAACCATTGTTTTCATCAATTGTTTATTTCGGTTTTGTCTGGACCTCGTAAACAATTGATTGCCAAGGTAATGACCATCATAGTACCCTTTACTTGTTTGAATTGTAATGTTGCCTTGTGCATGGCCTGGGAAGATGTTCTACCTTGACGGATCTCTATAATGCTGTAGATTTATACGTTAGAGAATATTCCTGTAGCCTGCGGCGTCTATAGGCGTGTAATCAAGTGAAGCATAAAATCATTTCCTGTGTGTTACCAACTGGTTCCCACAATATTTAGAATTACTCTGAACTGCGTAAAAACGGTTGCAACACATTTTGTGGCTACGTTTATAATATGCTCCATCGTCGTTGATTGAATCTGTGTAAAGATATAGGCCCATAGACAGTAGATAATAGACTCAACTCATAACTGCTTAGAATGCAGTGGATGATCTACTGACGAATCTCGTCTGAAAATAGTTCTTTTCTCTCTACCACGACCTTTGTCTTTTAACGCAGACACTGTAGGGTAGTTTGTGTTTTGTGATATGATATATTTATATATTTTTTCTTATTATTTTAACTACAGTTAAAATCCTGAAACGAAGAAAATATATGAAGATAACATGCTAATTATTTCTTTGCATTTACATGTTACAAATATTTAAGAAGTAAGCAAAGAAATAATAAAGGGCTGGAAGATTTGGACTACCTGTAGGCCGGCAATAGCCTTCGGGTTGCCTAAACGCTTTAATATGTTGAATTCTGTCTTCTACCACGAGCTCTTCACGATAGAATAAAGAGCTCCAGACAATTTCCATTCAAAAGTCTCAGTTGCTTCGATATATGTTTGTAAAGAAGCCATGTTTTTCAAACTCTTGGACTTAAGAGCCATTTCACAAAATCACGCTACTGAAGTTTAGGTAAATGCCAGCGCATCGCATACACAAGCGAAAGAAGTGACGACGGAATAGCGTGACTGTGAGTAACATATTTTGATACTAGCACTCATTAATAAAGAAATGTAAGTTGCGAATTTAAAAATTGTGTGATTGGCATGAGTAAATAATCAATTTCTTGTCGATTACTTGCTAATGTTATAGAAAAGAAGTAGGCATGTACATTAAATAGTCAACCTACATCGTGAATCGTATATTTACATTCCATCCTTGATGAATAAAAAATAGATATGTTTGAATCATTTATTGTAACAATAAACTTAAATAATTAAATAATTATACGGCTTTAAATTATATAAATATTTGACGTAACGGCATTGATTAAAAGCTGCGGACTAAAAGCTCTTTCTTTTAAATTTTCCAAAAATTGCTATTTTCCTCGTTCACACTCTACACAATATCCATATCCAGTCGTTAACACTGTCTGCCATAATGACCATGCATAGGACTGAGGTTTATTTTTCTGTGCATCCGGAAAACAACTCAGTACCAACCACAAACGTCCCATGACGTTTTTGGTTTTCCATTACTTAAACATGTCACCCTCATATTCCCATACCACAATATATCACCTATACCTTTAAAAAAATAACATTTTCATCCATTTAGTTTGAGTAGACCAAACAGCGAAATGTAAATATATATTTACACATTTTGAGGTTTTTTTGTTTTTAAATCGAATATCTTTGATGCAATCTATAATCTAAATATGTACTTCTTGGTACCAATGCAATTCTCACTATATACTCTTATGCTCACTATTTCCTCTATGGAAAATAAATGATAATACACCTTTTTATAGAAAAAAACACTGGAAATGGGATTTGAACACACGACAAAAATGGTGGGAAATAGTAATTTAATTGCTATTTTTATTTTTTCGTAACTAGACTCACCTAGAACTTTGATTCTTCTTTTAATATGATAATTTAATATTGTTCCTTAGCCATGAATTGTTACAGATTTTTACGCCAAATATTTTAAAGTAACAAGATTAAAACAACCCAATTGTTTTAAGAACTTTGGCGGGAAAACTGTATTGGAGAGCAATATTTTTTTCTGAAAAACTATACCACCTACGGCTTTGGTCCTTCTTTGATATTATTATTTACATATAATTTATACACTTGTATTATTTCAGATTTTTTGGTTTAGAAGTTTAAAGTTAGTTACGAGATTATTTAATACGCAAATTTGCTTCGGTAAGTGTTTGCGTTGCAAAATGTATCGAGCGAAAAATGACTTATACATATGCAAAATTGCGTTTTTCTAGGTTTATAACTGTTGACGTAGTTCCAAGATTAATATGAAATGACGTAATATTTTGGGGCCAAAATGTAATTTGTGCTGGTTTCAGATTTCATCAAAATATTCAAAATACTTCCGTTATCTCAGAAAAGTATGGATTCTTTCTTGTATGGGCAAGGATGCATCCTTTTGAAAACCATTTGGATTATGAAAGTCGGACTTTTTTTTTTTTTTTTATGTCATTGTGATGGTACAAGCGCGTAGCCCACCTGATGTTAAGCGGTATCCTCTGCCTATAACAGATGCATTTCATCACAAGTGACGAACTGCACTGCGCCCATCACCTTGAGACATACCTGTTAAGTCTCATTTTTGTCTGTTATTTCACTGGCTCTCAAGGACTGCTGCCGGAAGTCACCGTTAGGTGCTTGGCGACAGATTTTCTACTAGAGGGTGGTCGCTAGCCAGGCGGGCATTCGCAAAATGCCCTTCCACCATGCGGTGAAGCTCAAGCTCTGGGCGGGATTCGAATCATGGACCTGCTGCGCGGCAGTCCATAGCTAATGCCACTGAGCCATCACTGCTTCAAAACTTACCTGCTGAAGTTATCGCTATGTTCACTTATAGACATTAACTGCATCCAAAAATATTGGAAATCAATTATTCGCCTGTCATCTTATCCTTCTAAAACAAAAGTTATAGTGAGTTAATAATTTAAACTAGAATAATATAAAAACTAGCAGAACAAAAAGAAGAAGTCAACCCCCTGAGGTTGTTAGCATTTTTTCAATAACGCTGTATAAGACTGCATAATTGTGACGTTTCCTTTTTTTAACACAATGGATGAACAGAAACTAAAGATGTAGTTACTTAACAAGACAACAATACTTATATTATGGACAACAAAAATAAAGTATAGTTTGTTACTTAAAAAATAAAGACATGATCAAAACTCTGTGGTCGCACTATAAACTTGCGTCTAAGCGTTCCGCGTACGAGACGTCAGAGCAAGGCAAAACGAACGCAGGTCCTACCTCGATGAGCGCTCGCGCGGTACTGATCGCCTCGCGCTTGTACATTTCAATTTATAAGCATTTCGAGTTATGTTAAATATTTTTTCTTGTCTAACAAAACAGAGTTAATAGCACAATTTATTAAAGATCAGATTAATTAAAGAATGAACTTTCTTTTCATATAATATCTGTTTGGAATTACACTTTATTAAACGCAATATAGCGTGGTAAAATGCTGATATAATTCGTGGAAATTGGCGCAAGATCTTTATATTTTTTTCTACAATGACGATTAATTATCGATATTTTAGTACACTATGTGTCAACAGGATTATATGCCTGATGCACAGTTTTTTTTTTTAGTTAATTTGTTGAATCTTTATACAAGAGATAGAACTCTGAAGTTGGCTATGTGTACCTTAATTCGTAAAACAAGGTGCGGGAGATTGGTCACTACAAAATAATTAATGTTATGTTTGTAAATCTGGTACATTAACTGAAAAGAGAACAGATTATTCTATTTTTATCAATTATTAAACAACTTGTAGATATTTCCTATGATAGTAAATTAAGCGCTTAAAATCTTCGTATACCGCATTAAAATGTAAAATGCCTCTTAACGTTGCTACACAAAAATGTAGAAACATTTATCCTTTTTATTGCCAAGTCTCATATATTTATTTCCCACTTTTAAATACGTATGCCATTAAAGAAGACCTTTTTTTTTTTTTTTCCATAAAACAATGCTCTACAGACTCATGGTCCGTACTCTTTTTAGACTTTAATTATTTTTATCCGATTACAGTTCATTACTTATATCATACTCCATGCATCACATCATGACTTACAACTATGATGTTATGCGTTGTTATAGTATTTTGCCTTAAAAACTAAAGTGAGTCCATATATTTTTTTTTATTTTATTTTTTTCCGCCGTATTTTATTTGTTATAAACTTAATTTTAACTTAAGTAAAAGAAGACCTTGATAGAAGCGATTCAGACAACGCTGTGCCATGTGAAATCTGTAATACCAAATTGTAAAATATGAATTGCTAACTAAGCGTTCAGGACAACCTAGGGATACATTGTCATCTTGAGTAGGTACTTAACCAAATAAAAAATGTTGGGCAATTGATATACAATTGCAGATTATGGACAAAGAGGCATATCACTAGTAAAATTCAGAGCGTAAAGAAGAATTCAAGAGTGAAATTACTGATAGAGGAACCAAGAAGAGGACTGTATGCCCGCGGAAAATTCTCTACTTTTTACATCTTCTGCGACAAAATAAGAAGCAGTAAACTAAAAACTTATAAAGCATTTAAGTAATTGCTAAATTATATATTTATTAAAAGTAGTGATAAATTTAAAAGTTGTACTTTGATACATTAGTGGTTATAAAACATAATTTCACTCGATTACCTTTCTAAGTCTTCTTTATTTCCAATAATTTTATACTGATATACATACTTATCGAGTTGATGTCGTTGACCTGAATACAGTAACTTAGGCTCCTTGTTTTTTTTGTAGAATGGTTGCAGACTTGAAGTTTTCCATAATTGTAAATAGTCTATGGATTTCTTTGATCATCACTCATGAAACTTTTTGATAATTTCCAGACCATTTTGAGGTACCTACAGATGTACAGAACAATGTTTATGGCATCTGACTATACTTATCAGGTATAATTCAAATTCCTTTTGGAGTCCACGTTTTTATTATAATATTTTTTATTATTTATTTATTTATTTTAGGCTACCTACTATACTATATACCACTATCTTACCTGATCTCAAGCGATGATTTGGTCAAAAGTTTTGTTCACGCTAACCTAAACTTACTGGCTCTCAAGGACAGGTGCCGGAAAACACCGTTAGGGGTTTAGGGCGACTGTTTTTCTAATTGAGGGTGGTAGCTAGCCAGGTGTTCTCAAATTGCCCTACCACCATGCTAAAATGACTGCCATTCCAAGACAACAACCGAGACCGACGGCCGTGCTTCAGTAGCACGGAAGAGCGCAGTAGAAATGTCAATAGCGGTCACCCATCCAAATTATGAACGCAGTGGACGTTGCTTAACTTAGATGATCGGTTAAGAACGGCTAGGCAAACTACGTTGGGAGCGCTATAAAAATTTGTATTAAGTATCAGTGCTTTAATTTTACAGTACCTACTTTTATTGTATTCTTCTAGTAGGATTTTTAGACCGATTCGCGGTTTTCACTTTCTTTTTGTTCTCTCGCCTTCACAAAAAGGTTAGGCATGTTTATAAATTGCATTGTTGCCCTCATAGGTGGGATAATTAGAAAAGCGAATAAAAACCTCCTTGGTTCTGCTAGGAGGCTATCTGGATTTTTAAATAGATTTTGGTGTCTCCTTGGTGAAAGTTATAATTTCGAGGTTCCAAATAAATAAAAATGGTAAATCTAGCCCGCTTCAGCCTGTATGGTTATTATCCGGTATATTACTTTTCTCTATGGTTATTATGATGTGCTTGGGTTGGGTTTGCATAACACGTTGGGTATGTTTTAATTTAGAGCAGATCTTTGTTGTGTGGGGTTTCGTCATGGTGATACGAGTATGTTAACTATTCATATTATAAATTATAGATCCATTTGTCTAACGAGTCTGGCGATGAGACGGACCATTCATCCACCTGATGATAAGTGTGACTGTGCATTACAATTGCAGTGTCACCGTCGGCGTCGGCGTTCTGGATGACGCTTCAAAACGCTCGTCACTCCGAGACGTGAGCTTGTATGTTGTTATGTCTCGTTTGTCCAGTTATGTTATTTGCTACATTGCCCTTCACGCCAAAGCGCCCAAACTGAGGAGTGATTGCACACTACTTTCTCTAGGCAGAATATCTGACACTGCGGTTGTATTCACCAAGACGGATTATCACTGAAGAGAGACCACCTAGTCATAGTACCCATGCTTTGACACACTCTGGACTGCTACTAGATTATTTTCTTTCTTTCTTTCTTTCTAAACACATCATGATATGTTGTCTAGTATATGCTGATAGTAGAAGTAGAACCATTTGTGTTATATTGGTAGTAAATTATGCAGCGCTCGTCTCAAGTCCGGCATGCAGTATTGAAATGCAGCTTTATCTGCGCGCGCGCATCTGGTTCGTTAGGCGCACGCTCGGTGGGTATTGAACCCGCTATCGGCGTTAGAGGACCAATAGCCGGGGTGTTCCTTTTAGGCCGGGAGCTGATATCCATCTTAATCACTAAATCGTGTGATATGATACATTGCTTATATATACATTTCGATATTAGGTAATATTATTGTAGTAGCACTCAACAGCGCTTCCTAATTTTTATACCAGCTGTTATTAACTTCATCCACGCAGGATTGAGGGCAATTTTGAGGGCACAGACAATTGAATTATTACTATAAAATTAGGGGTTTTCTAAACCTATTTATTGTATAGGCCCACCCCTACTTTGCAGTGATAATTAACACAATTAAATTAAAAAGAACATATATTTTGATAATAATCTATAGCCTATGTTCATCAGGGATAATGTAGGATTCTAATGATGTGATGGCGCAGAAGGAGGCTGCAGAGCGGGTCAGGGGTCAGCTCGGACATCGTTAGATGTTCCTCTGACACGCTCCGGCGCAGATGAACGGGGACCAGGAGGCGGCAGTTCGCTCACTTCCTCCCTTCTCCGTAGTGGGGTTGCTGGTGTAGAGTTGGAGGTACTCAACCAGCTTGTACGGCCTCACACGTTTTGGGGGTGGCCTTGGTGAGTAAGGTCGCCCCTTCTTGGGGCTTGAGGCTTGACTAAGTTCGGGCCACCGCCGGGGCATGGTGCATGCTAAAGTGACCCTATCTTGCCCCACATTGGCGCAGGACTGCTCACGGAGGGGTTTTAGTGAGTCCAAGTCCCACACAGCCCCTTCCACCATCCCTGTGGTGGAAAGGCAGTGTGAAGGCATATGCCCCCACACAAAAAAAGATTCTAATGGTGAAAGAAGTTTTCGAATCGGTGCAGTAGTTTTTATGTTTATCCGTTACCTACAAAAATACAAATCATTCCTCTTTATAGTATTAGTATAGATGCCTATATTGTAATGTGTAATATTTACTCACGTTATAAGTAGTGGTATCTGGTTTCGGCATCGAGATGTACTATCATAAATATAAAAGAGATAAATTTGCTTCGTTACGTAGCTAAATCATTATAATCACCAATTAGAACTTTATTGTGATAACAGAGTTGTACCTATGAGTGATAATGTTTGATGCCCACATCACACGACATAATATACTTATGCCCGTCTGTATTAAATGCCCTCTGTGTCATGGCATTCGTAACTAGATTGCGATGCACCAATCTTCAAAAGTTTCCTAAATTCACTTTGTTTCACTCACCCTTTTACGAATTGTTAGATGTCAAAAGAAATAAGTGAAGCAGTGATGGCCGAGCGGTAATAGCTATGGAATGCCGCGCCGCAGTACCCTGGCTCGATCCCCACCGCCGGTTCGAGCTGCACCGCATGGTGGAAGAGCATTTTGCAACTGCCCGCCTGGCTAGCTACCACCCTGAAGTAGAAAATCTATAGCCAAGCACCTAACGGTGTGTTCCGGCAGCAGTCCTTGAGAGCCAGTGAAATTACAGGCACATGAGATTTAACGACTATGTCTCAAGGTGACGGGCGCAGTGCAATTCGTGACTTGTGATGAAATGCATTTGTTATAGGCAGAGGTTAGTCCGCTTAACATCAGGTGGGCCTCGAGCTTGTTCCATCACAATAACATAAAAATAGAATCAAAAAAAATACAGGAGTAAATATAGTTACCATCAAGTCCCAGACTATAAGTTCTTTCTTTTTACTTATATTTGTGAAGCGCTGCAATAAAAGCGCTTCATACAATTTAAAGTGCAATACTTAGGCTTAACAGCACTAACACCAAAGTATCACATTAGAGGACAGTAAACTTTGGTATCTGACACCTTTTAGCTCTATAGCGAGTAAATTACCTATTTATATGCGTTATGAAAGGATACTCGATGCGTTGAAGAGTCATTGAACGAAACGTATTCATAAATGCGTGTTATGTGTTATATACACGCAACACGCATTTATGAGTATGTTTCGTGGTTCATATTTATGTAAATAAACTATTGAAATTGATGGGTAAAAGGGCATAAAGGTAATGAATATACAAGATACGGGTAAATGCGATTTCAACATTAAAATTATAAGTCAAAAGACTAATATCATCAGGCCTCTCACACCTGCATACTCTTGATTTATAAACAATAGAGTTCCACATTTCTGATGTTTTTGGCCCCGTTAAAACATGAACTTATTATGCAAACAATAAAGAAATCACTTGAAAGCTGTGTGCCCTTAGAAGGTCATATCAGGTCTTCTTAATATGAATGCACTTAGATGGATTTGTATATTGGTATTGTTAATTATATTTTAAGGTAATAAAACAAAATGTGAATAAAATAAAGTTCAACATAATAAAATCGTACATAAAATTTTCATCACCGATTTCTTAACAATATAATTGGTCCACATTTTAGCGAAAGTTAGATATGGCAATTCGTTATCGTTGAGGAGGAGTTCCAAAATAATATTTTAAAACAGTTGCGCTTTAGATTTTTGCTTATTTATCAAGCAGTTTTGGAAAACTCACGTGGTGCAGAATGTCATCCCAATCTACACACGTGGGTGTCGTAAGAAGCGATTAAGGGTAAAATACTGGAAGGTGGGCAGCACTGCCTTCTGAGGCACTGCTATCTTACACTGCGATCCCCATGACACTTGCGTAGGGATTATGGCGAACCCCCCCTAATGGGAGAGGCTGTGTTCAGTAATGGAGAATCCGCCTGATGAAGTACAGTAAGTAAATATCACATTTTAGTAGATTATGATACAAGTGAGCTATGTTGCTCATTATACAAGAGACTGTGTGTTGCAGCCCGAGCCGTAGGCGAGGGCGTAAATCAGCCGAGTGTATAATGAGCAAGTTGCTCACGAGTTTGATACGCACTTTTTCAACACCCTTGCGAGGAAAAAAATATATATTGCACAAATGCGATACAAACAACATACGAAAATTATGGAAAATAGCGCGCAAGTTTTTTTTTTGTGCGCGGCATATGTATGATTGTTTATTAGATATAAACCTCTTTGATGTTACAAATCTGTATTACCCGATTAAATTGAAAATGCTCTGTTTACTCGCATATAATATGCAGTTAGGTACTAACTTAACTTTGTAGGGATAATTCTATTACGCACTAGTGTATAATATTATTATGCACGAGGATGTTATAGTTCGGTTTATGGCCCTGAGAACGATATAATAAAGCTCACTTTACGAGCAAGGGTGTTGAAATAGTAGATTATGATACAAGTGAGCTATGTTGCTCATTATACAAGAGACTGTGTGTTGCAGCCCGAGCCGTAGGCGAGGGCGTAAATCAGCCGAGTGTTTAATGAGCAAGTTGCTCACGAGTTTCATACGCACTTTTTTAACACGCTTGCGAGGAAAAAAAAATATATTGCACATATGCGATACAAACAACTTATGAAAATTATGAAAAATAGCGCGCAAGTTTTTTTTTGCGCGCTGAAATGTATTATGATTGATTACATATAAACCTCTTTGATGTTACAAATCTGTATTACCCGATTAAATTGAAAAGGCTCTGTTTACTCGCATATAATTTTAAGTTAAGCAACTAACTTAACTTTGTAGGGATAATTCTATTACGCACTAGTGTATAATATTATTATGCACGATGGTGTTATAGTTCGGTTTATGGCCCTAAGAACGATATAATAAAGCTCACTTTACAAGCAAGGGTGTTGAAAAAATAATTACTAAATTACGTGGTCGCTGTCTCACGTCGTGGAAAGCGACGACGCGGACGGCGTCGTAAGAAGACGGTTGCAGTATCACTTACAAGACTTACATTTGATACAGATTTTGAAGATGTCTCGTAATCATGTGAAGAACAAAGAAATAATCAACATCATTTAATTTTCATTTTAATTTCATCGGTCCCTGTTTGCCTCTTTGCCAGTTTCTGTTTTAAAAAACAGCCCCTTGGTTGCTTAATGATAAAAATATATTGCTGTTATTAGATTTCTTATTCAACACTGAAGTAACAACTTTTCTAAAGCTCATATTTTTATTACAAAACATATATTTATAATAATAATAATAATGTTTATTGACGTAACTTATGAGACTAATTTAACGATTCAAGTAGGAATTAATATCTAAGAACTATGAAATTATGGTAGGTGTATAAGTATGACACGATTTCAGATTGAATTACTTAGGGTATGTTCCATTAGTCGCTAAGAACGTAAATTTCGATAATTTTGATCACATTCTGCGTCTATGGTTGTGATCACGTGATCGTTTGTAACTGTCATCCCCGTTCCATTTTTTGATAAGAACGCTAAGAATGCCACTAAAATTTGCCACTTCTGTCACTTTTGACATTAGATGTAGCGTTTAAGGCGAAAATAACGCCAAGACCCATGTGGAAAACTTTTTGGGAGTGTGATCGTTTTTAGCGTTTTTAGCGAATCTCACTCAAATGGTACGTACTCTTAGTATAGGATTTTTCACCAGGAGTAATCAGGACATCGTATTTCAGATGCCAAAAAAAATTACGTTCTGACTTTCACAATGTCGTAGTTCATACTTTTTAGTGCACGATTCTTTTCTTTTTAAATGTCGAAGGTGTCACTTGCCACAAACTGGTAACTATCGACAAGAATTGCAATTACTCTTCCAGGTATCGGCAAACACTTATTTAAGTTATAATTTAATTTACCTTAAAAACTACTTGGTCAGAGATGATGAAATTTAAAATGCACCACCAATGATCATAAATAGATTATCCAATAAAAAATTACGCAGCGTCATAAATACAAGAAATACGAGTTAATTTGAGGGCCTTTCTCTTTTTTTTGGAAAACGGTTAAAAACTTAACTGGTCATTAAGCCACATCATTTTGAATGTAATTAAAGGATTTTTGTACTCGGTAGTCCAAATCACTAGAAATTAAATGTTGTACCTATGTAACATGATACGGCACCCCCGTGGGGTGCCGGATTAGAATTGCACCTCCCCATATCATCCCGTGGGTGTCGTAAGAGGCGACTAAGGGAAAAATACTGGAAGGTGGGCAGCAGCACCTTCTAAAGAATTTCCATCGTACACTGCGATCCTCGAGCCGCCTGCCAAGCGTGGGGATTATGGCAAATACCCCCTTAATAGGGGAGGCTGTGTTCAGCTGTGGACGAGTCGACTGTTTCAGTACAGTTACAGTATGTAACGTGATGAATCTAAGCCATACCTCTAAGCATGCCATGAAAATAATGGCATGTGGTACAAATCCATGGAGTTGTACATGTAATAACAATTGTATGGCACCATCACACAACCGGTTGTGTTGGAAAAGACAAAGTTCCCACGGTACAGTGAATTGTGCCAAGCAAAAATAAACAATTGTCCACCAATATCCTATTACTTTTTAAATTAAGCGTAATGATAACAAATATTTTTAAAATATGTTATGAAAACATCTAATTAATATTTAAATAAAACACTTAAAAAATACAAAAATATATCTAGTGACAATTCCGCCTAATTTTCCTGTTAAGCCGACGTGACGTCACAAACGCCACGCAGCCAAACCGGAAGAATTTTCGACGCGTTTCGCTTCTACACGAAGCATCCTCAGGAGGTCTTGACTCTACGAGCGCACGATCGAGAAACTTTCTCGCAAAGTAACGCCTGAATCTATTTATTAAATTAAGCGTAGGCTAAGCCATTCGACCCCGGAGTATTTTTATTGCTGATAGTATTATAAACAAACCTTAACCATAGTTTCACTCATTGGTATGGTGCTGTCGCCGATGATATTGTTCAAGAGCTAAGAATAAGAACTTGCTCTCAAAAACGATGTTTGTGTCCACGTGGTTAGACCGTGTATTTCGATCGATTGGACTATGTGAACCTTTTTTTCCCAGCAAGTGCGATCCATTGGACTATGAGATTTTAGTTCTGTCGGTTCGATTAGAGAGACGAACTCACGTAGGGGATGATGCCTTAAACTAGGCTACTGCATCAGCTGGATTATCCACTGCTGAACACAGCCCATTCAGGGGAGTTTTACCATAATCCCTAAGCTTATCAGGCGTCTTGAGGATTCCAGTATAAGACAGAAGTTCCTCTGAAGGCGGTGCTGCCCACCTTGCGGTGTTTTACCCTTAGTCGCCTCCTACGACTCCTACACCTACGTGAGGAGATGGGAGAGTGACATTCTAGCTCGGCACCCCACGACCCCCTTACCAAATCAAGGTATTGAAGGAATATTTTAGTCGTAGTAACTCCATTTCTTCTACTACAGTAATACCCTGTACTATTTAACTATTTATTTACAAATATTTTTGTTGATAATCTAGATTCGACACTAATCTAATCGATTGAAAAATAGTTCACGTAGTTCGATGAAACGAACTGACTAGATTAAAAAAATTACATAGCCTGATAGATTGCATGATAAAAAAAAAAGTTTACATAGTCCGTTCAATCGAACCACACGGTCGTACCACGTGGACACAGGCAAAAGAACTGCCTTGCCGGAACAAATTGTAATGTGCTTAGAGAAATATTTTTTATACTTGAGTGTGGCAGCTTGCAGCTTTCAAAAAAGAGACTTTCCTATCAACATGTAAGTCTCATACCCATAAAATGAAGTTGTATCTAGTGCGTGAATATAATGAAGCACTTTTGCGAATAACTTTCTAACAAGATTCTTCCACAACCAAAAATAAAACTCGATTTCAGAAGACAAGGAACAAATTAAAATACTATTTAAATTAACACCAAAGTGTATGTTAACTAAATCACCTCTATAAAGCTATGTCCATTCCCAATTTATTTTAATGAATATTTATGGTTTTTTCTCGGATAAACATTGAAGCTTGTTAAGCGATAGATCGCTTAATTATAATGTTATCCATTTATAAAGTAAAACATTACTTCTTGTCGGTTTGCGTGGGTGTCATTAGTCAATGTTATGGCTTTTGAAGATTAAAATACAGCTACGCGTTGGCGCAATTTGAGTAGAGTGAATACACTGTTTTGTATTAGGAAGCATGAACTTTACATTAATTCTACCCTTGAGTTGTAATAGTTTTACTAACCGAATTCTAAAAAAGGAGGAGGTTTTCAATTCGAATCGTACTTTTTTTTATACAATGTATGACCATAACTTTTTAAACAGTAGTCTGATTTTGATAATTAATTTTTATTTGAAATGGTATACCTCCGATGTGGTATCATATAAATTTAATCATAATAGTCTATTGTCAGAAAGCTTAAGTATAGTAAGCTTATACATATAAGCTCACCTGGATGATTTAATGGTATTTGCTATTGTCGACTATGAACACCATTTTAGGCGAGTGAATGATCTTGTAAGCATACCTTATCATGAAAACAGTTTTTTTAAAAGAAACCTCGGTGCTATGCTGATTTAAAACACCTACCTTACATTAGCATGGTCCGACTTCCACAAGTAATTTCATACTTTCAGAGTTAGAAGTCGTTTCTGTTTTTTTTTTTAATATTATATGTCGGTGTTTTTGTGTTTTTTTTCAATACCTTCAAAAAGAAACAATCGGTTTACGGTTAAAGTTATTGAATCGTTACGCAAACGAATGTAATGGATTGGTCTTTCGGGAAGTGTTCAGAGCAACCTGGAGAGAAAGAAAGACGAGGATTTTAAAATTTCCCATAACAGGCAATTCAGATTTCCAACAAATAATATGTGACTTTATCAAACGCTACTTCTAACGAAATTCGGGATTCAGCGGACATAAAATGCTTAAAAAGTGTTTACTTTGCTATAATACAATCAGTCCTTGCTTATTGCATAGCTTCCTGGGGCGGGTCTTTTAAAACACATATGCTAAAACTTGAAAGAGCACAAAGATCAGTTCTCAAAGTTCACTCACATAAGCCACGTAGATTTCCTACAACTGATCTCTACACTCTGAAGGTCCCTACAGTCAGACAGCTATTTATATTGGACACAGTTCTATAACAAACTAAATAAAATTATTAATATGTACCCTCTTCCTTCTCAACAAATGTAAAATAAAACTTAGAGACTGGCTACATTGGCTTTATTTATTACGTTTTATTGTTTATTGACCTAAATACTACCACTTGCCAATAAATAAAAAAGAAATACGTATACACCTTCGATACACAGACACACCCAATATGTAATCATATTTCACTTTTTTCTGTACATAATATGATAAACCTGAGGAACTAAATTTCATTAAATTTATGATATACTAAATAAATGTATATGAAAAAAAAAATTAAACTGGGTATCAGTATCAATTTTCTCTGTTTTCATATTAAAAGGCACGCTCTTAACATAGTTGATTTTTGGCTGATTTGAAGGTTTTATAATAAAATAAAGTATATGGAATTGCTTTTTATCCAGAAAATTTTAAGTTCCTAAAGAAATAACGCTATGCTTCGCTTTGGAATCTATAGAGGTCCTAGGTTTAATGGCTCGTAGCGAAGTCTGCTTAGCTGTTATTAACCAATCAGCAAAGTTAAGCAACGTCCGCCGCGGTCATGTATTGGATGGGTGACCGCTAGTGACATTATTACTACTTCCGTGCTTCGGAGGGCACGTTAAGCCGGTCCCGGTTGTCGTCTTACGATGGCAGTCGTTATAGCATGGTGGTGGGGCATTTTGCGAATGCCCGCCTGCCCAGCTATCAACCTCAAGTAGAAAATCTGTCGTCAATCACCTAACGGTGTGTTCCGGCAGCTGTCCTTGAGAGCCAGTAACTATAGGTTAGCCTGAACAACATCTTCGACCATATCTTCACTTACTAACAGGTGAGATAGTGGTCAAAGGTAATCTATCAGGCATAAAAAAACATATCCAAAGATAAAAAGAAATCGGTTCAGTCACATCCTCCTTTACAGTTAAAAAAAACACAGCGGAATTGATAGAACCTCATCCTTTTTTTGAAGTCGGTTTGAAAGTAATTAACGTTAGGTTAAGGAATCCAAGAGAGGGCACCTCAGGATCGTGGCCTAGCAAAGTGCAAGGCTTTAATTGGTCGATGTCGTGGACGCGAATAGTTGCTGGAGCCACAGAATAGGCAACAGTATGTACTACATCGGAACGCTGCGCTCACGAACTTCTAATTCCAGTGTTGTTTTGTTAATATATTTGCTGAGACGTTTTACTGAACGTGGCTTAGGATCGGCATGAGAACTGCAGACGCTTTTATTGTATCTTATACGATGTGAAAAACGTAACCTTCATACAATCTTAGCGGCACGATGGTAAATGTTAGGTAATATACAGTTTGTAATATGATTTTGGAGGATCGACATTCGACACAATTAATTTAGCAATTTATGTATGAAACTAATATCTAAGTACTATGAATATACATAGGTGTATATAACATATATGGCGAAGGTAGAACCATACTGATCCAAGTGACATTTTTTCTATATTGGAGTTATATGCAACAAATGCAAGGAAAAAAAATCAATTGATGTCACATTGATCTAAGTACAAAAAGCGCCTTATATTGCTAGAGGACCTCAACTTTTCACTTTAGCATTTTACTTACGTTCAAAAATATATCCTGCTATACTGATCCAATATTTTTTTTTCTAGTTTCTTTTTACCAACATTTTGACTACTTTTAATCAAAATATTTTGGTATAGGTTTTTTTTATTTTGTCTGACATATTAGCCCTCATTTCGATAAAGATTAAAGCATAATAAATCACGTATTTTTTAAAACAAGTTCAGGCGCGTTTCCTTCCTTTTCTCAATATAATGAAAACGATACTTGGATCAGTATGGTTCTACCGTCGCCATATAAGCTTGACACTTTGAGCTGAAATTACTAAGTATATAATTTTTGTCATCGTATAAGTATATAGTACCACCAACTTAACTGTGCAGTTCTCGAGGGCGCTATTGGTCAAGGAAATCAACTACAAACTGTCACAATTTGAGGGAATTTTGTAGTTCTTTTTTCTGCCACCTGAACAGATAAGTTGGTCGAACTGTAACATTAGTACACATGTGCACCTTGTTGACTAAATAAATTGTTTGATGCTGATGGCATCTGAACTAGTAATAAAACTGTATTTCAGATGCCAAGCACTGCTCTCTAGACATTTTAATCGGTACAATTTAATTGTCGTTTCAATAAATAGATAGGTATGTTAAGTACAGACATTTTGTCAACAAATCCGTGATGAAGGTTTTCTCATAACTGCTTTATTTCATTGCAATTCAACGGGGCAATGCTGCCAGCATGCTGGGCACGCTGCCAACTGATAGTGGGCTAGAGCATTTGGACTGCCTATGAGTCCAAATGCTTTTATTGTAGTAGCTGTAGTGTTGTATATAGTTTGTAGTATTTGGTTAATAAAGGCATACCGCCAGTAATAAAAAAAAACTGCTTCATTAATGGTTTAAAAAATATTGAAATGCAACTGTTCTAAAATTATATTTTGGAACGCCACGTCTTCGTTAGTGAATTTTCACATCTAACTTTAGCCAACATGTGACTAAATAAAATAAGAATATATGCTTAGCAAAGGCATTCTGGACATTTTAAAATCTGACATCCGCATTTCCTTTTTTATGTTATTGTGTCGGAACAAGCTCGAGGCCCACCTGATGTTAAGTGGACTAACCTCTGCTTAACCGATGCGTTTCGTCACAAGTGATGAATTGCACTACGCCCGTTACACTGAGATATACTCGTACAGTTGTTAAGTGTCATGTGCCTGTAATTTTACTAGTTCTCAAGGACTGCTGCTGGAACACACCGTTAGGTGTTTGGTGACAGATTTTCTACTTAATCTATGTGATTTTTTTGCGTTTTTTGACAATCTAAAGGTTGTAGTCGCCATTGAGGTTGAATGCGGAGCGTAATGCTTGTGTTTTATTTGTCACCGCGCTATGTAATTTGTGGCACTACGGTATGTCTCGTGCCCGAGCTTATGATTTATTTAAGTAGGCAATTTACTAAAAAAGCTTATATTTAAGATTATTACTTTAACTCGAAATAGGGGCGGCTAAGGTGTAGTATGGAAATTGTATATTTTATTATTGGATACCAGCATTTGATTGATTTTAGCTTAATCTTTTTATTTAAGCTAATGTGAACTATAATGGATTTTCAAATGCTGGTATCCAATAAAAAATATATAATTTCCATACTACACCTTAGCCGCCCCTATTTCGAGTTAAAGTAATAATCTTAAATATAAGCTTTTTTTAGTAAAAAGTAATTATGCTGGGCAATAACTTTTATTGACTGAACATTTTCAACAGCTGCTACCGTCTATGCTGCTGCATATAACTACCTACTTATGTATAAAACGCCGTTTAGGAATATCAAGGTCCTGGGTTCGATTCCCAGTTCGGATAAGTTATTGTGCTTTTTGACATAGAAGATTTTCTGTATCAGTCTAAATCTGGAATTGTGCCCGGTTAATAGCAGTCAATAGCCCCGTGGGGTTCCGGGGGGGGCTCAATGGGGTTTCGAGCTAGAATGTCACCCCCATTGCTACCTGTGGGTTTCGTAAGATAAAGGTACATTGCGGAAAGTGGGCAGCAGCGCCTTCTAAGAAACTGATATCTTAAACTTTGTTCAGCAGCAGACAATCCGGCTGATACAGTATAGTACATCAGAATATATAGCAGTCTTTTTTATTTTATGCCTGATAGATTAGCCATTGACCACTATCTCACCTGATGGTAAGTGACGATGTGGTCGAAGATGTTGTTCAGGCTAACCTAGAAGTACTGGCTCTCAAGGACAGCTGCTGGAACACACCGTGAGTCGGCTATATGATGTATTATACCGCTGCCTAGTTGATAGATAATGAATTAATGAGTTCATCACGAGATCTATGTTATTTATTAGTGCTATTACTAAGTAATTCGTTCTGGAAGTGGGTATTGGTGATTTGCGATCTCGGTATGCAAATTTCAAAAACTGTTTTTTTTTTTTCAATATTGTTATGTTTGCAATAACGCCTGCTTTGCGGATTACATTACAAAATCTTGTTTGTAGTACAACGTAAGTGGTACTATAGATGTCGCTCCATCCCAATGCGATGGTTAAAGAACGATAGGTAATATTTGAGTTATGACGTCCTGTCATGTTAGCTCAATTGGTTAGAGCATACCGCGGCTAAAGGGGTGGATGGACGCGGGATCGAATCCCGCACATGACTTTAATTTTTTCTATCGTATATTTGTAATTTTGTAATATTTATTTATTGTTATATTGGGTAATTGAATTACCCCAACAAAAACATTGTTACATAATATCAATGTCACCATGTTTCGACGAATGATCTATAAAGCTGATTAAGACTTGATTATGGTGTTCAAGAGTGAAGAAATAAAATTAAAGCAGGTAGTGTGGTGGGTTCTTGTCCAGTCTCGGTTGCAATCTCAATAAACCAATTTGCGACGGTTCCCGATGCCGGTTACCGTGATGGTAGTTTATAGGCCTTTGTTTGAAGCTGTCCAGGGACATGGTACAGGGCCGTGGGCCTTCTATGGCGGTCGCTTTAAATGACCATTTCTTTCCGTCCGAGCCGAGTTGTCATTGGTACTTATAGATAAGTTCTTTTAGAAAAAAGATGTTAAATATGGTTTTTCTGTGAATATGTTACCGGTGAAGTTTGAAAACTGACGACCTTATTTACCGAGGGATGTAATAATTAGTTTTTTTTTGTAGCTGATAACCTAGCCTTTGACCACTATCACACCTGATGGTAAGTGATGATGTGGTCGAAGATGTTGTTCAGACTAGCCTAGAATTGCTGGCTCTCAAGGACAGCTGCCGGAACACACGGTTAGGTGCTTAGCGACCGACTTTCTACTTGATGGTGGTAGCTAGCCAGGCGGGCATTCGCAAAATGCCCTACCACCATGCAAATAAACACATAGTTTTAGAATCTTGAGATATTTGCCTGCATATATAGGTTCTATCCCCGTATCGATTACTATAAAATAAATTTTTCTGACAAATATTTTTTTCTGTAATATTATTATATGGTTATGGCTAAACGTAATTTAAAACTGTGCCATCTACCGGGATGGTAGTAGTTTCATGGCCTATTTACATGGGACCATCACACATCTGGTGAAACGTGGGTGTTTGGATTCCTCCGCCCACACTTTCTCAAATTAGCTGTTGTCGACCTGTACAAAAATCAAACTAAACAACATTGAAATAAAGCTTTTATCAGCGTACACTGCAATGTGACAGTTTCTCGAAAAGCAAGAAAATTTGTGACAATAATACTCTTCACATGGACACCGTTCTTCGACTTCAAAATCGTATGTACTATATATTACTTGCTCAGTGGCATACCACTGAGCAAGTAATATATAGCATAACTGTACATATACAGATTATATTGCTTTTCTCTATGGTACAGGTTAAAGATATTAGGTTTAAGACAATGAATAGATTCAGGCGTTACTTTGCGGAAATCCATATTAAATAATAACAAATATTTTAAATATTTTAAGAAAACATCATATTAATATATTATTAAAACACTTAAAAAATATATATAATTCACTCGTAGAGTCAAGACCTCTTGAGAATGCTTCGTGTAGATGCGAAACGCGTCGAAATTCTTCCGGTTTGGCTGCCTGGCGTTTGTGACGTCACGTCGGCTTTACAGGAAAATTAGGCGGAATTGTCACTAGATATATTTTTATATTTTAAGTGTTTTATTAAAATATTAATTTGATGTTTTCTTAAAATATTTTAAAAATATTTGTTATTATTATATTAGGTTTATCTATCGATTGACATGGTTTGAAAATGATCGTCAATGTCCTTTAGAGGGAGATAGGGGAATGTTGCTATGAATGGACCACTAAACTTTACGACCTAATATCTCAAAAAGTATAAGTGATTTAATGAAAACAGTTTATTATTTTTAATTCTTAGAACCTTTATTTGTTAAAAACAAACGCACAAACAATTCTGGCTAACATCTTTAGATATATTCGAAGAAAACTAAATATTTGGCTGTTGCCTTCTTTGGACCATGGGCACCTTCATTGAAACACAAGGTTGCCATCAATGGCCTTCAAGAAATTTGTTCTAGAGGTCCAATCAAGGCAACTAAGTAAAGTTATAAATATTACTAAGTTATGATGTAAGAGGAGATAACACGCACACGATACACACGCTTTTTTTTAATATACATATATTTTAATGTTTGCCATAACGCCTGCTATGCGGATTATATTACAACATTACTAATATGCGAGAGGATTTTTTTTATTAACATGACTTAAATTTTTCCTCCCGTATATTTGTAATATACACATACACGTTCAACAAGCAATCATAATATAGTTATAGACTACCTAATCAAACAATAACATTTTCCATTTGGCTTTTTGGTTAACTCCAACTAATCTTCGTTTTGTGAAGCATTGCTTTCCGAACTCCGTATATTCTGCTCACCTCATTTAAACCAACGTTTTGTTTCCTTACTGATTCAATAGCAATGTTTATGCTTGATTCGTTCCATGCAAAATATTTTCTGATTTTTTGTTGACATTTTGAATTTCAAATAAAATAAACACAGAATTCACCCCATTCCATATAAATAATTGTGTTTATCTATAGGTTTTTTTCTCATAATTATGACCAAAAATTTCCACAAAAGTTGTTATGATTGGACTGATAATATTTGACTTCGCCTAAGAACTGACGCAGCGATGGCTCGGTGGAATTGGCTATGGACTGCCACGCAGCAGGTCCATGGTTCAAATCCCACCGCGCGCCTGAGTTTCACCGATTGGTGGTACGGTATTTTGCGAATGCCCGCCTGGCTAGAGACCACCCTCAAGCAGAAAATCGCCAAGCACCCAACGTTGTATTCCGGCAGCTGTCCTTGCGAGCCAGTAATTCTAGGTTAAGCCTGTTAACACCTTCGATCACATCATCACTTACCATCAGGTGAGATTGTGGTCAAAGGCTTACCAGCAATAAAAAAAGGACTTGCTTTCGAGTTCCTTTTAATCAACTAAATATCTAACTAGATGTGTTATCAATCCTTGGCGTTATTTATGTATGGACCAAAAAACATACCGTACCTATACTCCAAGGAAGGCGAAGTCAAAAGCACGAGCTCGTAATTTTCACAATGATATTTGAAACCTTACCGTAATCCATGCGCATCATTAATAATGAGAACAATAGACTTTCATTCATAAAATGGACGATATTGTCCACGCGGATGCCAACTAATGACTAGAGAAAAGTATTCCGATGGCATAGAACATATAATAATACTACCCGATGACTGTTGATAAATGTATCCCTGCGCAGAATGGTCAAAGTCTAATCTGCCCGATTTCTGAGTCTTGCGGCAACACAAACATTGCTATTTTTGCACTAGCAATAACTTTCTTGAAAGACATGCCTCGTGCCTCGATATTTGCACAAAGTGTTTATAAAATGCCAAAGTAATTGGTTTTCCATGTTGATTGCTTCAGAATGTGTAGCTTAAGTAAATATTAGCTCGTGGACAAGTGCGTGGGAGTGTAACTGTTTTCACATCGTATGCTATGGATACTGGGTCACTCGTTCAGTACTGTCACATAGTTAATTCTTAACACTATGTAAACAATGTGTGAGATATAGGAAAGTTAAATGGTAGGTGAGATCGCACTGTTTTAAACGTGTTTTATACGTATGCAGATGTTTCTTTTACCTATAGGAATATCAGGTAGGTATTAACAATGATAGAGGCTTATTATTACAATGTAACCATGTTAAGAATCTGAAAGATTTATTTCATACTTAAAAATATTACTTTAAAATCAATGTATTATAGAAAAAAAAAAGTTATGTATAATCGCGTGCGAAACGTGATCTCGCCGTCCTACACCATCAGTCTGACATTTTTTTAAACCATTTCGTCTTAAATGGTAAGGATACAAATAAGCGTCATACTTAGGGCCTGTTTCAGAATGTTCTACTATAGTAAGTTCCGGTTATACTACCCAGAACATAAAACAACTGAATGATAAAAATGACCATTAACATGCAGCGTGTTTTAAGCTTAAACCGATGGATAGGCTAAATCGTACTAGGCATAATATGTCCTAGGTAGTATAACCGGAACTTACTCGAACATTCTGAAACAGGCCCTTAGTGTGAATATAGCGCAAACCATAAAGTAAAACAGTAGAGTACCATAAACTAAACTATAAAAACACGCAAAGCATTTCAAACTGAATGGAATATAACGCTCATAGCGAAGTTTACTTAGCTGTTCTTAACCGATCATCAAAGTTAAGCCACGTCCGCCGCGGTCATGTTTTGGATGGGTGACCGCTATTGACATACTACTAGACTACTTCACACTTCCGTGCTTCGGAGGGCACGTTAAGGCGTCGGTCCCGGTTGTTGTCTTAGGATGGCAGTCGTTATAGCATGGTGACAGGGCATTTTGCGAATGCCCGCCTGGCTAGCTACGACCCTCAAGTAGAAAATCTGTTACCAAGCACCTCACGGTGTGTTCCGGCAGCTATCCTTGAGATCCAGTAATTCTAGGTTAGCTTGAACAACATCTTCGACCACATCATCACTTTCTATCAAGTGAGATAGTGGTCAAAGCCTAACCTGTCAAGGATAAAAAAAATGTTTTTGGTATATATTCGTATACATATGAAAACTATAAATATCTGCATGCACGAAACCTTAAGAGGCCTTTTACATTTTGCAGCCCTCTCACTCGCACTTTTAAAGATAATTTCAAATAGCAACAAAATGGTTTATGTTTTTTAAAATGTGGTCAATCATTATTTCGCTGCATGCAACTATAGATGTTCTCTACTAATTTTCATTTTGATATCTGTAATGGGGGATCCAAAACGCGTAATTTAGTTATTTTAAATTTTGGGCCTCTAATTCTAATTGGACTCAACATGTAACAAAGTAAAAATATGTTGAGAACATCTATAGTTGCATGCAGCGAAATAATGATTGACCACATTTTAAAAAATATAAACCATATTATTGCTATTTGAAATTATCTTTAAAAGTGCGAGTGAGAGGGCTGCAAAATGTAAAAGGCCTCTTAAGTATGAGAGTCCACTCAGAGACTTTAATTTATATTTGGGTTCGTTTATATGCTACCTACTACGTTATATGAGTATGTAAAGTTTATAAATATAAGACAAAATAAATATAATTTATATTGCCTCAACATAATTAGACATGGTCTTGATGGATGGCCAAAATTAATGACTTATTGAACTTGCTCATTTATTCGGAAAGCTTTTTTGTTAGCATTTTAAGTACCATAATGATTCTTCTGCTATTGGTATACAACAGGAAATTGATGTTGGTAATATGTAATTGGATTTATTACATTGGGCAAGCGGCTGTCAGAAATAAAATATTCTAACCTTTATTTTTGTTTTATTAGCTATGCCTCGTGTCTTTCTATAGAATTTGGTTTCATTGAGTTGCCAGTATGAACTGAGTAGGTACGACTTGGACAAAAAAAAATAACAATCAAAATATCCAACTCATCAGGTCATGAGTTGGATGGGTGACCGCTGGTGACATTACTACTGAGCGCTTCCGTGCTTCGGAGGGCATGTTAAACCGTCGTTCCCGGTTGTTGTGGATGGCAGTCGTTACAGCATGGTGGTAGGGCATTTTGCGAATGCCCGCCTGGCTAGCGACCACCTTCAAGTAGAAAATCTGTCGCCAAGCACCTAACGGTGTGTTCCGGCAGCAGTCCTTGAGAGCCAGTGAAATAACAGGCAAAATGAGACTTAACAGGTATGTCTCAAGGTGATGGGCGCAGTGCAGTTCGTCACTTGTGATGAAATGCATCTGTTATAGGCAGAGGATACCGTTTAACATCAGGTGGGCCTCGAGCTTGTTCCTACACAATAACATTAAAAAAAAACACTTACCATCAGGTGAGATAGTGATAACTCTTGATGGCTAACCTATCAAGCATAAAAAAAATCATAAGTGTCCCGTCGGTATGACATATTTCAATTGGATTGGTAAATAGCATGGAAAAGAAATAGAGTGAAAATAATCTAAAAATCGCGTTTTTGTCGTCTTAAAATTTATTAACCTAACTAGCTGTACCCGCGACTTCGTACGCGATTGTCGTACCTGCAAACTAATTATTCACATTTGAGCACTGTTTATCTCATATTAAGCAACGTTGTGGTCTGTGGTGAAGCACTCTTAGTAAAGCATAGCTCAGAAAGGAGCTTTTTACTTTGGGTTTGATAACTCCTAGCTTGTTTTTCCAGAAGACAGTAGTTAAGTAACTCAGAGAGTTCCTTCGCGGTTCGCACAATAAATGTTGAAGCAAAGTAGGTACTTTGTGCGTTTCTTTACAATTTCGATTATAAAACGATATCATTTTGCCGAGGTTCTCCTTGTTTGGCGGTAGAACAAAAATATATTAGATTGTACACTTCCATTGCGCAGTCTCCAAAATGTATCCGGCAAAAGATAGATAGTTAACAAAATTGATTGTGGCGAATCTTCCAGATTTTAGAGTTTTATCTTAGCAAGCTGGCAAATCTAAATAAGGATGCCGAGATGCCCGTGGGGTGCCGAGCTGCCCATGGGGTGCTGGGCTGCCCGTGGGGTGCCGGGATGCCTGTGGGGTGTCGGGATGCCCGCGGGTGCCGGGCTGCCCTTGGGGTGCCGGGTGGCCCGTGGGGTGCCGGGCTGCCCGTGGGGTTCCAAGCTCGCTCGTCACTATTCTAACACAAAAAGAATAATTGAATTTGGATTACGCGTTCATAAAGTACAACTAAGTAATATTTTGACTTTCATCCCCTTTACCGAGGGAACCGTGCTAAATTTCGGGATAAAAAGTATACAATAACGTTCTTCGTGGTATGAACTCAGATCGTGTTAAGTTTCATTGAATTCCATTTAGTAGCCCATGGGGTGCTGGGCTGCCCGTGGGGTGCCGGGCTGCCAATGGGGTTCCGGGCTCACTCATCATTATTTTAACAAAAAAGAATAATTGAAATCGGACTACGCGTTAATAAATTACAACTAAGTGTACATTTTGACTTTCATCCCCTTTCCCGAGGGAACCGTGCTGAATTTCGGGATAAAAAGTATACAATAACGTTCTTCGTGGTATGAACTCAAATCGTGTTAAGTTTCATTGAATTTCATTCAGTAGCCCATGGGGTGCTGGGCTGCCCGTGGGGTGCTGGGCTGCCCATGGGGTTCCGGGCTCACTCATCACTATTCTAACAAAAAAGAATAATTAAAATTGGACTACGCGTTCATAAATTACAACTAAGTAACATTTTGATTTTCATCCCCTTTCCCGAGGGAACCGTGCTGAATTTCGGGATAAAAAGTATACAATAACGTTCTTCGTGGTATGAACTCAAATCGTGTTAAGTTTCATTGAATTTCATTCAGTAGCCCATGGGGTGCTGGGCTGCCCGTGGGGTGCCGGGCTGCCCATGGGGTTTCGGGCTCACTCATCACTATTCTAACAAAAAAGAATAATTGAAATCGGACTACGCGTTTATTAATTATAACTATGTAAAATTTTGACTTTCATCCCCTTTCCCGAGGGAACCGTGCTGAATTTCGGGATAAAAAGTATACAATAACCTTCTTCGTAGTATGAACTCAAATCGTGTTAAGTTTCATTGAATTCCATTCAGTAGTTTTGGAGTGATGCGCGGCCGGGATACAGACAGACAGACAGACAGACAGACAGACAGAAAGACAGACAGACAAAAATAAAAAAAAATACAGTTTTGGCATCAGTATCAGCTACAGAGTGTTCTCAATTTTTTTTTTGCAAAATATCTCTTATGTACAGAATTGGACCTGTTACAGTTTTATTATAAGTATTAGATTGGGAAGTACTCGCAATTTCAGTTGCAAGATTCTACCTGGAACAACAGACATGACAAACAAGAAAATGACTTAATAAAAACGTGGTATAATAATAGTAGGTATAGAGTTTTATGAATAGGATAAAATTTTAGATATAAATTATGGCAGAAAGAATTTAATGAATAAAAAATTAAACAAAACAAAAATCGACTTTAAAATGAAAATACGCATTATGAGAGATAAATACTTCACACGTCAAAAATTCCTCAAATTTAAATGGGATCACTGGACAAGCACCGGATTTCGATAATAAAAAAAAACGATACACTCTGTAAAGAGTTATGAGGTGACACACACAAATAAAAAATACAGTCGAATTGAGAACCTCCTCCTTTTTTATGTCGGGTAAAAATGTCCCATATTTTTATAATTAATGTTTCAACCATTTACCAGTTCACGCTTTTATATTATGTGAGTGTTTTGAAGGGATGCACTTTAGATAAGAAGCAATAATTATCATGATAATTTCCTCTTTCCTAGTCACCGTTAATTACAGGTAAAGATTGGTTAATCTTTATTACATCCTTCAAAAGAAGATATTTATACTGAGAAATAAAGATAAGGTTAAAGCAGTACTAATTCTGTATGAAGTGTTATTAACAACTAGCTACGCCACGCGATTTCACCCGCATTGATAAATATAGGACCTGAGCCTATTTTAAGTTTCATCTAAATCCGTTTCTGTGTGCAGGAGTAACAAACATACACACTCACATCCTCATTTATAAACTTTTCGCATTAATAATATATGAGACGACAAAAATAAAAAAAATAAAAACTGTGACACCGAACAAGATGTTCGCCTTGGGGCATATTACAAAAGTTTCATAGCTAAATTAGTGGAAGAGTTTTTTACTGTCAATAAGTTGGCCTTCCACTACTATCTCACCTCGTTGCTGTGATATTATTAGACTTCTAAAGAGTGTTTAATTGCAAAAACGAACACCGGAACATGTTAAGAAAATAAAACGAATGTATAAACTAAAATCCATAATGCAAAAGGGCTTGTAAAATGTGGCTAAAGAAAAACAATATTGAATAAAACTTTTAAGGACAGATCAAAATATACAAAGTTTGTATGCACATTTCACGATATATTAAACAAGATATATATATTCATCTCCGTTTGAATGTTATAAAAACCAGAAAAAACTAGCCATAATGAAGAGATTTTATAATTTCATTGCTCGAAGAAATAAATGTGTTAATTGCAGCTACACAAAAAATCAACCAAAAAACAAGGTTTGCTTTGTAAAAGCGCGGTTATTAAGACCTGTCAACTAACAACTAAAGCTAATTTTAAACCTATTGCAAACGGTATTTATGACTTTTCACAGAAAACTTTTATGGGCGTAGACTAGCCATTATAACAAACATAATTTATGTTAGAAATATGCGGTAGAATTTTATGGTAGGTATGAAATGAGGCCTCAATGTAATCAACATAAAAACTTCTATGAAATATTGGTTTTAGGTACCCGTGTTTAAAAAATGCAATGGAGTAGGAGTAGACATGTGTCTATAGGTAATCCTTTAATATCGCGAATTCACGTAAATTTTAAGCATATACCTTAATTCTCCGTCCAAATATAATTTAATATATTTGAACATAGGGATATAGGTGCAACAATGGCTGCTCATAAAGCAAATAAAAAAATCATTCAAACGTTCGCTGTGAAATCACATTACAAATTGAAAGAATCGTGACTCGTGAGCTATCGCGGGTGGCACACCATTGTAAAATATGCCCTCGGGAGCACTGATACTCCTGAGACTCTTGACTAGGTTATTGTTCTTTATTTCGACTACGTCAGTGATATTCAATAAGCATTTAATACCATTTTAGCGTCTACAAATTCAAAGGAAGATTTTCGTTATCTCAATAAGTCGATCAGCCGAAAACACTGCGTCTTGGTTTGGATGTACAGGTGAAAGCAAAAAAGGGATCGCTTGGATAGGTACCTAATTGCAATTCAAAATAATGGAGGGATCGCGCTTTCGTGAAAGGTCAGTAGCTACTTTGACCGAAAAGGTTTGTATCATAGGTATGATAATTATTTGGTAAAACAACACACTGATTGGTAACTGATAACGACTCCAATTACCTTTCATCAATTTTGAACCAGTGTTGCTATGAGTGTATGGACAGGGACTGCTGCGCAAAAGGTTCATGGTTTGAATTTCACCGCGGAGTTGAGCATATGGTTGAGCTTCACCGCATATAGAAAAACATCAGTCAACAGGTCGTTATTTTGAAAATAACCGCATGCCGCAAGCTATACTTAAGGGTGAACTGGCCGGCCCGTTCTCCATACAAACGCCGTTGGGTGATCACTCCCTTATTTGAGGATTTAGTTCCAACATAAAGCATAATACCGATTGATCTCGTCATTATCTAGGCTTGTATGAAGCCAAAATTTTAAAAAGATAATCAAGTTGTAAGTTATGAGCCTCAAAAACTTTATATGAAAATGTTTCGAGGCTCATAATTCTCAGGTTAATTATTTTATTAAAATTTCGGCATCATACAAGCCTAGATAATGACGAGATCAATCGGTATTATGCTTTATTTTGGACCTAAATCCTCAAATAAGGGAGTGATCACCCAACGGCGTTTGTATGGAGAACGGGCCGGCCAGTTCACCCTTAAGGTGAAATACGGATGTGTGAATACACGCTTAATACTTTTCTGGCAAATAAATTATTATTACTTATTATTTAAGTCTCAAAAAGGCAAATTTTGAACTTATTTTTTCGGATCCCGCACATGACTTAAATTTTTCCTATTTGTTATTTATCCTATTTGTGATTTGGCTATGTTTTTTACGCTTTACAGCTATGACAAAACACGATTCCACATATATATCTCTCAATAGAAAAAAAAAAACATGAATATAGCTCTAAAATTTCGCTAATAAAGTTTTGTGACAATATAGTAAATTGTATCAATACTAATTTTGTTTCAAATTATTATGTCATAACCATATGTACCTGAAAGATATTTACCGTTTTTAAAAAGCTCACTTTTATATGAATTTATTTAACCCATGCGCATCTTAGATTATTATAAAAAATAGAAATAACAATAGAAATGGACTTTATAGTCCAATGCGGATGCTCAGAGGTCAATCTGCCAAACCAGAAGCATAGATATAGACACAAGGATATATACATGCAAAGTTTCACCGAGTTTGAACAATTTGTATTTAAAATATAACGAAGTTAGTATGGAAGGAGCTCCGTGAACTCTTAAGCCATTTTGGAGATGAGTCCTAGAGAACTAACACTCAGATTTCCACATTTGATAAATGACTTAATATGTGCAATTATTTACCGGACAACGAAATATGCTTACGCCAATCAACTCCACACTTCAGAAGAACAATGCTTAGCAAAATATAGCTTCATTTATTATGACGAGCTGTCAATTTATTCTACTGACAAGTCTGCATCAGTGATTTATAATACCTAATTGTAAGTTATAACACACGAAAGAATTGCTACTTATATATCAAAGTTGCAGTAATACGCGTTCTATAAGTAATAACGTCGCGCAATACTTACGTCATATTAGTTACCATAGGCATTGATACAAATTATATAATTCAATAATACTTTGCCATATTATTTTTAGGGTTCCGCATCTCAAAAGGAAAAAACGGAACACATATAGGATCACTTTTTTGACCGTATGTCTGTCAAAACCTTTTTTATCAGGAGCATAAAATAAAATATTATAACTTAAAAAATAAATCTTTATTACAATTCCTTCACTAATTGATCGAAAGGAACTTCGTTCCATCCGGGTGTCCCTGGACACCTTGATTTTTTCTTATATATTTGTTTCTATTTGTACTGAGCTAGGATACATCTACTCCAGTTCTGACTGGAACGGTTAAAAGTGCCCGTAATTCCTTTGCCTTTGATTGGTAGGCAGTGTAAGGTACCCATCTAAATGACTTACGCGAAATACTAAAACAGTAAATGTATTCATTCACCAGATTATTGCGTTAACGCATCGTCCCTACTTCAAAGAGTTCAAGTAATACTGGCCCAAACTGCTCTCATAACCAAGTAAAACTTATTACTCATACATCCCGGCTCAGAGGCGATTGTATTAAAATTTTAATTGTTTTCAATCCTCATAATTCTGCGTCGAGACTGAACAATCATCTTTATAAATTAGTGCTTTAATTTAAATAGCTCTTTAAATGCAATAACTTCTGAGATTTATAAGAAAGGATAATTTGCAATGAGTGTTATTCATACTGATGATGGAAATATGGTTGAAATAATTTGTGTTACAATGTTTTAAACGAGTCTGTCAGTTATTTTTGTAATTACTATAGAAACCCATAATGCTGCACTGATCTTAATACTAACTTAAGCACATAAATATTTATAAATGTGTGCCTACTAATTTTAATTTAAGAAGGCCATTCTCTGATTTCATCTGAGGTCACTTTCAAGTTGAACGCCTCTTCAGAAGGTCAATGTTTGGATTAATAAATAAAATTATTCTATTTAAGGACATTTTGGAAACAAATGGGTACTAAAAATTTGCCATAACAGCTTGATTAATAGGTAAAAAAAAATACAAATGCAGCTGTTCTTTGGAACTCCTTCTCAAAGACAGTGAATTCTCACATCTAAAATGTGACCAATCAAACCCGTGTTAAATATGTTTAAATCGGATAACCGTAAGTATCCATGTGAAAAGTTTTTTTTTTCGCGCTTTTTGGTCATAAAAAAGGTCATATCTGCCACGTGCATTGAGATTGAACTTTGTTTAATTAATATTCAGTTTTATTTTCCGTTAAAAGCTCATATTTGATCTGCATCGCCCGATTAGTAACTACGTAATTATTATTTTATATATTTTTTTATTCTGTAAATTAGATGTTTTGTTTGTTGCAAATGTTTTTTTTTACCGGCTGCATGCCTATATTAACAAAATACTACGAACTATATACAACACTACAGCTACTACAATAAAAGCATTTAGACAACCTTATAAGTCTTTGCAGACTCACAGGTAGTCCAAATGCTCCAGCCCACTCCAGTTGAGCAAAATAGGTGCCAGCATTTTGATCACGCGTCGCATCGACCAAGCGCGATCGATAAGTTTTGGAAAATACGATGAGCTCCCGGTCCCGACGAACCCAACGTCTCTACACCAAACGGCTGAAATGTTTCTGTAGGTAATAATTGTTAAATTAAAATGATGTTTTTTTCATTCCTACTTTTATATTTGTTGAAGTATAATAAGTACAAAGGCAATATACGGTTATTAACAATTTTGCAATGGTGTAGGAATTTCGATAGAAAACCTAATCAAACTTAGTTTTGGTCAGTTTGTAAACAACAACGACAACCTTTACAATAATATTTTCCACACGAACAAAAAAAAGGTTGTCGTTTTTAATATTGTTATGTTTGCAATAAGGCCTGCTAAGCGGATTACATTACAAAATTACAAATATACGAGAGCAAAAATTTAAGTCATGTGCGGGGACTTTTTACTGTCGTAAAAAGTGTGGAAAATGTTGCCTCTAATGCATTTCCATTCATAGACGGGGAAAGTGATTTAGTTGTATAAAATCACACTAGTTAAACCAATTACTCCCACAAGACATCAGCAAGTATCCCGACTAAAAACCAGACGGTGTCTCCGCAAATCCTCGATCATCCAAAAAACCTCGTCCGCATTTAGCGGGAACACGGGGACGCTTTCCCTCATGACCCCAAACCTGCCGCGGCTAATCGTCTCCGACCTATCCCCAGGCAACCAGCCAAGACACACAGCGTGCAGCCACCACCTTGTGCACCAAACGTGCAAATTAGCCCCAGACGACCCTGTGCTATATATTATTATTATTATAGATAGATAGATAGATAGATAACACTTTATTGACACATTAAAATTTGTAACTTAAAACAATAAGTAAGAGTAGGTGTGACAATGGGCGGTCTTATCGCTGAGAGCGATCTCTTCCAGACAACCCTATACAAAGGGATAATTATAAATATATATATGCACGGAGGTATATCTATAACAATACTGATAATAATAAAAATTAAACAATAATTTCCAACACAAGAATCGGACAATAAATTAATTAAGACGTAAATTACCTACATCATAAAAATTATCATTTCACAAACCAAAGTATCTTAAAATAAATAATAAATATAATAATATATAAATAAATATGTATATATATATATATATATATATATATATATTAAAAAAGTAAAATGTATAATGTAATAAATAAATATATATTTAAGTATAACTATTCATACATAAAATAATCAGATATACATACATTATATAATGTTACATTATTACAATATTTGCAGTGACTTGAGTCTAAACACACAAAACAATGGAATTAGTTTTACAATAGTAGTAGCAGCGTGATAGTTATCAAGAAAGGTAGTGAGTTTTAACCAGGTTTTTGAATACATATACAGAGGGTGCACGTTTTATTTCGAGCGGCAACGAGTTCCATAAACGTACAGCTTCAGTGGAAAATGATTCGTCATAGAACTTTGTCCTGTGCTCAGGTATTTCAAGTGTCAGATTATTTGACGACCGTAAAGAACATAAATGAGTGCTGGAAAGGAAACTAAAACGTTCCTTGAGGTAGCGCGGTGAAGAAGGATTAAACAGAATACTGTAAAGTAGGGACAAAATATGAGCATTCCGACGAAGGCGAATAGGGAGCCACTTGAGCTTAGTGCGGAATTCGGAGACATGGTCATATTTGCGCAAGCCAAATATGAACCTAATACAAAAGTTTTGGAGGCGCTCAAGTTTATCTAGCATATCCTCTGTGAGGTCGAGGTAGCAGACATCAGCATAATCAATAATAGGAAGTAAGAGAGACTGTGCAAGCGCAATCTTAGTGGTAGTTGGTAGAAAATTGCGAAGTCTACGTAAGGCACCTGCAGAAGCAAATATCTTGCGACTGGTTTCAGCTAGCTGCGGTCCCCACGTTAAGCAACTGTCAATAATTATGCCAAGATTTTTTACTGTGGCACTATATGGAACAGTAACTCCGTCCAACGTCACCTTCGGCAATACATCCCAATCGATTCTGCTAATCATACGTGAACTGCCAACAACAATGACTTGTGTTTTTAATGGGTTGACATGAAGCCCATAAGCTTTACTCCAATCTGATATTTGAAGGAGATCTTTATTTATAGCTGCTACTGCTTCAGACAATTTGAGGAGAGGTGCTTGGCAATATAATTGAAAATCATCTGCGTAGAGGTGGTAGGAAGAAGATATGTTTTTTGATATGGAATTAATAAAAATAGCGAAAAGAAGAGGAGATAAGACGCCACCCTGAGGTACACCAGCTGACGTGCCACACCAAGAAGAATAAGAATCATCGAGGTGAACTCGCTGCTGGCGACCGTACAGGTAAGAATGAAACCAGTCAATCACCGTTGGAGATATGTTGTTAGAGCGAAGAATTGAAAGAAGGATGTCAAAGTCAACAGTGTTAAAAGCGTTGCTAAAATCTAAGAGTGTCAGCACAGTTAGCTGACCGTTGTCCATCCCTAGGCGTATATCGTCAGTGATTTTAACAAGTGCAGTAACTGTGCTGTGTCCTGGACGAAAGCCGGATTGAAACGGATTCAATAGATCGTTATTTGTTAGAAAAAATATATTATTGTGGCAGGTCAGATGAATAGCCCCGTAGCTTGTTACTTCAGCCGGAGAACAAGCGAAGCAGTGAGAGAAAGTGACAAGGAGAGCTAGCTAACGCTATAACAGCTATCTTCCCTGCCGCAATACTACGTCTGCCATCAAACAGTGGCGGCGGCGCACCATAATACCGGTACCCCTCTCCCACCGCGGCCTCCATCCTTAATTAATCCGCGGGTCCTTTTTATTCTATGGCCGCGATGCAGCTTATATGACACCGCTGCCCGCCTCAGTTACGGTGCCATCATTCATTATTTGGTCATAAAAAAGATCATATCTGCCACGTGCATTGAGATTGAACTTTGTTTAATTAATATTCAGTTTTATTTTCCGTTAAAAGCTCATATTTGATCTGCATCGCCCGATTAGTAACTACGTTATTATTATTTTATATATTTTTTTATTCTGTAAATTAGATGTTTTGTTTGTTGCAAATGTTTTTTTTTACCGGCTGCATGCCTATATTAACAAAATACTACGAACTATATACAACACTACAGCTACTACAATAAAAGCATTTAGACAACCTTATAAGTCTTTGCAGACTCACAGGTAGTCCAAATGCTCCAGCCCACTGTTGAGCAAAATAGGTGCCAGCATTTTGATCACGCGTCGCATCGACCAAGCGCGATCGATAAGTTTTGGAAAATACGATGAGCTCCCGGTCCCGACGAACCCAACGTCTCTACACCAAACGGCTGAAATGTTTCTGTAGGTAATAATTGTTAAATTAAAATGATGTTTTTTTCATTCCTACTTTTATATTTGTTGAAGTATAATAAGTACAAAGGCAATATACGGTTATTAACAATTTTGCAATGGTGTAGGAATTTCGATAGAAAACCTAATCAAACTTAGTTTTGGTCAGTTTGTAAACAACAACGACAACCTTTACAATAATATTTTCCACACGAACAAAAAAAAGGTTGTCGTTTTTAATATTGTTATGTTTGCAATAAGGCCTGCTAAGCGGATTACATTACAAAATTACAAATATACGAGAGCAAAAATTTAAGTCATGTGCGGGGACTTTTTACTGTCGTAAAAAGTGTGGAAAATGTTGCCTCTAATGCATTTCCATTCATAGACGGGGAAAGTGATTTAGTTATATAAAATTACTCTAGTTAAACCAATTACTCCCACAAGACATCAGCAAGTATCCCGACTAAAAACCAGACGATGTCTCCGAAAATCCTCGATCCTCCAAAAACCTCGTCCGCATTTGGCGGGAACACGGGGACGCTTTCCCTCATGACCCCAAACCTGCCGCGGCTAATCGTCTCCGACCTATCCCCAGGCAACCAGCCAAGACACATAGCGTGCAGCCACCACCTTGTGCACCAAACGTGCAAATTAGCCCCAGACGACCCTGTGCTATATATTATTATTATTATTGTGGCAGGTCAGATGAATAGCCCCGTAGCTTGTTACTTCAGCCGGTTCTCCGGCTGAAGTAACAAGCGAAGGAGTGAGAGAAAGTGACAAGGAGAGCTAGCTAACGTTATAACAGCTATCTTCCCTGCCGCAACACTACGTCTGCCATCAAACAGTGGCGGCGGCGAACCATAATACTGGTACCCTATTCCCGCCTCCATCCTTAATTAATCTGCGGGTCCTTTTTATTCTATGGCCGCGATGCCGCCTAAATGACACCGCTGACCGCCTCAGTTACGGTGCCATAATTCCCCAACCTACAGCCGCGTCAACATTGGCTTGAGCAAAAAAGGCCAGAGATAGTCCCACCTCGGGTTCCCTTCGCTGCACCGTGGTGAATCACCCACAATTCCATGGTTACTATAGAGCCCCCCGCTACTACAAGGCGGCTACCTTGGTAGCAAGCCGAGCAGTCTGAACATTACTGCATGGTGGCTTGTCATTTTGCGAATGCTCGCCTGGCTAGTTACCACTCTCAAGTAAAAAAATTGTCAGCAAGCACCTAGCAGTGAGTTATGGCAGCAGTCCTGAGAGCCAGTAAAATTACAGGCACGTGAGACTCAACAACTGTATGGTTTAGAGTGTATTATAGCTTTTATAGCTGTATTCTGTATTGGAAAGAAACTCCCGGTGTCCGAGTCAAGCCCGCACTTGGCCGGATATCATTATTTAAAAAGTTTATACTATATACTGTCACATAGTGGCCATTCTCACACTTAGTGTAAAAACGCAATGAATAAGCTCTATATCAGACTCAACAACTGTATAACATCTCAGGGTGTATTATAGCTTTATTTTTATATGTTATTGTGACGGAACAAGCTCGAGGACCACCTGATGTTAAGCGTACCTCTGCCTTTAACAGATGTATGCTTCAAGCTGTATTCTGTGTTGGTAAGAAACTCTCGGTGTCCGAGTCTAATCCGCACTTGGCTAGATTTGATTATTTAATAAGTTTGTTTACGTTTACGTAACGTTATTGCTGTCACAAAGTGGCCATTCTCACACTTAGTGGTAAAACGCCATAAATATGCTCTATTCCAGTTTATGAATAAATATTCTAGTGCAAAAAGATGCGATCTTTACTTGCGACAGCTCTGTCAACCATTATTTTACCCTAGTGCAATGTCGCCATTCATACGTCTAAAATGATAAATTGCCTCGATTTGCATATAAAAGGCGCAGCAAAATTAAAAGTCAGCGCCTAACATTGAAATTATTGCAATGGAATTGTATTATGGCGTTTATCAGTATACAATCTGACGTTTGTATTCGATTGTTTTGCCACTGCAGGTATAAAATAGATGACATTTCTCAAATAACCTTACCCTTAAAACCTCGAGTCGAGCTTACAATCAATTAAAATTAAATAGTAATATAATTCCTTGCTCAATGAAACAAAGCAATGTTCTACCTCACGGCACGCAAAAACTCAAACTATCTGGAATTCTGGACCTGTTTACTCTTCAAGAGTTAGAATAAAATAATTTAAAACGAAATTATTTTATCTGCGTAGCATTATTTGGGAAAATATACTATATATGCAAGTTTTCTGGTTTCTTTCAGTCTACGCATATTTAACTATACCTACTTACATATGGGCAAGATAATCATTCAATTTACAAATTGTTGAAGCACATTTATTTTTGTTCCGGGCGGGAATCGAACCCACATCCTTCAATTTCGCGCTGGATTCTTATTCCACTTGGCCACCGAAACATACTCGTCAGAGCCGAACTTTGTGCTCAAATTGTATTATTTTAACTGTTATAGGTAAAAGTAGTCATATATCAGACTACTACATTTCATCTGATCCCTTACTCTCGCCGTCGCCCTTCTATACTTCTAACTATAATTGTAAGCACTATCGCGTGCTAAGACAAAATCACATTTACAAATTATTTCGGCTCGAACGGGTATGTTCCGGTGGCCGAGTGGAATAGGCATCCGGCGTGAAATCAGAGGACGTGGGTTCTATTTCCGCTCGAGACAAAAAAAATGTGCCTCCATAATTTGTAAATATGATTTTCGCTTAGCACAAGATAGTGCTTGTAATCATATTTAGAAAGAATAATTCCAATTCAAAAGAATTCCCAGGTAGGTAAGGTAGCTACGAGGTCGCAATATCTAACTCTCCTATCTGCTTTATTAAAAACCAAGTAATGTCAGTATGTTCCATCTCTATAATCTATGGGCCGATTCTAATCACCGAAACGAGAGCGAGTACTCTCAATTCGGTAATCAGAATTGGAAACCTGGAGTTTCATTGCGCTGTATGAAATCTGGCACCTTATTGAAACAATATAAGTATTGGCCACATCAATATCATCAAAGTCTAAATTTTAATATTGAAATTTAAATTATAATATTGAAATATTCTACATTGTACTGCCACGTTCAGCAAAAAAAAATTATAGAGCCACTGCGAGAAGAACGGGCAAGTTCCAATCTCGAGCACTGATATCGAGGAACAGACACTGCTTGGCCAGCCTTATTTACAAAAAAAGTATGGTAGAATGATGCATTGAGCCCAAAATTCATACCAAACAGTAACACGTTGTAAATCCCTTTGTTTTTCGACAGTCCATGTGGATTCTCCGAACCCTAGAAGCGTCAATTTTGTCGAATAACAAAGCCATCAAGAATAATTAAATCAAATCAAATCAAATTGTTTATTGCAAATGTTTATTGTTTATTGCAATTTAAGTTGAAACTTTTTAATACTATTATATAATAATATTCTGCCATATATATGTTCTGTTCTATAAAAATATGCTCTAAAAATCAGCATCCACTTGTTGATGTATACATTCACTCTTCGCTGTGCACGGTCATTAGGTTTCAATTGTTGTGTTAACTGAATTTTATGAGCATGGAGACCTTCTTCAAATTGCAATTGTTGTCTACGATGCCGAATTGATCTTCCAGGATATTTAATAACACTCACTGCTTCGCTATTGACATTTGAACGGCTTGTTTTTGAACGACCCGTGTGTTTATTGTCTCCAACTGATCCTCCTGGTCTCCCTGAATTTATTTCACAGTTGATGTAGTGAAAACACTATTCAGACCTTATTTTGTATAAAATTTTCAAACTATCAATATTTTTACTCATTTTTGGATAATTTTCAAGAATAAAGGCACTACACAATTACTAAAGACACGTTGTCCGATCACGTAACGCTCCATTTTTACTGACCGTAAACTGTCAGCTGTTATGGCGAACGATAAACACTTTGGCGGGAAATTCGTATTTTTTTTTTATTATTTTGGTTTTATAACTAGATCGTTTAACTATTGTACTTGATCATGTCGAACGCAGATTCGGAGGAGAGTTTTCATGAAATCATATATTATTTTTAATATTAATTTAATTAAGTATTAACATCTAATAATATTATAATTAGGTATTTATATTAGCTACGGGCAAACCTTATAATGATTATATTTGACAGTTTTAGGGGTAAATTATAGAAACTTTTGCACCTGTGTCCAATAACTGTTAATGATAATACGAGCGATATTTTTTAATCTCACGATTACCATGACCTTGTAGAATGGTTACGACCAAGACCTAGACAGAAAAAATGATAAATTTTCGCATTTTAAACCTTTAATTGTTTTTGGGTTGCCAGCACTTTATCAAGTGGCGCCAAATTAAAGTGGGAAACAAATATTATTACCTAACAAATGAACCAAACACGGTAATGTGGTTAATTTATATGCTGTAGAACTTGGAGCAAGAGGTACACCAGAGAAATCCCTATATAACTACTTAAAGACCTTGACCTACCAAGAACAACCGTAACTTCCATCCTAGAACGTGTATCTAGCGGCACTAGTAGGATCTTACCAAATTTGGTTAGGTAGGAGGTAGGAGGAGGCCCGAGCGGTGAAGGGGAGCATTGATATATCATAAAGGGGCCCCTTAACCCTACTCCTGGGTAGCAAATCCCATGCCCCTCTAGCCTCTTCTTCTGCAACGCGTCTTCTAAAACGCTGTCAATAGCTAACTTTTTGTCACTATCGGACTGCGCAGGAGTGAAAGAGAGGCAGCGATGGTGAAATCGCGGTTAGTTTGAGTAAAATCCGAAAGAATGCTTAATAACACAAAACTAATAACGCATATTAATAATTTAACTTTTCTTGTCCTTTTCAATAAGGTTTTGCTTTTTTATTGTTATATTTTCATACATTCATACATAAATAATTGAGACTTTGAGACTTATAGAATATAATGATTGATACCTACCGTAATCACTACCGATCTCACTACAGTGTTCATATATTATAATATATAATCACAAATCTTATTGAATTCTCTTAGCGGGAAGTAAACTTGGTGTCATATCTATGAACATTCTATAATATTACATGATATGTTATTTTATAGAATGTTGTTATAATTTAACATAAATAAGTAGTTAAATAAAGCCATAATGTTAATGCCTAGGCATTGCCCAGGTACTTCGGTTCTTTCCGGTTTCTTCAAGAGGGTGGATGAACTTCCTATCCTATGAAAGGGAAAACACTTCTTGCATCGTAGGTTCCATTCTTGCGTAACTCGTTACAGATGATTCCACTTTTTGTCGTAATACCTTCATATAATCGAGTTTCTAGTTACATAAATTATTCCACAACCTGCTATAGGATAATCATTCTTTTGAACCGACGAATAGAGGTCAAACAGGTTTTCATGATGATGTAGTATAGGATTTTTTATTCGTGCCATTAATATGCACCCGTCACGAAGCCATTTAGGTTATAGTACATATGTAAAAAAGTAAAGAAAGTGCGTATCGAAGCTGTCGCATAGGTAAGATACAATGCAATAAATGAAAACCTAATATAAATCGTTATTAGGGAAAAATTATGATTAGTAATTGTGTCATTCTAATGATAATTTTAATATGTGATACGTCGCATTGAGTCCACTAGGCCGGCACCCGCTTAAATTTGCACATTTAATAACATCCCATCATAGTAATTAAACAACTTTAAACGGTTTAAATCGCGTATATTTATCATTATATTACTTAAACCGTTTAAAGTTGTTTAATTACTATGTGTAATAATCGCGAAAACCTAAGATAACATAACATCCCATCACTTTGAATCTAGTAGGTATTTGGCTTAGCCTTTTGATGAAGAGAAAACTTGGTTTGATTTATTGCGATCAAACCTAATAACTTCCCATTGGTTAAGTTTCTCGTAGGAGCAAGCAATTCCTTATTTTATTACTTCCAAACCCCTTGGGTCCAAGTCACAAAACCTCTCTTTTATCAATTATCTTGCAAGCATAGCTGAGAATACATTAAAACTAAAACCGTTTTGGTATTATGTAAGTGATGTTCGTTCACTCAATGAAGATGCGCACTACATTTTTCAGTTCAAGGGGAACTGGTATGTATTAGGTCCTTACATATGAAATTGGCGTTTTTCGTACTGGCCACTTTAATCACGAATTTCTCCTCTTTGGTAAGGAATTCCAAATTCAAATTTGTACAGCTATAGACTCATGTATTTGTGCTTCGATGATCGTCATTCATTTGTTTTTTTTCTTCTGTTTTTTTCTGTTTGCGTCACTCATTTTACAAAATGGAAAACCTTAAATATCGCATTATTTACGAGTACGAGTTCCGCCGTGGCACTAGTGCTGCGGAAACAACTCGAAGGGTGAACGATGTGTATGGCGGTCGTGTTTCAAAAGAAAACACAGTTCGTTTTTGGTTCCAACGTTTTCGTTCTGGAAATTTCGACCTGCAGAACAAGCCCCGTGGACGGCCTGAGACTCAAGTTGATAATGAAGACTTGAAGGCTACTGTGGAAGCGGATCCATCGCAAACCACGTCCGAGTTAGCTGCAGGCTGCGATGTTAGTGATAAAACTGTTTTAATTCACTTGAAGCAAATTGGGAAGATTAAAAAGCTTGAAAGGTGGGTACCTCACGAATTGACTGAAACAAACCGGCAAACGCGCGTCGACTGCTGCGTTACATTACTAAACCGGCACAATAATGAAGGTATTTTAAACCGAATCATTACCTGTGATGAAAAATGGGTTCTTTACGATAATCGGAAGCGCTCAGCGCAATGGTTAGATCCTGGCCAGCCAGCCAAATCCTGCCCCAAGCGAAAATTAACCCCAAAAAAGTTACTTGTAAGCGTTTGGTGGACTAGTGCCGGTATTGTTCATTACAGTTTTTTCAAATCTGGCCAGACTATTACGGCTGATGTCTATTGTCAGGAATTGCAAACCATGATGGAAAAGCTAGCGGCTAAACAACCTAGGCTGGTCAATCGCTCCACGCCACTGCTGCTTCACGACAACGCTAGACCACACACTGCGCTACAGACGGCTACTAAATTAGAAGAGCTTCAATTGGAAAGTCTAAGACATCCTCCGTACTCCCCGGACCTTGCTCCAACAGATTACCATTTTTTTCGAAATTTGGATAACTTCTTGCAAGGGAAAAAATTCAACTCCGATGGGGCAGTCCAAATCGCCTTCAAAGATTTTATTGATTCCCGTCCGACTGGTTTTTTTAGTAAAGGGATCAATGAACTACCTATGAGATGGCAAAAGTGCATAGAAAATAATGGTTCATACTTTGATTAATTAAATATATTATATTAAAAAATATTCGACTTTTTGTTCCTCCCATACAAAACGCCAATTTCATATGTAAGGACCTATATTTCTTCGCATACCTACCAATTCATATTAAAGGGGCGATGCAGATCAATTAGCAGCTTGTAACGGAAAATAAAACTAAATTTAAATTAAACAAAGCTCAATCTGTGGCAGTTACGACCTTTTGTCTAACCAAAAAGCTCGAAAATTAGAGATTATTATACTTTTCACAAGGACGCGGTTATCCGATCTCAAAAATTTGTTGTAGTTATAATTTTAACATGAATACTATGTGAAAATTCATCGAAGTAGAGTACGTAGTTTAAAAAAATATATTTGAGAATAGTCCAAATTATTTTTAATCTATTAACAAAGCAGATAAGGAAAAACCTTCAGCACCGATTTGTTTCCAAAATGTCCGGACATAGAATATATTTTTTTAATTCAGACAATGATCCTCTGAGGAGGAGTTCACCTTTTAAGGAACCAAAATCAGGGAATCGCTCTCTAAGCTAATTAAAATGTATGTTATTTAACATTAGCTGCAAGTGTTTTTGTGCTACTTTAGCTGTGAATAACTAAAACCATAGGTCACTCACACGTTACAGTATATTATCGGTAGAAGTGCGTCTTTGTATAATGTACAAACTGTAATATTGCCAAAGTACAGTTTGAAGCAGTGATGGCTCAGTGGCATTGCCTATGGACTGCCGTCCATGGTTCGAATCCCGCCGCGGGCTTGAGCTTCACCGCATGGTGGAAGGGCATTTTGTGAATGGCCGCCTGGCTAGCGACCACCCTCAAGTAGAAAATCTGTCGCCAAGCACTTAACAGTGTATTCCGGTAGCAGTCCTTGAGAGCCAGAAAAATTACAGGTTAATGAGACCTAACAACTGGACGTCTCAGTGTGACGGGCACAGTGCAATTCGTCGTTGACGAAATGCGTCTGTTATAGGCAGAGGTTAGTCCACTTAACATCAGGTGGGCTTCGGTATTGTTCCGTCACGAAACATAAAAAAAATTAAAATAAAAAATATTAATGTTATGTCACCACGACTGTTAAGAACCAAGTTCGAATTTCCAATATTTTTCCTTTATGGGGTAATTACTACGAATATAGGTAATTACTTCAAACATTATTTGTATTTATGTAGTTTTTTATTTGTATTTTTGTAAAATAAAATAAGTTATTTAGGTATCTCCCTCGCTCTACAAAATCTAATTTATCACATGAGGTAAGTTTCTGTTACGAATGAAACTGCATAGTTTCTGTTAATAATTAGTTTAGATACATTATGCATGCTTATCTTAAAAAATATATTAATTTTTTACTGCTGCTGGTAAGCATTTGCTGATAGGTAAGCATTTGACCACTGTCTTACCTGTTTACCGGTTGTAAGTGATTATGTGGTCGAAGATGATTGTTATGTTGATCAAGCGCAGAATGTAATAGGAATTGGATCTAAAAACTAAATTGTATAGAAAACCACTAGTAAGTTATAGTACTCGTAACTTAATATGGATGCTATTCTACTTGCAAGGAATGTTTCAATAGACACATTTGGATCTATGGTTCATTGATGTACTTTTTATGAAATTGAACACCTGATCTGACGTGAAACGTTGCCCGCGGCTCAAAATGGCTGTGATCCTGCTTCTCTTGATTCGACTGCGCTTATATTTAGATTTCTTGACTACCTATATGCTTCCTTACAAACTGAATAACGTTAATTGGTTAAACAACAACAAAAGTTCAACCTTTAGGTTGCCTAAATACTATCTTTGTAGTAGTTATAGAATGTTGTAGTATAGTTTGTTTAGTTATATTTTGAAAGATCGATTTATTTATTTCACACGCGCGGTACCTTTACATATGTTTTATCCTTTCAAAAAACCAGACCATGAGTCATGTAATTAAAATAGGCTAAGATTTCGACCTTCGAAGTACCTTTAATGATATGTTCCTAGTTGATCCGATAGCTACCGATCTTAATGAAATCATTTTCCATTCTTCTCGCAGTGACTCTATATCACTTTTTTGTTGAACGTGGCAGTAAAATGTGGAATATTTTATATAAAATTGTGTGGCACCTTGATACGAACGTCGAAAAAGTTTAATCAAATCAATGCTAGTGGGCATTTGGACTACCTTGGGCCGTTTGGACTAAATGCTTTAATCATAGTAACTGTAGAACATCGTAGACACCTAAATTTTATAAATAATTTTGATTTGGATTTAAAACCAAGCACTAATCATCAAACCCTTCCATGTCGGTCTTTTCCGTGTGTTGTAGAAGTAGATAAACGCCACCAACTTCGTTGTTCACCCATTATACCCGACGCACGAACCGATACCAGACCCAATGCCCGAATTACTAAAAGGAGGAACCTATGAACCACATTTCTCTCATCCTTTAAGAGCGAGCCTATTTCTACACATAATGCTCAGCTCTAATAATTTCTTGTATAGGATAGGAATGCGGCTGTTTTTTGTTGCCGATGGATTAGCCTTTGACCACAATCGCAGCTGATGGTAAGTGATGAATTGATGATGCAATCGAAAGTGGTAAACATGCTCTACACAGAATTGTTTCCATTATTAGGTACCTACTATAAAAGGTATTCAAATAGGTGGTGTTCCTAGTGGAATTATCTGAGGAAATTAATATTATGTTGATAATTATTCCTGATTTATTAATTCTCCCTAGAGGCTTTCAAGGGCAGCTATAGCTATATCCTGGAGCTTGCCAACATTATTGCGGTCGACACCAACTTGGATGGGTGACCGCTAGTGACATTATTTTCCACCCAATTTGGGTCTGAAAGCCGTTGGTTCCGGTTTAGTTGTGGTGGTAGGGCATCCTGCCTGGTTTGTTAGCTGGTTTGTTATAATTTTGCACACTCTACTTTTCTCCACTAATGCGAGGATATACCTAAAACTCTTGCCAATGTTTGCAATCCCGTTACATAATATAAACTTTTACAACAACTTTAAACCTCTTTGTATTTTTTATTTTGGCAATGCTTTGTATATTAGCCTTTTCGTCTCTTAAGTGAGTTATTCCCAACTCGTCACATTACCGATTCTTTACCTACATTTCATTTCCTAATCAGGTATATTACAACTTCAGAATGTCGAAATCAGGAGAGAAATTTTAATTCTATAAATTCATTTCCCCCACACTATTTATTTATAAAACCGGGTAGTTATTGCGGTCCGATTTCAACATTATTTTCCGTTCAGTTTGATTCCACTCATTTTGTCAAAAATTTGTCGGCAAAAGATAGAAACATTTTTATAGGGATATTATAAAAACAACTAATAACTAATAGTTCGATTCTTAAATATACATAACACCTTTGTGCGATTGCTTATCTCTCTTTAGCTGACAATTGAATGTACATTGCGGAATTCGCGACCTAGCATAAAGGATGAAACACCAGCATCCAGGCTATCTTTTAAAACCGTAATTTTGCATGTAAAATATCCGAAACCAGAACTTATCGGGCAGTAAGTAGGTATTAAGTAAGCTTTGGCAGAACACACATTATGAATATTACGATACGACGACGACGCAATGCTTGAGGCGATGGTACCACGTTGTCGGCGCCCGCGCACGCGTCATTGAAATACGCGACCATTGTGAACCGATCGTTGAATAAATATTTAATATAAACATTCAACAAAAGTTAGCGTACCACCAACCCCCATCATACCACCCAGCGCGGTTCGTACAAAGAACATTTTACCTCCGGAGGTTCTGGACACACCGAAGCGACTACTACGACGACCGACGTCGAACTTATAAAGTAGCAAAGTACTAGAATATAATGTTTACGGTGTGAAACATTTTAATTGCAATTAATTTGTTCTCAGCATACTGTACCCAAGTATTCAAGACGTTATGCAATGATTATGTTATAAGATTTATAAGTTTATGTTATAAGACTGTCGTTGTCACAGCTGGTATTTTTAACTCCAGCTTTAAGATGTGCTAAACCAGTTTTAAACTCATAATACTGAAAGAAGTACGGTCACGTGTTCAACAACTAGCCACTCGTACACAATAAGCCACGCCTGCATGTATTTGAAAAAAGTGACGTTACCGATCCATGCAATTTGGAAATTTAGACTCCGAAAGGGCACCAGCCCCACTCCCCGAATCGTCAGACTCAAGACCGTGTAGCGGTGTGGAATGAGATTTTCGAAAAAAGAAATGGTGACTTATAAATAATTTTATTCGACAGTACATTTTTTCATAGCAATTTTGGTCATATTTCTCTTCAGGCTCTGTAGTATGCTTCTCTAAACATATGTATCATGTGTTAAGTAACTTAAAAATGCTAATTGCCAAACCCGTGCGTGATAGAGTTGGTCCACAATAATCTAAAATGCTACGGTTTGTTTAGCGACTACCTTATCAAATATATATGATTCACCGTGCGGTTACAGTGAAAGGGAATGAAACTGAAAGATTGTCTTGGTCTAGCACAGGAGCAGGGCGAACAAACCCTTTTCTAGAATAACTATGCACCAATTAACACTCCTTTACCCAAGGATGTATTTGCCTTCACCGCTCGAACTTCCTCTCCTGCCCAGTCAATCATATTTGACAAGATTTGACAAGATTTTGAAGCAGTGATGGCTCAGGGGCATTGGCTATGGACTGCCACGTAGCAGGTTCATGGTTCGAATGCCGCCGAGGGCTTGAGATTCTCCGCATGGTGGAAGGGCATTTTGCGAATGCCCGCCTGGCTAACGACCACCCTCAAGTAAATAATTCTATCGCCAAGCACCTAAGGGTGTGTTCCAGCAGCTGTCCTTGAGAGCCAGTGAAATTACAGGCACATGAGACTTAACTACATGTCTCAAGGTGACGGGCACAGTCCTTTTCGTGACTTGTAACGAAATGCATCTGTTATAGGCAGAGGTTAGTCCGCTTAACATCAGGTGGGCCTCGAGCTTTTTCCGTTACTATAACAAAAAAAGAAAAGATCCTACTGGTGCCGCTTTGGAAACGAGTTCTAGGATAGTAAGATCAAATCCAAAATAATCAAGAGTTGTAACAAACCTGACATGAAAATAATGATTCATCAGATGAGGAAGAATATGTAGCCAGTGAATAGACGTCTGATGTGGAAGAATTTTTAAGTAAATCAGGAATCTGATGTTGGAGCAATCGAAAAAAATTGTTTGATAATAAATAAAAAATGATGTAATATCACCTCAACTTATTATTTTCAAATTTTCTACACTTAATGGTTAAAAGGTTTTATTTGATGATTAAAACTATGAAGACTACTAACTTTTAAGACATTATTGTTAATTGTAGCACCACCACCTGGTTAATAGAGCACCATAGTGCACATAGCTAGCCAATATGGACAAAACTAGCAAATGCTAAGCTGGGCACTAATTTATGATGTGAAACAATTATTAGTATGTCTGTCACATGTGCTTTATGTGTAAATAATCTGTTAGAAATTGCTTAAGTTATAAATAAATAAATTTCATTTCATTTCAATTATAATATTGAGAAAAATAAAAATTTTTGAAATTACGTCATAAATAAATAAATTTCATTTCAAATATAATATTTAGAAAAATAAATATTTCCTTAAAAAATATTCTTAAATTAAATTTTAATTATATCCAATTATGTAGGAAATGTATTTACCTTTTCACAATAATGTAGTATAATCAGAAATAGCACAGTAATATTTAGTTCGAAGTTTACGAACTAATAATTACTTTGTTATTGCTGATCGAAATTTTAGTAGTTTGACTGTTGAACAGCTGATCCTACATGTTATTGTAACACCATAAACAACTATAGTTGTAGGTATTAATTGATGTGTGTCCTGGATCAAATCTGGATAAACTTTATGAAAACTTTGTTTTTTTATTATAAGTAATAAAAAAAACTGATACTTACTTTAATATTACCACTACAATTTGTTACACCATGTATATTACTTGTGATTGCGTACAAAATATTGAATAATACGTAGCAAGGGAAATACTAAGCAATCTAACAAATTAAAAACTTATGTAACTATGCTATGTAGTCATTATGAACCAATAACAATTAGTTCGTCTAGTCTTCGCAATCCCATTTAGCTTAGGTTTGTCTGGCGCTTCACTCGGTCACTCGGACCACATGCTTGATTGATCCTTGAAAGGCAGAATAATATCGACCTCTTTCGGACATTATTTTGTTTTTGTTCCAATCTCTGAGTCCGAGGCAGTGTCCCGGGTTTGGTGCGGCGCACAATGAGAATCTTCTACCTATGGTAAGTTTGATTAAGTGCCTAATTGGGTTGGCAATCATTTAGATTGGCATCTCCTTATGAGGTATCATTGCAGCGGGCACTTTTGATAGTAGCCTGAATAAATACTTACATATAAAATCTCAAATAACAATTGGTACTAATGAAGTGTTTTTCATTTACGTACCTACATTACATTGTTTTCGGTTGACTGTATTTTTAGTAAATAGAAATAAAGTGACTTCCAGTTAACAAAGAGGTTTTTATGTCTCCACCGATTTATATTTTCTACTAGAACCTTCGAAGTTGATGATTCTTATTTTCAGCGTTAGTTGAATTACATAGACTTGGGCCAAACAATCTTTTAGTTATGCTCTTGAACGTTATAAGTGCCTAGGTACAGAAGTTCTGAAGGGTACAATGGTTATTCTAATGGACTCGTTTATATAGATAACTGAAAGGAGTAAGAATCTATCTAAGGTTGAATGGTTTAGGATTCTAAGTATGAATGATATGAAAATATATATATACAAGTATATACCCTTTCAAACATTAAAAAAACGGTACAGCGCAAGATGGATTGGTGCAGGGGAGAGTTCCGTACTTGAGTCACTGTATTAACTAATACTATTGCTTGTAAGTCTGCTTATGATTTTAATTGTGTTTTAAACAATATATGAATCTTTAACAGTATCATGGGGAGTGTTCCGAGGAAATATTTGGTTACATATCTGCCGCTGTATTTCACCTTTGGACGTTCACTGTCTAGAAGTTCACAACGTGCAAATGCACAACCGTGCAAGTGCAATTGCGCACATCTGCCATGTGAAGTTTTTCAGAACAGATGAAGACTTAAGAGACAAGCCTTCTAGAAAAGAGTGTATTCCCTACTTTCCACAAAGGTGGCAATGTATCGTCGAGACCTAAAGTATTGCGGTTGTGCGCGAGCGATGGTGATCACTTACCACCAATATAAAACAAAAAAAAAAATGATTTATTCATTCATACCGTATGAAACAAAGATAAAAACTATATTGTTTATGTTATGAATCGTGTGTAAAAGGCTATTTTATTTTATTGTTCCCTACGGGTGTGTTATGAAGAGTTGAAAATAGTAAGTGACAACCTAACTATTTCTTTGCATGCAAATTTCGTATGTAATGTGAGTATATATTCATATTTATTTTTAGTTTCACGCCTATATGGAATAGAAGGGGTTATGAAAATTTCGTATTGAGTTTTTAACATCTGCATGTATATTATATATATCCCAAGCTAGGATATAATAATATTAGTTGTAAACAATAAATTGATTTTACACAATGTTTCGCTACTCCTAATAATTTATTAATAGGTACTACGTGTATTATTTAAAAAAGGAACTCAAGAACAGTTCCAACACGATATTTATGGGCTAAAGAGCTTTCACACATTTAAAGGAACTTTTTAGTTATACACAACTAAAAAGATATAAGATATAAAGAAGTTTTATAAGCCCTTTTGTAAATTATTGACAGGAGAGTAAAGGTACATTTAATATATATTTATACTACTTAATCATATTAAATTCTAATTACGTTTATATAAATCATTGATTAAAATGTAATTATTATATTTTTTTATACATAATACAGTTCAATAAAATTTACAGTTATCACGTTTGCACTTGTCCTAAGAACAAAGATTCTAAAAGCTGCATTGACACGAATTCTTTTAATGTGTAGAAGGGATTGTTTTCAAAAAAGTTCTTAAGTTTTAGTTTGAACAAGCTATATTTTAAGGTGGTCACACTTTTTTGTAATTTATCATACATTAGTATTTTCGAATAACGACCTTAAAGTTCCTTTAAATATGTGAAGGAACTTTTTAGTTGTACATAACTAAAAAGTTCCTTTAAATGTGTGAAAGATACATGTATCTAGCCAGGTTTCCTGGTTATTCCTGGTTGCTATTGTACTTGATCTATGGCTTACGAAATTTAAAGAGCTATTAAGTATTTATTGTACCCCTTATAACAAACAATTTCCATTTGTTAAAATAATATTTTCATTGATCCCAAAAGACTTAGACTTAGCTATATCTAATCATTGCTTAGTTTTTGTACAGCAAAAGAAGGAGTAAGGATCTCTGAACCTCACACTAGGGTGACCTATAGTGTGAGATTCAGGCTCTTCCATTTGTTATGTCTCTGTAAGTATTATAAAAAAATATATAAAAATAACTAAAGTATGTTTTTTTTTTTGCTTGATATGTTAGCCTTTGACCACTATCTCATCTGATGGTAAGTGATGATGTGGTCGAAGATGTTGTTCAGGCTAACCTAGAAGTACTGGCTCTCAAGGACAGCTGCCGGAACACACCGTTAAGTGCTTGGCGACAGATTTTCTACTTGAGGGTGGTAGCTAGCCAGGCGGACATTCGCAAAATGCCCTACCACCATGCTATAACGACTGCCATCCTAAGACGACAACTGGGACCGACGGCTTAACGTGCCCTCCGAAGCACGGAAACGCTCATTAGTAATGTCACTAGCGGTCACCCATCCAACTCATGACCGCGGGCGACGTTGCTTAACTTTGCTGATCGATTGAGAACAGCTAAGTAAACTTCGCTACGAGCGCTTCAAAAATTATTATCGTAATATAGCATACATAGTAAGGCATCAACAATTAAAGATAATATATTATATATACAACACTACACATAATGAATGACTTATTAAGTAGTAACACTATGAGTTAGTACTTCGAATAAATAAAGCAACTTTTTATACCCTAAAAAAATCTCAAACTTCTAAAAATGAGGACGATTGATGTTTAGTGATCGCACGTGTTATACATGCAATTTGTTGTTGACCTTAAACCTTACTTACCGCTTAGTCGAGATATACTAAGATTGTATATCTCGACGAAGACACAATATAATAAATAAATGGCATCTCTGAGGTCTAAAGTCCCGGGATGTCAATCAAAACGACGACGGGACAAAAATAACAGCTTTTTTCCTTTTTTGGCCCTTAACTGCACATCATAAATTCATCCATGACAGTCCTTCACGATAAATATACACCAAAGTAAATATTAATTTGATGTATTCAGATTTTTATGAATGTATTATTTTGCAACAGAAAATAAAGGTAAGTATATTTTTCATACAGGTCGCAACGGGAAGGCAGCTGGCCATAAAACTGAAGATAAAACTTTTCCATGTTTATGTCCTTGTGCTGTCTTGTCTTGTGCGTTGTACGCGAAATCATACTTAATTTGTTCTTGTGTTGTATTGCTAGAGAAGATATTGCAGGTAATATACCAAAGATACCAACCACACAAGAATGAGATTTTGAAGCGCTCGTAGCGAAGATTGCTTAGCTGTTCTTAACCGATCAGGAAAGTAAAGCAACGTCGCCCGCGGTCATAAGTTGGATGGGTTAGCTAGCCATTACTACTGAGCGCTTTCGTGCTTCGGAGGGCACATAGCCGTCGGTTACCACTCTCAAGTAGAAACTCTGTTGCCAAGCACCTAAAGGACTAAGTGACAGCCAGTAATTCTAGGTTAGCCTGAAGAATGTCTTCGACTAAATTATCACTTACCATAGGTGAGGTAGTGATCAAAGGTTAACCTATCAGGCATAAGAAAGAGGTAGTAGATAAGAAGATTGCATAGAAAGTGATGGATTATTTCGAATGACGATTTTCTCTATTTTTATTAGAAATTTGAAATGTTATATTTAGCTAATGTTGCTTAATGTTTGTTATTTTCAGAATTATTATTTCAGTTAATAATACTATAATAATGAAATAATAGGGCATTCATAAATTATTATTTTAGTTAATTAATAAGGGCACGGAACATAGCTACAAAGCTACTACCGACTGGGTCCCACGGGGAGTGCTACATGCCATATGCTATATGCCAACTACATGCCATATGACTGGCCTAGACGGAGGTAGAAGGAGGCTTCTTGACGCTTATAACAAGGACTGGTATATCAAAGCAGTTGATAACAAAAGTTGAAAGGAAAAGAAGGCCGTCAGCAGTAGGACAATATAGGGCTGAAAATAATAATATAAGTAATTAAGAAGAAGCTATCTAACTAGAAAGCAAACCAACATTTCTTATAAGTAGCAAGGTAGTTATTTTCTTTATAGTATGTATGTACCATATTTCACTCGTGTTTAGACAATAAATACTAAAAATACTGAGCAAATAAACTTTAGCACGGGACCCCGGGGTCAACCTACTACTAGTTTCCTATACATCTATAAATAAAAGGCTCACACTGAGCATTATATTACCACACTCGTAGGTAAGTTATGATTATCATAACGTATGATATCAAATAAAGTGATTGCAGGCTACGCTTGAATTAGAGGAAAAATCTTTACTAATATGTGTAAGTACCTACAGATTGTAGATATACCCACTTAACTTTATAACATACGCTAAGATTTGCATTTACTTACTACAAATATCGAGATGCTTCATATATAAAGCATACTCGTAACATCTTGAGGAAGAAATATTGCCGTCGAAGGACCATAAAAATATATTGCAGATGACGCGCAGAGCTGCTGATTTAGCGGCTGTATTGTATATGAAGTTTTATAATACCCATAAACTTGAGCTTTGAAATATAACCTTTATTTACAAAAGGGTAAGGTCTCATAAAGAGCCGGGTATGCGACTGAGGTTCTATGGCCCCAGACGCCAATGGATGCCATAAAGAGCTTTTTGCGATTATTTGTATTCGGATATCGATAGCGAATTATATTATGAGCATATCGATCCTGATTTATAGCTGCAGATAGACAGAAATCTGTGTTGCAATTTCTTGCGCAGGAATCGGTGTGAAAACATTTATAATAAAACAAATATTTTATTGAAAATTAAAGCAATGCACGAAAGCGATTGTAAAGAAATACGAAATAAAGTTATACCTACGTACCAGTTTAGTAAATCTCAAAGTGTTTAAAACGCATTTTATGTTTAGTAATATCGATAAAAGATCTCAAAGTATTGAATAATACCCGAATGAAATCAGGATATTCAAGTTTCATCGACATTTTTAGTAAATTTCTAGGGCTTTGAGTAAGTATACATTGCTTAGGTAGGTAATCTATACTCAAAGTTAAGTAATATAACTTTGTAATTCATAGTCTAAATGGCAGCTTATAAAAATAATATGGTGTTAATATATACCCTCTTTCATTTGATATATCACATTACAGTCCGGCAACGCATCCTGGAGACCTCTGGTATTGCGGATGTCCGTGGACGATGGTCGTCACTTACCACCAGGGGAGCCGCATGATCGTAATATCTTGAAAACATTTTAATATTATCATCTCAAATTGGTATCGTTTAAAAGTTCGTTTATTTACGGTATACTGCCGTACTATGGTCCCTTAACTATATGACACGTTTGAAAGATTTTCGTACTTTGGTCTCTGCATGAGAGATTGTGTGTTGTCATCGGATTTACGGAACCCTAATTATAGAAATTGTTTTATATGTGATATTTAACAAATTGGGGATAGAACAGCTCGCGGGTCCGGGTTAGAATGTCATACCCTCATCTCAAATCAAATCAAATATCTTTATTGCATATAAGATTCATATTTATTCGTAGATATCAGATAACAATTACGGTCTTAAACTTAACTTAAACTAAAATTGTAGTTCCTGTGATACCCCGTAGGGGCACTGCAACTTACGAGAGGGTACATTTTTAAAACTATAATCTTACACATAATCTTATCTCTTCCCGTGGATGTAGAAAGATTTGACTACGGTAAAAATACAGGAATATGGGCAGCAGTGCCTTCTGAAGAATTGCCATCATCAACTGTGATCACCAAGGCGTCTGCCGTGTGTAGGGACTTCCAATTTTTTTTTTGCAAATCCCCCTTTTATGATAAATCTTAATTTTTTCAACGGTGGACTACTTCCGGCTGATGATCATCATATAGGTAGCATCAAGTAAACATTCTAGGACACATTACATATAAAGTTGGTAACAACAAACTTTTCCATGGGAGCTTATTTAGGCGATTAAAATTACTTACATTACTTCGTGATCAAAATGCTGGCACCTATTTGGCTGAAAGAATAAGCATTGCAATTCAACGGGGCAATGCTGCCAGCATGCTGGGCACGCTGTCAACTGATAGTGGGCTAGAGCATTTGGGCTGCCTATGAGTCCAAATGCTTTTATTGTAGTAGCTGTAGTGTAGTATATAGTTTGTAGTATTTTGTTAATAAAGGCATACCGCCGGTATAAAAAAAAGCTGTATATAGCTGTGATGCTGTAGAATCTGACAGCATAATATTTAGGTATCTCGTTAAGCAGTCACCGTGAAATTACTCACAAACTATGATTAGATAGACACAGCTGTAATTGTGCGTAGATAATGTTGATTATTGTCTTGTAAACACTCGCGTCTTTTACAATGTTTTAGCCGTAGGTCTTAGGTGTGCAATTTGCTTCAAAGTGCTGCCTCGATCCCAGCGAAGCGAGGCCGTCAGTCCGTCTGTTTCACTTCAGTCGTAAAATAAAGTAAAAACGTAGTGATATGAAGTATTTATCTAAATATTATTATTTAGTTTTGTCCATTATCTTGACATATTATTTATTATGAATACATTTTAAAATAAGTAGTTTTAGGTAAAAGAGCAGGCAGATTGGCAAATTTTTAATGATTTCATATGTTTTAAACAATATAATAAAATAACATGCAGAAGCTCACGAACGAACGAATCTCACGACTTCACCACCACGTGAATGTTAAAAAACACAGACATAGTGAGAAGGTTAAAAAGGACAAAACCTTTTGAGTTAGTGCAGTTGAGTGACAGTGATAAGTAGTGAAGTGAGTGCTACATATAGAGAACACAAGAACACATAGTGTCTTCCCCTTAATAGAGACAATAAAATCGGTATTAATGTACACATTCTTAATTATACTCTATCTAGCATTTTTAGTCAAACTAAAATTACTCATTAATCCGTAGGTATTGTTGGCTAGATTGTATGCAATGAGGTACACAAAGTAAGTCATTACAGAAAAAAAAAATATTGTTATGAAGACCATACAAAAAGATCTAACACACTGGGGCGATTAACATTTTTAAACAATATCATTATGAACTATGACCAATACCGTATAGGTAGCAAGAGGCTCGTTTTACAATCGGTATACATCAAAATGTACCTTAGTTACCTTGAATAATCACACGAAATTTTATCTTGTGAAAATTAATAGACTTATCCGTAATAAAAATTACGGAAGTTTCAAATTTATTCTTACTTATTTGTGTATTATTTAACACTTCTTCACATGTATCTGAAATGCACAGATGACTAATCGAATAATGCAGAGGTAACAAAAATTACACAGAATGTACAGCTAACATTGTCGCGTAGCAATGTATGGCTTATATTGTACTGTCAATTATGTACATAGCATAGCCTAATGAATTCAAAATACTCATCCGACTGTTCCTCAGGTGGCTTAGAAAAGAGTCGAATCGTGTGAAACCGAATCAGGGCACCCACCACCCAAACAGTTTTGTCTGCTCTACCTGTAGAATATTTTTTATAAGTTGGAGGCGCGGATGTGGAGCTGTGCTAGTACACTCGCAGCGAAGAGCAGCGAACGAAGAGAAGCCGGTACGGCGGAAGCGGAGAGGCGGAGATTGGACCACGAAGGCCTACTAAAGCAGAAGCTGCAAAGGCGTAGCGAGTACGCTGCTGCGACGAGTTAGCGAAAAGACTAAGCGAACAGCGCTGGACTTGTCATGGAATTACTTTGCTTCTAATAAAGACATTGGTTTGTTAATCCTAACCTTGTACTTAATGATACAAACTGTATTGTTCACTCTGTTCCTGATCTAATACATGTACCTTTATTTTAGACGTGCAGTATTCGTAATACATTTAGATTACGTAAAACGAAACGCTTATTATTGAATGACACCATTTTATTTTTGTTCTTGTGAATTTTGACTAGGTACTACATTATCGTCCGGTGGGCCGGGCTAGAATATCATCCCCGTTACTACCTGTTGGGTGTCGTAAGATGCGACTAAAGGTAAAAAAACCTGAAGGAGGGCAGGAGCGCCTTCTGAGGAACAGATAATAGATAAGATATCTTAAACTGCGATCCCCAAAACGCCTGCCAAGCGTGGGGATTATGACAAGCCCCCCCTTAATGGGGGAAACTGTGTTCAGCAGTGGACAAACGTATTAAAAAAATATATCAAATTATTTATAAGAGCATACCATTGCACAGAACTTAGAATTATTTAATCTGTGCTCATTATCATCCATTAATTGTCTGTCGCTGCAAATATTTGATATAATATGTACAACTATATATAAATGTATTTACACGTACGATTATTCACACAATATCTGAACAAATAATAAGGTACAATATATCCTGAAGCACATTAGCAACAAGCCGAGATAATTTGACATGGCCTGACACCGACTCGCTGATCTTGTGGCAGGAACAGCAATAGCATTAATCTGAGCTGACAGCTCAATTACCAACCCTTTGAGCCCTTAGGTACTGTACAGACAGGCTGTGACAGTACTCTTCTCGAGAGCGAGACTTACAGGATGTTAAAAAAGCATTATGGCGAGCTTAGGCTCTCTGAGTAGAGAGATGAGAGAAGCTATATGTTTTATTTTGAACAGTGCCGTTGTTTATATGTGTATATGTCTTATCTGTTGATAATTAGAAGCTTTATAGTGTATTCGGTTTACCATTTTTCACGTTATAAATTCTATATAAAAAACGGATGAAGAATAATAAAGTTACTGTACACTTCAATCTATACATGTCATAAGTTTTAAGGTGTACTTAAATCTTATTATGTTTATCTTATATCTACATGTAATTGTGCGACGTATATTAATTGACACCTATAGGTACGTATGTACATAACATCATTTTCAACTATTACTTGTTCATTAGTTTCAGAGTTTGTTGTAAGTTTATTACTAATTTGACAGTTTTGAAGTCACTTTGATAAGTTTCGATATATAATACTGACTCAAAGCCCATAAAAATCTAAAATATGTTCCGTGCTAAAATTAGCAGTTCGCTCCGTCCAAAATGCAAGACCATTTGAGGGACTAATCCTTTTCACATGTGTCTTTCTTCGACGTCTAAACCGTATGTATTTGAAATATATATATAATACAGATTTAAAATAGTAAGTGTGTCTATCGATTGATAGTTTTGAATCAAATCGACAATGTCATTTAGAAGGAGATACCAATGTTGGTTCGCGAAACTTTATTTCACAAAGTAATTTTTAATTCTTGAAGTTTTGGCGCCACTTTTGAGAGCCAGTAATTTTAGGTTAGCCTGAACAACATCATCGACCACATCATCACTTACCATGAGGTGAGATAGTGGTCAAAGGCTAACCTGTCATGCAAGAACAAATAAAACCAGTGGTGCGTATTGGAAATGTGTTTGTTGGATCTGCCAAATTTAAGTACTTACATCTAAATTTGGCAGTTTTTTAGTGAAAGTGGATCACTTTTAAAGTCCGGTCATATTCGACTTAGGCTTTTTCAAGTAATTAGATAATTGTCGGTAACCTTATCCTTTCCCAGTGCATACATGGCTTTACGCGACATTGTTGTTGTTGATATAAATATCTTACTTAAAGTATATTTTTTAGCTGTAACGGTTAAAAAAAATTGCTTGAAATTATATTTTGCCCACTGAAAAAGTTCATGAGCACAAAGTCAAAGTCAAAATCATTTATTGAGTTTAGGCGTCTACGACGCTCTTATAAAGGTCAATTACAAATTTTAGTATTGAAATATTCTACAGTGTACTGCCACGTTCAGCAAATGAATTGTATAGAGCCACTGCGAGAAGAACGTCTTTTAATTTCTTTTAAACATCTTTTAAGAATGTGTTACATACTTACTATACTTATGATAAAGTTATTACAATATTTGGTAAAATTATGTAGGTGACAGGCAATAGCTTGGCAGAGGCAGAATTGTCCAAGCATTTTTGTTGTTAAAGTAATCAGAAACTGTGTAGTAGGATTATTTAATCAATATGTTTTTCACATGCAACTTGAATGTCCCTTCTGTGAGCGTTGTAATATGTTTGGGAACTTTATTATAAAACCATACGCAACTACCTAAGAAGGGCCTTTTATGTGTCTTTGCTAAACTAAATATTATATAAAACAGAGCAGAAAGGGCTGATGCAGTGGCAGTAACGTGCACTGTGCATTGTATGCGGTCAAACGGATTTGAAAAGCAATTAGGCTTATTTTCTTTATCTTTAAACAAGTTTTAAAACGAATCGTCATGTATACAGTGCACTTCTTGGGATTGTGCTCAACAAATCGCATTACAATAATTCAAAGTCGTCTTTTAGATCTGACGGCGATCATAAAAGTTGTTCGTGGCAGCCGCCACAACGCCTGTTTATTGTGTGTATAATTATAATTGCATTTCTTTATACTGTCCGTGATATGCTCTTTATGTTTTGTGAAGGTTTGTTTTCACTTGAAAAGGTTGGATTTTGCGTTTATTTTTGTTATGAATGTGGTTCTGTGTATTTTGAATAGCTCATTTTGACAGGTGAGACATTATTATGGTTACAGGAAAATATTTAGATATACAAAACATTGATTTGTTGTACGTCATAAAAATATGTAAGAACAATACTCTTTGAGGACATTTAAACTTGGGAGATACGATAAGGTTATGGTTATAAATCATTAGGATAAGTTCGGACAGATTTTGGGATATAGAGGATATAGTAGGTACTAAACTTTTTCTCATTTTCTAAATGGGTTATCCACGAAGACCAATATACCTACCTACTTATGTGATCTGTCGTTATCAATGTGCAGTGCTATGTATAATGTTAATATGTATACTTATTATATTAATTACCCTAATACTAACTAGTTTTTTTTAAGCTTCTAACTTAAATGATTACTGATTAATGACTTACCTAGTATGGAATGCGAAGTACAGACATAATCGTAGGTTTGTGCATTAGTATAATTAACGTTTGTTCTGTAATTTCCCTTGCTACAGTGCCCTTCACGCTTATGCAAAGTAGAGTTTGCACACTACTTACTGTTTCGAAGCAGAAATTCTGTTATTGTACCCAACAAAACGGGCTCTTGCTGAAGAGGGCTGCCACCTGGTATATTGAAATCAAACTAAACCATCACTTATCCACCAAGTGAGCCGCCACAGTACACATACCCTAACAAAAAATACATGGGCGTCTTAGTTTTCTTTAAAGCGCCATCTAGCAAGTATGATTGGAACTTCTTTCATATCAAAAGAGGTTTATTTCGCCGCGCAAAGTTTACAGTACATGAGGTTTTCAACAGTTGTAGAAAGTATAAATTACTTCAACATTTACAGTATAGATGGCGTTATATAACAGTATACTAATTAATTCTCAAAACTTTTTATCGCTGAATAAATAAATACCTACTCGAAAACAAATAAAACGCTTATTTATAGTATTTTTTATTTTTATTTTTTACCACCCTCTCACCTGTTGGTAAGTAAAATGTTACTTGCTCAGTGGTGTAGTCGAGAATGTTAAACAGGCGTAACCCGGTGTTTAGTTTTATCTAACCTATAGAAACTTGTTCTCATAGACAAATAAACGTAATATTATACTACCACAATGATACCGAGTACTACATGTAGGTATAACATTCCCGTAGACCAAACCTTTGTCGTGTTTCATAGTCAAAACAATTATTTGCTCTATATCGATTGATTAAAAAGCGTACGTATGTTACTTGCTCAGTGTTTCACGCATAGAGCAAATTAATATACCGGAAAGGTTCACGTGTGAGGCCTATGCAAGATTTGATGCAAAGGCCACATTAAAAAAAAAAGATTAATTATTATTAACTTCGGTGTACCTTACTCTATGTTAATAATGTACCTACCTGTGGGAGTCGTTAGAGGCGACGACTGGATAAGTAGGCAGCAGTGCCTGAAGAACTTCCATCTTACACTACAATCCCCAACTCACTTGCCAATCGTAGGGATTATGGCGAAGCCCATTAAAATATTTTGAAGCGCACGTAGCGAAGTTTACTTAGCTGTTCTTAATCAGCAAACCGATCAGCAAAGTTCGCGCGCGGTCATGAGTTGGATGGGTGACCGCTAGTGACATTACTACTGAGCGCTTCCGTCCTTCGGAGGGCACGGTCCCGGTTTTTGTCTAAGGATGGTCGTTAGTCGTTATAGCATGGTGGTAGGACATTTACGAATGCCCGTCTGGCTAGCTACCACCCTCAAGTAGAAAATCTGTCACCAAGCACCCAACGGTGTGTTCCGGCAGCTGTCCTTGAGAGCCAGTACTTCTAGATTAGCCTGAACAACATCTTCGACCACATCATCACTTATTATCAGGTAAGATAGTGGTCAAATGCTAACTTATCAGGAATAAAAAAAAATATAAAAGTTGTCATTTACCAACCGATAGTCCAACTGTGTTGTAGTCTACAGCCTGTAGCCTAGATGCCCGCTAGGGGTCCTAATAACTGAACAAAGAAATTGAAAACGTAGGTTCGTAGAATTTATACAAGGTATCAGAATGAAGAAAAGATATTTCAGAATTGTATTAAAAATATAATTAAACCAGTTATTACCCAGAGGAATGATGCGATCTTTGCGATTTGAAATTATAGTGAGTTGGCCAAGGAGCCGTTGAAACATTCAATCACGAAGGACCTTTTTTGAGAATATATTCCATTGCATATATTTGGTATATACATAGTTTACTAAAAAAAAATCATACGTGTTCCATTTGCGTTGTTAGAGATTTCAATAGTTTCTACTAACATCTTTAATTTTTGTATTTGGTCATTTAGTTATTTTTAATATCGGTTGCTCTAGGTTTAACAATCACGGAACCATTCTCAAGTGAATCAAATAATTTGTAGGCGGTGATACTCAAACCCCGTGGGGTGCCGAGTTAGAATTGCACTCCCCAATATCATCCCGTGGGTGTCGTAAAAGGCGACTAAGGGAAAAATACTGGAAGGTGGTCAGCAGCACCATCTAAAGAATTGCAATCTTACACTGCGATCCCCAAGCCGCCTGCCAAGCGTGGAGATTATGGCAAATACCCCTTTAATAGGGGAGGCTGTGTTCAGCAGTGGACGATCCGGCTGATACAGTACAGTACAGATACTCGAACTCATAATTTCGAGATTTTCCTATTCCTATTTAAGTTAAAATATATTTGACCTTTCCAATCATGCATGAACCTCAGCCTTCTTTCGTTTCCGACACTAAAACGTTGTTAGTAATAAGGTAACTACTTTTTAAAATTTTTCATATAAATAAAAATTCTTTATGATGAATCGTTTTGTATATTTCTTCTTCTTATATGTACTTGTATATGCGTGGTAGCTATATGTTGTATACATGACAATGAAATAGAAAAACTATGAATATTTTTACTTGTAGAGACACGGGGTGGTATAGCCTCACAGCTCCAGCCATGGCCATCATCATTACGGATAACAAAAGAAAAAGCACGAAGAGGCCAATAACATTTTATTATTTTGAATTTATTTGCATCTTTGTGCTCTCATCTGATGTATGCGTTTGCTAAGTATATGCTTAAGAATATATGGCAAGAAATCTCTCTAAAAGTATATGCTTTCACCATTATCAATCTATAATACACGCCTTAAACTTTCAACCTCAGTCACACATACTTTCAACTATCTATCCATAATAACTCCCAATAATTCATCTATGCAAAAAATTTTTACCTTTACTAATGTATATCTTTTTCATACCTTTTTCGTTCTCGGTGGCAAGACACATATTTAACCACACAATCTTCTTTATTTCAATACATATACACAAACCTGCACACGGTGTTTATTGGCCTACTACTTACCACAAAGTTACTGCTGTTCATAAAAAAAAAAATATTAGACAGTAATTAAACTACCCAATGGCTCCCAGTGTGATGCTCGCTTGCAACTCACGTACCAGGCTCAAAGTTCACGTCTTGTTTATTTGCGAGAGAGCCGGGAAAGAGCGCAAATGAAAATATTTCTATGATATATTTTACAGAATATAACGGTTGTTGCTGCTGAAAAGAAATGGTAAATAGCGTTGATGAAATAGCGCGCTGGTGGGCAGAGCTGAGAGAACAATTTGCGATTTAAAATGAGCGCACAGCGAGGTTCAAAATTTCTACTAGGGGTATAGAATAAATGTGTAGAAGTTGCACCGTTTCTGAACCGTTTAGTTGTTACAGGCATGTTTTCTCGTCTTTCCTACAAAAGCATGACGTTTTGTGTCTATCTATATATACTGTATACATTGCGCAAGGTTAAGAGAAAGTATATGTATCAAAAATACCTTTAAAGGTACAAGAGGCACCTTTTTGACTGAAGTGAAAGATAAAGTGCCGGATCAATAACAAATACATATTTAAAGAAAACACTTTATATTCTGTGAAAACACTAATATTATATTTTAGTAAAACACTTAAAATATATAATATATATATTGTGACACTTCCGCCTAATTTTCCTGCTAAGCCGACTGACGAATTTTCGACGCGGTTTACTTCTACACGAAACATCCCCAGACTCTTCGAACGCATGATCGAGTAAGTATTTTTTAAAATATCTTTCTACTATATTAAATTAAAATATTAATAAATATGGAATTCCGCAAAGTAACGCCTGAATCTATTCATTATATAAAGTTCCGGATTTAAAACCCTATTCTACAGCAAACTGTCATATTTAACCAACCAAAATAACGTCTATTCCGTAGGATGCCAACAGGCTGCTCTTCTTGGGCCAGCCATCTTTAGTCTTGCTATCCACATAATAATATAACAGGTCCAAACAAAACTTCCCAAGAGGTATTTAGGTGTCGGAATCTTAGGAGGCGATGCGAACACTGTATTATATGATTTGCAAGTAATTATTGATAAGTTCCTATTCTTGTTTGAAAGTTCCCGTGAGTATGAGACATATTAATGTTTTCAATAACCGGCTGTACTCAGCGTGAGTACAGCCGGTTATTGAAAACATTAATAAGTTCCTAGTGGCCTGTATTGAAACGCATACCTCGGGGTACGTAAATTTATGTTGCTCAATCGTTATCATGCTCGATTAAAAACGTTTAGGCTACTAATACCGCGCAAGCCTGGGATCATCTTCTAGGATTCCCGTATTTAATTAGTATTTAGTAACCGGCTAGGACTCGCGTAATATATACCGGATATTGCTCCGACCAGTTTCGAACTTATTTGAAGTTCTTCGTCTGGGAGTTACGATGGTGCACAGCCGTACTATTATACTTATACGATTCCATTAATTTCACGTATTGAAATCAATATTTAAAGAAACACTTAAGACATGCTAAACCAACAGGGTTTAATCAGCTGCGTCCGCGCAGTTTCTCGATGATCCACGGTGACGTTCAAGGTAAAGTCACTTTTATTTATATATAACCTATAATATATAATTTTTGATATGCTTTTGATTTGAGCATACCCTGATAAAAATAATAAAAGGAACTGATTCCTACCCAGAATGCCACCGCAGATGTGGCTGAAGATGTTGGTTTGTGCTTAACTTTGGAAAATAGCACAAAATCAAAAATGCCATATTTCCCATTTCACTGGCCACCTGTAGTTACTTAAAGTTCAAAGCATTCCCGTCTATAAAGTTAGATGACAATGAGTCATATAAAAGAATAGGATAATAGGAATTTACTAATTGCTATTTCAGTGATCAAACGTTATTCCAGTAGGTATGTCCCTGTTATTCCAGTGTAGTTACAGGAATGTAATCATTGAAAACGTCTAAACGGGAAAATTGTTCCCTTTGAACAGGAGTATGGTACAAAATCAATAATATTGGTATGCTTTGATAACTTAGTTTCGGCGTATGTGGTATAATGTGTTATAGCAGCTGGATTTGAGAGCCAGTAGGATTCTAAAATAAATTGAATTACATCTTCAACCTTGTCATCACTTACCATCAGGTTAGGAAGTGGTCTAAGGCTAAACTACCGGGTATATACAAAAACAGCTTTAGTCCGCTCGTATAAGATCTGCATGTTGAAAAAGCACGCAGTAAACACGTCCAATCTGAAAATGCCAAAGCTAATTAAGAAACTGCTAATGGATTCTCGGCTTTTTATTAATTGCTATATTTGCGACTAAATCAATAAATCTGACTATTATTTCTCAAAAACACAGTATCGCCATATGGTATTACCATCTGATATGCTTTTATATACTACTATTTTATAAAATACTTTATACTCCCAACAGTAGTGAAATGCCTTAAATGTCAGGCTAATAATATGTGCTCGGATTGGTGTCACAAAAATGGAAAAAAAATAGGGAGATTGTGATCAAAGGCTAACCTATCAGCAATTAAACATCAGGCTAGATCTGAATGCTGATGTATGACGGAGAAATCTGCATACCTACTGCTAATACCTAATTGTTGTTAGGGTAAGGTTGGGATCATTGGACTAGCGCTTTCATTGGACCACATAGGTATCTCGGGAACGGTTAGCATTAAAAATCATCAAACTTGTTAAACGCTAGCTTAATGACCCCTCTCCCAGCCCCTCTACTGCCAGTGTTGCCGAGCGCTTCATTAAGGAGAGGCGCGTGTTGCTGTGTTTAGCGGTCTACCGATGTAAAAATTGCGTGACATATAATACCATGTAATTATGTGTTTACTTAAAACACACAGCGTCGCTATGAAGAATGCTTTGTTTACTCACCCAGTTTTCTGTCTCTTTTGGTATAATACTACCTGTTTGTCACCGACCAAGAGTTGAATCTCTGCATGTATACAGCTGGCAACCCTTATCTGTCAACATTCAACTGTCAAACACAATAACATTTTCACAGTTATGTTATCTCTGGTCATAGCGTCTTTGTTTTCCCACCAAAAAGTGGAAACCGATTTTCTGAAAACAAATTATTTGTATATTTACAGTGATTTACTACTTTTTACACGTAAATACCGCATACAAGTGTTAATTCATTACGAAGTAGTGACATGAGTGATGTGAGTGCGCGTGGCGATCGACAATCGATCGAAAATGAGACCAATGTTTCCTCCCGGCTTGGTGGATTTTCTCGCGGAGAGAAAAGAGCCCCATCGCCAACTAGTGGGAGCGAAGGGTCCGACTCGGAGTCAGACGGTGGTTCATCGCGCCCTCCTAACAAGAGAGCATGACCTACGTTGCGGAACAAGGATCCTAGGGTCGACTCACTTATCTCTCACGTAACTTACAAGTTTTATGCAACAGTATCTTCCAATGCTTTCAAATTTGCCTGATAGTTCATATCAACTTACTGGCCAGCGTGCCCTCCCTTCTACGTCCTCGGAGGAATTCCTAACCAAACCCAATCCAGAACAGCTAAACTTAGGAGACATACACACTGTGGCTGACGGAGCAAAAATTATTAAAGATGCTTCTGATGACCATATAGAGGCACTCTTAAGACTGCAGCATTTCAATTCTGAGGGATGGAAGGATGTTAAATACTCAAAAACCCTACATTAATTCCTGGCAAAACCAGGATTTACCGAGTTAAAAATTAATGATGAATTGTGTCACTTTGATAAAGGAAGGGATCACCTGGCTACAATAGAAAGAGTTATGGCAGGGCTCACAAGTGGCTTGTCAGAACAAAAAGACTTAATAAAAAATAATTTGGAAGAATTAGTTAACTGGGCTAGCCGCTCTCCATCAGAACTAACACCAACAAACTTATTTGACAAGATAATGGAATTATTTGGTTCTAATTCAGCTAATTGTTGAAATATGGTACAAATACTACAGATAGTATGTGGAAAGAGGGCTGAGTCCATTGAAATTCGCAGGGACCGTATTATTAAAGAAATCCCAAATAAAAATTTACAAAATATCTTAAATAGAATACTGGGGGTATTCTATTTAAGATATTTTGTAAATTTTAAGCCCAGAACATCTGTTTGACAACAAGGCATTAATGCCTGTGATACAATCACTTGGAGGTACAAGTAACTGGCTCAATTTACCAATAAGTTATTTAAAAAATAAGCAAATAACGAAGAAGCGTCCTAGCCATAAACCTGGTCTCTCAACCTCATCCCAAGTGCCGAATTCCAGTAACCGTTATCCTAATAACCGTTATGAGTCTACTCGATCTCCCAGAAACAAGACTTCTCAGAAAAAGTTTAAAAAAGACACAAATTCTAACAACAGTTCCTTTCGCAATAAAAGGAAGAAATGACTGTCGGTTCAGGGAAGGCTGCCTGAGGGATTACTTACCAGCATGGAAAGCACTGGGTGCAAATATATACATACAAAAATAGTATCAGGTGCCCGCATCCCCTTTTCAAACAAGCCCCCCCTAAATTACCCATCCTTAGCCATGATGGCTTAGGCTATACAAGATAGAAGTTACTCCGGTCATGACAGACATAATAAAAAAATTGAAGGCCCAAAAAGTCTTAGAACAACCACCAAAGGTGAGTCCAAGCTTTCTATCAAAGATGTTCCATGTTCCAAAGACCAGCGGTGGTTTACGCCCTATTTTCGACCTAAGAGGCTTGAACAGATTTGTTCAAACCAAACATTTCCAGTTAATATCTCATGCCTCAGTCCCAGATTTCCTACAGGAACAAGACTGGATGGTGAAAATCGAAATCACAAATGCATACTTTTATGTGGCAATAGCCGAATCTCACCGCTGCTACCTAAGAATGATATACGATGGGGAATTGCTCCAAATGACATCCCTGCCTTTCGGTCTTTCATCTGCCCCTCACACATTTGCAGCACTAACAAACTGGATCGCGGAGATCCTTCGTTCCAGAGGAATCAGGATTCTGGTATACCTGGACGATTTCCTGCTCGTAAATCAGGACCACTATCAGCTGACTTCACAGACTGCGGAATTTGTGAGTCTACTGGAATCACTGGGGTGGCAGGTGAACTACCCAAAGTCAATTCTAGTTCCCACTCAACAGCTAGAATATTTAGGAGTAACATGGAATACGAAATTAAACACAGCATCTCTGTCACAAGAAAAGGTAAGGAAAATTCAGAAGTCCATAGAAAGGATGACACTGAGACCACACTACAATCTGAAACAAGTACAAAAACTTCTAGGCCAGCTAAATTTTTGCCAATTTTGTTGTACCAAGAGGAAGGCTACATTGCCGGCACCTACAAATCTTTCTTACAAGATTCAGAAGAAGTCAAAAAGAGAATCGGATTCTCCCACACCAAGTAAGAGACGATCTCCGATGGTGGCATCAAATAGCCAAGATCAAAAGAGCCCTACACCAGAAACCATACAGCCATTTTCTGACTACAGATGCAGCAGGCACGGGTTGGGGAGCCCAACTAAACGAGATTTTGATGTCAGAAACCTGGACAGTAGACCAGCTGAAGAAGCACTCGAACTGGAAAGAGCTGTACGCAGTATATGCAGCGATTCGCAATCAACGGAATCGCCTTCAGGAGGCCCACATTCTTGTCCAACCGGACAATCAAACCCTGGTGTCGTATATCAGGAACGAAGGGGGGACACGGTCTCTACCCCTGATGGATTTGACATGCAGGTTGTTGAGGCTGACAGCCAGGTTCAAAATCACCCTGTCAGCCCATTATCTCCCGGGGAGATACAACTGCACTGCCGACCACAGCATCTGTTGTCCACGGGGACAAAAGAGTTATTTCTTCGTTGGGGCACTCCAGACGTCGACCTGTTCGTGTCTGCAGAAACAGCCGTGGTCAAAAGATACGTCTCATTAGACTGCAAAGATCACTTAGCTCCATTCTCAAATGCCTTCAGCCGCCAGTGGGAGTTTCGTCTGGGGTGGATATTTCTACCACCCAATCTCATGCCACGAGTTCTAGCACACCTGAACAGCGCCAAAGGTCTATACATAATAATAGCTCCACGTTGGGAAAAGACCTTCTGGTTAGCAGACCTGAGATCACGAGCCCTAGAGCCACCAGTGACAATAAAGGGACTCTCAGAGAGCTTAGTGGATACATCAACCAATCGTCCCCCAGCACAAGTCGACCAACTGAACCTTCAGGCTTGGTTAGTTGGAGGTGGGGGCACGAAACTAGTTTGTGGTCAGAAGCAGAGAAACAGTTATTAAATACTAGTTGGAGGCAATCTACAATGAACAAATACTATCCTGCTATTAAAAGATGGCTTAAGTGGTGTGATACAAATAAGATTAATTATAGAAACCCTGAGTCTGGACAAGTTTCTAGATTCCAAGCATATTTACATTTGGAAGAAGGGCTCTCCTACAGTACCATTTTAGTACATAAGTCAGCTATTATCACATTCTGTAAATTAAAGCATGATAATTCCAATGATCAATTACTTCTGCGACAGATAACTAAAGCTATAGCTACAGCACAGCCACCAAAGCAGAAACCACCAATTTGGGATCCACAAATTGTATTTGATTGGTTGGCCAAGCCTTGTGAACGAAATACTTTGTTCTAAGTATCTAGGAGAACTGCAGCAATTCTTCTGCTAGCATCAGGGAGGAGGCTCCACGATCAAACATTATTGAAGATTACAGATGCCAACATGAGCCTCTCAGAGGACCAAATTATGTTATGGCCAGTATTTGGATCTAAGACTGACTCAGTAGGACACAGACAGTCAGGATGGCTCCTGTCAAAACATCCAAATCCTCAATTTTTCCTATTACATGGATCAAACGTCTTCTAACGATATCACAAGAGAGACGAAAGAATGAAGATGGATTGCTCCATTTGTTTATAACTATATTTGGTAAACCACGCCCAGCATCAAGAACTATCATAGGTGGTTGGATAAGATCTGTGCTTAAAGAATCTGGTATCACAGCAACTCCAGGATCATTTAGGTCAGCAGTGGCCTCAGCAAGCTGGGTAGAAAACCATCCAGTAGATAAGATATTGGCAAGAAGAAATTGGAAAGTTGTAAATACTTTAAAAAAAATTTACTGCAAAGAAATTCAAAGAAAACCTACAGGATCTAAGCTATTATTTGAGAATTTTCATCCTATTTAGAAGTCTGATTACTTTAATTTAGGTATAACATTAAACATTATTATCCAGTTATAATGCTGGTTGTGAGCTTAATGAATCTCAATTGATCTCATACTCTTATGGTATTAATATTGAACATAGAAGAATAATGTTGATTTTTTTTTCTTTTCATTATATGTTAAGATATTAGAGAGGTTATCAGTAACCCTTATTATCTTATTACTTATCTTATTAGTTATCTTTTATTTTAAATTAAGAAGTTGTAGAATTGATTTTATTTTGAGTTTACTTTTGATGAAACCTAGAAGGGTTTCATTATATTTAAATAAACAATTTTTATTTCACATAGCGTTTGTGTTTGTCACCAGCAGATACCAAACAGGTCTTCATAGCGACGCTGTGTGTTTTAAGTAAACACATAATATAATATTTTGAATAAAACAAAAAAAGTATTATGTGTTGTAGAAAAACACACAGCGTCGCGAGAAGTACTTCCTGGTGAAGACTCTATGACCAGAGATAACATAACTGTGAAAATGTTATTGTGTTTGACAGTTGAATGTTGACAGATAAGGGTTGCCAGCTGTATACATGCAGAGATTCAACTCTTGGTCGGTGACAAACAGGTAATATTATACCAAAAGAGACATAAAACTGGGTGAGTAAACAAAGCATTCTTCATAGCGACGCTGTGTGTTTTTCTACAACACATAATACTTATTTTGTTTTATTCAAAATATTATATTAGAATTATGTGCAACATTTTAACATTTTTCTTTTTGGTAGCATTGGCACATTTTATGGCGTTGGCAAATATCAAATAATGTATGGCAAAATATTTCAATAAAAAATTTCTTATAATAATTTTAGTAAAATAGTAGACAATTGCCATCATTGGACCAGTAAGAGGCGCTTGGATTGAACCAGTCCAATGATGGCGTCTTTTCAAATTGTTGGTCTTAGTATATATACTTTTGTTTTAGCATGGCCAAAAGAGGGCAGTATTATACTGGAACGAATTAAGCGTAAAATTGGCGCTAAATGCTTTTTGCGAGAAACAGGCTGGACTTAATGAGGCATATATGGTGTACCTAAAGCAACACTGAAACGAAGATTTGATAACATAAATATAATAGCAAAAGGCGAAAAGCAAGTAGTTAGTTAAATAGGTGATTTAAATCCAGAAGTAGAAGAAAAGTTAGTACAACATATTTTAGAATTAGAACGTTGTTTATAAGAAGCTTGGCTTTCAAAATAGCTGAGCTCAATGGTATAAAGCACAGATTCAATAAAGAGAAAGAAACGTCTGAAAAAAAAAATACTATGCATTATGAAGTAAAATAAGATAATGTTTTATATGATTATCATAAGTATTTTTTGTCATATACGATATTTTTATTGTTTTTAAGAATATTTGTAATTTTGCACGCCCAAAAATATAGTTTGTAATCATTTTAATGAACCGTTTTATTCAATGAAGTGTTTTCAATTTATCGATACAAATTTCGAGATTACTTACAGGCACCTTGAATGGACTAGTAAGCCATAATGACTGAAGTCCAATTATAGCAACTCAGTGGTCCAATCAAAGTAACAGTGATCCAATGATAGCAACTATTGTCAAATGTGTTTTTTATATTTTATACTTGACGAAAAAAATCTAAAACGATAGCTGCTGGTACTTAACTAGAAGACCTATTCATTCAACTAATATTTTTATCCCTAAACGTTACAGCATCAGTTTTATCTCGTTTCAAATTTAAGTGGTCCAATAGTAGCAACCTTATCCCAATGCATAAATCGCTACACTGTCGCATTGGGTTGAGTAACTGTAATGATAGCTGTAAGTTTAGATAGTAAATAAATAACATAAACAAATAAAATTCTGTCAGTTGAGCCTAGTGCTCATAAATAATGCCGACTTTACATATTTTTGTTTTTCCCTGACTCTAAACTCAATTTAATTACCTTCGTCTCATTACAGAACATACGTAAGTATAATATGAATTAGGACAAAGTTAATAATAGCACTATACTGTAGTTACAACGTAAACTGCAGGTAGATAATCTTACGTAACTACCGATTATTGGATTATATAAGAATTATTAAGGGTCATAGGGGAATCGAGAAATCGGAAATAGTTGTAGACATAAGTCGGTACAAAGAACACGTGTACACAATTTTAATGAATAAATTCAACAATTCTCGTTAAAAAATATAGGGTTTTTTTTATTTTTTTTTTAATGTTATTGTGACGGAACAAGCCCGAGGCCCACCTCATGTTAAGTGGACTAACCTCTGCCTATAACAGACGCATCGAATTGCACTGTGCCCGTCACACTGAGACGTCCAGTTGTTAGGTCTCATTAGCCTGTAATTTTTCTGGCTCTCAAGGACTGCTGCCGGAACACACTGTTAGGTGCTTGGCGACAGATTTTCTACTTGAGGGTGGTCGCTAGCCAGGCGGGCATTCACAAAATGCCCTTCCACCATAGTTAACAAGACAAGTGTTAATCTAATTGCAAAATGTCATGTTAGCTTAGCGGTGAGAGTATACCCCGGCTATAGGGGTGGATGGCACCGATTCGAATCCCTCGCATGTCGATAATGTATTCCCTCGTAATTTAGAAATTTTGAAATGTAATTTGCGAAGCATGCGTTACCTCAGGAATAAAAGTATTAACATTCTCGTTAAATTTGTTTTAAAACACTTACGCGTCTGCCCATAAGCTTCGAATAGACAAATTCAAGGAGTTTGCCTACCGCGGACTGCACTGAACGACTCCCCGCGGGAACCCCTCCGTTGCACCATTTCCGTTACACAAGTACATTCGTTTCATAACTGTATGTATGTGGAATAGTGGTAAAAGTCCGATTTCTCAAAGACAGCTGTTGGAACACGCCGTTAGGTGCTTGGTGAGTTTGTAATCTTTCTCTCAAATGTATTTTATGGATATTTTAAGAGCTAACATTTGATTTGGATATTCCAAATATAAACATGAGCTTTTATATAACCAATGAGGTTTTATATCACCAATGATTTGTACAAGTATTCATTTGTAAGCAAGCCGCATACGAGTACGTACTCAAACTATCCCACAAAACCACTAACGGTTGCATCACCTATCCTCTTCGTATACCACCTAACCACCTATCTGTACAGTCACCTACAGTGACATCTTTCTTGTGTTGTGATTAATTTTATGTGACTTCAGTTCCGTTAACCGCGGCACTGACTGATTGTGTCTATTTTGAACCGCTATTTTGAAACAGGAGGAAGATCTTAATTTGATTGTATGTATTTATTTTGTAAATTATTTATTATGATGATATGGATTGATTTTTAATCAGATTAAAATCATATTCAATCCATATATATATTCATTTCTGTGATTTCAGATAATTAGTTTCATAAACTATTTGCCAATATGTCTAAGCATACCTTGATGACATGGTAGTTGCATGTTTTGTCGATGGTGACCAGTATTGTGTATGTACTATGCCTATTGCAGGTAGCTAAACTATCCACCCACGTGAAATTATGATGCTCGCTCGCGCTTCTGATGCTGGTGAAATGGAAAAGGCAGGTGAAACAAACAACAGTAACGGGCATACATATGTGTCTGTGAAGCTACTATTATATCTGTACACTTTTAAAACGTGAATGGACCAAAACAAGACCGAAACCAGAATATAAAATTGATCTTCGTTAGTGCATTGCGTTATTTTCCTCATATTAAACTTGTATAAAATCCTCATCTCAAGTAGCTGAACTGATACATTATATTAGATAAAACACAAAAAAAGAAAACACAACTCAAAATGTTTGTTAGGACTGACAGAAGTCAACTCTAAGAGGTTACAAAATTACAAATTTACGAGAGAAAAAAATATAACCATGTGCGGGATAAGAGAAGGAGAGGTTGTTAGCATTTTAGCAATAGTCTTGTATCATAATATTTTTTTTATTATTAATTAGATGTATTACTTATGCACGTGATCGATTGAGCAAGGTACATTATATATTATGTAGGTAGACGCTTTTCCGCTATTCACTCTCGGCGTCTCGGCGCGTAGGAGTGCACCACTTGCAGTACCTGAAATCGTACTTGGACCATATCTTGGCTCTTGCTGTACTTGTGAATACTGGTTGTCAATGGTTCGATTGATAGTAATCTGTCTTAGTGTGATTGCCTAAATGTCATCCTGGCCGGCTCTCTGTTTCACGTTTATTCAACCACATTATCTTGTCCCATCGGATGAAACTGTGGTCAGCCTATCGAGAAAATAAAAACGCATACGTAACATAACTAAACAAGTTACTATAACAGTCATCTGGTAAAGAAGTCCCCTTAAATATCTAACTATCGCTGATATAAATGATCTGCTTCCTTAGTCTCGTAGTCTTCGCTCAATCCACCTCGCTGGGGAAATTAAACCTCTATGAAAATCTCATTTATATAAAAACTCGGTGTGTTTTATTATGGCGCTTACAGGTGCTTGCCAAGAGTATGGATCAAGAAGATTGTGGTTTATTTATTCAAATTTCTGTTTAACGTAGTAGGTATATCTGTATGATATCTTTGTAATTTAATAGACAGCAACCAGAGCAGAAAAAATTGAATCGTCAACTACTTTAGTCCTTGTGCTGACAACTCCCACTTTACATTATGATACGATAACAAGAAGCTAATAATTCTAAACAAAGTCACTATATTATAAGCCCGAGCCGTAAACGAGGACTTACAAGACGTTAATATTCAAGGTTTTTTTTAAAATACAATTGCTTGTCTACGACTACCAATAAATATCGACGTTTATTATTATTACATTGGCGAGTAAATATCACTAGTTTTGTATTAATTACTACATCACTATTTGAAATAGAAAAGAGCGCACTGGACTTCTAAAAAAAATTTGATATTAATTTAAGACTGAATTTTTTTGTAAATGTCACTAGCGGTCACCCATCCAAGTGACTATTAAGTAACCCCAGAGACGTGGCCTAACCTATTTGCACGACAAAGCAAGCTCAGCTTTGAATGCTTCACAGCAATTGCTAACAAGCTTCATCCAAATTTGTGATCCAAACATTTAGGAGGTTTTCCATATTTTGCATGATTGGCCGGCAGAGTCGGTCATCGCTCCGTTAGGGTTTTGCAACACTCAACCCGTGAAACAAGAACATAATCATAGTTTTTGAAACAAAACTATCAATCGGTGTTTCTAGTATTCATTGTCATTATACACAGAAATTCCAAAATGCTTTAGTTTTTAATTCCGTAACAAAATGGGTCTAACACTGAAAACCTTGGTGGCCATTTCCATGTAATTACCAATTCTTTACTTAACTAAAGTAAGGAAATAGGGAATGAGCGTTGTCAACATTAGATGTAAAGAAATAAAACTTAGTACTTATTCATAAATATCTAATCAGCTCTAAAATATGAACCAAACATGCTAAGATACAAAATCACGTAGCAGCTTTTTCATGTATTGATTTTGGCTGTAAGACCTAAAATCAAAACATAAAAATGTGTATAACAACATTTTATTAGCAAGGTATTTAAATTTAAGGTCTTTGACTCATTTTGTCACACAGGCAGATATACAGCCCGGCACCTAGAACTTTAAGGACACAAAAACACGAAAGAACTGATCAATGTAATAACAATTAAACAAACCATCACAGAAACTAGGCTGTGCATATGAAACATTAATCTAATTGGCTCCCTCCAAGATCATACATTAACGCGGTGAAGTTAAAGCATAATTCATTCCCGTCCTAACTGGGTCACGAGGCCGCTTCATAAATTAGCAAACAGCTAATTACAATGCGTGCAAAAAGTGCCACTGTAGAATACCTCCACACTTAATTATGCACAAGCAAGGGCTTCAAAATATCTCAAACGTCTGACGGGGCCGATTACCCATTAAATAATTCATGAGCTTTAGGGAGCCGTGTCACAGCTGCCACTACTGAGATACTCCCGGCTAACTTAGAGAAAAGGCGCTCTTTGATTTCCTTTCCCTTCGCGAATTATGCCGCGATTATTTGTATAAAAGGAGTACCATCAAACGGGCTCAAAATAAACTTAGCTGGATTCCAACTTGACGGTACAGTTATCTCAAGTTGGTAAGTAAAATTTTAATGTTTGAAGTGTATTTGTATTTTCATTTGAGCATGTTTTATTAAAATTTTTTGGAACTTTTAGTTTTTTTTTTCTGATTTTGTGTCGGAACTATGTCGTGGCCCACCTGATCTTAACCTTGAGATATAGTTGTTAAGTTTCATGTGCCTGTAATTTCACTGGCTCTCAAGGACTGCTGCCAGAACACACCGTTAGGTGCTTGGCGACAGATTTTCTTTTATCTTGAGGGTGGTAGCTAGCCTAGCTCGGATTTAATTTGAGACATTTATTTTCATTCAGTAATATATATATATACACCGTGTCCCAAAATTCAACGATAAGCCGGCATCGGTGCATGGACCTACTCATGACTACTCGGGAAAAAATAAAAAAAAAATTATAACTCTTTTTTTTTTAATTACAGAGACTTATAAAGTTGCGCCAACTTTTAATAAAACTTGCCATGGTAGTGTCCATACTTTTTTTTTTAACCCAGACTATAGAAAGTGCATAGAATGTTAAAATCTATGAAAATTATAAGAAAAAAATTTTTTTTTACTGATTTTAGAAAATAACTACAGACTTTCTGTAATTTTAAAGGATTGTGGTAGATAGCCGTCCTTCTTAGGTTGCTAATGCACAAAAAATATCAAAAATATGTCAAAAATTGTGGTCATGGTAGTTGAAAATAGCATAATGGGTATCGAATATCGGTGAAATTTATAAAAGTCTCTGTAATTAATAAAAAAAAAAACAGTTATAATTTTTTTTTTTTTCCGAGGAGTCATGAGTAGGTCCATGCACCGATGCCGGCTTATCGTTGAATTTTGGGACACGGTGTATATATATGTATATGTATATGTCACCGTTTTATTGTACTAACCGTTAGTTTATATTAAATCTAGTTAGATTATAAACTGTCGATAGATTGTGAATGTAAACTAAAATTTACAATCTAACGATTAAATTTTCGTTAGATTATAAACTGACCATGTCCAGCCGTCAAATTGTAATTATGTGCTGTTGATGCACATAATAACAATTTACCATAGATCTACGAAAGTATTACAGTGGCCATAAGCAAAATACGTAGGTACAGGTTTTTAATGTATTATTTTTTGCCTTATGTTTAACTTACCACCAGATATAGTAGAGTAACATATAAAAATAGTAAATTATTTCCCAAATTAAACCCACATTTTAATATAATCTTATAACCAAAGTTTGAACATCTCGCTATCCTATTTAAGCAAAATTACTCAAAATAAATCATTGTTAACCTATAAGTAGTAAATGATCACCATAAGTAGTATATGAAATTAAATTCTTGTGGCGCATTGCCGGCCGCTGCCGCGGCGCGCTCGCTACGTTCGCTCGGCTCGCGCGTTGTTGTAGTCACAAGTAACCTAACGCTCCTCCTCGCTTCGCTCGTCGTCGCACCTAAATATGACTTTGCCCTAGACTAAATGATATTTAACCCCTCGCTAAAATATAGTGATCATTTACTACATTTGGTGTCCGATTAAAATTTTTGGTAAAAGAACTAAGGGTATCAAAGCATTTTATGGTAATCATTATTTTAAATCCCTTAGTTTTTTTAATGTACAAACTCGAAATGAATATGTTTTTTTTTGTCTGACTATTATTTTTGTTCGTAACTCTATGAAATGAACTCATGCCACCTGTAACGGAAACCAATCAGAGGACAGTTCACAATTTCGCAGCCGATTATAGATCGTTAGATTATAAACTGCCAGCTAGACATGGTCAGTTTATAATCTGACGAAAATGTAAGCGTAAGATTGTAAATTTTAATGTTCGTTCACAATCTGTCGACAGTGTATAATCTCACTAGATTTTTTATTAACTAACGTATCGTACAATTATCCGGTATATATATATATGTATATATATTATATATATATACATATATATATATATATATATATATATATATATATATGTGTGTTAAGACGTTTTAGCACCAAAGCCGTGTTATACTTAGGTTTTTTCATAACTATTCGATTAGTTATTCGTAAACTATATACATTTTATATGCTTGATATAACTAACAATAAAATTTTAAACGTAGCTTTTTTAATGCTATTTTTGGAACTCCTTGACGGTAATTAATTTCCCATCAAAATTTTGCTAAAATGTGACTAATTATATCCTGAATAAAGTTGAACAATCGTATCAATGTAAAATCATTCATGAATTAATTTTTGTAATTTGTTCGAATTTCCCTTGAGGAACAATGGAATTAAGTATATTATTAAATGGAGGGAGGATTCTTAAAATATTTAAGTGACTCTATATTTTTTCTATACAAAATAAATGTCTATATGAAACATCCAAATTTCAGGTGTAGAACTCATTTCGTTTACAAGTTAATGACCGGCATCGTACGGATGAACTGAGAACAGTCGAGTGACATCAGTAGGTTCCTATTATTCCCTTCGCACCCTGAAAACGCTTTACGGAAGCTGCTACTGAAACTGTTACTAATTAAAAATATCTAGAGTAAGTAAAACACGCACAGAAGCAGCTGCTTAGAGAAAAACAAGTCGTTAAGCTGATATTATGAGCTTGCTACACGATCCTAATTAGGTTTAACTGGCAGCATATTACAACAAGCATAAACTGTTTATTGCTGGTAGTTCCACTTTAGTTTTAACAATACTAGTATAGAAGCTTGCCCTGTAGAAGAACCTATAAATCCTCTACAAGTACCCAATTAACTTCTCTGTAGTGGCTCCGAGCACCTAATGAAATTGATGTTTCACCTCTGTCAAAAGGCTTTTTATATTGATTTTCAGTGCGATTAAACTCGGGTGGAAAGTCTTGGGACAATTAAATTAACAGCACCTCGAAGATGCGGAGCCAGCTTTGTGTTTTGCTGCTTAATTTACATAAGAATAAAATATCACTTGAAAAACGTTTCGTTTAAGGTGCTCTTAAACAATTTGCTTGCATACGGATATGAAGTTAATTTAAGCAGGTGTTATACGGATTAAGATAGGTAAAAGTGGAGAGGCTTTGAGGGGTTTACGAGAGGCGAAATGCGTAGGCCTTCCCGAGAGACTCCGCACATGCTGGTGATAAAATCAGCATATATTTCAGTCGCCCACGTACCTCCACTTACTCGTATGTTGTTTATCTACATACACTTAGAGCGTGTTTCTTTTGCTAAAGTATATTCACATTACACAATTTGATACTGGCAACAGAATTTTCTTTTATAAAATAGCTTATCTACAGCTCTACAACTATTTGGAGCGCAGAAGGTTAGATGTCATTACTAAAGTTTGACAGTTAGTAAGAACAATTAATTCGTTCAGGCAGTGTTGTACCCTATAACGGTTTCAATATTTTTTTTAATTTTGTATCAGTTTTGTTGCACAAATAATAACGCCTCTGTCGCTTATAACTCTGCTTATAGCCGGAAGATAAGATTTTTTTTCTCACACATGATTTCAATACTTGCGATTTTCGCTAAACATGCGGCAGGTGCTTGAAAATCATTAAACAGTATAATACAGCAGTATTAGGGCAGTTATGTCTTAATATTGTAGACATGTTATTTGAATCATAATAGCGAAGCGCTAGTAGCAGAGCTCGGTTAGTCGTTCTTAACCGACCCACTAGATAAAGCAATGTTCACTCCAGTCACTACTTGGATGGGTGACCACTGGCATTTACTCCTGAGCACTTCCACGCTTCGGAGGGCACGTCGCGTTGGAGGAATCTTTGTTTACATTTATCATTGAGTATAACCAAGCCTAGGCATAGAATGTAAAACCTGCCTCTACACTTCCATACGTTTATATACAGCGCAGGTATGTTAGTAATGACATCGAATTATGCTAATGCGGTCCTCACGCCTACGCCGCCATAAAATTGCCGATCGATCATATGGGAATGAAAAAGAACGTTAAGTAATGCTACGCCCTTGTAATTTTGTAAACATACTTTCAGTAGCATATTTTAGGCTTATACAGGTACTTCTGCTATGCTCGCTTGTTAAAATTACAAATTAAGGACCTGTAAGAAGCTGAAGCGTATATATAATATATAATTAATATACTTTGGAATTCTTAATGATTATTTCAGTGTCTACTTGTCGTCTTTAATAATCATTTTTAAGAGTAGAGTGCAAAGAGCGCTTTCCATACAAACGTAGTTTAGTCATATTTTTATTACCACGTGTTCAATGTCGGTGAAATGTTTTACGCATATTGCTGAACCTAATATCTATGCTTCTGGTTTGCTACTTTTTCAAATAACATTTTTCATTAACAATTCCCATACAAAACTATTTTTCTAATTTTACGTAAATCTGGCAAACTAGATATTAGGATTAAGGACATACATGCAAAGTTTAACCGGGTTTGAACACTTAGTATCTAAAATGTGATGTTTGTATAGAGAGCGCTCCGTTTACTCTTAAGTTATGGGACGGTCCAAATATGTATGACGAGTATGGCCTGCTGATGGCTATCATGGACCACTTTAAATTTCATTTGCCTAAAATAATGTATGCTTGTAATAGGCAAAGACGATCTAGTGAAAGTGGGCACCGCCCTGAAACCCTTTCCCTCAAGCAACTGCATGCTTGAAATGACACTGCTGCTCTAAGATTTAACGTTTTTTTGTGTTATATCGATGGCGTTGTAGTTCATTAGAATAGACGACTATGGTTTGGAGACATTGATTAAAATGTATCGTTATCATTATTTGGCACAATGTTATGTGGATCTCTTAAAACTAATTGATCTATTGTACATGAGCACTTTTATAAATGAATTATTTCTTGTTTATGTTCAATCTTGATATTAATTCTTGCGTCTATATTAGTTGATCAGGAGATAAATAATAAATGAACTGCATTTAAAGGTAGATCATTACATTGTTATTAAAAAATAAATACAGAAAACGCAGATTAATAATGTAGATTTTTTTATAGCTGATATGCTAAGTTTTGCCCACTATACAACCTGATGGTAAGTGATGATGTGGTAGAAGATATTGTACAGGTTAACCTTCGTCAAATTCGATAGACCCTGTCTGTATTTTTTTCTTATGTAATCGTGATGTAGCAAGCATGAGGCCCACCTGATGTTAAGCGGTAACCTTCGGCACCCATCACCTTGAGACATGAAGTACCTACTTAAGTATCCCGTGCCTGTAATTTCAACGGCACCGATACTCTTCAAACTGGAACACGATAATGTTGAACACAGAACATTACTGCTTGGCGGTAGATATAGGTATGTAATTAATAACGATAATGTAATAAAAGACTGTAGTAATAGATCGATCAAATGTGCATAAAGCGAAACCAACTTACACAAAAAAAAAATGGCCAAGCACGAGTCGGACTCGCGCACCGAGGGTTCCTTACATACCTATATTTATTTATAACTAAAAGTTATCGTATCTTTATTGCTAAATGAATACCATAACATTTTGAAGTTATTAAAAATATTTTTTATATACGATGTAACTGAACATTTATGCTATTCGCATTTTTTTTATGTTCAAAAGTTCAATGGCTTTATCTTTCCGATTCAGCTTTGAACAGCACTTAGTAATATAGCAGTACAAATAAATTATAACTACGATTCCGTGTTGGGTCCAAAGCCATAATTGTCAACATTCAATCAGAACGACAAACGTATCGTGGTCTAATCGATCTCAAATTCCAATTGCGCGCTCAATGGAATAATTCCGTATTGAGGTCAGCTGGTAGAAATGCAGTGCATTTGCAGTGTCACAGTGATCGACATAGCTATGGTATGTCTTGAATGCTTTGGCTGTGAGATGAGATTGAAGCCGTTACCGATACAACAGGTTGTAGGTATATGTATTCGCTAAGCTAACCTGCACCGGTTCTAAATTGAATCATGCTCTCGGATATAATTCTGGTCTTTAGTGACTCGCGCAATATATTCCGAAACGCTATAGAAACCAATTAATTTTGACTAAATTCGACGTTTTTATTATTTCAAACGACTGTGAATGGTACAGTATACATTGCCAATATTGAAATTTAATACATTAATGAAAATATTTAGTAAAATTTTTAGTCTGTTCGATTAGAATAATTCGATTAAATTTATCAGTGGAATCTTTTAAATGGCATTCAACACCTACATAATGTTTTAAGCTTTTATATATCAAGCTGTAAGAATCCCTAAATTGTAAATAACAAAAATACAATATTGCCGGCGGTCGATCAGGTATATTATTTGATTTATAGTATAGGTTTGGTATATTGGATATTACAATATCATGTACTTGTACCTAAATTACGTCTCTTTATAAGGAAACACGAAACTATGTTTTACTATCGAGGAATTAATAGATTCAGGAGTTATTGACAAACCTTTTTAGAAATGTTATTAAACATTTAAAGAAAAGTATATAGAGACAATTCACAATTTCCTTCTAAGCCGACGTGATGACAAAAATGCCACGTACCCCGGAATAGTTGTCGACGAGTTTCGATCCTACACGAGGAATCTTCAAGAAGTCTAGGCTCTTCGAGCGCACGATTGAGACGATCTTCTCGAAACGAAACGCGTTTTAAACTATCCCAGCTGGGATACTCGGCGTTTTGACGCTACGTCAGCTAATGAGGAAATTAAAACCTAATTGTAACTATATATTTCTTATATTTTCTTGACTTACTCTTTAATGTTGCATTATATGTAAGAACACAGGTGTTTATAGCGTTTTGAGAATATTTTTTTAACCTGACTTTTTAATAATAGTCCATTAACTCCTTCAGTGAATAATGACAGTCTACATAAAATAATAATATGTATGTTTATGTCATAAGTATCACTGAATATTTTTTCCTTGGTAGTAGGGCGTTTTGTGAATGCCCGCCTGACTATATAGTAACCACCCTCAGAAGAAAATCTGTCAATATGAGAAGCGGGCGTTTTGCGAATGTCCGCCTGTCTAGTCAGCACCCTCAAGTAGAAAATCTATAAGCAAGTACCTAACAGACCCAATGGTGTGTTCCGGCAGGTATATAGGTATTACAGATACGGTTGAGATTGATTTGCGGCTTGGTTCGCGGATTGAGATTCCACCTACCTAATCCGGCAGCTGTCCAGTCCATGGGAGCCAATATTTATAGATTAGCCTATAATTTTCGATCGCATCATCAGCCCCCACCAGGTAAAGTAGTGGTCAAAGGCAGTGGTAATCTACAATTAAGCAATAAAACCTATTTACATGTACTAATTTTTTTAAACTAACCAACATCAAATATTTTATCTTTACATACATAAAATAATATATTAGAAAACTTAAATTCTTTAGTACATACTTCTTCTTGGATAAAACGTTTCAAGATAATAGCAATTTATGTTTTACAACTATGTTCTACGTGAATAAAAGCATTTTAAGTAGCGCAGTAAAGTTAAATCAGATATTATTACCGAAATAAGCCATTCTAAAGCCCATAAAACTAACCCGCGATAAAGCTGCAAGTCACAAAACTTTTATATGGCGTACGAATTTAACGACGAGTTCAAAATAAAAATGTGTATAGATTTTTCTAAAATATGTTGATGTAGGTTCATACTGTATAATGAAAATAATTATTGAGTATTTATTTAAATATTTACGTGATTATATGTGCTTAACATAATACTATAACATCCTTATGTCCTTATTAAACAAACCGCAGCTGGGAATATACTACCAAAGTAAGCATTCCCAAGAAAGGTTACGGATAGCCTCCTTCCAGACCCCAAACCTCTTTGAAAAATTACCTTTCGGTTAAGAAGGACGTTAAGATATGGTTCAAAGCTCCGCTGTGCATCTGATGTGCTGCAATAACCTACTCATGTTGATGTAAGCAGTGATATGCTTTTGTATTGCTGCGCAGGAGGTCTACAGTTAGACTTTTACCGCAGACTTAAATTCATTAAGTTAGTGTTATGTTTTATGAAAATATTTGACACTAATTCTGTTTATGAGCAGTATGAAATTAAGAAATACTTATTAAGCGGGCTGGCCCCCAGGGGAGGCGCATTGTGTCCCATATTTAAAATTTAAAAAGACTATATCATTTGGCGGGGTAGTAACTAAATATATGGTTAAAGTTATAAAAATAAAACTAACAAAGAAATTACTAATATTTTATAGTACTTGTTCTAAATAAATATTATTGTACTTTGAAAAATAATGTTTTGTTTTTATCTTCTACTCATGTTATCATTTTCAGTTAATATTTTAGAAAAAACAATTTTTTGTCATATTGTAAATAGAAAGAGAAGACATTTTTAACACGATTGGAAGTCATTCCTACTTGGACTATACCATTTTAATTTTAAATAGGTACTAGTCATGCTTTTACTGTCAATAAATATTATGGGAAATCTACTATTTTTAATATCCTTACATTCGTAGTGATATATTATATTTTTTAGGAATATATTATTTCTAAGAATATTTTATGTTTGTAACTTAACACAACACTACAAACTATATACTAGTTAAAAAACTCTCGTGAGTTTCGTGAATTATTAATTAGCAACGGGCTAGGACTCGCGTAATATTCACCGGAAATATCTCCGATCAGTTCCAAACTTATTAGAAGTTCTTCATCTGAGAGTAACGACCGTGTACAGCGGTCTTATCATGCACCTCATTTACAACACTACAGCCACTAAGAACGAAAGTACTACTTAAGTGCTGCCGTAACAAGAGTATGAGTTAAGGAGTAAGATAAGAGTTTGTCACACACAATGTGTTTGTTTTTTACTTTCCTTTTATTAGAAATGAAATGTAGAGTGTTTAACACGGGTGAAAGTCATAAATTCTTACTCGGACTATAGCCGATAATACCTCGTATGGGAATTGATTCCTTTAGACCTTTGTCTAACAAACTTTACGACGAAAATATAAAAGATAAATAAACACAGACACAATGGTAGCAATTCTGTTGGCAAAAAAATACTAAAATTAAGTAAAATTAGATTTAGAAATGTCAAATGAACATTCCTTATTCTGTTGGCGCCATAGTTCAGTTAATTCGCTCTAAAATTATTAAAGTAAAGTAACTTAGTAAAATTTGCATATTTGCTATTCTGTTGTACCATAATTTAGTCAGACTAGGTGGAATCATAGATAATTTAACCTAAAATTAATCAACAAGTAAATTGGTGTTGTAAGCTGTAATGTTCTCCAATCAATATATTTTTGCGGATTTTATCATAATCACGGCTTTCTTAGTCGGATAAACAATGGAGCATGCAGCTATGTGGTTGCTAGACTTGTGGGTTTTCCGGAAAGGATTGTAATTTTCGGTTATTCAAAAGCATAACTAGAGAAAAAAGCTTGTAGGCAAACTTGGATTAATAAAATCTTTGCACACCCGTACTACCCAGAGGGGTGGCAGATGTGTTTAAATATCCAATTTTATTAGATAGACTTCGGATATGTCTATGGTTCATATTAAATGTGGATCCATAGACGCAAAATGTAATCAAAATTATCGAAAATATCTCAAATGGAATACGGCCAGAATATTTTTTTTTATAAAACAACTTGACTTGTGCGTAGAGTAGCGTAGAGCCATCTAGCGTAGAGTAGCGGCAAAGATAATTTGCTGTATTAAAATTTTTAGTTCGAGTTAACAGCAAAATGACTTTTAGAAATCCTAAAACTAAAATTAGAACTTTTTAATTAGTTAGTATAGTTAGTGAGTGTACAACAGAATTGCTACCATTGTGTCTGTTTCGGCGTATGGTAACTGACATGACTATGTCTTTAATAAGGAGTCGAACAATAATAAATATTTTATATCCGACCGCGGCTTACCCACGTAGAAATTGTTATTTCCCGTACTCAGTAACTACTCATACTCAGAAAATTGAAATAAAATACCTATCTATGATTTTTAATGTAGCTAGACAAGGTCATAGGCTTAGGATGTACAGCGAAAAAATCCGAAGTCTATGGACAAGACAGCGAATTAATTCAAGTATAATAATATAGAAGCAGTCGTAGGGAAGTTTGCTTAGCTGTTCTTAACCGATCAGTAAAGTTAAGCAACGTCACCCGCGGTCATGAGTTGGATGGGTGACCGCTAGTGACATTACTACTGACCGCTTCCGTGCTTCGGAGGGCACGTTAAGCCGTCGGTCCCGGTTGTTGTCTAAGGATGGCAGTCGTTATAGCATGGTGGTAGGGCATTTTGCGAATGCCCGCCTGGCTAGCTACCACCCTCAAGTAGAAAATCTGTCGCCAAGCACCTAACGGTGTGTTCCAGCAGCTGTCCTTGAGAGCCAGTACTTCTAGGTTAGTCTGAACAACATCTTCGACCACATCATCACTTACCATCAGGTGAGATGGTGGTCAAGAATAAAAAAAAAAGAAGTAAATAATGTGTTACCTGTTATCTGTAAGTGGTTTATTATTAAGTAGCTACTGATTTACTACTAAATTCGAAAAATACGAAATGTTTAAAGTTTTCTTTACCCAATGTTGGGCCAACATTGTGAAGTTAAACTTGCAACAGTATTCATGGGAACGAAAATGGATTCAAATCTACAGTGGCCTCTTAAACATGATCTCTGCAGGAGACTTAGTTTTGCTGCATATGCCGTTCGTAAGATAAGGTAGTTAATAGATGTACCTACAGCTCAACTGGTTTATTTCTCATTTTACCACAGTATAATGTCGTATGGTGTATTGTTATGGGAAGCAGCAGCAGATATAGACCATCTTTATCTTGCAAATGAGGGCAATCAATTACAACTCGTGCTGTATATGGAATGGATTCTAGCGATTCACATAGAGAGGTTTTTTAAGATATCAACATACTCGTATTAACTTTGCCGAGTCTTTATATTTTTAATAATATATTGTATACACAAAAGAACTTAGATAAATTCAAATTAACCCATTGGCATCGGCGATAATTATAACAATAGAATTTCATTCATAAATTGGCCATAGTGGTCCAGTCCGATTTCAACTTATAACGGGGAGCACCATAATTATTACACTAGGAATAAAAATAAACTTGCGGTGTCAGGTTTTAGATTAGCAAAGACATATAAAATCTATTTCTTAGGTAATGGTGTGCGAATTTTATAATAAAAAAAAGGATACTACAGTTATCACAGAAGACATTTTTAAGGTGCATGGTGAAACGTCAATGCCTTATTAATTATCTCATATATAAATATCATATATCTTAGTTCTAAATTGATGAACTCTCAGGATAGCGCTAATGTGCTGAAGAGACCATCGTATAGCTGCTGTCTGAGTTTTTAGCTCAACATATCACAGAGATGGCGTTAACAGTATCGATTCGGTAGATATTGGTGTTATAATCTACCTACAAAAGCCATACAAGATGTTCGCAACAAATATTATTGTATAGAGGGTAATGTGTGGAACATTCATTCGTTTTTCTCCGCTAAATAATGCACATTGCCGCTCCGTGTTAATTTTATTAATAATAACTGAACAATTGAAGATGCAAGAAATAACATTTGTTATACAATCAATATTGTATGAACGTCACAGTGCAGTGAGTGTAACATATTTTGGGCAAGACTTTCTCCTGATTATTTGGATTTGTGTGTCACCGGCCGGTCGCCATACATAAGAACACCTAATACGATGTCTGCTGTAAATCCCAACTTGAAGGATTTGTAGGCATAACAAGGATTGCGTAAGGTACGTGAGCTATTTACTACGGCATTGTGTATGTATTGGTGTTTTCAGGGAATTTCGTCATCAGGATCAATTTGTTCAAAAGGTCAGCCATAATTTTAGGCGCTATTGATTCCAACTAGTTAACAGTAGCCTCACCAGTGCATGTAAAAAATACTAATTGCAAAAGCATATAATAAATTTCTTGAATATTAGAAAACAAATACTTGGTATATTACACCTCTGCCAAACCACCGCCAATAACCTACGTAATAAATATTTTAAGAACTTCTTAATAGACTTAAAAAATTTAAAAAAATACGATATATATAAAAAGAATGGCCCCGAGTTACTTGCCCGTTCTTCTAGATTTGGTTCTATACTACTTTGCTATCTTCATCTAGAATATTTTAATAGTAAATGATGTAATTGACGTTCATAAGAGTGTCGTAGACGCCAAAATTTTATAAATGATTTTCACTTTGACATTACTTTATCATCTAATGTCGTATTCCTGGACCTAAGAGATAAATATATGTTCAAGTTATTTCAAAATCCGAAGCAGCACTTGAAACGGCTAAATGGACGAACGAACTTGCTAACTTTTGCCTAGTGTATTCATTTATCCCTCTTTTGCAGGGATTTGTTATACCACATAACTACTGACGTGTTTAATATAATACTGTCTATATAGCTGAGAGTAGATATGTCGGCGTGTACAACTAGCATTTGTATTGTTGATTCATAATCGTAGCACGAGTTTGTGTGCGGAGATGTCTGCCATTCCGGAGCGCATTGAGGTCAGGCACGGAGCTCGCTTCCAGAGCGAGCGAGGTATGCTCCAGATTATCCGTAATCCTCAGTACATACCTGAATATATTTGAATTTTTCAATTATTGTCTATGTCTACCACTTTTTATTATTTATGCTTATTACAAGTTTGAACCCGCCTTACCTACTTATTAACCCCATTTTAAAGCCGTAAAATAAGATAAAATTATAATTCTTAATTTCAAATTGCGATTTATGTTTATGCGGTTTCATTTTGAATGGACGATTTTTTACCATCATTTCAAGTGTTATTTTACCATTTCAGTGGTTATAATTTCAAAGCTTTCACCACGACACTGGACATACCGCTTATAAGTCACAGCTTAGGGAAGTCGTTGACTATAATTGCTCCTTCAGCACAGCCTGGACACTCGACTCATTCTCTATACAAAAGCCGCGTTCTAACTACCTATTACACAGACACTACACAAATGAAGTTTTTGTACACGCGTAAATGTGTGCGCGAAGTCTAAGGTTGTCATCTTATGAATAATTGTTGTACTTACCTAAAATTTTTACACTTACAATATTTTGATGCTGTTATTATGACTTATTAGATTTCGAAGGTTATGCGTACCTTACCTACCCTCAGAAACATTTACAAGCACAACAATCCAACTCCATGTACGACGTAGGAATATGTAACACAAAACCGAGTAGGTAACATAACTTCACATTTCACTCCATTACTTATACAATAATAGATACCTACACTATACAAAAAGTATCATTCCAAGTTCACATTTTATACAAGTAATGATAATAGGTAATTACAATCACAATAATAATTTATGTTCTTCTCGTATAATAAACACACATGAAGTGTACCGCTTGTCAATCGTAGCGAAGGTCGGTATGGGTATTGTTTTTCTCTATGGTAGGTATAGGTTATAAAGACACAAAACTTGTTTCGCTGCAAACGAAGTCGATATCCACGGATATTTTTTGCAAACGAAAATCTTCTAAAATAATCATTTGAATAACAGTTGGAATAAAATACAAAGATAAAGTCTTGTTTGTATTTTTTCAATACCTACTGTAAATTACCGGTCTTTATAAGTTACCTACTGTATAACTGAAGAACGACAAATAGGTAGGTACTTAGTGTAGGTTACCAAGAATGACTTATCTCGTTTTATCCTTAGGGAATCTACAAAAACTCCAATTCCTTTCTCGTTTAGTTGATAAGCAACCGTAAACAGCACAAGAGTACCCCATTCTCAACTTTTAAAATACTCGTACAATCATCACGTTATCGAGCGCGAGTTGCGCCTCCCGTACTCAAGTCAGCTTAGCGACAGCTCAGAGCCTGTGGCGGGGTGAGGTCGGCTGGTTTTGGTGGGGGGTGAGGAGTGTACGTTCTATACGTAGTATTATTATATTTTCTATGCCTTCAGTTAAAATTTGGTAAGAGTACAAAACATTTTATCAAAATTTAGTGCTAATATATTATGATCATAGCTAGTTCACAACACATTTTGTATGTGAGGTGAATTGAAGAGGTGAATTGAACTAAGTGTATAAAGCCCCAAAGAGGAGTGTAACGTCTATAAAGTTAAACATATAGTAAGTGGGGTATGAATATGAAAAGATGGTAAGTATTTGAAGTAGTTCTTACAACGGCGACAAGTCGTTACAGATCCTTCAGAAACATAATTCAAGAACTACGTTTACTTATAAACATTTAGTAGTTCAAATTATACTTAATTATTTTCTAAAGCTATTGGCATATGAGGATACTTTATAACGTTGTAAACATTGCATACTCGTACTCGTAATGACGAGTAGCCTGGACTTCACTAACTCCTCGAAAATTCTATAAATAAAAGAAAAGCTATTTTTAATCAAACTATCACTCTATATTTTTTTTTAGCCTTTGACCACTTTTTCAACTGATGGTAAGTGATGTGGTCGAAGATTGATCAGGCTAACATAGAATTACTACTAAATTGGCACTAAAGGACAGCTGCCCGAACACACCGTTAGGTGCTTGGCGACAGGTTTTCTACTTGATGGTAGCTTGCTTGTGAGCTATAACCTTGTGGGCATAATAATGGCAAAATAATATACTGTATACCCTACCATCATGCTGTAACCACTGCCATCCTAAGAAAATAACCGGGATCGATGGCTTAACGTGTCCTTCGAAGCAAGTGAGCGGTCACCCATCCAAGTCATAGCCGAAGCCGCGGAGGACGTCGCTTTACTTTGCTCATCGGTGAAGACACCACACTACGAGCGCTTTAAAGTAAAAAATACTTTGCAAGAGAAAATATGAGGCTAATAAAAATTGTATAGGCAAGAAAAATTTAACCATGAAGGTAATATATTGCATCTAAGAGGACACTCATTGCTCAAAGTCGGCGCCATCGTCCACAAATGAACTCTTCAGTCGCGAGACGTTAGCTATGATTTATTGCACCGGGGAGGGGCACAGCAGGGCAATACCAGATTTTAATGAACATTTTCACAGCATTCTCACAGCTCCCTCGAAATAGTTTCGCCGTAAAACCGCAAACAACGTCTTGTATCAGATCTAGAAAATGAGATACGATATACATTCCATTAACCTGTCTCTCTATTTTTTGTAATTTATATATATTTAATAAGTAATATGTTTCGAGGGAAAGTAAGCGAATATTGATATACATTTATACATTATTGTTTGCAAAAATGCCTAACGTTGGCATTATAAACCAAGCATGGTGATCACTATCATTTATTTTGTATTTTTCTTACAATACACAATATCATTATCATTGCGGATATATGTATATGTGGAAGGCACACATACACACGCACTCACACACCCACACTTACCATCTTACCCACACTTTATTCAAATTTAGTCTTTGGTTAATAAGTTTGATTTTATGTTAGTAAGTTCTTATGAATTCTCTATAAATATGGAAGAGCGAGGTTTTATGTTACAGGCATACATTAACATTAAAGGAGGCCTCTGCGCAATGTGATATAGATACATGTAGTTTATGAAAATAAAAATGTATTATTATTTTTTGTTACTAAGGAACATGCCTCACACGACAGAACATGAACGTACTATCGAATAAGAAATCTTCCATACTTCGGTCCGGTCTGTTGTAGAGAATTGAATGCAGGAAAAACTTTAACCGTTTATCAAACGTGAATGTTCACAACTGGACTGGACCTGTGGTTCTGGCAGCTGAATCGTCCATTCGAACCTTAATTCAATCGACTAATGTAATTGCAGCCTAATGTAAGAGCAAAAGAGTGAAGCAGGAGGAAGGTCATTCGCGCCTTTTTCTAATTAGTTCCAGGGTACATCAAAGTTGGAATACGTTCTTTCGTTTAATTGACCGTAAACGCGGGACGATACGGATAAATTCACCTGGAAAGGCCCCAGCGTAAGATAATGGGCCTCCGAATAAAGGGCCCTCCTGATTAATGCGCGTCATATTTACTCGCTTTGTCTTATTTGCTGTTTGAAATCTTAATTCGATGGCTCAGAGATCCTTGTTAAGAGCTTTGAAACATTTGAGAGATAAAATTCATTTTCAATCAATCATGAGCTTAAAAGGAAAGTTGTAAATTGATTTCCAAAAGTTTAACGGGATTCTGTATAGCAAATTTAAAGTTACGTAAGTACCTTAGTGTCTGTTGAAGTGTCGTATTTTTAGACTGCTTAAATTAAAGACCTTTCAGTAAGAAGAGGTTTATTCGTATAATGTAGGTGCAAGTACATCTTGTTATGTGCTACGTTGTTGAGACCAGAAACTGAGTCGTGTTCTGACTAGCTATGACTATTTTTTTCAGTCTCTCAGATAGTAGTATAACGAAAGCTGACGCTACATCTTTAACCTTGAAACCGTAAAAGGGTATGTTGAAGCATACGTTTCACACCAGTAAGCAAGTTTTATGGCTCGTTATGAATCTATAAAAAGATTTCCAAGAATTTCACTTTGTTCCCATTCTGTAAGTACATGTCCGGGGTTGTTCAGCGGAAGGCGAGCGAGCCCTTAGCGAATAGTTAAACTTAATGAGGCCGCGGTGATGTTGCTTCCAACAGTATTACGAATGTACTTTGGGAGGGCGAGCGACGTAAAAGAATGCTGAGTTTGTTTGGCATTTAAGTGAAACCTGCCAAGCTCCGTCCAGGGAAAGTGCTTTAAATTACATGGTGTGTCGTGAAATACGTTTAATCCTGGTTCTGGTTTCTGTCTTCACATAATATGATATTTTGTTTCAATTTAAGCCAGTAATTACCAACTCATCTTACAGAAAAATTAAACAATGAATCGTCATAAGATAAATAATAAAAAAATACGTTTTTATATGCTTTAAAACAAATAATATAAATCGGGAAGTGCTCGAAATTTGAGTTACAACTTTCCACCTGGACAGACAGATATACAGACTACAAAGTGACTTAAGAATGCATTGGCATAGTAAATCGGGAAGTGCTAGAAATGAAGTTGCAAGATTTATCCCAAAACGACAGACTGACAAACAGTTATAGACAAACGAAAAAGTTACTTATTTTACAAATTATTCGAACGCAGAATTTTATATCCCGGGCGGGAAACGAACCCGCGTCCTCCTTCGATCAGATGAAGTCTCGTAGTCTGGTTGATGGCCATGCACCGTCCCCTATGACGGTTAAAGTAATACAGTTGGAGCACAAGGTTACGGCTTGAAAGAGGAGTGTCCAGGTGGCCGAGTGAATTAGGCATCTGGAAGCGGGTTCAATTCCCGCCCGGGACTTAAAATTTGATAATAAGTTGTAAAATATATATCGCTCGACAACTGTGCTATCGTCTGCGTACCCAAAGGTACCGGGTTTCAGCAGGTTATTAATGTGGAGCAGAAAGAGCAGCGCGCGTGCTGCCCGCGTGATAGGATAAACATGTCTGAAATTATAGGATGCCTGCAGCCCGCAAGCGAGATCCGCACACGGGTGGCGATCCACGGGACAGGAAACGCAGCTTTAAACCGGAATATAGTAATGCGAACATTACTGCTTGGCGGTAGAAATAGGTATGGTGGTAGTTGGTAATTTCCCGGAAATATTCGTACATATATTATGAGACCTAAAGCAGATTTATTAAAGCTTGCATAATATGTATAATATCAGCTCATGTGAATTCCAAATGTTAGTGAATTGGGTCCAAATTAATATTCGTGGCTCATTCCGAGAGATATCTGATGTCTGCGGAACCCATAAATTAAGTTATGACGGCTCAAATAATAATTATTCCGCTATGCTGTTATTTCTTATCGAATGTCATGCAAATATACAACTGCTATATCCAAACCTCCCTAAACTTATAATCTTATCTAATACCAACTGCCACCTTAATATTTATTTTTGCATTATTGTAATTTAAGGTTTTTATTAAATTCTGTATAAGCGGATTGTCCACTGGTGAATACAGCCCCTTAAGGGGATGTTTGCCATAATCCCCACGCTTGGCAGGCGTCTTGGGATCGCAGTTTAAGATATCAGTTCCTCAGAAGGCGCTGCTGCCAACCTTTCGGTATTTACCTTTAGCCACCTCGTACGACACACACAGGTAGCACTGGTGACAATCTAGCCCGGCACCCCACGGAGCAAAAGTATTCAAACTTCTAAATATGATCACAAGCACTATTGGGCGCTAAGAAAAAATCACGAGATGATTTTTGTGCTTTAATAATTCACAAAATGTGTTATGCAAATACACAACTGTTTAACCTTAAACTGTTAATCTAAAACTATCACAAAAAATATATTTGCATAATTGCAGTTACTCTAATATAAACATACTTATCATAAAAAAAAATGTAAAAGGAACAGACGACACCGTCTAAATAGCGTGAATGGTCTGCGTGGCACTGTATTGCTTACAACCTCTGATAAAGTGTCATGTTCAAGCCAGAACTTAGCAATGTAAACATTCTCGGTTAGTAGCCGGATTAATTAACAATGTGGCAATCCAGATATCTTATTCAAGAGGATCTTACTATTTGGGAACTTTTTCTACGACAAGCGCTCACATAAGTATAACAAAACGAAACTACAATATAAATAAAAATAACTACAATAGTCCCTGAATATCTATTAGAATAATACAGAGAGCTTCAAAAATAGTCACTGGAGTATTGCGGCTTCCACTCTAATACTTGCTAACATTGCTCCCAAATGAATCAAACAACTTCAGTATTGAAGGCTTTGTACTGCTCTACAAGGTATCGACGTAGAGTATAATCAAAATACTGTGATAAAAATAATGATATTGATTACGAGTTACGATATCAATTTAACTAAATCAGTGTAGCTCTAGATTAATATTTTTTTTTATATAAATATTTTTCACGTTATAGTTGTAATTAGACCATTTTGTAACGGCGTCTATCCTCAAAACTAAACAAGTTGGAAATCTCAAATTTTGATATATTACGTGCTACATCCTCTTTTGATAAGAGTATTAAAAGAGGATGTAGCACGTAATATATCAAATTCAATATGTATTATATATATCAACACGTAATATAATGTATTTTTAAAGCTGTGACTCTGATAAAAACATTTTTTTTTCTTTACTGTATTTGCAATACGATAACCTAAAACGCAAGACCTGAATCGCATTTGGCCAGTATTTTAATACTCGTTGTTATATATCAGACATTTCGTTATAATAATTATTATTATATATTTCAGACAAGGTCCACATCGTTTACCTGATAAAGATATTTGATAAAATAATATGTACCTACAGTACATTATATACCAAATGTAATATAAAAATACATAGGATAGTAAAATATTGGGTCACAATATCCACCCATCGTTATCCACCCATCGTCTATAAATTGGAGTCAACATGTTTCTGTCAGCCAGACTTCTATTAACAGAGTTATTATAATAACCAAGGCTATTCTTGTATGTATAAACGTTATAACGATATAATAAATACATAAACGTATGGCAGGACTGTGGAGGCTTAGCAATAGGGTGCCTTTTCTAGTACGGAACCTTAACAATAATTTCATGAAGTCACAGTTCCAAAGAGTTTTATCGAGTAAAACCTATGCCTAGCGGTTTGAAAAAGTCATATCACAACACAATGGTTCAGTGGCCGTCGGAGTACTTAGTTAGGGGCGCGAAAATCGCACCGCTACAAAATGAGGAGTAGACAACGGGCTCAAGCACCACTGTGGTTTGGACCTCATCTTGAGTCGTTGCCGAGAATGGTTGGGCAGATCAGAACTACTTGTCTCGGTAGAACAACATTGTTGTATCGTTGAGAATGGGGCATTAACTCGTAATTGTGATTATTTGAGAAATACTCATCGGGACTTTATTTTTACCTTGACCTACCCGGCGAGATCGGTATTTGATTGTGTAACCTCTGATTACCGCTCACCTGGGCACGTTACCGGTACGACTTCGGATGACGCTAAATCTGCCAACGTAATGTCTGCGATGGGGTCATCCAGGTCGTCCAATACATGCCTTGGACGCGGCGAAGGGGAGGCTAATAGTGCGGATCCGGAGGAAAAGTGCACGCATAAGTGACTGCCTAGTCCACCACCCTCCACTCCCTCCTTGAATTGTGTGCGCCGTTTCGCATCACGAGGTCATGGTTTTGACACCTGGGTCAAAACTAAGCAGGTTGATCTGACAAAGATTTTTCTTTGTTGTACAAAGAGTTTTCTTGTCAGTATTTTAATAAAACACTACAAATTATACAACACTACAGCTACTACAACGAAATCATTGAGGGAACCAAAAGGCGCACTACCAGTTTGCACGCTGCCAACTAGTAGTAGGCTGTAGCATTAGGCCTGCCCTGTGGGCCTAGTCTTTAGGTTGTCTTAAAGCTTGCTTTGTAGTACGTTTACGCTTATACATTGTTTGTAGATTTTTGTTAAAAAAGGCATAAAACATCAGAAGCATTTCGGAGCCTCGAACTGGGCCCGGTACAAGGCAATAGATTCGCCCCCTATCATATGTGACGTGGGTGCTTCAACACTTCTGCTTTTTTCTTTGAGGCATACAGGCGTGACTATATAATTATCAATGAGGTGATCTGACATGCTTTGAAATATACCAGGAGCTCCGGTCCCACGAAAAGCCCATTTCTCTACATAGTTCAAATTGTAGATACAGAAGTTACAATTCGCACATGCCATTGTTAATCAAACCTTGCAAGGCATTAGTTACGTGATATACATCGTGCCTTTACCTTGTCTATTTTGTAGTAAACACAGAGGGTGAAGGTACAAATTAAACGGCAAACACCTGGCTTTCCGCTAAGTTTATTACTGTGGATGTCTGCCAGACGTGAAATATTTTTCTGTATAAAATGACGGGAGTGGGGAGGTGTCGTAAACTCCGACATTTATTACTTTTGATGCCGTCTGTGCGACGTCTTTACTACAGGGGCGGCCCTGTGTTGTCAAACTTATAACCGCTAAATGAAAACGTCTACGTCACAAGTCATGTACTACAATAACATACAGAAAGCCGCGTAAAGGTTGAATTTGCCAAATGCTGTACCATCACGGGACTGTCGGTTTAACATGTACTCTGAAACACGGAAGCGCTCAATAGTAAATGCCATTAGCGGTCACCAATCTAAGTCATGACTGCAATGGACGTTCCTTAACCTAGTTGATCAGTTATGCATGACTAGGCAAGCTCCGCTACGATTGCTTTGAAACTATTAACATGAGATGTCGGCAAAACAAATCTTGAGTGCTGGCGAGAATAGTGGTAACGACCTGTGCTTAATTCCACTAGTGGATTCAGTAGGGTTTTAAAACCCTTGTATTTATTATTAAGTGTTTAATATATTTATTATTATGTATTAACTTATTTATCATTTAACTTATCTGATCTGTGTTCGGACCGATCAACTTCTCGGGCAAATGGAACGCACCCCTTTGCTGTCGTCTATTTGTGATCTATGGAATTTTTGTACGTGAAATTATCTTGTTACTTTTTGCAATTAATTCTCTGTTCTTGTTCCCTTTTGTCGTAATTGTTTTTTTGAATTTGCAGTTTTAAATGCTTACGCGTATTATTTGTTTTATATTTGTTATACTACGCGATAATTTTGAATTTGTGATAGTGCTGTGCCGCAACGTTGGACAATTTCAAGAGGAAGGTGTAATATATGAATATATTGGTAGGGTAGACCTTTGTAAAGCCAGTCTGGTAATAAACAGTACACCGCACGCACGTCTATTATTTTCCAGTGGCGAACGAGGTAGACAAATAGATAAGAAATAATTTTCGCGAGTGAACCTATATATATATTTTTTTCAAAATGTCAAAAGCGCATCAGTCCAAAAATGTATCCGGTAGATTTACCATATTTCTTCAAACACCTATGTAAGGAAACTTGGAAACTTGGAAATTCGAATATAACCATACCTTAACTCCGTAGAAATCCGTTCAGTCGCTTGGAAGATACGAGGTTATAAAGAAATTTACAAATAAACATTTAAATACAAGATACGCGAGAAAAACATAACCCTTCCTTTGCGATCAGAAAAATGTGTAAGTAAGAATAAACTTGTATGTTTTGTGTAATATGACTCTAGTACACAAGGGATTCGATCCCTTTAAGATATAACGGACGTGGGTGGCAACAAGTTGTCATGTCGCGAATATTGTACCAACAAATAAAAATAAATTGGTGACGAGTGTGTAAGTAATGTATATATTCCAGTGTATAATTTTGCTTTCAAATGACACTACGTGCTGTGACATATTCTCAGACCGATGTTGTTTTCTTTGCAAAAATTTTGTAATTTGATATCATAAAAATTATATGAAGCACCACTAGACAGCAAGTTCTAATTCAAGGTAAGTAGCATGTATAAGATCTTCGAGTACATCAAAACTTACCAAAGTAGGTGTCAACGCATGCTGTGTTTTAGAACATTGTCACTGTCCCGTATGACATCGTCAAATCGTTTTTTTAATTTATCTCCACTCTTTTTCTCTTCACATTCTTAGACTTCGCAACGAAACCATAGCTCGTAAATTTAATGTTATTATATTGTTAAAATGCAACAAACCACTATAAAAACAAGTTCGGCCGTTTTCAATGGATCCTTGGAGATCCAACAGCAGGAAAGGCTTAGGCATGAAATCATCTTTATATTTCCCCGTTCAGAGAAATTCAGGGGATTTTAAAGCTAACCTGTCAAGCAATATAGATATCCGCTAATTGCGAGTTGGAATTGGTTACGCAGTTACATAGAATGAACCAAAAATACGTACATATTTACGGCCGAAATTAATAATCGATCTCAATCTGATTTAAGCTTTCTAAGATAGAATAAGCAATCCATTTTAAGGTTTTACCGTGCCAATAAGTTATCCAGAGATTGAAATTGCTATCTGTGGAAGCAATCTATCGCTGGGAGGTCGGTTAACAGAAAAAAGATTGACCTCTGTATGTAAATGTCACTTTGTGCGTGTCAATAATCTATCTATGGATTTTGGATCGGATTTGGACAGAAATATTACCTGCTCAGTGGCCCAGATGGTATGAACAGTGTTGCCAGATCGGTGAGTTAAAAATTATCAGAGAATTACCGCAAAACTATCGTGTTTTTATCGCAAGTTCTAAACTATATAAATTACTCAACCTTCGTTTCAGTTCTGAGTGTCAGAAGACAAGAGATATATTTTTAAGTGTTTTCTAAAATATTAATTTAATATTTTCGGTAAAAAAATATTATCACTATATATCTTATTTTATTGATGGTCAAAAATAACCTCTTCCTCAGAATCAGCACTCAATGAATAATAGTTCTGAGTGTACATGCCCACATGTAGGCTTTGACGGGCTCTGGTTTTCTCAGGACCGTACAGTCCTGCGTTATTAGTACACTCAATCATTGCTCGGTATAAAATCAATACATCAGGTTTTTCCCTTCTATTGCCACATCTTCATGCAGCCTGATCAGCTATGCAATTGCATATAACAGTAGTTGTTTTATGACAGTTTCGGCTTTTTGTTTTTATGGAATTTATTTAAGAAAATACCTATCTCATTTTGCATTCGTTTGGATTGCCATAGATAATATAATAATTATATTCGGTTCTGATCCAAGTAATATAAAATTACTCGGATCAGAATTCGTTGTAAAATTATCGTGTAAATGAAAAAAATGTCGTAGTAATTTGATGAAATATCGTGCGATACGTCAGTATTATTTTTTATCGCATGACACTCAAATATATCGTGGATCTAGGATAATAATCGCATGTCTGGCAACACTGGGTATGAATGGCAATAACGGACGAGTGACCGGGAGACTGACACATTTTTGCATTACGTTCCATTCTACTCTGACTATCATTTCCATTCTACTATGAGTATCGTGAGTGTAGCATCGTGAACATATTTTTCACATTTGTGTAAATATATTAAGATATTAGTCCAATATTTTATAAAAATACACTAAAGTAATAATGCACTGCTGATTATTTCAACAAAAGAGATTGAATATTACCTAAAAGTATCATAAATCAAACTGTAGCTTTATTCTCTATGCATAGAACGGAATGGTTGATAGGGAAGAGATAGCAGGTTGGATTGCCGCCGATCTCGGCACAAAAAAGATTGGGTGTGTTAAGTTTTGTTATTGGCATGCAGATTACAGATCGATCTGTAGATATGGTCTGATCTCGGATCGTTTTCAATCTTGGATTACAGATACGATATTAATTTCGGCCGTTAGAGTTTCGTGGTTACGTACTAAAAAACTGGCCCTAATACTCAGACTCCGCTGGCCGACCGACCGTCTATCCATCCGACCATTAAAGCCTATTTCTTTGGACCATAGTACATTGCCGGTTTGCAATTTTACAAATTATGTGTTAGTGTAGCGGACTGCCTAACAAATACTAATGGTTAGGTACGATCCCACAAAAAATATCCTAATGATTCTTGCAATGGAACAAACAAAATGATTTTTACCTTTCCAATTGAACTCAAACAACCAATCAACGCTGTTGGAACATGTTTTTTGAATGTTGAAGATATAATCTTCGACACAAATGTAAAAATAACCTCTCAGAATTTTCGTCGGTTATATAACACGGTACATTAATTTGCCACAAATGACCAAATACCAGCTATTAGTTAGTTAAGTTTTTGTTATATTTTATAACAAAATATAACAAAAACTGAAATAAAATAGGAACGTTTTTTAATGTTATTTGTTATAGCTCTATCGAATCGAGAAACTAGCCTCTGGGTTACTTTCTCGAAGCTCTATCGAATGAATGGTTACACATAGAAGCGTCAAACTTGGTGTGTTTATAGTCCAAAATCTAACATGGCATAATTTTTTTAAATAAGAACTTACCAAGCGCCATGGATTTCTCAGATGTATGGATAGCGGGTTAGTAATAAGGTCCCTAGTATGGAACCTTCAGAAGAGCTCTTCCCCTTTCCTAGTAGAAAGAACTCGGCCTACGTCAGAGGTCATACACTGCATTTTATTGCTCTCTTGAGATTTCACCGGCTGCACGTACTTTAAACGGCCCTACAACAATTTTAACATTCTCCATTGGAGCTAACTAAAGAACGAGGGCGTTACACACACTCAACATGTTCTGATAACAGCTGTTTGCCAGTATAAACCATTGAAATTAATCAGCATTTAAATTACGTGCTAACAGAATAAATCATAGTAAGTACGTACCTACAGAAGGATCACTCCGCAAATATATTTAATTAAATAGCGACTTATGAACCGAGACATTAAAGTACAATTCAGGTGGCACACTGCTGCTTTTCACGATGAGGTTTGTCTTTCTTTCACGAGATTGTTAACTTCTCGAGAAAATCTAGTCCTCTAATGAAATGTATAAATTAGATCTGTGGAGCCAGCAGCCAGCTACCACCAATGTCTTCTGACAGAAGATACATAAACGCCACCCTAATAATATAATCGAATCAACCTGATTGAAAAATCAACACACAATCACACAAAGCCGTCACCGAGTATTCTAAGTGGAAAGGGAACGTCAAAGCGAGCGGCCTTTCAAAAGCGGCCTACATAAAGAAAACAAAATTGCCGGGGTTTTCATGTCAGTCACGTTTTGGATTTTATTTCATTCGCGACAAAATGAATTCAATCTGACAAACAAATCATCGCAGATCCAATCAAAGGCAGCGCCAGCAGACATGGTGACATAAATATCTTGTCTCCAATATGATTTCTTGCTTTTGGAAAGCAATTTCGCCAACAATATGAAAATTTTCCAATTAACCGTAAAATCGTTAATGCGGGTAGTTTCTATACACTTCTTGGTAATGCAATCCATCATAGCCAAGTTGCACCTTACATAGTTTGTTTTAAGTGATATGGCCACAATTTTTATTTTATTTTAAAGGATATTCTCTGACATTATGTATGGAATATAATTTCAGCCAAATGGTCACCGCGACTCCGCTGTAGGTGGTGTATCTTGGTGGACCAATTTTGGATGACATGTTTGCCTAAATGGGGCTCAATTTTACGAAGAGCGCGAGTTATGTTGGCCTTCAGGGCGGCAATTGACTGTGGTTTGTCTGCATAGACTAGAGCCTTCACAAAACTCCACAGAAAGTAGTCGAGCGGTGTTAAGTCACACGATCTTGGTGGCCAGTTGATGTCGCCACCACGCGAGACGACGAAGTCTTCGATTTTCTCATCCAATAAATGTAATGTGTCCCGTGCTGTACGGCAAGTGGCGCCGTCCTGATGGAACCACATGTTTGTGAGATCTAACCTAGGCATCACATATCTTCACTAAACGACGGATTGTGGACTCTGCAAGACGGTCATGAACGCCATAAATTGGACACAATGCACGGAACGTTAAGCGAACAGAGTGATTTTGATATTAAATTGTAACAATTTCTACGCGTTGTTGAAGCGTGTAGCGTTTCATGGTGAAATGTCACGACTAAATATGTGAAACTAAATATGCGCCAAATTTGACAGCTATCGCTTTACCAAGATGGCCGCTATGCGCTGTCAAAGTTCGCGCGTCCCTATTGTAAAACCCTTTACTAACCAGGAAATGATTAGTATCCGCAGAAGTCATTTTCAACTCATAAAAAGTTATCACTTATAGGGAAAGCACATTATTTACAACATATTTTGTGGGAATTAATGAAGCAGTCTCAGAAAGAGGTTTAAATTAGACCAAATAAAAATGCTTTGCTAATGCTTTGGGCCGGTTTAAATTAACAGAAGGCCTAATAGCACAATTCGCAACCCATTATCATGACATGGACGGCAGATTCTTTGGCATTACGATCAATTATTTGAGATGTTTAGCTTTTGAATTTGTCATAGCGAATATCATTGAACCCCGATAATTTATCTTGAATGGCTGGACGTGATTGGGGGTGGAGGGCTTCCTAAAACGAAATGAGAATCTTGACTTAAGTACCTTAATTCAATCGGTCCGCTTGAGAGCAATTTAGGTGCAACAGGCCGCAAAATGTAAAATTTTACAAAAGTCGTAAGTTTTACGATCTTATTATAATTCGCGTTTATCTAGGTTTTATTTTTAATTTAAGTCTATCCAATGTGTTTGTACTTCGGAAGTATGATAAATGTTCTTCATATGACACGTTTACATGCTTTATAGCATAAAAGTTTCAGTTCAGTTAAGGACCAAAGCAAAATATTGTACTTTTACCCCGAACGACTCTAATGGGTCGTCATGTCAATTATTTGTGTTTTAAAGAAAATATGTTATTATAGCAGATTGTTTAAATATAATAACAAAATATACAAAGAATCCTTAAGTACTTGAAGCTTTAGTTGAAATTCAGACAGAACTTACCAGGCTGAGCCAAATAACAGATCGTAGTGTATACCGAAAGCTAGTATTCGTAGGCAGGATCTTCAAGCGAAGTGCTCTTACCTTGGATTGCCACCTATAAAACATTTATTACCACACGAAATTACTCACTCAAATAAACACACGTCCCTACTTCAAAGAGTAAATATGTGATAGTTGGTTTAGGTTCTCTTATATCAGATTTTCTGTGTCTTGCTTAATACTAAAAGGAACTAAGAGCCTGTACTGATGAAATTTTTTGATGGTTTTTTTTTCTAAAGCATCGGGAAATTTGAAGGTTCATGGATGGAAGGTGCGTGGTTCCTAGGGCCGCAAGCAGCCTGCGACAGTGGTGCCAAGACAGAAGAATTTCATAAGCCATTTTTAATTTAATTAACACATGTGTAATGGTTAATTATGTTTTTTTAATTGCTTATATATTTTGTTTTATTGAACCCTTTTTATTGTACAATTATTATAGAAGAATACCTTCTATTACATATTCTTGGGACTCTCAATCAGGAATATAAAACATGGCTAAATTTAATAAATAACAACAATTTATTCAGCAATTTTCGTTTAGAATTTAGAACCTTGTTAAATGTATTAAGCTATATACCACAAATGAATATGTACCAAATAAAATATAATAGTAATTACTGATATTGTGTGGTAAACAATTTTATAAAACGGATTTCTCTGTCTTCCGAATCGAACTCACATAGAATGGTTTTTAAATAAATATTTTTTACTTAAGACGACGCGGACGAAGCCGCAGTAAGAGGAATAGAAGACTGAAACATATCGTTGTATATCGCGGATGTCATAAAAACGACTAAGGGCTCCATCCAGGCGGCTTCATCTCTCACGCCGATCTGAGTGGGGTGTTGCTTGACCTTGGGAGCATGTTCTTACTATGTTAACGCCCTGAATATCTGAAAAATAGCGGGTATACTACCAACTAAGATATTCCCAAGGAGGGCTAGCGTCAGGTATGAATCTTGAGTTTTAGATTCTTTGTGTTGATAGAGTAGATATATTGTAGATATAACACAAAAGTGGGGTAAGATAAGGAAGATAATTACTATTAATACACTTATATTTCCAAGAGACTTTACCAATCACACAATAAAAATAAAGGTGAGATTCTAATATTTAGGGATACAGATGGATAGTGACATCATTGTGATAGCTAAGAGTTTGAAATAACACTTCTTTCAAACAAATGAAGTCTAATCGTCTGGTTATTGCCAAACCATCCCCTATGACGGTACAAAAAACGGTTCAGTCGAGCTAGTCTCGATAGCCCAGTGGGCACCCCGTGTGTAAAACTAGTGAACGCGGGTTCAATTTCCACTCAAGATTTAAAATTGTGTACTTGAAAAATATCTCACTGTGATTTTAGCTTAGCGCGTAAGAGTGATAGTGTAATCATATTAAGAACACTTTAGAGTGAGATGCTAAACATATAATATAATAATGAATAAACTAGGTTATTCCCCGGAAATAAACACGTGATTCCGATGCAAACAATTTCCAGTCATTACATCAGCAACTTGTTAGTTTTTATTTCACGTGGATAACCTGCGGCTCTTTCACGCTCGATTTGAGGTTTAACCTGAAATTTGCTTTCAAAAAAAAAGCATTTCGTGCGTCGAAAACTAAATAATAATTCTGCCAATCATATCTCGATCGTCGACGTCGTTCCCAAAAACTAAGTCTCGAAAGTATTGCTCGTCCAGTTTATTAAAAGTGTCACTGTCATGCCCTATAATTTATAACCAGTGTCACTCGGCAATATATACAGATTCTATCGATCGCCAGACATCCATATCTGTTCAGGCATTTAAAAGTTATGGTGGAATAAAGAATTGCACATACATAAATATACCAACTCTAAGAGCATACGCTTTTTGGTCAGTCGTGTGCCTGGGAAATATAACCCAGGGCCTCAAGATTCTAACACGATCCTTTTACTCCTCTAGTACAATGAGGCTGCGTTAATATTAATATACATAGAATTACTGTATTAAGCGTTTACGGACGCTGCAAGAGAATATTAAAATTCTGTTACTTGGAGAAATAATTGGATAGAAAAAAAAACATCTAACAAAATTTTAAAAATTATAATGATTACTAGAAATGCCATACATTTGATTTGTTAAACAATAATTTTCTCTGCACTACAATCAGCGCTTTACTTGTTTAGTTTAGACCTCGTAGTCGCATCCCACAAATACCTATAACCAGTCTATGTGAAGCTTCTCTCTGTAAACAGCTCGAAATTGATTTTGAAGCTTATCGAAGTGGTGCCCGGCCAAAGCCCTCGTTCACTATATTGATGGAATTTTGTAATTCCATCGTAAGTACCTTTTCCATGTTTGCGGGATTTATCATTTCGCTGTGTAATATTATTTACTTAACCGTGCGTGGGTTAGGTATACGTATTTAGGTATGTGTCAAGGATAGGTTTAGTTTTTTACATACAAGGTGTATCTACCTTACCCCTCATACGAAGTACAAACCTTTCCAGTCACGAAGGCGCGCCCATCCATGTTTTTTGAGTGTAGTTGCCCTACACTAGCCTACGAACGCAATCAAATTGTATATTTTATTGTTTTAATCTACTGTACTGTATCACCCGGATCGTCCGCTGCTGAACACAGCCTCTCCCATTCGAGGGTTCGCCATAATCCCCACGCATGGCAGGCGTCTTGGGGATCGCAGTGTGAGATATAAGTTTACCAAAAAGCGCTGCTGCCCACCTTCTGGTTTGTTACTCTTAGTCGCCACTTACGACACCCACGGATAGTGATGGAAGAGTGACATTCTAGCCCGGCACCCCACGGGAACTGCATTTTTCTGTATGACTGTATGTACCACCAATATTCACACTAAGACGTCGTGTACAATCAAAGGCTATCCGTACAAATACGCATAAATACTTAACTGTGAAAGGGCCAAAGTCAAAATATGTTATTCAGTTTTGGCGTCCAGAACGCTCTTATGAACATTAATTACGTAATTTACTATTAAAATATTCTACTGTCGCGTTCAGCAGAAATGGTATAGAGCCACTTCGAGAAGAACGGGCAAGAAACTTGGGGCTATTCTTTTACATGTCTTTGCTAAGTCTACTCGTATCATAAAATTATTACTACATTTATACGGTGGTTTAGCAGAGGTGTAATGTCCCAAGCACTTTTGTCTTCGAAGTAATCTTTATAATACGCTTTTGCAATTAAAATCTTTTTTACATGCTTGAATTGCTTGCTTGAATTTTTCTTCTGTGAGAGAACTGTAATATTTTTAGTATTATTATAAAACGCACCTTAGAAAGACTTTATTTATCTTTGCCAACCTAAAACATGGCACCGCTAGTTTATTTTTATTCCTAGTGTCGTAATTTTGGTGCTCCCCATTTAATTTTAATTTATCTAAGTTCTTTTGAGTATACAATATATTTTCAAGAATATAAAGACTTGGCAAAGTTAATAAACTACTTCAGGGTACTTTTTATAGATCCATTAGAAGAGCGCGTCTTCGTGCATGAACAGGTGCTAAAAATAATTCGAACGCTCCTCTAAGTGCAGGATTCTATCATCTCTAGTGTAAGTACGGCACTTAACTTATTCTGGTCAAATATTATTTTCAACGTGAGCTCAAGTTTTCGACAGGTTTTGTGATATTGAAAAGCTACTGAAACTTGAAACACCTCTTAGGAAATGAAGTCACAAAACTCTCCCGAGGTCGACCGAAGTCTTTAATTACACCTTCGACACTTCACAGACTTTGCATTTTCATGGAAATTCTAATAGGGGTGGTATTTTTCGGAAAGTTTTATGGCATGTTCATCAGACAAATGTTTCCGAATGAACTTGCTTCTTAAACTCGCCCTAACAACCCCTGGGCTTCGCGAGCCATTAAACAGGGGATTAGTTTCCAGCTTCGACGAATAAAAAGAGGTGTAATAGTTGCAAGATTGAGGTGAGTTGGCTAACTACGGTAACTGAGAAAGGCTATTTGCGAGGACTTAGCGCTCCCTCCTCTGTGCACCCTTCGTCGCACCACGCCCTAATCAACTCGGTGAGAACTACTTTGTAGACGATTCAAATAGGTGATAATAATACGATTTTCGTTCGGCTTATTTTTTTAATGACACACAGAAATTTTGTCTTTTATATAATATATGAACTGTATTTTTCCTACATGAGTAAACCTTTTATTAAAGCAAATTAATGTACGGGATTAGACTTATTTCGTAGGGGTATAAAACATTCGTAAAATTAAATATTTCGTAATTGTTGATTTTTTGTGGGTTGATTTGTATGATGGATCAATCACTTAGCAATTTTGTGATCTATAATTATTATTACTGTCTGATAAAAAATTATATCGTTTTTACTCTTTTTTTTGTTATAGGAGGGCAAACGATCACCTGGTGGTCACCGGCGCCTACTGTGGGAAATATTTAACATGATTCCACATCGTGGTAGTATGAGGCAGAAAATGCCGTGAGAATGATACGATTGTGGACTTCGTCACGTCAACATTTGTACTTATAAAATACGGGATATGCCAGATAAATCAGACCAGAATGTGGTTCTCGAATACTCCTTGAAATAGACCATTGAATGTAGTTGAAACTGAGTTAGTCGGATTTATCTGACTACTTTAACTGTCTACGCTTAGATTAGGGAAAATAGTTCAATGCGTAAATGTGAGTAATCCCATATTAAAAAAAAATATGTAAATATGTGAGTGTAAAAATATACGATATGCATTTACTTTACAAATAAGAAATTTGTGATTAGCAAATATACATTATTTCGTGTGGTTGTTTCATTAGCGTTCTTGTAGAGCCTGAAGGGCTACATCACAGTACTAATATAGACACATATGTGTAATTCTAAACTTTATAACCAGCACCTATAGACAGTAAGAAGGAATGATGGCCGAGCGGTAATAGCAATAGACTGCCGCGCCGCAGTACCCTGGTTCAATCCCCACTGCCGGCTTATGCTTCACTGCATGGTGGAAGGGCATTTTGCGATTTCCCGCCTAGCTAGCTACCACCCTCAAGTAGAAAATCTGTCGCCAAGCACGTAACGGTGTGTTCCCGCAGTAGTCCTTGAGAGCAAGTGAAATCACAGGCACATGAAACTTAACAACTATGTCTCAAGGTGACGGGCGCAGTGCATCTCGTTACTTATGATGAAATGCATCTGTTATATGCAGAGGTTAGTCCGCTTAACATCAGGTGGGCCTCGAGCTTGTTCGGTCACAATATCATTAAAAAAAAGTAAACAATTGTGAATTGTCATCAACATTGTTAAATGTTTTTCTTGACGATTAGATTTCAATAAAAACACGTAGGACCTATTATCAATAATAACGCTATACGGACTTGGTTTCGAAAAAAAACAGATGGCTTACTTGATCGAACACATTAGTGATATGTGCTGATATCGAACACAACAGAGATTAACATAAGTACGCAATGACATATTTATGTAAATCTCTATTGATATTAAAAAATATTTCAGATAAACTTGGTTATAAAGTAACTGAAATAGTCTCATATGCGTTCCCCGGATAAAATTATTTCTATTATTGGTAGTATTAGTATTGAGCACGCTATTAGAACGAAAAAAGCTAAAAATATTGATCATGCCTTGCATCGTGTACTTGCGCAGCCCTTCGACGAATAACAAATTGCAGCCAATCTGTGTAACGCTTTTCAAAAAAAGGTGCCGAATTCCTTTGAACACAGAACGAGTTCCAAGCTGAATATAAAATAGACAAAATATGAAATAACTCATTGAAGTCTGCACACTTTCATGATCCCGATCTTTTCGAAGTTATTTATATTTTTCAATGTGTAATTTCTCTCTTTGATGCTTATCATCACATCAGCCGTAACGTCCACCGTTGAACAAGAGCTCCCTCATTGGGGGAATTCGCTATAATCCCCATGCTGTGCACCTGCAATCTTGGTGCTCTCAGTAGAAGTTGTCAGTTCTTAAGAAGGCGCTACTTCCCACCTTCCGGTATTTTTCCCTTAGTCGCCTCGTACGATATCCTCGGGAAGAAATTGGAGGGTGAAATTCTAACACAGCACCCCGCGGGATCCCGGCACCTCACGATACTCATTGATGCTTATACTGTGTAGAAATTCTGTTATGTTACCCAGCATATTTGTCATCATTGGCAAAATTTGCAATCATCAGTTTATCGAGGTAGAGTCATATTGGCAAATCACTTTTGTAACTGGAAAATTGTTGAACGAAGTTATGAAAAAAAAATAAGCTTGGAAATGCACTCTACTGAACAGAAAAATAAGCAGCATTCATATAGAATGATCCGGTAAAAAATAATAGTTTATGCTTAACAACGAGTTGACATTGAAGCCAAAAACAAACCTCCGTTTTAGTCTATTGCGAGTAAGCTTGTGATTTATAAGAATACTTAATATTAAACTATGTTAGATTATTTATATATATATATTTATAAACCGTAAAAGTTTAACTAAGTAAGTTATTACAAGTAAAAATTATGAAGTGTTATTAAGAACCTATGAACAATGCAAGCTGGCGCGTGATTGCGGCTACATAAATGAGCAGGCAATCTTTTCTGTAGACGGGTAATTAACGCCCGCATAGCCCGGGGCGAGACAAGATCCTGTCGACTTACCTACTACTTTCTGTTCTCAGATGTTTATGTACTCGTATATATCAAATGATTAAATAAACGATCTTTTTAAATTGTACAAAACACATAATTATACTGCATGGCTTTATGTGTACGTAATTAACTATGGTAGTATCGATTTTAATATTACTACGATAAGTTCAATCTTCAGTGAAAGAAATAAAAAGATGATTTTTTGCCAAAAATATTATCTATGTACATTGACGAATATGAATAATTCGATAAAAGCAGTTGTAGTATAGCAAATTTTAGTTGAATTTTTTTTCTAAATTGTATTGTCTCTATAATAATGTATTTGGCAAAATTAGTATAACTATAAAAGTGCGTTTGAATAAGTAAGGCATAGACTTTAGCTAACTATTATAATAAAGTGCTGCGAAGGAAGGTACAGAGTAGTAGTCGAAGGTAGCAGCAGTAGTAGAGGAAGGTGGGGGAACACCGAATACTTCAGATAAACTCACAATTAATAAACCACTGTGTTCTTTATTGAGATAATCAATATCCTAAATGTTTATATTATATACCTTTGACATAACTTTGGAATGAAAATGTTTGAGGTCGGTGTTAAAAACTACAAACTAGAACAATTTTAAATGAAAATTATAAATCCGTTATTCCGGTCAAACCGGATAGGCATTTATAAAAAAAGTGAATCCAGAAACGAACAATAAAACAATATATTCTAATTATTAACATTTATATCACACAAAAAAAATGTGCAGCTGATGTAGGGTAGATTTAGGTCATCTTGGTGACAATTCAGAACGACGTTTTAGAAATCCACTAACCCTGCGTCCAGTTTTTTTTTTATATTATGGATTAAAATATTTCTTTCAGCTTACTGGAAGGCCAAAGTTCGCAGATCTGTTTAAGTCAACGCAAATAATCAAGATTTCTCACCTTTGGTATGTTCGACTAACACATCTTCCAGCTGAAGAATATTAAAAGTATTGTATCTCGACTATTTGGACTTCAGAGATGGTGAAGACGCATTTTTCAGCCGCTAATAGTTTCTACTTTGGATTTTCCACTTTTGATCCTCTTAACACGTTCTTCTTAGAAACTTTAGGTAACATTATATAAGATTGTGTGAGGCTTGAAGCTGAAAGATATCCCCTTCTACCATCCCTCACTGAATGTATGGCTAGCGTGTCTTACTATCGAAACTACTGCAACACTTTTTGACATTCTCACATATATTCTTGGCATGTTTAAGCTCGCTCTCTGACAAAAGTTAAAAAAGAGGACGAAAATAAACGACCACAATACCTAGGACTACATAAAGCAATCGGGGTGAAACCGGGATAGTCGAAATCACTCCGCGCACTTGTACCCCACATGTACCACGTCTGAAAATGTACTAACTAACAGGTTAATTTTACAAACATTGTCGTAGCAACAACAAATACCGTTATATTAGGTTAAATATGTACCTCTTCTTAATAAATACAACTGTTTACGACAGCACATGGCTTTACGTAATGATTACACTTTAAAAAAATCTAAATATTAGTTAACATACCTATTCATTTATTTTTTGCTTATAAACGCACGCGCTGAGATGTTACCGAAGCCACAATTTGCAACTGCACTGAGTAAGCGTTCGCGCTTTTTTCCCCACTAGCTAGAACGAGACTGCTATATATGTAGAATAATAAAATGGCAACTATCTGGTTTTACCCCCTATCCCCCCCCCTCCTTCCCTTTCATTCCTAAGAAGCCGTTTTATATATGTTTTGGAAAATGATTTTAAAGATCAGTTGAATTAGAACATCGGTCCAAGTTATTGTCTTAAGACGGCAGTGGTTATACAAAGATGGTAAGGCATTTAGTATATAAAAAAATATATATGTGATATTGTTACATGAAGTCGGTTGATACTAGGCAAGATTTTTTTTAATTCTTGCGGTCAATTATATGTTAGCTTTTGACCACAATCGCACTTGGTGGTAAGTGATGATGCGGCCGTAGGTGGTCAACAGGCTGAATGGGGAAGAATGCGAACTTCTATCGTATATACGAAACATAATTCACTCTCATTTCATTTTAAATAAGTACATAAGTTTTTTAATAGCATATTTCTAGGAACAGATAAATTCTATCCGAACCTGAAACATAGCATTGTAGGGTATAAAATACGCTCGAGTTACAAATGATTTTGGTATTACGTTTGTATGTAAAATCCAGCCTTCGCCGGCCTCTTAAAATGCTTTCCGAAACATGGAAGCGTTCAGTAGTGAATGCCACAAGCGGTCCAGGTAATGGAAGCTATGAAGTCATCGGTTAAGAAGGACTAGGCAATGAGATATAGACAAAACACCTTGGTCTAATAACATCTATGTCAATTCCAAATAACGATATCGTTATACGGTATTGCGGTATAGTTCTATTCACCTTTCCAGGAAAAAATACGTAAGACTTCTTCTCGGAATTACACAACACTACAGCTACAACAACGAAAGTGTTTAGGCAAATACACTGAGAAAAATCTAAAGTCAAAAGCGCCCTAATGACGGCCCATTTATATGGTATAAGGCAAAAAACCGACCAAACGTAAATACGTACAAAAACGCCTTCCAACTAGAAGGCGTTAAACAAGGTCAGTGAAGGCGAATGTTTCTTTTCGTCTTCATTTAAGGTGTTTGTGGTCTTTCTTAAATATTGACTCTTCGATGAGGCTGATTAAGTCGTACGTTATAGTGATAATCACCGTATATAAACCGCCGTAAAAGTAAGGTATATGTAATGGTCAATACTGCAATTATTAGCGTATAACAAGTTCAATTCTGAAAATACTTTACGGAAGGCGTTTTTGACGGTTGTGTTTATTATAAAACATGGTACATTTTTATCGATTGGTGAAAATCATCTTAAGACTTGTGAATTCATCTTACGTATTTACAATTCAACGGTAAAAGGTCAAATTTGATTTAAGCCTTTACGTCGTTTTTCTCAGTGTAGAAGGCTATTGATTTTATATGTTTTTATTACAGTACACACTATTATTTCCGAATAACGTGTATCTACACGATCAAAGAATGTGGGTCTACACGCTTTGCGATTTCAATAACGTGTAGATACACGTTATTCAAATCGCAATACCATATAAAATCAATGTAATCCAGGGTGACTAGTAATAGAAACTAACTTGTGGCAGACGTGGGTAGTCGTCTAACACAGCAACGTCCGATACATATACAATGTTAGGTTAATAAAACCGATAGAGTTGCAATCAAACTGGCTGGAAACTGCGCTGTAATTCCTCGGCCAGCACGTACGGTAAGTACGTGTATGGGCTGAGAGCTACGGTCACTAACACTCACGGAGAAATACTTTAATTCTAACTACAGCCGTAGATTCAAAATACTAATAACTTGTGGTAGTCGTTACCGTGCTGGTTCAAAACAATTTCGTGCTCACATTTTGGTGGTCCAACTTGCGCACGTTATTTCATATTTTTCAATGTTAGAAGTCGGTACCGCTTTTTCTAAAATTTCTTTCTTTTTCGTGATGAATGGTCCATTCCGAAAAGTTATTGTCCCTCAATAATGAACACCATCGGCAATAGTGGCATATAAAACGTAATTCAGGTATAAAACATATGGCTATTACTTGTATCAGTTAATTTAGCGTATTTTACTGAAAGTACAACCGAAGCTGATGAAATTTAATTGAAACAAAAAATAATCACCAATATCGGATAATCTGGTAAAAAATAATGCGTGTTAATACATAAAAAATATACGCCATGAGTCGAAAACCTTGCTCCTTTTTTTGGAAATCGGTTAAAATGGATAGAAGACGCTAACTGCCATGAGATGGAGAACGACTTGTCCCTATAGGGCTGTAAATGCATCTGAAACTTGTGGTCGATCTTAATATGCTCTTTATGGAACATCTGTCAAAAACTGCATCCCAAGATCACCTTTGATATGCATATATGTATAATAAGAGTCTCAGCCCTTAACCTTCTAAACAGGAGACGGAGGTAGAAAACGCTTATCGCCTTCTACGCCCGTCTCGGGAGAAGTGCCTTCAGCTCTCCCCCCTCCTGGGCTATAATAGGGCTTTCCCTCGCCCAAAATCCGGTGGAGTTGGACGGCCGATAGTGGAAGCCAACATCTATGTACTCCCTAAAAAAATGACTACAGTCTAGGGTGTTACAAGATCATGAAAAAACCTTCTCATCTTAGCTATATTTTATTTAGTCGGCCTAATAAATATCATGTGAATGTCTGTGTGTGTTTGTTAGTTACTCGTACCCGAAACGGCTATATAAATTTGGTACTTACATAAGTTCTTAATAATTTTTAGCGGTAGGTAGTTCTTGAGTAAGCGCGTTTTAACTTATACGTGGTTTTTTACAAATAGAATGGTATTAAGGTATAAGTTTAAAATATGACTTAACTCGCACTCGGCCAATGTTCAGATCTGCAATGATTACATAACGCTTAGTATGATTATGGTAATATATATGTACATATGTTTATCATACATTATATAACATCAAATCTGTATCGCAAAAGGGAAGGCAAAGACCACGGATATACACTTTCTTTGATTGTGGCCTATGTGCCTTACTTTCCTCACTCCAATTTTACTTGACTTATCCTTGCCCTCAAGAATATAGGAACCAGATAAATAAGGAACTCCCCGACAATAACAAACCTACATACAGGTTGTTTCTTAGTACATACTTACGATTTCACAAGTAAAGCCGATACCAAGCCGATAATCTTCGACTAACGCCCCGCCTTAACGAATCTAAATTGCAGGGCAGAGAAAAATCACTTCAGCTTATTTTCACATATTCAAGTTGTAGGCAAAATCCTATAAAATATTATTTTATAAGCATAGAAAATTCTGATGTGACGTTGATTTCATATCACCGTGCAATTGAAAGCAAATAAGTTTGTTCTTTGCTACTAAAAAAGATAAGGATCAGAAACAGGACTCGCAGCTGTATAAATGTAGTTCAGCTTTGCGAGAATGTGCAAGATTGGGAATATTTGAGAACATTTGAGAATCTACGTAGCTTTCTACTCATATTTCGATTAAAGTACGTTTTGTGAAATCTAAGAAAAATTGGTAACTACATATTTACATTTTCAAGTCTTATTGTTTATCGGTATAACCTTTATACACAATATCACCTAGCATGGTGACGAACATGCTTAAACTCGAGAGGGGAACTAGTTCTCAAGAACAGTTGCTGGAATCAGACGGTTAGATACTTGGCGACAGATATACTACTTGAGAGTGGTAGCTGGACAGGTGATATTCGCAAAATGCCCTACTGCCATGCGTAGGCCTTCGTGCAGTTTCTATCTGCTCGAAGGTCTACGACATAAATCAATGAGCACGGTAAGTAAAATTTGCAGTTCCTGTAGATAGTTTTCTACTGTACAATGTATTTGGTTATAATAATGTAACTCATAATAGGGAGACAGAGAATGATTATTTAATGATAATTATTGTCTAATTGGTTTGGATTTAACGTAAGTGAAATTGAATTCAAAATTGTTTAAATATGTGTACTACTTACGAAAGAGACCCTGTATGTTACACAAGTCCATGGCAAGCATGTTAAGGGGTGTCTTAAAGCTTTAGCCACGTTTGCCCCAAGCAGCTGATAGAAAATTGAGTACGGTGTTGAATACACAGAATAGAAATCCACCTTCAGGTACAGATCTACAGGGTGGGTGCCAGGAGAGGGATTCTCCAGCGCTTACGCAGATGGTAGCCACCTGGAATAATATCTCCTAAAATTGTCCTGTGATGCCATATGCACCTTTCCGGGAAACAGAACTAGATCTATGTGTTCGAACTTATGGACACATCTAACATGATATTTACGACTATTAGATAAAGCGAACGAAGCGAATTGATGCTAGTCAAAATTTTGATGCCTAGGAATGACCCACATCCTCCAGTTAACCGCACCAAACACTGTTTTACCTTCGATCGGTTAAAAATGACCAAACTCCGCTATAAGTGCTTTTGAATTAGTAAGGCACCTACTGGTATTTCCTCCTCGTTTTTCGATAATGCAATTTCACCAAAACATCGTATATTCAATGACTTGCGCGATTCGTCACTAAGAGGGGTTGTGGAAAGTTACGTGCGAGTAATTTATCTGGATTCCATGTCATCCTTGGTCGATCGCAACACAATACAAGTGCTTTTTAACCGGCTCTCTTCGTTATTTCTTAAAAAAGACTATGATTTAATCTTTAACTAATCTCATTTATAATGATTCCTAAAAACAATGTAATATGGTTCTCCAAGTCAATATAAATAATGGGTTCAAGACAAAACTAAATGAATACCTAGTTAATCATCAAAAAAACTAGGAAAAAAGTGCTATATGAGTCTTACTTCAAGTTACCATGGCATTAAAAATCGGGTTCCATTTATTTTGTATTATTCAGTACTTACCCACTTAGTTGCAGCTAGTACTTAGGTACTTTATTCAGACGTGCTTTATGCAATTTAAGTGTCGTTTTGTAGGTAGCATATTTAAAAAATATTTACATTTGTTCAAGTAAATTTTCTAGGTAAATTCCCTTTTTTTACCGGTGGTATTATATTATTACCTTTATTAACAAAATACTACGAACTATATACAACACTACAGCTACGACAATAAAAGCATTTAGATCCCTATAAGTCAGACTCATAGGCAGCTAAATGCTCTAGCCCACTACGTGCCCAGCATGCTGGCAGCATTGCCCCGTTGAATTGCAATGCTTATTCTTTGAGCGAAATAGGTGCCAGCGTTTTGATCACGCGTCTCATCGACCGAAAGCGGTCTGATAAGTTTTGGAAAATACGATGAGCTCCCAGTCCCCACGGACCCAACGTAATTAATTCCTAATTCACTGAATAACTATAGCATTGGTTGGAATTGTATAACGATTATATTTCCATTGCTATTGTATTTTTAGTAGATTATGTTGTATAATCTTAGCTGTTATGTCATTAATCCTCTGTGATGTCACAAAATGGCTTCAACGACCAGCACTGGTTTTAAATTAAACAAACACATGATAAGTTTGCCGACTAATATATGATGTAAAGAAATTATTTATATATCTTTCACTCTTTTATGTAGATGTTTTTGTGTAAATTGCTAACAACATAAATAAATCAATTGTCATTTCATTTCACATTATAATTTTTCACGTCTAATGGATTGTTACATTTGTCGACAACAACCATTTCGAACTCATACAATCAATGTTGAAAATACTGTCCAAACAATACTTCGCTACGGACGGTTGTTTCAAGCGTTCGGAGCGCTGCCGCCGCCGCCGGGGTTGTTCAACAATTTACTCTCCCTTTGTTTCAATCCACATCATCATAAACAAATTTTCATGTTTGTTCGAACATCGATTGATAGGTTCAGTGCTTCATGTAAGTTTGTATATTGAAAGCGGTTCGATGGAACGAATATCCATGATCAAACATCGAAAGACCGCTTTCTAGTCCTTGAATTGGAAATGCTCTCTGAGATAGAATTCCGTTTTAGACATTCGAAGTAATATTTGAAATAACCATTGATAGACTCGTTTGAATCGTATTTTTGTAATGGTTTAAAATGAGAATCAACTAATAAGAAATTATTATAATCAACGAAGAGCCTATACTCTATATTCGGAGCTAAAAGCTGAATTTTTGAGGCTGTATTATTTGAATAATGTAGTTGTGCTAAGGAAGTATTTTAGGAAAGCAACAATAAGGAGATGAATGGTTGATACAAATCATGACAAATCGTACTGAATTGTCACATTAGATTAAATTTTAGCAATTACAATGTAAAAGCATGCTATATTTCAAAGAGTTCACTTGGATTTTAAAATATGACGAAACTGCGTTTGTATGGAAAGGGCAACGAAGACTATTGTTGCCGCGCGGATTGCAATCTGTAAGTAGTGTAAGTTTTTTCATTTAGGGCCTGTTTCAGAATGTTCGAGTAAATTCCGGTTATACTACCCAGAACATAAAATAACTGAATGATAAAAATGACAGTTAACATGCAGCGCGTTTCAAGCTTTAACCGATGGATAGGCTAAATCAATGACTGTGAAACGCAAAGATAGTTTAGTTTAGGAACTTACTCGAACATTCTGAAACAGGCCCTTAGTGTGCATAAAGTCAGCATAAAGTCGTATACTTATAGGTGTTTAATATTTGAAAGTTTAGTTATTGTTTTTCATTTATTATACAACTAATATAGCCTAAATTTACTTTCGATGCATCAGCTTTAGTGAGTGATCTGTACTATCTTTAGATAAGTACATTATGAACGTTCTAATGCTAGGTATGAATAGTCCCTAGATAATAGGATGCTTTCCCATTCCCCATGAATATTATAATGGGTAGAGCGAAGGGTCTTTGAGTCACGATGATAACGCTGAATTTTTTGCTTTTACTAACATCTTATGAATACATTAGTTATTAAAAAGGATTACTGGTGGACACATGGCATTACTGGAAACTAAAACTGCTGTTTAATAATTTTTACAATATTTGTTGGACCTTTAGTAAGATATACTAGCTAAACAATAGTTACTAATATTTTAAAAACATTTTTTTTTATTCATGATAGGTTAGCTTTTGGCCACTATCACACCTGATGGTAAGTGATGATGTGGTCGAAGATGTTGTTCAGGCTTAGCTAGAATTACATTATTTTCTTTATTTGTAATAATTTAGCCTTATACATATGTAATACATAATTAGATAATTAAAGTTTTTAAATAACATATTTAAAAAAAATCGTACTGGTAATTAAATTAAATTATTTTATTGCGATAAAAACGATTTAAAAACATTTATACATATTACATTCATCTCACATTAATTACATCATGAAACCAATAAGTATACAGCATAATAATAATAATGCATTAACTAATAAAAATTAAAACAAATGAACTTTTCCCTGAAACTACCAACATTCGTATGTTAATATCGGTAATTTAATATTTATGCCGAAGAATAATAAGTATCCTTGTGATTTAAAAACCAGTCCTATGCGAAACATAAACAGAATACAATTTATTTTTTTACGATTGACAAATATCTATATTAATCTATATCTATATCTTATCTTGGTTTAATACCTAAGTAAGGTTCTCACTTATATTTTAATTGAGAGAACTATACTACTATTAACTATTGTAGTGGTAATTACACAACGCAAGTGCTTCGAATTTAGGCTCGACCTAACGCCTTGTTATTTGGTACTATATTTAATGCTCTTTGATTTCTATATGGATCAACATCAGGAAGTAGGTGTATCATATATATTTTATGCACTGATGGTTGATTTCGTGTTACTATTCGACTACTATAAACAACTATAAGTAACTTGTCTTATTACTATAGTATTACGGCACCGTATCGTCATTGCCTTAACTAGAACCGTTCGGTATTCTTTGTATATGATTCCATATTACAATTTACAGCGCCCACTAATCAGCGCCACGCTGTCGTATCAACATCATCACATCGATTCGGGACAATTTCCCGAGTAGTAGTAAGGCTCTCATTACATTATCATATATATTTAAAAAGGCTCGCAGCGAAGTTTATTTAGCCGTTCTTAACCGATCAGCTAAGTTAAACAACGGCCGCCGCGGTCATGACTTGGATGGGTGACCGCTAGTGACATTACTACTCAGCGCTTCTGTGCTTCGCCAGGCTGGCATTCTTAAAATGCCCTAACACTATGCTGTATAACTGCCTTCCTAAGGAATGCCATCCTAAGACAACAATCGGGACCTACGCGACGGCTTAACGTGTCATCGAAACACGGACGCACTAATTGGTAAGACAATAGAGTCCCGATTTTTAGTACGAAACCCTAAAAAATTGACAAAATAAAGAACAAATACAGAAATGGATCGAATATTGCGAATGGCGATGCTTGGAGGGTTGATAATCTGATTAAGTCACGTGCATCGCGTTGCTCGTGTTCTATTTGGCTACATTCAGTGGCGGATGCACGTAAACTAGTTACTTTTCAATTCGGCGAACTATCAATGAAAAATATGTATACACTATTCTATACTGTGGTTTGAAACACGATTGATTGTTTGTATATTCATGAATAATTTTGAATGTTAAGTTAGTAGTTTAACAGTGGTAAGCTGGAGTAACTTACCACTGCAAAACTAATAAAGCTTATCTTTACGTTAAGCGATCAAATAAATTTTAACGGTTTAAGTCTTATACCTAAAAAGTGCTAGATTTTCTCAAAATGTTATTTCATCCCAGTAACATTTAATGTACGAAGAGAATGCTTTTTGCATTTGCAAGTAAAAGTTTACTTTCAAGTAGTTGACTAGCGCCTAAAGAAAGCCAATTTCCAGCGCCTCGCAAACTCGTTCCTTTACAAAAAGCTGCGGGGAGCTTAAAAATCAACCGACCAAGATTTCATTCAAGCGAGAGGTGTAAGGCGCTGAATGCAGCGTTCGCTTATTCCCACAATTGAAATGGTAATACGACCTCGACTTCCGTTCTAATTGCTATGCAAATGCTTCGAGGTTTCTAGGTCTGGTTCCTCATGACACTATCTTCACGTTAGAGTCACATGGTCTTAATGACGGACGAACACCATACGTGTCTAATTTCTGTATCCCATTATCACCCTACTAACTTGTTAGCTTGTAAGCGAGCTCCACGATAGCTACAAGTTTGTTAAGTTTGTTTAGTCGAAGTTGATCGAGCGTGATATGAAGTTAATGCAGTACTGCATACAGTTGACAATTCTGAGAGTTGGCTTTTGAGTAGAATACTAATGCCAACATGTACCCATACCAACCTTTTCACAAAAGTTAGCTGTGATCGTGTATTAAATAGGTAAAGGGTCAATAACTGGCGTGGCGGAATGAATGTAAATATAAACATTTGTTCGTATACCGTGATGGTACAAGTCGTGCTCTACTCAGTACAATAGACTCGAATGCAAGTAAACTATTCGGTGTGTTGAGCGGAGTCCCTACCTTTTATTGGCTGCAAATCCCCAACTTCTCTCAGCCGAGGAGGGATTAGTAAGAGCTGTTTGTAAGCAAATAATAACTTTGTTTAGATATTTATCTAATTCCACGATTGCTCAGAATTAAGGAGTGTTATGTTTTCAGGGTTCATATATGTATGTATGTTTGAGAGTTTCTTTATTCCACCATAACTTCCAAACGGCTTTTTAATGTATGAGATATCATTAGATGCGTCTTGATAGCACTAGTGATAATAAGTACATAAAATATAAGAAATCAGATTGGCGAAAATTTGACGCAATATTGAGCGAAAAAGAGTGTGGTATCAAAGTGAAGGGCTTTATTAAACGAATCTAAAAATATATATGACTTGCAGTTTCAATTTCTATTAAACGAATAAATGCTTAACAAAAAATAATAATTTGCAGTCGGCTTTTGTACTCTCTTAACTAATTTATAAAATACAAAAAAATCATAAGTAAAATATTCATTAAACAAACGCTTTGCCTTCCTCAGGATTTAACAGTTGGTACCAAATATTCGAAAATCTATGTTCTAATTTGTAGGTAACCGAGTACTACTAAAATGTTTACGTCACGTACGTTGTTGATTAAAATATGTTTACTATTGTATGTAGGAGGGGTAGGTAGGTATAAACTCCGCCTCTTTATACCGTTACATCACCGGCACAAATGAAACGTGCTGATATGTGCGTTACATAAATTTCAGAGCTCGCAGTAATATTTTTGCGTTTCCTTTTCCCAGGAGCCGTTTCACTCTCATTTCCCTATTGAATTTTGGTGACGGCACAAAATGTGTTGATTCTACTCGAGCCAGACAACTTAGCTTAACTTTAGCTTACATGTAAGTACCTAGTAACATAATATTGCATAAATAAGACAATAAAATTTAATAATATTTTAGTTTATTTAATCATACTTTTTTACTGTACTGTAACAGCCGGAATGTCCACTGCTGAACTCCCCCCATTATGGGCGGGTTTGCCATAATCCCCACACTTGACAAGCCTCTTGGGGATCGCAGTGTGAGATATCAGTTCCTCAGAACGCAATGCTGCCCTTCTGGTGTGTTACCCTTAGTCATCTCTTACGACACCCACGGGTAGAGATGGGGCCCGCCACGCCACGGGTAATATAAAATATACTTTTGTACGCTTCAGAATTTTTTTTAACACATCTCATTGTAACATTGTAAAGAATAGTGACTAAAATGTTTATGTAAGCTGTTTTCGACAAAGTGAACGAGGCAAGTGTGCAAATTTTGCATGGTTAAAAACTTGCACTTCTTTAAGAGTTTCTGCATTTACATATTCTTATAGAATTTGGTTTTAGTTTTGGACAGGCAATACTTTACACAATGTATTTGCTAAGGATTAATGGGATGATTCTTATCACATATACACATGATTTAAGAGTATTTTAATGTATTGTAATTAGTTCTTCAGTTGACTGAGAATAACCTTATGACAGGGTTGATATGCGTTCAACTACATTATTCATTTTCAAAATCTTACTAAGAATTAGGTTACCTACACGACTATCAGATAATTGAATCTAAAAAGAAAATTGTTTCAGATAAATACCATAATCTTTTCCATTTTTCTCGCCAGAATACCCCGAAATAGAGGCACAAAATACCCAACGATACGGTCCTATGAGCAGATATAATAAAAATATCAATACCAGTCGTATTTACGCAGCAGGCTATAAACCAGTAGGATAATGGGCAGTCCGGCTTATCGAGTCGTATCACGCACTTCGCAGGACAATATCGGCCTTCGGTGGCGTTATTAGGACCTGCGATGGAGTCTGATGTGCTGCGGTTATTTTTCAATATGCGACGAGTGTAGCGGAGAATACTTGATGTGAAATGATGCTTGGTTTTATCTACTAGGGTCGATCAGTCAGTGCTTTAGCGAGCGTGAGCTCTCAGTGGGTAAATAAAGCTCGCAAAGAAAATGTCCAGTTTCTTTTTGAGCGGCGGTCGTATAGTGAAGATGTTTACGTTGACGATAAAGTGTTTATAGTACTCAATTTTGATACCTTACAAGATAACTATCCTTTTGTTGTTTATAATCAAGGTAACCAGTACTTAGCTATAAAGCTAAGTCCTTGATAACAATAACGTCATAGCTTTGTCATAGAAAGATATATATGATATTGATATGATACAGGAGCAGATAAGAGCTTCCACGACTTTCAAAATGAATTAGGTTTGGTGAAAATCCCTTGTATTTCAAAACTATCTAGTGCCGTTGGTTATTTGAAGTTAGCAGTACGCAATCCTGTCGCGTCTGTGGTTGGTGTATTGGATACGAAAACCTTTTAACTGCATTGAAATCACACGTTCGCTTCCAGTTACGGTTTTGCTTTGATGTTGGTAGATGCATGTACGTGAGGCACACATGCACGTTTGTGTAACTTACAAACAAAACCATTTACACTTATTGAAATGCTTGTTGTCCAAAACATTTTCATATACATTTTATATATAATATAATTGCATTGCAAAGCAATTAAAGTGAACAGCAAACAGCCTTAGTTAGCACCTCGCGTGATTTATTTCTCGTCCTCCTCATGGATTAATTTCAATAGTGATGTCAAAAATTGCAGCCCTCACACGAATAAGACCTACTTGCTTGGCCTGAGTTGTGTTTCCTGATAATGAAATCCTGCCTGATCAGGGGCTCCTGATGATGGGGCTCCATCTTCTCAGAAGTCAATAATGTCATTGTTATAGTTGTCATGTAAAGTAAAGCTTCATTTTGCAAGAAGATGTAACTTCTCGCCCGCTTCTCAAGATCTTGTGGAAAACAAAGAGATATCACACAGTACTGCATTTTCTAGTCATATATACAACACGCAATGTTCATTTGACCTACACAATTCTGCTTGATGCAGCAATTTTTTGTCTTTTATCACCCTCAAATACAAAATACCACTGATTAGTTTTCGTAAAAAAATTAAATAAATCATGTTTTGTCTCCTATTCCAATGACATAAATAACATTTATAATATCATACTGGTTGAGCTTCAACAACATATATTTGCACCAATTGCGCGTGCATGTTTTTGGACTACCGTCAGTTTGTGTGGTATCCGGCGGCAGCTAAATTTCTTAAGTTATATCTTTTGAAATCTTTGAAGATAACTTCATACTATTACAGAATGAGTAAAATGATTGTCCTCGAATATTCTCATGTGTAATTTGTCGGTTTACTTCAATGAATCGTCTGTCCCATAGTCATATTTTTCTGAGTTACTGTTGAAGGTTGATCTTTACGAATCTGATTCTGGAGAGAAACCCATAATTAAACTCGTAAACTCGATAATATCAGCGCTTTACGTTGCATATATTTGTTGTCATTCCCAGAAGCATTGTGAGGCACTGCTGTCTTGTGCAGAAAGAGAACTATATTAACAGGAAAACTTTCGTATCCATCCCAGTAGTACCTACTGCAGAAAAACAACGGAGTTAACCGTCATCATCATCAACAAATTATGTGCATATGAGATTCAACAACTTTGGATGTCAAGGTGATGAGTGCAGTGCAGTTCGCCACTTGTGACAAACTGCATCTGTCATAGGCAGAGGTTTTCGCTTAACAGGCGGGCATCGTGCTACTTCCATTAAGATAGTATAAATAAATAAAAATGGTAAAGTCGGAAGACGCCCAAGAGGAGGCATTTGTTGAACGCAACAAATGCCTCCTCTCTTTGAACACCACATTATCCATTATGGAATATAAATATATATATATATATATATATATAAATACACGTTATTTTAAAATGTAGACATTGAGATCATAGATGCAAGACTTTCCGAGAGCATCAGTTTTATCTATTATATCCATTTATATGTATAGTAATTAAACAACTATAAACGGTTTAAATCGCGTATATTTATCATTATTTTTGTCCCGACGTTTCAAACACTTTGCAGTGATCGTGGTCACGGGGTGATTCCTACGATCACTGCAAAGTGTTTGAAACGTCGGGACAAAAATAATGATAAATATAGGCGATTAAAACCGTTTAAAATTGTCTAATTACTATGTGTAATAATCGCGAAAACCTAAGACAATACCATTTATATGTAGATAAATCTAAGTACAAAAACTTAACAAATAAAGTATTGTTTCCAACAAACTATTTCTTTATATTCCTTCGTATTTCAGCAATGCACGCCTTTAGGTGTTTGTAGAAAGCATTTTACCTTAAAGTTACCTCGGTCTCTACGGTCAGCACATCTCTAGCCCAGCTGCTAAATCCCAATAACTTGTGAACCTTGATATCGGTAAATACATGTATAACAGACCTGTTCACTCACGGAAGCGCGCGAGTGAAATAAGGCGCGAGTAAAATTCCTATCGTATATTTGTAATTTTGTAATGTAATGCATGCGTTATTGGAACCATAAAATACTAAAAAAGAAGCATAGATATTAGGCTCAAGGACATACCTGCAAAGTTTCACCGAGTATTTAATTATGACAAATCACGTTTATGTATGTGTATGGAAAGCGCTACGAGAACTCTACTCTAAACAATTATATTTATTTGTTAAAAATCCATCACAATCTAGCACTAACTAACGCCGCTGGCTGGCGAGCCGAGTGTTTGTAGGAAGTAGTTTGACTTCCGGTCACGTCGCCGTGGTCGGCGCATCGGAAATGAAATCCTCGCCTAGCTGCATTGAACTCGGGTTCGAAACTAGTTACTTGTATACCTTGATGTCAGTAGAGAAATGCAATAGTTCCTTTGACAGTCAGGTGTACATACATTAATTAAATAAATTACCGATTAGCTTTGTAGAATAATTGTTATTTGGTAAAAGCCGAACCGACTTCCAATACTAAAGAGAATGAAACAACTTGTCCGACTTTCTTTACTAAATATATTTTATACCACACCGACTCATAAAACGTCTCATTACTCGTTCAAAAACATGTTATAAAGTTCGTCATTTCTCCCTTATAAATGTATGGCGTGGAAAGTTATATGGATTTTCATTCCTTCACTCCGTAGCAGTGAAGGAATGTTGTATGAAAATCCAGACCTGCCCTGGTAGCGTTCTTTTGTTTTTAGCTGCTTACATAAAAAATATTAATCTCAAAAAGTTTTTATATCCAATAATTAGAAAAAAGAGTAGTGATTTTTATTTGTACTTAATTTTCAATGAAAGGAGGTTGACAACCTTTTTTTGCACTACGAGAAAAAAAGCGCGGCAATTTGTTATGTTTGGTTAAATTTTGTTTTTTATTAAATTGATATTTTAACAGTACGCTTTTAATTATTCTAAGTAATTTTCCAAAATGTCATCTGATAGTGAAAGTGACGATTTTATAATGATGATGCCACCAGAAATAAGAAATGCAGCTCAAAAAGTCATAAAGAATCAGAAATAGTAGAGAACAAGAAATAATCCCGCTTATGACTTAAATTTTTCCTATCGTATATTTGTGATTTTGTAAAGTCATAAAGAACTTACTGCCTGAGAAGACTCGGGGTAAGTACGAGAAAACGTATAATGATTTTATTTTCCTCGTAGGTGTAGTATAAAGCACTATGTATCACTCAGGATACATAGTGCTGATGATCTTTCTGTTCTCGAGTTCCCTTTAAGCCCTCCGCTGCGCGTCAGGCTTAAGCAAACTCTCGAACAGAAATAGATCGTTTTCTCCCCTCGATGTACAATGTACTATTTCACTTCAGTAGCTCAAACATGTAGGTTTTGCTGCCTGAAATCAAAGAGCTAAATGCGATTTTGCTCACTGAGTGAGTCAAAGTTACTTTTTTTTTCAGACAGCCCAGAATATCTTATACGAAAAGACTTACGATTACCGTGTCATCGCAGTAAAATTATATAATAACAAATACTTTTTTAGTTATTTGAGTATAACTTAAAAACTACTTGATGAAATTTAAATGGGACCACCTCTGAAGTACCGAGAAAACAAAATCATTATTGGCATATTAATCGCGTAATGTACATACTAAAAAAACTGTGGTTAAGATTTATTTTTCTATTAAAAAGTTTGAAGGCCGAATTTTTGCTACATTATTTCGGCCAAAATCGATAAAAAGTTCGGTAAAGTTGACTTCGTTGAAGTTGAAGTTAGAAAAGCCAATTTTGGATTATAACGTATGTGAAACATATTTCGGTTCATCACTGGTTTAGGACTCAAGGTGTTTGTAAAGAGTACCGCGTCAGTCTTCCGATCAATGTTGCGCATCGTAAGTGAAATCGTTTGTGAAATAGCTGCATTAAAGTCATAGGTACATACTCAAACGTTACTTTACTCGTGTAGCTTGGTATCGGTGGATGTTTCCACCGGTCGTATTAGGTTTTCGTTATATATTAACAGTGTGGTGTAAGATACAATCTTATTACCTGCATAATGTAGTTTCGCTAAAAGTACTTCATATTTCGGCACTAATCAACGCCCGCGGGTATTTATCGATGGGGTATTAGAAGTGTGATCGGCGCTTCGTAAATGAAATTCTAGCTTTGTTGCGTTGAAATAAAGTTCTCATTTCGACGCAACAAATATTGTTATACAAGAGTCAAAAGGAATCAATCCCTATACGAGGTATTTAGACTAAAATCCGAGTAGAAATTGATGACTTTCACCCTATTAAACTCTCTACTTTTAATTTCAAATACAAGGATAGTAAAAAATGCTACTGTAAAGTAGTTGTAGTAAGTATACAGTACACTCATCATCAGCCGAATTGTCCACTGCTGAACACAAACCCCATTAAAGGGGGGTTTGCTATAATCCCCACGTTTCGCAGGCGTCTCGGGGATGGCAATATAAGATTACAGTTCCCTTGAAAGCGCTGCTACCCACCATAGTCTTGTAGGAGTTGATTACTTTTACCAGTGTTAAACATTCTACTTTGTATTTTGAATATAAAGAGAGTAAAAATAGTAGTTGAAGCAATGATAGCCGAGCGGTTATACCTTTGGACTGTGATGCGTATGTACATGGTTCGATGCCGGCTTGTGCTTCACCGCATGGTGGGAGGGCATTTTGTGAATGCTCGACTGGCTAGCTGCCCAACATTGTGTTCCGGCAGCAGTAAAATTACAGGCAAATGAGACTCAACAACTGTATATGTCAGGGTGACAAGCGCAGTGCAGTTCATCACTTCTAATTAAATGTAACTGTTAAAAGTGGTGGTTAACATCAGGTGGGCCTCGTGCATGTTCCGTCAAAATCATATAAAAATGTTTAAGAAAATTTAACAATTTATGAAATTGAAGTAATTTTTTTTTTAGAAAATACCTACATGTAAAAGACCAATAATACACGTAATGTTACTTATATATCAAAATGTATTGTATCGACATCAAAGTTTGCTCCTTCAGAAACGATACTTTTATACGCCAAAGGATGATCCAATAATCAAAACATTTTAATCGCTTGTTCCGTAATTGAATTCAGTTCTAGCGGTGAATTTTCTTTTATTTTTTCTACCGAATGAAAACCACGAAGGGTTAATTTGAGTATAGGAAAAAGAAAGAAGTTAGCTGAAGCCATATTTGGTGAATAAGGGGGTTCATCATCATCATCAGCTAGGCCTAGGCCTCTTTATATTGATTAATAAGAAGAGACCAGTGGGAGGCAACCTCCTATACACATCGATACCGGATAACAGACTGTAACCGACCGCTCTATACGTATTTGCGTCAGATCATTTCAGTGACATGTCCTCGCCATGTCGCACGTCATATTTGCGCCTTGCTCGCACCAGCACCAGATCATATGTGGCTTGTGCTTTATTCGCTTCATCATCATCATCATCAGCCGGATGCCGTCCACTGTTGAACAAAGCCCTCCCAAAGAACGCCACAAAGAACAGCTATTAGCCGCTTGTAACCATATTGGCTACCCGCGACATTAACGATGTCGTCAGGACAACTAGTGGGGGGCCTACAAACTCAACGTCTTCCGGTGTAATGTGGTAACCACTCAAGAAACTTTCTTCCCCATCGGTTTATCAGTTCGTCGAGCAATGTAGCCCGCCAATTGCCACTTCAACTTGCAATTTCTGAAGGCTATGTCGGTGACTATGGTTCTTTGCACGGAACTCTTAGCATAGTTCTCTGCATAGCTCGTTCAGTGACTCTGAGTTTGTCCATAAACGCTACAATTTTTCGCTTAGCAGCCGTTAATACAAAAATTACAATGTTAGAATAAATTATAAGTGCAAATCTTCATAATTTGCTAACATTATCGGGTCTTAAGATAGTTTACCTTCTGATCGATTTTCTGCGGTCAATGCATCGGTGCCAGTATGTACGGTCCTTATGTATGGTAAGAAAGACCACAACCAACATATTTCCTATAGGAATACACCTATAAAGCAATAATTATAATGTATACATTCCCTATGTTTTGACTAGAGAATACATTATTCTCTATAATCACAAAGTTTATTACAAATGGTTTAGGTATCTGTCCTTGAGAGCCAGTGAAATTACAGGCACATGAGACTTAACAACTATGCCTCAAAAGTGACGGGCGAAGTGCAAATTCATCGTTGACGAAATGCATCTCTTATAGGCAGAGGTAAGTCCACTTAACATCAGGTGGGCATAGGGCTTGTTCCGTCACAATAACATAAAAAAAATAGTTTTATACTACATAAAAATACCTAGTGGATATCATTTCGATTACCTAGTAAGCATTTAGGTAGGATAATTATAATATAAATAAGTTGTTCAGAACGAAGATCAGTTTACGAGAGAAATAAAGAGCGATTCCGCAAACCTGAGAATTGAAGCATTCATTTTCTGGCATCAAAGCAAATCCTACATTTACTCCATTGATATTCCCAAAAAGTTAAAGGCCCAATTTCTTTTATCACAGACCCTCTTGTAGATCCTTCGAAACGAGCTTTAAAATAAATAGCTAGTGGCCACAACAGATAAAAGAAAACGACCTTTTTCTATCTCAGAAAATGGCTGGAATAAGTACCCGAGGATTGAAAAAAAATAAGGAAAATACCTTTTAAGGGTTTTGATTTTTTTTAAACTTGGTGTATGATGTAGGATTTTTACTGGATTCCATAATAGAAAACTGGATATTATTACTAAGCCACCGCTATCCGTTTAGCCGTCCATAGGTATGACCTATAAACCATATAACCCTTAAGATCTTTGTGACCTAGTTTTACTGTTTTAAATTTTCAGAATATGTGTATGCCGTTTGCCTAACATAATTATGATAAAACTAACTTACAAATAAAACGGGGTCCCTTAACAGAGACGTGTTTTATAACATTATAATATTTTGGCTCTATCATTTAAATGGAACACATACAATTTCTAAATATGATTACAAGCACTGAGTCGCGTGCTGAGCGACAATCAAATTTACAATGGAATAGGCATCAGGCGCTATATCGGAGGAAGCGGGTTCGATTCCCGACCGGAACAAAAAAATTGTAAAAGGAACACATACAAGCTCAAACTTGATATAAGTAAAATCGAAAATTTAACGTATTCCTACAAATTGTAAAACAAGGGCAATTTCCTGCACTTGGCCTAATTTTACAACTCTCGCTAGGGATTGTTTATAATTATGATAAAGGAAAGATTTCTTGGTATTTACATTCTGTGTTGGTAAAGAATCCTCAGTGTGGGAGTCTAACAAGCACTTGGGTGATATTACATCCCATTGCTTAACTACATGCAATACTATTTCTACTATTTTAACATCATTTCTTCTCTTATCTTTGAAATAAAAATCACATAGTTTCTTACAAAGTTTTATTTCAGAAGTTATGTATAAAATAAGTAATTCTTGGTAACTCAATGATATCACAAAACAAAATCAGTAACTATAAAATAAATATCAACAAAATCAACTAATTATATAAAACAAAAAATAAAGTTTTCGTACTTACTAGAATAATTTATGTATATAACTACTGACTATATAAACTTGACTGAATTAAAAAGAGGTTACAAGCTCGATAGAGTATTTGGTAATTAATCATACATGACTATTTATTAAATTTATTTGTATATAAATGTTCATCAACAAAAAGCTTCCATATTTGTCTTATTCGTATTGTTTAAATGTATAAAATAGATATTGCTGTAACTTTGGAGAGAGACATGTACAAAGATTAGATTAAAATACTTACAAAGTTATAAGGTACGTATTAAAATGAAGTTGTTATAAAAACTAACGTGGTTTTCACTCACTTTAGTTAATAATACGGGATAACTCTACGGTGGTCTTTTACAAGGAGAGCTCGGGACGCCCGCGTTGTCGTCTTGCCGAGCACAAAAAGATGCTCAGCCAGCTCGCCTTGAAAAAGACCACCGGATGAGTGTGGTTGACACTATAGTCGGAGCTATCTGACTTATCCATGTGAGTTATTCCGTATTATTTACTAAAAAAATGAAGTTCTTAGACTGGTATAAATACCTAAATGCATCAGAGATCGAACTTAAGATGCCGTTTGGACGTTTAACTGTTTTGACGTTGAACATCTGTCAAACAGCAGAGCTAAGATGCAGTCAACAGCATCTTAAGAGCGATATCAATCTTGAATGAAAAAGTTACAATAATGAATATGAGCCGATGTTCCATATAATATTAAACGTCAAAACTGCATTTAAAGATCGATTTCCACTTAAGAGATACAGTTATTAATACCAGGCTAAGTCTGCGTGATATTGTATATATAGATCTCAGTATTGGCCATAAATATATTATTAAAACACGCACAAACATTTTGGTTCAACTAAATATTTCTCAATAAAATGATTTCCAAAAGACACAGTTCTAGAACTCCCATAAGTTTAATACCTCTCAAAAAATTATTTGAAAACCTATCAAAATTTATTCATAAATTGTGTAAAATGGATAATGTCATTGAAATTTAAAATAGTGCTATTAAAATCATGTTATTATCAGTCCGTTCTTTTCACAGTATCTACTAAAGTAACTGAATTGGAAGTTATAATTATGATATGCGATTTTACACAATCTGCAATGTAATTTACTGATCCTATTTAATACAAAACCAACCAAAACAAATTAATATTTTCTACTTATTTTTAGATTGAAATTCTAGTGCAGGCATTGCGAAAGATACCTTAATGGTTATTACAATTTATTGTATGCACTGCACTGTTTCATTTACATTTTCTTGCACATTTATTTGTTACTACTAAATTTAACTTTTAAATGGCCCATTTCTCTATCGCAGTACTAGGTTCTCTACATGATAAGACTAAATGTTTGCTATAATTCCATAACAGCTTTCATTGATTTATTGTCTATGAAAAGAAGAATTTGACGATAACTTTTGCCTTAAAAAAACATTTGGATAGTCCAGCTAAACCTGACATATTTAAAAATGAAATATCTCTTGTTGTCTGTATAAGAAGCTCATTTTGTCTTCAGTTATTCATTACATAGTTATACAGAAGTTTTGCTACACGCATTGATATCACCGATGCTTTTGACTCTCCTATGTCTCTTTTGTTTGATAGCTGTGTCGTCTACTGACTTGGCTGGCAGCGGCGAACTTACCCTGTGCGAGTGATCTGCTCTAGATCCGTACCTGCGAGCAAAATATACTGATTAATGATCGGATTCACCTGTTGAATATCAGAAGTCTCATTCCAAGATGGACGATAAGATTTGTTACAGTTTTTTTGTCATATTATATAGGTAGGATTTAATGAGGAGTTAAAACGTTAAAGAAAAGTCTACTCGAGTCGTTTAATTATTCAAAACACTAAAGAATACAGTTGATTAACAAATATAACATATTAAACATGGCTCGTCCTCGAAAGCGTCGCATAGGAATGTCACAAACCAGGGTTTCATACCTCAGTTTACCTTGTTTAGTCAGCTTCTCGCAAGAAATATTGTTAGTAGTAGCCCTGAATATGTAAGTAAATGGTAATAGGCTCACGTCCTATCACATAGGACTCGGCCCAGATCTGGCGAAAACGTTGGCTAGACACTTCTGCCTGTCCTTTCGCAAAAGTAGGCTATATAATATATATATTATTGCTATAGCATATTGATTTACAAGCTCTGCTTTTCATAAATATGATAGTTTTTTATATGCATCTTTTCTATTTTACTATGTATTTGAATAAATATGACACTCTGGCTACTTTTGACCATGGCTTCATAAAATACCTACTCACACCTACTTCTCTGTCTTGCTCTAAAAAACAATGAAATTCAATAGTTTAAAAGCTTTATTTTGAATATAGTGGTATCATTCTGGAAGGGCATGTTGCGAATGCTCGCTTGGCTAGCTAGCTCAAGTAAAAAAATGTCGCCAAGCACCTAACAGTAGCTTGCAGCAGCAGTTGTTAAGAGCCATCAATTCAGGGTTAGTCCATTTACCGTCCTCGACCTTATCATCACTTTCCAACAGGGAGATAGTGGTCAAGGGCTCGCCTAATTTTTTGTACTTTAATTTAACTTGATATCTAACGTTATTGCGTATTTTGTTTAGTCAGTAGGTATGTCGGTTAAACAAAATTTACGAGTAGTCATACAAAATTCTAATAAACGGAAATTTAGCTGTACTGTGGGTATCTGTTAATAGGTAAAACCTTTGTCTCTGACCTTCTCTGACCTACTTTTAGTCGAACAAACTATTATGTTGTATATGTTATCGGTTATATATGTGAACCGTCATTGCCTTAAATCGACTGCTAAAAAGTAAAAAAAAATTTACTGTACGTAGTTCCTAAAAGCAAAATAATACATTCCTTAAGCAACAATCGCAAATATGTATGTTCATTTCTGAATGTTGGTACAGTACAGCGAGGTAACAGGAGCGCGTGAAAGACATTTCAATGCGCTCAGAAGTTAATTTTATAAAAATAAATTCCACTATATTTTCACTACAAAAGAATTATATAAATAAATATAATTTATGTACATAAAAATTTATTTCTGTCACCAGTAAAACGCTTCTCTTCACTCGTGTAAGACTTAATTTTTGTAAAAATTTTAGTATGTACCATTTAGGAATTGCATATAGTACCTAGGAATACATATATATTGCATAGGAAATGTATTTATTAAAGAACAATTAAACAATTTGAAAATTTTCACAAAATGGCTAGATTTCCTATATTCCATTTCCTATATAGGAAATGTATACAATCCTATATAGGAACTGTATACAATTTCTATATATCATACATATCCAGTAACATTTACACTAAACTTACCTAAATATTGCACACCTGCTAAAAAAACACAATATTTTTGACTTTGAGAGGTATACTCGTGTATAGGCCGTCGCGTCGTCCAGATGAATTTTGTTTTTTTTCCATTCCACATTGAGACATTGTCAAAATATTGAACATTGTCCAAAATGTAATATTTAAGTGCTCAAAAGTGAGGTGTATGTAGGGATATCTAACTTTTATGATCTTTTTTACCTCAGTGTTATTGGATAATTTAAGATTTACTTTGTTTTAATAGACTTAATTTCACTAAGGTTGTACAGTCATTGATGTTAAAGGCAGATATGTTCTTGACTCCGCTAATGAACTTCGGTTTTAATGACAGCCTAGGATCAACAAATTCTATTGTGAATAAGGTTGATTGATTAATTAATCACTGCTAATTAACAAATTCCTTTGTTTGTGCAGCTATTGTGCCAACAATAAAATTATTCATCGAAACCACCGCATTCAGTTTAATGGCTTTAATGTCGTGAAAAGTTTATTATTTGTGTATATTTTAAATAGGAAATGTAATTGGGTAAACCGCAAAGTTAAGGTTTTCATCAAATTTTCGCTTGTAAACTAACAAACCCAATTAAAGCAACGAGAGTTTAAATTTTATTACGCAAATAATGATGTTTGTTTTGGTGACCGAAATAGAATTTTGGAACAGAAATAGGTTTTGGGAGCGAGATCGTTTTATGGCTGTAACTTCCGCTAAAACAAAAACTTGAATTCCGGTTCCTCTCTTTCTACTTCGACTCTTTTCGAATAGACGTTTTGGTGTTTTAATGAGGATTTCGCTGACTTATTTCAACATATAAGTAGCATATATCTTGAATAAGTATATATACATGTAAATTTTCTCAAGATGGATGAATCTAAGTAGGTACATTATTTTCTTTTGAGTGTAGAAACGAGAAGGTGGCGATTACGCTTGTCATCGATGATGTTAGATTAAAAAACATTGTCTCTTTGGCAAGTATTATGCCTATGGGCATTTTTATTACCCCGTTTTTTTAAGTCACTTTCTTCTTTGTTTGTATATCTATGGTTTTGCGCGAATGTTGTGACTCTTATTTCGAGCACTTCCCGATTAGCTATCCAGCTGAAATTTCAGGATAGCTCACAATTTGATGACAATGCATTAGTACCTAAGTCACTTTTTTGTTTATATGTCGTTCCTGGTGAAATCTTGCAGCTCAAATTTTGTGCACTTCCCGATTAGTTTCATTATTTTAAGGCACAGCCTTTTTTACATTAAGATTTTTATCTACATTTATTCTTTTTATATGAATAAATTGACGACGATTTTTTTTAATTTATGTTCATATATTAGTCTAAAAAATGTGCAAAAATATTATAAGCGGTGTATCAAATAATATATATATACAGGGTTATTGGTAAACTGTTAACCACCTCTTAGAGTTGACTTCTGCTAGTCTTAACAAACAGTTTGAGTTGAGATGTTTTGTATTTGTTTATGTTTGACTGAAAACGTTTGACTGAATATACACGAGGACCACCTGATGTAAAAACTTTCATTTTTCATATTTATTTCATATTTTTTATAACTTTGCTCGATGTAAATATTCAAAACTCTATTCAAAGTGAACGCGGCGTGGTCCAGTATTGCCGCGGCGGATTTATTGGCTCGGAGTAGGCAATGTCTTTTACTACGAGGTTGTTAGCATTTCACCAATAACCCTGTATAATTGTACCATTGTTTTATTTCAAATTTTAACTTAATAGGTTTGTTATTATCAGCAAAACATATACCTACCTAAAATTCAGTATTACGCAAGTTCTGATTTTAATACGGATACTAAAACTTAAATTTAAAAAACGAATACTCTATATTTACTGCATTTTATGTACGTACCTGTGAGTGATTCCAGAGTTTTCTTTGATATCATTCAGCCTAGTCAAACTATCTCGGGTGGAGACGCTTGATTGCGAGTAGAGACTAAGTGGCGTGTAGATGGGCTCGTACTCTTGTAACGTCGGTGGTGGTGCGTATGTCATACTTAGTTGGGACAAAGTCCTGAGAAATGGGAGATATTGTATAAAAGTCATACTTAGTTGGGACAAAGAAAAGGGAGATATTGTATAAATGTCTAATTTAGTTGGGACAAAGTCCTGAAAACAGGGAGATATTATATAAATGTCATACTTAGTTGGGCCAAAGTCCTGAGATAAGGGAGATATTGTATAATTATTAGAGCGTTACCAAATAGCACATCATTCCCTTAATGATTGTCTGCAACGGATGTTAACAAAAATACAGCTATGAACAATGGATAGAAAAACTGGCATTGCTAAGATATGAACACGTTACAAGATTTTCTGTTTTGTCTGCAATTACCTATAGGCCGTCTGCTTTTACTGTATTAGCTGCAGTGTTGTATACAGTTACAAAGTATTTTGTTAATAAAGGCATACCGCCCGTAAGGAAAACAAAGGCAATACGCGTGAGTAGCTGGTTATTTAACACATAACATTTGTTTTTGTAACCCATCTCAAATATCACATGCAATCTAAAAACTTGTAAGGATTGAAGGATACGCGTAATTAACAATTCGTATCAAGGTTTCGTCTATTTCACAAAATTTATGTAATAATGTTCTATCATTTGGAACTCATATTATTTTATTAGATCTATTGAATGTTCTTATGAAGTATTATACTACAAAACCGTGAACTCATTGATCTATAATCAGTTATTGAGTCCATCTATAACATGGTTAACATGGTTAACATCTTCACATTCCTATATCATACACTTTTGTCGTTCAGTACTAGCTGATAAAGAAAAAGTAACTTACAATATTACTTCGTAATAGATTTTCTTACCTGACAGCTATAGGAGGCGAGTACGACATGTAAGGAGTAGTGAGACTCAGCACGCTCGAACTTTCACTCGAACTCGACGGAGAAGTCCGCTCATGCTTCGGCTTCAGTACGCCCAAAGCTCTTGTAATCGATCCCTGGAATATCATGTTGTTAATATTTGGTACGATAAAGTTGCCGTACAATAATCAAATATTTTTATGTAATTTTAAATCGGCGTTCATCCCCCCTGATTTTAAGTACTACTCCTGCGTATAGTAAAACCTTATCACGTTATGATATTTAGATACTGCTATCAGTATTACACATCATCATTTCGCCTTTATTCCCAGAATTTAGTGAAAACATAGGTGTCTAAGGACCAACGTTTCGCAAAATATGGTTAGATCTACTTTAATTTAGGGTTTAATTTTGGGCGTATTGCCATCTACGGACACAGTTCCTCTATGTGTACTCTGGACAACAACTGGGAATTTCTTTGTCTGATAAACTTCTTCTACCCGGGGATCGAAATCATCGAGATTTTAAAACAGCTTTTTTGTACTCCCTATTTGAAGCAATGATGGCCGAGCCGTAATAGCTATGGATTGCTGTGCCGCAGTACCCTAGTTTGATCCCCACCGCCAGCATGAGCTTCACCGCATGGTGGAAGGGCATTTTGCGATTGCCCGCCAGGCCAGCTACTACCCTCAAGTAGAAAATCTGTCGCCAAGCACCTAACGGTGTGTTTCGGCAGAAGTACTCGAAGGCCAGTGAAATTACAGGCTGACACATGAGACTTAACAACTATGTCTCAAAGCGCAGTGCATTTCGTGACTTGTCATGAAATGCATTTGTTATAGGCAGTGGTTAGTCCGCTTAACATCAGGTGGGCCTCTAGCCTGTTCCGTCACAATAACATAAAAAAAAAACTCATCCAACGAGTCAGTTTTATCAATATACTTCTTATTCAACACTTACCCTCAAACTATGTCTTCTAGAATCACCACTAAGATCAATGCCTGGTAAACCAGTTGCAACAGACCTCGAGAACGGTCTACCCAACATCCTTATTTGATGACCAAACATATTCCTGTAAATTTATAATCATATTTATTTCGCTGTTCTGAGAGCAAAGTGCAAATCTGAGGTTTCACGTAAGCCAGGCAGAGCATTTGCTTTTAGTTTAACTGAATTTAATTCGTAATTGCACTAGATAATGTTTAAAATCATTTTTAAATGCTAACACAGAAAGCTCATGCAATTTCTGTATTCATAATTGGATGGCTTCGTTATGGAGCTCTTACTGTGGTATTCCACCGCAGTGCCTAGAGAATACTATTACATTAAACAATATTCGTATTCACAGAAATATGTTCATTGAAAGCTACAGAGACAGGAACAAAGTGACTTTAAATTATTACATTTGCATAGACATCAAAAGCATGATGCACTTTGCTGGAAACGATTCATGCTGTGTACGAAATATGGTAACAAACAAAGAGTTAATGAGTAAACATTGAAATTATTATGACAAAGAAAAGTACTGACAAAAATATTCTCTTATTGGATATAATTGACAAAATGTTGCGTCGAGTACTTCTCTCTGCTCGCACGAATCAAATTGACGACAGTAATAAAAATGTTGGAAGTAAATTAACAAGAGAAGCACTTGATGTTGCGTCTGAAAATATTCTCACGAAATAAAATGTTATATGTTGTACGAAGAAGAAGGGTGGAGAGTTCGATTAAGGTGCGAGCTAATGATGATGAAAGAAAGGCATTCATGATTGTATCGATGTATAAAATGGTCGTTACCGTTATGTCTCGATGCAAGGATCGCCAAGTTTAGGGTGATGGATAGTTAAATAAACTGACTCTATGCCCATTGTTTTCATCGTTTTATCAGGATTTATTCACATTTATAGAATTGATATCATTACAGGTGAACCTAATATACAATGTATTCAACTTTACAGTATGAATGTATACAAGTCAAAAACATAGTTATCTTACAATATTAATAAACGCTATTATTGTTATTATCCTAAAGCTATTGTGAATGGTTCCGTTTTTAAACTAGGGATATTAAATTCATTTTGAATCTGTCACTATTACAAATACTTTTAAAATTTCTTGTTAGATTGAAAAGTTCAAGTTATAATGAATGCATGTAATGGGATACGATTCACCCCTATGAATTACGAAGCATTTCATGCTTTATTGAATAGGTATCAACTAGGTTGTATACATTTACTAAGTTACCAATTGATCAATCTCGAACAAACATTAACGTGACGAATCTAATCTACGGCAAGGTCGGGTCTCTATGGGGCACGTGTTGACATCGAATCTAACATTGACGAAGGCGAAGGTACAAAAAATATTGTGAATGTTTCCGATCGCGTTAACTTTCGAGATTCTTCCGCTAACAAACCACGATCCCTACGATATCTTATCAGTCTTCACCGCTCGTAAAGTTTTCGATCAAAAAAGTTTCACAAACGAGCGAGCTTTGACAGTAGATAGGTACAAAAGTATAATATATAAGCAAAGAAAATATTTTTCGTAAAAATAGCCACTTTACAAAGTTTTTGATACAGGAAACTTTAAATACAATATCTATACATGGATTCGGGATAGGGCTCGAAGCGTTTACTTTTTGAAGGAGAGTTTTTTAACTTTTGTCGATTTATCTTTGTTTTGTGGACAACATGGATGCTCGGGCAGCCTCCACTTGCAGTTCTTCCACCTGGCAAAATATCGTATACCTGCAGGATTGCACCTCACATTATAATCAACTACAGCTTTCTCACCTACGGGACGAGGACGTGGCTCGGTGACAACTACTCATGCAGTGCACCTTTCATTCTCTCTCACAAACAACACAATCACAACTAACTTTTAAACTCATTAGTAATACAGACATGAAGGGGATTACAAGTGCTCTTGTCACCTGACATTCTGAGTATGTTAATAATCAATTATAATTTCATCATAAACAAATGAAATATTTGCCACTTTAAATTTTTGGTGCGAAAGCAAATATGACATTTTAATTGAACTAGGCCAGTAGTTGTGTGCTGGTGACTCACCTTGCAGGAATAATGAGAGCATCGAATTCTGCAACCAGGTGCCTCCTGATGATGCTCTTGGAAGGCGGAATGCCGAGCGCTGTAGCCATTGTCTCGCCGGTGAACGAAGGCTCTAAAACTACTAACCCACCGTGCACTCCGCTATCTGTTGAAAAAAAGGAGGAGGAAAGCATTCATATGTTTAGTAAATTAATTTAAAGACATTATATGCAACGTTTTGGAGGTAGTAACTAGTAACTATAACCAATAAATGTTCATAAAGTCTCGCCTCAAACTTCTTTGACCATCTTGTTCTATTCCTCGAAATTTTAAAAAATGTGCAGGTTAGAATTTTAGTTAAGCCCTTATAAAAGCCCAGGACTTTTTGGAAAGATAATCAAAGTTTGTTACTCTAAAATCCACCCAGAAAATGAAAGATAAAGTAAATTGAGAGATTTACTCAATATTAATAACGAAAAAGAAAACACTCATACCTTTAAGATTATCAGCGAACTCCCCCAAGTCGATGTTATGGGCCCACCGCATAAATCTCTGGTTGGTCCAAACTAATGGATCGGCGTCAACGTTCTCGCACTGGTGCCGTCTCACGGCTAAAGCCTACAATAAACAAGGCCTTTGTTACGCCCTGAGACGTGATTGATCACGAACACAATGTAAATTGTAATAAAATGATTGAGCAGAGAGCTGGCTATCTCTTTGTACACGATAACAAGGATTATAACATGCGTACTATAATATTGCTTTACATAAAACAATAAAATGATCCAGCTACATGAGCTGCGACTTCTGTTTGCGATTTAGATTAATTGAGCTCCCTCGAAACTATAATACTTATTTGAGGAGGTATCATTCTTATTAAGGCATACTATTCATATTCTGGTTAAGATAGGCAATATGTTAATATTAACGCGACCGCTCAGTAATTTAGTCATGAAGAAGTAATAACGAAACAGAAAAAAATAATTCTCGGTCGCTACAAAATGATCTTGTGTTTTTAAACAGCCAAAGTTTCGATATATTTACATTTCCAAGGCTTTTGTGAGTTTTTATAAAATACTTTGTATTATTTATTACTACAACTTGTGTACATGTCTGACATGACACTATATCAATCATATTTTTCTTACATACACAAAAAATACGTGAGTCAAGTTATTGACCTATGTTTCAGATGTGTCAGATCCCAATACTAAGTAAGTAAATAAGTAAATTAATAATAATACATTTATAATATAAAATACATTACATTTGCATTAACACGTTTGCATAGTAAGTAAGCAAAATAACCATATTAAAAGTGTTAACAGATGGGAAGCGAATTTTTAATTTCAAAATCACAAATATACGATAGGAAAAATTTAAGTCATGTGCGGGATTTAATGTTTAAACGAATTTTTAATGTTTTACAACATCTACTGTTCTAAAGAAAACGATTTGATCTACAAATACTTAAGCACATTTAATCAAGCCTCATCAAAATTCTTGGGACAAAGCGACTGCCAACTCTCTATCTATAAAGGATACATTAATAAACGAGGCGTAACAGGTCAAATTCAGCTGTCGGGTAAAGAATGAGAAGAGTACACAAATGATTAATGAATTTACATAATAGGGGTAACGGTAGATGAACCATTTTTGGCACAGTGTTTTTCTCAGAAGGCAAATTAGTCTTATAAATCAAATTGGTAACGTAAAGTTTATCTAGAACTAGAAAGATATTTGTGTTAGTTTTTAGGTATTTGTTACCGGCTAGTTTGGTATTGGTAATTAATCGAGAACCGACACGGGATGCGATTAGTTGTGTTCTATTTTAATCACAAAAATCATGTAATTCGCTACAATAAAAAGTTACCAAAAAAATTACTTAAACTAGCAAGTATGTGCCGGTTCTTGACAGGAAAGTGGATACCAATAACTTATTTGGTCTAAACTAATATTGGAATTCATACATTAACGCTGTAAAAAGAATAAGCTGCAGTTATCGTAGCATAGTAGCTTGCTTATTCGTTTATAATCGATCAACTAAGTTAAGTAACGTCCGCTGTAGTCTTGACTTGGATGGGGGAACGCTGGGCATTACTACTACTAGCGACGGTACGGCTGCGGTAGAATACTCAAGCGAACCCGCGCCGTACCACACAGCCCTGATCTCATCGCTGGGTTATTAGTGGGTATACCGCTGAAAATTTGCAATTTGCCCGGGGAGTTCCACATAACCACGTGGCTTCCCCCCCCCCCCTCAAGAAGCCACGCGTAAGGTTTTACCCAGCGGAAAAAAAAAATAACAAAGTAGGAAATTTTGCGAATGCCCTCCTGGCTGCTATCAACTAGAAAATTCTGTCGCCATGACCTATATGTATGTTCCGGCAGCTGTTTTATTGAGAGCCAGTACGGACAATAAGTAAATACTAAGCATGGACAACACCTTCGACCACATCATCACTGACCATTAGGTGAGATAGTAGTCATAAACTAGCCTATCAACAACGATAGAGATTTACAACTGTTATTAGTAGAACCAGCAGACTAAAATACAATGGTCCGATTCCAGCGATACGATTTTGTAAGCTTCCTTACTTAGCAAGCATTAATGCAAATGCTGGAGAATTAGTTTCCTCACTTCTTGCTCAATGTACTGTGCATTAGATACTTTGGTGTATAATCGCTCATTTGCTTGTTCCTATCTCACCCCCTTATTGGAAAGGGACGCTGAAAGGATTTCCTCATTATGGCGTCCGTATTTTGTTAGCAAAATGAGGCGGAAAATTTCTGATATTTTCCCTTTATCGAAATGTCCGTCGGCGTAAAATATATATGGATCGTTATCTGTTATTGTTTCATTAAAGTCGAGACCGGTATACATACAGTGATTTATCTATGTCCTGTAGGGATACGACTTGGTTATTAATAGTCCATCAAGGTGTTGTTCAGTAAGAAAGTAATGCTTTCTTCTATCTAAGCGAATTGCTGAGAAGCTGGTTAGCTAACTGCTGTTACATTTCGAAGAAACTCAAAGCTCTCTAACAATAAATTCTAGAATGTTATTACAGTTTAAACTAATGTATTTTTTGAACCTTTTATTCATATATAATGTTGTTCAAAATATGTACCAATTTCGCTGATTTTGAGTCGGATTTGACTCAAAACCAGCACTAGTCTGATTTAAAACCTTATTCAAATATCCTTCTATAAACTGTTTGAATTCGGATACTATGCCGTACAGTCCCGGCTTCAGATTGAGACAATTCCGTGACTTATAGATTTGGATATCGTATGATGAGCCGACTTTGAGAATAAATAGTCGTTTAGTTAAGACTCATAATCAACTTGGACGTGTGTATGTGTGAGTGTTGCTGCACATTACGCTACTGCGCATGAGAGTGTTGTTAATGATACGGCCAACTTTACATTTATCTAAAACCCATATTATTTTGAATATTTTTATTTTAGCTATAGCGCATGCTCTGCGGTTTACATTACAAAATTACTAATTTACTGGAGGAAAAAATTATAATCATGTGCGGGATTCAAGCCCTTATTACCTAGAAGATATCGGGTATAACTACCAGCAAAAGCATTCTTAAGAAGGATTGAGGTTATGGGTGGCCATACCTTTTTTTTGTAGTTAAGGTAGTCTTTCACACTATCTCATCTGATGGAAACTGATGATGCAGTCGAAGCTGTCGTAAAAACTAACCTATAATTACTAGCTGTCATAGACATCTACGGGGAAACATAGTAAAGAGCTAGGGGATAGATTTTGGGGACTGGACGTATAGCTAGCCAGGCGGGCATTCACAAAACTCCCTACCATCATTTATCGTAACACAATTAACAACCGGGACCGGCAGTTTAACGTGCCATTCGATGCATGGAATCGCTCAGTAGTAAATACCAGGTTATCTCTCTTATTATGACCGCAGCAATATTAGCCTAAAAAATAAAACGTAGTTGATCGGTTAAGAATAACTACAAGCTCCGCTACGAGCGCTCAAAACTAAACCTATTTTTTTTACAACAAGATCTTGTTTCCTTCAAATTCATCTTTTACAAGTGTTGTAGAAGAAAAATGTTTTTAAAATGTCTCGTGTATTTTTTTATGTGGCTGTCGATAACATCTTGTACCGACCCCATTTTGTAGGAAAGGTAGATGTAGTGTATGTGATGTCTGTGTATAGTTGGATACTAAGTACTTACTTGTCTGTCATACTTCATTATCCTGAGCAAGTGGATGCCATGCACAATGGATGCCTGATGAAACTTCCGAGTGACTCCAAGATACTTTTCAAGTTCTTTCTTGCTGATTGTGTCCAGCATCCGAGCGTCCACCAGGTTCGCGAGGAATGATTCTGCATACTGTAGGAGTGATAAATAATTACTAAGAAGATATTGACTTCGAATAATTTGTCTTAAGGCTGGAGTACTCGTGGCGATTTCCATACAAACGTAGTTTAGCCATATTTTAAAGAGGTTTAATACCTATTTAAAATATGACGAAACTACGTACTGTATGTGTGCAAACTCGGTGAAACTTTGCATGTATGTCCTTAAGCCTAATATCTATGCTTTTAGTTTGCCAGATATCCGTAAATTATTTTCAAAAATAATTCAAAAATTTGTATGGGAATTGTTATTTTGACATTTAGGAATAAAATACATCATAAATCGAAAAACTGTCAAACCAGAAGCATTGATCTCTCAGCACAGAAGGCTCTGCAATGAGTTTGAACACTTAGTATTGAAAATATGACGAATATACGTTGGTATGGAAAGGTCTACGAAGACACTAGCCTGATGAACTTGACCCTGACAGCTAATTATGGCAATAGTTTTGCTACTTGAGTGCATTCTATATAAAGCCTGTAAATTATAAACTGAAATTGGTTGGTGCTTTTTACCTGTGATAACCCGAGATCAGGAAGCCACTCGGCAGCGACCCAGGCGTGAGACAGCTGCCCTATGCTCGGGTTCCGCACCAGGTCTGGTCTCCTCCTCTCCTCGATAGCTAGCCTCAGTTTCTTCCGGTGCATCGGCTGCGAGATTCCCAGCCCCACCTCCAAGTCCGCGTCAGATAGCTCGAGCAGAACCTGCCCATTCAAAGCACGGATCTAGAACCAACCAGAACACAATATTTGACGCTTTTATTGCGTCAGTGCTTACTATGCGTGTTGTGTTGGTGATCGATGAATGACGATATTGACGTAACATTTATATAAATATTTCAAAATATAATTTTTTATATACACCTGATATAGAACCAAGGAAAAATTATTTCTTTGGTTTATAGTTTATAAGGCATAAAGGATTTGACAATTAATTTTGGAATAATCTTGTGTTAACATAAATATCGAAAGTGCTCGAAAAGGAGCATTAAATCGGTGCAAACAAATAAAATAAAGGACGAATTTACCAAGAAATTTCGCAGATAGGTATATTTTGGCTCCGAATTTCCATACAAATGTAATAAAATGTCCGAATTCCGAGTAATGAATGGATACAAGGGTAATGAAAATGGGATTTTTATGCCATTCGTAACATTCAATAAATAATTCGATGTTATGTTGAGAATTACGGCTGTTCCAATATTTTGAATTCCAAACTGCTGGTGAAACAGTATTACTGCAAGAATATTTTACTATTTACTCCTTATTTCTGTGTGATTTTGAGCTGCTTAATATTTTATTTAAGTCATGCTTCATAACTAAACAAAATTTGCTGTGGATAACGATAAAATTACAAAAAGCGTGCTAGTATGACGGACACAAAAATGGCTTCATGGCTTTAGTTTTTTAGGAGTATTCTATGAGCGAAAGTATCGTTGTCTCTGTGTCGGTACGCTTCTTTGACTAAATGGGTGAACGGATCTAACTAATATGTAAAGACGGTATAGAACACTGACGGACATAGGCTACATATTCCAAATAAGTAAAACCTTTTGGTCATACAACAAAAAATAGACCATTTCTGTTACATGTTCTGCTTTTCTTTAAATACTTTATTACATCCTCTTTTTTTGCTTATCCTCCTGCTAGCATCTAACCAAAACATCCTTCAAATAGCACTATGTGAACGTAAATAGACCTAGTTACAGTGGGAATTGCTTTGATAGTGAAGATAAACAACGTTCCTAAGCTTGTAAGCGTAATAGCTTTGTGGCAGTGGTGTTCTTTTCAGGCTAGAAATATAGACAAGCGCATCTATTGAGCTAAAGGAATTAGTATGAATATAATTTTACCTTGCCACTCTTGACGTTATCAGCAACTGCAGCTGCATATTGAGGCATTCCCAGAGCCAGTTCTAGCCATGCTATGATAGCCGGCGCGCGCCATCTTGCCAAAGGCAGTGACGCTGCCTCTCGCAGCGCCGCCTCGCTGCCGAGAGGAGACCACGCGCGGGCACTGCCTGTGCCGGCGTATATAGGCTCTGCTTGGAAGTTGATGTTATAAAAACAAATGTACACTTTATTTGAAACACCCTCGTTTCAGAATTCTTGTAAGTGACAGCGTGGATGTGTGAATGGCAATAATAGTTTTGCATTGATCTATGTATAATATTAATGATCTCTAAATTCGAAGTTCAAGTTCCTCGATGGTTAGTGGTAATTTTTCGAGTATTAATACTCGATAATGAACTTGACTCATTGAGAGGATATTAAAGTGGGTAGGAAACAAGCATTTGCATTTAATTTATGTATACTATTATAATCTGAAAATAGAATAATCGTAAATAATTTATATCAGTTTTGAAGGATTGTAAAATGGTGAGAAGTTAAGATATATCAATGTACTTACCACTCTCATGTCCGCTGGCGGTTGCGCTGCCGGACTTGGTGCGGTGCCGGCTGCGTGCGAACACGCGTGAGATGGAGCCCCATGCAGAGCCGCGGCCGCGCGCCCCTTTGCCCCCGCCTGTGCCTCCCGCCCGCCCACGCATGCCGCCTAGCAACGCAGCCTCGCATTCACCAGGACTCGAGAGCTGTTCTACTGACCTATACAACAAAATAATAGTGTACGTTCTTGCCAGTAAAAGATTGTATCGTCATTGCTATTCAGCTGTTTAAATTATGCATTGAGCGATTTTCAACGCGCAACAGTGGTGGGTTCTTAAAACAATATAACTATGCGTACCTATATAATTCCTCGATATAATTACACATACCCATATGCATACCTTTTGCACATTCACTAGGTTTGTGAAGCGTGAAAATCCTTAAAAGAAATGTTACTTTTCGTAGCTCATTCCTTAAACCCAACAAAGTTATCTATAGAGGAAAATCATAAATCCTCTAATTGCGAAGGCTCCCCAGCAATTCGCGAAGGAATTTGATTAAATCTCAGGATTATAAAAATACTACTCTAACATGCGAACAAATCTAGTGAAACGATAAAATTTCTAACCTGTTGAAAATACTGTAATGTGTTCTGTGCCAAAACAAAAAATAAACATTATTCTTTTATTTCATGTTTGCATACTTATTATACTGAAGCGTCGCATTTGTCCGGTTTTAATTCCTCACACCAAGTTTCTCAATAACTCCATAAGTACAAAAATACGAAATATCTAACCCACTTGAAGCAAATGTAAAAGAGATATCTGTAATCTGATGAAAGCTATACCTCGACAGAGAACCAGCGTCGATGGACCTCGTGAACGGCGAAGCGCTGTTGTGCGGCGATAGAGTCGGTGGACTGCAATCACGTGGAGTGCTCACTAACAACAAACAAAATGCAATGCACTACAAATATAACAATTACATATTTGACAAGTTTGTAGGTCATACGTTAACAAAGGAAAATGTAAACAGACTGCTGCTCTATCCGGGAGACGCTTTATTTATGTTTTCTATTTGTTTTGTAATACATTTTTAATATTTTGAAGATCTGGCTATTACACGACTGCCCTGGCGTGTTATATTTTCAGAGTTATTGTATGTTACAACACAAAAACAACTTCATATTATAAAAACTTACGCTCATATTTATATTTTATGTTTGAAAACACGGGTGTTTGAGCGTGAAACAACTTACTGTGAGTCGATATGACTATCGACAATGTTTCGGCTTCTACCGGAAGCCTTCCTCAGGATATTGAGTGTAGTACGTCCGCCACGGTCGCGTCACTTTTCACACTGTGAAGCTCACGCTCAAACACCCGTGTTTTCAAACATACAATAACAACTTCTAAACAGCTTAACCAATATCAATGTATGAGATATCGTTATATTCGTCCTCATACATATAATTTGCAGTTTTAATTTCATTGGAAGTGTAAAACATAGGTATAACGAAAATAAATAATTTACAGTCTGGTTTTTACTTTTTATTTAATTTATACATGTCCATTTAAGATTATTTTTAAGTATGATATTATTATTTAGAAACTGATTACATACTACCGCGACTTGACATTTAGTTTTAAATTTCAGGCCCGGTAATAAAATAAATCAGTGCAAACGTCCATTGTCTCATGGTGCAGTATATTTTATGTAAATATTTGCGATGATTTAAGTAAGTACCACATAAAAATATCTGTTTACCTCATACTCTATAAACTTTGGTCATAATCTACAAAACAACTGACAAGTTCAGAAAGAGAACATCAATATATTCATCGGCAGTTACAATGAACGAATATTGTAATATCTGCTTCATATGTGCAAATAATGTTTGTTGATTTAAATCATCAACAATATCACGATTGGCTGGTTTTGTTGCAGATTATCATAGTTATGATTAAACAGTACAGATCGCGTTTATACGGTAATTAATTAAATATGCATTATGTTTTGTTTGAACAATGTGCTTTTGCAGGTTTCGTTTTGTTGATTTATGAATTGAAATTGTTTTATGAGCTATATTTAGTGTAAATAATAGATAGTATTGAGGCATCATTTGAAGACAAATACTAATAGCAGTAGTACATTTTATTACTTATTACATCACTACTACTAATAAGTTCTTAAATTATTATGGGTATACATTAAATAAATTAGAGTAGGACTTACGAGTACCAATGCATTCCACGATAACTACCAACACTGTGACCTCGAAGGAAGCAAAACTCGATTCAAGATTTCTTTTTTAGTTGAGGGTTTTGTAAGTCATAATTTACAATTTAGTGAGTAAAACATTTCATACTATCTTGAACTTCTTAAGTCGTGATTGTATTTATATGTGTGTGTTTTGTTGAAGAATAAACGGTATTATTATTAGTATTAATTAGCTGGGGGAAATATTATCCTTAGTTATTATGTACCCTGTGGGGTGCCAGACTAGAATGGCACCCCTGCATATCTTCCTGCGGGAGTCTTAAGAGGTGAAGAAGAAACTAATAACAGAAGGTGGGCAGCAGGTCCTTCTAAGGAATTGCCATCTACACAGGATGCCCCAGACACCTCTATTTAGTCGCTATTTTCATGTAAGAATTAAATAAGAACAGTATGACTCTTATTTAAATTAAACGCTAAGGATCGGCTGTGAGAATTATCACAGGATAAGAAGATATTTGTGTTGTTTAGAATTAGTTGTCGATCTATAGCGGATATAGGTGTTCGTATTGTTTATTTTGTGATTAAAAGTTGACACCAATAACTTGTTCAACAATTAGAATAAAAATGAATTATTAGCAGCTCTGAAGGTTTTTTTCTTAACATAAAACTACCAACTTCTATAATAAAATACGCATTATTAGTAATAACTTAATAGTAGTATACTACTCGTATTCGTACTCGTCAGATCTCACTTAATGAGGCCACCAGCTTTCGAATATAAAAAAATACATACAAATGGGTACATACTTTAAAAAGTTATGTTAACACAAAAAATATAAAGATGAAATGAGAACATCCCGTTTTTTTGAAGTTGGTTAAATAGACTGATTATGAAACTACTTGTTTGACAAAACAGTTACGTATAGTTCATGTTCCCATTTAAATATTTACAGATAAAGCTCTGTGGTTTCCATTGCATAATGAAATGGACTGAAGTGCTTATCTGGCTGTCACCGAGACAAGCCAATCTCGTTTACAGTAGAGCCATTTCCGCATAAACTATTGTCATATAAACGAATTTTAAAGCATATTTTTTTACAATTTGACAGTATCGCAATGGTGTGCAAGCATGACAGATGCAACTTGAAGTTTATAATGTTCCTTTAAAAATACTAATGTTAGTAGCTTGCCCTTAATACGCAGCGTAGAAAAAAGTAATACTGGAAAATACGCTGTCGATAGCTGAATTTTTGTCACTATCAGAATGCGTAGGAATGAAAGAGAGACAGCTATGGTGAATTCATGATTGGTTTGGGTAAAATCCGAAAGAGAGCTTAATAACACAAAACTAATAATAAATATAATAATAAAACAATTTATTAACTTGTTCACTGATCACTAATAACGTAAATCGAACATTTTACTTATTTATCCTTCTTGATACGGTTTTGCTATTTTATTGTACTAAAAATATGAAGTCGTAGAAGCTATTTCGCACTTGCCAACGTCTTAATTTAAATTAATATTATAATCGATTTTCTCATAAGCCTCAACCGATATATCTCATACATAAGCTTAAAACCATTTTACGACTTTTCTGAGTACTAGCCTAATTATCATATTAGAAACACAAAATTCGAAATGCATCATTTAATTACTAAATTGCCAACAGTGTTGCTTTATTCCGTCAAATACTTATGATCTAATTTACCGGAACCTGCATATGATAACAGGATAGCTTTCGACCACAAAGAAAATTTTCTTCTTAATAGTACTTCTTTCATATAAATAATCTTTTCCCACCCACTCGTGCGATTCAGTAGAATATGTGTTTTTCGACACAAAGCACAATTAACAAGTTTTGGTTCCGGTTTTATTGCGTAATATGTATATTTTTATATATTTTCTATAAAGAACTAAAATCATCTATATATACACGCAGTATTACAAAACAAAAGAATGAGATAGGTACCAGCAAAACAAAAAATATATATAGTGAATTTATTACAATTTTAGTAGTAGTATATCTGTATGTGAACAAGTTCGTCCGGAGAAGTACTGCGACCATTATTCCGACCGCCGAGCAGGTTAGAGGTGACCGCTAGCACTACAATATAGTGACGGAACCAGCACGAGGTCCACCTAGTGCGATTTCGTCACTATATTGTAATGTTGCGAGATGTTTTTTACCCTCTTTAAGAAGGCCACCGTGGATATCAAACTTATTTTACCACATGGTGGAAGTGCATTTTGTGATTGCCCGCTTGGCTAGCTACCACCCTCAAGTAGAAAATCTGTCGCCAAGCACCTAACGGTGTGTTCCGGCAGCAGTCTTTGAGAGGCAGTGAAAACACAGGTACCTGAGACTTAACAACTGTTTCAAGAGAACGGGCGCAGTGCAATTAATGACTAGTGATGAAATGTATCTGTTATAGGCAGAGGTCAGTCCACTTAACATCAGGTGGGCCTCGAGCTTGTTCTGTCAGAATAACGTTAGTAAAAATATTAAAACGTATCATGGGTAAGAACGTTTATAACCCACTTTTTCTCAAAGAAAAGCATTTCATTATAAAGTGAGGTTCCTAAAATGCAAAGACCATGGGCCATTAAACACCCAAGGTAAGCTTCACCGCTACATTGGATTCAATTTTTATAGTACGCTCTAAAAAGAAAACTTTATAAAGAGCAAACTTTGCTTTCCAGAGTAATTTGCTTCCAGGGCTATTTGAGCGTAGGTAAACCGATTTTACAGGGCTTTCGTTACGGATCTACTAAAAAGTATATTTATGCTGTGTAAACCATTACTACGTTTTATTGTTAATAAAAAGTATAGATATATCGTTCAAGTACTTTTGTAGTTCAATCATGAGATTCATCTTATTTATTGTGGGTATAAAGATTTTTTTTTTCTATATACTTACTACCTTTGAGTCGATCAAATAAAGTTATTGAAAGTACTATATGTTTTGGGTAATTAAACTTATCTAGATTTATCTGCTCATATAATCTACTGAAAGCAGTCTAATAAATAAGAAGAAGGTATTTAACAGAGAGTTTTGTATGTTATCGATTATTATTAATAAATGAAAATAATGTTTGACATTATGTACCTACTAAATAAAAGTATGGCCCTATAGGGTGCCCGGCAAGAATGTCAACCCCCATTGCTACCTGTGGGTGCCATAAGAGGCGACTAAAGGTAAAATACCGGAAGGTGGGCAGCAACGCCTTCTGAGGAATTGAAACTATAAACTGCAGTCCTCAAGAGCCTGCCAAGCGTGGGGATTATGGCAAACTGTGGCTGTGTTATTATTAGTCGACAATCCGGCTGATACAGTAATTAAAGTATAAATTAATTAAAAAAGTAAAAACTACTTACTTATTTTTGTTAAGCGTTTTATCGTTCCATAAAAATTAAAACTGCAATTTGTATATATTTATGGAATCGTTTTTAAAGCCCTTTATTTTGATACTCTATTCGATGTAAGAATATTTTTTTACAAAATTACAAATATACGAGAGGCAAAATTGAAGTAATGTGCGGGAGAGGAAAAAAAAATTCCCCTCGTATATTTGTAATTTTGTAATGTAATCCACATAGCAGGCGTTATTACAAACATAACAACATGAAAAAAAAAACTCTCGCTAGGCGTTTTGAATCCGCCACTTTGTATTTTTTTTAGTTACCTGGCGTTACTAGTGCAATTAAGACCTATACGTTCACACGATATCTCATACATTATAATCGGTTAAGCCGTTTAGAAGTTATAGTGGAAATAAAAACTCACAAACATACATACGACATACAGACATGAACCTTGAAAACATAACACTCCTTTTTTGGGGCAGTCGTGTAATTTAGGAATATCTGCTTAATATGAACCCAATTTAGGGTAAAAAAAACAATACTCGTGCATCGGTTGAAAGAGCTGGCATATAAATACCTATTTGAAACGTGGAAATGTATATCTGGACATAATTGCAGCTAAAAACAATGAAATTGTCCGCGTATTTTTGTAGCGTTTTTCATTGGTAAGGGAATGTTAGGATAGTAGATTTATTGCTGATTAAGGCATCAGAAAAATCACAATCTTATTACAAAGCGGACGACGAGATCCAGTTATTTTGTTACGGTACAGTAGTAGTACGGTTACGATAGAAAGGAATAAAATAAGTTGTCGGCAAACGTCTGCAAAACCAAAACTCGTTATTATTAAAGACCCAAGAACCTCTGAAACGAAGTGTAAATTAAATTAGTCTCAAGACTACGATAACCGTTGCGCTAGAGAGCTGTTCAAAGGACACGGACGGGCAGGCCGTCTGTTCGTAGCGACCGCTACGCGACTTAACCTTGCCCTGACTCAGTTGACACTACAGAAAATGTAACTTAAACAAAACTCAAAGGTACGTTATTCACCTATTATCTCGTTATCAAAGTTTATTTTGTAAACTTTGTACTTATCGCAATATTGGTCAATTTTATGAAACCATATTATGTAGATGCCGACTTTAATTTCAGTAGTATATAATCGATAAGTTTAGATACAACCATACCCGGCTCAATTCAAAACATTGATTCAATAATGCAGAGGAAAAAATAAATGGAATTAAAATAAAATTTTATATTGGTCCAAACACTATAGCAATAAATATTACGTACTTTATTTAAGTAAAGAGATTTCTTATATAAGGTATATATTAGTAAACTTCTTTGTAGTAGTTTTTATTACATCCTCAACCAAATAAATCGCGTTTACTTTACATTATTTTCATTCTGACATTTCATACACTTTGCAGTGATCGTGATCACAGGTGCAGTATTTTAAATCTACCAACTTAATCGATTAAATATGTTTAATTTATAAAATTCTTAAATTTTTTATAAATCATTCTAAAGTTCATCGTTACGTAAGATACATTTCAGAACTTCTCAAAAAACAACGATTTGGTCAAAAACGTCTATAAGGGCCAAATTACGGCAGACAATAGCTTATATTTTTCCTTTTTTTTTATTAAAATAGGTCGGAATTATGTTGGATACTTACATTGATAAATATGATGAGCCGAAGAGACCAGAGACGTTGCGTCAGTGTCGTAAGCGTCCATCGTGGGAGGAATCCCCTCCGCAGTAGAATCTGATAAGTTTCCTCCGCACACAGATGTAGCGCCGCCGTCACTGCTCCCTGGTATAGGGAGGTCTAATGAAATTAGACGTTCATTTTTACCGAAATAGCTTTAAAGTTTGGCATTCAACTGTTCATAAGGTGTGGTATATTTTAGTACTGCGAGTCAATGTTGATACCCACTAATAAAATTCTTCAGTTGTTGTGTGTCGTTCAGGTGTACACAAGTAAGGGTTTGTTATCTAGAGTAACATACTATTCAATATGACTGAGAAGAGAAACACAAATACTCAATAATTTGTTTGTCTAAAGAATTGAATTATTGGACTACCAAACAAACCTAGCTTTGAGTAGATGGCACAAAATAGCAATAACATGTCAATTTACCATGTACTTCGGTAATTATTTCGTTCATCAAATTATCAGATACAATATACCAGACGCTACGGGTTAAAATTCCATAAGTATCCAATTGTCATTTTATTTGAACAATTAAAAAAGGTCTTTTCCTGCAGAAGATCAACAAAATCTTTTAAATTCTTGTTCAGGCCTCACCTCTTACACCCGAATCTGCACTGCAACTACCCCTGTCTCCAATGAGGCCTGTTGGACCCAGGCCCATCATTGGAGGTCCGATGCCGAGGGATGCGACGCTTTCACCTTCTGAGAGACAACCCGCTGCTTGAAGCTGTCGGCGCGCCTGTGGTAAAGGTAAATAGGTTTGAATTTAATTATTTCTAAGTTTGGCCATAGATAAATACTATTCATTTATCTATGGTTTGACCTTTTTTCTTGATTTAGTAGTCGAAAAGAAAGCAAATAAGAAAAGACTGCATTCAAACATATTTATACAGTAGTTAAAAATGGGTGTCCACGGATGTTTCATTGGTTTTAGAAGCAGGCTGCCTGATAGATTTTTCATGAGTATTTATGAGAAGTTCTTGCAGATTGAGAGATCACGCTTATATACGAGTATATTTCTGATCGGGTAGTCTTTACCCCGCATATTGTTATAGTTTCATATACACTTTGGCATGTTCTGACATAATAATTTATTTCCTAATAATACATTTTCATATTTTATGTTTTGCATACTGTATTATAAATGAAATATGCGACCATTTCTGCGGACTATTCATTAGTAGCATAAAATGTATGACAAGTTTTTTGTTTACCATAGCTATGCGTGCTGTAATAATAATATTATAAATATGTTTTAATCATAAGTGCATGAAATTGTTTTTTTTCTTATAGTTGAAACAGGTTTAGTTTATAATATATTTCACGTAAGAAGTTAACATGAGTCTTTAATAATAACCATAATGCATATTTATTAATGTATTATTATTTAATAATTTCCCCTGATTTATGGTTATTATTAAACACTTAAAAAGATAACATATTTGGGTAAATACTCAGAGGTATTATTAATAATAATGATAATAATATTACTCCCTGAAACCCATTTTAGCCTTATATACCAGCCCTCGCATTTAACTCGGTCTTTTAAACGTCTTGGCTAAGATGACTTGTTTTATGCACTCCTTGTAATATGTAATTTAATGGTTTTATCTGTATTTATAAATAGTAAAATTTAATGTTGCAGATTTATTTTTTCAACTTTATAATTTAAAATGGGTGCTAATTAAGCATACATCTTTCATTAAACGAAATCTACATCAATATATGACATCAAAAAAGATTAACCTATTAGCTACTAATTTTTAATTAATTACATTTAAAATGTAACACATCCCACATTATTTGTTCGTCAAAATTTAGCTAAAATAGTCATCAAATAGTACTTTTGATATACTTATGATATACTTATGACATAATTATGACTAATATTACCTAGAAACTATTGGCATGTATTGAAAGTTCGTTTTTATGTTGCAAAACCAGCAAGGAAAGAGACTAAACGTTTATCTTTTTTAATGATTGACCCTGTTTCTTTAAGATATAAAAAAAATCTTATGGCGCATCGCCGGCCGCTACCGAGGCACGCTCGCTCGGCTCGCACGTTAAGGTTAAAAGTAACCTAGCATATATGACTTTGCTTTTGCTCACTAACTCTTGGCACGGGCCACTTGCAATCTGAGATCGGGGAACATAGCGCATAGTACGGTTGTAAATAGTTAACTGAAACGTGTGAAAAGGGGCCAAATAGAAGACTTTAGTTTTATGAATTCACGTATTTTACACTGTTTGCAAGGCATACCACATGTTTGTAGAAGTACTTGCGATAAAATTGTTGCAAACGGCCGGCGGCTGTCGTCTCACCCACTCCCGTCAAATCTTGCAGTGGCTACTCGTATTTTCACGATCAAAGAATATTGATGTATGTTGTCTATAAAAGCTTGAATTATGTCATTTATAGGACTTTATGTTGAAGCTGTAAATCGTATAATGGTTTTGAGATGTAAAATCCGTATTATCCGTAGTATTATCCTTACTTGACGCTTTATATAGAATATTTAGCTGTCGTTGTAAAAAAGACAAATTAGTTTATTAGAGGCTATCTCATTTTCTCGTTGCTTATAAAAAATGAGAAGTTTGATCTCGTGGCCAATAAAACAATCTGCGGCTTGAATTATAATTTCACATATAAAATCGTAATTGTTAGTGTTTGTTTAATAAGTTTTTATGTCTCGTTTATGCAGTAAACTTCGCTTGCTATGATGCTTTTTACACCTAAACACATGTTTGCACACTGCTGATTTGATGTAGAATATCTGATGCTGCGATGGTGTCCACCAAAACGGACCCTTAGTGAAGAGACGGAAAACCTGGTACATTAAATGAAGTTAAACAATCAGTAAATTTCTTCACGTCGAAAACCGCAAATACGATATATAAGGTGGATATTATTATATCAGCAATACTGCGGGGGGTGTTGTGGAATCGATAACGTAGTTATATATATAGTGTTCCACCCATGTTTTATTTTCTTAGACACAAAATTAGTCTAACTATTGCACATGCTGTGACGCTTTGGGTTTGAGTATAATAGCGAGGACAACCGCGAACTACGATCGCGGCGTATGTACTCCATTCTGAAATTTTACTTACCTACATTATTTATAATTTCAATTTTACGTTCCAACTGTATTGAGTTGCAGTTACCTTGGTATGCCGTATTGTGTTATGCTACTAGGGCGTTCGGATAGCCTATCGGTGCCAAAAATAACACTCACAAACGCTAAAAACGATCACACGGGCCGTTCGTTTTGGGACTTCGTGAGCAAAAATATCGTTTTCGCTCACCGTTCGGATAGCTTTGAAAACGCTACAAATGACAGAGAAAAGTGATATTTTTGACCCATGTCTTGCCCTGGGATCGTTGTGATCGTTTTTTGACAACTGCTGTTTTGACAGTTGTATTTGGCGCGATTGAAGAGTTTCACAAGTTTTTTATATAAGTAACTATCAGAAGCCATTAACAAAGAAATAATAATAATATAGGTACCTACTTTTTGTTAATTTTAGAGATTGATTCCATGTTTCGTACTGTGCAAAATTGTTAAAATATTGGCGGTTGTCAAAGTATGTTTTAAGCCGTTCGGATAGCATGCAGTAATTGGTGGTCAAAAATAGCAAAAGCTTCTATCCGAACGCTAAAACACAAATGCCACTTTTGAAACTGCTACAAACGCAATCGAGCCAAAACGAACGCCCCTTACATCGCGTTCTTTTGTTGCAAGCCACCAAAAACCAACCAGAGCAGAATAGGTAGACCAAACAGCGGTTTTGTTGTGTCTAGTATAACCTTTCATTGCCTTGTGTGAACCGCGATGGTCGCTATCATGCTCTTTTGAGCGCCACTACTTAGATAATATGATTTTGTGTATGTGAAAATTGAATATGAGTAGAACACATTCAGTTATCGATTCCACACCCCGCGGTATTATTAATATCCTAATATCCACCGTATATATAAGTGTATTATTAAATAAAGAAGCATTGAATGCAGACTTGTACATGCTTCAAGCATGATTTGGAGAATCGATTCCAATTAATGGAGGGTCGGATACACGATTTTCAGTATTTGACAGTTTAGGAGATGAAGGTTTGGCGCTTGATGTGGGACTAAATTGCAAACGTGTTTATGCATAGAACCTTTTGGACCCTTGAAAAGCTTTTCAAGTTTAGAACTCAATTACAGCTGCCCGCTAATGTATGTATCCTTCAGGATTACCGTATGATGAATTATTCAGCCTGAGCTTTACCTATGGCTCATGTAATCATAATTTGATTGGGTTCGCTTGCGAGGGTTGGATCGGTTAAGTTGTATTACCGACTCTGGATTTGATTAAATTCTGAGCGCATCAATCGTTTATTACCGATCATTTTAATTTGTTAGTTCCTCTATATATATTTTTTTCTTCATGCACATCTTTTGATTGTTCAACCACATTGTTAATACACAAAATAGTATTCCTTTTTTAAATGTCTGTATATTATCAGCCGGATAATCCACTGCTGAACACAGCCTTTCCTATTATGGGGGGGTTTGGCATAACCCCGACGGTTGGCAGGCGTCTTGGGGATCGCAGTGTGAGATATCACTTCCTCAGTAAGCGCTGCTGCCCACCTTCTGGCATGTTACTCTTAGTCACCATCCTAGCCCGGCACCCTATAGGGTTTTTAAATGTCACAACTATATAACTCGATGGGAGAGACTACTTACTATGTATACATATGTATGTATAATTAAACATCTAGGTTTTGTCAGACATTATTTGTTGCACGTAATAGGGGACGAGTCTATTATCATCTACATATACATGCACAGTGCCTGAATATTACTGAACATCTCTTTCTTAGGAAAACCTTATAGCTTGTCCGAACCGGAATCAAACCCAGATTTGACAGACAAACACACCAACCAGCCAGTCATGAATTGGCAGCTTTCAATTTGCTATATTTCTGTTTTCATGTATAATCTTTAATGTCGGAATTCACTCTTGCAAACATTAACATTAACGTAACTATACAAACATCCCAATATTCTGTTATTATTATTGATGGGCGTTCTCGCGTACAGTTTTCTATTCTACCGTGTAAGCATTAAAGATTTCATCTTCCGTGAAAGAAATCCGCTTTAGAAATTACTCTCGCACAGTGACCGTGTAATCCTATGCACGTCACATTAAACTAAGCCATCATACATAAGTAGGTAATTATATAGTTATATTATTACCTATAAGCTGTGCTATTAGCTTCACTAACCTGTACTGTACTATACTGTATCGGCCGGAAAGTCCACTGCTAAGCACAGCCTTACCCAATATAGAGGGTTTTGCCATAATCCCCACGCTTGGGGCTTGGGATTGCAGTGTGAGATATCAGTTCCTCAGAAAGTGCTGCTGCCCACCTTCTGGTGTGTCAGGAATTGTCTTTACTCTACTACTTTTTTTTTACTTTCACAAAACAATATTTGTCCCAGTATGGTAAAAATATATAGCTACCGTGTTTTAGAGTACAAGTTTTAATCTAACGCGCCATGGTTGCCTTGCACCTATATTAATAATTATACTATAAAGTTATATGCCAATTTTCCATTTATCTAGTAATATAATGTTACCAAATAAAAACGTTAATTACAAAATCACAAATATACGATAGGAAAAACTTAAGTCATGTGCGGGATTAAATTTTTCCTATCGTATATTCGTGATTTGGTAATGTTATCCGCATAGCAGGCGTTATTGCAAACCTAACAATATTAAAAACGTTAATGCATACAGAAAGATTAAAAAGAAATTACAGCACCGTCATAACAAACCAAAGCATTTACATCAATCACCGACTGATCCAAATCATTCACATGAATATAAGCTTCTAACCAAAAGACAATCAGTCTTCCTGCGTCACATCTAAAATTTACGTGATCACGGAAGCCATTACGGCCAGCAACGTGTCGGTAACCACAACCCGCCCAGTTTCATGGCTCAATTAATTTCGATTGGTGATTTAATTTGAACAGGGTTTGACCTCTCGAATCGTTTCAACGGCTCCGTGTAATGAGACTGAACAACCGCGGTCGACGCCGAAATGATACGGATTAAAAATATATTCGCGGTTGATGCTATGATATAGGATAGTTTGCTCTTGACAGGTGAATGGGATGTGCTTGAAATCATATACTGGACAAAATCCCAAAGTACCCGTCTACTTGCAGGTTATAAAAGATTTGATGAATAAATAAACTAAATATTATAGGTAGCAATCAAAGTAAGGTTTTTTTATTGCTGATAGTATAGCCTTTGACCACTATCTCACCTGATGGTAAATGATGATGTGGTCGAAGATGTTGTTCAGGCTAACATAGAATTACTGGCTCTCAAGGACAGCTGCCGGAACACACCGTTACATGCTTGGCGACAGATTTTCTACTTGAGGGTGGTAGCTATCCAGGCGGGCATTCGCAAAGTGCCCTACCACCATGTTGTGACGACTGCCATCCTAAGACAACAACCGGGACCGACGGCTTAACGTGCCCTTCGAAGCACGGAAGCGCTCAGTAGTAATGTCACTAGCGGTCACCCATCCAACACATGACCGCAGCGGGCGTTGTATAACTTTGCTGATCGGTTATGAACGGCTAAGCAAACTTCGCTACGAGCGCTAACAACCTGCGCTACGAGCGCTGCAAACTTCGCTACGAGGTTTAGGTAAATTAGGGAGGTAATGGGATAGATTAATGAAAGCTATTTCGCAGATGGCACTGTGTGTTTGTTACCTGGCTCACAGATGACTGGCTGAAGTTATTTTATAAACTGATCTTAATTTTTATTTGTATTTAATTTTTTTTTATGTAAACGAACAGCTTTACAAGTTTTCAGTGATAATATTATAACCTGACTGGTTGCAATGGTTTAAATAAACGAGGTGCTTACTTTCTGGGAGGGAAAGCTAATCTTTTCAAAATGTTACACTTTTATCCAAAATGTAAACTATTTTTATTCATTACAAAATCACAAATATATGATAGGAAAAATTTAAGTCATGTGCGGGATTCAAACCCGCGTCTATCCACACCTTGAGCCGGGGTATGCTCTAACCAATTGAGCTAACATGACATAACTTTTTCCTATCATATATTTGTGATTTTGTAATGTAATCAGCATAGCGGGCGTTATTGCAAACCGAACAATATTAAACATATTTTTATTCAATTACAAATATTTTTGTACAGCTATAAATAAAATTAAGTCAAACTTGTTTGTATCCTCTTTATTAATCCTTAATACGTTGCATAGTAAACGACTAATTATGTTGCATATTAAATTAATTAACAAGTTGCATATTATACGGTCTCAACAAAACATACCATAAAACGACGTTTTCTTTGTAGATACATAGAAATGGTACAGTATTAGAAGAAAAGAAATTACCACAATTTCATATCAAATTCCATTAAGTTAACCATAACTCTATCTATGTAGATCTAATACGACAGTGGACTCCCCCAATGAGATATAATTATTTTCTGTAAAACACTTTTGAAATAGAAATATGACCAAGGTATACTACTGCATAATAAAACTGTGTTACTATTATAAATTATTCCTGAGCAGAGCATTTTTAGTCAATTTTTACTGTACCGGAATACTTAGTAAACTGTATATAAATATATAACATATCTAGAAACTTGACATATTCAACTGCACTACGTTCTAAACATCTTATAAATAATTTATGACATTTGTTTTCGTCGGCGTCGGGGCCAATCTTATGAAAATTTTGGGTATTACTACGCCTCAACTCAGCTATATAAATATATAGCTAAGTTGAGGCGTAATAATCTATATACCTATATATATACAGACGTGATAAAGTTGTATCAACGAATAAGTATTATTCGTAAGGTTGCTTGGTTTTGAAAAAGGGTTGATTAGAACTTAGTTGTTATAATCTATTTAGATTAAATGAATATTAAAGAAGCAATGTGGAATTCTAATTATCTATAGTATGATTGATTGGATCCACTGGGTGCTATCAGGTTGGTCATTCATCATCCCGTCCATGCTTGGTATATTCATACGAATAAGTTTGTTACGCATTGGCTATTGTTTACAAAGCACTTCATCACGCAACTTATTAGAAGAGAAAATTTGGGTTTTATTTCCATTAATTGACAAGAGAACAAAGTAATTTAACGTACTAAAAGAAACTTTTAATGGAAGAGAATGTTGCTGAATCTATTAAGGTCTAGAGAATAAATGTACAAGTTGTTTATATTAATTTAAATTACACATATAAAATATTTTGTGGTTAAGCAACACTGGTTTACCTTTATCAAAAATATTAGGTGCAATTATTATTCTTGTGTGAAAATGATTTGGTTTTTGTTATATTTTATTTGCTATTAAGAGTTATACATAAAACATTATTAAATAAATTCACTTTCATAGTTAACAGGCCTTACATTTCGCAAAATTGTGAAATATGATGAATGACATTGAAATTATAATTGAATTTTTAATTGAAGTTTGAATGTAATATTTGCACCACTTGCTTAATGCACTTGCTTCCTCAGAAATCTCGCTTGCACTCGTATCAGCTACGCTCGCTATGCTCCCGGCTCAGATAACACCCCGGGGGCGGCAATAGAAAGTATCTACTTTACCTCAAACAGCTGTTCCCTCGCATGTCTAAGCTGCGTATCTCTAGCACTGAGTGCAGCGGCCAGCTGCAGTGAGCGCTCCGCTTCGTCACGCGCGTGCCTCAGGAGCGCCGCTCGCTCCCGTTCACGTTCTGCTCGCTCCGCTCCCAACGCAGATGAAGCTCCACCTCTTGAACGCATCTATATAATATAAACAAAATAATTTAAAAGTTCGGGGACAAAAGGTTTCCAATAAAATTTATCTTACAATAAAGAAAAAATATTTCTGCCGTAGTAGTAAATAATGAGTTTTCCTAATCTATTTATAAACGCGTTCAAGGACCTTTTAAAGCTTTTGAATATAAACGTATTCGACTTCAAGACCAATGGCGAATACAACACTCATCTTTGTTTCGCCGATGACATAGTCACTTGAAGAACTCTGTAAAATAGTGTGCGACCTCAATTCAGGTTCTCAGTAGGAGGGTCTTAAAATAAACAAAACGAAACAAAATCAATTTCGAAGTTTCGATAAAATCCAGAACAAGCAATTCTCCAAAGAACCAAAGTCACCAAAATAGCTTTCAGAATATGCAAGTTGACATCGTAATAAGCAGGCCACATTGTTAGATGAACTGATAACCGATCACGAAGAAAGGATCTCGAGTGGTTTCCCATATTACACTGGTAGACAAAGAGTTGGTAGGCCCCCTCTAGGCGGACGGATGACATCGCACCGTTCATTGTGACGATCTTTTGGGAAGCCCTTTGTTTAATTTGAAAAATCTAACAAACAGGGTGAAACAATTACATACAAGTACTGGGATGGTTTGTCGTAAAATGTCAAAATCTTATGAATTATTATAATTAGTAGCAGGAAATAATATCTGCATTAAAGTACCTAACGTTTAGGTAACATCAGGAAAGGAGATACAAAAGAAGAAGTAAATATTTGCTAAGAAACAATTTTTATTAAGCATCTTAACATTCTGTGTAACTTTATTAAATAGTAACAGGACAGTAACGAGCTCATTAAAAATACTAAGCAGATTCCTATCAAAGGACTCGTTAACTTTGAGAACACTCTTTCTATAAGCCTCTTATATCAATAAGGAGGGACACATTTTTATTTCCCAGTTTCTCCCACAACTTTAACAGTAACTATGCAAATAGCATTCCCTATTCACAATCCCTAAATGTGAACACAATAGCCTTATTACGAACAACACAGTGTATACACAATGCAGCGTAAATTCGTACGTCAAATGAACCGATGTCTGAGCTAAATTGAAACTGGTATTCCGTATTTGAGTTCTCAAATAATCTAGGCAACAGCTACCCTAGGTACATACGAGAGTACACTATCAACAAATTGCTGCATGAATTCGAAATCATGACTAAGTCCAACTCAGTACAATAGTACAGTGTTAAGTAAGTAATCCGGCGCGCGTGACCTACATGTCTGGAGCGTGTTTGGTTTCTATTTGGATGTTTGCTCGATCCAACGGATACAGAATATGTCTTGAAACTGAAGTGAGAGAATAGACTGCCTCGTTGGTGTATGTGTGTGTGTGTGTAAAAGTGCTTCTGTGGAATCTTCAGGTCTTGGGTTCAATCCACGGTCGGACATGTTATTGACTTTTTCTGATAAAGACATTTTCAGTAACAGTCTAAAATTTGGACCTGTGCCCAGAAGATGGCAATAAGGTCGTAATTTATTTAATTATATAGAAATGGAACAAGCGCAAGGCCCTGCGCCCATCACATTGGACATGAAGTTGTTAAGTCTCATGTTACTGTAATTTCAAATTCAAATTCAAAATTATTTTATTTCATCCATAATCATACCCATAAAAGCATTCAAATATTAAGAAGTAATATTTCACCGACACCTGTACCCTTGAAACCTTACGGTTTGTAGGGTAAGGGTAGGTTACTGTCTTCCAACAGCAATGTGAACATATCTGCTTGGCGGCAGAAATAGATACCTATGGTGGCAGAATTTCCTAACTCGCACAAAGAGTCTACTGCTACTATATTTTAGTAGCAGTAGACGTTTAGGACCAAAGCATGTCTACATCGAAAAGTGGAAGTTTAGACATCGCTGACACCTATCCCTTTAAGGACAGATGTGCCGATATGCTTAAGTATTTTTACTTATAAGAGAGAATATTAACCTGTTCGTAGTTTCTTATAAAGTCACGCAGTTCCTTCTCTTTATCTTCAAGCGTGGCGTACAGCTGCTTCATCTGGTTCAGTAAATCAAATTTCTCAGCTTTCAACCTTTTCTTGTCCGCTTTCAAAGCTGTAACAAAAAGCTCCTTATACCGCTTGTAAAGTGGAATAGTTACTTGATATTCAAAGTGACCCAGTTGTCGGCGGATAAAATATTGATGTGAACGGTGATAGAGCGCCTACGTTTGAGAGTGGGTTTATGGAGTATGTCTGCACAAATCAGAATACTAACGCGAACTATGTTTCCATCCCGAGCGATTCGAATCCCTTTGAGCGTATGTTGCTCGCTTCAGAGGTTTGTATCCTTTGTCGCTCCTCTTTCTATGCAAATATCCTGCATTCGGACAAATGTACATTCAAAACGTTTGATGCGATTGAAAACGCAAACTGCATACATACCATTTTAGTTTTAAAACCACTTTCAAATAGCTTCCTTTGGATTGACGGTAAATATGTATAGTAAATCTCATGCAGTTACCGCTTTGATTTCGGACTCATCAAGTTTTACAGAACACGCACAATCTTCCAAATTCAATTGGATTGGTTAATTGATATGGCACTTAGAAATGTCCGCATCTCATTGGTCGCGTCAAGGTAATGTTGTCACGCCACACGGTACACTTGATAAACCACGCCCGCGACGGTGAGGTTTGCGTTCTACTGTTTTTGATGTTGGCTTACATTTCTTTACACATTTATTCGTAGCTTTGAATATATAATCTCAGTGGCTGCAATGTTTGTTATGTAAATCGATATAATAACAATTTAACCGATACTAATTGTAATTGAATAAGCTCACGTCTGCACATCCGATATATAGGGATTATTGGCTCGTGTAGATGGCAAGCGGTCTTTGATCGACGTTAATTGAGCTGTTTCATGCTAATACCTAACGTCTGTCTAGGTCTACATTGTTTGCTACAGAATCTTAATAGCTTAATTATTGAAATGAAATAGGTATTTCAATTAACTACAATTCTCGTACGAAAGATAAGTAAATAGGTATACGGTTTGGTAATTATAATAATGTATGCTATTACACAAGGAACAATTATTAAAATAGGACCTCTATTGAAATTGGGAGATATTATTTTAATTAAACTTAGTTGTTTTTCAATTAAGTACAATAACTCGTACGAAAAATACTGTGGGTTAGTAATTATAATGTTGTTATAAACAAATAATACATGGAATTAGACTCTTATTGGAATTGGTAGATATTATTATTTTTTTAATTAAACTTATTACTTTTTGGCCGAAAAGCACCAAAACTTAAAACTAACGAAAATGTGTAAAATAATATTGATGATTCACAAGTCACGAATTGCACTGCGCCCGTCACCTTGAGACATATTTGTTAAGTCTCATGTGCCAGTAATTTTACTGCCTCTCAAGGACTGCTGCCGTTAGGTGCTTGGTGACAGATTTTCTTCTTGAGGGTGGAAGCTAGCCAGGCGGGCATTCGAAAAATGCCCTTCCACCATGCGGTGAAGCTCAAGCCCGCGGCGGGATTTGAACCATGGAGCTGCTGCGCGGCAGTCCATAGCCAATGCCACTGAGCCATCACTGCTTAAAAACTTTTACTCTTTTATTCTTTTCTTCTAACTCTAATACACTTATATTGAAAAAAAATATATATGTGGATAGCGAGAATTAGGTTTGGTATTACGATTTATATACCTGAAAGAAAAGAAGGAGAGTCAATTTGCGCATTTATGTTTTTTATCAAGATACAACAAAATATTTGCGACGTATTTTAGTGACGATACTTTAAACTCATATAATCTGTTGTCGTATGTCCGTAGTTTTCGATTCAAGCCTAGTCTGTAACACAATATATTTAGACTCTTTGATTGTACCCGTTCAATCCTTTGTATGTGTACATTAAAGAACAGATACCAAATGGCAGAATTGTATTTGATGACGTTACGGACAAGAGCATTCAAGGGAGTTTTGAACGCATTCACAACTCAACTAGCTCAATATGTTATCACAGGTCATTTGCTTATTGGATGGGTGGGTACTGCAGTACGCGTATTATTGTATAAGACAGCATGAAGAATATATAGTTCTATCTTTAAGCACTGCCCTTAAGTTAGTGACTTTAATATGTTATTGGGAATAAAATAACTGTAAAACCTCAACATAAATACTACTCTCACTATTTTAGGAATCTTTTTGTGGAAATTATTTGTGGAATGATATTGAACTAAGCTTGAGTACAAATAAGTTTGAATATGTTAAAATTACACAGACGTGACGTCATAACGTATCTAATTTTAAACGTATTCGTTTGTTTTGTGTACTATCTGCGCGTTTTTCACTCGTTTATTTTTTAATACACTTATATACGAAAAGTTTTCGTTATAGAAACCACCGCGTGGCAGCCGGCGATACAATGAACCGTATTTTTTTACCATTACTTTGTTTCATGCTGGCTGGCAACAAGTTTCAGAAGCGGAAAGGCGAAAAGTCGCCTTAGCGCTCGCCATAAAAGGGTAGTTTCGTCATGTTATAGGCAGGTCCTTGAACCTAATATCTAAGCTTCTGGTTCAAAAACCATGGCAAACCAAATCTGGCAAAATATATTTTATCTCTAATCGTGCAAATAAAATTTCACATACACTAGTACAAATAGATATTTCCAAATAATTTTGAAAATACACATATTATATATACGGAAAAATGGAACCAGAAGCATAGATATTAGGCTCAATGACATGCATGCAAAATGTCACTGAGTTTGAACACTTGGTATATAAAATATGACGAAACCATGTTTTATGGAAAGCATTAAGAAAACTTCACCTAACAGAAAAAAAATGAACCTACTAAGTTAGCTTCAAACAATACTTACAGTTGTACCTAGAAAGCTCATAATAAAAATCTTGGCTCTGAAATCCACGAGACGACTAGTGTTGCTGATCTTATATAGATCTATAATATTCTATAATAGTCATCATTGTTAATTCAAGCATTAAATTTTATTAAAGTAGATTAGTAGTTTCATTACATCTAATATATAACTTTATCATGTCAATTTATTCCAACAAGTTCTGTGAATTCAGGTAATGTATTTGTAAATTCATGCCATATGCGTAAGAGATGTCACGTATGCCTCCAAAGTTCATCAGGGTAATGATATTAGCTGAAATAGCAAGGAAGTTAGAGCTCCACACCGTGCGAGGACGTGCCTTGGATGCCGATGCCGCCCTTTCATAGTAGGCCAGGTATGCCTTGAATCTGATGAGCATAGTTTATCAAAAACCCATCGGCTGGTGACGGTCGGGTTGGTAGAATTTGGTTATATAATAAAAGTTTATACAATAAAAAAAATATTTTTTGTTTTTATCGTTTGGCACCTAAAATTCCGGGCTAGAAAAGTGGCGACTAATAAGGAAAAAAATGCACCGAATGAGCAGTATACCACTTGTCACGTTAATGTGTGTGGGGTTTGTCACAGTAACACATTAGGCGCTGTCGTTGGTAGCAGACTCGCTTACCACAGCGAGTGTACCAACGAGAGCATTCCCACAGAGAGATGGAGTCAGGGAAGTGGAGAACTATAAAACCGATGAATACTTTTAACAACTATGTCCTTTTGGCGTTTTGTGCGTTGCTACCGAAAACAGTTTTTAATAGTTTCGCGAAAAACTCACTTTTATATTTTATTATGATTTACGTTTTCCTTTATGCTGTTAGAGAAGACATATAATACCGACTCCACGTGAGTAGGTTAAGGGTGGGAAGATGAAAGTAACTTTTTTAAATGCATGTCCTTACAAAAAATGTGCTAGTAAAATAAACTTATGGATGGAGAATATCCTTATGGATTAACTTTGTCCCTATAGCAAAATCTACCTATTCCACTAAGAAGTCAGTTGTGAACACGCCTCCCGTATCTTGGACGGCACTCAACAAATTGGGCACTTTTGTAGGATCTTCGGATTATTGTGTGAAGAAGCGAGCATAAGTTACAAATTGTGATTTGAGGTAATATTGCCCCGTCCCTAGAGCAGGGGTGGCTTTTGAGGTCAACCTTATTGTCGCATATTACGATATGAAATATGTGTACGTTCATATTTTCGTATTTGAATTGTATATTCATTTTATTCTTTAATATATATTTTCTTTTTTCCATGGTACTTCTGAAATTTTATATTCTTTTCTGCTTTTTAAATAAAATTTACCCAACGGTTTTACTAGAATTCATTATCTTGACTTTTTTCCACCGATGTGGGGTATAGACAGTATCTCTTAATAAAAAAGTAAAAGTACTGCACAGGTACCTACTGAGCAGCAACGACTCACGTCAAAGTAGTGGCATGCTGCTAATACGGCACAATTTTTCCCTGAGGTAGTTACTTTTTGCAATTTTCAACAGAAGAATGAGGTCAGGCTTTATCTTTTTATCATATCTGGACGATGTCGTCTATGGAGGGTAATTTAATTCTTTTTTTATTGGTTTTGTTGCTATGTAGTCTTACTAATACTTGATCTCGTAAAACGCGAGATTCGGAGAGTATTCATTCACAGTGTATCAGCCGGATAGTCCACTGCTGAACACAGCCTCCCTTTTCCTGCATTTATTACACTACGTTATGTATTATTTTAACGAGTAAATGCAGGTAATTTTTAATATTTTGGATGGTTTTAGGGGTAATTGATGTGCATTGATGTTCAATAACTTGATCGTATCATACGAGTAATATTATTTGTTAACAAATATCAATATCTATAATAATCATGTTGTACGATAAATAGACAAAAGCGTGATAAAATGTTTGAGGTTCGAATTTCCCGCCACAGATGAAAAATTTCACCAGAAACTTTACCATTTAAGTCCGAAAATAAGGCAAAAAAAAAAGTTTTAACCGGGAGCTTATTGCGTTTCCTGACGTTAAAGCTACGAATACATATTTATACGTATCGTTAAAGGTAGGTACAATCTCTCAAACAGTTTGAGTTATATATATCGTATTGCAAACATGGGGCCCAACTCCCACCTTTTAAAAACTATTATGGAAAACCAAATGATGTTGGATTCAAACTTAAAATATTGATACTAATATTCATATCACGGCCGTCACAAAATAATAATTTTCATATAGCGCTATCTCTATCGCACAAATATCTTGATTCAATGCATGTATCCCGCTCTCACGTTGAAGTTCTAATGTAAGTTTACTATAGCGACATGTGGTAGTGCAAATTTAAATTGTTTATGTAAGGTTAAAATAAGACTGAATAAGATGGGAGTTGGCCCTCTATTGCTTTTATTTATTTTTCAATTGATTCGTTGGTTCATAAGAAGACTCAAGATGTTATTAAATTATAGTTTTATACAATTAACGAACTGCAACAACATATTGCTTCTAGTTCATAATAAAATACAAGCCCTTTGTACGTACACGTTGGCAATTTCAAATAATAGAGATATTGTTTTTTCGATTTTCAAGGATGCCTCCATTTACCATTGCAAGATATCTTCGTTTAATAACATGTAAATTTTTATAAAAAAAAAATAGATACGGTGGAACTCCACCATACCGTATCATTCTTAATAATAAAAGGACTGTTCCACATTTTCCTGTTTGATTTCTTAATAGGCGACTAAAGGAAATAACGCTCCAAATGAGTAAGTAGCTTGTCACCCCCACTTGGATGTGAGTGGAGAGCTGAAGCATATTAGGCGCACTTCAAGGCTATATACCATCTCAATGCCCTGATGAGTCATCAGGTCACTACATCAGTGATGACTCGAAAGGTAGTTGGTAAACTACCAACAAAAGCATTCCCAAGGTAGGTTGGGGTTACGCAGGTGGTCAAAAATAAAACCAAAGCAAAATCTTTTTACAAATATGTCCTTATAATGTCCTGTATGTTATCCCGCAAACATGTTTTTTTTTATGCCTGACAGGTTAGCCTTTGACCACTTTCTCACCTGATGGTAAGTGATGGTGTCGTCGAAAATATTGTTCAGACTAACCTTGAAATACTGGCTCTCAAGGACAACTGCCGGAACACACCGTTAGGTGCTTGGCGACGGATTTTCTACTTCAGGGTGGTAGCTACCCAGGCTAAATGCTCTACCACCATGCTATAACGACTGCCATCTTGGGACAACAACCGGGACCGACGGCTTAACGTGCCCACTGAAGCAAGGAAGGGCTCAGTAGTAATGTCACTAGCGGTCACCCATCCAACTCATGCCCGCGGCGGACGTTGCTTTACTTTGCTGAACGGTTAAAAATAGCTAAGCAAATTTCGCTACGAGCGCGAATTGTGTTGTCCTACAAGTTTTTAGAGAATACATGTATATTGTACTGATCTTAAAGGGGTGGGTCATGGATAGAAAAATGAGGATTACGACGATGCTGATGGTGAAACTGTACCACATAATAAACTTTACTTTACGAATAAATATGTAAAGTGTAACTCTCGTACAGTCACTGCTTTGATTTTAGACTCATCAAGTTCACAATTAACAAAACACTTGGTTTGGCGCTTGGAAACGATCGCATTCGATTGGCCGCGCATGTTTTTGCCCCGCACGGTACATTTTTTAAACCAAGCCCACCGCGGTAAGCTTTGCGTTCTGCTGCACTGAGAAAAATCTAAAGTCAAAAACGCCCCAATGACGGCCAATTTATATGGTATAAAGGCAAAAAACCGACCAAACGTAAATACGTACAAAAACGCCTTCCAGCTAGAAGGCGTTAAACGAGGTCAGTGAAGGCGAATGTTTCTTTTCGTCTTCATTTAAGGTGTATTTTGTGGTATTTCTTAAATATTGAAGTTTCGATGAGGCTGATTAAGTCGTAGGTTATAGTGATAATCGCCGTATATAAACCGCCGTAAAAGTAGGGTATATTTCATGGTCAATACTGCAATTATTATCGTATAACAAGTGCAATTCTGAAAATACTTTACGGAAGGCGTTTTTTGACGGTTGTGTTTATTATAAAATATGGTACATTTTTATTGAGTGGTGAAAATCATCTTAAGAGTTGTGAATTCAACTTGCGTAGTTACAATTCAACGGTAAAAGGTCAAATTTGATTCAAGCTCCAAAGTCGTTTTTCTCAGTGTGTGTTTGATGTTTACTTACATTTCTTTACATATTTATTCGTAGACTTTACTCAAGCATGTGATATGTAACTTTATGTAGATACTTACAGTTGACAGCCTCTCTCGCCAGCAACAATTCTTTCTCCAACTGCTGAGGGTCTAATGGCGTTGTGTCTGCTCCTTCCCCTTTGCTCCGTTCTATGAGCTCCGAGCCAGCCTCACCACGCTCTGCAGCAGCCACTAGCAGTCGGCGAACCCGAGTGAGCTCCGCCTTTTGCCAAGAAAGAAGAAATCATCATGAACAAAATGAAATACATCTGAAGAAGAAACGGTTTGCTTTTACTTGGTGATGGACGCATTATTTTTGTTACGTATTAACAAAACGTGGTGTTTAGAAATTGATTCATGTAATTTATTCAATTATACATATATTGTTTCATATTTCTATATAAAAGTGGTAACCCAGTAACTTAGACATTAGGCTAGATACATGCATTCGCCGAGTTTGAAAACTTGATACTTAAAATGTGATGAAAACATTTCCCTTAGTAACCACAATTGTAAACACAATTGTTTGCTCAGAAGGAATCATGATGTGTAAAACAATGTTGAGCTAAATTTGTAGTGAAGGCTGCTGAATCCCTGGGAAAAAAATAAAATACGTTATAATGTCGTCTACCAAGTGTTGGCTAGCTATAGCTATATCCATTAAAAATTTCACCGAGTTTGAACACGTAGTATGTAAAATATCACGAAACTACGTTTATATGGAAAACTTTAGCAAAGACAGGACGCTTATGGATGTTATAATATGCTGGCACTTATTTGACTCAACGAATAATCATTGCAATGCAACGGAGCAATGCTGCGAGCATGCTGGGCACGCTGCCAACTGGTAGTGGGCTGGAGCATTTGTACTGCCTGTGAGTATGCAATAGCTTGTAGGTTGTCTAAATGATTTCATTTTAGTACCTGTAGTGTTGTATATAGTTCATAGTATTTGGTTAACAAAGGCATACCGTCGGTTAAAAAAATATGGATATCCACAAAATAACGCCTGATGGTAAGTGATTATGGAATGGATGGAATTGCTTTCAAGGACAGCTGCCGAAATACATCTAAATCTATTAATCAAAACCAAGTTCATCAAATATTCTACCAGTTTCCCAGTAAACTTGTATCATTTTGTTGGGCATAACAAGGGTTACTACATTGATAATTGGACACTGTATTTCTTAATATATATAGCCTAGCTTAAGTACCTACTATGTAAAACATTAATCACGTAGGAGTAGGTACAGAAAAGTTGTATCTTTTAAATTAGCTACCTAAAATTAAACTTTTTTATGAAGTGACAGAGTGGATGACCACCTTATATAAAAAAATGTTATAAAAAAATACGCAACCGACATTTAGAACTAAAAACTATGAAATCTCTTGTTGAATTTGGTGCCTTGCTGATTTGAAACACTGACCTCACATTATCATGATTCGGCTTACACAAGTTAAAATTAATAAAACACATCATAATCAGTTCAAACCTAGTTGGCGAAGTAATCGCGTAACAAACACATTGTTTATTAGAAATTCATGAGGATAGGGATATTCCAGAAAAGCAGGAAACAGATTTACCTTACAATCTGCGTAATAACGAAAAGCAAATTATAAAAATAATAAATTTCGGGTTGTACCAAAAATCAGATTAGCTAAAGTACAGAAACAAGGTCGATAATTAAAAAATACTGATCTATAATTAATTACCAAAAAGCTTGACCACATTAAAATATAGTTTGTTAAAAAAAAAAATTTTGAAAACAATCCCTTCTGCACATTAAAAGAATATATGTCAATGCAGCTTGTAGAATCTTTGTTCTTTGGACAATTGCTAACTTGATAACTGTAAATTATTTAACTATATTTAGTGTAAAAATATTACGATTATAAAAAAATATCAATTATTTACATAGACCTGATTAGAATTATTTAAGTAGTATAAATATACTGTACTCTGGACTTGCCTGTAAAAAAATACTAAAGAGCTAATAAAACTTCTTTATATCTTTGTAACATACAAAGAAAATAATGTACTTGAATTTAGTACCTTTTCCTTTTTATAAATCGTTTAAAAATGTATCTCTGCCTATAAATTACCTACATTTTTTTGTTCACCAGGTCTCAATTTTGAACCTTCAGTTTTGACCTCAGTCTCAAAACTGTCTAAGCATGCTCTTCAATATTACTGTGTGCTACTAAAGGTAGTTCATGTAATTACTACTTCGCCTACTATCAACATTATCACAAAATTAATTCAATCGTTCTTTAAATAAAACACTTTATATAAGTCAAACAAGTCAGCCAACATTTGGGAACCAAATAAACCCAAACATCAGTATAAACGAAATTATTAACATTATTTCCTAACAATTCACTATCATATAACCAAAATTGGTTACTTCCGATCGGCGTATCAACCATCCGGACTCTCAAATAAATATTTCGGCTACCGGCATTCCCGAATGACCCATTAGGTCCCAACAGAAACCAATTTTATATGAACCTTAGTAATATTTAGGAGTATTTATTGAAGGCAGTAAAGTGAAACCAAGCGAAAATTTGAGTTGCCTTCTAAGGTCGATAGAAAGTAATGAACTTACCGATCGGACTTAGGTGGGTACTAAAACGCCTACAGTTTGATGGAGCGGAAAACAGTTAAAATTCCGATAAGTTGAACTTTGTCCTTGGATGAAACTTGAGCTTCACCGCATGGTGGAAGGGCATTTTGCGAATGCCCGCCTGGCTAGCGACCACCCTCAATTAGAAAATCTGTCGCCAAGTTGAAAATTACAGGCACACGAGACTTAATAACTATGTCTCAAAGGTGACGAGCGCAAAACAATTCGTGACTTGTGACGAAATGCATCTGTTATAGGCAGAGGTTAGTCCGCTTAACATCAGGCGGGCCTCGAGCTTGTTCCGTCTCAATAACATAAAAAAAAAACAATTACAATTTTTTGGTGTTGTTTTGTTTCATACAACATTACTGGATATGAAAAAGGAGACAATAAAGAAAATAAATATCCAGGGTGAATGTTATTACCCAAAACTCCGTAGAGAATGAAATAAAATTTTACACGTTTAATTTTCTTTGTCTCTAAAAATAAACAACTGGGTCTAAGTTGTCAGTTTTAGACATTGTCGATACAGGGTCGTACAGTTTAAAAAAGAAACCTTATATATCCAAGGCTTCCAATAATTATGAAGAGACAAACCGGGACGCGTGACAACAAAAGGCCTTTTTGGCTTGTTTCGCTTTTCACAAATTTAAAATAAAATATTGAATCCAAAATAAAAATTGCCAAGAACAAAGCCAAAAGAAAATAATGTATAAATAGAATCCATGATAATCACTTTATTTAAAAGAAATAGAGTTAAAGTACAACATAAATAGTACCTACACTTAAGAAAATAAAGTAATTGGCAACATTTGCCCAGTTTTAGTTCCGCGCACGCTTAATTTATATTTTTCACTAGAGTGCACTTTCTTATGATTTTTTTTATCATGCTTAATTTTATCATAAAACGTGCGACGTGTTTGACTGGGACGCTGATGCAAACCGGCCGGGACGCCGGGACAGGGGGCTCTAACCGGGACTATCCCGGTCAAACCGGGACGGTGTAACCATAGTACGTTTAACTATTGTTCTCATTATCGCTGATGCCAATGGGTTAATGAATAAGCTAGCTAGCCTCGACTCGCACATGGCTGGGTTTTTGAGTTAATATATTTGAACTAGAAGATATATTGATTTATATAATTGTATGTAGTTTCAAAGGCGTATGGATCGAAATTGAAAAGTTTACAACAAAGTTTACATTCAAAGTAGTCATACAACCATACAGAGGTTTAAGACACTTATCAACAACAAACATACAAAATTTGCTTGAAATTTTTTAAAATGTAGCTAGAGTAACGAATCCTCAAATATCTTGTAAATATCATCATAGCATAATCTACAACTCAGCCCGAAAAAAAGTGAGTACCTATGCCAAAGAGAACTAGTAGAAGCTCGTAAATTGGCTGTTTTTAGTTATGTATACTAGCCATAGGTCTTGATGACGTGTCTGTTTTATGTAAACAGTGTAGTCACAAGTACAAAAGACCTTTCTTCTATGTCTAGACTAACCGATATTAACTCGATAGAGGCAGTTCCAGTCATGCGAACTAGCAATCAAAGGTTATGCCCTCCAACCCTTCACAATTAATATATGTCCTTGTGGGTACTCTACGAATACATGTCATTATTAGTACTGTATCAGCGGGATCGCCCATTACTGAACACAGCCTCCTCTATTAAGGGGGTATTTGCCATAAACCCCACGTTTAGCAGGCGGCTTGGGGATCGCAGAGTAAGATGGCAGTTCTTTAGAAGGCGGTGCTGCCCACCTTCCAGTATTTTTCCCTTAGTCGCCTCTTACGACACCCACGGGATAATATGGGGAGGTGCAATTCTAACCCGGAAAGTTAGAATTGCACCTCCAAAAAATCCCACGGGGATCTAACCCGGCACCCTACGGGGATTATTAGTAGTAGGTACTTAAATTGTTAAACAACTTATATATCATGTACTAAACACAAAAATATTTTCTGTTAATTAAAAAGGTCAAATATATATTGTGAAAAGGATAATTAAATTATTGAAAGCATTTAGGTAACCTAAAGGGGCATTGTGGGCCCCAGCCCACAACTTGTTGGCAGTATGACCAGTATGCTGGCAGGTATGCCCCGTTAGATTCTAATGTGTATTCGTTGAACCAAATTAAGATCACGCGTCGCATCAACCAAGCGCTCTGGCAAGTTTTGGAAAGACACAAACGTGAGGGACGTTTGTTACAGATACATAGATGTGACGGAGCTAAAGTTTCACCACACGTACACCGTCCCACACTAATGGCTGCCCTAACTTCCAGGAAACCAAAATCATACATATAATAAGCAAATAATATTTTTTTTATATTTTTATATTCGCAATAACGCATGCTCTATGGATTACATATCAAAATTACAAATTTACGAGAGGAAAAATTATAGTCACGTGCAGAAATCGAACCCGCGTCATTCATCCCTATAACCGGGGTATGCTCTGACCGACTGAGTTAACGGCTATAGGGGTGGATGACGCGGGTTCAAATCCCGCATATGACTATAGATTTTCCTCTAGTAATTTTGTAATATAATACGGTATTATACCGTAGAATAACCGCATTTGGAAAAGTAACCCTGGTAAAAGCCCGACAAGCAAGAGAGACCAGGGTGATCGAGTTCATCAACTACAGTAACACTCTGGCAGCGACTCAACTATTTGCACCCAAGCGAAAGTTAATACGAGTACTGAGATGAAAAGCGGATGGATGTAAAAGATAAAAACATACCATTTGCTAACCCGAAGAAAAATAAAAATAAACCCAGAATACGTTAAAGCTCCTTTTTATTTTTTATTTTATGATGTCTTTAAAACAAGTCTGGCTAATGTAACAACGCTATCAAAATTAATATACGCTAGTTAGAAATGAAGCGGTGATGTCATTGCCAAAGGTATAAGGATATAAAGAAGTTTTACTAGTCCTTTTGTATTTTTTAAAGGCGAGTCGAAGGTACATTTAATAAATATTTATACTACTTTAATATATTAAAGTATAATTACGTCTACGTAAATAATAGATTAAAATTTAATAATCATAATGTTTTTACACTTATTACAGTTAAATACAATTTGCAGTTATCGCGTTTGCACTTTTCCTTAGAACAAAGATTATAAATGCTGCATCGACATGTACGAGTATAATTTTGATGTGTAGAAGGGATTGTTTTCATAAAGTTCTTAAGTTTTAGTTCGAACAAACTATATTTTAAGGTGGTCAAGTTTTTTTGGTAATTTATTATACACCAGTATTTTCGAATGAGTGAATGTCTAGAGCATATTTTGTGCAATTATGAATACCAACTCAAAATTCAGGTGCCAAATAAACTTCGATGCTACGTGTGACTATTAGTGTGTCAGCTGACGTTATGGTCTCCAGCTGACACATGCTGTATATACGAAACGGCTGAAGATATGATTCTGAGGCGCTAACTAGCTACAAACGTGCAGTTATCGCGTTTGCACTTTTCCTTAGAACAAAGATTATAAAAGCTGCATCGACATCTATTATTTGAATGTGTAAAAGGGATTGTTTTCATAAAGTTCTTAAGTTTTAGTTCGAACTTACTATATTTTAAGGTGGTCAAGTTTTTTGGTAATTTATTATACACCAGTATTTTCGAATAAAGAATTGTTTTTCTTCCTTGTTTCTTTACTTTAGGTTATAATTGGGAAAGGTAAGTATTGGAAAATAACCTATTTCGGTCTAATAAAACCTGGTAGTGTACGTTTCATATGGCTATTAGTAAAATTACTTAGACCATTTTGCACTCCTATCCGTCTCAGGGGTACGTATAAATAACTGGAAGACACGAGTTCAATTCCTTTCCGGGGTATTATTTTGATGCAATAGTTTTTGCCACCAAACTCAAAATATAAAATAAGCAACATCACCACCAAATGTGTTTGAAAGCATCATTTAAGGTGGCTAAGGTCGCCTAATATAAGTACTAATATTTTAATTGTTTCCTTGTATAAAACACAATTAAAACAAAAATTTGCTTCTATGCTATCAGTTTTAGAGTCCGGAGTGTGTAGCTAGAAGAGGTAGATTAAATCTCCGCCTGAGTCATAAATTTATCGCTATAGTGGGATATAGCGTATATTTAGTAATTATACAACTTTAAACTGTTCAAGTCGCGTATATTTATCATTATTTTTGTTTCGAAAATTTCAAAACTTTTATAATTATTAATACGAGTAAGTATACGCGATTTAAACCGTTTAACCGTTTCCGTGGGGTGCCGGGCAAGACTGTCACTGAGGAACTGATATCTCACAATGCGGTCCCCAAGACGCCTGCCAAGCGTGAGGATTACGGCAAACCCTCCCATAATGGGCTATGTTCACCAGTTGACAATCCGGTTGAAACAGTAAACTGTTTAAAGTTGTTCGATTACTATGTGTACTAATCGCGAAAACCTACGACAATTTAGCTTATATTACCTGAAGCCTCTCGTTTTCCATCCTGAGTCTCCTAGCCAGCTGTGCTGCGGTGAGCATTCCAGGTGAAGCGGGCACATCTTCATGCCGAGACCGATCCGACCGTCCGCCCGGAGATGCCGCTTCTGAATACAAAACATACTTATAAACATTGTGGAACTGGCTTCGTCTGCATGAGAACGTTTAAAATTGTTCCACTTCCTTATAAGCTAGCGACTAAATTTATAAAATTTTAAAATGCAGGATCAATCAAGCTGCTTGCATTGAGCGAGACGAGGCCTATTTCAGTAATAATCTACATATTTTGTACGGTCGCCCAATATCAAGACTTACTTAGGAGTTGTTAGATGTAATTTGCCTTGTTTTCTACTGGTTTATTTTTATTATATAGTTATAGTATTGAAACTATACTAATACTTCAGAGTATTGGCAAAATTACGAAACGAATATTACCTTAGTCTACAGGATATAGGTGTTTTATATATATTTTATTTCAATAGGCACAGAGCCTAATGCAGTGGTATCAAACGTGTGTCAAACTATAACCCTTATATATATATATATACCTATGTGTAAGTGCCTTTCCTATATGTTTAATATGATAGGTGATGTTAGGTAGCACTTCTGTACAACCTTGAACGAACTAAACTTTGGACTTGCTTGTTGATTATATCCTATGAAAATCTGTTCCAAAAATTCACGCGACGTGCGGAAGGGCCGATGTGTTATGATTAGTTCGCGAAAAGCAATCAAAATGCGTCACATTTTATGTTAGTATTGGCGCATGATGTCTCACTTAAATATTATTTACCTTAGTTATCACGGTTCTTCTTTGGAGTCGGAGTGAGCGGATATTATTGAAATAAAATACCGTACCGCTGCGCTGTAATGCCAATGTATTTAAACATTTTTGTAAGCTTTTCGTTGAGCAGACGTTAATGCAAAGAATTTGAATGTTTGAGTTATGTGCTATTTTTTAAATTTGTTCTCCATCATGAGAATATCGTTATAAACAATAAAAAAACAATCGTGTCTGTAGGTAGCTACGTATTTATATGTTATTGTATACCTGCATAGGTATTATAAAACAGAGATATGGACCATATATTCAATTTAAATTGATTCTCAGTAACCAACAAAAATTTTAAGACCATTTTCACCACAGACGTCCAATGATGATGCAGTATTTTAGATAACATGATGTTGATTTTATGAAATTATTCCACAGGCAGACTTCTGTAAGAAATATCATTCAACACTAAGAAAGTTAACCCTCGAATTGTGGTTATTGAAATATCTTATAGTGATTATTCAATTTTATAGTTAGGTAGGATAAGATTAACAGAGAAGGAATGTTATTATTAACAATCATAAAAATCGTATCTCGTTGCTACATTGATAGTATCGTGACAGTTCTGTGCGAGTCAGTCAACTGTACAATTTGATAAAATATTTAATTACATATATGTGAAGGTTTTTAAGTAGCCATAAGTTCATAGATAAGTATTATTTTGTTAACTATAGCTGTTAGTTTTCAGAAGACTATAAAATAAAACCCTGAGCATACAGACTGGAGTATGTTTGAATGTCCTACGGGCATCCAGTCTAACTACTTTTCAAGTTTTACTATAGTATAAACATCTTCTAGGTAAGGTATGTGTTTTGGAGGGGGTTGTCTTTAAGTACGGAGTCCAAAGGGTTTTCAACAGAGTGTACAAAAGTGAAGTGCCTAAATGGTATTAAACAACTTATTAGATTATAATTAAACAAATTAAAGAAAATTGACTTGACAAAGCGTCAAGACCACTTGGGTTCATAATAAAACCATAAGTATACCGATGTGTTCTAATTTTTCACTTAAAGGGTAAGCCTCCACTCTTAGGTGTTTACTCGTTGGTCTTGACATAAGTTAAACACAAAAATACTTACGCACAAAATTTTAATTCAACAAAACGAACAATCCGGAAAATGTCTCCTCTAAAAAAGACAAATAATCGCTCAAACAAAATGCGAGGGCACGCCCATAAATTTATTTCAACTCGACTACCTAATTCACAATTTGTTTACTTTCCAGCATTGTCTTGTTAATAGCTTTACTTTCGCGAAGTTTTGTCCTTGTTTCGCATTCGAGGGATCACGTTGGAACCCTCATCATTAGCTGTCGCGCTATAATATGAAAAGTTAAGTAAAGTACGGTGCCGTCAGTCGTATAAACGGAATCGGTTATGGTGACGACGTAAACGACGAAATAACGTAAAAGTTGTGCGAGTCACGGAAACCACGACTGCGGCCGGTCCAGACAAATCGATTTCTCGCATGTAAAACGCGTCAGGCGGTCGCAGGTGTGTGCGATGGTTGTTTTATTGTGTCATCCACCCGGAGACACATTGACTTCCATTGTGATATTCCGTTTTTTTACTGCTGGTAGGCTAGCCTTTGACCAGAACCTCACCTAATGGTATAAGTAATTATGTAGTCCTAGGTGGCAAGTACAGTGGTGACAGATTTTCTACTTGAAGGTGAAAGTTAGTCAGGTGGACATAAGCTTAATGTCTTACTACCATGTAAACTGTTGGAGTTTTCAGGCTATCCAAACGCCTCCGACACCCTAATTGCTGCTATCCTTTACCTATATATATCGACGTTATGACGTGCTCTCCAAAGAACGTAAGCGCTCAATAGAAATATGCCACTGCCGACAACACATCAAAGTAGACCACAATGAACATTGCTTGACCTTGTTGATCTATAATTAAAGACTAGGCAAGCTCCGCTTCAAGCACTTCGTATAAGTTTAATGTAACTTCAAGCTTCGTAATTAATAATAATTGTTCCCAAACACAATATGTCAATTCCTTAGAACGAATATGTATAGAACCATCCAGAAATCCAATAGCATTATTACCGAATAAATCTTGCTCGAAGTCAATGAGTCCCAGAAGAAACAATAAACTAAGTTACAAATGAGCTGACAGCAATTTGCTCGCGACGTTATTCAGGTTCTATTATTGTGACTGGGGCAATAGTCATGGCAGATAAATTATGCGGCGGCAAACAATTCCGTTATGATTCTATTATTCCACTAGGTTTGATAAGTCACAGCGCTAAAACATGACGCAATTGTCTTTCACAACTGTTTTAGAAACCAAGGCTAGATTGTAAAAGGACTGAAAGTTATTCCCTTAATAAGGAATTGATTAAAAATATCTAAAAATATTAGAAATATCTAAATAATCTCGCTTATCTAGGGTTAGTGTGTCATGGGAGGCTTACATACAGATTCAAATAGGCTCTCACTGGACATGGCTGTTTCGGAAACTTTGTAACATTGCACGAAGGGAGCCATCCCCGACCTGCCCCCAGTACGTCTATGCTGAAGATACCGATCAGCACGCGCTGGATGCAGGCCGTATAAGAGTGGGCCCGTGGCGATCCCTAATCGTGGTTGTGGGGTCCAACCTCTCCCTGTCAGCTGTCATCACTAGGATGGTGCTCGACCATGCCATCATAATGATAACGGCCCAAACGGGAGAGAACTAGAGATCCAATCTTTATATAGGCGAGCCAATCGGGCCCGCACTCCGTCTCCACTCAGACGCCCTGGGGTGTTGGCTATGGGGACATCCGGTATAGGGTAAGGTCCTCACGAGGTGTGGATGCCCTTATGTTCCGGATGGGATGCCCCACGAGGTGGGAAAGGGGAGGATTCTCCGGGCCTGCTTTTGTGAACAGCGACGACTATGAGAGCTGCTGCTGAAAGCGCGAGCGGTCCCGCGCTCCTCAATACCAGTCAACAACGGTGGAACACTATGTAGTTTGAGTCGGTAGTGGCGCTCGTGGATTGCCTAGGTTAACCGATCATCTAGGTTAAGCAACGTCCACTGTGGTTATGACGAGGATGGATGCGCTAGTGACATAGTACAGAGCGCTTCCGTGCTGCGTTGTGCACGTTAAAGCCGTCAATCCTGTTAGTCGTCTTAGGATGCCAGTCGTAATAGCCAGCCAGTCGTAATTTGAGAGCTAGTAATTCTAAGTTAATGTAGAAGAGCTAGTAATTCTAAGTTAATGTAGTAGAGCTAGTAATTCTTAGTTAATGTAGTAGAGCTAGTAATTCTAAGTGTGATTGTGGTCAAATGTAAATATTTTACATAAATTTTCATGGCATTTTGTACCAAAAAATTAAACAAATTTAAATGTTTTGACTGTAGTTTAATGCCTAGTACGTTCTAGTACATAGTAATACATTGACCTATTTAAGATTTTTTTACCGGTGGCATGCCTTTATTAATGAAATACTACTAACTATATACAACACTACAACTACTACAGTAAAAGAATGTAGACAACCTATAAATAATTGCAGACTCACAGGCAGTCCAAATGCTCCAGCCCACTATCAGTTGGCAGTGTAGTATATTATATATTATATTATTTAGTACGTTCTTGACTCCAAACTTTCCTATTCTTGTTGGTAATAATTTCGCAACCATGGTCGGTTAATAAAAGCATAAACATTCCGGTTGTGTGCCTAATTCATAGCAGTACACCACCAATACATACTTTAATATAGTTACGTTAGATATTGTATAGTATCCTGTAAATTGATTTCATAGTAAAATTTTACGATACCTAGTTGGGAAAATAAACTGAACAATCCTGCGTGATTTGTAAGGCAGATACTATTAAAGTGAACGACGACGATGGCTTTGTAATATATCAAACGGAATATCTCTTGCATTATCTGAGTGCAGCAAGCAGCAAACGAGCTTACTCCCGCAGGCAGCTGGTTCATTAACGGTGGATATTCTGCAGCGAAGTATGCCATCTCAAGCAGCAAGTACGGAGAATCGCTAATAACACGATGCAACATAAGGCGAAAAGTTTTGCTGGAGTTGGTTGATTGCACGCTCATTAGTGCCAGATACTGCAGTAAAGTATGGGAAGTTTTCACAGAGTAGTAAATTGAGTTAACTGTTTTAATGAAATACTGCAATAGTAAGCTGAAAGTTTACGTGGCGCGTTACTTCCCGCAAAAACATTTCAACAAAGTATTATGAACATAAGGACTGTTTCATACCTTTTCGTTTGGTGTCTAAAAGGCGACCATTAGTCCTATGGTTCATGAAACACAGCTGGCGCTAGTTCGGGAGCCATGGATCCATATTTTCTTTGTACCTAATATAACTAGTGTCAATAAAAACTATTTGTATTTGTAGTCACTCATTAGGGCTAATTAATAATAATAAATAAATAATACAATAGTTGGCAAAGAATAGAAACCACAGCTTTTTATAATTATGTCCTTGGTTTTTTTTCTGTGTTTGTAAGTGAAAACTTGTTGAAGCGACCCCACAAAGTGTAAGTATAGAAAAATGATGGCGATGAATAAATTTTGGCAACATATTTCCCGAGCTCCTAAATAGGACCAAGGACAACGAGGCCACTTTTCATGTGTTATGTACTTAAATTTCTGGCAGAAAAGCTTGCGTATTTCTTTCTGGGTTGACAGACGGACGTGTATTTTCAGTTGACAGGCAGATAGGGCCTATACATTTTATCAAATGTTATCAGCTTTCTTTCTTCTAATGGTGATATTCTTATGGTTGGAGAGTGCTGACTCCCTGATCGGATGATTAGTTAAAATATGTGTTTTTGTAAAAAAAAACATATCTATTTGAAAAGCAAAGCAATGTAATAAAAAGAGTTTGTCCGAGTAGATATCCTCATAAATTATTTACGCCAATTCAACGATTACAGCTGACCAAACGAAATGCTAATTGTATGGCAATTCGAGTGTATAATGCTCTGACAACATAAAGGAAGCTACTAAAAATCTTAAAAAAAAATGTTATTTAACTTGTTATTACAAAAATGTTACTACTCGATCAAGGACTTCTTAGAAGATAAAAAACTGAAATGAGTATCTAATCTGACTATTAATTAATTGACATAAATTTTACATGACATCTTATGTATATATATTAATCATAATTAGGTAATGACTTCGATCTTTTTAATTTACATTTTATTATTTTGTTTTGTATTTTGTAACAAAACATTTGCACACCGTTTAGGTAAAATTTTGTTGGAACTGTATTTTAATGCTATAACAACTCTGCAATATTGTAACTAAAACTTTAGCAAATAAATATTCATTCATTAATTCAAACACTTGAGCAAATATTATATGGTAATGTGCCCGTCTTCCCACCATTTTTTCTACTGGTAGGTCAACTAGATACCCCATGCCGCCATAGTCACACCCTGTGTGGTGGTGAATGCTTGCCTCACTAGTTACTGCATAGAAGGATTTTTGGGCACTTTACCTGCAGACGGCAGCGGTGGCAATTTTTTCATAATTATTACTTAAAAGTTGCCAAACATCTATCTATGTGTGTCCCGAATGCTGTCTGAATGCCTGTTATTATTCTAAGCCAAGATGATCCCCACGACCACGTCTCATCGGCACCAGTATGAACTGGCTCACAAGGGCAGCTGATGAAACACACTACTTGGACTACTGGGTATTTGGCGACAGATTTTCTACTTGAAGGGGGTAGCTAGCCAGGCTGGCATCCGCAATACGCCCTACGCGCCACTGCGCAAGAACTACTATCATTCTGTAAAACACCCACCGGTAATCGCGACGGTTTAAAGTGCCTCAGCACAGAACGCTGAGTGGCTATTACGTGCCTGTTGCGATCACCCATCCAAGTCGTGATCGCAGCTAACATTGTTTAACCCATTTGACCGGTTAGGACCGAATAAGTAAACTACGCTATAAGAAAACAAGAGAGAATGTATGCTGGTACCAATAACTGTGGCGCTAAACTTTTATTCTGTACCTAGAAGCTACTAGCATCAATAGTTATTTGATGGAATCCATTGTGTCTACCAACTACGGGTATGTATCCACAAGAAGATCAATGCTGCAGGAAGTAACGTCACCTCGCAACTTTCTCGAGACGTGAAGTCTTACTTTCGTGAAGCTTGTCCCAAGTCGAAGCAATGCCAGTACGGCTTCGTTTATTGTGCATTGTTGTATAAAGAACACCTACTAAATGAATTGAGGTGGTCTTGTTATCTTGCAAGACGAGGGGAGTCAATGTACGCCAACAATTTGATGTACCGATTTCTTTAAGCAACCACTTTAAAGTTGAAAATCTGTCGCCAAGCACGTAACGGTGTGTTCCGGCATCTATTCTTAAAAGCCAGTAATTCTGGGTTAACGTGAACAACATCTTAGACCGTATCATCATTTTTCATCAGCTGAGATAGTCGTCAAAGGATAGACTATTAGCTATAAAAAAAATTAACAACGGAATAATAGGTCTTTATCTATCTCTGCTTGTTGTCGGGTACGATATGTGTTTTTTAACAATACAAAGCGCATAGACGAAACGTTTTCTCTAACTACCTACGTGCAAAAGACAACACCAGAACATAGTAGGGTTATACATTTTTAGACATAGCTTCGGTCATTTTGACCAGCCACCTGCAGTACACCAACCTTCATAATCTTCAAACTTAGCCAGCAATCTGCTTCACCATCGTTAAACTTCATTTTACGGGTCATAAATTTCCACTGAATTTGTTGTACTTATGAAGAATTTCGAACAAACTTCTGAAGCTCGCTTCATCAGTAAAACAAACATCTTGCCGACTATAGTTACGAACTATTATCTCTCGGATTACAAACTCAGAAGACAAACGTAAACAGATAACAAGTTTTACCTGCTCTGTTTTATTTTTGTTTCATTTATTTCTGCAAATATTTGTGTGAAAGTAAGGCCTTTAGTTGTTAACATTATCCAAAGAATATGTAAGTAATGTTTGTTAAAGGTTTTGGAATACAAAAATGGAGTTTACCATTGCTGATCAAGATGAGAAAACAATTGACTAAATGAGATTTAGCCGAACGATCCTTTGAGTTTTTACTACTGATACAGAAAACGTTTTGTCAAAATGTTTACTCAAACAACCGAAATCAAACATAAAATACGCTTCATAAGGGATAATGCAAATACTCGTCAAATCTCACTCAAATTTAAATGGGACCACTTGATCAGCACCAGCTTTAAGTTCTAAAAATAATATTCTTAAATCTAAAAACTCATCAAAATTGGTACCTACATCCTGTAAAGAGTTATGAGGTGACACAAAAAAATATATGGTCGAATTGAGAACCTCTACCTTTTTTTGAGGTCGGTTAAAAATAATGCAGGCAGTCTTTTCGCTTGCGAATAGGTCTAAGAAAGTAACGAATTTTTTTGTGGGTACGTTTACCTACTCTTGAGTGTATTTGTGGCAGTCCAGTTCTGGCATTTCATCGTACACTACTGCCTATGAACGTTCGCTTCGCTTGCTCAGGTCTAGCATTGTTGTAATCACAACAAAAGTAACCTAAAGGTTCAAGTTGGTAGCCGACTGCACGCATTAGCAGCAGACGACATGTCTTCGCTTCATGTCGTCACGACACGTCGTTGCGTCATACATGATTTCGAACCCGACTGCAGACGGCAACAGTAGATGGCAACCAGTTGATTTTGAGTGCTCCGTCAAACAGATGTCTGATGTGTTCGAGTATAGTGAGCGCATTTTTTTATTTTTTATTAGAACACGAAGAAGACGATGATGACTTGTTTTTATAATACTGTAAAAGACGAAAAGCCACACGTTCTATGCTTAAATGCAGAGCAAGTGAGGGAACTTATTCAATACTGATCAAAAACCATTTAAAAAGCGATATGAAACAAATCCATTTTGAAAAGAAACACGCTCGACGTATCGTTGCTCCGGCGTCAGTGGCACTACTGATCTGCGGTCGGACGACACTGCCGTCTGACGCGTTGCAAGCTTCATGTCGCTAACTAGGGAGGGAATTTTATAGAAATACGTAGAAACCAGTAGTGTCGCTCTGACACGTCGTTTGCTGCAGCTTCATGTCGTCCGCTACCAACTTGTACCTTAAAGCTCCTCCTCGTCGTAACTCGCCTTAGCACTTATGGATGACTTTGCCATAGACTACTAATTTTTGTCATTTCGAACTACCTAGTAAAAGCAAAAAATTGTCTGCGGAATTTTCGAGCAAACGTTTTAAATATGTGGTAATAATGTCAAAGGTTTGTCATTTAGTCAATTGTTTCCCCGACTTAGTGTTAAACGGCTAAACGAACATAGATCATGTATGTCACCCAACATTTTTTTTTTCTTACTGAAAGTATACTAGTTCTAAAAATACTTAATGACGATGTTTCTTCTTCTTTTACATCTCAAATCTCTTTTATCTAATACTCAAATACAGCGGAAAATTGGACTGCTTCGTTTTCAGAGTGGCATAAATAGTAATTTAAAAACTTTGAGATCCTGGGGTCAATCCCCCGATCAAGGATCTAGTTCCCAGGACAGTTCTTGGATTTTTCAATACAATCATATTTTTACCCATATCGCACATAATATATGTAGGTAGGGATCGGTACTATTGCTGACATGTATGCCTTTCTGTATTTCAAAAAACACACACATATATAAAAAGTTTTTGCGTAGCTTACTCAATTGTTAAGATACCTTTCTGACGCCAAACTTATATTAGGATCACATACTTGTGAGAAATATAAATTTTGAAGTAAATAAATATTGACACTATTCTTTGCAAATAAAATTACGATATTATGTATAAAAAATTTTTTGAGAAAAAATAAATTAAAGCTTTGTGTCAAGAGGTGCTTAAGATTTTTTTAAGACCAAGCCAAATACTTTCCATAATGTATTGAACAAGATATTCAATACACAAGATATTGATAGAAGTAGATTCATAATCAATAAAAGTAAATTCATTTAAAACCAAGTACGAGTTTAAAAATTGACTATTTTTAAGGTTTTTTGGGAACGTTGGCCTTGTTATTGTGTTTTAGTCCCTCAACAAAAGTTATATTTAAAAACATACCTTCATCCAGAGTTGCCGTGATATCTGCTCTAGGTTCTGGTCCATCACTACTCCGTCCAGGAGACGTGGCATCTGGCAGTGGCACCTCCTCTTCAGAACTGTCCTCTGGATCCAGAATATTCCTTTCACTAGTATTGCTATTCCCTCCAGTGCCAATCTCAGCATACGTGCCACTATCGCTGCTATTCTGATTCCATTTCACTGGAGATTCTAATTTACCATTCGCCTGGTTCTCTTTGTTGTCATCATCTGCGGGGAAAATAATACTTGTAAAATCGATAGAAACCATTGAGAAGGTTTCTATCGATTTTAAAGTCATCAGGGGAGGGGGTTTCATCGAGCAATACAACGCTGACCTACTTTGTGATGTGAGCAATGGGAACGCTATCCGACGATTAAAGTGCATAGTTAATGAAGACTGTTTCAATCAGGCTCTAATGCTTCAAACATAGTGGCCCCTGTTAGTCATTTAAATATTGTTATTTGACAGCTGCGGCAATGCCCTACGAAATTTTGTCAAGTCCAGTCACGCTATAGATGGATGTTCGAACGGATCGAAGGTATTTTGGCTGAGTATGCCTCGTTTATCTCCATTTGGGGAAATATTTTCCTGCTGGAAGGCGTGCCTACCTGCTACTGTAGATATAATGACATTCACATTGTAGAGTATCGTGAGAATTCAAGGAGAATTGTTGAAGACATATGAGGAGAATGAAACACGAGGTATTTTTTAATATTATAATTATGGATGGCTAAGCCAGCGGTAAGGACTGAAATATATTTATCTTACTTCAATTAGTCTTAATATTGATTTAATGCATCTGAGAAGCGAAGGACTCTAGGATTCGAAAACAGCTAGTTTAATCTTCATAAACAGGGACTAAAATAGCTTTTCAATTCCTAAGGGATTTGAGTTTAAAATGTGGATATTTTTTGTGAAAATTCCAATCACCAAAGAGATAATTACAGACATTGTATGAACAAGTTGCAGGCTGTATTTTTTAGGTTTTTTTTTAATTTAAATATTTTATATTTCAATATATATAACTCTGAACATACCGAAGTTTACAAAGGTACGAGATTCAAAATAACTTTGCTGTCGAGCGCAAAACAAATTTCTTTACTTTATTCCAGCAATGAAAATGTTAGGTGCAAGATAGACAACTTAAGTGATGTAGTAAATTTTACGTTAATTTATGGCAAAAAATGAAAGTAATATTGCTTAAAGTATTATAAGTATTTTTGAGTACTACTGCAGAGGTCTGAATTTCTAAAACATTTTCCACGCTAGCAGACAACTAGCACTTTTTCACGCAAATTTCGAATCATAAACAACACCTTTCCGAGGTGTTCAGGTGAAAAAAAATTAAGATTTATGTCCCATAAAGTGCAAAACATTAGAGCTTTTTGGCGCAGATTATAATTTGAAAATAATTTTATAAAATAGATGGAGGCAATTAAATAATAAGATAAAATTTGTAGGAACTAGATAAATGAAAAATAACGAAAGGACAACTAATTAACCATGAAACGTATTATTTTGTTAGGCATCACGGTTGTACGTTACCGTTGAGGATCTACACATTTTTGGCCAGTATTTAGTCTCATAGTAAACAAAGGGCCCATAGAATAATACTACATATTAGAAAATTATGAAATAGTTTCAAAGACAAGCGACTAGATACTTGCCTATGAAAGCACTATCTTTCCTGTTCTTAATCGTTTGCCTGGTCGTTCTGGTTCTGTTTTGCACGGCTTTTTTGTCTCCATTGAAGGATCTTTTGTGAAGCTTTTCAAGAGTACAGGTAAGAAGACGATGCACCAAAGGCAGTGGTGGCAAGTATGTAAAGCACCGAGCTGATGGCGTGATGATAGGTCTGCCAGCGTTTGTATGAAATTTGGTTGCAGTATATGATGTCAAGAGTCATTCACCTCACAATATTGGCAGCCCGAAGTCCCAACGAAATCACCATAGAATACTAACAGAATATTTTTTATTCGAAACAGGCTTCCGTTGGACCAATATCTCATTTGATAGGATGTGACGATGCCTCGATAGTCGCTCGCCTTAAAAAAGAACCCTATTCGTAACTATGAAATACAGTGTGACAAAATCCAATAGACAGAAAAAATACTGACCTATGAAAGGGTTATCCTTCCCGTTTCTTATCGCTAGTCTAGTTTCTCTGGTTCTGTTTAATGTGGCTTCTTTATCTCCGTTCAGGGAACCGATGCGTGGCTTGTCCAGAGTGCCGATGAGTAGACGACGCTCCGGAGGCACCGGTCGAGGATCGAAGTCAGGTCTATCGAGCACCGAGCTGGCGGGCGTAATGAGAGGGTCCGCTGGCTCGGGCTCGATGTCTTCGACCCGGGCTCCCACGGAGACCTGCTCGTCCACCATCTTCCGTAGTTTCGCCTGTTGCAAGCATTACGTTTAACCAGGTTGCATAGATTTTTATATACTTTGACCACCAATTGCTTTCGCCAATCTTTTAAAACAATGTTTCAATACGAATTTATTTAATGAATAGATTCAGGCGTTACTTTGCGGAAATCCATATTTAATAATAACAAAGATTTTTAAAATATTTTACGAAAACATTAAATTAACATTTAATAAAACACTTAAACAATATAAAAATATATCTAGTGGCTTCGTGTAGAAGCGAAACGCGTCGAAAATTCTTCCGGTTTGGCTGCGTGGCGTTTGTGACGTCACGTCGGATTAGCAGGAAAATTAGGCGGAATTGTCACTAGATATAATTTTATATTTTTTAAGTGTTTTATTAAAATATTAATTTGATGTTTTGGTAAAATATTTTAAAAATATTTGTTGTTATTACGAATTTATTTATACTTTCATAGCCAAACTGTATGAGCATAACAAAAACAAGATATAAATAAACTACAGTTGCCTGAAATCATCGGGTCCCTATCCTGCAATAATATTCAAAAGTTACCTAATACCTATACGATATCATAATGTAAATTTGGAAACACACATTTCAAACAAAATTATCACAACAAAACTAAAATGTTATACGAGTTATACTAAACTCCCCATATTCACCTCGATAAATTATAGAATACCCACTTCCATACTACAGCGCGTTAAATTTAGAGCAACTTCACCAAAAATATTGAGCGCTTCATCTCCAAAATGAAAAGGCGAGGAAACATACATAAAATACTAACTAACAAGCTCATTAAAACAGGTTTCATGATAACAACAGTGCTATTTCGACCATCCGACGCTGTTATATCTCTGGCCATTAATCTAAAGCTATACCTCCACCCATTTACTTAATTCACCTGCCACCGTTTGATGTAATAGACGTTTAAGTCTGCTCGCTTAATAGCGCCGTTTTAGGGCTCGGACCGATTCCATAGCAACTTTGTAATTAATGACAATACCACCATTTAACTAAGCGACAAGAATTAACCAGATATCTATAGCGGGTTTATAGGAAATTAACAACGAACATAGAGCAAAAAAAATAAAAGCAGCGTGTAATAGGGTTAGTTCAGGCATGCAGGTCCGCTGTCAGGGTACGGGTCGTTGTCAAGAGTTGGCCCATGAAGCGACAGTTTAAGTGTAAAGTCCGTCGAAGTGTGGCGTGCTATGCTAATCATGCATGCGAAGGGGTTGCTCACCTGGGCGTCGCCTAATATACGGCGCACTAGCGCCATCAGGCCGCCGTGGCAGGCGCTGTCATGCTAACCCCCGCCCCCACCGCGCCTCATGGTCCCCGGCCCGTGACACCTGCCACACACTCGTTACACTCCCTATTCACTTCTAAACTTGCGATACAAATTGAAACTATTCCACTTTGTAACGCTCCCCTTCCGCTCTAACGTACGATAACGAGGAATGCGGCAGTTGCTTCTTCAATCTGTAACAAAAGAAAATTAAATGTTAATACGATAAAACATAATTTATTTATAGCTTATTGTGACCTTAAAATCCATAAAAGATGAATCTCATAATATAAGATGTGCATGATACATTTTTCACAGGGTACAAGACACATTTTTTACATGGTAGAAGAGCATTTTGTCAATGCTCGCCTGACTAGTTAGCACCTAGCAGAAAATCTTTCGCCAACCACCTGTAACGGTGTGTTCCAGCAACTGTGCTTGATAGCCAGTAACTCTAGGTAAAGCCTGTTCATCATCCTCGACAACATCATCAGTTACCAACAGGTAAGATAGTGGCCAAAGGCTATACTTTATACTTCTTTCCGGTAAATATAACGCGAGTCCCAGCCGGGTACCTATTTATTTATTTATACCTTATATACCTGTCAGCTGTTAAAAGAAAAATGTTATAGATTTCTGAGAAGCGTAAACTATCTTCTTTGTAAAAGTTTTATTTTAACTACCTTCTTACAAGATTAGCCCTTATCGATCTTGCTTGTTTAACGTGCTCTAAAATTTTAGCAAAAATGCTCTCAAAGACATTTGATGGAACATAATTATGTGCTTGGCAAAATATTTCTTTAAAGAAATTGATAGACTAGCAAGCATTCCTAATTTGATAAACTATGAAGCTCAAGCTTGCTTCAAATGAAGCGCTCGTAGCGGAGTTTGCCTAGTGAAGCACTCTTAGCTTAGTTTGCCTAGTGAAGCACTCTTAGCTTAGTTTGCCTAGTGAAGCACTCTTAGCTTAGGTTACTTAGTTGTAGAACTCGTAGGGGAGCTTACTTAGTTGTTCTTAACCGATGACTAGGTAAACAACTTCCGCTAAGGTCATTACTTTAATGCGAAGCGGCATTTACTACTGAACGCTCCCGTGCTTCGGAGTGCACGTTAAGCAGTGAGTCTCAGTTGTTGTCTTTGGACGGCAGTTATTGTAACATGGTGGTAGGGCATTTTGCGGATGCATGGTTCACCACCATCCTTAAGCAGAAAATCTGTCGCCAAGCAGCTAACGGTGAGTTACGAAGCTGTTCTTGAGAGCCTGAAATTCTAGGTTAGCCTGATCAACATCTACGACCGAATCGTCACTTACCATCAGGTTAGTGTTCAAAGGCTAGCCTATCAGCAATAACAAAACGCAATTATTCTCAGAAACTTGATTACCACAACTCTGCAATACACAGTCAACACTAAACAGGGTCTCATGTACCAAACTTTTGCAAATAAAATTAAGTTTACTATATTTTAAAATGTCACTGTGACGAGAGCAACCCGATTGTTACCTCAAAATTGGTAGTAAAAGAACATTGTTTATTTTAAATAATGAAAACATTCACTCGCAGCCTCAACCAAGTGAAATGCAAACATAGGGTTCCACTTTGGGATCTACTCAGTTGGGATAAAATATGAAACTAAGCCATCTATTATACTAAGTATATGTAGTACAACGTAAGTTAACATCATTAAAGGTGTCACTCCATCCCCATACGATGCCGATGGTTAAACGGGCTCAAAGAATAAGCATTGCAATTCAACGGGGCAATGCTGCTAGCATGTTGGGCACGCTGCCAACTGGTAGTGGGCTAGAGCATTTGGACTGCCTATGAGTCCAAATGCTTTTATTGTAGTAGCTGTAGTGTTGTATATAGTTCGTAGTATTTTGTTAATAAAGGTTTATAGAGGTAAATATTAATTGAAATAGTAAAAAAAACCCGACTGCATATTACTTATTTTCGTTAAGCGTTTTATCATCTCATTGAAATTAAGACTGCAAGTTATATACATATATTTATGAATTATTTTTAAGAGGCATTTTACATTTTAATGCGGTATACGAAGATTTTAAGCGCTTAATTTACTATCATAGGAAATATATACAAGTTGTTTAATAATTGATAAAAATAGAATAATCTGTTCTCTTTTCAGTTAATGTACCAAATTTACAAACATAACATTAATTATTTTGTAGTGACCAATCTCCCGCACCTTGTTTTACGAATTAAAGTACACATAGCCAACTTCAGAGTTCTATCTCTTGTATAAAGATTCATCAAATTAACTTAAAAAAAAAACTGTGCATCACGCATATAATCCTGTTGACACATAGTGTACTAGAATATCGATAATTAATAGCCATTGTAGAAAAAAAAAAAGATCTTGCGCCAATTTCCACGAATTATATCAGCAGTTTACCACGATATATTGCGTTTAATAAAGTGTAATTCCAAACAGATATTATATGAAAAGAAAGTTCATTCTTTAATTAATCTGATCTTTAATAAATTGTGATATTTACTCTGTTTTGTTAGACAAGAAAAAATATTTAACATAACTCGAAATGCTCATAAATTGAAATGCACAAGCGCGAGGCTATCAGTACCGCGCGAGCGCCCATCGAGGTAGGACCTGTGTTCGTTTTGCCTTGCTCTGACGTTTCGTACGCGGAACGCTTAGACGCAAATTTATAGTGCGACCACAGAGTTTTGATCATGTCTTTATTTTTTTAAGTAACAAACTATACTTTATATTTGTTGTCCATAATATAAGTATTGTTGTCTTGTTAAGTAACTATATCTTTAGTTTCTGTTCATCCATTGTGTTAATAAAAGAAAACGTCACAATTATGCAGCCTTATACAGCGTTATTGGAAAAATGCTAACAACCTCAAAGGGTTGACTTCTTCTTTTTGGTCTGCTAGTTTTTATATTATTCTAGTTTAAATTAGTAACTCACTATAACTTTTGTTTTAGGAGGATAAGATGACAATATTTGGCGAATAATTGATTTCCAATATTTTTGGATTCAGTTAATGTCTATAAGTGAACACAGCGATAACATCAGCTGGAAATTAAACTACCTTCCTAATTTGTACAAACCGGCCTCCCGGATTTTCCAACATTTGTACAAACCGGGTTACCAGTTAGCGGTCGATAGTCGTATTTACAAATTAACCATAAAATCTGCATAAGTCCGACTTTCATAATCCAAATGGTTTTCAAAAGGATGCATCCTTGCCCATACAAGAAAAAATCCATATTTTTCTGAGATAACGGAAGTATTTTGAATATTTTGATGAAATCTGAAACCAGCACAAATTACATTTTGGCCCCAAAATATTACGTCATTTCATATTAATCTCGTAACTACGTCAACAGTTATAAACCTAGAAAACCGCAATTTTGCATATGTATAAGTCATTTTTCACTCGATACATTTTGCAACGCAAACACTTACCCATGCAAATTTGCGTATTAAATAATCTCGTAACTAATTTTAAACTTCTAAACCAAAAAAACAGAAATAATACAGGTGTATAAATTACATGTCAATAATAATATCAAAAAAGGACCAAAGCCGTAGGTGGTATAGTTTTTCAGAAAAAAATATTGCTCTCCAATACAGTTTTCCCGCCAAAGTTCTTAAAACAATTGGGTTGTTTTAATCTTGTTACTTTAAGATATTTGGCGTAAAAATCTGTAACAATTCATGGCTAAAGAACAATAGTAAATTATCATATCAAAAGAAGAATCGAAGTTCTAGATGAGTTAGTTACGAAAAAATAAATATAGCAATTAAATTACTATTTCCCACCATTTTTGTCGTGTGTTCGAACCCCATTTCCAGTATATTTTTTCTACAAAAAGGTGTATTATCATTTATTTTCCATAGAGGAAATAGTGAGCATAAGAATATATAGTGAGGATTGCATTGGTACCAAGAAGTATATATGTTGATTATAGATTGCATCAAAGATATTCGATTTAAAAACAAAAATACCTCAAAATCTGTAAATATATATTAACATTTCGCTGTTTGGTCTACTCAAACTAAATGGATGAAAATGTTATTTTTTAATGGTATAGGTGATATATTGTGGTATGGGAATATGAGGGTGACATGTTTAAGTAATGGAAAACCAAAAACGTCATGGGACGTTTGTGGTTGGTACTAAGTTGTTTTCCGGATGCACAGAAAAATAAACCTCAATCCTATGCATGGTCATTATGGCAGACAGTGTTAACGACTGGATATAGATACTGAAGAGTGTGAACGAGGAAAATAGCAATTTTTGGAAAATTTAAAAGAAAGAGCTTTTAGTCCGCAGCTTTTAATCAATGCCGCTACGTCAACTATTTATATAATTTTAAGCCGTATAATTTTTTAATTATTTAAGTTTATTGTTACAATAAATGATTCAAACATATCTATTTTTTATTCATCAAGGATGAAATGTAAATATAATATTCACGATGTAAGTTGACTATTTAATGTACATGCCTACTTCTTTTCTATAACATTAGCAAGTAATCGACAAGAAATTAATTATTTACTCATGCCAATCACACAATTTTTAAATTCGCAACTTACATTTCTTTATTAATGAGTGCTAGTATCAAAATATGTTACTTACAGTCACGCTATTCCGTCGTCACTTCTTTCGCTTGTGTAAGCGATGCGCTGGCATTTACCTAAACTTCAGTAGCGTGATTTTGTGAAATGGCTCTTAAGCCCTTTCTTTTACACCGCACTCGATGGATATGTATATAAAAAAGAGTTTTTTCCTCACCTGAAGACATAACACCCTGAAAACATAACACTCCTTTTTGGACATTCGTGTAAAAATGCTTCGGCACAATTAGAGTTATAAGAGTCATATGTTATGTTAGCTTAAACGGTCTGAGCATGCGCCGGCTATAGGGGTGGATGGCGCGGGTTCGAATCGCGCACACGTAATTTTGTTATATTGTAAGCCAACTATGTTTCAAACTGTATGATAGTCCATTTTATAGTCTTGGAATTTAATGGAAAAAATCGCATTATCGCATATGTAGCTCCCAAACGGATGATACAATTTAGATTTTTTCTCGCCAACAATTTGTTCACTGGTGGTCAGTAAAAACAAGAGCGCCATCTTAACACTGGTGGCGAAATTTGGCGATGAGAAATTCCTTAGCGTGAAAAATTATTTGATATAAAGTGTTCTTTACTAATATGATTCAAAAATGCTTGAAAATGCAGCCGTGAATGTTATAAGCTCTTTCGTTGTTAATGAAGAATGTGAGCTACTTTTTCAGATCTGAGCAAAATATGTAATCGTCAGGTGTCGAGAGGTTTTCTTAATTTTAAAATTAATATATATAATATTAACAAGAAACATAAAATAAGCAATGTCCCGGTTGGTGTTCAGCTAAGCTCAGGTAACCTCGATCTGTTTTAAATAAGTCATATAAAACTACGAACTAAAACACTAGAACGTGTTAAGACAGGACTCCTGCCAATTCGAAACATTGAGCATAAACTTGTACACAAAACTTTGTATCGTGTCGTCCGCGTAAGTTAGTGTCCTATACACAAAAACTTTGTTTCAGAAACATGCAGTGTAAATTTAATTAGTTCACGTAATATAACTTGCTCAGTGGCTGGTTCTACACACAGTGATAAATATTAAGATCATTTCTGCAAGCCACGGAAAGGGTGATAACTTAAATTTTTCTACAACTATAGACAAAAGTTCCATGTTTTCTTGTTCAATGTTGCGAAAAACATTGGTAGGAGCCACTACCACTTTTAATTACATATTCACACAGGCATCGCGTTGCGTAGGCCACTAATTTCTTATTTTTACAAATTATTGGAGCACGAAATTTTATTCTCCAGGCGGGAATCGAACCCGAGTCCTCCGATTTCACACCGTATGCCTAAACCACTCGGCCATCCGGGCAAGCTCTTTCTAGCTGAAATTTTGTGGTCAAATTGTATTACTTTAACCGTCATAGGGGACGGTGCACGATTTCCGCCCGGGGCATAAAATTTCGTGCTCGAATAATCTGTAAAAATATGATATTCGCTTAGCACGCGATGCTTGTAATCATATTTAGAAACAATAATTTCTTGTTGAAACATATGTTCCAGTTATTTTATTATATATACCAACACTTTAAACATATTTGTTCACATCATATACGAGTTATTCCCCACTCACTTCGTGAATTCAACGCTTTTGTTACAAAATATTGGGCCTTCCTGTGGGAAAACAATAATACACCATGTGTATTGTCAATAACACAGCCTTTTATATCTCACATTACATTTTATCGTTCATTGTCGCTATTCTTTTCAATTTAAGAGTAAATGTACATTGTAAAAATATTTTATTTGTCGACGTTTACAATAGTTCCCGCCTTAAGAAATAAGGATACGTGATTGTTTAGTCACAAACAAGCTAATATCTTAAACAACGTTTAAACGTACTAGCAATAACGTTGTAGCAATACGCAATCATATGATTGCAAGCACTATCGCCTGCTACGCGACAATCCCATTAACTAATTATTAAAGCACAAATTTTCCCGGGCGGAAACTGAACCCGTGTTCCCCCGCCCACCGTCCCATTAGACGGTTAGAGTAGTACAATTAGAGCACAAAATTTCGGCTCAAACGAGCATGTTCCGTTGGCCGAGTGGTTTAGGCACACGGCGCGAAATCAGGTAACGAGGTTTGATTTCCGCCCGAGACATAAATTTTATGCGCTAATAATTTTTGTGTATTTAAGAAACTGAATTCTGCAAAAATACACATACAAAAATATCTGACACTAAAATGAAATTTATTGAGACACCTAACTCGCCTTATAAATAAATACATGCAGGTGGAGCTTAAGTGGAGTCGAAGTGCTGTGGGTGGTGACCATTTTGAATCTATCATTTTGTTTTTTTACAAGTGTCATTCGACTGCTCTCCCGATTCCCTATGACATTTTATAAAATATCCCTTCCCTACCTTTCTTTAACTATTTCATTCATTACTACAAAGTGTTTGAAACGTATGTATAAAAATATGTTAAATATACACCATTAACTGTTAGAAGTTGCTAATAATAGTTTGACTATTATATTTTTTTATTATTATGTGTAATATCCAGTAAAACAAAAGATAGATCTACACATAATAAATTCATGTTTACTTCTCAAATTCAACATCCCGTTTAGAACTTTCAAAGAACTTCGTGCCTTTTACCGCTTTGAGTCGTCGCAGGAACAAATTACCACGTCTCGAAAGAAAAATATCAAAGCTCCTAATTGCCTGCTAAGTAGCAACCGTAATAAAGTTCCTTAAAATACAAACTTGTGAAACTCATTATTCAGTACGCCCGAGGCAACTCCAACCATACAAACGACTGTACTGTCTGTCTTTGACGGTGCGATATTTCCTGTGTTTCTTTTGCGCCTCCTCAAAATGGAGTAGGACGATTTAAAAAAAAGTGGAACCAGTTTCTAACACTGAAAATAATGAAACCGGTCGAGATTGAGCTTCTTGTTTTTTTATGTTATTGCAACGGAAAAAGCACGAGGCCCAACTGATGTTAAGTGGACTAACCACTGCCTAACAAATGCATTTCGTCAAGGACCAATTGCACTGCGCTCGTCACACTGAGACGTACAGTTGTTAAGTCTCATGTGCCTGTAATTTTACTGGCTCTCAAGGACAGCTGTCGGAACACACCGCTAGGTGCTTGGCGACAGATTTTCAACTTGAGGGTGGTAGCTAGCCAGGCGGGCATTCACATATTGCCCTCCCACCATGCGTTGAAGCTTAAGCCCGCGGCGGGATTCGAACTATGCACCTGCACGGCAGTCCATAGCCAATGCCACTGAGCCATCACTGCTTCAAAATGACTGATGTAACGTGAAATCGGATTCAAAATTGTTTAAATAATGAAATAACTTGTTGAAGTCTGTACCATGCTGATTCAAGACACTCTGAGCATACATTTTTATGACCGACTTTCACAATAACCCTACTTATTGGAACGTATGGAAGTCAGTTCCGAATATTTTTTTAAATGTTTCCTCTCATTTTTTTTACATACTGCTTACAACTTACAAGATAGATTCTCCAATTCCATTCGTCTAAAAGTCACTTGTCCACAATTCTGGTCAACATCGACTAGAGTTGCAATTACCATTAAGTCATCCAAGGCATATTTTTGGAAATATAATGAATCTATTTTGTAACAGGTAACCTATAAAGGTTTACTGGTAAACAGTTTTATTATTTACTTTAATAAAAGTAAAAATTACTACACTAAAATTTTCTAAATTTAAATGGGAGCCATTCCAAGATATGCTCTATTTTTTTTATTTTTTTTTATTGTTATTGTGACGGAACAAGCTCGAGGCCCACCTGATGTTAAGTGGACTAACCATTGCCTAAAACAGTTGCAATTCATGACAACTCACGAATTGAACTGCGCCCGTCACATTGAGACATAGTTGTTTAGTCTCATTATGCCTGTAATTTCACTGGCTCTCAAGGACTACTGCCGGAACACACCTTTCGGTGCTTGGCGACAGACTTTCTACTTGAGGGTGGTCGCTAGCCAGGCGGGCATTCGCTAAATGCCCTTCCACCATGCGGTGAAGCTCAAGCTCTGGACTGGATTCGAACCATGGACCTGCTGCTCGGCAGTCCATAGCCAATGCCACTGAGCCATCACTGCTTCAATAATTTATTCAACAATAAGAGAATCAATGATCATCAAGACCTCATATAGCATATTTACAAGATTATTAATTAAAAACGCGTTGACTTGCGAACCTCTTCAGTGTAATTTGGTGGTTAGTTAATAGTTATTTATGCTACTGTTATATAAGGGGTATTAAAATACGAATGTGGGTTTTTAACTGATAAACTAAAAAAAACTATGTAATTGATAGTAAGACATTATAACACACGTTTAGATGATATTATGGGTACTATGATGTTTTAATGTTGGCAATAAGCAAGCTGTTTCAGAAACTTTTATAGAGGATTTACAGCATAAGTGTAGATAAAATAATAAAAAAGTATACAACTCTATCGCTTTATAATGTATAAAAAACCCACAGCTATTGAATAAAAACACATATGGCTACCAACTACAATCCATACTAGTCAACGCACAATTGAAATATAATTAATGATCAAACGAACTTACCCTTACGTGAAGTTCGATCACAATTATGTGAACAGCTTCATTCGACGCGATTTTTAAAGTTTACATTGTGTAGTAGCATCCCGACGCGTTAGCCTTGCACGGTTTTGTGTATAGTTTTTTTGTTTTTTTTTTTTTTTTTTTTATATGGCAACTTTACTTATTTTGTCTATGGTTGCCTCACTCTACCCTACCCTATGGTTTGGCTGTGGAATATTCTTCATTATGTTTAGAGTAATATATATGTATATCACATTTTATACATTGGGTTGGGTGATATTGTCATTAAGAGGGAGGGTGTGAGTAAATCGCGTCGAATGAAGCTGTTCACATAATTGTGATCGAACTTCACGTAAGGGTAAGTTCGTTTGATCATTAATTATGTTTCACAGCTTCATTCTTTGCGATTTTTAAAGTTTACATTGTGTAGGATGTTCAGAGCATCTACATAAAATGTGATATTATATTATATAGGTTTTTATTTCTATGGTAGGTAGAAAAAGTTAAAAACACTGAGCTACATCTAGTAGTATATTTATTGACGGTTAAGAATCGACATTGCAAAATCTTTCTCATTATTACATATGACATCCTTATTATAATACTTTGCAAACACGTATGAATTTTGAGACCAACCGGCAGTTTTTCTTATTAAATCGAGACTGACACCCATTCGATTAGCTTTAGAGGTAGATGCATGTCTAGTGCTATGTGCACTAAACAAGCTGGTGTCGACTCCGCTGTCGTTAAGCGTGTCTTTTATCCAGTGGCTGAGGCGTTGAGAGGAAACCTTTGAATGCGGTTTACGGTAACTAATGAACAAGTGATCGTTACTGGGCAAACGTAGAGAATTAGTTCTATTAATATAAGATACAAGGCAGCTTGCTGGACAAATTTCTAGGCGTTCGTTAAAAAACGGGAGTTTCAAGATAGGTTGAAATGAATTAGGTCTAGACGTTTTTATCAAATCCGTAATTTTTATAACAATTTCAACGCCATGGCACACTGAGATATTAATAAGTTTTATTAATGAAAATGTTTGTACTCGATGAGCTGTAACTAAAGCCAAGAGAGTGAGTGTCTTTTTTGTCAAAATTTCCAAAGTAAGATTGTCATTAGGCCATTTTAGCGCTAAAAACTCTAAAACTGTCGATGGGTCCCATGTAAGATTATATTTCGGTACACAGGGCCTTAATCTAAAAACGCCCTTCATAAATCGCTTAATTTTATCATCATTAACAATATTACTACCAATCAAAATCGATAAAGCTGATTTGTAAGTGTTAATAGTGCCATACTTGGCACCATTATCAAATACGGTAGACAAAAAATCTAACACAATCGGTACGGTTGAACATAAATGATTATAACCATGACGTCTGCAGTATAACACCCAAGCTTTTATACACACATCATACTGCTTGTATGTGTTTTCGGATAATGATGATAACATTATTTCAACTGTTCGGGGGGACAGGTGTTGAAGAGCTTCCCGGACAGCTCCGCGGCAACTAATGTCAGCGATTGATGAAGTTTGTGGGTTGCTCTGAAAGGTGATTTCAATAAATTAACATCTGGATCAAAATAAATAGGTTTAGAACAAACTAGTTTTTTGAACATTGGGAATCATGGCTGTGATGGCCAGTTTGGTACAATTACAATGCCTTGTGCTTTATCAGTTACAATCTTTTGTAACATTTTTAATATTAGGGAGAATGGTGGAAACGCGTAAAATTTCATATTTGCCCAGGAAATTGTGAATGCGTCAACAGCCCATGCTTCTGGATCATTCTTCCAGGTAACGTATGTGGAACATTTAGCATTAGAGCGACTAGCAAATAAATCTATGTTTGGTAAGCCAAATTTAAGTTTTATTTTATCAAAAGCATAATCGCCCAATTCCCACTCTGTATCTTGGAATTGTTTTCGCGACAAGGTGTCGGCTTCAAAGTTATCTTTAGTATTTATGTACGAGGCAAATACGACTATCTTGCGCGCTTCACACCACTGCCAAATATCTCGAGTAATTTTATTTAAGTGCGGATACTGTACACTGCCCATTCTGTTGATGCTTGCAATAGCGGTGATATTATCTACCCTCAGTAGAATTTCACAGTTATTATAATTGCTAGCAAATAACTTTAACGCAAAAAAGGCTGCTTTCAGCTCCAATTCGTTAATGTGTAAACATTGCTCATCATCTCTCCAATGACCATACGACTTCTGGTTGTTGCAGTAAGCGCCCCAACCAGATTTAGAGGCATCAGAAAATACTTCTATTTTGTATTGATTGAATCTGAATGGACAAGAACCTGAGTGTATACGCTGAGTCCACCACATCATATCATTTTTAACATCATCAGAGATATAAATCGTTTGATCATAAGATTGATTAGTGAGCAATGACAAGTATTTGAGTCTTTCTAGCAATTTTGTGTACATCCAAGAATATTGTATAGCTGGACAAGCCGATACAAGAAGGCCAATCAAACAAGCAAATTCTCTTAATTTGCATTTTTTAATTTTCAAAAAGTTATCTATTGTGTGTTTGATTTTAATTTTCTTAGATTCAGGGAGTGTCAATATCATTTTGTTAGAGTCAAATATAAAACCTAAGAATCGGGTTCGTTTTGAAGGTATCAAACAAGATTTTTCATAGTTTAATATGAAACCCAAACTTTCCAGAAAGTTTTTTGTGTAAGTAATATTACTCAAACACGATTCGTAGGAATTTGCTATGAGAAATATATCATCAAGGTACTGTACTGAAATTATACCATTTAAACGTAAATGTTTCATTACAGGTTTCAAAATTTTTGTAAACACATATGGCGCAGTACATAAACCAAAAGGAAGACAATTAAACTCGAAAAGATCCCCATACGTAAAACGCAAATATTTTCGTTGTGCTCTGTGTATGGGCACTAAAAAGTATGCGTCTTTCAAATCTATGGTAGCCATGAAACAATTTTTGGTAATTAGTTTTGACGCTGTACGGTAGTCTTCCATTTTGAAATGGTCAGTCTTTATGAATTTATTTAGACATTTTAGATTTAATATAAACCGTTTTTCACCATTAGGTTTCGGAACAAGAAAAATACTTGATAAGAATTCGCCCTCGACGTGATCGCATTTAGATATCGCACCAATTTTCAAAAGCTTATCGATCGATTTTTGAAAATCGGCATGATCGTCAGAATAGGCACGAGCGACAGGATTGTCGGTTCGAAATGGAGTTGAAATAAAGGGTATCACATATCCTTCAGTCCAAGAATGAATTAGAGGGTCCTGGGTGATCTCATACCACTGTTGAGAGAAGAGCCGGAGGCGGCCGGCGTACTGTACCTCGTGTTCTGTGTCTACTTCCTGCAGCTGCGGCGCGGCGGTGAGCGCTCCCGGGCACGGTGCTGACTCTGCTGCGGGCGGCTCCTCGTCGGACGCGGAGCTAGCTGCGGCCGGTCTACGTCGACTCGACCCGGCGGCCCCGTCTTGCGATACGAACTTTTGAAGTTTAAATTGTTCTTCTGTTGGTTCTTGTTGTTTTTAATAAATCTATTTTTATCAAAAAGTGTTCGTTTTAGTGTCACTTTTAAACCTTCTCCAGTCTTCTGGATGATTTTTGCTGACTTTATCTGTTCGTTAAGATTTTCACCGAATAATAGTTCATTCCTTGTCGTATTGACAAGTGTATCTTTTAGTTCCGGGTTTACCGCCGATATAACGAAATTTCTTCTAGTCTTAGTGTCCACGTAATGGGAATCACATAACAGACGACACGCGTCGCTGAGAGGCTTTAGTACCTTTTCTGAAGCTTCTTTTGAAATCAACAGTTCGGTTGCTTGAGCTAACGCCGCTAATGCGGTACCGATCTGTTCTTGCTTTTGTTGTAAGCTTGTATCCCGCTTGACTATAAAATCAGTCAAAGCGGCCTTTGTCTCTAGGTTGAGAACGGGAGCGACGAGAAGGTCACAGTTGGCAGGAACTGGGTATTCTTGACAAATTTTATCTTTGGCATCTTTCGGTAATCCGTTTCGTAAAAGTTCTTGCCATCTAGAGGCGATCTCTTTGTGTATATTTTTGCCTAATGAAGTCTTCGTTCTTGGAGCTTCACCGAGCAGGTTGAGGATTTCATCGTCCAATTCCATATCGTCACTTGCTTCGACTGGCGCTGACTGTGGTCGCGCCTGAAGCACAGGTTCAGCGGATGGCGGCGCGGACGGCGAATCCAGTCGCGGAGTAATTGCCCGATCCTCCCGTTTAGAAGCGCACGACACGTGCGAACCTGCAATTGACCGCCTCGATTAGAATTTCTGGTAAACAGAAACCTTCGTGACAGAGACAACTCCGAGTTTATTAGTTGCTCGCATCACTTAATCGATTGTGTGTTCTTTAAATAACGACAGAGGCGACCCGTTATGGAAGCTCGCATCGCATGAACACGTTTATTGCCGGTAAATATACACGTGACAGCAACAACTCAATTTTTGCAGTGCGCATCACATCTACCCGCAAATGTATTTAAAAAAAGTTATAACAGCAAGGTACTTACTGGTTGAATCGTCTTCAGATGATGACGAGTAAATTATCACTCGACGACGACTACCTTTTTTGTTTAATTTTTCTTCCAATTTTCTTATTTTTCTTCTTATATTGTCATCTTGATCTTCCATCTTCCTTTTGTTGCCCATGTTGAATTTCACTTCCGAGGTTTTTTGGGACGTGCGAAGGCTTGGAGCACGGAACACAGAATGAAGAATATTCCACAGCCAAACCATAGGGTAGGGTAGAGTGAGGCAACCATAGACAAAATAAGTAAAGTTGCTATATAAAAAAAAAAAAAAAAAAAAAAAAAAAACTATACACAAAACCGTGCAAGGCTAACGCGTCGGGATGCTACTACACAATGTAAACTTTAAAAATCGCAAAGAATGAAGCTGTGAAACATAATATATCTAACGAGATATCCCTAAATAAATAAGATGACAAAAAAACGAGATATTTTCAATATTTGTTATTATAAAATATGTATTCTGAGGATTTACAGCATAAGTGTAGATAAAATAATATAAAGTATACAACTCTATCGCTTTATAATGTATAAAAAACCCACAGCTATTGAATAAAAACAAATATGGCTACCAACTACAATCCATACTAGTCAACGCACAATTGAAATATAATATATCTAACAAGATATCCCTAAATAAATAAGATGACAAAAAAACGAGATATTTTTAAATATTTGTTATTATAAAATATGAATTTCCGAAAAGTAAGGCCTGAATCTATTAATTATACCAAAGTGAGATTATTTTTAAAGTAATTCAAAATATAGTATCTATGCAATAACAAACATAGTCTTTATGCATATACGTTAAGCGAATTTGGCCTTCTTTTAATTTTAAAAGCTTTAATCATCAGGAATATAGTAAAAGCAAACGTTTTTAGGCGGTAATTTGTGAAGTAAGGCTCGTTGAGCCGCCAACTCCAGTTATTGGCCACAAAATTGATTAAAATTCCGCCTGCGTAAGGGAGTCTCATCTACTTTTTTATTAGATTGCGTTGGCTGAAGACCGTTTCGTTTCAGTGAGTTTCAGGCTTTACTTCGTCTACTTCCGTTTGATTTTACTGAGTGCCTAACAAGTTCGTATTGGTTAAAAGAAACTAATCAATGAATTGGGACCGTCGGGTTATCAATGTGAAAAGAACTGTACTGTAACTGTGAACTTGGAAATCTTCACTGTAGATAGATATATACAAACACTTTTTTATCTCACAAGCTCTGAAAGGTTTTCTTTGCCATTCGAAATCAGCTTGCATAAGAACTGTTTATCCGCTAGCGTGGATAAGGTTTTTAAAATGCAATCCTTTACTATAACAGCAACAATCCAAATGTTATCCTTGAATATTACCAACATTAGTAAGTTTTGTAGAAGTGTTTCTCTCGTTAGCAAAGCTATTTTGGGTCTCGTACCTATGAAAATCTCGTTATACTCAGGACTTTACATTCGAACCACTCATTGCTCATTCATGTTTTAATCCTAGAATAATGTTTTAATACTTCGCTTCCTCAGTTTTCAATACAGTGATAACGCCAAATAACTACTTTGCGGTTTAGCATAACATATAACATTATAAAAACTCCTAATAATATCATGATAGAGTTATTTGTGACCAATATAATAACACGGGAATCAAATAATATAACATTTAAAAAACTTACACTCATTTTCATATTACATGTATGTAATACACGGCTGATCATGTCCATGTTTCTACCCTTTCATTGTCTATGTTGCGTCGGTACTATATATGTCTAATTTTAAACAACGCCAAGAACTTATATGTTTTCTCAAATAACGAATAGGATTTTTGCAAGGACCTATTTAAGGACCTTTTCTGTTTCTAGCGTGTATTTAACGATTTGGATAAATATCTCCGCATTATTATTTTATTCGCAGATAATCTCACAGATAATTAGTTAAATATAAAAGGTAACGGATTTTTTCATGTAAATAATCAAAGATTATACATTCTTCTCTTATATAAACTATGAAACCTATGAAATTTAAACATGCAATTATTGCCAAGCGGTAATAGCTATGAACTGCTATTCCGCAGGCCCATGGTTCGATCCCCACCACCCGCCGGCTTGAACTTCACCGCATTATCGAAGGGCATTTTGCAAATGGTTGCCTGGATAGCTTCAAGTAGAAATTCTGTCATCAAACATCTGACATTGTGTTTCGGCAGCAGTCGGAGTGCCAATAAAATTGCAGGCAAATGAGACTTACCGACTGTATATCTCAGAGTGACGAAATGCATCTGTTCTATGCAAAGGTGACCACTTAACAACAAGTGGAACAAGCACTAGGCGCTTGTTCCGGCACAATGACAAAAAAAATTAACACATTGTTGAAAACTTTAAAAATGACCCTAAGTTTCTTGCCTGTTCTTCTCACATTTACATACTACAAGTATAACACTTTTTTGGATATAACATGTAGAACATTTGAAGAGTAAATTTTGTATTCGGCCTTCATATGAGCAGCATAAACGCCTAAATTGAATAAATAAATTTTACTTTAACTATTCAAAAACATTTTTAAATATGTTTCCGTTAACAACACAGAAATGACTATATATACAAGCCCATAATTTTAGAAAGTTTTGGTTTTCGTTTTATGGCCAACCATGAGTCTGATGCCAACACTATTTTGGAATACTCTTCTTGGTAGTGAATACCCGTAGAGGATACAACGACTAAAATACCCTTTACGGGCTACAGAGAGGGGGTTACAGATCCAGGGGGCTGCTTATAAGGGGAACTTTGTCCCTTCGTCGCCTGTTCCGACTCACGTGGGAAGAAATGGGGAGACGCAAAATCTAGCTAGGCATTGAGACGGTATCGTCTAAATGCTTATATATACATGGGTATTAATACCCGTATTAATACCCATGATACGGGTATTATAACGGTGATCAATATAAGATGCAAATTGATGCCTTGATTATATACTTACATATGCCAGCGTTTGCTTCAATACTCTTGTATTTTGTTTAATCAAATATCTAAAATAACTTTTAATAATTAATTAATTATAATATATTACTGGTTCTTTTCAATAGTTTTCTTTGTAAAACCTGTTACTATCAATTTATTATTTAACATGAACAATTACTATTTAGACACCAAACATGCAATTGATAATTTAAAAACTTACCCCCTTACTTATAAAAACATCGCTATGTAGTTGCTAAGTAATGGATAACTAAACAGTGTTTAAGTAATGCTTAAATATTTCTTACTTATAAACGCTACATAGCACCTGTTTAGCTAAGCAATGGATAATGAGGTCGAACGTATTTTAAACTGACAACATTGTACTAAGAAGTATTATGCATGACCTAAATGGCCAAATAGCATGTATCTAGTGCTAAATATCTTGAAATTAAAAAGTAAATATAATACTTTTCTTTGTATAGTACCACCAACTTAACTGTGCAGTTTTCGAGGGCGCTACTGGTCAAAGAAATCAACTACGAACTGTCACAATTTGAAGGAATGTTGTAGTTCTTTTTTCTGCCACCTGAACAGATAAGTTGGTGGGTCTGTAACTAAATCAGCTGATCAGAAATATGGCCGCCATATTGTTACTTAAAATTTAAACAAGGGTGGGACGGTGTTTAAGTTGACAGCTGATTTAAGCAGTACTTAGGTACTGGATAAAGTTATGTAGCGTTTATGAGTAAGAAATTTTGCTAATCAGCGGCTAAGTAATGTTTAAAATTTAAGTAGCGTTTATAAGTAAGGCTGTTATTCGTTATTGACAAAAGACTGGATAAACACCACTTTATTACAAACAACTGCCGTAACTCAATGTTATTAGGCAGTAGGCATTATTTAATTAACAATGCAATTTACCTACAGGTACAGTAGTAGCTATCTCACGGATCTCTCTGTTGATGTTTGAGACAATTCCAACCCTCTGTACTCACACAAACTTGAATCAATATACCTGACGTTTAATTTAAATTAAACCTCTCTTGGATCTTCCTGAGGGTTGACACGTCACGACTGCTGTATTCATCACAGTAATTGCGCAGTTTCGTTTTAAAATCCGGCACATTCTTCAAGATTAACATAAAACGTTGGAATTTTATGCTACGAAGACTCGTTATAATAAAAGATTTTGCTGGTACAGATCTTGATTATGTGTGAATTGTTTAAGAGCAGATAATTAAAGTTAATTTGGCAGTCGTTGATACAGAAAAAGCGTTTTATAAGATATTTCAAATTAAAACTCAAATACTGTTGTACAATGTGTAACACAGATGTATAATAAAAACTGGCCAAGTGCGAGTGGGACTCGCGCACGAAGGGTTCCGTTATTAAATATTAAGTGAATATTTAAAGCGTCTATCTGTCATCGTTATTAGTATCGAGCAAGAAACGGTAAAAAAATCAAGTTTGTTGTATGGGAGCCCACCCTAATCATTTATTTATTTTATTCTTAGTATTTGTTGTAAAAAAATAGCAATACATCATCTGTGAAAATTTCAACTGTCTAGCTATCACCGTTCTTAAGATACAGCCGGGTGACAGACGGACGGACGGACAGCGAAGTCTCAGTAATAAGGTCCCATTTTTACCCTTTGGGTACGGAACCCTAAGAACGACGCTTAACTGACAATGACTAACAGTGCGGATCAGCGGCAACAGCATTCTGCAGGCGGTGGCGGACAGCTGCGACTGTGCCGTGTTGAGGCATTGTATGCAAGTGGCGTTACCGCATGCTAATAACATATAGTCAGGCAAGATGTGCCGTCAAACGTCATTTTGGAATTTTGAGGTACTTGATTCTGAGGACGAACAGTTATTAAGTTTTTCTGACAGATTTTTCTGACTTTCTGATAGATATATTCTGATAGATAGGCTCACATTCTATTATGTAATATACCAACACATTTATTCGGAACGTTCCCTCTCTTTTTTTTATTAAGAAGTCCAACACTATCTCACCTGATGGTAAGTATGGTCGAAGATGTTGTACAGGTTAACCTAGAAATAATGGCTCTCAAGGACAGCTGCCGGAACACACCGTTATGTGCTTGGCAAGATATTTTCTAGTTTAGGGTGGTAGCTAGAAAGGTAGATATTCGCAAGACGGTGGTAGGCCACCGTGCTATAACGACTGTTATGCGTAAGACAACAACCGGGACCAACGGCTTGCCCTCCGAAGCACTCAGAAGTAATGCCACTAGCCGTCACCCACCCAAGTTATGACCACTGTTGCATATGCTTAAGTTGATCGCTTTATGATATTCCATACAAGCGATATATGTCATCACCTATTTTATTTTCTGACAAAAGATAAATCAAGAAGTGCTAGACTTGTAACTGTAACTATCGAAGTCAATTGAAGTATTTAACTTTAGCACTTCCGCTTAATTTACGAGCTACGGTAGTCCGCACCCAATAGTTTGAGTTTCACATCCGTAATTCATACAAAACTGGCATACACTCAACTGCATAATTACTATAGAAATCCGTGACATTTTGATATTTTAATCTTACTTGAATAATAAGCTTACTTGAAAAATAATACGTTACCGTACGCATATCACTGAAATGTATGAAATTAGAATTATCAAAAAACAATCGAGTTGCCATTTCGTTTTGCCCTACAAAACGAAATGGCAACTCGATTGTTTTTTGATGCCAAATTGAACTGTACTGAAAATCTCATAATTCATACTAAGCTTTTGCTTGTGCACAATGTAACTAAGTCCGAGAGTAAATTATATCATATTTTGGACCTTCGACCATAGCTTTTGTATTATGGGTACATAATCATAATGTGTTTTTTAAACTCATGTCCTCGTTTGACCAACACTGGAAAATTAATTTCAATTTGCGATAGTATCAGCAGGTATTTATTCTTATACACGAGTTAAACACATTATAGTTTTCAGATAATTTCATAACCATGTTATTTATAGTGTATAAATAACATGGTTATGAAATTATCTGAATTTTTGATGATTCTTACTTCTCAGGGGACATAAAAGATAATGCTGTTTGTTTTATTTCAAAAACACGCTTAATATATCCTTAAGCGCTTTTACCATTACGCAATATCACTTGTGCGAAACATGACGCTCGAAGAATATAATGGCTAAAAAGAACGGATAAAACTATATTATTTCCAATACCTACAAAATAATACGTGAAAAAATATTTGCCTTGGCATAAAAAAATTCTAAACCTTGCAGCACGTGTTCGTGGTCCATAAATAAGTCAGACCCGTTATGCGGTTGACTGTACCCCAGTCACAATTCACGCAAACTCCTCTCCGCTCGTTATTACAGTCTTTGAATACTTCATGTTTTAATTAAAAGTGAGTCACAAGGATTTTATATTACGTAGCGGAATATGAAGACGGTATGTAATGAAATTATATTACAAGTCACTTAGTTTTGAGCTAGGGAAAACTAATTAAGTTTCATATTAAACTACCACTGCTAAGGTAGGCAAACATAATTTTAATAATAATTAATGCAGGGCCGCTTCTTTTATGTACACTTTAGGTATCTTCTTAGTAAGTTCTCGCTTTATATTAATTTCATGAAATCGTTGTAGGATGCGAAAATCTTAGTACTATTTTGATATAGTCTTCTTTAATGCGTTTACTGAGCTGGAGCTCTTTCTTGACATCTAGCAACATCTTCAATTAGATAACGTATACTCTGTATGTCGTATATCTGTTTATTTCTTGTCTTGTTTGTTGAAGTCATGAGTTAATGTATTTCCTTGGAATATGTTTTTTTAGTGAATACGTCAATGTAATTTTACATGAGTGTGTTTAAAGTACCCGTGGGGTACCGGGTTAGAATTGCACCTCCCCATATCATCCCGTGGGTGTCGTAAAAGGCGACTAAGGGAATAATTATACTGGAAGGTGGGCAGCAGCGCCTTCTAAAGAACTACTATCTAACACTGCGATCCCCAAGCCGCCTGCCAAGCGTGGCGATTATGGCAAATACCCCCTTAATAGGGGAGGCTGTGTTCAGCAGTGGACGATCCGGCTGATACAGTGTTTAAAGTGGAAATTTTGTGAAGCAGTGATGACTTAGTGGCAAGTAGTTAAAGAAGCCGTGCGGGTGTTCATAGTTCAAATCCCGGCGTTTTTTTCAGTTTTACAACTCATTGGTTACGTGTTTTGCCAATACGACCTAGGTTAGCTACCACCCTAAAATAAAAAACCCTATCGCCAAGCATACACTAACGATGTGGTTCGGCAGATGTCATTGAGATCCAGTAATTATAACAATCATATCATCATTTACCAACCGATGAGATATTGGTCAAATTAAATCAGCTGTAAAAACCAAACTGGAGATGTGAATCTTGTGTATTTCTTCGTATGTCTTTCCAATAATGTCGTTTTTTAAGGTTGGTTTCATAATGTTGTTTTTCTGTGCGCTTCGGTCGAGTAACCGGAGCTTCGTAACCTTTCTTCCTTGATTGAAACGAGTTGCGATCAAAGAAGATGCATTGTCATACAAGAAAACACGCCTCAATTACATTTTCTCGATAAAATTTACATATCTCATTCGATAAATCTCTCAATATTTTTTATCTAAACGAAATTTTCATAATGTATCCACCACTGTACTAAAACATGCTATAAAAATAACGAATTTGGGGTTGGTGGCCAAAATCGTCTTGTAGGCATTATTCATCGAATATTAGTAACGCTAATATCCGATGAACCAAAATGATCCAATAAAAGAAAAGGGAGGATCGTCCGCAGATAAAAATGCCCTATATATCATAGTTCAATTTATATTCGTGAATGGCAACTTGCAAAACATATAAAAATAACTAAAAATTTACGAAAATATAGAAAAAATATATTATTCTCTGCCAAAAATAAGACTGTTTCAACGGTCATCTGTTGTAATACAGACAGTAAAATAATAAAAAAAAACTAGTGCATAAGTAAACGGTGATAACGATGCAAAAATTAATTCCGTGGACAGATTAGAAGGGCACAGGTGGCAAGAATCATCCCGGGACTACGCCAGGTCTATATTTACGACAAAACTTTGCAGGATCTACCTTCTACTTAGATATACCTACATACAGCTGTTCCTCCGTGTACATTTATAATAAACTGAACAAACTAAGTGTAATTTTAACTTAGCATCTTTATTATATGTTCAATAGAACCGACCGATCAAGTGTCTGAAATACTGGATACCAATATACCTAAGCGGTGGCATCCACTGACCGACATAATTTTTCACGAAATAGTATAAAAATGTAAAGGAGGGCGAAGTTGTGACAATCTGAGTTGTTAGAGTAACAACTCAAAACATAACAAAATAGTATATTTATTACGGGGCTCCGCAAACTATAACAAATAGTTTGCCCAGTTATTTTAAGTTATCTAAAAATTAAACCAATGTTTATAACTTTGATGGTTTCATAGGTTTTTCTATCTGTTACGAAGGCAGAAACACAGATGGAAAATGTGTTACTTTAATGTTTTGAAAATGATGCCTTTTTGCAATATATTTTGGGTTTTTATTAGATAAAAGTGCAATTAAATAGGAATAACAATTATTCTCACTAGAGCTTAACAATATAATATCATTCCTAACTGGCTTAAAATTTACGCATCGAATTCAAAAGCTCTTCTTTTTTAGAAAGTCTTAAATGATTCGACATGACTATAATATTTTATTGTGATGGCTATCCAATGACAGTTAGTTGTAGTTTAAATTTTTAGGCTAATGTTTACCAAAAAGGAAGAAACTCCAACTATGGCGGTAAATTCGAAATTTAAACAGTTAATTGAACACCAATTCACTTGATTTGATAAATTACCCTCATACTCATGAAAAATACTAAAAACTCATTGACCCTACTAACAATTTAATAAATGATATAAATAAAAAAAATAATAAAAATAAATTAATAAGCATAAATACATTTTATGCTTTAATTCTCTCGTCATAAACGTCAGCGTTCAGCGTTATAGAAGTGAAAGTTGTCAAAATATCTGTGAATATTTTTCAGTTTTTATTTCTAATTGTTTATGACCATGAAACATTTCCTAAATAAAATGAACAGTCAAAGTGGCATTTGCTTTGTTTTAATCTTCATACCTCGCAAGAAAAATCATAGTAGTTAGAGGTGAAATGCGTACCGGGTGTACGGTGTTTTGGACGAAACGCATACTTAGCTTAAAGCATACAGGACAAAAATCTAAATTTTAATTCAGATGAATTGCGTATTGAGCGAACTGCAAACAAATCATTTCAACACGATAACTTTAAACCTTGCAACTGAATGCACGGCCAAGTAAAGACAACTTTAAAGTCGTCTTTGCAGTATCAATAACCTGAATAAATAAATATAGTCTTAGGTTTTCGCGATTATTACACATAGTAATTAAACTACTTTCAACGGTTTACATAACAAAAAAATTACAAAAATATTTATCATTATTTTTGTCATTTGTTTTGCAGTTATCGTGGTCATGGGGTGGATAGTGAGTGTTTGAAACGTCAGGACAAAAATAATGATACATATACGCGATTTAAACCGTTCAAAGTTGTTTAATTACTATAAATGAATATTATTTAGAAGTATGACAAGAAAAATAAAATCCTCTCCCCCTTCTCCCCAAGAATAGTAAATATAAGGTGGGCAGCAGCGCCTTCTGAAGAATTGGCATCATACACTGTTATCCCCAAAATTGTTATTAAAGTAACGCGCAATTGGAACGGTGGAAGACCAGTGATGATGACGACAAAATATTGCTGGTTGCAATTCTTTTAAAACTTAAAATTGAACTCCGTAAGGACCTTCTTTCTGCTGTGCTAAATGCAGCTCTTTACGACTGTAACATTATAAACCATAATGATTGACTGCGGTACCATACGTGTGACCATTGCACTGTGTCAGAATTAAATAACAGTTACTTCAGAACTATTACATAGACTACGAAATAGTTACTTAGTTTATAAAACAATGCGATGGGAGTCGCGTCAACGCGTTTCCCAGGTAGGAAGGTGACGTCAGTGACGTTATTGGGACCTTTCATGTCTACGTCTAATAGACGTGTCAGACGTTACAGCCCTATTTAAGACGTCTAAATGGCGTATAATGTCAGCTGTAACAATGACGTCATATCATAACCATAATAAGACGTCTTTCAATTACGTTTCTTTGACGTACAAGACGTCACATCCGTATCTAACACGTCTTAACGACGTTTTCTTTACGTCGCTATACGACGTATTCTCGACGTCATGATATGACGTCTTGTACCCGTGACATTTTGACGTCATATATTGAGCTCACTAACGTCACTCCTGACGTAGATTACGTCAGTGGCCGACCTTAATATGACGTTACAATTACGGAAAATTCCTACCTGGGTTGTACTGAGAAGTTTCGTAGCAGCGTAGCTTGGGCTACGGGAAACCGTAGATGTATTATATACAAAGGTTATCTGAACTTTTATTTTAAAGAATACCAACTTTCTACGCTGACGTTGGTTTATTACAGGCAGACATAACCTAAATGTTAAAACTGAATATAGGTACGTAATATACTTGTAATACGACTGAGTTACTCTATTAGTTTAAACCAAACCAAGCAATGCAGTTAAGGTAATGAATGACTTTGTCATCTGATTGGGAACGGCTACTTGTTAAGCAATCAATGGAATTTACTCTCAATGAACTCACTAGATGAAATGTATTTTCACTCGCTGAAGCGCTGTATGAGATGGTGAAACATTCACCATACCATAAAACGACGTTTTCGATTCAATCTATTAGAGCAAAAAGGGTAACGCAAAAATTTTGTTTATTTTTCTCCTACAAACTGTCATGAGTCACATTTGCCGATTGTCAGTTTGTTTAAAACAATTAATTATGCTAGTTGATGCGGGCACAGGCCAAAATGTTGACTTGGGAATTCCCTACTCAATGTGTCAAAAGCATGGCCGCCTCGGGCACAGAGTAATTACTGCCCTGTGACCTCGGGAAATTCATTTTCCGGTTCTTAACAATAAGAATCATATATTATCACGTATTGAGTAATATTTGCTTTGTAGACACAGCATCACAAACAGGATAGAACGTGTTTCCGCACCGTGAGGTACGATTACAGGAACGAATTGCATTTGCAAGCTATGTAGAACTGTTCCATATGTTCTGATTCGAAGATCTAGCTAATGCTAAATAAGTTTTCATGTCCAATAACAATTAAAATATTTACAAAAAAACGACTACAAACTTAAAATACGTATTATTAGGAATAACTTCAATACAACTCGTCAGATCTCACTAAAATTTAAATAGAATCACATGGCAGCAGCTTTCGAACGTTAAAATATACCAACGGGTATTTATGGGGGAGTGACATTCTAGCCTGGCACACCACGGGTTAGCCCGGCACCCCACGGGTTAGTCTGGCACCCCACGGATTAGCCCGGCACCCCACGGGTTACTGGTCTGAATATAAGAGAGTTTGCATATTTTTGCTTCGAGGCCAATTATCTGAGACTGTGGTGATACCCTCCAAGTAGGACTCTTGTTGAAGATACTTTCACCGTCGTAAAAAAGCACTCAATTCACAACATGACACTACCCGTATCTTGTTGCTACACACATGGCCTGTAATAGGTAATAGGACTTATGAGTAGTGCTTTGGATGACCAACCAACTTCGACAATGTTCTAAACAAATTTTGAAGCGATCACCTCACTGACCATAAATACCACTCATATCATCATGAGTGGTGGCATTAATGATCAACTATGCGCACAACAGGACTCCCTACTATCTCTATGACCTGATAACCCTAAAGGAAGTTGGTGTATACTACTAGAGAGAGCGTTTCAAAAGAGGGTTGGCGTATAGGAGGCGTCTGGCCGCAAAACTTATTACAATAAAATGCTTGTGTTGTCTTTTGTATTGTAAGCGAGAATATATTTGAAATAAACTGTTATAATTGTCCTTAATGTTGTGAGATAAAACATGTTTGTGATTGATCTATTTATACCCTGGGATTAAGGTTGCAAAATAAAATTAGGATGAAATGCCTTAGATCCAAACATACATAAACACATAAGAGACTTTTTTCTTGATTGCCTGAGCAGTGATATGAGGAACTGGATATAAGCACGCCATCCATGCGGGCAAAACAGTAGGCGGAAGTAGATGAAATAACAATTCCATGAACACAAACTAATAGGAACACACAACTTCAGATAGGACTAGACTTCACAGTTTCTACGGTACGACGATGCTTGCTCGACAGAATAAATACAAAGTTTTCCAAGACACTACGCAATAGTTACTTCGTTATGTGTCTAAAACAATGCGCTGGTAGACACGTCAGCGAGAAAAGTACTCGTAGCGATAAGTTTTGTAGCGGCAAGGCGTAGCGCGAGCTACGAACTTCGTTAAATATATCTTACGGGCTACGGAAAAATATTAAGGAAGAAACATTTTGTACGAAACTTTGAGAACATTTCCTTTCAGTAGGTTATCGGTTCTTTGAATGATATGGCTTTAACGTGCAGTTTTTTGGTGAAGTTTCTGTTGATTTTTTTACGGTTCCATACTTTATATACTATTATTATCTGTCTGTATGTCTATAAATCCGTCACAGGTATTCAGCTAGTAAATATCATTAGTTACAAACCTGCAATTAGATATTTTGTATAAAAAATGTATTAGGGAGTCCAATGTAAGTGTACAAAAGAAGGGTAGAACAAATTATATATTGGTGTCTAGCATACGGAGAGCTGTCAGCCAGAACTTAGTGATTATAATGTATAAGTTCTTATTGATTGACTTTTATATATTATACAAAGCCCCCATTTTCAAACTTGCCAGTGTTAAGCGTTATTGTCATGGGGTATACTGTCGTTGGTAGGTCAAATTGGCCAAAGTATCGACATAGTATTATTATATGCTCTTTGGTATCTGCGAATATTTAAATTGAAAATTATACATGAACGTTTTAATTTTTCAATAATACGAAATATTATGAATGTTATATATATTCAATAAATAACGGTGGTGTAAATATATATTAAAGTATTTTTATTGGAACTTAAGGAAATTCATGTAATATATAAAGCTAATATGAATCATCTTTCTCTCTTCTGTCTGTCTGTCTGTCAAGACCATTTTCCTCACGAACACGTGGAGGTATCAAGCTGAAATTCATATCCAATACTCAAGTCTACTGTCTCTTGGAGCTGTGAAAAAGTGAAACTTCTAAGCCAACGCAATCAAAAGATACAGCAATTTATGCCGCAAATTTTCGAAAAAGGTAATCAAAACCTACAGGATACTTCCCGTGAACTCAGAATCTTGAAATTTAGTACGAAACAAGGTCTTTTAGCACAGATAAAAGAAAAATTGCGAAAAGCATACATTTTTGGTTACATCATATAATAAAAATAAATTGTAATACTATAAAATGCTATGGATTTCATTTAGCAATAAAATACTATAACTTTTGCTTATATTCCTACCGGTTTGTACCCTCTGTGCGTGAGTACGACTCGCACTTTGCCGGTTTTTTTTAATGATGGAACAGCCTGACACATGAAATAACAATTGTACATATTTAAAAAATGGCTTCTATGAGGTTTAGATATGAGGGTACTTACGTAAGTGATACTCATATCATTTGAATTATTTTTTTATATTTTATACAGTTCCTCAAGGCGATCCCCAAGACGCCTGCCAACCATGGGAATTGTGGCAAACCTCCTTAAATGGGGAGGTTGTGTGAAGTATTCAGCCATGGACAATCCGGCTGATACAGTATATAGTTAATTCAAGTGTATCGTACGTGGGAGAGCCCATACTTGGTAAGTTTTGACTATTTTTTGTTTTTATTCAAACAAGTAGGGTAAAGATGTGCTGTGGTATATTTTTAGAATTATATCATACATTTTCCAATTCTATTCATTTAATATACCACACTTATGCATGGATAAAAAACAAATTTTCATATACTAATAGGTAACGTCTTACCTCTATTTCGACTCTATACGTTTGCCAAACGCTGTACATCGATGTGCGAATTTACGTATTATTGGGCTCGTACGACGACCGCAACTATTATCCATAGTGACTCATATTAACACTTTATGACATCTAATATTTTTAGCATAACGTAACGGGATTACTGTGACTTATTGTCGTGCTAATTGTTTTATGCCGTGACGGACCGGTCACGGTCTGTTATATTGGACTCAGAATTATCCCAAGGGGAGCCAATGTGATTTATATTTAAACCATTATTCAAAGTGGTTCGGTTTAGTTTTGATTTAAGTAGACGTAATCTCTTAAAGACTTATTTGCATAAGAAAAATGGAGACGTGAATTTTTTGGACTGACCTGCGGGCGCGTAGAATTTCGAGGAATTAATTTGGCGTTTTAACGATGTGGCTATTTTAAATTTAAATTAAACCTGCCACATGCAAGACTCGTGATTATAACTTGTTTAAGCTTAATTATAACATTCGAAATATTGCACAGATAAACAATGATATACTTTCATAGTTTTTCAATTGTTTTTAGTTTCCGCTTTTGAATTAAACATGGAGAACTGCGAGTCAGTGTTGCGTTTGGAGAGGACAAAACTAACGAATACTCTGCGTGTTTTAGTATAATCGCTTCCGATTGCGTCGTAGAAACTTTGAATTGAATAATGAACCTTTTTTTTTTAATGCCTGATAGGTTAGCCTTTGACCACTATCTCACCTGATGGTAGGGGATGATGTGGTCGAAGATGTTGTTTAGGCTAACCTAGAAGTACTTGTTCTCAAGGACAGCTGCCGGAACACACCGTTAGGAGCTTGGCGACAGATTTTCTACTTGAGGGCGGTAGCTAGCCAGGCGGGCGTTCGCATAATGCCCTACCACCATGCTTTAACGACTGCCATCCTAAGACGACAAACGGGACCGACGGCTTAACGTGCCCTCCGAAGCACGGAAACGCTCAGTAGTAATGTCACTAGCGGTCATCCAACTCATGACCGCGCGCGACGTTGCTTAACTTTGCTAATCGTTGAGAACAGCTAAGTAAACTTCGCTACGAGCGCTTCACCACAAGGAAACCCGAAGCTAAGGTAAACCACGATGCATTAAAAGTACAATTCTCATAAAATAGCCAAACAGGCAAACAATTACCATCATGGTTTGATGCTAGGTAAACTCTACGAAAAAATATATGATGAAATGTAAGTTAAGCACAAAACAGCAGAACATAAAAACTTACCACAACGGGCGTTGTTCAAAATCAACAACAAAAAGTGTAGCATTTGACACAACAACATTACTCGACGTGTTCAATCAGATGCAATAATTTCTTAGCGCCAAAACAATAAACCATCCATTAAAATCTGGAATATTGTGCATGGTTTGATAATTATGAACTTGACGAGTCCGAAATCAAATCGGGTAAGAAGTGTAATTCTCATACACATGAGAGTTACACTTCTTTACTTATTTATTCGTAGGTTAAACCACAATATGACCCATTTGCACCAAATTTACATGTAAGATTTTGTGCAAATTATGTTAAAAAAAAAACATATTAAAAGCCTTAAATGCCATATGCGCCATAGAGACATGGTTGAAGCGTTTTAATGAGGTATATACAGAAACTGATTGTTCGTTTTGGCGTTTATTAATATAAAAAAGGTCAATTACATTTTTAAACGGAGATTTCAGATACCAGTTTTCATTACGATATTTTGCTCACATTTACCCTATATAAGTAAAGCCCTTATTAGCAGACTAGTAGTCGATTTATACACAAAAGAGTTCTCCAATAGACGACAAACATTGATCACGTAGAAGCGGCATCTATAAGGAAAGTTATTACTTATCTACTTAATATAATTTGTGCTTCCAATAAACATAAGTTACACACGCTGTTTTAATCAATTGGAAATTCAAAATTGGGTTAATCATTTTACGCGGGATGTTCCATATAAGTTGGACAGTTAACGAGGGCTGAAATCACGATAATTATCAAAGTTACATAACGGTGAACTAACTTACGACATTAAGAAACTTTTTGATACATTAATCCAGTTAAGTCAACCCGTGTGGTGCGTGAAAAGCAATATTGAATAGATAAAATCAACCTTGAGATATTACACTTTACTGTAATAAGTTAAAATATTAATGGCAATAAGGAAAATTTGTTTACACCTCACAGGCTCGGAAAGGTGCTTATTTATAATTCAAAATCTGCAAACAAACTGTTTACAGTTTTGAAGCGCTCGTAGCGAAGTTTGCTAAGCCGTTCTTAATCGACCAGCTAAGTTCAGCAACTTCCGCCGCGGTCAGGAGTTGGATGGGTGACCGCTAGTGACATAGCTACTGAGCGCTTCCGTGCTTTGGAGGACATGTTAAGCCGTCGGTCTTTGTTGTTATCTTACGATGGCAGTCGTTACAGCGTGGTGGTAGGGCATTTTACGAATGCCCGCCTGGCTAGCTACCACCCTCAAGTAGAAAATCTGGCGCCAAACACCTAACGGTGTGTTCCGGCAGCTGTCCTTGAAAGCCAGTAAGTCTAGGCTACCCTGAACGACATCTCGACCACATCGAGATAGTGGTCAAAAGGTAGCGTATTGTAACCGCCTGAACCCTACCTACCATAAAATTTTACGCATCTATTATCTACAAAATTTTAACACACATGCAAGTAATAAACTTCTTTCAAGTTGTGTCACTTTACATCTTTCAGATAAAATAATGTTAGAGACGTCATGTATTATTTTTGTCACTGCAATTTTGAGAACAGTCGAAAAACTTGAGTTCACAGTGCTTGGAAATTTTAGAAACATTTGGTAAGACAAAAACATGTTGGGTTTATCTTTGTTTTAAAATCATAAATCGCAAACTACTTGACGTTCAAAATTCTAAGGAAGGGTACTTCTAAGGGTGTTCTAAAAAAGGCAATAAATTCACAACCAGTCTGACATATGAACAAAGGTTGGATGAAGCAAGATTTTGTTAGGAGTGAGCGAGATAGATATATTATGCGAGAGAAATGAATGAAGCGTCTTATTTAAAAATCGTTCAGTTGTACGCGTTCGTTTGACCCGCCAAGTCGGCGGAAATAACTATAATCGCCCGCGCGAGTGTTTTTTTATATAAATGTTTAGAGTAAATTCAGTGAATATTCGCCATCTTCGGGTTGCAGTTTGAAAGCTAAGTACTAGAATAAGTGCTTGGTCTAGCGTACTAAAATGTAGTTCCTTTACATAATTTAATTAAATCAATATTTGATTTAAACATGAATAACTTTATAAATATATTTCTTTTAACTAGTAGAGATGTTTCAAATATTTAATCTACGAAATTCATCTCTTATTCATTGATTTATTTGATGGTTTAAACGCTAAATTATTTAAATTAAATACACAATTTAAATTAAATATTGTTAATATACTAATTGAACAATTAATTAACCTTGGACGGTAATAAAATATTTAGTTATTACTTCTTGAATTAAATAATTTAATAATAAATTAATTAATTTCAATAAACGTTTAAATACTTTATTTTAAGTATAAATTTTAGAACGCTACCTAAGTTTTGTATAACATTAATTACTATATCTTTTGAAACGGGTTTACAGATCTTGAATATTAAAATGATTAATTAATGTTGAGCGATTAGACATTTAGCAAGATCAGATGAACGGGTTAGATCCCCGTCAACTACATAAATATAGTGCAGAAATAAATTGTTACATTATTGATTTTATGATTCCAAGGGAATGTGTTTTGTGTGACTTTAGGTTGACTTTACATTGGCTCCATCCGTTTAATTGATTTTATATTAATTAAATAAAGATCTTTATTTAAGCTTAAATATCATTGCAAAGGATTAGAATTAAACCTAGGCAATAAAATATGCTTAAGCATATTTCACACGACAGACTGAGATGAGATTGACATTACGAACTTGAGTGTATAATTATTTGTTTTTTTTTAAACATAAAATGTGATTATGTTTCATAAAACCTTTGTTGCAAAGATTTGGCGAGCATATGCGTAAATGTAATAATTTTTGCACGAACTTTAACTTTCTTTAACACACTTGCCATTTTGTAGGCATACAAGGATATACACATGATCGAGTTGGCTACTTGCGCTTAATCTAACTCACCTATCTATAATATGTATACTCTCCTTTGGGACAGGCACTTCGATCTCACCAAAGCTAGGATGACTAAAATGTCTGAGTTTTAAGTCTATATGTGCGATCATCGTCGCCACTCTCCCAAAAGGAGAATTTATCTGTATATAAGTATAAAATATCAATTGATGATTGTGGGCAGAGAACAAAGTGAGTGTTTTTATGCTTCATTATCAGATGATATATTTTAAATAAAGATCAAAATACTATATTTGATCTGGCTCTAATGAAAATAAATTAAATACAGAGCTAAAGCTAAAAGCCCAACTCGATGTTTTGGAACAAAGCCACACGTGTAAACGGGTCGGCTTAAGCTCAAACAACAATAACAATAAAAAATAAATGAGCTTGTACCTAAAGTTATTCTTTAAATATTTTCCGAATGGAAAATATTATATTATAATTTTATCACTTGACACTTATTTATCAGGGAACATTTGGTAGACTGGCATCGGCCGCTCAAAGACCTAGGCAACTATATCCTAAAACCTTTATATCATATGAGAAGAATATAAGTCCTAAATGGCCATTCTAGCGATAATTCGCTCTTCATGACGTCACATTATGACTGTCAATCGTCTCGTCAATCGTGATAGCAAGAAACGACGCAACGTGGGATTTACACCGTAGGATATCAGTTTGTCTAGCATAAACGTTATGCATGTCAGCGATTCCAAACATTAGAAACAAATTAAATTATTACCTATCAACACATATACACAGCAGATAATATGTCTTGGTTGCTTACAAGCTTGTGTGCACGAAATTGTAGCAAATCTATATGCTTAGTAAAACTTGATCAATAAGGCATTGCGTACATAAAATACAAAAGCGTAAATTGTATTTGCTAATGCGTAAAACAAAAGGTTTATGAAACAAAACACATATGATAAGTTCATACCTACTTTTGTTATGGTAGAACCATTTTCATAACTTCAAGATATGAAATATTGACTATACATAACAAGACCTTGTCTATACAAAAACAAAACGAACTAGCTTAATTATATGAAACTATAATTTAAATTTAACGTTAACGAGGTTCAGCATATTTGCTTGATTTTATTACAAAAGCTTCAGGTAGTTAGGAACTTCTTTTGAACACGTTAGAATTTATTTTTCTCTCTACAGGACTCTAAAATCCAAAACAATTACAAGAGAGGGCAGGGTTGCCTGAACTTCCTGACATACAGAAAGGTTAGATGCATGTTTTGCCAGCCGCATGCGGGTGCCTAAGCTAGTACTATAAGTTCTATTCTATAAACATTTTATGGATATTTCGTTTTATTTATGTTTTTTATCTTTTTCAGCAGCATTGTGTTTAAAGTTTACATTACTTAAATTAATATTGCATTTATGATTACACCAGCAAAAGTAATTTCTTTTAGGTATTTTGTTCTTAACAATTCGCGGATTTTATGTTTTATAATAGTGATTAAATAAAATAGGTATAATTTTAAAGTATTAAATTCAAATAATAGAACATTAACAATAGACGATCACAAGCCTTAGTAGTAGTATTAAATATTGGGATTATTTTATCTTGACCTAAAACTTTATACAAAATAAATAGAGTCCTATATTTCTGATTCATTAATTAAATTCATCAAATCATATAATAATAAATATATAATTCATTAATCATAAGGTAGTATTTATGGCGTGAGTTGGGGGTTGTTCACAGTATCAGCTATAAAAAAAGACAATTGCAAGCAGATTTCGAATCATAAACAACACCATTCCTTCTGCTATGGTTGTACAAGTCAAGTTAGCCGAATAATTTACAAAATATCTATATCTACATAATTTAAAAAATGGAAATTGGACCTTATATTTGAACAGGGTTATATTATGTGTGTCAATGTTCCGACAAAATGAAAAACCCAGGCAAACTTCCCAGAGGAATTGTGTTAGAAAACTCTTTGGACAATTAAATAAGGATCATTTATACGCATTTCTGCTTAAAACAGGCTTTTATGCACTAGAGCTTAAACGCCGTTTTAGTCCGCTTAGACCGGGCATAAACAAGAATTTAACGAGCATGTGAAGCGAATATGACCCGTGATTGACTACTGCTGAACACAGCCTCCCACATTAAGGGGGGGTTTTACATAATCCCCACGCTTGGCAGGCGTCTTGGGGATCGCAGTACCAGAGATATCTTACAATATATCAGTTTCTCAAAAGGCGCTGCTGCCCACCTTCTGGTATTTATTGGCCTTCTATTTTTTCGCCTCTTACGACACCTATATACGATACGATACCCATAGGTAGCAATGGAGGTATCATATTCTAGCTCGTCACCCCATGGGGCCAATAAAGTACTCGTGCAAAACAAAAACATTGAAGCCTAGCGTAGCATATTATTTTAAACATTTGTCACGTATTTTTTAGCCTTCCATAGGAAGAGATGGGATTGAACTAAGCCCATGCGCTAGTCATCCATCCATGCTACGTTTAAGAAGCTGTATCTTAAGAACTTTATTTAACGAAGTAGTATTAATATAAAGCAGTGGTAGCTCAGTGGTAATACGGAATACCTATAGTCTGATGCTCAGAGATTCCACGATTTGAATAGTTTGCTCTTGAGCGTCACTGCATAATGGTAGGGAATTTTGCTTATGCCTCACTTAGATAGCTATTAAACTCAAGTAGCGTATTGCCGAGCACCATGTGTATTCTAGCATGTTGTAGTTGAGAGCCTGTTTCCATTCAAGATTGAGCCTGTTAACTTAGACAAAATCATCACTTTCAAACTGGCAAGATGATGGTAAATAGGCTGGATATTTTAGAAGTTCCGTAATAATCGGAGTCGTCTACGAGTGTCAAATTTTAATTAAAAAATCTCTGAAACAAGATTGCCGCAAGGTGCGTTGATATGAGGATCACGTGAGCTGTGGATGACATTAGGGTCCCCCACTTTTAAAACTTTTTTATTGTTGATTGGCCAGCTTTTGACCACTATCACGCCTGATGTTAAGTGATGATGTGATCGAAGATGGTGTTCAGGCTAACATAGCCTGGGTCTCAAGGGTAGCTGCCTGAACACACCGTTAGGTGCTAGGCGACAGATTTTCTACTTTAGGGTGATAGGTAGCTTGGTCGGCATTCGCTAAATTGCTCTACCACCATGCCATAACGATTGCCATCCTAAGACAACAACCGGGGCCGATGGCTTAACGTGTCATCCGAAGCACGGAAACGCTCAGTAGTATTGTCACTAGCGTTTACCCATCCACGTCATAACCGTGGTGGACTTTGCTTAAATTAGCTGATCGGTTAATAACGGCAAAGCAAGTTTCGCTACGAGCGTTTCAGACTGGTCTATTTGGGTGTTTTTAAATCTCTGCCCTATTTGTGTCATAATATCTTATAGGGCTCTATATGGTGGGTATTTTTTTTATTATTGTAACTATACAATTTTACAATTACAATATAGAATTTTTCAACGCCTGAGAGCTGTTACTGACGAACGGAGGGGCCGTCAGACAGAGAGCAGAGTCTCATTATAGGGCTCTGTTTGACACTTTGGGTATGAAAACTTAAAAAAAAAAACACCAATCTCTTTTTGATGACTTCGTCTATGTTTACAAAGTATACCTATTATTTACATAAGCTGTTGAACTGCGTTTGAAAGTATTATAATTAAGTGCACTAAAATGTTTACAACATACAAAAATTACGAACGAACTATCGTCTAGCATATCATTCAATATTTCTCTTTAATAAAACTACCTATTTATACGCAATTCATTGTCAATATAACTCGTAAAATGACTCGGCAATGTACGATGTACTCAACGTAATTTCTAAAGGAACAACCATCGAACCGCACTCACCGGGTGGGAGCTCTACCCACATTCAAATAGATGGAGTAGTTAATTTCCTGTGGAAACCTGAGCAACTTCTGGCCTCAGGTGTTTCCATGAATATTGCGATGCTTTTTCAATCATTCGTGCGCTAATAATTTTGTAACGGAGGTAGAGCATTGTGAAGTTGTAATGAAATAGATACAATAGCGATAAATTCAATGATATGAAATAAATACCTATTTCATATCATTGAATTTCGTTAAAGTCGACCAAACCTCAGTTTTTCAATCATCAGGAGTGTGTGTTTTGAATCTCACTCAACAACTCTCACTGAATATTATCTAAATAGTAAACGATTTTCAATAAACGGTATTTTTGAAACTCACTAGTGTCTATAAAAGTTTTCATACCAGTGATAACAAAAAATAAATAAGCAGACTTTAAATATAAAATACGAATTATTAAGCATAACTCAAATAATAATCGTCAGATCTTACTCAAATTTAAATGAATTTAAACATGACAAGCAACAGCTTTCGAATGTAAAAAAACATCACAATGAGTAAAGAGTTACAAAATAACGCAGAACCTCCTCCTTTTTTGAAATCGGTTAAAACATGTGCAACTTTGAAATTTATGGCGGTGAGATTGACATTCAAATATATGTCAATTGAATATCAGTTATATGAAAGTCACCGATGAACTTGAACCACCATTGAATTCGAAATTGTCGATAACATTCAAAAATCGCACCCCAACTACTACTCCTAAGAATATGATCCAGATAAGATAAATTGTCTCCTGCTCTTCTTGAAATGACTTACCGGCGTAGTTGAAACTATAGAGCTTATGTGACTTATTTATTTGAGTATTCTTATTATATGTTAGAGTATTTACATGTAGTAATTTATTATTTTATAGAATATTCGTAGGAATATTTTTTTTATCTTTTTTATATTTATGGGATAAGAGGGCAAACGAGCAGGCGGCTCACCTGGTGGTAAGTGACATTCCTAAAATACCCATATAAAAATAATGTATGTATGTATTACATGGGCCAAAATCCAATTGGCGAAACGGGAGTGTTTATACACCTCTGCTTACCCCTTCGGGGATTACAGGCGTGATTATATGCATGTATGTTTATTGTCAGTAAACATTTTGTCAGTCAGATATTTTTTATGTATGGTTATTGAAAAGCCGAATCTCTGTATGACGCATATACCCACACGTATTTTTACGGGTTTTTACTATCAAGGAGGTTAGATCTTAAAAAAGGTGACTTGGTCATAAAATCGAAGCTAAACCTTTCTGCAATACGAGTACTCTTGTGGTACTCTTGTATTCGAAAAAAAACACATTATTGAGATATGGGTAGGAAGAGGATGATGTAGTTATAAAAAGTAGGCAAGAAAATTTCATGCAACGCCTTACCAAGTCAGGTGTCAAATAAGAATTATCACCACTTGCATGGTGACAGTGCATTTTGCGAATACTCGCCTGGCTAGTTACCACCCTCAAGTAGAAAATCTGTCACCAAGCACCTAACAGTGTGTTCCGGCAGCAGTCCTTGAGAGCCAGTAAGATTACAGGCACACGAGACTCAACAACTATATGACTCAGTGGGACTGGCGCAGTGAAGTTTATCACTTGTGACGAAATGGATTTGTTGTGGCCAGAGGTTACCGCTTAACATCAGGTGGACCTCGTGCTTGTCCCGTCACAATAACATAAAAAAATAATTAAATCTTTTTTTTTTGTTAAAAATAAGCTATTCGCAGTAATTTATTAAATTAGATTTTTTTGTATGACTGTGGCGACTGTTTTTGAAATAGAACCAATATATAATGTAAAATAAGCAACTTTTATAGTCATTTAAATTATGAAATCCAAAACTCAGGTAATTCTAAAATTAAATATGTTTTTCACGATTGCACTTAGGTTTCGTAACCATTTTACAAGGTCGTGGTATTCACGAGTTTCCAATAACATTGCTCGTATTATTCTGAACAGTTATTAGCCAACAATGCACATAATCAATAAACTACCCCTAAAACTATCCAAAATATAAAAAATACGTTTACTCGTAACAAATGTAATAAATATTACGAGTATTAGAAAAAATGTTTTAGATATTGTGAAAGCTCGTTTCCGAATCTCGTACGTGATCAAGTAAAATAGTAAGACGATCTAATACAAAAACAAGTAATGATTTCTTTATTTCCCGCCGAAAACACAAAAAAGCTTTCGCCATAAACGCTTGGACGATGATAGATTTAAAAGTTTGTGTAAGGGTGCGCGCGAGTGTAGTTAGTGTGTGTGGGGGTGTATGTTAAGTTATCGCTTAACGCTAAAGCTGCCAAACGGATAAGAAACACACTCGATAAATAAGATTTTTTTCATTCTTAAAAAATCAACTGTACTATAGCTACTTCTTATACTGACTTAGTCCTCAATAGACCGTTTTTCCAACTCCACACCAACTTCCACATAAGTGAAGTCGCCAGCAAAATGTTATATATACACATTATCTGAAACACGCCAACCCAAAACAAAATATAAAAATGTGAAAGTATTTTATATCTCCAGCTCTATTAAAATAAGGTCTACAAAAACTCTCGCTTCAGTCCATTTCAATTTAATGTTAGTTATTTCCTTTTTTCAATCTCGACGCAAGTGAAGTGCTGCCGTATAATTTATTTGCTACCTATACGTAATAAAAAGCTGGTATAATTTATAATATATTCGGTTTTGAGTGGATCCTACTCTCGACAAGTCTGAAGGAGCGAGTGTGGCTGAATTTAATGTATATTGGTACTCATGAACCCTGTATAGACTACGATATGATACAACCCAGATGGCACGTGTGTATTTGGATAAATATTTTAGTAAGTAGAACATTCTTGGTCACATTCCCGTTATATTGTAATCATCCTCGAACATAAAATAAAGAGTGACATCATCTGTCATGTATATGTATGTATAGGTATATATCTAGATAATTTGTTCAGCTGGATTATCGGAAATGTGACACCTGTCTGTGATATTGTATTATGTTCCAGTCTTTGTATTTCTTCGGGTGTAGATGTGTCATAATGGTTCACTATTAACAGTGACATATTCATGAAACTACATGAGTGGAGGCAAAAAGCAAGACGTCACATTTCGCGTTTTTGCAGTTTCTTGATTGTATTCATAATTCATGACTGGGACACTGACTTATGGATACATGTACTTTACTATACTGGTCTGGAACTTTGTTATGATAATTTTACATTATTAATTATGTAACATATTAATTACACCTGCACACATACAATTACTCGTAAAGAGAGTGTAAGGGAAAGAATGGTGTTAGGTACTGCATATCAGGATTCTTTATCATCCTTAAAAATAACTTTGTTTTTTTTGTAGTTTGATGCTCCGACCAAAACCAAGTTTTTTCTTCTTTTTCGGTATGTTGCAATGCGGACCCCTAAGAGAGCGAGTCCCGACTCGCACTTGACCGGTGTCTTTATTTAATATTAAATTTGTAGAATTCAAAACATCTGAAATAATTTCTTGGAACTCCTCCCAAACGACAAAGATTTTCTGAATGATTGTATATCTATTTGTTTTGGAACCGGCTCGGACCCGCGTTATATTTACTGCAAAGCTTCCGATTATTTTCGGAATTTTTAGAAGTCTTTCGTCCGGCAGTCACAATTGTATGTATATCCTTAGCAAATCTGTAAGAATTAAGTGCGGCGGAAGCTACCTTAGAAAATAAGTTACCATCTAGGTTTATCCTGACGACATCTTTGACCAGAACATCACTTGCTAGAAGGAGTTCCTTGTAGACCATTAGGTATGCACAACTAGTTGTGTTATAAGGAATAAATATTTATGTAAAATAAGTTTAAAAAAGCAACATGTATGCATAATTAGTAATTTTTGTACAGATTAATTTCCCGTTTTCGAAACTAATTATATAGCTTGTGTACTATTTATGATGCGGCCTGATAGGCCAAGTAGGAACAATAGTGGTAATAAGTTAGCCTAATTTTCAAAAATAATAGGTATAGTCTTGGATCTTTTCCCCATTTATTGAGTAGATCCAAAAAGGATCGAAAATAAAAACAATTACACACGAACAAAGTCACATAGAACAAAACAAAAATCTGCAACAATTGAACCTGCTCTCCTGAATTATAAAATGAAATTTTACTTTTAAGTTTACTGAAGCGACTTCACGTAAAAAGCACTTTAATACTACTTTATTAAAGGTATAGCATTCCTTATGTTAATTTGTTTATGTAAATGTAGCTCCGAGGTGTTCGTACCGAACTTCATGACCAAGGCTATACAGTAACTCTTATTTAACCTTTGTCAGGGTTCATCTACAATCTGTTCTGAAATAAACATGCAATGTTATGCAGAGGAATGCCGTAAATCTGATATTTTTTACTAAACCTGTTATATATATGTTTTTTTTTAAATCATTTGTAAAACCATAAATTAATAGCTGTTAACTTGACAGATTAAGCACCGGTGAAGAAAGAAGAAAAAATTGCTTTGACGTGTATGTTACTTATGCCAAACAATTGAAAACATTATAAGAAGTTTTCCAATTGAAAATATATTATTATTTAGTTTTCCACTTATTATTTGCACTTATTTATATTAACGTAGGTGTAGTTCATTCGTATTCATTATTGTGATTCAGTATGTTTTGTTTATAGCACTCTGTATTCAGTATAACAACGCACGTCTGTAGTTTCACTTGCAACCAAGTTTGTTAAAGAATATACGTGTGAAAATTAAGGAAAAAAAGAACAGGTGAATTAACTTTTTTAGGTCAACGAATTAGAAGTCTATTACTAAGCCTACGCTCAGATGGACGTCGGGTAATGCACCCTTTTCTGGAGTATATCTTTAAAGGATCTAGATATACTCGTAGTAATAAACAGCAACTCATAAAAAACAACAGATTTTTTTTTTCAATGTTTTTTTATGTCATTGTGACGGATCAAGCTCGAGACTCATCTGATGTTAAGTGGACTAACCTCTGCCTATAACGGACGCAATTCGTCAATGAAGAATTGCACTGTGCCCGTCACACTGAGACGTACAGTTGTTAGGTCTCATGTGGCTGTAATTTTACAGGCTCTCAAGGACTGCTGCCGGAACACACTCTTAGGTGCTTGGCGACAGATTTTCTACCTGAGGGTGGTCGGTAGCCAGGCGGACATTCGCAAAATGAACTATGCGGTGAAGCTCAAGCCCGCGGCGGGATTCGAACCATGGACCTGCTGCGCGGCAGTCCATAGCCAATGCCAATGAGCCATCACTGCTTCTTCTTTTGTTTTTCTATCGTAAAAACGTAGACATCTCTTAGTTCTATACACAAACTTTTTTTACAAGGAAGTGTGTTAATTACTGTATTATTCAAGTCTGCATTATTACAAACTAAAATATTAGAACAATAAGGAAGAATCGAAGATCGACACTTGGGTCGCGATTGGAATCGCGCTAAAGATAATAACAGAGAGACAGATCAAAGTAAATATTTTAATTCTAGTACACCATTGTGGTGGTAGGGGCCAGTCCACGAGTTTCGTACTTTGTTGGGTTTTGTCTCTTAATTTTGATTGAATAAATCTGATTGTCAACGTTACACTATTCTAAGAAATTTAAAATAAGTGGGACTTATTTCTTACACTTAAGATTACGAAATAAGTTGTGGAAATAGTTATCATGTAGTTTCAAAACACTCTGAGCCCCCATTGTCATGGTTCGACTTCCACGTGTTATTTCATACTTTTGAGTATTATATGTCGGTCCGATCAGAAATTTTCCCATTTTCATCACAATGCGTCCTGCTTACAAGATCGATTTTCACTGGACCACAATACTAGTTTCCATATAGACAGGAGGTGCGTTTTTTTCTTTATTTCGTCCATAAGTTTATTGGACAATACTTGTTTCAGCTAATTGATTGTAACCACCATCCGATTTTGATAAAATTTAAATGGGACTAATTTAAAGGTATACCCTGCCCAACAGCAGTAAGTTATGCGTGCTTACACTAAGAAATACGACTTAAAGGCTTAAATCAAATTTGACCTTTTACCATTGAATTGTAACTACGTAAGATGAATTCACAACTCTTAAGATGATTTTCACCAATCAATGAAAATGTACCATGTTTTATAATAAACACAACCGACAAAAACGCCTTCCGTAAAGTATTTTCAGAATTGAACTTGTAATACGATAATAATTGCAGTATTGACCATAAAATATATTTAAATATTATAAACTAAACCGGCAAAAAACACTCACGTTGAGGATCGAATACGTCGACCCGGGTTTCGAGCATATCAGATGCTCATCATCAGGGCGAGTGCGCAGCTGCGTCTGCGAGCTCCTACAGCCAGAGTTACCACAAAAGTAGTGAACTTGTTACGCAATAATGCAGATATAGATGTGTTGGCACGTCTGCGTCCACACAACCCAACACCACCAAAAATCTACGGCCTACCTAAAATACATAAGCCAGACTGGCCATTACGCCCTATAGTTAGCCAAATAGATTCGCCGACCTACAAGCTATCAAAATACCTAGCTTCTGTCCTGCTAAGGTTCACAGGTCAGAGCAATAGCTTTGTGAAAGATTCAACGCATTTCGTTCAACTGCTAGAAGATGTGCGAATCCAACCCACAGAAGTCATGGTAAGTTTCGATGTAACTTCTCTGTTCACTAGTGTACCAGTAGACGAAACTATAGAAATGATAAGCCGTAAGATACAGAACTCACCCTTACCTACTGAGTACATTGAGTGGATATCGTTATGTCTGAAGAGTGGATACTTCGTGTGGAGAGGAGAATTCTACCTGCAGGTGGATGGAGTAGCGATGGGCTCACCTATAGCTCCAGTGGTAGCCAACATATTTATGGAGTGGTACGAATCCCTGGCCCTTAGCACTGCACACGTAAAACCGCGCTATTGGTGGAGGTATGTAGATGACATCTTCGCAATTATAGACAAAGAAGGATTATCTGGTTTTACGGATCACCTCAATAACTTACATCATAAGATCAGCATCACCGTAGAAGAAGAAAAGGAAGGGGTATTGCCGTTCTTAGATGTGCGTGTTATCCGGATGCCAGACAACAGTCTGACGCACACGATTCATCGAAAACCGACACACACGGATCGATATCTTCATGCTAGCTCACATCATCATCCTGCACATTTGTCCTCCGTACCAAGAGCATTGATGGACCGAGCACTTAGGCTATGTGACCCTCCATACATACAAAAAGAGCTCCAGCACGTGAGAGGGGTACTGGAGGACAACGGATACAGTTGGCGACAATGTTGCCGCTGGGCAAAGACAAGTGAACGTAAGCGACCAACAAGAGTGGAGCGTTCTCCTGCTTATCTTCCGTTTGTAAGAGGAATAACGGACAAAATCGGATATCTCTTGCGACGGAAATATGATATCAGAACGTTCTTCCGTCCACCCGGTCAAATAAGACAGATGCTACGTTCACCGAAGGACAAAGACCGCCTTAACGTACCGGGCGTATATAAAGTACCATGCGACTGTGGCAAGAGTTACGTGGGAGAGACTAGACGCAACATTGCTACTAGACTGACCGAACACATTAGGAGCATTAAGAACATGGACATTACTAAATCGGCCCTTGCGGAACATGCTCATCTCTTGGACTCCAATCATTATATTCGTTTTGATAAAGCGTCCGTATTAGCTAGAGAAAAGTTTTATGTGCCTCGCAAAATACGTGAGGCTATAGAAATCAACCGACATCCCAATTTTAACAGAGATGGGGGTTGGACGCTACCAGCCTGGATTCCTACCCTTAATGTCACCTCAACGCAGAAGTTGTCGGGCAGTCTAGAGAGCGACACAGTCAGTTTTGTATGTCACGGTACGTTTGCTGATGATGATGATGAGATCACAGACGACGAAGTAGGCCCACCGTCTTCAGCCGGGCACGCTAGGACTTCATCACCTAGCACCAGCAGCGCGGGACTCGCTCCACCCCCACCCAGCTCCCCGCTGCCGCCGCCGGCACCGGTATCGAGCCGAGCCGCGCGAGCGGCGCTCCGCAGTGCCCGCCGGGAGCTCGCAGACGTAGCTGCGCACTCGCCCTGATGATGAGCATCTGATATGCTCGAAACCCGGGTCGACGTATTTGATCCTCAACGTGAGTGTTTTTTGCCGGTTTAGTTTATAATATTTAAATATGTGTGAAACTCACGAGAATTTCAATTCATAAAATATACCTTACTTTTACGGCGGTTTGTATACGGTGATTATCACTATAACGTACGACTTAATCAGCCTCATCGAAAAGTCAATATTTAAGAAAGACCACAAAATACACCTTAAATGAAGACGAAAAGAAACAGTCGCCTTCACTGACCTCGTTTAACGCCTTCTAGTTGGAAGACGTTTTTGTACGTATTTACGTTTGGTCGGTTTTTTGCCTTATACCAAATAAATTGGCCGTCATTAGGGCGCTTTTGACTTTAGTTTTTTCTCAGTGTATACATAAAAATGCGTCAACTTGCTGATTAACATATTATACTTTTTTATATATTATATTTTTAAAAATGGTTAAACAATTATATGTAAGTAACGTATGTAACCACTTAACTCCGATTATACGGACTATATACTTAGGTATTTTATGAAAATACCTAAGTATATAGTCCACTTCAATAACTGAAGTTCGTAGATGAATAAATAATAAAGATATCTTTATAAACTTACGACTTTTAAGCGTGTTAGTGCTACTAATTTTACAATGCATACATATATATATTTAATGCCCCATTATATAGTAACCATGCCATGTAAGCCACCTACGATATATATGAAGAGACTAGCGCAGACGACGTAGGTAGTGGTGCAACCCCGCATTGTCTCTAAATTATTACATAGCAATTTCCAGGCAAAGCCCCAGAACTATACCTGGAGATACATATACAGTAAGAATTATTTATGTTTAAAAACGCGATACTTTATAATATGAACACGTCTCGGAGTTTCTTGAAATGAGCGTATATAAAAAAGGTTCTAAGAAGACGAAGCTTCCCCGATTTAATGAAACAAAGTAAAATCACTCTAATTTTGAAGTCGGGGCTACATCTGACCCTTTCAATTATATACCTATTTCCATTTTACCTGTTCTGAGTAAAGTATTCGAAAAAAATGTGCTCAAACAGCTTCTATCCCATTTGAATGAGCATAATATGAGAAACAGTTTGGTTTGAGTTGAATATTGCAATATTAAAATATGTAATTGACCTTCATAAGAGCGTCGTAGATGTCTAAATTGAATAAATGATTTTAAATTTGACTATGTTTAATTTAAGAATAAATAAAAAAGCCGACCAATTGCGAACAAAAATAGTTATACTTGTTACATACAGTTCAAGATCCTTTGTCTGTATGACCAATACATAACCAGTTATTAATAATTATAATTAAACGTTAGATATTGAAGAATAATCGTATCAAGTTTGACGCTCGTATGTAGTATCAAATATACGATGAATAAACAAAAAAAAAAACACGGTTCTTGTTGATGATATTATTTGTCAGGCAATCGGCCATACTAACATGTATTCCATTAATATTCCAACAAACTACCTTTTATAGTTACAAAGATTAGCCCCAAGCCCTTGACGGCACAGACAGATGGACAGTGTGTGTTCCGGTATCTGTTCTTGAGAGGCAGTAGTTCTAGGTTAGCCTGAACAACGTCTGCGACTACATCATCACATACCATCACATGATATGTGATGATGTATAATGATCAAAGCTAACCAATCAGAGAAAAGAAGCTGTAAGTAATAGTCTATTGTTAGTATATCGCCCTGTTTTCTCATTCAACTAAAATAAACACATCATGAATTATTTTTAAATTAATTAATGGCAGTGACATTTGGGCACATGATTCAGTGTTGCCGAACTGCCAACAGTCTCACTACGACGATTGAACATAAAAATATGTGTTGCATTGCAACTCAGCAGGGCAATGCTGCCAGCACGCTGGGCACGCTGCCATCTGGTGGTGGAGCATTTGGACTGTGAGTCTGCAATATGACTTGTAAATTATCTAGATACTCTAATTATAGTAGATGTAGTATTGTATATAGTTCGTAGTATTTTGTTAAGAAAGGCATAACGCCGCTTACATATATATTTTGCTTGAACTATCGAAATCGATCAGCTACTCAAAAGGAACCATTAACTAAACTAAAAGTTGTTTATTTTGTACGGTCGGTATATATTTATTAAGTCTTGAGTGCTCTTTACCGTATTTGAGATAAATTTCATCAAACGCTTTTTCTAAATCAAGTCAAACATTGCAAGAACATGGAAAATAAACTAAACAAAATATTGCTACGAAAATACTTACTCAAAGGACAGCGAGTATGAGAGTAAACTGATATTGGAAACTAAACTCCTCACAAGGTAGAGAGCAATATTAAATTAATCCTACAAGCACTTTGACGGCAGATTGCCAGAGGGCTTACAAAACAAACTTTGTAACTATGTTGTGATTTGGTAAACTAAATCGCTTAGTACGTCTACGTACACAGATGTCTGAGTCGAATTGTATGATTTAATTGTATTTTACATAGTTGTCTGAGTTAAGTACGTTACATATAAGTACTTACAGTTTACAGTAGCAGAAGACCTCTTTATGCGAGTACGTCCGGGGAAGTACCATACTTATTTCTATCGCAAAGCAGTTAGGTCACATTACTGAGTTCCGGTTTGAAGGGTATGTGTGCTGGTGAAATAATAGATAGAAGAGATTTAGCAACTTTATGCCTCAGAGTGATGGGCACAGTGCATTTCGCTACTTGTGACGAACTGCATCTTTTGTAGGTAGAGGTTACCGCTTATCACCTAGTGGGGATTCGTACTTGTTCCATCATGACAGCATAAAATTGATACTTGTATTCGTATGAAATCAGAGCCGTAAAAGCCTGACGAGTATTTGCATAGAATTTTTTTGAGTACCTAGTTACTGAGTAAATTTTTACCTAGCACGTAAAAGAAGCTAGATCACACCCTTTCAGTTTTTTAAGACATTTAGTACTGAGATATGAAATAAGTTAGATTTAGAATATGGCAAGCGTGAATGTTACTTGTCTGTGGAACAGGTAAAATATTATTAAGTATACGTTTACCAGAATATTTCCTTTTCACTTGTACCATATATGCTGGAGATGTTTCAGAAGAAGATCGGGCTGAGGAGATATGTAAGTAATAGGAATAAGGGAACTGAGAGAGGCATGCCAGGATTTTAGATCAATCCATATTCTCTGCATAACGTTTTATATTAAAAAGTACAATATAAAGTGATACTTTAAAATTGTGAAATGCGCAGCCTTATGGCTATGACATGGCTTGTAATTATTTGACATGAAGGTGCTCGTACAGAGTAGTACATCTTGAATGACATGTGTATGAGTAGGTATATATAAACAAAAGTAGTAATTTTAGCTTCGTGGACTTCTATTAAGATGAAAAACAACATATCAATAAATTTGTTTTAATAAACAACTCAAATTTACTGTCAGGGTTTGTATAAAGAATATTTTAATCGTATATTTTGTTTTAGTAGAACAGTTTAGGGACCTTCAAGAGAGCATATTCCCTCCTCAAAGGCCGGCAACGCATCTGCGATACCTCTGGTGTTGCGGATGTTCGTGGGCGACGGTGATCACTTACCACCAGGTGAGCCGCCTGCTCGTTTGCCCTCCTATCACATAAAAAAAATATAGAAAAAATAAATACAGCTTAGTAAATTTATAGTAAAAATAAAAGTGAAATTAGCGAAATAGGTAATATTTCGAGTAAATTCATTTTACTGGAACTTTCACCGAGGTTTGAATTATACATAAACTTTTTGCACGCTAGCGGATATACAACACCTTTCTGAGCTTGTGAGCTGAAAATATAATTATTATAATCGCAATTTATTATTTAATAGACAAACTGTTAAATATAGTTTACAATGTAGTTTACAAAATTACAAATATACGATAGGAAAAATTTAAGTCATGACTTTTCTTATATTATATATGCAATTTTGTAATGTAACCCACATAGCAGGCGTTACTGCAAACATAACAATATTAAAAAATATATACGTAGTTTAACTTTACTGAGCGACAAAGTTATTATAATTTTGATTCACAACATAATACATACTAAAAATAATAGCTAGGTGACCAATGGGGACCACAAATAAATAAAAACTGGCAGCTAATAAAATAGTTGTAAAAATGTTGTAAAAACTGGCAGCTAATAAAATAAGCTAGCAGCGAATTAATCTTTCGGTGTAAAAAGTATTACCTATCTGACACACGTTGGAGACTAAAAATGAATTAAAATTCTGTAAATTGTGATTTAACAAAAACATATATGTATATATATATATATATATATATATACATATATGTTTTCCAAGCTACATATATATATATATATATATATGTAGCTTGGAAAATACATTTGCAAATTCACCTGGACTTGAATTATATAACATTAACACTTTGGATATATTGAAAATATTTACTTCGATATTAAAATTAACACTCACGGTTAAAGAAATAAATCTCAAACTAATCCTGACTTAAATAACTAGGGTTTACCTGTTTCAAACCTTCCAGTATATTATCATTTATTAACAGGTAGTAACATTAGCTTAAGCCTATAGCGTAAAACAGAATAAAAAGATAACATGCTAAAAATATCAATCACTATTTGCTGTTTTTATGGTTTATAAATTATTTATGTAAGTCATTATTTACTGTAGCTAAACCACTAGAGCACATCCACTTGCTCATCATATTATAAAAGATTGTCTTATTGTTGTTTTTAGATGCTTATTGAATATTATAGTGAGCAACATATACTATAATAATTCCGCTGCCTACTAAGTCCCATTTAATTTATTTGTCATCCGTTGAATAATAAATAAATTGTTAAAAATTTTTTATATACTTCTAAGAAACGATAACGAAACCCATTATATTTTTTTTTACTTAATCCAGATTAAGCTACGAAATAACACTGGCTTGATAGCATAATTTTCCAAAATTCTCAAAAATAACATTGTATTAAAAATAAAGTCTCAACATGACGATAAAAGGTTTGCAATAAAGGGAAAATGTAATCGAGGTATCCACCTGGCACCTGCCGTCATGTTTCCTTTTACCTTTACAGAGCATCGTTAGTTAAGTTTTACTGCTCATTACACAGCTTTCGCTTCCGTGGATCCTGACAAATAAGATAGAACTTCAATAAAACACCAGTACTTTATAGGTAAAGTTGGTAGTATATAAGTTTTTACTTCGCTACTGACGTAAAAAGCGCTCAAAGTGTTCATCAGAATCACTTAATTTATTTTGAGTGTGCAGTAAAATGAAGTCGAAATCCTTTTCGAAAAGTATGCCAGGCCCAAGTTATGGGTGCACAATATAGAATTTAAGTTCATGATTTTGAACAAGTTAATTTTGCTATACTGTAAAATGAATAGATATTAAATATGTGAGTTGTTGATGTTTAGACTTCAGATCAGAAAAAACAAATTATAAATCAAGCAGTGATGGCTCAGCGGCATTGGCTATGGACTGCCACGCAGCAGGTCCATGGTTCGAATCCCGCTGCGGGCTTGAGCTTCACCGCATGGTGGAAGGGCATTTTGCGAATGACCGCCTGGCTAGTGACCACCCTCAAGTAGAAAATCTGACGCCAAGCACCTAACGGTGTGTTCCGGCAGCAGTCCTTGAGAGCCAATGAAATTACAGGTAAAATGAGACTTAACAAGTATGTCTCAAGGTGATGAGCGCAGTGCAGTTCGTCACTTGTGATGAAATGCATCTGTTATAGGCAGAGGATACCGCTTAACATCAGGTGGGCCTTGCTCAGAAGGCTTGTTCCGTCACAATAACATTGAAAAAAATGTATTTTATAGTAAGGTGGCCAGCAACGCTTTCTGCGGAACTGCGTACTGTACTACTTACACTGCGATCCCAAAGACGCTTGCCGAGCGTGCAGATTATGGCACACCTCTTAAATGGGGAGTCTGTGTTGGGTAGTGGACAATCAGGCTAATACAGTACAGTACAGACTTTAGACCGGCCACAGACATCCGGAATTCATATCTGAATTCAGAGAGAATTCATAATTTGAGCTCCAGGAACGTGCCGCACTGATATTTGACTTGTTGTATTAACTTTTTTTGACCTAGAAGTTGAGAGTTTTCATCTCTTCAGTTTCATTCTGATAGATGGATCTGAAACAACTGTACATTAATTTTAAAAAAACCTTTAAATTATTTATTTTTGATAAACGTTTTATTGTTGCATTAAAATTAAAATGGCAAGTTGCAAATGTTCATGGAATCGTTTTTTAAAGCCTATTTTGATACGCCACACGATGAGTCTCGAAGAAAATAATATTGTGTCACTTAGTGACGCTATCAAGATCAATTTAACGATTACATTAAAATCAGTTAAGCAGTTTAGAAGTTATGGTGGACTAAAGAAAATCATATTACTTAACAAACATACCTATTACCAAGGTACTTACATGAACCCTGTAAACATAACCCTCCTTTTTTGGGCCGTATTCCATTTGAATTATTTTCGATAATTTTGACCACATTTTGCGTCTAGGGTTTCACATTTAATATGAATCATAGACACAAAATGTGATCAAAATTATCGAAAATAACGAAATTGGCGTCAAATGGAATACGCCCTATATCAATCGTGTAAAAACATTAACTCTAAAAATCAGAATAAGCAATGCAACATTGAATATTGGTTACATTGCGATCCCCAAGTCGCCGCCGCCGCCATACATAGGGATTATAGCAAATCTCTCTGGGGGAGGTTGTGTTCAGCAGTCGACAACCTGACTGATACAGTACAGTACGGGCTTACAATGCAGAGATATTCGGGATGTATGATATCTATATATCATGCAGCTAGATACAACAATTCCTATTTATGGATTCAGAAATCCTAAAATTGTATACAATTTAACAATTAAACAACTTTAAACGGTGTAAATCGCGTATATCATCATTATATTTGTCCATTGTATATTGTTAATTTTGCCAAATCCTCATCAGAAAGACCCGGTTTATGCCACATAGGTTACGCGAGGCTATGGAAATCATAAAGTACCCAATATTTCAATAGAGATGATGGTTGGCAAGTACCACCTGATTGGGATCCTGTTATCAAATTAATTAAATCCTATAGCCAAAACATATCTGCAAGAGCTCTGGAAACTGTGAGCGATAACTAATAGGGAACGCTATGATTAAAATACAATTTCTGAGGGTAGTATAAAATAATTTTATTAATAACTCAAGTGCCAAAAAAACTAATTAATCACCCCGTGACCACGATCACTGCAGTGTTTGAAACGTCGGAAAAAATAATGATAAATAAACACGGTTTATATCGTTTTAAGTTACAATATCACAAACCCGTTTAATTACTATGTGTATAAACACATCGCGAAAACCTACGAAAATATTATTGTACATTTTTTTTTGTTATTGTGACGGAACAAGCCCGAGGCCCACCTGATATTAAGTGTCAGCAGTTTTTAGGGTCGGCAACGCATTGGTAACGCCCCTGGTGTTGCAAATGTCCATAGGCGACGGTAACCGCTTACCATCAGGTGGGCCGTCTGCTTGTTTGCCAACCCATTACATAAAAAAAAAGTTGGACTATAACAGACGCATTTCGTCAATGACGAACTGCACTGTGCCCGTCACACTGAGACGTACAGTTGTTAGGTCTCATGTGCCTGTAATTTTACTGGCTCTCAAGGACTGCTGCCGGAACACACTGTTAGGTGCTTGGCGACAGGTTTTCTACTTGAGGGTGGTCGCAAGCCAGGTGGGCTTTTGCAAAAAGCCCTTCCACCATGCGGCGAAGCTCAAGCACGGCAGTCCATAGCCAATGCTACTGAGCCATCATTGCTTCAGAATGTGTGTATTACCTTTAACTACATTGATGATATTTCAAACCGTGCGTATGATATTTGCGATCCAGAACACCTCGCTGACGAATTACCACCACGTTCAACAGGTCTTACGTAGAAATGGATACAAAGTGAAAGTCGAAGGATCGAAACCACGAAAGACACGGATGATGATACCTAAGATGGATCGCCAGCCCACTTTCTTGTCATATCTGAGGGGATAAACGGAAAAATTTATCGAATTTCTGATAAATACTCCATAAAAACCATATTAAACATAAGAAAATAGCGCAAAATCTACGTTCCCCAAAGGATAAAATCCCATTTGAATATCCCAGGGTGTATAAAATCAACTGCAGCTGCGAAGGTTCTTACATCAGACAAACCAAGCGAACTATCTCATGCGCCATCAAGGAAACGCAAAGTAAAAAGCAACGACGTGCACAAATCTGCCATTGCTGAACATCTGTTAGACTCGGGTAACTTAATCTACTAATCACTAGACCAAATTTCAAAATCCACAGGTTCTATCTACGGAGCGCCGCTACATTCCCAAATTAGTCAAGGAAGCGATTGAAATGTCCTAATGTAATGGTTTCAATAGGGAAGAAGGCTATAAACACTCCGGCACGTGGAATCCAGTACCTATTACGAGATTCGAAAAATTTTACGCGTTTACACATGTACAGTGAAACTGTGAGTGTATTTTGTCAAAACTTTCAGTCGAGTGCGGGTTCCAGTGGTACGCTTAGCAAATTACAAAGAAAGAGGGTAGACCGTTTCGTCTGCTCCTGATTTTTGTATACGCCCGTTTCTCCAGTCACCCCGCGATCATGATGCATGCAACTGCGCTAATTATCGGGAGCTCAAACATTTTAATCACCACGGTACAAATCCCGTAAGTAATATTATAGTAATATTTATCCTGTATACGATCGTTTGGTTTATTTACTTTTAGTACATTTTTTGTTTTCGAACATTTTCAGTTTGTAATCTTTTTTTTGTTTTAGTAGTTAACTTGCCATGAGGTATAAAACGAAACGTATACCAGCAAAATATAAAATACGTAAATGTCGATGCGAAATCTCTTTGTGGCAATTCGTCAACAAATTACCTACCGACGCACATTCTGGCCATAAAATCCAAGCGCGCCTACAAACGCCTATCCTTTGTTCAAAAACGGCAGCCGAGCATTTTTTTAATTAATTGTTACCGTTCCGTAATAAACTTTACTGTCATACGAAACATTAATTTCCTCTGGGAGGGAAGAGAGAAGTGTCAGTAATTTAAACATTTACTATGCCTAGGTATGCTACACCACTGCGCTGCCAAGTATGAATGCTTATTGTGAATTATTTATACAAACTCGTTTTCTATATAAATATATTTTCTCCATGGGGGTAGGGCTAGATTTGAACTAACCCATATCTAAGCCTGTGGGAGACTTAAGACTATACGTTTCGAAGCTCTCGCAGCGTAGTCCGCTTAGCCGTTCTGAACTAATCAGTTGAGCTAAGCAACGTCCGCTGAGGTCATGAGTTGTAAGGGTGACCGCTAGTGGCAATACTACTACGCGTTTCCATGCTTCGGAGGGTGCGTTTAGCTCGGTTGATCATTTAGAACGGCAGTCGTTCTAGGTTAGCCTGAACAACATCTTCGACCACATCATCACTTACCATCAGGTGAGATAGTGGTCTAAAGCTTGCCTATAAAATGTTAAAAAAGAAACAGAAAAGAGGCAGAAAGTGGACGAAAGACTTTTAAAAAACTGTCTATCCTATGGGCATTTTCCCACCTGATGGTTGGTGATGCGGTCGAATATGTAGTTCAGGGTATCGTAGAACTACTGGTTTTTATGGACAGTTGCTGGAAGACACTGTTATAGGTGCTTGGCAACGTATTTTCTACTTGAGGGTCATAACTTGCTAGGCTGACATTCGCGAAATGCCCAATTACCATGCTATAACGAACGCCATCCTAAGACAACAACCGAGACCGACAGCTTAACGTGAGCGCAGAAGTAATGCCACAAGCGGTCACCCATCCAAGTTATGACCGAAGCGGAGCTTTCTTAACTTAGTTGGGCGGTTAAGAACGACTAAGTAAACTAAGATATAAGAGCTTCAAAAAAGTCGCAATGAAACCTTACCAGGTTAAATAATGGAGCAATGGAAACCTAACTTAGATATACTTAAGGGTGAACTGGCCGGGCCGTTCTCCATACAAACGCCGTAGGGTGATCACACCCTTATTTACGGATTTAGGTCCAAAACAATGCATAATACCGATTGATCTCGTCATTACCTAGGCTTGTATGATGCCGAAATTTTAATAAGATAATTAACTTGAGAGTTGTGAGCTTCGAAACATTTTCATATAATATTTTCAAGGCTCATAACTTTCAACTTACTTATCTTTTTAAAATTTCGGCATCATACAAGCCTGGATAATGACGAGATCAATCGGTATTATGCTTAATTCTGGACCTAAAGTCTCAAATACGGGAGTGATCACCCTACGGCGTTTGTATGGAGAAGCGACCGGCCAGTTCAACCTTAAGATTTGTGTTCGCTTAGAGATATTTTAGTACGATTTTATCACATCAGATTTTTTTATACATTATGTAAATTCCCTTTCTTCATTAACTTCAAGGTGCTCAAAGTAACTACAATTATAAAATAGGTATAGCTATCTAACTACAGTATATCTCGACAGTTTAATTAAAAAGCTTAACGCGTTAGTGGTTCTATTACGGAATCATAACACGGAGCACTACGCAGTCCTTGACAGAAGGGCACGCCTGGAGGCTCGCCTGAGGGACCCTGTTTGGCAACGGCTGATTGCTTTGCAGATGCAACGTAGACACGCATAAATGGATTTAGTTATGTAACTATAAATTCACTTAGATAATGTATATGAAATATTATTAAATCGCATTATAACCGACTTCAAAAAAGAAATCTCCCTAGCCTTCCGTGCACCACGTGGGGTTTAATAAACCCCAGCGAAACTAAAATCATCGTAACTTTTTAAACGGCTGCGCGAATTCTACGAAACATCGAGTAGCTGGAGTTGCGACGTTGCCGGGTCGCATAGTAACAGTGATTTAGTGGTAGCATCGCAGGCGCAGCAGACAGGCGCTCGCAAATTGTGGCAGGGTGTCACAAACCCCACGTGGTTCAGCACGTCGTCTAAAAGGTAAGCAGTTTTTCATGCAAAATATACCTATTTCTACATAAATATTTATTTATTTTGTTTCTTTATTACTTTTATAGTGTGTGTATTTGTTTGCAGGTATCATAATGGCTGAAGTTTATTCGTGATCTGGGATCTGGCTTTGATTGAAGACCACCTGAGAAACCGCAAAGATAATCCACGAATTCCAAGGGATTCTCGTAAGCGCATATATAAGTCTTAGTTGGTGAACCAAGTGTGGAACCACCAAAGAAGATGCCAAGACGTGTAATAAGATGTTCGGAATGCGATAGAAGAAAAGATCGAAAGACCAAGTACGGTTGTGAGCGATGCGAAGTACCTATATGCTTAGAGCACGCATATTTTTTTCTAAAAATTGTGCATATTTTTACCAGCTTGGATTTCATGAAGACTAATTATATTTATGTATTTTTATTTTATTATTGTTTCTTATCTCATTAGGCCTTGAAATAAAGGACAATAAGAAGTTTTTAGTTAAGTTTTTTTTTTACAAGTCTAAATAGAAGAAGAAGTCTCCTCTGACTTATTAAAAAAGTACTATTTTTGTTACAATGTCTAAAGATATTAAAAATGTTTATTTTACTTAACAAATTTATTTTATTTCTATCTCCTAATAGTCCAAAACAATATAAATATGAATAAAATAAACTTCAAAAATATATTCTCTATTATATAAATATAATGATGTTGGGTATAGGAAACCCCACATAGTGCAGGACGTAACTTTTACCCACGTGGTTTATGGAAGGTTAATTCGACCGCTTGTGTGTGTGTGTATGTTAGCTCAAAACTCTTTACAGGGTGAAATGATTTTGATGTTTTTCAAAATCGGGACCCTGTTACTGAGACTTCGCTGTCCGTCCGTCTGTCACCAGGCTGTATCTCAAAAACGGTGATAACTAGACAGTTGAAATTTTCACAGATGATGTATGTCTATTGTCGCTATAATAACAAATACTGGAAATAAAATAAATATTTAATGGGGGCTCCCAAACAACAAACTTGATTTTTTACCGTTTCTTGCTCTATACTAATAACAGTGACCGAAAGACGCTTTAACTATTCACAGAATATTTTGTTTTATATTTTCTTTAAATATTATTAATAAAAATAGGGCGCTCCCTTACAATAAAAGAGGTTTTCGCCGTTTATTTGCTAAAATGAAAACGAGATAATGCTACAGAACCCTTCATGCGCGAGTCCCTTTCGCACTTGGCTGGTTTTTTTACATTTGATAGCTGGTGCTTATCATGTGATCTCATTTAAATGTGAGATCTGACGCATTTGAGTGATCACTAATAATGTGTATTTTATATTGGGAGTCGGTTCCTCTTAATCAAATTTAAACTATGAAATCTGCAGTTTACAAACGTAGAATGACATTGGGAAATAAGAAGGAAGAAGCCAAAACTTGCGCGGATTGTAAAATATAAAAAGAAACGAATCCTAATAGAAATAGTAAACCGACCGAAATTATATGTATGACCAAGTCCAGCAATAGTGACTTATCTCCATATATTTGTGTACCCTTTGGAAAAATTAAAGTCTAAAATGTTTTTAGGACTAACAGAAGTAAACTCTAAGAGGTTCGAATTAAATTTTTCCTATCGTATATTTGTAATTTTGTAATGTAATCCGCATAGCAGGCGTTATTGCAAATATAACAATATTAAAAAAACTAAAAGGTTGTTATCATTTTTTCAATACCCCAGTATATATATATGAATGGTTTCACAATTAATAGGACAGAGAAAAAATTGTTTAGTCACTTATCTTATCACTTAGCATGGAATATGACCAGAAGAAGAGGCAAAAAAGATTATCGACATATTTAGTGCATGGTGCTAGGGCAATTTGAATGGTATATTGTTAGCGTAGCTACCGGTGTCTTTCAGCAGCTGCCCTGCCCAGATCCCATTCTAGGTTTATTCTAATATTATGTTTGCCCACATCATCGCTCACCAACATTTGAGAGGGTAACATATATTTATGTATGCAGAATATTATTATACCTTCATTGTGTATAAAAACGACTTACAAATGAAATAAAACCTTCACTCCCTCATGTTTTAATTTTCTTTTAGCAAAAGTTTTTCCTTTATTTTGTCTTGGGCTCAAATTTCTCATACATTTTTATGGGTTTCGGCTCCTTCATCTCACATTGCTTGTTGTTATTTTGCTTTAGGTAATGTCAAAATATTCACGATAACCTTCAAGTGTAAATAATTGAGTATGAGTGTTAATTTCATGATAATACTAAGTGGAAAAATTATCGATTTCGAAGCGCTCGTATCGAAGTTTACTTAGCTGTTCTTACCCGATCAGCAAAGTTATGCAACGCCGCCCGCGGTCATGAGTTGGATGGGTGACCGCTAGTGACATTACTACTGAGCGTTTCCGCGCTTCGGAGGGCACGTTAAGCCGTCGGTCCCGGTTGTTGTTATCAAAGTCAAAGTCAAAATCATTTATTCAATTTAGGCGTCTATGACGCTCTTATGAAGGTCAATTACAAATTTTAGTATTGAAATATTCTACATTGTACTGCCACGTTCAGCAAATAAATTGTATAGAGCCACTGTATATAAGGATGGCAGTCGTTATAGCATGGTGGTAGGGCATCAGTACAAAATCTGTCTTTCAATCTTCGATCAAATAAATTTGGATGTTTTTATTTTGTGTATTATTAATGTTTTTCCGGTAATTGGTTGATAATGTGCTTTAAAATTACAATGTCCCCCCCCCCCTCCCCCCTATTTCTACCCGTGGGTGTCGTAAGATGCGACTAATGGTATTACCCACCAAAAGGTGCAGCAGCGCTTTCTGAGGAACAGATAATTCACACTACGATTTCCAAGACGCCTGCCATGCTTAGAAATTATGGCTAACCACTGCCACCCCTAAAGGGGAAAGCCGTATTCAACCGTGGACGATCCAGCTAATATAGTACCTACCAAGAAAGCCTAGTACAATTTTAAATCCTTTTTAGCCTAAGACAACTATATAGTCACCAAGGGTAAGGGTGGGGTAAGGCAGAAAGTAGTCAAAAGCTAACCTTAGTGTAAAAAAAAACAAAATTTATATGACTGACCTCAATTTCAAAAGAAAAATAAATATAAGAACACATTGTAAGCCTGACCTGATAAATTCACGTATCACAAATTTTATTTACCAATATTTTTCTATTGAATAGGTACCGTGATGAGAACCTTTCTCACAAAAACGCTTTTAGCACCTCATGGCATTACTAAACCTTGTATCCGTGGAATTCTTTGTGACCGTAAAAGGGGAGCGTATTATGAATACTCCTTTGATGGCCCGAGACCTCTCCCGTCGTGAAAAATAAATAAAACTGTGCTCTTATGATTTTATGTAATGACGTCAACAACTTGGTAATAATAACAAAGTACATATGCGTGATGGATAACAACGATATACGCTTTAGCACCTTTAGGGATGTGTATTCATAACGCTATACAAACAACCTTAGTTTCCTCATGTTTTAAAATAATATCAAGAGTTCAATCTCGTTGAAATTTTGTGTGCATTTCCTTGAGCCTATTAATTGTGCTTTTACTTCACTAGTTTTTCGTAAAATGAGGTATTTCAAAACCATTTAGAAGATTTGTATAAGAATTCTTATTTTCGCATTTAGAGATGGAATAAATAATAAAAGGAAAAATAGGCAGACTCAAACATGCATGCAAAACATCACCCTTAGCTACTTAAACGAGTATTTATCTCATATATAAGGTCACTTATATAAAATATATATACATACAATGTAAGTGTGACTTAGTTAAAATAAGGTAATAATGTCCAATGTAAACAAATGCATTACCATAATCTCAATATTTTAAATTGAAAAGGGAGTTTGTGTCTGTTAGCCTTCCCCATACACTGCTTAACCGATTTCCATGAAATTTGTAGACAAATCAGTAGGTCGGAGATGAAGGTGGGGTCTTTCCGTTGTTCCCGAAGGGGCGTGATGTAATAGAATTAATAGCTACGTAACAATGTCGTGAATTATAATAATTCAGCATTGTAGTAAACATGTGATATCATTGTAATACCTACAACATAGTAAACATCATAAAGCATCAAGGTATTGGCATCTAAACATGCCCAACCATCTTTATTTAAACATATTTAATATTTTGTTCTAATCCGAATTTTGATAAAACTTAATTTCTCGTAGTTCATTTCACTTTCATACACATCTGTTACAAAATTACAAATTTACGACAGAAATAATTATAGTCATGTGCGGGATTCAAACCCGCGTCCATCCACCCCGGAGTATGCTATATATGCGGAGTATGTAAACATCTGGTCTAACACAAAAAATACTTTTTCAAGTTGCGACCCTAACTCTCCAGGATTTAATTAAAACTCCGGAACGCTTTACATCGGTAATAATTGCGACCGGAATAATTACAAATCTGTTTCTAGCAATTAATTGAAATTACTTAGTTGCAATGAACACTTAAAAGGGTTACACCCTACGAAATTGTCTTTTACAATTAAAGGAGTCAAAGGGGAAACGAGGTACGCTGAATAAGTAATTACTATTACAGCGAAAAGGTATAATTTAAGAAAGTAAATTTAAGAAAAATAATATCTGAAATTTTATGCAATTTTATATTGCTATCAGATATTCTGTTTAGCTTTTTATTGATATCGACAATACAATACACGAGGCTAAAAACGAACGAACGAGGTATTAGTTTTAGAAACAATCTTAATCAAATCCATAGGCTTAGAGCGTAGCAAAAAAATCCTAGGTCTGTGATCAAATCAATATAAATATTTGTTTTATATTTGCTCAATTTGCAATATTACACCGTCGGCTTGAGCTTCACCGCATAGTGGAAGGGCATTTAGTGAAGCCCGCCTGGCTAGCTACCACCAACAAGTAGAAAATCTGTTACCAGTAACTAATAGTATGTTCCGGCAGCAGTCCTTGAGAGCCAGTAAAATAACAGGCACATGAGACATAACAACTGTATACTCGTATGTCTCAGTGTGACGGGCGCAGTGCAATTCGTCACATGAGGAAATACATCTGTTATAGGCAGAGGTTAACCTGTTTAACATCAGGTAGGCCTCGTGCTTGTTCCGTCACTAAAACATTAAAAAAAAATAGATAACTGAAATTCAAAATATGTAACATATATATGACGTATGATACATATATAACTGTAATGTAGATGGCCTGGCAAAAACATTTTATTTTTATTTTTTATGTAATTGTGACGGAACAAGCACGAGCCCTACATGATGTTAAGCGGTAACCACTGCCTATAACAGATGCACTTCATCACAAGGGACGAACTGCACTGCGCCCGTCACCCTGAGACATACAGTTGTTGAGTATTACGTGCCTGTAAACATTGCGGAAGTCGTAAGAGACGACTAGAGGAAAATACCATGTAGTTAGCAGCACCTTCCGCAGAACTGTCATCTTACCCTGCGATCGCTAAGCTGCCTGCCAAGCGTAGGAGTGATGGCAAACCCTCTAAACGGAGGAGGCTGTGTTCAGCAGTACACGATCCAGATTTTAATTTCAAATATAGCAACTACAAAAATTGGAACGCTTTTTGAAAACCTTGTTAGCATGATACAATAAAAAATATTAAAGAATAACACACTAAAATATACTTATACACATCATCATATATAATTTAATAATAACAACCACTTTACATATACATAAAGTCAGTATCAGATATAAAGAAACGATGTGAATACCGATTATTTATTCGTACCTACCGAGCAATTTAGTTTCACAAAATTGTAGGTAAATATTAATAATTAATATGAGACTAACGCCCACCTGACACATGGCACGAGTAGATAATTGGATAGATAATCCACATCCACATAGGCGGATAATCACATGTGCGGGTAAAATGTAATGTACTGAACAAGAAACAGTTTTGGATATATCGCCTACGCTCTATTTACCGTTTAAATTCTGCGATAGTAAATGTCAGTTAATCAATAATGTATACAACCTTTTAACACAAAATTAATTTAAATATTATACAAACTACATTATAAAACTACTAATACTAAAAGCTTTGGAAAGGTTATGTATAAACTATAGTCGGAGCTATTGACTTCTTCACGTGAGTTATCCCATATTATTTACTAAAATAAGGGTATGTAAGTTTTGTTCTTGTATAATGTATTAGCTATCCTACTACCAATATAACAAAGGCTAAAATATATGCCTAATTGAAAACTATAACTATACGACAAGTCTTATCAGTTAATAAATGTTTACGAACTTAATATAGACCATGCTATCGCTTACGACCTTAATAAGTGAGAAAATAGTAAAAAGCTAGAGCACTATATGGGTACTTTATTGGAAGGTAACGATAATACAATACAATATTTATTTATTTTCAGAAGTCATAAGCATATATATGTAATAAATAGCGTAAGTACTTATATACAAGTTATTGTAAAATCAAATTTTCTGCTAGTTTTAATCTAAGAAGGCGCTACGAGGCCCTTATTTATCGGTGAGTGTGATTTTATCTAATAGCTCTAGACACGACTACATACTAGGACTATATAATGCCGTTACACACAGTAAAGCCTGAAGCGTTACTTAGGGGAAATCCATAATTCATCGTTACGCAGCACAGATAAGGAGAGCAATAGAGCTTTATGAACAACTTCGCGAATTCGAGTGCGTATCATTCTAGTAGATTCATAATACCAAGTACTAATAACAAATAAATATAAATATTTTCTTAAAATATTGTGCTTGTAATTAATATTTTCGAGCAAAATATAGTAAATATTATAAAAAATATATATCTACGTGATGTCGGAATGCCACGTATCGTAGCCGGAATATTTTTCGACGTATTTCGCTACTACACAAAGCATCTTCAGATGTTCTTAACTCTTCCTTCCAGATATCTTGATCAAATTCATTTTATTTTATTTTATTTTATTAGAGTAGTTAGTAGATTATTTTTAGTCATTATAGCTTTTGGTTACACTATTATGTACCTCCAGTACCCCGTTCACTTTAAGCAATCATACACGAAAAAACAAAGTGTTTCTATAGGAAGATGAGGGAATTAATTTTGATATCTGTATCACTTCACTTATTTTAGAGCACAATTCCTTAAATAAAACTATTTGACAGGACAACCACTGAATTTTTTTACCGATAGGCTGTAAACCCTCTTTCATATTCAAGATATTGTTACTTTAACAATTTCTAAGGTCTTGCAAAACAGATCCAGAGAAAACAGTTTCTGATTACTTAAATGACAAAAATGCCTGGACAATCCGCCTCTGCCAAGCTATTGCCTGTCACCTACATAATTTTAACAAATATTGTTATAACTTTATTATATATTAAGTATTATATTGCTAAAAGATGTTTAAAATAATGGCCCCGAGTTTCTTGCCCGTTCTTCTCGCAGTGGCTCTATACAATTTATTTGCTGAACGTAGAACGTACAATGTAGAATATTTCAATACCAAAATTTGTAATTGACCTTCATAAGAGCGTCGTGGACGCCTAAATTGAATAAATGATTTTGACTTTGATCCCGATTGATGTCGTAGTTTCTGTGTAAATACTACTAACATGCGCGTATCCTCATCTCTTTATTTGCACGCGGAAACATATGGTATAATATATGTATTGATCACCTCCTTAATTCTGAATACTCGTACCGTTAGTTACTAGCATTTGGTTCTAGAAACAAAAGACGTCCCTAAGTTGATAGCGGCCCTTGAGCCTCGTCCATCTTAATTCACCTCTTAAGTACTCCTGTGCCATGAATAGAAGATGAAGTGTTTGCCGGCGCTTCTAAGGAGTGCTTTCAGTTTGCCCTTAGGGCAAACTAGTGACACAGTTAGGCGCTGGGCGTGGTAACTCTATACATAATCTTACAAACTACATAATTTTAGTAACATGATACATATAACCATTTTTTACACGCTGCCCAAAAAATGGACTGTTATGTTTTCAGGGTTCATGTATGTACGTTTTTGAGTTTCTTTATTACACCATAACTACTTATTACTATCGGCTTAACAAATTTTAATGTATGAGCTATCATTAGATTCGTCTTGATAGCGCACGTGACATTGGGTTCATAAAAAAAAACAGGCTGATTTTAGACAACAAATTGTGAAATAAAAAAAACCAAACCCATCAAGTGGGGTATCAAAATAAAGACCTTTAAAAAACGATTACATAATTATATATCACTTGCAGTTACATACATAATACGATAGAACGATTTAACGTTTAATGAAAATAAATATTTTGCAGTCGGGTTTTTTACCATATAATTTTTTTTGTGTTTACTGTCCTAGTAACAGGTGAGTTTTAGCGGCTTATTTGATAGACAGAAAAACATCTATTCCAACCATTTTCTAAGTAAAAGATTAGTTGTATGCTGTGTTGTTGAAAATTAGTTAAACTTGTTCTATAAATATTTTTTCCAACAAGTAGTTAAAGCTGTGAAGGACAAATTAAGTGATGCAGCTTAAGCCCAATCGTAGAACATATAATAATACGCCAGTACCGACCTAAACTACCGGGATATGGCCGCAGATACAAGAGCGAACCCTGGCGAGAGTTTGTGCATCAATAGTACCGCTTTACTGCCGACTTTGGTATGACATTTGCATCTACCTAACTATACCAAAATAACAACTAACATCACTACATGATAGTAATACTCTCATTTTATACAATTTGTCTATATACTATTTAAACTACACCAGAGAGGGACGAATACAAATACAGAAACGTACAAAGCAAACATAGAAACGTCACTTTTAACTAAATCAGCATTACTTTGCAGGGGTCATGCCCGATGCTAATAGAATATTCATTTGTTTTGAGTTTGCTACACCAGTGAATAGCGAAGCACGCTGGTTTTACATTCACGCTACTATACTTAACATAAATTACGACTATATTATTTGTTGTTGAAACCACTGAAGATATACATTGGCAAGAATAAGTAACTAGACGAATTTCTGCAGAAATACTAAGACTTACGGTACCGTAAACAATAGTATTGCGGTTAAAACGAATACATTTATGTATAATGTATGATCGTCCGCGTCCCTCGCCTCATTCTGAGTGATGACTGCTAGCAAAATTGCACGGCTAGGGCTTACATTGATAACACTGTCAGTATTGCCACGAATCGCGTTGATTAGTATGCATTGTAGGACGAAGTTCTTTACAAAGAAAACTGTATGGTTTGATTTGATGCGATATCTATACGGTGCTGGATGAACAAATGTGCGCCAACCATAAGGGGCGATTTATATCATCAAGGAGCTTGTAATGCAAAATAAAAGGAAACGTGAATAAAATTTTGAGATTTCGCACTCTACGACCTTTTGTTAGACCGAGTTACGCAAAAATTAAAGAAAATAATACTTTTCACACGGATAAGAGACCCCGATTTCAAAATTTTTACATAGATTTATTAAGTTTGGTCACATTTTAGCGAAAGTAAAATGTAAATACTAGTTATTGTTGAAGAGTAATACCAAAATAATATTCTTTAACGCTGCATTGCGTTTTTTTCCCTATTAATCAAACAGTTATAACCGATATGTTGCCGAAACATTCGTACTTTACATACTATTCTTGTGAATTCAAATAATGATCCTCTTTTTGTTTGCTCCATATGCTGCCTACATTTTGGGTACTTTTTCTACCAATAGTATACTAAATTTATGAAAGGAACTAACTACATATATCTGCATTTATAGGTAGTATAACTGTAAATCGAATATAACTACTACGTGAAATTTTCAATGTCAATGACCTTATATAAACTTATTACGTTAAAAAAATTACATTTCATCAATATTCTCTCAACATCCACGAGAATGTACGTGGTATGTACTTGTGTTTTTATGAAATACATGCAAAAATATAAAGACTCTAATATAAAGCAAAAATATAAAGGTCTAATATTTTTATGGTTCATATGATATAAAATTCAAAGTACGTAAGATTCTTATCAGCTACAATATATACATTGAACGAGAACGATTTGAGTAATTTCGCCAAAACACTTAATCAAAACTCTTAATCTATGCCTATGTGGGGTTTTGTAACGGTCTCCGGAAAGTACCAAATAAACCTAACTATTATTCACCTGGAGGTCGGTAAATACTACTACTCACCCATATTGCACGCAGGTTCATTAATCGCGTTAATCCGAAGTGGGCCGACCTGTCCACCGCTAAGATAAACGTCGGCTACATTAAACTAGATCCCTCAAAGGCTTAAGAGTTTAAGTTCCCTTTCGATGGATTAACCCGGACATCTATTAGAAACGGCTTTAAAAAAGAGACTGTGGCTTAATTTGTTTTAAGATATGAGTGAGTGTCGAAAGGCAAATATTTGTAAGCGGCGACAACAAAACAAATGTGTTCAAAGTCAATTGGGATGTTTACTGATATGTTCACGAAAAATAAACTTATTTAGGAATTAAGTACCTTATGTAGCGGTTATATAAAAATTATGACTCGTTGCTGGAGTGGCGCAAAGTATCGTTGGAAATTATTTGATCATGGGATCTATTCCCATAATCATTACCTGTCCGATGATCGGGTTTTTGAGATAAAAAAGCTTCTCAGTAGCAGCTTCGGGTATGGAATTGTAAATGGACGCCAAATTTCAATGGCAGATGCAACACTGACAGTAGCTCCCGTAGCGGCCGTATAAATAAAGAAATAAAGTAAGTATTACAAACATGATTGTACCAAAGTTATTTGTATACTATTTGCAATATGATGGGCTTTGGGAAACATCCTGCAATGCCGCAATACTTACAGAGTACAATAAATTGTAATGACTAGTCTAAGGCGCAGTAATTAAAACTCGTAGATACGAAGACAAGCGAAGCGAGGAAAAGCATTAGGTTACTGGTGGTGATAGTCATTTTTGTAAAAATGTTTTTGAGCATTGGTGCCAGTATACGATGCCAGTATCCGATGTCTATCTATTGAAAACCGGATCCTTACCGAGCGAACATCACCGAGTGCGAGCGAGTGATACCAGTTGACCGCGCAAAGGATAAACGCGGCGTGGGGAGATTTATATTGACAATTCTTCTAGCTCGAATAAATCCTGTTAAAATCTGCTAATCCTTTTTGAAACGATGCTTATATCATACTAGAATTATTATTTCAAGTAGCGAGCAGAAGCATACAAATTTCATGTAGATTTCACTTAGCAGTATACAATAAAGACAAATATACCAAAATAAACGATTATGCTTCTGCAAAAAGAGTAAAAAATCAAGCGTGTTTATAAATAGAATGTGTGTTCTAGGCATTAACCTAACTGAAAATCCTTATAATTTTTGTTATCAAAAGACAAAGAAAATTATTTTGTTACTTGTATCGTAACGTTACATATCGTTATTTAAAATAGGCAAATAAAGTTATCATTACGAATTTATGGCACCGTTACCGAGTAACTATGCGATGTGCATACATCAGCCAACAGTAATTTTATCAAATCGCATCTACGGTTGGCCGGCATCGATACCGGCCACGGATGTGGCTCAATTATTAACGATGCTCATCGATGACCAAATTTAACGATAACCCCCATATCTAGTTACTGGTGACCACAACGCAACCGCAACGCATTTATCTGCATTATCATTTATGAATATTGAAATTGACGTATTTTGATTCTCCCTACCTTAAAGTAATAACATCGTTGCTTCGTTCAAATAAATATCGTTAAGTTTACTGTATCGTAACCGGATTCGGACTAACTAATGAAATTATTCGCAACGTAATGTGGTGGGACATGGGCTGAATTCTTTTTGAATTGAATTCACTTTTATGCTACACTACACACCGATGTGTTATAGCTGGGTTTGGATAGACTGTTTCAAGATAATGCAGCGCAGACTACGGATGACAGTCTGTGTTGCATCTGCCTTTGACGTATTTATTGTCATGCTGCATGCACACGCTTGGTCATGCTTGAGATGTATTTCTAGATAACCTATTATAAATAAAATTTGTAGTAAAATTTTAAAATGGAATCAGATTATTATTTATTTTTACCGGCGGTATGCCTTTATGAACAAAATACTACGAACTATCTACAACATTACAGCTACTACAATAAAATCATTTAGATACCCATACGTTATTACAGACTCACAGGCACTGCAAATGCTCCAGCCCACTACTAGTTGGCAGCGTGCCTTGCATGCTGGCAGCATTGCCCCGTTGGATTAATACGATTAATATGATATGTACTGTCACGATCATAGTTGTCACAACTGTTGTGTTGTTGGTTCTAAAAGGGTGTTTAAAATCCATCTACTTCATTTGGTACAATGGAAGACTTGGCGGGCTGCTTTCCAAGCTGCGCGGCGAGCGTCTGAACGTAGCATCATGGTACGAATATGTAAAATATACTACGTTAAATCAATATTTCAGACAAACAACATTAACGCATTCAAAGAAATCTCTATCCCTAAAACAAAAGGACAGATACCGTCGATGATAAAAATTCATCGCGAAAAAGTCCATAGTACTTAACGAAAGTTAAGTTGAAGTTCTTTCAACATCTGGCGCAAATTGGGAGGACTGCCAAAACTAACAGATAAAGTTGGAGAAAATCCGATACCAACTTTCTAGGAAGCGAGCCTTGGTGTAAAACATAAGTGTGGGTGGCATACGCCTACATTTATTATAGCTATATGAACTACTCCTATGAAAGCATTGTTGCCATTTTCTTTTAGAACTTCTGTGTTTGTTTATGCAAATCATCACGCCTGAATTCCCTGAAGGGGTGGAAGGGGTATATTATACACCCACGTTTTCCAGTGTGTTGGCCTCATGAAGTATGGGGTGAGCTTATAGCCATTTACTGGGAACAGTTCCTGATTTTATCCATCCGTCCGAACTTTAAAGGGCTGTGTCTCTAGAACCGTAATAGGTTGACGGTTGAAATTTTCACAGATTATGTGTTGGTATGGCGGAATATGGTATGGTATGCCCGTGGGGTACCCTAACTTAGGTGTCGTAAGAGGCTGGGCGGTCAGCTTCGGGAACTGTTCGACGCGTGCCTCACGTCGGGTCAGTTCCCGAAGCTCTGGAAGGACGGGCGATTGTGCCTGTTGCGGAAGGAAGGGCGAGACGCAGACTCGCCCGCCGCATACAGGCCAATCGTGCTGCTGGATGACACGGCGAAGCTACTGGAGAGAATAGTGGCTTCCCGTGTCATCCGGCACCTGGGGGGAACTGGGCCTGGCCTTTCAGAGGCCCAGTTCGGATTCAGGGCAGGGCGGTCGACGATAGACGCCCTGCTCTGGATCAAGGGGTGGACGCAGGACGCGGTCGGCGGGGGGGAAAAGGCGTTGGCTGTCTCGCTGGACATTGCCAACGCCTTCAACAGCCTACCACACGGAACAATACGGGAGGCGCTCCGCTATCACGAAGTGCCCCTGTATCTGCGTAGGCTGTTGGCCGACTACCTCCGGGACCGCGAGGTCCTGGTGGCCCGACGCGACGGTCTGAGGCGACGTCGCGTGTCCTGCGGGGTTCCACAGGGGTCGGTGTTGGGACCGCTCCTGTGGAACATTGGCTACGACTGGGTGCTCCGCGGCACGTTTCCTGCAAGTATGCGGGTTGCGTGCTACGCGGATGACACCCTAGTCGTGGTCAAGGGGAGGGACCTCGGGGAGACGGTGCGGCGGGCTACGGTGGCCACAACACTCGTGGTCAGCCGCATACGTGCCCTGGGGCTGGAGGTCGCCCTCTCCAAGACCGAGGCCCTAATGCTCCATGGGCCTCGGGGGGGACCCCCTCCAGGAACGAACGAGGATAGACCTGGACGGGGTCCTGGTCCGGGTTGGGACCCAGATGAGGTACCTGGGTCTCATCCTGGACGGGCGGTGGACTTTTGGGGCCCACTTCAATCAACTGGCCCCAAGTCATAAGCGCCGCAGCTGCCCTTGGGAGGCTGCTGCCCAACGTGGGCGGCCCGAGCGCCACATGTCGTCGCCTGTACTCCGGAGTGATCCGGAGTATGGCCTTGTACGGGGCACCTGTCTGGGTGGGCGCCCTCGGTCGCGCCAATAAGGCCCTGCTGCGTCGTCCGCAGCGGGTCATCGCGACGAGGGCGATACGCGGGTACCGGACGGTGTCCTGGACGGCGGGATGCGTGTTGGCCGATGATCCCCCCTGGGAGCTCCAAGCGGAGATCCTCGCCGAAGTTTACCACTTCGAGGCGGCGAGGAGATCCCGCGGGGAGCCTCCAGCGTGGGAGGAGGTCACGCGCATGCAACGGCAGGCGCGGGCCGCCCTGTTGCGGCGGTGGACGGAGGACCTGGCTCCACCAGTCCCTGGACAGAGGACGGTGGATGCCATTCGCCCGGTCCTCCGGAGGTGGGTAGGGCGGCGATTCGGGTCGCTCACCTTCCGATTGGTGCAGGTGCTTTCCGGACACGGATGTTTCGGAAAGTACCTGCATCACATCGCAAGACGTGAGGCGACCCCCGCCTGTCACGAGTGTGGAGCGCCAGAAGACACGGCGCTCCACACGCTGGAGGAGTGCGCCGCGTGGAGTCCCATGCGGCACGCCCTCACAGCGGTCATAGGCGCAGATCTGTCGCTGCCGAGCGTGGTTAACGCTATGCTCGGCAGCGACGGATCGTGGCAGGCGGTGGTCTCTTTCTGCGAAGAGGTGATGGCGCAGAAAGAGGCCGCGGAGCGGGCGAGGGAGGACGACGTCCTCGCAGACCAGCTCCGGCGTAGACGAACTGGGGGAAGGAGAAGGCGATTCGGGCGCCTTCTCGCTCTTACCTAGTGTTGTGCGGATCATCGGTGGAGAGTCGGGGGATTCTCCACTGGCTTGCACGATCCCACACGTCTGGGGGATGGCCCTAATGAGCTGGGTCATCCCTCCATTGGCCGGGGCCCGTCACCGGTGACGGGCCAACCGCCGGGGCGAGATGGTGATTGCTAACGCTACCCCATCTCGCCCCGACTAGGCGGCAGACTGCTCATCCCGGGTTTTTTAGTGGGTAACCTCACTTACTACCCCCCCGTGGGGGTAGTAAGGCCCCTCAGGCGAGGACTCCCACATAACCACTCTGCTCCCCCCGGAGCCGGGTGGTATCCATAAAGGATTTTCCCGGGTCAAAAAAAAAAAAAAAAAAAGGTGTCGTAAGAGGCGACTAAGGGTAACATACCAGAAGGTGGGCAGTAGCACTTTCTGAGGAACTGATATCTCACACTGCGATCCCGAAGACGCCTGCCAAGCGTGAATATTGTGGGAAGGCTGTGTTCAGCAGTGGACTATCCGTCTGATACAGTACAGTACAGTATGGAGGATTGCCTGATAAATAATAATAATAGCAAAGAAAAGGGGTCCCCATACCTAAATGTTTTTGTTTTTGCGTTGTCGTAATAACGGTATTAAATACAAGCGTCAAACTTGGTACGATTATATTCCAATACCTACCGTATATAAACAAATAATAAAAACTAGCCATGTAATCCCACTAAGGATCGCGAACTGTACGATAAAAAATACGGTTTTTGATGGTCATTGAACTTATTAAAAACGGGAGAATCGGCACCCATACCTCGAATATGACAATGTTAAATCAGGCGACGTCTCCTGATTGAGTCTCATTAGAGTGCATCTGTGCATCTACTGCATGCTTATCTTCCTGTCTTTCTCATTCATTAAAACGTGTCATATAGGTACAATGGATGTGTAGCGTGCACGTTATATACTTGTGTTATTTTTTTTCCACATTGTATTATCGTGATATGAGAGCATACCTTATCTCCCTTTTTTATTAAAATCGATGTTTTTGGTACATTATTCATATGGAACCCTCGGTACGTACGTTTGACTCTCACTTAACAGGTTTTTTATTTTTGTTAGACGTTGTAAAATAATAATTTTAAGTTACTTGTTTCCCAAATCATACAGATTTTTAGGATTTTTAGCTATGAATGTGTCGAGTGAGAAAACGGGACTATATTACTAAGCTTACTCGTCGACCTACCTTTAAAGTGCTGTGTCTATTAAATATTAATCGGAACGCAGTTAAAATATACACAGAATTGAATAATTATGTCATATTGCCTGAATAAACAGGGGGTCCTGCAAAAGAAAAGTGTATTCTCAATGTTAAAAAAGAAGTCAAGTGAGAGTTGGGTGTCGCTCTTTAAGGGTTTTGCATTGCATAGAAGAGCACTTTTTGAAGGCTAGCCTGGCTAGCTACCAGCCTAAATAAGTAAAATCTGTCGCAAAGCACCTAAAAGTGTGTTCCGGCTGCAGTCCTTGCGAGGCAGTAATTTGTGACGAAATGCATATGTTATAGACAAATATTACCGGTTACCATCAGGTGGGCTTCAACTTGTTCCATCACAAACCCATAAAAAGGGCAAAGTTCAATGTTTCAGTACACATCTGAGAAGTGAGTCAGTAATTTAATACGTGTAATACGAATGCATGTTCTTTTTAAAGGGTGCCAAACTTTCATTTCTATTATAATTCAAGTAAGCTTATATATTTTACATATGTATATTATGTTGCTGATTCTCATTTTTCATTCGTTTATAATAAAATGTTCATTTTATATCCGAAAATGTCCTTTTTCAGCTTCGTTACAATGTTTAGATTACTTTCAAACAGGTTTCTATCCTAATGGTATTTAATTATTACTATAAATAATTGTAATGACGTCTTGTCCCTCAATAAATGTTCTTTGGGTGAAACTAGTCCACCCACAACACAGGGTATCCTAGTGTGGGGGCTAGTGTGATGTAAGACAACTTTCATGTTATGTTTATTAATATATAGACATATTATATAGATAAATGCTACTCATATAATGTTAAAATTTTTATTTGTGTCTAATCTATGTACCTGTTTTTTTGCACATTAAACATTATTATTATTACATTATCCAAAACCTTTTTTCGAATTAAGTATCTAAGCATCAGATATGTAATTGTAAGTATGATACATTATTTGTGTATTCTTACTATCCTACAATGAATAACTTTGGATATTTTGTTGGGTTCGATTATACTGATTTGAAATATAGTTGGTAGGTTAGTTAGTTTTTAAACTTCCACCTATCTAACTGCCCCTACATACTGTACCTAGTAGGGACAGAAGTTTAACGGGAAAATAAATTCTCTCTATATAAGTTTACGCAACTTCCGTATACAAGGAATCTTCATGTTACCCTGTACTCAGTATATGTAAGTTTCGTATGCCCGCAGTTTATCCCAGTAAATCTTGCTTTAATACAGCTGTAACTTGGCATTGCAGATGTTGAGTAGAGGCTGTTGTTTTACTAAATTATGTATTGATTTTTTGTGAATTTCCACAGGCTCGCTCGCAAGACTAAGAAAAGCTTAGACTTTTTTAATTTACTTTTAAAACACGTTGATATTTGCGGGTACCAGACCCGCACAATAATTATATATTTTAGATAAAGACTCTAAGTTTTTTTTTAAATTTTCTATGGGTTTATATAGAAATACTGAAAACCGGGATTCCCCTGTTAAAATATCAATACTGGTTTTCAATAAAAGTCTAATACCGCTATGACCTAAACCAAGGTATTTACAATTCACGCAATCTAAATTATTTTAAATTGTCTTTTAAAATTCTCAAGATCTTTTATAACATTATGTAGATACAAATTATAAGTATAATATGCTCAAATTGATTCTGTGAATGATTCTTGTCGAAACTTTCAACAAGGAAAAGTGGCGAGTTATATTGGTGCCAAATTTGCCACTTCTAAACTCTCAAACAAATCATCGAACCCTTTGTTCAATGGACGCACAATAGACGTGAAATAAACTTTTTCGAGAGCTTAATAATTCCGCGTCCCAAAAGTTATATTGCTCGGTATATGAAGTTACGCAGAACAAAGAAACTTTGTAAGTTTTGTCAATCAGAGGCGACGCATAAGATATTCTATGATACGTTATTCTAAGGCTATGAGAAAACTGAAAATACTACATTCATATTGCTTATAGTTTTAAAGTTTTATGCGTCAGAAACTTTCATGGATATAAAGAAAATTCAGTGCCATTTCAAGGACTCATACGCTACTTATTCTCAGATTCTCCCATCGCCACAGAATAAAAAGGACCAGAAGTATTCAGCAAAACCGTTCCGATAAATAAGCGACTTTTTTATTTATTTACTTAATACTGTTTTTTTATTATTTTCCCACTATCTCGTGATGTTGATCGATTCTAGATACGAAGCAATAAAGTGCAATTCAGCTCGCAAAGCACAGAATACCTAATATTTACATTCACTTACAAGACGTCTCTCTTTCTAACGCATAGCCAGGCATAGCTCTGATCTCTTCTGATGCGACACGCACCGTAGACTAATCCCGTCTGGACGGATACGCCTATGTACCTGTAGCTGTTTACCTAAAGAGCAGAGTGAGCCAGGCCAGCTCTCGTACTAAAATCCATTAGGTATCAGTACTAGTAGTTGTATTTATTTATAGCTAGCTATTGACCTATATCTCATCGATGGTAAGTGATATGTGGTCAAAGATGTGGTTCAAGCTAACCTAGAATTACTGGCTTTCAAGGCCTAACACACCTTTAGGTTCAAAAGTTTTTATTTTTGCATTAATACCTGCTCAATAAATAATATAACAAAATTTTCTTTTTTCATATTTATTCATCTCTTTAGGACGGTTAAACGATATGAGCGAAGGGATAAATTTGCCATGACTCACTCAATGCGACAGTTCTGTTGGAAGAGCATATCCCGGCTATAGGGATGCATGGTTGCGGGTTCGGATACCGCTCGTTGTTAAAATGTTCCCTTTGTCGTAAATTTTGTAAAATACCGTTAGGTGTTTGGTGACAGATTTTCTAGGTACTTCATGGTGGTAGCTCAAGCTATGCGAGCATTCTCAAAATGTTCTACCACCATGCTATAACGACTGCCATCCTAAGTAATAGCCGAGTGACGGCTTAACGTGCTTTCCGAAGCACGGAAGCACTCAGTAGTATTTTTTTTTATGCTTGATAGGATAGCCTTTGACCACTCTGATGGTAAATGATTATGTGGTCGAAGATGTTGTTTAGGCTAACCTAGAATTACTGGCTCTCAAGGACAGCTGCCGGAACACACTATTAGGTGCTTGGCGACAGATTTTCTACTTGAGGGTGGTAGCTAGCCAGGCGGGCATTAGAAAAATGCCCTACCACCATGCTATAACGACTGCCATCCTAAGATGACAACCGAGACCGACGGCTTAACGTGCCCTCCGAAGCAAGAAAGCGCTCAGTAGTGATGTCACTAGTGGTCACCCATCCAACTCATGACCGCGGCGGAAGTTGTTTAACTTTGCTGATCGGTTAAGAACAGCTTAGCAAACTTCGCTACGAGCGCTTCGAAATAATGTAAAAAGCAGTCACAAGCAATCTTCGAGCCCTTCATAGTAAGTACCTTCTGAAACCTTCTGTAGCAGTGATGGCTCATTGGCTATGGACTGCGGCGCAGCAGGTCCATGGTTCGAATCCCACCGCGGGCTTTAGATTCACCGCATGGTGGTAGGACATTCTGCGAAATTCCGTCTGGCTAGCGACAAGTAGAAAATCTGTCGCCAAGCACCTAACGGTGTTTTCCGGCAGCTGTCCTTGAGAGCCAGTATTTCTAGGTTAAACCTTTTTTGCTTTTCTAACACATCATCACTTACCATCAGGTGAGATTGTGGTGAAAGGCTTACCATCAGCAATAAAAAAAAACGTCTTCAAAATGTATTGATCAGTTTTCAACTGTATCGGTGTTAAAAATATACAATACCTAATAGTGTTGTTTATTATGTAATCTATCAAAGAAATTTCTATTTAATATAGTTTCGTACCACGTTCCAAAGACAATTTAGATCCGAGCTCAAGGCCTGCGAAATCTAATTTAGAAAGGCGTATCTCGCGGCGGGAGTCTCAGCATCGGATTATTGATGTCGCGAGTGTATTCTCCAAGATTGCTTGCTTTAATTCCATTTTAATTATGAGCCTAATGTCTGACATTGTTTGGTTCAGTACTCCTGAAAGTTGTGGTATAACACGGCGTTTAATTCTTTTGCGTTTATTAAGTTTTAGCTAATACTTAGTTGTAATTAACCGCTCAAATAAGATGAGCAACGTCTGCTACGGTCATTGGATGGGTGACTGCTGGCATTGCATGCACAGCGCTGCATGGTTTGGAAAGCATATTAAGCCGCCGTCGTTGCCGGATGTTACCTTGTCGTTAGGTTATGTAGGAAAGCTAAGGGCAGTCTGCAAACTTCGACACTGCTTGTCAGTAAGACATTTTGCACTAGCTACCCTCAAGTAGAAATTCTATCGCCAAGCACTTGGCGGTGAGTTCCAGCCGTTGTTTTTAATAGTTGATAAGCTAGCCTTTGATCAGTATCTAACTTGATAGTGAGTGATTATGCGGTTGAAGATGTTGGTCAGGTAAACCTAGAATTACTGTTGTCAAGGACGGCTGCCGAATCATGCTGTAGGTGCTTGGTGGCAGTTTTTTTCTACTGAACGAAGTAGCATGGTAGCCAAGCGGGCATAAAGCTGTTCTTGAGAGCCAGTTCATATCCAAGGTAATGCCTGTTTACTAACTTTGACCATAAGGCTAAATGGCTAGCCTATTAGCAATAAATAAAATAAAATCCCGGCTTTTCATATTATTAAAATAATTAATTAATTAAATTTAAATCATGTTCTTATAATGTACTGTTACTGTTGTTTTTGATAATAAATTATTCGTATTCCCGTTCTTATTCTTAGAAAATTAAAAATAATATACATTTTTCTCATACCGTTAAAATTCTAGCAGGCAGAAGTCACTACCTGGGTGTTTTTTTTAACAAGTGACTCTTTAAGCTGAAGATCTCGCGACTAAAATGTGTTTTTTACATTTGTTGTGTTTTGAAAAAATTACAAACAGAATCAACAATAAAATTCGATATCATTATCGAATCTGCTTACAAATTTTACGGTAGTCGGTTGAGAAATGCGACATGTAGAGGAGAACAACCGGGCAGACATGCGAAAGCATTTTTGCTCAAGTTGAAAAGAGACGCTTCGCACTTTCTCCGTCAGTTAGTCGTCATTTATGAAGCGCTCGTAGTGAAGTTTACTTAGCTGTTCTTAACCGATCAGCAAAGTTAAGCAACGTCGCTGGCGGTCATGAGTTGGATGGCTGACCGCTAGTGACATTACTACAGAGCGCTTCCGTGCTTCGGAGGGCACGTTAAGCCGTCGGCCCCGGTTGTTGTCTTAGGATGGCAGTCGTTACAGCATGGTGGTAGGGCATTTTGCGAATGCCCGCCTGGCTAGCTACCACACTCAAGTAGAAAATCTGTCGCCAAGCACCTAACGTTGTGTTCCGGCAGCTGTCCTTGAGAGCCAGTACATCTAGGTTAGCCTGTACAACATCTTCGACCACATCATCACTTACCATCAGGTGAGATAGTGGTCAAAGGCTAACCCATCAGCAATAAAAAAAAACAATGTAAAAAACTGTAAAAATACCTTGCTTATATGAAGGGTCCTCAGTAGATCCGTTTTTGTTATTATCTAATATTTGTTAGGCAATCTGCCATATTACTTAGCACCTACTTTACAAAGATTTCATCCTCTTCCAAAGATATAGCTCTTCAAAGGTCGCTCGAAGGACGGACAGCAAAGGCTTTGTAATAGCGATCCGTAATTAGGCCAAGGAAACATTAAAAAGCATGTTGAAAATTTAACTGAAAGTTTGAACTCTGAATTAAAAATAACCTGTCCAAAATAGGGCTACAATACAATGCGCGCTATTGTTGTGTTGTTTATTTCCTGATATTTGGCTTTTTAATGTCATTGAATTCAAATTAAATAACACCACAAATTCCTCACTTAAGTGACTTAGCGAAACCGCCTTCAGGTTACATTACAACTGTAACAAAATCCCCGTAATCTATATCCACACTTCTACACTAATATTATAAAGAGGAAAGATGTGTATTTTTCATAATAACAAATATTTTTAAAATATTTTAAGAAAACATCAAATTAATATTTTCATAAAACACTTAAAACATATATCTAGTGACAATTACGCCTAATTTAAGAAATATATGTTATTATTAAATATGGATTTCCGCAAAGAAACGCCTGAATTGATTAATTCATTTGTATTTTTGCTTGTAACAAATAAACTTAAAAACTACTGGACCGTTTTGAAAAATTATTTCACCACACCAGAATCCTACACTATCTCTGATTAGCTATAGAATATTAAACAAATTAAAAATCCGTATGAAAACTTCTATAATGTTGTCTTAGATTTTCGCGTTTAAAGTTGTTTAATTACTAAACTTCTATAATGTTACCCAACGTGTGAAACAAATTCCAAAAAAATATATACTATATCGCGTACGCTGCGGAAATTGTTGACAATAGAGCAAAGTGATGTACTACAATTTTATAGATATCAATATCGACAAAAAAGTCCGCAATACCATATGTCTAACTATTACAGTTATGTCACAATAACTACTTTATATGTGTTTTAATTTATTATTTTTGTTAAATACCCGTTAGTACCGCTAGTAGACAAATGCATTAATAAATATTCTACGCCTTTTTATTAAATAAAATTGATTTATTTAGAGATTCGTCGGACTTTGAAGAGGCGAGTATTTTCGCCTCAAAGAAGATAACCTTGGTAGCCTATGATTTAGCGGCTGCTGGTTTGTGAGAGCGGTACCTGAGTTGATCGGTTTTCGGTGGTTGAACTTAATGGTATTGACTATTGGAAAACCAGAAAAAAGAATTGCTTTTATTGGTTATCCTCTTTTGAAAATAAGGTTTATTTTAGGTTCTGTGATAAAATTATAGCTGGAATAAAAAACATATTTTTGAAGCGTAAATTGTTTAGCCCTGCGTAACTGATCAGCTAAGTTAAGCAACATCCGCCGCGATCATGACTTGGATGGGTGACTTCTAGTGACATTACTACTGAGCGCTTCCGTGCTTTGGAGGGCACGTTAAGCAGTCAGTCCCGGTTGTTGTCTAAGGATAGCAGTCGTTATAGCATTGTGGTAGGCCATTTTACGAATGCTTGCTTCCAGCTACCACCCTCAAGTAGAAAATCTGTCGCCAAGCACCTAAAGTTGTGTTCCGGCATCAGCTTTTCTTAAAAGCCAGTAATTCAATCATCTTCGACCACATCTTTACCAGGTGAGACAGTGATCAAATGCTATCATATCAGGTAGAAATATATAAATGCATATATCGGGTTCAAACGAATTTTGAGAACTCCTCCATTGATTCATAGTATTAAAATGGTAGTGTTGCCCCTCCGATTTTTATTCAGGAACTACATCGTACGTGATATTGGCCTCTTTGAGAGCATGAACGTTATTTACAAGCGACGCAGGATAGCTTTGACCGACGTAATCCCTAGAGTGTTGTGTTATTATAGCGCAAATTGCTTTGTTGCCTTTTTATTTGGGTACGAAATGTAAGCTCGCGTGAAATGCTCTTTGTTACAATTTTATGAATATGTAATACGATGGTATTGGATGTTTCGTGAATTATTTAAACTCATTTTTTATATTGTTGTACGTCGCATTTTGATGACTGTTATTCTTTCAGTTCAATTACGAGTGCCAGAAATGATTGTGAGAGCATGTACTTTCATACTTAGAATAAATTTTACATTCAAAACTTATTTATATTCGAAAGTTTCGATGTTAAGTACCATATATGTATTTGGCAGATACGTATAACAACACAACAAACACTCAATTTACCAAGTACGCGATGTACTAACCATTTTATTACCCAATTGAACTTACTCAGATGTCCAATAATTATTACTTAGATTACCAAAACACAGATGGCCAAAAATATCTTTTGGTATTAAGGTTACGTAATTTTCAATGGTATGACAGCTGTCAAAGTGACACTTGATGTCATATTTTAACTTAAGATGGAGTAATAACAAAGGATCGGTTATTTTTTAAAGAAGGAGTACCGTATGGATCAATAAATATGCACAAATAGTTGTGATAACTTTGCATTTAGAACACTTATAAATACTCGTACGTATAGGTACATCAACCTTTTCAAACTCATAAATTAGTCTCAAAGAGAGTTGTTGAGAAGTTTTACCACTCCCGCAGTGAGGGAAGACCTTCTATCGATTTCTTTTAACTCAGAGTATGGCATAAAACGTGAGAGTTTCTGAACTCTCGTTACCAGTGCACACTTACTTTGAAAACTACGAAACCAACATGTGTTAAAAATATGGCAAAGAACTAACACAAAACGTAAATATTTTTCTTTAATGTAAGATAAGCTTTATTTTCTTTTTAAGGTCTAAAGCTGAAATAATGGTTCGTAACTGAGAACCAATTTTACACATTTTAGCTCTTACCTAAAGACCAGGACTGTTACATTAATTGCATGTGTCAATATATATATTTTTTTCGATATATACGTAAAAGGGCAATTTTATTTAAAACCATAACTAAACTTTTTCTCGATACAAAATTTCAATTTCAACTTGGTAAGTTATGTTTCACAACCCATGAAGATTCAGTTCTACAGCTAATTTCTAAATTCTGTCAAATTTCGTAAAGATATCTAATTAATTTTTTTACCCCTGGAGTGCCAGAACATTTTATTCTATGACCGGGCTAGAATATCACTCCCCCATCTCTACCTGTGGGCGTCGTAAGAGGTGACTAAGGGTAACACACCAGAAGGTGGGCAGCAGCACTTTCTGAGGAACTGATATCTCACACTGCGATCCCCAAGCCGCGTGCTAAGGGAAGGGGATTATGGTGAACCCACGCATATTGGGGGAGGCTGTGTTCAGCAGTGGACTACCCGGCTGATACAGTATAGTACCGAATTACAAACTTAGGTTATCAAATTTGCAATAAGTATAATATTACACCCGCGCATGATAAATGAAGGAACTAATTGATTCTTCGTTTATCCATGCCATTACCTTAACAAGCCTGCTTCAAGTTCCGTGGACCTGCATAAACGACTTACTTACAACAGATTTAATTCAGAAACCAACAAAGCAGATGTCTCTTTCACCCTCCTGCTTTCCTAATAAAGTTCAACTCAGCTTTCATGGCTCTTCACGTCGTTTTTAATAAGAGACCTTTCAAACCTCTGTTCTGTTTTGTTTGTTTTAAACTTTAAGTGAAAAGTTTTTAATTGACACCTCTCATTCTTTGTCTTCAGAATTCGAGTCGAAGTTTTGAGAGCGATCAATAGTTACCTGCGTTGCCATGACAACTAACCCGCTCATTTTTTGTCTACTTGCTTTATGGGTAGAGGTCAAATGCCGTGTTTAATTTTGATGTAAAGCTATCAAAAGAAGTAGCCTTCTTATACAATTTCACAAATTGTTTCATTTTTGCATGAAACTGCGTATTTGTTCGTGTAGAATAAAGGTTTGTATGACGTTGAGTTTGAACATCATACAAACCTAATAGATTAATAGATTCAGAATGTCTTAAGGAAACATTAAAATAATATTTTTTAAGAAACAAAATATATAAAAATATATCAAGTGATAATTCCGCCTAACATTACTGTAAAAACGACGTGACGTCATAAACGATATGTAGCCAAACCGAAAGAATTTTCATCACGTTCACTTCTACAAGAAGCAATCCTCAGGAGGTCTTGACTCTTCGAGCGCACGGTCGAGAATGAGCGGCATAGCACGCCATTATAAAGGCACGAAATAGTTATGTATATGTTACCGCTAGAACCGGAAGCGCGGCTACGTCTTGTTTTAGCCGGTTAGAACTAGGTGTAGCCATTTACTCTTGGTTAAATCTAGTATAATAGCCTTATTGATAAAATAAATTAATATCAATTCTATGCGGACTTTTAGAAATTCATCAAATATACCTTATTAAGTATCAATCAATTCATGTTGTCAGTTTTAAAGATTACGACGAGATGAAGAGTAGAGCCTCGTCAGTCGTATTTAATATTTCTTTTATATATTTTCCACTGCAAATACAAAAAGTCTTCTTATGCCTCTGGTACCCTACAACACATACTTATGTTTCATTCGCAACTTGCTACGAACCTCCAGTTTCGTAAGTGACCAAAAATAAATAATGTCTGCGTAAAGAGTAATATATTCTTTAATGTACACTTAGTAAAACTAGAAACAATACATTTCACTTTTACTAATTAGAAACCCTATTATTTTAACCCCTTAGGGGTAAAGGGTTAAAATAAAATATAGAAGGTTACACATGGATGGATGGATGGATTCAATATAATATATTAATGATATATGATAAATAAAAGGCTTTTAAGAGTATATATACTATGATACCATACACATAAATTAATTTTGGAAAGGCGTTCTTACGATGGTGCCCATACAATTTTCATGGAATTTTAATTTTTATTTAGCCTTAATTGAATAAATGATTTTGACTTTGACTTTGTACCAACAGAACTATTGTCACTAAAAAGTTGCACTAATTTAGCAACCGGACTAATAACCGAACTACTCTTACTGTCGAGTAGTTTGTGTCAAACATTATGAAATGCCGTTTCTATTTGAGAGCTTTCGCTAGATCCGGGTTTACATTTGGAACTGCCTAGGACTCTATGATATTTACCGGAAAGACTGACCAGATTAACACTATTTCGAAATCGTAAGAAGAACTTCAATGCAGTCCGACATCAGTCACAATCTTTCCGGTTAATGTCACGTGAGTTCTAGACGGTTCCTAATTAGTAAATTGAAAGCAAGTTTTTCTACTTTTACTAAGTGCACAACAAATAATGTATTACTCTTTACCCAGATATTATTTACTTTTGGCCACTTACGAAACCGGAGGTTCGTAGCAAGTTGCGAACGAAACATAAGTATGTGTTGTAGGGTACCAGTTACATACGAAGACTTTTTGTATTTGCGGTGGAAAATATATTTCTAACAACAAATTTGTTATGAAAATGGGAACATTTTTTTTTTAAATGTAGCCTACTACAACATTTAAAAGTGTGTAATAACTTGTTGAAGTCGGTAACATGATAGTTTAAAAGTACCTATTATCAAATATTGTGCGCATGGTACCGACTTCGACAAGTTATTTCACACTTGAGTGTTGAAGTCGGTACCATTTTTAGGTGAAAAATATTTTTTACACTTTTTGTGACCTTTTCTACTCACGGGATCGATTGTCATTTACTGTCAATGACTATAACATCAAGATAGGAACTTCCGAACGCACTTTTCAGTTATAGAAGTGTATTTTAAAAAAGGCTGAACAGATTTTGGTAAAATTTAAATGGACCTACACGGAAAGCATCAGATTTTAAATAAAAAAGAATCATCAAAATCGGTTTACACAGTCAAAAGTTAGGAGGTACAAACATAAAAAAAACAGTAGAATTAAGTATTAGTAAAATGTAAATACGACTGAAGAGGCTCCACTCTTCAGTCGTAATCTTTATAACCGATAACATGAATTGATTGATACTAAATAAGGTATTTTTATGAGAGATATTAAAACTCTGTATGTACTTTAATAATAGATACATGATAAGTACGTTGTTCAAAACTTCTTTAAAATTAATCCTTGTTTCTCTTTTATTCAATAGAATCAGCTTATTTGTGGATAAAGTAGGCAATACTCCATCCACAACAAACATGCTCACAACGCCTGCGGTTTCATCTCTAACATCTTTGATACACGATCTTGTGCTGTTCAGCGAAGCGTGTTCACCAAACATTCTGAACATAATATATTTAAGGTGGTAACACCGATCGCACATAGTTAATCTATGAACAGAGTTGAAGCTTTAGATATTCGGTTAGATCGTAAGTATATTATATACTGGCAATGTTTAAGGGTGAACTGGCCGGTCACATCTCCATACAAACGTTGATGGGTGATCACTCCTTTATTTAAGGTCATAATAGAACTAAGCATGATATCGATTTCTTCATGAACTGTGGTTTTATCGTTACAATTGTTTTCATAAGATATTTAACTTCTGTACTATGCGCCATATTTTTTTTTGACGGTTATTACTTTTATCTTAATTATCGTTTTGAAAATGAGTAACCATACAAGCCTAAATTATAATGAAATCAATCGACGTCATTCGTACTTTTGAACCTTAACCCTTAAATAAGGAAGTGGTCCCTCTTCGACGTTTCTGTGGAGAAGTGACCGCCCAGTTAAACCTTATGAGTCGTTCACTTGGGTCTGATCTACAATATATCGGGAGTAGCTCCGAATAAGTGACAAAAACCTGAATTCACCACGATTTTTTTTCTAAAATCAGTACCTACTCAGGTGATGTACTGTTCCATTGGAGATTTCCTGGTTGGTGAATGTGTAAAAGCACCGCTAAGGAGTCTCGAGTTTTTGGGTTCAATCCCGTGTCGAAATATTAATTGGTTTTATTCTGACAAAGAAATATTGGTAGCAGCCCGGTGTCCGGAACTGTGCCCGGAAGATGGCAGTAATCTCGTCTCCTATTACACGCATCCAAAATATTACTGGTAAATTGTGTAGGTATCTTTAAAATAACTCTTCTTGCCTCTTCGGAGAATACAGGAGTGAAGTTATGTATGTTAGATCCGTCTTTGATAAAGACATTTTTTGATGAAATTGCAGAGAAACATAAGTTTATTCCTAAACTCATGTTTCAAAATCATTATGGATCTTTCACGCTAAACTTAACATGAAATAATACTTTGACTAACTTCAACAATGCAACTTTGTTATTGTAAGGCCTCTGACTAAATGTGTTATTAATTAATTGTTATTATGAATGTGTTATATATTGATGTAATCGTATCTTGATGACTAAACTACTCTATTGTATTAGGAAATAACCTGTAAGGATAAATGTATTGTTTTAAAAATATACAAGGAAATTTAATCTAAACGTCAAGATTCGTTTGTGTGAAACCTTTAATGATATATAATTAGAAGAAAATTGACTTAAAAACAGGCTCATTAGAGTGCGTAATCACACGGAAAAGCTCGAAGCTTAAGAACTGCGTCAGACCCTTAACACGTTGAGGCAGTGAGGTAGGGCGGGCGGGCGTCGATCTAAAGTCACGTTAAATTTTACGACCCCATCAAACGGCAACGTGCAGCCGCTCCGGTTCTAATATTGTAACGGCAGCGCCAGCTACAATCTATCAAACATTTAGGTTAACTTCCTGTAATGGAGCGAAATTCGCTCGATAATGTTTAAGGCGCAGCGCGGCGCTTGCACCGTGAGTTATTGTCTCGTTGTAGGTAGGTACTGCAAGGAGGTTTGTGCCTGATATTTTGTCACAATATAGGTAATAATGTAGGTCAGATAATATTTTAGTGGAATTTTGTAACATTTATGGTACATGAGGAACATGTTGCAAATCCCAATGCGGACTTGAACTTCACTGTATGGAGGTAGGGCGTTATGTGAAGGCTTCCCTGACTTACAACCACTATTTATTTAGAGTTTAAGAGTAGGCTATTGCCTAATTCCTATTCCAAATTAGGCCTGTTTAGTATCTTCAACCACATCATCATTTGCTACACCAATCACTGTTAAGTTGTTAAGTCGTTCAGAGAGTTTGTTTAAGCTAGTCTTTGATTAAACTCCAAATGTAGCTCGTACAAAAAAGTTGGGCACATAATATTACTCCCTAGTTAAGCTTTACCATTATTTGATGACTTGGAAAGCACTCACCTCTCAAAATTATTCAGCAATGACAAGTAGTGGATTTCAACTGCAACAAAAAACAAAGCATTACATTGAAGTTCTCGTGAAGAAGTTTCATAAACTTACCCTATAGGCCGACTTTCTCCCTCCTCCATATATAAATAGTTTTTCTGTAATATTTATTGATAAGATTGATAACATGAATAGGTTCTATTCTACTTAAAATTGATGCGGCTATAGTCTAAGTAGGAGTCCACGACGTACATGCATGTTATACACTCTACTTTTCATTTAAAAATGAAGAAGTAAAAAAATGTAGTTTTTCTAAAATATTTACTGAAAAAAATTATAACACGAGTAGAAGATACATATTTAAAATTAATTTAGGAGTTAAAAGAATTTATGAAATTTAAGTAAAATTATTGTTAGATTTTGTTTATAATTACGTTATAATTACTTACTACCCTGCCAATTTATATAGTCTTAATTTAAATTTTAAATATGGAATACAATGAGTCTCTTCAATTATCTTCCATCCAAATGCTCCAGCCATCCATATGATTGCAGTATATACACTGATGTCGATGTGAGTGGTTGTGTTGTTGCTCATTGGGCACGCAACATAGCTTCTTATCTCGTCATGTCATCTTAACGACTTTATTACCCGAGAGGTTACGTTAACTAGCAATAAGAGCAATACCAAGAGTTTGCGTCAAATAGGTGCCTGAACATTAAACCGAATCCAAATCGAAATTTTTAGGTTTCTGTACTGGAAAATGGAACCCTACCGCATTCTGTCTTGCTGTCCGTCTGTACATCCGTCCGTAAGTCACGGGCCTCAAGCTCGTCAATGGAATGAGTTACAAGGTACTTGGAGGTACAAACCTGAAATTTTAGTGATGATAGTTGGACAAAAATATGAAAATAATTTTGCAGGGGGGCTAAAATACATGAAGTTACCAGAAAAAGAAGATATATTGTACCGACCCTACATGATTGAGACAAGGGAAGGAAGTTGATAATTCTACATACGCTACAGAGACACCTTTAAACCTCTCCTTCTTCTACGTACTCTCAAACAAAGTAGGTTAATGACAAAGCTACTTACGTTGCCAGTAAAAAATAATAATTCAATTTCATCAACCGTAATAAGCTTAACAGCCGATGCGGCGCTCGTTTAAGACGCTGATATAAATCTTAGGAAACTCAACGTTTTCTGGAATTTTCCATTAGATTTTATGGATTTCTATCTTGGCCGCACATTAAATTATAACTGGAGGGGAAATGATTTTGTTATAACCGACTGCTAATAGCTGTGGAAATGTAACAATGAGTTATTGTTAAACTAATTTGTAAGCAATTTTCAGCTAAACGATCGTCTGATTTCTAGAAAGTTCAAGAATGTTTCAGCAAAAAATACAGACGCTCTAAGTTCAAGGAAACGAAAATATAAATACTGTCAAGCCTTTATTCCCGAAATGTGGGCAGATAAAGAGTACACTTTGTTTGCGTTTTACCATCCACAATTTGATCTGACAGGTTTTGGGTCCATGTTATTTCGGCCCAGCCTATTGTCAACCAGTCAAATTAATATACTCCGAAATGCTGCTGAAATTATCTTTGTAAAAAAAATTACTGGTTGACTCGATAGGAATTTCATTTATTTACTTGTATATCGATATACAAGTAAATAAATTAAATTTTCGGTCTCTATTTTATCCTAATATTGAAAAGCATTTATCCTACCTATTAAAGCGATCGTAGTGGAGTTTGCCGAGATTTTCAAGTTCACTGTGGTCTCATTACTTGGATAGGTGATGCTACTTTTTTACTACTACGCTAGCCCTTACTATTATGCGCTTTCATACTTCGAAGGCTGTAGATTTCGGTTGTTATCAGGATGGCAATCATAACAGCATGGTAGCAGAGCACTTTACGAATGCCCACCAGAATAGCTACCACCCTCAAGTACACTAGCAATTGTTTTTCTTAGATTCTTTATTGTACACACACATAGTAGAGATGGAATATACGAGTTATTTTATTATAATATGTGTAAAAGAATTCTCTTCCAGCAAACTAGTAGTAGTAGTGAGAAATGTTCTTTGTAGGTTTCCACTGTTATATTATTGTGACGGATCAAGCACAAGCCCCCAACTGATGTTAAGCGGACTAAACTATGCCTATGACAGATGCATTTCGAATTGTACTGCGCCCGTCACCTTGAGACGTAGTTGTTAAGTCCCATGTGCCTGTAATTTCACAAGCTCTCAAGGACTGCTGCTGGAACACACCGTTTAGTGCTTGGCGACAGATTTTCTACTTGCACGTGGTCGCTAGCCAATGCCATTGAGCCAATGCTTTACAATACTGTGAAGCAGTGATGTACATAAAATACGAGAAGAAAGAAGAAGAAATATTCAGGGTAATCTAGTATTATAGGCTGTCAAAGACAGCTGCTGGAACACACCATTAGGTGCTTGGCGATAGATTTTATAATTCAGGGTGGTAGCTGCCAGGCGGGCATTTGTAAAATGTCCTCCTGGCTATCACTATCGGGATAAGGCTCTCTTCGCTCGCCCTAATTAATAGCTATTTGGTATTTGACTGTTACCTTGTGAGCCCTTTTAACCAAATATAAAGTTAACATTTTAATTAAGTTACTATAGGCATAGACCCTGAAACCATTATGGGCGTACATAGTGGTGGCGTGAAAATTTTCCGCGTCAAGCCTGATTTCGCATAACAAAAGACTTTATTTACTTAAGGAAGCACTTTACAGTGATTAGATTATGAAGGGCTAGGGTCGCTGCTTATCCTTATTTCAATGAAAAGTTTACTTTAAAAAGGGTAGCTCAGCTACAAAAAGAAAAAAAAAGTATACTTAAGTAAAGCTTTAGAGAGCAGATTGATTAATTCATTATAATATTATAAATGCGAAAGTGTGTGTGTGTGTTTGTTCTCACTGAACGGGTTTTGATGCAATTTAGTGCTTAAATACCTTAAGTCATGGATTTGGACGTAGGATACTTATTACCCGATTTTCTGAGCAATTCCAGGCGAATTTAGAGAAAGCGTTCGATTAACTATAAAATAAAAAAAGATGGAAGCTTATATTTAAAAAGATTTTATGCAAGTTATCATCACCGTTACGATATCATTTTGGGGAGACTAAAGCTACAAACTACATTTCTATTAAGGTACCTTTGTATTTTTTTTAAATTTGCTTGGCGCAGTTTCTGTTCGTAAAATATGTAGGTATACAATAAAGTGAATTAACATTTTTGAAATGTGCTTATTTGCAAAGGAAAACTGTTTTATTATATTCAATCCTATATAGTTAATATCTTCTTGCACAGTGAACTTATATGAATATTTTCATTCAGCAGATTACTAGCTACATGTATTATACAATTATTTAGATTTAAAGCTTTTAGAAACAATGTACTAAGAAAACAAAATAATGCTTGGTTAATTTCTAAAGCTCTCTACAAATCAAATTAATAACCATGTTACTACAATTTAAATTAATTATGTGTTGTCCTTGGTCCTAGGCTAATTTACATCTATTAAACATTGTAGACCTGAAACGGAAAAAACTGTTACTCGTTGATTTTTTGATATGTCAGCCCAGTTTACGTGAAAATATTGTATTCTTCAGAGGATTGGCCTCATTTTTTATGTAATTGTAACGTAAAAAGCTCGAGGCCTACCCGAAGTTAAGCGGACTAAACTCTGCCTATAACAGATGTGTTTCATCACAAGTTACTAATTGCACTGCCCCCGTCACTTTGAGACACATTATAGTTGTTTAGTCTCATGGGCCTGTAATTTCACTGGCTCTCAAAGATAGCTGCCGGAACACACCGTTAGGTGCTTGGCGACAGATTTTCTACTTGAGGATCGCTAGCCAGGCGCAAATGCCCTTCCACCATGAGGTGAAGTTCAAGCCCGCGGCGGGATTCGAACCATGGACCTGCTGCGCGGCAGTCCATAGCAACTGAGCCATCACTGCTTCAAAACATTTTTACAAAGAGGTATCTTAGGGTCTACACCTTCTGTCTCCAACCTTCCACCCTGATAGTTTTTTTGGTCTTCGGTATTCACGTACCAACTTTTCCACGGGTTCGCCGGCCGAATTGATTTTTTATTTTGAGGGTCAAGGTAACGTTTAGTTATGCGTGCCTCTTTCATGTGCTCTACTTGGATTAGCCAGCGAAAGTGAAGGAGTTTTATTCAAGAGAGTTCGTCTTTGAACACAATTAATAATCCACCCCGATCCTGACAGCCATGCCCTATAAGTAATATTATTAATAAGCAAAATAGAAAATTTAACATAATATCTACTGGAATTCGTTATGACGGAATACACAACACTGAAATATACTACATTAACAGACAAATTGCTAATTTGGCAAATTTTAACGAGAATGTAAAATATCTTGATCCAAATGTTAGTCAAAACAAAATGGTAGATTTTAGTTTGAAAGGAATGAAGGAACATATAACGGACATGCTAATAACATCGCTCTCGAGAAACTTTCATGGATCATCTTCATTACAGTTTATTAAAGCTCAAACTAACATGCCAGAAACAATAAATCAAGACTTAAATTTTTCAAAAGCTCTACACCTGAAGAAGAACGGATAATACTTCATGCAAATATTCGCAGCATACACAATAAGTACACGATTATTGAAAACTTCTTGAGTGGGCAAAATTGTGACGTGTTGTGCTTAACGGAAACATGGTGTAAAGATTATCAAGTGGAAGCTATGTCCCTCGAAGGTTACGTATTGGCAACTTGCTTTAATAGGCTAATTTTCGAACACGGAGGAACTGCAATATTTGTACGGGATAGCTTAGAATTTAAAGTTAGAAAAGATCTCAATAAATTTTCCTTTGAAATGAACTGTGAAATATCAGCGATTGAATTGAGATCTTCTAAACTCGTGATAATAGCGTTATATAGACCTGATAAGAATTTTTCATTGTTCTTCGATATATTAACAAAACTACTTCATAAACTGTGTAAGGAAGGCAAACGAATTATAATAGCTGGTGACTTTAATTTGAATTTTTTGAAAATGAACAATAATATTAAGAAAATGACTGGTATTTTAAACAATTTTCAATGTAAATGGCTGTTAAATGAACCAACACGAACTGAAGGCAATAGTTCAACGTGTATAGACAACTTTATAGTCAACTTTAGTGATTGTAAAGGCCTTGTATTAAATAGTAAGCTTTCTGACCACAATGTAATTAAACTAGTGCTATCAGGTCAAACAACAACAAAAAAACACGCAGAAAGCTGTGTAACCAGATCCTTTTCTTATAGTAACTTTCTATATTTTCATTACTTGTTTAACAGCAATTATACTAAATTCAAATCTGAATTAACGACGTGTAATGATTCTAATATCAAAATGAAGCTTTTGTCAGATGTTATACATTTTTATTATAATATTGCTTTTCCTAAAAAAAAGGTACAGATGCGCAAAAGAAACAAGAAATTGACCACGGTGGGTATTGAAAAGTCCAAAAATAACTTATACAAAATGGAAATATTACAGGCCCACGACCCAAGTGATAAATTAAAGTTAAAAATAAAAACATATAAAAAAATATTAAATAAAACTATGATTGCCGCTAATAAACTACAGTATAGTCAGAGGATATCACAATCAAAAAATAAAATAACGGAATCCTGGAAGATAATAAATGAACAAGTAAGAAGAAATAATAAACATAAGACTAAAACAAAAATAATATCCATAAAAAATGACAAATACGAAGATGTGACGGAACCAACAAATATTGCTAATTTATTCAATGACTTTTTTTGTAATATAGCGCACAGATTAACAAGCAATACACAAACTGACGCACAGCATTGCTTGAAGTATCTAGATAATTTAGTTAAACCAGAGACAACAATACAATTTTCACTCGTATGTTATAAAGAATTAAAGACGATTATCAGAAATATGAAACCAAAACTGACCTTAGATATATATGACATGAGCACGAAGACAATGAAAAACTTATTACTTAATAATGACTATTTAATGGAATTACTTCTGATTTGTTTGAATTCTTGTTTAGAGGAAGGTATATTTCCCGAAGTTTTTAAAGCAGGCCGAATAATACCATTGCATAAAAAAGGAGACACTACAGATCGCGGCAACTATAGACCTGTTTGTATATTGCCTGCATTATCTAAAATATTGGAAACAATTATAAAGAATAGAATAAGTAGCTACTTTGAAAATAACAATTTGTTTACTATGGCTCAGTTTGGTTTCAGAAATGGCCGCTCGACAGAGATGGCAATAAGAAAAGTTGTTAACTTCATTCTAGGATCTTTGGATGTTTAACAAAAATGTGCAAGTATTTTCTGCGACCTATCAAAAGCCTTTGACTGTTTAAGACACGACATACTATTACTCAAAATGGAATTTTATGGCTTCCAAGGAATGCAACTCAATATGATGAGAAGTTATCTTCAGAATAGAAGACAAATAGTATCTGTTCATGACCAAAAATCAGTCGCTCTTACCATGAACATCGGTGTACCTCAGGGTTCAATCTTGGGACCAATACTATTTTTGATCTATATAAATGATCTTGCTAGTTTTATGCCAAAGTGGACAGATATATGTTTGTTCGCTGATGATACTCACGTTGGCATAAACGATAAATGTCAAAATAATTTACAAAAAAAGATAAATGACGTAATGGACATGCTCAAAAATTGGTTCGACGCAAATGGTATCATTTTAAACGCTAATAAAAGCACAGTAATGCAATATCAGACAAGACAAACTAAAAATGTGGGTAGTAATATAACAGATAATGTATTTTTGGGATATACAATAGATTATACTATAAGTCATACATCACATATCAACAAAATTTGTAAAAAAATAGCTAGCGGCAACTATGCCTTACTAAAACTGAAACCTTTAACAGATAAGATGACCCTAATTTCAGTGTATTATGCATATATCCACTCCGTCTTAAGATATGCCATCACTATTTGGGGGAACGCCACAGATATTAAAAACGTCTTAAAGTTCCAAAAAAGAGCTATCAGAATTATAAATGGCCTGAAAAAACGCACATCTGCCAAAGAACACTTTAGGGAAAACAAAATTATAACCGTTATCTCTCTGTTCATTTACAGCAGTCTCTTAGAAAAACACACGGAAAAGGAAAATTTACCTAAGAATAGAGATGTGCATGACTATAACCTAAGGAATAAAAACAAACTTTTCCAACCTAGGGTAAGATTGGTAAAAGTTAGTAAGCAAGGGAAATGTATGAAAATAAAAATGTATAACAAACTTCCTGATAAAATTACACAACAAAACTATAATGCTTTTAAAATGACACTCAAACATTTTTTTCAAAATAACCCATTTTATTCTCTGAATGAATTTATGACAGTGAATTTAGGCGATGCTTCATTTTTGTATAAAGAATGATTTATGAATTGACATTTCGTGCGGGAAATAATAAATAGGTTTAAGTATCATTATGATGTTTTATGACGTGTGAGAAAGCTGCTTAAATGTTATATACCATTTTAGTTTCTGACATTTTTAATTAGATTTTTTTATTAATTTATTATTTTAGTATGGTTGTAAACATTATTGACAGGAATAATTCAAAACAATGTTATGTAAATGGATTGAGTATTTTAATGTATATGTATATTCAAACTTATATATAAATTCATTTGTATTGTAATATGTATATGTAATATTTGAATGTAGGTAAAGGTATCTATATATACTTTAGTCTAACGTAATTATTATATGCAATTGTTCGATAATTTTCATAAATTTGGTTGTATCTATATTATTCGTAATTTAATGATTTAATTTAAAATTAATTGATTAATGTAAACATGACTTGCCTAATGTAACAATCTCAGTTATAAGGCCAATAAAATATTTGAATTTGAATTTGAATTTGAATATAAATGTACTTGAAAAATTATGCTGAAAAGGCTTAAAATTAAATAAACGAGAAATTGAGTTTTTAAGAGTCTTTCTGAATGTCTGATAGGTGCATGCATCTTTAGTTCCTTCCCGCTTGAGGATTCGAAATATACACTTCAAAAAAGGGTTATGCCCTCATTGTGTCCCCCTACATTTTCTTACGTAGGTAAGTCTTAATTTAGTATTTTTTTTTGTTATCCTCATATATTTTACTGAGAGGGTAGCCTATAGCTCAACAAAGGACTAAATATACTCTATATACTAATGATGACTAGGACATAGTGGTCCTGACGATGGCAACTTATTGATTCCTGCTATCGCTAATAATATTCTTGCCTTGTGAGTTAAAATGTGTAGTAAATAAATTAAGCTTCATGGACTGAAACGTAAGGATTATACATGTAGAACAATATCGTGTCGTCATGTTTTTGTTAGTGGTAATACGCCTGTATTTATCGAAGGCGTAAGCAGAGCTGCCTTAAAACGCAAGTTTCGCCAGATAATGATCATTATCATGTAAAAATAGCGAGCCAGTTGTCACCTGACACTGTTCTAGACTGCCAAAGACAAATTCATTTTCAGAAACAAAGTTTATGGCTGACACCGTATCAAATGCGGGACCTTGATAATCTAAAGCCACGCCATTGCTACTCCACCAACCAATATTTTTAGTTTTGTTTCCTACTAAAAGCACTTTTTACATGATGCCAACCCTGTAAGCGACCATTTTGCAAGGACCAAAGCAACAAACCGAGAAACATTTAGGACAAGAGCACTATTATCTACCTATAAAAGGGCAAGAATGTTAGGCTAAAACAGATTTAATCTGCGCCCAGCTACGAGCTTTTATTTTTTCTGGCGTAACATCACTTTTAATGGTTACGAGATCTGCTGTTTTGGTTTAATTAACAGTGTTATCTGAAATAGGGAATCTGAATATTCAAACAAAATAATTTGATTAAATATAACATTGATGTTTTATGTAATTATTTTCAATACGAAATATATAATAGCTCTCTAAGGTTTACTGAAGACTACTAATTAAATGATACGAGTTGAACTCGAACCAATAAGTATTTATAAATGAAATCATACAAAATCCTTAAGGCACTTTTTTCTTTAAGTGTGTGAAGTGCTCGTAGCGTAGCTAGCGTAGTCAACCAATTAAGTTAAGCAACGTCCACTGCGGTTATGACTTGGACCAGGTTTAGCCATCTGTCGTCTTAGTATTGCAAATGCCCACCTGACTAGCTACCACACTCAAGTAGAAAATATGTCGCCAAGCACCTAACGGTGTGTTCCGACAGCTGTCTTTAAGAAGAGCCATTAATTCTAGGTTAGCCTGACCACATCATTGAGATGGTGAGATGGTGGTCAAAGGCTAGCCCAGGGGTTCTCTTAATGTGCGCTGCGGCCCCCTGGTGCGCCGTAGAGAGTGAAAAGGGGGACCTTGAGGCGCTCATCACCATGTAGTGACTATATAATAATGTGAAAGATCTTTAAGGTAACACAGTTTTACAAGACATTTCGCAAAATGCCCCTCCACCATGCTGTGAAGCTCAAGCCCGCGGCGGAATTCTAACCATAGACCTGCTGCGCGGTAGTCCATAGCCATTGCCACTGAACCATCAATGCTTCACAAAAAAAAGTGGGCTGTAGCGCCCACCACGGTCCACATTGTTATCTCATAATAATTAACGAATATTATATTCTTAAGATCTGCATTTTACATTATGGAAACAGAATTAAATAAATATGAATATGAAGACTCTCCTCAGCAGGAAAATTTGGCCGAATTATCACTAAAGATATTATCATATATCCATGCAAAATACTAATAAATAATAATATTTCATACAAAATATTTTTTGGTTTCAATTACTTTATTATTCTAGCTATACCGTGACAAAAAATACAGAGAAACTTCAGATATAGCTTAACATTCCGTAAATAACATTTTACAAATTATTAGAGCACAAAATTTTATGCCCCGGGCGGGATTCGAACACGCGTTCTCCGATTTCGCGTCAGATGCGTAATCCACTCGGCCTCCTGGACACACTCTTGCGAGCCAAATCCTCGTGCTCCAATTTTATTATTTTAACCGTCACAGGGTACGTTACGTAATAATTTGTAAACTGTGATTTTCGCTTAGCACGCGATAGTGTTATCATATATTATCTAGAAAAAAAATACCGTAAATGTTCAGTAGATAAAAGCGTATTCTCATAAGAGTAATAAAGATAAACTATCTTCACATTACAGGAAAGATAACGAGGCCGACCGATAGAATGTAATCCCGTTAATCCACGTTTACTCTGAAGCTGCGATTAAAGCCACAAGTCAATTAAGAACCCTAATTAGGAGAGCTACTACTGCCACAGAATATGTTAAAGTAGTCCTATAGCCTCTCGTGTCCTTCTCCTTTAATCATTAACGCTTTACATATTAAAATTTAATGTGTAAGGCATAAAAAAAGTTATATTTGATTAGACTTTGTATTAACGATCTCTTTTTATGCAAACATGCATCTTAAATGACGCTACTAGGCAAGCAAAATTTGTAAACCATCAATATTTTTATGCAGCTTACAACTTTTATGTATGTACTTATTACTGAAGTTTTATTTATTATACAAAAGCTGTACTAATATTGGCATTTTACTGCAAATTGTAGCCAAATATCAAACCCACAAAATCATTATTTAATTACAACCATATAGGCTACAAAATTATTTGATTAAAATTAAAACAGCATATGTGCTTGTGAAACTGTTTAACTCCCTAAGCAAATAAACTAAATAAAAGCAAAGCTTTTCATTATAAAGCGAAAAAGAACCAAAAAATGTTCAAACGTGATATTTTCTCCGTGCTACGAATGCAGTAGACAAACAAGTTCAAAAATGTAAATAAGTATTCCTTGCAGGCAGTATTTACAGAAATTTAATTAGACTGCCGACCCTCCAGCCGTAATTTCACGCGTTTTATTAATATTTTTCCTCATTTCTTTGTTACGGCAACTTGGTTTTAAATCTGATTGTAAAAGGAAATGGATTAGCCGTGGGGTTTTATAGAGAAGCGTTTTAATGGCTCTTTGCAAATTAAAATATATTGACGTTATCTTTTAAACAAATACAATATTACAACTAAAAGAGTTTTTATGCTTGGTTTTTTTTTAAAGTTATTGTGACGAAATAAGCACTAGCCCCACCTGATGTTAAGCGAACTAACCTCTGCCTATAACAGATGCATTTCATTACAAGCCACGAATTGCACTGCGCCCGTCACTTTGAGACATAGTTCTTAAGTCTCATTTGCCTGTAATTTCACTGGCTCTCAAGGACAGCTGTCGGAACACACCGTTAGGTGCTTGGCGACAGATTTTCTACTTGAGGGTGGTCGCTAGCCAGGCGGGCATTCGCAAAATGCCCTTCCACCATGCGGTGAAGCTCAAACCCGCGGCGGGATTTGAACCATGGACCTGCTGCGCGGCAGTCCATAGCCAAAGCCACAGAGCTATCACTGCTTCAAAAAAAATTGGTTCTATAATAAGGACGAAATGATAAATTCAAACCAAGACTCGCCCACCATGGTAGCTTAAATTAGCAGAACATGTCCCGGGCAACCGCAAGGACGGATCGTCGTAGGTTCGCATCCCACTTGTTAAACTTGTTAGCTAATCTATATTTGGCAGGCGTTAATTTAAAAGTATCAATGTAAGAAATACTATACATAGTAGAAAAACAATGACTATAAAATAACCAGCCAAATGCGAGTCGGACTCGCGCACTGAGGGTTCCGTACAAACCTGTAAGTATATAAGTAAAAATTATGATATTTTTATTACTAAATGAAATCCATAACATTTTGAAATGATTAAATATATTTATATATGCGGCATAAACGGCTGTATCTTTTGATTGCTTTGACTTACAAGTTTGATTTTTTCACAGCTCCATGGGACAGTAGACCTGAGTATTTTATATGAATTTCAGCTTGATAGCCACGCGTTTCTGGGAAAAAGGTTCTTGACAGACAGACAGATAGACAACAATGTGATCCTATAAGGGTTCCGTATTTTCTTTTTGAGGTACGGAACCCAAAACAGAAAAAGAAACCGTCCATAAGAACACATTTTTTTTGCAAATCACATTGACTTGTCTTAAAGTATCTATAGCTGGTTTTAATACTTGTAAATTCATGTCAAAGTTGAGGTGCTGTTTTAACAGACTATCCTATTATTATTAAACGTCACCACTGCATCTTAAGATCGATCTCAAATTTGATATGCATTTATTAACACGAGCCTAAGTACCTCGTATCTATGTTCAGCGGCGAGTTCGACCCGTGACTCCAACAGAGAAAAAAAAACAACTCCCGAGAACAATTAACATCGATACATTCACGACTCATCGGGGAGAATAATTAATCCAAAAACATTTCTTTACCCTACCCCAACTGGCCAGAAACGAAGGAAATATGGACCTCTAGGGAAATACTGTAAGGACTATTAAGACGGGATGATTAAATTCGGGCATTACCCAAATACAGTATACTTATTTTACCAATTTTCATATTAGTATCCTTATTTACATTATATTTCCAGATAAAACAATGATAACAAAACCATACTATCTGTCGCTTGTGGCATTATAAATTCATTACAAAGATGTCGTAGAGCAATCGGATGTTGTTAGAAAATAAAACAAAATATCAATTTCCCCCAGAGATGAAAGGATGGTATTTGGAAAATGTTTCCTTATAATAATGTATGTGGATGTTAGGATCACGAGGTGGCTGACGATACAAAACATGCAGTAAGGGAACTTTCCTTTCGTTCAGAAAATACATATATTCTAGTATTTGATGTGTTATTAGAATACCAATATAAGTAATTTCTAACTTTTGAATTATGTTGTTTGGACCTTATGTTTATTACAACGTTGAACCCCAATAACGTGTTAGGCTGTGTTCGAAAATTTCCGAAACAGTGATGGCTCAGTGGCATTGGGTATGGACTGCCGCGCAGCTGGTCCATGGTCTCGCTGCGGGCTTGAGCTTCATCGCATGGTGGTAGGGAATTTTGCGAATGCCTGACTGGCTAGCGACCACCCTCAAGTAGAAAATCTGTCGCCAAGCACCTTAACGGTGTGTTCCGGCAGTTGTTCTTGAGAGCCAGTAAGTAAGCCGGTTAAGCCTGTTAACACCTTCGACCACATCACTTCCCATCAGGAGCAATATAAAAAAAAACACCTAGTGAATATTAAAATTACCCGAGAGGGGCCGAGAGATGTCCGGAAATCACCTCATTCACTTCACTCAAGGCACCGTTCGAAAAAGTTCACTTGACAGTTGGACTTCTTCTTCTTCTTATTTTGGCTTTTATCGTTGTTTGAGACAGTTGAATTTGTTACCCGATGTACAAAGGGTGAGGATTTTCACTTGTCAGTTGAATGGTAGTCTGTAGTCATATGAGAGTCCATTTATAGCATTTTTTATTTATTCATAGTAAAAAAATCATTATTTAAAAATATTTTGATAAAATGAACAACGTGGAACCTATCATCGATTATTATATATTAATTTCTATGTTTTGGTGATTCATTTTCTAATTGAGAAAGGGGTGCAATGGGGTGGAAAAGCAAATGATATTTAATACTCGATGCTCGTTCGGAATTAATTCGGTTAACTTATCACACGACGTTTTACTGTGAGTAACTGATGAGACTTGCACTCAATGTATGTGAGATATCACTTGTTTAATAACATTAATTTCAAAATAGCCAATTTCAGAAAATCAAAAGCGCAAGTGTGTTTAATTAAATATGTATGAAATAACAATATTTATATAAATTATTATTTGAAGAAGCCCTATTTTTTTGGACATTACTTCTCCATTTTAACCTTATACGGGATAATTTCCAAAAAGTACTAACACTTAAATTGGTTACGATACTATATCGCAAAAAATAACCGGAATCGGTTCATATTAACTCTGAAATTAGTTCATACTAACTTTGGTACTTATATAAAGAAACGTCCTGAATTGAGAACCTCCTCCTATTTTGGAAGTCGGTGAAAAAGAGGTTTTGTCATAATCTCCACGCATGGCAGGCGGCTTGAGGATCGTAGTGTGAGATACCAGTTCCTCAGTTAGTGCTGCTGCCCACCTTCTGGTGTGTCACCCTTAGTCGCCTCTTACGACACCCACGGGTAGAGATGGGGGGGGTGACATTCTAGCTCGCCACCCCTCGGAACGAAAGTAAGTATTTAATTATGCATATTGCAAACTTAGCTTTTATGTTTTAAGTATTCTTACTGAGTCAATTCTTTGTACCTAATACTTTTTAAGAAAGATTCTCGAAAGAGAATATTATATTGTAAATACGCGTGTTACTGACTTTTAAATAAGTTTTAATCTTTATTTTCTTGTAACAAAGAATTTATTAACATCTCTAATAGAAGAGAAGGCAATAATATATTTGTGTAGGATCTTCAAAGAACGTAGGGTGGGAATAACTTATTTCGTTTTGTATTTTAAATGACTTGAACGAGGGGAGGTTTTTAACTCTTTCTCGTATACGAGTATGTATGTTTATTTGTTTTTCCATTAGTGAACATTGATTATTTTTGTTCTCTTATAAATTCATAGGTACACTTAGCTTAGTGGTAATTTGACGTGGAGTTAAATATATTTTTAAATAGAGATGATGAGAGAATAATATTATTTTTAACTTTCGTGTGTTGCTGATTTTCTGGTCGTAAATATTACTATGTCAAAGGTAACATGGTAAAGGTGTTGTAACAGCTATATACATAGGCAGGAAAGTATGGCAGTTTTTGGCTATTAGATTTTATATTATTTAGTAGTTAGAATCAAATAATCATCAACGTAACGAGATAACTGACATAACGGAATACTTGTTGTTTGAGCTAAATGTCGAACTACGTAAGCACAACATTTTATTTACCCTGCGTTTTTGGTTGAATATTATAAAGTGTAGTATGCAGGTAACTCGTTGTCCTAGTTTTAATAAATGCATGCACTACCTTAATGGAACATGACTTAGACATTACTGTGACTTCTAGACACGAAATCTAAATTTCTGTAGGTATTGTTTATTTTAAAATTATAAACGCTTAATATTTTTTATGTAGGTGAAAATGCTTGAAATGTTATTAAAATTGTATATTACTTACTTAAACAAATGAAAACTGAAATGTATGAACCAACTTGATGAAGTCGGTATCATGTTGATTTAAATTACTATGAGCTTCCATTTCCATGGTTAAATAATTTACTGATTCATACCATTCAAAAAGCTCGAAGCCCATCTGATGTTTAGCAGACTAACCTCTGCTTAGAACAGATGCATTTCATCACAAGTCACGAATTGCATTGCGCCTGTCACCTTGAGACATAGTTGTTTAGACTCATGTGCCTGTAATTTCACTGGCTCTCAAGGACTGCTGCCGGAACACACCGTTAGGTGCTTGGCGACAGATTTTCTACTTGAGAGTGGTAGCTAGCCAGGCGGGCAATCGCAAAATGCCCTTCCAACATGCGGTGAAGCTCAAGCCGGCAGCGTTGGGGTTCGACCCAGGGACCTGCCACACGGCAGTCCATAGCTGTTACCGCTCGGCCATCATTGCTTCACCTCTTACAAATTTTCACTCGTCCACAATACACAATACTGGTCACCATTGACAATACTTTCAATTACCAATATTAATTGTCAAAGTCAAAATCATTTATTCAATTTAGGCGTCTACGACGCTCTTATGAAGGTCAATTACAAATTTTAGTATTGTAATATTCTACATTGTACTGCCACGTTCAGCAAATAAATTGTATAGAGCCACTGCGAGAAGAACGGGCAAGAAACTCGGGGCCATTCTTTTAAACATCTTTTAACAATGTGTTACATACATACTATATAATAGAGTTATTACAATATTTGTTTAAATTATGTAGGTGACAGGCAATAGCTTGGCGGAGGCGGAATTGTCCAGGCATTTTTGTCGTTTATGTAATCAGAAACTGTGTAGTAGGATTTTTTAATCAATATGTTTTTCACATGCAACTTGAATTTCCCTTCTGTGAGCGTTGTAATATGTTTAGGAACTTTATTATAAAACCACACACAATTACCTAAGAAGGACCTTTTATTTGTCTTTGCTAATCTAAAACCTGGCACCACTATTTTATCTTTATTCCTAGTATTGTAATCGTGATTGTCACTGTTTAATTTAAATTTACTCAAATTTTTACGAACATACATAATATTTTCAAATATATACAGACTTGGTAAAGTTAAAATATCAATTTCTTTAAAAAGATCCCTCACAGATTCCCTAGGACCCATTTTATATATGGCTCGAATTGCACGCTTTTGTATGATAAAGATTGTCTCTATCTCAGCAGCAGTTCCCCACAGCAATACGCCATACGACATAATACTGTGGAAGTACGCGAAATAAACTAGCTGAGCAGTAGCTACGTCTGTTAACTGTCTTATCCTAAGAACTGCATATGCAGCAGAACTAAGTCTTCCGGAGAGATCATGTATATGTGGATCCCATTGTAAAGTGGAATCCATTTTGATTCCCAGGAAGACTGTCGCTTTGTCAATAGGGAGTTTATCTGGGCCAAGCTTTATGTTTGGTTCAACATAAGGAACATTTGGTAAAGAAAACTTTAAACATTTAGTCTTTTTTGAATTTAGGAGAAGATTATTAGCGGCGAACCATTTACAAATCTTAGATAATACATTATTTACATGCGTCAGTTCACTGTCTTTCCTATCTACTGTAAATCTTTGTCATTGAAGTATATGCATATTGGCAAATACTTGTATCAGTTCTTAAAGTGTTTCTGAAAAGCTACTTCAATGATTTTAATGAAACAAATGAGACCAACTTGGTATACCAATATATACTTTAGCAAACAAAACAGTTATAATAAAAATCAATTCATAATTGGCGGAGCAAGAGCGTAACAAACATACAAAATACATACAATCGAACGAAGTGAAACTTAAATCCTCCATAATTTTTGAAATCCGCTATGAAAGCTGTTTGATTTTTAGGCTGGTTTTCAAACATAAGTTATGTATAACACTACTAAGTTTTATCATAACGAACAACACGAATTTTACGAAACAGAGTTTTTCATTTTATTTCACCAGCATATAAAAGATTTATTTTTAAAACAATGTTTACTGAGACAGAGACTCACACAGAGACTCGGTCCTCGTTGCGTTATGCAATCGTATCTCTCAGACGGAAAACTATAAAACATAAACAGTAGTAGTGTGAAGCAATGATCGCCAAGCGGTAACAGCTTTGGACTGCCGTGCCGCAGTACCCTGGTTCGATCCCCACCGCCGACTTGAGGTTCACCCCATGGTGGCAGGGCATTTTGCGATTGCCCGCCTGGCTAGCTACCACTCCCAAGTGGAAATTCTGTTGCCTAGCACCCAACAGTGTGTTCCGGCAGCAGTCCTTGAGAGCCAGTGCAATTACAGGCACATGAGACTTAACAACTATGTCTCAAGGTGACGGGCGCAGTGCAATTCGTCACTTGTGATGTAATGCATCTGTTCCAAGCAGAGGTTAGTCCGACTAACATCAGGTGGGCCTCGAGCTTGTTCCGTCACAATTACATAAAAATAAAGTCTGCAACTAGTTAAAATGTTTTCGGTAAATTCCAAAGCTTAATTACCTAAATGTTCACATAAATTTAAATCATATTATTATAAATTGACACACCCTGTTGAATTTTATATGCCTCGTTGCGTAACATCTATATACCTACCTAGTACTAACCTACTTGGTTGGTGTTTGTACACCTGACACGTAGATTTATTGAGGAAAAGTTCTCCGGCTTTACTCAAAGATTGACTTTCGACGGTGATAGGTTTGATCGATTGGATTCGTAGGGAAATGCTGGTTGTAAGATTTCCTACTAAAGTGGAACATGAGGAGTATTGAGTTTGATCAAATATGAGTCGTTTCCTGTATCCTCAACTTTTTTATTCAATCCAGGAACAAATAAAGAAATCTGTTGTGATCCAGCGTTATTGGCAATATTACTGATTGTTTTTTAATATAATTTAATGGTACTTCAATTCTATAAATGTACTTTATATAATTCAAATATCTGTACATATTTTTTATTGTATAATATATCTTTAAATAGAAGGTGGGTAGTAATATATCAACAATACTGCGAGGGTGGTGTGGAATCGATAACTGAATGTGTTCCACTCATTTTTAATTTTGTGTTGTGTGGGGTTAACTTGTGGGGGTCCCACAGTATTGTTGATATATTAATACCCGCCTTACATATATTTTCTTATTATAATTGTTTATGAGTGTTTCATCATAAATAAAAAAGTTTTACTTATTACCGGGCATTTTATTCTGTGGATATTAAGCTCCACACCACACAATATAAGGCTGGCGTTAAACTGCTACAGTGTTACAACTTTTTCTGTGCGGTACTGAACTGAATTTATCATTCCAAGACGATATATTAGACTTTAAGTATCATTCGAATAATCATTTTGCTTACAAAGTTCACATAAGTACAGCACCATCTACCTGCCCTTATCCCACCTACCCATTACAATTTTCTTACAGCACAAAATCGAGAAGATAAGCCTATAACCCGTTATGAAGTTTTCAATTGAAATTGACCATCATATAGCGTTGGAATCAAACATATCTTTGGCCGTAAAAGTGAAGAATGCATTGTTTTGAAAAGGACTTAAGCAATATCATTTACAGTTCTTTGTATTCTGTAGATACACATGATAGATACATGCAGACGTGCAAATAATATCATATATTAAAAAGGTTTTTGTCACTAAAGTTTATAAAATCTTTTATTCTATAGGTAAAACGTTTAGTTAATAATCAATCATGTGATTTTTAAATAAGTTTAAGTTCATTAGTATTCTTTTTATATGTAAATACAATTATTGAATACATTTCATCTGTAAATATTTTTATGAAAATATCAACAAGGTAAGGCCAGTACGGTTATATATAGCAGGCTAAATGGGTGATAAAAGACTTGGCGGCATTATGGTGTTGAAGCCCACGCTCAGGTGAACTTTTGAAAATAGTTGTTCATACATGCGGAAATACGTTGAATCTAGCAGCAGCCTTAGGCAAATAAAACGTTAATAATTCAAATTTCGCGGTTAGCCATCAATTACGTGCTAGCGAGGAACATCAATAAGTTCCGTAGGGCTAGGTAAACACCACGCTACTGGTCCAATACTCTAAATTGGATGGGTACCAGGACAAAGACGTTTAATTGACCGGTTGTTCGGTCGAAAATCAATATAGATACGTGGTCTCTGTAGGAACGTGATGGGAAATAATGATCAGGGTTGCCCGGCCAAACAACCATATTGGGTTTAGGGATGTTTCTATTTATGTTGCCCATTGTCGCAGCTTGGGGTTGATAAACGGGCTTGGAAATTTTCAGAAGAAATGGTATAAGGGTCAATGTAATAGGCCTTGATTTCGAAAATTAGTTAAATTTTAATGACCCTAATTAAATTACTACATATTGAAAAGTTGGAACAGTTAAACTTTGAGTAAAAACTTTCCAAATATGTTTAATGTTTAAACATTAATTTATGTTATATTATTAATAATTTAAAAGTAGGAACCTAGTTATGTACTATCAGAATTGTGCTTCAAACACATTTTTTTTATTATTTACAATTATTTTTCAACTCTATTCTTGAATACTTATAAAATTTATGTGGTCAAACATTTTCTACCATTACTTTCGCTAGTAGAAGCTAGGTAGCAGAACAACTGCCGTCTACTCTGTGATCTCTGTGTTGAGGAAACTATATTATATTTCAATTATTAATAACAACGACTTTTCTTTGAAAAAAAGTAACCGTACTTCAATTACTAAAACCATATTAGGGCCCGTTTTATCTGTGGGTACCTACCTAATCTCGAGTGAAGGTTAAAAAAGCCGCCAATCTTAGAATGGGCAGGCAGGCGCGTAGAGATAACCCAAAAATAACTTCTGTAGAATGCGCGTCGTAAAATCACAGAGTATATTTCACCTTGGGACCGAAACTGACCGTAATTATTTAGAGGGAGGTCCGCAATAGTGTTCGATCGCCACAAACATTAGTATCTTGGCCTCTGGCTGGCAGGAAAATGAGTGTCCGTGGCATGTTAGTTTTTTCTACTGCTTGTATATATCCTGTAATTCGCATGTTCTCTCTTTCGTAAAAGAACTGGCATTTCCAGGGGAAAAAGCAGATTTCGTAGCACAAAATCTTTGTTTAATTCTGGTTCTAAAGAGAGTTGATCAAGCTACCAAATAACAGGCAGGTAATAACATGTTTAATTCATAAACACACATACTTTTCTATACCAACAAAGTTCTACGTTTCAACTGAACTTGAACTAAATCGAAAACACCTACTTATAAAAGATTAATTTGCATATTACATCTACTCTTCTTCTCTATCGTTTATTACTTTGCTCGATGTAAATATTCAAAATCCTTTTGAAAGAGAGCGCGGCGGGGTCCAGTGTTACCGCGCCGGGCGCTCTTGGTTCGGAGTAGGCATTGTCTTTTACTACGAGACACAGAACTGAAAGACAGACTAAGAAAGTGTCAGACATTAACAGAAAAACTTATTTTTTAAGGTTTTTCAATCTCGTAGTAAAAGACAATGCGTACTCCGAGCTAATAATGCCCGCCGCGGCAACACTGGACCGCGCCGCACTCCCTTTGAATAGAGTTTTGAATATTTTCATCGAGTATACATAACACTGTATATTACTGAATTCTGGATATAATACGCCCATTGAAATACGTTACTTTAAAGTTTTATTATTCTGAGCATACGGTTAGGGGCTTCCCTAACCGTATTCTGCAGCAGCAGTTGAGTAACAGCCATTTGAAAAATGGTTGTTTAGTAGGTATTACTCAAATTTTTAGATAAACATATCTATCGAAGTCATAGAATACACTGACATTCACTTTATGCACATAATACACTTTCCTTTAGTTGAGATTATATAAGACTATTTCCTTTACATACTGTAATTGTGAAAAGATATTAAATTAACCGTATAAGGTTTCTAATTGACTAACTGCCCCTTCGATTATATACAGGTTTGATTATATGGCTCTTTTTTATAATTTCAATAAGAGATTATGGTACTTACCCACACTATTAAGAGCTCCTATCCATGTGAGCATTCAAAGCAGTTTTCAGACTCAGAAAGTTCTATTTAAACTTTGAAATCCTCATTCCACACAGGTATAAAAGTGGAAAGCGATAAATCCAGTCAACTTCAAAGGACTGATTTTATAGGTCTGGTAAGTTTTGTGATATAATCAATTTCAAGCAACTAAGTACGTTATTTAGAAAACGCACAGCAATCACAATCTTCCCAACACTATTTTACGTACGTGGGGTCATTATGCTTTTTTTTTCTCTAAATGGGATGACATATGGAGATATTTTTCATAAAATACGAAGTACGACACATTTTAACATGATATTGATAAAAAACTGTTTCGATTTCATGTTCCAAGGCCTTCCTGGCGTCAAACTCCCACCAGAACGCGAGTAGTATACATTTGGTGAAACATAAAGTTTATAATACATTTTACAGAGCCTTAATTGATGTGCGCCTAATGTGTATTGACATTGACTTGAATAGCGGTATGCTGCTAATTTAGCGCTTGATTCATAAGTGAGCTTATACTATTATGGAACAGTCCTTACCTTCTAAGCCGATAACTATAAGACTGTAATTTCATTATTGGTAAAAAACGCAGACTTGACTTTCTTGAGTATTTTTTCCTACGACGACAGACGCTATACGCGTTTGGGGTTATAAGTTGTTTGTAAGTATGTATGTATGTTACCACTTTCCTCGGAAAGTGCTGGCCGACTTCATTACAATTTTTTGTATTGAATAGCTTCAATGACAGAGTTACTGAATATAATTTTCGGCTGTGGACCACCGGGGGATACGCAGCAATCAAAATAATAGGCACTCAGGACTACTCAGAATGCTTGTTGGCCGGATTTAGGATAAAATCAACTCAAAACTCATACCTCAATGGGAGGTAGATATGACATAAAATAAATTTAAAGTTGCAACTACATAACATTACAAATTGTTAGTTGTATTTGGGTCAGGAGATAGTAGCCCTCGACGGTTTTTATTTGGTTAGTCGATTGTTTAATTCTTCCACTTTGCGGTAAATCAACAATTTTTTAAATACTTTGTATTTTCTACCGACTTCAAAAAAGGAGGAGGTACTCAATTCGTCTGTATTTTTTTTTTTTTTTTTTTTTTTTTTTATGTTTGTTACCTCATATTTATTTAATTTACTTCCTTTAAGTCGGGGGTATACCGAACATTTTATATTTAATAATGTTTCAATTCTGACTCCAACATACACGTCGTGGGTTTATCAAAGTTACAATTTTGTTAATAAGTCACAAATCCGAAAGTAATCTAAATAGTCTTATTGAATCTTACGATTATAAATGAAAACAAAACACAACAAAAATAATTTTATTGTATATATACACACAAAATTAATACACAGTGCGTAAGTTTTGCATTTGGTAAGGTATTTTGGAATCTCCTCCTGGCCACACACTACCACCCTCAATAAGAAAGTCTATCGGTTTATTTCGGCAGCTGCCGTCCATGAGAGTAAAGTTTGTTAACGATCAATTTATTAAGAAAGTGAGATCGCTTATTGTATAGACAATGAGATACATAAAATTTTATAAAACGATAAATGTACACATCACAGGATAGAAAAGCTTAGCCCTGTGGTCGCAGACGCGAATGTTTTTGTCCCAAAGCTAGAAATTTTTCTCCAACAGTTGTAAAGTTACAATTTTCGCACTCACTCAACCTTGAGCGAAGCGGAGCAGGCAAGCATTAGCGGCGGAAAAATTAGATTTAACCCCAACACCGTCGAGAGAGGTTCTACCTACACATCTATGTCCCTTTCAGCTACTCCACCCAAGTTTATCCATTTTATATTTTCCCTCGGCCACGAAGAATGAAGCTAGTATTTCTTAATTTGAGACAAGGGACGCCGAGCAACACTCCTTATTCCTATTTTAGTGTGTTCCTGTATTTAGTTAAGTGGAAAAAATTGGTAAAGCGTTTATCGCCTTGGTTGTATAAGAACATAGTAGAGACACGCTTTGGACAGATATTACCCAATAATTGATATTCATGACAGTCACGTAGCAAAATACTCCGGAAGGTTATTACCGGGACGCGTATCGGTATTTTTGTTGTATATTTTTGTAATAATTGATAAAAAAAATAGTACATGTTTTTAACATTGCTTTTTTACTTTTAAAAACTTGCAAATTGTTGATATTGTTGTGTAAATTTGAAAGGTAAATAACATAGCGTTAACTGCATAAACGAATGCGAGTATTTATTCCGGGAATGCAATTTATTTTCGGGACGCGCCGTCGTCCTTCAACTGCATAATTAATTTTTCCGGGTGCAAAGAAAACAATTTGGATGGAAATTAACATTTACGCAAACATGTTCTAAAGGGTGAAGAGCCGGGCTTTGTGGCAGACACCGCACCCTTTGTTCTCAACTAAAAGGGTTAACTTAAACGTCAGAGCACTTTACCCCGCACTACTCCCACCTCTACGTGCTAACATGTGTTGAACAATATATTTTTACCCCGCATTCAGCGGTGACATATTGTTTTATAAACACAATACCGCGCTGTTAACACCAGATAGTTCTGCAATGGCACCTATACAAAGACATTATTTTCTATTTTGATTCATAAGGGTGTGTTAACAAAGCACGTCCTTCGCGGCTTGTTTTAGAAACTGGGTGTTGTATGAAGCTTTAATTATGTTAATGAGCTTAAGATACGCCTTGCTTAAAGCCTGCGAATTAATCCGAAATGAATTTTGCAGAACGGCTGAACCAAGTGCGAACTTTAGCCGTTGGAATTAAACAGCCCATCACCTTGTAAAGGTTGAATTCGACTGGGTCTGTACTGTACCTCTCTTACATATTTAATTTTGTACGAAAATAGATCTTCTTTTGTTTCTTTCGGTGCCTCTTCAATGACTTTTCTGTCAGCTTCACAGTCTATTAAATTGTTTTTGTAGGCAAAATAGTTCTTCTACATAAAATTGTAGGTAAACTAACGAAAACATACCAAATAAATCTGTATATAATAAATTAATGCACTTTGTTATTTTCGTGTATGTATTTGTTTCGAAGTAGCTGTACAAGCTCAGTCAGTTTAAAGCCTTTTGTCTAAAGAAGGGATTAGAAGCTTTTCATTTCGCGGGTGAATGGCTCCGGGGCGGGACAAGACGGGGCGATTAGTTAACTACTCTTTATGGGGTTGAATTACGTACAAGTACACTTGGCACCCGTGTAACGTCGATGGTAATGATTGTAAGCTGACTCCTTCATAACCATTAGATGTATAATTATCCTACGGATTATGTATATTTTAATATGTGACAGGTAAACTAAGATTAAAGAAGAGTTTTTGAGTCTCTGAACAGTGCTGGATCGATCTGTTTTTCAATCATCGCCTAAAATTATTTTCAACACACTCGCTCGTATCGGGCCTTTAAATGCACCGATTTTAGTGTTTTAATGTCACGCACTCGTGCTTATTTTTTACTTTACCGCACTAGTGTTTTAAATAGAAAAAAAACAACGTTTATAAATTTTCCCCAAGGAGATTGTAGTTTGTTTCGTTCGTTTTTCATATAAAAACAAACCAAAGAGTTTTTAACCTACTGAAGTAGAACTTTAGAAGATTTAATTATAAACCTTCTTAATCAGATTATTATTGCTATCAAAAAGTTCAAGAAAATATTTTCGTATCGAAATTTTCGTATTCGTTCCTCGCAAGTGTGTTGAAAAACGTCGTATGAAACTCGTGTGCGTTGTTTATTACAATCTCTACTCCATTTAGTAAAACCCGTCTCGATTGTAATAAACAACTTCGCGCACTTGTTGCATAATGTACTACAATGTAATTATTTTATTAAACAAACGTGTTATAAATGTATACATAAATGTTACAAATTAATATATATTTCTAAATATGATTGCAAGCACTATCGCGTGCTAAGCGGTGTGTGCCCAGGTGGCCGAGTGATTTAGGCATCCGGCGCGAAATCGGAGGACGCGATTTGATTCCCGCCCGTAGCATAAAATTTCAAGCTCCAATAATTTGAAAAATAAAATTAATAATGTACTAGGTAGTTCATACATGATATATTTTGAAGTAAGGCATAGACACAAATCTCAAGAAAGTTACATTTTGGGGTAACTTTGTACACATGTTTATAGGGTTGGTAGGTAGGTTGGTGCCCCGTGGGGTTCCGGGTTAGAATTGCACCTCCCCATATCATCCCGTGGGTGTCGTAAGAGGCGACTAAGAGAAAAATACTGGAAGGTGGGCGCCTTCTAAAGAACTGCCATCTTACACTGCGATCCCCAAGCCGCCTGCCAAGCGTGGGGATTATGGCAAATACCCCCTTAATAGGGGAGGCTGTGTTCAGCAGTGGACGTTCCGGCTGATACAGTACAGTATACACTTTTGACACGTTCGTTTTATTAAAAATAATTACATTAAATATTTTTTATCATGCAAGACAATTAGATTAGTATGTCACCCCACTATTTCTTCCCGCGGGTGTCGTAAAAGGCAAAAGGAAAATACCGTAACGTGGAAAGCAGTGCCTTCTGAAGTACTGACAACTTCCACTGCGATCCCCAAGCCGCCTGCCAAGCGGGGGGATTAACCCATGCGCATCGTAGATAATTATAACAATAGAAATATTAATAGAAATGGACAATATCGTCCACTGTGGATGCTCAGAGGTCACGGCAAATTCTCTCCCGTGGGTAAGGCGAGGACATTCCGTTTGGCGAGGACATGTGTTTATGATGATAATAGGTTTTTTTATTGCCGATAGGTAAGCCTTTAACCACAATTTCACATGATGGTAAGTGATGAGGTATCAAAGGTGTTACAGGCTTAACCCAAAATTACTGGCTCTCAAGGACAGCTGCCGGAACACACCGTTACGTGCTTGGCGACAGATTATCTACTTGAGGGTGGCTATCCAGGTTGGCATTAGCAAAAATTCCAGACCACCATGCGGTGAAGCTCAATCCCGCGGTGAGATTCGAACCATGGACCTTCTGCGCGGCAGTCCATAGCCAACACTACTGAGCCATCACTGCTTCAAAATTGTATGATAAATGAAACCGTTGTACTTGTTTCCATACTCACCGGTATAAACTGCGGTGCTTATAGACTATTGAAACTTATTTATTGAGTAATTCCAAAAGGAGCGCTATAACCAATAACAACGCGGAAGAAGCAGTGGGCTAATTATGCGATGTATTTAATTATGCGAGAGCATGTATTACCACGTAATCTACCTAATGTTCAAATAATTTGTTATACCACATAAGCAGCCGATGTTCACAATAATCGCTATCAAAATTATGCGAACTAAATTTGAAATTCATACGCGACCGCGAAGCTATATAATATTTAGCTTATCACATACTGTGTGTTACGTATGTTAGACCACAACTCATATAACTTGTTTAACCACCCAACTCCATATGAAAATTAGTTTTGTTTCCCAACCGAAAATAAATTAAAGTACCCTTGATTGTTTAGACAACAAAGTAAGATTTAATACCGCCCGGGGCAGTGAAACGAAATTAAACAGTTTCGAATGTTAGTTTCAAACAAAATTTAGTTGATGTTTGATGTAGTCAAACAGTATATAGCCTTCATTATAAGTTATTTATTGTTAAGGTCTAATGTGTTAGGTTTAGATTTTTGTTCTCATACAGTACAAAGTTCACTTATAATGAGATACAAACTTATATATAAAATTCTCGTGTCACAGTTTTCGTTGCCATACTCCTCCGAAACGGCTTGACCGATTTTGATGAAATCTTTTGTGCTTATCCGGTATCTATGAGAATCGGCCAACATCTATTTTTCATCCCCCTAAATGTTAGGGGTAGTCCACCCCTAAAATTTTTTTTTTTAGACATAATTTTTAATTTCTATTTTTTTATGATACAACATACAAAAATACATACAATTCTCAATTTTCACCCTTCTACGATCAACCCTTATTTTTTAATAGCCAAAATTATTTATATGGCAAAGCAACGTTTGCCGGGTCAGCTAGTTATACATATAACATAAAAACCAATTAATTTTTATAATGTGTTATCTTAGTCCAGAGATTTTACTATATATAGATATTATCAAAGATATATTTTTTAGTTTCTTCTTAAATATAATTTTTAGCTATTGAGTAAACAAAATGTTGCTGACAAAATTTGTATAATAAAAAGATCGGTAATATATAATAAGCATATATAAATTTTCTAGTCAGAAAATAATATTTAAAAAGTCAATTATATTATCAAGCAATACCTATTAGTAACTAAAAATGTTGAAAATGTTATACTGAAAATCCACAATATCACGTAGTTAATGCATTATAAGGTAAAAAGAAAGAAAAGAGGTTAGAGAGAAGGGAATATGAGGCAGCAAAATTTATATGTACAATACATATAAATTTTGCTGCCCATAAATGTTATTCGTTGATGTGTATGCAATGCTGTTGTAATCGGGGTACATACTTGCATGCTAGATACTCGGAAATCACTTTGAAATCAGTTCATATATGCAGTAGTTATGATGGAAGTTAAGATACACACTAGGAGGTCTCTTTATCAAGAGTCAATCTTGATAGACACCACCACTATGTTCGATAATCTGCCATAAAGTAGCAGTATCTAAACATACTCGTATATGTGTGTAAAGGCTTGAATATACTGAATCAAGTGAAAATATTGGCAGAACGAGACATAAAAAAAGCTAGCATAATGAAAATTGTAACACTGCAAGTATTGTGGAACCATCAGATAAGGGACTTACCCGCCTCATCAATAGATATATAACATAAAAAACCCCACATACAGACATGGATCTTAATAACAGAATATAACTGCTTTTTTGGCCGGTACTTAATAAAAACAGGATTCCAAGGTCTGCTGACTAAACTTACACAACTGGTAAGAATCCTTAAGTGAGTAGTATAAAATTCACTTTTGCAGTATGTGTTATTGACATTACCTTTATGTTCAAAAATAACTGATATTACAAGCATAAAATGTGTACAGAGCAAATACAAAATTCCATTTAAGATCAGCTTTGCCAAAGAGATATTACTCAAACGCTCGAAGTATTATGAAAAAATATACAAAGTCAAATGTTGCCATCTTCTTTTAGATCCATTATTATCAGTCTAACAAAGATCTCTCTCATTCCAGATTCAAAGAAAAACCTTTGTTTCAGACAATTAAGTGCAGCTACAAGGAATTAATTCCGAAGATGGGTCGTTCCAAGGATTCTTGATATTTTTCCCAATTAAAGCTGAAAATGGAATTAAAGTTCGTAACGGCAGCGCAGCCTGTATTACCTACAAAGTTCGCCAGCAAACGACACATTTGGCACGGTTAATGGTGACATCTACAAAATATATGTGTTAACTTTACTGCAACCAGTTGCCGTCGAGAATTATTTTAAAAGGTTGGTTGGTTTGTTAGGTTTATGAATAACGATACATACCAGATATTAAGAAACAACATAAATTTTCACTGTGCTTTATTTGTTCAGTATAGCATCTAGGGAATAGTTTCTTGAGAAGAAATCTTCCGTAACGTCATTCACTCTCTTTTCGAACAAAACACTTTGCTGAGATTCACAGAAGCTTTTACTACAAAACGGGTCCTTCGTTTCTGACATCTCGAGAGCATCCTCAAACGGTGCTGTTATTATCATCATTGATATCAAAGCCTCCACCAAGCCAAATACTGAATACTCACAGAGATGGCTCTCGAATACTTTCTTTGGATAGACTTCTTCCACTTTCAAATTACATTCTCGAAGCACAGCCGCTAATGTTACGTAATAAATATTGAGGACAGTTTCATAGTGTTTGGATAGGAATTCTATATCCGTGGACATATAAAGCAAATAAGCTATATCTGTAACTGGCGAAGCGAAGAGCGTTAGCTGAAAATCGTCGAGAATTACATCCACCAGCCTCTTATCCTGAAAGCAATAAGAACTTATTGAATTTTTACGATGTTCTTCGTTCTTAAAGAACTTTTTGAATAGTTAAATGGAGATAGCTTGGTGGTAGTAGGTATGTAATTGAAAAACATATTTAGTATTAGGATTAAACTATTGTTTTTTTAGCAAAGCATGCCTTTTTCTCTTAGGTTGTTGCAGATCCTCCGGGTGTTATGAATCTTAGCCGCCATTTTTTTTGGATGTCGCGCTTGTGACTTTTAGCTTGTAGGTGCATATGTACTCACATGTATCGGACTGGGCCTAAGTTGCTAAGTGACATTGCAGTTCAAGGTCACTCAGAACGATGACACTACTGAATGATGACAAAGTGTTTTAGGTTTGCGTGACGCTTACCATCAGGTGATTTGACAGTTTTAAGACCTTAATTAAAAGAAAACACTTAGAGTTTTACTTACCTATTACGAAATAGCTACATAACGTAGATGGCTTACGCGATTGAACACTCAAACATTGCCTAAATTAAAATAAACTCCATGAAGCTACGTGATAAACGTGTATTTCTTTACCTTGTATTTATAGAGGGTATTATTATTCCAGCAATCACCGTGACAAATGACACTGTAGCGCGGCATAGGCAGCGTACATTTATGTAAAATTGATAAAATATTTGGACTGAGTTCTTGCAACTTGTGCTTTGCGACTGGATTAGATACAACCCGCACTGAAGCATCATAGAAACATTTCATGCGTGACTGCCGGTTGGGATCATTGTATCGCACATCTTCTGAATACAGTTTCCTAATCTCCTCAAATTCCTTAGGTTTCCATTTCTCCAGAATAAAGGAAAACGCGTGCATTTTTGCCAAATATTTGATTACCAAAGTCATATGTTCCAAATCCTTTCTATTAAGTCTATCGTGTAACTTAAAACCATGTTTTATAAGTCCCATGACAACGATGGCTTCTTTCTCGTATTCGTCTGATGCGAAAATACAGTTGGGGAATTTTATACGGAGTCCCTCGATGATATTGAAATTTCGCTGAATTTCGAGATATCTTGGTACTACTTTATGATAAAATAAAGCCTCGCGTTTGTAATAGGCCCTGAAAATTGATCGAGTTTCAGGATCGGGGTGATGTTTCATTACCAAACAATATCTTATTTTTTGACCATCTTTGAAACCTGTTACTTGCACGTTGTATAGTCCACCGTAGAAACTATCAATATCTTCGCCACCAATATGAATTGTGTATTTAATGTCGCGTAATCTGAGTATTTTAGCACATTTTTCAATTAACAGTACAACTTCTTGCTGACATCTAGATAATTTTCTGTACGGCATATTTGAACCTCTGATTCTGTAGCACTACTGTTAACACTGATACGCCAAAGACAAGTGCAAACTTAACTCAAGACTTTAAGATTGGAGAAGATTGACATTATCTACAATTGCCAATAAATGATAAGATTCAGAGACAAACATATAGATGTAGCAGGTTCAAAACATGTCATTCAGTTTACCAACGTGTATGTATTTTTGTTATTATCTGTTTGTTATGATAATATATATTAGTTATGTATGCCATTTTAGGGTTCCGTACTAGAAAATGGAACCTTATTAATAAACCTTGGATGTTCGTCCGTCCGGGATTTATAGGACTGTATCTTGAGAGCGGTAATAGGTACCAGGTTAAAATTATCAAAAAATATGTGTTAATACAGCTGATTGCCTAAAAAATGATATATATAGAAAAAAAATAAAAAAAGGCTGTCCCTATAGAAGAAATGTATTCTTTCTAATTTTTTTTTCTTTTTGCTCTATCGTAAAAACATATAAATCTCAAACTTGGTACGATTATATACTAGTATCTAATGTACGATAAAAACACCAAATAAACATCTAAGTGCAGGTCAGACTGCCGCTAAGGATCTCGATCTGTATAAACAAAAGATGTTTTGGTACATTCTGTTTTGGCATGGAGCCCTCAGGGTACTAGTCCCGTCCGCACCTGGACGGTTTTTAGATACTTTTTTTACACTCAGAATATATTTGTACTAACTCTAAATGCCCTGAAAAAGTATATCTTGGAAATTGACGATTCGATCTTTTCTGCCGGATGAGACATAACATAAACAAGACCACTATTCCAAAACCCTTATAAAATATACCCTTACATAATCCAAAGGGGGAACCCCAGTCTATAAACCCTGCTATCTGGTCGAAGGTCCGATTGTTGCTCTCTAGTACGTTAAAAATGACAAAAACATGAAACTTAAATATATTAGGAGACATATCACTCCGGAACCGTAGTCCCACTGAAATGCCCCACTGGTGGCACAAACTTTTTCGTGGTCCCACCAAACGCACAATTAAGCGTTTTGTTACGCCAAATTGAAGGAAGCCTATATTATGGTAAATATTACCCACATTATAAATAAGTTTTTCTTGACCCAAAACCGAATACCTACTAAATTAGAAATTCTCAAAATATAGGACTACCAAAAGGGTCCTCAATAAACCTCAATAAAATAAGTAGTAAGGAATTTGGATTATCTGTACCTATATTAAGTACAATATACTTAACAATAGAGAAAGGACAGAAGCATTTCAAAGGTGGTGCTGGAGAAAGATGGAAAGTATCAGTTTGACAGAAAGACGAACTAATGAAGAAGTATTGGCTATTGTAAACTTAAATAAATACTGTTGTCCTCGATAGAAAATAGAAGAGAATAGATGAAAGGAGACCTGATACGCTACGACCACAGACCTAGGATTTTTTCGCTAACATCCTAAGCCTATGGCTACGACAATATTTACGGACGATTATGAAAGAAAAAAATTATAAGAAAAGAGGGAGAGGAAGGCTCGCTCGCTCACTTACCTCGACCCGATAAAAATATTCGTATTGTCGTCGAATATAATGGCGATTACTCCACTGACAAGAGCCTAGCACTTACATATATGATGATACTAAACAATAAACACGAAAAATGTATGCATAATTTATTTTTTACGTTATATGATCTAAAAAAAATATTTTTTTTACACGGGTTGTTACGATGTGGAATTCTAATAGACCGAGGTCCAACACGCGCAATGCCGGTATGCAAATTTTGTCTTTTTACTCAAACATTATAAGAAAAATATATAAACAAAGAAATTTTTGAAGCGACCGTAGCGAAGTTTGTTGAGCCTTTCTTAACTGATCAGCTAAGTTAAGCGACGTCCGCCCCGGTTATGGGTTGGATGGGTGACCACTAGTGACATTACTACTGAGCACTTCCGTGCAGAAAACACGTTATGCAGTCGATCCCGGTTGTTGTCTTACAATGGTTGACAATATAGCATGCTCCTAAGGCATTTTGCAAATGCCAGTTTGGCTAGCTACCACCCTCAAGTAGAAAATCTGTCACCAAGCACCTAACGGTGTATTCCGGCAGCTGACATTCAGAGCCAGTGATTCTAGGTTAGCCTGAACAACATCTTCGACCACATCATCACGTACCATCAGGTGAGATAGTGGTCAAAGAATCACCTATCAACTATAAATATTTATTTAAAAAAATACAAAATGTTCTCTCAAACTCTTAGGGGACTCGCATCAACAAGTGACAAAATAACCCGGAAGTTTGTCGTGTGTCGGTTCTTTCCTATCGCTCTACCCAAAGATATGTTACCTTTTCTACCTATCCTATCTACTTATATCACCGATCACGAGAGACGGCCCACGCTGTTATCAGCGCGGAACAGTCCTCGAGCAGACGTATGAGATAAACTAGTCCCGAGAACTCGAGCACAATACCTTTTGTAATGTCACTCAATGGTTGTCCTGTCGCAAGTGGGTCTGAATGTACAGATGGGAGAATAAGTGGTCAGTTGGCTTATATAGGAAACACTAGGTTAGGTTAACGTGACGAGACGTGTTGTGAACGTCAGCTTTCTGCGGGATTTTTAGTCGTTTATGGCCTTTATCCATAATAATAAATTGATATTTGAAATATTAATATATTGATACATTTCAATGTCCTTTATTGACGTTAAAGAAAACAATTGAAACGGTTCGAATAGCGTTAACCTAGATGGCATACGGCCTTATCGCTATAATTATTTTTTACGAGAATGTAGAATGTAGAGTAATTTTCACATTATTGCGATTTGTTTAAAAAACATATACTCATAAATTAATACATTCTCTGGAAAGGAAAATTATGAACCACGAGCAGGGTGCTTCCTTTAGACCGGAACATTTTCTTCTGTGGATCACCTTAGTGGCTTTGTTCTAATAAGACTACGAATTTATACAAAGTTGAAAATTTAAATTTGTCCTTAATTACGTTCTCATTAATCAAACGGCGTAAAGAGACTTGGCTGCAAAGACTTTAATACAGAAATAGGATTTCTAAAGTAATATATGAATTATAATAAGTAAACAAGGTTATATCCATTACATAGCATCCAAGCATTGCAATTCAACGAGATAAAGCTGCCAACATGCTCGACACGCTGCCAACTGGTAGTGGCCGATGCATTTGGACTGACTGTGAGTGCTATGACTTGCAGGTTGTCTAAATGCTCTCGTTCAATTTCAATTAAACAATTTAATGTTTTACATACTTTATTTTCATCTTCATAAATTAAATTTCTCATATCTTCGAACTTATTTGACTACCAGTACGTACATTATATCCCACATAGAGTCGCAGACAACTGGTTTTGTGCACTGTCGGCCATTGTCGCAGCAGGAGCATGGAAGCTATACAAACGCGCGGTCATTCTAAATGAACTGAGATTGTGTGCAGCCGCGCCTTGATAACGTGCCCAGTAGAAATGATAAAAGCGACGACTGGACGCTTTGTTCCTTTCCTGATGTGCTGCTAGAAATGTATGGCACTTGCATTATATCTATCATACCATGACGAAACGGTGATATTAAATTTCACAATCAATTGTTTGAACTTTGCTCTATGCCTCGATAACAAGTTTAGTAGAAACTAGCGGCCCGCCCCGGCTTCGCACGGCTATTTAACAAAAAAAATATAGATTGAAACACCTAAAAATTAGTAATTGTGACATAACTGTAATAGTTAGACATATAGTATTGGGGCCTTTTTTGTAGATATTGATGTCCTCTATAATATTTAAGTACATCACTTTGCTCTATAGTAAAACAATTTCCGCCGCGTACGCGATATAACGATTTTTTCACAAGTTGGGTTACATTATCGAAGTTTTCATACGGATGCCTAAGTTTTTGAAAATATTCTTTAGCCTATGTTCATAAGGGATAATGTAAGATTCTTATGGTAAAAAAAATTTCAATTTGGTCCAGACCGGTTTAAGTTAATTCGTACGAAAATACTAATATTTCCTGTATATAATATTATAGTCTAGACAGTACAGAAGTATTGACAATATCATTATTGAATATGATATGATATGATAATAGGTTGATTGCATCTTTGTTTGACACTGACCTCTTTTTACTGCAGATATATCTTTTTACCACTATCTAAACTGATAGTAATTGATGATGCGTTCGAAGTTGTTATTAGAATTTAAGCTAAATACGACTACACTTCTAGTATATGGCGAATCTGGTGTTCTGCTAATCTGGTGTGTTGGTTATCTGGTATTTTGATCCACAGCCTCTCAACGTCAGTCGCCAGTATACACCGTATGGTTTTATACTTTTATACCACCCGCAAGTAGAAAATCATCGCCAAACTTTATGAAAATCAGTATTCTTAGTTAAGTCAGTTAACAACTTAGACCGCGTCTTGATTTACAAACATTTTGATCAAATAATAACCTGATAGCTATAAAAAATGTAAATGTTTATAAACAGCTGCGTTCCCAATGTGTTACTAAGATCTTGAGTGCTGGCATCACTCTCTTCTTATCTTTAACGTGATAACGATCTATATTGTTCAGAAATCAGATATATATAACATCGAGAAAACTCAGATTTGAAGCTACTGTGACAGGATGATTTATCTCCGTGGATTTGTTTTTCTAACATGCAGATTAAACATTTGAAGGCAGTCTCCTATGGTGGATAAAAACGATGCGGGGCTATAGTGAAATATTCCTGCCTAGAAAAAACATATCCACACTGCACAGGACGGCTTATAGTTAAACCTATTGGGAAATTGTATCCGATTCTACATATTTTTTCAGTGCAGTTGCTACTACAACTGCATAACCAAGTGATTATATTATTGACCGACTTCAAAAAAAGAAGGAGGTTTACTCAATTCGAATGTGTGTTTTTTTATGTTTACCGCAGAACTTTTGACTGGGTGAACCGAATTTGATGACACTTTTTTATTTGGAAACTGATTCTTCGCGTGTGGTTCCATTAAAATTTCATCAAAATTGAGTTACACTCCAATAACTGAAAAGTGTTTTCCTATCTTGATGATATAGTCATTGACACTGAATGACAATCGATACCGTAAGTGGCAAGTCACTAAAAAGGAAGAAAATTTATTCTTGCCTAAAAATGGAACATAAAAGTGTGAGATAACTTGTCGAAGTCGGTACCATGCGCACAATGTTATGATTATAGGTACTTTTGAACTATCATGGTACAGACTTCCACAAGTTACTTAACGCGTTTAAGTGTTGAAGTAATTTTAAGGCAATTTTTTTTAACGTATAGTTGTTTTATTATATTATTATGTACCTTTAGTATTTATACCCACACCTTAGTGTAAAAACGAGGCCTACCCACACAAATGCGAATGAATAATTCAATGTGAAAGGGCGCGCTTTCTTGAGTGAATAGTAGTGTCTTTCATAAATCAGCCGCAAAGATAATGAATGCCGACTGTGTGTTTTTGACATATACATTTTTTAGCGAAGTTTGCTTAGCCGTTCCGAACTGATCAGCAAGGTTAAGCTACGTCTGCCTCGGTCATGAATTGGATGGGTGAACGCTGGCGTTTCCGTGTTTCGCAGGGCACGTTAAGCTGTCGGTCCCGGTTGTTGTCTTAGGATGGCAGTCGCAAAATGCCCTACCACCATGCTATAACAGCATGGTGGTGGGGCATTTTGCGAATGCCCGCCTGACTAGCTACCACCCTCAAGTAGAAAATCTGTCGCCAAGCACCGGTAGCGGTATGTTACGGCAGCTGTCCTTGAGAGTAATTTTAGGCTAGCCTGAACAACATCTTCGACCACATCATCACTTACAATTAGGAGATAGAGTGGTAAAAAAATCAAAACGATACCTCTCACACGGGTTGTCCAATGGAAAAAGGTTATAAGAAGTGTAGACTCATCTCATATACTACAAAATGAAACCTGTAAAGCTACCTGATGAACTAGCAATTTAGTGTTGGTCTAATCCGGCGCTGAAGTCTAGGCTTCACTTAAATATGACGCAGTCGGTCAACAGTCGCAACGCGGTCGGGCGGTGGACGATATAATTTTGAGGGCACTATTTTTCCTCCTGCAGTACCCTAGAAAGGAATATATATTACAATATTTACAAAACCGTTTTCTATATGTGTTGATTGGTATTTTAAATTTGATCAAATAAAACTTTTAACTGTTGAATGATATATGTTTAAACGGAACATTAACAAGTGCATCAATCACGTATGCGAACTAAAATAAGAGTGATAAATATAAAAGCGCTATAATTATCGGAATTTTCCATTGAAATATGCATGATTTATATACTTAACTACAAGCTGGTCATTCGACTGGCTGCTAAATAATTCAAATTGACCGGCGGCAGGCGACCGGCCGGCGACGACGCAGGCTGGGCGGTGGGTTAGGAAAATTGACCAAATAAACAAGGGCAGCCCGTTAGTCTGACGTCAAAGCGAGTGCCAGAGGAACTTTGGCTTATTAATTAGGCATTCCCTTACCTCATATGTATCATAAGTTTAAACTTGTGTGTTGAGAGCGGTTTTAACTTAAACCGACAAAGTGCAAGTCGAAAATACATATGTATTATACATATGTTTGTATTACATACCAACTTACGGACCAGTCGGTGTATATACACCGACTGGTCCGTAAGTTGGTGTTAAGAGTGTTCCGAGGAACTGTTCGATTTACTACCTGCAGCTCAATTTTGCCATCGGACATCCCGACAAAGCATGATGTTTCATCAATTTCACGTCGATGTCTGGAAGTCCACAACCTTGCAATTTTCACGGCATTTCCTACCTCGCACTGCCACAATTTGGAACCAGCTGCCTGGTGAAGTATTTCCGAACAGATACGACTTAGGGGCCTTCAAGAAGAGAGCATATTCCCTCCTCAAAGGCCTGCAACGCATCCTCGAGACCTCTGGTGTAGCGGATGTTCGTGGGCGACGGTGATCACTTACCACCAGGTGAGCCGCCTCCTCGTTTGCCCTCCTATCCCATAAAAATAACACAACAAAATATTCTTACACTGTAATCTTTGCATTAACGGCTGCTAAGCTAAAGCAATATGCAGCCCTTAATACTTAAAAAATTACAAGCTTACAACTAAAGAAAAAAACTACAAAATTACAACTTAAGAAAAAACTACGAGAGATTCAAACTTGCAATCATCCGTAGCTGAAACACAGTCCATGTGCCGGCAGCCCCAGGGACGTATAGTCGTTGGACTGTCGCAGCAGCCACTACAGTTTCAGAATGCAGTTGTAAGTTTTTTTTTCAACAAGAATTTTTTTGCTTTCGTTATAAATTTATAAATAATAAAACATATTTATAAATACATCTTGCGTGTTGACGTAATATTCATTTATAAAAAATCGTTACTATTTATTTCAGTTCAGGATCCCTTCAGTGAGAGTTCGATCCACACTTGGCTGTTTATAGTTATTTATTGTTTTGACTTAGACGAGTATATGAGCATAATCACACAGTTGGCTTGTATTAGGTATTGTATTTAGTTACTACAAGAATGTTATGAGCGTTTAGTGGTATCCCGGAGTTAAATATATGAATTACTTAGCACGTGTAAAATGTTTGAAAAGCTCAAAGACCTTCACGTCTCAACCAGCCTTACAACGAACATTATTTAAGCGGGTCTTTGTTTAACCCTAACGTTACGATGCGTGAAGCTCGGTACATAAACATCAGACCACTTCCCAAAGCAAAAGCTCTCCCTACTAGACGAACTCTACTACTCAATTAGACATAGTCTCTACCTCCATGTACATAAATTTAAGTTGCATTTAACTTTTTAGCTGCATATAAAGCTGGCTTTCGCTTACACGCCTCTTGCCAAGAGGATTTCGAAATGAAGTCAGGCTGTGTAATAGAATTATGTGCATGTTTGTACACGGTTTTATAGAGCGTCTCTTTGAAGCTGTACATTACATTTTCAGTTGTAAAATTAAAATGTTATTTCGTAAATGTTTTCCCTGTTGCTTAAACTTTACTTCTCTTTTTATGTACTTATTTTGTTTGAGTAGTTATTTGGACAGTATTTCATTTACTTTTGCATTAGCCGATGCGTACATATATATAGCATAACAATAGAAATTGTTATTTCTATTAAATTGTTATTTCTGTTATAGAAATGGACGATATCATCCAATGCGGATGCTCAGAGGTCAGACCTAAATTTTAAAGTTCCGTGCCTTTAAAGCAATGTGAAGCCTCTTTCTGTTTATGACGGCTTTCTAGTTAATTAAGGGCATGAGTTAAAAACTAGGAGTATATACCAAGTTGAACTGAAATATTGAATACTTATATTACTTTCCATAAGTACCTACTGTATCAGTCGGATCGTTGACTGCTGAACACAGCCTCCCTTATTAAGGGGGTATTTGCCGTAATCCCCACGCTTGGCAGGCGGCTTGGGGATCGCAATTTAACATGGCAGTTCATTAGAAGGCGCTGCTGCCCACCTTCCAGTATTTTCCCTTAGTCACCTCTTACGACACCCACGGGATGATATGGGGGGGTGCAATTTTAACCCGGCACCCCACGAGGAACCCATAAGTACCTATTAACAACATATAATATTATATAGGAAGGAACTTGAAAACACATATTTATAATGCACCTAAATTTCTAAGCAGTTATCATAACAAGATCGAGGTTCGACTCGCACTTGGCCGTTGTTTTTTTTTTCTTTATAATAATTAATAAATTATCTCTCTTATTCTATATTTATAATAAAGTTATCATCTTCTGCAAGTCGGTATCTAACGGTACTAAAGGGCTGGATCGATCTTATTGTAATTTTTTGTTGTGTTTCAGAGGGCTGGTCAAAGAGCAACAAAGCTATTTGGGGTTGGTACATGGTCCAGATTCACAATTACACAGTAGGTGGCGCGACGTATGTTTTTTTTTTGTCATTACAGCGTCTAATTGAATCGCTAGTTACAGGATTTTCTAATAATTTTATAATATAATATATATATATATATATTACCTATAGAGGGATATTGGTAAAATACTAACAATATGTTAGGGGTGTAGTCCTAACAAACATTTTGAGATACTTTTATTGTTTTGAATATTTTTTATTATTTTTTAACCTTCTTTTGTGTGTTTTTGACTGAATAAGCACGAGGACCACCTGATGTCAAAAGTCTCTTGTGCCTGTAATGTATTATTTCATATTTTTTATTACTTTGCTCGATGTAAATATTCAAAACTCTATTCAAAGGGACCACGTTGCGGCACGATGTTGCCAGATTTTTTTTCAGAGAAAAAAAATAAAGTAAATTTTTTTTCTTACGACTAGCAGAATTCAATCCTAAAAGGTTGTTAGCATTTTACCAATAACACTGTGTATATATATATATATATATGATTATATACTATTATATTCTATATATATTTGTTTGTTGCTTGCTATATCTATCGTATTTATTATCCGTACAAATTCGTTTAAATAATGTACTGTGAAGGGGCGTGCTGTCGTAATTGAACACATTATGTAACATATATATGAAATCAGACCGAAGCTTCGTCTCAAGCTATTTGTTTATTTATACATGGACTCTCTAAACATATTATGAGCGGTACATCAAACGGCTCTCCTCGAAATTTGATTTCGGTTTCAGGTGAGGGGTGATGCGTCTAGACGTGGAGGAAATCAGCTTTCCGATGTCGTTTAACGTCTGCCGTATCGCGTCCTCCAGGTTTTTAAACACATCAAAGAAAAAAATTGATGTTTCGCATTTTTGTGTAGTTCGTATGTTAATTACGCGATTGTCCAAAACTTTAAGAAGGTAACTACTACATTATAAAATAACAATTAAGGGGTTTGTAACTTTTTATACGAAGCATGACATACCTGCTTTTCTCCACCCAAAAAAAGTTTTTTTCCTGAATACGAAGGCATGAAAGGGCTGATCCCTTGATGGTATAGATAGTGGAAGAATAATATTAACCATTATATCCTTGGTCATACAACGCGACCATATTAAACGAACAGGTAATATATTTGTATTAAAATACTTTCTGTTCGTTTTAATATTTTTTTTATAATGTGACTGATGTCAAATGTTACTATATGCTACACTGTATGTACCATACAGTGTAGCTCAAACCCACGGCGATTCGAACCACTGATCCCTTGCGTAGCTATCCATAGTCATTGGCACAAGCATCATTGTTTCACAGGCTTAACCTGCAGTATGTGAGGTATAAACTATTAGAGACCGCGCCCAAGTATTCGAAATCTATTCACGAAACTCCTGTATTTCTTTCTTTACTATTCTTGTTAGCTATTGTCTGAACAGGGGGGCAAGTCTGTTAATTACGTGTTCATAGTTAGCATAGATTCGTTCAAGATTCATTCAAGACAGAATCGGTAGTCTGCGAATATGAATGTATGGTGAATTTATTCAGAAAACAATTTCTAAAGATAAACACAGGTGTTTTAAGATTATAGCAAACTATTATAGTCGCATATTTTTTATTTAAATTAAAATAACTGTTTATATGCACAAACACATCTAAAATAATAAACTGAAGTTTTTTTTTTTAATTTTTAATTCATGCTTTAGGTAAATTTTATTTAAAAGTAACTTAATTGAAACAAATACGGTGGCCTAGGTACATGATGTTTTGGAAGGCGCCCACGCGTCTCTTACCTTATTTTTTTTTATTGATTGATTACTCGTATCTTCTTTCACACCCCGTAAGATTGCCCTGTTTAGACCCCTTCGTTTAATGACTGTATGTATATGTAGGTAATGATTTTACTAACCATAATAATACCGTAATTCTGTATTACTTGATACAGAGTATTTGAAATTATTATGCGGCCCACATTTTTAAGACATTCGTTTTACTCTTACTATGTAGCAAAACGCTCAGAATACTAAAAGGTTCTGCGTGGCACTGCGATGCAATTACCGCCCGAGAAATTAGACGGAAGTCACTGAGAAAAAGTATAAAAAAAATAATTAGCACACGAGGCTTAATAATGTGTATAATTTTAATGGCAAAGCCCCTGTCTAATAATAGTCGAATCACATCTGTAATTTAACATACCAAAAGCTTACTTCTGAGAAAAAGTTATTTAGATCATGTTCCTCGAAAGAAAGATTAGGTTTCTTTAACTAAAATAAATATAATTTCAAGGGGAAAAATGCTGTTTAATGTACCTATCATGAGTCATAATAATAGAGCTTCATAGCCAATCTGAGAAACATTTTGTCAAAAATCGAAGTTACGTTAAAGTTAAACTTTACACACTCCTATCTTAAATTTAAAAGCATAGTCTTGTCTGCATATTTATGAAGGAGTATTATGAAAAGGTTTTTATAGATAACTCCACGTTTCAATTGTTTTATATATATGTATTAACAGTTAGCGTATCCGCGGATTAATCACAACAAAAGATGAATTTTATACTAGTTTAGTAAAAATTAGCTTTTTTTGATAAGCTACAGCTTGCAAGAAACTAACCCCCCAACGAACCCGATTACACGGATAGTAACACAGACTAAAAAAAATATAAGTACTGAAACAAATTATCTCTACGAAAACAATACTAGCCAAAATGAGCTTATGATCTTAGCTTGTTTTGAGAGATTAGAAAAAATTACATCTTATTTTGAAATGAAATAAAGGATAGTTACAACTGGAATCTGTTTGACGAAAATAATTTTAGTATGAAAAAGAAAGATAGGGAATGAAAAATATACCTATAATAATAACAAATATTTTGAAAATATTTTAAGAAAACATCAAATTAATATTTTAATACAACACTTAACAAATATAAAAATATATCTAGTGACAATTCCGCCTAATTTTTCTGTTAAGCCGACGTGACGTCACAAACGCCACGCAGCCAAACATACTACACGAAGCATCCTCAGGAGGTCTTGACTCTACGAGCGCACGATCGAGAAAAATACTTATATTTTTCAAACAATAATATTTATAAGTGAATTACTTTTCTTCCTAAGTCTAGTGTACTCAAAGTTCTTTCCGTACAAAGGTAGTATTGTCAATTATGTACACAGAATGCATGTCCTTGAGTCTAAAATGTATGCTTCTGGTTTGTTAGTTTTCTGTAAAAAAATTGTGTTTTTTTTTTGTATGAAAATACTTATATTCTCTTTCTGAGATAAAATAAATAATAAAACGAAAAACTGGCAAACTAGACGCATAGATTTTAATCTCAAGGACCTACATGTAAAACTTCAAAGAGTTTAAACGCTTAGTATTTCTAATATGCCGAAACTACGTTTGTATGGAAAGAACCATGAATACACTGTACAGATAACTGTCGAGTTTATAGTAGTATTGATGAGTATCTATTCTATTCGTTGATTGGTTGGCTTGAGTAGTACTGATTGACTAATAGATACTACAAGTTAATTTTTAAGGATTCTATAACGAAGAGCAAACCGTAGCCTATTTATCATATTAATATTTCACTCTCCGCTCTTAACAGCATGAGTTACAAAATTCAATGTTGATATTTTGTGCATTTGACGTTTGACCCAAAAATGCCGTAAGGAATTAATAAATCCATTTAACTATTTTTCAGGGGGCTACATTAAGTGAGACTAACATTTGGTATGTGATCGCCAAAAACTTTGATTAGTACAGTTAAAAAACATATTATTATGTAAACTAGCGGCAACAGAGGGGATTTATCAAAATTCAAAAATATAACCTATGTTCATCAGGGATAATGAAGTATTCTAATGGTGAAAGAATTTTTGAAATCGGCCGAGTAGTTTTTAAGTTTAATCGTTACATATAAAAATACAGATCTTTGCACTTTATAATAGTGTAGATGTAGATGAAATAGAAAATAGGGTCTTTTTTTGAATTGAAATTCTCGTGAGTTTCACATATATTTAAATATTATACATTAAACCGGCAAAATCCTAACGTGAGTGTTTTTTGCCGGTTTAATGTATAATATTTAAAATAGGGTCTGTCAAAGTTATTCATTTTTGTTACGGTGTGCCTCTAAAAACCTTAACTGGTTAGTAACCTCAAAGTTCGGTTACAGACATTTTTAATTTGCATATTCCTCAAGACTTAGGTGATCCACTGGCAAGAAAGAGTGCCCGCGGTCCACCCAGGTGAACTAAGCAGGTGGACTACGTCCGAATCCCAGGTATATTATATACCGTATTCCCCGTGATGTACCGGGCTAGAATTGAATCTCAGGTTTTTTCTCATCCCGATCACCAAGACGCCTGCCCAGCGGATTATAGCAAATCCACCTAATAAGGTATTTCCTTTGTTCAGCGGTAGATGTTTTGGCTGATGATGATGTACCCTATCCTCTTATTAACAATTATCTACTGAAATTGTTTCTATTTTTGACTTATTGATAATGTAATTTTGAAGCTATAACCAAAACAAACTATATTTTATTTTGCCGGCTGTGGCAATGTGGAACTAAACAAAAGGAGGCCCCTCGCGTTTACAAGTTTTTCTGTGTTCATCCTTATAAAAACCTCAAATGTATACTGCCAAATACATTTCATGCCATGGCAGGATATGTATATTTTGCATTATATATCACTACTTCTTATATCCTGGTAATTGCGTTTCCTTAAGCTACTTACATAGTAAAAAGCTGGGACTTGTCTATCGAGTTATTATTGAGAGAAAGATTGGTATCACCCTCCTCAATGGAGCACAATGGCCTTACCACGGTAATCTCTCCCCAAGATCGTATAAAAGGAAAATAATGAAACTTTCCACACAGAAAGAATAGGGGAGCGAGACATATTGCCAAAGAAACAGTTTAAACAGAAGATTTTTTCCACAATTTTCACGTTTTTTTGGCAAAGAGGTGAATCTTCAAAGGAAAAGTATGAAAGAAAAAGTCTTGTTACAAACGACCTGAATAATTCCTTTTTTGCTATCAGATAAAATGTATTACAGGATATTTAATGAGAGTTAAAAAGTTGAACAATTCCCAAATTGTTTTTAGGGCAGTAGGTACATTGGGCGGAATTTCAATCAACTCTGTTTAGTAGGAAGTATCTTTTGTTGACCCCGGCAAAAATAAATTGAACAAGCCTTTGTTGGTTTTTGGGCATTTTTGCGTGACTAGATAATAAAACTAGTTTAAAGCAAGTTTTGTGAGTGGAGCGCCCGTAGCAATTTCACATAATTTTGCTCCCTCCACAGAGACCAACATGTGTATGTCCTCAAAAGAATTACTTTGTTCTGGACTCAGAAGAATAATAGTTATTCTTCCGAGGTTCTTGTTGTATCCTATGTAGAAAAAAATCAGACGAAGAGAGCTGTTTGTAGATGACTGATCACGATGACGATCGATTAATGCTGGCTACAGACACGTGGCTCGCGCTTTAGCAATCACACCGTGTTCGATGCAAAGTGGACTTGGCGACAGATTTTCTACTTGAGGGTATTGGTAAAATGCCCTACCAGTATGCAAAAGTTTACAAGACGCCCAGTGCCTTCTATATTGCCTAACGGCTGCCATACTAAGAGAATAGCTGCACTGCAAAAATTTGACGGGCGTCACGGCCATCCTCCATTGTTTAAAATCGGCCTGCCCCTTTGAACGTCATAATGACCCGTGAAATTCGGCTTCCGGAATCTCTATCGACGTAGTGGGACCAGGTACCTAGCTGCAGCGACCTTTGAACCGGACACAAAAATGATTTTACAATACTGCATAAGGGCCGTGCATCGGCACTCAACTGAATTAACCAACAGAAACACGTTCAAGTGAGGCATATAAACTCCTTTGATAAAAATACAGGCCTTTTAATTTTTTCTTTACTTCAATGAATATTACAAGTTAGAGGTTTTATTGATTTGACGTATTGGCATGTCATTTTAAGCATCCTGGCATGATTTCTTTACGTTCCAAATTTAAATTTTGAAATTAACAAAGTAAAATCAATTATCATCGTAAAATAGCTTTACTAATGGCGCGAATTGCTTAAACAAATTTTTACTAACTAAACATTTTTTTAAACTTTCTAATTACCCAATTTAATCTTTCTTTTTACATTAAAGACCACTGATGACATTCTGATATGACTGATAAAGCCATAAGGGCCGGTAAAATTACAGCCCTTCTTGAAGAAGGTTTCGCAAACTTGCGTGTCTCAGCGGCTAAATGTGAGTCGTTCAACTGTCCAGAGGACTTGGCAACGGTATGAAGAGACCGGTTCGGTCAAAAGAAGACCCCGTTCGGCAAGAAAACGATGCAGAACCAAGAGATGACCGCTTTTTGGAGAGTCTGGCGTTGCGAAATTCTAAGGCATCAAGTGTGGACCTGAAGAAGAGCCTTGAAGAGGTAAGAGGACTAGAAGTTAACTTGAGGACGGTCCGCTTTTGGCTTCCAATATCAGGAGGCAAAAGAGTGTAGTTAGCCTGAAGGGGAGTTCTTTACCGCCTTTTTCATACGAGCCTATAAAAGCGATCCAATGCAACATGTATGAATACCTAGTATCCATATTTCACTTTCTCATAATACGAACAAAACAAATAATTTTACTGTGGCTGCTCTCTAGCGCCTCGAGAAATCTCAAATGCAATAGTGGCTTATTCTGCATTCAAAGCTTACGGAAACGCTTTAGGAGGCCACTCAATATTTAAGCGTCTCGAGCATTCTGCCAGCACCTATTTATTGTTTGTGTAATATTCTATCGGAATAATCTGTTATTCCGATAGAATATTATTTTATTCAACAAATTCTTGTATACGATAGCCTTGATAAAACAATACTGAAACAGAATCGAATAGGGATACATGTTAGATTATTCGAGTCGAGGAGTGTAATCAGACAACACCTTTCGGGGTAATAACCGAGTGCGAATTTAAGACAGTTAAGGTGTGGACGCGTTTCTTGTGCTCTTGAAATTTCGCTGTACATCTCACACCATTCTCATTCATAAGTAGTAAACAAAAGTGTCATAGTCGAGTGCATTTTAAATTAAAATATTCCACCACAAGTGCGTCTAATCATATTTCGAAGTGACACAGATTACTATCAAGTAGTTGAGTTGGATTGCTGCAGTAGCTGAGGTAGGCTCCTCTACACCTCGGGAGAAAGGGACGGGCTGCGGTTTTATATATTTTCGTGTCCCTCACACTACCTGACTAGCGAGCAAAGCAGCGGGACCTTCTACGTGAAACCGGCTTTGAGTGTTTGCTACAACTAACATTACAATCTCGTCATAGCTATCAACATACGAGTATAAACAGGTACATATAAACTTCAACTTATCACTGCAGCAGCTGAGCGCAATAATAAAACTTGTTTAAAAATGGTGAACACTTGCGCGGCCTGCAATAAATCTATACGTTTGAGTACTCCTAACATAATATGCACAAAATGTAGTAGCTATTATCATCCCATATGTGTTAACATAACTGACCGCAAGATATCTGAGGATATTAAATCAAATTGGGTTTGTCCTATGTGTCATTCAAGGGAACCGCGGAGAGATAACTCCAATACACCCGTTCGATCCGCCGCCGCGCCGCCGCCGCCGCCGCCGCCGCCGCCGTGCCTGCGACTCCGCCTGCTACTGCCGCGGTCTGTGACAACAGCGTCAAAACCCTTCTTCGTGACTATAACCTTAAGGTCACTCCTTCATCGACCCCGTCTATTGTTAGTGCTGGCGAAAATGGAGACCTATCTTTGCTTACCTCTGAAATCAAACTATTACGGGGTGATATAAGCGAAATGAAGGCTCACATGGTTGGCTTAACGGACCATCTTAAGTTATGTTTTGATCGTATTGAAGAACACGATAAGAAATTAGAGGATAGCCAGTCGAGGCTGCGGGTACTGGAGGAACGTCAAAAAGATATTTTTATATGCCAGAATAAAATTGCTGAACTGCGATACGAACTTAACCTGCGATCACAAGCTAGCTTACGGAATGAAATTGAAATCTCGGGTATAAATGAGTCTCCAAATGAAAACCCAATACACTTAGTACAGCTGATATCGCAAAAAATTGGGGCGCCTCTTGATAAAAAAGACATCGACTTTGCAAGCCGCGTCGGACCACGAAACCGAGAAAATTTCAACGTTAAAGGCACTGCCACGGACGGTGCCAAACCAACGCTCCCTCGTCCCCTGGTGGTACGCTTTCTTCGCCGACATGATCGAGAAGCTTTTTTAAAAGCTAGCAAAATAAGGCGCAACCTGACTTGTGTTGATATAGATGTACAAGGGCCTTCAAGAAATTTCTACATCAATGAGCGCCTTACGCAGGACTCCAGGCACTTATTTCGTTCAGCCAGACAGCAGGCCAAATCGGCAGACTATAAATTTTGCTGGGTCAAGAACGGCACCATATACGTTCGAAAACGGGAAGGAAACCCAGCCATATCAATCAAAACCATGGACGAACTTCAAAAGCAGTTTTGCACACCACTGGCATAATCGATGTTTTAGATATTATAATTATTTTACTATAGCTGTTATTTATATAAGTACCCATTTTACACAACTTGGAGCTCTGAACAATATTGTAGCAATAGACATATCATTCATACTTTTAGTGTTAACTTATATTTATTTTGTGACCATCACTTGCAAGCTTCTTATTGAACACACATACTTAAACATACTCAAATACTATACTATCCATTTTTACTCAAACTCTCACATACATGCACACAAGCGCACTAAACTAAAATTCTACACAAATGATGCATACACGTTTGTCAGCAACTTGAATATAAAAATGACGTCTTGGATCACGACCTTAATATCTTCACAATTTTATTATTATAATGATGGCTTTACTTAGCCTTGCTCATGACATAGACGAAACCGTAACAATTGATTGTCATTCACTAGAAACTGTAGACTTATGCAAACATTTCATCACTAAATTTGATAACAACTTCAAAGTACTTGCCTTCAACATTAGGAGTTTCAATTGCAATATTGATAATTTTACCGTAGCTCTGCAACGCATAGACTGTGACATAGACATCATAATATTGTCAGAATGTTGGCTCAGCGATGGTTTAACGATAGATCTTCTACCTGGATATAATGCCTACCGCACAACGCTTCAACAAAATAAAAACGGTGGAGTTATTATATACTCTAAATGCTTGTATAAAACTTCAATTCATGAACCAAATATTAGTGATGCTGATGCACTTGTCGTAACTATAGACAATAAATATGCAATACTAGGGATATACAGATCTCCAGCAACAAAGGTGACGAACCTAGACCCGTTTATTAATTCTTTGGATTCCACTCTAAGCACCCTGAAAAGTTACCCGTATATTGCAGTCGCGGGGGATATTAACGTAGACATCACCAACACATCTAATAGCCACCACTGCGATTATCTTACTTTATTGGCCTCACATGGTTTGCTTCCGGCGATAACTAAACCCACAAGGATTCTAGCCTGCCTTGACCATATTTTTATTAAATCTAATACTGAAACAGTAGGATTAATATGCGAAACATCAGTAACGGATCACTGCATAGTAATAACCAGCACTCGCAACTCGAATCCTGCGGCTCCAAAGCCAAATTTTATACTCAAAATAAATGTTGATGCTGTCGTGGCCGAAATAAACAAGACTAACTGGTCTACGATTTCCAACATATGTAACGTAAACTTGGCAGTTGCACGTTTTAATGAAATTATGTCGAATATACTGGCCAAATATACTCACAAAATCAAAATTGGACGCAAATGGGTTATCATGAAACCTTGGATTACTCCTGGACTTCTCCGATGTATGCGTCACAGAGACAAATTGCACTTTGACTTAAAAAAATATCCTGAGGATTTAATTAAGCGACAAATTTATGCAAGGTATCGGAACTTCTGCAACAAACTTCTAAAAAAACTTAAAAATGAGTACAATCGCAAACAGATAGAAGAAAGTGCACATAACCCAAAGAAGCTTTGGAAAGCAGTCAAAACCATCTGTTATTCACCGAAACCCAGTACTGACTCCTTGGAACTCCTGAACCTCATCAAGGATAGCCCTGATTTATCTTTAAACCGCTGTAACCAACATTTTGTATCAGTTGGCGAAACACTGGCAGATTCTATACTGAACAAAATTGGTTCAACTCAAGATAATCTAATAGCTGCTCACAAACCTTTAGTATCATACACCCAGTCATTTTTTATACACCCATCGGATCCATACGAAATTTCAAGCATAGTGTCTAAACTGAAAATAGATGGTTCACCTGGACCTGACAAAATTACCGCTATTATACTACAGAAATCACTGGTTTCCATACTTCTTCCTCTGACGCACATAATAAACTTAAGTATATCATCAGGGACATTCCCCGATTACTGGAAAGTCGCTGCTATATCTCCAATCTATAAAAACGGGTCAAAATCCGAGCCGGGGAACTACCGCCCAATAGCTCTACTTAGTGTTGTCTCAAAAGTACTCGAAAAAGTTGTAAATAACCGCCTAGTACTATATCTGGAAAAGTTCAACATGCTGTCTGAAAGGCAATTTGGCTTCCGACGAGGCAGGTCAACTGAAGATGCCACGTCACTTCTTGTGAACTTGGTGTCTTCGCACATCGAAAAGAATGAAAATTGTGTAGCAGTGTTCCTGGATTTGGCAAAGGCATTCGACACGGTATCAGTTGGCCTGCTTCTGAAGAAAATGGAATATCGGGGTATACGAGGAGTGGCTTTGGAGTGGTTCAGGAGTTACTTGGAAGGTCGAAAGCAATTTATAAAAATAGGTTCCCTTGCCAGTAATACTCTACCTACTAAATATGGAGTCCCGCAGGGAAGTATTCTCGGTCCGACGCTATTTACGCTCTACGTAGACGATATCGTAAACTGCCATCTTAAAAATGCAGAAATAGTGACATATGCGGACGACACTGCCATAATTTTCTACCACGAGAATTGGGAGCATGTATACAGTCTCGCGGAGGAAGGACTGGAACGCATAGCTACCTTGCTAGATAAAAATTTATTAACTTTAAATATAGATAAATCAAAGTATGTTGCCTTTTCAAAAACTTGTGTATCTAGCCCTCCCCCTGAGCTCTCACTGAAAATTCATTCTTACCTCTGCGACAAAGCCATGCGTAACGTAAACATGTGCCCATGTAACAATTTAAGTCGAACTTCATCAATAAAGTACTTAGGTATAATCATCGATGAAAACCTGAACTACAACAATCATATTAATGACCTGGCGGGCCGCGTGAGAAAACTAATTTTTATCATGAAGAAACTGAGAGACTGCACACCTTTTGATGTACTTAGACAGGTATATGTAGCTTTATGCCAATCTGTACTACAATATTGTGTCTCAGTTTGGGGTAGTGCAGGAAAAAGCAATTTTATAGTTATAGAGAGAGCTCAGCGAGCCCTCATCAAAGTAATTTTAAAAAAGCCTTTCCGTTTTCCAACTGACGATCTCTACAAAAAATTTCAAGTTTTGCGCGTCCGTCAGCTGTTTATTCTAAGAGCTACAGTCAAATCTCACAAAGCTCTCCTAAATAGATCTGACTACGAAAATCTCATATCTAAAAGAGTATTTCGAATTCCGCTACCAAGTCCTACATCTCTACTTGTGCGTAGAAGTCCCAAATTTTCCCACATCAACACATATAACAAGGTATTAAAAATATGTAATATCAAACTCTGTTCTACACTCACATGTAAAAAGCTGGTCAGAGAACTCATGTTAAAGTTAACGTACGAGGAAACTGAAAACTTAATTTAAAATTATGCATTACTTGTCGAGAACTTTATTGTCACATTCATTCTAAATCAAATACACCAACCTCTCACACTATACAAACAAACACACACGCACACTCAACAAGTAAGATATATAATAAGCCTAATAAACTTATTCATAGTTTAAAGTGTGCAGCACAAATTAACTGATCAATAGTTCGAATTAGCTCCATTCTCCTTTTCAAATATTTATTAAATATAAAATATCATTCTAAGATTCAAGTTCCATTGGATTTTATATATATATATATATATTTATTGTTAGCTTGCTTTTCAATCCAAAATTGCATTATATTAATTAATCCTTGTCATAGTTTAACTATTATACCTAATAGTTACAACTAAACATGGGTTTTTATATCTGTTTAATGTCACATGGCTCCAGTATAACTAGCTATTCACATACCTTAATATTATTTCTGTATTAAACTTGGCATACACTGAATATTCGCTCTCTAAGTCTCAAGACACAGGCTCTCGCCTAGTTTGAGACTTGCTGGTAACATATGTTATAATTGTTTATCGAGAAATATTATGTAACGTGAAATTTAGTAGTAATATGTGTTAGTTAACTAAGCATTTTTGGAAATAAAATAATTTATTATTATTATTATAATTCAAAAAGTTATTCAATAACTGCGTCGAAACAAATGAGCAATTTTGGGAAAAATCTGTAAAAACGTGAGTAACAAAATTTAGGTTATAAGTTTTTTTTTAACCGGCGGTATGCCTTTATTAACAGAATACTACGAACTATATACAACACTACACCTACTACAATAAAAGGATTTAGATCCCTATAAGTCATTGCAGACTCATAGGCAGTCCAAATGCTCTAGCCCACTACCAGTTAGCAGCATTGCCCCGTTGAATGCAATGCTTATTCTTTGAGCCAAATAGGTGCCAGCATTTTGTTTGTATCTAAAATAGCGAAAAATCTTGTACCTATATTAGTTGGGAAAATACGCTGGTCTCGATAGGAATTGCGGTAATTAAAATGATTTACTTCCAAAAAGTGTATGATTATACTTAATGGCTAGGTAACTTTGACAACTTGTACACATAAATGACCCAGTTGAATGCAATTTCGTTGGTTTCCATGCACTTAGTATACACACGTAAGGGTGCAATAGAAGGGTGCATATCGATTGCCACCCACTCCCCTCATTCTCTCCCCTTACGTTCACGAAGTTTGCTCACCGAAGTAAGTATTGTATAAAATATTTTGTTAAGAACGTGTTGTTTGCGATACTGCGCTTACTTTTGATACGACTTTCATAAGTTGAATTGAACAGGTGTTTCGGAAGTTAAGCCGGGGTAAATGGTTTTTAGGAGTTTCTATTTCATAATTCAGTTACGGTGGTTTAACGCGGAGGCTGGTTGTGGGGTTACATTAAAATAGGAACTTTTACACTAACAGTGCGAGTTCTTCTGTCTCTTATGGTTGTGATTACTTCGCGGCTAAAAGACACAGGAAACCGAAAAAAAAAATTTGAAGCGCTCGTAGCGAACTTTACTTAGCTGTTCTCAAGCGATCAGCAAAGTTAAGCAACGTCACGCGCGGTCATGAGTTGGATGGGTGACCGCTAGTGACATTACTACTGAGCGTTTCCGTGCTTCGGAGGGCACGTTAAGCAGTCGGTCCCGGTTGTTGTCTTAGAATGGCAGTCGTTATAGCATGGTGGTAGGGCATTTTGCGAATGCCCGCCTGACTAGCAACCACCCTCAAGTAGAAAATCCGTCGCCAAGCACCTAACGGTATGTACCGGCAGCTGTCCTTGAGAGCCAGTACTTCTAGGTTAGCCTGAACAACATCTTCGTTCCACATCATCACTTATCATCAGGTGAGATAGTGGTCAAAGACTAACTTACCAGGCAGAAAAAAAAACGATTCTGTGACGTGACGCCGAAATGAGGCCTTTAGAAAAAATGCAAAACCGACACTATATTCATCTCCGAGATTATTTACTGACATGTTCTGAGCAAACTGGACAAGCTAGAACGATCTGGCTTCCGTGGGTGCAAGATGAAATTAATTACCATGTTATTTCGTCATACATTCTTCGTATGTAAGAAGCAGTGATGGCTCAGTGACATTGGCTATGGGCTACCGTGCAGCAGGTCCATGGTTCGAATTCCTCCACGGGCTTGAGCTTCACCGCATGGTGGAAGGGCATTTTGCTAATGCCCTGGCTAGTAACCACCCTCAATTAGAAAATCTGTCGCCAAGCGCCTAACAGTGTGTTCCGGCAGCAGTCCTTGAGAGCCAGTAAAATTACAGGCACATGAGACCTAACAACTGTACGTCTCATTGTGACCGGCACATTTCAATTCGTGCTGACGAAATGCATCTGTTTTAGGCAGAGGTTAGTCCACTTAAGATCAGGTGGGCCTCGGGCTTGTACAGTAACAATAACGTTAAAAAAAATGAAATGCATGATAATTGAAGTGAAGATTCACAAACAACCTATTCGAAACCACACGTTATTCAAACGGGTCGAATAGTCGAGAACGTAATCGCTTAACACACTATTGGAGCAACCCTGGCACCTAATGATCCGAACGGGACTTACCACATTGATACGCACAATGTGACGGTCCACAACTGTCTTCAGAGGTATTAGCATGGATGTGCCCTCTAATTGTAAATTCTAGTTCCGGCTTCGTTCAAATCGTACTCGTAACTATAAGATAGCATTAATGTTAACACTAATATTGCCACACGGCAATGAACATGACTTGAATTATTCCTCAAATTACTATTATAAACAGGTATCTAGCTATAATATCATTTGTTAAGTACGTGCACGACGTATTATCAGACTTAAGCGTTCCATATATATAGTACAAAGGAATATGTTTGAAATATGATAGAAAGACACAGGTGTACAAATAATCTAATGTCGCTAAAGGAATTCAAAATGGGCTGATCAACGAGGCGCGATAAGCATTTTGTTTTAATATTACGAAGCGATGAGACTGGCCAGCTGCTTGCTTGATGGTAAGTGTCACGCCTTCCCATTATAATTGCAGTGTCACAGTATCAGTTTTGCTTGACACTGTTGCGCTCATCACTCCAAGTTCTTAGGTATCGTTAGCCCAGTAATTTCTCTTGCTACAGCCCACCCCAACCAAAGTAAGTAGCTTTTATTATGTTTAAAATGAGCTTGGAACATTATGAATTTCACCATTGTTCTCATACGTTCTGATTTTGTACTTTGTGCAATATAAACAGAGAATAACAGAGAATATAAGCAGAGATATAAGAATTATAAAACTGATCGGAAATATACTAACACCCAAATAACGCGCGAGACACATCTGGTTCCCAATTTAGTGTTCGAATCAGACAGCCCTATAATCACAGATATGCGACAACCCTATAGGGAGGTGACGTCGGAATTGAGAAGCACAACAGGAGACCCTGCACCCGAAATGTGTGTTCGTCGTATCTGGCACATTTCAAATGTCATGTGGGTAGTACATTTCAGCTGCATCCTTTTAAGTTAGGAGTATTCGTATTTCACTTTGAGGATAGCGTACCTTCCGGAACGTTTTGCGCACAAGTAAATGGAAGTGTTTGTGATTTTAACCTACTGAAATGCATATGTTTACATGTTTTTGGCGGGAAATGCAAAATATTCATATATTGGCTTTGTTGCTATATGGTGTAACTATTGTACTTGATCACGTAAAACGCGAGAGCGTAGAATAATATTTGCAATATCTAATACATATTGAATTGTTATATTTTTTACGGGTAAACGTAGCTTTTAATATTTTTGACGGTTTTAGGGGTAGTAATGATAGATTTATGTAAAATTACAGATCAAAACCAACATATAGTTATATAAAATAATAAGTATTTATTTATATTTCCGTATTTTCCTTCTTTAATTATATATGAATTTATTTGTTGCAAATTTGTTTAACATTTATTAATTATGCATATTTTGTACTTCTGCTCTCTTTGTTATAAAATTATATAATTAGAAAGTAAATCCGTCATTGAATGTGTGAATTAATATTTTTATAAACTATTGTAAATTAGGTTTAACCCATTGATATCTGCGATAATGATAACAATAGAATTTCATTCATAAATTAAACAATACCTTATCTACACCGGCAGGTAGTAGGTCTCTTCATCAATAATCCGTCTTGGTGGGTACTACCATAGTATCAGATATTCAGCTTCGAAGCGGTAGTGTACAAGTACTGTGTGTGTAGACGTGAAGAGCACTATAGCAAGTGAAGTTACTGTCTGGGTCTAAACTGACGAGCTCAGTGCAGTGTCAAGCCGAACAATGACGGTGACACAGCAACGTAATGCAGAGGCGTGACGCTTAACATCCTGCTGGTGACATGTCCATCTCATCACTTTGTAACAAAAAAAGAACCTAGTGACTTACTTGAAAGTGGCGAATCTAATACAGACCTGAAACAGAAAAATATATGATTTAATGTTGTCCTAGGGTTTCGCGATTGTTACACATAGTAATTAAACAGCTTTAAACGGTTTAGTTCGCGTATATTTATTTATCAACCCGTGACCACGATCACTGCAAAGTGTTTGAAACGTCGTGACACAAATAATTATGAATATACGCGATTTAAACCGTTTAAAGTTATTTGATTTAAGTCATCACGACATATCACGCTTTGTATCCCTAAAGAGTTTCGCTAGAGATAATTTATTTCCACGTATTAGAAGGCGAGCATATGACTAACCACCGTGATGTTGTGCTGGACTTGGAACTTATATATTATGTACCTAACATATGCTGAGTCGGGGCACATTTCTGACGTCACGCAACATTGAAATTATCTTAATTATGTAATATTATATAATATTTTGGATTTGTCTGTCTTTTTTTTATGATATTGTGAAGGAACATGCCCGAGGCCCACCTGATGTTAAGCGATAGAGGATATCGCCTATAACAGATGCATTTCATCACAAGTGACGAACTGCACTGCGCCCATCACCTTGAGACATACCTGTTAAGTCTCATTTTGCCTGTTATTTCACTGGCTCTCAAGGACTGCTGCCGGAACACACCGTAGGTGCTTGGCGACAGATTTTCTTTTTACTTGAGGGTGGTCGCTAGCCAGGTGGGCATTCGCAAAATGCCCTTCCACCATGCGGTGAAGCTCAAGGTCTGGGCGGGATTCAAACCATGGACCTGCTGCGCGGCAGTCCATAGCCAATGCCACTGAGCCATCACTACTGTCTATGTTTGTTCTTTTATTGATTGAGTTTTTGTTTTAGTAATATATTATTTTTTGTTTTGTTTTGTTTGAGATTTTAATGTTGTTGTGTGTTGTCAGAAATAAATGTATTTTCTTTCTTTCTTTCTTTATAATGAAAAATCAAAGCATCGACAGGTCTTCGTTATACAAAACGATCACAAACGCCTTTCACTACTCGACCAAAGACAGACGGTATTGTGTGATAGTTAACTTTTTATAACTAGTTTTACTTCCGACAGTTACTTTAAGTGGCAGAAGAACTCTTTGTGTGAGCTCGTTCACGGAAGTACTGCCACCATACCTATTTCTATCGCCAATTAAAAATGTTTAAATTACTTTGTTCCAGTTTGAAGAATATGGGTGCTGGTGAAATAAAAGCAGTTACTTAACAAATTAATATCTCAGGGTGATGGGCGCAGTGCAGTTCGCCACTTGTGAAGAACTGCATCCGTTATAAACAGAGTTACCGCTAATTACCAGGTTGGCCCCGTGCTACGGCCATCACAATAACATAAAAAAACCTAAGTAAGTTACATACGTAACAGACCTAAGTAACCCAAGTGTCCAGTATATATATGTACTTTATATAAAGACTAGCGGCCCGCCAGGCCTTCGCACGGGTATTAACATAAAATATAAATTGAAACACATTTGAAGTAGTTATTGTGAAATAACTGTAATAGTTAGACATTTAGACTTTTTGTAGATATCGATGTCCTCCATAAAATTGTAGTACATCACTTTGCTTTATTGTCAACAATTTCCGCAGCGTACGCGATATAACGATTTTATTGCTATTTTTTTACACTTTGGTTTGGATTGTCGAAGTTTTCATACGGAGCTTTAAGTTTTTGAAAATATTATACATTTTAAGTTCATTACGGATTTTAATGGTGAAAGAATTTTTCAAATCTGTCCAGTAGTTTTTAAGTATATTCGTTACATACAAAAAAATAAAAATACATATTTTTCTTATTTAATTCTAGGTTAGCCTGTACAACATCTTCGACCACGTCATCACTTACTCAGGTGAGATAGAGGACAAAGGCAAAACTGTCAAGCAAAAAAAAACTCAAATAACCATTGAAAGAATAAAGAGGAGAGGTCAACGTCTAAAATAGTGGGTTATTTGCGAAGATTATCTACGGAAATACGGGCCAGGCCAACACATCCAATTCACTGTTAAGTGGACAGTTCCTGATGGACTGGGAGAGTGTTCATTTCAACTCTCTTCTAGATTGTTCAAACTTATACAAACCTGTATGTCTTATATTACATACTTATCTTATAGATGCAAATTTTCGAATATACTATGGTTTGATTATTAGTTTTTTTTTTCGAAGTGATTACAGCCGAGCTGTTGTAGCTATGGACTGCGATGCCGCAGGTCCATGGTTCAATCCCCACCGCCGGCTTGAGCTTGATCGCGTGTTAGGAGGGTATTCGTTCGGGTAGAAAATCTGTCGTCAAGCACCTCTGTCTCACCTCTCTCGACTCAATAACTGTATGTCTCAGAGTGACGGGCGCAGTGCAGTTTGTCACTTGTTGAATTAAAATGCATCTGCATTTCGTAACAAAGTGGAAGTGCAGGAAAATGCTTTTCAGCTATTGGAGTGTAACTCAAAAACGGCTTGACCGATTTATAGGAAATTTAAATGGGACCATACGGCAAGCAGCAGCTACCAAATAAAAAAAAATACAGTCAGTACAAATAAAAAACAATTCAGTACTTCCCCTATTTTTTGAAGTCGGTAAAACAGAGTTACAGTTATTCGAATCCGCCATAAGTATATCGCCAAAACATAATATTTTGTCAATTTTACTGCGTACCAATGTTTTTTTGGATCCATGTTCCCTCCATAATTCCATTAAAAATAACCAGTGCAGACAATATACATTTTGTATGGCCTGTGGTTTTCGCGAAATAATTATATACGTTTAGAATAACCTAATGAAATTTGAATTTAAACGAGACTTAACAAAATATGGAAACACCTAACATAATTCCATTTCTTACCGTATTCCCTTTGTAATTTCATTCAAGATAACGTTGCTTAAATTACCTAATTACGTAGGTATCGAATTCCACCCAAAAACATTTGCAGATAAATGTTCGTTAACAAATCCCTCTCGTGAAAAGAGAAGGTAATCGATACTGAGTAGCTTTGATAATGAAATTTAACTAAGATTAGATAGAACTCGTTTCAAGTGAATCGAAATTTATCTGTATCGCTGTTTCGCTCATTTTCTTCTTCTCGTTCTTGATACATACTTAGTAACTTCGGAATTTCCATTCTTCTTCAATCCTAATCCATTCCTGTATTAGCTGTTATTTCACTTAAACCTTTAATTTATATAATTCTTAAGAAATTGTAACTCTTTTTCGGTCTTATATCTACCTACTCATTAATCCTTCCATACTTTTACCATATGGTGAACATTAACGCCTATGCTAGTATATTACTTCTTGCTAAGTCGTCTAACTTCCGTACTTTTAAGGTGAACGCTGTGCAGGTATATAAATTTGTATTTTTGCTTTTTTTGCTAGGTCGTCCAATCATAATACATAATGTACTTCATCATGTAATACGCGAGGTTCGGAGGAGACTTACGATATCTAATGTTAATTTTACATGTATAATATTATTAGAATTTGTAACGGTTAAACATAATTTAAATATTTTTAACGATTTTTTTTTATATGATTTTTTAACTTATGGAATTATGAGTTCAATAACTTTTCTAGATAATTCGTGCAATATTATTTTAAACTCGCAAATACTATGACCTAAAGAATTGGATATATTTTATATGTTATAAATTTGATTATTTTGCCGCAAACGTGAGTTTGCATCTTAAATGTTCATTTTAATTTTGTATTCACTATTATATTTAAGTTTATTATAAATATTTTAGTTCATTACTTATGAATACTTACCTATTAATTATGTGTCTAATTAGTAATGACTATGACTATGACTGATTCATAATAAAAAGAATAGCTATAACATAAATGTTTTAGCTATAACATAAATGTTATAGCCATTCTCAATCTTGTTAATGGACTTGAACTTATTCTCAACAAACATACATAGGCTAACACCTACGTATATTAAATTCATTGCCTATACTTAATACCTGGAAATTATCTTGTTCGTCTAACATATTTTTTTTTTATATTAATAATAATGGGTGTATATGTAGTGGTGAATAAAGATAAGCTCTAGTCCTCACGGTAGGATACCCTGAGTCTGTGAGGACTAGTTCACTTCCAGGGTGTTGGTAAGTTTGTCCACGATGTAGTAAACATGAGCCGTGTTTATGTCTATGTAGGAGGAGTGAGATAGTTGTGAGTGCAGGTTTTATAGATAAGGCACATACGAGACATTAACTACGGGAAAATAAAAAATAAATAACTAAATATTCATAATAAATGAAGTATCATTGTAAAGCATTAGTTAAATATTTACATTCGCTAAATTAGTGAAAAGTATAATAATTAGAAAAATAATATATGTACGAATAATATAAAATATTAGGTTTTTTACTTTAAATTTAGATTAATAAATAGAATTTAATAATTGTTTGTATTCATAAATGTAATTATGTTCATATATTTATTCTTAGCAGTTTTTCCGTGCTAGTATAATCTAGTGATAAAAGGTAACTTATTATTTTTATTCTGCATACGCGCGAGGTATCATTAATTATATTAAGCGTCATATTTAGCTGTTTATATATGTATGGTCCTAAATATTTGTGACACTTCTGTCCTATCCTTCCATATGTCTTTATTGTATCCCATTTAGGTTTCCTCCTGGATCTGATAATATTGGTGGTTACTAGAGCTGTTTTGTAAAATCTTAATGCAGTGGCCAAAATAAAAAGCTGACGTACCCTAAGTTCTTCGGTATCTTTGTATAGATAATTATAATTAAAATTAGGTGCTCCATTAACTATGTAAGGTTATTAATTTTAATACCCTTGTAACCTTTAAGAATACTGCTTCTTCTTGCGTTACATAGATATTAACGCAAGAAGAAGAGGAAGTCACAGTATCCGTGACTTCTTTCATTTGTAATTAGGATGTTATTCCACAAGAACTATGTATTAAATAATGATAAAAGTAACTAACAGTTTTACTAGCCATTTGTGTTCAAATAGTTGTACCGATTATTTACTACTAATAGGTACATAGAGATTGTGGAAAGTACTATTAAGTCACGGACAGTATACGTGACTTCTTTTCGTTTTGATTAAGTAATTCTCCTACAGGACTCATGTGTTGAATCATGATAAAAAGTAATTCATGGTCGTATGTAGGCAAATTATTATAGTTAATATAGTTGTACCGAATTCCATTAATAACAGTCATAGATTTAAGTGTAAAAAGTTATAAACACATGTTCACAGACAAACTTACTTTCGGATCAATAATATTAGAAGGGCAGTTAGGATGGTTGTACGTGGTGAGAATGTGTAGTAATGATGCATCGGTAGTGAAATTCAGTTCCTAGTTAATTTCGCTAATTAATGGAGACATATTTGACAAATCACATTTCCACTGCTGACTGTGTGACGTATGGACTTCACTAAGGCTTGGATTGGTTAAACGCTGGTTTTATTTATTAACGTCATTGTTAAATTTTAGAAACCAATATTATATTGAAATATGTATATATATTTAAACATTTATATTAAAAGTTTGACTTGTACGGTTTATACATTTGCTGCAAGTAAATATGTTACGTGACATAAAATGCAATGGAATTAGTCAAGTCCTTTACATGCAGATATAATGTCATCAAGTACCAGTCATGCCCGAGTTATGTTCTAGAAAGGTGGTAGATACAATAAACTACATAAGGAGATTGGGCCAAAAAACAAAAGTAACATTTCTCGCTGATGTACCTACGAGTTGCCTTCACGTGCGCTTTTATGCAAGGATTAATGTTTATTATTTCCAAAATGTGGATTTCTCTAGAAGATTTTTTATAGAACATTTTGTAAATGAACAGAACATCAAAGATACCACATCTCTGATTTTCCCACCGAAATTCCCAAACGGTTAATATTTTACAGTAGAGTATATTGTGACGTTCTCAAAACATTCAGCAAAAAGTCATACACAAATATTTGTTTCAGATACACGATCTCCACGGCTCATTGATGTTTTCTAAAACATTTCACTGATGAGATGACTCTGTACATTTCATTGGTTCAAATGTAATTATCTATTACCATTATTAAGCTTAATATATCTATATTAATAATTGCCACAAGTCACAGAAATCATTAAACAAAGTTTTAGATTCAATTATAGACCAAATTAGATTAGTTTAGAAACCACGTTTTGTTTCGCTATTTTGTGTCTAGTATTTGAAAAGAGAAAACACACTCGCAATGGATAGGTTTAGGAAAGAAAGGAGAAGTTTTGCAAAACTAATTGTCAAATACTGAAAAATCCTATGAGCTGGATCGTTTTATTTCGAGATTAAAACGCAGTATTTGTACACAATTTTGATAAATCTGTTTCTTTTTGTAGATTTTACAGGACCAATAATTAACAAATTGGGCTTAAATTGGGATTTCGCTCCCCCAATTAATTCACAATTCCACATCACGTTGTCGAATGTAATACGTCTATGGTTCAACCACTCGCCCACTCGTCAGCATAATTACCGAAATAATGAAATGAATTCAGCGAATCCACAGAACCGCGCTAATTATGTCATTGGAAAGTTAACATCAGTTAGTTAGCTAGTTAATTTCCTGCCAATTATTCTCTCTCTATTTCAACAGTCTATTTTCTCGTGTGGGTATTACCTAACAATTTTTGGGCTTAATATTTGCTCAGCGGTACATAGCTGTGTATAGTTTCTGTTAAACGTTTGAGTCTATGATCAGTTAATTTCTTCACGGTATCTATACTTGGACGGTTGACTAGATGTTTAAACTTGGTGGTTATTTTTGGTTGGTGCAGTTTTTCCAAAGAAATAAGAACAACAGTCGTTGGTTAATGTAAGATATGGGCAGTAAAACAAAATGGATTTTAAATTTAATTCATTAATTAGCGCGTGCTAAGCACTTGAATCGAAAGTAAAAAGTTAATGTGATATTTGCATGGTGGTAGATTATTTTGCCTGCCTACCTCGTAACTACCTTCAAACAGAAAACCGTCGCCAAGTACCCAACGGTGCGTTCCAACAGCTATCTATGAAGGTCCGTATTCTAGGGAAGCTTGAATAACTTCGGCCGCATCACTTGCCGTCAAGTGAGAGTGCCTTTGACAAATATGTCAAAGGCAAGCCTATAAAAACATGGAATTCGAACCCATGACCATCCATTTTCGGGCCGGAACATACTCTGCCAATTAGAGCTACTGTGGTGAAGTGAAGTGAATCAGTTCTCATTATTTTCCCGCGTTAAACTGGTTTGCGATGAGGCAACCCTACAACTGTATTGCATATTGCAATATAAATATTTTGAGCCGATTTAACTTACATTTAAATCGGCTTAAAATAGTCTGTTAGCATGAGTCAAACTTCCGTTAGTTTTAATCAATTAATATAAATATTATTGGGTATGCCTAAATGCCCATGGACCAATTTTTTCAGAAAATACATAACCTCGATTTCTATACATCAAATCAAATATGGACATATAAACTTATCTCGGTTAATTAATCACATTAGGTTTATGATTTCAAGGACTGGTCTACAATCAAACTCAAAAAAAGTAATAAAAAATCTTGCAAGGATGTGGATTTTTTTTAGTAGACAACGCAATAGAGGTTGAGAACGTAAGTCAACTAAAACGTTACACGGTGCGAGTTACAAATTCATCAAATCCCTACGAGTTCTTGAACTTAATTTTCTCGTATTGTCATTACTTTTGATTTCGCGTGGTGGTAGGGCATTTTGCGAATTCCCGCCTGGCAAGCTCCACATTCAAGTATAAAATCTGACACCAAGCACCTAAGGGTGTGTTCCGGCAGCTGTCCTTGAGAGCCAGTAGGTAATTCTAGGTTAGCCTGAACAACATCTTCGACCATATCATCAGTTACCATCTGGTGAGATAGTGGTCAAAGGCTAACCCATCAGGCATTAAAAAAAATAAACGAATAAAGGGCACTCGAAATATCGTATTTTCTATGTACGTACATAGAAAAACCAAATCCATTGACGGTGCCTTGTTCGAGTTTCGAACAAAAAACACGGGTGTAATTTGAATTTCGATTCTCTTTCATCAATCTTGGTACAAATAGCCACAGATGGTATAGCTTGGTACATTTACCTTTCGTCATAGGGGGTATAAAAACAAATTGGCGGTAAAGCAAAGAGTTCGTCTCCGTTTGTTTATTTGACAATAAACATAAATTTAAATGAGTTCCGACAGTTCCAAAAGTGAAATGGATATTGATTGCACTCCACCAGAGAAATTAAAAAAAAGTTTTGTCTTCCTAATACTGGGTTTCCGCGGCAACATATTAACTGTGGTATTAAATTGTTAAAATTATTTGACTTCTTATCTGACATCATCAGTCGAGTGTTGGGTTTTTGAAGGTTATCTGATGTGTATATTCTACCTCCTAGCATGTTTTGTTTGTATTTTTTTCTTAATCTTATTTTGCTTGTATGTTGCATACAAGCTTGTATTTATCCTCTGCTGTAGTTCAAACGGTAATTTTTGATATCACATAAATCATAAATTCTGACGCGAGGATGGGATTATTAGGATGTATATTACTCTTTCACGCTAAAACCGATGATTTGATTTGGATGAAACTTACAATATACATAGTTAAGGTCCTTTTAACACATAGAATACTTTTATCGTCATCATCATCACTTATAATCGTTGTCTACGTGGGTGAAACCGTGGGGAGCAGCTAATTATATATGTGAAAGTTGAGAGAATGTGGATGTGTAAGTTTGTGTTTGTTACCCCAAAACGGATGAACCGATTTAAATGAAACTTAGAGTAAAGATAGTTTAGATCCTTTATTAACAGAAAGGATACTTTTAATCATCACTTTTCATCATTGTGCACGGAGGTGTAACAGCCTGGCACAGCTAGTATGAACATTAAAATAAATAAAAAACAAATTATGACATTTGCAATTTCAACTTTTACAATGATGGCTCTCTTGAAGCAATGATGGCTCAGTGGCGCTGGCTATGGACTGCCACGCAGCAGGCCCATGGTTCGAATCCCGCCGCGGGCTTGAGCTTCACCGCATGGTGGAAGGGCATTTTGCGAATGCCCGTAAAGCACGTGTAATCTCTACGAGTGCCCAGCTGCGTGTGGAGGAAAGTATGCCGGCCGGCTTACCTGCCCTGGTCGACTATCCTCGTTTGAGATGTCGTGTCTAGTATATATAGGTCAATGATATGAGTAATATTCAAACTGCAACAAAAAGACACATGTAAACTATAATGTTCACGGCCAATGTTTACTATTATTAAATTAGTTGGGGTCAATGTTATTAAATGTGTAGTTATTTGTTCTCTTGATGTATTTATTAAATTAATGTGATCAAGATTGAAATGTATTATTATGTGTATAATTCACAATATTTTGAATGCAGTTGTATTTAGTTTCCAAATAATTTAATTCATTATGTACTTTTCACTGACATATAAACTGATTATTTTACACCCATTAAGGGTCGAATGTAGTGGACATAATTTATTAGAATAATATTAAGATTTATGTAGTTAAACTACCTATATTCCTGCAAATAAATGAATTAGAATTTGATTTCTTATTTTCAACAAAAAAGTAATGTAGAATGGTGAGAAATAATATCTATATACAAAGCAATAGTATAACTACGCATGTTAGAATTCATGATTACTGTAGCAGATTAATGGTTACTATACTTATTGAGTACATTATTGTATTTAATTAAAACAACATATAGTCACGTCTTTGTACCTCCAAAGAGGTAGGCAGAGGTGTTTTAATGAATTGTGGGGGACAATTCACCAGACATGATTGTTATTAGATATACAAGGCATGATGAGCCCATGTTAAAAGGTAATGCTATCTACCATACATAATTCCAGACACCGGACTGCTACTGAATATTAACCTTTACTTTTTTTTTTTATGCTTGATAGGTTAGCCTTTGACCATCTCACCTGATGGTTAGTGATGATGTGGTCGAAGATATTGTTCAGGCTAACCTAGAATGACTGGCTCTCAAAGACAGCTGCCGGAACTCACCGTTAGGTGCTTGGCGGGAGATTTTCTACTAGAGGGTGGTTGCTAGCCAGGCGGGCATTTGTAAAACGCTCTACCACCATGCTATAACGACTGCCATCCTAAGAGAACAACCGGGACCGACGGCTTAACGTGCCCTCCAAAGCACGGAAGCGCTCATTAGTAATGTCACTTGCGGTCACCCATCCAACTCATTACCGCGGCGGACGTTGCTTATCGTTGCAGAACGCCTAAGCTAACTTCGCTACGAGCACTTTAACCTGTCAGAAAAAAACAATAACTTGTAATTTTAGGATTATAAATAAATACAGATTCTTTTAATGATTATAAATTGTAATGAGCATACTTATTTTTACTTTAAAAACATCGTTCTCCAGATAGAAAAATGTTAATATTGAGTAAGTTTGGTGTTAGTTGTTTGTTATATACTAACTGAGTCCATATATATTTAATGTTACATTTTACTCTCCTGCTATGTATTAGTACAAATTAATGTTTATTACCTAACTACAACTAAATTTTTTTTAATTATTGGCCTGGAGGGCCGGGTATCCGGTCGGGTAACTGTATGGTACGCAAAAACGCATCGTCCGTCACTCATCCGCCTAGCAAATAAAAACTCCACAATTTACAGCGGTGCAGAACTCGACAAAATGTATTGGAACCTTTTCCGCGTCGATAAGTAAATGTTACCCTTGTCCCCACGAGTTATGAACCCTCCACGGAGAAGGAGGGTACACGAGCGTATTTTTTCCAGAGGCAGTTGGTAAATACAGTCTTTCAACTTTTCTAGAGTACACGGTAGATATGTCGGATTCACACACAAAGGCGAGTGATTACGCCAATTTTGATTTGTTTAAAAGCTAAGCTCCTTACCGATGAGTTCACAAAAGTAAATTAAAATTTAATTAAAAATCGCTATCAAAAATTGTATTCTCATTAGTCATCGTATATTTATCGCAGCTGAACAGTTACATCTATTTTTTCACATTCAGCAGTCGAAATTAGTCTTACAAGATGCTCGCCGATATGCAATAAACGTATTTTTCCTGGCCGTGAGCGAAAGGTTTCATTCAAAAATCGAAACAACGTGAGGTTAGCTCTAAGTAGAGCAAAAAATGTACACCTACATTATGTTAACTGTACATCCCTCTTAAAAAATATATATCGTCTGAAGAAAGCAGTGCTCATCAATATAAATGACCCGTTTACATTTTCATAAGTTAACAGTAAACTTTTCAAAATACCTCGAAATAAGGTACTGTGTACACCGTCATTCAGCACTAAAGCCCTCGACGAGCTCTTTCGACGGATTACCGCAGACTGGATGAGGACAGAGTTAGTAACTCTAAGAGGCTGTTAGGATAATGGGAACGAATCGCGTTTGTTATTGTGACATTATCCGCCTTTTACATTAGTCGCCGTCGTTTGTCGACAGCGGCGGCGGTTACGCGGCCGATCTGACAATTTTATTTAACGTTTATCCCCTCAAATCACAATGAAGTTTTCATCATTTTAATACGAGACCTTTGTGAAGGTTTCCTTCCGCGCATAACCGTCAAAATATACACGAAATTTTGTATACTTGCAAGAAATGTTTTCATTGGGTACTCGACACATTAATTTAATATTTCTTCAGAGCGACATTCGTTTTCCGTAAAGGGCAAACTGTCAGCTCTAACGGTTTCTGCATCCACCCACGCATCCCTTGGGGGTAGGAATATCGATTGTGTACCTGTTGTTCGAACGAAACACCCCATCGACTGCTCAGTGCTCCACTTTGAACAATGGGAATCATTACTTAATTGAATAACGGGAAAACGAGCTTGAATCGATTATATTTGTGTTCAGATGAAAATAACCGTGATTTAAGTGTGTGAAATTTTCCTCATCTTGGAATATTAGACGAAAACGTTGCAATGCAATTAGTATTAACAAAATACTTTTTCATCCAATATTTTGTATAACCAATGATTGGATTCGTCTATACGTGCGAGCATCGTACTTCTTAACTTATTAGGAACCGGCTAGGAACCGCGTTATATTTACCGGAAAGATTCCGACCAGTTTCGGACTGTTTTGAAGTCTTTCTTCTAAAGAACTTCAAAACAGTCTGAGTCTTAATTTGAAGTCCTGGGAGTCACGATTTAATATGGATAAAACTCGCGATAGTTTTCAAAACGTACTTCTTCTTGTTAGATAATTTTATAAACGAAAAGAGTTTCAATTAGGAACATGAATATTGTCCCTTACAGGGCATCTAGTTGGTCACGACCCGTGATCATAAACTTATTATTTGTAGAATCGTTTATTATGAAAAAGGAATGTTCCTAACTGGCCGGTTATTAAAGTAGCGCAAAAATAAAAACAAATTTATGTAGAACGCGCGAACGCGGTCTGTTGCATAAATGTTCTCGGATTATTCCAAAAGCAAATTATTTTAATAGAAAAAGCTCATATTAACTTTTATTTATTACTTTACTTGTATCCATGAACTACTATTGGTTACATTAAATACATTTTTATTTACTATATTAATGGGTTGTAAGTACTAATTTAGTAGGGATGAAAAGTGGATATGGTGGACTCATAGTGGGATGAAAGGTGGATTGTCATACGGTCGCATAATTATTTTTCTTCGGGCAAAGCATATTGAATCCCTAAAACCCTCGCAACGCTCGGGGTTTTATTCTAGAATCCGCTCGGAATTCAAAATAGCACACTCGCCGTAAATATATTATTTGCTCCTTTTTGGTAAAAATCTAATATAGCTAAGTACTTGTATTTAGATACTGGGAGTAAAATAGGCCTACCTTATTTCATTATATTTAATGAATAAGATTATCACTGAAATAATGATCTCATTAATAATAAAACGTCTTTGTCGGGATATTTATTATCAAAACATAATTTTAATGTTGTTACTAAGTTTGCAAGCTTCAAACGCTTACTCAAATTACTGAAGTATAAATAATAATGCAAATTGATACATTTCTTATACATGTAAACGCAATATTTTTATTTTATGCACTGTTTTAGGAGCAGCTTCAGTTATCATGTTCATTTCTGTTAAATCACTTTCAAGATAGTACAAGAAATATTTATTATTAACTACATTAGCTAAGAAATCTAGCTATAGGCGCAAATAACTTTTTTAACTTACCTTTCGTGATGATGGTATATAATAAAATATTAGTACTAAACTGCGGACAATGCAAAAACGAATTCATAGTTAATTTTAGGTTTTATCTGACTACATAATATTAAATTAGTCGGGCATTGAAATGTCTGAAAACATTTTAGAATTTATATTTTACACTATTTAAAAGTCACACGAACTATCAACGCATTCGTTAGGCGGCTGGATTGACAAGGCCTGGGTAATTTATTAAGATTACTCCTAGACACCTGCTGGGACACAGCGTTAGGTGCTTGTCAACAGATTTTCTACTGCAGGGTGGTAGCTACCAGGAAACCATTAGCACAATCCTCTGCTACCATGCTATAGCAACTACTTTCCTATGACAACAACCGGAACGGATGGCTTAACGTGACCGTACGGAGGCCCTTTGTAGTAAATGCTATAAGCCGTCATGCATCCAAGTATTAACCGCAATGATCGGTTAACAATGGCTAGGCAAGCTCCACTACGAAAGCTTCAATATAACCTACTAATAATCTCAAACAGACAGTGACACCACATATAGAAGAAAAGCGGTAGCACATTAATCATCGTTAAATAAGGCATAAAAATCCTTAAAACCATTCTCATGTCTGCGGAGGGCTAAAACTTTTTCAATTTCCATTTAAATACCGTCTCTTTCCAGTTAGCTCCAGAGCATTGTTTCAAATCTTCGCCGAATCATATTCTTTAAGTGGCTTCAAGTTTGGAGCATGGCATCGGCTTTCGTATCTCGGTAACGTGTGTAAAGTAGGCTTAATAATAACTTTGCTTTGGCCTGGAATACATAAGTTGCAAAGAGCATGCGTGCTTTTTACGAAATAGCATGCCATGTTCACCACTTTATTAAGGTTTTTGCTTATAAATATAATAAATAATTTTGGTATACCTATAATCGATAATTTAAAAGTGTTTAGGACTCATGTGATATCTACCGGAAGGTCAATCGTAACTCCAGACGCCGAACTTCAAAAAATGTTATTGTGTTACTGTTCTGATTTATCTTATCTCTGCAAAACAATATGCATCAAATATTAAAGTCATTGATTGAATACTGGCCTTTCAGTAAATCTCCTCTAAATAATTAGAATAGTCATATTTTAAAAGTTTCAGGCGTTGCTTTCCGGAAATCCATATTAAATAAAATCAAATGTAATCAATCAAATGTCTTAGTTTTCAAAATTATTATGTATGGTGCAAGGGCATATTGCGATTGCCCGCCTGGCTAGCTACCCTCAAGTAGAAAATCTGAGACGGGCGCAGTGCAATTCGTCACTTGTGATGAAATGCATCTGTTCTAGGCAGAGGTTAGTTCGTTTAACTTTAAGATTGTGAATGTGAGAAGTATAATTTATCTATTCTTGTCTCCTCAAATGTTTTGATTATACTATCTAAGAGAATAGCTGCAGTAGTAAGTACCTATTTAAATGACAGAATTTCCACCAAATAGGATCTATATATTTTGACTTTATTATTATGGTTGTTTGATATGCAAGGTTGCAAAGCCGTTGCAAGTACTTGAATCCTGAGGAAGGGAAGGTCAGGGATGACGCGGTTGATGATGGAACATGCTCGCCTAGAGGATACCTATTGATTCTGTAATTGTAAATTTCTAGATTTCATCTATCGGAAAATGAATACGCTGACTCCATACTTCAGCCGCACGAATTTTTCACTGGAATTATAACGCTTCGTGTATATTTTTTAAATATTGGCCAGGTAGGTACTGATACTGTATCCTGATGCATCTCTACTTCTTCGTTTATCATACGAACCGCCAGGGAATGGAACACCCTGCCTGAGTCTGTGTTTCGGGTTAAGTACGATATGGGGGTCTTCAAAACGCGAGTGAATAGGTATCTTCTTGGTAAGCGCGCTCCATCATCGATCGCATCATCACTTAACATCAGGTGAGACAGTGGTCAAGCGGCAAGTTCAGTATAAAAAAAAAAAAAAAAACGATCGTACACCCTCCAACTCCAACTTTGCATCTATGTTCAAGGCTCTGGAGTCTAGAACCTCTACAAACGCATCGTCACCTCAACCCGACACACCGCTTAGCGCGTAGAGGTGCGGGTAAAATTGTAAAATATAGATGACCTTCTATATTCGATTTTCAATAAGTCCAATTTACTGCTTTACTGCTAACTTAGAGCTATTTATCCGAAGCATCTTAGAGATAACTACGGTGTTCTATATGCCCAGACTTGGTTTTGATACAGATTTGGCAAGTGTCCCGGTGTGAAATAGCGTCCTATTTTCCAAAGGATCTTTTTTAACAACTAATTTAGCTCTTGACTCGATGTATAACTCAAGATTAGGTTTGGGTGTATGTGTTAGATCCAACAGCTCCAGTTTGTTGCTTATGGGAATAGGTACATTTTAGAGGACAGGAGTGAGATTGAAAGTACTGTGCTTAGCATTTATAGACGCTTGAGTGTTCAAAGCAATAATGGAACTGGACCACAATGGCGTCACCTCTAAGGTCAAATTCAGAGAATGACAAAATAATAAAATTTCTGTACATTATTTTATTGTAGTCCCAAATTATCAATCTGTGTAATGATTGTAATCGTTGGCACGGGTATCCAGAGCAGTCATGCTCACAGAAAGGTGTTGTCCAGCGGCGGTGTTGTGTGTCGGGTCGCCAACTTCCCTCAAAAACGGTTGAGCAAGGAGATGGCTGGCCCATGCGTCAACTCATAAACGGGTGCTGCTAGAGGACGCCGGTCTGCTCTGGATGATAGTGCTAATGACTTTACCGGAAAAAAAAACTTTCCTTTTAACAATGTTACCGCTTAGAATGTTTCCTATTTCTTGTTTTAAATTAAAAAAAAACATGATTAAAAAAAGTCACGGATCCTGGAGACTGTGTGGAGTAGATTTATAAAGTAAAAATATTAAAATAAAAAATATCAAATTCAATTTCTCAACCATTGCCTGCTGACGGCCGAGTGGGTTTGATCATACCGTCAGTAACTGTGATGTTATCTGCTTACACAATTCTAAGCCTTTTGCGTCGCAGGGCCATAACTGCTTCAACATTTTGGTTATATTACTCTATCTTGAAGACTTCCTAATTTATAATATCGTATCGTAACTGTGTGCCGTCGCATTCAGTGCTACGCAAAACAGAACACATATATGCAGTACTATAAGACGTATGATAAAGTTATGGATTGACAAAGAATACTTTTATCTTTATTGGTTTCTTTTTAATTTTATTGGCTATCAACTGATTAAATAGGGGTTACTATTTAATCAGTCGATACCCATCCTTTGCCCTTTTTGGGGCTATTTCTGAGACAAATCTCGTTTAAAATGGTTATCACGAAGTAACAGGCACACAAACTCACTGCTGCAATTGTAATATAAGCAAAAGCTCAACATCGCTAAAACAATTGACTGCTGGTCCAGTAAACACTAAATGCAACAACTCCGTAGGTTAGCAGCACACGCACCTAATACGGTCATTTAACGATTTGCTAAGTAATGCATAACTAAACAGTGTTTAAGTAATGCTTAAATATTTCTTACTTATAAACGCTACTTAGCAACTATTTAGCTAAACAATGGATAATGAGGTCAAAAGTATTTTAAACTGACAACATTGAACTAAAAGGTATTATGGAAGACCCAAATTGCCAAAAAGCACGTATCTAGTGCTAAAAATATTAAAATTAAAAAGTTAAAAAATATCTATTCTTTGTAGGTACGTATTTTTGTACATATGATATGGTTAGGTGTACTGGAGACATTTGTAGTGAGTTTTAATTTTGTAATTTGGTAAATTCAAAAGTGCCCTAATAAATTTCCAATTATGCTATGGAATAACAATCTATTCCATAGCATTATTGGAAATGCATTATGGGGTTACCCCAGAATTTACGGGTGTAACTCCAGAATACCGTCAAATCCCGCTGGAAGTTATCTTTTTCCATCCCAAACAATGTCTACGTTTTTTTCTATGAAGCCAAGATTCCAATCCTTGTTTATTTTTAATCATTTTATAGCGATTCCTTAAATCACAGTAAGTGTAATTTAAGGTATCGCTTATCAAATGAATTTACGGAATATAAAGGCCGTAATATGTTCTTGTGTTTCGTCTAGTGTGCTCGAGAAAACATGGCAATAGGCTCGCCCCTCATTACATGGGACCAAAACCCAATTGGCCGAAACATGGGTGTTTACGCAACATTGCCTACCCCTTCGGGAAATACAGGCGTGATTATATGTATATATGTAAAGTTTATGTGTATGTGTTTTTGTCTTCTACATGTATTCACGTTTTAACGGCTTGAGGGTTTGGATGAAATAACAGAATAGTTAGTTTAGGTTCTCCTTACTTTTCATCATCATTGCCTACGCGGGTGAAACCGCGTGGCGCGGCTATAAGAAAATTACAATGAGTTCGATCACCGGATCGGATCAGATGTTGGGGTTTTAATGAGATAGTGATTTTCAGTAACAGTCCGGCGTCTAATTTGGACCAGTTTATTACCATTTGGTAATAAACTCGTGCCCTATTAAATGAGATGCTTAATACAATTAAGAATATTTCAACTCCTAAAATATTTTTTTTTTGCTGAACTGAATCGACATCTATGCTGAAATAAGCAAATAAGTGCTCAATTCTGCTTTTAAATTGAATTACTAGTATTATTTACGTCTTCTTACCGGTATTACTATTACTCTATACCTACTATAGTAGGTCTAGAGTAATATTGAATCGTCCTACCCTAACAAGGATTATATATACTTACAATTGTTAGGCTAGGGAGATATATCCCCCTTATGTAGGGTCAGTTTATATATCTCAGCTATATCAATACAAAATACAAAGCAACAACATATTTAAAATACTCGTTAACAACGCATAGAACAACACGAGAACAAAAATGTAAAAAGTTTTGGCTTTGATTTTATAATCGACAACCAACGTTATTAGTAGCAGGTATAGTATACCCGCTACCTTTCTGTAGAAACTGTTTTCCACCCAATGTTCAGCAACACCCTACTCATATATATCAACGTGAATAGTGATATAATACTGAAATACCTACACCACTCATTGAGCGCATCGTTTTCCAAGTTGCCTTTTAATACATCCAATAGGAATATACGAGTGTAGCACAATCCTTATATTCTTAATTCAGGAACTGTACCTGCGGTATACTCTTCAATAAGATCAAGAAAAGTAATTAGGTTACGCATAATATTTAATTCATCATCCAATGTATGTTTCTACTTGCTATATTTTTACGATTTATTTACAGAGTATGTCGTGTTTATAGTTTTGTATGCCTCCTTGACAATAACCTCAATGGTAACTAAATCAGCTGATCCGAAATATCGGCGCCATCTTGCTACTTAAATATTTAAACATGGGTTGGACAGTGTTTAAATTGACAGCTGATTTAAGCAGTACTTAGGAACTGGATAAAGTTATGTAGCGTTTATGAGTAAGGAATTTTGCTAATCAGCGGCTAAGTAATGCTTAAAATTTAAGTAGCGTTTATAAGTAAGGCTGTTAGTACATACTTCACCATATGCAAAGCACTGCATTATACAGCAAAGATACCGATAGCTTAACAAACTCAATCGGCGACTACTAGCCGAGTGCTCTAGTTTACATAACAGTTACACTCACAAAAGAATATTAAATATTTTTTTATTCCCACCGAGGCCAACAGTGAGCAATAAGGAGTACACTGAGTCCCGAAGGATGTCTAAGTCCCTCAAGTGCACTGAGCAGTAAAGTGTCTCTCGATTTTTAGATCCTTGGCGAGTCGTAAAATCCGTTTATCTCCCTCTATACTACGTAACGATTGAATGTAAGAATGAGATCGGGATACCAATCAGAAAAAATAACCCTTTTAAACGGAAGCATCGTTTGGTAAAGGAAAATCGTTAGATTAATGTTTAAAACCTTATCAACCAGCTGCTCTACGCTTGATAACATATTGATATACCATTAAGTTTTTTTTCATTAAACATAACATAAATTTAAAAAGCTAGTTTCTAAAAAGAACATTTTCATTAGCTTCACTTAGTCAAATATTAAGTAATTATACCAATATTCATCTAAACTTTTTACAAGGTTAAGGCTAATTTTGTTATTTTTAATATGTTATAATATCAAAATAGCAAAATTGTGATATCAAAAACCAAATTGTGTACAAAGTAACATGATATTTATACTGACACACCATCTTTCTTCCTCAAAGGAAAGGCTAAAATCGAAGATTTATGCTAGGAATTTAATAAAATAACCCAATCGAGTACTTCGTCTAAAGTATAATATTGGCATTGGTGGGTGGGGCACACACCCTTTATTTGTTCAAAGCGAGCATGTCACCCTTGCATGACGCACCCCTGTTGTAAAGGATCTATTTCTTGAATAGAATTCTACGAAGTTACAAGTGATGGCTAAAACTCCGTATACGTATTCTCATTGAATGCTTTTTATTTTAGTACTACCAGTTTCCGCTCAAACTAAGTTTTGTTATATCAAATTCTTTGTAAGGAAATCGGGATGAGAAGCATATTTTTGTCAATTTAGGAGCCATATCTTATATCATCAAAATCTGTCCAGCTGTTTTGTAATTTATTTATTAACACACTATCACATAATTTAGAGTGGCGTTTTGATGATTTTTAGCTATGTGAGTAAATACATCAATAAATATTTAATTAAAAATATAACTAAACATCATTATTTTTAATGTTATGCATAAAAATATGCATGTGGTCCGTTTGCAAACATGCATAGGGCCCGTTTGATGGTAAGTGGCTACCGTCGCATATAGACTTCTGTCTATAATACCATTAGAACTGTCAACGCGTTGCCGACCCTTAAGGTCCTGTTAATCCCCTTTAAAAAGACCCCATGTTATGGTTATGAGAAAAGGCTGAATAAGGTACCAGCATTTTGGTTACCTATCATCCTAAAGAATAGAATATGTTGCCAAGCACTTAATGACGTATATTGGCTGCTTTCCTTCAGAGACTGATGCTCCAGTTCAATGTTAAGCCTGTTTACCATCATAAACTACATCAACACTTAGCAACAGATGAGATTACAGTCATAAGGAAACTAACAGCAGTAAAAAAATATTTAAAATCCGTGTTTGAGCGTGTTCAGTTTGTCTTCGGATCGTCAAAACTTCTTTTATCTATATTTTTGTACTGCTATAGGCTAGCATTTTACCAGAACCTCACCTTATAGTAGCTGAAGATGTGGTCGATAGTGGTCAACAGGCATTACCAAGAATGGAAAGTAGCTCTCAATGACAGCTGCATGAACACACCGTTAGATGCTTGTCGAGAGATTTTCTACTTAAGGCTGGTACATAATATGACAAGGTGCTTTTTGTAACAGTTATAAAAGTAACAAAACTTGCCTCTGTTGCCTATTCTCCGTACATTGTACAGAGCATGATATACATTTTTTCTTATACCTTTCGCTCTCCACGCCTGTTCGATCAATCATATTTCACGTTAATGCTTTGTACATGTATCGTGTAACGCGTTCCAACTGGAAAATGTTTGAACCACTTTATGAGCTGATCCTTTAACGCTCGTGATTTGATTTCAGTGTAACATAGCCTGAATTTCGTATTATGTATTATATAATCTGTATCTATGTAATTGATTGGAACTACAATTTACTTTTGTTTGGTATGCCTTTATTAACATATCACTACAAGCTATATACAACACTACAGCTACTACAATAAATGCGTTTAGGTAAATTAAGAGCCATTGCAGGCCCACAGGTAGTCCAAATGCTCACTACGATGCTGCCAGCAAGCGCTGGCAGTATTACCCCGTACCAACGTTGAGCCAAACAAGTGCCAGCATTTTGATCACGCGTCGCATTGACCAAGTACCCCAATTAGTTTTAGTAAATAAGATGAGCTCGTGACCTCTTATGCCTATGCACCACATGGCTCAAATATGTTACCACTACCTACTGAGACTAGCATACTGACGCCGCGTAATTGCTTGAAAACTGTCAATTTACTGAATACCTACATAAGTACCCATATTATACTTAACGACTCTGTGTTAGTAAATTAGAGTATAAATTCATTCCTGTATTCTAATCCAGGCCGCTTTTGTATTTACCGTACAAAGATAATTTCAGTAGTCTTCAGTTTGGAACTGATCCCAGTAGGTGGCGATATTCTTGCCCTATTACATATGACAAAATGTATTTATAATAACACCCATAAAAAAAACCTGTCTACCCTCTCAGGGATATAAAAGCGTGGTGCTATGTTACAGACCATTTAAAACGCCTTGCTGGCAGCATCTCCTTCAGAAGCAAGAGCTACGAATTTGGAACATGAGTTCCACTCTATTTGTAGAAGACATTAATCTCAAGAACCACAGGAGGGCCGCTCTTACTAAGTAACAAGATTTAAAAAATAACACAATAGCCCCAAACCGCAGATTAAACAACAGTTACTACGTACTTCCACCTCGTAAATATAACTGAGGAATACAAAATAAGCAACTCTAAACCACATTTACGTCATAAAACGACATCTCGTACTTATTCCGTCTTTTCACATAAAATCGTGGAAACGTGAAATTCAATCCTATATTTATTTGTATTTCACGCTCGAAGAATGTTTGATGGAGGCTAGCGGAAGGTTCTGCGATAAAAGTGCCTTTATACTTAGGACTGAGTGATCAGAATAGGCCTCGGCTCGGTCGGACCTTTCTCAATCAACGTGCCCTTGGCTTCTAGACTTGACGTAATCTTACGTATTATTCAAATAACATTCAGAGAAAGTCTGAAAGGTAACATTTTGATACAAGTTTCTAGCATAAAAGGCAACACTTTTTTTCCATAGCTTCTCTAAGATTAAAAAAAAATTAAAACCGATAACTGTGGAGTAGAACGACGATGGTCCATGTTGAAAATATTTATATACTAGGTATACTATCATACTTTCCCATTAGCATCAGCAAGACAATATTGGTCTGTTTATGAATAAAATTCTATTATTCTCATTGTCTATGATGCGTATGGATTACTATAAATCAATTATTGTACATAAGTATTGAACCCGATTTTCTTTAAGCGCTCGTAGCGCAGCTTACCTATCGTCAAAAATGGTCAACTATGTTAAGCAGTGTTCACTACGATCATGACTTGGTTGAGTGACCACTATAGTGGCACATACTACGGAACGTCTTACCAAGGTGCTTAGCGACAGATTTTCTACTTGGAGTAGCCAGCCAAGCGAGCATTCGCAAAATGCTCAACGCTATCAATCTCAAGCCAGCAGTGGGGATCGAACCATAGACCTGCGGCACCGCAGAGCTATAGCCGCTCTAATAATAATCGCTTAAAAGAACTAATAATCAAGTCACAGTAATCGTCATTAAATTCTAATCGGTATAAACATAAATCCAACGCAAACGCCATTTCTGCATTAGACGAGACGATACCTATCAACTACTATCTTCGAATCTAGGCAGTGAAATCAATATCTCTAATTAATGAACATGACCTGCGCGAGACTGCACTACTTTCCCATTTAAGACAATGCTTCAGTAAAGTATATACTTACATATGTATTTCTCAGGAGGGCACTGGGGCGGCGCGGCGCACTCGCCGTAACGACTTGTATTCAACGGCACCCGGCACCACAGTACAATATACATATACGAGTATGTTTCTAGCACATAAGGAAGCATAACTGCTTTAAGCAATACTAGATAGTGTTACTAGTTAGTGTTAGTATACTAGAGATAATAGTTTTATCAATATGTACGTGTAGAAGTCGAACAGTGTAATAATAATGCTACAGTCTTGTTAACGGTAAACGAGAAAATACCACCGGGGAATGAAGTTATGGACAGTATCGAAATATGTGTACGCGTATTGATAACAATTATTTTATAAATAATTTAAGAATACATTAAAATGATAAAATATCTAGTGACAATTCCACCTAATTTTCTTGTTAAGCCGACGTGACTCCGGAGTCAGAAATTGTGCCCATTAGATGGCAGTACGCTCGCCCCTTTTACATCGACCCAAAACACATCTGGTGAATTTTGGGCGTTCGGTATAATACTCTGCATCTTCTGGGATATAAAAGCGGGATGATATAGCACATATTATATGAAGTAACACATAGTTAGATTTATTATCACAGGCAAAAAAAGTTTATTGTTACAGGCAAAAAAAACTATATACATAAAAAAAATTGGGTTTTATTGCCCGTTTTCTAAAATACATTATTCATATATACGTAACAGAGAGCAAATTTTACCGTCGGTTTTTTTTTTGCAAAGCTTATACTAAATTTACTATGTATAATGGTATTTGAAGTTCACCAGGCTGTATCTCATGAACCGTGATAGGTAAACAGTTCAAATTTTCACAGATGATGTATTTCTCTTGCCACTATAACCACACACTAAAAACACGACACGCGCAAGTGAAAAAATAAGTGTTTTTGGATGAAACACTCAGTGCGCGAGTCGATTTTCTTTTTATGAATTTGCAAGTTAAAATCTTATGAAAGCAGCCACAATCAAGTTCCATTCAAACCAAAAAAAACAAGTTTCTATGAAGCTCCTTGAGCGCTTCCTAGAAACTACAAGAAAGCGAATAGTGAAATTTCTTAAATTTTGTTTCCACTCATGCACGTTAATGAATGTTTTTCCATTAATAATCAACTTTTCCTCAATAAACATCTACACCCGAAGAAATACAAAGCTTGGAATATTATTAAATCTCAAAGAATATGTCACATTTCCGACATTCCACCCGAAACACTTCCATATAGCCATAAACTGACATGAAAAGCGTTTTAGATCGGCTTTAAAAAAGTGAATAAAAAATCAAAATACACAACGACCATAAAACTAAAAGTTTCGTACATGCGAAATTTAAAAGCAACTATCGTCCATCCTATGTACGAGTGCCTATCTAGAGCGAAATTGAAAAGCTTGTAAAAGTTTCTGCCTAACGAATTTTCATTTCTGTTTTTGCGATGTGAATATGTAGGTAGGTAACAATTTTTCACATCTAACCACATCCCGGTTCACATGTATAAAAAAAATGTGAAGGAAATAAATTTTGTGTTAAATTTGAAATATTTAATACCATAGGTTAGTTACTTACTGTTTATGTTAAAGCATGGTGGTAAGCATTTTCTGAATGCTCGTCTAGCTATAATAGCTAAGTGTACTGCTTTCAAGGAGAAAATCTGTCACCAAACACTACTTAAACTACTTAACAGAGAAGTAACAGGTAACGTCTAGTGAAGCTGAAATTTCTTACAGCGCAAAAGAGCATCCTCTCAAAAAAGAGCATCCTCTCTTTTTTGAAGCGCTCGTAGCGAAGCTTACTTAGCTGTTCTTAACCGATCAGCAAAGTTAAGCAACGTCGCCCGCGGTCATAAGTTGGATGGGTGACCGCTAGTGACATTACTACTGAGCGCTTCCGTGCTTCGGAGGGCACGTTAAGCCGTCGGTCCCGGTTGTTATCTGGCAGTCGTTACAGCATGGTGGTAGGGCCATTTTGCGAATGCCCGCCTGGCTAGCTACCACCCTCAAGTAGAAAATCTGTCGCCAAGCACCTAACGGTGTGTTCCGGCAGCTGTCCTTGAGAGCCAGTACTTCTAGGTTAGCCTGTATAACATCTTGGACAACATCATCACTTACCATCAGGTGAGATAGTGGCCAAAGGCTAACCTATCGGGCATAAAAAAAAAAAAAATATCAAGATATAGGTGAGATACAGGTCAAAAGAACTCTTTTACTAACCTCCTTTTCTAACTGTTGCAGGCTATGTCTACAATGTAGACAGAGTTTTTGATAATAAATCACTTTAGAACAATGTTACACAGGCAAAAATTACAAACATCTTATCTCTACGTCACTCACGACTTAATCTTAAAAGCATTAATAATTCAAATAAATAAGAACAAAGCATACCATAGATAATTTTAAAAACTTTTATATTAACCAGTAAAACACGAAAATAACTTTTACAATTAGACTTGAAAACCAACAAAGGAAACGCATTAACAAAACCTGTTTCACGGAACAACCAAAATTCTTTAAGTTAATCAAGTTATAAGTGCCTACGCGTCCTTTAACAAACTCCAATTTGTTGTAGGACAAGTTGACAGGCTGTCAAGCATGATCTCTGTTTAATTTTACTATGTTAAAATGCCTTGATGAAAGGTCCTTGCTTTCTGGTCGATGATAATGTACTCCGTTTCCTTTTCCATGGTAGATACTATGAGAATCAGCTAAACAACATGAATTTGGAAGTATTCTTCAAAATTTACCTCGTCTAACAAACGTTGAGATAATATTATTGTGACAACACTTCATATGATTGAAACATTACAACGATAGGATCATTTAAACTGTTAGCCTGACTCGTGTCCATTCGGCTAAGAGATGATCTCATCCTCTACAAAATTTTTGAAGTTTAAAAGCTTCAAAAATAAACGCTGGCCAGTGTTTCATGCCCAAAAACGCATTTTTAATACTTTCTCCATGGCTTCTACATTTACTCTAAACCCGCTCTGGGTTTGTTTACTCTAAATTAACCAACACCATAAATATATTATTATATGTTCAAGTATTTCCCACAGCTAACGAAGGGTAAATATGACATCCGTTGCTCCTTGACTTGGCATAAACCTAACTGATTTGTGTGAGTTCATACCTTGGACATCTATTTTTACTTCACCTATACTTACTTCAATCTAACCACCAATATTAAAGATCACTGTATGTAACTGTTCAGTCTAGTTGCTTTTTCCGTTTGTTAATATTTAAAATTTTCGCTTGGTTTTTCTGAACGACAAACGAACGTTGTAATATATTGTTAATAAATTTCATAAGATTACCTTGCTTGACTTTTTTCGAGACTATTTAATACAGGTGTTTCTGTTGTTGTAAGACTTTCCAGTAATTAGTATAGCCTGCTTTGAATTGCCTTCCCCATTGCCCTTGCATCAGATACAGATTTACAACAAGCTGGACCTTAATGTAGATAGTTTTTACACTTTTAAAAACAATAAAAATACTTATATTCTTACAGTCAGAAAAAAACCTCATACGAGTACTTCACAGTCAAATTATAAGTTCCTTTGTTTGTAACTAAACAAACAAAGGCACTTATAATTTGAGTTCGTTCTTTTAGAAACTGTTTGCTTCTCTCTGAAAGAATGGTAAATCGTTCATTCTACCGTACAGTTCTCGATCTATTTTCCATTTCCATTTTATTCACCAACATCTGTTACTATTCTTCTAATATGCTATTTTATTCCAAAATTCACTTTCCAATCTGTCTGCATATTAACTCATGTCTCTCATGCTTTATTACAAATCTCTTTCAAAATAATTCTCATACACTTTTTAAAATCCAAATATTTACTTATTCATTCTCCCGCAATAAATACCGTTGAATCTTTCGTGGAGGCCGGAATTTGTTCCATAAGATCTGATACCCTGTTTTATTTGTAAAATAAGAAGCCAGTGCGATCGAATTGAGTCTTAACCTCGAATATGATCCTCAAAGTAGTTAGCGGAATTTGCTGTACAGCTTTTGTGATAAACTAGGTATAAGTCCTGATTCTCAAAAAAGTCATAATTACTCGTAAATTACGAGTCATGAGTCCAATTGGACTTATTGGTTAGTCAGATGCCGGAAAAAGCGAAGCGAAGCCTTTGATCGGAGCTACTTTCTAGGGTTCCGTACTCAAAGGGTAAAAATGGGACCCTATCACTGAGACTTCGATGTCCGTCCGTCCGTCCGTCTATAACCAGGCTGTATCTCAAAAACGGTGATACCTAGACAGTTGAAATTTTCACAGATGATGTATTTCTTTTGCCGATATAACAAAAAATACTAAAAATAAAATAAAATAAATATTTAAGGGGGGCTCCCATACAACAAACTTGTTTTTTTACCATTTCTTGCTCGATACTAATAACGGTGACAGGTAGACGCTTTAACTATTCACAGAATATTTAGTTACAGAAACCTTCATGCGCGAGTCCCACCCGCACTTGGCCGGTTTTTTTCCTCTATGGTTTCTATTACCAATTTTCTATCCTCCATACACTCACAATCTACATTCGTGTTCTCTACGAGTACATACATATAAAAATAACAACCTACGAGTACATACAATTGCTCATTTTCATTTATTGTCATTATCACCAAGTCAAAGTCAATCAAAAATTTATCATAGCATCCAGCCTGGCGTTTGTACATACAAACCATTAAGTGTTTCATTATATAATTTAGTATCAGTTTCTTGTGATTTTAACATCACATTCTTTCAATTAACAATCTAGTACGATTCTAACCACATTTTTCTTATGCTCCATTCCATAATAGTATAAATTATGTCCTCCACTGATTTCTCTCACTTTATTTCCTTGCCATGTAGTGTCCTGCAGGCATGAAATAAATTCATGATCTTTTAAAAAAAATGCTATCTTTCTCAACCATTCATTTTTCCTATATACCAGCTTGCCATTCCGAATTTTACTTCCCGGACATCTTTCATATTATCATCTTTGTTGCATTTTTCGTTGACGGAACAAGCCGTGTCAACTCCCACCATTTGCCAGGTGCTGCCTCTGCGCGTCGCCTCATGGCTACGCCCTAGTCCTTTCATTCATATAATTTATTAGTATCTCCAAATTGCGATAGGTTTTGTTACAATTAACAAAAAAAATAACATTACAACCTTTAACGCCAAACCTCCTTGGGAACTACAGGTGCTAGTAAGCCCGCTACTATTGGCTATAAGGAGTGTAAAGATATTATGCACATAATGTGCCTAATTTGCAGGCAGCCTATTGATTTCTCGAAACGAGTAGTTACAGCTGCTTTTTAGCGCATTTTTTCTAGAGCTGGTTTAATAAACAACTAAAAGGTGTCGTAAGGACTTCACTACTATAGAAGATTGTTACTAGTTCCAATAAACATACGTACACTAAGTATGTTAATCTGTTTTAATTATTTATAGTGCGTCGGCGTTTAATCTTATTTATCTTAGCACCTACGTCTATCTATTCTACGCATCTATACATCCTCTTAATATTAATTTAAATAACCTACCGTTCTACCTTTAGGATAAAATATAATTACAGTTTGAAAATACAGTTTTATATGTGTAGTAGCCGTAAGTATAATAAATGTAATACAAGTTCTCAACATGTGATAAAATATTTAAGAAAATAATAATGCTAAACTATGTTGTACTTTAAATACAAAAAACTTACATTTCACTGATATATGACAGGTAAGAAGAAGGTTACAGATTTTCAGAATACCTATGCTTATAAATTATTCGAAAGCACTCCAAGCAGTCCCTTCATTGCGCCTGACTTTTAATAGGCACTCAAAAACTACAGTTTATAGACATGTTCTGTAAAATGTATACTTATTGTAAAATAATTTATGATACAAATAAATTTCAACATTTATTTATGATTTATGATTTCATTACAATATTTTGCTATAAATAACATTATTAACAATCAAGTACCTACAACGTAAATAAATTAAAGTTTATTTCATAGAAAAATAATTTTGAAATGTTTAATAAGTATTAAGCATATGCCGTTTAATTTGGTAATTCGTTCACCTGCTTTGGTTTTCCCTTCTCCATCCAGCAATCTGCTAAAACGCAAAATCTAGTTTTAAAGAATAAACAAATAGACACCGAAATCGACAATATACATGAAATAGACTTTAAATAAAACATTAACGTCATGTCATAATCGATATCCGTGTCCTTGACATTCAACAACTCGTAGTATCTCAAAAGAAAGAAATAAACGTAATCCAATCTTCACCAACCTTTTTGCTGGTCACTGGAGTGCCACTTAGAACATCCACGCACAAGCCAAATTAAAAAAACCCCGAAATATCCAGGTGCGCGAACACAGTCACTAGAGTTTTTTTTATGTCGTAGTAGCGGTGATCGTAGCTCGGCGTAGTCGCTACGAGCGTAGTCAGTCGCTTAGCGTACGTAGCGGCGCGCGCGGAGGAGTCGACTGGTCGCTTTGTGCAGACGCGGGGACGGATCGTCGAACATAGTAAACGCGTGACTCACAGATAAATTAAAATCAGTGAAAATACAGGAATATTTTTCATCTAGTCTCAGATAGTACAATATAGTCCCTTTACGTGTTCTGAACAGTCCTCAGATTGATTTTACGAGTGGGCATGTAGCTAAATACTAAACTGCTAGGGACGACGAAAAGAATATCATTCTCAAACCAACATTTATGAAATCGGTTAGTGTGTAAAAATTGATTTTGCGTTAACTGTGTTTTTATTTCAGTCGATATTGTCCCAATAAGGTTCGAATATTCAAATATAATGCTTTATGCCAAACTTTAGAAGAAACTCATCTATTTAAATGAAATTAAATAAAATAAGCATACGCAATCAAACAAAATACAGTTTAACAATATTATATAAAAAGCTTTTCATAATTTGGAGTCTCTCAATTCTAAAAAAAACTTTCTTGACTCAGACCTCTGACAAACTAAGAAGGAAAGACAGAGGCTTGTAGAATATCTAACTTACAGTGCCACAAGTATAAGTTGGCGGTGGCGATTTGAGGAACTAAAACGGCCATCTTGAAAATTCACTTTGACACTTCCGAGTTCATAGTAAACATTTTTGCGAATATTTTGTTAACTACTGTGCTATCATCTATCATATATCATCATGCCTAAAGTGATAAAAAGTGGTACAAGAGAAGCAGTTACAAAAGTACATTCGTTTTGTACACAAGAATGTGAAAAGAACGAACCGATTATACCATTAAAATCCGTAAATGCAAGGGTGGCGGCAATGACTGGTGAGTGTTGTCAACATTACACGTAAATATTAGCCGTGGGTATAACGAATTGTTTATGTCTAATATGTGGTTAAATAACATGTGGTTGTGTAAAGGTAATGATGAATTATAATTATAATGCTATGCAAACTTTATAAATTTACCTACCTACTCTAATTTCATGGTTACATTTATACATATTTTGTTTCAGGTGTTTCTGAACGTTCTGTTCAAAGAATTGTTGCAGAAGGGAAACAAGTGGAAGCTACCTCGTCAAAAATTGTTACACCAGGAAAAAAAAGAAAAAGCCTGGAAACCAAGTGTAATTTGGGTGACTTTGATTTGGGTGTAGTTCGGAGAAAGATACATCAATTTTATGTCTTGCTAGCGACAGTGACACCTCATCTGACAGTTTTGCGTCGAACTTGGAAGATCTAGAAGATCATTTATTAGATCACACATATTTTAGTAATAAATAATGTACTAACAAAAACTGTTATATTTTGGTCGAACCCCAACACACTCACCTCTAATTCTAACTTAGTTAAAAACATATCAGTATTCATCTATGTTTTAATATTTCTGTTCATACAAAGACAGGCAAGTAAATTAAATAAATACTACTCATGTATGTGCGGTGCCTTATTTCAACGCCGTTTGATTTTCGTACTGGCCCGCAACAAGCTGCTGTTGCTAATTTGGGTCTTATTCTAAACTAAATTCATATATGAAAAATATTTTCGGGCCTAATTGCGTACAAATTGAGGTCCACAACCACAAACATCAACCAGAGACGTAGCCAATGACGAGTCTGCTCAATACAACTTAATCAAAGCATCGAGGCTATTTTGATCTTAATTTGTCCACGATTAGAAGTGTAATTTAAATATGTTCCATCTGTTTTTTTGCCCTACTCTGTACACCAAGGAATCTCGGAGTACGCAGGCGCGAGGTGACGTCAGAGCATCCCGCACCCCGCGCCGCTCCCCGCTCGCCTGCACTCGGTGTACGCTGTCCGTCTCCTCTGTCGGACATTTGTCATAGATCACGAGGGTCAGGTAGATAGAACAGACCGCTGGATATACCGCTGTGGTGATACCGGTGTACCGGATGGGAATATGTTCGTGACTTTTTTCGTAGCTCCACACGCACTTTTGTTGTGACGGCTAGGGGGATAGCTCTAGTATGTACCTTCGTATATTCGAGTACCGATTGCTTGCCAAATTATTGATTAATGTATGTTTGTGAACGGTAGAACCATATTTGTCATGTACTTATTTGTATTCTTATATCTTTATTTGAACACGTGCTTCAGATGGACTGTAACGATCAATACATTATTTTCTCATTTTTTTTTTACCGTTTCCAATGCATGAAAAATTGGTACATTACTTGTTTTACTAAAATATGATTTAAGTGCAAATAAAGTTTGTCATCCTATTATGTTGAAGAATAGAAATCTTTGTCTGTTGTGTTGCTTCTAAAAAAGAACTCACTTTATCTTTTTACTTTGATGGTTTTCTAGAATTCTGACACAACAATGAATTTTAACAGTTTGTACAACACAACAATGTGTGCGCTTCGACTTTTTTATTGTAACTGAAAAAACTACATGAAAATTTCTGTAGAAGTTATGTTTCCACAGAAATCTCTTTGGCTAATCTCACAAAGGATTTCATCGTTCATCGGAACGACATTGCACAAAAGTGAAATGACAAGATATATTTATGTTCATATTGTACGGTTTGGAAAAAATATCGTGGTGTTTAAATTCATTTAATGTTTTGTTATTATAATAGACAGCTACCTATAATTCAAAGATGACTTTTATTTATATCGAAGTTCGTTTACTGTCATACGTACTTTAATTTTTTTAAAGTAATTGTGACGCAACATTTGGGCGTCCCATCTGATTTTAAGAGGACTAACCTCTGCCTATAACAGATGCATTTCATTACAAAAGACTATTGGCACTGCGCCCGTCACACTGAGACAAATAAGACTCTTGTGCCTGTAGTTTTACTGTAGACATGCCCTACCACATTGCTATAATGACTGCCATCGTAAAACAACAACCGGGACCGGCTGCTTAACGTGCCCTCCGAAGCACATAAGCGCTCAGTAATAATGTCACTCGCGGTCACCCATCCAACTCATGACCGCGGCGGACGTTGCTTAACTTTACTGATCGGTTCAGAATGGCTAAGCAAACTACGCTACGAGTGCTTCAAATTAATTCATTAAATTCATGAAAATTAAAATTAAATCATTAAATAAATTTAAAAAAAATTGGTTTATTCATTTCAATGAATTTTATTTTGTTTTGATGTATGTATGTAATTGAGTTCTATTTTTTGGGTTGTATTTTTTCGAATTACTTTTAAATTAAATGTTTTTATTAAAAAAACAGCCAAGGCGAGTTGGACTCCCACACCAAGCTTTCCGTACCAACACATCATGTACCAAAAAAACGTTATTTTATATGTACTTGTTGTTGTACATTAGATATTGGACTTTAATCATACTTACCAAGTTTGATTAACAAAAATTTGTTTCGTTTTAGTTTTAGCTATTTGTTACTATTAGTTAAGTAAACCGCCATAACAACCCATATTCTGTGAAAATTTCAACCAGCTACCTTTTACCGTTCCAAAGATACAGCCCCTTAAAAGTCTGTCGGACGGACGGACAGACAGCCGAAGCTTAGTAATAGGATCCCGTTTTCGAAGATGGAACCCTGATATATTTAAATGTGTAACAATTGAAATTGATAAGAATAATAAAAACATTTATTTCAATCATCTTAGATCATAGAGGTACAATCAATTATTATCATAAACTTAATACAAAGTAGTTACAAGTAGGAATGCAGATTTAACAAAATAACAAAACATACTTAATGAGTTGAAATAACAGTTATATTTGATTAATGGCAGCAAGGAGGAAAGAATAGTAACAATAAAATAAAATACTAAATGACAATATGAAATGTCAATTTACGATGTCAATAGTCAGTCAGTGTACCCTAGAACAATGCAATGGTTCAATTAGTGACAGTCAAACCGATTGCCAAATAATTCTATAACCCTGTTAGAGCTGGCCCAAACCCTGCGCACCAGGGATGTGCACCGTGTAATTGGTGTGCCGTTTTTGTCACAATAAATAAATTTGAAAACTTCATATCTGAATCGTAAGAGAAAAATACCAAATGGTAGCCAGCAGCGCCTTTCGAATAACTGCAATTCCCAAGACGCCTGCCAACAGTTTGGACTATGGCAGCTTGGCTAGAGACTTTTTCTCATTGGTGCACGTCTTCCGGATGTTGATAATGATAAATCCGGAAGATAGGTAATGCTACTATATAACTTTTTATGGAATGACGTATCCTAAACATGTTTGAGCTTGTTAACGTTGTCTGGTTACACTTTAACTATCAAGCGTAAATTTCTTAGCTAAATAATGAAACATACTTTATCAAGCTTAATTACTTTTTGAAGCGCTCGTAGCGGAGTTTACTTAGCTGTTCTCAACCGATCAGCAAAGTTAAGCAACGTCGCCCGCGGTCATGAGTTGGATGGGTGACCGCTAGTGACATTACTACTGAGCGTTTCCGTGCTTCGGAGGGCACGTTAAGCCGTCGGTCCCGGCTGTTGTCTTAGGATGCCAGTCGTTATAGCATGGTGGTAGGGCATTTTGCGAATGCCCCCTGGCTAGCTACCACCCTCAAGTAGAAAATCTGTCGCCAAGCACCTAACGGTGTGTTCCGGCAGCTGTCCTTGAGAGCCATTACTTCTAGGTTAGCCTGAACAACATCTTCGACCACATCATCACTTACCATCAGGTGAGATAGTGGTCAAAGGCTAACCTATCAGGAATAAAAAATAAAAAAAACAGCCGGATTGACCACTGCTAAACACAGACTTCTCCAATATTAGATCTTGCTTGATTATAGGGTTTGCTATAATCCCCAAGCTTGGAAGGCGTCTTGGGGATCGCAGTTTAAGATACAGTTGCTCAGAAGGCGCTGCTGCCCACCTTCCAGTATTTTACCTTTAGTCGCACCTTACAACACCCACGGATAGCAATGGAAGGACTTTCTAGCCCGGCACCCTACGGGCCATAAACAGTATTACATATTTTGTAGGAATTACGTTGTGCTTAAAATAGCACAACGTGATTTTGGTTTGAGGCGGCAATTGTTTTTGTTCAGTAGTCAAATATATGTTAATTAACAAGACGTTTCAAGTTGTTGTTTGTACTCGTATAACTTCTTGGAAGTTCCTAGATATTAATACTTTTATTTTAAATACGAAAGTTTATTTCAATTATATGTATTAGAAGTAGGTACTATATTATATTACCTATGTTTTGAAACACCTGTTCATTATTCCATAGGCGCTGTTACTAGCGTTAGGTACGAGTGTACCTATCTCAACACTTCGCATCAGTCTGTAATTGGCAGCATTCGAGTTCGCCAATATATCTTCATTACTTGAACAGGGCCCCTCGTGTTTCTAAAAGGATCGTGGCTCGCCAAGTTATGTAATATAGGGCATTCATACTTGGACTGTACGTTTTTGTCAGGTATTTTCTCGTTGGTGGAAGGGCATTTTACGACTGCTCGCCTGGCTAGCTACCACTCTCAAGTAGAAAATCTGTCGCCAAGCACCTAACGGTTCCGGCAGCAGTCCTTGTGAGCCAGTGAAATTACAGGCACATGTAATCAAAATATTAAAATCACCGGAACTGAGTTCCAACACTGAAAATTATGAAATAACTTGGGCCGACTTCTACGAGTTATTTCATACTTTTTAGTGTTAGAAGTCGGTGCCGTTTTTTTTGTTGATATTTTTCACTGTTTAGTAATAAATACTTCGAACGAGATAATTATCACTCACCTAAAATACTGTTCAGTATCGGCAAAAGCTGCAATTACCATTAAATCATCCAGATATACATATATTTATTGGTAAACATACAACTACACGACTGATTTTGATAAAAATTTAATGGGACTGACTTTGAGGTATACCCTACAAAGAAGAATCGTCAAAGTCAAAAAATAAATGGTGGTGTAACCGATTAACACATAAAAACTACACGACTGGTTAAGATAAAATGAAAAAGGAAACAACTTGGAGGTATACCCTAACCAACAAACAAAAATCGCCAAAGTTAAAAAATTAATGGCGGAGTAATCGCGTAACACACGTAAAAACTACAAACTGATTTTGATAAAATTTAAATGGAACCAACTTGGAGGTATATACCCTATCCAACAAAGAAGAATCGTCAAAGTTAAAAAATTAATGGTGGAGTAACCGCGTAACACACGAAAAAACTACACAACTGATTTTGATAAAATTTTAATGGGACTGACTTCGACACTAACCAACAAAGAAGAATCGTCAATACCAAAAAAAAATGGCGGAGTAACCGCGTAACAAATACATAAAATCGAGAAACTCTCGAGGAAGCCGGTTAAAAATTATGGAATTGAGTTTGAAGCTAAGATGGTGGCAGTAAATGGGAACTACAATGGGCTGGGTGGCTCAGAACACACAAGCTTGACTTTAATAGCATGATAGCGGGCCATTTTACTTGTGCGTTCCGACTGCTTTATTTGAGAGCTAGTTCTGATTTTGACAATATCACTTACCTACGGGTGAGATTTGGTTAAAACTGTTATGTTGTTACGAGCTGAGGGTTCGGGATAAATAATGCAACACTTTTGCAAACTGACACCTTTATTCTAGTTCTACAGTCACTTCACATACTTATTCACATACATTCTCGATCTCTTACTTGTTTATTGACGATGGGTTATTCTAAATTGTTTGAGCACTTACGCGGTAACAATCTAAATAATAGGAAGATAGATTATGAAGTTAAATATTAAGTTTGTTTGAAAGCTGTAGGTGTTTACTGACGTTTTTCAATTGTAGAAATATTTATCTTGTTGTTTTATACACAGCGATAGAAAAGTCGGTTCAAGGCCTTAAAACCGATTTCCCGACCCAACTCCAACAGCCTATGAACAAGCATGTAAATAAAGTTTGAGTATCTGTCTGATATTTCAAGAAATAAACGTCCTGAGTTTTGATAGATATAGCCGAGTCATGCGATCCGGACTGGCAGATACCATCTATGTATATCGCGTGAAACTCTTTAAGGATTTTAGAATTCTGAGCGTATCAAATACTGTCGATAAAAACAAATTGAAGGCGTTTTCCATTCCTTCAATTGAATGTGATTCAATTTTGTGAAAAGTATAGTAATTCCATCTGCTCACTAAATTGAAAACCGCATTCGTTTTGTACGTGAAATGTTAAGTTTGAGTTGTAAAGACCGATATCAGTATTTTTTTATTACACCACTTTCCTACTGCGTACAGTATAAGGTAGTCTTTGGGTCCTTTATGATACTGGCCAGCATCTTTCTACACTGATACTTATGATAATTACATGATTATGTCAATTAAATAACAAGTACACATAAATTAAAAAAGTAAAACCCGACTACATATTAATAATTTTATCGTTCCATTTCACAGAAAAGAGAAAGCATTTTTTTCTATGTTCCAATTAAATTACAACTGCAATTTATATAATTTTATAATTGTCTTTAAAAGCCCTTCATTTTGATTCGCCGGATTGTTTTTTTTTTATATATACAGGGTTATTGGTAAAATGTTAACAACCCCTTATATAGGGTTGACTTCATCTAGTCCTAACAAATATTTTGAGATATTTTTTTTTGTTTTCAGTTTAAAAAATAAAGTTTGTGTTTTTTGCAAAATGTGTTTAGTTTGCAGCAGTAAGAAAATTATGTATTATTCTTGATCATATTATTTAAGGACAAGTAAATTCCGAAACACGTTTTCTTAAAATCTTCTTGATGGAATAAAATTAAAAAGTTTACTCTAAAATAAGCTTGTAACGTAAATATCTTAATAATTCGTGGATGTATGTGTATAAAATTATAACAATAAAATAGCTTTACTTCATCAAAAGGGACAAGTTGTTATATTTTTGATTGAAGTTACTAGTTTTGTGTTAATAAGCTTTCTTTAGTTTTTCACACAAACTGATCGCTATTTCAACATCGCAGCCTCTCTTTCTTTCCTATGTAGTCTGATAGTGACAGAATTTCAGCATTTGTCAGCGTCTTAACGCCCTGATTACCCCAATGCATGTGGGTACGATAGACAGGAGTATCCCTGAGACGTGTTGGTGTTACAATCGAAGCCAAATCTTTGTAAAATTATGTATTTATCTGGTCATGTTTGCTAGAGAAGACATACTATATTGTACCGAGCCTACGTTAGTGAAATATGAGTGAAAGCAAATGATGACTTTAGATTAAAACTACTCGGCTGATTTAAAGTAAGTGAAATCGGTTTCAAAATTCTTTAAACAAATGATGATTGACTATTTATTTTGCTTGTATCATCTATACTAAACAAATATCACACGATGAATGTCACCTGACCAATCCCAATTTTAATAACGCTTGACGTATAGCTAATGGCTTCTGACAAAAGCTGATAATCTAACTGCTATGACGAATAATGCAATATGCTTTACAGTTTATCCGGCTTCAAAGGGGTGCCATAAAATAATCGTAACTCTTTATGTAACATAAAAGGGTAACGTAATAATAACCGGAACACAAATAATGGATCAAATCTGTGTTGAATGAAATGAATTAAACATTAAAGGACTTTATGATAACTTTGATATATTATACCTCTTTAACAAAATCGTAAATAAATAAAAAAATAATCACAAACGAGGTTTGCTCCCACGAGCATATCCTGAGTTCTTCTCTTCACTTATTTGTTTACTTTCAAATATCTGTGTAAAGATGGTCCATTCAATTTATTCCACTATCATTAACTATATGTGCAAACATGTGTAGTGTACATTAGTGTTTCTGTAAGGGTGTAGCTTCATAATTCTTAGTCATATGAATTCATATGGAAAATCATGAAATTTACGAAAGAAACTAGTATACAGAAAGCAATCCAAGCTAATAAATAAACATGATTTAAATATCAAATTTATACACGCAGAAAACAATATAAAAAGAACAAGTTAAATCAATCATAAAAACAATCTACAGACTTGGCTAAACCCGACGCCAAAACAAAACAAAATTCCGTACGAAATCGCAACGTATATTGCGCCGAAACGCAGCTAAGCGGAATTATATGGAGCTCATATGGAGGGACGGAGGGCTCTTTCTGTTGGGGTTGTCAATGGACCCCTGCTGTTACACTGACCCTTTGTATCGAAAATGCGGCGCAAGTAACAAGCGAAATGGTGTTTAAACCTTTGTTTGTTATATTGATAAGTTAATTAAAATGTGGTAAGTAAATAAATACCAAAATAATTCTCTCTAATTTTTTTAATATTTTTATTTTTGCAATAACGCATGCTCTGCCTGTTACATTACAAAGTGACTTTAATTTTTCCTCTTTGTAATTTTGACATATTTTATTCTTGTACATATCATTTGTATTTTAACTATTTAACTCATGAATCTATAAATGTGCATCGATCTAATTTATTTTGAGATGATCGAATGAAAAAGAAATTTGGGAGCTGTGGTTTCGACACCTATTCGACATCTGCTGCCGGAACACACTGTTAACAGTGTATGCTTGGCTACAGTTTTTCTAAATGAGGATGGTAGTTAGCCAAGCGAGTATTCGCAAAATGCCCTTACACCAAGCAGTGATGCTCAAGCCAGCGGTGGTGATCGAGCGATATTGCTCATTCAAATACATATAAGAAAAACTCTGTACTCTGTTCTCTTATATCTCAGGCCACACATGGATTGGGAGCTATTAACAGAAACGCGGCAGTGATCGCGTGATGTAGCGTCCCTTCGACCCGTCGACAAAGCAGCTTCGTCATCGATGTCGTCGTTAAGTCTGCTCTAGACCCACATTATAAACCATGTTTAAACGTCAACTAACGGTTAAATACTATCATACAAACCCGCTTTATCGTTTGACAAGGCCTCGAAAGCCTATACCATTACTATGGCTAGTATAGTAGCTAGCACAAAGGATTATACAAGAACATATTAAAGTTCTTATTGCTAGCGCTCAAGGAAGTCTTCAGTTTCATGACCCACGATTTTATTTTAAGAAGTGATAAGACGGATAGTTGGGCTGCCTGATGGAAAGCGTGACACCTGTCCATTATAGATGCAGTATCACTGTTCTCGTTCTGTTTGACACTGCACTGCGTTCGTCACATGCCTAAACACGGTAGAGTTTGCTCATTACTACTTCGAGACGGAACATCTGGCACTGCAGTGGTACCCACCCAGTCGGAATCTTGAAATCTGGAAATCCTGGTAGCTAACATTTCTTCAGTAGAATACCCGATACACTTTCGATAATCAAGGCATATTAAACCCATTTTATTAGCCCAATATGCAGCGACATTCTAATCGCATCGACTTGAGTGTCGAATCAGCATGCTACTTATGCGGCACATTTTTTCCGTTCGTTGCCTCTTATACTAGTCCCGCGGAAATATACGGAGACACGGGATCTAGCACGGTATTCTCCATATCATACAAAATCAACAATATTTAAATTAAATTGTAATTTATATGCACATTAATACTGAAATAATATCCCGGCATCTTGTTTTTTTTACAGTACCTACCTACCAGATGTACATTTGAATACTTCCAATATTACGTCTTAAAAACGAATTAAAAATAATTTTCTTAAAACACGAAATAGATACTTAAATAATATAATATGATTTTACGGACGACAAACAGTACTGTTTATTTTTACTTACATTTTTAAATGGATTGTCCTAAAACAACATAGCCCTCGGAAATTCCCAGTTCACATTTCACCGCTGACACCCGTTGTACCTTTTGTGGAAAATCAAGCAGCGAGCCGTTTTTAAGTTTCCGCAACCAAAGAATGCCTATTAATCATTATTACATTACCAGTAATTTGTTTCCGTCTGTCACGAGAACACCTACTTGTATTTTTCTATCGGAGCAAATACAACGAGAGAAGATAGCCAGTTAGTACACAGAAGCAGTCCTTTAAAGCCAGGAAAATTGCAGGCACATGTGACTTTACAACTGTATGCATCAGGATGACGTGCGCAATGCAGTTCGTCACCTATGACAAAATGCATCTGTTATAGGCATAGATTACCGCCTAACATCAGGTGGGCCTCGGGTTTGCTCCGTCACAATTCGATAAAAACAAACTCTATTATTAGTTGATAACCTTAAGTTATAAAATAAATCGATACCTTCTCAATGCCCATAACTATTGATGTCAAGTCTTTTAGATTGCGGATTATTTGTTAATGTATTTTAGACAATAAATTTAGATCTCATTCATAGATCAGTCCATCCCATCCCAAACGTGGAGTTCAAAGATTATCTCTCTCTGGATTTACTGTGACAACTTCATACTGAGTCGGTTTTTTTTATGCTTGATAGGTTAACCTTTGACCACTATCTTACCTGATGGTAAGTGATGATGTGGTCGAAGGTGTTAACAGGCTTAACCTAGAATCAATCTTGCTTTCAAGGGCAGCTGCCGGAACACACCGTTAGGTGCTTGGCGACAGATTTTCTGCTTGAGGGTGGTCGCTAGCCAGACTGAGACTTCACAGCTATGTCTCAAAGTGCAATTCGTGACTTGTGATGAAATGCATCTGTTATAGGCAAAGGTTAGTCCGCTTAACATCAGGTGGGCCTCGAGCTTGTTCTGTCACAATAACATTAAAAAACTGTCCATCAGGACCTCATACTTAGATCAATCCATCCCATCCCAAATGTGGAATTCAGAGATTGAATTGGAAATTCCTGAAAAATTAAAATTAATATAAAAAAGAAAAAAAAATCCTGCTGGTTTTGCTGTGACAACTTCATACAGAGTCTGATTATAAAATTAAAACGCACTTTTAAACGGATTATGATAGGCGTTTATCTGCGCTGGCCGGTCCCACTTCAACAATACTGTCAATAGAATTAAATAGGAAAATATACTACAGAAAATTTCAAAATGCAAAAAACCCATATTTGTATGTGGTGATTTTAATATAGATATTTTATTGAATACTAAAAATAAGACTGATCTTATTTCATTGTTTAAGTCATTTAATTTGAAATTTCTATTCTGTGAGCCCACTAGGATATCAGACACTTCAGCTACCTGTATAGACAATATATACTCAGACTGTAAGACTAAAGAAAAGTCAATAATGAAGGGTGTTAGATCTGATCATGAGGGCCTAGCGATAAAATTTGATGGAATCAGAAAAACAGAGAGGTATGAAATTGAACATAGACCATTAACAACTAGTAGGCTGGAAATACTCAGTACCAACATAGAAGCTAAGCTTGGCATTACAAGTTTTTCTCATAGTGACCCGAATGACATTTATAATAGCTTATTTTCTTTAGTAAACACTGAATTTCAAAAAGTATGTCCAAAAATAAAAAAACAAATAGATGGAAAGTTGAAGTTCGGTGATTGGGCCACAACAGGTATACGAAAAAGTAGAGATTATTTGTTTGATCTCTATCGCAGGAAAAATTTAACATCTTGCAAACAGTTTCATGATTATGTTATGAAGTATTCAAAAATGTTCAAGTCTGTTTGCTTGTGTGCTAAATCTCTTTTTATTAGAAACAAAATTAGCAAGTCTAAAAATAAAATAAAAACCATTTGGAAGACTATAAATAGTGAAACTGGTAAAAATAAACCTAGAGATTCAACATATGTCTTAACTATTGATAATAATCAAATCTCTGATTCAATACAGGTGGCGAATATATTTGAAATTTTTTTCTCTACCTTGCCCCTAGAAGCCACTAAGTCATTGGATTCTTGTCCCAATGTAGCAGAAACTCTGTTAAAACATAATTTTCCAAGCAAATCACCGGACTTTTCTTTCAGACACACCACAAGATTTGAAATTATAAAAACATTTCAAAGTTAAAACATAAAGAGTACTGAAGACTTGTGGGGTATGTCAGTAAAAGTGGTAGAGTCTATAATTTACATTATTGCACCATATTTAGAAACAATATTCAATCTGTGTGTCGATAGTGGAAACTTCCCCGATTTAATGAAACAAAGTAAAATCACTCCAATTTTAAAGTCGGGGTCTACATCTGACCCTTGCAATTATAGACCTATTTCCATCTTACCTGTTCTGAGTAAAGTATTCGAAAAAATTATGCTCAAACAACTACTATCCCATTTTAACAAGCATAATTTATTAAATGAGAATCAGTTTGGTTTCACCAAGAGCAAATCCACAACAGATGCAGGTGTTCAATTGATGTCGCATATACTGGAAGCCTGGGAGAGTTCACATGATGCTATTGGCGTATTTTGTGATCTTTCCAAGGCATTCGACTGTGTAGAGCACTGCACTCTGATTCGTAAACTTTGCCACTATGGTATTCGTGGAAAAGCTCTGAATCTTATAGAGTCATATCTGTCAGACAGGCTACAGAGGGTTGGAATAAGTGGCAATACTTCTTCCGGGTCATTGGTAAAAATGGGAGTACCACAGGGATCAATTTTGGGACCTTTTCTGTTTCTAACATATATTAATGATCTGCCTTACATGGTCAAAGATTTCTGTGATATTGTTTTATTCGCAGATGATACCTCTCTGATTTTTAAAGTAGATTTTTAAAGTAGACAGGAAAGACAGTGAACTGACGCATGTAAATAATGTATTATCTAAGATTTGTAAATGGTTCGCCGCTAATAATCTTCTCTTAAATTCAAAAAAGACGAAATGTTTAAAGTTTTCTTTACCAAATGTTCCTTATGTTGAACCAAACATAAAGCTTGGCCCAGATAAACTCCCTATTGACAAAGCGACAGTCTTCCTGGGAATCAAAATGGATTCCACTTTACAATGGGATCCACATATACATGATCTCTCCGGAAGACTTAGTTCTGCAGCATATGCAGTTCTTAGGATAAGACAGTTAACAGACGTAGCTACTGCTCGCCTAGTTTATTTCGCGTACTTCCACAGTATTATGTCGTATGGCGTATTGCTGTGGGGAACTGCTGCTGAGATAGAGACAATCTTTATCATACAAAAGCGTGCAATTCGAGCCATATATAAAATGGGTCCTAGGGAATCTGTGAGGGATCTTTTTAAAGAAATTGATATTTTAACTTTACCAAGTCTGTATATATTTGAAAATATTATGTATGTTCGTAAAAATTTGAGTAAATTTAAATTAAACAGTGACAATCACGATTACAATACTAGGAATAAAGATAAAATAGCGGTGCCAGGTTTTAGATTAGCAAAGACAAATAAAAGGTCCTTCTTAGGTAATTGTGTGCGGTTTTATAATAAAGTTCCTAAACATATTACAACGCTCACAGAAGGGAAATTCAAGTTGCATGTGAAAAACATATTGATAAAAAAATCCTACTACACAGTTTCTGATTACATAAACGACAAAAATGCCTGGACAATTCCGCCTCCGCCAAGCTATTGCCTGTCACCTACATAATTTAAACAAATATTGTAATAACTCTATTATATAGTATGTATGTAACACATTGTTAAAAGATGTTTAAAAGAATGGCCCCGAGTTTCTTGCCCGTTCTTCTCGCAGTGGCTCTATACACTTTATTTGCTGAACGTGGCAGTACAATGTAGAATATTTCAATACTAAAATTTGTAATTGACCTTCATAAGAGCGTCATAGACGCCTAAATTGAATAAATGATTTTGACTTTGACTTTGACTTTGAATTATTGTCCACCAGACAGCTCTTTATGCAACAATGGACTTGTCCATTTTGTAGGACTTAAACCTGTTTGGCCGTGAACTCGATTAATTGATTAACAAGCGGTGAAGTGCTGTTACGAGTTAGATCTATTATAGGATGTAGATTTTTTATTAGCACTTTATTTTTGTATAGGTACTGTGAAAACCTGTATCTAATGTGCAATAGTATGTAAATCAGTTGCCGCGCAACTTAAAATGTATTCCCGCAGCAGTCCTTGAGAGCCACTAAAATTACTGGCACATGATACTTAACAACTGGATGTCTTAGAGTGATGGGCCAGATCATTTCGTCACTTGTGACTTAATGCTTATGTTATAGGCTTAGGTTACAGCTGAACATCTGAACTGTATATGGTACGTGTATGGCGCCAAGCAGTAATGTTCGCATAACTGTGTTCCGGTTCGAAGGGTATAGGTGCCGATGAAAAAACAGGCACATGATAGTTAACAATTTTGTCTCAGGGCGCAGTACAGTTTGCCACTTGTGACGAATTGCATCTGTTATAGGCAAAGGTTTTAGCTTAACACCAGATGGGCCTCGCTTTTGTTCCGCGATAGCATGAGAAAAAATTATCTCTTACATCTTATTTCAGGTTTATACCATATTAACATGTACGAACTAGGCATCCGTGACATACGGACGTACAGATAGAAAGACTGCAGAGTGACAATAATTTTGCCTATTAGGTACGGAACCCTAAAGAAGCTTTTTCGTGGAAATTTCTGGTTATAAACAGTAGAATGAAGGTAAGAAATATATGTATAATTCGAAGAGTGTGAAGCAGTGATGGCTCAGTGGCATTGACTGCCATGCAGCAGGTCTATAGTTCGAATCCCGCCGCGGGCTTGAGCTTCACCGCATAGTTGAAGGGCATTTTGGGAATGCCCGCCTGGCTAGAGACCACCCTCAAGTAGGAAAGCGGACGCCAAGCACCTAACAGTGTGTTCCGTCAGCAGTCCTTGAGAGCCAGTAAAATTACAGGCACATGAGACCTAACAACTGTACGTCTCAGCGTGACGGGCACAGTGCAATTCGTGTTATAGAAATGCAAATGTTATAGGCAAAGGTTAGTGCTATTAACATCAGGTGGACCTCGGGCTAGTTCCGTCAAAACAACATTAAAAAAAAAGTGCTGATCAAATTTTTCGCCACGCCAGCCTTAACGATATCATTCACCGGGCTTTCACCAGCGCCAATGTTGCAGCTATTCTCGTACCAAATGGTCTAATGCGTGACAATGGTAAAAGACCTGACGGAGGACTTGACTCTGGCTCCGTGGAATTTAGGTAGGCCCTTATTGTGTGACGCTACATGCGTAGTCACATCTTTCTGAAACCAACGTGAGGGCTGGCGCCGCACCTACTCCGGCGGAGCTACTCAAGCAGCGGCGCAAGTATGCTAACCTCATGCAAGTCGCGCGTGGTTACATATTTGAGCCGTTTAGTGTGGAGACGTGGAGTCCGTGGAGACCGGGAGCTCATCGTATTTTCAAATACTTATCAGAGCGCTTGGTCAATGCGACGCGTGAAATGCTGGTACTTTTTTGGCTCAACGAATAAGCATTGCATTTCAACGAGGCAGTGCTGCCAGCATGCTGAGCACGCCTCCAACTGGTAGTGGGCTGGAGCATCTGGACTGCCTGTGAGTCTGCAATGAATGCAACTACTATAATGAAAGCATTTAGGCAACCTACAAGTTGCCTAAATGCTTTCATTGTAGGTGCTGCAGTGTTTTTTATATTGCGTAGTATTTTGTTAATAAAGGCATACCGCCGGTTAAAAAATAAATAAAGTATATATGTAAATGTTAAAATTGCTCGTCTTTGTCGGTACGAATCCGTGGCGTCACATTTCCGATGTTGAAGCAAAGTTCGTGATTGTGTCGTAAAGTTCTGAACTTGGAAATCTTTTGTCTCCCAAATCAAGAAAACGTGAATTTGAAACAAGGAGAATACGTATGATACAATAATAATACATATTCAACTTCCTTTAGAAGTCTTTCTGTTATATAATTTTCATTGATCTGAAAGTTAGAGACGTCAAATTCTTAAATCATTTCAGGACATGCAATCAATGTATTTGCATTGACTTATATGATAGGAAATGACAGTGAAAAAAATTCTGTCAAAAAAGTATCGAGAATCTGATATATATTCTATATCGAGAATTTGTTTATAGTTGCAAATAGATTTTTTACCGACTTCAAAAAAAGTAGGAGGAACTCAATTCGTCTGATTTTTTTTTTATGTTTGCTACCTCAGAACTTTTTACTGGGTGAACCGATTTTGAAAAACCGAAGCTGATGCTTGCTGTGTCCCATTTAAATTTCATGGAAATCGGTCAAGTCTTTTTTGAGTTACACTCCAATAACTGTAAAGTATTTTCCTATCTTGATGATATAATAATTGACAGTGAATGACAATCGATCCCATAAGTAGCAATGATCACTAAAAAGGGAGAAAACATGGAGTTTTTGCCAAAAAATTGAACTGACTTCAACACTCAAATGTGTGAAATAACTTGTTGAAGTCGGTACCATGCACACAATATTGTGATAATGGGTACTTTTGAACCATCTTGACTTCAACAAGTTATTTTACATATTTGAGTATTGAAGTCGGTTCCATTTTTTGGTATTTTTTTTTAGATTTGTACAACGTTTTCCATTTTGTATTATTATATATTATATTGCATATAATGGACAAAATTATATTATTGTATTGCGAATAATGGACAAAAACATCGAACAAAGAGTTTGTTTTAAATTTTGCATCGCCAATGTAATTTTGTGTTCGGAGTCACTGAAACCTTATTTACCAGATATGGCTCATAATGCGTTTAAAGCATGTTTTGATGATTGGATTATTCGTTGACTTGCGTAACTTTATCGTTTCTGAAGGAGCATACTTTGAAGGTGATCAAATAAATTTTGCTTAATAACTTACATTTTTTGTATTATTGATCTTTTCCCGGTACTTTCATGACATTGTAGTCAGCATGTCTCCCGCTTGATGGTAAGCTCTACGCCGCCCTTTACTGTATCTAAAATGTATGTACGCAGGTGCATCTACTAATGGTTTCCACACTATTATTGTAGAAGATATATATATATACTGCGTCCATGATGTGAGGAAGCACCAATAGCATTCTATCTGTTGTAGCGAATTATATTTTGTCATTTTATATGAGGTAATGCGCACTGCTTGGATACATTCAGGCTGATTCGTCACCTAGTGTTATACAGGTTTATTTAATCTAATATAATGTTTTGTATGGGGGAAGGGCATATTGCGAATACCCGCTACCTACCACCCTCAAGTAGAAAATCTGTCGTCAAACACCTAACTGTATGTTCCGGCAGCTGTCCTTGAGAGCCAGTAATTCTAGGTTAGCCTGAACAACATCTTCGACCACATCATCACTTACCATCAGGTGAGATAGGGGTCAAGCGTTAGCCTGACTAGCTGTAAAAAAAATGTGTTTAATTTCTATTGATATTTTCTTATCTCTTGATTTTTATATATATATTGAATATTTAATTTAGTACTTAATTCTAACAAATGTTAACAATCGTCTGAAATAATAAATAACATTAATACATGTAACTTATTCATGAATATCATTTAATTGTATGCTCTCTCTCTCTCTCTCTCTCTCTCTCTCTCTCTATTACTCACTTTATCATCGTTCTGCTTGACACTGCACTAACATTTCTACGAGACATTCGCTCATAAGTCCACGCAGTAACTACACTTGCTACAATACCCTCCCACCCAACCTAACTGCTTCGAAGCAGGATATCCGACACTGCGACCCAACAAGTCCAACTTTTGTTACGAGGCCTTCCAGACGGTACATATACAGCAGTTTAGTTTTTAAGCGTTCGTAGGATTGCCTAGTCTTTCTTAACGAATCAACTAGAATAGCAATATTATCTGCGGTCACTACTTGGTTGGGTGACTAGTTGCATTACTACTGAGTACGGAAACACTTCTTGCACAGCCAATCTTGGGAGGACACATTAAGACGTCGGTCGTAGTTTTTGGCTTAAGATGACAGTCCATACTGGGGCTTTGTCAGAGGCATACGGCTAGACTGAAAACGCAGACATTTTCCATGGTAGTATAGGGCATTTTATAAATGCCAGCCTAGCTAGCTACCACCCTCAAGTAAAAATCTGGTAACAAGCACCAAACGGTGTGTTGCGGCATCTGTTCATGAGAGCCAGTTTCTAGTTTAAGTGAAGCCTGTAAAAATAAACAAAACTGATCAGAGCGCTTTGTCGATGCGACGTGTGATCAAAATGCTGGCACTTATTTGGCTCAACGAACAAGCATTGCAATTCAACGGGGCAATGCTACCAGCATGCTGGGTATGATGCCTCCTGTAGGCCTGCAATGGCCTTTGGTTTGGCTAAATTCTTTCAGTATAGTAGCTGTAGTGGTGTGTAGAGTTTTGTCAATAAAGGTAAAAAAAGTTACGCCTGTTGTGAACTTTCAACCACATCACACATATCAGGCGAGATTGTTCAAAGGATGATTGGTCAAAGGAGTGCCAAACGGCGATTCCATAAAGTAGAGCAATTCAAAACTACGATCAAATAACTTCATCGTAGTCACTAAAATATCAAACTATCCCAAACCAATGTCTGTCGCACCCGATATTCAAAAATCGAAGCCGATTGAAAGCGGGGGCCTGCACCCCAGCGTTCAGGGCTTGTCTCATTCGATAACAATTTGCTCCAGTCGTGATTTATGAACTTAATGCCGACCCGCGGTTACTTAGTCGACGCTGCTGTATTTAGTTGAGGTTATTGGAGATGAAGATAGGTGGAAAGGGACTTGAAACGCCTTGTTAAGTAAGAAATTGGTAAACTTAAGTATCTGAGGATAAGTTTTTGATGTGAATATAATTCAATTTTTTTATGTGATTTTGACGGAACAAGCACTAGGCCCACCAGATGTTAAGCTGACCTATGCCTATGCCAGATGCATTTCGTCCGAACGAATTGTACTGCGCCCGTCACACTCAGACATACAGTTGTTAAGTGTCATGTGCCTGTAATTCTTCTGGCTCTTAAGGATTGCTGCCGGAACACACTGTTAGGTGCTTGGCCACAGATTTTCTACTTGAATGTGGTTCTACTTGAGCTAGCCAGGCGGGCATTTGCAAAATGCCCTTCCACCGCATGGTGAAGCTCAAGCCGACGCGGCGGTGGGGATCGAACCATGAACCTGTGGCACAGCATTCCATTGGTATTATCACTTGGCCATCATTGCTTACAAAATTATAAAACCATGCCTGAGACACCAATATTACTGAATAGTAATTACTTGATATCTTCTACAGCTTTTGCAAGTCTTATAATTATGACGGCTTTCAATGAATGAATCACGGACCATTTTCTTAAACAATATGGGATCAATATCATGTAGCTTTACATATTGAAGAAAATCATGATACTGGTGATATATTCGAGCTTGTTGTAGCTGGTTTAAAACCTTAAGTATCTACGTAGCGTTTACCTCACATACGTAGATTAGTCATAGTCTTCAAACTCAAATTACGCATTTTCTATATTAATATTTATTCAGTACCCGTGAGGCTTTGCCTGAAAATCAGCGTCGGGTGTCTTAAGACATCTGACACATGTGCTGAGGCAAGGCCTTTTTGACAACAGCTCATTCACTTTGTTTTTATTATTATGTACGTTTTTATTTGTATTAATGTTGTGTCAAATAAATGGTTTTTCTGTCTTTCTTTCTTTCTAATAATTTTGTATGGGAATTATTTGGACATTTTATGATAAAGTAAAGATATTTAGTCTAAAGGACATGCATGCAAAGTTTCACCAAGTTTGAACACTTCTTATTTAATAGATGACGTTACTACGTCTGTATGGAAAGAGCTACGTAAACACTAACATCTAATGTATACCGTAATGCTCTACAGTTCTATTCTACAGTTCCTAAAAATGCTAATGTGACGCTCCACGCTGAACGCTGATGGAAACGTTGTAAATATTTTAGCTAGACTTACAGATTTAGAACCTACGCCATGGTAAGTGTGGGCGAACATAAAACAAAATTAAATATTGATTAGTATTTGTTAAAGGGCATCAAAAACAATTAAATTAATACGGAGGAAAAAGATTACTTTTAGCGGGACTTGAACCCGCAACCACAGAACACCGTCCTGGTGCATTTCCAATTAAAACTTGGTGGCTTTCTAGTTTTTCGCTTAGCATGAGTGTTGCTCTTTAAAATAATACTAGGCGAATTTAAAAGGTCTTCGTCAAGTGTTGACCGTGTATTAACTACCAGCCTAAGTAAATAGTATTCTGCTACTCGGTGAGATTTCGCCCACATTCAAACGGATGGAAAAATCCACAGTCCAATAGAGCTTCCAAAGCATAATTGGAAATGCACCAGGACTCTATTCTGGGGATATATCCGGGTTCAAGTCTCGCTGGGAAGTTATCATTTTCCATCCGAAATAATTTATAAAATTAAGTATTGTTCATAAAACCACAGCTGAAAGTAACATCTAAGTACTTATATTTCTTAGATCCTGGACTAAGGGCACTAAAGGTCACTTTTTTCCTGATTTACTTAGTAGTTCCTGAGAGAGCGTGATAAAACTGATTTCAACGCGAACGAACCAGCGGGCGCTTGCAACTCGTAGTAATAAAAAGAAACTAATTTATTCAGTTTAGTCTTTAATCGCAGATGACTCTTGTTTTTTATTTCTCGCTGTTGCTCTTCGCCTGGGCTGTCATGTGTGACACACATATACACCTGCGGCTCGAACCATGGCCACCACGCACTTAGTTGGTGCCGCTGCACACTAGGTTTCCGCGTCATCAAGCCCTCAATGACATAGAATGGAGATCCTTTTATCGGCTAACGTCCCCTGCGTGCTAGAGCCGCCTTCTTTTCCAGGTTTGACAGTAAGAGACCAGACGGGATGACTCTGATGGCTTGGAAAAATGGCATGTGTCTAGAAGGGATGCCACGTGCGTTAGCACTGTCACTGGCCAGTCGCACCGTTCACTCGCCGGCGGCTATAGCAGAAGATGCTGCGGAAAAAAAACGGCAATAATATACAGCATTGGAGCCTAGTTACATTTTTGTACCAATCACCGTGGAAACATGAGCTGTAATTGACTTTGACTTTGAAAATTACACTAATATTTTAAAGAGGAATAATTTGTATTTTTGTATGCAACGAATAATCTTAATAACTACTGAACAGAGTTGGATGAAATTTGGTATGGAAATAGGTTGAGACCCGGGGAAGGACATATGACACTTTTTATCTAACTGCGCAAAAGAGGTTAATGGTTTTGCGTGATAAACGAAATACGTGCGAGTGGCGCCGCGGCCGGGAAGCTAGTTTTTAATAAAGCTGCTTAGCTGATACTAATGAAGATTTTTCTAAAAAACATTTTCATGCCCTATCACATACCTTAGCGACAAATCTGTGGGCTCATGACTATTTTTTTAACAAGTAAGTAATACCATAGTTAACAAACATAGGTTAGTATGTCTGAATATCAAAAACAATTAATACGATGCCCGAACCCCTGTTTTAAAACGAAATCAGAAAATCTGTTCGAGATACCCGTCTTGGTTAGCATATTGCAGACTGCAATACCATAGAAGTAATCGCCAGAAACAACATAAATCAAGTTCCGCCACTCGCATCAGAATGAGGTCGCCTTTTGTCGTGCTCTGTATTCGTGTATTTTGTTTTTGGCTTTGCACATCCGTGCCGTTCGCCTTTTTACACTTCCCTGAACGTATTGCAGATTGGTTGGAAACCAGGATTAGAATGCCTGTGTTCTAGGTAACACTTACACGTAGCTGTGGAAAAACATTTCACAATTAACGTCAGACACCGTAATGAAATCTTACGAATATACTGAAATGAAGAATGTAGGTATTACAAAATTACAAATTTACGAGGGAAAAAATTATAGTTATGTGCGGGATTCGAACCCGCGTCCATCCACCCCTATAGCCGGGGTATGCTCTGCCATATTATAAGGTTGCGTCATCATTGACAAGTTTAAAACCAATTGCAAAATGGGTCTCCCTATAGCCGGGGTATATGCTCTGACCAATTATATAGTATAAGGTTGCGTCATCATTTACAAGATTAAAACCAATTGCAAAATTGGTCTTGTTTGTTCCCATACGATGGTTGAAGAACGAGAGCGAGAATTAGAGTTATGAGTCATTTTGTCATCTTAGCTCAGTCGGGCAGAGCATACCCCGGCTGTACGGGTGGATGAACGCGGGTTCGAATCCCGCACATGACTATAATTTTTTCTCTCGTAAATTTGTAATGTAATCCGCAGATCAGGCTTTATTGCAAACATAACAATATTTGAATATAGGTATTGTTTATTTGTATTGAATGTAGGTATTCTTTAATGAGTTGGTAAAATATAATGATGACATAATATTTTCTCTTTATTTAATTTAGAAATATTATTATGTCCACAAGAGCAATGCAGCCATCATGCTTGCTTGGCTGTTTGGTAGATAGCTGTAGTGTTTGTTGTAAAGCTGGATTGGCACTACCGCTGAATCTACAGTCTTCGTGCATATAGGTAGTTTTATTTAGGAGAAGTATGTCGCGGATAAAACAGTCGCTATAACTTTTATAAGTTTATGATTCATTTAAGAGCAAGTAATTCTTTATATATTGTCTTTTTAGAAGATTGTTTACCTACCAAGTACCTACCTAATAATTATAACATTATAGTACGTAACATGCAAATATTGTAGGAAAGTCTAACTTTTATTTTAATTAGTTATGGCACGTTAAGTCGTCGGTCCCGGTCGTTGTCTTAAGATGGCAGTCGTTATAGCAGGGTTAGCCTTTGACCACTATCTCACGTATGGGTAAGGTATTAAATTCAGTAAGTAACGACATGGTTGATTGACGAAGATGTTATTCAGGCTAACCTATATACTTCTTGGTACTCAAGGATAGCAGCTGGAACATACCGTTAGCTGCTTGGCAACAGATTTTTTACTTGAGGTAGTTAGCCAGGCGGGCATTCGTAAAATGTCACTAGCGGTCACCCATCCAACTCATGACCGCGGCGGAAGTGATCGCTTAAGAGCGGCTCAGCAAACTTCGCTACGAAGAAGCGCTTCGCTTAGGTTTATTTCATGAGGTTTTTGTCCCAGACATATACTTCCAAACTATGGTTTATACTGAGTAGTTTCCAAGGGACAAAATAACTTAATTCCATGTGGGCTAAGCCGACAGCGGAGGCTAGTATACCTATTGCACTAGTTTTAATAATGTTTGTTACTCTATACGTTTTTACGCAATTTGCTTCGCAATATCGTATCAAACAGCGTTCAACAACTAAACCGATTTTATATACGTACCGACATAGCCAATGCTTACGCAGTGACTGACAAAAGATAGTTATTTTATCCCTATTCAACTTAGTACCCGACGAAACACGATAAAATCCAATGTCACTAGGACAGAGTCACGGACGGATTAGCTAAAGAAAATTAAAATTTACTCACGTAACAGGTGGTACAGCATTCTCGTGCCGCTTCTTTTAAATTTTGCCACTTTAGAGCTTATAGACATAAAATACTCTTGCTGAGTAAAAACGTCTTCATAAAGTAAGACGATGGATCGTCAGGTAAATTTTTTACGGCTTCAATTTTCATTTTAATGGTGACAGACATTGGAAACAATTCCAATAATGTTTTATTAGAATGGTATACCTTCTGTTGGAACTCATAAAACATCAGTTTATGACTCAATTTGCTTCATTCATCACACTTTGAACTACGTAGGGCCTGTAGGTAAAATCGTAATGATTTTGTTATATATATTAGGTTTGCAAGCTCTAAATTTTAATAAAAAAAAATTGTGTTATTCTTAAAACTTTTATTACTATTTTACTCAGGCTCAAACTACATCTTAATCATTTAAATATATTCCCAAACACCTCTAAGTACAAACTTCAAAACACTTCTCTAAAGCTAGGATCGTAATATAATTATTATTAGTAATTAAACAACTTTAAACGGTTTAAATCGCGTATATTTATCATTATTTTTGTCCCGATGTTTCAAACACCAGTCACCCCGTGACCACGATCACTGCAAAGTGTTTGAAACGTCGAGACAAAAATAATGATAAATATACGCAATGTAAACCGTTTAAAGTTGTTTAATTACTATGTGTAATAATCGCGAAAACCTAAGACAACATTATAATTATTATTGTTAGCTGATGGGCTACACTTACCTATTGTTAGGAGGTGATGAGATCGAAAGACGTTTTTTGCAGGCTTAATCTAAAATAGGTACCGGTTCTCAGTAACAGCTAATAGACAGATTTTCTTGAGACTAGTCAGGAAACTATTCGCAAAATGGTCTACCACCATCCTACATTTATTTTAAACTATTTTTTTAAAAGTCCGAATAGAATCATTCTCATTTCTGTACAACAAGCAACAAAACCATATCAAGTAGCGGGTTCAGCCCCTGCGCCGTACATCGTGCCTAATTTAATTCGCTGCCGGTGCTCTCCAATGCACAATGCCAAACCATTTTCGAGATATAATTCTCCCCCAACCCCACATGAACTGGCGAGAAAATACGACGTTCTTGTCTTTTCCTTTCTTTTGGAGTTGTGTGGTTTGCAAGTTGCACTTCTCGATTTGAATATATTTAATTCACTAGAACCCGATCAAAATAAATATGGAACAGTTCTTCGTGCGCTTTCTGAGTTCAAAGACATTGAACATAGAACAAAGACATAATTTGCCCCATGCTTTTTACCAGTACTAAGTACTATTTTACCAGTGATAAAGCAACAATTATATGATCTTAAAGTATACCAATGATACGGCAGAACAGGAATATAAACATGTGTTAGATTTACATATTTTTAGAAGAAATAATTTTCACGTTTGACGGGTCTTTACCCCGCGTCTCTTATTTTGACGCAACTGGCACCGTAACCTCAGCCAGGGGGTTATTGCTGAAATAATTATATGGTATGTGGGTTGTCTAAATTCTCATTGTTGTAGTAAATGTAGTGTAGTAGGCATTTAGATTGTAGACATTTCCCGAATTTGTAAAAAAAAAAAACTCACAAGTGTATTGAAAACTGTCTTATGACACTCGTGCTACGTTAATAATTCCAATCACGACTTTATCTATAGCCTTCGCCGTGACTCGATCATAAAACCCTTGTAAACCCTCACCTACTGCTCGCAGGCTTCATTATCGCAGCCTCGAGTACATTCATAAACTTATCGCTTTCGATACTATTTGTTCATCTCTCTTTTCTTTTAATGACACAATATATAATTTTTTTCTTTATGCTTGATACATACCTAAATTTTTCATTCAAAGTATCACCTGGAATCAAGTGGAAGAAGCGTACGTGTAATGTTATATTGATCTCACTTGGCATGGGATGAGCATATGAAGAAGACTAAAATAATCTAAAAACATGCCATTTTCATTTTTATTTTGATTTCATTGAATTTAAGCACAGCTTTATGAAGTCATAATCCCTCAATAGATACTCCCGTTTTCCTATTAAATTTAAAGCTTCGGCACGTCCCAACCGAGGCAGGTGCGAAAGTAAAATAAACTTAGAAAGCTTTTGAATCATACTTTTGTCATAGATTGTTACTTTCCTTAACAAACAACCAAATCTTCATATCACGAGTAAATGAGTGTAAGCCAGCTACATTATCGACCGTCAACGTTATAATGGGTAAAAAGAAATAATAATCCAAATCGGCGAGTTGATAACAATATGATATAGAAAGTAAGAATATTTCCTACGACGTTTTCCAATACCTAAACTTGTCACCCTCATATCCACATACCCTAATATATCACATATACTATAAAAAAAATACATTTTCCCAGAAATTATATGTAATGTTGCCATAAAATCTCGAAAACGTATCCAGAAAGTGAACTCTACCGGAGACTAATTCACAACTGTCCAGTAATAAGCGAGATTTTAAATTTGGAATCTCCTACTGTCCAGTAAGTACGTAATTTACTTACTGGACAGTTTTTTTTCCTATCTCGTGTTTTGGACGTCTTGTGCATTTGCCGCAGAGTCATGTTATATACTAGACAGTTAGATCATCCTCTTTAGATCTGTTTAGAAAAAAAACGTAGTACTAGACACAGATTAGTTTTTAGCCATTAGGTATAACATGCTTGAAAATAATTCTGATTTCAAGCAGAAGTGAGCATCTTGCTGAGGTTTAGTTCCCGATTGGAGGACAAGTAAGGCATTAATACTGTTTTTGTTTTTGATTTTACGTAATTGTGACGGATCAAGCACGAGGCCCACCTGATGTTAAGCGGACTAACCTCTGCCTATAACATGCATTTCACGAATTGCAGTGCGACCGTCACCTTGAGGCATAGTTGTTAAGTCTCATGTGCCTGTAATTTCACTGGCTCTCAAGGACTGCTGCCGGAACACACCGTTAGGTGCTTGCCGACAGATTTTGAGGGTGGTCGCTAGCCAGGTGGGCATTCGCAAAATGCCCTTCCATCATGCTTTGAAGCTCAAGCCCGTGGCGGGATTCGAACCATGGACCTGCGGCACGGCAGTCCATAGCCAATGTCACTGAGCCATCACTGCTTCGAACAGATACAAACTTACGTCTTTAATGGAGATGGCAATGCCGTTAACGGCTAATAATAACTAATTAAAGAATAGTCACGTGCTCTGAATATTTTGTACCAAAACAACTTTTAATCGGCAAGGAAAATTGAAGGGCTGAAGTTATATTGCTACTCTTTAATAAAAATAATTTGCACACATATAGGCAGATAACTGGCCAAAGAAGAGCTAGCCAGTGGCATGGCCAGCGTCCAGGAGTATTATACCGTTGATTATTCAATAGATGAGTCTCAATGAAATAAAATACTGAGAGTACAGTGATTTTTACTTCTACTCGTATTTTTATGGAATGAAGTGACGAGACTGACAAGTCGCTCGTCTCACGGTAAGCGTCACGTCTATCGTCACGTATATTACACACCGTATGTGTCACCATTCTAGTCCTGCTTGACACTGCAATGCGCTCGTAACTGCGAGTTGACAGTTCTTATATATCGTTCGCCCAGTAATTTCAATTGCTGCAGTGCCCTTGAAGACTAAACACAGTAGGCAGAATACCTGACATAACAGTTGTATTTACCAAGACGGAGTGCCCTCCAAACCTCAACACAGTAGTGTTTACTCACTGCTGCTTCGAAGCTATTGCCTCTCTGACACTGCCGTGGTACCCATCAAGACGGACTCATGCTTAAGAAAACTGAACTTGGTACTTTACCGATGTTTTTTTACAAACTCAAAACATTATTGATTTCTGAAATGTGAATGAATATAGTTATCAAGATAGAGACACTCTATCTTGAAGCTTCCGATAACGGAAGCGTTGCTTCGAAATGACGGGGGTCGATTCGACTGCGGGTCGGACAGCTATCAGGATCTTCTAACAAATAAATTTTCAGTTTTTAGTAAGGATTTTGCAATTAACTCCGTTAGATGGCAATAGGCTCGCCATCTATTACATGGAATATATCTAGTTTCTAGATAAAAGGCTTTCACGCGCTCTTTAAAAACAGCTAGTGACTGAGCACGCTTAATTTCAAGAGGCAGAGCATTCCATAGTCTAACGGCTTCAACCGTGAAGGAGTGATGATAAAAAGAACTGTTGTGTATTGTATATTGAGTGTGTTATGTATATTGAACATAAGATTTTCCGATGACCTAAGATTACGCACATGAGAGGTGCTGCAACATTCGAAACGCTCTTGAAGGTAATGGGGGATGTGGGATTGAATAAAACGTTATACAGAAGAGAGAGAATATGAGTATTCCGGTGATGACGAATGGGTAGCCACTTGAGCTTAGTGTGAAATTCGGAAACATGGTCGTATTTGCGCCAGCCAAATATAAACCGTATTGAGAAGTTTTGAAGGCGGTTAAGTTTATTTAATAGGTCCTTATATTCCGATTATTATTAGATTAGATTGTATATCAAAATAATTCAACAACCTACACTATAAAATATTTTCATTAATCTATAGAAATTTAAAAGGGTACCATTAATGATACAAAACGTATTGGTGCGTCAAATCAAGATTTTATGATTTAAATAGATGTCGGAGCGTAGCAGTGAGTTTGATACGATAAATGCAACACTGATTTACCGACGTTATTCTAGTCTGTGGTCGCTACTATAGTCCATTGAAATGTTACATTTTTTAGGCCTTACCTTGCGTTTTTTAGAGGACGCAATTTTATTTTTTTAACGTGTAGGGGGGGTCAGCGTAAAGCTAAAATCAAGTTTGTGTGGTCGCCACACTTGTCCCACGGCCGACATTTTGAAAATAGGGGTTGAAACGGTTTTTACGAACTCTTACGGCCGCACTCAGAGTCAGTTAATGTGGCATTAAATCGTTCCACAGTGAAGATTTAACTTTTTCCACACTCAGAAACACTTAATTGTTCCTTAACCTGACTTAATGACCATTAACTTTAATTAGTTCCAAACCCTTACTTATGTCAGTTAAAGAACGATTTTGACGTTTCGACGACATCTCAAATGTCACATTTGTTTATCAGCTAGGCTAGGATTTAGGTTACAACTGTATAAAAATATCAAATAGTTTGATTTACGCATTCAAAAGAAAAACTGATAGAAATTAAAGTTATATTTCAAAATGGACAACATTGAAGAATTTGTTGATTTCATAGAGCTCACAAGAAGAGTGAGAGATCCGGGCCCTAGACGATATTTACGCGATTATTCAGATCATTTTCGAAAGTATTCCACTCAAGAATTCTTTTCAAGGTACAGATTCACACCAGATACCATTAAAAAATAACTTGATGCCACTTCTGGAACCCCATTTAAAGAAACCATCGAGGAGGGGCTTACCTTTTGCTCCAGAAATAATGGTTTTAGTAACACTGCGTTATTTTGCTACGGGAAGTTTTCAAGTAAGTACAAGTTATTACTTCACAACAGTCACAACTTATGTAATGTAACGAAACATTTAACAAGGTGTAGATAGTAGTTTATTTATTTTATAATTCACATTACAGCAATTAGGAGGAGACGTTGTAAACATTTGTCAACAATCTATTATCAACTATTTATCTGATTATAAAAAATTGTTAACATTTTTTGTTGCAAATTAAATTCGGTACTGTAACTTTTGTCGTAGAACTATAAATAAAAAAGTTATAACTGAAAATGTTCAGAAATTCGAGACTAAAAATTATGTTTTATATAACTTTTTTATCATTTTACGAAAAAATTATATCAGACCATTTTTGTAGATCGTTTTTTAAGGAACAACTTTTATAGGCAACATTTTTTCATTAAGTCAATAGCTAAGGTTTTACAGCGCTCCGAAGTGAGTACTATTTTTCGGTACTCTTAACTATACATATATATTATACGTGGGTACTAATACTGTCATCAGTTACTTTTTATTTTTTTTATTTTGTTATTATAATTCTTTTAATTAGTAATTTTGGAATATTATTAATATTTATTTATTGACTCATTTTATTTTATTCTGTAATGGAGTGGTCCATTACAGAATTTTACAATTATTGATTTTTAAAATAATTTTAAATCTGACGCTTTCATACTTTCCGAGTCTACCATCAGGTCCAGTCGTGGCTTGGTAATAATAATGATCCTGAAGACTGGGCCTGGAAAAATGTGGAAAATTATTGATGCCAGTGCAGAGCTCAAAACCTCCAGCACCCCCTGAGCTTCTAAAATTGATCTTTTGCAAATGCAAAGGAAACTGTGGAGCGATGTGTGGATGTTGAAAAGCAGGGCTAAAATGTTCCGCAGTGTGCTTCCATTGTTCTGGAGAGACTTGCAGCAACGTAATGGACCTCTCAGAATTAATAAATGAAAATGACTTTTGATGATGAACCGCCAACATTGACACCCCGTCCTTCTCCAGTTCTCCCACTGATATTTAATTCAGAAAGCCGATCAGATGCTGAGCCACAGCCTGGTCCATCGAAAAGACTGAGGACGGAGTAGTTCAAATTTAGAAAATCACCGTGGTTAGCTATTGACTTAATGAAAAAATGTTGCCTATAAAGTTGTTCCTTAAAAAACGATCTACAAAAATGGTCTGATATCATTTTTTCGTAAAATGATAAAAAAAAAGTTATATCGAAAAATATAATTTTTTTTCTCGAATTTCTGAACATTTTCACTTATAACTTTTTTATTTATAGTTCTACTACAAAAAGTTACTGAACCAAAGTTATAGAAAATTTAATTTGCAACAAAAAATGTGTACAATTTTTTTTTATCAGGTAAATAGTTTAAGAGATATATCGTAAAAACCATTTCAACCCCTATTTTCAAGATGGCGGCCGTGGGACAAGGGTGGCGACCCCACAAACTTGATTTTAGCTTTACACTTACGCCCCCCCCCCTACACATCAAAAAAATAAAATTGCGTCCTCTAAGAAACGCAACCCCAAATGTAACTTTTCAATGGACTACTAGTCCATAGTCGTTTGAGATACTGTGACGGTGACTCAAAGCTTACGTCACAAGACACGCCAGTTGAGAAGTCAATCTTCTACTATCCGTCGAAGAGGCAACACCTACCTAAGGAGTGAAACTAGTGACAGTTGGCATTGATAGTGACGACCGTGATCAGTGATAGAAGATAACAGCAGTTCTTGGAGGAGTATACTCTGAAGACGACATACGCGATACGTTATGGCACACACGCCTAAGTGATAATGGTGTATGACCAGAAAGGAACAGAGTGAGATTGTGCAGAGAGTGTTCTGCAAGGCGAGGACTGTAATGGCTATAGGGGGTGGACGGAGGCCATTTCGGAGGTTACCCCCCATACACTGTGGTTCGAGGAATAAACCAAGTGTTCAAGTGATATGTGTCTTCTCATTTGCACGATACCCAGATGTACGCCCAAGTTATGAGAGCTCTGCCGTTAAACATCCTGATGTCGAGAGAGGAACCAATCACTTGCTATCTACTATCTATCTTCTCAGCTACTTACAAATAATTATTATTGTTGTGATATTAAGTTTACCGCTTTAGTGCAACTTATTTGCAGTATTTTTTACTTTTATATTTACGACAATTGCAAAATAAGTATTATTAGTAATATATTATATTAAAAACTGTTAATTTCATAAGATAAATATTGTAAAGATGCTCTAGTCTAGGTCTGTATACCTAGGAAATTTGTACGCAGACCTCAATAATACGGTTTTCGGCGTTTGTTTTATGAACATATTTTGATCATTTTGAATAAATAATTGCAGTTGTGTGACATATTTGTTTATATTTTATATTTCGTTTTCATATATTTCATTAGCCTAACTTACCTGCCATTTTTTTTTCTATATCGATTAAAATAGAATCGATTTCATTGTAATCGATTTTACGGTGCCAGTAATACAACACTCACGAATGTCACTATTATTATGTTAGCAATGGGTCTATTCCATTTGACGCTAATTTCTTTATTTTCGATAATTTTGATCACATCTGCGTCTATGGTTGTGATCACTGTGATCGTTCTCCCCTGTTCCTTTTAGGATAAGAACGCTAAGAATGCCACTAAAATTTGCCACTTCTGTCATTTTTGACATTAGATCTAGGTAATTCAAACTGTTCCAGTCATAGAAGTAATAAGCACTACGTACAACTGTTGTACGTAGTACTTAATACTTCCATCTTTTCAGTAGCTTCATAGCGTTTATGGCGAAAATAATGCCAAGACCCATCTGGAACAACTTTTTGGGAGTGCGAACGTTTTTATCATTTTTGGCGAATTTAACTCCAAATGGTACTTACCCAATATTTTTTTCATTTGTGATGTTGGTATAAAACAAGTGTTCCGTACAAACAAGGTCCGTGCCAACTCTTAAAATATTACTCGTTAAAATAGGGCCTGTACCATAGGCTTATTGAGCATAGCGAAAAAATCCTAGGTCTATGGCCTATACCACTTAAAGCACAGACCTAGGATTTTTTCGCTGTACATCCTAAGCCTATGACTTAAAGCAAATTTTGACCACATATTGCGTCTATGGATCCACATCTAATATGTACCATAGATAGACACAAAATGTGATTAAAATTATCGAAAATAACAAAACTTGCGTCAAGTGGAAGACGGCCATATAACTTGCAGATATACAGTCCCACCAACTTATCTGTTCAGGCGGCAAAAAAAAGAACTACAACATTCCTTCAAATTGTGACAGTTTGTAGTTGATTTCCTTGACCAGTAGCGCCCTCGAAAACTGCACAGTTAAGTTGGTGGTACTATAGCTTGCTGTGTCGTCTGTCACCTGTGTCACCTGTGTGTACTGTGTATTGTTACTTGCTCAGTGGCTGATTTCCTCCTCCTCCTGTATGTCAATGTCAATTGTCAAATTTGATTCAATACCGTCCTTTTTAAAACCCCGCCATTTCTTTATTTGATTGAATAATATCTGGAGTTAGTAATCTTTGTGTCATAGATAATGTGTATTATAGTGAAGGTTTCCATGACTACCTATTGTTATTGATTGTGTCTTGAAGAAAATAAAAGTGAAACGTTTGTAAAAATATAAGTTTATTATTAAACATCTAGTTACAGGCTACAGATTGTACGGGTGTGCTCTGTATATACTGCAGCCAACTGTGGTCATATATATAATACTAGAAAACTTTGGTGTGCAGCTCAAATTTATTGAAATGCCACGGTGTGCTGTAATAACTTGCAGGATAAATAGCGATGTCGCAAATTTAAAGAAAGGAGGAATATCCTTTCACCGGTAAGATTAAAAATTTGTTCAAAATGTTTTGTATTTCGCCGATGAACAAAGTCAGTGTAATCCATTGACCTTTTATATACAGGTCAATGGTGTAATCAGGCATATAGTGATTCCTGATTTTTTATCGACAAGGTATTATCGATAAATTTTGGCTCTGTTTTCCATTGCCTGACGTCGGGTTGAGGGTTGATATTTTTTTCACAGAGAGGTTACATTATTATAAGCACACTTGCAAAGTTTCAAAATCAGAAAATGCGTAGTGTTTGAGAAAAAAAATATTAAAAATTAATTATTTTGGAATATTAATGCTAAATAATATAGAATTCTCGCCAATGAACGTTTCGTTTTATGAACGGTTAAAGGCGTATTCCACTTGACGCTAATTTTGATATTGTCGATAATTTTGCGTCTATGGTTCCACATTTAATATGAACCATAGATACAAATGTGGTAAAAATAATCGAAAATAACGGCGATAATAATTGGCGTCAAGTGGAATTCGTTCGGTAACGTTTTGTATTAAAAAAACAGGTTAGGTTAGGTTGAAACTGCGACAACACAACGCGCGAGCCGAGCGAGCGTAGCGAGCGTGCCGCGGCAGCGGCCGGCGAAGCGCTAAAAAATCTGTTACACATCCAACAAAACAATAAATTTGATCAGTGAAGTGTTACAAAAAGTTAGGTGATGATTTTACAAATATATGCATAACTCGAAAACTATGCATTACCTTGTATTAAAAGTGGTGGGAAAGGGAAGAGATGACCCTCCCCTTCCACTGCCTTCCTTAATGGCAATCGATTTTAAAATTATTATTTTAATTTTAATCCAGAAAATGAGGAAAATTTAAAATAAGTAAAAAAGGGGGAACTAATGATTTAATTGCGACAATATCAAAATTAGCGTCAAGTGGAATACGCCTTTAACCGTTCATAAAACGAAACGTTCATTGGCGAGAATTCTATATTATTTAGCATTAATATTCCAAAATAATTAATTTTTAATATTTTTTTTCTCAAACACTACGCATTTTCTGATTTTGAAACTTTGCAAGTGTGCTTATAATAATGTAACCTCTCTGTGAAAAAAATATCAACCCTCAACCCGACGTCAGGCAATGGAAAACAGAGCCAAAATTTATCGATAATACCTTGTCGATAAAAAATCAGGAATCACTATATGCCTGATTACACCATTGACCTGTATATAAAAGGTCAATGGATTACACTGACTTTGTTCATCGGCGAAATACAAAACATTTTGAACAAATTTTTAATCTTACCGGTGAAAGGATATTCCTCCTTTCTTTAAATTTGCGACATCGCTATTTATCCTGCAAGTTATTACAGCACACCGTGGCATTTCAATAAATTTGAGCTGCACACCAAAGTTTTCTAGTATTATATATATGACCACAGTTGGCTGCAGTATATACAGAGCACACCCGTACAATCTGTAGCCTGTAACTAGATGTTTAATAATAAACTTATATTTTTACAAACGTTTCACTTTTATTTTCTTCAAGACACAATCAATAACAATAGGTAGTCATGGAAACCTTCACTATAATACACATTATCTATGACACAAAGATTACTAACTCCAGATATTATTCAATCAAATAAAGAAATGGCGGGGTTTTAAAAAGGACGGTATTGAATCAAATTTGACAATTGACATTGACATACAGGAGGAGGAGGAAATCAGCCACTGAGCAAGTAACAATACACAGTACACACAGGTGACACAGGTGACAGACGACACAGCAAGCTATAGTACCACCAACTTAACTGTGCAGTTTTCGAGGGCGCTACTGGTCAAGGAAATCAACTACAAACTGTCACAATTTGAAGGAATGTTGTAGTTCTTTTTTTTGCCGCCTGAACAGATAAGTTGGTGGGACTGTATATCTGCAAGTTATATGGCCGTCTTCCACTTGACGCAAATTTTGTTATTTTCGATAATTTTAATCACATTTTGTGTCTATCTATGGTACATATTAGATGTGGATCCATAGACGCAATATGTGGTCAAAATTTGCTTTAAGTCATAGGCTTAGGATGTACAGCGAAAAAATCCTAGGTCTGTGCTTTAAGTGGTATAGGCCATAGACCTAGGATTTTTTCGCTATGCTCAATAAGCCTATGGTACAGGCCCTATTTTAACGAGTAATATTTTAAGAGTTGGCACGGACCTTGTTTGTACGGAACACTTGTTTTATACCAACATCACAAATGAAAAAAATATTGGGTAAGTACCATTTGGAGTTAAATTCGCCAAAAATGATAAAAACGATCGCACTCCCAAAAAGTTGTTCCAGATGGGTCTTGGCATTATTTTCGCCATAAACGCTATGAAGCTACTGAAAAGATGGAAGTATTAAGTACTACGTACAACAGTTGTACGTAGTGCTTATTACTTCTATGACTGGAACAGTTTGAATTACCTAGATCTAATGTCAAAAATGACAGAAGTGGCAAATTTTAGTGGCATTCTTAGCGTTCTTATCCTAAAAGGAACAGGGGAGAACGATCACAGTGATCACAACCATAGACGCAGATGTGATCAAAATTATCGAAAATAAAGAAATTAGCGTCAAATGGAATAGACCCATTGCTAACATAATAATAGTGACATTCGTGAGTGTTGTATTACTGGCACCGTAAAATCGATTACAATGAAATCGATTCTATTTTAATCGATATAGAAAAAAAAATGGCAGGTAAGTTAGGCTAATGAAATATATGAAAACGAAATATAAAATATAAACAAATATGTCACACAACTGCAATTATTTATTCAAAATGATCAAAATATGTTCATAAAACAAACGCCGAAAACCGTATTATTGAGGTCTGCGTACAAATTTCCTAGGTATACAGACCTAGACTAGAGCATCTTTACAATATTTATCTTATGAAATTAACAGTTTTTAATATAATATATTACTAATAATACTTATTTTGCAATTGTCGTAAATATAAAAGTAAAAAATACTGCAAATAAGTTGCACTAAAGCGGTAAACTTAATATCACAACAATAATAATTATTTGTAAGTAGCTGAGAAGATAGATAGTAGATAGCAAGTGATTGGTTCCTCTCTCGACATCAGGATGTTTAACGGCAGAGCTCTCATAACTTGGGCGTACATCTGGGTATCGTGCAAATGAGAAGACACATATCACTTGAACACTTGGTTTATTCCTCGAACCACAGTGTATGGGGGGTAACCTCCGTCCACCCCCTATAGCCATTACAGTCCTCGCCTTGCAGAACACTCTCTGCACAATCTCACTCTGTTCCTTTCTGGTCATACACCATTATCACTTAGGCGTGTGTGCCATAACGTATCGCGTATGTCGTCTTCAGAGTATACTCCTCCAAGAACTGCTGTTATCTTCTATCACTGATCACGGTCGTCACTATCAATGCCAACTGTCACTAGTTTCACTCCTTAGGTAGGTGTTGCCTCTTCGACGGATAGTAGAAGATTGACTTCTCAACTGGCGTGTCTTGTGACGTAAGCTTTGAGTCACCGTCACAGTATCTCAAACGACTATGGACTAGTAGTCCATTGAAAAGTTACATTTGGGGTTGCGTTTCTTAGAGGACGCAATTTTATTTTTTTGATGTGTAGGGGGGGGGCGTAAGTGTAAAGCTAAAATCAAGTTTGTGGGGTCGCCACCCTTGTCCCATGGCCGCCATCTTGAAAATAGGGGTTGAAATGGTTTCTACGATATATCTCTTAAACTATTTACCTGATAAAAAAAAATTGTACACATTTTTTGTTGCAAATTAAATTTTCTATAACTTTGGTTCAGTAACTTTTTGTAGTAGAACTATAAATAAAAAAGTTATAAGTGAAAATGTTCAGAAATTCGAGAAAAAAAATTATATTTTTCGATATAACTTTTTTTTTATCATTTTACGAAAAAATGATATCAGACCATTTTTGTAGATCGTTTTTTAAGGAACAACTTTATAGGCAACATTTTTTCATTAAGTCAATAGCTAACCACGGTGATTTTCTAAATTTGAACTACTCCGTCCTCAGTCTTTTCGATGGACCAGGCTGTGGCTCAGCATCTGATCGGCTTTCTGAATTAAATATCAGTGGGAGAACTGGAGAAGGACGGGGTGTCAATGTTGGCGGTTCATCATCAAAAGTCATTTTCATTTATTAATTCTGAGAGGTCCATTACGTTGCTGCAAGTCTCTCCAGAACAATGGAAGCACACTGCGGAACATTTTAGCCCTGCTTTTCAACATCCACACATCGCTCCACAGTTTCCTTTGCATTTGCAAAAGATCAATTTTAGAAGCTCAGGGGGTGCTGGAGGTTTTGAGCTCTGCACTGGCATCAATAATTTTCCACATTTTTCCAGGCCCAGTCTTCAGGATCATTATTATTACCAAGCCACGACTGGACCTGATGGTAGACTCGGAAAGTATGAAAGCGTCAGATTTAAAATTAATTTAAAAATCAATAATTGTAAAATTCTGTAATGGACCACTCCATTACAGAATAAAATAAAATGAGTCAATAAATAAATATTAATAATATTCCAAAATTACTAATTAAAAGAATTATAATAACAAAATAAAAAAAATAAAAAGTAACTGATGACAGTATTAGTACCCACGTATAATATATATGTATAGTTAAGAGTACCGAAAAATAGTACTCACTTCGGAGCGCTGTAAAACCTTAGCTATTGACTTAATGAAAAAATGTTGCCTATAAAAGTTGTTCCATAAAAAACGATCTACAAAAATGGTCTGATATAATTTTGTCGTAAAATGATAAAAAAGTTATATAAAACATAATTTTTAGTCTCGAATTTCTGAACATTTTCAGTTATAACTTTTTTATTTATAGTTCTACGACAAAAAGTTACAGTACCGAATTTAATTTGCAACAAAAAATGTTAACAATTTTTTATAATCAGATAAATAGTTGATAATAGATTGTTGACAAATGTTTACAACGTCTCCTCCTAATTGCTGTAATGTGAATTATAAAATAAATAAACTACTATCTACACCTTGTTAAATGTTTCGTTACATTACATAAGTTGTGACTGTTGTGAAGTAATAACTTGTACTTACTTGAAAACTTCCCGTAGCAAAATAACGCAGTGTTACTAAAACCATTATTTCTGGAGCAAAAGGTAAGCCCCTCCTCGATGGTTTCTTTAAATGGGGTTCCAGAAGTGGCATCAAGTTATTTTTTAATGGTATCTGGTGTGAATCTGTACCTTGAAAAGAATTCTTGAGTGGAATACTTTCGAAAATGATCTGAATAATCGCGTAAATATCGTCTAGGGCCCGGATCTCTCACTCTTCTTGTGAGCTCTATGAAATCAACAAATTCTTCAATGTTGTCCATTTTGAAATATAACTTTAATTTCTATCAGTTTTTCTTTTACAGTACCGAATTTAATTTGCAACAAAAAATGTTAACAATTTTTTATAATCAGATAAATAGTTGATAATAGATTGTTGACAAATGTTTACAACGTCTCCTCCTAATTGCTGTAATGTGAATTATAAAATAAATAAACTACTATCTACACCTTGTTAAATGTTTCGTTACATTACATAAGTTGTGACTGTTGTGAAGTAATAACTTGTACTTACTTGAAAACTTCCCGTAGCAAAATAACGCAGTGTTACTAAAACCATTATTTCTGGAGCAAAAGGTAAGCCCCTCCTCGATGGTTTCTTTAAATGGGGTTCCAGAAGTGGCATCAAGTTATTTTTTAATGGTATCTGGTGTGAATCTGTACCTTGAAAAGAATTCTTGAGTGGAATACTTTCGAAAATGATCTGAATAATCGCGTAAATATCGTCTAGGGCCCGGATCTCTCACTCTTCTTGTGAGCTCTATGAAATCAACAAATTCTTCAATGTTGTCCATTTTGAAATATAACTTTAATTTCTATCAGTTTTTCTTTTGAATGCGTAAATCAAACTATTTGATATTTTTATACAGTTGTAACCTAAATCCTAGCCTAGCTGATAAACAAATGTGACATTTGAGATGTCATCGAAACGTCAAAATCGTTCTTTAACTGACATAAGTAAGGGTTTGGAACTAATTAAAGTTAATGGTCATTAAGTCAGGTTAAGGAACAATTAAGTGTTTCTGAGTGTGGAAAAAGTTAAATCTTCACTGTGGAACGATTTAATGCCACATTAACTGACTCTGAGTGCGGCCGTAAGAGTTCGTAAAAACCGTTTCAACCCCTATTTTCAAAATGTCGGCCGTGGGACAAGTGTGGCGACCACACAAACTTGATTTTAGCTTTACGCTGACCCCCCCTACACGTTAAAAAAATAAAATTGCGTCCTCTAAAAAACGCAAGGTAAGGCCTAAAAAATGTAACATTTCAATGGACTATAGTAGCGACCACAGACTAGAATAACGTCGGTAAATCAGTGTTGCATTTATCGTATCAAACTCACTGCTACGCTCCGACATCTATTTAAATCATAAAATCTTGATTTGACGCACCAATACGTTTTGTATCATTAATGGTACCCTTTTAAATTTCTATAGATTAATGAAAATATTTTATAGTGTAGGTTGTTGAATTATTTTGATATACAATCTAATCTAATAATAATCGGAATATAAGGACCTATTAAATAAACTTAACCGCCTTCAAAACTTCTCAATACGGTTTATATTTGGCTGGCGCAAATACGACCATGTTTCCGAATTTCACACTAAGCTCAAGTGGCTACCCATTCGTCATCACCGGAATACTCATATTCTCTCTCTTCTGTATAACGTTTTATTCAATCCCACATCCCCCATTACCTTCAAGAGCGTTTCGAATGTTGCAGCACCTCTCATGTGCGTAATCTTAGGTCATCGGAAAATCTTATGTTCAATATACATAACACACTCAATATACAATACACAACAGTTCTTTTTATCATCACTCCTTCACGGTTGAAGCCGTTAGACTATGGAATGCTCTGCCTCTTGAAATTAAGCGTGCTCAGTCACTAGCTGTTTTTAAAGAGCGCGTGAAAGCCTTTTATCTAGAAACTAGATATATTCCATGTAATAGATGGCGAGCCTATTGCCATCTAACGGAGTTAATTGCAAAATCCTTACTAAAAACTGAAAATTTATTTGTTAGAAGATCCTGATAGCTGTCCGACCCGCAGTCGAATCGACCCCCGTCATTTCGAAGCAACGCTTCCGTTATCGGAAGCTTCAAGATAGAGTGTCTCTATCTTGATAACTATATTCATTCACATTTCAGAAATCAATAATGTTTTGAGTTTGTAAAAAAACATCGGTAAAGTACCAAGTTCAGTTTTCTTAAGCATGAGTCCGTCTTGATGGGTACCACGGCAGTGTCAGAGAGGCAATAGCTTCGAAGCAGCAGTGAGTAAACACTACTGTGTTGAGGTTTGGAGGGCACTCCGTCTTGGTAAATACAACTGTTATGTCAGGTATTCTGCCTACTGTGTTTAGTCTTCAAGGGCACTGCAGCAATTGAAATTACTGGGCGAACGATATATAAGAACTGTCAACTCGCAGTTACGAGCGCATTGCAGTGTCAAGCAGGACTAGAATGGTGACACATACGGTGTGTAATATACGTGACGATAGACGTGACGCTTACCGTGAGACGAGCGACTTGTCAGTCTCGTCACTTCATTCCATAAAAATACGAGTAGAAGTAAAAATCACTGTACTCTCAGTATTTTATTTCATTGAGACTCATCTATTGAATAATCAACGGTATAATACTCCTGGACGCTGGCCATGCCACTGGCTAGCTCTTCTTTGGCCAGTTATCTGCCTATATGTGTGCAAATTATTTTTATTAAAGAGTAGCAATATAACTTCAGCCCTTCAATTTTCCTTGCCGATTAAAAGTTGTTTTGGTACAAAATATTCAGAGCACGTGACTATTCTTTAATTAGTTATTATTAGCCGTTAACGGCATTGCCATCTCCATTAAAGACGTAAGTTTGTATCTGTTCGAAGCAGTGATGGCTCAGTGACATTGGCTATGGACTGCCGTGCCGCAGGTCCATGGTTCGAATCCCGCCACGGGCTTGAGCTTCAAAGCATGATGGAAGGGCATTTTGCGAATGCCCACCTGGCTAGCGACCACCCTCAAAATCTGTCGGCAAGCACCTAACGGTGTGTTCCGGCAGCAGTCCTTGAGAGCCAGTGAAATTACAGGCACATGAGACTTAACAACTATGCCTCAAGGTGACGGTCGCACTGCAATTCGTGAAATGCATGTTATAGGCAGAGGTTAGTCCGCTTAACATCAGGTGGGCCTCGTGCTTGATCCGTCACAATTACGTAAAATCAAAAACAAAAACAGTATTAATGCCTTACTTGTCCTCCAATCGGGAACTAAACCTCAGCAAGATGCTCACTTCTGCTTGAAATCAGAATTATTTTCAAGCATGTTATACCTAATGGCTAAAAACTAATCTGTGTCTAGTACTACGTTTTTTTTCTAAACAGATCTAAAGAGGATGATCTAACTGTCTAGTATATAACATGACTCTGCGGCAAATGCACAAGACGTCCAAAACACGAGATAGGAAAAAAAACTGTCCAGTAAGTAAATTACGTACTTACTGGACAGTAGGAGATTCCAAATTTAAAATCTCGCTTATTACTGGACAGTTGTGAATTAGTCTCCGGTAGAGTTCACTTTCTGGATACGTTTTCGAGATTTTATGGCAACATTACATATAATTTCTGGGAAAATGTATTTTTTTTATAGTATATGTGATATATTAGGGTATGTGGATATGAGGGTGACAAGTTTAGGTATTGGAAAACGTCGTAGGAAATATTCTTACTTTCTATATCATATTGTTATCAACTCGCCGATTTGGATTATTATTTCTTTTTACCCATTATAACGTTGACGGTCGATAATGTAGCTGGCTTACACTCATTCACTCGTGATATGAAGATTTGGTTGTTTGTTAAGGAAAGTAACAATCTATGACAAAAGTATGATTCAAAAGCTTTCTAAGTTTATTTTACTTTCGCACCTGCCTCGGTTGGGACGTGCCGAAGCTTTAAATTTAATAGGAAAACGGGAGTATCTATTGAGGGATTATGACTTCATAGAGCTGTGCTTAAATTCAATGAAATCAAAATAAAAATGAAAATGGCATGTTTTTAGATTATTTTAGTCTTCTTCATATGCTCATCCCATGCCAAGTGAGATCAATATAACATTACACGTACGCTTCTTCCACTTGATTCCAGGTGATACTTTGAATGAAAAATTTAGGTATGTATCAAGCATAAAGAAAAAAATTATATATTGTGTCATTAAAAGAAAAGAGAGATGAACAAATAGTATCGAAAGCGATAAGTTTATGAATGTACTCGAGGCTGCGATAATGAAGCCTGCGAGCAGTAGGTGAGGGTTTACAAGGGTTTTATGATCGAGTCACGGCGAAGGCTATAGATAAAGTCGTGATTGGAATTATTAACGTAGCACGAGTGTCATAAGACAGTTTTCAATACACTTGTGAGTTTTTTTTTTTTACAAATTCGGGAAATGTCTACAATCTAAATGCCTACTACACTACATTTACTACAACAATGAGAATTTAGACAACCCACATACCATATAATTATTTCAGCAATAACCCCCTGGCTGAGGTTACGGTGCCAGTTGCGTCAAAATAAGAGACGCGGGGTAAAGACCCGTCAAACGTGAAAATTATTTCTTCTAAAAATATGTAAATCTAACACATGTTTATATTCCTGTTCTGCCGTATCATTGGTATACTTTAAGATCATATAATTGTTGCTTTATCACTGGTAAAATAGTACTTAGTACTGGTAAAAAGCATGGGGCAAATTATGTCTTTGTTCTATGTTCAATGTCTTTGAACTCAGAAAGCGCACGAAGAACTGCTCCATATTTATTTTGATCGGGTTCTAGTGAATTAAATATATTCAAATCGAGAAGTGCAACTTGCAAACCACACAACTCCAAAAGAAAGGAAAAGACAAGAACGTCGTATTTTCTCGCCAGTTCATGTGGGGTTGGGGGAGAATTATATCTCGAAAATGGTTTGGCATTGTGCATTGGAGAGCACCGGCAGCGAATTAAATTAGGCACGATGTACGGCGCAGGGGCTGAACCCGCTACTTGATATGGTTTTGTTGCTTGTTGTACAGAAATGAGAATGATTCTATTCGGACTTTTAAAAAAATAGTTTAAAATAAATGTAGGATGGTGGTAGACCATTTTGCGAATAGTTTCCTGACTAGTCTCAAGAAAATCTGTCTATTAGCTGTTACTGAGAACCGGTACCTATTTTAGATTAAGCCTGCAAAAAACGTCTTTCGATCTCATCACCTCCTAACAATAGGTAAGTGTAGCCCATCAGCTAACAATAATAATTATAATGTTGTCTTAGGTTTTCGCGATTATTACACATAGTAATTAAACAACTTTAAACGGTTTACATTGCGTATATTTATCATTATTTTTGTCTCGACGTTTCAAACACTTTGCAGTGATCGTGGTCACGGGGTGACTGGTGTTTGAAACATCGGGACAAAAATAATGATAAATATACGCGATTTAAACCGTTTAAAGTTGTTTAATTACTAATAATAATTATATTACGATCCTAGCTTTAGAGAAGTGTTTTGAAGTTTGTACTTAGAGGTGTTTGGGAATATATTCAAATGATTAAGATGTAGTTTGAGCCTGAGTAAAATAGTAATAAAAGTTTTAAGAATAACACAATTTTTTTTTATTAAAGTTTAGAGCTTGCAAACCTAATATATATAACAAAATCATTACGATTTTAGTTCGTTCACAAGTTGAACAAGAACAAAGTTGTGTACGAGGCACGTAACTTAGGCTTGCATATGGACAGTGATTTACGTTTTGAAAAGCACGTAGCTCAATCGGTCAAAGGATGCTTTTACAAATTAAAAATTTTGTATCGAATGAGGCCGTTTATAAGCGAAACTTTGCGCATTCAGCTAGTCGAGTCACTCGTCCTGTCGAAACTAAACTATATGGATACTGTTTTTGGCCCTCTTCTGCTTGTAAGAACACAAAAATTAATCCAGCGAGTTCAAAATGCCTGCGCACGGTTTTGCTTTGACATTCCGTTTAGGGCCCATGTGACCCCATACTTAAACAAACACTACATTCTTAAAATGAAACACCGCCGCAAACTTCACTTAGCCTGTCTTCTATTTGGTATAATAAAACATAAAACTCCGGCTTATCTGTATCAAAAACTGTCTTGGATATCGTGTCGAAGATCATTTGGTTCTCGGCAGTGCGCGATGCACCTCGCTATATGTCGTCACAAAACAGTGGCATTTAGAGGTAGTTTCCGCTACGCTGCAACCAAATGTTGGAACAATATTCCCCCACCGATAAGGGACCTGCCGAATCTTAATGGTTTTAAACTTAGATTAAAAATATTTCTGTGTGGTCATCAAAGACAGCACGAAAATTTAAGACATGACACCAGTGCCATTTAGGATTATCATATGTGTTATTACGATATATGCCATTTACTGTATACTCTTCGATTGTCAATGTCATTTACTTAATTTAATTGTTCAGAATAATTTAATATTTGTTGTTATTGTTAAAATAATTTGCTTATTTTTCTTCCTTTTTTTTTTTTTTTTTATTTGCTATTTCAATGAGAAACCCACATACATTGCATGTAAATACAAGAGTAAAAAAGTATTTCATTTAAAAACTTAAATTTTGTATAAAAAACCATATTTTTATGTTTAATTTTACAGATTGCATAATTTGTGTGAATTTACTTGTATTACCTATTTATTATTGTTTTTCTGTATTGACGGTTACCGTATCAAACTACGCCTTGGCATTGTGCTTCCGTGACGTCACACGCTGGATCCATCGGAAGACCAGCGCTGGCTTTATAGCCAGCATATGCTGAGATGCATCCATTTAAAGACGTTTGTTATAGCAATAGATTTATTTATATTTTTGTTTATTTAGTACGTATTATTGCATAGTATTATTTTGTGTTTTAGGTTTAGTTTCATATTGTTTAGTATATATATATATATGAGTAACGTCTTTAATAAACAATTTTCATTTCATTTCATTTCAATAATCAATAATTTTTTTAACATGCGACCTCAAATTTGCACAGATATATAACTTTTAAAATGGGTTCACCATGCTGTTCCACATCGCATCAAGTTCCCGTCTGACGTTAGTGTGGTATCTGTCATAGAAACGCAATTCAGTGTGTTGCACTGCACCAAGCCCAGTGTGGCGTCGACTTTACCATGGCATGTGAATACATTACATTTTAGAAGTAAGTTGGTGCGTCTAGGACACGTTGTGCTAATGTCACGCCTGCTGTTTGACGAAACTAAAATGGACCGCATAACCCAGAAATCGCTTGAGCCACAACAAAAGTGCAGGTCAAGACAATGGAAGATTGCGTTGATAGAAAGAGGAATAAAAGCTGCCACCACATATTCTGTCATCAGCATATAAGAGCTAGCATTATTTTTTATTGTTACAGGTAGAAGAGTGAATCGGACAGTATACAACGAAAGCTACAACTGGAAGTTGCAAACAGCAGTACTTACCTGCTTTTCGTGCATTTGCTCTTACAATACACTACTATTCACCAAAAGCATATGAATATGTATGTAGCACATTCAATAGGTACCTGTTTACCACACATGTGCACTCTTAGGCAATGGTATACAAGCATAGGAGGAGATCGTAGTTTCACAAATGAATCTTTTGCTGCATTAAAAATGAGAGCAGAAAATACAAAATATCCAATTACTACATCTTTTGTGATTGAGATGAAATTGCCATATTTGCATTGAATGGGATGGAAATAAAGGAGATGGCCCATTTTCCATACATATGTGCCCTACTAGCAAAATTGCAAGCGTCTTGATCAAAGTTGTATTTCTTAATAAGTTTTTTACTAATGATTAAGGATTATTAGTGTTTTTTCACTAAATAGCGGGCTTTAAAAGGTAACCACTTGTGGGTACAACATTAAGAATTCCATTATAGTACTTATATAAACGTAAACATTTATTATTAAATGAGTTTTACATGGTTTTGAAACAAACACAATAAATTCCTAAAAATTAATACCAATATTACTTATTTTTTTTATATTAATACCAATTTTTTGTGATCATTTAGAATGTATGTTTTCCATGCAAAATTACTGGTTCTCAAGGACAGATAGCGGCACCCGCCGTTAAGTGCTTGGCGACAAATTTTCTACTTGAGGGTGGTAGCTAGCCATGCGGGCATTCGGAAAATGCCCTACCACCATGCAAAATTTCTAGTTCTCAAGGACACATAGCGGCACCCGCCGTTAAGTGCTTGGCGACAGATTTTCTTCTTGAGGGTGGTAACTAGCCTGGCTGTCATTCAAATAATGCCCTACCACCTGCAAAATTACTGGTTTACAAGGACATATAGTGACACACACCGTTAAGTGCTTGGCGACAGTTTTTTTTCTTGAGGTGGTAGCTAGCCAAGCTGTCATTCGCAAAATCCCCTACCACCATGCAAAATTACTGGTTTTGAAGGACACATAGCAGCACACGCCGTTAAGTGCTTGGTAACAGATTTTCGGTTACTGTTTGAAACTATACTACCGTTTCATTGCGGTTACCTTTTATATATGTTACCCATACATATGGTTATCGTTTCAAGCGGTAACTTTTATGAAGCGGTATTTAAATGCCTGCCTACAAAATTGTCAATTTCAAGTATCGATTCGTTTCATAAGTGATAATAACCAAATAAAATTCGTCTAGAAAGTTCCTATAATAGTCCACGCGCATATCCGTTTTAATCAAATTGGCCCTCTGCAGCGAGCGATTAATTTCACGCACACGGCTGCAAATAATCGCGTGTCAATACACCAATACAAAGGTAAGATTCGTCGTCAGGCGTAAGCGCGAGCGGAGCTACGAGCGACAACCTCCCCGAGCCAACGCTTGCGCACGACTGCCGCTGCCGCCCGCGTCCCGCAGGGCACCTCGGAACCGCTAGCGTTCTGAACCTGAGTAATTAGACATTTTCTTAGGAAAATGTCATTGGATTTACAAATTCTATGTTGCAATTGTGGTATAACTATGTAGAAATTTTAGGGTACAATTTATTTTCCAAAAATCTTAGCCGTTTAGAAGGAGTTCGCAATATACTATAATTTTGAAGGGCTCGTAGCGAAGTTTACTTAGCTGTTCTCAACCGATCAGCAAAGTTAAGCAACGACGCGCGCGGTCATGAGTTGGATGGGTGACCGCTAGTGACATTACTACTGAGCGTTTCCGTGCTTCGGAGGACACGTAAAGCCATCGGTCCCGGTTGTTGTTCAAGGATGGCAGCCGTTATAGCATGGTGATAGGGCATTTTGCAAATGCCCGCCTGGCTAACTACCACCCTCAAGTAGAAAATCTGTCGCCAAGCATCTAACGGTGTGTTCCGGCAGCTGTCCTTGAGAGCCAGTACTTCTAGGTTAGCCTGAACAACATCTTCGACCACATCATCACTTGCCATAAGGTGAGATAGTGTCAAAGGCTAACCTATCTGGCATAAAAAAAAAAAATACGGGTAAGTCAACAAATAGTTTTACGAGTAAGTCAACAAATAGTATATTATTTGAACTTTTTTTAATGCAAAAGTAATAGTAATACCGTAAAATCATATGTTGCGAATGTTGTACTTGAATTCATCTATGAAATATATTTTTTTCACATCTTCAACTTCAGCAGTCACAGAGGAGTTCTCTTTAGAAAGTACGCATTTGACGATACTAAGGCCCTTAATAAGTTGAAATCGGACTGGACCACTATGGCCAATTTATGAATGAAATTCTATTGTTATAATTATCGCCGATGCCAATGGGTCGTCGAGAGCAGGTAGGATTTGTACAGTGTTCACTTCGTCTCTCATAAAATAAAAACTAATAGCTTATTATAAGTAGTTACAATTCTAATAGATTACCTATATATCTAGCTTAAATTAAATTATGGTATAGATTAGGGTTTATATAACGCATAACGCAAACATGGTGAAGCTATGCAACCTTTTCCAAAAAACGTACGATAACACCCCACACGCGGGGTAGCTTCGTACATAGTGTGAGGCACATTCGTACATGGTGATAATAATACTAGTTTTACAGTATATATATACATATTAAGATTAAAATTGCCTTATCTATAAATCAAAATTAGCAAACTACACATTAAGCAAACTATTTGTAACAAAAAGTCAACATTACTTTAAATATTAAATCGGCTTAAAACACTCGTCGACCACAGTGCCCGCCGGGAGTTCGCAAACGCAGCTGCGCACTCGCCCTGATGATGAGCATCGGAATCTTCTAAGTAGGGAATCAACATTATAAAAATAATCTTAGGAGTCATCTCTTACACAGGTCGGTACTTAAATCTTTTACTGCAACTTATACAAAGAGAGATCTTTTTCAAAGCTATAAATATTACCTGTTCTTGCTGTTAAAGCAGTTTTAGGTGGTGGCAGAATACAAAACACGTCTTGTAAATAAACAGTCCCCTCATATTTGGTATTGGGATAAACATATTTCCAGGTTCCTGGTTTCTTTCTTAGAAAAGAGACTGTATATTCTGTAGGATTATATTTAGTCACCAATGTTTTTTTTTTATACTACTAAGTTGGCAAACAAGCATACGGCCTGCCTGATGGTAAGCAGTTACCGTAGCCTATGGACGCTTGCAACATCAGGGGTATCACTCGCGCGTTGCCGACCCTGAAGAAATCTCTAATCTGTAAAATAGTCTGTTTTTTTAATCAAATTTCACCAGCACAAATCTTTCTTCCTTTATGTTTACAGATGTAACTGGATTCTTGTTCTCAATATCAGATTCTTCCCATGTCTCTTCAAGGGGAGAGCAAGAACTTTCTTTTAAACTAATGTCAGTTTCATCCTCACTATCAGTGTCTGCAGGTTTCTGTCTATTTGATATAGTTTCAGTTATTTGATTTGAATCAGATAGTAATTGTAGCGCGCGTTTCATCTATTCAGCCTTTTGTTTTCTTTCTTGTTCTTGCTTCTTCATCTTTTTGTTTTCTCTATTTCTTCAAGTCTGCAATACTTTTCCGGAGTATCTGTGTATATTCTAGATTTTCCTGGCAGCTTTCCTTTCGTCGACTTCTTTTTCTTTCTTTAACATATCACCATCATAATCACTGTTACTTTCGATGAAGTTTTGCACTGTACGCGATCGATCACTGCTTTGATTTGCTCTACGTTTACACAACACTTTAATGTGACCCTTCTGGCCACACATATTGCAAGAATTGTTCTTAAAACGGCCCGTGTCCTTTTCCACACCGCAAACAAGTTTGAGCTGGCGCCGCTCCTTGCACCGGCAGGTCAGCGTGTTCACGTGGAGCGGTACTGGCGGCGCCCGCGCGCTCCCGCACCAGACACCCTGTGCAGCGGATCGCTAACGCACTGACTTGACCAGACCCACTAGCCTGTGCATGTCGCTCCGCAGCTTCCAACCGCTCACGCTGTTCAGGTACGTCATACTTCAATGCTGGTTCAGCGAAAAGTCGCGATCGCATTTCGTCGTTCGCTAGACCAGACACAAATTGGACACGTAGATTATCTTCTAGACTATTCTGAAAATAGCAAATGATTCAACACTTGTAAATATTCGCTCATGCTTCCACCGCCATTTTGACGTCTAAGTCGAAACAAATGCCGTTCGGCAATTTCGGAACGTTTTGGCTCGAAATGGTCGCTGACTATTTTCAATAAATCCTTAAAATTTTTGCCTTCGGGATTTTCTGGTGCGCACAAATCGCAAATCAGTTCATAATGTGGCCTCTCAAATCACAGTAACTAGTGTAGCAACATGTAGTTCCGCTTTTATTTCGTTCAGCGTTATGAATTGCTCCACGCGTCGAATGTATGCCGACCACTTTTTGCCTGATAGATAGCAGTTTTCTATTTTTCCAAGAGGCATTTTGATTAATAATGTTGTCTTAGGTTTTCGCGATTATTACACATAGTAATTAAATAACTTTAAATGGTTTAAATCGAGTATATTTATCATTATTTAGTTGTCGTCGACTTGGTGTTTCATTGTGTGTGCTCCCTTGTAATTATCTAAATACCCAACTGGCGACGAGAAATACTTAATTATAGTGCCGAAAGTGATCATTAATCAAAAAGTGGTCACCCCGTGAACACGATCACTGCAAAGTGTTGGAAATGTCGGGACAAAAATAACATTTATGATCACGTTGCCTAGAAATCAAAACGTCTATGTAAAAATTTACCTAAAACGATTATTTAATGATCACTTTCGGCACTATAATTAAGTATTTCTCGTCGCCAGTTGGGTATTTAGATAATAACAAGGGAGCACACACAATGAAACACCAAGTCGACGACAACTGATTTATTGAGTATAACGCCATGCTAATTGCTATGTGGGTAGACACAGTACCCTACAGGAATAAACATGTTAGTGAGTCTCATGTGAATTCCAGGCTTAAGTTTTCGTGTGTGGGTGGTGTGTGGCAAACCTACTAACGGTCCAACTTGTATTACGATACATTTCTGACGGTAGTAGAAAGGGAAGCAAACAGTAACTTTTTTGTGATAGTAATATCTGAGGCAGATAACGCCGTTACACAAAGTCTAACTGTAGATTCATCTAAAATGTCTATTTTGTTCTGAACAAAACACAGTAATACGTTTATTACAATATTACATTGCGCGCACTTACCTAAGTGTCTCAGTTGACATCTTGATTTCTGTGCCGGTCGCGAGCGCGTTCGTGCGAAAACATTAATTAACTAATTAATATTATATATGTATATATCATATTCCCTACACTATCACAATTTGTGGCCCCTTTTACTGAATAACTATCACGCCTATAGATCTGTGCTTTAACATAGTAATTAAACTTAATATCTAGATGTGTTATCTGTCAAAACAATAAAATTATATAACCATGAAAAAAAATAACATTAGCTATTTTGTATTCAATGGATAGAATGTACTACTAACGCCATCTGTTAGAAAACCAAAGAGTTAATATCGCTGCAACAGAACTTAACTCAATACTTAAATACATTTTAGATCAGGGTTTCTTAAAGTGGGGTCCATGGACCCCTTAGGGGTCCGTAGAATGTGTGCCAGGGGTCCGCAGCAGCTCAGTAACCAACCCCTAACATTTATATTAGAAAACTGTGCCGTAAATTCACGCGTCATTTGTTTGACCACTCCTGCTCGTCATAAAGTGAGCGCGGTAGGTATTGAGCAGTGCACGAAATATCGGGTGAATTATGGCTGCAATGTCCATTTTTGATTAAATTGGATAATATCAGCATTTACGTATGTAAGCAAAGTACCTACAAAAGTGATTTATTAATAGTATAGGCTTTGTTTTCTCTTCCTAAAATATTGTTCATGAGGGGTCCGTGGAATTATTGTAATTCTGAAAGTGGTCTGTGACTGTAAAAAGTTTAAGAAGCACTGTTGTAGGTATTCTACTTAATACACCACTAGAATCAGGTTGTGAAATAAACGCGAGCCCTCACAAAGCTCTTTTTGCTAATTTAATGTAATTTTATTTATTATCTATCTTAGATTGCACTTGATACGTAATCGAAAGTGGCCAGATCATGTCCGTATGGATTGAGGAGCCACTCCTGATTCTAAAATGAAACTGACACCTTTATTTAGAAGCAAAGCTAAAAATATAATATATATAATAAGTAGGTATGTGTTATAAAAGACTTGAATGTTAGAAACAACTACCAAGCAGATTTACTTACCACACAATGATATAACCACCGCTGGCAACCATGAACCTGCATCATCATTCATAATATCTGCACATACCCACTGTGGTTCGGCACAAAACTCAAAAAGTTCTTTACAAAAAGGCGCTGAAGCATGAGCATTAAAATCACCCATTTTATAAACATTTTACATACTGCTCTCCTCTATAATAGCATCATTTCAGCCTAACACTGAGTAAAAAAAGGCAGATTGTTTGATTCTTAGTTGTCATATAAACACACATTATCACAACTTCACAAAGGTCACTGGTTACAGCTTTTATGGCAACTATACACTCACTGTTGCACTTTATTGCCGATACATTTTGAAAAGCACTGCTTCGCAATGGCAATGGTACTCCCCCAACAACCATATATGTGATGTTTTAAGAAACAGCTAATTAATTTACCTATATATATATATATATATATAAGCTCTGCATAGTATCTAATACACAGCTTACTAAGTTAGAGCGACCGGTTAACCTCATGTAGGTTTTCATGACATGTAATTATTGTGAGGATTTAGCATAATCCTTTATATAAAAACAGTTTATAGCAAAACTTTCAATTAAAAGTTAACATCAGAAATATTATTTTAATAGAATTAAATCTTGTTTCCATATAAACTTTATCTCCAAACGAACACAAACTCTAATTACCAATGTTGAGGGTTTTGCTTACTCAAAGAACTTCAAAGAAGTTTTCTAACATTTGTACTTTATTCTAATTTCAAATACAGTACCGGGAGATAATGAGTGAGGAAGTTGTCATTAAGAGATCTTTGCGGGAACATTATGCAAATACGAGTATATTTCTCGGAAAGCCGGAATAGATAGCTGTAATCCATTGATAATTTAAATGAAAGATGCGTCACCCTGTCTTCATCACTGCGATTGTCCTATATTAACCTGGTACCTAAGCCTATAGGATACCGGATATATTAGGACGGTATACCGTCCTAATATATAATATGCATGTATAGTCTGGCATTATTTTTAATTATATTGACCTATATGATGATTTATTTATATGTCTTAGAATGGCAGTCGTTTTGGCATGGTGGTAGGGTATTTTGCGAATGCCCGCCTGGCTAGCTACCACAAGTAGAAAATCTGTCGCCAGGCACCTAACGGTGTGATCCGGCAGCTGTCCTCTCAAGGACAGTAATTCTAGGTTAGCCTGAACAACATCTTCGACCACATCATCACTTACCATCATGGGAGATAGAGGGGAAAGGCTAATCTATCAGGCATTAAAAAATCGATTAGTTTTTCCCGCCCTTAGGTGGGAAGTACTTTAACCCGCTCGTTTTTACTCGTAATAAAGTGAAACTGTTAGTTGCAAACATAAGAATTTGCTGTAGGTACTTATTTTTATTATTAATGCCACTTGTCGCACTTAACTCATGTTATTTCTATTTATTTATATATTGCCAAAGGTGCAAAAAGACACCAGAAAGAACAAGCAACGCCAGTTATTTTAAAAACTGCTTTCCCGAGTTGAATTTGTCAACAAAACCGACCCATTTGTTCCTAGCTGCCATCTTCAACACGCAACCATTTATTCTCGGTATATTAAAAGCACATCTATTTGAATATGCCCTCTATTTGGAAAATAAATTTGAAGAAATATGTTTGTCAGGACTGATTTATATACGAGTAAAAGGGATTTCAAAACAGTTTTTTGGTGATAAGATATGATTGTTATTGTTGGGGTTCGCTCTATTATCACGTTCTATTTCCCTGAATCCTACCACAGTGCCTTCGTAACGGCTGATTTAATTAGCACAGTTTTAACATTGTGATATTTTTTGTTTATGTATGTCGTAAGCACAGTACGCCCTATTATTGTTTTTGTAATCCTGATAGGTTAGGTTTTGACCACTATATCACCTGATGGTAAGTGATGTTGTTCAGGTCGAAGATGTTGTTCAGGCTAACCTAGAATTACTGGCTCTCAAGGACAGCTGCCGGAACACACCAGTGCTTGGCGACAGATTGTCTACTTGAGGGTGGTAGCTAGTCAGGCGAGCATTTGCAAAACGCCTTACCACCATGCAATGAACATAAGGACTGTAAAGAAATGCGCTGAATGACCAGCTACCAACAGCTCATTCACACTAATGTTGCATGTACACCGGTGTGAGTGAGGTGTTGCTCTCTCACTCCTTCCACATATATCTAAGTACGCTTACAGAAATGCATGCTAAATAACATATTAATTATAATTTCAACACATACTTTCAAAATAATTAAAACTTGATTAACTTCGTTATTTTGTACTATATATAAATAATAAATCATAAATCAATGAGTTACATAATAAATTTCTTAATTTACTATTCATGTCCGGGGGAGGGCAATGGTATGCCATATCACAGGTCTGTCCTAGTTTGGGTACCAATGTATTTCCAATGTTAATGTAAAATTTACTGCTGTATTCTACATTGGGCGTAAAACAGGGCTCTTTAGTATCTTAACACCTTTACCAATTATTTCCTTGTGCTGTCCTGTGTTTAGTTAGCGAAAATATATTATGTTTTGAATATGTTATTGTACAATACATTTGTGTTGCTAGAAAATATTTACTTTGGGGTTAAGGATGATTAACTCTGTAATAAAATTTAATTAGCTTTGGATCATCATTACTTTGTCTTGAATTCAAGAATACTTATTTTGTAAATGAGCGGGTTTTTTCTTTCAGTGATCTCTTAAACTTTTAACGAAATACTTACTTAGCTAAAAATATCACATAAACATAAAATTATATTGCAATTGGTATAATATCATGAAATAAAAGGCTCCATATTAATATTAAATGCTTCTCAACGTAGAGGGGCCTTTTTTAACTTTAGCCTATAATTCTGATTTATTTGATAATCAAAGGGTTTATGATGTATTTGCCATAAAGTAGATATAATAAGTACATATTATTTTTGCAAAATTTTAAAAACATATTAGTTTATATTAAGTTTTTTTTTTATTATTGTTATTGAACAAGCTTGAGGCCCACCTGATGACAGACTTTCTACTTGAGGGTGGTAGCTAGCCAGGCGGGCAATCGCAAAATGCCCTTCCACCATGCGGTGAAGCTCAAGCCAGCGGTGGGGATCGAACCAGGGTACTGCGGCACGGCAGTCCATAGTTAATACCGCTCGGCCATCATTGATTAAAAAAAATAATTTTTTGAATTTTTTAATGCTAAATTTATATTAAGTACGTACGTTTGAGTTGCACTTTACATCCCCTTTGGGGTTGAATATAAAAAAATATTTTACGTACCTCACAAGCTCAGAATTGTATAGTTTATCATGCGAAATTTGCGTGGAAAAGGTTTTTAAAATTCGAATCTCACTATAAAAGTTTCAGAAATATAAACAATTTGAATAATTTAACTTATAATTTCAGTTAAATGATTCAAATTGTTTATATTATTACTATATATTAACGCTTTGCTACATTATTTCAGAAGTTATTTTTTTCTTTTTTATTGCTAATAGGTAAGCCATTAACCACAATCTCAACTGATGGTAAGTGATGATGCTGTCGAAGGTGTTAATAGGCTTAACCTAGAATTACAGGCTCTCAAGAACAACTGCCGGAACACACTGTTGAGGGTGGTGGCTAGCCAGGCGGGCATTCGTAAAATGCCCTTCCTGCACCATGCGGTGAGCTCAAGTCCGCGGCGGGATTCGAACCATGGACTTTCTGAGCGGCAGTTTATAGCCAATGCCCTGGACCATCACTGCGTCGTTTTTCTTACACATAGCATTTTCCTTGCTGGAGCGAGGTTAAAAAAATTGTGTGTTTTGCTCGGCAGCAAAGTTAATTTGCGTCTTGTTCGTTCGAAACCTTCGGTATGCTCAAGATTATATAATTTGAACCACTCCATATGCTCTTGAGTCAAATCTATGATCCTTCGCTTCTACAAATTTCAATGTACTCGGGCCAAATAACAACTTAGCAGCCTTGAATAACATATAACTATATTCTTTACGTAAAGTAAACACCACTAATATATTTTTCATCAATGAGAATAATAAGTACTAAATTAATGGCTCTATGTTCGTTATAACTTTTGTGGTATAAGGATACCACTTTCAAAAGTTTCAAAGTAAAGGAAACAAAAACACATCATCAAGATTCATGCAACGTTTCTTGGTAAACAATTTAATTTTTTATTCTCCAATGCTGGCACTTTTGATCATCATATAACTTTACTGCAACGAATTAATATGTAAATTAATTTTGTTATTTTTTATTGGACCAAGGTGTACTATAACTATCGTAAACGATTCAAACTTACGAAGATATCAATCGCAAACGCGGATACACGTCGCATTGAGTGGCTACTCCATTTTTTTAAAAGTCTGTTCAAAATGCCATCTCACTCACTCACAATTCTACTTTACTCGTTTAATTCGCAAGGTCGCATTTCAAACGAAGCACTTATATAGTTAGGTACAGGCACCTGTACTTTTCCATCCCTCACTTAAAATCACTCCGCCCGAGCGCGCCCTAATCCTGGCTAGGAGGATTTCCCAGATTGCTTCGGCAACTTTCACAAAACAAATTTACATATTTTCCGCCGTGTTATGATTGATCATCTTCCTGTGACGACGTGCAAAAATACACAACGTTGATATTTTGCTTTCATTCTTACGCCTCCATGAATTTTGCGCTGTGACGTGGATGCGTAAGCATCTACATGGCTACAATCATTTTAGCTTATCTTCGAAATAAAAGAAATGAAGGTTCTAAAGGCTCCGTTCACACCAAAACAACGATATTATTTTACAACGTATGTGCGATAGATTTATCGGTATCTATACTAATATTAAGTATAAAGAGGAAAGATTTGTATTTTTATATGTAACGAATAAACATAAAAACTACTGGACCGATTTAAAAAATCTTTCACCGTTAGAATCCTGCTCTATCCCTGAAGAACATAGGCTATAGAATATTTTCAATAACTTAGGGATCGTATGAAAACATCGATAATGTAACACAACGTGTGAAAAAAATACCAAAAAATCGTTATATCGCGTACGCTGCGGAAATCGTTGACAGTAGAACAAAGTGATGTACTACAATTTATAGAGGTACTAAAAGTGTACAAAAAAATCCGCAACACCATATGTCTAACTATTATAGTTATGTCACAATAACTACTTTTTATGTTGTCTTAGGTTTTCGCGATTATTACACATAGTAATTAAACAACTTTAAACGGTTTAAATCACGTATATTTATCATTATTTTTGTCCCGACGTTTCAAACACTTTGCAGTCACCCCGTGACCACGATCACTGCAAAGTGTTTGAAAAGTCGGGACAAAAATAATCAACAAAAATAAAAATAATGATAAATATGTTTAAAGTTGTTTAATTACTATACTATTTATGTGTTTCAATTTATATTTTTTTACCCGTGCAAAGCCTTGGCGGGCCGTTAGTTATTCAATAAATTGATGGATAACTTTGAAATGCGGTGCTCATTTTTAAACTATTTCTAAAATTTTATATATATTAACAGCGAAGTACGGCACTTGCCTACCGAGGGCTTCATACCATCACTCAATATTATTCGTTTCTATAACAAACATTGCTACAAGTTTTTTTAGAATCTTTGTTTGTCACTTCAAACTTTTATCCTGAAACTCTGAAGTTATAGTCCGGAAACGGACATCGGGTCGAAAACTTTGCGAGTGAGTATTTACTAGTCCCACGCGGATTAAGTTGCGGGCAGTTAATTTGTCTATGCATACTAACAAAGTTGATAGTTTTTGACTATTTTTCAAAATGCATCTTAATATATTAGTCAACGAACTGGGCCCTGGAACACAGACTCAAGTACTGCATACCGCTTTTCTTTAAACTATTTGCCATGTTGACTGGCAATGCTTATTCTTAGGGGTGACTGTTTATATACACATTTAAACCCTTCTATTTAAGTCAGGTTACTAAGAAAAGAAAATAATTATGAATGTTTGAAAATAATTCTTTTAACGATCTTATTTTTATATATTTTTTTTTGTTCTTTTTTGTTATTACGTTTTTAATTTATTGTTTTATTTTAGTAATAATCTAGCTTTCCGGCCGCAGCTCTGTCCGCGGGTATATCGGTTATCGCGATAAAAACTATCCTATGTCCTTCCCCGTGTTTCAAACCATTTCCATACCAAATTTCATCCTTATCGGTCTAGTAGATCGGGTATCGCGCAAAACCATTAACCTCTTTTTGTGCAGTTGGATAAAAACTATCCTATGTCTTTCCCCGTGTCTCAAACTATTCCCATACAAAATTTCATCCTAATCGGTCTAGTAGATCGGTTATCGCGCAAAACCATTAACCTCTTTTTATGCAGTCGATGCCACAACAGATTACCAACCCTGTGCCTATCCGATAATTAATAATTTCTGAAGCAGTCTGTATTGCACGGTTCTGTTTATATGTTAATGAAGGGCTTCTCCTTCAATCCCAAGAGGAAGATCCTATTGCAGTTATGTGTATCGTTAACTTATCATCTAAAATCCACTTGTGAATTATTATTACGATTGTATTACTGAATTGAGTTGCAGAAATTACATACTTTTGTGGTGACAACTTGGAGGTTTTCCCCCTCAATTTATGGGAGTAGAAGTGTTAAAAACCGGAAGTTTAGGGGCAGGATTTTTTGGGTAATTTTTAGGGTGTTCAGACAAGACAACTAATTAAATCAAACCACAGTAGAAATTATGGAGTTATAGCAGAAATATTTTTTTGTGTATGCGTCAAGAAACTTAGATCCACATGCAACAATTACTAGCTATTGAACGTAACCTTGCGCGTATAACTGAACCGACCAAACGAATGAACTGCACTGGGCATTCTTTTCGCATTTATATTTTCGAAGGTTTGTAAAAACGTATGAATTCAAAAATAGCCATTGACATCGGCAATAATGATAACAATAGAATTTCATTCATAAATTGGCCACAGTGGGTCAGCCGATGCCAAGGGATTAAGGCAGAGCTTAAGTAGCTCACGCTGCCAATTGATAAATTATGAAATATTTGTCAAAAACAACATCTTAAGATCGATCTTAACTTTGAGATGCTTTTTATATTTAGCCATAGGGTTGTATATGGTTTATAGTGTTTTGGACATTGAAATTAGAGTATTACCACCCTATTTAATAGTAAATACCTGAATATAAATCTTCTTCTTTCTAGGTCCAGTGAAAATAAATAGGCACAATAATATATTTAGGGGTAGGTAAGGAATTCTTGGGGGATTTTTTTTGTTGATATGAATTATTGCTGATAGGTAAGCCTTTAACGACAATCTCACCTGATTGTAAGAGACAATGTGGTCGAAGGTGTTAAACAGGCTTAACCTAGAATTGCTGTCTCTCAAGGACAGCTGCCGGAACACACTGTTAGGTGCTTGGCGACAGATTTTCTACCTGAGGGTGGTCGCTAGCCAGGCGGGCATTGGCAAAGATGCCCTACCACCAAGCGGTGAAGCTCAAGCCCGCGGCGGGATTCGAACCATGGACCTGCTGCGCGGCAGTCCATAGCCAATGCCACTGCGCCATCACTGCTTCGAAACTATATAACTATAAAATCACTACCTCGACGCGTTCCTGAGAAATAGGGTCTTGACAGACAGACATATGGACAACAAAGTGATCCTATAAGGTTCCGTTTTGTCCTTTTGAGGTACGGAACCCTAAAAACCATGTTGCTCAGGTGTGTTTAGGCTGATGTTCTTGAGAACCTTATCATTAGTTAGTGAATACAGGTATTTGAAATCATTTGTTCAATAAGTACCGTGATATAAAATATAGATCGATAGATCGTGAGATAAAAGAGATATTTATAAATTGTTTTATACACATTTCATAATCCAGGAAAACAAAAATAATACTGACCTAACGTCGGTTTTTCGGTCTAACAGTTACTATTCTAATTAATAAATGTATACACGACAAATATAAAAAGAAAGCATGCTGGTTGTTTAATTAAACATGTCGATTAGCATTTTATTAGTCTGATATTTTTCATATCCCATGATTTTCAAACCGAGTTTTATTGAAATATAATCAATAATTAACGTAATAAACACACACAAATACTCTTGTTTTGGCAATGACACATGCTCTGTGGTTTACATTACAAAATTACAATCAGAGGAAAAGTTGTAGTCATGTGCGGGAGTCGAACTAATACCATCTATACATAATTATAAAAAAAATATATAAAAACTTAAACATGTTATTGCATTGGGGTTGCGTCATCGAAAACATATTTAAAGATAATTGCAAAAGTTGTCTTGTTTGTAGTACAACGTTAGTAGAACTTCTGATGTCCCCATACGAAGCTTCAGAACAAGAGGACAAATTAGAGTCAAGCGCCATATGTCATGTTGGCTTAGCGGTTAAAGCTTAACCTTATTGGGATGGATGGCGCGGGTTCTAATCCCGCACATGGGTATATTTCCTCGCGTTGTAATTTTATAACACAGACATATATGTTTTTTTTTTTTATTTATTTATATGACGGTGTACCTAAATACACAAATTATACAGTTATTTCAATTGGTTAGATCAAAAGTCATGAATTCATTAGACGGTCGTTTACAGCAACAGGTCAAGAAACAATTAAAACATTAAGAAAAGCAAGGATTGTCAACTCTAGGATGCATAGGTACTTAACTTCTAAGCTTACGTGTTTACTTACTCTGATTGTACGTGCTTTCTGAAAACGAGTGTATAACTTTGTCATAATAAACGGTCTTGTACATGTAGATGTGTCAATAAAGATGTTTTTCTATATTACTGTAAGTTTTATTGACTATGTAAGTAGTTATGCATCCCCCTCACCCTTTAACGTTATACTGAGAAAAACGACTTAAAGACTTAAAGAATAGGGCTCGTATTAACGTAATCTGACAAAACTGCATCTGAAGGTCAATTATGAGGTGCAGTAAATAATTCAAACCTACGTAGTACGTGGTACGTACCAGCAAGCATGATAGTGAATACATATTTTTTCAGGTAATTTTATAACACACTTACCCAGTACCACACGGCAACAATGTGGAACTAAAATCAGATAATCTGTTGTTTACATGCAGCACGGAAGGACAGCATTTCAAGCATAATTAATTTCGGAAAGCTTTAGTGCAATCCCGATAAAACATGGATTTATGCACTAAAGTACATTAACTGTGTGTCTATATTTAGTTTATTTTTTTACCGGCGGTATGACTTTATTAACAAAATATTACGAACTATATACAACACTACAGCTACTACAACAAAAGCATTTAGATCCCTATAAGCCAGGGGTGGCCAAACTTTTAAACCATGGAGCTACATTATAATTTAAAATAACTCCACGGGCAACCAGCAATGGATAAAAAATGGCAAACTGTTTTTTATATTCTATACAATATTAGGTAACAAAGTTAATTACAAAGTTTTCATAGTAATAATTTATGTACCTAGTTCACTTATAATTTTTATAATTCACTTTTGAACATATTGAACAACAATATTTTAGGCTAGATTTTTGGCGCTGCACAGTTTCCACAAGTTTATAATGTTGCACACTGTATGAACTAACTGCAATACGCAAGCAGGAAGACAAATGCTCGTCTGACTGATGTGTCGTTTAAATCGCATTCATAGTTGAAAATATTCATTCTCAAAGATCTAAAATCCGAGGATCTAAAAAAATACCGTCAAAGATAAATAGTGTAAGTTTTCGGAAGCGCAGCATTTTATTTTTTGATGTATCAGTTCCGAGTCTATTTTTCAAATGCTCTTGCTTTCAATAAGAATTCTAACCTAATTTTGTTGAATTTCTCCCTTCACTGAAACTGATTCAGCAGTGATGAATTCACCTATTTTCAGCACCGATGAATTCAACATTCTAATAGGTTACATAACATTCATGCCTTCGCATACAGAAAAACACCAATAAAAAATAAAGAAAAAAAAATGTACTTAATTTAGTTGACATTTGCGATTAATTTGTTCCTGTTTATTGCAATGTTTCGATTTGCCGCTTCTCACGGGCTACCGAAAATGCCTCCGCGGTCGACGTCTTGGCCACCCCTATAAGCCATTGCAGACTCATAGGCAGTCCAAATGCTCTAGCCCACTACCAGTTGGCAGCGTGCCCAGCATGCTTGCAGCATTGCCTCGTTGAATTGCAACGCTTATTCTTTGAGCCAAATAGATGCCAGCATTTTGATCTATATTTAGTAAATAATAAAATATAATAAGGAAATTTGATAATTACTGCTGCCTGCCAAGACTATAACCAACTATCAGCTCCACGAAGTTACACAGGCATTGTGATGGATGATGACGATTATAAAGATATGTATTAATCCAACGCCTCATCTACTTCCATAACAAATTTCATCAGTATTGGTCTAGCCGTTTGAACGTGAAGAAGTAACAAACACACACAATTTATCACCTTTATACTATTAGCATAGAACATATAATAATACTCTATTAGTGTAGTGTGATGTCACTATATACTCGCATTATGTAATTATTCTAACATCACCAAATACGTCAAAAAATGAACTAATGTGGTAAAAATGCAATTAATGCAAAATCCTCCTCCTCATAACCACGTATATATACCGAGGTTATATAAGGCTATATGCATTGTCAGTCAGTCGAGTAAATTCAATTAGTGAATCAGTCAGTCCATTAGTCTACTTTGTATGTATTAATTTCTAAATTTTGTTAAATCCACTCTAGCAGTAATAGTGTTTTTTTTTTAAAAGAACCCACGGAGAGCCATCCTTACGTACCATGCTTGTGAAAAAATTGCAAAAAAGTTATCTACAGGCTACGTACCGTAACATTGCTAGTAGTAGATTGAAATACAAAAAAACATTAATTTGTTAATCGAGTGAGAGCCTCTTACAATAGATTGTGATTTCAATTTACTTGAAAGAGGCTGCCGTTCGCAGAATATCCATTCTTCCACAGACGATGCCGTAACAAAGGGCAGTCCGAGCGGAATCAATTTGGAGCACAAGAGCATTACAGCTGCCCACGATCTTAGATATCCAGGTTATTATCACAAAACCTGCCATTTCAAATAGTAGTCTAACAATGACACAATAATGTTTAAAATTAATTGTAGATATTGGAATAGCCTTTAAAAAATATACTTACTAATCGTAGAGTATATCATGTAATTAGTAAATAAAGAACGAATTTAATGCCAAAACCATATGTTAATCACGAGCAATTGAAGGATTCTTACGGCTGAATCACGACCGAAGTGATTCAAATGCTAGAATCACGACCGTTGTTAGTGATTCAAGTTCTAGAATCCTCAGTAATTCATGGCCCCCGATATAAATTTGTTTTGTTCAAGTCACACTATAAAATATACCATGACTACGAGAAAATGAAAGTTTTATGCGAAAATATAGGTACATTAAATGAAGGAAAAAATTAAAGTAGAATTACTAAACCTAGGAGTAGATTTCCTATTATTATTTTTAGGATAGCCAACTTGAGAAGCGATATTTATTTCCTTGGAATTTGTATGTCGTGTATTCTTTGCACAAGGAGTTTGTATCGAGTACTTTTGCACAAGGTTGTATAGCATTGAGATGGCGTTCGAATATATTGATGAGTTCTAGAATCAAACACACAAACACACGATAAAAAGTACAGTTTATTCCTACGAATAAATAATATTCGTAGGTTTATTCACTTCTTCTCTCTCATTAATTCTCTCTGCACAAGCTTTTTAAAGGTGGAATGATATAAAATAATCCAGAGATAAATTGAAACCTCTACATACATTTTTTAAAATATTGTAATACTTATATGTATACTAAAAAGCATGTAAATAGTCGGGCATATAAAAGCTATGAAGCGCTCGTGTCATAGCTTGCTAGTCGTTTTTAACCGATCAGCTAAATTAAGCAACGTTCAGTGCAGTCATGACTTGGATGGGTGACCGCTAGTGGCATTACTACTGGGCGCTTCCGTGATAGAATGTTGAGAGGGCATTTTGCGAATTTTGCTCATAAGCACTTTTTATATTATCCTAGATGCGCTGCGCTTTGCGGTTGAATTCTACCGAATCACTTGGATATTAATTCACTATCAATTCCTAATATTAATAGCATACAAGGTGTGCTAGATTCAAGAAATAAGCAAACACTATGAGCTACTATATGTGTCACAAGTTTGAAGTTTATGCGACGGCCACAGGTAGGGCGGAAACATGCAAACTGTATTCAAAACTATCATCACAACATGATACAGGTTGTGGTGTTAGAGAAGCTATTATATTAAGACATTATATTATATCAGATTTTGAAGCAATGATGGCCGAGCGATAATAGCTATGGACTACCGCGCCGCATTACCCTGGTTCGATACCCACCGCCGGCTTGAGCTTCACCGCATGGTGGAAGGGCATTTTGCGATTGCCCGGCTGGCTAGCTACCACCCTCAAGTAGAAAATCTGTCACCAAGCACCTAATGTTGTGTTCCGGCAGTAGTCCTTGAGAGCCAGTGAAATTACGGGCACATGAGACATAACATCTATATCTCAATGTGACGGGTGCAGTGCAATTTGTGACTTGTGATGAAATGCATCTGTTATAGGCAGAGGTTAGTCCGCTTTACATCGGGTGGGCCTCGAGCTAATTCCGTCACAATAACATAAAAAACCCACATGCGTGGAATAAAAGTAGGAAGATAATGATTATTATATATTTGCTTTGGTTCCTACGCTCGTCCCACTAACATCTTTTCAATGACAGAACTGGCTCTATAAGCGTTAAACTTTTACTGATCTCCTTAATAAGTAAGTAGTTAAGGTTTTTATTTTAGATAAGCTATTTGTAGATTGGCTAGCCTTTGACCACTACCTCATCTGATGGTCAGTGATGATGTGATCGAATAAGTTGTTTAGGCTTACCGAGAATTACTAGCTCTCAAGGAAATCTGCCGGAACACACTGTTACTAGCCAGTGGTAACTAGCCAGGTGGGCATTCGAAAATTGTCTTACCACTAAGCTATCACCACTGCCGTTCCAAGACAACAGACCGAAATTTTAACGTGTCCTCCAAAGCCCGGGACCGCTCAATAGTAATGCAACTAGTGGCATTACTTCACTCATCCAAGTCATAACAGCAGCGAACGTTGCTTACTTAATTGTTCTGCTATGAACGACTAAGCAACAACTATTCTATGAAAGAGTAGTATGTGAGAACTCAATAAAATGATGTATGAAAACTAGTTCAATATAAACTTTATTAGAAACGTATATGGTATGTCAATACCATCACAATAGGTACCTATTGAATTGCTCTGTAACCGAACAATAAAATTCAATCTAAAATGTAGGGATTTACTGCGCGCATTGAATTTCGAGTGCTGACCGCAGAGGAATCGTTTTTCAAGACCGGACCCCATTTAAACCACAATACCGGTAATCGGCGATAGCTATTTCAGTCAAAATTACGTTCCAACCGCTTTCGGACCATTCTCGCAATGGCACTTGAAATATTTCAGTTTGATTTATCCTAAACCAGCTTTAGGTTAGTGCTGTCAACTATAAATAGTCTATAACTTATGAAGTAGTAGCTGGGGCCAAATTGATGCTACAGTCTTCGTAGCAGTTAGCTACGAAATTTTCGTAGACTTCTGCTACGAAGACTGAAACAAAAACTATACCGGCAATTTGCTAAATAAAATTAGGCTTTTTACGTAAGTTGATTGCTATATAAGAGTAAATTGAGAAAGTGGTCTACAACTGAGATGTCAAGGCACACGAGCGAGAGAATGAGTAAAGAGATCACGAGTGTAATTCCATGTTAAGACTCATATAATTACATAGGGTATAAAAAATAAACCATCAAACTCTTTTAACACAATTTGTATCAACACTGTATTATCATTTTTTATATGAATCCCTTCAACACCAGCTCAATAAATTTTATCCTATGTATTACTAAACTACCTTAGTCAACTTGTGGGAGCTAATTAGTTTATTTGCATGAAATGAAAATGTTTTAATTTGCATCGAAGACATGTAACACTATTATACATAGTAACTTAGTAACATGTTCTTTATAACATACATTATAATATAATTATTAATGAAATGTGTTTGCGATAATTAGACTCTTCTAAGGATTCAAAACAAGAAATTATTTAGACACATAAAACTTTGTACATTTAGTTTTTTTTTATATGTGAAGTGTACTGTATGTGAATTTATTATTATTGTAAAAGAAAAATGTTCACAAATAATAATACATTTAAAAACATGTAACTTAATCAGTTACAGTAATTATATTTAACATGCAAGCGCAAAATACCCGAACGTGGGCAGCACTACCACATGAATATACAGTTTTTTAGTCATGTGGCACTACGATCTCCAAGACACCTGCTAAGCGTGGGAAACATAGCAAATTCCCGCTAATGATGATGATGAACTTGAAGCGCTCATAGCGAAGTTTACTTAGCTGTTCTCAACCGATCAGCAAAGTTAAGCAACGTCGCGCGCGGTCATGAGTTGGATGGGTGACCGTTAGTGACATTACTACTGAGCACTTCTGTGCTTCGGAGGGCACGTTAAGCCGTCGGTCCCGGTTGTTGTCTTAGGATGGCAGTCGTTACAGCATGGTGGTAGGGCATTTTGCGAATGCCCGCCTGGCTAGCTACCACCCTCAAGTAGAAAATCTGTCGCCAAGCACCTAACGGTATGTTCCGGCAGCTGTCCTTGAGAGCCAGTACTTCTACGTTAGCCTGAACAACATCTTCGACCACATCATCACTTACCATCAGGTGAGATAGTGGTCAAAGGCTAACCTATCCAGCATAAAAAAATAAAAAAAAAAATGTACTTCAGAGATACCTAAGTATGTAAAGTTATACATGTTTAAGATTTTGATTGCTTTTCTAAGTGTTATTATAATTTGAAGTATTAAGGTAAGCTATAGCCAGCTAGCTAGAACTACTATCAAATTTCCGCGAGATGCAAGCCGCAGTAAACTTCAAACTGCAGTGGGATAAGGGACAGAGGATCATTTCCGCCGCAACCAATATAACATATAGGTATATAATATAACACTATCAATATAATTTTAAATATAATTTTGGAAGTACCATCGTAATACAGTGTACAGTCGCCTGCAATAATATGTATACACATTGTAATTTTCAAAATTGTGGCAAAGACTTATGTGTCTCTCTATGTACACAGAAGTATCTTAAAATCAAAGAATAATATGAATTGTTTCACTCATGTGTATATTAACTTCAATCACTAACAATTTAGTGACACCACATTATTATGAAAATTACGAAGTGTATACTTATTATTGCAGGCGACTGTACATTATACTTGCTAAATAAATATACAACTAGTTAAGTACGTAACCTGCAGAACATTGTAAATAACTCCCCATTACCGTATTATGTAGCTCAAGCCCGGACTGTAGTAGAGCTTTGAAGTTAGAGAGTAGTTCTCTTCACCGGCAGTAGACACACACTGACCCTGGTATTAAAAGCTTCAAGGTATATATTTATTCTGAAGAGAACACTAATCTGATACAATGTTTAGTACCTGAGCAATTGAGCACCACTCCACCTATAGCGAATTAATAATGCAAAAAGAGTTTTCCCAAACACGGGACCGACTATTACAGCCACGATGTCCACCGTTAAACAAATAGATGTTTTTCCCTAATCCCATCGCTTGGCAGGCGTCTTGGAGATCGCAAAGTAAGATGGCAGATCTTTAGAAGGTGCTACTTCCTACCTTCTGGTATTTGGCGGCATCTCACGGAGAAATTGGATATACTCGTAGTTGTATGAAATAGTCAGTTACACTGCAATTAAGTTTTCTTTTAGAATGCTAATAGAAATCGTTTATGATATAAAAAAATTGCAAAACATTTTGTACTAAGTCGACGTAACGTCAGGAACGTCCCGTAACCTAACGAAACGATTTTTGACGAGTTTCATATCTACACAAAAGTAGCTGACTCACACACGTTCGAAAATAAACTATTGCCTAACTTTGTTTCATGATTCCCGCTGCTTAGAGAAAACATCTACACGTTTAGCTCCCGCGCTGGTAGAAGGGGGCAGGCTACTGGTACTTGAACCAATGAAATGTACATGGCATGTTTTGGAAACAAAGTTTTGTGTATAAGTTTTTGAAAACCACGTAGAGACGCGGCTTAATAATAAAAACTTATGCTATGTGAGCTTTAAACATAACGCTTAAGGGCACTGCAATAGTTAAGTATTAAAAAGTTAATTTGGTTCAACTTTTTAAGTGCATTTTACCTCGTCGACGATTACATAACAACTCATGCGAGGTATAAAACATGCACTGGTGTAGAAAAACCGATAATTTACAAAAGCAGATATTCACAAATGACATCAAAGTGTATCCGTGCCAGTTCGCTCGTGCCCAGGGCTGGATTCAAGGTACATAACATGTATTATTTTATGCTTTAAAGTTACAGACTGCCTAGTGTCAATTTAGTAGCTAAAATGCTGATTGGAAATCTCGAGGCACTGTATTCAATCACTGGGCCCAACAGCTGTACTTTTCTAACGAAGAAATTTAATAAGCATTCTGGAGCTGTGACTGGTGGATTTGTCATCCAAGGCCTACGAATATTATTTATTCGTAGTCCAAGGCTCTTTCTTCCCCTATTAAAGTGGGCAAAAATAAGTTTGGTGAAACTAGTGGTTAAATGCCATCACCTTCGGAAAATACAGGCAAGACCATTTTTTATAACGTATATAAGTTGCAATACCAATAGCGTTAACAGTTATTACAATACATACAAAAAAAATGTGACAGAACTCGTATTATGCGCCAAATTCAATTGTGTTTGCCATTCGATGCCATTGTTAACATTTCGAACACGCTAGTACAAGAGTGTAAACCGGTGTAAACTGGCCCTTATGCTTACATTTCAGGTTTAGGGGCCAAGCTAGCAAGGTGGACCGCACCACCATGACCACATGATAGTCAACACTTAAAATAAAATAAAATAATAAATAGTATATATAAATATCACTACCATAATTTTTCATCTCCCAATAAAGAAGAATTCATCATCTTTTTTGTGTTGTTAATTTGGTCATTATCACCTTACTGCATCCGCCCGGCTCAAGTCGATGACTTCTTTGGTGTGCTTGTGATAACGGCGAATGCAACTAGATCAAAACGTCGTGGTTAATCAAACGTTTAATTTTCATTTACTGTATCAGCCGGATAGTCCACTGCTGAGCACAGCCTCCCCCAGTATGGGGCGGGTACACCATAATTCCCACGCTTGGCAGGGGGTTTGGGGATCGCAGTGTGATATATCAGTTGCTCAGAAAGTGCTGCGGCTGACCTTCTGGTGTTTTACCCTTAGTCGCTTCTTACGAAACCCTTGGTAGAGATGGGGGGCGACATTCTAGCCCGGCACCCCGCGTGCAATTTTCATTTAATTGGTGCAAAATTAGACCTGACTCGTTTAAACATGAATTTAGTTCGCGACAGATTAGGAAAGGATGTAGATTGAAAAGTCGCTCTCGCCCCTTGCTCCTCTTTAGCTAGGTCCCTGTACATACACATGTGAGTGGAATGAATGGCGGATCTTCCGCTCGGTAACTGGGGCGTAAAACGGAGATTTTATTCCGAGCAGCTTCTGGCGAGACCACTCGGATGTTTCCACCTCAGCGATAATCCCTCGCCGCATTTGCATTATGCGATACAAGATCGCTGTGCTATTATGCGAGATTATTATATTCCTGCATACTTACCTTGCTATCTTATCTGCATAATTGAAATCCTATTTATATAATTATTGCGAAAGCTTATGTCTGTGTTGGTTATTTTCTCACGCCTCCGGTTATACCTCCATAATATCTGCATGGATATTGATGTTTGGTAGTGATGACTGAATAAATGTGTAGTTCCGATAGGGCTTGGTTGAAATAAATACTATGTAGTTGAAGTCAGTCGTACATTTTGTACATTAATAATCACTACACAGTCTACTGCTTATAAATGTATGAAATTCGTTGCGTAGATCATAGCATCGTGAGCTCTCCGTACCACGCGCTTTTATTATAAAACGGAGGTATTTTTTGACTGGTTGCCGCAAACAAAGGCTGGAGTATTCACTAGTGATCGTACATAGTTCGTATTGATACATGTATATACAATCGCATAGATTATATCAAAACATAGCACGTTATTTCGAAAGTAGACTTTCCACGATGCGTGGTTTTGCGGACCGCCACAATTGATTGGCTAATCTAAAGTCCGTGGAGATCATAGGTAGTGTAATGTTTCCGGTAGATGGCAAAAGGTTTGCCCCCTGTAAATAGACTCTATTGCTACTACATAAAATAATTTAGTTAAGTATTAAGTATTATTAAAGTTAAATATTATCTATAATTGTTTATCATAAATTCATGAGGACAGGGATATTCCAGAAAACCGGAATAAGTTTTACCTTACAATCTGCGTAATAATGAAAAGCGAATTATAAAACAATGAAATTCGGGTTGTACCAAAAATCAGATAAGCTAAAGTACAGAAATAAGGTTATTATTCGAATACTGTTGTATAATAAATTACCAAAAACTTGACCACCTTAAAATATATTATTGCTCAAAACTTTTTTAAAAACCATCTATTCTACATATTTAAAGAGTTCATGTCAATGCAGCTTTTAAAATCTTTGTTCTTAATACAAGTGCAAACGTGATAACTGTACATTTTATTTAACTGTATTATGTATAAAAATATTATGATTATTAAATTTTAATCAATTATTTACAGAGACGTAATTAGAATTTAATGTATTTAAGTAGTATAAATATGTATTAAATGTACCTTGACTCACTTGTAAAAAGAATACAAAAGGGCTAGTAAAAATTCTTTATATCTTTAATAAATGTATTTAATTGTCTTTAAAACACAATGTCTTATAACGTTTCGAGTGAACAATAATAAACAGTTATTTAAAATAAGTATCAAATGTATATGGCAAAGAAAAAACATTTTGGTTAATATGATATCGGATACCTGACCTAGATCAGGCTGTGTAACAGAAAAACTGCCGCTAAATTGAGGTCGGAAAAATATACCGAATGGGCTAGCTAGTTCATCAAACGCCGAGTACATCCGGGACAGTACTGCCACCATACCTATTTCAACCGCCAAGCAATGTTCACATTACTGTGTTCCGGTTTGAGGGGTATATCTATATGGCCAGTGAAATTACAGGCACATGAGACTTTACTTCTTTATGTCTCAGGGTGACGGAAGCAGTTCGTCGCTTTTGACGAAAATCGAAATGCATCTATTATAAGCAGAGGTTACCGCTTAACACAAGCTTGGCTTAGGGCTTGAAAAAAACGCACAGGACATTTCCGCAACCACAATCATCGTCTACATTTTCCCATAGACATAACGAGTCTTGAAGTATAGATGGTGAATGTTGTAAGTAGTCATATGTACCTTAGTTGACCACATCGTCACTTACCAGCAGTAGGGACTCAGGTCAAATGGTAACTTAACTAATTTAAAAAAGAGAGGAATATTATAAACGCATATATATAGTAGAAGTTGAGAGAGTGTAAACTCTATTCTATAATATTATTCAACATAGGGTGAGATATATAAAAAATGTATAATATGGATGCAACATGGGTGTCTTCAAATTGAGAGAATTATAGGTTTCTTCTAGGTAAGCGTGCTCCATCTTAGACAACATCATGCAATGCTTAACAACAGGCAGGGTGTGGTCAAACGCGACCCTATTATGACGACATGGAGCACCCCCAATTGGGTAGGTTAAGTTGCGCTTATATTGTTTTTTAGTTTTATGAACACCGTAACAATTTTAGACATCTAAGTTTGTTGTGTTTGGAATTAATTAAAGTTATTTATTATTATTGTTGACAGGTTGTCCTTAAACCACTATCTCACCCGAATTTTCTTATATACGTATTGGTTGGAGTTCTGATGCGGTTCGAAGATGTTGTTCAGGCTAACCAAGAAGTACTATTTTCAAAGACAGCTGCGAGAATCCACCGTTAGGTCCTTGGCGACAGATTTTTACAAGCTAGCCAAGTGGGCATTCACAAAATACCCTACCATCATACAAAAATGTATTTTTGAAGTTACAAAATATTATTTATATAAGTTTATTTTCTTTACTGGTCATCAAATTATTTTTTTAGCATCTCATTTAAGGGCGCAATATTTTTATTTTCTGGTCTACATCAGGAGGAAAGATTTGTATTTTTGTATGCAACGAATAAAAGCACATAAAAACTACTGGAACGATTTGAAAAATCCTTTCACCATTAGAATCCTACATTATCCCTGATGAACATAGGCTACAGAATATTATCAAATCATATGTTTTTTTTAAATATATGCGAAATACCCGTGCAAAACCCAGACGGGCCGCTAGTAACTACTATTTAGAGAATCGATTTTAGTTGCCAACCTAACTTTGGTACTAGTTTTGAGTTACTTTATCAATTGGCTAAATATGTGGTACAACTTCTAGGTTAGCCTGAACAACATCTTCGACCATATCATCACTTACCATCAGGTGAGATAGTGGTCAAAGGCTAACTTATCAAGCATAAAAAAAAAATAAAAAAAAAAATAAAAAAAATGTGCCGAACATAAGTAGGGAAATGTGAATCTGACGCCTTTGTGTAATCTATCTAATAAACCATATCATCACGCTTTATATCTTCAAAGAGGTTGTCAGATGTGCCCATACATACCCACACTTCCCAAATGTAAAATGTGGCAAGGCAATCTACTACGCACAAAGTCAGAGAACCTGCCTGAAATTATCTTTTTACTAAAAAGCCAACTGTCTGGCTAGAGGATCGAACCTAGGGTCTTAAGATTCCAAAGCGACGCTTCACGCCGTTCAACCAATAAATCAAGCAGCTTATATACCTCTTCGGGACAAGTGCACCTACTAGTATGCATTTACTTCGTGAATAGCTTACGTAGAATGTTAACATGTAGTACATTTGATCGTTTATTGCTTTAGTCTGTGGTGAGAATAATTAAGAAAGCGGATCTAGCTTTTCATGAAAATGGTGTACAGACCCACCAACTTAACTGTTCAGGTGGCAGAAAAAAGAACTAAAACTTTCCCTCAAATTGTGACAGTCTGTATTTGATTTCCATGACCAGTAGCGCCCTCGAAAATTGCACAGTTAAGTTGGTGGTACTATACATCGTGTGTGACGTATGAGCTGCCAGTTATGAACGCTTCACGGCTGCATCCGATATAATAAAGCGATGTAATTTTTTACCACGACGATATTTGCGGATCGGGATTCGGGTTATGGAAATTTTATTAAAGAGAGAAAATCAATGATATCAAATGGGCCCGGTGTTGAAGCGATGTTAGCCCTGAGGCAGTGAGTATGGACTGCCGCTCAAAAGGTCCATGATTCAAACCTTGCCGCAGGCTAGAGCTTCTCTGAATGGTGAATTACATGCATTATTGGGCATTTCCTGAATACTCGCTTTGCTTATTTCGCTTTCAAGTAAAATATATATATGTAGCCAAGTTTTTCCTGTACCTTTTTCTATGATATGAAGTGACAAGGAGCATAAGTCGCCTACCTGATAGTCACGCCTGTCATTCCAGTTCCAGTGTCACCATTAATCGTGACACTGCACTGTCTCGTTTGTGCAGTAATTTTACGTGTGCCCTGCCTGCTGCAGCATAATTTCAGTAATGATAGCGGCGGACGTTGCTTAACTTTGCTGATCGGTTACGAACGGGTAAGCAAACTTCGCTACGAGCGCTTCTTTTCCAGGGCCATACTGAGCAGTGGTTTCAACGTCGTTGTATTTTGTGATTAGTTTAATAAAATAGGCGTAAAAAAGTTGTTATTTACATTGTCATAGACATTTAACATTTACAATACAATGGGTTCTTTCAAACAACGTAATGTCATTGTCCTACATGTTGTACCTACAAGTATTTGGTCCACTTGGCAGTAAGTGTTAATTTATTTAAATTTATTATTCTATTGTTTCCTTCTTTATAAATACAGGGTATCTGAAAAATATACATTAGTTTGAGTGATAGATTGACTAAAAAGACATCAAAACAAACAGTGGCTTATTATATTTTTGGAAATTATTACAGGTAAGTGTAGATTTTCTGCGTACATCTGACATATTTTCTCGAAATAAGACAGATTTATAGTGTAAACATAAGATTCGTTTGGAATCAATTCATCGTGAGTAAAATACCGAGTAACCAATACCAAAAAGTTTTAACAAAAATACAGGGCGAATTTTATAAGTAGGCCTTCAGGACTAAATTTGAGAGAGAACAAGAGTTTTCGAACGAACTCTCAATATTTATTCTGTTTAAAAAAAACAGCATGTACAAAATTACGCCTCGGAACTTGTGTGTCCTTTATGAATTATCCGTTATTACTCGCCCTCGTGGTTTCGGATTTAATAGTGATAGCCCATTCATAAACTACCCTGTGTATTGGGGAACTTAAGATTAAAACATTTAATACTAACCGCTAAGGATTGGCTGTGAATTTATTCACAAGATAACAATACATTTCTACTGATATGAATTAGATACTAATATTTAAGGGTTCAGAATGATTCTATAAACATTTCTAACATCGATTATATACAATTTCGGCTCTTATTTATCTATTCGCAAGGTTTATGTATGATATCTGCTATTGTGGCACACGTCACTTATCAAGGTTTATTTGTGCGCCCTTAAGTCTTTTTATGGAAGAAATAAGGGAGTACAGTCGCCTGCAGTAAGAAGTATACACTTTGTAATTTTCAAAATAATGTGTTGTCGCTTAGTTATTATTAATCGAAGTTAACATTAACCTGAGTAAAAGTATTCATATGATTCTTTGATTTAAAGATACTTCTGATTACATAGGGAAAAACAGAACTCTTTGCCACAATTTTGAAAATTACAATGTGTATACTTCTTAATGCAGGCTTCTGTACATATAAAACAGTTATATTCATGACTGTCTGAAATTAAAGTACTGCATTATTCTCAGTCAAAAATAACATATTTAGGTAAATAAAAAGTTACACTTATGAGGTGGGCTGAAGTATGGACGCTCGGAACAAACGCGGTAACGCAACTGGGCGCATGGGGCGACTTTTGCATCAGCAAATTGCACTCACGTTGCATATGTCCCTACAAATTCAACACCTAACAACTATATCGTCTGTTTTTTGTAACGATTGATCAAAGATATTCGAAAAAACATAAAAGTGTTCATAACCAAATCATAACAATTTCTAAGTTCACTTTGAAAACTATCGCGAGTTTTATCCATATTAACTTATTAGGAACCGGCTAGGATCCGCGTTATATTTACCGTCCGATTCAAAACAGTCCGATACTGGTCGGAATCTTTCCGGTAAATATAACGCGGGTCCTAGCCGGTTCCTAAAAAGTTAATTTCTAAGTTGCTCTACAAGTTAAATAAGCAAAATAATAAACACTTTTTAATTGAAACATCCCAAGGTATCTAATTAAGATAAAACCTTTTTAATGAAAGAAATTGTTTGTTCCATTTAAAAACTTTTTTGTTATAATGCTGATATTTTAGATATATTTAATTGATATAATAACGAAGAAAAGTATTTTTTTTATTTCAGTTATTTTCTTACTCGAAGTTCTGTTTTTAATTTGTCAAGTATTTTGTGATTTCATTTTGACCTCTCTTATTATGTACTTCTACAAACCTGTAGATAATTCAACTTCTAACTTCTTCAATTAAAAAAATAATGTATGTGCGTATACGAGTCATTCGCCTTCTTCGTGGTTTTGATAAGTACCTATTTCAAACAAATATTTAAACTGAGCTGAGGGGTAAGTTCCTCATATTGAAATACTTTTGCATTTGTTAGGGTTCTGTACGGGATCCTATTACCAAGTGACCTTTCATCTGAAATGGGATGTATCTGTAGAAACTGTAATGTATTCAGTTGTAATGTTCACAGAATGTGTTCGTATGGCGAATCGCTCAACAAATAATACTAAAAACAAAACTTACAAAATTACAACGTAAGGCAAAATTTGATTAACGAGCGCGATTCGAACCCGCGGCCACACGCGCCGGGAGACGCTCTCCCAATTTGAGCTACCATGGTAGAGCATGGCTTGACCCGAGGGACGAATGGTCACCAGTTTTTTTTTCTTTAGTTATTATTTTGTAAGCTTATTCGTTTAGCTGGCGTTAATGCAAAACTTACAATGTTAGAATAATAAAAAAAGTTTAAAAACGTTTTATGGTATTAATTTATTGTAAAAAATGATAATAGATACATCCGTCAAACTTGGTACGGTCTTAGTACAATAAAAATTGGCCAAATTCGAGTCGAATTCACAATAAGTCTGTTTCTTTCTTTCTTTATTTGGAACCATAGCAATATTATACAACTAACATATGAGAATCGATGACACCTGCAGAAGTCTAATAACTGTGTCGCAGATGTCAACGCCCTCCTCCGAAAATTAGACACAACGTTCCTTACTAAAAACAGAACAGAGAAAGTATATCAAGTTACTGAATGAAAAAGAAACGTTTCTCCTAAGTAATTCCTACATCAAATACCTATACAGTGTTGGTACGGAACCTTTAGTGACCGGTTTTTATATAATAAAAGTGTAATAGATAACATTAATCCACATAGTCTATACCTGGTTTGAATGAAATTTATGTTTGAAAGTAATCTCTTTTTTATTTCGGATACGCTAGCTGGTCACCGGATGGTAACTGATGCTGTGTTCGAAGATATTACATAGGCTTACCTTAGAAATATATCTTATTCTCGAGAACAGCTGCTGAAACTCACTGTAATAGTAGATTGGTGACAGTTTTCCTCCTAAAGAATGTTAGATAGGCGAGAATTCGCAAAATACTACGTTCATGTTAAGAAGCTTAACCCTGTATGAGATTCGAACTATGGACCTACTGCGTGCCAGTCTATAGTCATTGCCACTGGACCATAATTACTTCAAGTTATATTTTGTTCTGTAGCCTGGAAGATGCCTCCCCAAGTGGACCCAACTCCCACCGGGGTGGTGTTCGAGACAGACACGCAGACCTCGGACCTCGGACTCGACAAGGACGTATCAGTCCTCAAGAACGCTACTCCTAGAAAACATGAGCTGGTCTGGTTCAACATCTTGTGGTTCCTGTACCTTCATATCGCCTCATTGTACGGACTCTGGCTAGTTTTCACCTCGGCAAAATGGCAAACTAATGTTTTTGGTACGTAATTTAGTATCTAGATATTCAAGAATAATATAACATGAGAAACTTCACATATCAAATTGGAGAGATGTTTAAGTACACTTATTGACCTAGATAAGATCAAGCCAAATCTAGACAAAAAGTTTATCTTATGGAAATTGGAATGAACCTAAAAATTTCATGATACAGCAAGAAGTACAAATAGGTGATCTCTACTCCACCCGTTTAGAAAAATAGGCACACATATTAGGCACACACTCATTCATCTAACCATGCAAAGTTTTTGTTCCGCTTTCCAAAAAATACAAACAACGCATTGAAAATATTGTATTTTTAGGCCCCTTTTTATAAAAACCTTTATAATTACAATAAAATTGTAAGTTTTGTTTTTGATGGTGTGTTTGATTGCTTGTTGATAATTAAGTACCCCCTGTGTATGTATCAATTCAGCCATTCATGAATACTTTGGACGTATATTTTGAACTGCTCATTATATGATCATTTAGAATAGCACACAAGGAGAACCTTGTCTTAATAATATAAATCTTTTAATTTTAAATCCATAAAATGTTAGATTTAAGTTTAAAGAACTTTATTTCTCACTAGCTGTACCTGCGACTTCGTTCGCGATTGCCGTACCTGCAAACTAATTATTCACATTTGAGCACTCACAAGTTTACTCATATTAAGCAACGCTGTGGTCTGTGGTGAAGCACTCTTAGTAAAGCATAGCTCAGAAAGGAGCTTTTTACTTTGGGTTTGATAGCTTGTTTTTCCAGAAGACAGTAGTTAAGTAACTCAAAGAGTTCCTTCGCGGTTCGCACAATAAATGTTGAAGCAAAGTAGGTACTTTGTGCGTTTCTTTGGAATTTCGATTATAAAACGGTATCTTTTTGCCGAGGTTCTCCTTGTTTGGCGGTAGAACAAAAATATATATTAGTTGTACACTTCCAGTGCGCAGTCTCCAAAATGTATCCGGCAAAATATAAATAGCTATAAAAATTGATTGTGGCGAATGTTCCAGAATTTAGAGTTTTATCTTAGCAAGCTGGCAAATCTAAATAAGGATGCCGAGATGCCCGTGGGTTGCCGAGCTGCCCATGGGGTGCCGGGCTGCCCTTTGGGTGCCGGGTGGCCCGTGGGGTGCCGGGCTGCCCATGTGGTTCCAAGCTCACTCGTCACTATTCTAACAAAAAAAGAATAATTGAAATCGGACTACGCGTTAATAAATTACAACTAAGTGTACATTTTGACTTTCATCCCCTTTCCCGAGGGAACCGTCCTGAATTTCGAGATAAAAAGTATGCAATAACGTTCTTCGTGGTATGAACTCAAATCGTGTTAAGTTTCGTTGAATTCCATTCAGTAGCCAATGGGGTGCTGGGCTGCCCGTGGGGTGCCGGGCTGCCCATGGGGTTCCGGGCTCACTCATCACTATTCTAACAAAAAAGAATAATTGAAAACGGACTACGCGTTCATAAATAATAACCAAGTAACATTTTAACTTTCATCCCCTTTCCCGAGGGAACCGTGCAGAATTTCGGGATAAAAAGTATACAATGACGTTCTTCGTAGTATGAACTCAAATCGTTTTAAGTGTCATTGAATTTCATTCAGTAGCCCATGGGGTGCTGGGCTGCCCGTGGGGTGCCGGGCTGCCCATGGGGTTCCGGGCTTACTCAACACTATTCTAACAAAAAAGAATAATTGAAATCGGACTACGCGTTCATAAATAACAACTAAGTAACATTTTGACTTTCATCCCCTTTCCCGAGGGAACCGTGCAGAATTTCGGGATAAAAAGTATACAATAACCTTCTTCTTAGTATGAACTCAAATCGTCTTAAGTTTCATTGAATTCCATTCAGTACTTTTTGGAGTGATGCGCGGCCGGGATACAGACAGACAGGCAGACAGACAGACAGACAAAAATAAAAAAAAATACAGCTTTGGCATCAGTATCAGCTACAGAGTGCTCTCAATTTTTTTTTGCAAAATTTCTTCTATGTACAGAATTGGACCTGTTACAGTTTTATTATAAGTATAGATAAGAACTATTGTTCACTTACAATTAGATTCAGATATATGTAGCATTTTTAAATAAGTCTTCTAGCTTGGTGGCAGTACTATTTTAACGAGCTATTTACATAGTGCTTAAGTTTACCTCGATATGCGTTATTACTGTCACATTCTTTCACTTCATTTGGTATCTGGTTGTATACAACCAGATACCAAAAAATAATTTAAAGGAGCAAAGCTATAGCTTTGCTCCTTTAAATAATAACGTTGTTCTCCCATATTTATTATGCGGTGTTATCAATCGTTATTTATTTTATTCCTTAAACTGTGGGTACCTATTTATGTGCTGTGTGAACTGAATGTTACAGTGAATTGATTGAGTTATGATATTTTTATGAGAGTGCAAGTGTTATATGTGTATATCTATTTTATATTATAAAGTTTAGTATTTTCATACAATAATGTTGTTCGTGTAAAATAGTGATAATGGAATTGGACTTTAAATATATATTTTTTGTATTCTTTGTAAGATCCATGTTAATTTTGAAACGAGTTTGTCGTCTAACCATAAACCGAAATACTTTTCTTTTTGTGATCTCAGTGTTATTGTTTTATTAATTTTCAGTGGAGTAAAATTAGGTATAGTTTTATTTTATGCAGCAAAAATCATAATTTTTTTTAGTGGTATCGGTTGTTAATAAATTGTATTTAAACCGATCCTGTAGTATGTCAAGATCTTTTTATTCCTGAGATATAATATCGTGAATGTATAAATCCATTCCAAAATTAAATATACAGGTGGCGTTTGCATATTATCACAGCCTGGACACTCGACTCATTCTCTATACAAAAGCCGCGTTCTAACTACCTATTACACAGACACTACACAAATGTTGTTTTTGTACACGCGTAAATGTGTGCGTGAAGTCATCGTATGAATAATTGTTGTACTTACCTACCTAATAATCTTTTGATGCTGTTATTATGACTTGTTAGATTTCGTAGGTTATGCGTACCTTACCTACCTTCAGAAATATTAACAAGCACAACAATCCAACTCCATGTACGACGTAGGAATATGCAACAAACAACCGAGTAGGTAACATTACTTCACATTTCACTCGCATTACTTATACAATAATAGATACCTACACATTACAAAAAATATCATTCCAAGTTCACATTTTATACAAGTAATGATAATAATTACAATCACAATAATAATTTATGTTCTTCTCGAATAATAAACAATCATGAAGTGTGCCGTGTGTCAACCGTGGCCGTCGGTATGTGTATTGCTTTTCTCTATGCTAGGTATAGGCTACAAAGACACTAAACTTGTTTCGCTGCAAACGAAGTCGATATCCACGGATATTTTTTGCAAACGAAAATGTCCTAAAATAATTTTATTTGAGTAGCAGTTTGCATAAAATACAAAGATAAAGTAGGTATTATGTTTGTATTTTTTTTCAATACCTACTGTAAATTATCGGTTTTTATAAGTTACCTACTGTATAACTGAAGTACTTTGTTTAGGTTACCAAGAATAACTTACCTCGTTTTATCCTTAGGGAATCTACAAAAACTCCTATCCTTTTCTCATTTAGTTGATAAGCAACCTATAAAAATGGGGTGCTCTTGTGCTGTTTACGCACAAGAGTACCCCATTATCAACTTTTAAAATACTCGTACAATCATCACGCTTTGTCGTCACGTGATCGTGCGCGAGTTGCGCGTCCCGTACTCAAGTCAGCTCAGCGAGAGCTCATAATCGGTGGCAGGGTGAGGACGGCTCGTTTTGGTGTGGGGTGAGAAGTGTCCATTCTATACGTAGTATTATTTTATTGACTAATTCTATTCCAATTTGAGAGAAAAAAAGATGTTAGAAGCTTCACATATTTCGTTACCTTCGGTGACGAGGCCCGAGTACGACATTATTTTTGAAGGAGCACGGGTATGTTTTATTTTGTTTCGGGTCAAATTATTTATCACTTCCCATATTGTCTTCGAGTCTCCAAGGCAATTGTGAAATAAAATGTAATAATAGTCCTTTTTGTAGGTTTCAATCACTAGCACTAAGCTAACTTTTCTCGCTTTTCATAAAAGTTTTCATCAATCGAATATGTTTCCTTAGTCGAATATGTTAAAACAACTGAAGGCAGAACATAGATACGTATATGTTTCACCAGACAAGTTTTAGTCTGCAGTTTCAGACTCTCAACTGGTAGGTACTGAAAATTTCAACAACTGCCTGATCTGGAGAACTGAGCCTCGAGATTTGAAAGCGTAGTTTTCACCACTGTGTTTGTGTTTTACTTAAAGTTTGATCACTCAGAGAAACTGCAAACAAATTTTCTAAAGCACATTATTGGTCTTTCAGACTTCAATTATTTGCAGTTGGTATTATATGGTCTGTTTACCTAACCTTCAGATTGATTTCAGCATTTGCAGTTCATCTGATGTGCGCCATCGGTATTGGCGCTGGGTCACATCGCCTCTGGACTCATAGAAGCTTCAAAGCCAGGACTCCTCTGAGGACACTTCTCATGATATGGCAAACGATGGGATTCCAGGTAATTTTAAAAGACCTAAGAATACCTGGTACTAAGCGTCACCAGGAACCACAAATCTAATATTTTTTTTATAATTTTACAAAATATTATTTTCAAATGTGAGGCAGAAAACATCGAGAATAACTTCTACAGAAAATGTTTCACATAAGCAAAGCATTTTTACGTCATATCCAATGTGGAGTAATCTTCTTATGTTTAACCGACTTCCAAAAAAGGAGGAGGTTCTCAATTCGAAGTAATGTTTTTTGTGTGTGTTACGCGATTACTGCGCTAATCTTGAACTGTTTTTGCTGATTCTTTCTTTGTTGGATAGAGTATACCTCCGAAATGTCACATATAAATTTCATCAAAACCGGTTAAGTAGTTTCGAAGTAATGATCAATTAACAGAAAAAAATATTTTGCTTACCTATATGTATAATGGTATTTGCTGTTGTCGATGATAAACATATGTATATGAAGCAATGATGGCCGAGCGGTAATAGCTATGGACTGCCGCGCCGCAGTACCCTGGTTCGATCCCCACCGCCGCCAGCTTGAGCTTCACCGCATGATGGAAGGGCATTTTGCGATTGCCCGCCTGGCTAGCTACCACCCTCAAGTAGAAAATCTGTCGCCAAGCACCTAACGGTGTGTTCCGGCAGTGGTCCTTGAGAGCCAGTGATATTACAGGCACATGAGACTTAACAACTATGTCTCAAGGTAACAAAAAAAACAGTAGTAGTCTAGGCGAGTAAATGATCTTGTAAGCAGACTGCATAGAAAAAAAAACGAAAAATATTGTAAAAAAAAAATACTCAACCGACTACGAACACTGAAAATAACTGAGGCCATAATGAGGTATTCTGGTACGTTTTCATATTGTAGACACCTCCTGACTTGTAATTTCATTGAATTTATCGATATATGCTTAACGCATACCACTTTAAAATACCCATGGTATTTCTTTTTAGTATACTTTACTGTATGCTGAACACAGCCTTCCACATTATGGGAAGTTTTTCCATAATCCTCATCGTAGCCTGGCATCCAAAAGGGTCTTTTTTCAATGAATACCATTTTACAAATCCCAATAAAAATAGGCCATATGTCACCATGCCAATAAGAAAACTATTATTATTCATTACATTGATATATAATTTGAGAGATGATGATCAGTTTTTGATATTTACCCCTTGTAAGTTATTTTTAGGCTATGTTATATTTATATGACAACTTCCTAATGAATAAAGATATTTTTCCATCCAAATAAAGGTTTTTTGTTTCTGCTTAGCATGCCTCGATGCTATTTAAATAATAATAAGACTTATGTATCTTATTACATACAAATTGTTCCGGTGAACAGGTTTACTTTTAATGATTAATTTTAATAAACCGTTAGTGTTTGAAGTGGTCTTGGGAAGCTTAGCAATAATCGCTTTTATTTTTGTTTAGGAATAATTATTATACATATAATTCAATAGTCAAGTAAAATGGTAGTATTCGTTAGGAATATAAAAGAAATGTTATAAAAAGAAATGCCATTGGTATTATAATGTGATATTCGTAAGTAATACATCGAATTTCAAGTGTTAATTTTTGGTTTTTGGGTTAATATTCCACATAAAATGTAACTCAATATGACTAGAGATCCGTGACATACGGTAAGACAGTCGGACGGCGGAGTGTCAATTATATCAGTTTTCCGTTTAAGTACTAACAATGTCTGACAACGTCCAGATCTCCTATTTTTTACACAAACCTTCGCCATTATCAGTAACTAAGGACCTACGCCTGACTTTAACGAATAACTAAATAGAAAACCACCATTATCAAAAGGAACAAAACTTCATCAATATCAATTTGCATTTACAAACAATTTGTTAAAAGACGTAACAATAGCGCATAACAACAAAATAAATAAGAATGGAAGTTGAGAAGAATGATTAATGAAAGGCGCCCATAAACAGCTGGCCCTGGAAATTAATTTCCCTCTTGAAAATTGTTTTTCAGTAAAAATGGTAATATAATCAAATTAGCAGGTGTAGGCTCGCCTGCCATACCGGGACGACTTGTGGAATATAATTGAATTATAGCCGTACAGTTCCCGGCTTATGGTTATAAGGAAGGACTGTTCCATATCCTACCGATGTTTATTATTTTTTTATTCTGATAGTTTAGTCTTTGACCACAATTTCGCCTGATGGTAAGTGATGATGTGGACGAAGATGTTGTTCAGGCTAACCTAAAATTACTGGCTCTCAAGGACAACTGCCGGAATACATCGTAAGGTGTTTGGCGACAGATTTTCTACTTGAGGCCACGCCAGGCGGGCATTCGCAAAATGCCGTACCACCATGCTATAACGACTGCCATCCTAAGACAACAACCGGGACTGAAGGCTTCACGTGGCCTCTGAAGCACGGAAGCGTTCAGTAGTAATGTCACTAGCGGTCACCCAACCAAATCACGACCCCGGCGGACGTTACTTAACTTTGCTGGTCGGTTAAGAACGGCTAAGTAAACTACGCTACGAGCGCTTCAAAATGGATATTGTAAAAGGCAACTAAGGAAAAGAACGCGCTGAATGAGCCGAAATCCACTGCGCACATTGATTTGAGGGATGTTGCTGCACTCGTTCGCTTTTGTGCAGCGTTTTTAGGGTTCCGTACCCAAAGGGTAAAAACGGGACCGTCCGTCCGTCTGCCACCAGGCTGTATTTCAAGAACGGTGATAGATAGACCGTTGAAATTTTCACAGATGATGTATTTCTAATGCCGCTATACTAAAAGTAAAATAAAATAAATATTTAAGGGGGCTCCCATACAACAAACTTGTTTTTTTTACCGTCTCTTGCTCGATTCTAATAACGGTGACAGGTAGACGCTTTAACTATTCACAGAATATTTAGTTACGGAACCCTTCGTGTGCGAGTCCCTCTCGCACTTGGCCGGTTTTGTATAGCTTTTTCATTTATATACAATACTTTATATAGATATATAGACTAGGCTTTGATCACTGTCTCACCTGAAGGTAAATGGATGCTGCGGTCAAAGACGTTGTTTATACTAAGATAAGAATCACTGGCAAGTGGCAAGTCAAGGACGGCTGTCGGAACACACCGTTGGGTGTTTGATGACAGATTTTCTACTTTTGGGATAGTTAGCCAAGTGGGCATTTGCAAAATGCCCTTCCGGCGTGGTATAACGGGCATCTTAAAACAACAACCGCGTCTAACTGCTTAACGTGGCCTTCGAAATATGATAAGAGTCAGTAGTAGATATAATAGTAAGGAATTCAGTATGCCCAATGTGCAGCATCACCCAACTCATATCGAAGCATGCGGTGGACTGCTGCAAATTAGGCAAATTTTAGTAAACTCAGTCGTCATTTACAACATCCAGCAGGTGAAAAACTAAAAGTCCGTTTATTCTTGAAATGGGAACTGTATGGCAGCTAATCTTTTCATTCATCTCACATTAAATTTTTCCTTTATTCAGGACTGCATCTTCGAATGGGCCCGTGATCATCGCACTCATCACAAATATGCTGATACTGACGCAGACCCTCACAATGCAGAACGAGGACTGTTCTACTCTCATATGGGTTGGCTTTGTTGCAAGAAGAGTCCGGAAGTAGTAGAAGGTGGAAAGAGAATAGACCTCACTGATTTGTACGCTGATCCGGTGGTCATGTTCCAGAGAAAGTAAGTCTGCACTTCTTTAGGAAAGAGAAAAGATTCTAGTGAAGTTGTGTTTTTTTTATCTTTTCGAGAGTGACATACTGCTCCATGTGGTTATGTATCAAGAATACCTTCCTTAAAATAACTATTTTGAGGAGAGTATGCATCTGGTGAGAAAATTTTATAGGTTAGCTGTTGAACATTATCTCAGCTGTTGGTATAAGTGGTTGAAAGATGCTATGGCTGGTTTAATCTAACATTGGAACTAGCTTTCAAAATGTAGCTGCTGAAACACAGATGATTGGCAATAGATTTTCTACTTCAGTGTTCAGGGTGATATGTGGTCAGTGCTCAGGGTGGATGGCATTTTACGAATGCACACCTTGCGCATTAACTTAACGCATGGTAAGTATTCGCAAAATATCCTTCAGCCATCCAATTCTTATAATTGTCATACTAGTTAGTCTTACAACACGGTACTATCTCAATTTTACCGACACTGACGCAATGAGAACCTAAAAGTGTGGTAAGAGATCTACTCAACCTTAAGTAGGTATGCTCAGTTGCAGGAACAGTCCTGAACTCATAAAACTGTTATCAACATAAAACAGCATTCTTTATGCTTATTGTGTGATGTAAATGTAAGTTTTTTTAAGGTAAGATACACTCTGTTAATCTGCTGGAAGTGACAAACCCAGGTTTATTAACAATTCAAAAACAACCAGTAACGACGACAATCGCTTCTTTAGCCAGCTAATGACGATCAATGAATTATACAAAAAACGGCATCGAGATAAACTGTTAATTAAAATATTGAACTTACAGCCTTTTGTATGGATTACGTTTTTACCTTTACGCTATTTATACATTTCAGACATTACATGAAAATGATGCCGATTCTTTGCTTCGTACTTCCCACTGTGATTCCAATGTATTTCTGGGGTGAAAGTTTTACAAACGCCTTCTTCATTCCCACGATCTTGAGGTACACCTGCGGCATCAACGTCGTGTGGAGCGTTAACAGCTTCGCCCACATGTATGGATATCGCCCTTATGATAAGTAAGTAAAGCAGATTGCATAACTTAAGATTATATAATAAAGATGCCGCTGATCCTTTACTTTCCGTTGATGATTTTCCACTATGGCGAGAGCTTTACTAACGCCGTCTTGAAGCTCAACATCCTGATGTACACATACTTACCTACCTACTTTTTCTTTTTAAACAAGATGTATTTTTAAAAACCTGTCTAATGAGCTTCGGCACGTTATATTGTTGTTGCGTTACCTACATTCTCTATATCTTTATCTATTACTTCTATTATTTTACTAATATTTATTATAAAGGGAAAGATTGAATTTTTTTATGCAACGAATAAAATTAAAAACTAATGGACCGATTTGGATGAAATTTGGTATGGAAATAGTTTGAGACCCGGGGAAGGACATAGGATAGGTTTTATCCAACTGCGCAAAAAGAGGTTAATGGTTTTGCGAGATAACCGACGTGCGGGCGGAGCCGTGGCCGGATAGCTAGTCTGTTATAAAGGCACGTCTTATGATTCGACAGTATAGCAAAAAACTGCTATATTGTACTTACTAAAAAATCAGATAATAAGAAATAAGTATAGATGTACTTTGCGTGCCAAATAATGTGCGAAAAGGGAGAGGAATGATATTCTATTATTTAGTTGCGCTCCATCGTTATCGGTATCTGAGGGCAATCAAAAATTTAAATTGTCCGCATTCAAACTCCACATAAAAAGTTAGAAATGTTCATAAAAAAATTAGCCAAGATAATGTTTCACTTATCGTGGGTAGAAGAAAAGTGGCACACTTCTTTTTATTCATATGGAGCGACAGACGTTATGTTTTTCTATCTATGCTATGTATAATATAACTCTGTACACTCTAGGAGTACTTGTAGCGAAACAGAATTATTCGTCTTTATCGACCACAATATTATGATCATTCCATAGCCAGAACTTTTTTAGCGTATACGTGTTAGAATGCGTGACACAGATTCTATTAATCTGAGTATAAAGCAGGTTTTAGTTTTATTTTACTCTCGACAGCAAAAGATCTCTACAATTGTAAATCTGCTCAACAGTAGCAGTTACCGTACCATATGGTCAAATAACGACATTTCGTTAATGTAACATGCCAATTAACTTTACGACTAGAGAGAGAATAATTTCGTTCCTTTCACCACATCAGGGAACTTTTATGGTTATGAGTACGACACTTGGTTCGAAGTTCTAATGGATGTTTCCAAATGTATCTAAAATCTTACGAAAAAGTCTGTTAGTACGTATTGTTTGAAGCGTTCGTAGCGGAACTTGCCTGGTCGAAGGGAGCGTTTACAATATGCAATTACATTTTGGGTAAATTTCATTAACATTCTGTGGAACGAGCTCGTGTTGCGCACACTATGTTTTGAGTACTTTTTGAGACAAAAGATATCTTCTTGAAAACTAATGATAACAAGTGAGAAGCAGTGATAACACTATACATATGATAAGCGGTAACACTTAGCGATGGAATGCCGTGCCTCAGGTCCATGGTTCGATCCCCCCGGTAGCTTGAGCTTCACCTGAATGGCTGAAGGGCATTATGCGAATGGTCGCCTGGCTAGCTACCACGCCCAAGTAAAGTAGATAGTCTGTCACCAAGCACCTAACAGTGTGTTCCGGCAGCAGTGCTTGAGAGCCATTAATTCTAGGCCTAGTCTGTGTACCATCCTCGCCCACATCGTAAACTACCAACAGGTGAGATAGAGGTCAAGGGCTAGCCTATCAGACATACTAAAGACAAAAACAGGTGTGCGTTTACAAAATGCAAGTAGATTTTGGTAAAATTTAATTCACGAGCTCTTTACTTATAAATTTCAAAAGATTTGTGGTAAAAAAATCTGTACTGTATCAGCCTGATTGTCCACTGCTGAACACAGCCTCCCCCATCAAGGGGGGATTAAATACTAGTATCTCGACTTGTAAATTAAACATCTGCATTCTTTACATTTAACGATTATTTCCGTTAATGTATTCCCATTTCAATTTAACAAGTAGGTACTTAAGGTAGGAAAGATATGTGTACTAAATAAGAAAGAACAATGCATTATTTACATATATTAATTGATCAATTACCTGCTTCTATGCTGAAGTTGCCAGTTCAAAGTATTCTGGGTTACGAGAACAACGAATTTAATTTTAGATCAGCCATTGTTTATGTCGGAAGTAGGTACCTACCTAAGTATACATACATAACTTATTAGGCATTTCAATAATTCATTTGTTTTAGTCGAACGTATACACTGCGTTTTAACGCAGTGTGCTTATATCACGCTGTGTAAATAAGCGTTTAGACTAAGTTTTCTTGATGGCCTGTTTGATATTTCGATTTTCGTTACACCAATAAAAACATGTAACGAAAAAACGTGACAATGACCTTTTAAATTTGAAATAGAAGTCCATACAAAATGCTCCGTTGACTTCAAACATCAATAAGAAAATGTGATCTTTGTGTGCAGGTCATTGAACCCTCGGGAGAACATCGGAGTGTGGATGATCTGCGTAGAAGGCTACCACAACTACCACCACACATTCCCATGGGACTACCGCGCGGCTGAACACCCCATCATTAATATGCTTACCCCGACAATCGTCTTCATAGAACTTATGGCGAAGGTAAAAAAATGTGACGGTATATTTGGTATTTTCTTTGTATTTCGTTGCAGCACAGCATATAATGTATAAGACACCATTTAACAATTATTGTCTTAATATGAAATATCGCTCTTAAAACCTTATTCAATAGACAGACGCACACAACATTTTATTCGTAAGTATATACTAAGTTTTAAAACAAGTTCAAAAAGATCGAGGTTTTCGGACCGTATACTTTCAGTTTTTTTTTAGGTTTTACCATAGAGACGCGCGATTTTGGCATGAAATCCCATCGAATCAATTTGAAAACTTTTTCGTTTTTGGAGATACGTATATTGGACATAGGGAATCATAAAATTGGCGTCACTGAAATAATGTTGTTCATATTACCCTGAACACCAATGAATTATGACCATAATATTACCCATAGAGCCGTGCAAAATAATAAAATCTTTGTTTACCCGTAAAAAATACATTTATTGCATAGACCGCTTAGCATCCGCAGTGGACGATATTGACCGTTTCTATTACAGTCAATCGGGGTAACTTTGACAGATCGACACTATATTTTTATAGATATTTTTTGCTATGTATAATGTGAGACAAAAATGTTAATGTAATCTGTGCTCTCAGATTGGTTTTCAACTCTCAAATTATTAATTGATTCTGAAAATCATAAATTGTATTAAAACTGTCAATTTTGTTGTATGTCAAAGTTAGAACCCATATAAGGGTAACTTTGACACGGAGCAGATTTGTCGCCGGAATCATAAGTTTTCAACATTTTATAGCTTTTGGGTTCACCCGTTAATTTTTTTAACAATTGTCTGATGATCTGGAGCCATATACATGTAAATAGAACCATCTTTATTTCACAGTGTTCGTTTACGAAGTTTGTTAAGAACACATGTATTAATGCTTTGTTATTGCACTAAATGTTCCCAACTTACGTTGTAAAAATAAAAAAGTAATTGGAGATTTAACTGTCAAAGTTACCATTGATAATCAAAGTTACCCCGATTGATTGTATTTCTATTGTTACAATTATCTACGATACGCATAGGTTAATATTAGAAAGTTATTGTAATCCTCCGTGGATTACAATACAACCTAGGTACCTTTATTATCAAGGAAAATTTTGAACAGATGATTAACAAATTTAATGTTGATTTTTCGGGAAGTAACGCCAACGGGATAACATCGCAACTTATCTAAATCACAGCCTAAATCTACTATAAATTATTTAAATTATACATTATTCCGTCAAAAACACACAAAATAAACATATTAAAAAAAAACATTAATTTCAAAATGTTTGTCAGGACCAGCAGTAGTCAACCCTAAGAGGTTGTTAGCATTTATCCAATAACACTGTTTATTACGACTCTTGCCTATTACATACTCGTATATACCTTCTTAATCATGTATAAACGATACGCCTGTTACCAGAAAATAAAATAATTATGTTTAATTTATTTCAACTAGACATTTTGTATGCATGCCTTTGCCACATCCCCTGGACCACTGCCTGCACTGATATCTCATTATTTTCTAGATCGGGCAGGCTTACGATCTCAAGGCAGTCTCCCCGGAGATCATAAAGCAACGTGCACTGCGAACTGGCGACGGCACCCATAACGTGTGGGGCTGGGACGACCCCGCGTTCACTGAAAAACTTAAGGAAAAATATGCCACTGTCAACTACGAAGATATGAAATCTGGATAAACCAATTGTACGTTTGGCATTAACATAGATTTGTTACTCTTGGGGATATCAGCTATATTCCTTTAATTATTCATTTAAGTAACTTTGGCACAGGTACATCAGGCACAGAATTCTCTCAGAGAATCTTCTAATCCTCAAGTTCTTGTATAGAAAAAAAATTACACATTTTAGTACTTACCAAAAAGATTGTCGAAAAATTTCAGTCAGGGTTTCGATCTTAACATCGAAACATTAACATTGTATTTCTTAAAATCCTTATATATTATTTATCTGTGCCAGCAGTCGGAATATAAGCCATCCTGATAATTGATAGTACTGCTAAAATACTATAGAACATACTCGTAGTTATAAGATGTTGAATTATATTATTTGTGATAAGTGATTACTGTTTTATTTTAAGGTGAAGATTCTTAAAATAATTAATAAAATTCCTTTCCTAGCAATTAAGAAATTTTAATAGAATAGTAAATTGTGCTAGAATATTTCGTTGGAAATAACAATGTACAAAATCTATAAGTCGGAAAAAATATATCAAAATATATACCTTATATAATATTTCAGAAAGTAGGCAAAGCACAAAAGTCGGTGAACACCGAATGGACCATTGAATTTTTGTCATATATCATGTGAGGTACCGATAAGTATGCATTTAGTATGTTTTACTAAAAAAAAAATTATTGTTGTTTGTTTCTTTATATTTGAATTGGAAGAAACATTTTGATTGAGTCTCCTATCATAATAATCATCTTCCTGTCCGGTGGCCAATAAAATATGTTTTCTTTATTAAAACAAATAAGACAACACGCAGAATTAGTCAAAATGTTTTCTCTTAATAACACAAAAAGAGCATTTGTTTTTGAAGCAGTGATGGCTGAGTGGTTAATTTAAGTAAAAATTGGCTATGGATGCCGCGCAGCAGGTCCATGGTTCGAATCCCGCCGCGGGCTTGAGCTTCACCGCATGGTGGAAGGGCATTCCGCGCATGCCCGCCTGGCTAGCGACGCGACCACCCTCAAGTAGAAAATCTGTCGCCATTACCTAACGGTGTGTTCCGGTCTGTCATTTTTCAGTCCTCAAGGACAACTGACTAGGTGATAGGCGAGATTGTGGTCAAAGGCTTACCTATCAGAAACAAAAAAAATAGTTTTGATTTCAGTTTTATGGCCGGCCGCCTGCCTGAGTCCAACCTTGTTGGTAGTATACCCGTTACCTTTCAATTAATGAGGGCGTTGAGATGAAAAACTGCCCTGTTGTGTTCCTTTGCGGACTTACACCTTAACGTCGGCTATAAGCTTATTATCGCCCTGATTTATTTTCATTATTTGAGCCCATCCAACAGCAGGCTATGGAACGGATTTTTGCCGGGAACAGTACCTACGGCTGTTTTATGAAAGTAATCTTCATTTTATTTACGTAGGTATCTTTAAGTGTACATTTCTATGCTGCCAGCACGCTGGGCACGCTGGCAACTGGTAGTGGGCTGGAGCATTTGGACTGGCTGTGATTTGATCTGCAATGACTTATAGGTTGTCTAAATGCTTTTATTGTAGTAACTGTTGTATATAGTTCGTAGTATTCTGTTAACAAAGGCATCCCGCGGGTAAAAAAAGTCTATGCCTTACAGATTATAAAATGTTTCGGATCCAATCCACCCCCGACATAAAGCAGCCAATACAGAGAGCTTCCATTGAACAAATACTTTACTTTACCGACACCCAAGCTATCAAATAAATTGAAACAAGCTTAAACTCTTTGTCCGATCGCAGCTGGCGACACGTCAAAAACGATAAGCGAAAATCAATATCGGGCTGTTCCATTAGTGGAGTAGGTAGGTATGTACCAATAATTAATGCTTTGCAATAAGCTTACAGAGGAACACGCTGTAAGCAAACCATTATTTATGTGGCTCCTGTAATAGTTATCTACTAAAAGGAATAGTCGATAAATTAAGTTTCATACTACCCGATTTACGAGAAAATCATTTCCATGCATATTTACTAAAAATATTTTAATCGATAATCTTTTTTTTTATGGTAGTAATTGGGACGGAATAAGCACTCCTAGGTTAGCCTGAACAACATCTTCGACCACACCATCACTTACCATCAGGTGAGATAGCCAAAGGCTAACCTATCAGACATAAAAAAAAGTACGAGGCCTACCTGATGTTAAATGGACTAACCTCTGACCATAACAGATGCATTTCGTCACAAGTGATGAAACGCACTGCGCCCGTCACACTGAGACATACTCGTACAGTTGTTAAGTCTCACGTGCCTGTAATTTTACTGGCTCTCAAGGACTGCTGCCGGAACACACTGTAAGGTACTTGGCGACAGGTGAGGGTAGCTAGCAAGGCGAGCATTTGCAAAATGCCCTTCAACCCGGCGGTGGGGATCAAACCATGGACCTGCGGCACGGCAGTCCATAGCTATTACCACTCGGTACTCGGTATATTATCGCACTACCGTACTACAGATGTTTCGGCATGCACACATTTTTTTTAAAAGTATGCATTATTTATGTAAGTATCTATCAGTTTGGTATTTTTTTATTATTTTCTACTCAGATGATGAAGAATCTTCCTTTCAAAAATGAGATGCAGCTCGGAATGTTATATTCTTTTTTCATTTATATTTTACATTAGATGGGTTTGCGTTTGACTCCATCTCACCTGATGGTAAGCGACGATGAAGTCGAAGATGAAATACGCTTGCCCAGAAGAAACCTATTTACTCTTTTTTTGAAATTTCAGTACATAGTGGTTGGCTTGCGGCAGAAGGACAGTTCAAAATTTATAAAACTATCGTATACTATTATTACTATAGATACGTTAGTGATTCGCGTCACTACCATAGTCCATAAGTGCCATACCCTCATATCTAAGATTGTAAATGCTTGTGTAGTTTAAGACAGAGCCTCGCCATCTAGTCTTTTAGTATGGAACTACAGACGCTAGCTGGTGGCGCGGCGGTGACGTTATATCATGTAGGTACATTATATCCACTGAGTGGAAAAACAGATGACCTCCAACCCCGAAACGTATGAAATAACTTGTGGAAAGCAGATCATGAAATTGTGAGCTGAGAGTGTTTTAAATGACCATGGTACCTACTGACTTTAAGTAATAATTTCATACGTTTGAAACGTTATAAATCATATAGATACTTTTTACTTGACTTAGTTTATACTTAATAGTTGCATACCACATTTTGGTGAGGTTGTGATCAAATGATAATCTAACCTATCGGATTAAAATAAAGTGAAAACCGCAGATGTCACACCACACCTTCTATTTTGCATTTACCTACCGGATACCATGACTGACTAGAAAGGAATATTTTTGGAAACAAAAACCACAATGGCTATATAATGTATAAATACCTGCTCGATATGTTATATACTAAATCTGGCCAACTTCGAACTGGGCCTCGCTGTTTTAAGGATCTTCATAGCAACAGCCCCTAAACTAAAAAATATGTGTTACTTTTGATCACAGCTTCAATAGGCTTCAAATCTACCTAAGTACGTTAACTACACTAATATTATAAATGGGATAGATTTTGTATGTAATAAATAAACTTAAAAACTACTGGACCAATTTCAATAATTCTTTCACCATTAGAAGCCTACGTTTTCGCTGATTAAAATAGGCTATAGAATATATTTCTTTTTCAATTATTTTTATTAAATTTACCCATGCGGAGCCGGCGCTTTCAATTTATAATATATCAGCGTTTTCAGTAACTGTTGGTAAAATAGAGGATATGGATATCTTCATAAACCGCCGTCACGTTAAGCCGTCAGCCTGGTTGTTGTCTTACAATGGCAGTCGTTGTAGCATGATATTAGGGTATTTTGCGAATGTAGAAAATCTGCCGCCAAGCACTTAACGGTGTATACCGGCAGTTATCTTTGAGAGCCAGAAATTATAAGTTGGCCTGAACAACTCCTTCGACCACAACATCACTTACCATCAGGTGAGGTACTGGTAAAAGGCTAGCCTATCAGCTAAAAGAATTTATATTCTTTTGAATGAAAAAAATACAAAATACTTAATGAAAAAAAGCTACCAAATTTAACGTAGGTAGGTAAGAAATAAAACGCTCTTCTCAATTAATTATAGACCAATACTAACATGAATAAAATGTAAATGTATCCTACATCAAAATTCCACTGCCTCAATGGGGGAAAATAACCACTAGTCACGTCGTGTTGTACCTACCATAGTGGGACAACTCCCACTGTTCCGTCACAGTTTTCCCATGGGACAAGTGATACAAAATGCCCACAAGTCAGAGTGACTTGTGGTTACTGGTTGGGAACCCATCAATTCGATTAGCAGCCAAATGTAGTAGTCTATCAACAAAATATTGCATATATAATAATACATCCGTGAACGGGAAGACAAGGTTGTAATAAAGTCTAGTGTCTAGTCTAAAATCTCACGTAATAGGGTGTCACGTGAGGTATGCCCGTGGGGTGTCGGGCTAGAATGATGCCCCCCCCCCCCCCTTCTCTACCCTTGGGTGTCGTAAGAGGCGATTAAGGGTAACACACCAGAAGGTGGGCAGAAGCACTTTCTGAGAAACTGATATCTCACTTTTTGATATATATATATATATATACTTTTTATACTTTACTTATAGGTACTATTATACTTTTTGCTTGATAGGTTAGCCTTTGACCACTATCTCACCTGATTGTACCTAAGTGATGATGTGGTCGAAGATGTTGTTCAGGCTAAACTAGAATTACCGGCTCTCAGGCCAACTGCCGGAACACACCGTTAAGTGCTTGGCGACAGATTTTCTACTTGAGGGTGGTTGCTAGCCAAGCGAGTATTCGCAAAATGCTCTTCCACCATGCTATAACGACTGCCATCCTAAGATGACAACCGGGACCGACGGCTTAACGTGCCCTCCGAAACACGGAAATGCTCAGTAGTAATGAAAAATAAAACATTGCGATCCCCAACCCGCCTGCCAATCGTGGGGGTTATGGCAAATCCCCCCCATAATGGGGGAGGGTGGGGGGGGGTGCCCGCCTGGCTAGCTACCACCCTCAAGTAGAAAATCTGTCGCCAAGCACCTAACGGTGTGTTCCGGCAGCTGTCCTTTTTTTTTTTTTTTTTTTTTTTATTTATTAATCTACACTACACAGACTCCAGGGTCCGTGCCTTTTTTTAATAGTGACATATTTTTTTAAAATTATTACTAGTATTAGAAAATATACATACAACATTCTAAGAGGTAACAGTGCTAAAAGAAATTTCTTTTTTTTTTTCCGGTTAAGTCATTGGCACTAGCATTCAGAACAGACCGGTGTTCTCTAGCAGCACCCGCTCACGAGTTGACGCATGTGCCAGCCACCGCCTTCCTCAACCATTTCTGAGGGAAGTAGGCGACCCGACACACAACACCGCCGCTAGACAACACCTTTATGTGAGCATGACCGCTCTGGATACCCGTGCCAACGATTACAATTATTACACATATTTATAATTTGGGACTACAATAATATTATATATATGAAAATAACATACAGAAATTAACATTTTTTTGTCATTCTCCCACGTCACATTTTAACAGGGTCTCCATTACCACGCTATTTCGATCTTTGATCGCCATTTTGAGGTTGTAATCATGGATAGCTTTTGGTGTCGCAACCATCGCCTTCCTAACGAACCGTCCTATGGCGTCTTCTTCGTCATCTGCGTAGTATCTGAAGGTTCCAGTATGACGTGAAACTGCAACGACTGCGTGCGGGACGCTCTCGTGCAGCTTCATGCTGCTCTTGGTCTTGATGGCGATGACCGACTCGTATGTAAGTCCCTGAGCTTCGTGGATGGTAAGGGTGCGTGATCCCCTTCCCTCTCCGTAGCCCTGGCTTGTTAGGGCCTCCTTTTCTTCCTGAGTGTGAACCAGGAATAAGGTGTTCGGGAGGGATTTGGGGATTTTTGCACCCGTGTACCTTTCAAGCTCAAGTGACTTAATTCGGGGAGCTGAGGAATATATACCAGAGTATATTTCCCTCAGTGCGTACGCGACATCCATTGGGTTCCGATGCGTGCATAACAACTCCTGGGTGATGTTTGTGACCAGGTTAGGGCGGTTGTACCTTAATACGAAGAGATTATCTCTATCGATGTAAGGCAGCTGATTGATATCTCCGATGAGGACCAGTTCACCAACTCCAGCCAGCCTGGAAGCCATAACTATGGCTCCGAAATGGTTCATGAGAGCTTCATCCACTGTGAGGCGGCTGTAGCTCTCAGTCCTTTTAAAACCATTTACGAGGACTGAAGCCATTGTGCGCACCTTGGTTTTCACCAAGTCTCCGATTCGGTGCGCAAGCTTCTCCCTCAGGTCTTTCGCTGCTTCTGTGGTTGTTGTGATAATGATGTCCCTGTCCACATCGAATTGCCTTACCACCCAAGTTGTTTTGCCACATCCTGGAACTCCATTTACCCATTGTATTTTCGGTACTTCCCAGTGTTTCCAGAATGCTTCTATGTCCGATCCCCCCGCAATAGATTTAGCCATTTCGAGGATACGGTCATCTAACATTATTTTGGTGTACTGGGCCGTTACTACTATTGGGTCGTTTTGTGGTGTCGCGTATTTAGGCCTCCCTAGTCGCTCCGTTGCTCCCTCGTCCAGGGACACAAATCCGCCTGTTGCATTGTATGCCGCCATATACTTACCTGACATTTTCCCCTTGATGACCTGGGATGTGTCGTTGTTGTATATAGCGGCTTCTGCCTCTTCGAGTCTCACCTTTAGAAGGTTTTCATTTTCTAGCCTGAAGGACTGCAAGATGTTTTCGCAGTTTCTGTGGTTGACCTCTCTGGTTGCCCTTATAATGGCTAGAAACTCTAGGATGGCATTAGCTGCATGGCTCGTTGGTTCCTGTGCCGGGATATATCGGGGCGGACTGACCTGTCCTATGTCGGCTCTCGTCCTGGTAACCTTTGATGGTGCTTTGCCACGGGGTGGTGGTTTTGTGGGCATTGGGTTTCGGGGTTGGGATGGGTATCGGAATAAGCTTCCTACTGCTGTACCGAAAGCTGTCAGGAATGCGGCGACTCGCCCACTATTCTTTTTTGGGCTACATTCCTGGCTTCTTTCTGCCTCTGCTGTTTCTTGGAGCCTTTCTGAGCCACTTTTGGTAACTGAACTCGGGATCGGATGTCCCCAACAATCAGTTGCATTGTTGTGTATGGGTTTTTTGAGGTAACTAAGATTTTCTCCTCTGTCTTCATACACAACTACCTCATGGTGTTCTGAGGCTTTAATGCAACCAAGTTGGTCAGCAACTTCTCCCTTTGAATGTTCTATTACCATTGCGTCTACGCTTATCACTCGGGCTCTGTCGGCATTTTCTGCAATACTTGAGAGCAACGAACATGCTTGAGCAAAGGGTGTCCTGTCCGTCCATTCGATTAGTACGACCGTCCTGTTTTTCAGTCGCAATAAACGACATGGATTTCCCATGACAACCTTCACTGGCATCGCGTTGTAGGTTTTACGCTTCATAGTTGTTTTAAAGCTGCTCCCATTCAGCAAGCAAGCAGCGTCCTTGAGAGCCAGTACTTCTAGGTTAGCCTGAACAACATCTTCGACCACATCATCACTTACCATCAGGTGAGATAGTGGTCAAAGGGTAACGTAATGCATAAATAAAAAATAAAAAAAATAATAATAAAAAAAGCTTCTACTCATGACCACAACAAGAATATATGATTCAGAACATGCAATTGTGATTTGTGCTGTATTCCATTCACCACCCACGGTATATTATGATCTTAAATCTTGTGTGCCCATAACTTTGCTGGGATATACTTATCCTGGTGGAACAGCAACGTAACTACTGTAACTACTGCAGTCTTCCTGCCTCTTCTGCTAATAGGTTTGTTGGCCTACATTTTCAAATTAGACCTGCACAATTACTTTTATCAAAAAGAAAAGAGACATTACACCTCTTTTGTTAAACAAGAGCGAAGCATATTAAGTTTTATATTATAAAGTGATGACTGATGAGATGAAACATACAAGTCTCTCACATGATGGTAAGAGTCACGTCTGTCCATTGTAGTTGCAATGTCACCAATCTCTCCCTGTACTTGACACTGCACTGCGTCACTGAGACCTTAGTTCTTTCTTGTGCCCAGTATTTTTTCTTCTAGTGCCCTTCACGCCTTTATACAGTACAGTGCTTACAAATTACTGCTTTGAGGAAATATCTGGTACTGAGGTACTACCCAACAAGACGAATCGTTGATAAAGATAAAAATTACAACAATGTATTTTTTCTTTTACTTTAATATTTAAATGTTATTCAGGTCATACTTACCATAATACAGAAGCGAAAGATATTATATGCAAGGATCGTAGCAAGTGGAAACCTGTGATCTCTGCCTAACCCTACGGGCATAATGTATATATCATACCTAAAACATACCTAAAGACCACACAATAAAAACTAACAAATATTATGACCTAACAAATGAATTAATCAAAAACGGTTATGTGGTTAATTTATATGCTGTAGAAGTCGGAGCAAGGGGTATACCAGCAAAATCCCTATACAACCTACTAAAAGACCTTGGCTTGTCAAGAACAACCGTAACTTCCATCCTAGAACGTGTATCCAAGGCGGCATTAGTAGGATCTTACCAAATTTGGTTGGGCAGGGGAGGAGGCTCGAGCGGTGAAAGGGAGCATTGATGCATCATAAAGGGGCATAAAAAAAAAAACCCTTAACCTTACTCACTGGGTTGCAAGTCCCAGGCACCTCGACTTGGGCCTCTTCCTCTGCAACGCTATGGACCCGGCACCCGCACGGTGAATCCATGGAATGCTAAGTAATTTGTCTCAAGTATATGTCATAATGTATGTACATTGACATAGCTTAAAAAAAATTACATATTGTTAATGTGTTATTTGCCTAGTTTTATGTGCCAAGAACGACAGGAAAATATATGTTTCCCTTTCCTTCCCTTAAGTTCAACTCAATAATGAGGATAGTTAGAAATGATGGGCTCTGATCATATGCTTCTTGAACTTAGTGCAACAATTAGACAATGTTTTAACCCATTTTTTTAGTAAAAAACCACAAAACGTCAAGATATTTATTATACATATAATTGTATATTTTTTGTAATAATTTATTGACTAGCACTTGCTGGAGCAGTTGGCTGTTCCTGTGTCATCTCGTAAGCTTTTTCTAAAGTGTCCTGTATCACTTTCATGTCATTCTCAATGCTTCTGGCCCAATTCTCAACATCTCCTATTTCTTTTAGAGCACTACTGAAGTTCTCTACAAGCGCCAGCCATTGTTGAGTCTGCTTGGCAAAGTTTATTGCTCCTTGGTGTAACAGTTTGGCTTCAGCATCTAGCTTTTTCTGGTTGAGATATGCTTGTGCAACTCTGCAAAATAACATAGTACTTTTTTATGTATTACCCACATACTCCTATTAACAATAGAGTGCTTAAATTAGAATCTCAATTATAAGGACCTTGGTTTTATGTTTCTGTGATTATCTGGATTGAATTTCTTTGCACATGAAAATTAATTACTCAATTTCAGGCTCCTGCACTAGTAATTAAACAACTTTAAACGGTTTTAATAGCATATGTTTATCATTATTTTGGTCTCGACGTTTCAAACACTTTGCAGTGATTGTGGTCATGGGGTGACTGATCCACCTGACACTAGTCAGCAAAATCTCTGTCTATATTTTACTCTGTACTTTATTCATATTTCTATGCCTAAAATGAGGTATATTGTACTGATCAAGTACTTACATAACCTATTCAATTTTCGTAATTTAATGAAAAGATTCAGCCATTACTTTGCGGAAATCCAAAGTTAATAAAAACAAATATTTTAAGAAAACATTAAACATATTATTACATATTCTTATATTAAATATATTTTTATATAAATAAATGTGTATGAAAAAGGGTGCGAGAGATTCAGCTATAAATGAAGCAACATGAATATTGACTGTAGTTGATCAAGTTATGCACCACAAACTATATAAAATTAATTAAAATACAAAAGGTCTTATTCTGTTTGTGGTTAAATCCAAATAGAAATCACACAAGAATGAGAATTGTGAAGATAAAATTATTCTATCCATTTACAGATATTCTTATCAGATTATTTCATTTACATGCCTAAAGATCATACAATAAAAACAAACAAATATTACGACTTTTCAAATTAATCAACTAAAATGGTTATGTAGTTATTTTATATACTGTAGAAGTTTGAGCATGGGGTACTACAGTAAAATTCCTCTATAACCTACTAAAAGACTGTGACCTGTCAAGAACAACCGTAAAATACATACTAGAACGGTTATCAAAAGGAGCATTAGTACGATCACATTGGAGGTTTGAAGAGTAGAGAGGAGCATTGATAATAATGAAGTGGACCCCTTAAACCTTACAATGATGTGGACCCCTTAAACCTTTGAACAGCTACCAGAACCCACCACTATGCACTTGGCGAAATATTTTCTTTTTGAGTCACAAAATGCCCATCCACCATTCTGTAACAACTGCAAGTGCGATCAATGGATTAAAATCCCCTTAACCCATTAAAATCTACGATAAATATAACAATGGAATTTCATTCATAAATTGGCCATAGTGGGTCAGCCGATGACAACGAGTTAAGCTTAAATAGCCCCGTAGCTTAAATATTATAAACTATGATAATGTATAATCACTCATAATTGAGTAGAAACATTTTAATATTAGTATTGTATTTGTTAATAAGTTGGCATTGTCAGGACCACTATGTCCTAGTTTTGAATTAATTTCTATTGCTATCATTATCGCCAATGCCAATGGGTTAACCGTTATCACTTTGGATTTAAGAGTAAACTAAATATGAACTATTGTCTTTTACTAAATTCTAGTTTGTGGTGGCACATGACATAATTACATCTATTGCTCAACTTCATCAAAGCATATATTTTATATCAACTTGATATGGTTGGCCTTTTTGTAACTAGATAGTCGGCCAGTCACTAAAAGACATAGTCGGCCCATCTATAGTATTTAGTTATAACCCATTACCAGTTAAAATGGCTTTCATTATAACTATCAGGACTTTCAGTTATACAGAAGACCTTTCCAAACAATGAGTTCATGTAATTGTGGTTCCACTGTAATTGCAAGCTGGAGTATTTTATAGACTGCCATGAATTTCTTCAAAGCAGTCTGAGTATGGAACTTTTCCCACATAAATATTTACTGTACCTAACATGTGACTGCTTACTTACCCGACATTTAGATGGTCTACGAGTGCCTGTGTAAGATCATTAGCTGCTGCAATGCAATCTTTTCGTTTTTGTTCTGAAATTTAAACAGGTGAATCTTAATAAAAATGACAGGAGTTAAAAGACTGTAACAATTTGATGTTTTGTTTTACAAAATAAATACCTACCAAACTGACTTACCTTGTACAACTCTTTTAGCCGCTTGTCGTGCTTGATGCTCTTTTATCAGAGAAGATAACATTCTGGTTTAATTTATAACTACCACTGATGTATTTATCTGGACATAAATATTCAAGGAAATTATGTAGATAACGTCTAGTTTGCCTTACTTATCCGCAGAAAGTTTTATTCAGGTTTATAGCTTGCATATTAGGCTTCTTTTTATGTGGCTTGTGCGGATTGCGGAGTATGGATAGAGATGTTAATTGAATTTTAAAAACTCGTTTTGCTTCATTTATTTTACAGTGGAATCATGTGCCAAGCAAGCAACATTTATTTATTTACATTATATTTATGGCTGTGTTCCACTTGACGCCTATTTCGTTATTTTCGATAATTTTGACCACAGTTGTGTCTATGGATCATATTAAATGTTAGACCATAGACGCATATATGGTCAAAATTATCGAAAATAACGAAAACGCGTTAAGTGGAATACGCCCTTAGGGTGCGTACCACTTGCAGTTAAATTCGCCAAAAATGATAAAAACTGTCACACTCCTAATAAGGGTGCATACCATTTGAAGTTAGATTCGCTAAAAACGCTAAAAACGATCACACTCCCAAAAAGTTGTTCCACATGGGTCTTGGCGTTATTTTCGCCATATACGCTATGAGGCTACTGGAACAGTTTGAATTCCCTACATCTAATGTCAAAAGTGACAGAAGTGGCAAATTTTAGTGGCATTCTTAGCGTTCTTATCCTAAATGGAACAGGGGATGACAGTTACAAACGATCACAGTGATCACAACCACAGACGCAGAGTGTGATTAAAATTATCGAAATTAACGTTCTTAGCGACTAATGGAACACGCCCTAAGTTGTTCCACATGTGTCTTGCATTATTTTCGCCATCAACGCTATGAAGCTATGGTACCACCAACTTAACTGTGCAGTTTTCGAGGGCGCTACTGGTCAAGGAAATCAACTACAAACTGTCACAATTTGAAGGAAAGTTTTAGTTCATTTTTCTGCCACCTGAACAGATAAGTTGGTGGGACTGTACTGCACGGCTTGTAGAATCTATTTCTAATGTCAATGTCAGACAAATGTCATTTAGTATCGTGGATACATGTTTTAGGTTGTGGAGTTACTTTTGCATATTATGAATACGACTCACGTCTAGAGAAAATGGATACAAATGTTTAAGCTGTAATTGCTTTGATAATGGCAAAAATGGTAGAAGTATCATCATCCAATTCATCCAACGAAGATAAAGTCGTGTTAAATTTAACATTGGCTACTATTACTTCCAGCGTACAACAACAAAAAGAAAGCTAAAGCCTCGTCTTCAAAACTTCAGTGCAATGATAAATGTATACAGTGAAACTATTTGAAGTTAGATTCGCTAAAAACGCTAAAAACGATCACACTCCCAAAAAGTTGTTCCACATGGGTCTTGGCGTTATTTTCGCCATAAACGCGATGAGGCTACTGGAACAGTTTGAATTCCCTACATCTAGTGTCAAAAGTGGCAAATTTTAGTGGCATTCTTAGCGTTCTTATCCTAAATGGAACAGGGGATGACAGTAACAAACGATCACAGTGATCACAACCACAGACGCAGAATGTGATCAAAATTATCGAAATTAACGTTCTTAGCGACTAATGGAACATACCCTTAGGATAAGGGTATGTTCCATTTGTGCGACTAACCACAGACGCAGAATGTGATCACTGTGATCGTTTGTAACTGTCATCCCCTGTTCCATTTAGGATAAGAACGCTAAGAATGCCACTAAAATTTGCCACTTCTGTCACTTTTGACATTAGATGTAGGGAATTCAAACTGTTCCAGTAGCCTCATAGCGTTTATGGCGAAAATAACGCCAAGACCCATCTGGAACAACTTTTTGGGAGTGTGATCGTTTTTAGCGTTTTTAGCGAATCTAACTTCAAATGGTATGCACCCTAAGAACGCTAAGAATGCCACTAAAATTTGCCACTTCTGTCACTTTTGACATTAGATGTAGGGAATTCAAAGGGCCTGTTCCATTAGTCGCTAAGAACGTAAATTTCGATAATTTTGATCACATTCTGCGTCTGTGGTTGTGATCACGTGATCGTTTGTAACTGTCATCCCCGTTCCATTTTTGGATAAGAACGCTAAGAATGCCACTAAAACTTGCAACTTCTGTCTTTTTTGACATTAGATGTAGCGTTTAAGGCGAAAATAACGCCAAGACCCATGTGGAAAACTTTTTGGGAGTGTGATCGTTTTTAGCGTTTTTAGCGAATCTCACTCAAATGAAACGCACCCAAACTGTTCCAGTAGCCTCATAGCGTTTATGGCGAAAATAACGCCAAGACCCATGTGGAACAACTTTTTGGGAGTGTGATCGTTTTTAGCGTTTTTAGCGAATCTAACTTCAAATGCATACAGCCATAACTTAACTGCATACAGCCATAACTTAACTATAACTTTCTTAATCAAAAATATTTTTCCGTGAAAATAAGCCAAATCTCTAAAGACAGATAAGTAACAAACTCCAAACTGTAGTCGCCGACCGTTTTTTTTTTATACCTGAGACGATAAAGGGCAAATGTTTTGATACATTAACGTTTAAGTACTGTCCTGTCTACTAAATATTTCTTAATAACAAAGTGTTAACAGGTTGGACTATCACGGACAGTATTTCCTTTTATTTCATATGTGGTGGTGGTGTACCACGGTTTGCGTCGTATGTCCAAGGGAAGGTTTGGATTCACAGGCAAACAACTCAATGAATGTTCTCCACTATGATATATTATCGTCACATACAACGCTTATAAAATTCCGCGCACTAGCTACTAAAGCACGACAGACGGAAGACAATAGAAGGAGTACGTGCGAGATAGTTTTGAAGGAACAAGAACAGAAATGATAGATAGCTTAAAGCGATGCGAGAGTGCGTAAGTAATTGCGGTAGCTCGAGCGACGTGAGCTTCGCGGCAAATCGTATGAAACACTGGGTGGTGGACCGCCGGCCGGACGACCGGTCCAGCTGCGCCCGCACAGCTAAGCTCCGCCCCTTACATGCACTCGCTATACAAACAGATTTGACGTGAACGGTTGTCCGTCCGCTAATTAATATTAATATAATATGCATGTACAGTAAAATAGTTTGATATGATGATATTTGATTCTAATACAACATGATACTATATAAAACTATATAATAATGCACTTAATATATATTTATTTCTTTGCTTTATAATTATACACTTGTATATATATTTATTAAGATATTCATATATATAGTCCAGTACAATGCGTTTATATAATAATAACGTATATTGTTAATACTAAATTATGTTGTTATTATTATATATTTCTAATAACATATTTATTACTAATACATATTTATTAATAAAATAAATGGGAATAAAATTTAATAATTAAGTAAGTAGCTCCGCTACATCACCCCCCTCCTGAGACCGTCCCTACGGGCGATAAAAGTCAGGAAGTTTTACCCTACGTCCTGATCTTGTTGTTCTGACGATGTCATCTTTGGTCTTAGGTACACCTTGATTTGTATCGTGAGAAGTTGTATGTGTTGGTATGGGTGTAGGTGATGAATGAGATGATGTGGTACAGGTAGTTGTATCACGTAGTATGTAGGCGGGCTTCAACCTGTCTATAGATACCGTGACCGGCTTACCGGTAACCACTATTTTAAAAACTTTATCTCCCCTTAGAATGACCTCATGTGGTCCTGTGTATGCGGGTTTCAGCGAGCCGGCCACAGTGTCGTCACGAAGGAAGACATGGGAAGTTGTGGCCAGGTCTTTATAAACGAAAGGAGAGTGATGTCCGCTATGTCGTGATATAAGTGGCGGTTTCAAGTCCTTAACAAACTTGCGTATTCGAGCCACATAGTCAGTAACATCAAGTGATGCATCATCAGACGGCTGAAAAAAATCACCTGGCAAGCGTAAAGGCTCTCCGTAAACGAGTTCTGCAGAAGATGACTTCATATCCTCTTTAAAAGAACTGCGGATGCCTAATAACACCAAAGGTAACGATTCGACCCAACAGCTATTAGCGTGGCAGGCTATCGCGGCTTTCAGTTGGCGATGGAACCTCTCCACAATACCATTGGACGAAGGATGGTAAGCCGTTGTGCGTTTGTGATCGAAACCGGCAATATGTGATAGCGTCTTGAAAAGTGCCGATTCGAATTGTCGGCCCCTGTCTGTAACAATTTTGACTGGACAGCCAAAACGTGAAATCCAACCACTCAGTAAAGCTTTTGCCACTGTTTCAGCGGTCATATCTGTTATAGGGATTGCCTCCGGCCAACGAGTAAATCGATCGATTGCCGTGAGGCAATATCGGAAACCTTGACATAATGGTAGAGGACCTATCAGGTCAATGTGTATGTCACGAAACCTACCGCGTGGTAATGGATATGTGCTTAGTGGTGAAAAGACGTGTCTATTCACTTTAGAGCGTTGACACGCTAAACAGCTACGTACCCATTCACGGCAGTCCTTGCGCACTCCTGGCCATACGTAACGATCTGTAACCAATTTTATAGTAGCTTTGGCTCCAGGGTGTGAGAAACAGTGCAAGCTCTCAAAAACCTCTTGTCGAATACTCTTAGCTACATAAGGTCTCGGGGTAATACCACGTACATCACAGAAAAGTTCAATGCTTGTGCCAGGTAGTTTGACTTTACTCAAATTTAACGACGTATTTCCAACGAGAAGCTGCTTCAGTTCTGGATCGGACATTTGTGTGGTAGCTAACCGTTTGTGATCAACTGGTTGCACAATCTCTTCAACCCGGGATAAGGGGTCAGCAACTACGTTGTCTTTACCTGAAATATGGCGAATATCGGTGGAAAACTGAGATATAAAATCTAAGTGACGATACTGCCTAGGCGAGCAGTTTTCTTTTCTGGTGCTGAAGGTGAATGTAATGGGCTTATGGTCCGTGTATATGATAAAACTGCGAGCTTCGACCATGTGCCTGAAATACTTTATCGCTTCATAAATAGCGAGAAGCTCGCGGTCATAAGGAGAATATTTGGTTTGGGCGCTGCTTAACTTTCTGGAAAAGAACGCTAAAGGTTGCCAAGCATTACCTTTCATCTGCTGTAACACAGCCCCCATCGCAGTATCAGAGGCGTCAGTCACTAAAGCCAACGTTGCGCTGTCATCAGGGTGTGCCAGCAAAGCGGCTTGGCATAGACCTTGCTTACAAGCTTCGAAGGCATCTAGTTCATTTTTGCCAAATGTGACAGGATGAGAACCTTTCACAGATCCTGTCAAAAGAACATTTAATGGTGCTTGATGTTGAGCAGCATCTGGAATAAACCGGCGATAAAAGTTCACCATTCCCAAGAACCTCCGAAGCTCCTTCACCGTTTTAGGTGTGCTGAAACTCTTAATGGCCTCTACTTTTTCAGGTAGAGGCTTTGTGCCCTCGGCTGAGATGTGATAACCCAGAAATTCAACCTCAGAAGCTCCAAATATGCATTTGTTAACATTGATCACCATACCATATTCTTTGAGTCTACTGAAAACCTTGTGTAGGTCTTTTATATGACTCTCCTGGTCCGGAGAGAAGATCAGTATGTCATCTAAATACGCATATATGCAATCAAGGCCCCTTAGCATTTCATCGACAAAACGCTGAAAGGTTTGCCCCGCATTTCGAAGACCAAAACACATATACGGGAACTCGAATAAACCGAAAGGGGTTGCGATCGCAGTTTTGCAAATATCGGGTGGATTTACAGGTACCTGATTATAGGCCTTGGTCAAATCGATTTTAGTAAACACAGTGCAGCCAGCCAAGCTATGAGAAAAATCCTGAATATTGCGGATTGGGTACTTATCCGGAATGGTGCGTGCATTGAGTCGACGGTAATCACCGCAGGGACGCCAGCCATCCTTCTTCGGCGCAAGATGTAAAGGAGACGCCCATGGTGACTCTGAAGGTCGACAGGTACCAATCTGTAACATAGCTTCAAACTCTGTCTTTGCAATTTTAAGCCTATCTGGTGCAAGCCGGCGCGGCGTGCAAGACTCAGGTGGCCCTGGTGTTGTGCGAATGTAATGAAGTGTGTTATGTTTAGGTGCTATGTGTATACCAGGTGGACGGGTGATGTCAGGGTATTGTGCTAGTATAGCATGAAAATTTGAATCACCTGACATCACTTTGACCGAAGAAACATCGTCAAAATTTTTTGCAAGCAAAGCCGTGGTCGCGAGCGTTGTATGTCCGTCAACTAGTCGTTGATTTCTTACATCTACAATAATATTATAATGCGATAAAAAATCTACGCCTATTATGGCCCTAGTTACATCAGCCACAATAAACTGCCAAGGAAAGTCGCGGCGCAAACCTATATTTAAAATTAAATTAGCGTATCCGTATGTTTTTATGACGGAACCATTTGCTGCACATAAATCTAAATCAGTTTTCGCGCGACGATCCCTAACAGCTGAACGGGGAAACACACATACATCACTACCGGTATCTATAAGAAACTGCATTTTTGTCCGCTGATCAGTTACAAACAAGCGACCGGATAAAGGACAGGCGTTGGTCGCCATCACGAACTGCCCTACACGTTTCCCGCAAAGTCACACGGTTTCACACACTTATTAGCTTTGTTGCCGAATTCCGAATGGTACCAGCACTGTGGATATTTCCTGTAGTTAGACTGGGATCTTCTGGAATTCGAACGACTGCGATTACGGTAGCTTGATTCATTCCTGGTAGTGGATCGTGACATCCTATCTAACCTTGTTGATAGCACTTGTACTTGGCGGGTTAATTCAGCTATTTGACTAACCATTGCATTGTTACCGTTTGAAGTCGAAGCTACTTGGGGACTGACCGGTACAATATCCTGCAGCCTGTCAGCTAACTCGGCAAGTTCTTCCAGTGAAGCCCTCGGTTGAGATGCTACTATTGACTGCGTGCTACTAGGTAACCGGCTCGTCCACAAGGTTTTCAGGAACTCATCGGGCACACCTGGTCCAGCAAGATGCTGCAGATGACGCAGGAACTGGGAGGGTTTCCTGTCTCCAAGCTCTTCGTGTGTCAACAACTGCTTCACCTTTTTCTCTCTCGAAGCTGACAGCCGTTTGATCAGCTCCGTCTTCAGACGCTCGTACTTGTTGACGGAAGGAGGTGCTGTTATTATGTCCTCCACCTCAGCCGCGTAGATAGGATCCAATTGACCCATGGCATAATGAAAACGCGTTGTGTCCGTCGATATGTTCGCTAACGCAAATTGGCTCTCAAGCTGCGCGAACCATAACGCAGGTTTCTCAGGGTAAAACGGGGGTACCCTTACGCCAACACGATGCACGTCGAAAGTATGACTCGCAGATTCGCTTCGTTCCTTCGGCTCGGTCATATTTGTGTTCTCTGTAGGTCACCAATGTGGTGGTGGTGTACCACGGTTTGCGTCGTATGTCCAAGGGAAGGTTTGGATTCACAGGCAAACAACTCAATGAATGTTCTCCACTATGATATATTATCGTCACATACAACGCTTATAAAATTCCGCGCACTAGCTACTAAAGCACGACAGACGGAAGACAATAGAAGGAGTACGTGCGAGATAGTTTTGAAGGAACAAGAACAGAAATGATAGATAGCTTAAAGCGATGCGAGAGTGCGTAAGTAATTGCGGTAGCTCGAGCGACGTGAGCTTCGCGGCAAATCGTATGAAACACTGGGTGGTGGACCGCCGGCCGGACGACCGGTCCAGCTGCGCCCGCACAGCTAAGCTCCGCCCCTTACATGCACTCGCTATACAAACAGATTTGACGTGAACGGTTGTCCGTCCGCTAATTAATATTAATATAATATGCATGTACAGTAAAATAGTTTGATATGATGATATTTGATTCTAATACAACATGATACTATATAAAACTATATAATAATGCACTTAATATATATTTATTTCTTTGCTTTATAATTATACACTTGTATATATATTTATTAAGATATTCATATATATAGTCCAGTACAATGCGTTTATATAATAATAACGTATATTGTTAATACTAAATTATGTTGTTATTATTATATATTTCTAATAACATATTTATTACTAATACATATTTATTAATAAAATAAATGGGAATAAAATTTAATAATTAAGTAAGTAGCTCCGCTACACATATTTCTATTATTCTTTAACCGAATTAAAACAAAATTGAATCTAAAATCTGTATATTTTATTTTAAATACGTTTAATATAATCATTTCTTCATCCTCCCTTAACACACACAATGAGGGTAAGCCCAAAATGTACATATAACTTCCTCCACTCCGCTTCAACTTCAGTGTGTAATGGCCAATGAGTATCTACACTTTGGATAGTGAGCGTATGCAACACGTTCCAGAAGCTTGATATGTCCTGTAAAATTAAATTTATTGATAGATATCTGTGAAGCGATTATGATATCTTCAAAATCTTGTGTTGATATCATCAATTAACCTCTGATTTGAAATCTTATCAGAGACTCAACATCTAAAGTCACTATTCGAATTCCCTAATGGTTGGTTGCAGCATAGACCTTGATAAATAAACCGTTTCTGGAGAGCGTTTACATTTACGTGGTAGAAAACATTTTTTTTTATTATATACAGAATATTGCACTTATATGCAAAAAAACATAAGATATATTATTTTTACATGTATATTTCTATTTTTTTGATATTATTTCTGGCCTACTTGTACTACGACTCAAGTAACGCCGATGCGTGGTATTTGTTCAGTGTGCATATAATAAATGTTCATATGGTTGGTTTATGTTGTGTAAAATTTACAACGTGAAATCCATATGACGTTACCTTAAGCTTCTTTATAGGTGTTTATACAAATATCAGTATCATGGTAGGGAAACACTACAATCTAAATAGCAGCGTTCATAATGCCAGGTCGAATATGATTCACAATATTTGTGCAATTAGTTATCTAAGCTTAAATGTTTTGTTATATAAGACTAATTGTTAACATATAAGTTAATATATATATAAACGTTTTGCTCCACAGAAAAAATAATATCAAACTCTATATACGTACGAGTATATTCGGGGACGCAATGCAAAGCCATGCAGAACATTTAGGGGTTTTGTACTATCTGCGTATGTCCAGAACAGCAGCTTGATATTAGTAATCTTGGATTAAATTTGGAAGGTGTGATGGCTCAGTGGCATTTGTAATTTTGTAATGTAATCCGCATAGCAGGCGTTATTGCAAACATAACATTATTAAAATTATAAGGTTGCGTAATCATTTACAAGTATAAAACCAATTGCAAAATTGGTCTTGTTTGTAGTACAACGTAAGTGGTACTATAGATGTCGCTCTATCCCAATACGATGGTTAAAGAACGATAGGAAAGATTTAAGTTATGACGTCATGTCATGTTAGCTCAATTGGTTAGAGCATACCCCGGCTCAAGGGGTGGATGGACGCGGGTTCGAATACCGAACATGACTTAAATTTTTTCTATCGTATATTTGTAATTATTTTTTATTTTTTTATGCCTGATAGGTTAGCCTTTGACCACTATCTCACCTGATGGTAAGTGATCATGTGGTCGAAGATGCTGTTCAGGCTAACCTAGAAGAACTGGCTCTCAAGGACAGCTGCCGGAACACACCGTTAGGTGCTTGGCAAAAGATTTTCTACTTGAGGTTGGTAGCTAGCCAGGCGGGCATTCGCAAAATGCCCTACCACCATGCTATAACGACTGCCATCCTAAGACGACAACCGGGACCGACGGCTTAACGTGCCCTTCGAAGCACGGAAACGCTCAGTAGTAATGTCACTAACGGTCACCCATCCAACTCATGACCGAGGGCGACGTTGCTTAACTTTGCTGATCGGTTGAGAACAGGTAAGTAAACTTCGCTACGAGCGCTTCAAAATAATTAATAATAATTTAACGTAATTTTGTAATAGCTACAATCTGCCCAGCAATGTCTTAGTCTGACTATCTGAGGCGTCATCAGTTTCCAAGGTCGTGTCTAACGACATCGGGAACGTTCGGTCGTTGCCGACGCCTGGTAGTATTTCTATCTGACTGATCTATGATCAGTGTTGCCAGACATGCGATAATTATCCTAGATCCACGATATATTTGAGTATAATGCTATAAAAAATAATAAGTGCGTATCGCACGATAGTTTATCAAACGTCTACGATATTTTTCTCAAATACCTACACGATAAATTTGTAATGAATTCAGATCTCTGTAACGAAACGCAACTGTTTGTAATATGTTTCTATAATGTATGACATTCCAGACTCCAGTCGAATGAGATGTGGAATGTAATATGATTTTTTTTCCAAAACACTTCAATGTAGTTCACTAAAAAAGCCGACACCATCTTAAAACAACTACTTTTAATGGCATAGTTTTGGCTGATCAGGCTGTTTAAGGCTATGACTGTAGTAGCGCAAATACCTGCTGAATTGATTTTATACCAAACCGAGTTCGATTGAGGGAATGAACGACTCAGGAATTAACAGACCTGAAAAAACCAGCGCCCATCAAAGCCTTCATGCCTCATCCGCAGAAATTCTGAGGAAGAAATGGGAGAGTTCTGATTCTGAGGAACAAATTAATTTTACATTAACATTATAATAACATACATACATATTAAAAAAACAAAATATTATTTACTTTTAATTTGTAGATGAACAGAAAGAACCTGCTTGTAGTTTTCAGATAATTACTCGTAGGTGGTCTCCCAACATTTAAATTGCCTAATATGATAATTATTAGTAATAGGTCCTAACTAGATTTAGGATCTACTTAAAAAATAACGATATCTGTTAAATTGCCACATCCTAAATTTTCGCCGTATATTCTATTATGTTTTTAGACAAGGTTGCGAAACGTATAAAGTTGCGATAAAAACACGATAATTTTGCATTAAATCTCGGATAATTTTTAACTCACGGATCTGGCAACACTGTCTATGATCAACACAGATAACAGATCAGTGATAAATGTCAGGTGGTTGGTTGGTTAATTGGTTATAATTTTAAATGAAGCGAGTTTATTTATTTTAATGTTTTTCTAATTAGTTGCTGGTGCGGTGTGGCATAAATTTAGTGTTTATCATAATTTATTAATCTGAGGTTTATCTACTTCACTGCCTTCGAGATACTGTTAAAACTATTTGTAACTTGCTTCCGTAAAAATTTACTTACAATTAATTTGACCTATGGTTTCTTTAAAAATAAATTATACATAAGTTTTACAAAATACTCAATAAGAAACATGTCTTTGGATTCCACACCCAGAGTTCTCTCAATTCAGAGTCATGTTGTCCATGGCTATGTGGGAAATAAAAGTGCTGTGTTTCCTCTCCAGGCAAGTATTTACTTATTTACAATGTTTTTGGTTCTGGTTTAGTTAATAAAACATCGATTTAATGGGGGTGGGGGGTAGGTGCGGCATTTGGGTTGACCCCCCCCCCCTTGAAGGGGTATTTGCGGCCCCACTCCCTCCTTTCTAAGATATAATTTTCTTTAATATTTGACTCTTTGATGGGCTCTCGTCAGAACTCTCGCTATATCGCCCCTGAGTGTCGCTTCACCCACTCGACCTACGGTCCGCTATGGAACTCTATGGACAGCTCCACTTGCCACCTCGCCCCTTTGCTACACTTGGCCTCATGGGCTTGCTCCACTCAGGATCTCCATAGAGAGCTTTAAGCTCCACATTTTTTATACACACTCTAGGGGTAGGGACCACAAGACCAGGTGTAATTGGTGTGCTCTGTGTCGGATCTTTGACTTACTTTGCCCCGGCAAATTTTTAAATATTTTATTATAATTTGTCAATCCATGCTCCACGGATGCCTGAATGTGTTCGTTCACATCATTCTTGCGTCTGTCTCTATTTAGACAGCAATCTATACACACGAACATAGCTATAATGTTTCACTTTGAAAACTATCGCAAGTTTTATCCATATTAACTTATTAGGAACCGGCTAGGACCCGCGTTATATTTACTGGAAAGATTCCAACCAGTTATGGACTGTTTTGAATCCTTTGTCTGGGAGTCACGATTGTATAATGCGGGTCCTAGCCGGTTCCTAATAAGTTAATAGCTATAATGTATTGTAACTTGTATGGAGCATCTTATTTTTTATTAACACTTTCACAAACTAAAGATTTGATAAAATACTATTTGCTTTCTAATTTGCAAACAATTCAGTGTTATTTAAACATGAAGTTTGATGTTGATGATGAAAGATCATATGATCTGGCAACTTACATTGTGGTTGTTGCACTAACTCCAAAATCTTCTGGATTAGTAAAGAAATTGATATTGAATGGCAGATTTACTTAGTTGTAAGGTGCACTGGCTTTTGGAAATGAAATCAAATTCTGTCTCCAGCATACAGGCAAAGATCATCTTTAGTAAGTATGCAAAAATTACAATGATCCAATTTTTAAACAAAGCAAATTATTAAGTTTAGTAAAACTCCAGCTCTTAAATAAAACACATTTGAGCATTGGTCTAATGCATACGTGAAACAAAAAACTCTCTGAGGAATCCATAAAAATCTAGTAAATGTAGTTGTAAAGTAATATTTGGTACAATGATTTTCTCTCACAAGTAGCTTTCGCTAAAGTGAACACGATGATTTAGAAAATATCCACCACACTGGTGGATATTTTCTAAATCATCGTTACTTCTTAAATCATCGTTCTTTTCTATTATATTTGTCATCCATCATACATTATGGAATCGGGCATCTACAAATTTTTCAGATTTGTTTTCAGGGTTCCAGCGCTTAAGTTTTATTTAATTGCTCTTCGTCATTTGCTTCAGAATTATCTTGGTACTCCTTGTTGAGTCCACTAAAGATCTGCACGATTCCTACAAAAGTTGGCATGCATGTTGACCTCAATGCCCTCAACGCCATCGTGTTGGTTTAACTCCACACAGAAGAAGAAATATATGTACTTCTTACTAGTCTCGCCTTTGTATCTGAAACAGCGTTTCCAGTTTCGACATCTTACTCACGACCTGTCTCTACGCTCTTCTAATACTCTAACACTTACGAGTACAATACCCCCCCATACTTCCCAGTATTATAATATGTCCTTTACACTACAGGCTGTACGGCTATGGAATGCATTACCACTTAACATTAGACGTGCTAAATCTCTCACAATATTTAAAACAATATTAAAGAATCACTACTTATCAAGTTTGTAATATAACACTGCTTATAATGATATTATATGTATCTATATAAATTGTATTAAGTATAAATTATATAAAGTATGTATGTATATATTTGTATGTATGTATTATTGTATGTATGTATATTTGTTTGTTGGTATATGTATATTTGGTTTTTACCAAGTATTTATTATATGTTGGAATTTATGTACATATGTAAAATATTTATCAAAATGGTGAATGTAGAAACTTCATTTCTCTTAATTGTTTTTTATTGTTACTGCATATATTATATTGTTATTCTTTGTTCACCACTGTGTATCTTGAAACGTGATACTGTCATACAAAGGTTGTCTGGAAGAAATCGCTACATGCGATAAGACCTCCCATTGGTTAACATTACTATTATAAGATTATTTAATGTATTTTTGGTGTGCAATAAAGAATTTTGTATTGTATTGTATATGTACTTCTCACCATGGGATGCATATTGCCTCTGATGTTAGTTTTTTGCTAAAGCACAAGCTGCCCCTGAAGTGCTGATAATGTAAAATGAAACTAGGGTATAAACACATTTTGCAAAAACAACAAAAAAATTACAAATAAATAAACATCAACAATTTCCCTGATCACAGACATCTTTTTTATTCATGTTCATCAGTTATTAAGAAGGTCACTTCACTATGAATTTAAAATAATGACCATGATTACTTTGTAGCACTGTTTTTTAATCAATCTAGATCCATAAACTTGTTTATTTCTCTGAAGAATAACAAAGTTATCAATATTTTAACATGCACATAATCTGTTATCCATTCTATATTTTTAATTATCATCGAAACCTTCTGTTTTTTAATAAGCTTGATATTTCATGTATGTCTTCATAGATAAATCTGTGACTACAATCAGCCATAATGTCCACCGTTGAACAAAGGCCTACCTCATTAGGGGGGTTTTGCATAATCCTCAAGCTTGGCAAGGTGTGTTGGGGCCGCAATGTAAGATACATACACAATACATAGCCATATCCCTTCCTTTTGGTAATTGAGTAATGAAAAATACAATATTCTCCACAGCTGAGACATAACCACGGTAATATTATCTATATAACATTACTGTGACATAACATAATATTGTTTACTTATATGTGTTGGTGTTGAATAAACAATTTGAAAAAACTGACTTTCAAGAATATGTTAAGTTAGACACAAATAACACTAAATCATCATTCTCAGAATGCCTCATATTGCGTGTGTTATGATGGTACTTCATGGTAAATTTGAAAAGCAAGAATAAGAGGCAAGCTATGAATATATGTAAAGAAGTGTAACCCTCATACAACTGATTTGAATTCAAATTTATCAAGTTCACAGTAAACAATACATGAACCATCTTCCCAATTAAATTGGATTGCTTAATTGATTTGGTGCTAAAAATGAGTGCATTCGTTTGGTCGCGTCAATATAATGTTGTTGCGTTGCAAGGTACCTACACTTTTTAAACCACGCCCGCCACAGTAAGGTATGCATTCTGCTGTTTTTGAGCTTTATTTAATATTTTTCGATATTTATTCATTCGTATGAAGACAAGGCATGTAAAGGACAGGAAAACAAATGAGCATTTTCTGTTAATTTCATCATCATCAGCAGCCGGAAGACATTCACTGTTGACCAAAGGCTTCCTCCATAGAACGCAACGTTAAGGACCACGTCTCGGCACGTCCACGATTTGGCATCGCTGAAGAGTCTGCAGTACGGCCCAGGCTTTGATTGAGTTGAAGGCTTTTTCATACTCTACAAACGCTTAACACAATGGCCGATTATATTCCTCAGATTACTGTATAATCTGGCGGAGCGTATGGATGTGGTCTATGGTGCTAATGCCTTTTCAGAACCCGGCTTGTTCGGGAGGCTGGAAGTCATGAAACCTTCTTTCCTCAATTCCGGAGGACTGAATACTCGTTTTCCACCTGCTCATAAGTTCTGTCGTGATTACGTTATTAGCTGGCGCCTTGTTGTTCTTAAGCTGTTTGAGAGCCATTCTAATCTCGTATAGGCTGATGTCCGGGATATCTTCGGTATAGTGTCAGTTTAGCTCTCTTGTCCTGAGCTGCACTGACAACGGGTTCTCGTGTCGAGATGTGTAGCTGTCCATAAAACCTCTCAAGCTCTCTCAAGTTTCCGGTTTTAATGAGATGATTCTGCCATCGTCGATCTTCAGCTTCGTCATTTGGCTGTGCCCTATTGACGAATTTTTTTCGATTACTTTGGAGCCTTGATTACGCTCGATTGCGGCCTTTATACCATTTGTGTTGAAGGCTCGCAAGATTTTCTGTTAGTTTGCCATATTCTATTTCACACAATTTTATTCCTCTATCCAATGGTGCAATAATACAGGTTGTGTGATATATTACTGTAAAATAACTTAAATTATTCTAGGATTCCGTGGGGTGCCGGGTTAGAATTGCACCTCCCCATATCATCCCGTGGGTGTCGTAAGAGGCGACTAAGGGAAAAATACTGGAAGGTGGGCAGCAGCGCCTTCTAAAGAACTGCCTTCTTACACTGCGATCCCCAAGCCGCCTGCCAAGCGGGGGGATTATAGCAAACACCCCCTAAATAGGGGAGGCTGTGTTCAGCAGTGGACAATCCGGCTGAAACAGTATTCTAGGATTCAATTAAGGGATATAATATTTTTTTTCTAAAATATATGATATTTTTATTGCTATTCATTGTAGTTTCAGATTTATGCATCACGACATTATGTTTAATTTGTGTTCCATATTCTGTAATAAACAAATTTAAAATTATACTATTACTCGTACTTTATACATATATAAAACACAAAGCCAGCCCTTAGCGGCTTAAGGGTGCGTAATTTAAAAATAAACGGCTCTTAATTCCGATAACATGAGTATACTGAGCATCACGTCAGCAGAAAATAAGAACATAAGTATCACGACAAGACATTCACTTGATCTGATAATCACAACAAAAACTACATAGTTTAAATACTATGACTAACGTATAAATTGCGTGAAATTTCTTCTCTCCATCTTGGTCAATTCAATTAAAAAAAACGAAGGTTTGTTCCACAAATGTCACAACTCACATCAGTTGATCAACTCTTGTACTCTCTTACAGGTGCTGGGATTCGAAGTGGACTTCATTAACACAGTTCAGTTTTGTACGCATACAGGCTACAAACATATCAAAGGGACTATGATACAAAACAATGAGTTGGCTGAGCTAGCTGAAGGTCTAAGCTTGAATGACGTTGACTATTACACACACTTCCTAACTGGCTACTCAAGATCGACGGAGGCGTTGAAACAGATTGCTGAGTTGATCAAGAAGTTGAGAGCAAAGAGTCCCAGTTTGACTTATGGTAAGTAATGATATAAATGAATTACCAAGCATTCCATGGATACACTGATTTGCTCCTGGGTCCAGTTTGTTTCAGAGGAAGAAACTGAAGAGTAGCCTAGGACTTGTAATGCAAGGCCAAGCCCCTACTCTATTATAAACTAGATACTTGTAATGCAAGGCCAAGCCCCTACTCTATTATAAACTAGATACTTGTAGGCCAAGCCCCTACTCTATTATAAACTAGATACTTGTTGGCCAAGCCCCTACTCTATTATAAACTAGATTCTGACTATAGCTGTGCCAGCATAAATTTACTTTTAATACACTCACACTAGAACTACGCACACACTTAAAAACTTTTGCATATTATCATCAAATCAAACCACAATTATCATGTTTTAGTTTCATTAGTAATGAATAAAATCGTTACAGTTACGGCTTAAGTAATATAGTAATAATAGAAATTGCCTTGAAAGAATCTATAATTCCTGTAGGAATGAGCGGACGGGCTGTGGAAAAATTCTTAATTAAATGCCATAAAGCTTACATTAGTACTATTTCCATTGGTCTAAATGGCACGACTGAAGATTGTGAGTGATCGTGCGAGGTAAATTTAAATAGTCATTTTTATTACACGGCGAAGCTACGAATCCCCAAAATTTTTTTTCTTAAGCCAAATTCATAGTTGATAATGACATACTTACACATGACATTATTAACCATGGGGATTTGAGCAAATTGAGGTGTCAAGTCTGGGCCATAGCCCAGACTTGACACCTCAATTTGCTCTGCTCTGCTTGCTGTGTAGGAACACGTGAATCAACTTCTACACAGTCAGCCATACCTTTTCACTTGTTTACTTGTTCAACGCCAGTCAAGAAAATAAGCCATTTTACCGACTTAAAAAAAGGAGGAGGTACTCACTTCGCCTGTATGTTTTTTTTAAGTTTGACGTTGTAAGACCCTTGTTACCTTAGAACTTTTGACTGGGTGAACGAATTTTAATTGATATTATTTTTATTTGAAAGCTGATGCTTGCCGTGTGGTCCCATTTAAATTTTTATTAAAATCGGTCAATCGATTTTGGGTTACACTCCAATAACTGAAAAGGGTTTTCCTATGATATAGTCATTGACAGTGAATAACAATCGATCCCTTAAGTAGCAAAGGTCACTAAAAAGGGTAAAAACATTTTTTTTAATCAAAAATTGGAATCGACTTCAACACTCAATTGTGGAATAACTTGTCGAAGTCGGTACCATGCGTACAATATTGTGATAGTAGGTACTTTGAACCATCATGGTACCGACTGAAGTCAGTTAAGACAAGTTATTTCACACATTTGAGTGCTGAAGTCGGTTCCATTTTTTCGTACAAATGTACAGTAGATATTGATGCATTACGAGAATAAGCCATTTTTATCTTAATGCATCAATATCTTCTGTAGGTGCTACTACTGATTACCCCTTTGTCTCAAATATCTGGCACCACAGCGGCCCCCAAACAAATATATTAACCAAAGAGGTTTGGTATAATATACTGCATATCTCGAGCTTTCCAAAAGGGAAAGCAATAATATTAACACACAACACCTTACAGTTTGCGATCCAGTAATGGGCGACAATGGCAAAATGTACGTCCCAGAAGACATTCTACCGGTATACCGAGACATCCTCCTTCCCCTCGCTGATATCATCACGCCGAACCAGTTTGAAGCGGAACTCATGACGGGACTCAAGATGAAGGATCTAAAGGGAGCGTTGGAAATCGTGAAGGCTCTACATTCGAAAGGAGTTAAGACGGTGGTGCTTTCTAGCACGGACTTGGGAGACGATAAGCATATGATTGGCATCGCAAGTAGTGGAGGTGAGATTCAACATAAATTAGGATGACATTAGTATTTTCGATAGGCCAGTGAATGTCGACTGTGTGAGTATTTGAAATCGTGCCGCGGGCTTAAGCTTCTTGGTAGCATACACCATATCAATACCTTAAAATGAGTGGATGTAAGTGGTCAAAGGCTAGCTAGTAAAATGTTTTGTGTATAAGGTTAGGTGCGAGTTATGTACCTATGAGTATTTTCCTTATAAAACTAGTGGCTGGTTAGTTTAACTCGCGAGTCTATCTTGCATAGCTTACAATTTAATTAAGATTCACTGCGCACGCTGATGGGGGAACAGATAATATGCGTTTCTTCATTATATTTTACCTCTTTATTCACACAAAAATTTATGAGTGCGGGACGCGCCCCTCCGTCGCACCACTCCCCGCTCTGATCGTATTTATTACGGCCAACGACCAAGGAGCATTTTATATTTATTTGTTTACCTATTTATATTTATTCGTAATTATTAGATTATTGCTCACTGTATAAACTACCTAACGCTTTAAAGAGGAAAAAGTAGCAAACAAAAGCTATATGGGTAACTAATGTGCATAGTAGGTATAGCCAATAATATTGGTTTACGTCTTCTATATAGGTCAATAACAACCATTAGGTATACCTCCCCGTGGGGTGCCGGGTTAGAATTGCACCTCCCCATATCATCCCGTGGGTGTCGTAAAAGGCGACTAATTGAATAATTATACTGGAAGGTGGGCAGCAGCGCCTTCTGAAGAACTACTATCTTACACTGCGATCCCCAAGCCGCCTGCCAAGCGTGAGGATTATGGCAAATACCCCCTTAATAGCTGGCTATTCAGTAGTGGACGATCCGGCTGATACAGTACAGTACAGGTATACCTATTCCAAAAGCTGATGAAATTCCCTTATGAATTGATACGACTCAGGAAATCGGCGTCTTTTTTATTTATTCTTTTCCTCGCCGGCCCCTTTAAGTTTATCGGATGAATAAGTTGTTCTAACAAAAAAGTTGCTTCTTGATAAGGATAACAAAAAAGTTATGCAACATTTTTGTTTTTTTTTTATATGGCTTTAGATTTTATTATTGTTTTTAAACCCCATAACTTAGTAATTTTGATAAATTTCCAAACACTGCACTGAATCGACAAAACAGCTCTATGTTATCTGCTCACAAATTTTCACGAGAATCGGTTGAGATACGCGACCTGTAGAGGAGAACAGCCGGTCATACGAAAGCATTTTAGTGTAAGTCGCACTACGTGCTCGCTCGGTCAATATCTAATGCATGGGTGCCTCTTACCAGCTGCATATACATATGCATATAATAACAATAATAATATTTTATTGGATTCATTAGAAAAATAATATTCAAGTTCCTTTAATTATGTACCTATATCAAATTGCTAAAAAGATTTCAATTTAAGATAGAAAGGTATAAACAAAATGTCTAAAGTAATTAGTGAGAAGCAGGTTATTATTAAATTATATTCTATTATATCGCAATATAAGTAATTAGTTCTAATTAGGTATATGAGTTTTTTTAAAGACATCACTGCGGCGGCAAAGCGGCTAAAGGGAAAATTTGTGTGAACCCTCTGTCAATTTTCTAATCTTTTCTAAATATTCCGACGGAAATTGTCACAGCAATGTAACTCTTATCCTCTAGAAACATCATACAAGATCGAGATACCGAAACTGGACGTAAACTTCACTGGTACGGGGGATCTATTCGCGGCGCTGTTCCTAGCGTGGTGGCACAAAACCGGCAATGACGTGAAGCTGACCCTGGAGAAGACTATCGCTACTTTACACGCCGTTTGTAAAGACACCTTCGCTAGAGCCAGAGGTAAGTGTTTTGAAATGGAAGAGCTTCGCCCTCGTATAATTTGATATTCACCTGGAAAAGTTTTTTTTATCCGCCAGCGTGGAAAATGTTTTTAAAATTCGAGTGTTTCTAAAATTCCATTTATTATTTTTTTTTATTAAATAATTGAAATGTGGATGGATATGATATGTAGCTGCAACACTAAACTGTATCCCCCGATTTTGTTATCATTTGTTTTTTTGAGTTGCGTATGGAAGCAATTAAGACTTTTTTATGTTTTTTTGTTTTTATGTTATTGGGACGGAACAAGCTCGAGGCTCACGTTAAGCGGACTAACCTCTGCCTATAACAGATGCATTTCATAACAAGTCACGAATTGCACTGCGCCCGTCTGCGCGCTGTTAAGTCTCATGTGTCTGTAATTTCACTGGCTCTCAAGGACTGCTGCCGGAACACACCGTGAGGTTCTTGGCGACATATTTTCTACTTGAGGGTGTTAGCTAGCCAGGCGGGAAATCGCAATATGCCCTTCCACCAAATGGTGAAGCTCAAGCCGGCGGTGGGGATCGCACCAAAGTACTGCGGCACGGCAGTCCATGGCAATTACCGCTCGGCCATCATTGCTTCAAAATTGTATTCACGTCAAAAAATGTCGGTCTCCTACTTCTCCAAGAAACAGGCGGTATCTTATTTTGTGTATACATTCCAACAATCATATTTGTTGCAGCTGTACAACCAACTGGCACGATCCCTTGCAGCCTCAAAGAGCTGCGTCTCGTTCAGAATAAGGGGACCATCGAAGACCCTACGATAGATATCAAGGCGACCAAAATCAACTAGATTAAGCAAAATACATCGTTATTAGTACCTATTTACCAATCTTATATCAACTCGAGTTCACCAGGTGTGTATATTGTTTCATTTTATTGAATCAAAAACGATATTGTTTTGTATTGCATTCACACTATTATCAAACGTTTGCATCGCGTGCATTTTTATTAAATTTTATCCAAGGGCCAATTTCACCAAAGTGTATACGGGGGTAACTTTAATCTCGGTATCCAACAAAATGTGATAGACCTTTGTCACATAAGACGAACAGCAAAGTCCAATGACGTTGCAGTGCTTAAAATTTTCCATGATACTGACTTATGAAATTTTACATCTGACGGATGTAGCAAATGTTATCCAAGACTAAAAAATTATACCGTCGAATTTGGCGGTATAGTCAAATGTAGTAAAGCTGCATTAACTAAAGACAAATATTTATTTCCTACAGCTAACCCATATTCTATAATATGTCCACGCTGCTGTCGCATGTCATATGTGAATCCAAACCGAGGATTTATTTTTTTTATGAAAGGAATCCAGCAATATTTAAAATCTGCTACTAGGTTTTTGAAGCGCTCGTAGTGGAGTTTGCTTACCGCAAAGTTAAGCATCGTCCGCCGCGGTCATGAGTTGGATGGGTGACCGCTAGTGACATTACTACTGAGCGCTTCCGTGCTTCGCAGGGCACGTGAAGCCCCCGGTACCGGTTGTTTTCTTAGGATGGCAGTCGTTATAGCATGGCGGTAGGGCATCTTGCGAATGCCCGCCTGGCTAGCTACCACCATCAAGTAGAAAATCTGTCGCCAAGCACCTAGCGCCAAGTTCCGGCAGCTGTCCTTGAGAACCAGTACTTCTAAGTTAGCCTGAACAACATCGACCACACGACCACTTACCATTAGGTGAGATAGTGGTCACAGGCTAACCTATCAAGCATAAAAGAAAAAGGTTTAAACGATCGCAAAAGCCACATGTTGATGGTAAAGTACAAAGTTACCAGATCATTAATTAAACCAAATAAATATTGATGAAATTGGACCTTACTAACAATGAATGAACCTACAATAATGCCTATCACTGTAATGTGTTTGAGAAAAGATGTAACGCGACAACTGCTTATTTAGAATTGGAAAACGAAATAACCTATATTCTCGTTATTTAGCCGTATTTTTCCATCTATGGTAAATTTTGTTTGGAACACTTAAAATATTAGCTCTTTTCTTATCAGCTTAATAGTTACGGTATTATCACTTGGTAACTACGATAGTAATACAAGATAAGGTAGACCTTGTACTGAGATTGCTAGGTACAAGATTATAGTATAGTTGGGTAGGTACAATTAATTTTATCGTAGTTAAATATGTACATGTTGATTGTTTTTTGACGTTTATGTTAATGACAGTTGCAAATTCTATTTATGAAATATTTAACTGTTACATGTTATAGTGTTTTTGTTTTGTGATAATGACAGTGATAATTATATTATCTGAAATATTTGAACGCGAAATCTCAGTACACGTGCACACGGTACGGAAAACGTGTGAAATATTGTGTTTTTATTATTTTGTTAGGATAATCTTGAAGCGCTCGTAGCGAAGTTTCTTAGCTGTTCTCAACCGATCAGCAAAGTTAAGCAACGTCGCGCGCGGTCATGAGTTGTATGGGTGACTGCTAGTGACATTACTACTGTGCGTTTCCGTGCTTCGGAGGGCACGTTAAGCCGTCGGTCCCGGTTGTTGTCTTAGGATGGCAGTCGTTATAGCATGGTGGTAGGGCATTTTGGGAATGCCCGCCTGGCTAGCTACCACCCTCAAGTAGAAAATCTGTCGCCAAGCACCTAACGGTGTGTTCCGGCAGTTGTCCTTTAGAGCCAGTACTTCTAGGTTAGCCTGAAGAACATCTTCGACCACATCGTCACTTACCATCAGGTGAGATAGTGGTCAAATGCTAACCTATCAGGCATAAAAAAAAAGAGCTGAGTCATAAGACAATATGCCATCCTAGATTGCGTAATTTCACGGAAAGTCACCACAGACTAAATCATAGATAGATATAGATACTATTGAAATAAAAGGATCTCCATGAGTAGACACTATTCGCGCCAATATGTGGTGACGGACGCTTAGTGGAAAGCCTTCTCATGGTATATGATAGGATGTATTATTACTAGAAAGGTTACTTAAGGGTGAACTGGCCGGACCGTTCTCCATACAAACGCCGTAGGGTGATCATCACTGCCTTATTTGCGGATTTAGGTCCAAAACAAAGCATAATACCGATTGATCTCGTCATTACCTAGGCTTGTATGATGCCGAAATTTTAATAAGATAAATTAACTTGAGAGTTATGAGCTTCGAAACATTTTCATATAACATTATCAAGGCTCATAAGTCATAACTTTCAACTTAATTATCTTTTTAAAATTTCGGCATCATACAAGCCTAGATAATAACGAGATCAATCGGTATTATGCTTAATTCTGGACCTAAAGTCTCAAATACGGGAGTGATCATCCTACGGCGTTTGTATGGAGAAGCGACCGGCCAGTTCAACCTTAAAGATAATTTCACTAACTGACTATCGACGCGTCTACGTATAATATATAATATAACTATATATATATATTTATGAATGAATATACGTTTTTTTTTCATGTTATATCCAAATACCTGAAAAAGTGTTTCGCAGCCTTATTAACTGGATAACATGGTAATTGGCACGTTTGTTGATCGTCACCAGTATTGTAGGCGAGTGTAAATCGGTCTTCTAAGAAGTATACCAATCAGAAAAGGGTGAAAAAGGACCCGACTTGTAACGCTGAAAAGTATGAAAAAACTAGTGAAACTAGCTCCTATTTAGTTTTGAATCAGCGTCTGACTTCAACAAGTTATTTCATAGTGTCAGTATTTAAAGGCGGTTCAGTTTTTTTTAATAGTTTATGTAATATCTATTATTTCTTGAAGCAGTGATAGCTCACGAAGCAGTGATGGCTCAGTGGCATTGGCTATAGACTGCCGCGCAGCAGGTCCATGGTTCGAATCCCGCCCAGAGCTTGAGCTTCACCGCATGGTGGAAGGGCATTTTGCGAATGCCCGCCTGGCTAGCGACCACCCTCAAGTAGAAAATCCGTCGCCAAGCACCTAACAGTGTGTTCCGGCAGCAGTCCTTGAGAGCCAGTGAAATAATAGGCAAAATGAGACGTTAAGTCTCATTTTGCCTGTTATTTCACTGGCTACTACTACGTCGCAAGGTGATGGGCGCAGTGCAGTTCGTCACTTGTGATGAAATGCATCTGTTATAGGCAGAGGATACCGCTTAACATCAGGTGGGCCTCGCGCTTGTCCGTTCACAATAACATTAGAAAAAAAAATAAGAATAAAAAAGGGTGAAAAAGGACCCGACTTGTAACGCTGAAAAGTATGAAAAAACTAGTGAAACTAACTCCCATTTAGTTTTGAATCAGCGTCTGACTTCAATAAGTTATTTCATAGTGTCAGTATTTAAAGGCGGTTCCTTTTTTTGTAATACCTATTATTTGGTCTATGAAAATTCCGTGAAATTACATATACCGTAGGAATGCATTTTTTAATTTATAAAAAATATTACGCAATACAACCGAATTTTTAAACGCGTTTCGAATATCGCTTATAATACTGATTATTTCTATAATGCTTATATAAGCTGACTGAAGACACTAACTTTAATGGGCAGTCGTGAAGCTTACCATCAAGCGTTCCTTAGTAACAATAAATAAACACTATTTAGTAGATCTTCGTTAATTTGATCATTCCGTATAATATTCATTTATATTTGAATTAATTACTTTGCTCGATGTAAATATTTAAAACTATATTCAAATGGAGCGCGGCGCGGTCCAGTATTGCCGCGGCGGGCGCTCTTAGCTCGGAGTAGGCATTGTCTTGTACTACGGAACTGAAAACCTAAAACATTCAGTTTTTCTAATACTGTCTGACACTTAAGTTCTGTGTCTCGTCCTTTTTTAATTCTAGTTTTAACTCGGATTGTTTTGTTTTAACAAAGGCCGTTATTTAAACCTAGTTTTAACTAGAGAAAACGCGTTATAACATAAACTAGTTATACCGTAACATATACATTTAAATATTTTTAGGAGAAATTTCCGAATATAACGCGAGTTTTAGAATCATAGAAACCTAGCGAAAATAGGGCGAGGGATCCAACTTACTACTATTCAATATACTACTTAGCCCGAGGAATAATTTTGGGATCGTGTGATACACTCTACTTTTTATCCCGCTATGAGAAAAATAAAAGACTTTTAAATCGTACAACTCTTGAATACCATAAATAAAAAATGGTACATATGAACATAATAAAATTATTCTTGGTTAAATTAGAGTAAATTTTTTTTTTTTTAATGTTATTGTGAAGTTACAAGCGCGAGGCCCACTTGATGTTATCGGTATCCTCTGCCTATAACAGATGCATTTCATCACAAGTGACGAACTGCACTGCGCCCAACACCTTGAGACATACCTGTTAAGTCTCATTTTGCCTGTTATTTCACTGGCTCTCAAGGACTGCTGCCGGAACACACCGTTAGGTGCTTGGCTACAGATTTTCTACTTGAAGGTGGTCGCTAGCCAGGCGGGCATTCGCAAAATGCCCTTCCACCATGCGGTGAAGCTCAAGCTCTGGGCGGGATTCGAACCATGGACCTGCTGCGCGGCAGTCCATAGCCAATGCCACTGAGCCATTTTTTTTTTTTTTTTTTTATGCCTGATAGGTTTAGCCTTTGACCACTATCTCACCTGATAGTAAGTGATGATGTGGTCGAAGATGTTGTTCAGACTAACCTAGAAGTACTGGCTCTCAAGGACAGCTGCCGGAACACACCGTTAGGTGCTTGGCGACAGATTTTCTACTTCAGGGTGGTAGCTAGCCAGGCGAGCATTCGCAAAATGCCCTACCGAAATCATCACTGCTTCGAGTGCTTTTATATAATATAAAGATATATAAACTCAAAGTGTTGCTGCCTCGGACAGATCGCATTCGCGCGTTCTTTATTTGTTTTTATTTTCGTGGCACTTAACATATTAAAATAAAAGTTATAAGAAAAATATATAATTATATTTAAACCGATGACAATAAACGTCATTCAAGCTGTAAATGGAAAGGCAGCTTAGTAATAACAGTTACAGTTAAGCTTGAGATTAGGTCAATTTAATATAAATCAATGCAATAATAATCAGTTCGCATCAATTAGCATAAAAGTTATTGTTTAGCAGATATTTGTAACATATTTTACTATAGTTGTGGTGTTTAAAATATGTTAAAAAATATTAATTATTGCGACAAAAATGTTGAGTATGTGAGAATTGACAATATAATATTAAACTATCATGTACTATGTTATTACCGCATAAGGAAAATAATATTGAAAATATTATTATTATAAATCGACCAAAATGTTTACATGTTGAAGTTAATTTTAATTACTATTTTTACTTCGTTGATTTAGTTATTATTTGTGATGAACAAAATCAATTTTTAATACTTCGTTAACTTTTTATAATTATCTTACTGATTTGTGGTAAAGAGTCGAGCAAATTTGCGCTGCGCTTGCTTTGTTACCAGTGTGGTAGAGCTCAGTCAAAAGCTTTGAAGGAATAACGCCTTAAAAAAATTAGCTTCACGTTTTAGTTGTTCTCTCGAGCTGAAGTATAATTCTACCATTTTACTTATTATAGTTCCCCGTGGGGTGCCGGGTTAGAATTGCACCTCCCCATATCATCCCGTGGGTGTCGTAAGAGGCGACTAAGGGAATTATACTGGAAGGTGGGCAGCAGCGCCTTCTAAAGAACTATCTTATCTAACTTTCTTATCCTGCGATCCCCAAGCCGCCTGCCAAGCGTGGGGGTTATGGCAAATACCCCCTTTATAGGGGAGGCTGTGTTCAGCAGTGGACGATCCGGCTGATACAGTACAGTACAGTACTTATTATAGTAGTGCAGGTAGTATTAGCTTCTCATTTTAGGCAATAATAACATCAATATTTTTGCGTTGCGTCGTTTATTATTGTGGTTTAATTTAAAACCATGTATGGGCGAATTTTTGAAGTTACAGTAGCGCAGCGCAACTTATTTTTTTTTTTAACAGAGTGTGTATAATTCGATAATAAAAGACAACTTTGTTTTGTCTTAAGATTTAAGTTGTAAGCAACTTAAATCTTAAGACAAAACTAATTTTACATGTATCTTGCCGGGACATTCTTGACTAAGCACTATATTTCACTTAGCTGCGATTCCCTAAATCCCTTCTGCCCAAAATCTTACTTTTACCCTACGAGTAAATATGTAAAGATATGTAAGTCAAGCTAAAAACAGCAGAACGCAAACCTTACACCTTGGTTTAAAAAGTGTACCGTGCGGCGCAATAATGTTACCTTGACGCGACGAATCAGATGTGATCATTTCTAAACGCCAATCATATTGAATTTGGTGGATTGTGCGTATATTGTTGATTGTGAACTTGAGGAGTCCGAAATCAGAGCGATAACTGTATGAGATTGATAGTGCCTCTTTCATGGCTTTCAAGTGTCAATTATTCACTTCCTGGTTAAAGTAACTCGGCTAATAAAAGTTACAATTATGGTTTTCCGTTTCATAATAGAAAACAGACTTTTGATTAGCAATTCGACGGTTACTTGAAGGATCTTCTAAGTAAATTCAAGTATTCGTTCAAAATCTGTCAACAACGTCTTTAAATATATATGTGGAAAATAATTTTAATCATGAAGTTTTTACCCAATAATATGGAGTTTGCAATAGCAACGTTTTTGAAACCTATAAAAATGATAAACTGATGAACCAAGAAGTAAGTTAGCGGTCACTTAAACTGTGGGTTAGTTAGTACTACACAGCGATTGTGAAATTCATATTCACGGTTAAATGTGACTTAAACGAGCAATTAGCCTACTCGAGACTTTACTTGAAGGTCGTGAAAGAGGCGCTTACACTTATTTACATATTTATTCGTAGCTTTTAGTCATATACCTATATAAATAACTAAGGTATATTATAGAGTAGTTTGAACGTGTTTAAGGAAAACTGGTTACACATTTGTTCACGGATTAGGTAAAAGTTACATATTAACCTGTGAAGTAGTACGTAGAACTTATATAATTTTAATAATTGTTAATTTAAAAAATGACCATGAAATGTCTTCCAATTAGTATATACTTAGCGATGCCTGTGATAGCTTGTTTTCAACAAAAAACCTTACTTGTCATTGATTTTGATAAAGTGGTAGATTGTACATTCGTCATTTAATGAGAAAACTATCCAATTAATATTGTCTAGTGATCAAATATTGCTACGGGCACTACATACCTATGTTTTTTCATGATTATAAATACCGTAGATGTAAGAAATTTAATAGTGTCTCTAAATTTGTATTTTAATAAAACATTTAAAAATATATCTAGTGACAATTCCGCCTAATGTTCCTGATACGCCGACGTGACGTCACAAACGCCACGCAGCATAACCGGAAGAATTTTCGACGTGTTCGCTTCTACACGAAGCATTCTCAGGAGGTCTTGACTCTACGAGCGCACGATCGAGAAAGATTGATTCTCAACAGAAAATTATGCGGAATTGTCACTAGATATATTTTTATATTTTAAGTGGTTTATTAAAACATTAATTTATTGTTTCCTTAAAATATCGCCTGAATCATTGGATTGAATCCTGAAATATTGGAGTCTAGATAATGAATACATTATCTAGACTCCAATATTTTAATGAACTTTATTTACAGAAACTAAAATATTACTAACGACAAATTTATCACTATAACAAAATCAAAGTGTGTTCATTATGTTGTGCATTTGCCAACGAATAAATATGTAAAGAAATGTAAATCAAGCTCAAAAAGAGCAGATGCAAAACTTAGGGTGAACTGGCCGGCCCGTTCTCCATACAAACGCAGTAGGGTGATCACTCCCTTATTTGAGGATTTAGGTCCAAAACAAAGCATAATACCGATTGATCTCTTCATTATCTAGGCTTGTATGATGCCGAAATTTTAATAAGATAATTAAGTTGAGAGTTATGAGCTTTGAAACATTTTCATATAAAAATTTCGAGGCTAATAACTTTCAACTTAACTATCTTTTTAAAATTTCGGCATCATACAAGCCTAGATAATGACGAGATCAATCGGTGTTATGCTTAATTCTGGACCTTAGATCTCAAATAAGGGAGTGATCATCCTACGGCGTTTGTATGGAGAAGCGACCGGCCAGTTCAACCTTAACGCGGCGAGCGTGGTTTGAGAAGTGTACCATGCGGCGTAACAACATTACCTTGACGCGACCAATCGGATGGTATTATTTCTAAGTACCAAATCAATTCACCAATACAATTGAATTGGGAAGATGTGTTTTGTTAATGAACTTGATGAGTCCGAAATCAAAGTGGTAACTAACTGTATATAAGAGTTACACTTCTTTATATATATATCGTTTGCATTTAGGCTGAAAAATTTTCATTTAGTTCCTCAATATAATACCAAACACATATGTTTTTATTACGTTTTAAAAGATTTTATTATTTAATAATGTTTATTTTTGAATTAACGCATTCTCTGTGGAATACATTATTTGTAAGATTTTATGTTTATATTGCCTTTAAACACTAAGTACAGATTATGCAATAAATGAATTTTTAACTGTTATTTAGTTTTTTAACTTATTTCCCGTAGAGCGTATTGTATAAGTTATTATTACATATTTATAAATTAAATACACAGGACAAAAAGTTGAATGAAGTTCAGGCAACGATTTTATTGATTAAAAGAATAATGGTTAAAATTATTGAATTATTTCCTTTCACAATACTCATTAATAAATTGAGGATTCATATTAAAATAAGTATTTATATCTTCAAAACAGAAACAAGAAGAAAAATTTCTAATATTTTTAATAAACATCATGCTTCCACTAACAATTTTTGTATATGATACTACGAAAGAACGTAATGTGACTAACCACAAAGCACCTGTAAATAAACATTGACAATTAAAAAAAAACTACTATCGACTTTTATATGCAACGACGGCCCCAACTGTCAAGACTAGTAATACTCCATGAAACACCCAAAATATAGAATTGTAGTATCGCAGTATAGTAGCAGCGTCGTTCACTATCAAGCAAGGAGTTAGATATATCAGGCAGAACATCCTCATTATTGAGAAACCAATGTCCCACGGTAATTTCATCTGTAAATAAAAAATACATACAATGCGATTAAAATAAGAATAGGATCGGCCTAGCGCCATGTTGTGACGGCAAAACTAGTTTTTGGCACAGTGTGCAAAAAAAGAAATGATTAAACATGTATAAATCAATAAAGAATATAAAAAGCCCGACTACAAATAATTTATTTTCGTTAAGAGTTTTATCGATCCATTAAAATTAAAACTGCAACTTAATATATTTGTGGACTCGTTTTTAAAAGCCCTTCATTTTGATACCAAATACGATGGCTTTGGAAGAAAAAATTAATTGTTTTTCTCACTATATGGCGTCTAAAATCCATCAGTTTTTTTTAATGTACATAGTGTCACTTGAGCTATCAAGATAAATGTACCACGATATCTCGTACATTAATCGGTTAAGCCGCTTAGAAGTTATGGTGAAATAAAGAAACTCAAAAACGTACATGAACCCTGAAAACTTAACACACGTTTATGTGGGCAGTCGTGTAAAAAAACAAGTAGTCATACGTAGGTATTAGTAGATTTTGATACAAGTGAGCTAAGTTGCTCATTATACACGAGGCTGTGTGTTGCAGCCCGACCCGTAGCCGAGGGCGTGATTCAGCCGAGTGTATACATAATGAGCAAGTTGCTCACGAGTTTCATACACACTTTTTCAACACCCTTGCGAGGATTAAAAAATATATTGCACAAATGCGATACAAACAACATACGAAAATTGTGGAAAATAGCGCGCAAGTTTTTTTATTTGCGCGCGGCAAATGTATGATGGTTACCTATAAACCTCCTTGATGTTACAAATCTGTATTACCCGGTTAAATTGAAAATGCTCCGTTTACGCGCATATAATTTGCAGTTAAGTACTAACTTAACTCTGTAGGGATAAATTACCCGATTAAATTGAAAATGCTCTGTTTATTGCCATATAATTTGCAGTTAGGTACTAACTTAACTTTGTAGGGATAATTCTATTACGCAATAGTGTATAATATTATTATGCACGAGGGTGTTATAGTTCGGTTTATGGCCCTAAAACGATATAGTAAAGCTTACTTTACGAGCAAGGGTGTTGAAAACGAAGTTGTAGATGACTGTAGGTACAGCAAACACAGAAATAATTTGAACTGATTTTATTTCTTAGCAATATTTTTAATTTGAATCGCTTAGCTCTTCGATGCCACATGTCCAACTGAGTCAGACTCATCGTCATCATCGTAACGGGTAACAAAAACAAATATAACAATCACCAAAAACAAATTAAACTGTCAACAAGAACAAATTAAACAGTCAATAAAACAAATTAAACGAGAAGATCAATAAGCACTCGGAAACGTGTCGCGTAGTAATACACTGTCGGAGAAATGAGACCCGCGTTGTCATCAAACCAAGATGGCGTCTGTGCTGTCAAAAATAAGAATTTATTAAAATTAACAATTTTGGGTCACCCATTTAAAATTACGTATAATTTGGCACGGCTCTATTTTTAAGTTTGTTCTGCTGATCATACGTATTAGAGTGAATATGAGTGAAGTTAGCCGAGAGCCCGTCCTATTCTTATTTTAATCGCATTGTACGAGATAAATTAATTTATATGTAGTTGTTTTCAGAACGAATCATAAACTGTTGATCGTGGGAGTTACTATCGCTTTCTGAGGTAATGTCGAGCTCTATTGGATTTTTTATTGTTAATTGGATGTGCCCAAGTAGATAGAAAAGGCTCGTCTCTTACAAAATCGTCCCAAGACATCTGGCGAAACGTGTGCCATGAACTCTACATATATAGGTAGTATTTTGATCATCTGCCTGTGGGGTGCCGGGCTAGAATGTCACCTCCCATCTCATATCCCGTGGATGTCGTAAGAGGCGACTAAGGGTACAATACCGGAAGGTGGGCAGCAGCACCTTTTGAGTGACTGCTATCTTACACTGCGATCCCAAGACGCCTGCCAAGCGTTGGGATTATGGCAAAACCCCCATTAGGAGAGGCTGCGTTCAGGAGTGGACAATCTGGCTGATACAGAATTTTGATCGTTCTCTCTCTGGTCAGTAAAATGTAGTCAAAGATGGTAGTAGGTAGTCTTGGCAAGTAGACTGGCTCTCAAGGGCAGAACCGGGACATACTTGAATTGCTTTTTTATGTTATTGTGACAGAACAAGCCTGAAGCCCACCTGATATTATGCGGACTAACCTCTGCCTAAAACAGATGCATTTCATCACAAGTCACGAATTGCACTGCGCCCGTCACTTTGAGACAGTTGTTAAGTCTCATGTGCCTGTAATTACACTGGCTCTCAAAGACTGCTGCCGGAACAGACCGCTAGGTGCTTGACAACGACAGATTTTCTACTTGAAGGTAAGGCGGGCAATCGCAAAATGCCCTTCCACCATGCGGTGAAGCTCAAGCCAGCGTTGGGGATCGAACCAGGGACCTGCGGCACGGCAGTCCATAGCTATTAACGCTCGGCCATCATTGCTTTGAAACATACGTTCGTTAGGGACTGTTTAAGGCTCGTTTTAATAAATGCTTTGAAGTTAAGATCGATATTAAGTTGCAGTTTTTGACAGATGTTCCATACATTAAGCGTCTAATCTGCATCGATCGAACTCAACTTTGAGATGCATTTGTTAATACGAGCCTACGAGTGGAAGCTTGTCACCGCCATAAAGTCATTGGAGTATATTCGTGGCTTTTGGTAATAAGTTAAGTGTAACCGTGACACAAAGCCAGGTTCAAGCCCAACAAGAAAGAAAGTTCTTTTTCCCATATCCTATTTTGACCAGATACAATTTTTTTCATATCAGTCGCAAATTGAATGACGGGCGATTACTAATTGATACGCAACCTACTTCTTTCACTGGCATGGGAACTAGGGGATACATTTGCAGGAATCATCACTCATAGGAAACATGTATATCCTCAAAGATAGCTATTTTAGTGTTAACGTGTATAATATTAATCACATTGCCGTACAGAAGAGTTGCTCTATAGATATGTAGCTATGCACTACCTCGTGAGATATCGACATTTTGAACATTTCTGTAGTACAATAATGATTCTCAGTATGAACAATTATTACTAAGTAGGTACAATTGTATAAATTCCAATATGCCTGAATATACTCGCAGCTGTTCTAGATACGCAGATTGTACAACAGCTTCTATTTAGATTGATAAGAAGGAAGGTGACCTTACCTACCTACCTCAGTTATCACACAATTTTGTTAGGTAGGTATTGTGCATCGCTACGATAAATGACAAACAAGCTAAACTGACGATATCTATGGCTATGTCGATCACCGAGGCAAACAAACTATTGGTACCTACTCTTACAATACGTATGATTAACTCGGACCATAATTGTGGTTTATCATTATTACACTTATGAAGCAGTGATGGCTCGAGTGGCATTGGCTATGGACTACCGCAGTTCCATGGTTCGAATCGCTTGAGCTTCATCGCATGGTGGAAGGGCATTTTGCGTATGCCCGCCTGGTTAGCTACCACCCTCTAGTAGAAAATCTGTCGCCAAGCACCTAAAGGTGTGTTCCGGCAGCTGTCCTTGAGAGCCAGTGAAATTACAGGCACATGAGACTTAACAACTATGTCTCAAAGTAACGGGTGCAGTGCAATTCGTGACCATCAACGTTAATATGGTTGATTATTAGAGCTCCATATTACTATCTACCCAGATTGTAGGACAGAAAGGCGTGCCCAGCCAAACTCAAACCAGATACTCAAACTAACCCTCAGTTTCAGAATCTGGTTCGATAGTCTTTGAGCTACATCCCTTTTAGGTTTGACAGTTGTCACCAGAAATGAAATTGATGTGCTTTGTGAAGGACTACGTTTAGTCTGCAGTGGAATCACAAAGGCGTGCATTATAATGTTCAAAGGGCTAAACGAATTTTAAAATAGTTAAAGGTAGGTAACCTGTCCACTCGTATCGTAGATATGGTTGTACTCTGACTCCAAGTGTACGTATATCCATAGTGTGGCAGAAATAATTATTTGCTGCAAAGATGGACCACTCCACAAGGTAAACGCGAGAGATGAACAGGCGAGCCTGAAAGAGTCGTATAACTTTTTACCGACTTCAAAAAAGGAGAGGTACTCAATTTGTCTGTATTTTTATGTTTGTTACCTCAGAACTTGACTGGGTGAACCGATTTTGATGATTGTTTTTTATTTGAAAGCTGATGCTTGCAGTGTAGTTTCATTTAAATTTCATTAAAATCGGCACAGCCGTTTTTAAGTTACAGTCCATTAACTGAAAAGTATTTTCTTATGATATAGTCCTTGACAGTGACTGACAATCGATCCCACAAGCAGCAAGGGTCCCTAAAAAAATTTTGTTACCATAAAATGGAACCGACTTCAACACTAAAATCTGTGAAATTAACTAGTCGAAGTCGGTACCATGCGCACAAGTCGGTTCCATTTTTCGATAAACATTTCTTTCGTATATTTTATATCATGAGTTTTATTCTACTGATGAGTATTTTGATCACTGCGGTTGGGAAAAAAGATGGAAAACGAATAAATCTCATATATTATTTACGTAAAAATAAATAAACATATGTTCACACCTAATTTCTTTACTAGCTTTGAACAGGTTTTTGTAAATATTCATCCAAAACCAGTACTGTATAGGCATGTCCCAACCTCGCAGTGTGTCTTTCATCCGGGGACCGACCAGTAGTTTTTCGTTATTGTAAGATTTGAGCATTGAAAAATTGTACTCCTGTCTCAATGCTACCTCTGTACATACACTGAAAATATAATAATATAGGTTAATGGGCAGATACACCTACGTATAATAGTCCATTTTGGTTCAAGTATGTATTCCGAGATGACGAAAAATTGTCTACAGGCAAAATTGTCTACGGCAAGTAAAGCCATCTCCTTTTGACATTTCCGTGGAAATATGTTTCAGTTATATAGAATTGACACAGAATGTGAATAAAATAGCCACTGTATGACATAAGAAAGGGAGAAGTTATCCATGTTCCTAATTGGGGGTTGAACCTATTTGCGCTATATATGTAAAAAATCTTCGACAACTTCATCATTTACTATTAGGTGATATAGCGGTCAGGGGACAAAAAACCGCTGACTATACTGATAAATAGGTAAGTAATTCTATTTTATATTGTAATGTAAGACGACAGTAGTAGAGATAAACGATTTATCAATCATGATACATGTTCAGCGACAAGCCCAAGCTCGGAGAGAAGAAAACAATTCAAAGGTGAAAAGATTTTTATCCTCTCCCCGGGGAGATATGTCTCCATTCCGTGCTAGGCCACCTGGATTTTTTTAAATTTTTCTGTTTGTTTGAACCAGGCGATATTATCGATTATGACTTAATCCGGTGGAATTAAACGTCATAAAAAACCATGCTGATATATTGGAACTAGAATGACGATGCCAACTGGCTGTCCGTCTGTTGTCCCAGCACGTAACGAAACAAACTGAATCACAACTTGGTAGATATTGTTATTTGAATTATTTTTACATCTAATATGTTAGCCTTTCACGACCGTCTCATCTGTGTCGAGGATGGTATCCAGGCAGGGTTAACTTGTCAGGCCAGCATTCGTGAAATGCACTAGGTACCACCAGGAGCGGTGAATCTCAAGCCTGTTTCGGGATTCGTATCATGGACCGCAAGCACGGCAGTCCAACGTTATTTCCACTGGCCCAACCCTCGCTAGATGCAATCGATCGCAGTCGAAATAAAACTCTCAATGCGCTAACTTCAACAGACTGTGTCTAGTGGACGGTCCATGCCCCGGCACCGGCATTGTTTTAGCGGGGTATACTCCGAACCCAGCTTCGGTACACACGCAGGTGCTGAGCAGCATGATGATGATATTCTTCAAGGAGTACATCAGGAGAATCGGCATATTATACAAATAACGTTTCTCGGCGTCGTAATTGTAGAACTTATCATCGTAATATATCTGTGGAAAAGACAACAAACGTTGATCAAGCTAAAGGAAAAACATGTGTTGGTCGAACGGAAGGTTGATGGGGTGATGATAGGATTACATTAAAAAAAAACCGGTACCGGCCTACAGCACTGAAAAGTATGAAATAACTTGTTAATGATTCAATACTGTACTGTAGAGACCGTCCACTGCTGAACACAGCCTCCCCTATTAAAGGGGTATTTGCCATAATCCCCACGCTTGGCAGGCGGCTTGGAGAACTCAGTGTAAGTTCTTTAGAAGGCGCTATGCTGCCCACCTTCCGGTATTTTTCCCTTAGTCGCCTCTTAAGACACCCACGGGATAATATGGGGGGGATTCAATACACTGATCATCAATAAATAAATCATCATGCAACCCATCGGTAAGCAAAAAAAAATGTGCAAGGTCAATAACTCATTTTTGCGAACCTTGACCTTGACTTTCTTTTAGTGAATGTTTTGTTTTTATTTTTAAAATAGCTGAGACAAATAATCTATAAAAATTAAAAAAGAATCATATAGTTATCTACAAAAGAGGTCCGCACTCCTTTTCCCAAAGATTCACCATTACTGACAAAAGGCGATTCTAAAATTTACTCAAGTTATAAGTCTCATAATATCCATACGTTGAAAACGTTGGAAACTGCATAGTATAGGGGAACAGAGGGTAATGAGAGCCAGAGGGTAATTGGAGCGGTGCAACTAGAGGCAAAAATACAGATCGTATTCACTCGTTTACCACTCGGGCGCCTTCGGCACGCTGCTATAGTGTTTCCCTGTAGCGCTAGACTCGCCAGTGCCATGTATTGCGTGACCACGGACGCTTGTCGATTTTTTGGTCCACGCTTGTAAAAAATACGAAATTTCATCGGCGAAGTATGTGTGAAGTTATACATTTGTTACAATCAAACCTGTTTTATTTTATAGCTAATGTTATCAATTTTGTGTATCTGTGCGTATAATTTCGTTATAAACTAGATTCAGTATATTATTTTATTTTCTTTCAAAATGGTGGTAGCTCCAATTGCCCCATATACTTTTTAATATGTTTTTTTTTTCAATTTGTCGCCAAACATAAACCCTTCTAAAATCCCGTTTATATTGATTGATAAAACAGTCCCGGAGCCAGCTACTGCCAATCCTACCATGAACTCTACAAAAACAAGATTCAGTAATTTTATCTGACACGCCAATGAAAACTTATTTGAAGAGAAGGAGAAGAAACATTTAGAGAAAAAAGTTAAAACTAATATCATTGCAAAGAAGAAGGGAGAAAACCAGCAACAAAGAAAGAAAATGTAACGCAGGAAATGAAAAAAATGAACGAAAGAAAGCAACCAACAAATAAAGAAAAAGTAAAAAGAGTAAAAAATAAACTTTTGGAATGAAACTGAGACGTCTGAAGAAGAAGACGCCGGGAATCTTTGCGACGGTGAGACAGAATATTCAGAAGAAGAGACATTGTGTGCTATTTCCTGTGACACAGGAAATAATAACGAAATCTGGTACCGTTCCAGAGGTTGCGGTATATGGGCACATAAATAATGTTCTGGTACTGACAGCCTCGTTGATTATATTTGCGTTTTTTGCTTGGATCCTTAAAGTTAACTGTAATACGGTTATGTTTATATTAAAATGTATATGAATTAGTAAGATTACAGACTGACATAGAAATGTTTAAAGCTAATTTAATAATTAAGTAGCTCCCATTACACATATGGGAATGTATAGGCTCTCATTTCCCGCAAAGTCGGGTAATGAGAGCGATTCTGTTTTTTTCTTTTGAGTTTATCTGTGGCCCAATGCCTGATAATATAACGTTAACACTATGATTACATGATAGCCAAATAAGTAAGGATTTAGTTTCTAATAAAAATTTCCTAAAGTATCCATTAATTTGCCTTTTATTGAACTTTTTCCTTAGTAGGCTCCAATTCCCCCCTTCTCCCCTACAGGGTATACAACCGGGCCCGGGCTAACCTGACGTATCCACTCTAACCAAAAAAACCATCAAAATCAATTCACAACTTGAAGAGTAATCGCGTAACAAACATAAAAAGGAAACATAAGCTGTCAAATTGCGAACCTCTTATGCCTGATTGGTTAGCCTTTGACCACTATCTCAGGAGGGCGCGAGGTCTGCTAATTACATGTTCATATTCAGCATAGATTCATTTAAGATTAATACAAGACAGAATCGGTAGTCTGCTGAGCCCTTATGAATATATGAATCTATGATGAATCTAGTTTGGTTTGACGATATTGCCAACAAAAAAATAAAAAGACGTAAGGTAATTCAGAAAATCATTTCGTTATTATTTATTATTTCGTTTCGTTTTCACATGAAACCGACATTGAATCAATATGACAGATATGATATTAGTAGACTACCAAAACTGTCAAAATTTACCAGGCCGAGTCCATTAAAGATTCATATTGATTAGCAGACTTGACGCCCTGATGGTAAGTGATGATGTGGTCGAAGATGTTGTGCAAGCTAACCTAGAATTACTGGCTCTCTGGTATGTGCATGTACTGATTAGCGCAATGAGCATAAAGACCTCTCGCTCCTGCGTTCACAGAACATAAATTAAAAAAATGCCTACATAAATGTAAAAAAGCGACGCTTATGTAATGCAGAAACTTATGTAAAATAACACCATATTTTGTACCTGAGGCGAGTATTTAGTCCGCAAAAGCGAATAGGCGATTGCACAGACTGCAGCTTTTTTCAGTTTGTGTTCCGTTATCATTCGAAAGTCTCCCATGGTGGCGAACGGTCCTGTGAAATATTCTTTATAAACCCGGTATCTGTAATATGGACCTGGAAATATAAATGTACATTTATAAATTTTTAATATTGTTATGGTGACCACTTGCGTTGTACTACAAACAAGACCAATTTTACAATTGGTTTTATACTTGTAAATGATGACGCAAACTTATAATTTTAATATTGTTATGTGTGCGATAACGCCTGCTATGCGGATTACATTACAAAATTACAAATATACTGTCGCTCCATCCCAATACAATGGTTAAAGAACTATAGGAAAGATTTAAGTTATGACGTCATGTCATGTTACCTCAATTGGTTAGAGCATACCCCGGCTAAAGGGGAGGATGGACGAGGGTTCGAATCCCTCACATGACTTAATTTTTTCCTATCGTATATCTGTAGTTTCGTAATACATTTATAATAATAAAATATCCAATTTGCGCATACCAGATACCTATTATTATTTTACTAAGGTTAACGGAATAACGGCTTTTTATGTACCTACCGCTAACGGCGAATATTTGCAGCTATATCGCAAGATGACAGCAATACAGTCGCGATGCTGTCGCTGGTGGTATACCTTCGCCGACGTCACGATACCACTTGAGGATTCACCATTATTCAACGGTAAAAAGTAGCTTTGGAGACGCACGTAAACGAAACGCGCTACTGAAACTCGGAGCAAAAAGTCGACGTGATGGGCGAAGACATACCTACGTAATGCATAAATGAAGTGGGCATAGTATGAGTTTTACCCGGCGTACGTCGCGAGCGAGTACGCGTTTTTTTATGATCGTTTCTTATGTTGAACTCATACTAGGCTCAAAGCTGGTATATTACACGTACGTATTCTATGATTACCTTTATGCAGTCCAATAAAAAAGAACGCATACGCAAGTATATCAAGGGTCTTCGGATTCATATCTTCAGCATCACCAATGCTTAATATTCTGACAGATGTCGACGGCTTTGCGTTTTGGCGATCTGCTGCGTGTATTTCGAACGCTAGCCCTACAAGGCGGAGCGCTATGTTCTGATGTAACCAGAGTACATACTGATACTGGGCGTTCATTAGCCTGATATGCAGGAATATTAGATGTAGCCATGTGTAGATCAAACTCACATAGTGAACGTAGCTGAAACATAGAAAAATCACTTAATTAATGTATGGTCAAATAAGTGAAGTGACAGGAGACAACGGAAGATCTTACCTTAGTTACACATTTGTAGATTGAACAATATTAAATTATAAGGTAAGATGTATAACGCCTTTCCACTATTGTTGAATTCATGCAGAACTCGCCGAGAAACCTACATTTTGTGGCTTCAAAACCGACAGTTATCAGTTAAAAGATACACTTAGTTAATGTATGCTCAAATAAATGCAGTGACAGGAGACAACGGAAGATCTTACCCCTTAGTTTCACATTTTGTAGCTTGAACAATATTAAATTATAAGGTAAAATATATAACGCCTATTCATTATAGTTGAATTCATGCAGAACACGCCGCGAAACCTACTTTTTGTGGCTTCAATACGGACAGTTATCAGTTAAAAGATACTTTTTGTAAGAAAGAGGAATGTTTACAAATGAAATAAAGCTTGTGTAGTTTATGGAAAGATGTCGTTGAAGAAAGATAACGTTTGCCTCTACCAATATGAACATATATTCGTATACATATTACATATTCTTCTATGGTACGGCATAGCACTACATCGGTTTCGGCTCATAATTTACCTGATTTTCAACCAAGAATTCAGTACCGTAATAATTGCTGCTCAACCCCTGCATACCGGACCATCGAGCGAGACGTCTATTTCGTGAGGAATCCCGCTAATGCAACAGCTTAACCGCATGGTGATATGCATTTTGCGAATGCCCGCCTGGCTACCACCCTCAAGTAGAAAATCTGTCGCCAAGCACCTAACGGTGTAGTCCGGCAGGTGTCCTTGAGAGATAGTAAGCTAGGTTAGCCTGAACAACATCTTCGACCACATCATCACGTACAATCAGGTGAGATAGTGGTCAAAGGCTAACCTATCAGGCATAAATAAAATAAAAAACTGGATGTATCGACTATTCACTACGGTAAATGCCCCGTGGGCCACATTATATAAATTACTATGTGGTAGACGGGTCCATGTTTATTCCCGAACTCCACCAAGGTGGATCATGAAGTAGTACCCGGGCGAGGGAAGGCCCTCTTATAGCCCTGGAGGAGGAAGTGCTGAAGACAGTTCTCCCGAGACGGGCGTAGAAGGCGAAAAGCCCTTTCTATCTCCGTCTCCTGCGGTCGCTGAAAACGCACCGCTACTAGCATTGTGTAGTTATTATATATACCTACATCACTGCTTCATAGTAAGGAGGTAGGTAGGCTACAGTCTTTTCACTTCGCACTGTTCTCCAACAAATTATTTTTAACAGTTTGAACTTTATGTTTGAACTTTATTAACAGTTTTCTTACCGTGTATCACAACACTTTAATATAACAACATTAAAACACGCCATCAAGACAGTATGATAAAGTTGACGACCACATATCAGAAACGTTATAAGGACACCGATAGCTGCTCCATAGTTCCGTTTCAAGTCCACGTCCTCCACTCTTTTGTAGTAGCATGCCAGAGTTATACTTGCTGTTAACGTAAGAAAATATATAGCGTCATCAAACATTTTAAAATCAATTTCACATTTTTTTGTTTTATTTTTGTATTTTTTAGAAAATATTTATTGTGTTAGCATGTTCATTTTGATTTGTTATGACAAAGTTACTTTATGGTTATGACCAAATGGTTTCAGTATATACAAAGTTACTTTATGGTTATGACATTCATTGTCAGCGTAAGACAGTTTAATAAATGTGAATACTGCTTTCGAGTTAATGAGTTCTTATTTCGAAGAAAGCGTCAAGTCGCGAGGCACTGCAACACGGTAGTTTATAGAGTACCTACCATAGGCTTAGGATGTAGCGAAAAAATCCTAGGTCTGTGGTACCTACTTCAACCCTCATTGCTAGTTATGTTTCCTAAAAAACTACTAAAATAGCAAATATTTGGTCGTCTACGAATCAGTGGACTCCAAGAGCAAGTAACAATACGTTATAGTGAAAAATACGTCACTAACTGTCACTTTGACAGCTGTCTCATCTAAGTCCTGTCTTTTAGAGTTAATGCAAAAGCAATTATACCATTGTATAATTTTTATTATATTTCCAAATGCTTTTATTGTAGTAGCTGTAGTGTTGTATATAGTTCGTAGTATTTTGTTAATAAAGGCATATTATATTTATTAGTATCGATAAACAGTTCATTTGGTTCCAGCTCTAGTGCAGAGGTTAGGGGGAAACTTGAATTCCCCGTCCACCCACCAGTGGGAAAGTCTAGTGGGTGGACGGGGCATCGGCCAACTAACCATGCCACAAACTAGTACCCCCATTGAATTAACAGATATAGCAGAATACTTCCTATTAACATAAAATCGAGTTAGCGTCAATTCACCGCCGAAGTACATTGTAAAGAGACAATGTTAAAAAAGGTTTAAAAGTAAAATTGCAGACCGGTGCGCTGCCACTTCGCTGTAGATTGAGCGTTATTCTTTAGCGTGTGCATATATAACTGCTAGTCGAAATTGACGATAAGTATGAAGTTGTGATTATTTTCTTAACAGTTTTGTTCGACGTTCCATGTTTATTCGGGCGATGCCCCGTCCACCCACTGGACTTTCCCACTGGTGGGTGGACGGGGAATTCAAGTTTCCCCCCCCACCCACTGCACTAGAGTTGGAAACAAATCAACTGCTTCATTCACATGCAGTCCAATAAATCTCCTAATGTATGTATACCTACTTTGTATACCGCGTTATTGGTTAGTGAATACTAATAGTTGGCTTACACTGATCCAGTCAGCACCACTGGCCGGTACTGTATAAACATAGCCTCAAGTGAAGCCGTTCAGTATATCTTTGTATGGAAATGGACCTCCATACTACAACCCAGTATCGGTATCGATTCGACTCGGGACAACCTCGTGGGTTATCGTTCGAATGAGGTTGATACTGTGCAGGGGCAAACTAAAACACACTAAAAGAAAACAACATATTGATTAAATAAACAATTTACTACACGTAATGTAGGTTCACAATAAAAATATTTCCGAACAGAGGTATGTCTATCGACTGTCTGACGCAGATTTAGCCAGTTGCGTGTCGATACTATGATTAACCTATCTCATCACTAGTACAAAAAGGCCTATCACTCCGTTAATTTCCTTATTCATATATGGAACATATGCCCTTTTTCTATTAGTAATGGGTTGTGTGGGACGTAAACGACTCCACAACATTAAAATACGTGTGTGGTCATATTTTGTTTTTAGACTTATTTAATGCTTGGTTTACTAAGATTACCATTATATGAATACTTTTCTGATACTTTTTGGCGTCAGTATAGAGTCAGATAATTTCAGTTAGACACTGATTTACTATCCAAACATTCTCCTTCAGCATTTCAGTTATGGCATAGAGTAAAAATACTGGAGCTATCTTGCGCCTCTGAATAGGTAGATAAAAAATATCTATGTTTTTTAACAGAGCAATCTAACTATACCAAACATGCTTAAAAAATAAAAGAACAATTATCTAAGAAGGTATTTTTACCACGTTATTTATTGTCATGGTGTAGTTTACATCTTGTGTGTGCCTAAGGCAGCCTTAACATATACTACTATTAGACCACAATATATGGTTAAATGGAAATAGTCCCTAATATTTTGTACGAGGTTATGAAATATCTAAAAGAAACTAAGAGCAATTAAATTTATATTTCATGGCTTTTGATTAAAAGTTCTTAAATAATAGAGTATAATAATTATTATAAATTTGAAAGTTTGTTTCGTAACTGAAAAATTAATTATGTTTACATTATTTATTGCATGATCTAAGAAAATATCTTTTACTGTTTCCACTGAACCGTGTATATCACAAAGTTAAAAAAGGTAAATATAATAATTAGTAAACTATAAATGCAACAGTTATTGTTCACCATTATACTAATTTGGCAGAGCGGAATGTTGGATAACTTTCGCTACTTTGGCCATAATAGAGGTCTACTCATTTAACTAAAGCCGAAGTTACTTTAATAAGTCATCCTCTAAACTATAGAATCATTACGTAAAATGTAGAAGTTTGATATGCTAGATGACCTCTACAACTACAGATTTTAGGATTGAAATAGTGCAAACTAGTCCTAATAGTCAATGCTTCCATTATATTTGTTTATTATTTAATATGCTAAAGATATTCTACCATACCGCATGCTTCCTTAATTGGAAATAATATACATAGACCAAGTAAATAAATAAAGATCACGAAAGAGGAAAGCGAACGCCTCAGATACAACTATTCTATGCAAACTTTCAAAATATATCACAATAGATAGATTTTATCAAGAAACAAACTACTAACCTATAATACTGCTCGAACCGTTAAATAGCTATTACACATTTACATTACTTAATTTCAATTAAAAATCAATCATTTTGCGTGAATTAACATTCATTTGACTAGCATCTAATAAATCTTTTAAGTTTTATAAGACCTTTACACAAGACAGTTAAACAGTCTAGCTCTTGGGCTAACCACACCCATTCTACTGAGGTCTAGCTAATAGATGCAATTGAAATCAACCCTTAGGTGGTACAGACATGCACTATTTTGGCATGTCTCTCCGCCTAGTTCGATCTGTTCAATAACTGCACTATAGCTATTGTAGTTAAATTTTGGTATGTACCAAGAATTCAACTTGTGTGAAAGGCTTTTTACAGAGAAAAGTAAATATAAAACACACATTGCCCGACCAAGTAACGGTTTATATAACTGCTAATATAATTAACAAACAGTTATCATACAGAGCAGAATAGACTTAATAATACATCTAACATCATAACTAAGCATAAAAATTACATAAACATATTATGGCAACAAAATAGCAGCTGTTATATGCTAAATCTGCATCAGACGCAACAATTTCAAACAAATTGCATTGAAACATCAATGGAAAATAATCATAACATATAAAATTCATGGCCATGCCATCATATATAAATTGACTATGGAATATCTGTATAAATAAAAATAAAATCGGATAAATTCATGGACATTGACATGATTAAAAACTTTTCTAAATATTGCCATTACTTCTATTGTTATTATTAACCACACCTAAATGTTGTTAGAAAAGTATTGCCTCTAAATATTTTATGAAAAGAGATTTTTAGGATCTACTTACATTGGTATCTATTTTTATAAATAACATTGAATCTTAACTAATCATTGTTGGTTCAGAACACAACGCGAGAAGACTATTGTTAAGTACCATTTAATAAATAAAGATAATTGTTCCACATATTAAACAAAGAAGGAACTATTCATAATATTTCATCTTATAACATAAATAAAAAAGAGAGCCACTGGGACAACATAACATGTTCACAAAGTCATATATTTGTGTGCAATAGTCAGAGTCGTAACCAAAGTGCTAGAATTTCTAATCACATACTTTATAAATCGATTAAGTTGAAGCTTCTATAATTACGCACAACGAACGAATCAATTGCGTTTAAAATTGTCAAGACAATCTCTAATTTATCATTAATCGACCGTTAATAGTTACATTTTTTTTTTACTTTACTTTCAATATACTGATCTATCGCACAAACACATATAGGTAGTCACTATGCTTATCTACTCGAATTATAAGTTATGAAATTTTTACAATATCTACTACATAGTTAAATACAACATCCAGAAGGTTACGTCAATAATTACAAAATTCAATCGGTGCAAATGATTACAAAAGTTTACCATCCACAATCGAAGGTTAGCAGGAAACCGAGATACGTATTTATACATTTCATCAGATTTGATCGGTCCTATCACATTAATTCGTACAACAATAAAATGCTAACAGCATTCTATTTTATTATTATAATTGGCAGTCCTAAGAGTCACTATTATATGGTTCTTCGCTGGTGCGTCCTGTACCAATACCGTTCGCTCAGATTTCAAAATTGTCTAAGCGATGCCTGTCACTTTACTTTCACTTTGCACTAGCACACGCGACCAGAGACACTGACACGGTGACACTGTACTGTAGATATGTTCCGGCCGCGAGCACTCACTTGATGAGTTGAGCTGCGCTCTTGGAGCGGCGGAACATCTTCGCGCCCTTATTGGGCGCGGGGAGCTCGTGCTAGTTATTCCCGTTTGGAGCCCGCGTCAGTGCCGGCGAGGCAGCGGCGGGCGGCGGTCGCGGGCCCAGAGCCAGGGTCTCTTTGTTCGGCCCGTCTGTGCCATAGATCTTGCCGGCTTTCTTCGCCATCGAAGCAAGCAGGTCTTGGGAGCTTTTGTGTGCCGAGCGCAGGGACAGCGCCCATTCCTTTAGCCCGATTTCATCCTGGAAAACATTTTATAATATATACTAATAATAATAGTTATTTTTATTTGTAAAAGTCTACGAAATATTAACTGCACATTGGTTCATCAAAAGTAGAAGTTATGGATTCTAACATGAGGCAGTTTTAGCCTAACCCTGGTTGTTAAAATGGTCGCCTGCTCCTTCTTACCAAGTCAGGCTACTATTGCGACTATCAAGTCGCTATGCATGAACAATTCTCTCTACTAAGGTTTAGGACCTTTTATTTATCTTTGCTAATCTAAAACCTGGCACCGCTATTTTATCTTTATTCCTAGTGTTGTAATCGTGATTGTAACTGTTTAATTTAAATTTACTCAAATTTTAACAAACATACATAATATTTTCAAATATATAGAGACTCGGTAAAGTGAAAATATCAATTTCTTTAAAAAGATCCCTCAGATCCATTCCCTAGGTTCCCTAGGATCCATTTCGTATAAAGCCCGAATTGCACGCTTTTGTAAGATAAAGAATGTCTCTATCTCAGCAGCAGTTCGCCACAGCAATACACCATACGACATAATACTGTGGAAGTACGCGAAATAATCTAACCGAGTAGTAGCTTACGTGTGTTATTTTTATCTTAAGAACTGCATATGCAACAGAATTGTGTCTTCCGGATAAATCAAGTGTATGTGGATCCCACTGTAAAGTTGAATCCATTTTGATTCCCAGGAAGACTGTCGCACTTTCAATAGAGATCTGGGCCAAGCTTAATGTTTGGTCCAACATAAGTAACGTTTGGTAAAGAAAACCTTAAACATTTGGTATTTTTTTGACTTCACTATCTTTCCTATCTACTTTAAAAAT